>CM039433.1:7500-2507500 GCA_022379115.2 Bauhinia variegata
CCTAACCCCTAAACCCTCAACCCCGAAACCCTAATCCCAAAACCTTAACCCCAACCCCTCAACCCTCAACCCTAACCCCAAAACCCCTAATCCCCCTAAACCCCTAACCCCTCAACCCTCAACCCGAACCTTGAACCCTAACCCCGTATACCCCAAACTCCTAATCCTAAAACCCAAACCCTTAAACCCTCAACCCCGAACCCCCAAACCCTAAACCCTAGGACCCTTAACCTTAGACCCTAAAACCTTAAACTCTAAACCCCTACACCCAAACCCAAAACCCTGAACCCTAGCCCAAACCCTAATCCATAAACCCTAACCTCTAAACCCCAAACCCCTCAAGCTCAAACCCCTCAACCCCAAACCCCTGACCCTTAACCCTTAAACTTGACCTAACCCTAAACTTGAAACCCCTAAACCCTAATCCCTAATCCCTAACCCCTAATCCATGACCCCTGACCCTAAACCCTAAATCCAAAACTTGAAAACCAAAACCCTAAACTTAAAATCCTAAAATCCCAAATTCCAAAACCAAAATTCGCACAACCCCAAAACCCAAATCCCCAACACCCCAAACCCTATACCTAAATCTTAAACCTCAAACGCTAAACCCAAAACCCTAAACCCCTTAACCTTGAACTCCGAACCCATAACCCTAAATCTTAAAACTTAAAGCCTAAACATTAAACCCCACTAAACCTTAAACCCTATACTTTAACACAAATGTTAAAAGTAAAATAAACTGTAAAAATTTCAAATTTATGAATTATTAAGGGTATTTATAATATTTTAGTTTTATTAGCCGTTGACTAACACCTCAATTAGTCAATTTTGTTAGCGTGTCAAACTTGATGAACCATTACCGAGTAATTCTAATTTAGGTTGATTTAGTCACAAGGATGCAGAAATAATACTTCAAGATCCGTTACGTGTCCAAGGTCTCTTGTTCTTGGCATATGTTATTTCGGCACAAATCTTTTTGGTTCTTTAAAGATACCTGAAAATTAAATATAAGCATTACCTATGTATGTGGATAAGATACCCAATTAGATAATATTATGTAACAATTTTTATTCTCGGGTTTACATATGTTTACAGAGATACCTTTTGAAACATTTGTCAAATATAAAAGTTCAATATCCTCCCACGAAGTAGTGAATTAGGCAAATCTTACCATTTTTTAAATAACTAGAGTTCTGTCTATTTTTCATTTCAATTCAAGTGTTCTTGTGTGTTTTCACACCACTTTGAGACCCCAAAAAATTACTCTAGCATAAAAGAGATGGGAAAGGGTCATATAAAAATATTTTAAATTTAAAAAAAATCTGTATACACAATCTGTTCTAATTATCACTATATTCATTTAGAAGAAAAACAAAAAATTACGTTTTCATTATGGTCTTTTAGTACGACAATTGCTTAAATACCCATTCATAGGTCCAAAATCCATATCTATGAATCGAAAGGTCCGAATGATAATTCAAGAATTTGATCAAAATATATTAATATGGAGTGAAAGTTTGTTAATCATAGCATATTTTTAAACTATAAAGAAAATACGTGTTATTTTTTAAAAATAAAAGAAAATATAGGGAACAAACTAACTAGAAGATGTTAATATAATTTTCCATTAACATCGCATACAAACCAATTTTATTGTTCTAACATCCTTTTTGTTGCAAAAGATGAACCCAGAAGAAAAAAAATAAAGATGAACCCAGTTTCTATATTTTTTTCGACCACAATTTCATTCGATCAGCAATTTCTCAAACTCTACACAGATTGCATGGTGTTTTTCTTTGTACACTCCTATTAATGATTTTATTGCCGTAGATACCATCACTTCCATTCGGTCTTCAAAGGACTTATCTTCGGCACCAAGCCACTTTGCGTCCTGAACTGGTGAGCATAGTGCCTTGAACCAATCTTTAAGGAATGATGCTTTCTTCGCAGAAGGAAAAAAAAAAAATATATATATATATATATATATATCAATAATAGAGAAATTTCAATCAATTACTATGTAGAAAAAACACGACAATCCAATATTTCATGCACTAGCTGCTAGTACGCCACAAAATTTACACTAAAGAAGCATTTCTAAGATAAACAGCGTACTTAAATGACTGATGGAAAGTAAAGATCAAAGGTATGATTCAATGAAAACGTGAAACCTACTTGGTCATATTAACTAAGAATCAAGGAAAACCTGCAAAACAGATCCAACATCGTTCGGGGAGGTATGACTAACATATGCTTTTTCTATGTTGGCACAGCTATCGATCTAACTTTAACCTATGGAGTATGGGTGCTACTATTCGAGGAAGCTTTTGAATCTTCGGCTCATTACAGTTTCAGTAGAATGGACAATCATCCATCGTTTGTTGTGTTTTAGATGTCCACATCCACATAACTTCATATTTAAAACAATAATTCAGTAGGGTAAATTTTACAACTCACAACTAATATCAAAATCTTTTTTATGGTTTCAAAAATTGGCTTTTAAAAAATGATTAAATTCTAAAAACTTGTACCTCCAACCAATTTTAACAAACATTTTTTTTTAACATCTTCATTTAAAAAAATAAAAATAAAAACTTGTCACTCACAACTACCTCAAAAACCATGTTTTTTTGGTTTTTAAGTTATACGACCTGCTGGTATTTCTTATGTCTTACAAATATAATTCCAAATACGTTAACTGTCAGGGTTCTTCATATGAAAACCAAAAAGCTGTCTGCGAATCCTTTCAGGTGGGCCTTAATTTACATTTTATTAGGGTGGTCCAGTTAATTGAGTTTAAATTAGATCCATTTTAGTTCAAAACTACATACAATAGCAGCAAAATGAAAGTGCCACATCAGAAAAATAACTAGGATATTTAATGATAGAAGAAGCTTTTATTATGGATCTAAATCATTTTAAAATATGTAAATAGGATATGAAACACTCACCTTCACAAGAAAATCTTTCAAAGAATCATGATTTGCGCCGAAGGAAAAGCTAAGAACGTGTAACATTGTCAAAGTTAGCTGTACAGGAAAAAAGAGGAATTCAGTTGAGAAACCGCAGATAGATGGGCCGATAGAGCAGTGTAAAAATTCTATGATTCAATACAAATATGAACATGCAAATAAAGAGAATAATACCACGTAAGTCTTGATTCATACATTTAATATATAGCATCTTGAGTCTAAGTTAATAGGTTCATAATGTAATATTCCCCCCGGTATAAGCTTGAAAAAACTCAAGCTGTGTCTCACAAAGCACTATAATCCTTCTTTTTTCTATAGAAATCAGAAATTCCTTAAACCAAGGATGAAAGTAGCACAAAAGCAGAAAATGTCCTCGTAGATTAAAAAAAAAAAATCAGAAAGAAGAACTGCAGAAGGCAAATAAAACACAGACATTAATGCAAGAACGCTATCATGGAAGATCCTCTAGAAAGACCTTGAGCAAAACAACAGAAGAGGGGCCAAAGGCACAATCTTTTCCCAAATCAACCCTAAGGTCAAGGAAGTGTACTTAAAAATACGGGCATTATGCTTTATCCGGATGCATCAAATGACTGCATAGAAAGCAAGCTGCAAAAGAAATTTAATCTCTTTCATCCAGCCAAAGTCTCTAGGGATAATAAATAAGAACTGCTCGAAAGTCGAAGAGGACAACTGACCAATAAAGAGGGCTTCTAAATTTTGCTGAGACTAGCTAGATGGCAGTTCACTTTTATCTATAACTATAACGTTCCTTTCTTTAAATTATAGAACCCACATTTCCATGTCATTTTCCTTTGGAAAAATCAAAACGATTAACTCCATGTGGTGTTGATGAATACAAAGGTTGACCTGTTTTTGCAATGCAACTCTATACTTGAAATTTGATGCTGTAGAAATTTGGTCCACACCCAGATTCTCTATTGCATGCTCTACACCTTGCACAACGTCTGAGAAGGAGAGACCATAATCTGGGGACAGTGGAAACATAAGAGAACGGGTTATATTCAGATAATAGACTGTGAATCAAAAATTACCCGACTGAGAAGCAAGCAGCAAAATTCAATATAAACAATACTAATAATAATAAGAATGGCGCATGATGTGAACCCATCATATGATAAACAGAAAGAAGTTAGGGTTTTGTATCCTCAGCACATGGTGTGAACCCATCATATGAGAAACATAAAGAAGTTTGGGTATTGCTTCCATAAAAGCATATCAAGCAATCATTGGGTCATGTATAAACTGTAATTATTTTATCAATTTAGAGAAAGAGAGAGTGGAAAAAACGAATGACATGGCCTAAATATTCATCAGGCTACATTAGAATTTAGACATGTTCACACAAAGGACATGCTTCCCACACGTCAGTTTTCTATTGTAGGATACTTGTGCACTTCAGCTGAAAGCAAAAATAACTAAGCACTGGAGAAAATGCATTCAATGATATCCCGATCAATACAAGAAAAAATCTTACCAAGCACAGACACTGGCACAGCCAACGCAGCTGCAGCTTGTATCCTGATCTTATAATTAGATGAATCACGTAATAGTTGCAGAAGAATACCAAAAACAAATGGAGCCCTGCTAATAGAGTAGGAAAACAAATTAATTTTCATAGCGATACATGTCTAAAATCAAATGCGGCCCTGTCATAAAAGACATACCAATCCATACATTGGAGCTTTAAGGTCTCATTTAGAAAAAGGTTACCAAATGCATGACAAACATTCCATTGCACCTGTCAAACACATACTCAAGCTTTAACACAAATGAAATGAATTCATTAATAATAAGCAATAAAACTTATTCTGAATAAACAAACCAAGACAATGCAATTTATGATACCTTAACGTTCCCAGTAGTAACACAGGAAATGAATGCCTGAACCATTCTCTCCAACACGTGAGAATCCTCCCGAGAATAGAATTGGCAAGAGTAAGATTTACACCCTTGACAACACTTTGGATGTTTAGTAGAGTTACATGCCACATTGCAATGGTCCAAGCAGTATACTGACATGTCTTGCAATTTTGATGAAATATTGCATCTAAAGATTCTTGATAAATACCCAAGAGCCCTCACGGCATTAGCTTTTACCTAATAAAAAAAAAGGATTTGAAAATGAAGATAAAAGAGCAACTTATCAAGCTAAAATTCAATGAAATGGCAATAACATTTACAATCTAAATAACATGAGACTCGGGGAACAAGGGCATATATGAAGAGAGTATAAGGGGACAGTACATGAGAACGAAGAGCGTTGAACGCATCAACCCAATGTTTTTGATAACTGATCACTATGTTGATACACTTATGCATTATTGTTATAGCATTCTTTTTTCTTTTTTTTTTTCTTTTTGGGTAAAAAAGGAATGAAGCCTCTAGGAGAAAAAGACATAAAATAGAGTCCTAGGTTACAGAACCAGAATTTGAAGGGTTTATAAGATAAGGTAGATAAGATAAACTTAATCTGGTAGGTTAGATCAGATAATAATTATCTGATAAGGTAACTAACAATGGTTCCTACAATCTAGGGATCTTATAGTTATCTCTTATATTTTCTACATCTACGCATGTATATATATTTGTGTCTCCATGTGAATGATATTAACACATTTTTTAGCATTTCAATTTATGTAACATGGTATCAAAGCCATGTCATAGTGTTTGAAAATCTATCAAATTAGGGTTTAAGTTTGTGAGCGAGGGAGTTTAGTTCATCCATAAGGGTTGTTCATTGGTTCTCACCGCCTATCATAGGAAGATCAGAAACCTCCAATCTACAGTTCAGCAGAGCACAGTGGTCACTGTGGCACGTGTGGATCCTGTGAGTCACTTTTTCAAACAGCCCAATCACTCGTGCGCTGGCACATGGGAAAGTGTGAACTGTGCCTATTTAACCTGCTTCTCGTCGCTGTCTCTACTGTTTTAGTTACAATCCTCGCTGGTTGGGCTGTTGTTCTCTTTCATTTCACCTGATTTCGTTACCGCTTTTGGTTTGCTCCGACGTGTTCAGTGCGTGGCTGCATTGTTGATTTGGTTTTGGCTACTTGCTTGTTCAGCACATGGCTATTTAGTTGTGTGGTAAGTCTGGTAGAATTAGGACTCTAGTAAGTAGAGTTATCTCCAACCACTAGATAAGACCTATCTACACTTATCCTATCTATTAGTTTTAAATGTTTATCCCCAAATAGTAGCTGGATCAGTTACTCTTTCGCATGTATATAAACATGGTCAGTTGGCCGAATATATATGAAATACAACTTTCTGAAACCTACTGTTCCAGAAGTTGCCATTCACCCGAGTAGGTCAAACCCAGTTTGCTGTAAATAGATAACCGAATAAGAGGGCCAGAGGACATTTAAAATAATTTTTTTGTCCCTTCAAGAGTCTTAGTACTACCATCATCCTTGATTTTTATGGCTTTGAAGGATGGTGATGGGAGATAGAAAAATGGCAACGGGGGAGGGCAACCAAAGAAGCATACAGGGCATTTCCCAAGAGCCATGGGGGCTTATGTTACTTGGTAATCCAGCTGACAGAGGCCCTCCATTTCTCTTAATGTTGGCACAGCAGAATCCCCAGCAAACTGTTCAACTGAATTCGAGGATTGAGAATGGAATCAAGTGCTTCCAAAATGCACCAAGAGTGATGCAGGACGCTACCATTCCTGTTACGGATTTGGAACTAACCATCTTCGGCAAGAACAGTTTGGGTTCTCTGCTCATCATTTTCTGTTGTGATAAATCGAGGCAGTTGACCTATGTGGTCAAAGAGGTTGACTCTTTTCAAATGCCACTTTCAAGAGATGAGTTTTATCATACAAGGTCTGAAGATGATCACTTCCCCCATGTGTGGTGGACTTTTACACTAAGGCATAAGGTGCGTGAACTTGAAAGTGATTCCTACAACAAGCTAGACTATCAGCTGGATGGATTTGAGGAGTCTGTTGGTGCATCAAAGATACTAATTGCATCAATTACAGCTTATCTTGAAGACAATAGTTTGACAGCAGCTTCTCAGGAGATTTTATTGGATTATCAGCAACAACTAAAGCAGCTTCAATATGCTTCTGCTGCCCGCCTTGAGCTCTTTCCCAAAATTGAACTAAATATTTAACGCGAGTTTGTTCAAGCTGTCTTGTATGAAGATGGAAGAAGAGCAAAGTTTCTGGCAGATGGAAATTGGGAAATTCGCATGATTAGAAGTTTCACAGCATCAGACGATATATAATTTGCAGTTGATGTATGGCCAATAGTTTGCACTGCAATGGAGTGCACAGACCGAGTCCATGGGGATGGTGTTGGTATTATTAAAAATGACAGAGTCCCTGATCAAGCAGATGATACATGGACAGTTCATGGTGATTGTGGTTGTCTTAGGCTTGCTGCCCATCCAGCAGCTGCAAAGGCTCCTCAATTAGGAAAGAGGGACTTTGCTAAAACGTGTAAATGGAAATTTTTGAAGGCTAAACCAGTGTCAGAAACCAAGTGGTGGGATGGTTCTTTTCATGACAGCAGGTCAAATAGCTATAGTAAATTCATCCAAGAAAATCAATTGGTTGGTCAATGGTCAGGATTTGTGGTTCCTCTACAGGCAGATTTCAATGGTACAAGCACTCTATGGGGAAGCAAGCAGATTTCTCAAATTCAGTCTTGAAGCTCGTAGAGCTTGTATTCTTGAATATAAATTCTCATTCTCATTTGTTGTAAAGTTGGTTCTAGATTCCTAGCATTACCTACCTTTACAGAAAGCAGTGGTTACCACCATACCCTTGAGAAATAAATTTCAAAGGGCTGCAAGAAGTTGTAGTAATTTCTTGGTTAGCATCCACACCCATTCTGGTCTAATCCGTAACTGTTTCGAATAACCATATCCCAAGGGAAATTAGTCTCAAAGGAAAACCACCAAAGCAATTCACTAGTAAGAGAAATCTTTTCAGCCGCAAAATTACCAAGACCTAAACCACCTTTCTCCCTAGACCTACAACACAACCTCCAATTGACGAAGCAATCCACTTTTTTCTCAGCAACACCTGACCAAGGAAACTCCCTCACAATTTTCTCAATCTTGTATGCAGCTCCATTTGGGATATACTGAAAAGGGATAAGTACTGAACGGATATGCTTCATACTTGATAAACAAGCTTGAATAAGAGTAATTCCACCACCAAGGATTAGCATTATTATGATAGATTAAATCCCTTAACTGTTTCCAGGACCACATTGACATGAAGAAACGAAATTAAATAAAAATTTGAAGATCCAATAGGAAAAAGATTAAAGGCAAAGCATCAATGGAAAAGATAGAAAATAACAGGAAAAATGATGGGGTGAAATGTCGACATAATGACCTTATCTCCATCCTTTGTCAAATGCAAAGCACACTCACTCAACCATATAACCATCAAAGGGTTAGCACTTGAACCTGTTACAAAAATATTTAAAAAAAAAAAAAAAGAGAGAAGGAATCAGAAGTAGTTTTAACTTAATGATACCAGATATGCTAAGCCCACCTGTACACCCTAAGGGAAGGTTGTTGACACAATGACGCATAGCATCACATATATTTGCCAAAGCCCACGAGGCTGTTATCCTCACCTGAAGGGGACCAAAATGAAAAAATATGTGATTTCCTGATTATGTAACAATCCTACGGCCTAATAAATAGAGAGTTCAAATTTCAAAACTCAAGTAGGTCTTACTGAGAGTAGAGAATCATGAGTGTTAATCTCAACAGCACGGGTAAACCTGTCGAGTATCTCTGCACTACAAACAATATCGCACATATTATTTTCATTCTGATGAGTCCAAAATCAAGCTTCTAAATAAGATCATTATAGTTTTGAAATCTCTTCTATAAGTTCCAGTATCACCTCTGACAAACTTGGGGAAAACAAGAAATGACACCAATGGCCCGACAAGCAGCAGATCGAACTGATGGAACATCATCATTTATGGCAACATCGATCTACAAAAGTTTTCAGTAATCAAAAAAAGAAAAGAAAAAGGAAAGCATAGAAAGTAAAAACCATCACATCACAGGGAGTTATTAAAAAAAAAAAAGCTTCAAGCATGAGTTCCATTAAACTTACCAAAGAAGATATAATGAAGTCCTGTTTCTCCTTAGTGAAAGAGACAAATACAGCAGATGTCATGCCCGCAAAACAAGTAACTGATGCGGCTCTTACCTTCCAGAAAAATTGATAGACATTTCAGAGCTATTTATAGAGGAAAACGAATAGATATATAATTGAACAAGAACCATAACCTTGAAAAAGAGGAGATATCACTTATACATTTTGGTATTATATCTTATTCCATATTTTGTCCAAGCTTAAAAAAGACAAACTTAATAAATAAAATAAGAGAATAGAACATGGTGGTGAATTGGCAAGAACACCAACTTAAAGCAGGCCCCTAAAATAAGTTAACAGCTCCTAAGTTTGAGATCATCCAATGTATACCAGAAATAGTAGACTTGTTCAAAATGTCCCAGGACCTAAAATAGTCACACCAGCCACGCTGTGACGCTAGGACATCCTAAAATAGTCACATCAGGCATGCTGTGAAGCACTGAAGCTGGCATTTGTCATTATGATGGTGAACTGGCAAAAGTAGCTAGAAATCAGCAAGTAATCATTTTTTCAGTTAGTTATTGAACACTTCAACTTAAGTTTTATAATCCAGCTCAAATACGAAAGAATCTTTTTAACACTGAAAAGCATTACCAAAAGAATCTTTTAATGTCTCCTCTCCGACTGTATACAAATCTGTTTTAAATTGTACTACATAGATCCGGCCAGTATCTTTAAAGTATTTATATTCTAAAAAAAGGCTCAAAGATCCATACCATATAGAAGCAACATAACTAAAGCAAGCGAGACTACTCTAATAGTAGAACATGGCTCAGTCTCCTCTTTGTTGAATTATAACTTGAAGAACTAATTCTACAATCCTTTTGATGATTACACGAAACAAAAAGAAGGGTGATATAGATCAGCAAACTCATTTAACTTGATAAGTTTAATTTAATGGGATCAATTCTACAATGCTTTAAAATACAAGGAATGATGCATTTTAACAAAGAAGGATCAATTCTTCCGAATCAAAAATAATAGTAACAAACCATGTCATTAAATAAATGAAATTTTTACCATTGCAGAGGAATGCCACATAATACGAGGCATATGCTTCTCAGTAGTCTCAAACCATTGACGTATTCCAGATTCATATGTTTTTGTAGACACTATATCACTCTCTGGTTCATAAGATGGTGCGGAAGACACTTTCTTTATCCTGATGCAATCAGATGCTAATGGAACGTCCAAAAATTTATCATCCGAAATATCTTCTGTTCCTTGAAATCCAGATACCACGCGAAGGCACTCATCTAAAACCTGAAAATTTTTACATAAGAACAATAGCCACCTAGAAAAGATAGATGGAGGTAGTTCTGATACTAAAGAAAACAATTTTTTTCAACCAAGTCCACTAAGAAAAATAATGATGGCAAGATGAAAAATAAGAAATGGACATATTTAACCAAAAGCAAAGAACATTCTATATAAACAGCAAGTTCAAAGTGAGAATAGAAGAAACAATAAAATAAAATCAGTGGAAGGAAAAATGTTATGACATTCAAGATCTGTTAGGATTTTAGAATAAAACAGAACTACAAATAGAGAGAAAACAGGAAGTCCACTCGTATTTGACCAAACTAATGTAACCTCTGCAGAAATGGCAGAGCCACAGTACACCAGAAATGGAAAACAAAAGCAAAGATAGAAGATACTCCAGGCCAAAGCCCTTGCTGTCACCACCAGGCTTCAGCCCTCATAAAGGAGTAAACTCTCACCAAGACTAATAAGAATGCCATCCCCCTAGCTACTAACAACCTTGTAATTTCCCTCTTACACATAGCCAGCCTGGCCATCGGTAACCAACTCCCTTTCTCCTTGGTCACACCCTTCTTGTAACTACAAACATGTTGACCAATAAGAAGAGGATGAGACAAGATATGGCACAAAGTGTGGGACGGATGATTCTCTCCCCTTGTACAGTTCTTTATAGTTGATATATAAAATTTCACATTCTTCAAAAAAATTAATAAATAAAAGTAAAAACAAAACCAAAGAAACTGGTAAAATCAACTGGAAAGAACTCTACATTGCCTCTGAACATCTATC
The DNA here is from genome assembly GCA_022379115.2 of Bauhinia variegata. Taxonomy (NCBI): domain Eukaryota; kingdom Viridiplantae; phylum Streptophyta; class Magnoliopsida; order Fabales; family Fabaceae; genus Bauhinia; species Bauhinia variegata. The sequence continues at coordinate 18,688 of CM039433.1, forward strand.
AGAAAATGCCCTTAAAATACCCATTGGCTGACACCCATATCGAGGCAAAGAACACAGTTTACCATATAAAATAAGTGTTGCGTTAACCTGTGGTTGAAAAGTCTAGCATTTCATTCGAAACATAAACACCAAAACTGCATAGATAGGGCACTTCCAAAGGACCTTGCACTCCCGTCCTCATCCAAAACGTCTAAAATGGATAGATAAAAACTTATCAAAAAAGGGAAAACCCACTGCTCAAAAAAAAAAGGTTTATTCCAATCCAAATCTGCCAAGCAACCTCACAGTTTAAGAGAAGATGAAAACTTGCCTCAGAATAAAACAAAACACAAAATCATGGGCTATGGCCATATGAGGCCTTAAAACCTATAGCAGATCATATGTACCTACTAATTCTATCAAGTATTGCCGTCAAATCAAAAGTTATACCAGTCTATTGCTACCATATTAACAACTTGAACCCCAAGAACACAATTTAAGGTACAGTTGTACACACTATATGTCTTTTCTAGCTTGATTGTATCAATAAATAATTTCTCCACATAAAAGAAAAACCACAAATAAAAATTATTACCTATGTTAATATATTTGTATATATTTAGGGTTGTTTATATTAGGAAATATCCCTTGATTGTAGGGATTGACTAGCCTAATTAGTCTCCTTAGCTGCATATATATAGATGTACTTGTACCATATGATTATGGAATAATAATATTACTTCAGTTTACAACCTATATGGAAACTGTAGGAAAATATGTGTTTACACCAATCAATTGAATCAAAGAACATTCCTAATTTCAACTAAGGTGATCTCAATTTCCCAAAAATACATAAAGAAACAAAGGTTTAGTACAACTGATGGACCAGAATTTACAAAAGGCCAATAAGAATTCATTAGTTTTTCCTATGGCATTTAATTCACCATGAAAGGCGTTGTACCCAAGTAAGAGGAAACTTTTGATTATTTATTGTAACTATTATACTACTCTTAAAAATATTTTCAAGATAGTACAAGCCTGCAAGGAATGGCACTCATCAAACTAAATCAGAGTTCACTTAGAATTGAACTGGAAGGGCCTCTGCAAATGCACATTAGGATCATATCTGAGCCATAACCTCTTAAACATTGATAGTAATGGCTCTGTAAAGAATGTCAAAAACTGTTACGACTCAGAATGTAAGTGCAGAATTAATTGGGTAAAAAGGCTATTGTCTATTACTGAAAGATTTGAAATAGATATCCTCTGCTTATCACAGAAGGATTACAAGTATGAAACCCAAGAAATGAAGAAGAAATACACGCTCCAACAAGACGCTAAGGACAGAAATCCCTCTCAGGCCCTAACCCCTGCCAAAGGAAGCAAAGCTTCGAATCTAACAACTCAACAATATATGATGCTCCTCTCCATTAACCTCACTCTTATTTATAATCACTTACTCCACCCAGCCTACTAGTTGGCAGCTTTCTTTCTCTTCTTGTACAACCTCCAAGTCATTGGGCCATAAGTGTTAGGCCAATCCATCTTATAATATTGCATTATCCTAACAAAAACCCTAACACTTAATCCTATGATCCCAATCATTTACGGAAGAAAACTGTAAGTGTAAAGAAAAACAGAACAAGAAAATCAATCATATAGTAATGTATTGATGAAACAGGGCATGTTTAACAGTGACACACAACTTGAACAAGGTAAAATCTCTATATCCACATAAAAAATAAAAATAAAATAAAAAAATTGTAATGAGAAAAGTGAGGTGATATTTTAGACATGAATGACAAAAAATAAATAAATATCCTTGTTATACGTGTCTGAGCTAAAACAAATTATAAACCAAGTAATCAACCACAAGAGGGGATTTGAAGATAATGTCTGGTTCCACACAGCGAACAAATGCAAATTTCAGTAAGCAGAAAGAGAGGAAAAAGGAAACCTCTACCCGTATGGCAGCTGTAAGAACTTTTTCCTCAATAAATGTAGAACTGCTACCAACATATTCGCATGGCTTCCTAGAAGGAGTTTCAGGGAAAACTACAGTTAGGAATGCATACACAGCAGCAGAAACTTGTTCCCAACATGCTATCACTATGTTAGGGTAATTGTGGAACGCAGCTCTAAGTGCCTGCAAAAGATGACACTTGCAATGTAAAACTCTTAAAATACACCAAGATATTCATGAAGAACAATAGTTAATCTTATCTAGCAATAACTACCATTTTGAGCAGGGCCAAGAAGTGCACGCCCACTCAATCTTTTTTTCTCCATTTTTTAATGATATACACCCTTTTACCTTTTATATTTAGAATCAAGCATATTACATTCAGAATCAGCCCAACAAGAAAAGTAACCTACAGGAGTATTACACTAATCTTCTGCTGCAACTTAGAGGTCATCTAAAATCTCTTTCTTTTTTTCTTTTTTTTTTTGTATATGGGATGAAAGAAGAAATATTATTAATAGCAGGAAAGGAGTTAAAAACTACTTGACTATAAGGCGCACTCCTAAACAGATGAAAAAGTACAATATATCATCAGAGGAGAAATCAACGCATAAAATTCTAACCATGGTATGTGAAAATGAATACGAGCTTAAAAGACAACTGGCACTCCAGAAATCAATTTTTAAGACACAGTCACAAACTACCAAACAAAACCAAAAACAATGTACATGATTACAGTTACTACCAACTCACCAAGAATATTACTAGCACTCTAACAAGATTACCTGCAGAGCCTCAAGGCAAAGTGTAGGACAGCTCCAGTTCCGAGAATATTCAAATAATATACAAAGGACACCTGACTTCCTTTCAGCCTCAACAAAACCTAGAAAGGAAGCAACAATTGCATACTTGAAGCAAACACTGTGAATAGTATTTAAAAACAACCACACAAAATAAAATCATAAATCAGAAATATCCAAATTACACAATTTAAGTCAACCCAACCAGTAATCTTTCATGACCAAACATGCAATACACACAACTTGCTCATAATGATTACGAATCATATCAGTCTCCAACGTATAGTGAAAATAAAGATAACAGACAGTGATAATAGTGTCTTATCCTCTAATGATCAATATAAAATAAGATAAAACACAACCTATATTCTAAAACTATGGATAAAGGAACATTTCGAACACAGCTCCTAGAAAAGGCTCGGATTATTTTTAAATGTATTCCTTAGCTTTTGCCACTCAGTGCCCTTTTCATGCTGGGATAGAACTCTAATTTCTTTAAACAAGCACAGAATTCATATTTATTTTTACCAAATAGTTATTAAGCCAGTAATAGGAAGACCGGAAGCTCTTTCTTTTTATCCATTTAATTATTGAACATAAATTGATGTCTCGACCCTGAAATGGTAAACTAAAAACCTTTAACAGTTAAGAATTAGAGAAAACATAGAACACGGTTCTATCCCACATAAAACAAGAAATTGTGGAAAGGTAAACTGGAGGAAAATACACAGAATTGAAGAAGAGTTGGTGGGGACCATTCATTTTCCTTTGGTTAACTAACAACTGATTTGCCTGTGGCATGATGGGGAAAAAGAAAAAATTTTGCACTCTGAAAGGATTCCAGTTGGTTTCTTTTCCTGGCTATTCCACTATGGCTGCATTTGGAGCATTAGAGAAGATAAGCAACTCCTAATAGGCCAAGACAGATTTTGGAGGAAGTACAAGACCATAAAAGGCTAACAGGTTAGGGCATTATTTGTTTTCCAAAATGCTTCACCACTACGTTAGCATTAAGTAGATCTGAAATTACCATCCAATTTTCCAAAAACAATTTTATTAGTTCAACAGCTTTATATCCAAATCTGACCACTCATGTTTCATCAGTCCAAAATGAGGAATGATCTGAACTAAAACTAGTAAAAAATTCCTCCATACACCAAATTAGGAAAAGCATCCCATGTAGAACTGGAAACCATGAACCTACTAATGCAACATAACACAAATTTCCCCCTAGAAACAACCAAGTAAAACAGGAACCAGAAAGAATGTCTAGAAGATCAGACTCCTTTTATATATAAATTTATCAAGCATGCTTATTGTAATCCTTGATTAAAAAAAAAAATCATATTAAACCATCCAGAAAAAAGAAACACTAAGGGAGTTTTGTCCAAAAAACCAGATAAAGAGCATCAGCATTGAAGATCCATTTTTTGAGCCACCTAAGGATCTAATATATGGCTAACACTCCCAAGATATTTGGGATAAAGGAGGATATCTCCTGAAAAAAAAAACACACACACACAAGAAAAAAAAAAAAAAAGGCAACAGAAAGAATAAACAAAAACATAAATGAAGAAGAGATCTCCAATCTCATCTCATCTACATCAAAGAAACATTAAAGAGAGTACAGGTTTGAGCATAATACTCCTGATCTTTGAAGTTTGAACTGTGAATCCCAAAAACTTGTCTTGGGCATGAAAATTTTAAGGTTTGCCCCAGGCATTATCTCCTTCGAATTTCTATATTTCAGCAAGCATCTCAGCCCATTGACATTTCAATTGAGTATCTTCATAACAAACCAAACTTGCCACCTTTGACTTCCCTGTAACTCACAATGACAGCTAACCCATGAAACTCCTACTCCACTTTTCCCCTCTTCCTCTTATAGGCATTAGGTACTCCACTCTCTCATCTAATTTCTCCACGGGATGAAAACCTGGAATTCTAGATTTTCCTTTAAGTTCCCTATTGTTCCTCCACTCCAACCCCATCCCCATCCCCAAGGTGTAAGGATCATGACAATTTCCTCATTGCACATCCTAAATTGCAAAAAGAAAACGAATTTTATTGCATCCTTTATACAATTCTTTTTAAAAGAAAATGTGTATAATATTCAATTCTAATATTTAAAAACACCTTTTAATAATTTAAAATAGAGAATAACAAACTGATCTCTAAAAATGTGATATACTCAAAAGAAAGCACTGTTAGGATACCTGAACCATAATCAGTTCAGCTAGAGATCAGGCAAGTGGGAAATTGGTTATGGGAGCGGGCATTCAGTTACAGCTGAGTTGGCTGTAGAATATTCTAGATCCTATAGAATAGGAAGTATTATAAATAGAAGAGTAGGTTCATTAGGGGGGGATCATCGAGAGAAATATTCTGTAAAGCCATTCTGGCTAGAGCTGAGGCCGAGTGTTTTCTGTAGGAGTTCTTGCTCTGGGAGGGGTATGTTACCTCTTCTATTACTCATTTGAGCCATATTCCTGAGCAATAATGCTGTTACTACACTGTTCTCATTACCGGGGTCCTAATATTGATCCAACCTGCTCTCAAATTCGAGTGAGAACCAGTGAATTATGTATTTAATTCGGTGAACAACCTGGTTTATAGGCCAGATTTAGATTACAAAATAGTACAAACGCAATACATTGGGTTTACCCCTCACAAGTTCTCCTTCAACACACTTCAAAGCACAAGACATGCAATGAAAACTACTTCTTATACGCCACTCCTAATACACATACAATAACTGTCTTACAATAACAATAACTTTCCTAATTACAAAACTACTGCTCACTTAGGCCTAATGGGCCTTGGTATCCCTCTTCTTCCTTCAAACATAAACTTTTGAAGGCATTGGGCATTCATTAAGTTCAAGCCCATCATTAGTTTGCCTATCAAAATGCCGCATATTAAAATCAAAACCCTGTTTACTTCTCACAGTCTCATCTAGCAACATAACACCTCAGAGACCACAGGGCGAAGTTTCACCTGTCTCTCTAGAAACAAGATCTTCCTTCCTCCAAAACAGCTCATTGAAAAAATAAAGCACCTCTAACCTTTGCAAAACAAATTTTATATGAGGGGAATTAGTCCTTTGTTTCAGTAAGGGAAAATTTTTCATCGGTTCACCAGTAGCAACCATATGTTCGCAAAATCCATACAAACAGATAAAGCCAATTAGCTTTATTGGTGTTGGAAATCCCGATATTGAGGGATTTTTTTTCTGCTAAGGACAGTTCACCAATCATGTATACATATCAGTCTGACTATCAATGAATTCAAGGAAAATTATTGCCAAAATTTTTTAATTAGTATCAAACTTCTCTATTCCCATTAACCCAGATTTCTATTTTATCAGGCAAAAATAACAGGTATTTTTTTAACTTCCACCATACATAGAACAGTTTATACCCGCAACCCACTCTGTATGGAGACAGTTTTCGAAAGGTTTTTAAAAAAATAAAATAAAATAAAATAAAAGAGAGCCAGAGCATAGACCTGTCAAGGTGCTAGGAAATTTTTTTTTTTTTTATTATTGCCTTGCATGTGAAACTAAATTCCTTCATTTATGGATGATCTAATTGGGACAATGGGACTACATCTTTTTGGTATGGAACTCACAAACCTCAGTACCCCTCAGGCCAAAGACCATCTCGATAATAGGATTGCCTCTTGAATAATTAAAATAGATCATTCTATCACTTTCGGATGCACATATCTTTAAAGCATGGAATTCCTTCATACTAGCTGACAAGTTTACAAGTCCAAGTTATGTTAGTTCTAATTTTTAGGATTTCCGAGCTATGATAAACACAGTTATTAATTACATCCAATGGTACATGGCATATACCACATCTGGAGTTACCTGCAGATAGCTCCTCAGAAAGCATCTTCCTGACATGAGCTGAGGAAGGTGAGGTAGACAAAGCTGACGTTAAGCAACCAACTGCAGCAGCCTGCTAAAACAGGTCAATGTTATAAAGCATCCGCTGGTTCCATAGGGAGCACTCAATCTAAGATAATCAAACAAAACAAGAAAAACTAACCAGCAGAACAGTCTGGTCACTTTTGAACTGAAACCCCTCTTCAATCCTTCTTCTCAAAGATGAGATAACCATAGGCAACAAATCTGGTGGCATTCTTGAATATCTGATGAAACCATAATTTAAGCAAGCTTACTGATTTCCACAAAGCGTGAATAAATTAAGATTGCAAATCCTTCATCGCCCCAAGAAATCCTACTAACCAAACTCTATGTAAGGTGTACTGACATAAGGGAAAAGCAACTTGTTGGATATAATACAAAACTATTCTTGGGGCCTCAATCAACAATTTATGCTTTTGGGTTGAATTGGATGAATATGATAAATGCATTTTAATCCCTTCAACCTTTTTATTTTTGGATAAATAAAGAAAGGTTATTAAGAGGGGGGAAAAAGATAGTGCTGAAAACATAGATACATACGGTGTAGATGATATTATGAGCCTGAGAATCTTGAACAACAATGCTAGCAACCTACTATGAGCTTCTTGCTGTATTAAATAGATAATGCCTACACAGGAGAAATAAGGAAAGAATAATAAAACCAGAGCAACAGTGAATTAAAACAAACCCAGAAGTATTAAAAATCAACAGCACCATAAGAGGAACAGTTTCTGAACAACTAACTAATTCAAGAAGATACTGTAGTTTCTTTTATATACCTCTATGAAGTTGCAGTAAAATCTGCCCAAAGGAAGTTGAGAGTGCTGTAAAAGACCCACATTTGCTGGACTCTTTATATTCTGCCACCTGCATGAAAATGGAAGAAGGACCATCCAACATGGTTGATAGAGCAGTTGCAGACGCCAACCGTGCCTAAATATGATAAACTGTCAATTCTTAGCTGCGAACCACCAAGGTAAAGCCCCAAATAAAATCACAGGAATAGTCTGAAATCTCTAATATATTTTACATTTGTATACATATATAAACATACAGATAAAATGTCCTACATATAGATTAAGATAGGTGGTATAATAAACTACAAACGTGACCCAAGTGAACACAAACATAAAAAACACATTCGGTACCTTTAAATAAGGATCAAACAGTAAGCATGTCATTAGAGTTGCATCAGACATCCTATAAATATGCAGACAAAATTATATATAATTAGAAGATGAAAGCAACAACAACAAAAGAAGAAGATAAATGGGAGAAAAGATCGACAAAAAAATATTTGAATTATAACAGGAATAAGAGTACTCCAGCTATACCTAGGTTGTAGTACATCACTGGTGGGCAAAAGCAAGGACCATTGCAAAGAAAAGGATTTGTAATCTGCTTGACAAAGATCCTTCCCACCAATGAAAAGATTATATCAACATTAAAAAAATTACATAACTAAATAAATAATTAGTAATTAACGGGCAATGAATTATGAAAAAGATAACCAACATGTAATTGTAACAAAGACAAAATGTTGGGAATCTGTTTGAAAGGCAACATTCACTTTTCAAGTCCCAAAATGGTTCTGGCTCTTCTATACTAAAGCACAGTTTAGTTTTGATTTTACAAAGGTGATTTTCACATTTCTTCATAGTGGCTTAGCATATTACCCCAAAAATTTGAAGAATCAAAACAAAACTCCTCCACCATATGGAGTTGTAAGTTCTTTCAAACAATGCCCAAACCAAAACAATTCCACTAACATGAGTTAGATTGAACTAATTCAAATTAAAATATTAATACCCAAACAGTACCCATCCCAATTTTAATTTTAAAACAAAACAATAAATTGTACTCATCAATATCTTAATTTCTTTAGTTAAGAAACTACTTCAGCAGTTCATCTTTTAAAAAAATATTTTAAAGCGTTTGAAATAATTAGGGCCCATTTTGTTTAAGGAAAACTATTTCAGTTTTCATGTTCTAAAATTTGTTTTCATTTCAGGTTTCCTTATTTGGAAAACTTGTTTGATTCATAAAGATGAAAATCTTTCACATTCCCATTTTCAAACATCATTGACCAATAGAGTTGTCCACATCACTAACTCTCTTCAAATATTTTTTGATGAAACCCTGTTGGATGTTTCTGATATCAACAATTTCATTTTTTTCACCATAGCTTAGAAATCATAATAAGAAAAATTGTGGAAGGCAGTTGGCTTTCCTCAATCATTACCCGAAAGCTTTTGGAAGTGGTTCCCTATGGTTTTACACACTTATATGAGATTAAAATTATAAGGTCTTGAGCTACACTGTAATGGTTTCAGCTTTACAGATAAAAGGCATGTGAAAAGGAATGAGAGGCCTTTGCATCATTGGGTTTTCCAGAATCTTACTTGAGAAAATAGAGAGATACTAGTCTTGTTTGCAGCTATGGAAGATGATAATGGGAATTATGAAGTTTTCATGGTAGGAGAAACCAAAAGAACTGGGCAAAAAGAGTGCACTTCTATTATTGCCTTGGAAGTAGCTTACAAAGAGAACAAGGAATTAATAGGCAATGGTGCAAGGCCCTCTACCAAAGAAGAATGGACAGTGAAAAAGAAAAAGAGAGAGAAAATAAAATACAAGAAAGATAATAGAATTGCAAAAATGCCACCAGTCTGCCACTCTTTCAGTGAAAAGAGCTGCAAAATTCTAAATCATTTCCTGTTATCGGTCCATTACAGAAAATGTTTATCTTATATTGAACAAACACGTTTTCAGCCATATTTCTTGTTTTGAATGAAAATGAAAACAGGAAAAACTAACCCCAAGATACGCTTAGTTCTTGGTATATTTTGACATGGGCTTAGATTTTTGATCCATGCCAAGCTTCAATCCTATTTCTAAGCTAGGTAATTGGACAAAGATCTTTAGGTATTATTTTGAAGGTGAAACCAGACCAAATACAGCCCTGTCGATGACCCTGGTCATTATAAACAGCTAAGGTTTTATCTCGGCAATCAATAAATCCTCCAATCTGAATGAGTTACTGTACCTTGTCAATTAAACTATGAAGGGAACATACTATTCATGCATAAAATAACATGTTCACAAAGCAAAATTAACTTAAAAGATAAACCTTCAAAATTAAAATATGGCTATCGGATAACATAGGAGCTAAGGGGAAATTGCTCAATATATTGACAGAATAGTATTACGGTGAACCATAAAATGCAAGTTTCTCAAAACTATCTTTTCAGCAACCCAACACCTCATGACTATTTAAGGTTCGTGTCATAATCAATTTTAATTTGTGGGTAAATGTAACAGCTGCTTTAGTCGAGTTTTCAGAAAAGTAGGTTTGCGTAGGGGGGTAGAGAGGACAATAAAAGGGTTGGAAATTACCTGTATGCAAATTATAGCAGCTACTCTAACCCTAGAGGTCAGCAAACTAGTACTGTCCTTAATGGATCCATCACTATCACTTAAATCTGAGTCTGAAGATATAGAATTAGCAGTAGAAGATTCACTATCTGAGATATGTTGAGAATGCCAAGCTCCATGGAGCTCAAAATTTGAACAATCTTTCTTGCGTAAGTGTGGGGGCCTATATGGACCATGATCTGACTTGTTTGCATGTTCCCAGCTTGCCGTAGGGCTCCTTGTATTCAGCTCCTTCTGCCCACGATCAATGAGCAAGGTATGTGGCGTTCTACTAGTAAGGCCATAAGTAAAGAACATTCGCAGGACAGCTACAAAAACTGACACCTGGAGAAAGGATACACAAAAGAAGTATCAAAATGGCTGGAGAGAAAAACTTGTTGGCTTCATCTTAATACTTAAAACATAGATGTATAAACTTACATGATCAGAAACAGAACATTTAGAATCAGTAAGAATCAAATGCAAACAGTGCAGAACAGATTCATAAAACCTGTAAAACAGATGCATCAGCAACTTGTAATAAAAGGACAAATGACTGAAACAAGCAAATCTCAGAGTTCACTATTTCATTTGATCAGATCATCCATGGTGAGGGTTACCTGGACATAACATTGCCTTCCAAAATTGGGGATTTTGATGCCAAGCTATCCATTGTTTTTCTAACCACCTATTTCATAAGAGCCCAGTTGCAATATCTTGTCTGTACAAGTATACAAAACAGAAAAAGTGTCATGTACCTCAATCATTGATCTCCAGATATGAATTGGAAAGGATGACCCGGCTCTTGAGATTGCCTCACCCAGCATTGAATAAGCTACTTCCTGTAGTTCCCATGAACTGCTGTCCATGGATAATTTCTTACCCGTCTCAGTCAGAGACTGATCTTTGCAGGTTGAATGAGAGCTCACAATAATGTTAAGTAGAAATTCAACCAGCAGCAAATCTCCAGACTGCAAATATCTTCCATGAAATGAAGTGATACATCTGGAGAGGTTGCAGAATTTTTTATAATGAAAATTTGAAGGCACTATTAACGTCAAAACTGAAAATTTGGATAAGTCAATGAAAATTGCTTCAAAGGCAAGACCTAGGAAACAATAGCATCAACACAGACACTTACGTCTGGGAATGAAACATGGCTATCACTTACAAACATGTCTTCAGAAACCCACAAAGCAACACAACTACAACTCGGAAATACAAGAGAACTAGCAAACTAACACTGCAAAAATAAAAAGTTTCACTTCTTGATAATAAAATACATATTCTTGGTGGCTCACAGAAATGAACATAAAAACAAAAGCTCTAATGATATAAATGTCTTTGCTCTCTAAAAAGTTTCTCAAATAAATAAATATATATATATATATATATATATATATATATATATATTTTTATACACCATAGGTGCTTGTTATCCTACAATCACTATTCCTTGGTTACCAATACCCACACAGTTGGATGAGTTCAGGTCAGACCCACCTACTGAATTTGGTGTCATCATGATAGTTCTTTATTAAATGCAAGTGTGCCAAAAACATATTCAAAAGATTCACACAGTCATGTTTTTTGGAATGCTATCCATTTTTTACTAGTAAGAAACGTATGGGTGACTTTTTTTCCACGATCTTCGCAATAATACCAACCCACCAGCACTACCCCAAAAGTAGCAATTGTAAGATAGCAATCACCTAAACCATTACAACCAAAACACACGCAAAGAAGAATGCCAAAATTGAATCAAGTGTCAATTTTTGCAGGTGGATAAAAAACCTGACAGCCTGTAAACATTCAATAGCCGGTATCACTCTAGCAGTTGTTCGAATTCCAGTTAACTCATTACAAGTAGCAGCTTTCCCAAGAAAAACATCCAGCATCTTCCCGAAACATTCAAGAACATGAGCCAAATAGGACGAATTTATTTCCAAAGTGACACGACGAGATATATCACGGATCTGTGACGAAAAAAAAAAACAACAGGTTGAAACATTATCACGCAATAAAACTGAAATAACATATAAGAAGACCATGCAGAATAGCAAAAAAGTTAAAATATTACGCGGAACGGAACGAAAGAAAAAGGCAAAACTCATACCATACGTGATGTCTGCGTAACGGTATCAACCATGTTTTCTTCCCCGGAAGTAGTTGCAGCCAGTTCCATTATAAACAAAATGTCGGACAAAACCTTTAGTTAAAACATAAACAAATAATTAGAAAAATGAAACATGAAGAGGAGGAGGTGAATGACCCGCATAAAACATTTATGATTTCCAGAGGACACCTCATGAGAAGGAAGTTCAGTAACTGCGGATATAAGAGTGTGGGAATGTGAGAAGATGAGATTATGGAGCATTTGTGTGACCGAAGTGCGAGTAGGGGTTGTTAGAGTTTCATCCCTCAGCGTCAAAAAGGCCGTCCTCCATGACCTAATCGATGGCGTCGATGGCGATGCCGCAGAACCCATGCCCGCCATTAAGATACAACTAACTATAATAAGAGAAACATGGGAGGTTTTCTGTCGAAGTACAGCATCATGCTAAGCAGACATAGATTCAACGCATACATCAAAGTACTAAGAGTAGGAATGGTGAGGCGGGGGCGGGAGTACTCCCCTGAATTTGTCAAAATTGGTGCTCTCAGATAACGTGGTGTAAATATCAGATCTGTTTAAACTACAGCAATCGTAGATTTTTCTGTTCACTGTTGGGGTGTTTAGCATGGGAAAAGTTTTCTGTTTTTCAAAAAAAAAACTCACTTAAATGATGATTTATCCATGTTTGGTAAAAGGTATGAAAACATTTCACAAGCTAAATAAGTTCCCCTGAAAACTTAAAATGTGAAGAAAAGCCAGGAAATTGGGTGGCTATCTTTAATTTCCCCTCGAAACCGTATTTTTATAGCTGTAAAAAGATATCTTTGCCCTTGGTTAAATACTACCTAATAACCCACTCATCTATCTGCTGGCACGCTTCTCAATTAAGGATTGTTTTGGAAAATAAGAAGTATTACTGGGAAAGTGTTACTTGCAACCAAACATGGGAGTAGGAAAAAAATGAATTATTACTAAAAGATGTCATTGCAACCAAACATCATAATGAATTTAACCAATTCTCACTTATCCAATAAACACTTCAACAAACTACTCAAAAATCTTGCCTCATACCAAACGCTCCTATAGATACTTGTCATGTTTTTTATGCACAAAAATGTTGTATTTTACATAAGTTATTTTAGAGATAAAAAATAAATCAAATTAAGTAAAAATAGACTAAATTTGAGCGCACACAAAATTTAAGGAGTTCCGTTCTTTTAATTTATGAATCAATTTTTTAGTTCAAACTTTATTCATTTCGAAGCTTCAAACTAATTCTCAAACTAGCTCAATTAAACAAAACATACAATAATTACATTTATTTAACAAAATAAATAAAAGCTTGTACTTATAAGAGATTTGGAAAAATTATAAAAAAAATTATTTGAACTTATTTTACCGTAAAAGTATTTTAACCAAAAATGATGAGTGCTTGATACAGCTTATAACCATCCCATAAGCTTATTTTAACTTATTTTCAAACTTATACAAAGCTCTCAAAATTAATTCCTCTTATAACAAAAAGACTCTTATAATAAACTCAATCCTCTAACGCTTAAATTTTAATATTGAATCTTAAATCTTAAATTTTTATATCAACAATATCTTTATACTAACCTGAATCTTAAACACCAAATCATTAAACCCTAAAACTTTGAATCCTATAACCTTAGTCATAAACCCTAAACTCACGAACTTAATCTTAAACAAGCTATTAGTATTTATTTATATATTTTTTAGTAATTTCAATTACCATAAGAAACACTTTATAATAATATCATATAATTTTTTGTAAAGTGCACATCTAAACACAACTAAGCTTATTAAGAAATTTTTAAGGCATGTGATATAATACTTTTAAAAAAATTAATAGGATGATAACGAAGATTTTTTATTATTACAAAATTATTCACCAAATTAGATTTATTTACAAATTATTTCTGTAAGATATATTTTTAAAAAATATTTGGGTATTGTTAGTGTTTTGATTTGATCACGTACAATTAATATTTAAGGAAATATGGTATTTTACACTTAAAATTTTTATTAATTTAGTCCCTCACACTTTTAAGTTTATCAATTTAGTATTTTACACTTAAGATCCTAATTAATTTAGTCTCTTATACTTAAAATCTTAATCAATTTATTCTCTTAAACTTGTAAAACTTCTCAATTTAATCCCTCACAGTTTAAAAATATTAATAAATTTAAGGGATAAAATTAATAAAAAAATTTAAAGTATGAAGAACTAAATTGATAAATTTAAAATATAAAAGACGAAATTAATTAAAATTTTAAATGTCATATACTAAATTAATAAATTTAAAATATAAAAATTAAATTAATAATAATTTTAAGTGTGAAAGATTAAAATAAATATATATTTTGACGGGTATTGTTAGCATTTTGACTGTGAACTATTAGTATTTTCACTTTTACTATTCTTTTTGTCAAAGTAATTTGATATTTTAATTATTATTTGATTTTTTAAAATAATATTTTTACTACTAAAATAAACCTATATACTCGAATAATTTGTAACTGGGCTCATATTTGTAAATAATTTTCAAATATGACGTTATTTAGTCAAAAATCCGAAAGGCACTGGCGACATTTTTGTCTCCAACGCGTACTATGTGGTTTGGTGAGGTAAATTGCAAATTGACCCAGGTGTTCGTCACCGGGAAGAAAGAAAACAGAAGGAGTTGCCTTCCTGAAGAAAGTAGATAAAAGAGGGGCAAGAAAAGACAAGAGGCCGTTGAAAAAGACGGTAAAGATTTCTCTAGTTCGTTTCTCTCGGATCATTTGTCACACCCTGCAATCTAGGGTTCCTTCATAATTTTCTCCAGTTTTGAACTCAAATTTCTTCCTTTTATCAAAATTTGTTTTACATATTCTCGATCTCTTCAATTAACGCATCGAACCTGAGGTAATCATCCATAATCTAATGTGTTTGGTTCACAAGAATCAGTATTTGAACTCATTATTTTTAATTCAAGTTCATTTAAAGCTGATTTGTACATTTACTCTCAGCTAATCTGGACGGGTTTAATTCGAGATCTTTGTTTTATTTCATATTTGCATAGGGTCGACAAATCCACGATGACAATTACTGATTCACGTTTTCTAATTGAAAACGAAGGGAGTTGCTTACCACATCCGCCAGAGGAGGAAAATCGGATCATAGCAGAGTTGATGAAAGATTCTGAGAGTAATTTGAAAGAAGGCAACCTATACTACATTATTTCCAATAGGTTGTTTACCCTTATTTAATTTTTTTTTCTTTTAGTTGAGGCTATGCATATTTTTTATAGGATTGTAATGTTTCTCACTCTGGAGCAATTATCTGGTTTAGTGAAAGATAAAAGCTAACACACTACATATTTTCGTGTTGGTCATGTTCCAGACTTGGGGGCATCATAGATGCATAGATTGCCTTGATTTCAAGTGCAAGTTATAGAAGGCATTGCATGGCACAAAAAAAACCAATTCAATTATATCTTCTTTAAGGTTGTATTGTGACTTTCTATACACCCATCAAGTTTATTCACTATCACTTGTGTTCTCTCTTGGTCATAATGGAGTAAGTAGATCTTGAACCTAGGCTTACATATGGGTCTAAATTGTATCACTTGTTGCAACTGGTCACTGTCTGCTTGCTCCCATGTATATCCTGAAGTGGCTAGTTTTTTTGCACTCTAGGCACGGCTTAATGGAAAGATTTCAATTTTTTTAACCTTCACATATCAAAATTTGTTTCATCATTCATATACCTTGTGGACTGGTTGTTCTATAAATTTATGTATATGCATTTGTTTATAACATCTTGCACTAAGTCATCTTGCAGGAAGTTATCTTCAAAGGGATGTTATATTAAATTTGGCATGTGTCCATTTTTAACAAGTCTCTTATGTCATTGTAACAGGTGGTTTTCAAGGTGGCAGAGATATGCTGGGCCCTGTATTGGTATATTTTCGACTGATGAACAATCTTCAGATTGTCGGCAATCAAAGGTTGCTTGCTCAGAGATATCAGATCGACCTGGGCCAATTGATAATTCGGACATTGTTTCAAATGATAATGATTGGGAAGGAAATTATATAGAGATTCGTAGAATGCTGGAAGAAGGGTCAGACTATGTTCTAGTTCCTCAAAAAGTTTGGGAGAAACTGTATGAATGGTAATTTTATTATTATCAATACAATTCTAGGTCATTCTTTTTATTGATAGACATTCATGAAGAGTATGGGTTTCACACTGACCATTTTTTGCTTCTTATCTGGGGGCAAATGGTCTCAGATATTGTGGTCTGTAGATAAAAGCTTGTAGGGTTTTTCTTTTTATTAGAAATGTCACTCCACTGTTTCTCAATATGGCTGAACCATAATTTGGAATAAAATGAGATAAGGGCATAAGATGTTTAATATTTTTCCTTCTTAGTTATGATTTATCTCTGTGCATACAAAGGACTATTTTGTGCTCTTGTTCCATATTTATATGTGATTGACAAGTATGTTGTAGCTTTCTCTTCAGTTAGCGGTTGAGGAAACTTGTTCATGCATCTGTTTCTTGTCTAATTTACTGTGTTGAAAAATGTTTGTTATTTGGGAGTTAGGCCATGTGGATGTCTCCCATGAATAAAATGAAGGCATGGGCATTAATAGAATTTTCTCATCAGATGGCTGAAAGTGCTTGACTTGTAGAATCTCTGTTTTGACAGCTCCTGAATCATATTTTTCTAGGTACAGTGGAGGACCACCATTACCAAGGAAGTTGATTTCACAGGGTGTTGAACATAATAAATATAACGTTGAGGTCTACCCACTCTGTCTAAAGGTGATTGATTCCAGAGATAACAGTGAGTCAGTGATTAAACTAAGCAAAAAGGTACTACTTGATTTCATTGCTGGCTCTTTAGTCCTACTTAGTTTTATGGTGATTCTGGTGCTTAGAAAAAGTTTGTCTTTGAGTTTATCAGCATGGAAATGGACTGTAAGTGCCACCCATTTTTCCTTTTTTCTTTTTTTTTTTTGGTATGAATTGAGTGTATTATTTATAAAACTGTTTTTGGAAATGCTAAAACTGCCCGTGAAGTTGGTAAATCCTGAAGTTTCCTCAAAAGATCACAAAATTTAACAATTTTACCAATCTAATTCTAGTTACTACATGATAGCATTTAATGAATCACATGGAAAGACCAATAAACATATTAATTCTTCTGGTCTATTCTTACCATGCATTTCAGGCTACTATATGCGAGCTTTATGAGATAGTATGCAAACTTAGAGGAGTAGAACAAGAAAAGGTTCTTATTTCATTTTTGGTCATTCAGTTTTCATTTTCTTTCTTCATCAGTTACAATAAGTTTACACTTCCCTTTTTGTGCTTTTCCTTTTTGCTGGTTTGAATTATACCAACAGGCCTGTATTTGGGATTACTTCAATGAGAAGAAAAATTCATTACTAATTGTCTCAGACCAGACATTGGAGGATGCGAACTTGATGATGGACCAACATGTGAGTAGAATGGATATTTAATTTATTCTGAATAACTGATTTTTAGTGGGGAATTGGAGTGCATCTGGTGTAGGTTATAGGGTTAGAGTTATGATTCAATAAACATATTAACTGATTTAATCTGTAATTTTTGGAAATGTTCTTTCCAGTCGGACCTTCATTACATTTTTAAAGCTTCACTGTGATTAAGGGTTTCAATAAATACAGAATGTAGAGTTTATGTGCAATATTTGGTAGTTTCGATGTTCTGAAATGAAGACATGAGCTGTGTACGCATAGCAGTATTCTTCTGGATTATTTAACATGAACATCTCCCCTCTACCCATCCCACAAATATATATATATATATATATATATATATAAGTTATATGATGATCCACCGACACAGATACAGACACACACACATATATATACATATGTAGATAAAAAATGAATGGGATTGGGGCATTTCACTCACTGCCAATTCGGAAGATGCTGCTGAAAAGAATGGAACAGTACTGCAATCTGCTGGATTAACCCTCAATTTCAAACATGTGGGTGCAAAATGCTATCCTACTCTATTGATGGACAGCCTTAGAAGCCAGCTCATGCTGCTTCGGCAGTACTTTTCCACCTTTCTTTGCTCTGGACAATAGTGCTAGTGGACACTAGAGGGAAGTGGCTAAGTGTGTCATTTGTAATAATGAACGGAAAGATACCTATAGAACTGTGTGTATGTGACCATACACACGCAAACATTAATATATATGTGTTCATAAATATAAGTAGTTTGATTTCCAAATTTTATACTTACCATTGGTTCCTCTACAAATATTGTGATGCTCTTGGTTCATCCTTTTCTCACAGATTTTTTTGGAAGTCCCACTTGATGGTGATCATTCTTCTCAGTCTGGGATGGATTCAGGGGGAAATGAGTTAGCTTTGGTACCTTTAGAACCTTCAAGATCAGCTGTGTCAATTGCAGGGGGGCCTACCTTGTCAAATGGTCATTCAATTGGTTCTAATTTTAATTTATATCAGGGAAGTTCTTTAAATTCAGTATTGATGGATACAGATGATCGATATGATGTTTATAGAGGAGAAAAGGGTGGTTTGGCAGGGTTGCAGAACCTGGGCAATACTTGCTTCATGAATAGTGCTATTCAATGTCTAGTCCACACACCACCACTTGTTGAATATTTCTTACAAGATTACAGCGAGGAGATCAACATGGATAATCCTCTAGGAATGCGCGTAAGTGACTGTTTCCTGTGTTTTTTTGTACTTTCCTCTCTCATATGGGCTCATATGATGGCTTGCTTAAAATGGTAGTTTACATTTACATAGTCTTCTAAAGACATCTCTCGGATGCACAGGGTGAGCTAGCACTTGCATTTGGAGACTTGTTGAGGAAACTGTGGTCTTCGGGGCGAACTGCTGTTGCACCTCGTGTTTTCAAGGGCAAATTGGCTCGATTTGCTCCGCAATTCAGTGGTTATAACCAGCATGATTCTCAAGTTAGTTTCAGTATATTGTCAGAATTCTTAATATTTGGAGATGCTCTCAAATAATTGTACTGTGAAATGAAAACTATGTCCTATTAATATAACACAAACTGGGAATACTGCAGACTTTCTTACAATTTTTTATTGCCGAATGCTATCCAATGACCATTTTTTGATTTTGTGGATTAATGAGAAGTAACATTAGTTACCCAATTTCCAACCTTTGATGACTCAACATTTTTGTTATATGAATGGGGAACGAATGCATGATATATACTATATTTTTATGTGGCTCTTCTTTCTTTCTTTTTTTCAATAAACGGGGACTGAAAGAATGATAGATAAATTTATTGCCTGTTCATTTGATCAATTTCCTGATATTCATTATAGGATTTTATCATCAAGCATAGCATTCCTTTCGAAATATTTTCATTGCCCATAACTCTGGTGAATGGTATATTCATGATAGAAGATGCTGTTTTTTGCCATCTGATGTTCCATCTAAATTTGGAGAGGACTAAATTTATTTGGGATTTTGCTTTGGGGTCATTTGTAAAACTTATTGAAGTTAGCTACAACTAAATTTATTGATGACTACATGACTCCTTTCCACGAGTAACCTTGGTTTGAAAACTTCTCTGAATTGTTATTTCCGTGAAGGAATAGAGTTGCTATGTAAGAAAGGCTAGTATTTATGCTTGGAACACTCACAAATGTTACATAAATGTGAATTAAAGTTTTTATTCCTTCCTTCCTTTATGAAGATTAGGTATCTCATTTAGGGTATACTTTGTGAAGTATTGGTCATGTGATGTATGATACTAAAGTGGTCTGTAATCATTCTCTTTATAAATTAACGTTGCAGGTAATAACAGGGATTTTTCTTTTGTTGATTGAATTGTTTCTTTGGTTCATCCTACAGGCTAAAATTCCTTGCCAATTGATTGGATCAAGAGTAGCTTGGTGAATCTTATGTTTATTTGATTCGTTAATATTTGGATTTTGCTATGGCGTGTGAGAAATAACTTGCATTTGAATATGAAACAGAGCCCTCCCCTGAAGGGCCCGGTTGGAAATGAAGCCAACTGGACTTCAGGGATATATGCTGATTCATTGAATTTAATTCCCTTTTTTTTAAGTTTTTTTTTTGGGGGGTGGGGGAAGTAGAGTTATCCCTCAATCTCTTCGCTGATTAAACACTTAATTCTAGGAAGTTTAGACTAGACTAGATAAAGATCTATACAGCTTTCTTATTCTATATCAGTGCTTCCCTTTTACTCCAAATATTTGAACTATGAAGCAATTGCGTTTATTTTTGCTATGATTGCTGTATTTGCTCCAAATGATGGATTACTTTGTTTAGGAATTGCTTGCCTTTTTATTGGATGGGCTGCATGAAGATTTGAATCGTGTAAAACAGAAGCCTTACATTGAAATGAAGGACTCAGATGGTAGGCCAGATACTGAAGTGGCATTTGAGTGTTGGAAAAATCATATGGCTCGGAATGATTCATTGATTGTTGATGTATGCCAAGTGAGTAAATGTTAGTTTAATTGAGTCTGCAAGTCTTCTCTAATTTCTTTCATTAAGCAGTTGAGGAGATAAAGAGTTAAAGTACTTACCAGGAATCCCTACTGATTATAAGATATAAGATATTTATGTAATTTGTGTAATGAAATCCTCAGGGTCAATACAAGTCTACTCTGGTTTGTCCAGTCTGTGGCAAAATTTCAATCACTTTTGATCCCTTCATGTACTTATCATTGCCACTGCCTTCCACTGTTAGTCGGACAATGACAGTGACTGTGTTTTATGGCGATGGGAGTGGTCTTCCCATGCCCTATACTGTGAATGTTCTAAAGCATGGTTGCTGTAGAGATCTTAGTCACGCCTTGAGCACTGCATGTTGCTTGAATAATGATGAAATGCTTTTGCTTGCAGAGGTAAATGCATCTTCAAGCATTACATTTACATTCATCTTTTTCTACTTGACTTTGATTTGGGTAGTTGAAATTGTATATGTCTGACTGTCAGGTTTATGAGCATAAGATATATCGATATTTGGAGAACCCTTTAGAACCACTGGCTTCAATAAAGGATGATGAACACATTGTGGCCTATCGACTCAAAAGAGGAGAGCAGAAAACAAAACTGGAAATAATCCACCGATGGCTGGACAAGTAAGCATACATCATGCTTTATAGAAATGGCACAAAGCTCTGCTGAGTGTGTCTCCCTCTTTTTTTAATTTTTAATTTGTTCAGAAGGCTCTGTATTAATTTTTCTTTTTATTACTAAATCAAGTTAGGGACAAAGTATAGTATTTTGAGTTAAAAGGAATTGATATGGAATTTTGCCCAGATATTCCCCTGACAATATCTTCGTTTGTGGTTTGATATTTGTTTCAATAACTCAGATGTTCCCCTGACAATATGAAGGGTGGAGAGAGGAAGCTGTTCGGAACTCCCTTGGTTACATATTTTGGAGAAGATCCTCTATATGGAACTCACATTGAGGCAGCTGTTCATAGAATATTATCACCTTTAAGAAGAGTTTATTGTTCAAATTTGTCCCACAGTGGGAAGGAAAATGGCTTCATCTCAGTTGGCGGTGGTGAGCAATTGGCCAGTTCCAGTGCTCAATATGGATCACGAAAGCAGGCAATTGAGAGCAGAGAACAAGAAGGGACATCCAGTGGGGAGTCATCTTTTCAGCTTGTTTTAACTAATGAAAGGGGTTTGAGCTGTAATCGCATTGAAAAAGATTCTCTTATAAAACCTGGTCAACTTGTAAGAGTTTCTCTTGACTGGACTGACAAAGAGCATGAATTATATGATGCCAGCTATCTAAGGGATCTCCCCGAGGTTTACAAGACAGGATTCACTGTGAAAAAAACCCGGCAAGAAGCTATTTCTTTGTTTTCGTGCTTGGAGGCATTCTTGACTGAAGAACCTCTTGGGCCTGATGACATGTGGTAATGAATAACTCTCTATTGATTTTCCTTCAAATGTGTTTCATACTAGACTACCCTGGCCTGTGCCCTTTGATTTGGCAATACTATTGCGTTAACCTACTTTCGAAAAATTCAATTAGGTACTGCCCTCGATGCAAGGAACACAGACAAGCTACCAAAAAGCTAGACTTGTGGAAATTGCCAGACATTCTCGTTTTTCACTTGAAGCGATTTTCATACAACAGATACCTGAAAAACAAACTTGACACTTTCGTGAATTTTCCCATTCGCAATCTTGATCTGACCAAATATGTGAAAAGCAAAGATGGACAGTCCTACGTGTATGACCTTTATGCTATCAGCAACCATTATGGCGGTTTGGGTGGTGGGCACTATACTGCATATGCTAAGGTAAAGCACATAATGTTTGGATTGCTTTAACTTTTTATGCTAGTGGCAGTTGTGCCATGTCATGATTTTGTAATTTATGAATGTATAATGTATTGACGTTTAAGATGTTTTTGTTTGAAACCCCATGCATTCACTCCTCCAATTTTGTGCAGTTGATCGATGAAAATAGATGGTACCATTTTGATGACAGTCATGTCTCCCCAGTTACTGAAGCAGAGATCAAGTCTTCAGCTGCATATGTGTTATTTTATCAAAGAGCTAGAAGCAATATAAAGATGGAAGGCGAGACGTCTCATTGTCATACAAGTTCTTGAAAATGATTGGGAGCATTTTGCTATTTTATTCCTGGCTTTATTTTTATATTTTTTGCTTATCACAAAGCGGGATTTACATCAATCAAAGACAACTGATCAAGCCTGAGGTTGCTGCGTCTGTCATGGCAGTTCAGCAGATTCAAGACAACGTTCGTGAAAGCACGGTTGGTTTGAGTGGGATTAGTTATAAATTACAATGTAATCCATTTTTCGGTAGAGAAGTTTTGCCAGCCTGTGAGATTTCTCATAGGTTTCTAGTATTTTCAGTTGATTGAAAGGGTCGAATTTATTACATCCTTTAGGGAAGTGTTCAAAAATGTTTGGGAAGATTTTGTACCGACTTTCATAGTTTCCATGGAATGTGTGGAAGACATTATAAATATCAGCTTATTTTACACTAATGTTTATGTGAAAAAAATTGCCGACGTTAGAAATATCAGCTGATTACCTAATATTCATGTGAAAAATTGGTTCTTTCACATTGTGCAAAGTTCCTCAAAGATATATGGAGAGTTGAAATCAGGATGAAAAACCAACTGCTCTGGTTTGTACGTTTGTTAAATTGTAAGTTAATATACCTTTCCAACCTTCGTTAAAATTAATATAGTTATAATAATTTTGGTCAAAAGTTAAAATTTCTTTATCACGCTATTAATTTACATGTATTCATGTTTCTCACTCCTTTTATTCACGTTTTTCATTCTTTTTATTGACATTTGTATTTTTTGCCTACATATTGTGTGAGCACTCCCTAACTAAGGCTAAAACCTGGCGGGTGTTTAGCTTAAGTGGTTATTTATCTGGTATAGGTTTTTTGGTTTTTTGCCAGTCGGGGTCTACCCGCCAAAAATATAGCGCTAACGATATGCCAAAAATCTTACAGAAGATTGTTCTTTTAATATATGTAATTAATAATATTTGGTGTAATGTAATTAGTTTTTACCGTTTCACACGTGAACAATGTTAGGGAATGAAAAAGAAGAAAGGAAGTGGGAATGAAATGTGAACTGGATTTTAGGAGAAATGAAAAGGAAATAAAAAAAAAAGAAGTGGGGATAAAAATGAGTAATGAAGATGAAAAAAAAAGATCATACCCTCGCACAAAAAGTAAAAATTATTTTATACCCATTAAATATTCTATACTAACAAAATTTACAAATTAAAAAAAAAAAAAAAACACAAAATTCCAGGAAAAAAAATGGTAGAAATTGAAAAACAAAAACCAATATGAACAATGTCATGGAACGGAACTCGAGTTGCCATGGAACTTGACTCAGACCCCCAATTTGCACCACCATCAACACCAAGCAAGAGGAAGCACAGAAACAGAAAAACAGAGTCTATTCCCTCTGTTTCTGATCGAAGAAGTCACAACAGCAACAACACAAAGAATCCATGGATTATAACTTCAAAGTTTCTGGTGCTTCTCTCTATCTTCCTGGGCAGAACGGAAAGCCAAGAATATGGAAGGTGAAAATTGTTTTAACAAAGTGAACGGCGCTGACCTCTACTTCATTGTTTTAACAAAGTAAAACAAAACGGAGAGAGACCTCTAATTCCCAATTTATTTCCCTCTCTTGAATCGTTCCCTTAATATTTCTACTGCATTTTGCCCTTAGTCTCTTTCTTTGGTTGCAGTAGCCACCCAATCCCTGCACTTTTTATCATGCTATATCTCCTATAGCGAAAAATAATATCGCTCAATTGCTGATGAATTTGTTTTCATATGTTTTTTTGTATTTTATTGTTTAATTTTGAGTATTTTGTTCAAATCAGATTTTTTTTTTTTTTAACCCTAAATACATAATCCGGTTACATGATGGTTTTCAATTAAAGGACGAGCCACTAACATTTCTTTAATCTCTCTTCACCATTCTCAATTTGTGAGATTTATGTAAGAATAAATCACGTGCATTTCACATGATTTTAAATTATAATATCAATAATGAGATACAAGTAAAAAAGGGATAGGATGAAGAAAAGACTTACTTTTAAAAGTTGGTGAATCCATCCTCATTCTCACGTATATTATACAATTTTTAATTATTAAATAAATATATATATATATATATATATATATATTATATATATTATAATATATATATATATTATATATCTTTATTAAAATATAGTTATTTATATAATTAATTAAATAGGCGGACTTATAAGTTAATAATTTAAGTTTTATGAAAAAAGGCTTGATTTTTTTAAAAAAATTAAATAGATATATTAAAGCCTTATCTTAATTTAAATAACTATTAAATCAAATTTATCTTGTAATGAACTAGACCGAAGGCTCTTAAACTTAGAGAGATTTTTTTCAACTCCCTTTTAATTTTTTTAACACTAATTTTTTTTTAATTCTTTAAATGCCCTTGTTTGTATCTTAGGTTTTGCACACCCTATTTCTGATAGTTTGATCGATTGGAATAGTGTGAGAGTATAAAATCATCGAATTATGCTATAAACCACCGTGAACGAGCACACCTTATCACAAGAAATCTTATTGGCACTGTTAATTTTTTATATATATATATATAGTGTAATCGTTTAAAATTGTAGCATAAACTTTTTATTTTGTTGAAAATGAGCCTCTTTTCACACCCTACCATCATTTATTGTTTTAAGTAGGGATTCGTTGTTTCAATTTGGGTGGAATGTTTTCCACCTTTTTTTGAAGCCTAGGTGACAAAGAATAAGGAAAAATTCCAGCTTTTCATTGTTATGCATTGTTGTCATTTTATATTATAGAATTTTAAGTTTGAACAAATTTTTTAATGTAAATTGATAATTATTAAGGATTTTTAAATTTTATAATAATAATTAAACAACTTATATATTTTAATGAAAAATTTTTAATCTAATATAAAAAATTACACAACTTACAATTACAATATATTATATGAAATAGACATACTGGTAAACGAATATTTCCATACAAATATAAGGAGATTGAACCTTAAAAGCTTTAACTGTTGATTATTAACCCAATAACTGGTATGGTGGATTGTGATATTGTATTTACTATGGATTTTCAAAAAATATTGTATAAATCTTCTATAAATTTTTTAAATCTGTAATGTAAGTTTGTTTCTTGCTACGGATTTTGAAAATCTTTAATTATATTTTTCACAACATAAAATTAAATAAAAGGGTTACATGCCATTCAAGATTATTAATTACAAAATTTGATAATCTTAATTGACTATGATACTAATACTTGTCATTTTATTACAAAAAGTTAATTCATAATATTCATTGTCAAATCCTTCTTATTATAGAACATAGAATAATCTAAGATATTATATATAGTCATTGTGATGCAATAGATGACTCTCCAATCCTACACTTCTTCCCACGATACTTTAATACATCACCTATTAATATAAGATATGCTCTGGGTATGGAAACCCTATCATCATCACTCAAGTCCGTCTTCAACACATCTTCAAGGATTTCACAAACCTTCTTGTTCCTCATCTGCATACAACATAACTAAATAGTTGTCATAATAATATTAGAGCCTATATATGTAAATGCAAAGAGGAGTTAAATTACCAATGAAACTCCCTAACATATAACAAATACATTATAAATTTTCATTCTCCATAGTTTGTTTCCGCATAATAACTATAGAAATTTATTATCCTTAGTTTGTTTCCGCATGAAATAGGTTTATAATTATAATTTTTAAAATTCATAATTATATTTTTTTAGTTAATTATTTTATTATATAGATTTAATATCTCTATAAATAACCTTATTTACAATTATAAATTTTAATAGTTTGAAATTTAAAAAAAAAAAAAATCAAATATGTGAATGCACTAGAAAGTGAGAAATATGCTCAATTACAAAAGTGAGAAATCGCAAAAGAAGAAATCTCAGAAGAACAAAGTATGAAATTCCTTGGAACCGAAACCCCTTCTCCCTTTCTTTGTCTCTACAAACAAAGTGAGCATTTGTTGCTAGGTGTATGTGTTTGCTGCTAGATGTATGCGTTTTGCACTCAGTGAAATGAGGTGTGTGAAATTTATTTTATTGTAAATGGCTGTTTAGGTATTTCTGCAAATTTAGAGTGTCAAAAAAGTTTGAAAGGGAGTTGAAAAAGAATTCCCCTTAAAACTATTTTCACCCCCAGTCAACCCGCTGGCTGCTGTTATGCATTGGGGATT
The DNA here is from genome assembly GCA_022379115.2 of Bauhinia variegata. Taxonomy (NCBI): domain Eukaryota; kingdom Viridiplantae; phylum Streptophyta; class Magnoliopsida; order Fabales; family Fabaceae; genus Bauhinia; species Bauhinia variegata. Next base: position 45,748 of record CM039433.1, read on the forward strand.
TCTTTTATCAGCCCTAGAATTGTTATTCTCACACCAAGTCTGGGGTGATAACGGATATCTCCATATGCATCTATCAATGATTGTATGTATATCTATGGAAGCACATGAGCATTTTTGAACAGCAATTAGATTCTTCTTCTTTTTTTTTTGTTATGTAACTTCAAATTTTATATACTATCTTATTATCTTATGTCGTACTTATGTCGTGGGAGAAGACTTTCTAAAAAGCTTAAAAGGGGGTAAATTCTTCTTTTGGAAGAATGTGAATATACATTCCAAAGCAATCAAATAGACAAAAAGCTTATCGACCAATATATATATATATATATATATAAGCTTAAAGGCATACCCCAGAAAATTTTTAACGGATTAAATTTCTCATATTCTGTTAGTGAAATATTAACAATTCAATTTTGTGAAAGCTAAATTATAAAATAGTTTCTTTTTCTTCAAAACTCATAGTTGCACTAATATTTTTTCATAAAATTGTTTTCTCTCATTCTAACACTCACTCGGCTTAGCAGTTGTTCACTCATTCTCTCTCTGCACACCAAATTCACATCGACGCTTCTCTTCTCTCCTGCTTTCTAATTCTAACATTTTCACTCTGCACCACAGCACGCAAGAGTAAGTGTTAAGGCACATGAATAAAGGAATGGCTTCTAATGCTATCAAATCCTTTCTTTGCGATTACACACCCTTACAGCCTTGCTCTATTTCTTCCTCCTCTTCTTAATTCCCCATTCTTAGCCTCTCTGTCAACATTACCATTCTCCTTTGCTCTATTTCCAAATCTTGCAATCAATGATATTTAGCACACATGTAAGAGACAATCAACTTTTGGGAAGCCAAAAGCTAGTATTTTAATACCTGTTTTCCTATCAAACTTTTGAGTAAAATATTATATTCAGATTTTATGGATAAGATAAAACTGACAAGTTTTCCCTGCTATTATATTTTAGCCAATTGTTGAATGTTAAAAGAAGGAAACAGAAGGAAAATGTGAATCAAGGAAAAAAACTCAAGACTCCCGCTAATCCAAAGGCAGGGGATCTTTTAAACAGATACGATCTCTATTTCCAATTAAAAGTTCCTCATAGCTTGAACAAATTGAGACAAAATAATCATTATCCTCTGAGACAAAGCTACCAACTGCATCCAAAATAAGCAATTTCTTCAAGGTAACAACTGCATAAATCCATCATAATTCTAATGCCAGTATTACTTTGCTGGCACTTTCTCATAGGTGCAAAAGAGCAATCACAACCTCCTTCCAACTTTAGCAAACCTCCGGGCAACTCCAAAAATAACAGCCTTAGTCAAAAGTCCCCGATCAAGAGTGCAGGCAAGAACGATGGCTCCACCAACAACTAGAAGCTTAGGAATGTTCCTCCCAATTGGTTTGCCAGAAGAATCCTGATTTTCATTATCCAACAAATTACTAGTTGAGCTTCCCAAAGACCTCAGATAGTCTGCACTTACTTTAGTATTGATTTTAGCTAAGCAAGCACAACACGACGGTGGCAAACCAGAAACCCTCTCTTTCTGATATGTTCGTAGTCCAGGCTCAATCTTCTTCACAGCTCCCCACATACCCTGACGAACTCCAAGCTTGGCAATTTCCCAGGGTATACCCATATCTTCGTGATGAAACAATAACACTTCACATGCAGTCGGCTGTCCATCTTTCCTTGATTCAACTGATCCGCATCCAACAAATGCACATATTAGTTCTTATTGCCTTACAAATCAGTATAGCATAGAGCAACAAGAACTTAAAGTTGTTTGGCATTTCAGGCTATAAATCCTCCTCTGAGTTCCAACTAGACTCCAAATTAAGAAGAAAATAATTTATATTTACAATGACAAAGATAACAGAGTACTTGTATCAAATACCAAAGCTTCGCTGAGGATGTCAAGGTTCTGTCTGAGTTGACTGTCCTTGCTTCACAAGACACGAGAATCATTCCATATAAAACTTTTGTATGTTATTTAATGTTTATCCAAAAAAAAAGGAAAAAAAAAATCCATGGGCTAGCGTTCTGTTCCAACAAAAAGTCAACCCCCCCCCCCCCCCTTTTTTTCTAAAAAGGAGAAAAAATAAATAAATAAAGATTGGCAAAACAAATGGACTACTACAAGTTATATTTCAACATAGACAATGGTAACCTTCTCTAAAATCATGTGCTCATTTTAAAATCAATTTTTACAATAGGTGGAACAAACATAATTTCACAATCAATCATGCAAATTTTTGAAGATTTACCATTCGATATATTAAGGTTGTCTCAAAATTATTTTCAGCGTTAATACTTCCAGGAAAAATAAATAGAATTTCAAGACGCTTGTTACCCGCACGGATGCACCAGCTTGAATAGTATATATCAACTCGTTTAGGTTTGTTGTATCTTGGCACAGTGGAACAAGGTACTCCCTGAGAAATATCCCACCAATTTTAATCACAAATTAGACTCATTCAGATAAAATTTCAAGGAAGAATGAGAAAGGCACAATTATCTATCAGGTTTTCACTGAAACTGGAAATAGCTTTTTTGAAATCCAATAAGGTCAGTTCAAAACTGCAACTCAAGTCTTGTAAGACCATTAAACAATGACCAAACATATTCAGACAGAAAATCTGATACTGGTGTAACATTTATGTCTTTCGTCTTAACATCATTGATCAAGAAGCTAACAAAGATTTAAAAGGGAGATAACAAAAACTAACTTTTTAAACTCTTCATATACAAGAAATATCTAAGACTTTACCAGAAAACATGCCAGCTGAAACATCATACACTCAACTTATTCAGGTTCTCTAGTTACGCCAACTTGGACTCCTTTTAAATTTACAATAGTAACATTTGTCCGAAAATATTCATACAAATAAAAAAAAAAAAATTATAATGTGATGAAATAGAAATAAACGAATATTGAGATGCCCAAGTCATCTCTTAAGAAGACCAACCCATATATGGAAGAAATGGCCACAAGGCCCTATGTTCTTGGATTCGCTAACGGCCTTATTCTGTTTGAATAGACAATATTGTAGCCTTCAGTTTAACATGTTCAACGGCGCTTGTCTGGCCAAACAATGACATAGATTAAAGAGCTTATTGGCATCTCAACTGACATCCTAACTTTATGTATATAGCCTTTTATCTGTACGAAATGCGTGAGTAAGCTGTTGTATCATAGAGGCAATGCATCTATACTCATATACCAGGAGAACGAGGTAGCCAATGCTGCAGTTTAGCACTGCACCAACATAGATTGCATATTATTTCACTCCTCTATATTAGTATGTCAAAAGACCAACTATAGTCAATCCATACCGTTTATCTAGTTATATTGTATGCTAATTGAGTCGGCATATTTCTACATCTTTTTAACCTGCAAATTCTTCTTGCCATTATTCCCCAAGAAAACAACAACATAAGCAGAAGCAGAGTCAGTTTATTAAATCCAGATGAGGGTAGTTCTCTCCACATGTCCGGAGGGATCAACGTTTTATGAGATGGCTGGTTGCTTTAAACTAAAGAAAAGATATAATAATAATAATAATAACTTTCTCTATCTGCAAGACTCAAAGGCGAAATTGAAAGGGAAAAAAGAAGACAAGGAAGTTTACCCTTGTTACACAGTAGTAAGTTTCTCCCGCTTCCCAGATTCGACGACCTATTACATATTCTCTATCACTACAAAAAAAGGGAAACTATAACATACAAAAATTATTAAGATGTCAGGCAATCCAAGATTCAAGAAATGCAATTCAAACATATAAAAGGAAGTTGCCTCTTAACCTTGCGCACCCAGTGTACTATCATTGTTCCGGTAATAGAACACTCTTCTATTGTTGTGGCATATAGAAGCATGTCATCCCACCTCAATCGGAAATCATCATCCCAAAAGAAATCCCTTACCAACTCAGGAGTTGCACCTTCAAACACAGTTCTGCTGCGGTACTGAGGAGGTCCAGTCTAACAAAAGTAACAAGGTTATATTCAATCAATCATATGAGTTGCAAAAGCAAGTAGAACGATATACGCAGTTCACAAACACAATCAGCAAAACAAGTCAAACCCCACTGAGATACAACTGGAACAATCCAATAAGGGAAGGCTACCTCTGGATCCCTCCGCCAAGCTTGATAGCTCATAGTTGAAGTAGAACGATCCATCATCTGTATCCAAGCAGGACCCCCATCTTTTTCCTCAACCAGCTTGAATAAATGCTCTAAATCATGTTCAGTCAATAGCGGAGATTTATCTTTTTCCATCTGTGAAGAACTGACATGTAGAACTGAACGATTAGGATGATTAATCTCTATCGCACCTAATGAAATAATCGCCAGTAACAGTAAATTTGAGAGCATCACAGAGAAGATAAAGTAATGGTAAACCTGCAGTCGGAAAAAGCCGACTCCTTTGGTACCCTATAATTGTTACCCCATGGAATGCACCTGGATAGCGGAAATTTCAACGAAATTAAACTTGGAATCGAAGCGAAGTACGTGGGCGACGAGGTCGATGCAGCAGAAGTGTCCTTCGGCTCCATGCTTTCTAGAATGTCTCTGCCCAAGTTGGCCCATTTAGGTTTCCAAGTCCAACCGACCAAAACTCCAATGAGAACCGCAATCCATAGTGGAGCTATTAACATCACGAGCTCGCCTAATATATCAGATACCGCGGGTCTTTGCAAAATTCCCAATAAAGCCGAAAGTAAAGCCATAAGATAATAGAACAGATAGTATTAGTGACAAAAGGACAAGGAGCCTTGGATATCCGAGGAGAAGAAGAGGAAGAAAAAACGAAAAGAATAACCCTCGCTTCAATCGAAATGGTGGGCGTGAAAGCACAGCGATTATGCGAGGGGCTGAAGGGAAAACAAAAAAGCAGATAAAAATAAACCCAATAAGGCAATAACCAATTTCCGCCAAACTTAGCAGCAGAGAATTTCAGAGAAGATGGGTGAACAGAATATGATGTATAAGTATACGAAGAGATTTAGACATGGTTCTGCGAAGTGTTAAAAGAGAAAAGCATAGGTTGAAGATGACGACAAATTGGGTTGGAGGGAGGAATACATACGGATAAGGTTTATGAGATCAGCGGTAGTTAGACGTGTTGCTCGGATTATCGTAGGGCCTCCTGGTACTGGTTGCTAATTTTTTTTTTAAAATTGTATATTACATATTTTAACTCTCAAATTTTTAAAAAAAAAAAAAAAGTTCTAGTCTTTCTTTTTTATCTTAAAAATAGATTTTTCAAATTTTACAAAATAATTATATTCTTTCCTTTTTTGAGCTTCTTTTCCTTGCCTGACCTTATCTTTTTTCTTTTTGTTTTATCTAAAATATGATAAAAATTAGTATTTAATTTTCAAATACCACTTATATTGTTTGTTATTTTTAATGTTATTTTTATGTATCTTGTATTTTTTTATGTGGCAACTCATAGTTGCAATCTTATTTCTAATACTCTTACTTTTTGCTCTTATTATCCTTTTCAAATCTAATATTCACTATCATAAACCATCATTGATCATATGATAGTCCGATAAAATTTATCTGTAAGATTTATAGGTATTTTGTAATAGCAAATAATCTTTATACTTTCATTTTAATTGTCTGACTTGTACCTTGTGGATATCTTATTTTTACATTATTCTGTAATATAGATTCTAGACATTTAAATTTAGAAATTTGTGATAGAACATTTTTTTTTAATTTTTATATTTAATTCATTTTCATACTGGTTATTGCTAAATTTTAATTGAATTAAATTTAAAATGTCATATATCAATGTGTTATCTTAAAATGAATAATGATTACAACTAATATTGTGTGACTCGAAAAATAATTAAATTGAGTTTAATTATTAAAGCCTATTACAATTTTAAAAGTTTAAACTTATTGAAAACCACGTGTACTTATAATTACTTTAACACTATTAATCACGATATAAAATATGATATACCATAAATATTCACATATTTTACACCTGATTTTGGGCTTTTGTGAGATAAATTATGTTTATTGCAGTACAGAAGGAGAAATAAGGATGATTTCGGATTCATTCACCTCAGCCATAAGAAGGTGAAACACAATGTCATCATCAAGAAAGAGCAAAATGGCTTCTTAATTCTTTTAAGAGACATGTTAAATCAATAAGGAATAAGCACGTTAGTAAACTTGCGCACATTTCTAATTTCAATTTCCTCGCAAATATTCTATTTTTATTTGTGTTTATTCTAATTATAAATTAGGAAAATACTATAACAAGGAGAATTGCCAAATGATGATTTTACTCAGAAATTTTGCTATAAAACAGGAGGCACTACTAGACTAGACTAGAGGAGCAGAAAAGGAGGAGGCGGCGGCGCAAAGACAACCAACTACATGGGATGACCGAGGATTCGATCCATTCTTCTTATTCAACGTGGCTAACCTTCACACCCTGGCTAATCCTTAGTGACTGCTTGGCAGAAGACACAATTCCTATAGAAGGAAGGTTATTCATGTCGCAAATTTCATTAATAGCTTCACCAAAATTGAAATTCTTGTTATCACAAACTTGCTTGAAAATTCCAATGCAACCAGTATGCTTATTGTCAAAACTGTTCCTCATAACATTGAAAGCTTACATGGCAATCAATCAAAATCATTCAAAAAATCAGAAACCTAAGATTTCCAAAGGTAGGCTTTAATTTCATCGAGGAGCACTAAATAATGCTTTGCTAATTATGCCTGTGGCCTCAATATATCGGTCCACACATCTGGAGATGCAACTGCTTTCATTCCCACTCAGGCTTGATCCTGGTTTTGTGATGCACTTCTCAAAACATTTCCCTCTCACTGTCTGCACAATAAGCAACAGTTGTAACATAAATGGAAGAAAATAAAGAACAAAGTCGATTGAATAGTTCACGATTATCGATTAGCATCACCCTGCCCAAGCAAAAACGTAAAAAGGTAACTTTCTAAACAATTCATATGTGGACAAAATAAAACCTTAAGTCAATGGAGGTAATCATTTGTAACTTTAGACTTTATTTAATAGCCTTATAACACAAATAATTTCAAATCACTAATCACCCAAGAGAATTTATTACATCTACTTTGCCATAATCAAACGAGAACAAGAACAGTTGGGAAAACTCAATGATATTTTTATGTAGAATACGCCATACATCAATAATCAATTATTGATGTTACAACATACATATATATCCACATAATGAGCAAAATCATTCAATATAACAATCTCCCCTTGTCAAACATAAAAAAAATTTGTACACCCTAAAAAGTCGCGCCTGAGAAATACATAATTTTTTGTACCGGAAGACATATCAAGAAATTCAATAAAAGGCCATGCTTCTTTAAGCGACCTATAATATGTTTGAGAACATAAAGCGTGACTGAGGACACAAACAGGCCATTGTTTCCAAACAGTGGCCTAATGTTGAGAAGATTGCAATACGAATAGTATCAGCATCCACAAGAGGCATTAAATAATAACTAGGACTACACTCGATTGAATACAATAACCATGTAAAACCCGCAAGTGTACACAAGAAATTGTTAAAAATAGATATAAAATGGAAGAAACTCAAACAAAATACCATATAAACAAACACGTAAGCAGCAATTACAGTAAAGAGAAAAGCAAGAGAACGCGCAGCTATTGAAAACCTTACGTGGTTAAAAAAGAAAAATCATATATTGAAATACATACGAGTGGCATATAAGAGAAAAATAGGGAGATACCTCGAGGAATTCCTCAGCATATGCCTGGGCAAGCTGGGTCTTCAGCTGGTCTTTGAAATCACTTGCAGAAATTTGAGGTGACGATCCACTCAAGGGAGTTGAGAACGAATCCATTGCTTTACAACCCTAAATCAGCAGCCAGGAACTCTATGTTAGAAGTTATTCTGAAACAATGTCTTAAGTTACCCTGTTAAATTAGAAGACTTACGAAGTTAATCTGTAACTCCTCAAAGAAATCAAGTTTTAAGGCACAAAGTAATTAGAAATAATTAGGCACTATAAATTGCCCGGGTTACATTTGTAGTCTAGAGAGTTCCTAGGATTACAACATAAAAAGGTATTGTATAAGTCTCAAAGGTATGAGCCAGGGCAACAATATTCAGAATCATAGAAAGCGCTGCAAGGACTGTGGTGCAAAATTTCTAGATTTTCTGACACTCTACATAGCCCTTGATTAGTCCAGCCACACAACTAATGTAATGGGAAAAGCCTTAACTGACCTCGAACTCGAACCAGTTTATATTTGATTTTTAAATGTAAATTTTAGGGCCAAATGTAGCATTGTCAAAACGGGACGGATTCAATAGGGCCAGGCCTTAAACGGGTGGGCTACCGAATGGCCCAGTTTATATAATTTTTAATATTTCAAATTTAATTGGCATATAACTATAGAAACATATTCCTTATGTCTTTTAGTCTAATCATCTTAGAATAATTGAAATATATAGTTAAAAACTTATCAAATAGTTAGAAACCCTAAATAAAATTTCAATCGAGTAACTAGATAAAGAGTAAAGAGATAATCATCATAAAAGATAGTCTAATAATAGTCCACAGAAATACATAAAGTTTAATAGAGAGATAGTCCATAAAAACACATAAAGTTTATAAAAAATAGTTCACACATAACTAAGTCATGACACAAGTCGTAAAAACAACATCATCAAACATGAAGATTCTAAATCAAAGTCATCTTCATTTTCAACAATACTAATATGCTAATACTATTACTAATATACTATTACTTTTATTTAAAAATAAAATAAATAAAGCTATTTTCAGCTTGCATTAAACGGCCGAGCCAGGTAAGGCCTGGTTTTTAAACTAATTGTAAAATCTAATCCTAAACCTGTTTTGTGGTGGGCGAGCGCGGACTCCGGATTCAATTTTGACAATGCCAAATGATTACCATGCCTTCAATAATTTTTTTTCCCAATCCTTTTTTCAATATTTTGACGACACTATTTAGAGACTAGTAGTTTCGGTATTTCCTTCTTTTTTCTTTCAGGTATTTTTCTATATCATGCAAAAAGTCATTTTAGTAGATAAAAGATGCAACAAAAATAACTTACTCCTGATTTTATATCACTTGGGTTTGTAATTTGTTTTTTTTTTTTTTTCATTTTTTGGACAAAAGAGAGAATCAAGCAAAACTAAGTTCTACAGGAAACATTTCCCAAGGCATCAGCCATACTCAACCCAAATGACCTAACTCAGCAAGAGGTGAAGACCGCAAAACTACCCAGCCTCATGCTTAGTTCCCCATACCCCATTTTACCAAGAAGTCTGTACATTGACAGGCTTCTCAGTAAGTAAAAATGTCGGACCTTCATATGCCAATCTCTATGAAGGTCTTGCACATCACGAATTAAAGCTGCATATTGCTAAAAAATTCCTTGGCATTTCTGAATGAACCGAAGACAATCTATGAGTAATAGCTAAATGGTTTCTCAAAATTGATACCTAACCGATGCCAGAAAACAAAACAAAACAAAAAAAGAGAAAAACTTCCAAGGAAACTTGTGTCTTTCATTCATTTTACTATTCTCCTTCCCTATAAATAATCAATAAGAGGAAAAGACGTTGGTACTTTAATTCAGGGAAAATTATAGTTTAATGTAGATAACTCACATCATATTTACGAAAACCAGTTCATAAATCAGGGACCAAATTATGAAATTAGATCCCTTCTCCCTCCTTGTCACATCCGAAGCACACATACAAGCTTACAAGGTGATATACTACTATCCTATGGATTAATTTCTATTTCAAGCTCCTGCAAAGTGGAATTGATAAACCGTATATCCCAATTCATTCTACAATAAATTCATCCCAATTCTTGCACGCCATGAGAAGGTTGCAACTCAAGTTCTGGGTTCGACCAGTAACAACTTACCGTGGCGTTGAGTTCAATTAGCACACCCAATGAGAAAAATATTTAACTGATTCACTGAATATGCGATAAATTTTGAAAAAAAATAAAAAAATAAAGAAGCAATGGGATATACTTCAAAAATTGTGCAAGCAGCAATTACCCACACTCAAAGGTTGGAAAATGTTGCTCAACAGTCATTGCCAGATGTAAAGAATGTAAATGAAAAGCGAAGAGATATTTAAAACCCCTGAAGCCGATATCAACCAATTAAACCTAGGGTTTTGTTGATATCAAGCAAAGAAAATCTAGAGAACGTACCGCTGTTGGCTCCTATCGGTGCTACAGATGCGCCGGAGTTGGCGCCGAATCAAGAGAACACAGAAGGTACTGATACGAGCGCTAGGGTTAAAGCGGGATGCGGAGGCTAAATAGAAAGTACTCTTTTCTCACAACGACATCGTTTTTCAGCATTTTTAGTAAATAGGTGCGGGACTATAATGCGTGTTTTTATTTATTTATTTTATTGTTTTTCGCAGCAATTTTGCGGGACGAAAGGCATACTTATATGTTATTATTTGTTAAGGTACAAATATAATAGTACAACATAAATAGTTAAGGTACATGATAATTTTTAGTTTTATTTATTATTTGTTAGTTAATGTATAGGAAAAAAAAATTTATATTATTTATTGTTTGATTAACTTAAGTACTGGATAGAATAATATAAAATTTACTGTAATACCCTCTATGTTATACAATATTTGTTATTAAAATTTTTATTTTTGGATTTTACAAAATTAGAATTGTAAAAGAAAAAAAAAATAATCCATATATTGCATAGGTTCATTTTGCACAATAAAAAAAAAATTAAGGAGATGAGGTTAAATTTGTTTTTTTAAGTTTTTGTATTGTGAATAAAATTTTTGTCTTTTAATTTTTTTAAGGACGAAAATAGAAGATTTATCCAGTACCTTAGAATACTTTTATCCAGTACCATTATCTTTTTTAAAATCAAACAAATACAAAATTTTTTATTTTGATTTGTCTAACTATTATTTTAAAGCGAATCAAATGGACTCCTAAAATGTGCCGGAAGTAGTTGTCATTCCCATGTTACAGCGAGAACTGATAAGAACCAAACCGACAAATTAAAACTTAGATGCGATTATGCAAAGGTTACTATCGGTAACAATTGCAGCTAGCTAAGCTAATTAATTGGGGGCTGAAAGAAAAGCTAAAGCACCCACCAACGGTGCATTGATATAGGTTGCTGGCTCCGACTGCTGATAGTTAGTCCGATCATCAGAGAAGTTGTCATTACTATCGGGACCACCTACGATGGCACCAACAAGGAGATTTGGATTGGGCGAAGCTGAATAGAGGTATTGAAACCCATTGTTACAGGGAATGCGTTGAGGGTAGGCATGAATGGAAGGTAGAGAGGAAGCCCTGTGGTGGATATGCTTTGGATACCTCTCCCCAAAGCCCACCATATAAGACATTTTTATTGGATTATTCCCCAAAATGTAATCAACTTGCTTTTGAGCTAGTGCGATGAGGTTCTGTGCGGTGATTGTTACAGTCCCGCACGAGACAACACCTCCACCTCCGTCTCCATGTGAGCTCAGGTACTTGGAGTATGTCAGCAAGAGGAAGGCCGTTGACGTAACATACTGCAAATTGCTCTCGCTTCCTTTGTAGAGAAGTCCCCCTGAGAGAAGAGAAGGAACAAAACTTTAAATTTATAATCAAGTCTTGTTGATGGAATTGCTATTTAGTTGATTCTGACCTGGGGTATACTGAGCCTGGAAACCAGGTGTTCCGTACATTAGTGAACATATGTAATTGTCTGCATGTGCCTTATATAATTGAAAATCTCAAGAATTTTTTTTGTCTAAGAATTCCTGTGAAAATAAAAATTAATTTAAAGCCGAGACTACTTTGTGTTTTTTGTTTCCCCTTGGGGCGTAGGCGTAGGCGTACCTTGGAAAGCAGGACTTTTGTTCCCGCTCGCTTGTTATCCCAACTGAAAGAGTAGTCATCATCGTCTGCACCCAATATATGGCCGTTGGACTGTATATAAGACATGAAAGAATCGATTCCCGAGGCTCTATAAATCCATGATGCACCCCATAGAAGCTCATCCTGATTAGTAATTGCAAATTTAGCAGAGCTAGGGATCAGGCGAGCTGAGGGATAAATGAATATTATTGAATCTTACTCACGTGGTATCCGGAGTAAGAGCAGTAGAACGGGCACACCACCGAACTAAGGGAGTCACTGTAGGAACCCCTGTAACGGTCTGCAAAGTTGAATACCTGAAATTGCAAAGCAAGAGGTTAATTACTTTGAACTTAGAAGTATTTAATTTAATTATACAAGAGCAGAGTACTTGGATGGCTGTTTGGAGAAGTTTGGAGGAATAAGTAGGATCGGAATATTTGAATACTAAGGAAGATGCTGCCAATGCTGCTGCCGTCTCTGCCGCCACATCCGATCCTGGGTTCTGAGCGGATACCTTGTAAACGTTGCGCGGAGTGTCCATGTCTTCGGGCCTTTCCCAGCAGCGGTGATCCAAATTTGGGTCTCCTACCTGCTTGCATGCTTAATCAATCTAGTTCAGTTCTTTTGACGCGTCATCGAAGATGCTCATAAATGGCAAGTTATTATTAATTACTGATTTCGTACATTAATTACCTTATGCACGCTACGGTAGAAAAGAAAACAAGTAATTTTGCTCACTTGCACATATAAGGTATCAGGGGTAGCCGTGGCTGCCTTTAAAAGATAGTCTGTGCTCCAGCGAATAGCAGTGGTAACATTTTCAATCTGATTCTGCATTGAGATTCCAAATTCAATTACACCCCATGCTAATAATGTAGTGGTAAAGGCCATTGGTAGACCAAATTTGACGTTGTCTCCTGCATCATAGTATCCCCCAACTAGGTCCACCTAAAATAATTAAGTAAACAGAGACAGATAAATAAATAAATAAATAAATATTCAAGGAGTTAACGAACGGCGAATGAAAATTTTCAAACATGATAAGCAGAGCCATCGGACAAGCCAGAATTGCCCCTCCAGGTGAGGTGCTGGTCGGAGGGTAATTTTCCCGAGCGCTGTCCCTCAAAGAAGAGAATGGATTTCTCAAGAGCGTTACAATAGTCCTGGGAAGTGAATGTGAATGGATGACTGTAACTATAACTAGATAAATCCAGAATGAGCAACAATAATGAAAATGTTGTGGCAGAAAAAGCCATCCGCTTTCCCTTTCCCCGTATTAGCTGGAGAGGCTTGACGGTTGAAATGTGTGGAGATGAGTCACAACATTTTATAGAACAGAGCAGCAGCAAGTTGGGAGGGAGGGTTGGTTTTGTTTGGCCGTTAATACTGGTTCTGTCACGGGATCAACTGCCTGCGCATAGCGGGGTCCGGGACACAAAACGACAATCCGGATACATGTATGTATTACCGCCGTTACTCTTTGCTTAATTAATTAGTTTCAGAAAGATTGGGGCCAAATTTACGTTTGCAGCAACACGTCACGCGTTTCGACTTCAACTTTGAACTCGAGCCCATATAACGATATTATTTATGAGAGGCTGCGGTGTGGGGCAATTGAACTTTTTAATCATAAAATAAAAGGTAAATTTGTCTGTAGCAACGAAGTCACGGATACAAAGGGAGGGGATGGGAGTCACGTGAGCAGAGTGTAGCAGCCAACCTAGCTAGCGAGGCAGGAAATATATATAGCGGATATGCACGAGAACGTTTTAATGAATTTAAAATGACAATCACGAGATAGGGACGTTCACATGGGATGGAAGTTGAAGAATTTCTACATTTCTTTCGGTGGATTATTATTATTATTTGCTCGTGTTGTGCATGGAATGGAATAGAGGAAAAATAATTAGGGTCTCCTCCTTGTCTGCGTCGCTATTAACAAACCCACCCGATCATGAAAATAAATGGATATACTGGGCCTAGGGCCTATTATTGGCCCGTCATCCATGTTTACAAGAATATCATTCAATCCACCACCATAAATACCTCTTCGTTAAACACACAATTAAGTTTTTCTGGAATCCGACTTGTTCATCTTTTGCCAACCCATCTAACTTGGCATATCTACTTCCCTTTCTCTTAGCACGTCGATCGCCCCGGCTCTCATCACCTCGGTACTCGTCCACAACAAAACCAAACCTGATAACGAAAACGGGGGCGATTGTCAATATTTCTTGAATCTCGGGGTGTTTCATAGACCCTTTTTTTTTTTTTTTAATGAATTTATCAAAAATAAAATCGAGGAAACATATTTTTAAGATTCTTTTTAAGTTAAAAAATAAAAGAAGAAGAAGATGAAATTCTTATTCTCAAACCTACCTTCTAAAAATATTTTTAAAAGACTTTTTGATAAATATTTGAGGTTAACTAAAACACATTTTAACAATTTTATTATTCACAAATTCTAAAAAAGTCATTTTTCTCATAATGAAATTAAAAATATATATATCTATTTACCATACGCTCCTCCACGTTTTTTCATAGTCTATAAAAACTAAAAAATATCCTCAATATAATTTCACATAAAAACTCCAAAACTAATATATATTGATTATTTATCAATTTTGTGTTTATAATATTTTTTTATAGTTAAAATTACCATAAATAATTATTAGTATTAATAAATTTAATAAATAAAATTAATAAATTTAAACATCGACCGATACGAGTCTCAATAGTTCAGGCCCTGACCCGTAGTGCGATCTTGTAACTGTTTGTTAAATGGCCTGAAAGAATGGACGAAAGGCTGAAAACTCGCAAATTAATCGCCACTCCGAATTGAGGGACTAATTTTGCACTCCCCATTTCCGATATTTGCACCCCAATCTTTTTCTTTCAATTTTTGTTCTCCAAATACCCCTGCCAACCAACCCGGAATTTGTAAATTTTGAAATTATAAAATAAATTTCAGTTTGATGATTAATTATGAAATTAATATGGAAATAAATAGACACGTACAAATATATTACAAGTTAAATATTATTTTAGTTGCTATATTTAAACCCCGATAAAAAAACTGATTTGTGAAAATTTCCAGCTAGATCGAAAAGGAATGAATATCAGAGAGACAAAGACTATTTTTGTGTAGTTTTTCTTTTGTTTTTATCGTTCTCTGCATTTTTCCCATTTCTTTTTCAAAAAGGAAATTCTTATGTTATATTTGAACAACGTTTTGTTAAGATTAATCACAGAAAATCATTTACTGAAGTTATATTTAAAATTATTATTATAAATTCCATCCAAAAAATGAATATTATAAAATTTTTATTTTAAAGTTTTTAAATCAAGTTCCCCTATGTTATTTATGGGAGAAAACTTTTTGTTTCATACTTGTGTCAAATCCTATTTTAGTTTTTATTGGTCAATATATTATTGAATAATGCTGTAAGAATCATTAAATATAATTATTAATTAATGAAAATAACAAAAAAATACAAAATGTGAGCTAAAAAATTTTCTCCTATTATTATTTATACATGAATCATAAAATCATACAAAAGAAAATCCAATATTTAGCTACAGTTTTAAATTTGTGTTATGCAAATATCGATGCCTAAGTTTGTGTTGTTACACTTTTAAAAACAATACCATTTTAAGGTGCCATGAGTAAATTAGCCACGATTTATGACGGTACAGTTATAACCATAGCAAAATTATATTTAGCTAGCAAATATTTATTGAATTTCTAAAAATCAGTTTTTTTATTTATCCTCTTAAATTTGGGTGAAAATACTAAAAAAATGTTTTGTTAGGTGCCGCCACCATCACCAAACCAACACCACTGCTCTTATAAAAATTAGTTTTGCTTAATATAGCTAAGGTTTAGATAAATTATTGGGATATTCAAAAAAAAATAAAAGGAAAAAAGAAAAAGAAAAAAACTACCGTTATTAATACTGCAGCTAATTTTTTTAATGAAATTAAAAAAAAAAAGTTTAAGGGAGTGCTTAACAGAATTCTCTCGTTTTCTTAAACACTCCTCCCCTCTAGTGTATTTTTAAAGCACACATTCCTCCATTGGAGAGTGGCTTAAGTAATCGTCAAAAAATTATACGGTCCAAGGCAAAGTAGCATATAATAATATTTTTAGAGCCTATTTGGTGCACTTGATAGGATAAGTGCTTGATAAATTTTTATCATATCCAATGTGTTTGATGCACATAAGATAACATATTGGATAGAATTATGTTATCATATCATGTGTTTGATATGAACCAGATAATAACATGATATAAAATATGTGTAAATGACAAAATTACTCTTATTAAAAATTATATATAATTTTTTAAAAATAAATTTTTAATATAATTCCTTGATTAAAATATCAAGAAGGGCTTCATGAGATAGTTTATCTGCCACTAACTTGTATAATCAGCTTGTGAAAATATTTTGAAGAATATGTATGTATTATATATAGCATTGTAAAATCGAAGAGAATTCTTCCTTTTGGTTTTGGTAATGGCCACAACAAAGTCATTCTTTACCTAAAGCTTATGATATCCAGCCACATTGGAAACATATGATAGAAAACCATCAATTTTTTTTTTAAAAAAAATACGAAACAGAATATTTGTGTAAAAATGAATCTGTTTTTTTTCTTTTTTTTGTCATTCTCATCAAACAAATTGATTTTCCATCTTACTTTCAAGATTATACTTCCTATAAACAGTTGGGGGAGAGTAATACTAGCGAAGCTAGTATCCATTAGTAATATACAGGTGATTTAGCAGGCAAGAATTCTTAATGGAAGTTCTTTTATAAGTAAAATCAACCTAAAAAAGATGTAGAGATACAACACCCTAGTTGCAAAATAAATAGAGATTCAAAACATCGGTTCTAAGACATGAGAAAGCAATACAAAATTTAGTTTGTTCTTGGCGTCGCCCATTCAACTCTAAGGACGAGATTGTCGTAACCATATCCATTGAGCTTGTTAATGGCCCTCTGTGCATCTTCCCTGTTTACAAAGTTAACAAAACCAAATCCTCTGCTCATGCCAGTCTTCTGATCAACAGCAACATAGACTCTGCTCATTGCACCGAAAGGACGGAACAACTCAAGCAAATCGGGCTCTCTTGTATCCTCAGAGAGGTTGGTGACCCGGACAGAATTTTCGTCGTTCCTTCTTCGCATGTCTGAGCCGGACCTATCTTGAACTCCTCCTCTCAAACCAGGAGGAACATATGCTTTGGAACCAGAAGCAGCAGTTGCAGCTTCTGCTGCAGCAGGCTTATCAACAAACCCTTCAGCTGGTGGGGCAAGATCCTTGTAAGGACACCTTGATGTCCAGTGATCACCCTTCTTACCACAAGTCCTACAAACCATGAGAACAGCACCACCACCTTTCTGGAATTGAGCCAATGGGTCTCCAACAGCCTTTGGTTCCTCTGCCTTGCTACCTGTAAACAATCATGCGTTACATAGATAGATGATAATCGATAAATTAATGCAACAACATGGGTAAAAACATGAGAAACACACAGATAAACACCAGACCTAAGTGGTCATGGACACTGAAGTAAAATCATACAGCAAAACTTTTGTATTCTCTTTAAAGAAGAAAACATAAACCCAAGTTTGTTCAGGCACTTGACTAACTGCAGAAGTATGAAAATTGAAAATGAAGCAATTTAACAATTGGAACAGAGTATTATGAGTACATAATTTCAATTCATCAGAGACTCTAAATACCAATCGGAGAGCAAATAATTTCTACTTGAAACATTTACGACCCTTTGTTACATTACCCATCCAGAAACCAGAAAAGATATTATTGCATATTAAAAAAAAAAGACCCAGAATGTAACACGGAAAAATGATCAATTTTTCCATATCTTCAGTAACAAGATAAACAAGAGATAAACTTTTTAATCCCGGGAAATTCAGCTAGCATTTATCCAAGACAAGATTTTTCATCAGACCCATAATTTCAAGACAATAAACAAACCTGGAGCCCTAGGTCGCTCGAGGAGGATTTCCTCAGTGGAAACCATGGTGAGCCTGCTACCAACATCCTCGTGAACAAAATCACCAAACTTAGCCCAGGATCGCCTCTCAATGGCACGCTTACTGAGGCGAGCATTAGTGAGCTTGCGAGTGCGAGTGGTGGTAGTAATCTTCACCTTATTGCCATCTTCATCGAATTTGTACTCAATCACCTTCTTTATCCCGTTCTCATCTGGACCTATCACCTGCCGCGGCGGCAGCAAAAAGTCGAGATCCTCTCCGTCGTCCTCCTCTAGCTCCCCCCATCGGATCTTGTTCTGAGTCGCCGGAATCGCAGATGGCTACATGACTACGAGTGTGAGAGAAGACAGATGAAGATGACGAATGGAAACTAGGGTTTTATTCCCTTTTCGGTTAACTTACCCCTATGTCGGTTTGGTGAATAGCAGGGAGGAGAAAGGAGGTCGAGGAAGAGAGGGTATAGGAGGAAAGAAATTTGTTTATTGCTATTTTCTAATCAGCTCTCCTATGATTAGATTTTAATTAGGATGACAAGTAAGAAATTTGATTAATTAATTATTTTTTATTAATTTATTAAATAAAAAATAAAAATATGATAAGATAATATATTTTTTTTTATCAAATGCCCTAAACGAATTTTTAAAGTGATATTAAACTAAATAACAAATAAAATAGTAGAATATAAAGTAAATTAATTAACACGGGTATTATTTTAGTGAGGTTTTAAGTTTAAACTTTTAAAATGTATGTGTATTAAAATTTGTAATAATATATTATATTAATATAATATTAAATATCGATATTTCATATTAATTAAGTAGTTATAGCCTGTCATTACTTCAAATCTTAATTTGACCCTACCAATTATCTTATTCGTGTGCACTAAATTAATGGACCCTAAAATATCTCAAATTTCCTTACCCATTGTACTCTTTTCGTTGTTCTTCTGCTTACATATATATCTCCCTATTTAATTGTCTGTGATCATTTGGTAGCAGAGATGTGAATGGAGGCAAAGACAATAAGACCCATCATCAAGAAATTCAATATATTATTGCACCCCTGACTCTCCCTAACTATGGAATTTTCCGTGAAGAATTATTAACCAGTAACTAATTAAAGGTTATATACAGTGAGTGCAGTCCACCAGAAAACTATGTACCAGTAAAGTTGTGGACTCTCTATAACATTGAGGCGAATGGGAAAGAAAAAAGGAATGGAATCAAACATTGTTACGTTTGGTACGATAGAATAAGCAAAATAGCTAATTCTTTGAAATAACAAAATCCCTGACTGTCATGGAAAAGACTTTCTCTTTATTTTGGGAGGATTAGGTTATTCCTTCATATTTGGTCAAAATTGCCCTTCATCATCTCCTGCTATAATATTCAACAACCATGTACCACCATTGACGGCAGCTTGCTGCATCGACAACTGGTTCGACCACCGAGAACACCGACGGCAGCTTGCTCCACCGATGGCCAGTGTGTTGGCAACCGTGGACCATCGACAGCAGCTTGCGCCGGAGCTAGGGTGGGAGATAGAGGTTTTGTCGTACAGTGCTTGGTCGCCGGTTGTCGCCGTCGTCATCCACTACAAGGGCCGGAGCTGGGGAGTTGAAACTATCACAAAGATGGAAGCTTCGCCTCCGCTTTTTGTCATCGTCGGCCATGGTTGGCTGCCCCTCCATGAGTTTTTTTTTGTAAAAAAAAAAATCCGGTTGAGGTTTTGATAAGAGTTTTCTTTAAAAAATGGTGGAAGATGGCAGGGATGCTATGAATTTTAGAAATTTTAAAAAATTTGTATAATTTTTGTTATATTAATGTTTTTTTTTAATTATAGTTTAAAAATAGATGGACTTGTTCACTCCTTGCCAATCTCATTCCTTTTTCTCTTTTTCATTCTCACAGACATATATTCCGCCCAACCAAACACCCCCGGTAGGTTTGAGAAACGGAAAATGAAAGTCTATGATGGATGGATGCGTCAAAGCTCAGTAACTTTACCATGCAGTGTCAGAAGTCATAATCGCCAGAACAGAAACAAGGAAAATTAAGTGTTCTGTATAAGAATGGCGACGGATGGCGTCTTCATTGTCAAAACCAAACCGCCAACAACCACATGGTTTGTATAAATTGGTGCAGGTTCAGATCAGATATCAGATGCTCCGTATAAATAAAGGGTCTGAGTCTGAGACACGCCCCATTACTCACCGCTCATTTAATCTTCGTGTTTAATTATAAAAATATACAATTAAGCTGCTGATTGATCACATTAATTAACATTCATATAGTAAGTATAATATAATGCAAAAGTCAACGCTAGAGCATTAGACAGACTTACACTACCCGCTTATTCTATGCTACTTCTATGCACTATGCGTACATTTATATATATAGTACAATTATTATTACTAGTGGGAAAGCAGAGCATTGGGAAGGCTAGCACACTACTTATTTCTCTGTCGTAAATCGATCCATCGTAACAACTCTGTATTTTTCTTTTCCTTTTAGACCATCTCTAATGGCGAACCATCTCCCGTTGCACAGCCCTGTGCGTCGAGCTTGATCTCTGTTCCATGAGTAGAGTCCTCCACCGTGGAGCTCCGCTGGCAGAGAGAGAAGATCTGCGATGCAAAACCAAGGAACGGGTGTTTAGGGTTCGGATGTGTACGGAAAATTAATAAAAAAATTGAAAAGAGGCAACCGGATTTTGAGCCAATTCCTTCTCTCTTCCAGAATCCAACAACAACAGAAAAATGAAACCAACAAACAGATTCAACAAATGTAGTAAATACCGAGTTGTTGTATAAATCAAAGCTTTTTTTCGAAATCTAACCAGATTCAACAAGTGCTACCAAGCATAAAGGAGAACTAAAACAAAAAAGTGAAAGTGCCCATAACCGAGAAGCTGGAACCATCAGAGAGGGGAGGAGAAAAGAGGAGGAGAAAAGAGAAGCGGATGAGGCAACCATCCTCCACGCGTTGACACCCGCGACTTCTCCAGGGAACCACCGTCATGCTTGAACCCTTCGGTGAAGATTCACCGAAGAGAGGATGAGAGGAAGCAAGGGTTGAAGACTAAACCAAAGGAACCAGATTTGGTTCTGTAAAAATGAGAGGAAAAAACTCACGAGGGACATGATGAAGAAGGGTCTAGATGGCCCTTGATGACCGTTGGATCACGCAGATCTAACGGCAAGGAATGACATGCAAATGGAGCCGTTGGATGAGAGAAAAGTAGATCAGATCCAACGGCATCAAGGAAGCCCGCGTGTGACCATTGGATGAGGGGAGAATCAAGCACATCCAACGGCAGTGGAAAGGAGCACATGTGGCCGTTGGATGAGATGTCCTCCAAGCAGATCCAACGGCATAGAATAGCCCAAACAGTGACCGTTGGAATGAGTTTTGTCCGTTGGAATTAATTGTGTCCAACGGTTATAAATTTAACCGTTGGAATTAATTTAAAAAAAAATAAATTAATTAAATAGTAAAAAATTATTTTGGATGCTTTGATATCAACATTATATATACCCCAATTTGTGACCCTTTTGTTCCCTACAACCAAATCATTCATCTTCTCTTGTCTTCATTATTAATTTTGTTTGTTGATATATATATTTCATTCTTACATGGATCCCACTTATTTTAATTTAAATTCTCCATCTTCTACCAATCAAAATTCTCCCCCTTTATCAAATTACATGCAAAATTCTCCATCTCCTAATTTTTCAAATTCTCAAAATCCTTTATATTTTTCAAATTTCATGCAAAATTCCCTATCTCCACCCTATCCAAATTCTCAAAATCCTCCATATCAATATCCATATCCACATCCATATCAAAATCTTTCATATCAATATCCATATCCATATCAAAATTCTCCTTATCAATATTCAATTTATCCACCACCAAATAACCATCCCATTCACCATGAGACTTCAGTAGCTACTAGTTCTGCTGATAAAGAATCCGAAACACCAGTCGGGTCTATATTTGAATCTCAAGTGCCATTATTTACTACCCAAGTTGAAGAAGCAAGCGGATCTGCCAGTAAAAAAAAAATCAAAGGTTAGATTCAACATGGCGGAAGATAAACTTCTGATTCAATCTTGGCTCAACATTTCGAAGGATCCACTTGTGGGGGTTGATCAAAAAGCAGAAAGTTTTTGGTTAAGGATTACTGAAAATTACAACAAATATCGTGGAGATTTACGAGAAAGGGATATAATCCCACTAAAATCTCGATGGCATAGAATCAATCATGCTGTCTCAAAATTTGCTGGATGTTACAAATCTGCTGTTCAGAGGAGGAAAAGCGGAAGCTCTGAGACTGACATCATAACTGACGCTAAAATGATATGGGCTGCAGACAATCAAACTGGTGAGCAATTTAAATTTGAGCATGCATGGTGGTTATTAAGGGATGAACCTAAATGGATAGGCGAATCAAATGAATGTTCTTCAAAAAGAACAAAGACTTCTGCTTCTGGAGCATACTCATCATCTTCTAATCCATCGGATCCAACAAGTTATGATTGTGACCCTTCATCTCCTACACTAGTCCGACCAATTGGCAAAAAAGCAGCAAAAAGGAAGGCAAAAACAACCGTAGATGACACTGCCCCTAACAATGTCAACTACGATGCAATTCAAGAAACGTTGATCCAGAGAGTAGAAGCATTGAATGTCATTGCAGCTCTAAAGAAAGAAGAAAATGATAGAGAAAAAGAACGGATTCTACTAGATAAAGAAAAGGTTCGTTTAGAGCAAGCAAAGCTGAAAATGGATGAGAAGCGAGAAAAGCAAAGACGGCATCTAGAGAAGGAGAAATTGAAGGCAAAGGAGTTGAAAATCTTGATGACAGACACATCCCAAATGCCAGAAAGACAACACCGAGATCATGAGATTATATGTAACATGATTAGGGAAAAATATGGGATTGTTTAGGGTTTCTTGTAACTTAGTGCTTTATGTGCTAATTGACTAGATATTAATTATGCTTTTTTTGTAACCTTGTCCGTTAATTTGTAATAAAAATTAATTAGATTATATGTAACATTATTATGTATGCTAGTAGTTATTTAATCTATTTTAATATATTATTATGTATAATGTATTTTAATTTACATAAATTTATTAAAATTTTTTAGTATTAATTTTGCATATATATAGATATTTTATATATTGTAATAAAATTAATTTAAATACCTTAAATTACAAAAATGAATGTTAAAATAAAATAATGATGTAAAGTAATATGTGGGACCCATTTATGCAACTAATGTGTGTTCCATGAGTAGAGAGAATTTTGTTTGTAAGTTGTATAGAGTGTAATAAGTGATGTGTCAGTGTGAGACCCACAGAAAAATTATTAAACAATGATATATGCAACTTGGGTGTGTTGCACGATATGAAACTCACCGCACGCAATCATCCAAAGTCAACAAAGTGCATGAAACCTCTGAAAATTGTAGGTCGATCTCTGGACCACACACATACATATTAGTATTGGTGCAGTATATATATATATATATATATATCTGATTCTCAATCTTCAATATGCATGGATGCCTTGACAAATAGAACCGAGTTCAATTCTGATTGGAAAAATGGTTTCCATCCTCATGCACTGAGCGCAGATGCAAAGGACCAGCATGGTTTGACTTTTAGTCAGTTAAATAATTAATCTAACTCAGAAACAGTTACTCTCTAGTTGACCTTAGCTAGCTGCGTCCACGCATCAAATTCATCAAGTAGTAATTCACCTCTCACATTAATTAATAAACGCTATGTTATTTTTATAATTAAAAAAAAAAAAAAGCTTTGATAGATCCTCCTGTACGCGTTTTTATTTCCTTCGTGAAATAAATTTTGCCACATGTTGGGAGGAGCTCTTTCTTTCCCATACCAACAAATTAAGGGTATCTGTGGGGGGGAGGACGGTGTGGAGGGATAGACAGAGCAGTTAGATCTGGATGGTCGGTAGTGCATGGTATGGTATCAAATAATTAAGTAGGTTCAGGGATTAAATAGGCGAAGAGGAATAAGAACCGCCCTTGGAGCCGGGGGTGCTTTAATTTATAGCTTAATTAGAATTAGAATAAATTATTATTAAGTAGGTTTTCTTTTTTCAGAATTGAGAGGGAGGGTCCATACGTGAACAGTAGTCACGGAGCAAAAGTTTCCTTTCCGAGCAAAATGGCGATTTGAATTAAATAAAAGTAATTATGACGACGGAGGAAGTATTGGGAAATACTATACTAGTACTAGTAAGGTAATAAAAACGACCACGTTATATATTTTCCATGAATTCTTTCCTTAAGTCCTACTACTAGCTAGCAAGCTTGATGATAATTTATACGTGACAAAATAGTCTGACAAGCACAGTTCCATCGCATGCCATGCCAAAGCAACCAGGTAATAAAAAACTTTGAATGGATCTCCACTTGTATCTTACTGATTAATATCGTAATATACAATTAATACTACAGTCGCATTTCTGCTAGTTATAGCTAGAATGACCTAATAATTGCTTGTCGATTTTGCATTAACATTTTCTATGTTGCTCGTTGTTTCATTTTGTTCTTGTCTCCCCGATTACATATTTAAGTAGAATTTATACTTAAACTTTTAAATTTTAAAATTTTAAGATTTAAAGTTGAAGTATTTATCCATGTATCTTTAAGGATAAATTTTAAAAAAATAAAAAATACTTGAATAATAAATATTAACAATTGACGTATGTTATCTTTTAAGTCAATAGAAAAATTTACAAAAATAAATAGTATAAGATTATAACATTTTACAATATAATGTTGAGTATTATCAGGATATTAAAAATAATTTTTTTATCGATAAAAACAATTAGAAAAATCAGTGAAATATTAGCAGCATTGAATTTTATAAGCTCCAATTTTCTAAAATGTTTAAGTTTCATATTATTTGATGAATTGATTTAAAAATATAGTGATGATACAAGGTTAAACACCACATCTTGACCCGCCTATACAACTATGCGAGTTTTTTCTTCTTTTTTTTTTTTTTTTTGGCCAACAGACATATTTTATTATAGACATTAATTGATTTTTTTAATTTTAAAAATATAAAATAATATTATTTATTTTACATCCTTCAAAAACACAGTTAAGTACTTTAAAAAGAATATATTTTTTATAGTGTTTTTATTTAATATTTTGTTTCTTAACTCAAATATATGAAGAATAATCAAAACAATAGTTTAAGTAGGGGTATTTTTTGAAAAAATATATATTAATTATTCTCTCAAATTTAAAAATGTATTATATTTTTAAATATAAAACTTTTTAATAATCACTTATAATTTTAAACCGAAAAAGGACTACATTTATAATGCATCTCCTTAAGACTGTTTTAATTACGTGATTCATCACTTTATAAAAATTAGCCTAAACCCCTTTTTATATATATATATATATATATATATAAAATTATTGATATTTAATATTATATTAGTTTTTATTAATATAATTTAAATTAAGTAAAATTATAAAAATGATAACATTTTACCTATTCAATTCTAACACATTACATACTCAATTTTAACTCAGATATATTCAAATAACTTAAACTGAAAACTTGTTATCAATTATGCTAAAGCATCCCCAACCCTATTAACATAAATATATGAGTTTGGCGCTACCTAGTCATATGCATAACGTGAGTGGCTCAAATCTAAAATTGTATGTAAGATCACTACATACATATATATATATATATATATATATATAGTTGCTTGAAGATGTATTTTGTATTTCATTAAAAGTATTTTAGAGGGTTAAGTGTAATTAATGTGTCAAAATTGAGGCACGTTTTATTAAATGAGCATTTCTTAATTTCTCTTAACACCGTCTCACGTCATCGAATCCTTGAAAGAAAGTAAAGTCACGGAACATCGACAGGCATGCAGGGTTTGATTTCAGAACGGTGGTGAATTGGAGCCTAAAAAAGGATGGGACTCATGTGGCATGCGCAGGGTGCAATAAATACTAAATGAATGGTTGGATTGACTATTTAATTTAATTAATTATTTCAACGCAGCATTAATGAGGTAGGCTTTCCTATCCTCCTCGTAACACTGGATGAGGCGGATGAGCCGGAGGGGAAAATTGTCCCTCAAATTTCGTATGGAGCAAGAAGTTAAGCGGTGACTTATTCAGGCAAAATTTTTAGCTCTAGTATAAAAAATAGTAAGTTTATTCTTGACTCTCAGCTCTTGCCATGCTAGGGGAAATTGTTTCTTCGCCGGGGCGTTCAACAACCAACTACCTCTCTTTTTTTTTTTTTTTATGTAGTTATTATGGCCAACAAATGATATTAATGAACCATCAATTCATTTATCTGTTACTGTTAGTGTGCGTCAAATCTCTCTTTCTCTGTATGACTACTGTTTTTGTGTTAAACGTTTTCAAGAGAGGCAATCCCACGCGCTTTCTTCTTCCAACGAAACGCAAACCCTTATAAGGGAAAGGGGGAACAAGGTTGGTGATGCTCGAGTTCATGCACGGCGGTCTGGTCTGCCTTAATTAATTAGATGAGCTAGCAATCCCGGCACCACTCCTATATTCCTACTCCTTCGGCTTGATTTGCGTCTGTCTTCGATCCATAGAAATATATATATAGAGATCAGAATTAACAGCCATCATATCCCATGCATCTGATCTAGCTAGGAGGAACATGCATGAATCCCCGTTTTCTATAATGGCGAAAACCAGACTGGTAGTGACATTAAGTGGGCGAGTTATAAACGGGGCCGTGAGCTTTGTTACCTTCAGCGTTCTAGACCTTGTTGATTTTATTCTGTGTTTCATTTTCAAATTAGTGGACTTGTTGATTGAAGGGGAGTGGAAGCCATGCTATTGCTCTAATTATTCCGCAAAAGAAGCCATCACCAGCAACGGCAAGATCTTGGTTTCTGAGAAAGGCGAATCCAAGATTGTTTCAGTCAGCTCAAGCTCAAGCAAATTACAGCTAGAGGACATTTCAGACACCCTTTATTCTCGTCCTTGTTTGGTGTCCGAGCTCAACAACATTAACAGTAATACATCAGGTTCGGGTGGTAGTGGCAGGAGTACTAGGGTGTGTTCTACATCCAACTCCACCATTGTTGAAATGCTTCAGGGCAAGATTAGGAGACAAGAATATTCCCATCGATGGTCCGACTGCGATTGCCAACTATGCACATATTGGATCTCCTGTTCGTCTTCTACATCTACTACTACTACTGCCGAAGGCACTAGTAGCAGTAGTCTGTTTGTTAGAAGTCAGGGTGCTACTTTTAGCAAAGAGAACGTGATATTCATACACGGGTTCATTTCGTCATCGTTATTTTGGACGGAGACATTGTTCCCAAATTTCTCTCGGGAGACCAATTGTGGATATCGTTTGTTTGCGGTTGATCTGCTTGGATTTGGAAGGAGTCCCAAGCCGAGCGAGTCCATGTACACGTTGAGAGAGCACATAGAGATGATCGAGAGGTCTGTGTTGGAGCCCCATGAGTTGAAATCATTCCACATTGTGGCCCATTCCTTAGGATGCATCTTGGCCCTCGCACTTGCAGTCAAACACCCTCATTCCGTCAAGTCCCTAACCCTGCTTGCCCCAGTTCAGTAACAGTAACAATGACAATAACAATATATATTATCTTAATTAATTATTATTATTAAATTCATTCATTCATTTCGCAGCCATTCTATCCAGTACCCAAGGGAACACCACGCCCCACGCAGTACGTGATGAGTAAGGTTGCCCCACGGCGCGTCTGGCCTCCCATGGCCTTGGGCGCGTCCATAGCCTGCTGGTACGAGCACATAACTCGGATGGTTTGCTTGCTCATCTGCAAGAACCACCGCCTCTGGGAATTTCTAACCAAACTCCTCACTCGAAACAGGTAATCCAATTCAATCTAATTTATTATTCTATTTCTTGTTCGGTTTCCTTCTCCTCATCGCGGAACTGAAGTTCGTTAATTTTAGGCTCTACAATTTTTTTCCCCAATCAAGTGATATATTCTTCTGTGCTATCAACATTTAAAGGTTCAGTGTGCCATGCCATGCCATGCGGTGAAATTTCTGAGTGATCCATATATACTGGCTTTTTATTTACCTCGACGGAGATGTGTATGTGTGTTTTTTATTTTGTATATACAATGTATTGTGTATTTATCAATAAAGATAATTTAGTAAAATTGCACGAGTCATTAAATTATTTATTATTGTTAAACCTTGAAATACAAATAAAAGTATATGATATGAATGCCAATGCAGTCCTCTGATGGATGAATTTTGAATGTATACTGAACAGGGTAAGGACGTTCTTGCTGGAAGGTTTCTTCTGTCACACCCACAACGCAGCCTGGCATACCCTACACAACATTATATGTGGAACGGCAGGCAAAATGGAATCGTATCTGGATGTCGTAAGAGAAAACGTCAAGTGTAAAGTTACGGTGTTCCACGGAAAAGACGACGAGGTGATCCCAGTTGATTGTAGCTATGAGGTCCAAAAGAGAATTCCTCGTGCCAAAGTCCGAGTGATTGAGAAGAAAGATCACATTACCATTGTGGTTGGTAGACAGAAAGCTTTTGCTCGAGAACTGGAGCAAATTTGGAGCAATTGCAATTCAAACAGCTAGCTTGCCCGTGCAGTCATGCATGCATTACCTACAATACCTAACTACCAACTGAAACCACCAAATTATGAAATATGTCCAACTACTTTACTGATTCAACTTGTGTCCATAAAACAGCCTCGATCCCCCACCTGATCCGAAATGAAATGAAATGTAATGTAATGTTTAATTTGTAAGAATTTGGCTTGGTTTAGCAAAGATATATTTCTCATGTTTTGTTTAATTTGAACGCGTCTTCGTTTTGCTGGTGCCTTATTTATGAGCTGACTGGTAATTTCTTAACATTTCAAGAAGGGACAACGTTAACTGTCCTGACCAACTGAACATTACATATTCTTAATTAATTTTATATACGAGGGAAATTAAGGAGCTGTGAATTAATTCCTTTATATATATATATATATATATATATATATATATTGTTTTAGGGAATGTACGCAATATTAATTCTTGTTCATAATAGCTAGTAATGCATAATCAGGGTGTGGTTGCTAGCTAGTCTCTTTGTCACGCGGACACGCTGCCAGTGCCAGAAGAGATCAGTTAACTATAGCCACAAGTTATATATATATGTTGACAAAATTCCCTGCCACAAATAACTAGTTGCAACCATGGACCACCTAATAACCGATGGCATCGACCATACATCGTATGATATCATGATCACTATCAGGGAGAGGAAATGAGTAAGTTAAACTCAACCGAATGCAAAGGATACATACACGATATATATACATATGGCTTTTTTTTTTCTTTTCTTTTTTTCTGTCTACAGCTAGCTAGCTATTAATTTGTAGGCAAATGATGTTTCTTCGAGGCTTATCAGAGACCACCCCTCTCTCTGTAGAGATATATCATCGTATGATTTAATGTTAGATTAAATGGAGCAGCATGCACATCTGGAAAATTGGAATGTCGTCCATGCACCTCCAAGTTCATAATTCATCCACATATACATATATAATGAACACTGCCTCCTCCTTTCTTTTCATTTTTCACTTTCAAAGAAATCAAGATACGGTGCATGCATCCTCATATATGGGATACATGTCAAACGTGCAGGCCCATCCATGTATTTCGTTTCTTTTGGTTTATTCTCATAGGACTTAATTTCCTTGGGCCAATTAATATAGTTAAATTTCACCGATGGATCCATCTAGTCTAGCAAGTAAAGTTAATAAGTATGTCAATTTTGTCACAGACCCGTTCACCAAACTTTGAGAGAATTAATCTTGTAGACTCAAAACAACAGCCTCGCTGACCGGGAGAAACAAAGCTATATATAGCCAGTGCCACACTCTTAAGTTACGGGTCCCTCGTTAGCTAACCTACAAAGAAAAGGGACTAATTCCAAACAACGTACACATTAACCATTAAACCAAATCAATCACAAAAAGAACAAAAATTAAATCATTAATTAATGAACCAATAACTCCCCATTACCCAATTTTCATATCCTCCCTCTCATGTAATGTTAGATCAATTCCAAGACTAGCTAGCTGTGCTGATACTATCAGTTCTGTACAAGAGCAATTCACTACTCATCACAAATTAATAGTCATTAAAAAAGTTTTAGTTTTTTAGTGCAAGATTTTCAATCCTACGAAATATGCACTTGTGCTTAATTGCATTGCTAAATCAAAAGCTGTCATTTGATTATTCTTTAAACATTGTCTAATTGCTAATATATATTACTTCTCAAAGAATAAAGGAGATACGAAAATCTTAACAAGTTGCTGAGTTCTTCTCCACTAGACTAAAACACAGGTTCAAGCTAAACTATATCAAATGTGCTGTACTTGGGGATGGGGATGCTAGAATATTTCTTCCCTCACTAACGGTAGTTATTTAAACCTCTAAAAAATACATACTAAAAAGATAAAACTAATAAAAATTTAAAATATAAATAATTATATTAATAAACATAAAGTATGTAAATGACTAAATTAATTAATGTTTTAAATGTGAAGAATAAAAATAATATTTACCTCAAATATTTCATGAAAAAAGGTTTATTTCTTACTTGATAGATCGGTGGTTTAAGTATTGCAAAATATCATGGTATATATGATGCTTTTAAAATGTTATGGAAATAATTTTTATCTTTTAGTTAAAGTGAATCTAATTATATATTTTTAAGCACTCCATCTCTCATTGTGAGAAAAATTACAAACAAATCGAAATAAGAAAGCGAGAAAAATTATACTGACACGAATCAGGGAAGTTAATTAGCATAATATAATATTTCCGCAGTAATCCATCTCCAAACAATCTTTAGCAATAAGATGGAAGCAGGATTCAAAAACCAATTAAAGGGGCTGAAAGAAATTTCTCAAAAACCTCTTGTTTGCAGCTAATTTTTATACTTACGCATTCTGCCTTCAGAGAGAGATTTCCTTCTTTTTTGTACATTGTAATAACTTTGCATTGCTTTGTGTATTATAAATATACAACTTTGTTGACTCAGCTATATTATGTGTAAAGCAATTGAATGGACATTAAAGGCCTATAAAATCATGTAATTACTATTTACTATGTGAAAGAGAGAGAAGTCATAGCCTATGTAAAAGTAAAAGAGTAATGTTACATTTTTTAAATTAATATATATATACATATTGTCTTTTTTATATATATAATTTTATCCAAGCTTATAATTAATTACTGACCCATGATTGGATGGAGAGAAAACTAACAAGAAAAGAAAACTATGGAAGAAATTATGAGAGAAAACAAAATTTCCCCTATTTAGATGGGAGGTAAAAACATTAAAAAAAAAAAAGAAAAATTAAAGGAGAAAATAAGCATACGACATACATAAAAGTTTTTTTTTTGTCAAATATAAAAAGGTTTTTGAAAATAAAACTTATTCTATATTCTCTTTTAACTTTGTTAATATAAAATTATTATATAATAATAGTACGTCCTATATGACTGAACTATTCGTCTTCACTTCTTACACCTAGGTCCTGCATTGTTAAATAACATTGCAAACTACTCTAATCTAAAAAAACAGAGGACTCTGGCCCTCTTCCCCCTTCGATTTCTCGCTGATGGAAGAACTCTAGTTTCAAAGCATCGCATGGATCTATAGAAATTGAAATAATTCAATAACAAAGACAAAATTAATAATAACATTACAATTCATTGAAATTGATATATATTATCAATTAATTAATTCTGCAACCTTTGGAAAATAGCACTTTTCATTACGTCCTCGTTCATGAGGTCATGAGGAACTCTAACCACAACGTCTTGTAGCATGAGGTCTTTGACGCTAGATATGCTGGCATGATGAATTTGCAAATTGAGATCTCTCAGAGCATCCATCAACCTTGCAGATGGGTGATTCACATCGAGGCACTGAACCCTTATCATGGCATCCATGCCCACGATCTTGACCTCAACTGCTATGGTATTGGAAGAAATGTTGTTGTTATTGGGTAGAGGAAGACAAGTTGATGACTGCGAGTGTGAGGGTTGTTCATGTTCATGTTTGGGGAACTTGGCTTTGAGCTGGAGCTGCTCAGTCTTGGCCTTGAGTTGATTGATGTAGGCCACAGCATCTGAAAGGAGGGAAGCTTTGTCCATCTTGGATACGTTGGGAACAACGGAGCGGAGAGCATAGAATCTTTGATTAAGTCTCTCTCGTCGCTGCCTCTCTGCCTCCACGTGATTCGGAGGCATTAATATTTCTGATGCTGCCTTTCTCGATC
Source organism: Bauhinia variegata (assembly GCA_022379115.2). Taxonomy (NCBI): domain Eukaryota; kingdom Viridiplantae; phylum Streptophyta; class Magnoliopsida; order Fabales; family Fabaceae; genus Bauhinia; species Bauhinia variegata. The sequence continues at coordinate 78,086 of CM039433.1, forward strand.
TGCCTCGCCTCCTTGTAGCATAATCTTCATGTCCTTGTCCAGAATCGGAGGAAGATGATCCATTCTCCGCTTCTTGTATGTTAACCAGTGTCTTCTTTCGCAGCTTATAATTATTTTTATGTTTTAACACGGTCTCTTTCTGGACAAAGGGGACAGTCACTGCAATACTTTCGCAAAGGGAAACTGCTGCCGCATCATTAGTTGCAGTCATAAAAATTGATTTGGCCAATCGCACGAGGCCCCAGTCCTGCTTGATCAAGTCCGTAGAACCCAGTTCTAGTACTCCATTTGCAGTGGGAATGCATACTAAAGTTTGGATGCCATGGCTGCGAGCCTCTCTAACTCTGTCACAGTATTCTTCCAACTGAAATTCATTCAATCCAACCAACCAGACATCAGTAGCAGAGCTAAAAGCGCGGCCAAGTATGTTAGCATCACCTGCGCCAAAGGATCGCGTCATGGATAACGTGTAAAACCATTCAGAGGCAGTGACATGGCGGTCCAGCACCTGCAATGATCTGTCCGTGTAGTCGTTGCCATGGCTACCTCGAAAGTGGCCATGGCCCCAATGTAATAATACGCGGCCAGCACCAATATCTTTGGAAGCTTGCCAAAAGATGGTGTACACCCACCAGTACTCGGGGCAGCTCTGCACAAGGAATTGGAGATTCTGCTCCAGTGCGGTAGAGCCTTCTTTCTCCAAACACTCGAGCGATGATGAAGACATGTATACTAACACTTACGATCAATCTCTGGCCTTTCTTCTTAATTAATTGTATATATATGATATCATGACACAAGCCATATTATAATATTTGAGCAGAGCGATGGAAAGACAGACAGAGAGATAAGGAAGGGAGAAAAACCGGATTGGCTCGAGTCTCAAGGAGAAAATTAAATAAGTAGTTATATAATCCATAAAATAAATAAATTGGCTTTATAAAGAGAGAGTACAACTCAACTGTGTAATATGAGTTACAACATATGTTAATGTGGCAGCAGTTTCACGTGCACGCAGAGAAAAGAGGAGACTAGGCGGAGGGGGAATGTATAGTTAATAATTAATGTAAGTAACATGGAGCAGGGAGCTAACTTTTCTATGTTTAATCACTCTCCTTTTTGATAGATTAATTAAGAGCTAGGGTCAGCCATCCATCATAGAAGAATGAATGCATCATTATCACTTTATTATAATTATCATTAATTAATGTGATATGATTAAGTATCATTTAATTTATTTCCTTATTATGCATTTGATATTGATATGATTGATATTGGAAGTCAAATTTGTGGAAAGTGTGCTAAATACAGAAATAAGTGATTAGTGGAACGTGGACTGCTGACCGACCCTTCAATAATAATATAAATTCAATGCACGCTTCTTGCTTGGCCAATTTTCCCGACACCATTCCATTCCATCTAGTCTTGATCAGGAATTGATGGCAAGCTAAGCTGCACATGCATCACGCCTCTGCACGTACAACATTCATTCCATCTTGAAAGGTGTGAACAAAAGCAATAATTAGTTCTTCCATTCAAATCCTGAAACACGGATTAAATGATTGACTAGGTAATTTTAGATTGAGGAGAGGGGTAGGGGGAGTAGAAATATTCATTTTCGTGCTTTGAAATGTTGATGAAAATTCTAGGAAATTAAATTCTTGAAATTCCAAAAAAAAATTATGCTAAGGTTGGACATAATTTGGGATATCCCCTTGTTCCATCTGGGTTTGAGACAACTAAGATATATTTAAGACAAAAATATTGGACTAGAGATTTAATTTTATCTCAGTTATTTTGCAAAAATATTATTTTTGTTCTTATTAGGTTTATATTTTAAAATAATTAAATAAGCAAAAAATAATATTTTGTATTGAAATAAAATTAAAATGAGTGATATTTGAGAATGAATCGCGTGATATTAAAAGAGAATTGAGATAACACTTTTTCAAACTAAAATAGGACTAGAATGAGAGAGAAAAGTTTCAGGACAAAACTATAAACAGGATTTTTTGTTCTTAACTTTGACAATCAAAATCGAATTTTGCATCCATGCCTAACGTAGTGTTTGGTTGGGAAATTTAGAGGGGAGGGGATGGATTTTTGACAAAACACTTGGTTTGGTTCAAATTTTATAGAGGAAGGGAGGAATTTTTTATCTTTAGTTTTTTTTTTTTTTCTTTTTTCTTCTATTTTTAACCCCTAAAATTAGAAAATTTTGGAGGAAAAAAAATTATTTATCCATTGACAAAATATTCTTATAATTTTATTTTTATTTTTTATTTATAAAATTATAATATTAATTTTTTTTTCTTCTCTTTGTTGAAATCCATCTTACCTCTCTGTTGAGGCAAACACTCGCTAATTCTTAACATCTAAAATTCAGAATATTTTTATCATTGGGGAAAAAGATGTAACAACCTAGAGGGACTTGGATTATGAGGTATACAGCGAGATGTTTGTTTAATTATATAATCAATCCCAAGGAACTTGGATTAATTCCCAGATTCACATTAATAAAAACACAAATAATTTCATTTCGAAAACCGAAACAATAAACATTAACAAAGAAAACGTAAACAACAGTGACACGGTCAAGTGTATATACATGACATATGTTAGTCGTAAACCCCACTTCACTTCAGGTCGTGGGTCAAATCATCTGATCCATTTCCTGAATAACATTATAAACATATCTTTGATTTCTCGTTAAAATTAGATTGTAATTTTCGTTTTTTTTTTGGTAATTATGTGAGGATGAAAAAGTTTGAACTGCCCACTTCTTATATATAATACAAACCACTGCTAGCAACCGTTCATTTAGCATTTTTCTAAAATCAACATCCATACGATAAGTGAGATTGATTGGGAAGGGCCATGACCATTGACCATATAGTATATTGTACACAGCGGTTGTGATTAGACATGCGCGTGCCACGGGAGACAGCATCACAAAGCAACATGTTTCAGTTTTAGACTTGCGTAGTAGTTTGGTAATGATTGTCTCTATGGGAAATTAACTTTCCCTATCATTCTTCTATTGTCACATTCATATTTTCTTCTTTTATATATATATATGATGAAAGTTTAATGATTTGATTTGAGAAAAAGAGAAACAGCTACTCAGAGATGTTACGTGGACATGTATGTATATACTTATTTTTTATTTATAATTTATCCTTTTACTGTAATTAAAAAAGTGAGGATATACTTTTTGAGGGTGGATTTTTCCCATAAGAATATTATATGTAGATTAAAGAAACACTGAATATGTGAATAATTAAGAATAGAAGTAGACTTTGGGTCTGCGTTGCCATCATTGGAATCGGGTGTGAACGTAATTGTGGTGTATAACGAAAATTTCAAATGTAACGTCTGAACTGAAAATGAAAGCCACATGACAAGATACAAATATATTCCGTTGGTTGCTTTGTTTTTCCACAGGTAGGCAAGACATACATTTTACTTCATATTCGAAATCAAAGCAAATCAGATCAGAAGGAAAAATCACACCATCTACATGGGCGGCTGCGTCGATGCACCATCGCCAGTCATTAGTCAAGGTCCACTACAGTGTACGGTCTTATTTTCTAGAATTACATTACATGCACACAGGAACAGCTACAACTACAACTTCCTTATCCTTCCTTCCAACTTGTCTTTTCGACAATTTCCTTCTGATGGATACATAGAATACAACATCAGAACGAGGTTGTACTTGTTGCAAAATGCCGGTTGCGGCGCCTTGATTTCGTCTTCATTTTCTAATTTATAAAATGCACTCCTTAATTTCAATCAAAGTGTAGAAATGCAAACGCTTCATTCTATGTTTGATAAATTATACATATTAAAGCTCTGCCTTTGAGCTCCATAACACAAGACCTACTCCCTTCCTCAATACTTTTGGGTCTAATCTAGCATCTTGAGCCCATTTCTGGACCCAAAGTTTTCTTTTGGGTCATACTCATATGTTGAATCCAAAAACAAACAGTCTGATAATACGGGTCTGTTTTTTTAAAAAAAGGATTTGGGTACGATATTTTGAAACAAGATTATACACAGTTTCATGGTATTTTTAACACCCCTAATTTTTCTTTTCACACGACTCATTCCTTTGTAAGCAGGGATCTGAAAGGAAAAAATGGGGGTAGCGAAAGAAATCCCCCCGTTTTATTTGGGTTACTCGATTAACTTCAACTCAACCCAACAAAAATAAACTAATGTATGTCCGAGATTAATTTTATGACGTAGAATTGAGATAATTGTAGGTAAAACCGAAAAAAAAAAAAAAAACTTACGCGAATAATCAATATCAGTTAATTTATTCCCTTTATTCGCGAAATGATTTCTTGTTTAGTTAAACTATATTTTAATATACAACATATAAACAAATCCAATTATTCTATGGTAAGTTCAGATCTTCCATAAATTGATTTGGGCTAGGTTATTTCATTCTTCACGCACAGATACCACGAAGCAGAAGCATCAACGCTCAGTAGATGAGATGTTGAGGTTTGGACAATGGAATGACAGACAATTAAGGATCAGTATTATTACGTATTCATCATAATTTTTTTTTTTAAAAAAAAAAATCAGAAAGCAGAGCTCCAAACTTAAAGGATTTTCGCAAAATTTGAAGAAACTGTGTTCCTAGCCTTGCGCTGAGGGAACTGGCGTTGCTGTTGGAACAGGCATTTGAGTCCGATTGAAGAAGTGGGACAGAGAAAGAAATATTAAACTAATTAGATATATATAATAAAATAGGAAGACAAAGTATTTTTTTTCTTATTACATATTGATATTGCTAGCTAGAAGGAAGGAGAAGTGATGCGGTTGCGATTCAATTGTTCTTGAGTCTGGTAATGGCCTTCTCAAGCTGAGCCCACTTGTGCTCTAAGGTCCCAATGTATCCAATTGACATCCTGACTAGACCCGGCGATATGCCAGCGAGTGCCTTTTCCTCCTCGCTCATCTCGCTGCTGGTGCTGCTGCCAGAGCATGACATGAGAGTCTCGTAATAACCCAAGCTCACCGCCATGAAACCAAACTGCGCATAGTTTTGCAATTGGTTCATCAACCTGTTAGCCCTCTCCTCCGTTTCCATGTCTATGCACATGAGCCCACCGTATCCGTAATCCTCGTTGGCAATGGATTTCAGCAACTCGTGATCTGGGTGATCTTCAAGACCTGGATACACCACCTTCATTCCTAGCTTCTTCAGCCTTGTAGCGAAAACCAAAGCACGCTTGCAGTGCTCCTTCATTCTAAGCCCCAAGTGGGGGATTCTCTCTGATAGTTCAAATGCCACCTTCGGGTTCATTGTTGGACCTAGCAACATTAGGGCCCCTTGGTGCATGTCCATCATCGAGTTCACTAGCTTTGCTGGGCCGCACACAGCCCCTGTTCATTATTTATTTATTTGTACAAACTTTTCGATTCCCAACGCAAAAGATAAATAAATGGAGTAAAATAAAAAGAGAAATACTATATCTCTTATTATTTATGCTTGTAAATTCTCTTATAAGATATGTTAATTTAATTCTTTCATTTATTTAAAAGATAACACATGTCAATTATTAATATTTATTATTTAAATATACATATATATTTAATTTTTAAATTTATCTTTAAAAATAATGAAGAGACAGTTAAAGCTCTAAATTTTAAATTTTAAAATTCAAAACACTAGTGTACAAAAATATACTCCTATCTTTTACCATCATTAAAAAATATAAAAATAAAGGAGAGAAAGACATAATCATTCACGTGGGCCATAGGCAGAAATGAGTCATCCGGATTCACGTGAGTGTTCATCTTCATAAAGTGAAACCGAATCCAACTTTTTTATTATTATTTTTTATTGTAACTGAACCAACTTTATCACTAATTTCCTAATAATAACCATGACAGTGATGGGAAAGGATTTTTTTTTCTTTCTTTGGATTGTAAAAATAAATTATAAATTAAATAGTAATTGTTCGACTTTACCAATATAAAAGTAGAATAGAAGGAACAGAAAAGGACAAAGATACCTGCGATGATGTCGGCCCCACCGCTGATGAACTTGGAGATACTGTGAATAACGACGTCAGCTCCAAGACGAGCGGGTGAGAGGACCATGGGAGCGAAGGTGTTGTCGACGACGAGCGTGACTCCTTTGTCACGGGCTAAGCTACTTAGCTCCGGTATATTGGCGACGGCGAGAGTGGGGTTGGACATGGACTCCACGTACAGCACCTTGGTCTTCCCTTGTACCATGGCATTCTTCACCATCTCTGAATCTTTTATGTCCACGAACGTCGTCGTTATGTTGCACGCCCTAGGCAGGAAGTGCATAAAGAGCGAGTGGGTCCCACCGTATAGAGACCTCGAAGCCACCACGTGTCCACCGCTGCTGCAGAGCTGCAAGAGAACCGAGGAGATGGCCGACATACCGCTGGCCGTGCAGTACGCAGCCTCCGTGCCTTCAAGGGCCGCCATCTGTCGGCCCAGATTCAACACGGTCGGGTTGAAGTGACGGCTGTAGATGAAAAAATCACGATCGGGCCCAAGTTCACCGGCGAACATGCGCCGCATGGTCTCCGGTTCCATGACGGTGAAGGTGGCGGAGGCCTCGATGGACATGTTCACACCACCATGCTCACCGAACTCGTGGCGGGCGTTAGCCAATGCGGTTGCGGGGTCCACAGTCCACGAAAACGTGGATTTCTTTGCCACCGCGCGATCATCGTCATCTGTGCTGGTACTGCGTTTCTTGTTGGGGAAAGCAAAGGTGGGGGCTCTGGTGTCGGCCATTTGATTTGATCGATTGTTGGGTGGGAATGAATCGGAGGAGGGAGTTGGGGTTTGGATGAATTGAATATCCGATAGTGTTGTGTTATGCATATATATGGGATTGGGAATGGAGAAAACGAAGTTTGTTTCTACGGATTTGTATGGGATATAATAGATAATAGACAGATAGAGACGATGTATCTGGTCATTTCTCAATACTTTGTATTATTGCCATAATAAGTCCGGATAAACACGCTGCTATAATCCGACACATCTTATCTCATCCATTGCCAATTTTTCTTTTTCAAAAGTGATCTCCACATTGAAAAGTCAGGCTGGATTGAACTGAAGTAACACGCCATTCTTGGACCAAAATCTGTAATCAAAATTGATATTATTACTCATGTGGCAGTTAAGAGATGTGCTATGTCCACTTTTATATATATATATATATATATATTTACAATTTTATTTATATATCATAACTTAAAAGTTAAAATATATTATTAGAGGTGAAAAAAAAGATCTGTAAATATACTTTTTCATCTATCAACTGATTACACTATAAAAAAAACTTTGTATAGGAGAACAATATTTTTATACCTAATTTTGCATTCACAAATATACAGTTATTTGTTTTAGTTATTTTTTAATAATAAAATTGAAAATAAAAAATAAAATGTAAAAAATATAAAAAGAAAAAAATAGGTATAAAAGTATACATACACAAACCGTTGTACATGCTATTCCAATTCAAAAATAAATAAATAAATAAATTACAACTGTAAAATTTGAGTTATTCTCCCACAAATGTAACATTGGATAATGGTAAATGTATATTCATTTCTTTGTTATATTTTTCTTTTTTCAATATTTATAATTTTACTTCGAAACAACTACAAATTAAAATATAAGGGCGTGTAATGGCATTTTCTTTACAATTAGCCTAGCGTCATAGCATCCAAAATCTTATGAACATTTCTCAACTTTAGTTAGTAGGGTATATTACTTTTCTTTTTTCTTTTTTTTTTTTCAACCCTAGGAAGCCTGGTAATATATATATAAACTATTAGTAAAAATAAATAAAAAACCATGCTATTAATTAATAATCAGCTATAATCCACGAAATCGTGGGTAGCGATAAAATTCAAATTTTAAATGAAAAATAATTAAAAAAATGAAATAAATGTCAATCAGAAAAACAAAACGTAAATACTTATTTTCAAGTATTGTGAAAGTTGAATAGTAAGTTGGTGGTGTGATATAGCGAGAATGATATATGTATATTTATTGTTTTATATTTTTTTAATATTTTAAATTTTATAATTTTTTTAGAAAAATAAAATTATAAATAAAAAAAAAAGAAGAAGTAAATGTACAAAAGGGAATGAATGTATAACACTCCTGCTAGCTAAGCGTCACATCTCGTAAGTTTATCATCAGTTCAGTTGAGGTACAGAGCGAAAATTCTAGTAATTTCACATGTTTCGTATGGTTGGAGAGATTCTAGCTTTTTCTAGGTCGACTGAGACGTCCAAAGCAATAGGAATTCTCTAAAAAAATTATTGGTTTTAGGGAACTCAACTTTTTCTGTGGTTGTCGGCTTTTCCATTTCAATCACCAAATTAAATTCCACATAGCCACAGCCGAGGCCCAACACACACTGCTTCGTTGGGCTATTCAGGGCCCACTTAATCGTTGGCACGCGTCATTATTAGAATTCATAGAAGCTTGCTGTGCAACGGTCCTTACAGGGTCCCATCCATTTTTTGTTAGTCGACCATTTCCTTTTGTGATTTTTCCCTCCTCTCTGTATCAATACGAATGTTAGAAGAGACATGGAGTGAATAATTCATAACTTAGATCGAATCGAGTCTTGCGTTTGTCTGTTTTAATCTGAACACTTGCTGAATGACTTACTCCATACAGGATGATGGATTAATAATTAAATCATCATTACTGTTGTTTCCTTAAGTTTTACAAACAAGATAAATTATTTGTGTTTCCATTTGTTTGTACGTAATAAATTGTCTTCTCCAACATTTTGTCATTAGATGACATAACTGCGATATCCGTGTTTCTACGGCAGCATACAAACGAATGTCAACAACGTAGATGATAGATATACAAACAATGTAACCTCTACCAAACAGAAATTAGACTTCCAGTTCCAGATCCGGATGCCGCAAGGCTTCGGTACTTTCGTGCTGACCTCCCACATTGCTGCAAGTTGTACGAGACCTAACTGCTCCTATCTCCAGATATTCTAGGAAATCTATTACCAGAGGATCAGTCCAAGGGGCCCCAAGTGGAGATTCATCACCAGCAACCCACCCCAGATGTCCTCCTTTTGGTGTCACTATTAGCAAGCAGTTCGGATTTTCCTGACATAACAACCGAGATTATAATGAATCAATAACAGTATCACATTCACGCTGCCCTAAAAATTATTAAAGAAGAGAAATAGAGAGTCCAAACAAACAATTTTCAATTATCCCATTCCTTGTCCACTTTCTATAACTAATAGGCTAGTAGCCTAGTACTGATAAATGAAACTCAGAACCCTGCCTTGTCTATTTTCACTAGCCTTCCTATTTTCCATATCTCTTCCCAAGCACATCTTTTAGTCAAAGAATGATAGCAATGAATTTCAGAATCGTCAAGACTCTGAATTGCATACCTTGATATCATCACGAGGAATTCCCCTAGAAGGGGCAATTGGATCATTGGCTGCCTGGAATCATAAAAAACTTGGAATTTCAGTTATTTATCCCAAAGACTAATCATGGTTAAAAAAAAAAAGAAAAAGAAATCCTGATTGAAGATTTAATGTCGCAAATAAAAATGTCGGCCAGATTGAAGAATTGGTTCAATATTCATGATTCTCTCCTAAAGATAGGTAGATTACATTATAAAATCATAAAAACAATAAGGAACGACTGCTATGATAAACATAAGGAAGTACTAAAATATCATTGTTAGAGATAAACCCCACAACAACCAAGCACTGGGTTCTTAATTAAGTAAAAATGATAAGTTAACATAACATTGAAAATTTATTACGATAACAATGTCTTCATTTTTTTTTTTTCTTGTTTTTATTTTTCAATTTTATGCAGCTAAAACATGACAATGAGCTCTAGCGAAGATAACTCATTTTCACCTGGATGCAAAGCAAAGGGATGCGAACATATTTTATTGAATCTGAACTGCTTGAATTGGAGTAGTATTCATCCACTGACTTGAAACCAAAAGAAACTGCAAGTGCAAAGCTTCATAGATGATTCTCTGAGTGTATAATTCAGAATTGTGATACCCTATCCAGTTTCCAATAATGATTAAGAACACAATGATCACATTAGCATACCACGGGTTAGTCCATCATCAAACTCTCTAACAGACTTGGCATTGGCCACCATTGGGATGTTATATTCACCATTCATGTCTGCAAAGAGCAAAGCATGCCTGCAAACGGGAAGATGTTGGTAATACTATTACTATGATTCTCTAGAAAAGGGACCTATTAATTTGAAGCTAACATAACTTCAGCAACTTGAACTGCTACCTATGCCTCATCCTCCCTCCCCCGTACCCCCGCCCAGTGTTAAATTAACTATCAATTACATATACATTACTTCTTGAAAATCTTGCAGAGAGCCCTTGAAAGAGCCTTGTCATAAACAATGTTAAAGCCCTTACGGAAGTCCTCATCTGCCAAAACCAAATTGAAAGGATTACACAATGACACAGCACCGGAAAGAGGACAAGTATTGGATTCCTGAAAATAAGGAAAAAAAATACAAATGGCACCTTAGCAGAAGTAGAATTCAATGGATTTAAAGTAAAGATAATGCACTCATATTAGCATATTGCAACCATGTCATAAGAACAAAAGCTGATAATGTTCTATGAGAAACAAGATGCACGAGGGGGAAAAAGGAAGTCCTGTGATTTTGGTCTTTCTGAACGTTTGGCTAAAATAAGGTTATTCGAAGTTGATTCCGGAAGGGGGAATGGTTATCTTACCTCACCCAGGTAACGAACTAGAATGTTTGCCCCAAGGGACCAACCAACAGCATATATGTTAGCTTTTGGGTATCGTGTCCTGACATGGGAAACCACGTCATGCATATCTCCTAGAAACGAAGCCGAATAGAACTGCATATCAGTGTCACAAATCAATTACATAATGCATTAGCCATCAGAAAAATCTCCACTCCAAGTATAAACAGCAGAAATATTGGACAGTAACAGGTTGCATAGGGGATTGAATTTGAATATCATTTTTAACAATGAATGTGAAATAATGATTAAAAATTAAGTAAATCTGTAAGGACATGCCAATTAAATGGAAGTACCTGAGGAGTAGTAACAGGGCTATCTCCACAGCCACGGCTATTGAAGACGACAACCCGCCAACCTTTACTTCGGGCTCTAATTAGCATATGTCTTACGTAAGAATCCTGGCTCCCTCCAGTTAATCCTGGCAGCAAAATGAGGACAGGCGAATCGGCTGGTAAACGTCGGTCGTCACCAGAAACCCAATCGAGAGCTACAGCTCCGTCGTCTTTGGTTCGCAGACACTCACGGCGGTACCCGACGTCAGGAACTGACCTGAAAAATGCAGCAAAAATGGTCTCCAAGTGGCGGTTCCAACCAATCAAGGGGAAGGGAACATAGGGACGACACAAGTGAGAGAAAGCTGGGAGGAAAAGCTCACGGGCACTGCCGACAATTTCAAAGGAGGGATGGGGTTGCTGCTGCTGCTGGTGGCGGCTTGGCCTAGGCATTGCCTGGACGGAAGAGTTGACGTGGATGGCGCCGGAAGAGGACAGGTGGTGGGATCTAATTAGTGCATTTGTGTACGGGCGACTAAGGAGTGGAGATGGAAGTGGTGCGGCAGCGGTCAGCATCCTTTCCGCTACTGGGCTTTCTCGCTATTTGAAATTTTATAACCTCCTCATGAATACTCGTTATCTCGACAAACTTTTGAGGTTTGATTTTGTGCCAACACATAAAAGAGAGAAGTGATGGTATTTTATTGATAAAATTATAAAATTCTTAGTAGTTAAAAATTACGAAAATAAGATTATAAATTTAAAATGTTAAAATAAAAAGCTCAAACTTCTAGAAAAATCCTGACTTAATTGTGACCAATTAAAATTTAACAAAATTTTTTATAAATTCTGTCTTATTTATTTTCGCTCATAACTATATTTTATAAATTTAACAATTGAATTGATTGATTTTATATAATTTATCATATTAAATTTTTTTATAAAATTTTAAAATTAATTGATATTACATTGTATAAACTTATTTTAACAAATAACAAAATTTTAAATTACAAGTAAAATAATTTATTTATATTTAATATTTATAAATTTTAAAATTTAAACAAAATTTAACGTAAATAATGTGATATAATTTATATTGAATTAATAAAAATTATCATTTAAAAAATTATAAAAATAAGTAAGTATTTAATATTTACTCTTAAAATAATTAGATTCTTTATTTATATATATATATCATCACTGTTGTTATCAAATTAATATCTCTGTACTTAAAATTATTACCAAATTTACTGTTGAACTCTCTCAATAATAACTCTTGACAGAACCTATGTTATCTTTACTTATATGGCTGCTCAAGTCATGGCATGACTAATGATGTTGCCTTACGATTTGGAAAATACATAAGGAGGGGAGGGGGGGCTGTCATTTTTGGGGAAAGACCACGCACCATCTTTCATACAATTTTGCAATAGATGAAGGAGATGGCTTTTGTAAGGCGGGCACACAGGATGAGAAAGAAGATGATCTAATCCAAAAGCCAAATGCACATGGAATGGAATTATTTTAAATGCAAAGTTGACAAGGTCCAATGTGAAGAAGAGAGTTACCCTTAGAAATCAATTGCACTACAATGATGTTTCTTATTTAAGCTATTTTATTTTATTATTTATCTGTAAAAAATAACTAAAAAGAGTATGTATCGGGTGCGGTAGTGCCCATGCCCAGTGAAAGAGCCAGGGTACTCCCCTCTGGCGCCGAACTGCTCTTCTCTCCTCTTCCGCTCGAGGTTCACTTGGATCGGTCCAAAATCTGAATTTTCTTTCTGCACAATTCTCACTTCCGTTCTACTGTCAAAATGTCTGAAACTGAACTGCAAAACGTACTTCGGCCATCCCCTCAAACTGAACCAAATCACAAACCGGAAACAGAAACAGAACCAGCACTTCTGTCAACAACAGCATTGGAACCAAAAGCTGAACTACAATCCGGATCAGAACCTGAGCCACTGGTTGCAGACGTAGGTGCAGATCTCAAGCCCGACTTAGTCAAAGAAACCTCGATCCACTCTAATCGCGCTGATAACGATGCCTCTGATGAACCAACCTCCCATTCTGATCTGAGAAAAGACGAAGGAAGTCGAGCTTTCACTATGAGAGAATTGTTGAATGGATTGAAAAATGACAAAGGAAGCAATGTCGTAAGCGATTCTGAACCGGATAGAGAAGATGGAAACTCTCCTTTCAGGTTATAACATGTGAACTGAAAGCTAGCTATGCTGTCAAAATTATTCCTTATGTAATAATATATGTTTATTCGATCGTGGCAGCCTCCACAAGAACCTTCTGCTTTTTTTTATCCCGTTTGAATTTGGCGTCTGATCGTGCAATGGCTTTACTATCCTCAAGTTTTATAATGAAGTTACATTGAAAGATCAATCAGCTAAAAATATCATTAGATTTATTATACCAATAGGCAAATTGACATAAATATTTTAAGCTATTTGATTAATTCAAACAGATGTGATTCTGACTTCTTCTGTGGAAGAATTCAATGTGCTCAAGTATCTTTATGAATGTCTTATTTCCTTGTTAATAAAACCATGGGAATTGAAACAATACTAGTTGAAGGGCCTTGACTTGAGAGTATTTCTTCTCTCACACATATGGAGTCTAAATTTACATTTTATCATTTTCAAACCTTTCAGTGAAGAAAGTCAACAGCAACAGCACGCAGACCAGAATAATGCTGCAATGGATTTGATAAACAGTGTCATTGGTGTTGATGAGGAAGGCCGGTCCCGACAGCGCATTCTTACATTTGCTGCCAGGAGGTTCGGTGATCACATCTCATCTACAACTACAAATAGGCCAGACTAAATAGTCATGTCTGTAATGACTAATCTCTTGCAAAATATTAGGAGCTCCTTCTTGTGGAATTCCTTTTAGTTGCTTTACTCTTGGATGTATTTATTTCATCACTATAATGCAATGCATACATGATATTTCTAGGTATGCTAGTGCAATTGAGAGAAATCCAGAAGATTACGATGCACTGTACAATTGGGCATTAGTACTTCAGGTCTGAGCAACTACTTTTTTTTTAACTCTACTTATCAGTTGGTTTTAATCTTGTGGTGTAATTACTTAGTATGAGTTATTCTAGCATCATATTTCAATGGTGTGCTGCTGTAGGAAAGAGGACAATGTAATATAATATGTGTTTATTTAACCTTTTTCTCACCTGCTGTGGTGAGTGGTTTTTGCTGCTATTTTTGTTTTTGAAACAAACTAAACTGTTTCCCTTATGAAATGGAATGACAACTTGTTTTTTGATCACATGCTAAAGCCCTTAGGATATAATGCTTCCTTTTATAATGTACCATCAAATTTTAACATTTGCTTGCAGTGAAGTATTAGAAGTCCTACTGGATTGTATTAGAAGTATGGTCCATTTGCTTCAAAACTTCATCATATAAACTACCTACTTGATCTTCTTTGGCATGCAGGAAAGTGCAGATAATGTAAGTCCAGATTCCACTACACCTTCAAAAGATGCATTGCTTGAGGAAGCATGTAGAAAATACGATGAGGCCACTCGCCTCTGCCCCACACTTCATGATGTACGTAGTGGAAACTTTTATTTGAACTCTGAATGACTGCTATATAGGGAATTATAAAATTAATATGATAAACTGCCAATTCTTCTGTTGATATCACGAGAATAAATGCCAAATTTGGCCAAGGATGTGACTGTAGCGTCATTATTATTTCTCTTGTAAACAAGGGCTGGAATACAATGCAATGTTTATAAACATGTCAAGTATGTATGCATGCCAGTCAAAAGAAAAAGAAAAAAGTCAATGCCTCTTCATACATTTCCATTTTCTTTTTAATATTTTATTTTTGGTATGGTTGGCCGTACTGATAAATAGGATGACACAAAAGAGTTCCTTTTGCAAAAATTGGTTATTAAATTCATTTTTCCCCAACGGATTGTATCCAGGCTTTCTACAATTGGGCAATAGCAATCTCTGATCGTGCAAAAATGCGTGGTCGCACAAAGGAAGCTGAAGAGCTTTGGAAACAGGTAAGCTAAAAATTGTTGCCTTGCCTTCAAGTTGTGGCTTCATATATGTATCAGAGCATTGAAGAAATTAGTGTGACGTTCTGCAGCTTCTTAGCTTGTATAAATCTGATAATGGAATACTGGATATGAAATTTATAGTGAAAATGAATAAATATCATGCTTTCTATTTTTTAGTACTAGTCATTTAGATAAGAGTGGGTTGTGATGAAGTTCTAAGTCAAGAAGCTTGATGGAACAGAGGCTTAGTATCAAATAACCTATTTTTTTTTTTAATTTTGGATGGCAGGCAACAAGAAACTATGAAAAAGCAGTGCAACTGAATTGGAACAGTCCTCAGGTTTGTCTTAATCAATTATTAAACTGCTTGTGATAATACTTGTCATGGAGACAGAAATGACTTCTGACTTCTCAGCCAATCTTTTCTTGTCTCCTCATGTAAATATTTGCTATGTCCTGTATCAATTTTGATACGTATACTCTCTTTTTATTTGTGTACGAGCATGCTCATTTCTATGTTGAACCCTTCTTACTAACTCAGAAAATCTATTTCAGGCGCTTAATAACTGGGGACTTGCTCTCCAGGTAAATTTATTCACCAAATTGTTATTTTACAAGCCTTCCACAACTACGTACATTTTAATTAGAATGGACATATATGAATATATTTTTAATTGCAAGATTCACAATGTCAAATGTGTTGTTGATGATTATATTGCTATCTTTAATGTAAGCATCAACGTAGTAACAATTTTGACTAAAAATATATGAACCTTTTTGTTTTGTTTTGTCTTTTTTTGGGGACTTTTGATTGGAAGTTTTTCTTTTGCATCTTTTTGAGTGTACTGGATGCTTATTCTGTGGTACAAAAAGTCACCTGCGTGTAAAATTTTATATTCGAGTTGTAATATCACAAGGAAGATATTGTAACAAATCCAACGAAAGATTACATTACTATTGAGATATATTAAAATTGTTATCATGTATATATACATCATCCTGCATGCACACATTTATGCATAGGCAAATTTTTTGACTATTCTTTGTTAGCTAAATCAGAATTTTTGGCACACTACTTATGTTTTTCCTTAATTTTTGAACTATGTGGCTCAATAGTTTAGATTTAAGACTTTTTAAGAGCTTGAAAGACGGATATCGAGGCATCCGATCGCTATAATTGTTCTAGTTTTCAAGGTCTATTCTCTCTTAATTCTGCTCAGTATGTCCGCTCCATATTTGAGAATTTACTGGTAAACCTCGTGTCTGAATTGTTAGAAAAACTTTATAATTTTTTCTTTGATGCCGGAACCTTTCTGTTAATTCCTTTCTTTGTTTTTATTATTCTTCAAATTGGTTTTTGATTTAGGAACTCAGTGCAATTGTTCCGGCACGAGAAAAGCAGAAAATTGTGAGAACTGCTATTAGCAAGGTACAAAGTTTTAGGTGGAAACTAGGAAAATGACAAGGAAGTTATTTTTTTTCTGCTGTGGCCCTTCGAGTAAGATTTATCCTACTATCTTTTTAGTATTTAACGTTTCTTTATTGTTCAATGCAGTTCCGTGCAGCTATACAATTGCAATTTGATTTCCATCGTGCAATTTACAATCTTGGAACTGTTCTGGTTATATTTCTTTACTTACATTCATTAAAATTTGTTGTTTTATTTTGACAAGTAACAAAATTATGTATAAGTAATGCATTCACCATTTTCTCATTTGCAGTATGGATTAGCAGAGGACACTTTAAGAACTGGAGCATCAGTCAGTACTAAAGACGTTTCACCAGATGAATTGTACAGCCAATCTGCAATACATATTGCGGCTGCTCATGCATTAAAACCAAACTATTCAGTAAGAACCAGTGATTACTTTTCTTCCTCCCGCAATTTGGTGGATTATAAAGGTTTGCCAATCTAGGGAAGATGTGCTTCCTTCTTTTGCTTCAAAAACCGATACTTTTGCAGTATAGCCAAAAGATTTTTCGCCAAGTTGGATTTATTTCTCTCTCTCTCTCTCTCTCTCTGCTCTAGACTCCCTAATAATAGTACGGAGTGGCAAACATCTTCCTATAAATTTGACCTTCTATTTCCATCCTTTTGCCTTTTTCTCGATGAATACTTCCAATAATTTTTCCTTTATTCTCTCCTTGTTGACCCCGTAGTCAAGTTTTCTTTAATTTGTCATATTGATAGGTTTACACTAGTGCCTTGCGGTTGGTGCGATCTATGGTGAGTAATCTTTTTCCTAAATTATATTTTTGGATTTGCCATCATTTAAACTTTCAATCTTAACTGGCATTTTACTGAATAACAAAACTTATCTTATGCATATGGCTTAACCTTGCTTCATTTTCATGCCCTAATTTTTGAATCCTGTCACATGAAATAGCCTTACTGTTGCACTTGAACTCCATTATAGCAGCCTTGTTACTGCAAATATTGCCAAAGCCTTGGTTGGATGATGGAATTATCATTTATACAATAAATATGACAGTAATAAATTTTGACAGCTACCACTACCACATCTTAAAGTCGGATTTTTAACTGCACCACCTGCGGGGAAACCAATTGCACCTCATAGTGACTGGAAGCGATCAGAATTCCTTTTAAATCATGAAAGGCTTCAACAGGTATGCATTGATTGTCTGGCAAATTAACATCCGTACCGTATTGTCTATTCACATTCATTTTTAACATTGTTGATACCTATAGTATATGAAATGCTTTTCGAAAGAAAAAATCATTGCTTTACATTTCTCCCATCATTCAGATGTACAGAGGTGAACAGAGCCAAGTATCTCGGAGTCTCTCTGGCAAATTGACAGATCCAGTTAATGATGACAAGAAGACTGTTAAAGTTGATATTGCTAATATTGTTTCTGTATCAGCATGTGCCGATCTGACTTTACCACCTGGTGCTGGCCTCTGCATTGATACAATTCATGGACCAGTTTTCTTGGTGAGCACTATTTTCTATTTATTGTAGTTTTTTTTTTTTTTGCCAAATTATGTATTTGTTTCTTCTGTCCCTTTCATTTGAACAAAATGCTATTTGGTTGAGAACCCAAAAATAGTACTCTAGAGAATTTTGATTGATGACAACATACAAGGCCATGGCTCCTAACCATGAATGTTATGACTGCATATCCACATTTATGATGAAATAATCACTTCTGCATCTTCAATTGTTCAACATTTTTTTTTCTCATTTTTGGCGGGAATTCTTGCATAATATCGTAGTCAACCACATTTCTTACACAATTCTATTGCTCTTTTTTTTTTTATTATTATTTTTTCTACAAAAAAAATAAGGAATGTTTCTTGCATGAATTTTGTTGTGTTCATGATGGATATTGAATTAATTAAGGGACTACAATTGCACGAAACCTCTTCTGGAAATTTTTTTTAAAAAAAAAAATCGTGACCAACACGCTGCATAGCGTCAGCCCATGTTGTCATAAAAAAATATGCAGCCTGCTTGTATCTAGACGGGGATATAGTCCTTCTACATGCTCGAAGTACGGCTCACCATAGAAAAGTCAAATTTCAAGTATTTCCAGGTTGATCTCTCTTCCACTCAGCACATTTTAAAAGTTGTGCCATATCCAAATTCACGATCATCCCCTCCCACCCAAAAAAGCCCGTATTTTGTGGAATGTTTGACTTTTTTTTTTTATTTATATTTTGCCAGTATCTGATGAAGTATTTAAAACCTGGCCCATGTATATTCGCTGGCATGTTTTGTAGTTGAATTTCTTTGTTTTGCTTTAGAACATGCAGCTCGATAGTTTACTAAAGTATGAATACCAGTGTCGTGAAATTTTACATTATTAAAGATGTGGCTTCTAGGATATATCTGTCTACGTTTGTCAGTTATGTTTTCAGTGTTTAAACACTTTTTTCTCATTGTTAATTTTCTCCTGCAAGTGATCATGTATCTTTTCTTTGATCATCAAGGTTGCTGACTCATGGGAATTGTTGGATGGATGGCTGGATGCAATTCGTCTTGTTTACACAATATACGTGCGAGGTAAAAGTGATGTATTGGCTGGTATAATAACAGGATGAATATATCAGTTCAATAGATGTATTACAATGCAATTTGTCTCGAGATTATTTGTCTTCTTCAACGTAGATATCCAACTTCATATTTTTGAGAATTGGTTGTTCAAAACTAAAAGTGTGTGCATTATAGAATAGTGGATGAAATCAATTCAATACTTATGAAAACTCCGACTTCTTACCCCTTAACCAGCATTTTGGACATTTGTCCATATAATCTAGGAGGGTTTAGCCTTTATTCTTTGAACAATGAAATCCGAGCACTTAAATTAAAGAGAGACGGTTGGGTTTGAACGCCTGATGGTCTTTGTGGGTTGCATTCCCACAGCCGCATTTGATTTTTTTTTTTTTTTTTTTAATATCTCCTGGGGCGCTATTGCAAGTATAGGTATGGCCATCGATTTACATCTGTATGATTGTTCGTGGGTCAAAGTCTTGCCAATTTTTCACACAGAAGAGATTGGAAATTACCAGGTATGCATGGGAAAGGGGCATCATATCACGAGGTCAGGTGCGGATATACTCTACTGACTAGAGCTGTATAACACGCATTCTTATTTTTGTCAGGCAATGGTAATATGTCGCACTATTGCCCAGTGCTACACCGGAATACTACAATTTGGTTAATGCATTATGTTTGGATGTTGTTTCGATACATAAATGCTTCAAGTTGAGGGAACACCTTGAGCCATTCAGCGCTTGTTTTGCTTTATGCGCTGGAAGTGAAAAATTTCATGCATAGAGGAGGCTTAATTTTTGCAAGAGCAAGAACTGAAGCAGGAAGAGTCCACAGTCCTTCCCCGCAAATGAGTCCTGAGGCAACTGCTGGAACCATGAATTCTGCCTTCTTCGAGTTAAGCTTGTGCCACAGAAACACGGTCATACTCCCCACACACATGTCAATAGCAAAGTATGCCCCAACCAGAAAGGGTACTGCCATCACCATTGGCAACGGCATCCATTTTCCAATCTTTTGGGGAGAGAGATCTCTTACCATGTTGACCCCAACTGCAAAAGCAAAGAATCCATAACAAAGCTGCAAGCAGTGGTGGGGCAATGCCGAGAAACCTTCAACGCCTATAATCGCCATGTTTCTGTAAATTAAGGCATAGGGTGCTTTAAATTCTCCATGAGGGTTCCCCACATCGAATGCCCTGTAGAAGAGGAAGAAGCTGAGAGGAGCAGTCACACAGCCCAGAGCTGTACCCACTGCTTGGCATATGAACATGGCTCTTGGGGAGGTGTAAGTGTAATGGGCAGTTTTAAAATCTTGCATGAGGATGCAAGACACAGAGACGACGGATTTAACAAGACCACAACCAATAAGACCTGCAACCAAACCGTCGCGTCTTCCGCTCAAAGATGCCAGCACAAAGAGTGCAACTTTGCCATAATTATAAGCCATGTTCAGATCGGTGAGACCTGCACCATAAGCATTACAGAATGCGAGAGAGGGCGCAAAAATGTAGGCCACCACGACATAGTACCACTTTAGCTGAGGGAACATCACGGGAATTACAATTATGGACATGATTGAGAAAGTGATGTATCCTATAATTCCAATCCACATGGGGATGTTCTCCCTAAGAAAAATCTCGTTTTGTTTATGCTCTTTGGTCGCATGGGGATTCCTTTGCTCTTCAGCTGCTGCGGCCAGAAATAATCAATCATTATCAGCGAAAGAGAAGGGTTTTGAAAAAACACCGTAATTAAGTACGTACGTACCAACATCGTGCTTCTTGGTCTTTATTCTGCCAATTACGTTAACGATTGTGAAAAGGAGTATCTTAATGAAATTGTATATGCCATCGCCAAGGATGAGAGCTACTGATAGAAAGACCTGGCATTATTAATTAATGATTTACGATACGAATAGAATAGTTAGCTTAAGGGAAGGAAAGAGAAAGAAGAGAGCTCGGGACAGCTGTAGAACACAACAGACCAGACCTTGTAACCGTACAAACCCTTCATGTTATTTTCATCTAAAGTTTCAGGGAACCAATCTCCTTTAAGCCTATCAATAAGTGGCCATATTACTCCAAAAGACAGCACAGCTCCCAGAAGCAAAGACAGATTCACGAGGTGGGAACAAATCATCCCTGCTCCCACGAAAGTCATGCTAAAATTGAAATAGAATCTACGCAGAAACAGAAACAAAAGAGAAGGTCATTGTAATTGTAAATTTCCAATCGGAGCTCCTATTTTTAGAAGCAATTATCATAAAATTAATAGGAACGAATGAATAGTACATACGTTTGCTTCCAAGCTTGCAATCCGAAGGTGGGAAAATGTTCGAATCCGCAGTCCCCTATTCCTGAGAAGAACCACTTAAATAAACCCCACAAGAAACTGATAGAAAAATATTTCATGAAGCCGTGAACTTGCTTCCTGCGATTTAAAATAATTATCAGTGGTGTTTCTTTTCTGTTATTGACTTAGAAAAAAAAAAAAAAAGACAGTTCAGCCAGCGTCTAAGTACCTGGCCATTTTGTCCCCCTGGGTATGAAAACCATTGATGAGAACTGCAGTTGCCAAACCACTGGGATATGTTAACTGGAGGTCTACTATCATGATCTGCGAAGTATGAGTTAACCACTGGGATATGTGAGTATTGACTTGATTATTAGCAAATGGAGTATATAAATCAAAGATGAGATGAGAACCTTTCTGAGTGGAATGAGGACAAAGAGGCCAACAAAGCAAACAACGAAAAGGAAGGCAGTCATCCAACCAAAACCAGGTTCTTTGACACTGCTTGCATTGTTACCCTCACTGCCCGCTCCTCCTGACAATTCATACGTCTTTCTGTTTAGTCCCAACAGATAGGAAGCAAATCCTCCTGCGAGCAAGTAATTAATTAATAAAAAGAAATTAATTATTAGATCAGTACTGTTACGGATGCTGATGCAAGTCATGTCAACCTCCGACGGCAATGCTATAGCATGCGACTGCACAGGTCTGTACGATGGTGTTTTCTTGGCGGGTGAAGGGTTTGGAAACAAAGCCAGCCTTTTGTAGCAGTTTAGTCCAGCTTCTTATGAACACGAAAGCCAGAAGAGCAGCAGAGACATTGAGATTAGGAACCATTCCAATTGAGAGGTTCAGCTTCATAGCTATCACACTGTACATGATTCCAATCATCACACTCACCAACAGTCCTCTCAATGTTATCTGCTCTCTCCATCCAGACCCATCCAACTCACCTTCACTTTGCACCGCATCTTCCACCTCCCCTATCTCCATTTTTTTCTCTTCTACTGCACTATTCATCTCTAACTCTTGACAAAGCTCCCTAAAATGCATGTCAATCATTCAATTTGTTACTGACATTATCTATATGTATAGTCATGCGCGTATATGTGTATATAGTCAATAATGTTAAGCAGCGGCACGCGAATCAAGCTACGCCACCTTGATTTGTCATGCTCAGAGAAGAAGGAATTGAATGGGATCCGTAGATATTGTCAAATTTAACCTGTGCGTTTAAGTTGGTAAACGGTCATATATAGTTTGGGTTTTAGTTCATTATTATTTGAAGCAATAAACGAAAGCACCTGGGCTGGCTTAGCTAGTGCCTCATCTATATTATTGATTGTATTACAATTATTAATTCCATTTAAAATTAGAGCCCATATACAATGTTATCGCGAAGCACTAGATAGATTGATAGATAAGAAGATGTTGGTAAAAATTGCTTTCATACGCACAAGACAAGAGTGTTAGTGCTGTTCTTTACCAATTGGAATTGGGTCAGAATCAGAGGCAGGAAATTGGTAGCGTGGGTTTGGAAGGTGTTCACTGGCAATAATTGACTAGTTTAACTTTATCGCTTGACTTTTCCACTACATGACCACGGGAATCTACGATAATGATAATGGTGTGGTAGGAAAAATTCTGTTCCCAAAAGCAGCAGGCTAATTAAGGTCGGGTCGGGCAGCTGTGTTTGTGTGTGGAATCAACGTCAACATCCAGTTTGAAAAGGATGCATCAAAATCAAATCAAAGGATGAAGAGGAAAATTCATTCATAATGAGGGTTCTGTAATTTAGCTTGCCAACTCCACACTTTGACTTGTGTGTAGTAATATGCCAAATCTCGTGTGGTATCAATCTTGGACGACTCACCAACACCACTTGTTCACTAATTCTCCAATCCATGCAATTAACCAAATCATCCATCCATATCCTTATTCACTCGTTATTATTACAATGAATGCCAATCGGAGATTCCTTCTTTCAATATTATTCTGAGAGGCGTGGGCGTGTGCGTGTGCCATACACGCACTCCATATTCCCTCCTTATTCATTGACCATTGAAAGAGCCGGGACATTTTTCTAAAAGGAAATTTCTTTTATCACCTCTCCTTTTTTTAACGCACCCATGGCCACGGGCCATCAAAAGCATTTCTTTGTTTATCAATTAACTCGTTCCCATTGCTATTTCCAAATGTAATTTTTCTTTTTCCTTTTCCTCTTGGTCGTATTCATGTGGAAAGGCAGGCAGGCTCTTGAAGAGCTGTTGAATCCTTTAAAATTAAAATAGTGGCTTTGCTTTATGGCATCGTCGCTTTGGTATAATCTGAGAGCATATACCCTCATCTTCATCTTGATGAATCAACACATAAGAGAAAACGTATGGTTCAGCGTCAACCTAATTAGACAAATAAGTAATATGGTACAGACATAAATTAAAAGATACATTGGTGATAACTTTATAATATTATCAAAAGCATACTAATAATAAATAAAAAATTATATATATTTTATGCAGGAAATCATATATACACTTTTTTATCAGAGTATATATACTTTTGATACGAGGGAGACGACCTTAAAATATAAAAATATCTAAACCTACATTTTAAAGAGTGATGTTATTGTGCGAAACTTATTTTTTAATTTATATACATTTAAAGTAGCCATGATAACAAATATATAATAACTCTTGTTAAAATAAATAAATGAATAAAGGAATGTTCTTATTATTCATCTTCACATGATATGTGTCTTATTGGCGCAGGTTTCTTTATGTCTTATTAATTTTAACGGGTTAAGATTTATTGATAAATTTATTTATTTAATTATTTTTACCAATTAATTGATTTATCAACTAATCAAAACATAATGATCTTTAGCTAATGGGATAGACCATGTAGTCTCTCAATTCAATAATCTAATCTGGGTAAAGGAAGTAGCAAATGTTATTATATATTAAGTTTGAGTAATAGAAATATATTTATGTTAAAAATTACTAAAATATTATGAAAAATCCACTTGAATTTAGACTGATAGATGTTAAATTTGATATTGAATATTACATATATTTTTTCCTAAAAAAGAATAAACACTATTTTAACTATAACAATTTCATCAAAATAATTAAAAAAATCACGTTTGAAAATTTTTAAATTAAATTCTTATATTATAAATTTCATCAAGTTAAACTTTTGTGTAAAAAAAAAAAAATTTAAAAGGGTTAATTTTAATTGGTTTTTTTTTTATATAATGTTTCAGTTTGACAAAATTAAAATTTGAGAGTTTTTTTTTTTTTGACAAAAATATTAGAGAACAAAAAAAGGATTACTAAAAAAAAATCAACCTCCATGGTTGTAGCTGCCATGTTATTATAGTCGTCTGAAGAGCCCAACGGACAATTAGAGATAGAAAATTGACTGCTATTGTCTGAGAACTTGATTTTTTTTTTACTACAAAAATTCTAGTTCGAAGTTCCAACACACAGATGCTGCGGTTATGTTCGGTTTGATGGAATGTATTTTAGAGAGATTGGAACGAGGATAGGAAACCGGAATAGAAAGGATTAGAATAATCCATTACTATCTCAAAAAATGAATTAACAAAGTGGAATGAAATTAAAAGACTATACTACCCCTTAAAAGACAAAAAATGAACTCTCATCTCACCTCCTTGTCAGTGTCAATGATGTAAATGTCACGAACAATTCGTGCTCAAAACCAAAAACTACCCAAACAGGAAGGCAGAATTCATGCCTCATCCCTCTTTTTTCATCGCTGGTTGAGCGACAAGAAAATTAAAAAACAAATTGAAGATTAATGAATGAGGAGAACATGGAGCAAGATTGAAACTCTAAGTGAGATAAACTCATCTGATGTTCGAAACCCAGAGCAAAAAAGAGACACTTTGTTATCCTGTTTTCATAGCAAGAATACTCATCTTAAATCAAGCAAAGATCTCCAAATCGCCGCCATTATTCGAAGTCATATTCGCCAGAGGCCACTGGTCGGAGTAGTATTCGTCGGAGCCACCACGGTCGGACTCATATTCTTGCTCTCCAGTGTGAGGGGTAGTATAGTCAAAATCACTCTATTCTCATAGAAAAGGCTCAATCTGCGGGAGGATAAATCTTATCTATTAAACAGTTACATTTTGCTACTATAGGCTATTTTCCTATCCAAAAAGCAAACCGTAACCAAACGCGTGATTCACTGCTTTCCGTAGGCTTCCCGCGAACCAAACGCGTACTTACAGTATAAACGATGACTGCCATTTTATCTTGAACTTGTTCTAGTAATCGTAATATTAGCAACCTGATCCAAAAGATAAAAACAGTTTATAACCTTGGTCCCATGCCCCCAGAAAAAAGCGTTCCAAGGTCCTAGTCGTCCCTCGTGACGACTATTCCACGTGTCAATATCTCGATCACCGAGCCACCCGGAACACGTAAGCAGTTGGACCTATCTCTCTCCTCTCTCATCTCTCCCTCCCAATTCCCAATTTCCCATGGCATTTGGCTAGTTATTATAGAATATCGAAGCTAGTCTTCCTTCCTTGTAATCTATAATCTATATCATTTCTCGTGGTGGTCAACGACTCATCAAATCCATGTATAAAGTTCAAGTTTTGTATTTGTAAAGGCTCCGCTTAAACAGACGCCGAAGCTGCACTGTATAGTAGTTCCCTGGAATAGCAGAGGGACTTTAGGGTATGGGAAGAATGGGAGCCAATCAAAGAACTTACTCGGCTAATCCCGCCGACTACAAGCTTCTCGAAGAGGTCGGCTATGGGGCCAGCGCCACTGTTTATCGTGCGATCTATCTTCCTTTGAATGAAGTTGTGGCTGTCAAGTGCTTGGATCTCGATCGCTGCAATAGTAATCTGGTTAGTTCCATGCTTTCATTCTCTTTTAGTTCTAACCTAATATGAGCTAAGATCATCTTCACTTGAGATGTGTTTGGGCTTCAATTTTTTCTTTTAATATCAATTTCACCTCATAATAAAACTGTTATTTCCATGGTAGCCTGCACTTGTATTTTTATATTCCAAGGGAAATAGTAAGCTAAACTGGGACTAACAAGTATGAAGGAGTTTTAACTCTTATCGTTCCGATGGGATATTTCAATTCAGTTGCTGAGGACTTACCATTGGGCTATCTATTCTAGTGGCAGTGAATATTATGTCGTGCAAAATCTGAACCTAATTTTTCGGGGACGTAAACGAGCTGGTACATTGTTACTGTTGTTCGCCCATGCTAGTACAAGAGCCAATGAAAAAAAGAAAAAAATTCTACTTTGTAACAGAGGAAAGAAGATATTATAGAATCTAAGCATCTCACCATGGCAGAGCAAGTAAAAATATATTGGAAGTAGCAATTTAATAAGGATTCTTTACTTTAATGAAACTATGATGTATATATATATATGTTTTCAAGATACTGTAAGTTGTTACCGATTATGTTGGGAAGATTTTCTCATAGTCTTTTCATGCCTTAGGTATGAAATGGACCGTAAGTTATGTCTCATAGTCTAAAGAAAGAAATTGACAATAGACCATGGAGTAAACCATCTATATTTGATTGGAACTGATGTTCTTATATTAAATAGGCACAATGTAGGAAGAAGAAAATAAAGCAATAACAATATTTCTAAAATCTTCATTCACAACTTACATTTACGTTACTCAAATTAGAGGGATTTAACTATTGATAAACCAGGCTACAAGGTCATCTAACAAATATTTGAGCAGATACTTACTATCTCAACTTTACTCTAGCGTGAGCCGAATCTGTTCTGGTTTATTTGCATGGGTCCTTGTCTTGGAGTAATTACTGTTGGTGAATTAATTCTTCATAGTTTTAGTTATCTGTCAATATATATAATGTTTCCTCATTATTCCCTTTCATTCCATCTCATATTCTCATGTCATTTGTACCCTTGATCTTTTTTTCTTCTCTAACTTTAAATGCGTCTTCTTTTTTCTGAAAACTTAAATTATGTCTGTGCACTGATAAAATAATGTTGATTAGTCATGATGATAAACCACTCATTAAGAAATTTTGCTAATAGTCCCAGACAGTGCTTGTGTCCGTGTGTGTTCATTTTTTAGTAAGGGGACCAAAAATCAGGTTGATTATTGGATGCCCTGAAAAGTTGGTAGATTGCACCTGAAGAATATGATTACTCTTATACTTGATCAGGCATCATGGGTAACAGCCAGGATTATTTATCCATATATTTTTTACACCTTCACGGAACCTGGAAGGATAACTAAATATAGTGATAGCATACAACTTTTCCAAATTATATTTTGTACTTTTTTCTTTTTAATTTTTCATATTTTAGTCATGCTCATCAAAGAATCCATTAGGATTCTGCTTCTGATATGGCTATTTGTTTTGTCATTGAGGACCCATACATGGCTAGTTATATTATTTGATGAGTTGTGGATTTTAACAGGATGACGTACGTAGGGAGGCTCAAACTATGAGTTTGATAGATCATCCCAACGTTGTGAGGGCATATTGTTCATTTGTTGTTGAACAAAACCTTTGGGTGGTCATGCCATTCATGGCTGAGGGTTCTTGTTTACACCTCATGAAAATAGCATATCCTGATGGATTTGAGGAGGCAGCTATCGGATCTATCCTAAAAGAAACACTTGAGGCTTTGGAGTATCTTCACGAGCAAGGGCATATTCATCGTGATGTTAAGGTGAGCCATGAATGTAGTGTAAGATTTTGCATTACTCCTTTTAGATTGATGCCCCTTCCTTATTGACTCAAAGCTATGGTGCAAGTTCTCTATTATTTTTTTACTTTCACTTTCTTGTGCTTACAGGCTGGAAACATACTACTTGATAGTAATGGGGAAGTAAAGCTTGCCGACTTTGGTGTTTCAGCTTGCATGTTTGATACGGGTGATAGGCAGCGATCTAGAAATACTTTTGTGGGAACCCCATGCTGGTAATATGCGCTGCCAAATTTCCACTTTCTATTGCTTTTTTAATGATAAATGTGCTATATGTTATTTCAATGTCATTTCTGTCAAATTATTCTTTCTCTCTATTAAATTCATGTTTTATGTGATTCTCTTTTACGTTTCTGTTGCAGGATGGCTCCAGAGGTACTGCAACCTGGAAGTGGTTATAATTCCAAGTGAGTCATTCGCCTGATTGTTAATGTCATAACTGGAACATAACCCAAGACTTTGACCTGAGTATATGTTGAGCATTTCATATGTTTTTGTTTGCCCCGTAGAGTTTCATATGATTTGACTGTTGTTTGCAGTAGCTGCTATCTTATATGCTGCAACAGAACCACTGCAGCATGTATGCCAATGCCACTGTCAACTCAAAAGTTTATCTTACTGTTATTGTATTCAAGGCATGATAGTCTTCCCTTAAAGAGAGTTATGCATGAATGTAATCTATTATTGGTTTAGATGCTAGAATAGGGATATCTAGAATTATGTTTGGACAAATTTTTACATGCAGAAGTACTTTATGGATACTTGTAACTATTTGATCTAGAAAGAATACATGAGAAAGTTTCATCCTAAGTACAATTTTCTCATTAACTTTTTCATCAAACCTTGAAATTTTTTTTTTTTGTCTTATTGAATAACGGGCCAAGTTTATGCTTATCGTTGAGATTCGCTATTGCATAAATGTTGGACAGGGCTGATATTTGGTCTTTTGGGATTACGGCATTGGAGTTGGCTCATGGTCATGCACCTTTTTCAAAATATCCTCCAATGAAGGTACTTTACTTCCACTGAGCATTCAGCAAGAATGTGTGGGGCACATGTTGAAAATGCTTCGAAATAAATTTTGTATTATGATGCATAACATTGGATGATAACTTACTTTTTGTCTAAAAAATAGGTTCTTCTAATGACCATACAGAATGCCCCTCCTGGACTCGATTATGATCGTGATAAAAAGTTCTCTAAGGTATTGGTATTCTTTCTGGGTAGATCGTTACACAAGACAAACCACTGGATATTTATGTTTAATTTGGTCTGATAGTCATGGCGTGTAAGCATGACAGTCCTGATATCGTTATTGATGATCTGTATTTCAATGCATTTCTTGTAATAGTAGTTAATTAAAGTATTTTCAGTTGTGATCAGTCTTTTAAGGAAATGGTTGCTATGTGCCTGGTGAAAGATCAGACAAAGAGGCCATCAGCAGAGAAGTTATTGAAACACTCCTTCTTCAAACATGCCAAGCCTCCTGAGCTTTCTGTGAAGAAATTATTTGCTGATTTACCACCTCTTTGGAATCGTGTAAAAGCACTTCAGGTTCGCTGTCATATATACTGTGGCACAGGTTTCATGATTTCTCTTGTCCTGGCCCTCTTGCTTGACTTGATAAAACATTGCAGCTTAAAGATGCAGCTCAACTAGCTCTGAAGAAAATGCCTTCTGCAGAACAAGAAGCAATATCACTGGTAAAAATTTATATTTGGATCCTTAATTTTCTTGTATTGTGCAACAAATTCCAAGGAGTACTTTCATGTATGTATATCTGAGCCATTCTTCCCATTTTTCTTGTCCCTGATGCTGCTTTGTTATCCTGCATGGAACAATGACCTTACAGTTTATTTAAGTCTGGTTGATTAAATTCTGAGAGAAAACTTTAATTGTATTTCAAGCGGAGAATGGTGGACATCCTGGTTTATCTTGTTTTCAATCAATTCTTAATTTGAGTTGAAAGAAAATTTTCAGATTGTAGAATAGGTTCTTTATAATTATAATTCTCAATAGAGGGATTTAAAACAAGACAGAAAAAAAATAAAAACAAAAAACCTTTTTCTTCTGGGAAGCTTCATTTTAAATAGTTTTGTATGTTTCTTGGCTAAAAAAGCTAAAAACATCTGAACAGCTTACTTCTATAACCAGGGGAACCTAATCTGATTGTGTATTCTCCTTTTCAGAGTGAATACCAGCGAGGAGTTAGTGCATGGAACTTTGATATAGATGATTTGAAAGCTCAAGCTTCATTGGTACAGATAATTTAGTATGTTCAGGTTCTATTTAATTGGCTACTTTGGTTCTTCTGTTTAATGTAAACTGATGGCTTTTGATTTGCTAGGTACGGGATGATGATGATGTAGATGAGATGAGGGAAGAATATGAAAACAAATTCTTTACCAATTATAAGGCTGTAAGAAGGAACTTACTGGAGAATTTCACTGTGGATTTAACTTTTTTAAATTTGCTTACCTTGAAAAAATAAATTACTTTCTGGTGTTTGTCATGTTAGGATGCAACTGATTCCCGGTCTGGTGTTGGAAAAAAGAATTCAGACAAGACACCTCAGGATGAGCTCACATCACAATTACGTGGCAATGATATACAACAGAGTGAATACTTGAACAAAAAGGGGAAGATTCCCGAAAATGATTTCCTGGAATCTGGAGGCCCAAAAAATATAATTTGGAAGAGAAATGGATCAAATACTGAAGCGACAACATCTACCACAGAGAAGGATACCGTACCAAGCATGATTAAAAGTCAATCACTGAAAAATCGACAAACTCAAAGCGGGCCACTGATGCCAGGCACTGTGCTTGGTCATTCTTTATCAGAAAGAGGGCGTCCATTTGAAAGGCATGTTGTATTTTCTTTTTGTATCTTCATTTTTCTTGTTATAATGCAGTGTTCTCAATGGGGTATGGTGGCTGGCACAAAATCCACCATGGTTTCTTGGTGGATGGCTTGGCGGGTGCCATAGACAAACTTGGTAGCCATTTTGAGAAGACTAAAATTTAATAGATAAGAAAAAATTGCCAGAGACACAATAACTTATACAATGAACAATCATCACCAATAATTCACAATTTTTTTGTAGTGCTCCAAAGTCCAAACAATGTTAAGTTTTTAAGACAGAGTGCCTCATTTAGTGTAATCAACAGTGATGGCAGACAGAAGTCTATGACACAATTATGCCCTGCCAAATTTCCAGAGAAGAAAGACAAGAGATAGAAGATCAGAGGGACAATCTTTTTTCAATTCCAGAGCAGAAAAAATTTAGTTTAGAGTATGGACTTAACATTCCATTAGAAAGGAAATAAGAGAGTTAGGAGAAGAACAGTTAGCAGAGTTGAGAGAAATATTGGAAGAAGAGAAAGATTACAAGCTAAAAGAGGAAGGACATTGATGAGTAATGATTTTCAGAGGGTTCTGTGGTTGTTCCCCCCCGTTCTTCTCCTGCCGTGTTGAGTGCCCTAGTTCATGAATTTGCTGTGCTATTTGGGAGGGAGCATTGGTTGTGTGTCTGAAGTTTTTTTTTGCCTGTTATTCTGTGATATACTCGCAGACAAGACCAAAGGGATGAAAACCACTTAAGGGAAGTAGCCCATTGTTTGGATATGAAAAACAGGGGTAACAGGTGATTTTGCACGATTTTCATTCTGGCCGACACCAAGCTACCATCTGTCGTGTTCATGGTGAATGCAACGAAAGCTGCAATATGGATTCCACTATGAAATGGAGGTTTCCACCTTGGTGACTGTTGGGCCAGCATGCCGGCTGACATGGCCACCATTGAAAACACTATTATCTTAGATGTTTATTCTGGTTTAAGTATGTGTGGTTGTCAATGTAAATACACTGCTTTTGAGTATATATATGACTCATGACACTGTATATTGAGTTTGTGCTCTTGAGATGCTGTTTATCTTTCCCTTACAGATGGAACTTGGAAGTATGTTATGGTCAGTAAGTTTGTTTAAAGTGCTAGGACTATGAAATCAAGAGAAATGATTTCTTTCATTTTTTTATAAAAGGGGGGGAGGGGGGTGTATACCCAAAAGAAAGGCTTGTCAACTTTAGGAACTGTAAGTGACATTAACCATTCTTGAACTGATTAACAATTTGTTTCCTTTGCAGTCCTAAAAGTTTTGAACTGATCCTTTTCGGTCATCTGGGACAACAATTTTAACTGTTATCGTTATTCTGTTTTACCATCATCTATCTTAGATTCCTATTTATTTTATGATGAATAAAAATGTTTACTACCTAAAGCAATGAACATTAATAAACAATATCTAGTCTGTATAAGCATTTTATTTTATAACTGAGTTGAAGTTCAAAATTTACCTTGATAGAGGATGTCATATTACCCTTTTTCTTTCTCGGTTAAGTACATTGCCATAAGCTTGTAATTGAATTGTAAATAAAATGATCCTGCTTTGTGTATTTCATCCCTATTTCTTACTCTGCTTGGAGGCTTTCATGTTATGCCCTGTGCGACCTTTCACTGATGATAAAATATGTAATGCTTTGTGGCTTCCAGATTTGAAAATGAAAATCAGCTGTCAGGTGATAAAAATAATCGTGAAGTACGGCGAGCTCCAAGCTTTAGTGGTCCATTGATGCTTCCAAACCGAGCTTCAGCAAATAGTTTATCAGCTCCAATAAAGTCTTCTGGAGGTATGTAAATGGTCTCTGTGCATTATATGGCTATATTTTCTTTTTCTTCTTTCTTTTTGGTTCTGCTTTTGCACATTGAGAGTAAGTCCCTCCTTGGGCAATCTTAAAGGTGCATCCCCCACATTGGCCTAGTGCATTTAAGGACAAATTCCAATAGGTGCTATACCTAGGTTTTAAAGCTTGGCTAGCTTGGACTATTAGGCTATGTGTCAGTCAAACAAACCATTTTAAAATTATTTTGGAATTATTTTCTTTCTTCACCCTACTCTTTGTAGGATTCAGAGATTCATTGGATGACAAGTCTAAGGCTAATCTTGTACAAATTAAGGGGCGATTCTCAGTAACATCAGAAAATCTAGATCTTGTGAAGGTAGGCTGTGATTTTAGAATTACTTTTTCCTTAATATAACTCCGACTGACTCAGTATTATGCTATAGGATATTCCTTTAAGTTCAGTTCCACGCCGATCCTCACAGGTTGGTTGATTAATTTATTAATTATTCACCTGCTAGCTGCTTTCTATTTGTGCCCTCTTCTGAAGTTCTGTTTCTGTAACTATTAGGGATCGCCACTGAGGAAATCTGCTAGTGTTGGTGATTGGATGTTGGATTCTAAACCAATGGTTTGTAGAATTTTATTTTTTTTTCCTTTTTAGACCAAACAGTATATGCATTTTGTGAACTTTGGCTTCTTGGGTTCGCCAAAAGGGAAGACTTGTTATGTAGTTACATAATATGATATGTCTATATTTTTCATTTCATTTGATTGCAAGCCATGTCCCTCTCTCATTGAATCTCCCGTCTTATTCTCTCCAGCCTATTGGTCAGTCCCCTAAAGATGGTGCCAATGTCAATATTCCTCCCTCTCTTCTTATGCCTCACCTTCAGAATCTTTTCCAGCAGACATCCATTCAACAGGTGAGGGGAACTTAACAGTTAAGAAATGGTTTACAATTGGGTTGTTCCTGTTGGAAGTCTGTTCATCTTACATGCAAGTTTCCTAATCTACGCAGGATCTTATAATGAATTTGTTAAATTGCTTGCAACCAGCTGAGGCAGTTGATGGTGAGTGAAGGATTTTGCAATTGGTTAACTTATGCATGAGGCATTCCTTTCTTACACGTAAAGTTATGAATGAACATGTATATTAAGTCAATTAATTTTTCAGCTTCTCAGAATGGAAAGTTGCCGCCACTACCTCGCAGTTCAGAAAACAATGGGAGTGTGAGTAATTTTCCATATGATTTATCCCTTTCACTTGTATGTTCAACTTAATTACTTTGACATCAATTGTCATTGAAGAGCTAGTTATCTCTGCCTTTTTAACTAGAGCTTCCATGCAATATTGACTTTTGATGAGTTGTTTTGTAGATTGATTCAGCAACTTCTGAGAGGGAACGGCTGCTGATAGTTAAAGTGTCAGAACTTCAGGGGAGGTTAGTTATATTTCTCTGAATGATTTAATCTTTTTGTTTGACATGGACAAAACTTATCTTAACTCACACCTCGATTCTCTCGTGTACTATAGGATGATCAATTTGACCGACGAACTGACTGCCGAGAAGTTAAAATATGTGCAGGTAAGTATCTGTATGTAATCATTATCAGACTTAAGTAGCATTTACGCATACGGAATCCGAGGAGTATTTTTGGGAAAAGCATCTAAGTTAAAGGTTTTGATTATTCCTTTGAACAGTTACAACAACAGCTAACTGCTCTCTCTTGTCGAGAACAAGGGGAGGAAGTTGTATGATATGCTGCTCTAGTGTACATGTACATCCAGGCGTCAGTGATAAATTATACGCTGAGAACTCATTCCTTCTCTCCGCTGGGCGTTGGTTGGTTGATTGATATTTACCGAGATTCATCTTAGTGTTCAATAAAGCTTCTGTGAAGAAATTTCTACCCAGCAAGTGCAATAAGCGAAATGATGGTCTGTCTGTCTGTCAAGGTTAATCACTTTCTTAAATTATCTTATATTCGGATGTAAATGAGCTTCTCCTTCTGCTGCAACCTGCCGAGTTTGGAGATGAATTTTCGTTTGAGCTGTCGGGATATTGCCGCGGGGAATAATAATATTCCGACATATTTAACTGTTATATTATTTTTAATTTAAATTCGCATATTTCTTGAACTGTCATACGTATGGCATCAAATTTGAATTACTCATGATGTTACTCTCAAATTAGAGTTTTATTTTTCTGTCTAGGGATTTAATTATGGCCACCCTATCTTTAGTATGCATACTCTCTCCCCTAAATTTATCATTTTATAATACTCAAAATGCCCTCCACTACCCTTTATATACTCACGCCAATCGGCTTTATAGAGTTGTCAAAGTCGATTGGCATTGAAATAATTTTTCTTAATTTTTTAGATTTTATTTAATAATTTTTAAAATTTTTATTGATTAATAATTTATTATAAAATTATATTATATATATTAAATGAAATATTTTTATTAATAGAAATATTTAATTAATATATAAATATTAAAAAATAAAATAAAATCTCTACGATTCTACAGAGTTAGTATTTTAAAATGGATTTATAAAATCGTTTGATAAAAAATAAGAGGAGTGTTTATATTTTTAATAAAAGATATTTAAATAAATTTAAGAGTACAAGAACGTTTTCGTAAAAATAGGAAGTGTCTTTGCTGGATGTGCTGATCTTTGCTAGACGATTTACAAGTAAATTTTTATTTAATTAAAGGTATGATATGTCTTACTTTCCATATAAAAAAAAAAAGTAGAAAATAATAACTCGACTAATTTTTTGGGCTCTGCAAAATTATCTCGAGCACAACTTGTAATCATATATAGAATGCACACTATAACTTGATCAATGGACATCAAATAGAATTGTGAAGATTAGAAAAACATAATCCAGAACTGTCACTTAACTGATCTATCGATTGGAAAAGGACTCAGAAGCCTCGTCTTGAAACCATAATCCAGAACAACAGCAGAACAAAGAAAGATGAAAAGATTCTCAAGAACATAGAATGTGCCATCCTGAGCATGTGATAAAAAACTATGAGCGTTGAGTTCAAGATGTGGTCCACCATCCAGGGTTGCAAGACCTGCGATGCAAGTTGATTCCATTATTAACAAGAATTAAATTTTACTTAATTCCCATAAAATAAAATAGTAATTTTGGTATGTAGCATGGCGATTACCTTTGGTAACACCAAAAGCAGCAGCTATCCCTGTCTTAAGCTGAATATCATCCAAGTTTCTCCTCAATGCGTATCGAAAGGTCAATCCGAAAAGTGCAGAGCTAATCAAGTTAATTGCTAAAGGGAGTATCAACTGAGTGATGCTGGTGACTTGAGAGAGGCATAAGGGGAGCCCCGCAAAGGTGCCAACGATGGCTGAAACACAGGCTGCTTTTACTGATTCCCATCTCTCTTCATCCCTGTTGTTCATGAATTCATCTTCCGACAGAGAGCGTTGTGCCTCCTCAATCAAAGCTCTGGCCTCTGATATTTCTCTTTGACATTCTGCAATCTTACATCAATGAGTTTTTGTTAGTTACGATCAAGGAATCCACAGAAATCCACCGAGATTCATCAAGTGTCTAAGCGATGCTATTTGTTTATTTTGGAATTTGGACCAAATTGAAATAGGCTATAAGGGTTGGAACACCTGACCCCAAGAAGCAAGGGGCTTCCTTCTTCAACTCTATTAAATAATAATAGTACCTCTAAAGCGTTGCCTTCAAGCTTGTTGAGGTGTTCCCTGAAGCGCTTTGCAGCAAGTTGTTGTTTTTGGATTTGTGCGAGTTCTCTCTTGGCCAATTCAACCCTCAGCGAAGCCTTCTCTAACCCATCAAGCAAAATCTTGTTCTCTTGTCGACTCAAGAGCTCCTGTACTTGTTCATCCACCATGGCAGACAGTGCATCCTTGAAATCACTGCTACCATTGCCATTACCTTCCCTTTCTTGTGAACCCTTGCAGTTGGCTGGTGATGGGAATCGGCGTTTTAAAACAATTGTATGCGTATGTGCGAATGCTGTGAAATAATTGATTGGAAAGGAAAGCCCACTCCTACAGCCACCGCACTCGATGATATGAATTGCCTTCATTCCTCTCCTCTCGAGATAATTTTCTCCTCTCCTCTATTTTATCAGCCTATTATTTCAAGTTCAATTACCATTCTGACCTCAAGTAAGTATATATATATATATATATATATATATATATATATAGACTAAAATACTATTTTGATCCCTCTAATATTTGAGTTGTCGCAAACTAATTTTTTTTAAATTGATCATCATAAGATAGTCCCTCTTAGATAGACTAAAATATTATTTTGATATCTCTTAGATTTGAGTTACTACAAACTAATCATTTTTAGATTGATCGTTACAAAATAATTTATTTTAGATATAAAATGGTCACAAAAGAGTCTCTCTTTAAATAATCAAGTATGTAATGTTTCAGATAAAATAATTTAAAGAGTTTTTTATTTTTTTCTCCATTCCCTCAATTGACACAATTAAAAACTTTTCAATTCTTTAAATTCTTTTTATGTTGTTAGTATTTTATCATTTAAAAATATCTATTTAATTGTGTTAACGGTGCTATAACAAATGAACTATTTTATAACCATTTTATATCTAATAGAGATTATTTTACGACTATTTTATATCTAAAAGGGATTATTTTGTGACGATTAATCTAAAAAGTATTAGTTTGAGGTAACTAAAATCTAAGAGGGATCAAAATAATATTTTAGTTTATCTAAGAAAGACTATTTTATGATAATCAATCTAAAAATGACTAATTTACTACAACTCAAATTTAAGAGGGACTATTTTATAAAAATTAATCTAAAAAAAACTAATTTATAATAATTTAAATCTAAAAGAGATTATTTTTTGATAATTAATTTAAAAATAATTAATTTACGGCAACTTAAAATTTTAAGATGATCAAAATAATATTTTAGTATATATATATATATTTTATTTTGTTTAACCCCTCTGGCTCACATCACTGTCACCGTCCTGGGTAAAACAAGAATAATTTCTTTTACAAATCACAACCCTTCCTTTGCAAACAGGGATGATGATGAACCAGGCACGAGAGAGAACTCAAGGTGACCGACCCACCCACCGTAACTATTTCTGATACAAACTCGTAGCGGAGAACCCTAAAGCCAAAATAAAACTCTCTTACTGGCTGTCCCCGCCACCATGGGACACTGCCCGCACCCAGGTACTTACCATTTAAAATTGTTTTCGATTTGTATTCTATTGCCTTCAACTTTGCAAAATCGGTAATTGAGTGAAACTATCCATCGTAGCAGCTGAGCCTAATTGATCCATTTTTGACCAATTCGAAATCTTAGAACAAAAAACCACAAACTTTTTGGGTGTTTTTGACGTGGAATCATTTTCCAATTTATCGAAACCCTATTGACTCGCACTCTCTCGGGGTTTTACTTAAACTGATATTCGGATTAATTGAATGTAATGAACGTTTCTCGATCTTCACAGTTTTGACTGCAACCCTCTGTTTTCGTTGCCTCTTCATATCTTTATTTATTGATCAGTAGTCAATGCTGTCCCTCGCTCATCCTTGATGTTGTTTTTCTAAGAACAGATACTGGGTCTAAGATTAGCTGAAAATTCCGGAAAGGTGTACAGTCTGTTGAGTTGATAGAACGTGGTAAGCTTCTTTTCTGATTGTTATGCTGATTTCTTTCTTTATTTCTTTATCCTTTTCATTTCAGTTTCTCAGCTATTTTCATTGTCACAATATAATTTGCACTTGCTATCGCTTTCAATCGTTCAAGAATGATGTTTTATTGCATTCTTCTTGCAAAACTATGTCGATTTAGGATTGAAACAAGCTGGTGAAAATTGGCATAACCGTTAATGGCGGAGTTGATTGGACCCAGGTTGTACAGTTGCTGTAATTGTAGAAACCATGTTGCCCTTCACGATGATGTTATTTCCAAAGCTTTTCAGGTAAAACTCTCACCATGTTTTATCAGATCAATCTTTTGATCTTCATAATGTATTGTTAATTTATTGATTTGACTACCATAAGACCTGTTTCCAATTCCCTATCATCGCTAAGCAAATGAAGCAATGTACTGTCGAATGCAATCATTTAATTAGTTTCTTGGATTGCTGAACTATATTGCTCAAGTTGCATGGTTCTAATATTACTCTTAATTAAGCACTAATTACACCTCTTTCCAATTCCAAATCATCATAAACCAATCTGTGATGAAATCCTCCAATTAGTTACTTGGATTGCTGAACTATATCACTCATTTGCGTGGTTGTAATATTATGCTTAATTAAGCACCTAGATATGATGCTGCAATATATGCAATTGCTTCTTCTTTAAGCATTCTTGACCTTTTGGACTGCTGAAATCAATTCAACCAGATGCTTTTAAATGAATGTTCTCAAAATGCTTGATCTGACTTCATTTCAGGGAAGAAATGGTCGGGCCTTTTTATTCTCGCATGCAATGAATGTTATGGTAGGGCCGAAGGAAGACAGGCAACTCATGACTGGCCTGCACACAGTTGCTGATGTCTATTGTTCCGATTGCCGTGAAGTGCTTGGTTGGAAGTATGAACGAGCCTATGAGGAAACGCAGAAGTATAAGGAAGGTAAATACATACTTGAGAAGTCAAAAATTGTCAAGGAAAACTGGTAACGTCCCGCGTGAACCATCCTAATGTGCTTGTAAGTGTGTAGGTCTTCCTACATGTTCGTGCAGAAATTTGAAGAAAATTCAATCATTGTTCTTTGTTGTGTGTATTCCCCTGTATTTTCTTTTTGAATACCTTGCTGGATATTCTCATCGATTTTTTGCTGTAAATTGTGGATATAATCTGAGTTCTACACGGTTATTAAATTTGTTATTAGCATCTGGCTCTTTGATTAAGTCTGGTGTGTGTGTGTGTATATATATATATATAGATATATATTATTTACTAAATTGAAAAATGGTTCGATAGCCGTCGGCCATATTGGAGAACTATGACAATATTATCTTGTTATTGCCAGATACCAAATGTTACCAAAAAGGACTAGGGTCCAGTTCTACCACTTTATGTATAGCATAGCAAGACTTGTATTATTTAGTGACCCAAAAACTTTAGACGAAGTGAGAACGAAGGAACAGAATATAATTTGACAAAGCCTGCGAGAGTATATTCATTCAGTTCAGAATCTCAATCTAGTAGAACCAGCAATCGTCTCTAATCTTGGATGACTTAAATAGATGATAATAATAACATGACTAGAACAATGCCAAATGCAATGGAAATGGAGCTGTTAGATGGTATTCATTTAGTATTGCTACTGTCATGTGCCTGTTGTGCGAAGCGAGTCAGAAACTAGGGATTTAAGTCTTTAGACCCAAATACTAATTCTATCATCGAGGCCTCCACTGTTAGTGTCAATAGTAGTTAGTTGGAAAATCTGACAATATTTAGATTGCTCTATACTATCTTTGTACTAGTGTTCGTTGATCAACACGGAACGAAAAACGAGAGGCTGATCCATGTATAACCCAGAATCACGAATGTTTGGCTTTTCAACCTTTCTCACTGTAACATAGACGACCTCCTCTTTAACAAACAATATCACGAGGCAAGAGAAAAAAGTTAATTCCGTCAAACATATCCACCTCGTAAATGGGATAGAGCATCGTTTACATGATTAAAACAAGAGAGTTGCTGTCAATTTGCTTATAACCGCGTACAATCTATATAATCGTCCGCATAAAGAATATATACACTAAAACCACCCAACGACTGCAGCGCATGATTCTAACGCAAAACTTACATTTTTATTCAAAAAACAAAAGTTGCCAGACACGGTTACAAGGAGCAAGAAATCAATTGACTATAAAAGAATAC
Source organism: Bauhinia variegata (assembly GCA_022379115.2). Lineage (NCBI taxonomy): Eukaryota > Viridiplantae > Streptophyta > Magnoliopsida > Fabales > Fabaceae > Bauhinia > Bauhinia variegata. Next base: position 118,888 of record CM039433.1, read on the forward strand.
AAAAAGAAATCCAAATTCACTCTGATGAGTCAAATGCCTGATATTTTATTCCTTGTCATCCATCTCTTTCGGGCATTTTCCATCGCTTCATCCCTCATCTTCACGAGCTCACGAAAGCATTGATGATACTGAGTTTCTATTGCATCAAGTTCCAACTTCAGCTCATTCGAGTGGTCTTTGTCAGCCACCAGAGAAAGTGCACAGATGTTCGACATGTCCAAGTTTTTGGATACATCACAACATGATGAATCCATGAAGGAGACTGGTGAGTTCTTCTCCGACCCATTATTAATGCTTCCTGAATCGCCAACATTAAATTCACTCAGTTGACCGTCTTGATCATATGCCCTGACATCTGAATTGAAACTAGAGCCATTGAAGACGCTACTTTCATCCACAATAGAATAATCAGGTCCGACACTCTTTGCACAAGAGCCATTTGTCATCCCACACTCTGCTGACATCTCAGATTCTTGTCTGTCTTTCTCTTCCTCATTGCTTGGCTTACTATCAAAATCAATCAACAGTGACGACAATCGGCAGTCCAATGATAATCCAGCATTCCCAACAACAGGAGAATGTCCATATAAATGGTCCGCCCCAATTGAAGAACTAGATGAAGGTTTACAGTTGGGCACCAGCTTCATAATCATGCTGTGTATTAGCTCCGCAATAATAGCCACATCCTCATTAGCCAGATCCAGATGTTCTGCCATCTCCTCGGCAATTGAAGTTGCTGTATCAAGATTAAGATAGAACGGGAAGTGTATATTCCTTGCTCCTCGACCTACCAAAAGTTTTTTTTAAAAAAATAATACACATATAGGGAGGAGTATTAAAAAGCAAATAACAAAAGAAAAGAAAAAAAATGAACATCACTAACCATTTGTATCAGCAATACGCAGAGTTAACGAGATTGTACTGTCGTCATTTTTCTCCCCCCTCAACCTGAATTCATTATTCTCTGTCACCCTTGTGTAATCACAAGTTGGGACACGAGAAGTTTCTTCAATAATTTTCTCACAGGAGCCATGTGAAATATGTTTAAAATTTGGATCTATCTCCATGGGATGTGGCTCCGACAATGGTGGATTCACCAATTTAGTAGCTGGATTATTCAGCAGCAGTACGTCATGGCTGATCTCCTTTGAGTATTCAGTTGCAAGAAATGGATCTTTCAAAAGTTCAGTTGCAGGTAATCTCATAGATGCTGGAACCAAACACTTCTCTATAAACTGCTTAGCTTGCGAATCATTCACTTTAGCAAGGGCAGCAGGCTTTATACCCTGAAAGTAAAAAACTTATAAGTGAAAAAGGAAACAAATTAAATAAAAAAAGAAGAAGAAGATATACAATGTGAAATTTAATGAACTAAATTGTCTGTCGACTTACAAAGGTTACTTTCTTATATATCTGGGCCGGATTTTTACATTCACTGTATGGGTACTCACAGGTGATCATTTCTAAAATACACATGCCAAAAGAATATATGTCAACAAGTTCATTATATTCTTCTTCGTAAAGATCTGGGGCCATAAATTCGGGTGTCCCTGCACCAAGTGGGCATGAAGATAGCATAAGTCTCAAAATTTAAAAGTAAAACAGATTAATACAAGTCAAAACATCAGGAGCAACCAAGACAACTTACCAATGACGCTCCGAGCAGTAGGCTGCTGCATGACAATTGCCAACCCAAGATCTCCAATTTTAACTTCTCCATTATTACCGTTAACAAAAATATTATCACATTTTAAATCTCTATGAATAATAGGAGGATTGTGACCATGCAGATAACATAATCCTCGGAGAATCCGCCTTGCCCAGTTCTTGATGGCCTTCATATCAACACTCTTATGCTTCTTTCGATATCTAATCCATTATAACCAAAAATTCAAAAAGCAACATAAAGGAATTATAGAACTTACTGCAAATAAACTTACTGCCTCAAATCCAAGTACAGCAGAAAGAAAACATTGAAAACGTCAAATAAACTTACTGCCTCAAACTTCCAGATGTAAATAATTCTGTTATTATGTTGAGAGTCTTGCTCTGATCATCCACCCAAGAATTATAGAACTTGATTATATTCTCATGTTTCAATGACTTTAGCAGATGAACCTCAGAATATAATCTTTCCAATTGCTGCGGTGACTGCAAAAAATCCTCAATGTTCACTTGATTCCAGGCAACTTCTATCCCATCGACTTCATCAAATGCCTTATATCTGAAATAAGAGAACAAAAAACAGGGAATTTGAGGAAGGCTCTTCATTTTAAAACGTTATAACTTTGATGTCTTAACTATTTTAGTGGCAAACAAGAAAACTAGAAGATGAGTCTCAGAACCATACACAGTCTTGAATGCTCCTTTCCCCAACATTTCATCATACTGAAGATATAGACACAAAAGAAATGGAGATTACATCAATAAATCCAATAAGGCAAACACAGAAAAGGGTTATGGGATGATAATTAACTCAAAATAATTAAAAAAAGAGTAGTAATTAGCACTATAAGTCCCTAACTCAAACAAATAATTGCACCATCCGCGCCTCATACTCACTTTGAGCAGCATCTAACATAAAATCGCGCTGATAATAATGGCAAAAAAACCAAAACGAATGCCGAAAAAAAAAAGGTAGTCAAATTAAGATTTGACGACAAGTGGTTAATGGTGATAAAAATTAGCTAACCAAGATCACAATTCATCAAGATCAAGAAAGGCTTGAACTGACTACAGATATTTTTGGTACCAAAAGGAGTACAATGAACAGGTCTGCACATGACACAAGCAATGGTCAAACAGCACAAAGCGCTAAAACAGGTGGCCACCTCAACATTAGGCGGACATAGGATTGTCGGAAAACGGAGTCTCTTCGGGAATTTCAACTGTTACTGAAACAATAATACAGAAAACGGTGATACAGATTATACATACTCGTGCATATCGTCCGGTTGGATCCTTCTCCACAACATCAGCACCCTCCACGTCGAGCTTGCGTGCCGACGAACTAGTGCCAGAGTCCATAGCGATGAAAACGACTAGAAAATCCCAACGATGAACAGAAGAATGGATTACTATCTTTGTCGAGAAAAATTAGCAAACCCTATCAAAGCAATTCGAGATGGAGCGGAATCCGAATCTGAGGAAGACGGAGTTGTTCAGAAAACGCCTCGGAAGCCACTGAATAGGAATCGAATGCCGACCGAAAGCGGAATCGGCATCCGACGAACCACATATCCGAAGATTCCAATCCCATAGGAGAATTTTGTTCATCCATGAAGCTCCACATACTCACACCAATCCTAGGTTCATCCATATTTCTATCTGCATCTTCTCTGGGGGCTAAATTGACATCCGAAACCAAAAACAGAGGTGAAATTAGAATCGCCTACCCACGAGTCACAACCCTACCGAACAAGGATAGAGATTGAATTGGACAACAGCGCAGAAAAATAAAACCATTGCCGACTACACACCTGCCAATCCGATAATATACAAGACGATGGAAAGGTACGGTTGAACTAGAAGAACTAGTATTTATACCTATACGCCAATACAATGAGTAATCAATGGCCTTCCAAGCAAATACTTATACGAGTCAAATTAGTGTTAACACGAATTCACGTTATCTCACGAGTAGTCCTTTAACTGTATTAAATTACATTAAATAAATTAGTCTAAAACTCGGAGCGCAACGCTATCGTGGGGTTAGTTGGTTATCACGTCAGTCCAACACACTGAAGGTCTCTGGTTCGAGTCCGTGCGACACCATCTCTATTTTCACTTTTGCACCGACTCTCTTTCTGGAATTAGTAATTATAGGCGTTAGGAGTAGGCAACTAGACTTTTTCTTTTACGAAAATGTCTTCAAAATATAAGCTTGCTTGATGGTGATTCCTTTGTAAAAGGAGGAACCAGAATGCCTAAGATCCAGACACATCATTTGGATGCAATGGTATAAGATTAAGATCCGTGTCAGCGTATGCGTTAGTTACTCTGATCTGAAGGACGGAAACAAAAAGCGGGACGAATCCTTAAAACCATGAAAATGGTCAACACATATCATTATTCTAAATCCTATGACTATCAACTATCTGCTGCCTGATTAAATGTGAGAAAGAAAGCGAAATCAAAATTACACAACCAACTAATTTTATCTTATAATTGCTTCTCCTATCTTACGAGTTGATCTCTACAAACAGGCTTGCCTGCGGATGCAATCCTGCTTCATTCAGTGATAATGTGAGCTTCTCCTGTCCATACACAACCCGAGGAAAGTTGGAGACAAGACTGTAACTCTCAGCTTCTAAACAACCCAATGAATCAACATAGTCATATAACCACTGAATGGTCACCGTATTCTGGAATCTCCTTTCCTTGCGTTCGCCGTTCGGAAACCTTACTAAAACCTATTTTTGATTGAGAAAAAAATAAATTAAGATCTCGTGTAGCAGTAAATCCATTCCGTGTATGCTAAGCAGATTTTACCTAATTGAACATAGTAGAAATAAAATCTTAGCTTCATCTTGAGATATAGTACCTGCGTAACGTCAGGTCCTTTTTCTGGTTCATCACCAAGTGACTGGGCCTTTTGCTGACGCATTTTAGCTAACAAGCCTTGTTTCTCCGCAGCTTCGCGCAAAGCTCTTTCGCGAGCTTCCTCTTCCTCCTTACGCTTCCTCTCAGCTTCAGCAGCTTCCCTTGCAAGACGTTCTTGTTCTTCTCTCCTCTGCCGTTCCCTAGCCTGCTCATAAGTAACATTCTGCAACATTAAAATTCTGTAACAATAATATTGCCAATTCTTTCCAATAAGGGGGTAAAGGAAAAAGGGCATGCATGCCATGGGGTTCATGAATTGAGAGAGAGAAGACCAGCATACTTGATCAGCTTCAAGTGCAGCTCTGTAAGCAGCATCCTGCTCCTCCCTTAAGCGCATATTGTTTCGTCTTTCTTCTGCATCAAGCCGTGCAGCAACAAGAACTGGGGAACTTTCTTCAAGCACTCTTTGTAGTATCATAAGCATCTCCTCTGGGGATTTTGGACCTTCGACCTGGAGAAATTAGAAAATGATGATTCATCAAAAATCATATTGACCAATATTGATAACGGCAGAGTGTGGCAACTTTACACACATGTGACAATGAATTCAACCTATTAGTCTGATTGAGGTAGCTTGTAATGTAACCATTTGACAAATAAAAATAAAAATCTCCCACGCTAGAACTTTTTAAATTGACAAACCATGTAATTTCCACCAATTAAGGAGAAAGAAAATCTTCAAGTGAAGCAACCTAGAGGACACAAATGCCATGAAATTATCATGGTATGGCCAATCCAGTAAATCCACACAACATATGTAATGATCACTAACCCATGACAATGAATTTTTTTTTCTATGACAATAAATTAGATTACTCAGTTTATTCAGCAGCTTCTGTTTAGTTATAAGACAAAACTAGGACTGCTTTGTTCTTTATTTATTATCTTCCAATCTATAACAGAAACCATCCCAATTTAGCTAAGGTTATGAGTGCCACAATAGATTTCATAATGTAGAGTCATATGCATTGTAACCTATTCAACTGGCATAAACCCCATGCTCGGCAACTTGTTTAAAGAAATAATCTGCCTTCGCCATTAATTGTTATAGAATCTAAGACAAGGTAGGATAAATGGTAAAAATATTGAAATTTCCATGTATAATTATCAAAAACACAGGCCTAATCAACATCATTAGTATTGACCAGTTTTTTCGCATTTGTCAAGGGAAGCCCTACAACGAGAAAGTGATGAGTATCATCAGAACTTTTTTCTTGTTTTCTTTCTGAAGGTAAGGACAAAATTCAAATGGGGTTGCCACATTCCAAAAGGCCATATCTCTCACAGGTTTAGAGAATTTATTCCTGGTCTCCCTTCTTTACATCACATTCCAAAAGGCCATGTCTCTCGTTTGTTCTCCTCATGTGAACACTACCATCAACTAGAATCCAAAAACGCGGGGTGGGCAGTCACTTTGTTCTCTCTATCTTTCTTCTTCTTTAATCTCTCTTGATACTATCACCACCAACCACGTCCTGGCATTGGGGCTGCTCATACATATTGGGCATGGCATGGCCGCAAATAAATCGGTGATCACAAAGATAAAAAGCACCCTGGTATGTTCTGCTTTTCCTAACATATACCAGGTATACATACACAGACAATTTTGATCAACCGATCGGTAACTCAACAATGCCAGCCTCATGCATTAGAACTTACACCATAAAGTCAATTTATCACAGGAAGGAGAAAGATGCAGAATTTCTTCTGTTCATGTCTTAGAACCTCAAATTGAGAATTCCAATATTGCTAATTGGCAAATGTTTCAGAGGGATCATTCAGAAACGAGTTCAAATTAGGTGCCTGGTCTGAGCTCATGCCATCGTTTCAATTTTTACAAGTACAATATTTAATCTGACTTGAGTACAATAGTCCACCCACTAAAGATAAAAGCCAGATGAGTTATCTATAGCCGCAGAGCCCTGGTAATAAGTGGATTAGAGCACGCAGAGAGAAGGAAGCATTACAAAATTTAAGTTTCACTCGTCCATTGTATTGGAACATATAGTTATCTGAAGAAGAATGCGTAAAGGAAAATACCAGTTGAAGCAGTGCAATCCTCTGATTTGTTGCAGGCATGACTACAGCACAGAATGGAAATCGAGAAGCCTTCAAGCTATTACTCATCTTAAACCCTTCACTAGCTCGAATACTGCCTCCCCAAGAAACGAAATTCTCATTCACAAATGCCACCAGTGTCTCCGAGCAGAGAGTCCTCTGACAGAATAAAGGTGTATCCAGATGCTCGGGCGAATGCAAATACACAAATAAAAGATTAAAGGCGTTCCTTGACCTTTGCAGTGCGTCCATAAAACCCTCGCTGACAAAATTGGGCCTAGTACTGCCGTATTCCCTCTCAAAGGCTGCCACAAAATTCATAGCCTCAGAAGTTGCTGCCGACACGGAAACCAAAGGCGCGGAGAAGTCACCGCTCCTACCGGCAGTGGAAGCGGAGCCCAAGCCTACAAGTCCGAGAGAGTAGGAAAGCACACCACCAGCGGCCCATAACCCCAAACCAATGGCACCAGAAATCAACCCTAAACTACCAGAAATCACAGAAACGGGTAACGTAATGAGCTTCCAAACCAAACCAGGAGCAGCAGGGTCTGATCGTTGTAAGGCATGAAGAGATTCAACGTTGGAGGGGTCGCCAACAGAGGTTGCACGAATGTTAGAAGTAGTGGCTCCGGCAGAAGAAGCATCTGATTCAGGAGGTTTGGAGTTACCGGAGGTGAAGGAGGAGATCGCGAGCTCCAGGTCCCAGCCATGGGCAGCCAGAATTTCAGTACACAAGTCAGGATCTTCTACACCTGTGATCGCTTGGAAATACGCTAATTTATCGGCTATATCAACCATATCTGTACGGAATCGTTGCAGGTCGAAATTGTATTGGGATTTAAGAATTACTTTTGAAATCGAAACACACGCCCAGAGTCAGGGAAAGGGGGAGGACGAAAAAGAAAAGAGATAACAGCCAAGAGGCAAAGTCGAAATATTATTTATTTATGTTTGTCCACTTCCTTTTTTAATTTTTTTTTTTTTTATTTTAGCTTGCTCTTATTAGCCCAGAGGAATGATTATTGATTATTGATTATCGATTATGTTGTATCATCAAAATATCGGATAACATTATTGTACTGTTATTAAAAAAAATTATCAAGTGATGCTAGATAGAGTAATGTTTTGTCAAATTGATCCAACTTAACATATGTAGAATCAAAAATAACTAGTTGGGGCGTATATAGAAACAAAGATTGGTTTTGTCCTGAACAAATTCTCAACGAATAGACCGTCAATTGTACGTATTATAAGATGAAACAAGAAGTGGTTAGCCTAAACTACTTCATCAATCCTCTTCACTAGCCCTTTTCTCATCAATCTACAGTCATGACCATGGCAATGCAAGTGGCATCTCTGTTCTCGGGTCCATTACTAGGCTTGTTAGCAGAATCTGAGTCCATACCAGAGCTGTTTGTTTGCTGTACAAGTTGGATAAGAAACCAAAATACATCTACCCTTGTTACATGTCTTTTCGCCTGTTATAACGAGCAGTAAGTATTTTAGACCAAAACAAAAATCCACACAACTCAAGGATATGCATCCACTTTACCTCAACAATAAATCGGGCCCATATTTTGCCCTCCCTAATTTCCATCTTTCCTTTCAAGATATTCAACCCAAATCTCCGGATTATGTCTGCTATCTCAAGGAAAAATCCCTGGCCCTCACAAAGCATCTGCAACAGAGAAATACAAATTTGTTCTCTCCCTTTTATTTATCTAATAATTAAAACAATAGCATACTCATATATTCTCGTTTCGTACCTCTATAAGCATTTGGCCAGGTGAACTCATGTCCTCAACTATAATTGGGCATACCATCGTTTGACCCCCAACTTCAAGTGCCCATGTAGAACCACCACCACTTTTGCTATCCCCCACAATTTTGTCTTTTAGAACTACTCCATTTCCATTTCCCTCCTCAATGAGCTGTAAAATCCAAGCAAGTTCAATTACATTTGATACTCAATGATAAAGACTAGGCATATTTAACTTCTCCACACACCCCCCCCCCCCCCCCCGGGTCAGAAAACAAAAATATATATCAATAATTAGTTACCTTCGATCCATTGCCTTCTTGTAGCTTATCCGCATATTTAGCGATGCTTTGTAGGAAAAGCATGTATTTGATGGTACGATCCAACAAAGAATCAATGCTACACTGTTACATTGAAGAGAACATCTGTCAATAACTCAATCAAAAATTTGAGCTTTCTTGTTTGTATAAGGTGAATTAAAAATTACATTTACCTTTCCCCCATGGGGGATGATCCCTCTCAACTCTTTAATGCTGTCTTGGATCTGCTGACGATCTTTTGGTTGGGGTCGAGAAGTCTTAGAGCTCTTCCGGGTGGTCTTGGTAAGTTCCTCTGGCTTTTCAGGCTGTGATGGAAGAACAGCCTTCCCATTGTTGACACTATGGTTATCATCAGTCCTCAAGCCTACCTGTGATTTTGGGAATGTCTCTTGCTTGTCTACAAAACGGTAATTAGACACAGGCTGCATCGAGTTTGCCTTAACCCCAGAACAAGTAACAGCTGCAGGTGAATAATCTGTCCTTTGCCTTTTATTGGTCGATAATCGATCCTCAAGATTGGATCTATATAAAGAATTAGAATTTGCTGCACCGTTCAAAAGATCTTCAATACCCAACTCTGAAAACAAGCCCTTTCGGGTGCGAGTCAGTCTACCAATATTATTCAACTCTGATATGAATTCAGATAATCCACAATCTGTAGTAGCATTCACCACTGGTGTGAGAATATTTCCCCACCGGTCACCAGCTAGAACACAGTTGAAATCAAGTTTAGTACTGTCAGAAATATGCATAGATGCAAATGTGTGCTGGCCCTCCGAGTTTACTGGAACGCCACTCAAGACATCTCTTCCAACCGGACTGGAATACGTGGGATTAAATTCTATTGTTTGAGAAAGGGTGTTATCCAATGCCGTTACTGTTCCGCATGTGCTATCTTCTGGAGAAGGATCAAACCATTGACAAAGATCATCCATGGAGCAGAACTGAGAAAGATCCTCCCATATATCAACTGGCTTTAAGTTGTTTGAGAAACCATGCAGTTGGCTTAATGTTTCCGTGACATTATCTTCTGTCGCAATAGTAGACTGAGGAGAATGTTGATCATTCATTGATTTTCCTATTTTATCTTCAAATGTCCCTCTTTGTTCAAGCAGTCCATTTTTGCCATACAATGAGGTCAATGCTGAATCCTCACTAGGATTCTCAACTGTCAGTTTGTTGGAATCAAACGTGTTTGCACACATGTCTACAACATCTTGGGTCCTTGTTTCAGGTACCAGTTGTAGCTCCAATATAGACAAGGGAGAAACTTCGCCATTCAATGTGCCTAGACAGGCGTTTGTGGCGACTACACTGTCCATGGAAGAGTTAGTCTTTAAAAAATCATTGGTGTTAGTCCAACACGATAATGCAATTTGAGCATCTGAGACAGCAGTCAATTGGTCATTAAAACAAGAAAAGTCTCCATGTACGGGAGCCATCCCTTCTTCACGATTCTTGGATATGGGAGGGAAAAAATGATCAACATTTGCCCAAGAATAAGCATTTCTAATTAGCTCTCCTGACCCATCCCCGTCATCATGAAAAGAGTTGAGATTCCAATCACAAGAATTTTCAGAGGAAATGAAGGATGACAACAATTCATTTAGATCATAATTTTCACAATCCAATGGTGAAGCTACACTGTCTGATGGATCAAGCAGGCCAACATCTTCCATCTCACTGAATATTCTCTGTGTTTGTTCCAGAAAGTCTAATCTTTCCAAGATCTGCAAGAAAGAAAGCATTAAAATCCATTAGCACTCAAATATGCCGTTATAAGGACAACTACTTTCCTGAAAAAAAATGGAAATCAACTTGAAAGACGACATCTGCGCTGGTAGAAATTGTGAAAATGCATCACAAAACCGTTTTGTCAAATGGTTAATATGCAGTGCAAAGCAGGAGGCCCATACGGTTTCACTGTACTGTACTAACCTTGTGCTTGGATCCGAATTGTACCACTCCCCATGGTTTGACAGATACCATTGCAATTGTCTGCAAAACCACAATAACATGATAAATATATACAGAGGGAGATTACGGGAGACGTGCCTCAAACAGGATTTGAAAGGAACTTGAATCACAAACGAATTCTTTAAATTGTTGTGGCTTGCTCGGTTTATGGTACCTTTATTCCAGAGAAGAAGTGTTGACGCAATTCAGAATCGTCCTGCAGAAATAAAGCAAAGGAAATTGTCATTTAGAGCAGTTGAAATCAAAATTGGTAAAATTCTATTTCTAATTCCTAATTGTAATCAAACGAACAGATACATACGTCGCGTAGATCTTGACTTGCAATCATTCCTGCCAAATTCCGTTCATCCGAGATAATCCATCTGTGGTTTCCAGCGAAAGCAGCTTGACCAACAATTCTAGTCAAAACAAGACACAGCAACTGTATGAGTCCAATCATATATATCTCTTTGCTCGTTAACATAAATCGGATTACAGCGAAGGTATATTTATATTTAAAATTTGGAAGAATATAATTAATACTGAATATGGGTATATCGTATAGGGAAAAAAAAAAAGAAGCAAAACTGTAATGGAAAAGAGAAAATGTTGAGCCTACCCTTCACCCAGCACGTGGACCTGTGCAAGCATATTGTCCATTTCCATTTGCTCTCGGTTATAGTAAGCATCTGCCGCCGTCAACAACCTGGAGGTGGCATTTTAATTTTGAGCATCCCCAGTCCAGTCCAGTATTAAATCTACGGCAAACAATATATAATCTTCTACTCTACTGTCTCTCATTTTCTAATCTATACTACAAAAAAGAAAAGAGCCCAAAATCTGAAGTAACAAAATTTAGCAATTAAGAAAAGGAAAATGACGGAGAAAGAAAGAGTGAGTAAAAAGTAAAATTATTAAGAGGGTTGCTTACAAGGAATTTCGCGGATCAAAACGCCAGAAAATAGCGTAAGACCAGCCATTAGCACAAGAGAGAGTCTCGAGCGTATTCCTCAGAGTATGGGGAGAAGGAGAATCCATTTCTTTTTTCTTTTCTTTTAGAAATGAATCCTTACCTTACCTTGTATATCTGTCTATCTTCATTTACGCACGCCGGTCAATGAGCTTCAAAACTCCAAAACCATGAAATGAAACGGCACAAAGCGCAAGGAATTTTCTATTCGTTAACACAATGTTATCTCTCCGCGATGTTGGACGTTGAAAGCCAATGGCAATTCTTTCTTTATAATGTAATGAATTTCAATCAAAGATTGAGATGGGATTGGAGCTGAGCTGCTAAGCAAGTTGAAGGCGAAGGTGCTGTGCCTCCAGTCTCAATTGTCTTCGACATGCGGTCGGGTCCCACCTTAATCACTGACCGCCCGGCCCGCAACAGGTCATCTCCCATATTTTAGTGCACAATTATTCAACGGCTTTTATGCCTCCGACGATCCGATCCGGGATCATATCAAGTACATTCATTGATGCCTAAAGGAAAAGCAAAACAAAGAAAATTTAGGATCACGATTATTACCGTTATTTATTAAATATTATAATCGCCTTTATCTAACTCTAGAATCCTTCTTTCTTTTTCTCAAAAAATGTATACATCTAGCAAATGAGCTAGTAGTAATTGTTTCAAAAATAAAAGTCCTTCCAAAATTTAGAAAAGAAAACCCTAAAATTCGACGGACAGCCTATGTATAAGCTATAAGGTGATCATTACTATATTATTATCAATTAATACGCATTTATTGTATACTTAAATTTTGATGGTGAAAATTTATTATATTATTTTTGCTCATGATCATTAGTATATGAGTGTGAATAACAATTAATGACAATAATTTATGAGCTTTGGAAAGATTAAGTTGCAGTTAAATGGAAAAAAAGGCAAGATGAAAACTATGATAACACAAAGTAAGTAGGTAGAGAAATCGTTATTCTTCTTAATATCTTTTCCATAATAGCAGAAAAATGTATATATGCAGATAATGCATGGTGCAGCCAGTCCCCAACGCATCCAAAATCTATGGTCCTAGTATGAGAATCTTGACTTGCGACTTGCGAGTGCTAGCTAGCTACACCCCTTTTTTTTTTTTTTTTTCCTATCTTTGAATTTTGGCTATATTTTGCTACCTGCACTTTTTCCAATGGTTAATTATAAGATTTTTCCAACAATTTATAGCAATGATCGATATTCATTCAAAAGTGTCGTTTTAGGGACATGCATATTCATGATGTCGTCGTTGGTTAGTCGGCAATGCATTGAGATTAATCGTGGGTCTTGTGTTGGACTTAGCTAGCTATATCCAATCCTCTTTATCTCGTCTTCTTTGTTAATTAATTACCACCTCATTTTTCTTTTTAACTAACTCAAATATTTCGTCTGCGCGTACATAAGTCCCGACTATTTTAAATTTCTTGAAAAATACATATCACGGACTCAAGTTTTATATGATACCTCTTTGCTAATTGCATTGCACATTCATCATGTATAATATGATCCTATTCCGATTCCTATTCCTATTCCTGTATATGCAAAGTGCTCCGTTAATGTTGCTATAGATTTGAAGCCTATAATAATTTTGTCCCCCGGAGACAGCGTACCCTAGCTAGCTAGCTTCATCATAGCCGTTGAGTGGCAAGTCAACGGCATCCTCATTTTTTCTTTTTAATGGTAAAGAACAAATCAAATTAGCCTGCTCGAGCATTCAATGACAATTGAATTGGACGTAACTATTGAGATTTAGCTGAGTTGAAACTTTTGCATTTTTATCAAACCCTTTTGCCCTGGCTAGGAGAAAAGGGTAACGGAGGCCCAAAATTAAGTAGAATAGGACAGAAATTATTATGATGAGTTATTATTTGCCTTTTATCCAAACAAGGGTGGCACATGGATATGTGATTGCATTGACCACAAAAGACAAGACAAACGAGGTTTTGTCAGGGTGGGACTGGGGGCCAAAGTGAAACCAAAACTCTAACGTCACTGTGGCCGGCCATGCATGTTGGTAAAATTCAATTTTTGATCATGCCATGTTCTGGTTGTGGTAGTAGAGAAAACGATGCAGGTCCAGCTACACCTTGTATATAGATATAGGAGTGAGAGGGGCGCTGCTACTCTACTCAAAGTTTAAAGTCTTTACTTCAACCCCAAGGATTACTTGCCTCACTCGGATTACTTATTCTATTCTATGTCACCTCGGTTTGAACCAAAGGAATATACTATACTAATAAAAATATATATATATTATAAAAGAGAACTTATTTTTGTTTAATTAATGCCACGTCATTTATACTGTCGGGTTGAATGATAACCATGTTAGACTGAGTGACGTTATCCATACGTAATAGGGACCTTTGTATTTCCAACTGCCACTGCCTTGTCATTTTTGTCCCTTTTTTCTGTCTGTCTGTCTATGTCGGTGCTTTTGGCTCACTTTGTTGGTACATATTCTCTTATGAGTAAGGATGGGAATACGCTAGCACTGCCTACTATCAATAGGGGAGGGAGGGGACCAAACGTAACGAACCAAAGATTCGAGGGTCAAAGAGAAATTGTTTTTCCCCCTTATCATTTGAAGCCGCAGGCGCACTCGAAATGCATTCTAAGCCCAACCATCCATTGGTTAATAAATGGGCCTGCACCACCCTTGTACTTGGGAAGTCAAGGTGGTTCCTGTGGGATGGGATTCGTACAACGCCCATCCAATCTACGTGTTTTTACTTTGGGATTCTTTTCGCACACCCTTTGTATCTCATTCTGATGTTGTTGGTATGCGTTGTGTGCTTTTGGTTCGGATAAGTAGGTGGTTGTGACTGAGTGTACTTTCTTAATTTGGGAACCATGTGACAGTCGTGAAGATGTTAAATGAGCGAGCATGTTATTTTAAACAAGATAAATGGACCGTGTGGTTGGTTTATTAAAGGAAAGAGGGTAGTTGCGTGCGCATGTGGTCAAACTGTTAAGATTCCACGTTTTCTTATGACATGGTATCGGCATTTGGAAAGATAGCTAGATGACTTGCACATTCCGTTAGATAATTAATTCCCCACCTGGTTCAGGGGATAACTAGCTTTCAGGTGGTTTATTTATTTTTGGTGAATATGCTTCCTTCCGCACTGTCAATTGACACTTGATTGATTATTATATTATGAATTTCAGTTTTCACCGAGTGATCCGATCCAAGCAAAGTGGTGGTCTCTTCTGCCGATTCACTCGTCTCTGTACTTGATCTCCTCTGCAAATTGAAGGGTACGTACTTTTTATGCCTGTAATGTTTCTATATTATATAGCACGTTGGTTCAGGGTTAAAATGCGGAGGAAGTAAGATGCTTGCTTCTTTCACCTCAGATGGGAATTCACATATCTGGTCTTGCGACAGATTTTCGTCCCAGAATGCATCAATAGCTATACCTTGCTGTGCTAATCAATCCTTGGCAGCAACATTTCAACTAGAATTTGTAAATCGGAATACGAGTTGTTGACAAGTGCTTGCGAGGGAATTTCTAATTCTCACTTATAGGGTCTTGTGATCGTAACCTCTGATCACAAATGCTGTACAGTGGATCCAACAGTTTTCTTGGAATTATATTTTTTATATATAAAGCATTTTTTT
This sequence comes from Bauhinia variegata, assembly GCA_022379115.2. Taxonomy (NCBI): domain Eukaryota; kingdom Viridiplantae; phylum Streptophyta; class Magnoliopsida; order Fabales; family Fabaceae; genus Bauhinia; species Bauhinia variegata. The sequence continues at coordinate 134,202 of CM039433.1, forward strand.
TTGGGAGGGGGAGGGGATAATGGACCCTCTGCTTGGCTGATGCCCTTTGTTTTCCTTCTTCCTATAGGAAAATTGCTATGAATTGTAAGAGAAGAGAAATATCTACTTTAATTATTTTCTTTTCACTTAATGTTTATGATTCGAGGACAAAGAGATTTCTCTTTTTTTTTTTTTTTTTTTTTTTTCTGTTTCTTTAAACGCACGCTTCGTTGCCAGTCCAAAACCCAGGCGCATGTTAGTAGGTCCCATGCAAACACCAAGAGGAAGATACTCCTAAAAAATTAAGCACCAACACATGGACACGGTGGCGGCTGACCCCATCTTATTGCCCCCTTAAAAGAAACTTTCTACGTTCGTTTTTCAAGCACTTTCAGCCCACCCACCAATCAATCGAAGAGCCCTTTTAAATCAATATATATAAAATCCCATAATCACCATGTCATTATAGCAATCTAATCTAACTAGAACACAAATATTTTAAACTTGGACATTACATAATAGAGCTAACAAGTTTTGCAACGTTTACCCTAAATAACTGATATAGTTTACAAAGCCACAAGAATTTTACCGCTAAACCTCCTTCGTCAACTAAGACCCATATTTAGTTGTCGTGATCCGTAATTACCTGCCTAATTATCTTCCTGTACAGAAATTTGTACGGAGTATAAGATTTGTTTTAATTTTCTGATTCAAAGTCAAAGCGAGCGCGATTGAGACCGGGACAGGGACAGGGTCAGGGAGAGAGACACCTAGAAATCATAAATTGAGTAGCGGACCATAACCTTGCAGCTTCAGCGGCGTTGGATCCCAATTTTGAGGCGGAAGCTTCGTTACAGTCAGCAAAGTACTTGCCCGACACATTCAACAGACTTGGATGCGTCGCCACGTAACAGGTCGTTGCAGCGGCCTACGATTAACAATTAAATAAATAAATTTACATAGAAATGCTCGAAAATGGTAATCTTTCTCTTAAACTAACAACACTTGAAACTTACTTTTATTTATTACCTGGGGAATGGTCTTCAACAGCTTGGAGCCCAAAAAGAATCCTAATTCTGCAAGACACGGTAGTTTAATTTAATTTAATTGATAGTCCTAAGTGAGGAAAACTGCAGCCGAGATGTACCCGTAAGTAGTCCTTCCCGTTCTCTGGTGAGTCTGGTCTTCACGATACCCGGATGAACGCAGTTTACAGTCACGTCCGCCCGCATTTGCTACACCAAAAGAAAAAGTGATATATATATATATATATATATATATATATATATATATATATATATAATATGATGAGTGAGTTTCACACCTGGAGTACGAGGGCAAGGTGTTTGGTGTGCAAAACGTTGGCCAGCTTAGAAACGGCATAAGCACGCGTGGCGTCGTACTGGCTGCTGCACCACACACGTAACGCAACGCAACGGAGTCACAAACAGTAAATTAACAAAACTGAAACTGAAATTAATACAACACCTTTTGTTGCCCAAATATGGGTTTATCTCGCCGGAAAGCCAGCTGTGTATGCTTGAAGAAACGTTCACGATTCGCCCTTCGATTCCGCTCTCCTTTGCCGTTTCAACCATTTTCTTCAATAACAGCTTCGTCAACAGAAAATGACCTGATCCATCCATACTCGCCCGTCACATCAAATTAACATGAGATTAAACAGAGTCGTTTTCTTTAAATTACCGAGATAATTGGTTGCAAAGGTCATCTCAAATCCATCCTCGGAGATTGCCTGTTCGTGTGAAAATTTTCCGGCGTTGTTTCTGATGATCGATGCATCAACGAGAGATTAATTTGTTTTTGCGTTTGTTGGACGGCAAAACAACAATAGTAGCTATGTACTTACATGAGAAGATTGAGAGGCAAACGGAGAGCAAGAAAGTCAGCGACGAAGTTTGTGACCGAAGCGAGAGAGCTAAGATCGAGGGGCATAACAATGATGCGAGAGTGGGAGTCCCCAAGGCCACACTCGGATAGGATGAGAGCTTTTGCTTCTTCGGCAGCTTTCGGGTTTCGAGCTGGTAGAATCAGCCTCGCACCTCTCTTGGCCAACACTCGAGCGGTTTCGCCTCCGATTCCAGATGTTGCTCCTGTAGTGTAGTGTAGTGTAGCGTAATAGAGGAGAGGATTGATGATTTGGATTTTATTACTTTACTTTACCATTATACTATGAAAATGAATTCATAATTACCGGTAATGATGGCGGTGATGGAGCGGAGATCGCCACAGCTTTCGGTGACTTGTTCGGCAGTGGACTTGGAGCCATAGCCGCTGGGTCCTGCCGAACCCATCAGGTATTTCACCGTTTCCAGCATTTTTATATTTTATCCTTTTTCTGATCTGATAATTCAGATTGCGAGTCTGTTGGAGTTTGATCCTTTTGAACGAAACCTAAATATACATATATATCGACGAGATGGCCCCGCGAGGCAATGCTTTGATTATTCCTGTTACAAATAGAGATAATGGGATGGGATGCTCGATTTTGCGTGACGAGAGTCAATCTTTTCAGTGTCAGATTTGGCAGTCTGCGCGGCGCTGCATTGAACCAACATACAGACAGATAGAGAGAGAGGCGGCGCACGTACGTACACAAAGAGAAACAGAACAAAAGGGGAAAGGGAAGCTCAGAACCCAGAAAGCTGAGCTGCCAGACTGCTGTAGTGCCCAATGCCACCAATAACAGAGTCTAAAAAAATAAAAAATTAAATGAATGGAGAGCAGAGTCCCTTTGACCATTGGGTATTTATTTTTATTTTATTAAACGATGGGAATGACAACAATAGATGGAAAATAACTGCAGAAAGAGACGAGAAAAAGTTCATACAATACAATACAATTACTAGCCAGCTCCAGCCATTCTCTTTTTGTTTACTAGGGACTAGGACTAGGACTAGGACTAGTATCGAGACTTCTTGACCCATCCGCGCCTTTTATTTACTGGCACTGTTCCAGTTTCAGATAATATGATATATTTATATTCATATCAGATACTGCAATGATTCTGAGTTTCTAATTCTACGAGATTTGTTTCAAAATTTCAATCTGAAGGTGATCCCATTTTACTTATTACTACTTTTTCACTTTCCCTTCCTTCCAAAATCATGAATAAAGAGTATTCAAAGAGAAATTGCCCTCACGGTGATGGCGCTTTGTCTTCCCTTGCCTTCTATTGGATTGGATAGAGTCACGAAGAGGACGCAGATGGATGGAGGGCACAAAAGTTTAAACGAGAAGAAGAAAAACTTTAATATCCACATCTTCCCGTTATAAAATTTGTATTATATTTTATTTCACTTAAGAATAACTTTACAATATTTTATTATTTTTAAACAAGTAGAATAAAAACGAAACAGAACAAAAAAGAAAAAAAAAAAATTGTTGCATAAAAAATGTGGTCACCTCCAAATGATGTATGATTGAGAACTTTTTCTTTTGGGTTTAGTTGGTGGGCCAGGGTGATTGAGTTAATTGTATGCATCGCGCATGAATATCAAGTATCAACGGTGGAAGGAGGAGTAATCGCCGCGAGGCTTTGATCAAGCAGTTGAGGTCAGTGCTGTAATATCTGTGGATCCAAGATTAAAGACGGGTGAGGATGAGGGTGAGGTCATCGTAGCATAACCTTGGGATGGGTGGTCAGCTCAACTCAAATCCCATTCGTTCAGATATTTATACACAAGCACAACCCAATTACCTACGCACAATCATAGATTTCAACATAATACCTATCGAATGAGAATAACATAATCGCAAAGCTGGCTATTCTCTATTGTATTGCATGTATGATTAACTCTGACTCACATAGACATGCATTTGTTCAATGATTATGATCCCCGACGAATCTTTGAGGACCCGCATCCATCCATCTATCCTTAGATTGAGGACTACTCTTTTCTCTACAAATAAATAAATAAATAGTATCTGCATCTTCATATGATTTAGTAATCATGACACCCGTCCACCCTTTTAAATATTTATTATTATTTAAAGTCTGAAATCATGTGTTGATTGACCACGATACATACATATCCACCGGGATGCGAAACACAAAAACCAAAAATAAATAAAAGATAAGGGTTCGTAGGAAATCCAAGCAGCAAAGCTCAGATAAGCTTTGACCGTTGACCGACTATCTTACAATACATGCAGCTGTTGCAATAAAATAACTTCGGGTTTTCAGCAATCTAATCTTAATCTATATTCCGATGTTGGGGCCATCCAAACTCCTCCAAGAATGCCAACACAACTCCGTTCGACCACCCAAATCCAGTCTGCATCATAAACACCCCACCCACCGTCACTTTGACTTCGACATTTATTTATTTATTTATAGATTAGATTATTAATTAAAATACTTACCTGGGGCAAATATTCACCCCCGCCTCCAAATTCCCCACAATGCTCAACGTGGAATTTTTCGTGCATGACACCCGTTTTCTTGTAAGAAATATAGTTGGTGGTGATCCATCTTAGGGCAATTTCTTGGGCCAATGACCTTGCTTCTTTCAATCCAGATTTTACGAGACCTTCCACCAGCATGTGTTGAAGTGGAGCCCAGCCGTTTGGGAAGTCCCTATTAATTCCAATTCCAATTCCAGACTCATTATTAAGTCTCATATATATATATATATGAATTAGTTTGATTACTCACCACTGTTGTCCTGAATCACTCAAAGAAGTTGCAATCCCGACGGCACGTAGAAGCCCGCAAGTTTTGAAGCTTTCCACAACTCTACCCACAAGTGAAGTATCTTAAACACAAAACATAAACTCAATAACGAAACGAAAGGCTAATTAATTAATTATATACGTAGACGCTGAATAATCGTATCTCCCAATCTCCAAACAAATATCTTGCAGCATAAGCTCTGCCATTAAGATGTTATACATCCAGAAAACATTCAAAAGTAATAATACAGGCCATCATTCAATCAAAGTTACCTGCTACTTCTAGGTAAATACGGGGGGGGATACCTGACCTGAGTAAAATGGATGCATCCACAAAGGAACGAAATTTGAAGCAAATATATTTCTATTCTGGTTCTGAGCTACCCAAACTTCATCTTCCTGCAAGTGTCAAATATATTTCTAGCAGAAAGGTATTGCAAATCCATCGTGGTAGATTTCTACATGCGGGTACTGGATAATACCTTGCGCGAGCTATTGCTAAGCCAGTAATCAAGCCATTGTTTCGTGTCTTCATTCCAGAATACATAATTAATTGCCTTTTTTCTGGCCTCAGAAAATTCCAGGAATTGTTCGGCAGTTCCGTTATCTCCAGTAACTTTTGCAAAGAACGCAATATTCAGTTCCATCTGAATCAACAGGCATCAATCAGGTTAAAACATCATAATTTCGGGAGTTAGTTTAATCAATGTTCCAAGGCATACCCCGAGTATAAAAGCATTCAAATCAACAGGTACTATAGATGTCGTAGCCAAGGTTGTAAAATCTGACGGATCTCTGCATAAAATTATCACATAATTGTATTAATTAATCTACTCGACAAAGGCAACGTGTTACAATTTATGATTCTTGCTGCATCTAATGATGGCTGTGTTGTTGAAAAAACTGGTTTATTTAGGGAATGGTACCTCATCCACCTTGTGCTGAAATCCCATCCTGATTCGGCAGCAGAGGCTAGTTCAAGGTAAAAACGTTCTTTTTCAGAAGCATTCGGGAGCGTGGAAGCAGATGCCTTGTCCTGTGCAATAGAATCCCATTAAGTTACAGTTCTAATGCCTTTCCAATTCATGGATACCCAGTCGAGTGGATATTAATATACCAGCACATACCATAATTGAAGATTCAGGCCTGGGTTTGTTCCACATAGCATAATAATGATTTAAGGTGTAAGAGCAACCTTGAGTATCCCGAATGGTCACTCTATGTATTTCTTCAATACAAAAGTGAGAGTAACGTACCATTAAACACGGACTAAGAAAACTGAATAAAAAGGAAATTTTACTACTATTATCCAAGTCCAACCATAAATATTAGATGACAAAGTTAAGCAGATGAAGCAAAACTTGTCCTGCAATACCTGAATTCCAAAAGTCGTACTCTTTCCGTAGTGCAGGTAGAGCTCGTTTAACCAATTCCATATCACCAGTGCTATTATATATCTCAAAAATCATAGCACTTAAAAGGGGAGGCTGGCTGCAAAATCATAGTCAAGTTTGAAGTTGCTTCTTTCCGTTGGCAGGAGGGAAAAAAATAACATGACGTTAAGATAAAATACTAGAGAAAGAAATTCTTGTCATAATATATCAAATTTAAAATTTATCCGCGGTATTATTTTCATATAAGAAGATTATACCGTAAATTTTTTCTAACACCGCAAAAGAAATAGCATATAATTCAATCAAAATGAGAAAGTTCTGTTCTGAGTTATAGAATTCGAACAGAAACGATGGTTTACAAAGTTAAGTATATAAAATGGGGCATCAAGTCCAGATTAGTACTACTCCCAACCATATTTAGAATTAGATTATTGCTAAGAGGTGGAAAGGCCGAAATGGTTATAAGTTTTAAGAACATGTTTTATTTAGAACTAGAAACTCAGATTTTAGAATGTTAAAAGTTCTACAAACATTTGAAATTCGGAAGCACTGCCAAAGGGCTGAAGAAATGATGGGAGAACGTGTGTACCTCCTGTTGGTGTAGTAGGTTCTAGCGCCATTAAGCACGAAACCATATTCTTCTATGAGAGAAATGAGGTTAGTCACAATCGCTTTAGCAGTCTTATACATTTTGCTTACTAGCAAGCCCCTGTACCTCAAATCATACAATGAAAACAATCTATTAAGTGTTTGGTCCTTGACCTTGATTAGAGACATTTTCAAAATTCTTAAGGATTTAACACCAAGCAGCCTGCGAACTATCATCATCAAGCATTAGGAAGGAGGGAGCAAGAGCAACAATGATCCAAAAGGGAAAAGAAGAAATGAAGATAAACAAACCTAATCACCCAGTAGGAATCCCAATAATAGACCTCACGAAAGCGTGAGCCAGGAATGATGACAGAAGCGGGCAGAGGAAGCAAAGTATGCAAGTCGGGCTGATTTTTGACCCGAGTGGATACTTTGCGACTCAATTTTTTCCAAAGGGAATGGACCTTAAGTGCCCAGGCCCTCACCTCCGTATGCTCCACCTTGGGCAAGAAACCCGGTGGCTCAGCAACGAAATCTTCTGGTTCCAAATACTCCAGATCATCTCCTGCGCCTTCGAAGTATGTTTCTATGAAATAATTGAAATCGCTGACGGATACAGAGCCATCGGCAGACCTAGCAAGTTTATCGAAGGCCTCCTCTGTAGCAGGCAAACTGAACTTCAATGGCAAGTCCACGTAGGTTTTTGGATCAAAATCAGACTTGTTTTTGCCCAAGGTGTTAAATGCGGTTTCTTGCACACGTTCAAGAAAGGATACCAAAGGGGTTGAAGGCTCCATATGGTGGGCAGAGGCATGCAGACGAGACGGTGAAGATTCTGTGATCATGGAAGAGACTCAGCCCTTGTTTTATAGTTCTAGACTAGAATGGCCTTAAAGTTTGGTTGGAGGGATTTGGAGTAGAGGGGAGGGAAAGAATTCTTAATATTTTACTCCAAAACATTAAAGCAGAGGAGCTCACTCTTTCCCTTTATCTAGGATTATGAAGGAAGAGAGACAACTGTAATTTTTGGAAAATAAATATTCTCTCTTTTTCTTTTATATATAATAATAAATTTACACGTTGCTTTCCTTCTTCTCCTCTCTTTTCTTCCCTTAAAATGCCTCCCTCCCTCGACACGAGCATTACAAGGAATCAGAATCATGGCAACAAAAAAAAACTTCAACAAGACTTAAGACTCCTCGACAACTACGCAAATTCTGATACCAAGAGACAAGGGCTGAATCGAATCACATTCCATTATCGTCAGCTCCTAGTCACAAAGCAAACCTAGTTTTAATTCATTTGCCGCGTCAATATTCCAAGGTCGAAATTTTCAAACTTGGCAATATGTAGTTAATCCGGTCCTGCAGTCTTAACTCTTAAGTTTTGCGAATGAGTAATCAAATGTCTTATCTTGCAAAGCAATCCCCATTTTATTATTCCTACCAATTAATTCATAGATTCTATTTCTATAAGGGTCAACGGGAATACCAGTGACCGAGCGAGTTCTAACTAAACCATCCCGGTAGGTTTTGAATGAAAGGGGGTCGGCGTAAGCGTGGGATGGAAGATAAAGAAGATGATGATAATCAGGATCAGGGTCGGATGACGCAGGAGAAGCGTTGAGAAGAATGCAACTGATGCGTGGAAGAAAGTGAGGAACTTATGACGGGACAGTGACAAAACACCCAACACAATCAACCCAATTGCGAAGCATATTCCCTCCATCACTTGGAAAATGATTTTTAAATAACAAAATGTCTCCCCTCCTTTTTCACCCCCAAATCTTACTTGACACGTGGAGCAAAGCCTGATGGTTTTACTTTTAGGTACTAACAAATTAAATTAGTTCAATCTCACCATATCATATCGTGCATTGAGAAATGAGTGCCTTGCAACCAATGATCATAGAGCAAAATTCCCTCCGAACTCACGATCTTGAGACAGAATGACACTAATGTGGACAGTTACCAGTATATGCTGCCTCCAGGCGTTTCAATTTTCTCCTTCTCGTCCGAATGACATTCGGCCATTTTCTTCTTTATACATAACAGAGTCGGCATTTATTCTCCTCACTAATTCTAGTTGCTATAAATCCAGCCAATTCAGGACTAATAAGTAGCAAGTAGAGAGAAAGTAACCTAGCAAATGTTTGGATGGTTCGTCAAGTAAGATTATATGAGGTTTCTTCAAAGTTATCTTTGCAAATGCTACTCTGCTCTTCTGGCCACCTATATAGCATTCAGAAAAATCAGACATAATTCACAAAATCAATACATCATAAAATATTAGGCACGATAACGAATAGGTGTGTCTTCACATTCTGGGTTACAGATAGGGTGCAGGATTGACTGGCTGAGAAAGTAAAGCACTTTTTCAAGTATTATCAAAGATGATGAAAATCACTTCTCTTGACAACTTTGATAACAGGTTTGATCTTCGTAAATTTCTTTCTGTATAATGCAAGATGGCCATATCAATTGCGCAATATCCACTCCTTTTGGCTCTTTCCAAGAACTCACATCTTCATATTAATGATTCATCTAGGATAACCATAGTCTTATAATATGCACGCGTAGGAATGGTTAACCTTAAAAACTTATAAAGTGGCTCCTTAAGTTTAAAAGTAATACTAGTATATTTTTTTTTATTATGATGTCATTAATCATCTCATTTAAAAAAGAAAAAGAAAAAAGAAACGCAGATTCACCGGAAAAATGTCACTGTTCCGCGTTTCATTTCTAATTTCACTAATGCGATTAATAATTATTAATTGTCAAAAATATGTTATTTTATAAATTTTCAAAACAATAAATTAGAAATAAGACGACAAGTGGTAGAGAAAATTTGAAGTCGAATTGGAGTAAATAAAAATGTTTGAGAACTGAACTAAAATAAAAATCTTTTCAACCAAAAAGTATATAAACGTTATTACAAGAAAGTATCTCTCGCTTCTCGCTCGCCCATGGGAAAATTCTTCACAGTTCCCTCCCTCCCACCCAGCACGAGACAGACTCCTGACCTAACCTAGAGATGTTGTGGGTAAAATTTCTAGAGCTCATCGTGCGAATCGTCGTCGTCTGATCCACCGCCCGGGGCGCCACCCGACCTCTGATAGACGGCTGTGATAATTGGATTACAAACGGCTTCCACCTCTTTGAGCTTCTCTTCGTAGTCTTCTTTCTCAGCACTCTGGTTGTCATCTAACCACTCCAAAGCCTCTTTCACCGCCGTTTCAATTTTCTCCTTCTCGTCCGACTCCAACTTGTCGGCGAGCTTGTCTTTGTCGCTTATCTGGTTCTTCATGTTATAGATGTAATTTTCCAGGCCGTTACGAGCGTCGATCCTCTCTTTGACCTTTTTGTCCTCCTCTGCAAACTCTTCTGCCTCGCGAACCATCCTATCAATTTCCTCCTGGCTCAGCCGCCCCTTTTCGTTTGTGATGGTAATCTTCTCTGATTTACCAGTGCCTTTGTCTTCTGCCTTCACATTTAGAATTCCATTCGCATCCACTTCAAAGGTCACTTCAATTTGAGGGGTACCTCTGTTCAATTGCCATTGCCATTGCCATATTAAATTTCGAACATCAATTTTTGGAGCAAATTAGGAAAAGAAACAGCAGGATACGAACCTTGGAGCTGGAGGAATTCCAGACAGATCAAATTTCCCAAGTAGCCGACAATCCTTTGTGAGACTCCTCTCACCTTCAAAAACCTATTAGCGTCCCAACCCCAATCAGTTTCCACTATCTATTATTGCAGATTTAAAGCATTCTGAATTAAAAGAAAAGACAATACCTGAATGGAGACTGTAGTCTGCTGGTCCTGGTAGGTGGTAAAAACCTGAGATTTCTTGGTGGGGATAACAGAATTTCTAGGAATTAACTTTGTCATTACGCCACCAACAGTTTCAATTCCAAGGGTAAGTGGAGCAACATCCAGGAGAAGGATATCTGCAGTCCAATGTAACACGCGAAAATTAAATGTAATGTTTTAGGATTTATTAGACAACTTTCACCATAGATAATATTACTTTATTGCTTTGCTTAGTAATAAAAAGAGACCTGAAAGTCATACCTTTGGTTTCTTCGCCACCCTCTCCACTCAAAATGCTTCCTTGCACCGCAGCACCATAGGCAACTGCCTCGTCGGGGTTGACACCCTTATTTGGCTCCTTTCCATCGAAGTAGTCCTTCAAAAGCTGTTGTACCTTTGGAATCCTAGTGCTTCCACCAACAAGTACGATCTCATCAATCTGGCGCTTCTCCAATCCAGCATCTTCCATTGCCTTCTTTACTGGCCCCATTGTCTTCCGGAACAAGTCGTTGTTCAACTCCTCAAAACGAGCTCGAGTAAGTGGCTCAGAAAAGTCAATACCATCAAAGAGTGATTCAATTTCCACGCGGACCTGGTGCTGGCTACTTAGAGCTCTCTTTGCACGCTCGGCTTCTCTCCTTAACTTTCCAAGGGCTCTGTTGTCCTTGCTAATATCTTTTCCATGCTTTTTCTTTATCAATTTGATGAAGTACTCCATTATCCTATGATCAAAGTCCTCACCTGGAAAAAGGTAAGAGGACTAGAGTGTTAGGGTACAGATAACAGTATCGGCAACCGATAGTAAAATGACAGCAATTACACTTTCATCTTCTAATCTTAAAGAGGTTTTACCTCCAAGATGAGTATCTCCATTTGTAGCAAGAACTTCGAAAACACCATTATCAATAGTCAAGATACTGACATCAAATGTCCCACCCCCAAGATCAAAGACAAGAATGTTCTTCTCGCCTCCTTTCTTATCCAATCCATACGCAATGGCAGCGGCAGTGGGCTCATTAATAATTCTTGCAACATTCAGCCCAGCAATGACGCCAGCATCCTTGGTAGCCTGCCTCTGGGCATCATTGAAGTATGCTGCATAATCGAATGAACACGAATGGCCAAAAATAGATAAAATCAACAGGAGGACAACTGACATCATTGAAGGGGTAATAGATCGTAATTTGCTCCACCTACCAGGAACTGTGACCACTGCATCCTTGATTTTCTTCCCAAGGAATGCTTCGGCAGTTTCCTTCATCTTACTCAGAATCATAGCACTGATTTCCTCAGGGCTGAAAACCTTGGTCTCACCGTCCTTAATTTTTACCTGTATGTAAGGTTTACCATCCTTGTTCACGATCTTATAAGGAACAAGCTTCATGTCTCTCTGAACTTCTTTATCTTCAAACCTGCAAAAGGATAAAACTCAGTCTCCTTTATTCTCATTAAGGCAAACTATTATTCATCAGCAATAGGTCAGTGCATTACTTTCTTCCAATGAGCCTCTTGACATCAAATATGGTCCTTTCGGGGTTCACAGCTGCCTGATTCTTTGCAGCCTCTCCAATCAGTCTCTCACCGTCCGTGAATGCAACCCATGATGGGGTGATTCGATTACCTTGATCATTTGCTATTATTTCAACATGACCATTTTTGTAAACACCAACACAGGAATAAGTTGTTCCCAGGTCTATCCCAATGACCGTCCCCAACTTGGTGGCCTCCTCTTTTGCAATGGAAATTGCAAATAGACATCCTGTGGTGCACTTTCTCGTTGTTAATTACAGCACTAGAACTCAACAAGATGAAATTGATTTTAAAGGAATCATGCAACAATCTTGGGAAGGGCACTACCATCATATAATAAATCATTTGAACAAATTACGGAATGAGAAATGCAAGGAAAAATGCAGTTTTTTTGTTCTTTTACTAACAAGCAGGTACATTATGGTAAATAAATCGTCTCCATATGGAAGAATTTATAATAAGCATGAAAAATCAGAATCTTAATGCATTGCAGATAAGTGTCCTTGACTATCCTGGTAAGAAAAATTTGCTTAGCAAGGACCCTTCTAATGACGCATACAATAGAGATATGAGATTGATTGATAGCATCAGTACGGGATGCAAGGGATGCTGGCGCTAATTATGTTACCATTGTCTCCTGCGACAATATTACCATTTTACCGATTTCCATTGACTGCTGGGCGAAATTTTCAGTAAGAAAATAAAAAACAAAGCAAAAATATTATATATATATATATATATATAGACTAAAGAATCTTAAGCAACGAGATGTAACCATTAAGCACGAATACTTATATGGAATAACGATCCCGCTAATAGAATCATTCCGGACACAAACTAATGACTTTTGATCAGCAATTAAGAAGCATGCAATAGTCGTCTGATACTAACTAACATGTTTAAGATGTAGTAAACTGCATAGAATGGCACTGTACTAATCTAACATATATTATGAATATTAACCAACTATAGCTGAGATCTGATCAGATCTGCAGGATGTGTATAACGCCCAATAACAGAGCTATGAGCTAAGAGAATTCATTACAAAGTAAAAGAGCATCAAACAGGAGATTAGGTGGATCTAAAAGGCACGTCTAAGGCAAAAAGGAGGCACGATCTACTACATTGTCCAAAATATAAAGACAGAAAAAGTATATCAAAAACCATATAATACTAACGGATCTAAGTCATGAAAGAAATATTTACCAAAAGAGATGATGGCAAGAACGACCAAAGACCCGCGTGTCCACGAGCCAGACATGGCGTTTCCCTCTACGTTCTCTCTCTTTCTCTTGCGTTCCCGACGAGATTCAAGTGAAGATGCAGGGGAGGAGTTCAAATCCTCAGAGTGGCCTTCCTCGTCTATAAAATGGCTGTTGCTTTGGTATATATCTCTCACACTTGAATAGCGCTTGACGCTCTAGGCCGCTTTTATAGAGCGTTTAACATCCCTACCGAAAGCTCGTCTATCATTAAGCGGAAGCAGTACGTTGGAACATGTCATATATGATGACGTGGACCAATCACAAGTAGAGAAAGGATCGTTTCAGCCAATTATATTGGTTCTGGAGTTGGGAAGATCTCAGCCGTCTATCTTCAAGATGTATACGTGTCAACTCTTCTGACGAACTCTGGGAGAGTAAACGATAGGCGATTTCGGTTCTTTTGTTGCCGTTTATACCTGGACGCTCAAACACCCCGGCAACCCCCTCGTATTTTACTTCCATTATTATATTATTATTAATTTTTTTCATTTTTATTTTTGATCTGTCCACTCCCATTTTCTTGTTTATAAGAATATTTTATTAATAAAAAGAAATTTGTTGTTATTGTAATTTTATCTAACAAGTTAAATATTAAAAAAAAAATATATTTCGTAAGTTGCGTTTTGAGGGAACTTATCAAAGCCACAAAAGTTATTGATGATTAGAGTGTATTTATGTATTTTTTTTACTAAAAAATAAAACTTAAATTCACTTAATAAATTATAATATAAATCGTATTGGATATAGTATGTTTTTTATAATTATGTGCATAACAATTCAGCACTTAATGTGTTTAGTGTATATAATGTATTAAATAATTTTATATTTTAGTCAAATTTATTTAATATTGTTTATCACTGTATTAATAATTTAAAATTTTGATGTGAATATATAATTAAAAATATTTTTTAATTTATTATAACTTTTATAAATAAAATATAATAAAAATAAAACCATAATTGTCGTTGATTAATATTATTACAATTTTTTGTGTAAGAACATAATTGTTTCTAAAAAGCTCTATGATCTATTTTTTTTTGTTAAAAAAATATTTTTAATGCAATATGATACTAAACGTATTAAATTTTTATTGTATTGAACTTTATCTTATTAATTATTTATACTATCAAACCTTATCCTATAGTATCATTTCTAATACATTATGTCAAACACAGCCAAGAGACTATGAGAACTCAATACCATACAATCATAACTGCAAAGAAGGAATATGGGAGAGTAAAGCCGTATATAACGAAAACACAATAAAAAAAAAGTGGAAAAATCACCACTTGAAACCATACAATCCAAATGGAAAAATCGCCATTTAATATTATACAATCTTAATGTCGCAAGTTCTAAATAAGCATACGTAACTGAAAGAAAAATAAGAGAGCAAAGGTTTATTAACTAAAACACAGTGAATAGTGGAAAAAGCACTAGAAAAAAGTGCAAGCAAAAAACAAAAGAAATTGAGAAAAAATAGCAGAGACAAATTTTGGTGGAACTCCTTTGTAATATTAATAAAAAGTGAATCAGGTTATTAGCGAGGTGGGCCTGGCCTGGAATAAAAAGAGAGGCTGAGGCGGCATGAAATCGGTCCAAGGCTCAAGTTAATAAAGCTTGATATAGGCAGAAGGTAAACTAGGATGTTACGAGGTCGGGCACGAGAATAAGGGTATTTTGTAAACTAGGATATCAGTATCATATTTTTAGTTCGGATGTAAATAGGTTGGTAACTCTTTTTATCATAAGATATATTTTATTAATAAAATAAAATTCTTAAGTACTTTCCTCCGCACAGAACAGTTATTTTGTAGTTAGCAAAAAAATTACTCTTCAAATCATATTTACGCCCAAAGTATTTTTATATAAAAAAATTGTCTGTTCAGAATTTTTACTAGTCGGCTACAATTTTCTTTTGGGCTGGCTGTTTCATGGTTGCGCAATTTGCTTTTATTTTATCTTTTATAAAATTTTACGGTTTACCTTTTTGGTAAAATGATGTGGACGTGGATTGCAATTCGAATTCGAATGTTATCTATACTGCCTGTCCCTAGATTCTAATTTTTTTTTTCATCTAAAGGTGCCACGCGCAGTAATCTGGCGTGACACCACCTGAAATAAAAATCTGGAGGCTCGAGCGTCTCGAGGGTTTTGTTTGCAACTTGCAAGAGGTCTTTTATTAGACTAAGAAAAATAGAAAACCCCCCCAAAAAAAGGAGAAAACAATTCAATTCAAAAAATTGGTCACTAGATCAGATGACGAAGGGTAGAGATTTAATTCAATTTGAATCAACGGATAATATTGCTTCACTCACTCCGGGTGCGTCGTACACCTGATATAAAATGTATATTGAAGAAACAATTTTTAACATTGGCGTCTCTGCTTTTCCCACACACTGCTAGGGTTTCAGAGTAGCCGCGCTTCTGCTACTTGTTTTCTTCATTCAACTCACCCCTCTTTATCGAAGTCATCACTCTTTTCACTATCGCCGGCTCCATTCGTTTACTCGGTGTGTAAGTTTTCTATTTATTGATTTTACTGTTTTATATTCTAAGTGCTTGTGTTTGTTGTCTTATTAAGGTATCGAGCACTGATCCACGATAATGATCCAGGATTTGTCTATGGTTAGCTCCACTAAATTAGGTTATGTTTGATCAGAATCACTTGTACCCTATTTTTTCTTCAATCTATCTTCTCATTTATTGAATGAATATTTAGAATGAGTCATTCTACCCTCTGCAGAAGCAATGGAAGTGAAGCCCTCTGCTTATCCTGTTTCTTAGATATCATTATACCGTTTTGTTTTGTGATTAAGCTGTATTTCATCTGTGATTTTTTCTTTTCAAGTTTGTTAGATACCTAGTTGCCAGTTTGTTTGGACTGCACATCTGAGATGAAGTGGGTTGGGCCCCTTGTCATACTCTTTAGTTATTGAAATAGATTTGTATATATTCCAGGTTCATATGGCCATGGAGGTCACTCAAATTCTTTTAAATGCACAAGCAGTGGATGGCACTGTGCGCAAACAAGCTGAAGAAAATCTTAAGCAGTTCCAAGAACAGAATCTTCCAAGTTTCTTGTTTTCTCTTGCCGGGGAACTGGCAAATGATGATAAACCTGCAGAGAGTAGGAAGTTAGCCGGTTTAATTCTCAAGAATGCTCTTGATGCTAAAGAACAACACAGAAAGATAGAGTTAGTGCAAAGATGGTTATCATTGGATTCAGCTGTAAAGACCCAAATTAAAGCTTTCTTGTTAAGGACCCTTTCTTCTCCTGTTGCTGATGCTCGATCAACTGCATCTCAAGTTATTGCAAAGGTTGCAGGTATTGAGTTACCTCACAAGCAATGGCCAGAGTTGATAGGATCCCTCTTGTCAAATATTCATCAGCTTCCTGCTCCTACTAGGCAAGCAACTCTTGAGAGTCTTGGGTACATCTGTGAAGAAGTTTCCCCAGATGTGGTAGACCAGGATCATGTGAATAAGATACTCACAGCTGTTGTTCAGGGTATGAATTCTTCAGAAACTAACAATGATGTCAGACTTGCTGCTGTACGAGCATTATACAATGCCTTGGGTTTTGCTCGGGCAAATTTTTGTAATGATATGGAGCGGGACTACATCATGAGAGTTGTCTGTGAGGCAACCCTTTCTCCTGAGCCAAAGATTCGGCGTGCTGCTTTTGAGTGTTTGGTTGCAATTTCTTCAACTTATTATGAGAAGCTGGCTCCTTACATCCAAGAAATCTTCAACATCACTGCTAAGGCTGTGAAGGAAGATGAGGAGCCAGTTGCACTCCAGGCTATTGAGTTCTGGAGTTCAATATGTGATGAAGAAATAGATATACTAGAAGAATATGGAGGTGATTTTAGTGGGGATTCTGATATCCCGTGCTTTTACTTTATTAAGCAGGCACTTCCTGTTCTTGTTCCTATGTTGTTGGAGACCCTATTGAAGCAAGAAGAGGATCAAGATCAGGACGAAGGGGCATGGAATATTGCTATGGCTGGAGGAACATGCTTGGGTTTGGTTGCACGGACAGTTGGAGATGATATTGTACCTCTGGTTATGCCATTCATTGAAGAGAATATAACAAAACCGGATTGGAGGCAGAGAGAAGCTGCTACGTATGCTTTTGGCTCTATTCTGGAGGGTCCATCCCCTGATAAACTTGTGCCACTTGTAAATGTTGCCTTGAATTTCATGCTCACAGCTCTGATGAAAGATCCAAATAATCACGTTAAGGACACTACTGCATGGACTCTTGGACGGATGTTTGAATTCTTGCATGGCTCTGCTCTGGAGACACCTATTATTACTCAGGCAAACTGCCAACAGATTATTAATGTGCTGCTTCAGAGTATGAAAGATGTTCCCAATGTTGCTGAGAAGGCATGTGGTGCTCTTTATTTTCTTGCACAGGGATTCGAGGATGCTGGATCTTCATCCTCTCCGTTGACACCATTTTTTCAAGAAATTGTTCAGGCTCTTCTCGGTGTTACTCACAGAGAAGATGCTGGAGAATCACGCCTTCGAACTGCAGCATATGAAGCCTTGAATGAAGTAGTGAGGTCTTCGACAGATGAAACAGCTCCATTGGTGGTACAACTGGTTCCTCTTATCATGATGGAGTTACACAAGACTCTTGAGACCCAAGAGATTTCTTCTGATGAGAAGCAGAATGAGCTACAAGGTCTTCTCTGTGGTTGTTTGCAGGTCATTATACAGAAGTTAGGTTCATCTGAGCCAACAAAATTTCATTTCATGCAATATGCTGACCAAATGATGAGTCTGTTTTTAAGAGTGTTTGCTTCTCGAAGTGCTACTGCCCATGAAGAAGCTATGCTTGCCATTGGAGCTTTGGCCTATGCAACTGGCGCAGGCTTTGAAAAATACATGGCAGAATTTTACAGGTATTTGGAGATGGGTCTCCAAAATTTTGAGGACTATCAGGTTTGCGCCATCACAGTAGGTGTGGTTGGTGATGTATGTAGGGCCTTGGAAGAAAAGATATTGCCTTATTGTGATGGGATAATGACCCAACTTTTAAAGGATTTGTCAAGCAATCAATTACATCGATCTGTGAAGCCTCCTATATTTTCATGCTTTGGAGACATTGCTTTGGCAATTGGAGAAAATTTTGAAAAGTATTTGTTATATGCTATGCCTATGCTTCAGAGTGCTGCCGAGCTATCTGCTCATACATCAGGTGCCGATGACGATATGACAGAGTATACAAATTCTTTGAGAAATGGAATCTTGGAGGCCTACTCAGGGATCTTTCAAGGATTTAAGGGCTCGCCGAAGACCCAGCTCTTGATGCCTTATGCGCCTTATATCCTCCAATTCTTGGATAGTTTGTATGTGGAGAAGGACATGTAAGTAAACTTCTGTATGTGTTAATTGTCTCAGTTGGCGAATTTCTTAATTTTCCAAAGATGAATATAAGATTTTTAATTTGTTGCCTTTTGTCCTTTTAGGGATGATGTTGTGACGAAGACAGCAATTGGAGTGCTTGGAGATTTAGCTGATACATTGGGTGGTAATGCTGGTCCCTTGATTCAGCAGTCTGTGTCCAGCAAAGAATTCCTCAAAGAGTGTTTGTCCTCTGAGGATCCCTTGGTTAAGGAATCTGCCGAATGGGCCAAGTTGGCTATCAGTCGAGCAATCTCATTTTTAGGCTAATATTTATTCATGGATCCTAGTTCTTGCATACTTGTGAGTGTGTTGCGTGGGGATCTCAAGCGCATACCACGAGTCAGATCATCACCATTTTTGGGCACAGGTGTTTTGGTCCTTTGGCTGTATGAGTTTCATGTCGGCAATATGGAGTCTGCTTTTTCATTTTATTTTTAATTTATTGTTCATTGCTATTGAAGAAGTCGGTGGGTGATGACCAATGTTTCTGCTAACTTGGCAGAAATGAAATGATGGGGTTTATAGAAGAGAAACGGGGTTTATGGGTTTGGGGGAGGGAGGGGGAAGGAGATATCGTGCGATATCTGCCAATGCCGTCTCTATGGGCTTTACTCGAGTATTTTTGTTGTTTGGAGTTACGGCGGTGCAAATATGGTGGGTTGGGGCAATCAAGGAGGGATACAGTCTGTTATTTTCTTCTTTCTTCTTTTACTATTATTGGCTGTAGAGTGAAACAGTGATTAGTCCATGTTTTTGGAATAGGTAATGCAACATATTTGCCATTCCTTGAAATCACTCAAATAATTTTTTTTTTTTTATCTGTTATCGTATTTGTGTTATTTTTATTTTTTTTAATTGAGGAGTATGCTTTATCTTTTATATATATATATATATAATGATGCTATTGCCATAGAATGTCTTTGACCTGGTTGTGTGATGATTTTTGCATGCGCATTGTGCTGCCTTGAGTTGGTTGGTTATGTGGTGATTATTAATCCTTTTTGCCTATGCTATGCTATGTAATTGAACTCTCTTATGGGTGGGATAGGGGAATTGCTGGATAAGGTCGCATTCTTATCGGTTTGATTGCAGTAAGTCGTTCGGCACCCATTTTTGGCTGCCGTATCGGGACTGTGTTTTCCTACTGAGACAGGACAAAACGAGAAAACAAGCCGAGTCGGTTCCTCCACGAATTAATCTCCTTTACAAAACCAGAATGATACTATCTGTGAGAGAATCTGACCGACTTTCCCTTTTACCCTTCTGTTTGTATTCTGCGGGTAACACACTATTGTTGAAAAATTACGGTCGCTCCTTTTTTAAATCTTTTCATTTAATTTTGTATAAAGGGCATAGCTGGTTTCTTGACAAGTCTAAGCATTGGTGCTCGACATCTTTCGTTCACGACGGTAAGCAATCCAAGAATCAGGCCGGTTGTGTTTAGCCCATAAAATACTTAACCCCGACGCATTCAAGCTCTTGATTAAATTTAACATTTAACATCTAAACTAAAATAAATTTGGACTTATCATTGAAAACAAATTAATTAATAACTCATTTGATGGGATTAAATAGTTATTCATTCATTTAGAACCCTAGTCATTTCCGTTTATTTATGGTTTAGATGTGCGTATAGGTTTGTAATTGTGCTGGCTCTCGTCCACTTAAATAAAAACGTGGCTGCTTTGAGCGGCAGTTAATCGAGTATTTTGCTTTTAAATTTTCTAAAGGGACCCATCTCGTGTAACCGAAGCCCTATTTTTTTTTTCTTTTTTTAATGCTCTTCCAATCTTGCAAACCCCAATATCATACATATATTTTCCCATCCAAGAATCAAGCAAAGAGGAAAAAGTGAATCTTGTTCTGTGATCTCTCCTCCACGCCGTGGGCGTGGGGCGTCGCTTGTATTTTCTAGTGTCGTATATCCCTTCCCATTCCCTGGTTTTGCTCATCGACGCTCTTCTTGCTGTTCCTCTTTTCCTCTTCCCCTTCTCCTCTTCCATTTTTGTAGACATCGATTGAAACCCTACCCGTCAGCTGCGATGGCAATCGCATCCCCATCAACCTCAACCTTCTCGCCTTCCTTGGGCTGCACTCGAACGAAAGTGAGTCGCCTCGCACGGTCCCCCCAACTCCTCTTAACTCAGTCGCGAAGAAATCGAACTCGTCGGCTGGTCGTATCGTCGCGTCTCAATTCCTCTAAATCCTCCGATGCTGGTGGCTCTGTCTCGCCGGACAACGGAGATGCCTCGTTCCTCTACGAGCTCCAGCACGATTTTTCGCCTCAGCGTCGAAGGAGTGGATTGCCCGTGTTCGTCACTCTGCCAGTGGATGCCTTGAACCTTGAGGGACGGGTCCGGAGGCCCAAAGCTATGAAACATTCCTTCCATGCGCTCGCAAAGGCTGGAGTAGAAGGCGTCGTGATAGAGATTTGGTGGGGTTTAGTAGAGAGGAATGAGCCTAGGGTTTATAATTGGCAAGGCTATTGGGAGCTCCTTATGCTGGCCTGGAATTGCGGCCTCAAGGTTCGAGTTGTTCTTGCGTTTCATCAATGCGGCACAGATCCCGGTGATCCTAATTGGTGCGTCTTAAGTGAGCTAATTCATTTTATTAATCCGTGTTTCTGGAATGTTACGCTAGAGTTTGTGGGATATGCGTAGTAAAATGATTATATTACACCATGTGGGAGTCTTACGGTGAACTTTTCTCTTAATCTACTTTGGAGAATAATATCGCGAGGACTTTAAGGTTTGGGATAACTTTACTTTAGCTTGCCAATTCACATTGTTAAGTCTCTATCATTCCGTCAGTGTTTGGAATAATCAACTCCCCAGTTATTTTATCCGTGCTATACCTATTTTCTTTTTTTAATTATGACTGGAATTCGTGTACACATGCTGTCTGTAGAGGTGGTTTGCTTTATTAGTTAATTATGCATGAGCCAGCCGAATTTAACCTGATAAAGTCTATGTCTAATCTTGCATAAGTTCGTCACCATAAGTGAGCCATGCAATAATCCATATTTTTTTAACCATAGCACAATATAGGCAATGTGCCTCCTCTGGAATCAGCTTCATTTCAAATCACTGAACTTCTATTGTGGTTAATTTGGTGCTCTTTCTATAGTTGCAGGTAGTTATTTAAGATTCATATTTAGAGGACTTCTTGAAGCTTGAATGATACGCGTTTGTTTCTTATTTTAGCTAGTTTTATATATATATATATATAGATATATATATATTGTGTGGCGGCTGTTATCTGCAAGATTGTGATTTGAAAGTACAATTTATTTCGTTTACATCGAATTCCTGCTGTTTTATGCATCGCCTTGTTTCTAAGTTATAAGTCTCATATTCTAGAAGTTATTTTTTTCCTTGTGTAGGATTCCCCTTCCTTTGTGGGTGCTCGATGAGATAAAGAAGAATCCAGAATTAACCTATTCTGACACATTTGGGAGAAGAAATTTTGAATACATTTCCCTTGGATGTGATATGCTTCCTGTACTACGTGGACGATCACCCATTCAAGCATATGCAGATTTTATGAGGGACTTCAGGAACGCCTTCAGGGCTTGCCTTGGTGTTATCATAACAGTAAGGTTCTACCGTGACGCTTTGGAATGCTCTTGTATGTTGAATATTCATATCAGATTCCCTGCTATTGTAATCAAATGCTGATTATGGTTTGTGTTCCTTTGTAGGGAGTGCAAGTTGGTATGGGTCCTGGTGGTGAACTAAGATATCCCTCACGCCCTCCTTCTCAGAAGCTACAAGGGGCTGGGCCACTTGAACTTGGGGAATTTCAGTGCTATGATAAGGTGGGTTTAAAATTCAGTTTTAGCTCTAAGCTTGTGTAGCTCTGGGAGATTGTCGTTTCTTTTAATTAGCAAACATTCTGTTGTTTTCAATGTACACTCGGCATTATGTTTAACATTTCATCCCATCCCTCTCCTTTGCCACCTGCCAGTATATGATTGCATCTTTAAATGCTTGCGCAAGGGATATGGGGATGCATGAATGGGGAAATGGTGGTCCAATTGGTACTGGAAATTTGATGCAGAGTCCTGAGCTGAATCAGTTTCTTAGAAGTGATGTTGGTTCTTGGAATCCGCCATATGGTAACTTCTTTCTTGAATGGTACCTGAGGATGCTGGTGCTGCATGGAGAAAGAATTTGTAGGGAAGCTGGCACCATATTTAGGGATACGGAAGTCAACATATCAACAAAAGTGGCTGTGTTTAACTGGAACTATAACACACAATCCCATCCATCAGAGTTAACAGCAGGTTATTACAATACTTTATACAGGGATGGATACTTACCCATTGCTCGCATGTTTAGTAAGTATGGATTCACTATGTGCTGCTCATATTTTGAAATGCAAGACCCGGTAGTGAATAAGATAACCACAGAGAGTAGCCCCGAAGGTTTGTTTAGACAGATTTTGCTGGCTGCAAGGCTTTGTGACTTACCACTGGACGGGGAAAATTTTTCAAGTAATTTGGATGATAAGGCATTCGACCAGTTGCTAAAGATGTCAAAGTTTTACTCGGATGGGATTGAAAAACGCCCCTTCTCATTCAACTTTGTGAGAATGGACAGAAATTTGTTTGAACCCCGTTATTGGAGTCGGTTCACTCGTTTTGTGAAGCAGATGACCAATGGGAATATTTTTCGAGCCAGACTAAATTCTGCAATCAACGTGCGGTTGAAGCCCGCATCAAGAGCCGCGGAAGTTGGACTGCCCTACCAGCTTGCTTAAACAGGTTCCACCCTTGTGCTCTAAAGGCAAATTTTAGTATTATCATCCACCATTATTGTATGCAAATGGTCTGATGGCCTCTGATCTAGTGTTGTGAAATTTGTAGTTACTGCCGATTCTCCGCATGATTCTTTTAGTTCTTCTTCTTCGCAAATAGTTAAATACAGTATACCACATCACTTTGCCTCCCTGCGTTTTTGAACGGGTGGCATTATACCTACTTCTATCCGTATTTCAAATAGACCATTTATTTTGGTGCTAGTGTCTGTATATTCGTCGCTTCTGTCTGTTGCTCTTTCATCTGTAGAAGCGTGATATATGATGGGTTGGTATACCTGCAAGTCGTATTTGCGCTATTTCTCTAGTGTTGAAATGATTTCATTTCATATCCAGAAGATATCAGTCAATTCCATATAAAAAAATATTATCAGTGATTTATGTTCCTCAAAATACGCGTTTGTAAATTGTTAAGCCACCGTGAATGGGCCTTCACTTCATTTAAAAGAAAAAAAAAATTCTTTTAAAGCGTTAAAGTAAAGTTTTACTTATCTTTTATATTTTTTATAAGATTAAAAGCTATTCTAATTAACCCGATATTAAGTGAACTTGGGAATAATTATATTATTATACTTGATGAATGATGAATGCAAAGCAAGTTTAAGAATCGTGGCTATGCTTATTAAAGGATATATTGCAGAGTTTTAATAAAAATTAAGTGAATTGATCTCGGGTTTGTCTTTGTAGTTTGCTCCATTTTGGCAATGGATTATCGGACCGAGTCAGGCAGAGACGTAGACTTGAAAGAAATGAGATTGATCAGGAACTCGTGCTTTGTCATTAAGATTTTATTTGTTTAGAAAGGTCCGAGGGAGTGAATGAAGAAGAGCGTTCTCCCTTTTCCGTTTATGTTAATTAGATGTGAATTATGGAATTGGTAATTGGTCAGCTCGTGCTACTGCAACCATCTTATCAATAGCTGTATATATATAGCATACATTAAAAGCTGCTACACACTCAATTCGTTTTTTCTTAACATATATAGTTCCATAGGTGAGAAAGATATTAAAAATGCTTTCTTTTTTTGGTTTTATGGATCCCATCCCCATCCCCATCCCCACGCAGTTCTGATAAATGAAAAGGTTTAATTGGGAGAACCAAATTTCGCTTTTTCATTTTAACGTGAAATGACATATTAATGATTAAAATTTCAAGAACAAAAAACATGAATGATAATAATAATAATAGTATTTGAGATTTGAGATTTGAGAATGAGAAGAAAAGAATCCAATTCAATTCCACTTGCGAATGTAGGAAGGTGAATTACCATATTTGACCATACAGCTAATCCAATCCGACAGACAACTGAACCTCCTTCACAGCTCACTAGTTTGATAGCAGAGACGAGACGAGACGTCTGACCTGAAATTCGCAATTCAACACTCCATAATAGTGTTGTGTTGTGTGGTGCATTGGTGGCTTTGCTCTGGAAACTTTGGTTGAGAATGGTGTCGTGTTCCATTCTGAAAAAATTCAATTCCCACTTAATTTATTAATTTCATTGAAACTCAGAAATTCAGTTACTCATCCCAATCTCTTCGTTTCGATCATCGTCAAATCCAGCATTCGCCATGCCTGGTTTGGTATCCGTCAAAACTCCACCGGACGCCCCACCCCTCCGAATCTCAGTCCCCGAATCCCAAACCCCACAGCGATTAGATTCCGGAAACCTGAAAACCCCGTCTCCGCTTCCAAAGAAACCACCTTCTCCTTCGCCGTCTCGTGCCAAACCTTCCCCGGATCGGAAAAAGAAGCCCCCTGCTCCTGATTCCCCAAACCCTGTCCTTTTGGACGCCTCCCTCGACAACCCTGATCTCGGACCCTTCCTTCTCAAGCTCGCCCGTGATACCATTGCCTCTGGTGAAGGTCCAGCCAAGGCTCTAGACTATGCCATTCGGGCCTCCAAGTCCTTCGAGCGATGCTCCGTCGATGGGGAGCCCAGCTTGGACCTTGCTATGAGTTTGCACGTCCTAGCTGCTATTTATTGTAGCTTAGCCAAGTTTGACGAGGCTGTCCATGTCCTCGAGCGGGCGATCCAGGTTCCCAATGTTTCCAGGGGTCCCGATCACGCTCTTGCCGCCTTCTCTGGTTATATGCAATTAGGGGATACCTACTCCATGCTTGGCCAAGTCGATAAGTCCATCGCCTGCTATGACCAAGGCCTCAACATTCAGATCCAAGCCTTGGGGGACACAGATCCAAGAGTTGGAGAGACTTGCAGGTTTGTCTCGTTTTTGTGGGTTTTAATTTTCGTGCACTTGGTCTTATTCACCACAGAATCAGTTATGTTTGCACAATTACTGTATCAAACAAACTAGGAGTATATAATTTAATTCAAAGTATGAAAGCTGTGTTGATAGACTATAATCTTATCATGTCTTCAAGAAATAGGTTTTAACATTGCAAGGGATACTCGCCCAATTTGCAATATATTCTTTTGGTGGTGGGTAAATTCATCCTTGACTGTGGCTCTTGGTATTTGATTGGATGTTCATGTGAAAAAAATGTAGTCCATTCATCTATGACTAGACATATGACAGGCATGATAATTTGTATTTGTTTAAGCGGGTGTGCAGCCCTTGGATTATATCGATTAATTATTTTTTTTCTCCTTTTTTTTTTTTTGGATACGGAACTTGGATTTATCCAACGAACTTATTATATCATATCAATAAATTGGGAGTTATATGGCAGGTACTTAGCTGAAGCTAATGTTCAAGCAATGCAATTTGATAAAGCAGAGGAATTGTGCAAGAAAACGCTTGAGATTCATCGTGCACATAGTGAACCAGCATCTCTAGAAGAAGCAGCTGACAGAAGGCTAATGGCACTTATATGTGAGGCAAAGGGAGATTTTGAATCAGCTCTTGAACATCTTGTCCTTGCCAGCATGGCAATGATTGCAAATGGACAAGACAATGAAGTTGCTGCTATTGATGTCAGTATTGGAAACATTTACATGTCATTGTGTCGCTTTGATGAAGCTATCTTCTCCTACCAGAAGGCACTTACTGTTTTCAAATCATCAAAGGGAGAAAACCATCCTTCAGTTGCATCTGTTTTTGTGCGCCTTGCTGATTTGTATCACAGGACTGGAAAACTGAGAGAGTCCAAATCCTATTGCGAAAATGCTTTGAGAATATACTCAAAGCCGGTGCCCGGAACCACTGCAGAGGAGATTGCTGGTGGGTTGACGGAAGTTTCTGCTATTTTTGAATCTGTACATGAGCCTGAGGAGGCACTGAAATTGTTGCAGAAGGCTATGAAGTTATTGGAGGATAAACCAGGGCAGCAGAGCACAATTGCAGGAATAGAAGCACGAATGGGTGTGATGTTTTACATGATTGGAAGGTATGAAGAAGCAAGAAACTCTTTCGAAAGTGCAGTAGCAAAACTAAGAGTCAGTGGGGAGAGGAAGTCTGCGTTCTTTGGAGTTGTTCTGAACCAGATGGGATTGGCATGTGTACAGTTGTTCAAGATAGATGAGGCTGCTGAGTTATTTGAAGAAGCTAGAGGAATTCTTGAACAGGAGTGCGGCCCATGCCATCAAGATACTCTTGGAGTATATAGCAACCTCGCAGCAACTTATGATGCAATGGGAAGGTAATAAGTAATATATTTTTTAGACATCTTCCTCTCTTACTCTCTATCTCTTTTCTAAATGAATACTTCTTCCGAATTCATCATGTTAAGCAGATTAAATTACTATTCCCTGATTGTTGGGTTCATCTTTGATGTAATTGTAGGATTACCATATTTTGATTTTAAAGGCACTTGAAGTTATAAAATAACATTGTGAAAGAATTAGAATTGATTGACTGGAAGCTAAGCGGTGCTTGCTAGTGACTTACTGTAGCCATATGTTTTGATGGATGGTTGCAAAATTCTGTCACAAGTCTCAACTACGTTGAATAACTACTCTCGGAGACACATGCACACAAGAAGAAAGTTCTGAATACTTTCCTTGTGCCTTTGCTGCTGTATTTTGTGCTTCCTTGTATCAAGAGGATAGCTTGACTACTAAGTCTTTCCGTTATGTGTAAGAGATATACGGGGAGCTTTAAATTGAGAATTTGCACATTTTTATGGGGTTGTTTGATTTTTCGATCTTTGAAACTGATAGTTTCGTTTCCCTCGTGACTTACCATTGTTTTGAGTAATCATATCTTGTAAGACTTGTACTTAGTTTACACTCTGTACATGGTGCTGGATTGCTAATTGTTTTATCGATATTCTGCGAATGTTTTGTTTCCTAGTACTTGTCTTGCTGAAGCAAGAATCTAAATTGTTTGATGCTGAACTTGTTAAATTTTTAACACAATTTGATGGTGTTGTCTAGAGTGGGAGATGCAATTGAGATCTTGGAATATGTTCTGAAATTGAGGGAAGAAAAGCTTGGGATAGCAAATCCTGACTTTGAAGACGAGAAGCGAAGACTAGCTGAGCTGCTGAAAGAAGCAGGCAAGACACGAGACAGAAAAGCAAAATCTCTGGAAAACCTTATTGATCCCAGCTCGAGAAGGACAAAGAAGGAGGGGACAAAGAGGTGGCCTGGCTTGGGTTTTAGAATTTAACTAGATTTTCAATCAGCCATATATTAATGCACATTCTGTAACATAGAATATCCTGTATAGGGTTAATGATGTAATTTGGAGGTTTCCCTGTTTCATGATCTTTTGATCTCGCATTTGTTTTCCGTGGTTAAAATTGTTTTGTCAAATGATTGTGTTGTATTGTAACCTTGTAGCTGTTCCCCTCCCTACACGAAATTCCCACCCTGCCTGTTCCTACACAAATTGTGAGTAAATTTTAATTCCAATGAATAAATTTGATGAGTTTGTGTTTTATTTAATTCTTTGCCTAGTTATTTGGTTCTCCTACCAATTTTGCTGCAAATCTTTGGTTTCAGAGGGAAAGGGAAAACCGTTCTGATGTACAAATGGAAATTTAAATTCCATGTAACTTAAGGGACTTGTTGGAATGGTTGTTTGCTCAAAGATTCACATTATCTGGAAGACGCAGTCATGGTACAAAAATTTTCTTCTCAAGGGAAATTCTTTGTTATGCTAAGGGCTGGTTAATATAACATAACGGTGTATGTGTAATTCACGAAATAAGAATACACTAAAACGTTATGCTATTTTCTTCTTTTATTTTGTAGTCTTCGTCTTCTGTGTTAACTTATTTGTGCGAGTCAAACAGTGACTTGTTTGGGCTCTTAATTATGGGGTAGGGTAGTGATGATCTATTTATTCAATTCAAGCCGAATGTTAAAACAATTAATTATCATATGATGCTTTTTATTTAGTGGAAGAATGAATATATAGATTAAATGAACAACATAAGTTTGACAACAATAAGCCAATCAAAGAGTTCGATTATTGAGCAGAAGTCACAAGATTCGAAACAAACAGAATATAGATACTTGGTATCTTGGGTGCGTCAACTTAATTACCTCCCTCTCCCCCTTAATCATATATGAATATTACGTGAATTTTCGTTTTTTTTTACTTGTCCACATGCAATGCAGGTCAACATTTGTGGGAGCAGTACTCGGCAGTTCCTTGAAAGGGGAAGGGGAAGGGGGTATGAATCTCTCGGAGTCGGAGATTGTGGCTGATAATGGTACCGTTACTGCTACTGCCAAGATCAACAAAACATATCATCGGTGCTGCTAAGAGTCGACTACCACACTGGTTGTATTTATGATATGATGTTGACGGAACCCAAAGGTAATTAAAATGTAGATAGCCTCGGATGTCCAGCAATATTAGGCATGCTGTTCAATTACAAACAACACTGGACTTGTTATCATGACAGCAAATATGTTCCAATGCTTAGATGGAAAATGAACATTAATTAATTAGTAAGCCAAAACAATGATGTTAAGGTGCCAGACGCCAAGAGAACGTGGAGTTGAAACCATTTGACAACTCATATGATCTCCTCATTGTTTAACCTACTCAGGAAGGCAGAATGAGTTCAACTTTCTCAAACAAAATCCTTTTCTTTTCAGAAGAATAAGATTGAGACGCTCATTGTAAAACATCCTGCAGCCACCCAGGGGCTTAAACGCTCACCTGCATCAAGCCATGCCACAAGAGTAGTCAATTACCCCCAACAAGCTTAAACGCAATACCCAATACTACATCCAAAAGGAAATCATAAAAACCAAGAGAATGACTTCCAAGGCCAAACTATATTATTCCAGGTCAGTCATGCAAACACTCAAGGAGTAAATCAACATGTACAGGATCTGGTAAGCCTGTGCTAAAAAATATATATTCAAGAGTCTTCCCAGACAAATGTGGAATTAAATTTAGTGTAACAAAGACACTTGTGATTACGTCCCACTCTTATGGAAAACATACATTAACCAATGTTCAGGCCAAGTGGAAACTATTGTAGGAGGAGTTACGAAAACATTGGAAACGAACCTATTCTAGCTGCCTTCCAAAAAAAGCCCCGAAACCTGCAAGAAATTGACACCCAAAAATATTCATGAACATCCGAAAATTGAAAGAAAAGCAGCTATACAGATTACTTTCAAGTTAAAAGAGAAAAAAAAAAGAAGTTCTGCATGATTGAACAGTCAAAACTATTGAAGGAAGATATGACGAGAAACAAGTATTCCAAGGTTATATTCCTGCCTATTTTGATTGAGTTGTCTGACCACATATACAACCATTCTTTACAGGACAGA
The DNA here is from genome assembly GCA_022379115.2 of Bauhinia variegata. Classification (NCBI taxonomy): domain Eukaryota; kingdom Viridiplantae; phylum Streptophyta; class Magnoliopsida; order Fabales; family Fabaceae; genus Bauhinia; species Bauhinia variegata. The sequence goes on from CM039433.1 coordinate 164,410, forward strand.
ACCACGACGAGAGACTGGACATGTAAAAGCAGCATGGGGAGATGATAATAATGTCTGCAAGTTCAAACAGACACGTAAGAGGACCCGTTGCTTTGCAAGTGAACCAAGGATATCCACTATTGCGTCACTTTATAACTACTAATGTTCATCTACTTCTACCCTCTCCAACTTGGATATAAGTAATCCTTTGAAAATCAGAGGCCTTCTATAGATATTCATTATGTCGCATCACTAATATTGCAATCAATTCAGTAATCTCCTGTCTAAGATCTACGATCATATTTTAAAAATATATGCGCGACACTCCCGGTTTAAAATAGTCTCTAAGAACAATAACTAGATATCAAAGCACAGACAACCAGAGATTCATGGATGAAAGGCGTCAACTGGAAAACTCGATTGTTGTTTCGAAAGGGGTAAGGCCTGATTAGACAACGATGTTTCTAGCATATAAATGTATATTTAGATACTCTGATCAAAACCACAATTCTTAGATGTTTTCCGAGAAATAATAAAGGAAACAGTTTGTAGCTCTTCCACATTACATGCAAATGAGAGGTTTAAAATCAGAGTTTGAGAGAAAGGAAAATTGTGTATCATCATTGAAAAACTATGAATTACAGAGGAAGTATGAGAGACTTAGTCTAATGAGGGAGCACAAGCTAACAATGAACACTAAAGCAGAGTATCAAAACTATATAGCAGACAAACCAACTACCCAACTGTTGTGATGTTAAACTGAGAACATTGTGAACTCCATAAACTCTAACAAGTATATTAACTGCATCTAAAGTGCAAAATTAGACGCAATTGGCAATACATCCCCAGTAATGTTCAAGATGAAAATATAAAATCAGTAAAAGTATAAACGTTTGACGAAAAGGCAAAATTACCCAGTTTTCTGTTCGAGGATGGTGGGGAATTGCATCTTCAGAAATGTGCACGTACAAATCACCAACAGTACCACCGTCAGAAATGAGTGGAAATTAAAAAGCGCTGACTGCAGCCAAGAAAAACTAACAGTGAAGTTGTAGATAGCCACCAATAGAAAGATCAATTACAATGCTAAAAGAGTTAAATATGAAATAATCAGAAAAGAGAAATGTCATTACCATGTCTGGGTAAGTGGGGTACAATCTAACCGAATATTTCCTCTAACTATGCTGATTATCTTGGACTGGATCTACGAGACAAAAAAAATAAAAATAAGAGCAAATCATATTAATTAAAGGGTAAAACTTGATTATAGATGATTCCGAAAAAGGAAATTTTCTTACCTCGCCACAAGAGAGTCAATACAGTCGAATCAGGGATTTCTGGCAACTTTGTTTTGCTCTAGAAATCAATTAATTGCATCTTATTGATAGAAGAAAAGGTGATGTGCTTCTCAGTTTCCAATCCCAGCATAGCAAGAGAAGCAAACCGCCGGTTAAGGACCAAAAAAAAAAGCGACACCGTTTCCTTTTGCACCTCAACCCCTGTACTTTTGACAGTTAACCCATTGAAACTTGGGATGATTTTGGTTATCAGATCGTGATCGGTCGGCTAACGGCAGTGATTGGAATGCCCGAATGGATATGTGTTAACTGATAACTGAGGTTTAACTTACCTGTTAAACGGGTGAAACCATGAGTTGGGCATACAATGCGAAAATCCAAATCTACACTACACTCTCTCTGATCAAATTAATTTTTAAATTAGTTTTGGATTTTATTATTTAAAATTTAATTCAATCACTTTCTTATACTCTTGTGTATTTGTAAATATGCTTTAGTGAGGGAATATTTTAATTTTTGAAATTACAATTTCTTAAAATTATATTATATTATATTATATTTTCAAATAAAAGTAATTAATATAAATTACAAAATGCTCAAATAAAGTGAATTTCTTACCCCAACTAAACACAGGCTAAACAGCTAGTAATAATTTAATAATATTGATTTTATTAACAGTAACTGAGCACAAAACAAAAAAAGTAGATTAACTGAGGGGAGGGGAGGGAGAAAGAGATGGTTATCGGACCGAAACGAGAAGATGAGATGTCGTCGCGGAACGAAGAAACGCAGTGTCGTCCGATGGCACATTTGCGTTTGTAATTCTTAAAGAGTGCATACGATTACCCTTTACCTTATCTATCCGTCTGACTTTGGATTAATAACGTACTCAGCCGCTGAGGTAGTAACAAAGAGCCATGGCGTCGTCTTTACATAATTCAGCTCCAATTTCATCTTCTTTTGCTCTCGACATTCCATATTGCCCCAAAATTTTCTCTACCTACCCATGTTGTCCAATCATCAGGTTTGCAAAAACAAGATCCATCTTTTACAGAAAGAAAAACAATACTGAATTTTCCGTCAAAGCACAAACCCTGGACTTCTCGGCTTCCTTTTTTGAAGGAGGAATCGGGTCCGACGACGACCTTACCTCTCCCGGAAGGGGGTTTACAGCCGTAGACGAGAAGGAGGAACCACAATGTCCGCCTGGACTCAGACACTACGAGACAATGGCGGTTCTAAGACCTGACATGTCTGAGGATAAGCGACTCGCACTGACCCAGAGATACGAGGAGGTAAAACTTCAATTTATCTATTTATTTATTTTTTAATATTTTCACCCTCATTCATTCTCGTAGTGGATTCGAATATCGGTCCTCAAGCAGTTGGAAATATTGAACTTGTTCAACCATGCATAGGAGGGCTCTGCTTATTCGTACACACACCAATATCTGTAAACTGTGCTGCAGCTATATATAGCTAGATTTTATTTCTTGCATGCATGTAAATGTGCGTATGAAGAAAATCATATAAACTTTACAACTCTAAACAAGATGCATTAGTGCTACGGTAACCAAGAGTCAATCCAGTTTGTGGGCGAATTTTGATCAACGCTGCTTTATGTCCTCTCTGCAACACATAATCATTTGTGCATGAGAAGAGAATCAATATCATATCTGAACGTCAGTAAAAATCGAATACTAAGTTGTATTATTTGGCAGCAGGCAGGCGTATAAGACATCAAACGGTGAATGCTGGAACATCACCAAACTAATCCAATAGAACCATATTTCATCTCCCTCCCTCTTTCTTTTTGTTTATGCCGCTCAAGTCGCTGTTTCATTTTGCTCTCGTTAGTCATTAGTACTTCCCTGATTGTTGAAATTAAACCTGCGATATTTCCTCAATGAATCAGTCGCTGCAGTAAACGATGATGAATTTGTGTGAATTAAGATTCCATTGCTTGGGTTGGGAAGTTGATGATGATGTTTATCTTGCAGCTGCTTGTTGCTGGAGGTGGCATGTACTTAGAGGTTTTTAACAGAGGAGTTATCCCACTAGCATATAGCATCAAGAAGAAAAACAAGGCCGGGGAGACCAACAATTATTTGGATGGCATCTACCTCCTCTTCACATACTTTACGAAGCCCGAGTCCATGGGCATTCTTGAGGAGACACTCAAGGCTGATGATGACGTCATCCGATCAACGAGTTTCAAGGTTAGGAAACGCAAATATTAGTTTCTTTTTTTCAGAGCCCCGACAGAAAATGTTCTTGTTCTAGTTACTATATCATATCATATCATATCACGTGTCAATCTGATAGAACCTTAATTTGTTTAATATGATATCTCATCTTATTATTCATTCATAAACTGATGATCCAACCAAATCTTAAAGCACTTTCAATCGCCGTACAGCATAACATAAGGCCGACCGGGTTACCCATGTCACGTCAGCAGCAGCCGAGAATGATAGTTAACTAAATCTCAAAGCAGCTAGCTAGCTATATTTGGGGAACAAAAGTATAAGGAGCTAGGGCTTTCTATTTGATTGCGCCAACCTGAATCCACCAACAACGGTAAAGATAGGTCTTCCACACTCACCCTCCCCTCCCCTCCTATGATATTCTAAGGGAAAGAAAAAGGTCGCACAAAACTAAGAAAAGCATACTCAAAGTCAAATGTTAAAAAATACCTCCGTCCACAGCAGGGTTGGAACCTACGCCCGCGGAGCCCAACAGATTTCAAGTCTGTCTCCTTAACTACTCGGGCATATCGACTCTGATGTCAGGCTTGCTAATAGATTTCAAGACGGTCCTAAATTTACATTTCAACAACTAACAGAAAAGGAAATGTAAATAGATGACCGAGCTTTCAGGATTCCCAAGACCGTTAATTCTTAAGTGATAAGAGAAGCTGCAAAGAGCCCAAGCCAGAGATGCTAACTAGCCGAAATAATGGAAATCTTAACACAGGAATCCAACAATTGGTGGCTATGAAAGTGCAAAAGTAGCCCCTCCCTCAAAATAGTAGTAAAAAACCACATACACGCCGCTAAATTGATTCTCCAAACTCTAACAACCCTTCATCGTATCTTTTGCTCACCTGATGGTCCAAAACTTTGTTTGTCAGACACAACTCCACCCAAACAAGGAACTAGACAGACACTCCTCTTATCATCCACATCATCTGGTCAGAAGACCTGGAGAATCTCCTGTATTGGTTCAACGCATCAATGAGGACGATGGGCATATTCCCCAAGAATGCCGCCCTCCCAGTGGTAGATAGGTGGTGGTTTAATGGTTTGAAGTGAAAAATTGTTGGGGAGACCTGTCGAATAGGTTGTCTGAGAGGTACGTTGTCTGAGATGCTAACAGTGAAGTGGGAAACTACGTTGTCTGAGAGGTACTTAGATGGAAAGCTTTTGAGTTGGATACATAAGCCATAACTGATAAGGCAGTGTCAACTACGCTCATGGGGATCCGCGGAACATATAAACATGTCCAACACACCAAGGACTGAGGGATTGCAAGGACTCTCATGGTCATGGACCTTATATATTATTAGGTAGGGGACCAACAACATTCTTCCAAGCTCCAATCATATATTATAAATTATATAGATATTAACATAAATATTCACAGATGCTAAGCCCTACATTTGTTCACTCCCACTATCCCATTGTAATCTTCTGTTTTGGTCTTTCAAGCTCAATTAGGGCCTGGGATCTCAACTTGGTGGTAGCTCTAAAAACCGAGCTTCAATTAGCCACTGTCCTTCATATCTAAAATTTCAAAAGACCTTCCTACCCAAAAATACACCAACTTCCTTTTCCCCAAGCAAACAACAGTACTACTCCTACAGCAACAACAAACAAAAGAAAATGAAATTTTAGGATTCAGTTGTATTGGAGCTTATTACAGTCCCTTCCCCATCTATTGAAGACATTGGTAATTTGCTTCCCGTACTCATCTTCTTCACATCCTGGCTGGAACAAATGAAGATTCTTCTCACCATATTACAGAATTCACTGCCAGAAAATAACAACACCAATCAATGTATTAATATTGAGAGGTCACAATATGAGGAGTAGTTCAATAACGACGCATGAAATTATCTTTATAATTGTATTAAAAGTGATACTCACGGCCATGGATCATCACCCACAAGCATCATATCCCCTTCATCGTCAGTGAAGACAATTTCCCACTTCTTCCTGAGTCGAAGTTGTCCCTTTAAGTCAAACATCTCCTCCAATTCATCTATAAGTTCATCATACCCATCCAACGCAGTCAAGTCCACCGCACGACCCACTGCAACCCCCTGCATTTGAACCTTTCGGAATGTTCAAAACACCAATGGAAGGATTACATCAGAAATTTTGCATTTAGGCTGTAAAAGATTGAATTTATTTTTCTACATATACAATCTAAATCGGCACCTTGGTGCGACTTCTAGAACAAATTTGCTTGCCCTGAGACTCTTTTGGTGATACTTGCAGAAGTTCTTGTTTCCTTTCTTTAGAAGCCTTTGAGATAACAGACTTTTGGTCCAATTCAGTTCCGGATAAAGTACTTAGATGGCCTTCAGAAGTGCCACTCAATACACCCACTGCATGTGCCTTCTCCACAGCAGCTGAGTTTCTGGTATGATCAATTAGCTCAATTCCAAACAATCGGCAGCTAGTAGCAGTCTCAACTCTGCTCTCTTTGTCAGATTGGTCAACCACATTATCATTGTTCAACCTTGACAAGTGAGGTCTTGGATGACCTGAGGGAACAGACCAAGTAGTGACACTCTTGCTATCATCCGTGATGTCCTGAAATAAATGGGAAGGCCCACTAGAATGGGGAGAAGACAGCCAACTCCCTTCTGCCTGATTCCTTGATAGAGTATTGCTGCTTCGATTACTATTCATATCAGTTAGCTTATGATGCCATATACCAGTGTTGTCACTCCTTTTGCTTTCAGCTATAACGCTAAGATGTGTCTTATCAGGCAGCATCAGCCCAGAATTCCAGAAAGTAGATGTAGTTGAGGTTGCGTCTGCATTGAAGAGTGAAACAGACGTCAAGAGACACAAAGTCAATTCACTATTAGAACTGAAAGTAGTTAAAAGAAATAACTTCTCACCAAGAGCTGGAACTTCACTGGGAAGTCGAGGTCTTTTAGTCTTTGTAACAGTAGATTGAACAGAAGATGAAGTAGCAGTGGCCAGAAAGGGTTCTATCTCCCATGGTGAAACCCTGTCAGGTCTTGGAACAGATGCAGGTTCATCCCATTGAACCTGGGACGGATAGAAAAGAGATGAATATAACACAATCGATTGAAAAAAGAATAATAAACTAAACAAAGCAAGTACCTTAAGCGATCGCCATTTTGAATCTACCCACTGAGGAGAAAAATCCTCCACCCCAATAACTGTGCCTGATAACCTGACAACCGACCATGTATTAAAATCTCTAAGACAAAATCACATTACAAAAAATTGTCAATTTACTACCTATTCTCGTTTTCAGGTGAATCATCGCCCTGAAATCTCATCTTGAATCTCATGCCAACTGCAAACTTATTGTTGATAGCCTCTAAATACGTGTTCACGCTTATGATGAACTGGCTTGTCCTAATCATTTCAAGAGTAGTGCAGAAGACCACATATCAAGAATCATCCTAATGTTCAACAAGTACGACTTTTCCATTTCTTCTTCAAACAAGTAACAAAAATACCTTGGCTTATAATATACCACAAAAAGGGTTTGGGTTGCAACAGCATGAGAAGCAGTAGCAAGAACTCCTAGGTGCATGCTGTGACTGGAAATCACAGATGACGGCATATTGCTTTGCTGCCGAGCAAGACGCCTTACTCCAACACTTAATTCTCCATTATTCCCTCTATACATAAGGATCTCATAAATTAAGGCTTCGGTAATTAAACATGCATATCGCCCCCATCCCAAATAAATAAATAAACAAATATGCCGCATACCTCGCAATAATATTGGATTAGAAGACTTCCGAACTATATGAATGAAATGAAACCAGGAAAAAGAACAGTGGTGTACCTCAAAAAAACAAAGGTGTCTCCAGCAACTAATCTCTTAGAAGTAACAAAAGTACTCCATCCAGTTGTGAGCAAGTGTCGTCTTGGTTGACCTGATTATTAAAAATAGATACATTAAAGCAAGTAGAAAGTAATACCATGAAAACGAAAGTGATAATTACTCATATCCTTTACCTCTGAATATATGCTTAAAGCGCCATTCATAACCATGAAGATCCGTAGCAACCAATTCTTGAGTCGGAGTTGATTGGGACATGTCCTGAACAAAATCAAGATATGCTTAACGCCTAAAATGTGTATTCAAAATAAATAAATAATAATAATAATAATAATACCGGTAGTATAAGAAAAGTCATTACCAGAGGAGGAAGACATTCCGTGGCATGTTTCCTGAGAACCGAGAATCCTCCATGGGTGCTGGTATCAGAAGCAGTTAAGACCTTGCAGAATGATTGAACCTCTGGCCTTGGATGTTCAGGAAGGCATGGATCAGGGTCTGTTGGCTCATTTTGCTAACATATTTGTTCTATTAGAATCCAAACAACGGAATAAAGAGCCTAAAATTGACCATGAAAATTCCAGAAATCAGAAAGGGCAGCTACATCCTTACATTTGATTCTGGGAGCAGAGTAATCTGTGCATAAACCCCGTCCGTTTCTTGTTCAGCCTAGTAACGTGAAAATTTAAGGTAAGTTCTTTTCCCCACGAATAAATAGTACATCAGAAATTTGGTTGCTGATAAACTACAGATGAAATGAAGTTCACATGATAGAAAGTACTCCAGATGATAATGTGACCATATTTTATGAAGAAAAAAGATAGAAGGGAGGACCAAGGAGAAAATTACCAGTAAGCGAACGTTCACGACACGACAAAGGATCTTTGGAGGAAGATTGAACAGCGGAATCCTTTGATCTACTTCCTGATTTGTCGACGCCTCCAACTAGAGACACAAAAAAGAAAAAAAGGAAATTTTTTTTTTCCATTTTAAGTAAGTAATTAGACAAAATTTCAAATTTTAAACACGAGTAAATGGTGAAAGGCGACTAATTAATCTCAGAATCTAAGAAACAGTTCCTAAAATTGATTTGTCAGGTAAAACAAAGGAAAAGGGATCTGAAATAGGAAGAAAAAAAGAATAAATAAACTCACTTGGTCCATGTGTCCTTGAGGAAAATAGAAGACCCTCTCGTCCGGGCGCGGAACGTCCACCAGAGGTCCAGCACAAGCCTTCCATAGTTCTTCATTTAGATCGTCCCCTCCACCACAAGCTATTGCTTAAGAAAACCACAAGATGTCAATAACCAAATTGCATCGTTTTAAAAACCTCACCCAGAATCCCCTTGAAAGAGAGCAAGAGATCATGGCGATTCTTACCTTGAGCCGAAACATTTGACTGAGAAAATGACCCTCCACGACTCGACATCATTCAACTCCCAAGTCAACAACCAAAAATTCAAACTATACTTTCAGCGAATCTCAATCCTCATTATATGTACAGCTATTATACCACTTAAGGAATCAGACAACCGGTACGTAGGAATTTATCTACAATTATTGTTATTGTTATTACAACAGAACCGACCTTTAGACTCTGCTAACACGCTCGACACAATCTCTGCGCGTTGTGTAAAGATCTCCTCCCAAGAACAAATGTAACGCAAAACCAGTACAGTAATCCCCTCTGCAACCGTTACAAAAGCACTTTCCTCTAGCTCGCTCGCGCTTTCGCGCGCTCTCTCTATCGACTCTCGAGTCTTGAGTCTCAGCACAGCTCCAGCTCGGTTCGGTCCCGTCTCCCTAAGGAATCCAGGAAACGCCGTTACAGGGAATCACCAAAATCACTTGGCGCGCGTCTTATCATGACATAACATTACGCAAATTTTGTTGCTTTTTTAACTTGTGTCGTGCGAGTGTCTCTCGACTACTCTCCCCTCCCCACAGACACAAACCTCGGTTAGTATTTTAACCCGAGGTTCTGTTAACCGGACGGCGTGCGTAACGGTAGTTGTCTTAATAGAACGGCGATGGTATTTAATGATTCTATTGAATTGTACGGCGCATTGAGAAGCGTGTGGTTCGTGTAACGGAAACCGTTGCGTGATGTCCGTCACCGTTAGCTGCCGTCTCTTTCGTTGTCTGCTTCGAATCAGGCAACAGGATTGGCTCGAGTTTACCCCGGCAGATTTTTCCCTTTGTTATTTATTTATTTTATTTTTTTTGGGGAATTAATGATTTCAGCTTCACCTGCCAGGTGGTGATAATTGCCCACTGCAATACGAGGCCCACCGCAGAACATAGTGACCTGACCCTTCGTTTTTTATCATACTTGACTTTTTTTCCACTGCAAACTGCAAGCCGATTCAGTGGTCCTCCTCCATGCGGAGTTTCACGTCGGAGTTTGCTCGTGGGTCCCGTTGTCGACTGAAACTCTGCGTTATCCACAGGGACCGCAAGTTCGGTAAGGAGTTGAAAATCCAATAACATTTTCGAGTGATATTATATATAGATATGTTTGTTTGTGTATTTTATTTTCATTTTTATATTTGTTTTAGAATTTTACTTTACTTTTCCAAATAATTATACATATAAAATACTAAAATAATTGTACATCTAGCAATTTTTTTAACATTTTTCTCCTCTTTATTTATAAAAAAAAAAAGTTAGCTTGAGCCTACATAAATTACATCCTTAGTTATGCTAGCTAGTTTAGATTCTTAGGCTATATGATCATCCTGAAAGTTAAATTTAAGAAATCATTATCACAAAAACATTTTATTATTACACTATATTTAATAATTGTGTAATGGAAGAGGAGGATTTTGTTTCATACGTAAGAGAATGATTATTAATTAATTAATTCATACATAAGAAAATCGGTAATATTTGTTAGTGAGATCGTGTAGCAGAAGAATATGTACTTTGATGCCTTTTGTCATATGGTTGACCAATGAACAAGAAGGATGCTTCTATATGTTACTTCTCGTTCAAAATATTATTGCAAAGTCTGAACCCTTAACGCAGTTTTGCCTCTAATCCATCAATTTTATTTAAATATTAATTTTATTATTCACACTTAAAAATTTTAATCAGTTTTTATTAAATTATATTTTTTATCGATTTAAGTCACTATTAAATTTATAACTAACTAAGGATGTAATTTATGATTTTAAAGTATGTTTAATAAAATTAATATTTTTTAAATATGAAAAATAATTATTAATTAATATTATAAATATACAAAATAAATTTGATAAGTTAAAGATGCAAATGACAAAATTAATTAAAGGTATAAATTTAGAGGAGACTGTCACAACAAACTTGATGTTATATTCCCATTTTGCACCGTTCACTTCACACAGCGAGCAACTTTTAATTTATATCCTGCAATTAATCATATTTTCTGCGACTTATGTGATATATATACAAAAATATTATGTGCTTTTAGTTTTCAAAAATCAATAGGGTAATCATTCTATCTAATGTTATTGTATAAAGATTAAAGAGTTACTTAAGCTGAGTAACTTGTAATTAGTGGATTGCATTATTAAAGTACAACTCGTTAATTTTAAGTCAAGTCAACACATTGTTTTATATAAATAATTTTAAAAATAAGCTCCTTAATTTATTTTTTAAATCATAACTTAATGTAATTAGATATCTATAAAATTATTATTTATTTATTGTTTGAAACAAACTTTGTAAAATGAAAAAGTTATTTCATTTGTATAAAATAACTAAAAATACTCAATTAAAAGTAGTTGTATCATTGAATATAGCTTTTCTACCTGTACGTTGTTATTATATTACGGAGGAAGGCGGGGTGTGGATAAGCATAGCATTCTGGGTTTGGTATCAATATCAAGAGGCTTTTGAATTACACGACCGACAGCATCAAATAGAGATACAACTCCGTGTTTGGCTGTGCGTAAAACATTCATTTTATCTTACTATTTCACACATCAACTATAAAGTAGCGGCCAATCAGAATCTTCCAACACTTTTCTTCTTCTAAATTTTGTTCATGTCAATTAAAAAAGTAAAAAAAATCAAAGTGAGTAGATGTGCATGTGCTTGCAAGGGATAATAATGTGATCGATCACCGATCAAATAACAGAAAGAAGAAAAAAGAAACGAATCAAAATACTCTGATAATTCCAGAAACCTTGTTTCAATTTACTGTAAAGAATAGAGATTCCAACTTGTAATGCAATGCATTATTACAACAGTAAAAAGATTAAAAAATAACTCTTGAGATTGTCGAAAAAGACGAAAGCTGGAGTAATTTTTGGGGAATGAGGTGAAAGGGAAGTTATCATAACGATGATTGTGGATTAGGTTGGCACTATACTGTACTATAGCGTTGGAAGAGACACGCGGCTGATTCTAACCACCCTCAAATCAGGAATCAACATATTATATACTCTATTTATTTAAAATTATAAATTATTATTATTATTATTTATTTTATATTCTTTAATTATTCTGATAATTCAGCGCTTGTAGTAGTAGATCACTTGCAAAAGCAAAATAAATAAATAAAGTACTCAGACAAAGATCTCTTGTATCTGAGTTTCGAGACCCACGGCCACGAGTGGCATAGGATTGGTCAAATTATATAGATAAGCCTATTAACAATAAGATTAGTGATTGTTTTTAGGTAAAATGGTCCACCATTCGGCATTAGCAAGGTCACAACAGGCACCCTTAATTTATGAATATATAAATAAATTACCAAGTAATCATTAAACCACTCATCTCTTATGTGATGATATATTGTTCCATTCTTCATGATATTCATAACAACAAAAAGTCTTTTTAAGAAATATTTAAAATCTTGTAAACAAGTAGAATTTGCAAATAAATGTAGGGTACTGGAGTGTAATTAAAAATCTCCAGTAATATGTTATAACGAGTGCTTACCTACCACCAATATGAATATGAGTATATATATATATATATATATATATATATATATTTATTAAATGGAAGACCATGAATGTATTGTGGAGTAATTAATAAAATTTGACGCCAATACTGTCTCTGGTCTGTGGGTAATGATAGCAATTCAGATAATAGTCTTAAGTTTTTGCGATTCGGTTTCCGCCCCGTTGCAGAATCAATTTCAACTGCTCCTCCTCCTCCTCCTCCTATACCTATATATATATATATATATATATATATAGTCATTCAACTCACTAAGTTGAAGTGGCACGAGCATTCACATAATTCGCCTGTACCTCAGCACAGCACAGTTTTACATTAATTATCAGATGCCCATTTTGCATTTGATTCATCAAGTCTAATTCCAGGTTTACAACTCAGAAAAAGATATACCTTGGCGTTGAGAGTGTTTAAGGTTTAGCCAGCTATTACAATTTACAAGAGGTAGAATGTAAGAAGCTAGCTGTAGCCTGATCGATCAGCGAACTTGACAGATTAGCGAGGCCCACGGGAGAAAGGAGTTGAGCTAATGAAGAACAAGACAGAGCTATTGACAGTAAAACCCAATTCAACGGCCCATCTCTAATCGGGTTCAGTTTCATTTTCTTTGCTTACTTTTAAAGTGGGCCGTGCTATGTAGAGTGCGGAGTGCCTAACTGGAGCATTGGAAGAAAAAATTATAAATTATTTTTTACGAGAATTCTGATACTGTTAGTAAATAAAACACCACATCATTAAAAATAATGTAAAATTTTACTTCAATGATTTTATATAACAAAGCTATATTAGGATTAATTTTTCAAGAAAGGATTGTTTAGGTTAGGTGAAGCTTTTGTTAATCCCAAATTGGGCCACCAAACGTAGGCTGGCCACTTCCCCGCAGAACACGCCATCAATCGACCGACGTGCCCATCTAATCTAATCCTAAGAGAAGATGTGAAGTGTGAACTCAAGTGGCTTCTAGAAAGTAGACAAGTCAAAAATAAAGCCAACTGCCCCACTTACTCTTCCGCGTCACTCCTGCAATAATCAAAATACGCGTTTTACCGTCGTCACTCTCTACTGAATTTTCACATACACAATACCTTTCAACATTGACAAATAAACACGCAATCTTAATACCACCACCTTTCGAGGAAGCTTCATCTTTTTATTAAAAAATTAATTAATTAATTTTCTTCGCTTCCGGAGCTGTGCATCTGTCTTATTTAACGCTCTCTTCTTCCTTCTTCTGTCTGCTTAATCCATTCATTGTCTGTGTCTGTAGTTTAGTAAAGTTGTTTGTCTATCTATCTGGGATTTTTGATTTGATAGAGAATTGGATCGTTCGTGGGAGATGGAGAATAATCAGCAGTCATTTTGGCAATTCAGCGATGAGCTACGGCTGCATACATCCAATTTGGCGAACCTTTCGTTAAACGATTCTATTTGGAGCAACAATTACACCACCAAGAGGCCCGACCAGAGGAGGAATTTTGATATCAAGGTTGGTGGAGAAATAAACTCGTCGGTGCCCAATCTCAACTCAAAATTAGGTGCTGCTGTTGCTGATCTTAATGATGGTTGGAAGATGGGCAACATGATTAATAATGGAGCATCCGCATCCATTTTCAGTATGCCCGACACCGCTCTCGCCCTTAATGGAGGCTTCAACAAGGGAATTTATTCCAAGCCAGGTTATCTTAATCTCGACCATAACTTGAACAACTTCAATGTCAGTTTGAAGGGACACAAGAGCAGTGGCAAGGGCGTCGGCGATGATGATTACGCCGCTAAAACTACAAAGAAGAATTATAACACCAATAAGAGGCATGGTGGCGACAACAACAACGATAATAAAGATGCCAAGAGTGGCCTTGACAAGAGATTCAAAACCCTCCCGCCGTCCGAGTCTCTGCCGAGAAATGAAACTATTGGAGGCTATATCTTCGTTTGCAACAATGATACCATGGCAGAGAATCTACAAAGGCAGCTCTTTGGTATGTAATCTAATCTAATCTGCAGATTACTATTTAACCTTTATTCAATTTCTAATTTTCAAGGCGATTTTATTGTAATCGTTCTTAATTACCCAATTCCAACCACCCATCCTGTTTGGATTGGACCGATCATCTTTCTTCTACTGTAAAGAAATGATCTGATTGATTTTATTTGCTCTTCCATTAATTTGTATATGATCGTGCGGTGTGATTGCTCTAAATTAATCTGATTGTCTTTTGTAGGTCTGCCTCCACGATACAGAGATTCAGTTCGGGCAATAACTCCTGGGTTGCCTCTTTTCCTTTACAATTACTCCAACCACCAACTCCATGGCATCTTTGAGGTATATATCTATCTTCTTTCTTTGGAGTAACTTTTTTAACTAGTTATCATGTCTCGGAGCTGCCTAGTTCTCTTAACATAATATGTGGATTACTCCAATATTGATCCATTTGTTTGTTTGTTCAGGCAGCAAGTTTTGGAGGAACCAATATTGATCCAAGTGCCTGGGAGGATAAGAAGTGCCCTGGTGAATCACGCTTCCCTGCTCAGGTATCATCTTCAGATCTCTCTCTCTCTATGTGTATATATATATATGTTCGATAATTTCTAGTTACTCTATTATTACGTTGTCATTCTCATAAATTTTTGATTATTCCAGGTACGAGTAATCACTAGGAAAGTCTGTGAACCTTTGGAAGAGGATTCCTTCAGGCCAATTCTTCACCACTATGATGGTCCCAAGTTCCGGCTTGAACTGAATGTGCCCGAGGTAATTTCCATCGTTGAATGAAAAATATATATGATTTTATTTTTCGCAATGAACTAAACAAATGAACTCGATCATTGTGGTTACAGGCTCTGTCTCTCCTGGATATTTTTGCTGATCAAGATTCTTTCAAAGATATTTTCAAAGAAACTGTCAACACTACACTTGCATAAACAAAGATAGGTAAAAGTTAGAAGAGGCAACACAAGAACATGACTTTCGACAGAGAATAGAAGAAACATAGAATGGGTGTTTATTTATGAATACTATACTATACAACACTTATCAACAAGTTCCCAAGCCAAGATGAAAGGACGAGAATCTTCAGCGTATTAATTGCTGTCCATTTTTCTTCTTTGTTGTGGTTTTATATATATAGGGAGCAAATAATATTTACACAATAAAGATGAGTTATATATATATATATATATATATATATATATCTCGTTAGTTAATGTATAAGTTGAGGACCAAGGGAAGGGAAGGGAATTGTGCTTGCTGTAATTAACTTTCTAGTGGTGGAAGAGCCTGGGACCTTTAATTTGTTGTATATTTTCCTATCCCAAGTGGAGATGGTGTATGGTCCAATATGCGTGTTTTAAAAGCCATTGTAGTTTCAGTTACCGTCACTATTAGCTCTAGAGATGATACATACTCCTTTAATTTGTAAAATGAATGCCTTCTTCCCTTATAATAGATGATGATATCTTCATTTTGCTATATTAAGACTTCTGACTTTTGAAAAGATATATCTTTTTTAAAAAATATTTTTATTCAATTTATCAGCGTTTGTATATATTAATTACCGCATACAGACCAAATGGCGGTGCATGTGCTTGTTTTTATAGGTGTATTTGTTTTTGGTCATAGCGATTCCGGACCAAGCTATTAAGAACTGGACAAAGACTCAAGAGAACCATTCATAATCTGTCGAGCTTTAATTTAGCCAATAATAACGACTCGTACACTACAAGATCCATTTTTATCCATTACGATTCCTGTCTTCTAAACTAACAAGCGTTGTTTTGATTTTGATCTAGTCTATTCTCTTTTGGGGTTAAAAAAAACGTTGACTTCCTTGGTTAAATTCGTCGGAGGCGTGTCCGTAGAGCTGCTGTTTTTATGTTTTTGGCAATCACAAAAATAATAATCGAATATTATAATGTTCATTTTAGAAGTTGTGATATATGAATTTATATATCGAAATATAATAGATAGAGTAGAGTACAATAGATTCATTAGTAGCAGTTGCTGCCGTGTGTATTGTGATACATAATCAAAGATAGGATAGGATAGGATAGCAAGTATTGTTGATAAGAGACAGAGTAAGTAACTTAATCAATTAAGGCAAGCAGGGCAGTGCACTAAGCCATTTTCATTGCATTTGGGGCATCTCTGTTTGCCGGTGCCGGTGGGCAGTAGCAACTTACAGCTGCCGCCACATTCCAAACAGGGCACAAATCTGGCCCCACCACATCCTCCGCACGCTTGTCTGCCAAGGCCTCTCTCCACACGTGTGGCATTGAGTATCCTGCGGAGTCGACCCGTCTCGTTGAGGTGGAGCAAGTGGTGAATCCCACCTATATGCCTGCCCTTGATGAAAACTGCGGGCAGCGCGACTTCTTCTTGCCCCAATAACTCTTTCAATTCATTCAAGAATTGGGCGTGTAATGACACGTCTCGCTCGTCAAATACCACCTGGAGTCCTTGTAAGATGTCCCTGGCACGATTACAATCGTCGAAGGTGCGTCGAACACCGCCTAACGACGTCGTGTATATTACGACTCCGTCTGCGGCAGCCTTACCGGGGGGGCACTTTTGCTGGTACTCACTCAAGGGATCCAGCCGGTTGTTGTCCTTGGTCTTTGATCTCTCTAACCTGTCCTTCACCAAGAAGATGTTGTCTTTCACTGGTTTGAATTCTTCTACTGACGCATTGGTGTTTAAGTGGGTGCCGGTGCCGGTGCCGCGCATAGACTCGCTCTTTCTCAGGCTCTGTTCCTTGGAGGTTAATAACTTGGCATCTAACTCTTCCACAGTGTGAAAAGAAACCCTCTTTTGCGCCATAGGGGAAGGGGTTACTGAAGAATTAGCTGTGCCGTCGAGGGCGGGAGTAAGGTTCTGGAGTGCTTTGCTGACCTCATCCCAGGACTGAGGAATTTGAGTGGCCTCACCCTCGAGCATGTCGTCGAGCTTGTGCAAAATAGGGGGTGGCACGGCCTTTTCCTTTTCTTTGTCGATAGCTTGGGCTGTAATGATACTGTTTAGCTGCTTGAGCCATGGCTCTTCAATGGCGTTGATGTCAAACACCGCCAAGCTAGCAGCTGCTGGCTTGTACACGTCTAGGCCGCCGTCTACGTGCTTGGATGAGCCGCACCCCATTTTTCTGTCCGCCTATGACTGCTGTGATGTGAGTCTCACCGCAATTTTTCTCTATATAAAATATTTTCATGATTTCGTATTTCTGTCATATCATATCATTTAGATGTATATGTGGCTTTAAACGCAAGAGGTAGAGCAGAAGCACATTATCCATATGATAACTCCTCCTCCAAAGAGTTTCGGAATTTTTGGATTCCGTTCCCGCCACATCATCATGTCTGGCATTTGAGTTATTTACGTGCACCTCTGCGATGCTGCCACCTCATAATCAATTTCCTATTGATGGCCAGTGCCTGCGGGGATTAATTGTGGATGTCAATGACTTTCTTTTTTGTTTACTCAAATTTATGTCGCTAAGGTGTTTGCAGTTGCCAAAAATTCAGCAGGATTAGACAATAATAGCATCAACAAATTTTAAGCACAAAGTATCTTTGGCATGGCGCATGTCTATTGGCTTAAATGAAATAACATGTTACGACAAAATATATATCTATACAATAATAGGAAGGTACAACTGTTCGCGTGTAAATGCCAAAGTTCTGCATCAACACTGATGTTTAGGCTTAATTCTGTTCGTCAGTAAATTCGCCGAATAATAAAATCCTGCTAATTAATTATTAGGCTTCGGCGATTTCTCACCCTTGATGAGAATTTCTTGGGATTTTAATGTGATTCGTAAGAATATTTTAAGAAAAGAGACAAATATTGGTATGCCAACCCATTTTATGTGTCAAGTTCTATTTTTTTTCAACGGCTCATTTGTTTCAATCTCAATCTCTATTAACATCCGCGCAATCCTTTAGCTGCTGGACCAATAATTGTGAACATGGCCCCTTCCAATGACCCATTTAGGCCCACTGCGGAAGCTCATTTCGGATTTGCACTTATGAAATGCATCTTTTCTTTGGAATGTTTGTGTTCCAATCAATCCCAATGGTCACGGTCACAGGCCAAAAGTATCCAGAAAATTAAATGAATGATCCGTGAAAGTGTAATTAATAGTGTGCACTCCTATTCATCAGATAACTCTCTCTTCTAGTCTAAGGAAAGAAATTTGTTATTATTATGAAATTAAAATTGAACGCTAGGAAAGTAGAACACCATCTACGCTACTACCTCTTGAGCGGAAATTTGAAATTTGGCCTCTTTTTTTGTTCATAGTCAACTGTCTTGTCTCGTTTTCACTCATCACTCCACCAATCACCAAAAAATATTTCCTATCGGTCCAAAATCACATGGCCGCCGTTAACATCGCTCATGACACAATGTGCCTTTCCCACATGAGTTCTAGGATAGGATAATTGAAATTTGGCACAGATTCATTTATTGGTGCCCTCGACCATTTCGCTTACTGGAACATTTTCAATTCCATTCTTAATTACTACAAGCATACGCCGTATAAATATTGGCAAGGTTCTAAGTCTAAATCCACAGTCCCGTAAATTTGTCCTGCACGCTTTTGTTAGAGTGCCTTCCACACGATGTGCAGGCTTCGGTCATAGAGGATCGGCGGTACCATATAATAAAACATTGAAGGACATACTCTACATATTGCATTTAAACCTTGTTCCATGATGCCTACAAGTTACAGGACAATGTCGCCATGATGCATGATATTCACCGAAAAGGGAAAAGCCACGTCACCTGACTATCTTCCAGGACGCGAGTTTCGAAAGATCATTTCAGATATAAATGTTTTGATCTGCCAAAAGCATATGCTTATGTACTGCCGGACTCCATTTTCTTAGTAGCTTTTTCAATGGCAGGTACGTTCTTCTTTAAAGCTGGCCACTGCTCCTCCGTCAAACTAATTCCTGAGACACAACAGACATTGAAGTTACAGGCAACTTCAATTACCAAGCAGCTTCATAGGTTAAAATGAAATTCATATGTAGCACTCAATTGGGCAGTCTACTAGGTCAAACTACTAGCATTACCGTCACTTTTCAGCAGCAGTAACAACAAAGGGTCAAGCTTGCCTGTATAGCACACACACTGTGTGTAGTCATAGAAACTTCTTTGCCCTTCTTAGCAAACAGGCATGTCTATCCATTCTTAATAGAGCAGCATAACAACCATCAAGCACAAGTTCACAAGAACAGAATAGAACATACTATTTAACAGGACTAACCTAAAAAGGAATACGACAAGAGATAAGCTCAGACACATGACTATGTTTATCAAAAGCTAACAAAGATAAGCTGGATAAATTATGGTTTGCGGTGACACTAGCAACATCAAGGTTTCTATCTAGTCAAATGAGCAATACAATTGACACAGATGGTGATCTCAAATAACAATTGCTTGAATTCATTATAGTTCCTAATGATCTGTGTAAATAATGAGTAGGACAAAAATATTGAAATAACTAGCTAGGTGACAGCTCAGGGCCAGGAAGAACTCGCACCCTGATTTGTCAACTTAATCCATAATCACCTACCACAACCCCCCCCCCCCCCCAAAAAAAAAAAAAAAAGAGACTAATCCATAATTAATTACATATGGAGATGAGCTAGGTCATATACTCAACAACTTCAATCTTGTGTCGAAATGGACATCCATGACTGGGTTAAACTGAAAAGCGAAATGCTGAAATTGAGCTGAAGCTAGCTGAAGGAATTTTAATGAGCTTCTACCATATCTACTGCTAATGGCATTGAATACTTTGTGGGTAGAAGGTGTGCATAAGTCATCATACAGCAAATATTACAATAGAAAGAAACAATAATAGGTAGAGACTGAACTATGTTAATCTGAAGTTCAAAGTACTTGGCATAAACAATTAAATCAAAATGTCATAGGAATAATAAATTGCCTCCGCTTTATTTAAATGCAACATCTTGATCACAAGTTTCATATTTCCTTAGACAGTTAGAGCTGAATCAGCTGATTACGGAAAAAATGAGCTCGATTCTTTGTCCCCCTTCTTCTAGTTTGACTAAATTTCATGACGAAGATTAACAGGTATCAGGTGGTTCAAATATCAATTGCAGCCTATCACTACATAGAAATTAGAAACAACTAAAACATGATATCTCGAAAGCAAAAGTAATTATCTCTAGCATCAGCATTTAAAAGTAATACATTAGGGAAATGATCTATGTAACATTATGAATAGTGTAAATTATGAAGCTCCATAAGAAAATAGACTACCAGTGGAACTAGGAAGCAAGATTAGGGAAATGATCTATGTGTTATGGGTCCTCCTCAAGAAAATAGACTATCAGTGGAACTAGGAAGCAAGATTAGGGAAATGATCTATGTGTTATGGGTCCTCCTCAAGTGAGCCCACGGCCCATAATTTAAAATAAAATAGGGCTTATTGAAAGAAATAGAAACAGAGAGTGAAAAGAGGGAGGCTTCGCGAAGAAGAGAAAAAAAAGTTTTGCTCACTTTGGGCTCTGGCAGGGTCATTTCTTTATCGTTTCTCATGAAATTTATTTGCACTGTAAGTGTTTTATTTGTGTAATTAAATTATTTTTTTATTTTTTGTTAGTTAGTTTGTTTTTTATTTGGTTGATTTTATACTATTAGGTCAACCTGTAACGGTAAGATTTCACTTTGTTTATAGTGAATAGGGGCTGGATTAAGTTTTAGTGATTTGTTGAAGACTCTTTACTGTATTCATTTATTATTGATAGTGAAATTTTTTTGGACTAGTGTCATGTGATTTTTACCTCTTATTGAGTAGGTTTTCACATTAAAAATTATGTTGTCTAGTGATCTTTAATTTATGTAATTTTATTTTATTTAATTCCTCAAAATTTATTTCAACAGAAAAAGTGTATTAATATTTGCCCCAATTATTTCACTGTGCATCCCTCTTTCCCAACACTATGTAGCATTATGAATAGTCTTAAATTGTTAATTATGAAGCTCTACAAGTAAGCAGTGTTTTTCACGAATCGAAAATGAAGCAAGATATATAGACTACCTTTGGAACTAGGAAGTTCTTTGCCGTCCTTTCTATAGTATTCGCGTAAAGAGACCAAAGTTTTCCCTCTAAATTCCTAAATGGTCACCCTCCTCTTCTTTGACAGCTGAAAACCAGACCAAAAAATAATAATCGACAGAATCGTCTCTCAGTGCTTGTGTTTATTAGTACGAACAGAAAATTAGAGAAGATGAAACAGACTTTGCAAATTACGAGATCGCCATCATCGTCGTATTGCTTGGTACTTTCCTCTTGTTGATGCTGCTGCTCTTGTTTTCCCTCGAGAAAAGACTCTACAACCTGCTTCATCAAGGCTTTGTAGTGCGGCGCCGATAGGTCGAGGTCGAGCTCTTTGGACGCCTGCTTCCTAATCTTGGACTCTGTCGTCTCGTTCAAGTCTGATTCTTCAAGGATTCTTCGAACAGTTTTCTCGATTCTTGTTCGGATTTCAGCATCTATTTCTGCACTCTGGTTTTTGACACCGAAAACAAGTATAGTAGCAGACGCAGACACCCCCTGAAACTGAAACAGTAAAACTGAATGGCCGCAGCGGCTCGATGCTATTATTATTGCCAACTACGATAATACATGGGCAAATTTTTTTTTTTTTTCCTGAAAGAAGGTAAACTTATATTAACAGAACAAGAAGTTCCAATAAGCATAGCCTGAGGGTTAATTCAAAGCATTATAACATTTATTAGCTTTTCTAAAATGTGTATTTATGCCTAAACAATTATTTTGTGAACATTTATATCTAAACATTTTATCTTCTCATTCTTTGACAAAATTAACGAGTTAATGCCTCCTGTTTAAAACATTAAAGGCTTAATTAAACAATTTTATTCAAATTCAAAAAAGAAAAAGCTAATTCCGGAGTATCATTTCACTTAATCGAAAATATTTATCTCTTGGGTTTCCTGTACTTCGTGCTTGTTTAGAAGGAAGGATATCATGAATAAAAACATTTGGACTGTGTAGTTCAGTTTCTTATTAGAGGAAAACGCCTTTGTGCCATCTCTGTATCAGAAAATAGACACTACACTACTACTGACTACAGAGGCCGGTGATTTTATGCCTGGATAGAACACAGGAACAATTCCAATGCTTTCACTCGATTCAGCTTTTTCCCAGAAAACTTTTACAGATAATTGATAAGATGAGAACAGTTTTCCATATACATGTTTCCAGCATTTAGAACATTGGATAAGAGATTATGTACAAGACCCCAAATCCAAAGTCAACCACATTCATCAAGATTTCTTAGACCTTCTCGGAGATACTAATGTTTCTTTTAAGCCGTCTCCCAAAGTAAATGACCTGGTATACTGCTTCCGAACATGGGTTTACCTCTTAAATTTTCTCGGAATTTGCTTTTTGTTACTGCAAAAGTTGGAGTGACGTGCACTATTATTAGAATCCAAGGAGGGTAATGAAGTGAAACAACAGAAAATCATCTTAAACATAATAAGAAATGGGCAGCTCAAACAATATTTATGCTAATTCACCGGCTGTAATTTCTCTTCCATGATATTAACTTAGGCTGGTTTATAGAACAAAAACAAATAGAGGATACTCAATTTGAGAACAGGAATAATTGAAAGCCTCTTAAACTTCCCTAAGATACGCGTTTGAATTTTTTAATAAACTTCAAGAAATGAACTATCAACTGGAAAGTTCTTGTTTTGTTATACTGGAAGAAAGAACAAAATTTTACATAATGCCATCCCCGAAAGGAAAGCATCACAAGGATCTAGTACATTTACATTATATAAAATTCTACTCAAATATCGCTCGCTAAACTAGTCAAAACTAAAATTTCTGAATTCTATAACTGAGGCGTTGATAAGTAAAGATCTCGTCTAAATCAAAATTTGCTTTTATTTCGGTCAACATATGCTCTTCTTACAAGCTTGATGATGCAATAAGACGAGGAAACACATAAACCATCAAAGATAGATATAGAGGAACTATGTCAAGTGCAGGCAAAGTCATCTTTACCTAGCTGATGGATGCTTAAGGAAATTTCTATGTAAATCCTTATTTCAAGGTCTTGTTGAAGGCTAGCAAGTTAAAAGATCAATCGGGTGAGCTCATTTACGAAAGACCCTACTCTATGGAAAATTACCTTGACTGCACGTCACTACCAGTTCCTACAGAAGCTTTGTCACCACCGCGTCCAAAGGCAACTTCATTCATACTTTGTCCTTGTCGCCTATACCTACCACCAGAGGCCACAAATCCAGGACATGGCCTGTAAGCCTTTATAGGCCACCAGCCAAATCCTGGTATTGTTGCAATCCCACCTTGAATCCTTCCTTCACCATTGCATCCTTTCTCTATTTCTTCTCTTCCACATGTCTTACAACCACTGTGGAATTATGTTAAGGGGCCAAGAGAATCAGCAACATTTGTTTTGTAATTGCACCAGACCATAACACAAGAAACATAAAAAAGGCTTCTCTTAAAGGTGTCCGCTGACGTGGTCATACGTGTTTCTATTATCAACAAATTCAACACATAGCAGAGCTATGTCCAAGGATAATGCAGACATGCTATTTGAAACTTGGGAGCCAGCATTTAAATTTTACAAAAGATTATGATGAAATCCAATACAAAAGCTGGACAGTCACCAGGATTTTGTTGAAAATGAAAAGAGCGCAGTAGAAATGAAGGAAAATTCATTGACAATACATTTAGACAGTAGAAGTGGGCATACTTTCTCTCCATTCATTTACATTCCAACCAAGCACGCCGAGGTCCAAGTGGATTATCGTTTATCAGCTAACTGCTGTGGAGGAGGGAGAGGGGTGCCAAATAGAATAATTTTTGAGCAGTGTATTGAAGGAAAAGAAACGATGATCACAGGAACATGATTTCCTCTAGTAACAGTGATGTAGAATTAGCAAGCCCAAACCCAACACAAGACAAGAAGACCATTTTAGGTGGACCTCTAACTCGTGCCAAAGCTAAAAAACTCAGATTAGGCCTAATAAATTTATTGAAGTATGAAAAGACTTGAAGAAAGTCATGTTCTTTCAAAAAAGCCATGTTTTTTTTTTCTAATTTTTATGTAATTTTTGTGCATAATTTATGTTGTTTTATTTCGAAGGATTGTGACTCTTAGAAAAGGTTGTATCTCTTAAGAAGCGTCATGTCTCTTTGTGTTGTGTCTCTCAAGAAGGGTTGTGTCTCTTTGTGTTGTAACTCTTCAGAATGATTGTGTCTTCTAAAAAGGGTCATGTCACTTGTCTCCAACTAGTATAAATAGGCATAAATGTAACTCAAAGAGGATCATATTTCAGATCACATCTTTTTGTGTATCAATTTTATCTCTTATCTAACTTAGGTTAGTGGCTAGAACAACCGATTTCTTATCACTCACTTCTTTCTACTTTCTTGAGTGTGGCGAAATCAAACCAAGTTAACTTAATTGTGGCGCCAAAGGCTTATCAATTGAGTTAAATTGATTTTCTTTTTTTGTTTCATTTTTAAACCCTAATTCAAAAAATTAACAGTGACTTCCGCCTCAATTATTTCACATCAAACAGTACATTAGTACCTATGAGGAATCTGATCTCTAGCGTCTTTGGCGGTGGGTTCTGATTGAACAGCAAGTGCATCTGGTGAAGAAGGATCGTCTTCCACAAGAGCAGTTGAAGAGGGAGAGGAAAGAGTAAAAATCAACCTACAAGGAGGAGGGTAAGTAACAGTTGCTGAGCATTGCTTCTGGTACCGTGGGCGTTTAGGAAATAGGGTGCGAGTCTGGTGAGGAACCGCACCCGGGAAAAGTGGTCATTCCCTTTCCCTCGCTGTAACTGCGAGTGAGGTACTCAAGTTTACCTGACCACCTCCGTTCCGTTATCATTTCATTGCCCCTTATCAGAACTCCGTTTTTATCTTTCGTAGATATGATTCATATGCCTTCATTTTTGGTGTTATTATTAATTAATTTTATGATACACGTTTCTTATCATTAACTAGATTATTCCCCCGTCGGATACTATGTGTTTAATCATAATATGTTATTCAATTATATATAATTAAGAAATCAATTAGAAAATTGGTAAAATAAGAAACCATTATATAATCATAACATTACTGTAAAAAGAAAAATTATGGTAATAATTGAGAAAAAATTAATTATTTTTGAAAGCAAAATAAAATAATTTTAATTAAATAAGTTAATTTTGCATTGAGTTGGGAATATTTGTTTTCTCTAATTTTTGAGGATAAAAGAGCTCTATTAACCTATAAGAAGCATTTGAATGACAATAAAGAAAATGCCAAAGGGACTTTCCAGTGAGTAGAAAAATACGAAGAGCTTCTTGACAAAGAGTTTAGCTTGAGAAAATGGAACCAATAGGAGAATAAAATTGGTATACGTATCATCAAGAAGAATACAAATGATATACTTCAAAATGAACAATTGTTTAATATGAAATAGAACCACGTCATTCCTATTGGATAAGTTAGTTTCCACATGACTGTACCATTAGCTAGTGCACAGTCATGTATGTGCATGTAAGAATACAAATGCCATGCCATTAGCACTTCCTCATTATTTTACCTCTAAATATAAGTATGTTATCATCATTACAAGTAGAATTTTAATCGGCATTAATCAATATGTTATCAAGCTCATTAATGTTCTCAGCCTTGTCCCATATTTAAGTTTTCCTTTTGGTGTTAAGAATCCATCCGGTCAATCTCAGCCACTACATTGCACCTCAACGACCAATACAGATTAGCAAAGCTATGCTCATTTTGATGTTATACAAACCGCTTGAAGAGTTTGGTAAAAATATGTTCCGCATGGAGGAGACCATAGGACCCAGGATAAGTGCTAAATGATTCACTCCAATCATGGTATATGCCAAAAAGGCCTCGTTAATTTGACCAGTTAATGGAAGGTAATTTAGACAGGACATCCATTTAATAGAAGAACTTTTGCTTACCCTCCATAGACAGATCATATCCATGACCATTCCTCATGTTTGATCAGTTAATTTTCATTCCATTCAGATGGATAAGGATTGGACAGTACACATTTCTAGGGTTCGTAGTCTGCAGTAAAATCTTCGGGGGTTACGCTTTTCATAAACTTCAACTTGGGAACTCGACATGGCATATGAAGATTAGGCTGGGCCTTCAAGACTTGATGAAGAGCATGAAGGGAGAAAAATTACCTGTATACTTGGGAAAGTGCTACAATCAGTGTAATCCTGGCATTAGAAAAAGGAGGTGGTGAGGATTTCATCATTTCTTCTGGAAGATAGAACAGAAAATATAGGAAGGACAAAAGAAAAAAATTATTATATAAACTTCCAAAATGAGAAAAGAATTCTAGACCTCTAACAGTGGCTATCAATATTGCTCACTTAGTCACATATATGCTGTAGCCACAATCTATCTATAAAAGATAAGGAGAATGAATCAACAGAAGCTACATTCAAAATGGGTTAGAATTTGATTTTGAGAACCATACTCTACCTATTCTTGGGTCGCCCAGCAATGGAGGAGTTAGCTTTAACACCCTTCTCTTCATTAGGTAGAGTTTTCACAGTCATGGAATCGCCAACAATAGCTTCAATGTTCTTAAACCAATGCTAGTGGCTTGCCGTCATGCCAACGATAGTTTCAATCTTCTTAAATTAGGTTTATTTAGTGCTGACTTTGCAGCAGAGAAGGCATTTCCTGCCAAAAGTCCAACCTAATAACATTTCTCAGAATTACCATTCAGTTTTTGACTATGCATCAGATGCAAAAAAAAAAAAATTCAACCAAAACATGATTTATTTTATTAGCGAATCCATAATTGGAATAATTAAAACATACTACGTAACAGTGATTAAGAATCATTACCTATCGGCAGAGTTATCATTAGGCATCCTATAAGTATTATGACTACCATGAAGCAAACAATTAAAATACTGTGTACAGTGATTAATTCTGTCACAACAACATTATAAGAAATGAAATGAAAAGTGAAGAAAAAGCCTCTACTGCAATTGTATTAACAAAGAACGCATCCATGGCAATCACAAAGTTGACAATTTCATTCAAACCACTGCAAGTACTCCCAAAAAAGTAGCAAGAATGCGACTTAGAAGTGAAAAATATTCTTTCTCATATCACCAGAAACATATCTTCCATAAAAAAAAAAAAAAAAAGGAAAGGGAAAGAAAAAAGAAAAAAGCAGTTGGGTTATGCCAAAGTCAATCATAAAACCAGTGCATACCTTGATACCAAAATACCTTCTTAGATACTGGTAAATCTAAGAAAAATCAGAGAAATCAAAAAAAGAAAAGAAAAATTACATCAGAAAATAGTACAGATTGATTTCAACTCCATTATAGATTGATAGCAGCTAATTGTCCACCCTGAAATCCATCGAGAACAGAACACATGTTTAATGTAGTCTTTGCAATGCATTGTTTATGCCAAAATACCCCAATAACTGAAAAATATGTAAAATGTGCACTTTTTTTTTTTTCATTAACTCTGTCTTAACTTGATAGTTTGCAGCCTTTAAGAGCACTTTCCCATATTATTTCCTTTTTAACTACAAAGGAACTTCTACTCATGAGAAGGAACAGTAAACGAAAATATTGTCCTGAAGATGGTCATAAAAAGATCAAATTGAAAGCCTACATCACTCTTATCAATGGGATAACTTTCGGAATGCAAGTATGCCACCACCCTTCTTGAGACCAGGAAAACCCAACAATAAATACATCAACTTCAATTCACATGGTAAGCAAGTCCTTTAAGTAAAATAAAGAATGTCAAAAGCAAGCCAGAACAGGATGGAAAACAAAAGATTCAACAGCAATTCAGCAAAAAGAAACAATGAACTATCAAGAAGGTTCATGTCAAAAAAGAATCTACTAAAAAGTTCAAGTCTTTGCATTTTGTGCCGTATAGTGTAAGTGTACCAAATCCACTCTGCTTTGAACTATCAGTCAGAAAATATATGTAGTGAAGCAGGTAATCTTTTTTCTAACAATTACTCATCTACTATTATTTTACTTAATTATTTGCAAAATTTGACCTATCTGGAAAAATGAAAGTTTAATTTTCAAAGAGTCAATCTTTCTAAGAAAAATTTGACTTAGATTATTTGGATCCAAGAGTTCCACTGGAAGCGGATATAATTACTATAGTTTGTTAGCAGCAGAGAGTTGTGCTCTTGCTAAATTACTACATTCAGTAGATTGTGGTCTTCCTTTCTAGCAATTAAATTAAGAGACATTCGTTACCTTCTTTTAGGAGTGGTTAAATATACAAATATAAGACAAGCTTGAAGAGCAGCCATCGGTGGAAGTGGATGGAATTTAAATTTAAATTTTTGCCATCTTTCTTCCCATGTTCTGCAGAGTAAACAATAATGAGAAGGGGGAGAGGGAGCGCAAGTTTCATTCATAGGGAAAACAAAAGCAAAGTCGAAAGGATCATACCCCTTGTGCCGTTCTATCCTTGTAGTCGATTCAAGCAACGTTGTTCCCGCTTGCTGGTTGAAGAAGGTTCGTGGAGGTGCTCCTTTGCAGAACTGAGAAACTGCCGCTGCCACCGCGACCGAACTGAGGAACCCGTTGAATCACGCTCACCGCTATCCAATATCCATTTGCGTCGGTCACCGATTTAATAGAATTTTTTTTTTAATCGAACCCTAATCCCAAATAGAATAAGATAGCGCTTTGATAATAAGTTTGTTCCCTCTGCCTTTGATTGCAGATTCGTGGGTTTCAGCTGACGAAACTTCCATTTACCTCTCTCTTTTGAAATTTGAAAATTAACTTTCTTTTTTAAATTGGTACCACGAGACTTCTTCTGGTGAGGGGATGAAAGTTGTGATTTGGAGCTGATGCCAAGGGTAGAATAGTGAACTTAAGAAATGATGAAGGGCAAAATGGCCAAGGGAGATTGCTTATAGGGGCAAACATGAGAAGCAAATGAAAAATTGATGAGGTGTCAAATGTTAAGTTGATGAACAGTCAAAAAGGCAATGGGGTTACCAAGGGACG
Source organism: Bauhinia variegata (assembly GCA_022379115.2). Taxonomy (NCBI): domain Eukaryota; kingdom Viridiplantae; phylum Streptophyta; class Magnoliopsida; order Fabales; family Fabaceae; genus Bauhinia; species Bauhinia variegata. The sequence continues at coordinate 193,782 of CM039433.1, forward strand.
GGTTATTATGATAATATTAAGATTATTATTTACATGCAAGATCTGCCACGGATGATCTTCAGCTCTTCATGGGCTCGATCGGGAATTATATTCATAATAATTGACAAAAATGAAATCACTTTAAACTAAATTTAATATTCAATCAGAGGCCTTCAGTCGTCACTACTGTCAAAAAATGCACATAGTAAGAGGCACAACAAAACTGGAATGCTTTCGCAAAGGCTCCAACAACAACTGATTGACCTTTCGCTTCCTCACCTCACTGTTGCCATCTAAGACGCCGAGTCACTCCCTCATCTGACATGATTCAAAAAACTTTCATCCTTCTTGTGTATTACTTTGATTCATTTACTGTACTTATATAAATTTTTTTCTTGCGCCATTGTTACTTCTGTCCTATACTATATACAGGTATGAAAATGGAATAGGGATTGAAAAGAAAACAGATCTTCCAAGAAATCATGAAAATTTCAAGCATCTTTGCTTCTGCGAATAAATGCCACCTTTTGTAACTAGTATCAGACATAACAATCGTATCATCTCTTCTCTCACCGTTATCCATGCACAATCTGTTGCTCCACATCCCCATTCATCACAGAGCTGTGATGATGAACCATATACCACCGTCCATTATGGAACTCAAAGACATTAGTCACATTGAATGGCCCTGTATCCATGTCAACGTACGTTTTCATGGTAACCCAAGCCATGTCTGTCAGGACTCGAGCTCGCACATCCCTAACCTGAAAGTTCAATCCTTGCTCCCAGTTAAATATAAGTTGCCAACTCTGCATTACCGCGTTATATCTGCAGCATGGAGGATTACGTTACTCAATATGCATTAGCTCCCCAGTTTAGGAGAATTCACATTTATTTAAATAGAAAACATCATATAATTTCACAAAACCCAGAAGTTCCAGCATCATTTAAGAAAAGAAATATTTCACGCCTTATTTTCATGTAGTGGGAAAATGTATGTTCTAACATAAATTGATACAGCATATATATTTCAGAGTATTGAACTCAGTGATACAGAGCCAGTTTCATGAACTAGAAGCTAATAAATCTGAGAATTCTATCACATAATCACAAATAAAAAAATGGAAAAAAGCAACGCGATTATAGCGCCAGAGCATTGTACACAATCCAGACTTTTTTGTTCTTTACATACCTAGCTAATTGACTTCCAAGTTTGCTACAAAATTCCACAATGGCAACTGAAGTCATCAATCAAATTACAAGATTACTAATGCCCAAATTTTGAATATACAGCATCTGCCAAGGACCTCATAAACTATGTCTTCAATTATCATGGCATACTATGCAAGCCACCAAAATATTTTACTCATGAAAAACTATGTCATAAAATATCAAATAAATATGTAATATCTACACAAAATGAATAAATGAAAAATAGAAAGGAAGATAGAATAAATAAGAAATAAAAATTAATACCCTGAAAAAAGTTCTCCTGAGGCGTGAATACATTTCACGTAATCCGCATTTAGCCAAAAACGACTCATAGCTGGAAGAGACTTTCCTCTTACAATGTTAAAGAATTCTGTGTTAACATTCACAATTGCTCGCGTTGCAGCGTAATAAGCTTTCCAGCCATTAATTGGTGTAACACTATCTTGTTCCAATGTGAAGTCCTACAAGTAGAATTTAATTAAAAAAGGTGATAGCTGAAGACAGAAGAGAAAAATGCGAATGAAGGATCTAATCTGAAGAGTTCAATGGAAGCAATCACACACATATTCTCGATCATATAATTGGCAGAGAACCTATGTCAGGGATTTTTACTTCCCCGAAACTATTTCAACGGGAAAGCAATAAATGTGACAGATTTAATCTGGGAAACTTCAAAGGCATCTCAATGTAATATCACCAACATCAAACTAACCTTATAAATTAATCAAAACTTTCCCCTGATATTGGAAATCAAAACAAAGCTTGTGAATTGGGCAACTGTGCTGGGAAAGATACACTTACTTCAAACTACTAAGAACCAAGAGCATATACAACATTACACAACAAGGCTCACATAATTGAAAAATACTCTCCAAAGGCGTAGCTGATATGTGACTAACAATACCGATTTCAATCTTACGTCAAGTTGACATCCAAGCAAACATAAAAAGTACCATCTCAAGCAGATTTTGCATAGAAAATAAGTTAAGGGTTCAGAATTTACCTTGTGATACAGCGCTTTCCAAGCATTGTCATCATTTGCAGCTTTTCGCATCAAAGAATTTGTCATTGACAGGCGACACAAACTCGGATAATCCAAGTAACTCAACGCGTGCGTCGTAATCTCGGGAACCAATTCCTCCATCATTGACGCGCCGGTTCGTCGGTCCCCTAACATTGCCGGAGTCGGGATCGGAGCAGGAGTTGGCGTAGCCTCCAACATTTCTGTCCCTACACCGTTCAAGTAAGGTACAGAACCCGTGGAGGAAGAATCCGAATTTGCAATAGTACCGTTACAAGAACAAACACAATCGCAAGATTTGGTCACACAGGAGGGGTCCGAATTGATCGATGATCTCAATTTCTTGGGAGAATAGAGGAGAGGGAATGATCTGACGAAGGTGACAAGGGCCAATAGAAAACAGAGCACAGTTACTGTTACAGCTACAAAGAAAGGATGAGATAAGACGACCACGGCGATGCTGAAAATAGACGAAATCTCCATTCATAAGACATGAAATCTTCCCAAAACATGAAACCCTAGAAAATTATTCTCCGCAAGTTCCACGATGGGTATTATGGTTCGCCGTTAGGGTTTTTCGTAGGGCCTCGGTTCCTTCTTGCCGGGAAGAGACCTTTTGCGTATTTTCCTCAAACCCTAGTGCTCAGAATTTGAAGAAAGGGGGGGAAGGGGAGGTGGGCTTGGATGTTGAAACCGGCAGCCAAGTACAAGAAGTAACTGACTGAAAGAAAGAACGCAATTATTTTGGCTCTACAAATTCGAAAAAGAACGCAATTTTTTTTGTTTTTTGCTAAGTGGGTCAATATTAAAATTGGAATATACATTTTTTTAAAAAAATGGAAATTACTGATAGAGCCTCATGTAAGGATTTGCAAAAGTAATAAGAAAAAATACCTCTTAGGCTCCATTAAGAAGAAAACATTTTCAGGCTATATATATATATCTTAATTTCCCAATTACATACATAATTGATAACACTTGTAAATAGAAATTGTTATGGACTAGGCCCACGGGGCCCAAACATCAAGCCCTACATAAGGCTTGGCAGGGGGGCTCCATCAAGACACACACATGTCTCACAACTCTAAAATCACTTTCACAACATTATGTTATGGACCAGGCCCACGGGGCCCAGACATCAAGCCCTACATAAGGCTTGGCAGGGGGGCTCCATCAAGACACACACATACCTTACAACCCTAAAATCACTTTCACAACATTGGTGCGGTGAGCATGGACGGTAGCTGCCACCTCCTCTAGCTAGCTCCTCACCATTTTCTTTGCTACCATTTTCTACTTCTTTGCGTTTCTCTGTCAATCTATCATATGGATGCTTTCAATACTACCTCTCATTCTGTGTTCTGGGTTATTCCGAAGACTGCATCTTTCGAATTTTTGGCTGAAAGCTTACTTGATGCAGAGAAAATTCAAGTGTGAGTGCTGGTGAATATGAATCAGACCATGCGAACAACGCCGCGACCCAAAAAGAAAATATTCAAGTTTTACAGTTGGTGCCCCAGTTTCCAATAATATGGTGATCGACAAAGGGAAGGAAAAATCCCAAGAAATCTGACCCAGCACCAAATTCGACTTTGCCATTAAGTTGAAGTTTTTTTTTTTTCAAGTGTTTTAATCTCTGTTCCTCCCACTGAGCATCATCGCGCAGCTCATAGCTCCGTTGGCACAGCAGAGTGCCCCCATGAGGTCAGTTAGTTTTATTGTTTGAAGCGTGTTTTTGTTCAAGTATAATTTCTCCCATTAAGCATCAACAAGCCGACTCGGAGCTCAGTTGGTTGAGCGGAGTTCTAATATCCTTAGGTCAGAGGTTCAAATCTGACTCGGGTCGATATTTTTTTATCAGTATTTTATTTATATTATAATATAAATTCTTCACCTAAGTGTCAACTAAACCGACCTTAGCTTAGTTGGTCGTCCAGCATTTCAGAATCCCTTTGGTCGGGGGTTCGAACCTTACTTGGGTCGGAATTTTTATTAAAGTGATTTTCTCAAATATTAGTATTTGTCGCTGACTTAAATTTCATCAAGACCGACCCGAGCCCAGTTGGTCGTGCGGAGTTCCAGAATCCCTTTGGTCGGGGGTTCGAACCTCGCTCGGGCCAGAATTTTTATTAAATCAATTTATGTCTGCTTTAATATTAAATTCCCGCTTAAGTTTCATCAAAACTGGCCCGAGCTCAGTTGGTCGTGCGGAGTTTCAGACTCCCTTTGGTCGGTGGTTCGAACCTTGCTCGGGCCGGAATTTTTATTAAAGTGATTTATGTCTGCTTTAATGTTAAATCCCCGCCTAAGTTTCATCAAAACCGACCCGAGCCCAGTTGGTCGTGCGGAGTTCCAGAATCCCTTTGGTCGGGGGTTCGAACTTCGCTCGGGTTGGAATTTTTATTAAATCAATTTATGTCTGCTTTAATGTTAAATCCCCGCCTAAGTTTCATCAAAACCGACCCGAGTCCAGTTGGTCATGTGGAGTTCCAAACTCCCTTTGGTCGGGGTTCGAACCTTGCTCGGGCCGAAATTTTTATTAAAGTGATTTATGTTTGCTTTAATGTTAAATCCCCACCTAAGTAACATCAAAACCGACCCGAGCCCAGTTGGTCGTGCGGAGTTCCAGACTCTCTTTGGTTGGGGGTTTGAACCTTGCTTGGGCCAGAATTTTTATTAAAGTGATTTATGTCTGCTTTAATGTTAAATCCCCGCCTAAGTTTCATCAAGACCGGCCTGAGCCCAGTTAGTCGTGCCGCCTTCCAAAATCCCTTTGGTTGGGGGTTCGAACCTTACTCGGGCCGGAATTTTATTAAATAAATTTTCTCAAGTATTAATATTTATCTCGGGTTTAAATGTCATCAAAATCGACCTTAGCCCAGTTGGTCGTGCGGAGTTTTAGAATCCCTTTGGTCGGGGGTTCGAACCTCGCTCGGGTCGAAATTTTTATTAAATCAATTTATCTCCGCTATAACATAAATTCCTGATCTAAGTTTCATCAAAACCGACCCGAGCTTAATTGGCAAAGCAGACCGATGGCAAGCTCGGAGGTCCTTGGTTCGAATCCACCCTGAGGTCGGTAAATTTTATTATTTAAAGCATTTGTTTAATTCTGTTTATAAGATTTATTCTCCCACCAAATATCACCGACCCGACCTGTAGCTTGATGGTAGAGGGGAGCATCCAAGGCGTAGGTCCTTGGTTCGAGTCCTCCCACGACCAAATGTTAACTTTTAACTTGTTTGATCTTGTTTTAATATTTATTCCTAACCCAACTATCACCGACCAAACTTGTAGCTCAGTTAGCAGAGGGAAGCGTCTAAGGCTAAGGTCCTTGGTTCGAATCTATGCTTAGGCAGGTTTGAAATTTTTTATCATTTAAAGCAACTAAGCTCTTTTCTGTAGCAAAAACATAGAGATCTTTGTGGGGATTATGGTCGACACACCAAGTATTAATTAAAATACTATTTCTCACATATTATCTTTGGTACAAGGTATTATCTCAACTATTACTTGTTACATATTATTTTGTACCAAGAACTTACTTTGTACTAGGAAATTACTGTGCAGCTCAAGGAAGCATACCACTTGAACCTGAGCACTGAGTTATCGTCATAAAGGAATACTTGACACCCCGCCTCAGTGATACGCTCTATCGAGCTTTACTACACCCCGCCTCGAGGATACGCTCCATCGAGCTTTACACCCCGCCTCCGGGATACACTCTATCGAGTTTTACACCCCGCCTCCGGGATACGCTCTATCGAGCTTTGCCACACCCCATCTCGGGGATACGCTCTATCGAGCTTTATTGCACCCCGCCTCAGGAACATGCTTTCTCAAGCCTAGCTACACCCCGCCTCGGGACACATACTACCAAGTCTTACGACACCTCAACTTGAGGACACTTTGAAATTTTATTACTTACATGTGTCGATCCTTAGTATGCAAGAGATCAAAACAACATTAGCTCGGATTTCCATGAGACCAAAAATTCAAACAAAATAATGCAAGTGCAAGCTAGATTAAAGTGTACGGGTGAGCTCATCTTTTAGTTTAAATTGTTGTTACTATTCTCTCTAAACATTTGAGCGCCTATTCAATTTGCATGTCAATACTATTAACTCAAAGCTTTTTCCCATGATCCGTTGACGGTAAGATCAGCCAAAGTGGGCTTCACCCATTTTCTGAATTCTCGTTCTTCACTAAGTAATTTGTTGTAATTGACAATTATTTTCTGACGGTCAAAGAAAAATGGGAGATCGCCTATATTCATATACTCTTGTACGCTAATGAAAATATCTCATAACCAAAGACCAATTCGTTTTGTTTTATTCAGTTACGAATCTCCGTAGCACTTAGAACATAGGTTTTGCATGGCACGGTCACTAAACAAACCACAATTATTTGCGCACACTCAGCACATCCGCACATTCGTCACAGGAAGCCAACTTGTGGGCTTGTTAGATATTGTTCTCGCACCACCCGCTCCTACAACACCTGTACCTAGCCCATTAAAGCCCTGACCCAAACTAGATGATTAGTCGTCAAAACTTAGATCGGGCATTCGTGGATCGTACAAAATTTTGACCATCATGCATACCTCTTCACAATTGAAGCTTCTTACAAACCACCTCTACAAATAGAAATCACCTAGCCAAGTCATAAGTTGCAATTCAGAGTTAACAGACCGCCACATTGATCTTGCTTTTCAAACTTTCAATCCTTGGGGATTGAGATTCTCCCTGCGTTGAACATAAATTAAATAAAAATAATAAATAATGACAAATAAATTCATAAATAATAGTAATGAATGTTCATGAACAAACATAAGAAAATAAAGAAAGGACAACCAAACCAAGTACCGCAAATGTTAACCCTTCTCCTCTCTCCTTATTGTTCTCGACTCAAATCACTATAAATAATTATACTTAAATAGGCATGATAAGACAAACTTTGCTAGTTCGAAAGCTCGACTCGTCGACCTTCCGACCTGGGGGGCTTATGTTATGGACCAGGCCCACGGGGTCCAGACATCAAGCCCTACATAAGGCTTGGCAGGGGGCTCCATCAAGACACACACATACCTCACAACCCTAAAATCATTTTCACAACATTATGTTATGGACCAGGCCCACGGGGCCCAGACATCAAGCCCTACATAAGGCTTGGAAGGGGGGCTCCATCAAGACACACACATACCTCACAACCCTAAAATCACTTTCACAACAGAAATACACACAAAATTATGTCACGCGAGCAAAGTTTAAATTGCCATACAATCTAGATAACACTTATTTTTTTTTTTATTCAGACAATCTAACTAACTTAAAAAATGCTTCATTTGTCATTATTAAAAAAAAAACAAAACTTCCACGAGCTCTCCTTGCCCTTGATCTTTTCCCTGTGGTGCCTCCTATTCTTATTCTATTCTAAGCTTGGCATTGGTCAAAGGAAATTGTTTTCAATTTTTGCATTACTCTGAATGCACCATTTTGCGATAAAATTCTAAATATATAAATTCTATCTTCCTCACGTCGTGTTGAATTCATCATTTGGGAACAAGAGAGGATGATAGTTCTGTATTTCGCAATTGATGAGATAAGCAACCATTCGTATTCCTATTGCGAATCACTAATCCAAGCAACTGCAGAGTTCAACGCGTCGTGGAGCTCTAGTGTGTGAATTGAAGGTACAAGATGAGAAGAAACTTATGATGAATTTCGAAAGGCAAGAAGAAACCCTTATCGAGCTTGCAGAAGAAACTCTGGTTGGTAATTCTGTGATCTTGACAGATCAGAAATTGAAACTAGGAATAATATTAATACTGCAGCTACTGAGGCTCAAAAGAATGCAGTGGAGCTGAATTTGTCCAGACTATCACAAGGCCTGGATCAAAGCAAGAGATCCAGTGATCTCTCTCAATTATCCACCCACTTTCTTGCCTTCTTTTTCTCTGCTAGGAAAAGGGAATAGTTATGCAAAGATGCTGTAACATCTCACGTTAATGCCCTGCTCATAGAAAATAGCATTCCAAGGTTGTCTTTGAGAGTATTCCTGCTTTTGTATTTTTCTTCAGCCATATCAAAAGGAAGCCTCAGTACGCTGAAAAGGAAAAAAAAAAAAAAAAAAAAAAAAAAAAAGAGTAAGAAAGGAAATGAGTCAAATAAATGAAAAGAAAAATAATAGTCTTGAAATCTGTTTGGTATGTAATGAAAAAAAAAAATTTTATTTCTTTTGTAATATTTGATTTGCATAAAAATTTAAAAGAATGGAATATATATTTTTATGTAAATACAAATTTATCATTCTCTTAAAACTTTTATATATATATATATATATATATATATATAATATCTCTATTTTTTAATTTAATTACCATAAATTTCATGAATAATAATAAAAAATAAATTTAAATTTTTATAATTTAATTTTAATTTTATAACTTTGATTGATACACAAATTTTAATGTAATTTTAATTTTAATTTTATAAGGTAATTTTATAATTTTATATATAATGTAATTTTATAATTATAATTATAATTTTTAATCTTATAATATAATTTTATAATTTATATACAAATTTAATTTAAATTTTATAATTATAATTTTAATCTTATAATATAATTTTATAATTTATGTACAAATTTAATTTTAATTTATAATATAAAAAATTAAACTTGATTAATATATAAACTTATATAATATAATTATAATTTTATAATTTTTTTTTTTTTTTAAATAAAAATTACTTTCCTTTCCTTTCTCTCTTTCTAATTTAAAAAAAAAAATTGTAATCTTTAAATGATAAAAAGTTCATATATTAAAAAAATGAGTTTTTTTTTTTATCTTAAAACTAATTAAAAAAAAAAAATAAAGCGCATTCATTTTTTTCTCCTTTTCCTTTCCTGCATACCGGCCTAAATAAAGGGACCTTGACACCATTGCTTCAATGTCAATGGTATGCCTCTCTGTTTCCCCATCTATTTTCTACTTCTGTGGGTGACATGACATTCCTGTACTTTGATTTCAGATTAATTAGATTGCCGTGCTAGTAGCTAGCCTTTTGTTTGCTTGCTTCGAATTTTCAAGTTAATTTGGGTACACGTGTTGACCCTTTCGGTTCACACAGGTATGCCAGAAAATTAGAGGTGAGTTTACATTATTTGCTTTTTCTTTCTTTGATGATTGGGGAATTACGTCGAGCGTCACCGTTGTCAATTTGAAGCTTCATGTATTTAAAAGAAAAGGGAAAAGAATATGACTAAGAAACATGTTATTAATAAAACAAATTCCTAAACTTGTATGAACTAAATTTTTATCTCAATGAAATATTTGACTTCAACAGTAAGAAAATGTAAACTTCCTTGTACAAATACATATCCGTACTCCAAGTTTCTTGCTGTCAATAGAGCCTAGAGAAATAATTCAGTTTATGTAGTTTCTTCTTTTGAGTGAGTTTGTAAGGCGTACTCCAAGTTATGCTCTTGTTCTTTGATGAACGGAAGGCTGCCAGGATTTTCCTCCTCCAACAGAAGATGCAAAGGTGTTTGTGGAGGGTATTTGTTCAAAATGAAGTCTATTTCTTCACCACTGATCTCTTTCTGACTAAGAAGAACCTGCTTTTCCACTTTATAATCAGTCACAGTGATAAGTAACAACAGAACTTGCAATCAAAAGGTTAATCTGATTTTATTCAAGAAAAAATAAAAAAGAAAAGCATTAAACCACTTTAATCTCAACTACCAAGGAAATGATAGCTTTCACACTATGCTTGAAACATTATATTGATCTCCCTTGTAAAACTGTAATCATTTTAAACGAACGTAGATTTACCTTTATAGCCTTGAGCAAAGCTGCATGGTGCCTCCTAAGAAGAGAAACTGTCCTTCCGTACATGTCACGTATCAGCTCTTCAGTCCTTTCAGCAACTTGATCATCCAGCTTGAAATTCAAGGGAGGTTCAATCAAGTTGTAGTCATCATAAAGTGATCCTTCAAAATCCAGCCTTGGGCCAACAAATTTAACTTTCTTCCTCCAGGGTGGCGGTTCTCCATGAATGACCATCGGATTATCCAAATTCCATCTGTTAGGATAGGGGTTAAGAAAGAAGAGCCAATACCACAGAGGAAAGTAAGCTGAAATGTGAAGTATACTACAAAATTAATCGACTCACGAATGACTGACATGGTCAATATTTTGCGAGCAAGCCAAGATGCATCTGCAAGGTAGTCAACTGAGGCTCTTGATGTGTCACGTCCATATATGACCTCCTCTGCGGCTCTAGCTCCAAGCAAAACCTGTGTGACAAGACAGACTCGAGCTGATTTCAACCCATAAAAGAATAATTAAGACAACATGTGTACTAAGTGTATGTACCTGAAGGCGATGCAGCAGTTGAGGCTGACGCCCAAACATGTATAGTTCATCGTCAAGTCGATGAAATACCACTTGAGATAATGTCTATCAGATCATTAACCACATGTACACAATAAGTTTCTTTATTTATATATATTTCCACAAGTATTAAAGAACCTTTTCAGCCAAATCAATCTGACTAAGGCGCAAACAAGCAAAATAAATAAATTAAATTAAATAAACCCACTCAGGCACTACTTATTTAGCGCAAAAAACCCACCAATCAGGCTACACTCTACTAATAGTTACGTTGTTATCCTTTCAGTATCATTTATAACTTCAACAACATTCCTGCTCTCCCTCCCATCCTCTCTAATTCTTCCATGTTTATTTTAATACTCTTCTGCACCAAATTCTCCTGTGTTACTAATGTTGAAGGTGTATCAGTACTGACAAATCATCCTTTATTTATTGTTCGCGACTCATAATGACAATCTCTTTCAGGGATGAGAAGATCATTTTTATAAGAAGATAATCAATCATATGGTGAGGGAAACTGAATGAGGACCTGGCCACGAGGTATAATTGAGATGCGATCACAGCGTTCAATTTTTGCATTCTCATATTGCCTGAGCAGATGGGAAGTTAATGCAACTCCTATTTCGCTAGTAGCTCTACGACACTGTCCCTGATAACCTAGCTCTATTCCAACTCTTTTAGGCCCAACTGTAAGTCTGTCAACAGCATCGTCCATATCCGATTCAAGAATTGAGTTGTGCCCTTTTCGAACTGCCACAAGGGCAGCCTCTTGGACCAACTGAGCTAATTTTGCCCCAGTCCATCCTAAAAATGAAGATATGTTGGTTCAAATATCAAAATGATAAATTCAATAACCTGAAAAGTGGAAGCATACCTGGTAAATTCTGTGCATAGGAGGATAAATCAACAGATTCTGACATTTTTACTTTGCTAGCGTGAATTTTCAAAATACCCAGTCTCCCATTTGCACTTGGAGGACGAATCCTGATCTACAGGGAAAAATAAAAATTCTACCTAAATTAACAGCAGATTAGCATCGGAAAGAACCACATAAAACACATCAAATATAATCAAGAAATCAAATGACAGTAACGCACAAATAAGCTACTGTTTTCCACAAGCATATTTTATTTTAAATAGAACAATTCAATCATAAAAACAAAGAAGAGATCTCGTTCATTCTCACTCCATTTGCCATTATTTTCTAACAGGATATTTTATCCCCTCACCCCAACCAAAAGGGGGAAAAGGAATATAGTAACTCAGTGACAGAAAGAGACCTTGCGATCAAAGCGACCTGGTCGAAGAAGTGCAGGATCCAACAAATCCCTACGATTTGTGGCAGCTAGGAATATGACACCCTTTCCAGTATCAAAACCATCAAGTTCTATCAGGAGTTGGTTTAATGTGGTTTCCCTCTCCTGGGTGGCTGCATTATACAGGTGATCTGTTGAATCCTTGAAAATTCCTTGACGCCTGATCACAAAAAAATTGAAAAACGGGCAGGGTGATTGGCGAGTGCACTCAATAAGTCAGTTCATAGCTGATATTGATCACACAACATGACTAGCTTGGCAACCATTTTGAGAGTTTTTTTTTTTTTTTCTCGAGATATTCAAGTTCCACCATGCAATAAAAGAAAACTTTATCGACCATACTCAAAGTACATGAAACTTGCTATCTTTACGAGTTCATTACAAAAGAGTAGAATGTCAAGAAATCCCATGTCCATCAATATTTTATGTGGCAATGTTTCTAAACTTGAATGTAAACATATTTTTGAAGGACATAAAAAAGTACAGATATTTCCACACAACAAACCTAATTAATATGGGAACACTACCACCCTCCCCACCAGGCCAAAAAATAAAAAAGAAAAGAAAGAAAGAAATAAGAAATACATTATTGTTTTAGTGAACTGAGTATTTAAGTGATATACTGGTAGAACTGCTCCTTACAATCAGCTACATAGTCTCTAAGGAAATGCATGAAACATGGATAAACAGACAGTTTGGCTTTTACCATTGTGACAAGAGGGTTGAACTAGATGCTAAATGTTCCTCTAGAACTCTGGGTTTACCAAATTACTCACTCCGTAGTCTGAACATGTTATAAAATCAACTTCTTCATCTAACACGTAAAAGCATATGTACACACAGAAAAAGTTCATAACTATCTGAAATTTGTGACAATGTACACCATACCTAGTTGCCAATGCATCAATTTCATCTATGAATATAACCGATGGTTTGTTTACCTGCAAAGAGAAATAAGGACATTCTTGAGTTCTGGTAAACCAATAATCACAAACGTATCTATCCAAATATGGAACTCTACAGCCTTCACCATTTCCAAAAAGTCCAAAGAGAAAAAGAAGCCTTGCACTCAATCACGTCACCGTATCTCATGTATTGTTTGACATACTTCCTCACGACCAGAGTCTGACTAATCTACACACTTTTCCCATAAGCAAAGCAGACCTAAGAGATATCTTTCTTAACATTATTTCTTCCTTAAGCAGCTAAAAAGAAAATGCCTCGTTCTTTCTTTCCCTTCCCCTCTTTTTTTTTTTTTCTGTTGAAACTTGGAGTGCATAAAAGCCCAGTAAGTTCTATGATGGTATAGCAATTAAATACTCGCACAATATTAAAAATAAAAGCACTTAACTAAAGACACACAAATATCAGGGACAGAATATTATTATTGTTTCTAAGAACAATAAATACCCCTAACAACCCATTTCCATAAAGTAAAGGACATGACATCAAAGCACTTCTTTCAGTTCATTAGACATCAAATGCAGCAACATACAATCAGAATTCAAAGAACATGATCATTTTAGGAGCAATACAGCATATTGAAAAAAAATCGAGAAAATTAAATGTAGAATTACCTTGGCTCTTTTAAATAAATCCCTAATACGTGCAGAACCAACACCAACTAAAACTTCAACAAATTCTGACCCAGCCATTTGGTAAAATGGAACACCAGCTTCACCAGCTATGGCCTTAGCAACCAAGGTCTGCAAAAAAATGCCAAAACTTAAACCATATGCTGGACAAATTACACCCTTACATTTGAAATAACTGGACAATGGCTATCTGACCTTGCCACATCCAGGAGGGCCCTCCAGAAGAACACCATGCGGAGGTTTGATCCCCATTTTATCAAATAACTCTGGGTTCTTCAAGTACCTCACCAACTAAACAAAACCATTATGACCTTCATAAGTTTTCAGCCATTGCAATCATCAGGACGTAGCAACTTCTAAAATTATCATTAAATCAGATTACAGTGATAGAAGTTAGATTGACATACAGAATTTAGTAGAGAGATAAATATGATAACATTTAACGGCAAGAAATTGTAACATAAGATGAAGAGTATATCAGAGCAACCTTCAGAAACACTCCCTTCAAAATTCAAATTGTTAACATCGGCACATAAGAATTTTAGATTAGATTAACTTATAGTCTTCCCAATAAATTGGACAAAAACACATAGCTTTTAAGTGTATGCAGAATATAAAACAATTACCTCCTGGAGTTCCTCTACTGCCTCATCAATTCCTGCCACATCACTAAACTTAACTCCAGTTGAACCCTGAATGGATATTATTCCAAAACTATAAAACTAAGAACAACATAAATGGATAAATGACTGAAAATTGTAAAATAGATATCAGCACGCACATCAACACGAGCTTCAGCTTTTGATCGCGAGAAATCTATTCCCTGCCAAAGATCCTGTACATAAAAGAAACATTTCTTAGACACATACTTAACAAACAAATCCACAGTGCGACAATTAAAGCATATAAATAAGATAAATAGTAGGAGCTAATCAACTTAGTGGATTACCCATTTCCGGAAGTTCTTAGGTCTTCTTGAAAGGGTGAAACGCACAAGAAGAACCATAGTCAAAACTACAAGCATAATTGGTTTCAACACCTCAAGGCTGGCAGATACACCACCATAAGTGTAAAATTGATACAGCTTAAAGAAAATACCACCATCACTGAAAAAATCAAAAACATTATCCCAAATCCTCTCCAATATTCCAAAAACAACTCCAAAAAAAAGCTTGAGAACTGGTTTGACCATAGGCCATACAACATAAACAGATGTCACAAATATAAAACTGGTGACAGCAAATAATGCCGATGCAAGAAAGCCACCAACTACAACTGCTGCCGCAGCCACTACCCCTGTCACCATTGCTAGCTCAACCATCATTCTGCTGGATATGGAAGATGCAACTGGATGAGGGTACTCGGGCAACTTTCCCACCAATGACTGCAACAAAAAAAAATAAATCCAGTACGAGAAGAATTAACAGTATGTGATTCGTAGAAAGCACTTCATCACAACTTACTGCACCCAACGATATGAGTAGTAATACATCTAAACCTCGTCTATACATGAACACACGCCCACATTTTGTCTTACTGGACGCATAAAATTCCTGTATCTCAGATTTTTCGACACCTCTTTCTTTTTAACAATATAAATGGCACTAACCGTAGTATGCCTCTCGATCTCATATCGCGGTCCTCTGTACTCCCCCAAAATTGCTTGAGCTTCATCGTTATCCACCCTCAGAAACCTACAACATTGTAAATTCAACCGTCAGCATACTGGCAAAAACCAGCTGCAGAAAATCAGATAATTAGTTGAGAACTTTTACCATTTGGTTCTGTGTAAGCTCCTATCACCAGGGACTTCCTTCAACTCTACAATAAAATTCCTAGAACCATTCCCGTGAAGACGACCTGTATCCTCCTTCGAGGTTAGTAACTTAATTTTATCGCAATTCATAGCTTTCTGAAACTCTTCAATGCTCATTTTTGGCAATGACTCCAAATTCTCATCAAACTCTTCCTCTTCCGATAAGTCTTTCCCAAAAATTTGCTCCGGCACATAAAGTTTCCCTTTATACTCCCTAAGCAAGTCTTTCAAGTAGACAGAATCTTTCCCGAGTAAAACCTCGTTTCTGCCTTCGCTGTTATCTTTCTTCCTCAGGTCCTTCAAGTTCAACCTCTTAGCTAAAATTTCAAAAACACCATCATCGTACAATTTTCGCGAACTGTCTTTCTCTTTCTCTTTCAAAGTGTAAAATTTATCACCAATGAGATACTTAGGTTCCACTTGACTTGGATTCTCCCTCAAAACCCTACTCACAAAATCGTCGCCACTGGTTTCCATGGGCTCACCACTTGGTGAAGAGGACTTGGAGTGCAATTCGCACAAAATTCTGAACGAGCGGCGGGGAAAAATAATTTTTGTTGGAACATTCCGGTTGAAATTCAAACGATTGAATATTCCACGACGGTGGGTGTAGGATTTAGGAATGTAGAGCTGGGGCGGGGAGGGGATGTCAATGGTGTTCATTGTTCCGCCAAATTCGTAAATGAACGTCTCATCTAGTTTAATGGATTACAATTGTATCCACCTCAAGGAAATTAAACATCAGGGACAGGGGTTTATGTTTAACGCGTTTTAGGGTTTTAACTCTGCCAAGAACGCAAATGCTAGCTGCTCCTGCAAAAGCAAATGTCAAACACCATCCAATCTTCTGCATGAAACTACGAAATGCACCTCTCAAACTTATCCACCGTCATAGTTTTGTTTTGTTTTTGTTTATATAGGAGAATCTAACCTCAAAAATCTTAAATTCTACTCAAAATTCCTCACAACTATAACCAGTCACATTCCATCGTATTTTAAGAACATTATTACTCCAAAAAAAAAATATTTTAATTGATACATTATTAATTTGAAATACCTTAGATTGTCATATTTTAGATGGACCTTCCAATATAACATTCATATTAAGTTCACTTTTATCTCAGTAATATGGATATACTTAATTAACAAATTTCTTATTCTTAACTTAATTTCATACAGATATTGAAAAAGGTTTTGTCCTGTGCAATAGGTTAAAATCTAACATTTTAAAAACATTATTACTCAAAAAAAATATTTTTTTAATTATATTTATGAGTGGCCTCAATTTATGATAATTACAATTATTTTTATTATCATATGTACTTTCTTACAAATTTATGATTTTACAAAGATACTTATAAATTTAATTTATTTATTAATTGAGTTAAAAAAAAAAAACATTATTACTAGTATATATAAAATATCCCATCCATTTCTATAATTTTAGAAAATATGATTATTAAAAAAGCACTTGATGGGCCGGTTCTAATTCCAGTAAGTATTTACCGAGTCGTACAATTAAAGCAACTTTTTGAAGAGCTGAGCAAGGAAGAAATAGTTGGAGAGGATTTCTTGAGGAATCAATTTTTTGTATTCTGTTGGGCTGCCTCAACGTACTGCTGTGCTAGTTTCTTCACTTTGTCACCTTCCTTTACGAGGAAGTTGGCATTCTTGGCTTTGCAATGGTACTTCATAACCTTATCAGTTGTTTTAGCAATTGCCCATCTATATTGTTCGACTGTGATCACACCACTCTTGCACAAGGGCCTGATATGCTCCTTCACGAAGGCTTCTACCTGTACAAAGCCAAGCGACTGCTGTAGGTAAGGGACTTTACAGGAAAACGATAATATAAGAATGGTGGATAAGGAAATTATAGTGGTCAGGGGAAATCGATTTCTGAATACCTTCTTCGATACATTATTTACACAGTCATATTGCTTGGCAGTTGCATCAGATTTCTCTACCTTCCTTTGGAAATTATCACTAGTCCCAGATACATTAAATAAAATGTCATGACCGGATGAACTACCTGATGCATTCATTTCTTGTTCTAAGACATGTTTTTCTTTAATATGACCGCCATTTTCTATCTGGCCATCTCCTTGTAATTTTCTTGAATCCCCATCTGGAAACTTTTTCGCGAGTGGTTCCTTGTCGGGGCCATATAATTCTTCAAATTCTGCGTCAAATGGCTCAACAGCTCCCTCGCTAAGAAGAGTATCAGAAGCCTTGTCAACTTCTGCACCAATTGTGCAGTTCCCATGGCTGGCGTCACCGTGAGAATTCGGTGAGCAGGAGGCATTACATGACACTTCTTTGTTTTCAGATCTCTCGTTGTTCACACAATCAAAAGCAGCATCAGACTTTTTCAAGTTCATGGTAGAGAAAACAAGTTTCATTTTTGACCCACAGTCATCTTGCTGTGAGTTTTTGTTCTTTGCAACACTAGCACCAATGTAATCTTCATCTTCCAAATCATACTCAAAATCACCATAAATATCTAGCTCTGGATGAGAATCCAGTTCAAATATATTATCAGGCCCTGGCAGATCATCTTCATTATTGCATAGTTCCCTCTTCTCGTGGGGACTATTAGGAGGTGAATCAGACAAAAGACCAGCATTTTTCAGCGCTTCCTCAACAGCAGGGTCCGTTGAATTTTCATAAGCATTTTCTTCTGATCTAACAGTGAGGACTGCTGATGTGATTGATGGATTCGCATCATTAGATTCATGGGATTTTCTGTTATTTGTGCGATGCAAGATCTCTTGTGAACAGAGGTTCAGATACACAAGCTTACTGTTTGACTTGTCAGCAACTTCCTTCTCAATATTAATTGCATCTGCCACAGCCAATTCTGTATCTGCAGTTCTACGAATGACTGGCAGATTAATCTTTCTCAACAAGTGCTCTGTCAGACGGTAAAGCTGTGTCTGTACAACACACCCAGAGTAATGAGTCTAAGAAAGTGGGAACCTAAAAAACATAATCATAATCATAAAGGAAAAAGACAGCAACCTCTAGACAAAGCTAAGAGACCGATCAGGAACTTGAATGCTTGTAAAGAATTGTGCTCCATTATATGACTAAAATAAATCTTACAGTGAAATGGTTCCACAAAACTTAAACATCATTCAACTCCACTACAATCCAAAAAAAGAAAATAATAATAAAAAGAGAAAATCCTAATTTCGAATCGAGTCAAATGATTCTAAATCCAAGCCCCCACAACCTCTGACTTCTATCCTCGGTAGATTCAAATACTACTTAAGAATCTTTTTTTTTTTTTTTGCAGAATTTGTGGTGTATCACCCCTATCAAGTAATAAAGCTACCGACAATGATGTTGGGACGTAAAGTTCAATGCACTGAAGATGTACAGTGTAACAGCACTATGGTATGAGAGATTTGGTATTTGAGAACGGTAGAAATAACTAAATGCCAAATTTAATTTCCATGTCAACAGAAGGGGATATATAATCCTCAAGTTTAGTCTGATGTTTTTAGAAAGAAAAATAGTGTGAATTTACATCTATTGGAGCCTTCCAACCTTGAATTCAGCAATACAAACAAGAGCTCTCCTCTTTTTTCCATATCAGGTTTCCTTCACACGCATGCAATTTTTTTTTTTAAAAAAAAAAAAATCCAAGAAAATACCGCATATTTAGTATACCAACTATGATAGACATTCTTCCCCAAAGAGGGTGGAGAGAAAAGCCGTAGCATACCTGCCTCACAGATATAGGAATTTTGTTGTGGCGACTAGGTGCCAGAACTGGTCTCATATCAGGTGGCAATTGGGCCTACTCAAAACAACAGAAAGAAACAAACCGAAGAGTAATAAGCAATTTTAGACAACAAAAGACAAATGAAATAAAAACATGGCGTTATAAAAGAAGAATCAGATAATTTACGTACAAGTAAAGGATAATTTCCTTTGAGAACTGCATCGTATTTCTGACTTTCATTTGCTGTTTTTCCGCTTCCAGCAGCTGTTTTCCTAGCAAGAACCTCTAAGGCCCATTTTCTTTTATCACTTTTTATAGCATTTGATTTAGCACCTACTTCCTCACCAGTGCACGTAATTGATGTCCTTTTTGGGTTACTGCTTGAATGTGAACCAGAAGTTGAAGAATCACCAAATGAGCCAGGTACAATCTTCTTATTTACTTTATATTCAGACGAGCGAACTCCTGCCTTAGATACAACATTATTTGCTTCTGTTGCTTTAATAGTACTATTATTAATATATAGATTTGATCCTTTTCCTTTTCCTGATGGGTTGTGCTGTTTATTCTGCTCGGAATTCGAAGCACTTTCAAGTGCTGACAGAGGTTTGACGTCATCTTTCCGCGGGAAAACAGATGTATCTGCTAAATACAACCTGGAAAGAATAGGATTGTTAAGCTGAGATTCAGAACCCTGTTTTGATTGTGGACTCTCCGAATTCTTTCTCAGAACATCAAGAACTGACTTCAAAGTTTCAATTTTTTCAGGTTTTGTAGTTCTCATGCAACGATATCTCCAAAATTCAATTTCACAGTCCCTGTCCCAAGCTCGCTTCCTTCTTCCGTTTGAATCAGCGAATATTTTCCTGGTTAGATGTTCACGTATTTTCCCTTTCTGCAACATTGATTTCTTTGCTTTCAAGGCTAAAGGATATAGCTTATTTCCCGGTTCAGTTTTGGGTCCTGTTATGGCAGCCCTAAATGCTGCAAGAAGCTTTGGATCAAAAATGTTCTCCTCAAAACTTTCAGAGGATTTGTTACGGACGACTTCTCTAATTTCTTTCCTTAGATTTTGAACCACCAAGGACGATTCCCCGTCATCAGAAGCTCTCTTCATGATCTTTTTCACTCTCAACCCTACCATGTTTTCTTTATTTTTAGACAACTTATCATGAGCATTAGTGCCAGAAACTTTATCGGGAAGCCTCCGGTTCGTCCCTTTAACGATATTTATTATATCTGATGAAATGTTCTCCTCTACAAGACAATGTTTAAAATCATCACCTCTGGAATCAGCTGCAATGCGGGGGCTATTTTGATCATTATCTAAACTAGAAGCATCAGCTGAGTCCTTGGGATTAATCACTTGAGTGGCCTCAGCTCTGATTTTCTTCTGAGAAACTTCAACTTCAGGTGTGGCAACTTTACCATCAACTTCTATGCGAACTTGATCAATACTGAAGATGAAGAAATTGAAAAGGAACAATTAAAAAAAAAGTCAGAATTTCAACTCCTTGTGCAAAAAACATAAAATGGAAAATGGAAAACAAATTTATTTCAACAGAATACGTATGTAAGGACATCAAAGTATTAATAGTTTGTAAGATAGTGACAAAAGAACTTTGCTTTTAATCACGCATGCTTGTCAAACAAGAATCAAAATCTCTGGTTCATTATTTTATCTTTCAAGTACTAATTACTGTAGAATCAAATAAATTACATGAAAAATTACCTATGACCAACATGCTTTCTCTTTCCACCTGCCACTCTAGCATTGTCCGTACACGCATTGGGTTCGATTTCATCTCCTGAAAATATCTTTTAAAATGAGGCAATATGTATAAAAGTAATCCAAATTCCTTTAAGCCATTGCTGCTTCTCCACAGTCCACGAGTGAACTAATATGAAGAAAGCGACATTGTATTCCTAGAAACAGTTCTGTACCTTTTAACAAAGATTCTTCTGGATTTGACCGCTGGACATCAGTTACAAGACCTTTTCTATCATTCTTGTCCAGATCATCAACTAGAAGCACATTAAGATAATGACATTCAGACTATATATAATTAGCTGCGTTATTTTGATGATGAATTGCTTCTAAGGTATTGAAAAGAGAAAGATAAGTAACAACATATATAATTACCAGACAAAAAAGAGCCCACTGAGAAACCAAGATGAAGACCGAAATCAGATTCATTTCTTGGTGGACTAGCTCCAACATGGGATTCATTACATAACTTGGTTGCATCAAAACTACTTAATTCACTTCTTACTGGTTGAGCACTTAAATCATCATGCACCAAGGAGTTAGAAGGTAGGTTGTAGGATATATTGTGTGACAAGGACAGCTCCAGATCCTGTTCCTTCATGATTGGTGAAATAATTTTATTCTCTGTCTGGCTCTGGTGATTACTTGTGTTGTACATGGAAACACATGATTCCTTCATTTGATCCTTGTCAACTTCAAGGGACGGTGAGCATTTCTTGCTTGATGCTGGAATCAATTGGTTTCCTTCAACCATCGAGACAACAACAGCTGTCTCTCCAGTATCAGCAACAGAAACAGACACTTTTCCTAAAAGAGAACTCTCTGTCTGACATTCATTATTAGCATTGTCTAGGTCACCTTCCATGTTTGCCCTCTCAGTTGAATTGGTATCTGTTCTTTTAGGAACATCATTAGTCACACATCTGAAACAAAACCCAAAATTAGAATACTAAGGAATGAAAAAAATAGATGATACAGTTAGAAGTAAACATTATACTGCAAGTGTCTTTGTTTCAAGCAAAAGGATAACTCAGGACTGCGGATCTTTAGACTATCAAATACTTGACAGAGTCCCACTCATAGGAAGCCATGTTGACAAAAAAAAGAAGCTAGGATCTAATTTATACTTTTTTAATTTGATTTAATAGGCTGGTACCTAATATCTTCCAAGCATGCTGACAAATGGAAGCTTCCAGATAATTTAAATGACAGAAAAAAAGGTAGTAGCAGAAACACAGAACACCATAACCAGTAAATTCTACTTACCTTGGGCATAACCATGTAATGTCTGATGTACCTTCAGGATCAAATCCCACACAAAAAGCATGATACCTGTAGCAATATATTTCTAACAATTATTGGGGGATAGTTCTAAAGGTATCCTATTAAGCAAATATTCATGAACTGATTTCCCTACCTGCTTCTTAAAAAAAAAATAAAAAATAAAGGTGACCTTTGGGTTTTTTTTTTGGGGGGGGGGGGGGGGGTGGTGGTGAGGGAGGACTTCCACAAGTTCCTAGATTTTATATCATATGGCTGCCATCTGTTTCTTATAATCATGAACTACCATGATTTTAGAATGGGTTGGCCATAAATGGCTACGTCTTAATAGTCTCACCCTAGCCAGGTAAAATGAAACTAATAAGAAATCCACAGTATGAATTCACAGCACTTCAGCATCTGACTTCACCCATGACTCCTATCAATCTTCTGACTTAAAAAAATACATCTATTAGTGTTTCTCGTCACTTATCAGCAACACAGTCTGGAAATTTGTGATAAGCAGCTAGCTGAAACTGTCTCAAAAAGCACATATGTAGAGCTAAGAACCACAAATAATTGCTGTCCTGATAGCTCTTGGAGCTGAACCCTAAGTTAATCAAACACGCAATTATGGTGGGCCCAATCCACTAACAGCGTCAAATAAATTAATCCGTTGAAATTTTCATTAATATTGAACTGAAAATTCTCAATTTAATCTACACATCTGAAAGTTATGAGCCCAACCGATTTATTGAAGCTTACCATATATCACATGAATCACAAGCAATTGATGTATCAAGACCGGAATCTCCTTCAATAGTAGCTGATCCACTTCGGATTTTGCACCCATCGTCATTCAAGCATATGACTGCCTAGAAAATGATTAAGTACATAAGGATAAATGTTAGACATTTATTTGTGGAATGACAAATAATAATGTGCAAATAGCATTCTGAATTGGAAAATTTCCTAAGACAAAATTGAGTTCCAGACAGGATCTTGTTAGTTAAAAAGCAGGAAAATAAACTCCGATGATAAATCAATGTAAGACAGTTCTCACACTACTGTAACATGAACTGTAATTTCTTTACTATTTTCATAGTTTTGTAATTTCCCTTAGGAGTCTAGTTAGATCCTGTCTCCCGAGAGAACTATAGTCTTTGTTTTTCCTATTCTCCTGGCTTTTATTTTTCTAGTCATAGAAGGACTGTAAAGTCTAGTGGTTTATACTCAATTCAGTTTTTCAGATCAATACAATTATTCTGAGTTATCCCTCATCTTTTGCCACAGAACCAAAGTGGTGTGAAAGCAAGGACCAGCCTTGTTCAATGGCGGCAGATCGTCCAGAAAGCCTCGTACCTGAGAGCCAACTCAATGAGCTTCTCACTCAAAGGAAATTCAACCGACTTTCTCAAAGACTTAAGAACATTCACTCAAAACTCAGCAAGATTTGCAACAGTTGAGAGGTTGGCAGTCCCACACAAATTCAAGCTTTCCGCAATTGTTACTAAAGCAACCTCAGATCGGACAGCATTACGGACTTAAATGTGAAAATTTATATGCACATTATAACTCCATAAAGACCATCATCACCCAGAAATTATCTAAAAATAAGAATCTAAAGATTTTTGGATTAAAGGTATATGAAGACACTAGAACAAAAAATGGCAGAAGCAAGGTTGCCATCAATTTCAACTAAACAAGAGGTCAAGTATTTTGCCTGAAGTTATAAAATATAACATATGGACAACAATTACATTTTCATCGATATAGTATGAGGGGAATGACAGAGTGTCGTTCTTCCCTTCAATTGACCAGTCATCATCTCTGCATTCACAAAGGAGAAGAGATAAAAGATACAAGATTTCTAACTACAGGAACATGATAAAAATGTAGATTATTTAATTAAAAATGAGTGATAAATAGCCATGCTTGGCTAGGTATTTCTAGCACAACAAGAAACTTTTTGGCTTTGAATATCAATACTAATTCTGGGAGAGTAATGCTATTTGCCCCAACAGATTTTAGCGAATTTTGATACTGAGTCAATGTATCTCAACAAAATCATAATTCAAATTTCACACCAAAATCGCCTTATCCAAATAAGAAGAATTTGAATTGCACTACAAAACTATTGTTCTCTCAACAAGCATCACTTACGACCCATTTTTTTTTTAATTTAAATTCGTTAAATTTGTGGGCCAAGATAACAGTACTTATTATGACTCTTGATGATCCGAATCATAAATATGTGTAAGATAAAAAAAAGAGAATAAGACTTTCAATCATGAAAAGCTAAAACAGAGAGAAACTTACCTAGAGAATGCACCATCTTCAACTTTATTGTTTCCAATAGTATCATATACCTTCACGGTCATATTTAATTCACGTGCTTAGCCACAACCATAAAGAGGGATTTTTCACCAATATTTTCAATATTATATATGTATTAATAAATTAAAATTTCATTATAGGATATACAAGCTGAGCAAATTGAATTGTTACTTGAAGAGTAATATACTGAAGCAATGGGGAAAAAAAGTAGCATTCAGCAATTTTATATCACTCACTGAAACACATGTTATTAACTGAAGCTCATTCTGGCAAAGTGGGCAAAGATTCGTGATGGTAGCCCAGTTGTCAATGCAAACAAAACAGAACCTGAGAAACAAACGAACCCATATCCAAATATTAGTCTCATGTTTTAACCTAGCGAATGAACCAAAAATTTTCTGAGTCCCACTAAAAACTAAACTGACGCAATTTTGGAATCTAATAGAGTCCCACTAAATAGGCATGGAAGCATACCACCATAAACATACACATCTAACTAGAGGATTCTACTAAAGTTCATACAAAGCATACCAATATAAGAAAAAAAGAATAGTTATGGGATTTGCCTGGCTTAATAAACACTACCAATAAATAATGCATTTGAGAGATGTGCTAATGTTAAGCTCTTACTCAACAATGATAGAAATGTTAAAATAAGTAAGTAAACAGGGTCAGTATCGAACAATAGCCTTCAGAAAGATAACTGAGGGAACAAATACTAGCAATGGACAAATACATAACATGTAACAGTGAGAAGTTGAAATTCAAACAGATGAAAAATTATCAGAAGAAAGAGGAGGAAATTGCAGATTACAATATATTTGTACATCACATTACGGGAAGAAATTGCTTCAGAGATATATCTACGAAATCCCCATTATTTAAGAAATTTATCTCTTGCACTTGCTATCATCTCAAACCTGCTATTGTCTTACATATTTTGTACACATTCAGCCTTGCAGTCAAATTTCTGCTATTATGAGAATCGCTTGTGAGGATCATTTTGGGAGAGAAAACAATTTAGCTAGTTTCTGCTTCTAGTTTTTGTCATAGTCTCATAGGAGAAGATCCGAATGCATACTTTTCTTCTAGAGGAAAAACATTTTTTTTTTTTTCTGACGCATAAAAGCAAGTTATTTGCCAAACATGGGAAGAAAATCACAAAACGCCTTTGTTACTCAAACCACTTTTAGGCTATGCAACAGCACAACAAAACAGATTCTTAGACTTTGCCATCACAATTTACAAATAATTGTACTTGTTCACGTTCATAACGCTCATATCTTTTCACCATGAATAATCATCTAGGAAATTTTCGTCTGTTTTTTGTGCAGAGATGTGAGGCACAAATCTACATGACAGAAAAGAAATGACACTCAAAAACCACGGAGGAGAGGCTGGAGGGTTGACTATTCATAAATTCATACATACAATTATACATGAAATGTGTTAAACTTTTAAAGATGAAATAATACATCTCTTTAATGAGACTGCTAATAACAACTATTATTTATCATAGAATAAATAGAACGGCATTATGCACAAGGGAAGTAGCTCAAGCCTTCATGGGGAAAGGAAGGGAATACATACCAGTGCTGACAGCAATCTAGAACTCCCCTGTCAACAACAACATCCATGCATATTCCACATCTTTCCCCGTCAATAACTAAATTATCCTGCTAATTAACAAAATTGAGTGTTCAGACGTAACAAATCTCATAAGTTGTAATTCAGGTAGAGATAGATGATTCCTATGATCCTGTACTCAATAAATCACACATGAAAGGAATGTAAAATCCTTCATTTGATCAAACAAGAAACATCATAAAGAAAAATGATAGTAGCAACTGTGCAATAAAACCATAATTTTGAAAAGCAGTTGAATCTTGGATTTGGAGAACTTTAGAGACAATTGAAAGACTTAGGCATGCAATAATAAAATATCTCCCAACGGTTGGCATAAAAACCTAATAGTATTTACTGGGCCTCTCAAATTAAGGTGAGGAAACTCTCATGAATTACATGCTGTATTTTCAATTTTCAAATCCTATTGAGAGAATTACATGCTCTGATGAAATTATAAAATGGATGCCACATAATTATTTTAGGATAGGCCAATAGGAGACATATTCAGAGAACATAGAAAAAGCAACAAAATCCATATGAAATTATTTAATCTATGTGAGTTTTCAATACCAAGTTCAGTCTTGGTAAGCATAGGTCAACTTGATAGTATTTGCTTCAGGAAAACCCTGAGATTGAGGGGGGTATATGCATTATCAGCTTGAACTAAGAAAGAACAAGTAGAACCACGATCCAACTTTGCAAATAAGCAAAAATAAATATTTAAGCAGCACATGAACTATGAAGTCAGCTTGTCTAAACGAGTCAGAACTAATTGTATAGCCCAGATTGTTTAAGCATCACAAGAAAGAAGGAACTGACAATAATTGTGAAGCTATAGCTATTTTTCCGATGAAAGAACAGAAGGAATTGACAATAAAGGAAGCTTTTACAAAGACAAACTGGCACCACCTCTCACAAATTAAAACTACGTATTTCTTCCCCGGTATCAGTACAAGTTGTCTACAATAACTCAACAGTGAACAATTATGCAAACTGCCCAAGTGAAAGAGATAGCCTTGAGCTTACGTTATTGTTCGTATCACCAGCTTCAAAAGCATCTTCTCTGATCACTCCACTGGTGAAGAAATCCGCTTCCATTTCAGTGTCCAACCTAAAATTAGAATCTGACACAAAATAAAGAGATCACCACACAATTTTTTTGGAAGAAAGCTAGATATTTGTAGAATCGGGATATAACTAGATTTTGGATAAACGGAAAGATATAAAAAAAAAAAAACAATAATAAGGAAAATCAAGTAAGAGTGCGTGCATAAATCATTACCTGTAACTGGGAGAGACCGCAACCCCAAAAAATCGAAGATGGTTAGGCAAGCCCAGTTTCGATCAATCTAGGAATGCAGTTTCGTAAGATACGCAGCAATACGTTTCCCGACATAAAAAAAGAAGTGGAGATTCTACTGACCAAACTCCAAGGATTAACCATTATCATGGATGATTGATTTTTTTTTTTTTATTTGTTGAGAAGGGTGTTAACAGATTAAATTAATTAAAGAGTAATGTTTATATGCATACCTTTTTGATTTACTTACTTTTTATTTTTTTTCATTCTATGTCTTTCTTAATTTTTTTAATCTTTTTTTTTTTTTTTTAAAACTTTTCTGATGCAACGTGTTCGTTAATTATTTCTTCTCTGAATTTCTCAATTTAAAATTTAGCATTTTATTTATTCTGCCATAGAACACACGTTTTGAGTAATCATTTTCCTCAACAGCTGCAATGCATAGATACCTTATTATTCAATCACCTCTGAATCTCCAAGACTATTCTTTCTTTCTACGGCAAAAGTCAGCATCTTAGCCCGAAAGAGCATGATATATTTCTTCCTCTACGTCTGCTGCTATTCATGTGACCGCTCCCATTTCACTCTTTTTGAGTTAGTTAATAGGCGAGAAGCTCACCTCTGGCTCCATAGAAGACAGAAATCTGCTTCAAGTAGCAATCTTTTGGACACCATTCAATAGAATATGACCAGGCGAAGAGAGCGTCCAAGCAATCACGACTAAGCAATTTTAACCTGATAATATGACCAGGGAAACCATGGGCCCCTTTTTTATAGATAAGGGTTCTCATTTCATATATATATATATATATATATATATATATATATATATATATATATATATATATCATTTCTATAGTCATTTGATAATTTACTTCCGCACTCCACCATGTCAATGTTGGCTTAGTAAGAAAAGGTCAACCTTCTAATTCTAACCAATTGGGTTGGGAGTGACGTTCAGCTCTATTTTATGTTCCAAAAAGGAACGAATAACATTAACCAAGAAGAAGAAAGCAAACCTAGTTCTGCAAATGCATTGTGTTAAAACGACAACACACCATCCTCCACACATCTCTGTAAGTCACTTTTACATGGACGTAACAGTCAAGTCAGGAGTATCATTGTCGCTAAATATTGACGTGTTTTTTTCCAATACGAAGCTTCAAATTCTTTGGGTTGACTTTTTTCTTTCCCCTTCCTTTTCATTTGTAAATAGCAATGGCAGAACAATTGAATGATAAAAGATTTCTTTACTTTCTTCGGAATTTGGATTCCTCACCTCTGCTAGTGTCATAACATTACAGAGAAATGCTCAAAGTTTATGAATTAGATTTTGTCTGCCATTCTGACTTTTGTTTATAAATCATGGCCAACCAGATATTGTGCTCTTTCTCTTTTAAATAGAACTGATAGAGATTTTTTTTTTTTTTTGCATCAACAGGAGGAGTTCAAGCTTGCCCTATTCAAGAATACTAGTCAACAGAATCTTTTTGCAGATAGAGTGCGTATACCTTCTTGATTCCTCTGCTATATTAATTAGATTAGATTAGATGAAATGTTAGTGAAGTGTAGCAATGAATCAAAAGATATACAATGACCATGCTCGCTTGGTTGAATATCACTTTTGTTTTGACTAAGATTCATGATAACACCGAGTTCCTTGCATATTCATATTGTCATGAAAACTTGATGCATTGCAGGTATTTGATATTAAGCAAAACGGATTTATTGACTCTGCGGAATTTGTTCGGTCACTAAACATCTTTCATCCAAATGCAGCAGAAAATTGCATTTACGATATTGTTTCATTTTGTGTTGATGTAATACGTATTCTTAAATATAATGGATCTTATCCCCTGTTCTAATCTACAGTTGCATTTAGATTGTATGACCTTCAGCAAACCGGATACATTGAGCGGGATGAGGTGAATACCTTCAACCTTCCCCTTGTCCTTAATTTTCTTCTTCTATGCCTAGTTTATCTTGTGCATAAATTTCTTTTTCTCACAATACTTGAACAAATCCGATTTCTCCATCGTCTTTGTGCATACATATTACACTGGAACTGGAAGTTGAAGGAAACGGTCTTGGCTATTCTGACAGAATCAGATCTAACAGTCCCTGATGACATCGTTGAATCAATCGTGGAGAAGGTCTGTTAATGTTTAGCAGATCTAACTTTGTTCTATTATTTATCTATATCCACTTCATTTTCTTGATTTAATTTTCTTCAGAAAATCATGGAGGCAGACACAAAAAGAGATGGGAAGATTGATGAAGAGGAGTGGAAAGAATATTAAGCAAAGAATCCGTCTCTTCTAAAGATGACGACTCTTCCATGTCTAAAGTGGGTCTTCCATTTTGTCTATGCTTGCTCTTATCAGTTACTGCTTCAATATCTATATCAACAAATTTCAAAATTCAAAGCTTCTTTTTGTTTCTTCTTTTCAGGGACATTACTATGGCATTTCCCAGCTTTATGTTGCACAGTGAGATGGAGGAAGACAAATAATCAGCAAGGAATGGATTTCGCCTGTGAGGCAGAACTATCATCTCACCACCACTGACTGACTTCTATACTGTTCACAGCAATTAAAAGGTTTTCAATCTAACCAAAATGAATATAGTGCTAGAATGCATAGAACCTAATTTGTCAATTATCAAAATTTGCAGGGATCTCATTACTCAATCTCATTTTTATTTTGCGCTAAGATTAGATTTTGAAGATGATATCTGAGAAAAAAATAACAGTAGAATAATTTCTCATATGTCTGTATTAATATTTGCCCAAATATATATACATAACAGAAAAACTGATTACCAAATTAGGTACGGAGATTGGATAGCACATGCTCAACCACAATTGTTAGAATTGGTATCAAGATCGTTCGGCTTTCTGAATTACCATGTCCTCCATGTTCATAGGATAACACATGTTAGTATGCAGACCATTCCATATATTGTCTGCCAGAATTGCATTCACTGCATCAGTGGGATGAAACTGGTCCCACCAGATATGGTTGGAGGCATCAGTACATGCCATTTCTGGTGATAAGCAGATGATCAAGCCCTTGTACTTCCCAAATCCACAGCATGCCTCAGTGGTGACGTTAAAACCTATTAAGAGCACACAGTAAAGATCAGTTCAGTAAAATTTTATGCTCATGCTCTACTATAGATTGCGAAGGGGAAAACAGCAAAATAATAATACCATAACGTTCATGATTCTTTAGAATATCCATGGAACCTTCAAATACATCACAGAAAGTGATATTGAGATCAGAGTGCTCCTCAGCAAGCTTTTTAATCATGTATCTCATGACAAAATTAAACTCCCTCACCATGTCATTTATCTGCTCAACACACTCTCCGTTTTCACTACCATACAGCCACAAATAGTTAGGGGCACAGCCAATAGGTGCAAGTCCCGAGACCACCACTTTCCTTGCATAGATGTTGTACAAGTGCTGTGTCATCGTGAGTAAAATATATCAGGAATCATTGTAACCCAGCCTGTTCACCAATTACTTGCAACAAATTTGAAGTCTTCTGTTTATCACGTCTAAAGTATTGTCGGATTGCAATGACGCAAAACAAAATCCCCAGAATATAAGTCATCATAACTAAAGGGTGGAGGAAAGAGGGGGGGGGGGTGGCTACAGTGGATCAGGTAGGAAAATTTACCTTTATCCCTTGCCTCACCGAGGAGGCTAAAAACTGGTTGAAACTCCATGGCAGGAACAAATTTTCCACGTTAGAGACATTTAGCAAATAGTAGTGAATGTAGTCGTTGATTCCAATAGAAATGTAAAATACAGAGTTGGATACGAGACTGGTTGCAGCAGCCTCGCCCATTCTTATTATAAACTGCTGCAGAGTGTCTGCAAACTGCTGAATTTGCTGAGTGAAGGAAATATGCTGACCCTGCAAGTTAATCATTAGAGCCTAAATGAACTCGTAATTTGTTGGGACATATTCCACTAAGCACACAATTATATAGAAAAATAGTATAAGATATAAAAGAATACCAATTCTGAACCACTGGAGAATATAACGCCGGCGCCAGCAGAAGCGTAATTTACCCCATGAATCATATCCTCCATGGCTCCCGTCAGCCCAAGATAACTCGGAACAAAGGGAATACCAAGACGCAGTGCTGAAAGAAAGAAACTCGGAAGAGATCAGATTCAGTTCATGAATCAAGAACTCCCCTCCCAGGTATAATCGCAAAGACTTGTTCCATTTTTTAAAGGAATACGCAAGTTGGTTGTCAAGGTAGACAGAGAAGATGGAACTTTTTCATAGAAATAACCTTCTTTTGATTGTATTATGCAGAAATAAAACAGGTAAACTATGTAAATATAGAGTGATGAAGAAAACAAAGATAGATAGAGAGGAAAAAATACCAAGATAATCAACGGGGATTCTCCCGTTGCAGAATCGGCCCGTTGGTTGGTGCGTGTCGAAATCTCTTCCATATGGAAGGTGGTTGGCGCGGGCAAAAGTACCTAGAAAATTGTTGGTTCCGGCATCAACTGAGGAATCACCTATGACGAACATGGCTGGAGAAAGAGGAGGATTTTCCTGAATAGTCACAGGCATAGGCGTAGCTGATGAGGGAGACATTGAAGGTGAAATTGAGATGCTGTATAGTTCTTGAGGGAGAGCTCCTGATTCTGGACACAAAGAAGAGATCACGACATAGATGAGTGAAACAAGAATAGTGACTACCATTTTCTTGCTGCAGAAGTAGAGAGGGGGGGAGGGAGCTTTGCAGTTGCACAAATAGGAGATTTCGCGGGTAAAAGGTCAGTTCAGATCCAGTCGGAATGCCGGAAATACCCTTAATCAGGCCAGATTCATCTTTTCGAATTCTGGGCCAGTTCTCTTTTATTAATGGGCCACAGTTTATTTCCACAAATGTATGGGCCCAAGACATCTGGGCTATAGAGGACCCCAGTTAATCGAAGCCCATTTCTATGGTCATGACAGATGGACGACCGACAATAGCAAATATAATTGAATAACCTAAGCAAAGTTGGGGATATAAATCGTATGATCTATCCACCTTTTTCTTCCCATTACTTTACCAGTGTATTATTAGTCATAACATAATGGAGAGCTCAGAGTCATGCAATTCTTTAATCTTCTTTCGGTTATTACAAAAGTTAACACAATCTATTAATTTACGAATTACGAATTATAATAAAGCCTTGTCCAGCGAACCTGCTTCTCCCCAAACTGGAACCTTCCTCGCATGCCCGATTATGAAAAGGGAGAGGGAGACAAGATAAAGCATACAGAAATTTCAACAGGTTTGAACCCATGAGTGGTGAGACAGTAGAATAGAGCCTTTAAGTACTGGGGCCGGGGCACACTAGAGCACCAAGCGCATTTTCTCTTGCTATAATATCAAGATGTGTTTGTAAATAGAAAGACCTCTTTCACTTTAAAGTTTAAATTGAGAGAGAGAGAGAGAGGAAAAAGAGACAATGACAGAGGTGCTGGTGATTCAACTAGTTTTTTCGTCGGATGTAATATATTCACATTTTATATTTTCATATTTATATCTACTATATCTAAAAAAGGAGGGTAGATTTTGAAGGTGCAATTTTAGATATGCAAATGAGTTTTTTCCCGATTAGGACTTGACATCATTGAACACGTACGCTCAACTCTGCATCGTACCGTCCGCCACGTGGTATGTCTGTGCAACGGTCATAGCTGCATCAAAAGCCAGTTACAAACGAGTCTAAATATTATTTTATCAATCTAGTTTTGTATCACACGCCTTATCCTATCCTAATTATACTATGAATCTCTCTCCTCTTTCAGGCATTACTGCTCTCCTGATATTGAACACCAAGACAATTTAGTAGCTAATCTCCTCATTCCAGCAAGCTTGTTTCTGTAATTAACTCTTTTTTAAAAATATGAAAAACAAAACACAACCCTTACGAACCCGCTTTCAAAATTAAAACATTTTCCCGTTTATAGGAGTTGGGTCAAAACCTTTTATAAAAAGCCAACGGCTACAATATCGTTCTTCCTCTCTCGAAAGAGAAAACCTCGGCGAAAATATCTCTCCCTCTGAAACTGATGACACCAATCTCGTAAAAATACCAGAATTGGTTCAATTGATTGTCATTTCCGTAACCTTTTTCATTTAAGCTCTCATTCCTCGCACATTTACCTTCGATTCTTTCCCTTCAGTTAGAATCCAGTCTCTCGCTCTCATTCTGTCATGTTTCTTTGGAGAGATTCAAGCAACACACATTGTCGATAAGCATTTCCAGACTCCACATTAATGTACCTTCATCCATCGAGTAATTCAACTCAAGTTTGTAAAATTTAAGTGTTAGTGATTGGATTTTTCGTCAAATTTTTCTATCGTTTTTTTACTAGATTTTTATTTATTCTTTTTAATTTGTATCTGGGTCTTTTGATCGCTCGGATTAGAAGACCTGTATTTTCTATGAGAATGGAATTCTTTGGTTGATTATCATGTAATTTAAATATTAGACAGAAGACAGGTCTTGAGTTCTCTCGGGGTGCAAATAGTATTTCGAAAAATGTCTGTTGCCGATGTTGTTTTTAGTCCGATCTGTAAAAGGTCGGCACATTGTCAAGGGAAGGTTGGGTCTTGTTCTGGTGAGTCCATCCTAATTTACCTTACGGTGGACGGCACTGTGATCCCCATGAGTGTGTTGGAGTCCGACTCAATAGCGTCGGTCAAAGTCAGGATTCAAACATGTAAAGGGTTTGTAGTGAAGAAGCAGAAGTTAGTTTTTGGAGGCAGAGAGCTGGCCCGCAACGATACACCCATTGCCGAGTACGGTGTCACTAGTGGCAATGTTCTCCACTTAGTTCTTCGCCTTTCTGATCTTCTATTCATTGTCGTTAGGACCGTTTCTGGGAAGGAATTTGAATTTCATATTGATCGATATAGGAATGTGGGGTATCTTAAGCAACGCATTAAGAAGAAGGGGAAAGGTTTTGTTGATCTTGAGGATGAGGATGAGGATCATGACCTTTTTTGTAATGGGGAAAAGCTTGATGACCAGAGAGTCTTTCATGACATATCCAAAAGTAATGACGATGTGATTCATTTGCTGGTTCAAAAATCAGCTAAGGTTAGGGCTAAATCCATTCGGAATGATTTGGAGCTTTCCGTAGTGGCAACAACTTCAGGTGAGGTCCAACAAGTAGAGAATCGGAATCATCGGACAAGGCAACTTAATGAGGTAAAGGTTGTTGGAATTGGAAAGACACCATCTGGTCTAGATTTCTGGTTGGAACCAATCATTTTGAATCCCAAGATCAATTTTTTTCCTTTCCTTTGGGATATGATTAACTCCACGTTTGATGGTTTGAGGAAAGGAAATCACCCCATCAGGTCCTCTGAGGGCACAGGAGGGACTTACTTAATGCAAGATAAATCAGGTCTTGAGTATGTCTCAGTTTTTAAGCCCATTGATGAGGAGCCAATGGCTGTGAACAATCCACGAGGTCTACCAATATCATCTAATGGCGAGGGACTAAAGAGAGGAACAAAGGTGGGAGAAGGAGCTCTCAGGGAAGTTGCAGCTTACATTTTAGATCATCCTAGGAGTGGACCGCGTTTGATATCTGGTGAAGCAATAGGCTTTGCTGGTATTCCTCCAACTGTTATGGTGCAGTGCTTACATGAAAAATTTAACCACCCAGAGGGATATGATTGCTCGTCAAAACATGTCAAGATCGGCTCATTGCAAATGTTCAGGGATCATGATGGTAACTGTGAGGACATTGGGCCAGGGGATTTTTCCGTGGAGCAAGTCCACAAGATCACCGTGTTTGATATAAGAATGGCTAATGCAGATAGGCATGCTGGCAATATTTTGTTCAAGAAAGAATCAGGTGGCCAGACTGTGCTCATCCCAATTGACCACGGTTACTGTCTACCCGATAAAGTGAGCATTTTTTCCTTCTTTCTGTACAATCTCAGATTACTCTGGTTGATTGGATAATGGACTCACATCTTTTTATGCTCTTTGCAGTTTGAAGATTGCACGTTTGACTGGCTTTATTGGCCACAAGCGAGCAAGCCTTATTCTCCTGATACCGTTGATTATATTAATTCCCTGGATGCCGAACAAGATATAGAGCTTTTGAAGCATTATGGATGGGATGTTCCACTTGAAGCTGCTCGAACACTTGGCATTTCCACAATGTTGCTGAAAAAGGGAGTTGAGAGAGGTCTAACTCCGTATGCCATTGGAAGCATTATGAGCAGAACAAATTTGAACCGGGAATCTGTAATTGAGGAGATCATTCGCGATGCCCAGAATTCCTTGCTACCTGACATGAGTGAAGCAGCATTTCTCGAAGCTGTCTCTCAGGTCATGGATGCACGCCTTGACAAGGTTGCCAAATAGATTTTTTTCTTCTGACTTTATTATAGGTATATATTTGTATGTATTGAACTAAGAACTGGTCCATTTTTGGATGGACCGAGGATCTTATAAATGTGAGATGGCCTCATGCTCATGATGTGTTATGGATATATCCATAGCGGTGAAATTTTTCTTTATTTCTAACTTGTGTCAACTGTTTCCTGGAATTGTACCGGCATGTTGAACAGAAGTTAAGGTCTGAATTCTACTTAAGTGCCGATGGATTTAGGATTGAACACACAGAGGAGCTGGAACAGTCGTCATGTGTACATGTACGTAAATCTCAGTTCAATGTTATATACAAATAACTATAACTACTAGGAGAGTATCCTAGTTTAGTCGGTGTACGCACTCGTCTGCTGAAAATGTGTGCTGTTTCTTACTCACATTCATGGGACAGAGCAAGAGAAAAGATAATGCCGAGAGATTTACATACTGCGATGTTGTTTTATTTCCAGGTTTGCAGGTTTATGTTTTATACGATACGAGTAAATATGGTAAACTATACGTAATTTATTTGGCTTTGATTTGAGCACTCGAACGCAACAACAAAAAAACAAGTGCATTTTCAGGAACTTTACATCAAAGTCCGTAGTTTCTTCCACAAAATGTTTGAAATAATGTCGATTATAGGTTGTTCTATGATCCTGAAAACAATAGAATATATTGTCCACCAAGCACGAGTTTTCATTCAAAATCCACTCCAAGGCTGTATTGCAATTCGTTGAAAACACTTGTCTCGTTATTGGCTTACAATATTACCTGCGACTTGGTTATTACAATTACAGGGCCCAGAATAATAAAGCATCCCTATACTATACCTGCGCTGCTATTATGACACATAGAATGACGTTGCTCACTTGCCCCACCACCTTGCTTGCACTGCATTGCATTATTTAGCCCAAGCTTGATGTACTTCCCAATTGTCAAGCCACCTATCTGACACCCAATTTTATTGACTTGGACTTACCAGAGGTGGTGACATTTGGTACTATGCCATGCCGCGCCAAGAGCTGCTTACTAGTCTGATTAAATTAAAATACTCTTTTTAATTACCAAAACATCCAATTTGTGATTGGTTATGATTTATTTAACAGTCTCTACTACTTACATTACAGCTGGGAATTACTAGCAGTCACACATAGATAATAAATATAGGATTTCAGGTATACCCATTTTTTGGTTGTGAAGTTGACACTAATAATGACAGTGTAAGTATGGTTTGGGTTGGTAATGAAAGAATACCAGAAAACCGAAACAAGAAAGGGTATATACTAACAAAAGGACAATAATAGTACCACCAAGTGGCAGGTGGGACCACCCAATACCGAATACCTCTGCCACTGGGACCACCATTATCAGTCAAGAAAGGAGAACTTAAAAAAAAAGACAAGGTCCTATCTTTCACACTGTGCCCAGACCAGACCCCGAAGGGCAGAGCACCGCTCCTCATTCACATTCACTCTAGAACAAGGATTTACTTTTACTTTATAGTCTTTTACCACCATGTAAATCAAATCTATATGTCCCAAACGCGCCCTAGATAGAGCTATAAGCTCCAGTCTGGCACTTTCTATCCCTTCCTCCGCGGAGAGTGAAATCTCAGGTCTCAATAATTACAAGGCATTGGATTGGATATAGATCCAGCACATTTATTTGAGAGAGAGGGAAGCTATGGCCAAGCCTCAGAGGCCCTCTGGGCGCACGAACCTGGCCTCCTGTATTGTGGCCACAATCTTCTTGATTTTTGTTGTCATAATCGTTTTCATAGTTTACTTCACAGTGTTTAAGCCTCAAGACCCCAAAATCGCCGTCAATGCTGTCCAGCTTCCCTCATTCTCCGTTGCTAACGGCACCGTTAATTTCATCTTCTCCCAATACGCCTCCGTCAGAAATCCCAACAGAGCCGCCTTTTCCCACTACGATAGCTCCCTCCAGCTTCTCTACTCCGGTAACCAGGTTGGCTTCATGTTCATCCCCGCCGGCAACATCGACGCCGGAAGAACACAATACATGGCGGCGACTTTTTCCGTGCAGTCGTTTCCATTGTCGACGCCGACGAACTCGGGCCCTACCTTGAGTAACGATGCGGTTAATGGTTTAAGGATGGGACCGACGTTAGAGATCGAGTCGAGGATGGAGATGGCGGGCAGGGTCAAGGTGTTGCATTTCTTCAGTCACCACGTGGAGGCCAAAGCCGGATGCAGAGTGGCTATTGCCGTCAGCGATGGATCTGTCTTAGGTTTCCACTGCTAATTCTTCCTTTATCCTCTTTGTATCTAATTAATCTTAAAATTTTCTAATTCTAGCTATCAATTGCTAATTTGGTCTTGGCTGTTCCAATTGTATACCCTCCCACGTACGTAGGCATGAAATTGTAAAAATGATTTTTTTTTTAAATGGTGTGTTTGGTTTCTTGAAACAAGAGAAGGAGTTTGACAGAAAAGGGTGAGGGAGAGGGAGGCAGTAGCTTTTGACTTTACGACCTTAATTGGTGGCTAAGTAAAGTTGATGCTATGCTTCATGATTGAATTATTAGTCAGAGTGACCACTAACAATAACAGACTCAGACTCCATTATCGACAGACAGATGGCCCACTCCACTCAATTAAACCTAATAAAGCAATATGATCGCCGAGGGAAATTGATTGATTTTAAATTCTCTGATCGGCGCATTTGAAAAACAAGAAGATCCTGTGATTTGCATTGCTTGTCACTTTCACTTTATCATCGCCTGGAGTGAAGGGGGAAGTAGGGCATTAGAAATTATAGTTTTACTATATCATGTATAGCTGGTAATTTTTAGTTTTAATTTTGACTCTTGAGGTGTATTTGGTACACCATTTCTTTTTTTCAATACATGGAAACATAAATTTTAAAAAATATATATTTTTAAGAAATCAAAAAATTTCTATAAAAAATAATTATATAAAATATTTCTATTAGAATTTTATGTTTTAAAAAATTCATATACTAAACATAAAAAAACAAATATTTCTAGCATTCATATGAGAATCTATCTATTAAACACCCTCGCGATAGGATAATATTGGTGTTTCACCATTTGATAGAATTTAGTTCCGCTAACTACAGTTAAGATTCATAAAAGAATCTATCTATTGAGCACCCCTTGAGATACTATAAATTGGTGTTTCACCATTTCATGGAATTTAGTTCCGCCTATTAGGCACTGCGTTTCTGTTTATATCATCCTCGTGTGTCATTGCTGCTTTACTAATCACAGGTTTGGAATTGAGATAACACTTTTTATTAAAAGCAAAAACCAATTTTTGCGTCTTAAATTTTTAAATTAAACATTCATATTATTAAAAAAAAAAAAAACTAAAAGTTGACGTCTCGAGTGTTTTTCTTACCCGGAATATTTAATTTGTTATGCTTTTACAGTATGAGATCCAATTTGAGAATTTAAAATCTGAGAATTTTTTGTTATGGCAAAAATGAGAGGAATAAAAAGAATCTTTTTATTTTATTTAGTTTCAAAAACCTCATTTACTGCCATGTGATCTTTTTCGTTATCAAATATTTTATCAATTGAAAAAAAAAAAGTACTACTATTCCCTTTTGTTAAAAAAAAAAAAATGAGAATTATATTCAAGTACTTAAAGTTATAAACCTTAATAAGAAAAAGATAATGAATGACTTTGATTAAAAATAATAATAATAATGGATGACACTTTAAGATGATTGCGGAGAAATATGTAATGATCATATATAAGTCCATAATGATTACTAATATCATGATTTTAGTAGTAATCATTATGTACTAAAAAAATAATTCAACCAAATTATATCTGCAGCGATATTTTTGTAAAATTATAATTATCATCCACTGCAAATAATTTTATTTATTTTCCACAAACAATACTTACTATTTGTTTAAATAACTAAATAATATACATGAAAACCAGAACGAAAGGCGCAAAATAAAATATACATGAGCAAATACATTACAAATATTATTATAAAAAAAATCACAACTACTAGAGGCAGAGCGACTAACTGTATTTGTAGAGCTTGCATTGGAGGGATAGATCGGGTCTCCACCACTGGTGAATCCCATGAGCTTCTTTAAAATCCCGTGCAAGAGTTACATTAGCTGTCAATTTTGCTGAAGGAATGAGGTGCAGTGGCTCAGATTCATTGCCATTGCCAAACGCGCTCATCAGTAGGCCACCAATTGTGTTTTGAGTTGCTAACCTTTCGATGCTTCCTGCTCCGATCTCCTCCATTTTCCTTCTATGTTCAAAATATCCAATGTACTCTGAGCAGAGGTGGTCGGATGGATTCACAAATAAACAAGGCACCCATGCAGACAAAGCCGCAAATGGATCATAGGACAAACTTTTCTGCTGCTTAGCCTTCATAGCAATGGTGAGTCCAGCTGTTATCACACTGCCAGCAATTCGAAGCCCATGTTTCAATTTCTTGTCCTTAATTCTCTCGATTGGAGCAGAAACAAAGGGTGGGTTGAAAAGAAAAGATTCAAGGAACACGCTATTCTTGGCCATTGTTTTCCCGGTAAGCATTGCCATGGCAGATCCAAGGGAATGGCCAGCCAACCAGACCTCTGAATCACCTACTGAAGCAACCATGTTGCGAACAGCTTGAATAGCTATTTCAAAGCGAGATGTTTGATGTAGTCCATTTCGGATAATGTGGATATCCAACTCAATATCACGAGAAACGGAGTTTCCCTTGGTTAAAGTGCCTCGAAAGGCAATTACATAACGTGGACTTCTATATAATGTGTCATTATGCTGACATGCTGGAGGCTTGAATTCATATATCGCGCCAAAGATGGAAGAATCAACATCATCTACAAGTGGACGAAACAGCTGGAAATGGAAAAATGCCCACCATGGGGGTGCAAGGGCATTGGGACCTTCACGTTTTTCTTGGCGGTCCCTTTCAAGAATGTAAACACCCTGGACCAAACTAGCAGCAACAGACATTCGATGATGTGCATTATCCCTGTATAAGGATGGCATATGAAGAATGCAACAACTTCAGATACATTCAAAAATTCAATATGATCTTTAGTCAACTATTATCTTCAATATGAAGATCTATATATTGCAAAAGAA
Organism: Bauhinia variegata; assembly: GCA_022379115.2. Lineage (NCBI taxonomy): Eukaryota > Viridiplantae > Streptophyta > Magnoliopsida > Fabales > Fabaceae > Bauhinia > Bauhinia variegata. The sequence continues at coordinate 234,680 of CM039433.1, forward strand.
AAACAACTCCATTCACTTTTCAATAAATTGATTAATTTGTGCAATTCCCCTGGTGAAATAAATGTTCTTGAAAGGCATATAAAATATATCTCTTGATATCTTCGACGTGAACAAATTGTTATGTTTCACCATTCTACAGTCTATACTAAACATACCAAATCATATGCAATCAATGATAAATCCTTATAAGTGCATACTTAAATGTTTTTGTTTATCCTGTTTCCTACCCATATTCTGTGGGACGAAAGGAATTAGTCTGAAAGGCCTTACCAGTCAATAGAAGTTAGGTGTAAAGGTCCTGAGAGGTCAAATTGTTCCCTCTCAGAAGCCATTAATTCTTATAATTTCCCTGCTGTCTCTTCCTCGTTAGTATCTTCAGAAATTCTGCGTTGTAGAAGACAGAGAAAAAGTAAATGGATCAATAATCAGCCACTGAGATCACCAGCGTGAAGATTATAAAGTCTCTTATTGTCAATGATGAACCATTTCATAATCATGTAGATAAAACAATTCTTACATAAACCAGAACAGATAAATTTATCTTATATAGTCATTACTTAAGCAATGTCAAACAAAAATATTGTTTTTGTATCCACAAAAATGAGCAAATTTGAGGATATCCCCTTTCAAGTCATGACAGAAAAATCCAATGATAACCAGGGCCAGGCGTGGTCATAACCAGCATCAAGTACACAGAAACTTTTTAACACTCAAAACCTCATTTTCTGGGAACCCTATATCTAGTAACATCCAGAAAAATATGTTTTACTACTTATGACAGTCGCAATACCCCTTGGAACAAATAATTGTTTGGTATAAAGAGCTTGATTAATAGCTACATCTAAACCTGCTCAATGACTCAGAGGAACCAACATGCTACGATGATAACCCGTCCAGAAAGGATACAGCTATATCTAACAAGCAAAACGATACGCTCAAACCGCATCTCACTGTTGTCTTCCAGCATCATGTAGTCTGGTAAGACGGATGAGGTGTCATATCAGCATTCTACAGAACAATAAGATGAGCAAGAACTTGGATTTGAAAACACTGAAATCGTAAACTACATGTTTATTTCATATATTAATATTTGAAAAAAAAAAAAATATATATATATATATATAGGACCACTTTTTCCTTTTCTTCTAAACCATTTTATTTTTGCACATCATACTCATTGATCCATTAGAAAAGTTCCAGAGAGACTGATAAAGCATAACTCATGGTCTTCAACAGATCGTTGATTTTCAATGACGATACCTAAGGAGAATGAAAATGCGAAAGAAAGAGAGTTTAACCGTCCAGAAAACACAGCACAAAAAATCTCAAAAATTAACCACAAAACCTTGAAGCTTCAGCCAGATGCGATGAAACAAAATAAAACATTTAGAATTTCTCAAAATGAAAGGTCAACTCAACATTACGGATTCTACAGCCCGATGGGATGAATGCAGAAAAGCGCGAAGTTCGTAAATGAAGAAGTAGGTTAGGAGGGAGAAGAAAGATCAATTAGAAGGATGAGATCCAGAATCTACAGTCGATAAGAAAATGTACCTTGAAAAATGAACGTCGCAGATGATGTGGGACCCCTGAAAATATAGATGGAAGGGACTCTTTTCCGAACTCAGGTTGGTGGCAGACAACGTCACAACGTTTACACGTCTTCCTCTCCCAACTCAGGCTATTTACCGGAGGGGAACCAAACAACCACGGACTCAGCCAGTGGTAGTAAGAGAAATTAGTTGGACGACGTCGTCTGTTATAGTTAACATAGTGGTCCCCGTGAATCAGGCAAAGCAATATCGGGTTTTTTTTTTTTTTTTTTTTTTTTATGCGTTATCGGTTTTCTACGTGTAACATAAGTTATATGTGAGTTTTTTTAATATTGATTTTTATATGATTTTTAAAATTGTTTCGTTTTATATTGAACGTCCCCTTCTGTGGCACTGTAGTTTATTTATTTTTTTAACACTTACTAATTCAATTTAAAGTAAGCAAAATAAGACCAGCATAATTCAGAGTTTCAACCTAAGCTTTTTCTTTAAACTTGTAAAAAATGTTTAAGTAAATAGATTCATTTTTAATTTTAAGATTTATATATTATAAAAATATAAATTTTAAATTTTATGAATTATAAAATTTTTAAAATATATTTAAATATTTATTAAAAATTAATATCAACCATAAAAAATAAAAAATCTTAAATTAAAATTCTCGGTATTCAAAAAAAATATTCCTTCTACCATCCTCTGCCTTACCCCTACTCACTGGTGATTGGTGGAACGGTAGTTTACTTTTAGATGCAATGCAATGGGAAGGATTTAAAAAAAAAAAAAAAAAAAAAAATTCCAAATGATATCAACCACTTAATGGTATCACCCCAAAAAATAATTTTTTTTTTCAGAATCAAACATACAGAAAACATTTTGGACAACTAATACTTCTAGATTAAAATAATAATAATGCACGAAGAATACACGTGATATTATACTGCCTCTCCAGGTATAAACGCGACGAACATGACACAGAACTACTTGACTACTTAGACCAAGCCACTGCATCTATTTCAGCTTGTGCACTACGGTACAACTCCAGCCTCTTTGCAAGGGCACTGCGCCGTTCCATAATTGCGGGGTCCTCGTTCAACAACGATGACAACCTCTTTTGCTGCACACACGAATTATACCGGCTATCAATGTTCAATTTCCTTGGTAAATATCCAAAGTAATTCAAAACGTGTTTTAGTCTACTACAGTGAGCGTTGCAAAAAGTTGTGTGTGTTTATTTTTTTCCCTTAATGATTTTGTTTCACTTTTTGTTTTAAATATGTAATATAGATTGTAACTCTATAAGTTTGTGCAAGTTTTTCAAAAAAGAAAGCCACATATTTAAAACAAGAGTACCACAAGGAAAAAAAAAAAAGCAATGTACGTTGTTCCGCCAAGACCCACCATAGTAAAAATCTTAAAAGTGCATACCAGAAATTCAACAACACAACTGCCAGAGTTATTCTCACCTCCAGTTTGCCTAGCTCAGTGAAAAAATGATCAAGTAAGCTTCGTTTTGCCTCCCGCACTTGACAATACACAATGGACTTGGGAATCGAATGCCTCAAACTAGCACAAACCATATTGACGTAAGACAAAACTGTGGTTCCTGTTCATACACAACAAAAGTGAAGATAAATCGAAGGTACGGACAAAGGTACTAAACAAGGAAGGGCGAGTGAGATCCAAGTTTGATTCTGACTTCTTCTTAACAAAAAGGAAGGTCTGATTGTGACTTCAGTAGTTAAAGACTTACCAATTCGCCTGAGATATGAATCGTTGTATCTATCAAAAATTGAATGTGTGGGATTGCCACCCTTATCAACATCTTGAGGAAGCTTCCTAAAGAAATCAACTGTCAGATAGCCACACTCCATGTCGACTAGCAGTAGTGTTGCTTTTTTGCTTTCCTCTCTCATTCTTTCTAATGAATCAATAGCTGCATTCCCAACTTCAACCCGAAGACCAGGATATTGCTTTAAGTCCTGCAAATCAACCAAACCAACATCTAATTGTGGAGCCGAAACAAATTGGGAGTAAAAGAATAGAATAAAAAGTCACTATATGTATGTAAAAAGTAAAAACAGGAAAAATTTCACACGCTTAGTTTAATGTATAATAATTACAATTGAGGGCTGTCAATCTCCAATGTAGAAGCAACAAACAAATGAAGGGGACGAAAGGTCACTCCAGCAAAGTGCAGATTTTCTTCGTTTCAATGGAACACATCATGATAATAATCTAATCAACCCATTCAAATTCCATCTAACAATGGGAGGGAGATTCCTTGTCATAGAAAAAATAATAAATAATAATAATAACGCAATCTCTCATTAAGTTCTTCCCCCCCCCCCCCCTCCCCTCCTCTGGCTATGTCCGTGTTTTTCTATATTGGGTCTTCATTTACCAAATTTTCAGAAATCAGCAGATGAAAAAAATAACAATAAATAAATATCTCCTAAACAGAATAATAATAGAGCATCATGAAGTACGTAATTTAAGGACAAATATAATAAAGGCAAAGAAGAAAAAGATAGAAACAATAAACTTTAATGTTCTCGAGAACATACCACAGTCTCGCTAATAGACTTGTGAACCAGGTCCTTTAATAGGGCATGAACCTGTCACCGATCAGCATACAATGCAAAATGAACCATCAATTAGTATGAAAAGTGAGAACAGTAAAGACCAAAAAGTTACAAATAGAAATAAATCAACAATGACATGTATTCTCACAACCTCAAGGCAATCGAACTTCCTATGAGTGCCTACCACCGGAAAACTTTCAATCACAGGTTGATCTAGAATCAATAATAACTATTAATCAAATCAGATGTACAGTGAGGCTCTAACTTTACAAGACCAATTCAAACTACAAGTTATATATACCTTTTTCTGAAAAAAGGAAAAATGGTTTTACTATCCGACCAATTCTTGATGGTGCACCAATGGCGATGTATCAATTAGAAAGAAATTTCCCAAATAAGACAGAGAAATGAAAATCAAAAATGTTAATTGGGCTAAAACCTTAATTCCAGATGAAAAATCCTATCGCATGTTACGTGAGGTCACTTATAACAGGTTCAAGAAAGCACCTGAAAGATGCACACTCGATTTTGAATAAAAAATAGAACCAAGTGAAGTAGATTTTTTTGCATGCCAAACACAAAAGAAAAAGGGGTCAATAACTTTTTCTTCAATTGATACGTACAGCATCAACAGCTGCCTCGGCAGGGCCCCTGATGGTAGTTACAGAAGATTCAATGAGTCGACGGTATCCTTGCTCGGGAGCTATTAAATGGGGTTGATACCCATCAGCTTCTGTGATAAGTTTCCGTATATTTTCCATTGAGAGTTGTTTGTCAAACTGCAACCTTTTCAAAGCAGCAGGTAGCTGATTGTCAAAGACATTATAAATTTTATCACCTCCAGGTCTCCTGTAGAATACAGCTGATAGTTATAAAAAATTACTTTGAGAAAATTGAATAGGTGCACTGCAATATTAAGAACTGATAAGAAATGTGTTACTTACACGCCATCAAGATGTTCTTTGAGTATTTGGTCAAATGAACGACATATTTCCATGATTGCGTACAACTTGCCCTGCATGTTAGCAGCAACCAGTCACTAGAAAATTCTAACGGAAATTGTAGGCCGGGATCCTCCGAAAATGTAGTGCCATAGAAACTCTATCATGAGATTCTTGAAGGCTACCGTAAGGGGACTCACAAGAACAATGGAAAATTCATGGATATTCACACACATTCACAGTGACAGCAGGATGGAAAGAAAGACAAGTACATTCCCTGTATTCGACTTATATATACAACCAAAAGTTCTGGAATTAATAAATTTGAGCAATCAAGAGCAAACTCACCCCGGCATCAGCTGCGACGGGCTTTCCTAAACGACTCAGTTCTGCTTCAAGTTCAGCAATTGTTTTGCTAATAAGTGATTGAATACCCGGAATCTTGGACTTGATCACAGTCTCCAAATGCTGAGACATTAAGAATTATGATTTAGTTACTACAAATCAGCAAGTATAATATATTAAAAAAGAAAAAAAAAAGTTGTCAAATTTTAGTTTTGTACCTTTGAGAGCATCTTTGCTAGATGCTCAGAACCCATTCTGTGAGCAAGGTGCTTGTATTCAGGGGTATTAGCAAAGTACTCCCGCTCTCTGCGTCTAGCAGCAATCATGTCGACATTCTTGTTTATATCTGCTTGTGAACGATTCACGACACCAATCCAGGGAAACTTTAACCTATAAGCTCTGCCCTCCAATATCTGAAGCAACCAAAAGAGCATACAACAGGGATCAATAATTATAGGAGACAGACTTTGAACTTCTGAAAGTGAACCGGGTGGCTATTCTTCAGGGTTACATGAGATATAGGAGAGGAGGTGAATAAGCATTATGAGATGAGATTATGCTTGATCCTGCAACAGAAAGAATTCTTTGAAACCCAACAAAAATTCTAAGCCTCATGAACTAATTACTTTCAAAAGAAGGGTTTGAAGCACAATAAACACCTCATTTTGCATTTTTTTCTAGTAATAAGACACCTATACCTATGGGCCAAAGGTTTTAGACTCCTAGAAGTTCCAAACTTTATACTCCTAGAAACAGCGTAAAACATTTGGGAATACTCTATACTAGGTAGCTTTTATTTCATAAATTACTTTAAAATGAGGCAGTTATATATACCCATTCCACGTTCTCCTTGGCAATTGGGCAGAGGATTGTCGGTGTGTTTATAAAAGATATCGCATAAAAAACTTGTATACTCACATTCTTCGGTAAATCGAATGCATGTTGCTATTGTTCAGTACAAGGACCGTCAAGCGCATGCAAAGGTGCACGGTCAATTCTAGCAAACACTAATTAATATTCTTGCTTATCTCTTCAGTATCCCGAAAAAAAAAAAGGCGAGACAAGTAGAACCACCTTTACAAAAGAGGTTCTAATTTCAAGATGGAAACTTCACGGGTTTAGTTTCCATAATTTTGATTATCTTCGACTTTATAATTAAGTATCAACCATGCAATTGCATGCATTTCCATCAACATACGTAATGAGCGACTTACATCAACAGCATCAGTACCCTTGTCCATAAGGTCAATTTTTGTCAAAACTCCAAGTGTCCTTTCCCCTGAAAAATTTTAAATCGACAAACTAAAAATTTGAACACCAGTAGCCTGTTTGCTTCAGATTTTTCAATCAACTTGGTCTCGAGGATGAAACGTTTATGGAATAATGAATAAAATTACCTGTAGGATCCACTTCACGGGATATTTTAATTGCATCAGATGTTGCAAGATCTTGATTGGCTGGTGAAATAGCCAAAATTATACAATTTGGCTGCAAATTAACATGAGTAATTTAGTATACAACATTTACCATAAGGTAGAATGCCTGTTAGCATAGAAAATATTTCCGTTTAAAATATTCTTTAAGTATGTCCCTCGGTTGTTGAAAAAATTACGAAGTTTGTAGAAACTCAAACAGTTCTAGATTTATGATCAATCAGTCAGCTTATAAGATAATTTCCTAGCAGGAACTCAGAATACAAATGGCAGGCAAGTAAACATACATGCTTGCTTCCAAAGTTTGTTTCCTAAGCATACTATTTTATATTATAAGCCCCAACGCTTTGATGGGCACTACCTTCTCAATGTAGGAGTGAACCATGTTCTCAATGTCTTGCACAATACTATCTGGTTGACCCTCTGTATTTCAGATAACCATCAGTTAGCATCTCATTCTTAATTATATAACTTGAAAAATCCCCATTTGGTTGCAGGAAAAACATGGACAAGAAAAGAGAGGCATGCGAATCTGTTGCTCACCTACAGCTACCTTTGTAAGCCCAGGGAGATCAATAAGCGTCAAGTTAACAACTGGAAAGGTCTAACTTGTCAGTAAAAATGACAATTTTGGTAAAAAAATAAACAAAATATAATAATGTTATACAGTTTCGTTGAACACTCATTTTCAGAGACTTATATGGGTTATAAAAGGTGGTCAAGTGGATAACAGATAAAAATAATAAAAGAAAATTGATATTCAAGTTTCAAACTTACCATTAGGAGAATATATACTAAGATGAATTGGAACACTTGAAATTTGTTTTGTTCGTCCTGTCTCTCTATCAGTTTCATCTTGAATCTCCTTCCTCACCGCAGCTACACAAATTAGATGATCAATAGTATGGTTACATGCACCGATCCGCTCAAATTAAATTGACAGAGTCTAATAATATGAAGTGAAGTTTTACATGATTAAATAATGCTTAATTCAAATAAGGAACCCTTGAGAGAGACTTCCTAAAAGATGTAGTGCATCATCGTATATCAATAATGATAAAGAAATCAAACTTTGGATTGAGTTATTTACCAAAATCAGTGAACCTTTTCCTTGGGAGATGTAGAAATTCTGCATACTCTCTGCTGCCTTCATCTGTTTTGTGAAGCTGCAAGACAAGAGGGCGCCGTGTAACAATCCCTGCAAATATTTTGCACGCATCAATTTCCTAATATGTACAAAGAGTAACCAAATTAAATAGATAGCCAGATGTCACTGCTAAAATTACCAGATCCACGAGGTAAGAAATCCTTGCCAACGACACTCTCCAATACTGAAGATTTTCCAGAGCTCTAAAAGAAAATACAATGAACATAAGACATAAGAAAAACAAATTTCTCTCATAAAAGAACATTCTACGAATACCAATTTCCATATGAGAGAAAAGAAACCATCTCGTGGTTTATGTATAATATCACGTATATATGATTTTACCAGATACACTTTGTAGTGCAGAATCTTATTGGACTGATGTACTAATCTGACCAGACCTCATAATAGCCTATTGGTTTCGTCTGTTTGTCTAACAGACTATGCCAGGGGTCAAGGACTAGAACGAACTTGAGGGGAACAAAAAAAATGGACGTACTACTCATAAGAATTCACTTAAAAAACAAAGATGGGTAACGTAAGTTAAATAAAGAGAGCTATTGAATACAATGATCATTATGCAGAAGCACTAAAGCCTGGTGTGTCATGTTAAATCAGAATAGAACTAAAAATTAAGCAGCAATTTCTGTGCATCTCAATTGAAAAAATACTAAATTCATTTAGCTACAATCTCAGATGACCGTAGGTACTATCTTGGGCAGTTCACCTGCCATATACATTTCCATTTTCATAAAAAAAAGGCTGCCTTATCTACTCTGCCATATACAATCTTCATAGAACTGTTTTAGACTAATGGACATTGTAATTTGTATCTTCTATGCTCTAACTAAAATACGGTATTTTGTACCAAAAACACAGATACAAACTACCACGCTCAAAGTAATGCCGATCTTCAAACATTAGTTGCCACAACTAGAGGATATCTATATTCCAAAAAAAGATTTGAAGTTTTTAGATACGAACTAAGACTATCAGACCCCTCCAAAGCATGTTGATCCACTTGAAAAATACAACTGATTTATCTATTATAACATCATTGGATAAAAGAACCGGCAGCTAAATTATGTGACTGAATCCGAAAAGTAAATCAGAGAAAAATAATTAATCAGCAGCGGAGCTCACTTAAATTAGTTCACGGCCTTCAACAACTGTTATAATCGACTCTTTTTCTAATTAATAATTCAAGCCCTCTAGAAATCCGATAGCAGAAAATTTTGATCCTTCCGAGATGTTGTCCATTGGAAAGGAATCATCCAAACATGTGCATAAAGATAAACATACATGTGTACATATCTAAATAGATATAAATAACTTTCAATGAGAACCATAACTTTTGGTTCAACCAATGAAAAGGTCAGATCAGTGTAGAAGTTTACAATAACAAAGCAAAGATAGTGAGATCGGAGCTGACCTGGCCACCGACGACAGCGATAGCCGGAAGAGAGTCCCAAAGAGTTGGCAGTGCACTAGCTTCGCCATGATCACCCAAAACGGTACAAGCTCTCTGGATTTTGTTCACCAAAGAAATCAGGTTCTCCATTGGAATTGTTTGAGAGAAACTAGATGGAACGTTGCGTCAGATTCAGCGATTTGACGAGCTCAGCAGCTAACTGACAGAGAGAATTAGATCTGCCGGCGAGCAACAAAGAGAGCTTTTGAGTGGGTTTTAAGGCAGATAAGAGAGCGCGTTCTTTAAATACTCGGTAGAATTTGTTTTGAAACGACAACAACTAGCTCTCGGTAATAGTAGTAAGTTGTCTTCGATTCAAACTTTCAAACGTGTTATGTGATAATTTCATAATTCGTAATTGTACCGTTTGTCTTGCACTCTTGAGGTGAGGATATCCCGTGAACTTCATGCTCCGTAATTCAGACAAGACACGAGAGACTAGAAAATATAATGAATTTTAATTTTAATTATCTAAGGTGATACACATTAAAAAAAATAAAATGTAATATTCACTCGTGACATATACTCAAATATGATAATAGACATAAGAATTTTTTGAAAGAAGATTGACATCTCAGTTTAATTTTCCATCTTTCATATTTAAAGTTGACAAATTTAGTTTTATTTATAATAACAAAAAAAAGTAATAGCATCACAGGGACTCTATATCTAATCATTAAATTAATTAAATTCAACCTTGAGAAAAAAAAATTATTTAATGGTGTACATATGACAAAAAAAATATAAATTAACTATTAAGTAATGACTATAAATACTAAATTCTAACAATTTGACAAACTCACAAGATAATCTCAATAATTCAATTTCTATTTGATCCAATTCTGCATCTCTAATATATAAGAAATAACAATTTTGTAAAAGTTTTATTAAAAGAGAACGAATTCTTTAGCATATCAGATCTATTTAGCCTTCTTAAACATTTAATCTGTTATCAATTTAAAAATATAAACATTTTATTATTAAAAATATCACATCTCTAATAAGGATTGTCTAGCCAGTCGGCTAATTGACGTCAAACCGGTCATGAAGCCGGATAGATCGAGTAAAAAAAAATTGGTTTGCTATTTAATTCTAGAATTGCATATAATTGCGCTACACTGAAATAAAAACTGTCCAGAGGATCTTACAAAGTAAGTTAAAAAATAAAGGAACTGTGCTGAGGGGCACGGGCACGGGCACGCCTTGTTGATTGGAAACACAAAAGGCGTACCCCGAGATTTTGATGTTTCTGCTAATAATGACTTCAACGCAACGGTGGAACATGAAATGAAAGACGTTATATGCAACTTTTATTAAAGCGGAACAGAACCTCCGTGAATCTTTGAATAATTACAGTAACTAAATGTCTTCCTATCTGCCCATGTAATGTAACTATAAATCATATAACTATTTATTTGACAGCTAGATATTCCCAAAAACGCTTAAGAGAGCCTAATTCAGATGACTACCGTGTGACTAGGTTCGGTAAACCCTATCAGAGAACCTATGTATAACAATTATCAACATTATTCGGTAGAGTCCTCTGATCCATAGCCATAAGGATTTTTGCTGGCCCAATTCCATTGATCACGACACATTTCATCAATGCCATATTTTGCCCTGCATAGATGATAAGTTTGTTAAGCTTAAAATATAACAAGAACAACAAAAAAGAAATCCAAGAAACATTATGCAGAGTTTGAACTAAATAATCTTTCAAAAACAATAGTGTTGTAAATTTGAAGGGATTGGGTAATCCAGTATATGTAACAGACTAACAGTAGACTCAGTAGTAAGCTACGACGTAATGTTTATTTAGCTTAGCCAATGATTTTCACAAGGGTGACGATATTGATCAAATAAGTTGAGTCTATGATAAAATAGACAGAAAATGTCGAAGGACAAATAACACAATTCTATCCATTTCGAAGCAAATCAGCACCACTTACTTCCAATTAAGTTCCCTTTCTGCTTTCTCTGTCGATGCATAAACAATTTCAGCATCACCAGGTCGCCGACCGGCCATCACAAGTGGAATTTTCTGGACAAGAATAATTGCACATATTAAGAAGTCAAAATAAGAAAAGCTCAACCCGAATACTTTGCAGCTGAAAAAGTTCAAGATTGTTCAGGTTTTAGCGACATGAAATAGACAAACTTCAATTTCTGCAATTCTGAAGGAACTAAAAACTACCAATATCCAGTTTCAATACGCTCGACATATCTTTCCCTTTATGTTTACTTATAAAAATAAAGGCAAGATGAACCTACACATAAGAATCCACAGAAAAAAAAAATTCTCATGCCACCCAAAAACCAAGCTCCAAAAGGATTAGACAGCTGAGAATAAGCCATGCAACTACACCAACATTGCCATTTGATCTACTATGCACTCAGGAAAGAAAAATTCAAAATAAGCGCCTCCAAGAGGAACAAGAGAAGAAGCGGACAACAGATACGCCACTAGAAATAGAACTATTACCTTTCCAGATGCCTTTTCAAAAGCTTTTACCATCTCCAAAACTGATGTTCCCTTTCCTGTTCCCAAGTTGTACACCTCACAACCTATATAAACCGACCATGAAAATTAATAAAATGAAATTCTAGCGTAGATGATATTACTTGATCACAAAAACAGGAAAAGAAAAAGAGACATCATTAGCCTCTAGAATAAATACTTCCAGGCCATTGCAGCTGCCACATCAAGTAAACTATTAAAAAAAATGAAAATTTTGGATTAATACCTATATTAGAATCATCAAGTTTACACAATGCAGCAATATGCCCATCTGCTAAATCAACAACATGGATATAATCACGCACCTGAGAAAAGAGAAGATCCGTCAAACTAGATCCTCAGCAAAGAAATCAAAAGTAAATTTACAGATAGGGAAATAAATGCATGCATGATTAACAAAAGCTAACTACTGATAATGAAGTGGCCATTCGAGTCCAGTGAGGGAGAGTGCCCGAACTGTAACGAGACTTCATACTTGAATGTAAAAGTTGGTAAACATGCAAATTTCCAAGCACAGATTAAGTGTGCAGTGAGTGCATACCCCAGTACCGTCAATTGTATTATAATCGGTTCCAAAAACTGTCAGTGCAGGGCGTCTGCCAACTGCTACTTGCTGAACAAATGGCATGAGATTATTTGGAATTCCACGAGGATCCTCACCAATATGACCACTAGAATGTGCACCAACCGGGTTGAAGTATCTCAACAACATTATCTTCCATTCTGAGTCTGCGCGGTAGATATCACGACAGATTTCCTCAATGAATAACTGAAAGAAAACCTCATCAGATTCACTACTAGATTCTCAGATAAACATGACTATCAGTACTTTCACCGAATTATAATGATATTTATGCAAGAATAAACACCAATTGGCAAAGCCACAGAATTGAAATAAATAGCCAATTGCTCTTCCAAGGTTCCAACATCCCTAGTAGCAAATACGCAGTTATTTCCTATTTATACCTTGGTTCGCCCATATGGGTTCGTTGCTGAAAGCGGAAACTCTTCTGTGCATGGAACCTCCTTTGGCCAACCATATACAGTGGCTGAAGATGAGAACACCAGCTGAAATCAGTCAAGAAATGGTGAATTAGTCAAATAAACAGATTGCAGTATCAAGGCAATATATATAACCAATATCATCAGAAATTTAAAGGCAGCAAAAATATCAGGAAATAATACAAAAAATCAGAATAAAGAGTCACAACCAAAAGAATCTTAGACAATGTACGGTAACCACACTTGTAGCATTACTGCAGCAGTAGCAACTAGAGTGCTAAGACTATTTGACAACATTAGCCAGCAAAATTCCGTCCTTTATGTTTGCTCAAGCATTTCAATCCAAATCAAAATAAATAAATGAGCAACTCTTTCAAGCACTGCATACCATCATGGACAAGTTTTACTCAAGAAATCAAAAGTAACCTCTTATGGTGCCTCGGGAGTCGGACAACATTAATAACATACCATTGGAGGCTATCATTGAGGCCCAAAAAGAAAGATGTAAATATACCTTCTTGCAGCCATGAGCAGCCATGACTTCCAACAGCGTCATTGTCCCAATCAAGTTGTTGTTGTAGTAGAGTAATGGTTTCTGCACACTTTCACCAACTGCTTTCAATCCAGCAAAATGAATGGCAGCATCGAATCTAAAGTTAAAGAGATAAGAACAGAGAAATAAGTGATGAACTATAAATAATTACAAACACAAAGCATCAACAGGAAGAAACTTCTGTCATAATCCTTACTTAGTGGTAGCAAAAATTTGTTCGAGTGCAGGTCTGTCCCTGAGGTCTACCTGAAAAGGGGCAAAATATAAGGTCAATATAGGCTATTGCAAAGTTGAAGTAATTAAAAATACGCTGGACTCCTTTAGAGAACAAGCACTATTTGGAAATTGTGTTTAACACTTCTAGATTATTTGTGGCCAGGTCATGCATAGTAGATTTGAAAAGGCCCAGATTACAATAATGTTTTGTTGATTTAGAAATATTTTAACTAAACTCTGCAGCTGAACTGATGTAACCATGTAACCAGGAAATCTAAAGCATACATAATTTGAATTTGAATGAACCGAACATCGATCTCTACGAGCCAAATTGATCAAATTCAATCTGAATGTGACAAATTAAAGCAGCTGGCATGAATTGGTAAATCTTATCAATGATTAAGAATAAAATTTTCATCCTTAAAAAAGAAAAGGAAAAGGCAACAAATATCAAAATTGGATTTCCATGAAGCAAGAATAGAAAACTAAATAAAAAAGTTATGCAGCAGACTGAAGCTGAGCACCTTATGAAAGGAAAGATTATTGCCGAACTCGCCAGCGAGCTCTTTGACTCTGTGAATAGCAATTTCAGAAGAATTATCAAGGTTGTCGACGACGACGGCTTTGAAACCGCCAAGCAAGAGTTGGAGAACGGTGTGGCTGCCAATATAACCGGCGCCACCTGTGACGAGAACGGTTTTGGTCACCATGATAAAACCGTTGAGGAAAAGAGAAACGAAACGATGAGGACTGTTTTGAATGTGATGATAGCTTGAAATCACAACAGGAGAAAGCCAAAAAGCAGGCCAATTTATAGGCGGCCAAATTACTGACGCGCGAGGCCATTTTCGGGGAAGGGCGAGAATTTTGTGACACATTCATAAAAGCATATCAACGTTACTTTTATTAGAATTAATGTTCCCTCCGGAATATTTATGGGGCGTTGGACCAGATCAGCCACGTGGATTTCCAGTATGTCCCGTTCTGATTTGTTCTTTGGATTTTCTATTACTGTCGACAGCAGTTATTATGAATTTCTTATATATAATTGGACAAATTCAGTTTAATGATTAGTTGTTGGAGAAAATTATAGACAGTTAAGTCTAATAGTTTTCTATGATTATAGACAGTTATGCTCATGGGTCAGTGTAGTTTTTGTTCGTTAGTTATGCTTTGTTGTTATAAATTAAATAATTATTATATTATTAACAGTTAAACTTTAACCTGATTAAACAAAAGGTTAAACTTTCTAGTATTCTAAACTCTATTTATCGCCTCAATGAATTTATTTACTCTCTTCCTAAAATTTCAATTCTGACAATCCTAATAGAATTCACACTTAATTTTTCTTTATTTTGGAGTATTATTAAAATATTTGTATTTAATACAATCTCATATCATCAACACTTAAATAATTTTCCTTTCACATAAAATTTTTATTGGATATTGTATTTAAAATTTTATGGGTGGTGATTTTAAATTAAAATCGTAAAGACCGGAAAGTCTTGGTTCGGAAAATATTATCTGAGTGCGTTATTAATTATTTCATAAAACAAAAGTTAAATAGTGAATATTTTGCTTAAAATATTTAATATAGACAGGCGTTTATAAATATTAAAGATTATCTTCTTTAATCTCATAAAAAAATTATCTTTTTTAATGCACCGTATTTATTTTCTTTAAATGACATTGATTCACCTAATTTATTCAATTAATACATAAAAAATGTATTCAATTAATATTTCATAAATATCTTTTGTCACCTAGAAGTACAATGCGTTAGACATATATATATAGGGGAGTACAATTATACATAACTTAATCCATTGAATGTGATAGTAGTACCGTGCATATATATATATATATATATATATATATATATATATATATATTTTTTAAAAAAATAGTAATGCATAATTCTAATTTTTATGACTAAAAAATGTTAATAAATTGACATGTCATTAATAACACTTTTAAAATATTCCACAAACAACAGTCATGAATCGTGACTCACGAACAATTTCGGTAGTCTCAATACATACCGTTTTTGTTAACCGATAATGATTCTCTTTCGTGAACATAAACAATAATAAATCTACTCAATGCATTCTTATATTATTATTTTCATTTTTAAGAAAGTTTGGCCTAAAATCTGTGACGGAAATTTGAATAGAATCAGGCTCTTAACTTCAATCTTTTAATTATATATAATTATAAGTGTTGATGACCGATGAGTGTACTTTCGATTGTTTATTTGTTCTAATATTTTTTCTGCTGGACCCTTATTAGAAGAAAATAATGATGATGATAAGAAACCACATAGAGCCAAGTCCGAAATGGAAGATGCCGGAATCTTATCAGAATGATGTGGAATTAGTGATACATGCTTCGTGCCCTAATCCATTATGCTTGCCATTTTCATATTCTCTTAATTAGAGATCATTTGGTACATCTAATGGGATAAGATCAAAATGAATAAAAAATTTGGATAAAAATAATATATGATAAGAGCTTGACAAATTTTATTTTACTAAGTGTTTGATACACACTAAATAATTTTTTATATAAATTTTGTTATTATATCATATATTTAAAGTAAACTAAACAATAAAAGTAAGATATCATATATTTCATTTATACTTGGTGGCAATGGTGGTGGCAATAGTCTTACTAGGTGAGAGTGGTTACAGTGGTGGCGATGGTTTTACTAAGTGAGGATGGTGACAACAGTAGCTTTGTTAGGTGAGTGAGTCAACAACGACATATGTGGCTTTGTTAGGTGAAGGTAATGACAGCAATGGTGATGACTTTGCTAGGTGAATGTAACTATAGCGGTGGCAGTGATTTTGCTAAGTGAGAGTGATGGTGATTACAGGACAATAAATTATAGACAAAAAAAATTGGGTGAGTGAAAAGTGAGATGGGAAGAATTTTTTTTATCTTATTTGATTTTTTTTAATTTAACTCTTTTATCAAAATAAAATTTTAACTGTAAAAAAAAAATATTATATATAATAAAATAATTCTATCTTATTCTATTAACTCACTAAATTAAAAAATAAAAATAAAATAATTTATCTTATTTTATTTCTACCTAAAGCACCCTTCAATTCCCCCACTCACACCAAAAGGTTGGCCGTGCGAAATATTTTCTATCGTGGAGAGCGGAATAAATTTCAGTTAAACTTCCACTAATTTACATTAGCAAATTTAATAGTATAATTTAAATTTTGACGGATTCTTTTTAAATTATTTTTTATATGACTTAACTTTATCAATTCATCTAATATGTCAAATCAACAAATAATTCATTTAATATGAGTGTGTAATGTATTATAAATATCTCTTTTAAATAAAATATCAGCTTACAGATGATATTTCGTTAATATGCAGGGAATCTTCATAAATCCGGAGCTTAAATGTGAATAAAGTCAGAAAAAAATTATTTATGCGGATTGCACTCTCCAATTTCCATAAACACATCTTTAATAATAAAAACGTAGTAAACAAGTAGAATTGAACCAAGATGGACTTTGCGTTCCTATATAATCAGTCAAAGTAAACACAAGAAAGTATATCCCCTCACCGCCCAAAGTCACGTGGGATTTCATTTTTCATACAAGTAAACTTTTGGGAACATCTGAATGAAATTTAATTTATATAGTTTTCCCCTTATAGTACAGTAGTAAATAGCTATATTATTTAATTTTTAAAAATATATAATTGTTGGTTTCGTGTAGTACTGAAAGAAATACATCCTTGGGCGCAAAGCCAGGTGTCCAACATGGCAGCATATGACGAGTCTAGTTTGTTCGCTTAACCTATCTACCCACCCCACTTACAATGGTTGAATTGAAACTTCCTCGTTAAAGCCTATAGGAATGGGACATCTTTTCTTCTTTTTCAACGAGCCGGAAAATCAAGCAACATCGGATATTTATCTTTTGCTGGAGCAAAGCAAAAAGACAATCAAAAGGAAAAGTAAAGAAGACTGGCCATGGAAGCATCTAAACACCATAGCATCAAAACTTTTTATGATCACTGCTTTTAATATCTCTTACCAGGTTATCCCTACTCTTAAATAACGTAGATTTATCCAATTTCCTTTTTATAAGAGAACGAAATAAGCTAAGAAATGGAAGGAGAACTTTATATGAATTCTCTCTCTCTCTCTTTTTTTTTTTTTTTTTATAAGTATAATTCAAGGAAGTGCCACTTAATTTAATAATTTTTTTGATAGGATATTCGTGTTTAAGTTTTTATTAAACAACTATGATGATCATAATGCCTAACACAAATTTAATAGTCTTTTTTGATAGGAGGCTACTTGTGTTAAGTTTTTATTAAACAAAATCACGATCATAATGCCTAACATCTTATGATATACATTTGATTTTCTTTTTCTTTTTTTTCCCTAAAATTGGTTGACCATGATTAGAGTTTCGGAAACACCTAATCCACCGACACTTTAAGATGTGTTAGACAATATTTTATGGGACAAATGCAAGTAATGCTACCCCACACGTTTGTGAGCAAACAAAGGGAGTGGTCCTTAATCCCTGATTTATGCGTGCATGATTGTATAAATGACTAATGAAGTGTTCGAAGCCGGGGTGTACTGGTGACGGTCCTTCCCTCGGTGATTAGATCAATGTTTGTTTGCACTTTGCTACCACCCGTTTTATTTCCGCCTCTCATGCATATTCTAGAACATTACTCTATGCAATTTAATTAATATTAATATATATTACCTATTTGAGTATCTGTCACAACATTTTCGAAATTTATCTTATTTTGGAACTATATTTTCGTCTGAGATCGATAATGGATAGAGTGAAATTTTAAGAAATAGTTTTACTTTAGAGTCGCTGATTTGTATAAATAGGTAAAACATTCTTTTCGTTGAGCCGTACTAGTAGAGTAGGTGGTTGCAAAACCATGTTTTGTTGACCAGCTAAAAGGATTACACCGATTTTCGTCATCAATTAACAACCATCATGAGGAATATGATCCGGATGAATTCAGCATCCACTGGCACATCGAAAGGAAAAAAATAAAGAATTAGACAAACAATACGATAGATCTGGTCGTCAATAAACATTATGGAAGTGATAGAAAATGAAAGCCACCGTCTGGTGTAGTGGATTATGGGCGGTCAATAGTTCATACCTCTGTACAAAAAGAAATAATTGGAAATGAATTTACACCAGAATCTGAGATCTACCTTCAGCTTTGAACCAGAAGAAGATGATTTAGTGCAATAAATACCTGCCTCGGAAGCACATACAATCCATTTCTTCTGCAGACATCATATCATAGTGTGATAAGTTACCAACTTACTCAAAATTGATTGCCACAAGGCAGAGGGAACTGGACGTTGCACTTTTCTCTGTCCAGAATATATCATTGAGCTGAAAAATGAGACTCGCCTAATCACTCAGCGCGTAAGTAAAACTAAGCAAACAAATACAGGATGCATCTCTATTATCTTAAATTTCTTGGTAGGGTATGGTCTGTGAACTCATAAGTCTTTCAACCTCATGATTGGCTTCTGCTTGTATTTTCCATCTCTACGCAGAAAAGTAAAATTAATAGAGTTGCTGCTGATAATTAGAAGATCATAAGTGGTCAAAAGCCTAGGTTTATTATGACATTATGCGTTAGACTTGAGACTTCTGGCAAAGACAAACCCTCAGTTCGCACGGGAGAAACATTGTTAACACGGAAGATATGACATTGTCAGAATCATAAAAGTAGTTAATCCTCCCAGTGTTATCAAATCAATATGGGTGAGGAGATCAACAATCACTTGGCCACTTGGTGAGGAGGCAAATCTGAATGTTGAAGTAAAATCTTAAAAACTAGAAGAGATGGGTTTCATCCTGCGCGGCAAAAACTCATTGTCGACTTTCTAGTTTCCTGTCCAATAAATATTAAGGTCGATATATTTTAGTTAGCTTTTGTGAAAAAAAATACTGCAGAGACCATATCCATGTCCACGATGCAACTTCAGACAAGAGGTTATGATGTAATGAGAACATGCCTCGTCAAGATTTTCAAGCTCCATGATTTGCCGTATTTGTTCTGTCATACTACCCTGCAAAACAACAATCCTCAGTCAATTAATAGCACTTGTCATATCAAGAAGTTGTTTATTGCCTTGCTAGCAGTGTCAGCAGCAGGAACATCGCTGTCGATCACCATCTCGATTTCAATCGTTGCAGAAATCCAACCAAAGAACGCTATCAGCATAACCATAACTCTATATATGGGAGCATGGCAAAAGCAACCAAAGGAAGATGATTTCCAATTTCACAGGAAAAAAGAAGTTTTTCTATTCACATTTTACGAAAAAACGTTCTCTGGCGAGCTGTCAATCAGTTCAATCCGTCTGCTGAGGGAGTTTTGTAGGCACTGCTGCACCCCTTTCACTCCACTTCCTCGAGCACTAGATACAAATAATTGTCACTTCAGAATATACCAACATTAATGATTTAAAAAGGAAAAAAAAAATGATAATTTCACTGATATGCTAGGAATTGAGATATATAATGTCACAGCAATTCACCAATAAGAAGGTTCTCCAACAGCAGTAATTTTATTCTCAAGTTGGCACATTCGAACCAACATCCAAACCTACAAAGAAAAATGACTAGATTTATACAGCTTAAGCTACGCGTACATGTCTAAAGAAACTTAGAAAGATGAACATAAAAAACTATTATCATCATAAGCCCTTTTTGCACTATGTAATATCTCACCCCGAGAAGTGAGAAGCACAACCCAATCAATACATTAACTACCCTTTGACCTTTTGTGGTGTTTTGTATCAGCGGTTTGTAACTATAATATTTCAATTCATTGATAAAGTTTTTCTTTCAACCTCTGTCAGAATGATTTTCTACAAACCAGCATTACGTATAGGACTCCCATATAAAATTCCAGGCCCCGTATCAAACATACTCTCTGTTTTCCTTTTTTCTTATCTTCTTAACGAGGAAGATAAGATGATTAATCATGTCTCAACGGTAAAGGGCTTGGACCAGTACCACCTCTGAACCAGCGGACCATTTTCCCCAACTGATCAAGATATATTAGCATCACTAAATCGGAAAATAAAGCAATAGAACATAGTGAGTCAATAAAGTTAGGACAAGAAAAGTTCACAGAAAAACAGCTCCTTGCCGACCAACTATAACAGCTCAAACAGAAGCAATTTACACTTCTAGAGCCTTATCTTTACATTTTAGATCAGTCAATTGTCTGCTTTGAGCAAATCATCAGCGAAATTTTGATGTCCAACTATGTATCACAAATAAACCAGGCTGATTCTATTGTTTATTGTATCTATTGTTACGTACTCTTCTAGAAGCTAAATTGTGAGCTACGTCACTATCAAGTCTTTCAAATCCTTTATGGTTACTCATTCAACCAAAGAAAACATTATACACACAATTGGGAAATGTGGTAACCTGGACCAAAATTTTCGCGACCGACAAAGCCAGCTCCACATTGGTCCGCTCAAATGCAGCCGATAATGGAGCAGCAATCAGTGGTGCTGACAACACCACAATTTCTTAAAGGCATTTCAGCAATCAACTGCAATGCTTCATGTGAGTCTTTAGCGGCAGAAATCTCTGGCAGTAGCTCTTGGTCTAATTGATCTGTAACGCTGTTTTCTGAAATTTCATGGTCGCTCTTACTCAATGAAGCTTGTGCCTTGAGGAATTTCGATAGATTGGGAGAAAGTAAGGAACTATTCCAGGGAAAAAAAAAAAGGGAACTAAGAATGGCTACAGTCGTAATTTGCATAGGTTTCGGAGAGATCAGGGAGAGCTGAATAAGGATAAAGTAGGCGAGAGAGGCAAGATGGGACCCGAATCTCCTGTAGCAGTTGGTACACGATCCTACCGTGTAATCGATTACAAGTCGTTTCATTTATTTACTATTACATAATTAATAGTTGACTGCAAGTAGATTAGACAGCTTGAAATTGATTGTACGGTACAGTTAACTACAAGAAATCTAAATTTGGCAACAAGATCAGTCATGTCAGAAATGGATAGAGGAGGTATACAGGTGTAAGTGAATTTAAAAAAGAAATGGTGGGGCCAAAATAGAATTAGCATCTTCACATAATGACATTTTTTAATTTTTTAAAAGTTAATACATAATTAACAGTTGACTGTAAATAAATTAGACAGTTTAAAATCGACTGTAGTCAATTATAAAAAATCTAAATTTGGCAACAAGGTCAGTCATATCAGAAATGGATAGAGGAGGACTACAGGTGTAAGTGGATTTAAAAAAGAAATGGTGGGGCCAAAATAGAATTAGCATCTTCACAGAATGACATTTTTTAATTTTTTAAAAGTCAATGAGAAAATGGAGGTGCGGGGAATCGAACCCCGTGCCTCTCGCATGCGAAGCGAGCGCTCTACCATATGAGCTACACCCCCCTACGTTCAAAGGGGTTGAAAGCTTTGATGTTCACTTTGTAAGAAGGAAAAAGAGCAGCATATCCTGGGCATGAATGTGCCGCTGATTCTGAAGTCAGATCAATAAATGCGTAACTCAGAATAAAGGGCGGCCTATAACTAGGCCGTTTGCTATTGCTATAAGGGCTGCTCGCCTTTATACGGCTTGGCTTCGCTAATATTTGTTAAAATAATTAAGGTATAAGGTATAATTTAATATCTTGACAAGATTAGGGGACAAAATCATTTTTAACGATTATATAAATATTCAAGAAAGTGGATTTTAAATAGCATACTCTATTATTCTTATTCTGAATTTATTATAAAATATGGTAGTATAATTGACGTCCAAAATTTTAGAAAACAGAAGATTACATGTTGAGATACATACAAGAATATATGGATCAGGGATGTGTGTCTATCTACAAGGAAGATGAAGTAGAGAGAGAGAAAGACGAAGGGGAGAGAGCAGAGGATGGAGCGGGTGAATTCCGACACACGGGGCACGTAGCATTAATCTTGAGCCACTCGTCTATACAGATGGCATGAAAGTAATGATTGCACTCCGGTATAGTCCTCAAGGTCTCCTTGGGCTGATATTCAGAAAGACATATTGAGCAGGTATTGTGGTTGGGTTTTGGCAACCGTCCACTTTCACCAACATGTGTCTTGGGATATTTTTCAATTGTTTGCCCATCCAGTCCCATTACAAAACGGTAAGGTCGAAGGGCAATTGTGTCAGGAAATTCAGTGCTGGGGCGGCCACGCTGAGCAGACCATGTCCTCACCTTATTGCGCATACAACATAAAAGCCCAATCAAACACAAGAATCCAGGTAATCCCAGTCCTATGCTAAGCGCATATTTGGCACTTCTTGAAAGACCTACAGCATTATACATACACATCGAGTTAATTAAAAGCTCCAAGAGACTGACCCAACGAATAAACTAATCAACGGTTAAATTATTATTTTTTATAAATTCCATGTACTTCCAAAATTTATAAAATAATTTTTATAATTTCAAAAAATTAAATTTTCATCCAAGGTTAATGTCCTTTAAATCTCTATTAATTAGATTATTTTTTAAATTTTATAACTTTTTTAAAATTAAATTTTAATATTTATATTTAAAAATTTATAAAATAATCTTTATAATTTTTAAAAAATCAATGTTTTATCATTGCCATTAGATATAGGTTTTCTTTTTGTGAAAATTCTCTCATATCTCTCTTATTTTTGTATTTTGTAATAGCCTTTAAACTGCACAATTACAATTGTAATATTCAAATCCAAATGACACAATAAATCACTTCAAACAACTATGCAATTTTAAAAATTATGTACCTTTAGATGCAAAAATAAAATAAATAAGAAAGCACCAAAATTAAGAAATAAAAAAGATATAGTTTTTTTCCGTAAAAAGCAAAGCATAAATATAGGAGAGACAAGAGAGATTGTAAAAAAGAAAGAAAAGACTTGTATTAGACAACAATAAAGTTATTTTATAAATTTTGAAAATATAAGGATTAAAATTTAACTTTTAAAAAATAATTTAGTTAACATTAACTTAATAAATATTGATAATAAGGATAAATAAAATAATTTTTTTAAAATTATAAAGGTATAAAAACTAAAACTTAATTTTATAAAGATTAAAAGAATAATTTAATCTTTATCAATTTATCAATTAAAAAATAAAGCTTAAACAATTACAATATGTCTCGTAAAAAAAAATCAATTACAACATGTGCTCTATAAAAAATAAACTATTGCAGGATGTGAATTGACAAAAACATTTACCGCAAACATATTACTATCTCACAATCATCAAAATATATAAAAAAAAAAATTCAGAAAACATTTATGCTGTTTTATTTTGCGTTATGTTACTACTGCTGTTTTTTCCCTTTCATGTCCTTTTTTTTTATAGTATTTTTATTGGAATATAGTAATTTTTGAGTAGGTGGAATATGGAAATTTTAAATAATAGCATCGAATTCCTAGCGTGGGTAAGCATATGCGTCATTCTGTTCGTTCTGGCAACCTTTTGAGTATCTTATGCGTCTAGTCGGGTAGACCCTTTCCATGGGGAAATCATGGAGTGAAGAATATTTCAACCCGTAATTTTTTTTTTCAAAAAAAAAAAAAAAAGGCTTTCAGCTGCTCAAGGTTTTCTTCTGAATTTCTGTTCCACCAATCTTTCGGAAGCCAAAAATTAATGGGTTTTAAAGTTGCGTATCAGTCAGTGTCTGAAGGTTGGGCAATATAGATAAAAATAATTTTTGTTGTTACTTGAGAATCTCAAATTGATGGTTGAATCGTTTGTATTCTGTGAATTTATATGCAGTTTAATTAACAGTTCGTTTCCCCAATTAATTAATAGCTATAGAAGCAAGAAGCGTACCTCGGGTATGGGATCTGGGAAAGCATCCAACTCGAAGACCGGTGTCCTTAACAAAGCCACAGCGTTGGCCACTCGCTGCACAGCGTCCGCAAGCGGGCTCGCTCCACGTCAACTGGATATCCTCGGTAAGATCGGGCCAGAAGGGCCACATGGCCAAATTTGAAACCGGATAAGAAATAGAAGAAATCACGTGGCACGATTCAGAAAACACTGACGGAACAATAGGCGGCCATATAGCTATGACTGAGTAGTTGGGCCTGGAATCATTCAGGCAAGGAATTACGAGAGGGTATGACCGTGTTATGTTGGATGGGCAACGAAGGATGGTGAGGTTATAAATATTGTAGGCGGATCGGTCCAACTGGAATGGGGAGACAGAAAGGGAGACGTTGTCGTGCAAGAAGCGTTTTGGGAGGCAGTGAGCGGGGTCGTTGACCTGAATGGTTTGGTCCTCGTAATTGATGTATTTCACAGCAAAATCTCCGGAATAGGGAAAGTTAACAATTGTCTGTCTCTGCTTATCGCACGAAAGCTGGAACTTAGGATAACTACATCCACGGCTACTTTGATTTTGATTTTGATTGTCGACTCCTTTTAAACCAAATGGAAACTCAATAGCAACTCCATCGCCCGAGCAAGATACGCTATCTCTGTTGCAGTCTTCATGGCTAGTCGCTCTGTCACTGTGAACAAGGAACAGAGGGATAAAGGATAAATACAAGACCGCAAAGGGTGCCATGTTCCGAGAACGATAAATTAATTAAAGAATCTGGAACGGGGATGGGCAGGAATAGGACCTTTGCTCTATTAATTCCATCTCTATCTGAATGGGACTAAAACACGGTGGAACTCCAAGGCCAAAATTATGCTTGACCTATTACTTCGTAAACGATACGATAGCTTGGTCAGAATAAATTAGGAGTGGGACGAAACATGCCACGCAATTCCAACTGATGGAGAAATTTCCACAAGTCTAACTTCATATGTCACCGTAAAAATATTCTTGGGCAAACTTTGGGACTTCCACCATTTTTTTTTAAGCGCACTCCCTTTTTTCTTCTTTTATTTGCGAGAGCATTCGGCCAGTCAAAAACGAGTTAATAAAAAGTCTATTTGGTGAAATTAGTCCAAGTACGTGGGTCACTAGTTATGGTGTAATTCTTAAGCACCCCATCAAAACATAAATAATGAACAAATTCATCCCAACGTAACAAAGCTACGATGGCTTGTTTGGCTGCATACATCTGTAAAAGGAACAACGATCCTCTCCCAGTGATGTCGTAATTGCAGTGTATTACATTTATGATCTTTCACTTTCAGAGCAATGGGCGCGTTACATGTAGGAGAAGGATGCAACAAGATCCACCCATATATTTTCAATCAGGCACGGTTCTTATCGTCTCATTGAGCCGGGCGTAGTCACGTAGACATAATGATATATATAGCAAATATTGGCATTTGAATTGAGCAATGAAAATCCTCTGATTTCACCAAAAAAACTGTTCAATGGTGTGCCCATCAAACTTTTCGTGTAAATATAATCAATGATTACAGAGCGACAATTATACAGAAGATGAAGACGAAGAAAAAGTAGTATGGAAAAAGGGTCTCTGGTAACTTAGGACACAAGGGGCACGTAGCATCAAATGCAAGTTGCATGATAATAGTTAGTGATTGCAGTCGGCACGGGTATAGTTCTTAAGGTATCCTTGGGATGGGCACAAATATTGTCATTTGGCTTAGGTAATCGCCCACTTTCACCAAGCCGACTCGTTTAGTCTAGGCTCATTACTAAAACGGGACTACGCGCAGGTGGGATGATTAAATTAATGTAGAAAATTATGTTATGTGCTCAATTCTCGTCGCTCACCGTCCATTTTCATCTTACCGCAAAAGACAGACGCGCAAGCACGATCACGCATCGGAAAGGAATCCAGGTATTCCTGGGCCTAGGGTGATTGATATGTACATTTCAAATAAAATAAATTTGGATTACAAGCTCATTTTAAATATCAAACTTTGAAGTAGAATTATCCACGATCAATCATTAAGATTAAAATGTTCAAAAAAGTATGTATCAAAATTATTGACATTTTTAAATAAAGTCTGATTACATTACATGACATCGTAGATGTTTGAGCCTTTAGCCTTTTGTAAATCACTAAAACTTTTCACAATCTCAACACATCTAGCAGATATTGTTAAAAAATATTATAGTTCCTATATATATATTTTGGCATCATTATAGATCAGAATATGATTAAACTATTTTATCTCAAACTTTCTATCAAGCTTAGCTTCTTTTGTATTATATTAAACCCTGCACATTGAGTTCTATATGTTCGCGTCACAACCGTGTTTAGCACGGAAATAATCGGTCTTTTATTTATAATAGATAATAGAATAGAAAGAAAAGGACGTGCAAGTTAACCCAGGAAATAATAATGATATATAATAATTGCCACTAGTCAACCACTGGATTAGAATTATTCAAAGCCAGTTTTCATCAGTGAGTTGTTGAATGGGAATAAAACGATGTGAATTTTATTGTTTATCCAAATTTTATGTAATAAAATCCTCCGAAGGACCAATAACACAAATCACAAGGTTCATCGTTGCCTACTCTCTTTCTGAGAAAGTATATATATACAAATTAATAGGGAGATAGCATCTAAAGTTGAGATAAGTGGTCTAGTTAAAGTTTGATTAAAGTAGTTTAGTTACCCCTAAACATGTAACATGTAAATTAGTTAATATAAATTATTTTAATTTAATAAAAAAAATTGAATTTAGGTTAAAAATCAGTATAATTATTTTAAAAAAAATAATGTATAGCACTACCAAAGCAACTAATTTGTAAATAATATTCGTAGTAATCAAATTTATTTAATTATTTCAAAATTTCATACTATTTCAAAATTTGGACACCTTACCACCATGATTCACCCATTTTATCTTAAAAAGAATACGCGCAATTATCCTACAATTTGCATTTGAATTGTTAATCCAGGTACATCTCAGCGAGGGAAAAGAAAAGAAGTCCTCCTATATGGCGGGAAAATGTCCCTATAGTCCTTACTAGACACGAGGCCATAACACACACACACATATATATATATATATATATCTTCTCCTTATGATAAAGCCCATGTCTCTGCTCCATAGTCGTACGATCTCGCTTTCTTGCTCCAGGTTCTGCGTCGCCTGCTTTAACTATATAATTGAACACATAGTGCTCTAATGTCTGGCTCACAATATTAGGTACGAGAAAATTTTTTCTTCATTTATAATTTTCCCTTTCATTTGAGATTTCACCTCTTGTTTTTTCCTGGAATCTAGGGTTTTCTAACCTGGGGATCCGTATAAGTTCATAAAATAAAGAATCTATGGCTTTTCGGTGCATATATTTCTTTTCATTGATCTATATCTGCATTTTAGGAACCAAGCGTGCTATTCCGAAATAATTCAGGTTTGCAAAATGGATGATCCGTTCAACGATGAAGCTGAACAAGTTGAGAATGCTTTTACAATCGACGAGTATCTTAAGGAAACGGAGGAGGAGGAGCTGGTGAGTCTTTTCAACTTTTGTTGCTATAATTTCCTGACTGTATGATGTGTTATTAACTCATTTGGTTCATGAAACTATTGTCAATTATACAGTTCTTCTGGTTCTGCCCCACCCCCACCCTTTTTTTTGATGGGATTGCCTTTTTAGTTTATAACTCTTATGTAATATGGTTTTTGGATGGAATTCTTTTACTGGTCATAGTCATAAATACGGGAGAAGGCTACTAGAAATTGGTATTCTCTAGCTATCTTCCTCCAACTCAAAAGATAAAGAGAACAGAGAGGAAAATAAGAGTGTTTTTCATGGAATCTTACGCTAAACGTGGATTTAAAATGAGAAATTCAGACAATATAAAGAATTGACAATGGAGTTGCGGGTGGATCTTTATTGGCACCTGGAGCTTTTGCTCAGGCTAAAGTAACTTGCATATATAAGATTGAGATGGACACGCATCCTTCGAAATCAAAGAATTGGTTCACATAGAAGCCTAAGTCCGTTGAAGTGGCTGTTGAGTTTTGACAAAAAAGAGAAAGCATATTGAACTAATAATATGATACACCATTAAACAGCATAATACTAATTCAGATCGTTGGAGGTCTACGTGGTTGCTTTTTCCATAACCAATCATAGGTCAATATTATGGCTGTGGCTGTTCTGCATTACTAGTTCATAAACTGGTTACCTCATTGCTACTTAAGATTACCGTTGTCCTTTGATTAATCTGTTCTGTTATGGTTTACTTCAGAAAGGCGGATGGCTTCTGTCTTCATGTTAGCTGCACCCTGATGGATGGGTGTGTATTTATTGTAATGCTTGAAAAATTCCAAATTGCTTTCCAAACAAAAACATAACCGTTGCATTTTTTTTTTTTTTTGAGAAATAAAATCTTTTATTTTAAAGGAAAGTGAGTGGAGATGACTTGAAGTAGCTATTGATGTAGAAATGGTTTCTCGATTATCAATCAAAAACTACAAATTTGCGGATTAAATGGTTTTTGATAGCATCTTATTGGACAGTGACCAGTTTGCTGATATGTATCCTAAATGCATTTCTTTTTCTTCTTATTTTCTCTCTCTAGATGTATATTTTGTTTATTTTATTTTATTTTTTTATAGGAAGCTGATTTAGTTTTGGGGGGTGATGAAGGCAAGGATTGTACCTATAGTAAAGGTTATATGAAAAGACAAGCAGTTTTTTCTTGCCTCACCTGCACCCCAGATGGGAATGCTGGAGTTTGCACAGCTTGCTCGTTGTCTTGTCATGATGGCCATCAGGTAACTCCTTTCTTATATAGTGATACAAGAATTGTGGATTTTATAACTTTAAAATTAACAAGGCCTCTTATTTTGTATTAATGTGTACTTTAAATTGAAATGTGAGAATACTTATATTATTGTGAAAGTTAAAATGAATATTTGACCTGTAAGTATGTCAGGGCGAATGACCTGTTATAATTCCTTTTCAAGAAAGAATGAGAGATTGATGTCATCCAGATTTGGAGGTTGTTTATCGTAAATAAATTTCTATATTGAAAAGTTGCAGTTTGTTTGATAATTAAAATCTTAGATCTTTCTGTAACATCATATGATCTTTGATTATTATCTTAACATTGAAGTTTCCAACTAAGTCCTGGTTCAAATTAAATTATTTATTTACTATTAGGTCTGGGTTGGCTGTTTCGAAACCAATTATCTTTTTTTCTTTTTTTTTTATTTTTTTGGAATGGGATTGTGATAGGCCAAAGGCCATCGGAGCTGGGCTAGATGTTGGGCTGGTTAAGGAAGATGGGCCAAAAGTGTACCAGAGAAGGGGTAAAAATGTATCTGGTATAGAAACATGTAATACCATGCTGGCAGAGGGGAGAGAAGATATTACATAGGAGGCTATTATGAGATTTGGGGGGTCGTGATTTTTCTGTTAGGATTGTGAGGGGGGGCATTGCTCTCATCGGGGAATCTTGTCCCTCAGGTGGTTCATCCACTATTTTTCCTTTCTTGTCGCTTTAGCCACCATTTTGTAATACCTCCTAGCTTCTTTTGCAGTATTGTCTTGTGAATGCCATATTAATAATACTTGTGGCTATTCAATTCCCTGTTTCCTTTTTCTATTCTGAATATTTGCTTAACAGAATGACATGCTATTATGCTAGGAACCAATGTACCTTACATGCTTATTGCTCCAACTTTATATCATGTATGACTAGATCTGTATTCTATATAATTTTGTTTGCTTAATCATTCCTCTTGCTGAATTAGCTTATGGTTTTCTCCATTTCTATTCTGTGAAGATTGTGGAACTGTGGACAAAAAGAAACTTTAGGTGTGATTGTGGAAATTCAAAATTTGGGGAATTCTACTGTAAGATTTTCCCAAATAAAGAGATTGAAAATGTGGAGAATTCCTACAATCACAACTTTAAAGGTTCATATTGCACATGTGGTCGCCCTTATCCAGATCCAGATGCTGAAGAGCAAGTAGAGATGATACAGTGCTGTTGCTGTGAGGACTGGTTTCACGAGGAGCACCTTGGTCTTCAGTCTCCTGATGAGGTTGGTTTCGGTCTACAATTGTTTTGCCAGGTCTTAGGTTATTCATATTTTAGTTCACAAGAATCGAGTAATGTTTATTTGAATCTCTAGGTTGCTTTTCCCCACCCCTGTCTCTCTCATGCTCCATAGTTCTTCCACTAATGATAAAATTTGTTGGGATTGCCATTTTCTGGATGCCCCTGTGGGCTTGTGCCCTGGAACAAATTTTCTGTTGGGGTATTGGTGTAACTCGAATCCCTTAAACTTACAGTAGATCTTTTAAGTTTTAACCATATGTTGAGTTGCTCTTGGTCTATTACTTAGAAACAATGGAAATATTCAAGCATAAGAAAACAAAAAGAGAGTAGAAAGTATGAAAGAAATTATGTGTGACGTAATTATTATTATTGATTATGTCTGAAATTTGGAACATTTTATATCTTCTTACTTTAATTATGTACTCCTTTTACTATACTGCAGACTCCAAGGGCTGATGAAGGGGAGCCTCTGTATGAGGATTTTATATGTAGATCATGTTCTGAAGTTTGTTACTTCCTAAGTCTATATCCCGAATACATAAGGGCTCCAGGAAAGCAGCCAGATTCTACTATCAAAGTCAGCAAGGATAAAGGTGTTCTAGATGATATACCTTCAGCTTGTGGATCTGGAAAACAAACAAGTGAGACATGTTCTCTGGATTCTACTAACAGTGACGCAACAAAAGCTAAAGCTGATTCTGAATCTATTTCTGGCGGGGTGGATCTGATTGTGGGAAAAAATTGTGACAGTAGTATGGCTTTAAGTCAATGTACACAAGGTGTCAATCTGCATACTAATTGTGTTCTTGGTGTTAACATTCTGGTTGTTTCTCCAGTTCCAGATAGTAAACCAATGTTTCTTTCTAAAAACTGGAGAGATGCTCTATGCAAATGTGACTATTGCTTGGAGTTTTACAATCAGAAGCGGATTGCTTTTCTACTTGACAAGGAAGGTTCACTTGTCGAGTATGAGAAAATTGCAAAACAGAAGAGGGAAGAAAAGCTACAGCAGGGTGCTGATTTAAGTTTCTTGAATAAACTTGGGCACAGAGAGAAAGTGGAGGTTTTGTACGCCATTGAAGACATGAAGGATGGGCTTCGTGCTTTCCTGGTATGTTCTTCATGGGATAAATTTCTTCTTTTGCTTGTTCAATGGTGTAGAGACATGGGTTGATAGCCTTCTTTAACTAACCATTGCCGTGATTAATTATATTATATTTTTTATTTCACTACAGGAGTCTGTGGATTCTTCAAAGCCAATCACTGCTGCGCATGTCCACCAGTTTTTTGGTAACATTCAGAATAAGCGTCGCCGTGTATAGTGAGTTTTTGTGTTGGAATGGGGTGATCCAATCTTTCAGACAGTTGATTTTGGAGTTTATTTATATATTTGCTAATGGTAACTAGACTTGCATGCTTTATGATATTTAAATTAGACTACTCTAGGACAAAATTCGCTATCTTAAATAGTATTCTATTACATAGATTCTAATTGATTAAAAAATGATAAAATAATACTGAAGTACTAAATGCATATTATTTTATTATTATTGGTCTAATAAAAATTTAAGAGAGTACAAGACACTTTTGGGACAACATATTTTAATTCCTCTACTTGTATGAACTCTTTTATCATGCATACTGTCTATGTAGGTTCTGTAGAGTTAAATTTAAGTGTAAGCTTTTTAAAATTTTTATGAAGGCATACGGATTTAGCTAAGTGGAAGGATGTTTTGAGGCAATGGTTGTGAGGCCAAGTGTCGCAAGGTATGCGGTGCCTTGCATTGTTGATTATTATGTCTTTCTAGTATAATGTGTTGTTTTCATTTGAAGTACGCAGCAAACAGCTTAGACCAAAAAGAATAGTTGCCCAGCATTCAGCTGTTTGAATCGACAGTTTTATTACCATGTTTGAGCTTCTCCGTCTGTTAATACCCAAAAAAGGAAACATACCATTGATAAATCACTTTACGGAGGTCAAGAAGCAGCCAGAAGCTAACTTAATTGTCGACAAGTGCATGCTCTTGACAATGAACAAGTTAATTGGCTGTCACAGGCCAACAAACCCCCCACGGCCAAATTATTCAAACTCGCCTTTCACTTTCCATTTACATTCCTATTAATACTTATGATTAAGTTATTCATTTTTATTTTTATGATTAAATAAAAATAAACGAAACAATAGCAAAAGAAACATCATAAAATTTGTAGATTAAGAGCATTTTCTATCTGGAAGAAGGTCGGTCCAAGCTGTCTAATGTTCATGGGCAACCTCATGGGCTTTGAAACACGAAACCGGGAGACGCAGATAAAGCAGCTGCAACGAGAATCCGTAGTTGAATGTGAAAATTCTTTGACGGAGCAAGGAGGATGTTCGAAATATTACATATCATTAAAAAAATTAAAAAAAAAAAAACTAGGAAAGGACATAGATGTACAGCTAAAGTGAAAAAGAAAACTTGAAAATATTTGTCGTTGTCCATTTACAGAATCTACATATACTTAAAAGTAGTTTTGCTTTCGGAAAAATAAGAAGAGTAGCACGGAAAGAAATTGCACTTGGTCTCAAACCAGTCAAAAGTACAATTTCTTTGTTTCTAGAAGCACAAGTGCTTTATGTTCCTCACTACAAGGAAACAATTAAGCAACGTTAATTGGGAGATTTATCGAGTTTGAAAGCTAGGCCAACAACTGGAATCCGAAAGAATACCAATAAGTACTTGTTAATTGAACTTCTTTTATTAGAACTTCGTAACCATTCCATTCCTTACGCGTCCCTATTAATTAGTTGGCTCAATTTTGCACTCGTCTTCTTTGGTTTCGGGAACTCAGCTCACAGTGACAGGGCGACATGTGTTGAAGCAATCATACTCATACAAACGATCATAAAAACAGTCAGTTAACCTAGAGCACTTTGTCTGATCGATTATAAAATTAATTAGCATAAGTGGTATAAGAAATAGCAAAAAATTTGTCTACAAATTATGACTGCTGCTGTTTCGGGGTGGCCTCAATTGTTTGTGCAAGAAGATTCAAAGTTAACTCGGTCAGCTGGGATGAACACAAGCTCACGAGCCACATCCTTGAATTCAATAAGTCCTCCTTCTTTGCATTTTGATAGCAATCGAGCTGCTTCTTGCTTTGTCATCTTCACCTTCACCCTAATCCCACCACCTTCCTCTTCACTACTTGCCTTAAAAAAATCCTCTTTCTTTTCCTCTCCCAGGATTGTTGGCGATGAATCCGCAAACCTCACAGTTTTCTTCACTGCCGCTTTCTTTTTCGTTAACTCGTCTCTGTATACAACTCTCGTCACATTTGGTTTCTCTACTTCAATCTTTACTTTTGCTTTTTTCCTATTAAGCCAAGTAAACATGGTGTGGGGTGACCGCTCGAGTAGAAACAGTGAGTGTTGGAGAGCCAGGAATGAATGGGAAGGGCACAGAACAGACGGTCAATTTATAGCAATCTGAGAATGCACGGGCATGGAGTGCAATCTGGGGCAGACAGATAAAAAATAAACGGTGCCGTATTACCTGGGAACTTGCACGGATGACCTTGGCGTCCACCAAGAAAGTCCCTTCCCTTGTTTTCGTGAATCAACTAGTCAAGCTTAAGTAATCGACTGTCAAAAGACTACTAGTATCGTGTCCAAAAGACTAAATGCCCACAATTGAAAGGTTCAACGTTGTTTTGGGTTGGGGGATTTTTTGGTCATCTTATAATCTCGGGTGAATTGGACATCTGGGCTACCAGTAAAGTTCGGCCAACTCAAGAGAGTGACATTAGAGGGTGGCATTATTAGGGACTTGTTCTAACCCTGTGATGCAAATGCAGACTCTGATGATTTAAACTGCTTCTTTCCAATTGAGAGTTGCTTAGTGTCGTGAAAGGCTCGCCTATCTCTTATTTATTACTAGTCTAATGTGATTGGATCGTTGAGAGCTACTACAAGATAGAGCTAGAAAACAAGTAACTGCTACAAAGGATCATTTACTTAAGGGATAATTACTACTCCCTCCTTTTTATATTTCACTTTACAGAAAAACAAAATTCTATTTATTTTTAATAATATTAATTTGTTATTTTTAATTAATCTTTATAAATTTTTTTTTATTTTCACTCATAATAAATTAAAAATATATTAAAAGAATTTAGATAAATTAGTTATATTTCTTAATTTATATGAAATAAACTTAAATAACAAATTAAAAAATAACCGAGAAAGTAATCTTATAAGAATAAATTTAGAGAAACTGGGTTTCTGAAATAGAGACGAATAATACGGTCATTAAAAAAAAAAATGAAGCAGGAAACTCGAAAAAATTAAAAATTGACATAATATATGAGGTTATTGTCTTCAATCTTGGCATCATCACGCTTGAACTAACGTTGAAAATCAAAATGTGAGCGTTGAATGCTTCTTCATCGCGTCTTTCCTTGTTAATGCCAATTTTGGGCACCTTAAACACTGTGGTAGAAAGTAATTGCAAAGAATTAGTCACAAATATATTCTACAACGCGGTTTGCGTTGAATTTATGCTTAGACTTGACTAAGTCAATATAATGCGATTAAAATTCGCAAACCATCATTAGCTTGGCCATAACTAAAGCCTCTGTCTGATTAAAAAAATAAACAAAATAAAACTTAAAGCCTCTTTGAAAAGCATCGAGGTTTTTCCTTGAAAGAGTCTATTGCAAAACTTGTTTCTCTACCTTAAAAGTAATTGCAAAACTTGGCTATTTTCATGATTTATCTAAGTGAGAAAATTTCATTTATAAATTTCTCCTACATTTTCCCTTCACCAATTAAAATTTAATAACAACAAAAAAATTCTCTAATTACTAATTTACACCAAATAAAAAATCTCCAATTAATAATTCAAATTCCAAATGAATCACGAACCCCATTTATGGGCAATTGTAATTCTTTTTAATTTTCTATAATATAATATTATTATTTGTTGTTAATTTTAATCATCCATTTTAGTAATTTTTATTTTGTATTAAATTTTAAGTCTCTTATTCCTTTAAATGATGTATATTAGTGATGGGAGAATTTTGATTTGGTGTAAATTAGTAAAAAGGAATGTATGATGAATAGATGGATTCAACTTTCTCATTTGGTTTGATAAATCATGAAAATGGTCAAGTGGCAAAAGGAGGTAGAAAGGCTCCATCCGCTAGTGTGAATTCTCCATGTTCCATGAAGCCTTTGTGCAAATTTTGAAAAAAAACAAAAAATTAATAAAAAGAAACTCCTTTATGGAAATAATTTTAACTTAAACCCATCTAGAGAAATAGGTTTTTCAATAAACCCCATGAGGGCAAAGCCTCTAAAAGCATCTCCATTCAAAGAAAAAAAAAAACAATCAATTTATGGGCCAGACTAACTTAACTCTTTGCTAGCAATAATTATTATAGCCCAAAATGAAAAAAAAAGATAAATAAATTAACACCTTAAATTTAACTAAGGATTTTTTCTTTATACCCTTTTTA
This sequence comes from Bauhinia variegata, assembly GCA_022379115.2. Taxonomy (NCBI): domain Eukaryota; kingdom Viridiplantae; phylum Streptophyta; class Magnoliopsida; order Fabales; family Fabaceae; genus Bauhinia; species Bauhinia variegata. Next base: position 270,955 of record CM039433.1, read on the forward strand.
GATATTTTTGTGTGTAGGTTCTATGTCATGTTACATGTATAAATCTATTGTATGATAAATCACATGTATAGTTGACAATCTCAAGTGATGATTCTAAAATTTGACTAAGAATGAGATAAATTATACCTTATATTTAATGAAAGTACTTTTTTTTTTTTTAATGAAAGTATACTTACATCATAATGTTAGATGCTTACTATGTATATATTTTTTGTTGATATAAGATGCTTACTATATTTTCTAACGTAAAATATTACCGCAAAATCTTAATTATAGCTAAAAAAAATTCATACGAAAAAAATAGAAAAAAGAGGAGACGAAGGGGTGGGCCTCATCATGGCTAAGGTGTAACTTGATCATAATTGGGCCGAAGTAGCCGAAATAGTAGATATACTATAAATTTAATTACCCAAAGTATTTTTTCGATTCGACCCGGTCCGTTACGATCTAACGGGGTCATGTTTTGCATGTGTGGTAAACAGTAAACTACAAGGTTCGTGAGACCAACAGAGGGAAATGAATTAACACACTTTATTTGTAATTAATACCCCTTGTATTATTAAAATTATTCAATTAACCATCTTTGAAATAATATATCCTCAACTACTTATTGATCAAAGGTAGAGAGCCGTTTGATCAAGAAATAGTTTGAAATTTTTATTTTTTTAAATTAATTGAAGGAGTGGGTTAATAAAAAATAAAAATGTATTAATTAATTCTTTAACATATATGGATGCAATAGTATTTTTTTTTTACTATTTTACTAATTCTGCAATCACCATCTTAAAAATTGAAAAAATGTTATCGATTATTATTTTTAAAGGCTTGTTAACTTTTTTTTACTTTATGTAATTTTTTCTATTTATAGTATTAGAAAATGGACATAGTGAAAAAATTACATTCTTAATAATTATTAGTGTGTCAACATTATTTGATAAAATAGATATTTGAAAGTTTAAATAATGTTCTAAAGTAACAATTTATTTTAAAGGCTTATAATAAAAGAAAAGATTCTTGTTGAATTATAAGAATCGTGTAGAAAAATCTATAAGATATTATTGCCACTAAAATTCTTTTATTGTAAATGTTAAGTAATGACTTTTTAAGGGAAACATACACCCTGATGTTAAAATTATTAACATCTAAACCAATGACTAAAAGGTTACTTGGAGTTGTTGAAAAAAAAAATAAAGTTAAGGAAACAACTTTAAATGGCTTCTTAGAATTGTTTCTTTGATTTTTTTTTTTTAGTGACTCTTTAAAACAGTTTGATAAAAATTTAGTTTGGAGTATATATCAATTTTAAGGAGAGTTAATTAGATAAACTTAATAGTATGTCCGTGTTAATTGAAAATAAGGTTTGCCTTAATTAATTCCCCAGAGAGAGACCTGATTCTTACATCTACACGAACGTCTGCTCCGTTTCCCTCTCGCAATTCTCAACTGATAAGCAAATTCTTACGCGAAAACTAAGAGAAAAAAGAGAACCCATGGGTGCAGTTCAGGCAATGAAAAGAATCCCTCGTATCAAGTTCCCACAGAGGCATCCCAAGCATTCAGGTCGGTTTTTGTCTCCAATTTATTTTTGTTTCAATCTTATTTTTATCAATTTTGTATGTTGGACCTGTTAACGCGCTACAAATTGAAAATTCTTTCTTTGATTGATGCCTTTTCAATTCTCGAATTCCTCCGCTAGTGTTCTTATGTAATTCGAGAAAATGACGATCGTAATATAACCATTTTGTGGTTTTCTTTGAAGAGTGATCATTGTTTATACATCTAAAGCATCTCCGATCTTTCAAATATCAAGTATAACGGAATGAAATAGGCATCCTAATTTGTTCGAATTGCAATTTTCTTCGGGTAGGTCATGAATTACTTGACCTTTCGCCACTACTCTCTCTCTCTTTTAGTGATCTTCTTAATCTTCCTTGAGAATCATTATGTAAAATCTGACTGCTTGATACTATTTCAATTAGTTATTTCTGTGTGGTAGCCAGTTTGATTTAAAGATATTTCTTGAGATGTAGTCAAGCGTCCTTTATGCGAAAGGAAAGGGAAGTGAGAAAAGGGGCATTTTCATGTTTCTCGTTTGGATGTGTAAAAGGAGACGAGGGAGGGGGGACTGGGAAGAGCATTGCTTCTAACTCCCCTGGCTAGAGAAATGAATTGTGGAGGGCTTTTGTTGGATTAGCTTGAAGCCTTTCATTTACGGACCTGAATCCTCTCCATTTTTGGAGGGTAACATTAGCTAAAGTAAACTTCTCAGCTATTGAGTCTGCATGAAATGGTCAGATTTCATCAGTACATGTACTTTACTGAGATATTTTAAACTAAATTTAGGTAGAGTTACCTGCCTCAAATGGAGAGTATCCATTTCCATTAGTACAGTACATGTTGGAAGACCTTTAGAAGTGCTCAATCAGCTTTGAAAATTTCCCCATTTTCAATTTATTTGGGAATATTTCACGCAAGAATTCTGACATGAAGAGTCTGTTTGGACTGTACGGATGTTGGTTGCCCCATCCAGTGTTACATTTCCAAGCACATATCTAATTACTAAAACTATGGGGGTTACTCGGGTTGCTTATCTGAAAGCTAAATATCTATTTGAGTGGGTTCTACAAAGAAACTTCTACTTAGACTGCTTTACGTCTTCTACATGTTTAATATGTCCATACTCAGTTCATAGTTTGTAATTTCGGAACAAACAGAATGTATTTTCCACATACGTTAGCACTACTAGGTATCTTAGTTACCATCAAGGCATCATGGTAAATTATTGATAATCCATGACTCCAAGTTGTTGCAGAAGTATTTTCCCAATTACTGTTGCAAGGATCTAGTATGAAGTAGAGTCTTCTCTCCATTTCTGTGATTTTATTAGTATCGCATCGTTTGTAACTTACACATGGGGGCAAATAATTTGAAAGATAACTTTAAGTTATCCCTTAATGACTGTAAGACCTGGGTTAATGGGATAGTTTTAAAATATAAATTTCATATACATATATGTATACGTTTTTTTTTTTCTTCCAAAAGGAACCTAATTGGTAGACCAAGTGGGGTGTTCCCTTTACATTAGATTGATAATAGTTAGACTCTGGTGATTGTTGTTACCTTAGTCATTATTTGGATTTCACGTTGACAATAAGTAGATTTATTACATAGCATTTAGTGTGTTGTAAATTCTGATGCAGGTTCTGCTTCTGATAGTCAAGCTTCGTCTTCAGCTAATGATGCTAATTTAGCATTCTTTTCGAGGTCAAAAGCCTCAACGACTTCGGGTGGGAAGGCCTCTGATCAGCCCAAAAGAACTCCTATCTCCAATGACGAGATTGAGGCAATTTTGGTATGCTAAACCTCCTTGCTATGACATGCCAATAGCTTTCATATTTGCTCATAGGAGATTATTCCGTTTGCTCATAACATTATCCATTTTTGGTCTTAAAATGATTGGGGCTGATATTGTTCGCCAATCAAATCACTTGTTTTGTAATGTGCAATTAGTTAGTTATCCTAGCATGTTCTTTCTTTCTTCTCTTGTTTACTTACTTTGTGGCATCTGTTTAGTTCAGTATCTATTTGATTCATTGATCCCTTTATAATGACTTGGTGTTTCTTCCTTTGCTGATGGTCTGATACTAACTGTTATTTTGGCAGTTGGGTGGCTGCTTCTGATCACGTCTTGGTGTTTTCAGAAAGGAAGGCTATTATTTTGCTGTCTTTTATGTTGGTTTGATTCATCAAAATCCACTGTTCTGGTTCCAATTTTTATTAAACGTTATTATGTAATAACAGTATACTACTCGTAGTCGTTATAATTAATAATGGAACACACACATGGTTGAAATTGAAAACCATAACCATCTTATGCTAAAGATCATGATAGCAATTCTGACCAGAGCTTCAATTGTCCGAATCACACACATATATATACGAACATGGTTGCAAGTTGCAACAGAGAATTAAAATTATGGCCACTATGCGAGGACTAGGGGACCTTTTTCTCTTCATTCCAGTTCTTACAGCCGGAAAGTAATCACCCTCTTCCAGTTCCCCCTTCGAACAGAAACCCCGCCTTTTCATCAGTGCTGCATTGAAGAGATAAAATCATTCCGGGCAACAAGAGCGCAATTCAGGTGGTTTTGACTTCTTTGAAGGGGTGACGTGGTAGATTTTTAGGATGAGGGTTTTCCTAAAAAAAATTTTCAACCCCTTTCCACCGCTGGAAATGCCCGTTAGGCCCCTTCAAGAACTACCTGAGTTTTATTGCTCTTTGCTACTCTGTGTGTTGCCTTTACGTTTCATGCTCCAGATCGGTTAGATTTCTTTCAGAATATTATCAAATGTTGACAGTGGTTATTAATTCTCTTTTTGATTATTAAATTCAGAAGTTGTGAATAGTTATTAGTAAGCGGGACGTAACTGGTGTAAACTGATAATTTCAATTCAATTGAGTATTATTGTATTACAATAACTTCTATAATTACTTTTATTTATTTATTTATTTTTTTTTTGCTTCTATTGCAATAAAATAGTAAAAAATTAATATTCTACCAAAGCATTGTACGGTTGTTGGATTTACGACTATGCCCTCGTCAATCCACCGCCTAATTAATATGGTGTGGTTGTTAGTGTGCAAAATTCCAAGTTACCAAAGTAGGGAGCGTAAGGAAAAGATGGGCGAAAGCGTCATTCACCTAAAACCGCTACGGCTTGAAGTCCTAAACTACTAATACCGAACAGTCGTATGTATCATTGGCTTCGGGTCAACTATTTGCGCCAAGGAAAGTGTCCTTCATCAGCTCCCTGGTTCTTCTTTCTAAAAGAATCTCCTATCATGGGTATCAACAGTGAACTCTGTTTTTTTTTTTTTTTTTTTTTTTTTTTTTTATAATTCTTAAATTTAATCTTCGAATGCAATAACTTGTCTACGATGTGCTCAATGTAATTAATGTATCGTCGTGTATATTGAAGTATTAAGCTTTGCGTATGTTCTTTTCCACATGAACGATTGATACACAGAATATTGCGTTTATCCGAGATCTTTCCTATATTGTAACGTTGGGGGTATTAAATCAGCAAACATAGCTTCGTGAAATCTGAACCTTGGGTAGCTTTTATTTTTACACTAGTCGGTTGATTCTTTTGATTAGTTATTATTATTATTGTATTATTCTTATCGTTTTCAGGTGAAATGAAGTTTCTTTTCTTTCTGGACTAATCTGTTTTCGATTCTGAGTACTATTGATTAAGTTGATGAATGAGGTTGAGGGTTATAGCCTATAGTTGATATCTTGAGTTGAGCATTTGAATACTTGGTCCCAGTGATCAGCAGTTAGCACTTTCTTTATGCTCTCTGTGGAACAAAATCGTATCTTCAATTTTAATGGTTCAAACAGCATGTCTGTTTGTACAGTTATTACCTGCAGGTTTTGGCTGGTCTAACAATTTACCTGTCTCAGTAGCAGGAGATTTTTGTCAAGCTCTCATGTTAATTCCTAAAGGGGGCTTCTATGTCATCATAGATTTTTCGATTTCTTATAAAAAATAAAAAAAATGCAAATCCTCTATATATGTTGGTGAAGTGAACTGTCTTTACATCTGGTATGCTGAACAAAACTGGTTAGAAGCATATGATCTAGTTAAAAGAAGTGATGTCGCAGAGGAATTTATGTATTTGGTACTGTTTGAAGTTATTTTATCCTTTACCTCTTACTTATCATCCTTTCTCCCTCTGCTATAGGCTCGCACTTCCTTCTTTAAGAACGCAATTTCATTGATGATGCTCTTGGGAAAATAAAGGTCATCCCCGATCACTTTCAGGCTCCAGTATCAAGTGCAGAATCTATTGAAAACAGAACAGAACATCTAATTGAAAACCTAGAACTGATAAATCTTCAAGGTATTGTTTCCTGATGAACAAGAAAAATGTATATATATATAAGAGAATTTGATTTTTGAAATCAGTTTCTCAATCTAGCTTATTTTAGGTCCTTTCGTACTCAGTGGACTCCGAGAAAACTAAGGGCTGCTTTAATGTGGAAATTCTTTACTCTACGGAGGCTGCCATGGAGTTCCGGTACTGGTGGTGCCGAAAAGGTTTGCTTTTGAGTCACTGTCGGGCAGTATACCTTTTGTCACTGGCAAAGCTTCCCATATCTCTTACTCGTACGTATTTATCGTTTGTAGGTTGTACTAACAGCTGCAGAAGTAGAGTCAATTCGATCAGAACTTGGTGAGGTAGAAGAGAGGGAAGCTTACTTGAAAGCACAGTGAGTGATGTGTAACTTTGGACGATTATGGGCTCTTTTGTCTTGTCTTGTTGTAATTTCTCATCAGTGAGCGGTTTGCTTTTGATTAGATTTCTGTTGTGTTTGTGTGTCGCTCTCCGTCCCCCTTGTTGATAGAATACTGAGGACATTGAAAAAAAACAGTTTGAATTTCTAACATTTCAATGAAGGATTAATTTGGATTTGGAGTCTAGATATATGCGTGTGTGACCTGTTTTAATAATGAGAGTAGATATGAAGTCCAATCCTCTTCCATCTTTCTTTAGCCATTTCGTATCTCCTTATCAGTGATTCCTTCATGGTGTAAAATAGGAAGCCGTGGATAGTAGAGACAGGTTACACACGACTTGAAAATTAGACTGCTTGAGCTTTTGAGATAAAGAAAAGAATAGATTACTTATAAAAAGATTTAATCTTTTGAACCATTGGGGAATATCCCTTAGAAGTTGTAACTTCAACTTGGTTCTATTGTTTATGATAGTTTACCCTTTTTCAAAAATAGGAGGCTACTTTTTAGTCTTGTTTGGAGTTGAAATTACTACAATGAGAAACCAGGCAAATTTATCTGTTTAACCTTTACCCAACTCTTCTCTTAACCTTATGCTGGGAGATATTATATACCTTAAGAGACAGTTGTCTTTTCCATAAATATTTGTCATCAAAATCTTTTCTCTTTCACACAGGTTGGAACATATCAATGGAATTTTGCAGTCAGCTCGTCTATCTGGCTATTTAAAAATTCGAACTGTACTGTACTGACAATCCAATTCCAAACCTCTGTAGTTATACTTTGCATCTCTTTATACTTCATTATGTTGCTTGCCTAAAAGTTCAGTTCTGATCTGATCTGCGTTTAATTTTGTGTGTAGAGGTGGACAGCACTACCAGGAGAACCCCCACCTCTGGATGATACTGATGTAGATGATTGGCTTCCTCGCTTTGTTGTTCTCCATGGAGAATGTCTATTTTTATATTTCTTATGTACAGGTAATTCATTTGGACTATAAACTAAATTTGCACATGGTTGAAGCTAGCTATAAAATATGCATAATTCTCAAGCTTCCAGACGATTGGGTTTCAGTCGCAAAGTTTGCTGATTAGGGTCAAAAATGCAGATCTAAGCCCTCAGGACTCCACCCTTCTATCCGATATTGTTGAAGTTAGGCGGTTGGCAAGTTTTAAACGCGAGGATGATGAAATACAATATGCCTTTTATATTTTAACTCGTCAAGGATTACGATACGAGTGCTCAAGCAATTCTAAAATACAGGTGTGTCAAGTTAAAATTTCAGCTTTCCTTTATTATGTCTTTGACTTTTCAGAGAACTTCTAAATAATTTGCATAGGCATCCCCTAGCTTTTCATAGCATGATCTAATTTCTCTTCTTTCTTGCTCTTTCAGGTGGACTCTTGGTTATCAGCTTTACAAACTGACTGCAAATTGAAGTCTGTTAAATCAGTTAATGGTTCAATCGAAATGTAATAAATTTTTACACATCTCCGGTAAGCTTAATATGGGTTAACCCCTACATATGTAAATGTTACACTGTTGTCATGAGTATTCATGATTGTTAATTTGTACAGTAATTGAATAGAAAATAATGATTTTTTTTTTTTTTTTCCTGAGTTTCTCACTCGTTCAAGCAATGTTTTTTCTCTTTCAATATGTTACTGACCTTGCAGTTATCTTCAACATGTATGCGAATTATAACTAGGCTTTAAGTATGACAAAGAAAGTTGAGCAAATTCATATGCACGGAAAAAATGGAAAATGAAACCTTAGCCTTGAGAATGCGTTGCGGAAATTGAACTATAAATACCAAGTATGATATATGCTGCTGGGATGAGTTTTAAGCATAATGGTGGTATTATATTTTGATATCCATGGTTCATTACTTCATCGTAGTTTTAATGACGGCGCTTCCAGAAATTAAGACCGGTCAGGAAAGAAAGGGGGTTGGCTGCTGTGGGGAGCGCCTCTTCTTCATGGTTAGTATCTATTATATGTTGTGAATTTCTTTTTTTTCTTTTTTTTTTCCACAGAACATTCTAGTATGCAAAAGAATTAAAAACTTTAAATGTAATGAAGGTGATTGATGGTTGAGTAACTTAACGACGCACTTGTTTGAAAAGCAAGGAGGGATAAAGGATACACATTCACATGTGCAAAATCTGGTCATCATACTGAGATCTTATACGGTAGCCATCGCTAGAAGTATAACAAGTCACCAAGCGGGCTAGCAGGAATGAAGGAGTTTTGCGCTTATTCCAGAAGTGAAATTAATATTGGGGAAAGCATCCAACTCGATGCAAAAAACGGAAGTCAAATTTCTGGGAACAGGAAGAGTACTAGTTTTCCTTTTGAGAAAGAGCCTTCTGGTTTTTGTTTTACGACTAAACTTTGTTCCTTCCTCCTCCATATACTCGAGGGAGAAGAAGGTACAGATCAAGCAAATAAAAGAACACTGGCATGCTTTAATTCGGATCCAAACAATCATATTCTGATTTTTATATGGATGATCACGAGTCTTGACAAGCCCACAAGTGTCTGATCCTTATTTTTTCATTTTGGGAAGGATCTCTTTAGCTGAGATTTATATTTTGAAGTGTACAAAACAATGTCCACAACGTGAACCTTGTGGGCATCTTGTTACAAGTAGGCAAAGCACCGTGAAAAAGAATCTTTTGTTCTTCTCCTCTCTCCATCAACTGAAAAAAAAGGTTTTCCATTTGGAGAGGAAATGGGATTGGTTCCTCTTCTCCAGATCAAGTAAAGCATGTAAAGTACTTACAAATGGAGAAGTTTCATATGTCACTTTGCAGAACAAAAGAAACCATAAAGAGAATTTTCTCTCTATCTGTCCTGTTTACATTTTCTTTTACGAGTATTTAAAATTATTAAGAGGCTTATTAGTTTACTACAACTGGACCAGGATCTACTTGAATGTTTTAGTCAGATTGAGAGCAAGAATGGTGATGAAAAATTACAAGGGGAAGGGAATTCAGAAGGTAGTTCCGTAATTGAAAGTGATTGTAAGTTCAATTCAAAGTTTCCTAGAATAAGGAAAAGAAAACGAAACGCAGAAGGTGAGCTTCTAAAGATGGCCTAATCATGAATTTATCCCCTTATTAGAAGATTTCTGTATTCCTTTTTCATTATGAGCAGAAAAGGCTGAGCTATCTTTGGCGGTTACTTCTTGTTAACGCAGGGACACTACAAGAAGCTTTCATTTATTCATTTATTATATCTATAGAATCCAGAAACAACAGTGGGTCAAGTAGTCAGCGCCAAAGCGCAGATGATCACTTGAGAGGAACCGGTATCCGCTTAGTTCAGCCGCATCCAAAGCATATCGATATCATACGTCATACGATATCACGTGGGTTAGGTTAAAGTTTGATATGTATATTATTTTTTGACTTTTTTTTTTTACAATTTTAACTTTACAAATAATTATAAAATTTACAAGTGTACCGAGAGGACTGTAGACATAGAATTTCTCCAATTAGAAACAGCATAAATCCTGACAGTCGCGAGGGACCAATCAATTCACAACATTACTTAGGCAGCATCGCGTCCACAGTCTCACTATCACACATTATTCACCGTCGCATTTTCCATCACCGCTCGTCCTTAATCCATCTCTCATTCTCATTCAAACGGAACCTCAGACCGTTGGAGATGGCCTCTCGGGTTTGCAGATCCGCTTCTAGGTCCGCAAAGTCCCTTCTCTCTGCTTCTAAGGGCTCTTGCTTTTACTCTGGTAATACCTGCCATTATCTTTACCCACTATGATTATGGTTTTTCTTTTTCATTCATTCCCTGTGAATTCATTCATTGCGCTTCTTGGTGATGCTTCGTTTATCATATTTCTCCTTAATATTTGATAGCTCTTATAATATTGTGAACACGCCGCCTATCTGTGGAGTCGGTTTCTGTTTGTTTTGACTGAAACTCTTATCCGCGATTATACATTCAAATGAACGAATGTACTATAAATCCTTTCAAATGATTCTGACTTCGACATCACTAATCTGTTAGTGTTAAGGACTGCCTTGTGGCCCCATGTTTGCTAACTTCTGATTTGGTGATGTTCATTTGTCTAGTCTCGTTACTCGTTAATCTGCTTGTAGTCTCTTTTTTTTTAGTTGATCTGCAACAATTACGTTCATTAGTACTATGACGGAGCTACTAGCCTACTACAATCTTCGCATGTTATCATCTTGATGAATCTATCAAAACTTTCTTGCTCTTTATTATTATGGCAGGGAATGTTGTCTTCTCTTCATGTATCCATGTATCCATCTGATAACGTAGAAGAGACTTTAATTTGTTTTTGCATCACTCTATGATTTTATTACTCTTATTTCTTTTTAGGAGGATTTCAGAATTGGATATCTCTGTAGTTTCTTTCTTTCATTTTGAGGACGTGATTGAGGAGTAACTATAATATATACAAATTGAGATTTGAGTGCGTTCCTTCTCTTGACAGAATGGCGCGCTATAGGTGCCACTACAGCAGTTTCATTCACCAGGAAATTACCTTTCTTCGCTTCAAATTATGGGAAGGCCGATTCTGGAAGTGGACACGGTGCCTGGCTTTCGGGAGCTCTTGCTCTACCTGCTGCAGGTTTGTAAATGAATAGCCCTTCTTTTTAGACTTCCATGTTATTTTGGTATCTTTTTATATTTTCTGGTTGTCATGCTGTTTTGTTTTCCTTTTTGGACTTTCCTAACTCGCGCCTCTAGAGAGCATAATGGACCGAACTAATACATATAGCCGCAATAATTCTTCCAGTGAAGTTCACCGGAAGGGACTGTTACTATATATGTGCAAGGATACATATACTTGTTTTTTGTTGCGATCTTGTTGTAACTTGTCCTGCTTATCAGTCTGTCAATTATATATTTTTCCCCTACTTGATTGTTGATAAGGAAACGATGGCTTAGGTGTCAAGGTAATAGCAACTAGAAAAAATGTATGTTGGGCAAAAAGGTAGAGGAGCCTTGCCCTCTGCTTAATTTTAACATTGTGACCTTCGCGACCGCTTGTACAAGCTTGGTCAGGAGGTTAAAATTTAAGATTTTAGATTCAGATGTATCTAGACTTGGACATGAATACATCCTTTAGTATCCCAACCTTTGCTTAAACAAATATTCAAGCTTTTAATGAGCAAGTTGTGTTGTAGACATATATTCCTTGAACATTTCTTTTTTCAATCTTTCTACATGCTTGAACAAGTCAGGTTATCAAAATAAGTTCTTCATACTAGTTTACTTCAGACAAGAACTTCGTGTTGCTTTATGTTATGGCATTTCTTTAGTTGATTTCCAAAGTTGCACATTATTGAAGCATGTATCCTTTAATCTATCCTTTAAGAAGATTCTCAACTCTTAACTATTTTCTGTGGTCTTCTGCTATGTGTTGTAGTTTACATGCTCCAAGATCAGGAAGTGCATGCTGCTGAGGTATACTTAAGATTTCTCTGACTACCTATCCATTTGGCATTCATCCTTGCTTTATTTCTCTCTGTAGTAATGTTAGGTAGTCATATTTTTTGGGGGGTCATACTTGTTCCCAAACTAATGTGTACTTATAATCATCTTTTTATGCAACAAAGTATTTGGGACACATTCATATTCATCTAAGATGGTTATAATAAATACCCTTCAGTTTGACAACAAGTTTATCAAAAGAATTCAGACTACCTGGCATTTTCCTCCTCTCATTATTTGATGCTGTATGTTTATCTTCTCTGTTCAGTTGGAGCGTACTTTCATTGCCATTAAGCCTGATGGAGTGCAGAGAGGACTGGTAAAGTGACATTAGAATTCTTACCGATTTATATTATGCGTTTGAGGGAATTTATTTTTGTTTTGACATGGGGCAGTATGGTCTTTTGCCTTGATCTCCTTTTAAGGTTTTGTTGTTTTGTTCCTGCCTCGGTAAGTCGAGGTTTTATGTAATTGGAGATCTTTTATTTCAGGTTGCGGAGATCATATCTCGTTTCGAGCGAAAAGGGTTCAAGCTTGTGGGAATCAAAGTATTGATTCCTTCTAAGGAATTTGCACAGAAGCATTACCATGACCTGAAGGATAGACCCTTTTTCAATGGCTTGTGTGAATTTCTAAGCTCTGGTCCTGTTGTTGCAATGGTTAGTAATGCTCAAACTCTGGCCTTGCGGATCGCAGCTACCTCATCTGCCTAACTATGTCTTTCTTTTGCCTAAAAATTTATGTCATAGGTCTGGGAAGGACAGGGAGTTATTTCGTATGGAAGAAAACTGATTGGAGCCACAGACCCACAGAAATCAGAACCAGGAACTATAAGGGGTGATCTGGCTGTCGTTGTTGGAAGGTACTGTTCTGTAATCTGAAATTCCCCTAAGTACTACTAGCCTGCAATTTGTATCCATTATTTTATCATTATAATACAATCTGATGGTTGGCCATGCCATTGCCTGCAGAAATATCATCCACGGGAGCGATGGTCCACAGACTGCCAAGGATGAAATCAACTTGTGGTTTAAGCCAGAGGAGTTGGTTAACTACACTGGCAATTCCGAGAAATGGATTTATGGCGTCAACTGATTCTTTTCCCTCCCTCTATTCGGCTTTCGTCATGCTTAATCTCGCTTAAGGACTGAGGATAGAAGCATATTTTTTGGAATAAATTATGTACTTAGGTTAGTGCAGTGGCAAATTGCCATAAATTATTGACTCGATAAATTGACAGACTATCAAGAATACATATTTCGTCAACCAGGTGAAGTGAAGATAATCCGTGACAATTCATTAGTTACTAGTACTCATACTCCTATATTTATTTTCCTTTGCTCTCACCTAATTCGTCGTAGATGTCATTAAATCACAACATTTTCGTGCTTCAGTTATTCTTAACACATTTGTAGCGAAAGCCATTTTTTTTTTTAAAAATATAATATATAGTTACTCACAATTTATGATTTTCCTTTCTCACAACATGAAAATGCAATTTTTTTTTACCAAATAATAAACAATCAATTATTTAGTACTTTAGTGATATCAATATAAGATACATGATTAACCATCAAAATAATTTATACAGTATATTTTGTAGGTTTCATGTAAGTATTACTTATTAGTTAAGTTAAACAAATAGTACAAGTCAACTCAATTATTAAATTTATCTTTGATATTAAATAATTAGTCATGACAAAAAAGTTGAGAAAAAAAATCATCGGAAAAGAAAAGTTTGATTAAAACTAGTTGTCGCTCTTTTTTTTTTTTTTTTTAATACTTATGACCTAAACGGGAAAAGCAACCCAAAAATCCCAAAAAAGAAAGAAAGAAGTGAAGGTGTGGTCATTGCAAAATCAGCTAAGCAGTTAAAAAAAAAAAGAAAAAAGAGTCCAGGACTTGAAACAAATTGAAATCGATTTACCTTCGATCCTTTTGTCGACACGAAAGAAGGAAATTCGAGGAAACCGGTTTGCTATATAGCGTTTACTATAGACGCGTTTGTCTGGAATCTACGTAAGTATCGGCCGACCGCCTAAGGGGTAGCTACCGCTGCCAGCAGAGACCTTCCTCGTATTTTGCTCTTTGTTTTCGATATACTTTCTGTGGGCGGTTGGAATATTCTGCAAAGCCCTAACCGAAGTTCCTCTCCATCTTTCCGTACGATTATAATCCATCGCAGCATACTCGAATCTCGGAGGGTAAGCTTTTCTCTCCAATCTTCTCTCTCTTTGTGGATGGATGGTATTGCTGTCTGTCGTTGTGTATGTTTGTTTTACACGGGGTCTTGTATCTGCGGCGTTTGGGACCCTAGGTTGGGTCACGATTATTGAAAGCTATATCGTTTGACGATTTGATCCAAGGTTCTCGATATATGTTTCTTCTATAAACATCTATTGCTCGGAAAACAAGATCCAAAAAATTTGTCGACTAAAATGGTTTTTCTTATTTTTCTGAAGCGAATATTTTCCGCATGCTATTACTTTTATTGAGTATAAAATCATTTAGTGGGAAATTTTTGTACGAAACCCATGTCTTTCTCTGTAAATGATAGTTCCTGTGTTTGGTTCAATCTCTTGGTGGATGACTTTGTTACTTGGTAGTTTCTATAGTTGTCTTATCTTCCTTTTGCACTATCAGATGGCAGCCAAACCACTTACAACCGAGGCAATTGCACAAACGGAGAAGAAAATGGATATGGCGCTAGGTGTGCCTTATAGAACCTTTGTATTTAGCCTCCTTTTCTTCCTCCTGTTCCTACCTGTCTGATATACTCGTGGTTATTGACAGATGATATAATCAAAATGTCTAAAAATACTAAGGCGAGGAAGCAAAGAGGGGTTCCGGTAAGAATTTGTCTGAAAAATGATTTTCCTGTCATGATTATGTATTAAAATATCTGTGGTTGTTATCATTCTACATGGTTCTCTTCGTTGTACAGAACAAAAGCCAGAAGTTTTCGAATGGTTTTAATCAAGATAAATCTTCAAAAGTGCAGCGTTATACAGAGTCAAGATCTTCTCTTAGACAGGTACGAGAGTTTATGAGGGATAATCATTCTAAGTTTCTGTCATATATTGTTTGTGTATAATTGTTTCTGATTTTTCAATTTTTTCTCTTGTCTGATTTACTGCTCACAGGGGGTTCTTGCAAAGAGAAGGTCAAATTTCCAGGGAAACCAATTTCCTGTTGCAACTGAGGTTGCTCAAAAAGCTGCAGTTGCAGTTGCAGTTGCTCCCCTGCGCAATAGAGCTTCTAATCGTAATAGGATTGCTAACTGGAATAGACCAAGGTATTATATACTTTGTAATTGTTACATAGGCTTGTTATAAGCAGTAGAGTGGGAGAGAATGTTTGGGAGATTAACATTTAATTGGGTGATGCACTTGTTGTCTTGATTACAGTCATTGAAAATTAATTTGTGCGTTATTGCAGGTAAAATATGGTCCATCTATATTATTGATGACATCATAATTGTGCCTTCATTTTAAGACCTTTTTTCCCTGCAAAAGGAGCCAGTTTGACATCATGATGAGAGGCAGCAATACGTTTATGGGATTCTCTATTGAATGCTTGCATTATAATCTCATTTCCCTGTTGTGCAAACTCGTCCATGGTTTGAGTGGGTTTATGTTCAATGTCCCTGTGAATACCATGCTAGAGGTTGGAGTTATGTTGTTTGAATTGGTTGGTGATGAGAATTGATTAATAGTGGCAACATGTTGATAGAAAAGATAATTTAAGGCTGGTATTTTGAAGTTTGTCCCTCAAGTTCTGAATGGGTAACATCACATGTGCACAAATGCTCAGGAATTATGAGAATACTGCCGTGCTTATGTGGTGGCTGGCTTTCCTGGAAAAAGAACTCTACATTAGTTCTGCTGTTTAGAAGCAATTGCAATGCTTGTGACACTAAATAACTGAGCATTTTCTATTGAGATTTTAGTCATTTTGAAAGGATGCAGGCATGGTCTTATTATACATATGGTCAATCTTCTATAGGCTTCTTTGTGAGAGCTGCTACCTTTTGTTTGGCTTGCTGGTCTATCGTTAGCTTTAAATTTTCTCCACCTCAAAATGACCTTGGCACTAAGCATGTGATGGTTTCTCCAAGTTGGGGGACAATGCTGCTGGGTGTGTGTACCTGATATGCAGTATCTGATCATTTTTTTAAGGAGACCCCTGCTTTATTTGCAACTTGCCTCAAATGACCTTGGCTCTAAACACGTCGTCACTTTTTCTCATGTTGCCTAATTCTTCTCTGATAGTCACTGTTTTGAACCAGTGGCAAGATAAATGATGGATTTCCATTCACTCTGGAATAACAATTTAATTTTTTCTGGCCAAGAATCAGGAGTTACGGTGTGGTTTCTCTGTGAAAGTTCTTGTATCTATTAAAGTTCATTTAGACTCCAAATGTGTGGTGTATCTTTGCTGGTTGGGAAATGGTACCCTAGTTACCTTGCAGATAAATTTTGTGGCAGCTTTGTGGTGAAGATTGCTTTGGAAGCATTAAGATTTTGATTTTCTGTTAAATTTTGATTTCTCTGGTAGTACCCAGCTGTCTACTGTACACAGTTTCATATGGCAAACTGTTGAGCGCAAGTGCAAGCTCCAGATTATGTTGGAAGTTTAGAAGTTGTTCTCGAGTTGATCTTTGAATTTTTACCCAGTGTCATTATCCTTACATTGTTTTTTCTTCTTTCTTTATTAGTTAGTCATAGATAGAATTTGGTATTTTAATAATGGTAAGAAGCTCAACTTTCTACTAAGTGAAAGGTTATTGAAGGGGGGTTTCTATTACCAATAGTTGTTGGTGGTGCTGATCATCTTGGGGGCTACCTCTCTTGGTGGAGTATCTCGTGAGTATTGTATTTCTCCTCTCCAATTATCCTTTTTCTTTCTGTGGATGCAGGTTCGGTGTTCCACCTAGTCAAAGAAGGGGTGCTGGTGGAGGCTTTGCTGCGAAGGTATGATAATGTTCTTTTTTTGGCTCTACACATATTAAGAACCTGACTTCACGTGGAAAGAAACACTACCTGTAAATGGAACTGTTGATCATGAAGGTTACCTTGATCCTTATACTGCTGCGAAGCCATTTTGAACATATGCAGTCTGGTCTCTTTGAATTTGTAACCATATTTGATACTGGGGATAAGGGTCAATAAAACTTATCTGTTTGGGTGTCTAACATGCATAGACTCGATGTCTAATTGCTTTATTAATGTGCAAGGCTAAGAATTTTTTATGAGTTTGTAATTTTTCAATAGCAGCCATTACCTTCCCCTCGGCAGCAGCAGGAGGAAGAAGTAAACACGATGCCTAAGCAGAAGCCCCAGACGCTGGATTCACTTTTTGCAAATATGAAGGAGCAAAGATTGAGAGTTTTGTCTAGACAGACCAATGTCGTGCAGCGCAATGGAGGTGGAAACCGGAGGCCCCCATGGGGAAGGGCTAGATTTGGCAACTAATATGCTGGCTAATTTGGAATTTTCTGGCTTTCATCTTGAGCATATATATCTTGGTCTGGTGCATTTTGAGTCGATGCATATTGGAATTTCCAAATGTGCAAACGCAAAATCTGGATATTTCCTCCTCTTTTGGAATTTTTGCTCGTTTAACGCAATGACTTAGATATACCGTTGTATATTATTTCTTCTACATGGCATATTGAGCGGTCGTGATCAATGTTTTCAGTCCTGTTTATTTGGTGACATGGAATTTCTAGCAGTTTCATCCTTTCAATGGGATGCTTGGCAGCAATTTAAAGATCTAATTAAGGATTTTCTGAAATTTTTTAAAGGTGTTATGTATTACGCGTTGCTTTTTTTTTTCTCGGGGTGAGGAAGCAGCTTTTCCGGTGGGGAATGGCGATGAAATCACATTGTAATTCGGTTGAATGTGATGGATGGAGTTTCAGAAGGGAGTTTTAGAATATTGGGAATCTTTCAAGTTTATAACTTGTCACGAATAGCATTTTGTTCTCCCGGTGGAAGACGTAACATGCAATGAGTTTCAGCCGTTTTATCCTGAAGTCGGAGATTGATACTCATGTAGTAGGTGGTTGTGGTACGGGTAGGCCTTGCATTGAGTTTCGGGTTCAGATGCATAAGCAACTAGTTTGCTGCAATGGAATGAAGGGCCTTATAGTCTGATAGTAATAAACAAGATGGAAGCTCACGAAAGCTCTCTGATGTGGCCTGTTCCTACAACTGCGACCTATTTCAGCAAGCATCGATTGCTCAAGGTGACTTCAAGAGGAACAGTTACTAATTATGATTTTGGCTTCTTTTCTTATTACTACTCAATCAATATAATCCTACCGAAATCTTATTTTCTAAAGATTAGTGAATTCCACTTCCATGTCAATTAATTCGTTATAAACCTACCGCAATATTACAACTTTGATGATACTCTCTGATTAGTGATAACTGGAGTTGAAGCATGACAAAAGGTGAAATTCTAGGGGTAAAAATAGAGAGAGAGTAGCGAGCACGACAAGAATGAGCAGCAAATGATCCAGAACCTGTGGTATGGTAGTAATTGATAATGTATAAATGCACCTCAAAGAAATGGGTTTTGGCTTTCTAGTGTGGTGACCTTGGAATTTCCGTTTCAAACCAGCCAGCCATTCTAGACTTGTAGTTGTTGATTGGTTCGTTGGTTGAGAATTTGTCATGGAAACCCTCACAATGATTATCCCTTCAACTGCTATGACTGACATAAACAGTGGGTCATCAAGATGGAAGGAGAAAGGGAGCATAGCATAGCGTGTTGGGCAACTGTTACGTTAAAACTCCGTCGATGTAGATGTTGATGTTGATGTGACATGATATCTCATTAGAATGGCACAGCACTACAACTACAAGCAATCAAAAGATAATAAACACATTTACAGTGCCAATTTCTTTCGTTGAATTTCCATGCACAATTGATTTGTGTTGTAATATTGAATATCTTTACCATATAATTTATCTTCCATTTAATTTTTTTAAAGGTTCATTTTATGTCATCATAATCTAGTCTAGAATTAAATGAAGGGTCAAAGAAACCAGAAGGCTGGACTTTGACTTGGCCAGCCGTAGACATAAAAAGATCATACGGCCGTTTCCGTTATCTGATGTGGCTACCTCCTTCCAAAAGTCAAGTATAGTTGAGATCATCGGGAATTGACTTCAACAATATATATATATATATATATATATATATATATACATATAAAATATAATTGATTTGATTTCTGGATTATTTCAGAATTACGAAACATAGTAATTATGCAGAATAGAACAACTGGATAACTTTATAAACAATATATCATCAAGTCCATATTATAATCAACTGCAATAGGGTGAATTAGCGTTATTTTTTTAAAATGCCTTATGGTAGGTCCAATGTATATGTAATCACACTTCCACGTATTACCAATTTACAAGATGCTGATATACCTATATATGACTATCAATCTCTCAGTTGGGGGAAGATGACGATACTTACCTAAATCTCATATGCGTCTTCTTCTCTCGAAGCCTACCTTTTATTTTCTTTTTCTTTTTATTTTTTATTTTTAAAAAAGAGAAGAGAAAAACGAAGAGTACCCCCTAGTCTCTACCAACTTACCAAGGCTATTCATAGCATCTTGTGCTTCTTTCATCACTTGAATTCTTCAGACGTCGAAGGATCTCAAATTACTTGAATCAAGCGCACGCGATATATGTGTGTAAAACTGGAAAGTACGTTGAATCACCGGCTAGAATCATGTAGATATTTTGGTAATAAGAAAAATAAAAATTGTAATTGTATCTAGAATTTTTTTTAGTAGTAAATATTATATACGTTGTTATTTTCGTTATTATTGAATACTTGTTATTTTTGTTGTTCAAAGTTTATAATTGAATTTTTAACTAGCAATAATTATTTTTTTTGCTTGGTTCATTTGATACATGAAATTAAAATTATAAAATAAATATAAAAATAAGAAAAATATAACAAATTAATTATTTCATTTCATACTTTAGCAGTTCATAAATTTGGAAAAATAAATCATTGATTCTTTTAAACATAGCATCAGCAATCTTACATATTTCTATAGAATTAATTTTAGGATGTAATGACTATGACTATTTTATGTTTTTTTTTTTTTCTTTTGCAACAAAAATTACTATATACGATCAAAAAGAAAAAAAGGAAATATATAAGATATTGACGGGAGATCTACGCAAGATGGATGAAAAACGTAGGAATAAAAAATAATTATATATATTTCTTTAAGAGAAGAAATCGTGTCTGAATTTGTTGACCAATCCAAACCTAAAGCGTTTAAAGGCTGTGTCAGAAGAAATCACCTCCCAACGGCCAGAGCCAGCCAGGTATCCTTCCCTAAATTTACGAATTTTGCCACTTGGCAACCATAAGTTCACAAGGACCACAACTACCTTTAGAACATAACAGCCGCAGCCCCGAGAGACAGAGAGTGGTCGGTCAGATTGAGATTGTGATTTGGTGCTGCGAGAGATGGAGAGAGGGAGTGATCCGACGCAGAAGAAATATGTCTTTGAAGTAGAGAAAGCAAAGGAGGCGAGGGACGGGAGGCCATCGGTAGGACCTGTGTACCGCAGCCTTTTCGCAAAGGATGGATTTCCTGCTACTGTTGAAGGTCTCGATAGTTGCTGGGATGTCTTCCGGTCAGAACACTACTTCTGTTTGGCAAATGAGAATCATTCATCAGAGAACGTTACTTCTGTTATCTTTGATTTTTCACTAGCATAGTTATAAAACAAGAAAGTCAACTTCAATTTTATTAAAATATTGCGGGAGTAGAAGTTGAGTTTGTTCCTGCCTTTTCTTTTAAGTAAATTGAATCTATTAATAATTTGATCCAAATCCATAGATATTTTTCCAACCAAATATAGTGTAGGAATCACATGCTTTTCATCCTCTATCATTATGCTAAGCGGAGCTCTCTCCTCAGTTTCTCAATCTAATCTGGATCAGTTATCTAGTAGGAAATTAAGCTATAACTTGTAAAGAAAAGCTGAAATTCAGATCAACCGGTTTTCTTAACCCTATCACTAACACAAAAGAGATTCTGCATAGATACGTAGTTTATGTTGATTGCTTCTATGTTTTCGTAAGACAGTTAGAGCTCTTGATTTCACTTGGTTTTCGATTCAAAGTTCAGGAAATTTATCAGTACTACATTAAACAATAGTTATGGATTTTAACACTGAATGCCTCGTACTTTTACAGCATGTCTGTTGAGAAAAATCCACAAAATCCAATGCTTGGTCGCCGGGAAATTGTGAATGGGAAGGTAGATTAAGCTCTTTCTTTTGTTATCCAAGATTTGTTTTCTGCAAATTTCTTTCCATTGTACGTCCGCTTCTAACTTTTGACTGGCATATTTTGCACATATGTGGATGACTCTTTGTAGCCTGGCAAGTACAAGTGGCAAAATTACAAAGAAATATATGACTTGGTAATGAAAATTGGAAACTCTATCCGCCGTTGTGGTTACGAGGAAGTAAGTCAACCGTGACTCTTTAACCTAATATTTTAATCCTGTTTGGCTCTCCATTGTGTTAGTCATTTTACCTTCATTTAGATGCAATTCCAGTTCTTGGATTGCTGGTATTTGGTTGAAGTCTTGTCTTATAGTTCATCAAAATAGGATTAAAATAAACCTGCTTTGATTTAGGATAAAACTAAACTGATCAAGCATGTTATGTTTTTCTGTTATTGTGAACACCGTTACTGTCTATGCTTCATACTGAAATAACATAAAACTCATATTGGGGATTTTTATGATAACACTACCGTCTATACTATTAACTCAATAGTGAAGCTGTTCACTGGAAGCATGTGGAGTTGATAGGGTTCGGAATGGAAATATAAAGCATACACACAAAAATGGACAGAACTGATGTATTAATTAGTAATTACCAATGGAAGGCTTCCCCCTCCACACACTTCCTCTTCATAGTATTCACCTTAAGGGGCCTGGGCCCCTTTCTCACTTCCAAAGCCTTACGCCCAGCAGATCCAGCAGAGCCCATCTTCTCTCCAGAATCAGCTTTCATCTCCTCTACAAAAGGCCCAACAGGAGTTGAGTGTAAATGGTTGCCCCTTGATGGGACTTTAATCTTTTCTTTATATGAGATTTTAATATTTTATTTTTTCAGAACTTCTGTTAGAGTATCATTACTTGTAATTTGAATATTTGAGCTTAATTTACCTATTGCATATATTCAGGGTGTAAAATGCGGCATCTATGGTGCCAATTGCCCAGAGTGGATTATAAGCATGGAGGTACGTTTTCTTATATGCTGATGTATATCTGTGTCATTGTTTTGTATATTTATCACTGATTTTTTTTTTCCAGTTGTGTATGATCCTTCAACCCTCTTGAATATGAAAGGGAATAAGTCCTTTCTAGATTGAAATTGTTTCTTCAACAAAGTTTTTTCATTATACAAAAAATTTTATTCATATAATTTGGTGCTATGCTTAGTGTCTTTGCTCTTACTTTGTTCTGACTTAGCAAAATGAATGCAGGCCTGCAATGCTCATGGACTTTATTGTGTTCCTTTATATGATACTTTAGGTATGTGCACATTCTCTTTTAGATTTTTTTTTTTTTTTACATCATGTCTATGGACTATGGTTTTACTCAAGCATAATTGAGTTTAGTTTTCCAGTTTTTCTGTTCATATACTAATAGTCTATTACAACTGAATTTTCTTAGGTTCTTCATTAAGAATATCTGCTATCCTAATATTTCAACAATTATTTTGCAAAGTTCAATTATCATGAGTTTTGACACTTTGTAATATCATAGGTGCTGGGGCAGTGGAATTTATTATATGCCATGCAGAAGTCTCAATTGCATTTGCAGAAGAAAAGAAAATTCCCGAGGTTCACCTATGGAAATTATCTGTTTTGTGACAGCTTATTATTAGGAAGAAGTGGGTTTTACTATGTCTTAAAAAGATTTATATTATAGACTTATCCTTACTTTTCTTTTAAAACTTTTCAGCTATTAAAATCACTTCCAAATGCATCTAAGTATCTCAGGAGTAAGTTCACTAATTCTCTGTTGCATTCTGTAAAATGTATGTTTCAAAAAGAAGCAATCGCTCATATATCTTTCTGCAGCACTTGTGAGCTTCGGGAAGGTTACACCTGAACAAAAGCAAGAAGTGAAGAAATTTGGTTTGGCAATATATTCATGGGATGAATTCTTACAAGTGGTGGGTTATTATTTAATTTATAACTATTCTTTTTCAACAATGAGTTGCAAAATTTAACATGAAATATGCTCATTCTATGATTACTTTGTAATTATCTACAATCATTCTTTTACGGGATAAATTCTGTGTAATTTTTTGGGCTTGTGATTCCTAATGCAAGTTTTTCATCTGTCTCAGGGTTATGATCAGAATTTTGATCTTCCTGTAAAAAAGAAAACTGACATCTGTACAATAATGTATACTAGTGGAACAACCGGTGACCCCAAGGGAGTGTTGATATCCAATGAGAATATCATTACGCTCTTAGCTGGGGTTAAGCGATTGTTGGAGAGTGTAAATGAACAAGTAAGTAGTTTTCTTCTCTCACTCCTAGATTTCACATGCGAAATGATGAATGTAATGATCTATGGATACTTTTTCAGTTTTAGGATGCTGAACTTTTGGCTATATTTTTGTGTGTTTCCTAACCTGCTTTCCTTTTCCTGCTTCACAGTTGACTGATAAGGACGTATACCTTTCATATCTTCCCCTTGCACATATATTTGACAGGGTCATTGAGGAGCTATTTATATGGCATGGTGCCTCAATAGGTTTTTGGCGTGGGGTGAGTATAGGCTAAATCTTTCCTTAATGAAGGAAGATTGAATGTCATCATAATTTATGCACTTTATGCAGGATGTCAAATTATTAATTGAAGACATTGGGGAGTTAAAACCATCTATTTTCTGTGCTGTTCCCCGTGTGCTTGAGAGAGTGAATTCAGGTGAACTCTTCTTGCCAAACAAGACTGTTTGATGATTTGTCTAATATCAAATGATGTAGATGATATTAAAAAAAAAAAGTGTGATGATTTCAATTACAGCCCATTGGTTACAAAGAATCCTTATTTATGGAATGAGAGAGGGAGTGGAAAAGGAATTCAAATGAATATTGTTTACTGAATTTTGTTTGGAATGACATGGAAAAGACTATGAAGGAATAGGAGAGTAAATACATACAATTACTAATATACCATCAAAATTAAAATATGAAAAATTTTGGTAGTTAGTTGCTCCATAAATGATCTCCAAATCTTTTTCCTATATTTCTTTCCCATTATTGTTGGCCTTCTTTATGCAATTTAGGATCTCAAATTTCATTCAATATACAGGTTTGACACAGAAGATTTCATCTGGAGGGTTCTTAAAGCAGACAATGTTCAATTTCGCATACTCATAGTAAGTGTTATGCTATGGCAACTGAATACTCATGTCTTGGTGAATTCATTACACTCACAATGAACTGTTACGGGTTCTCCTTTATGGAAATACGAAGTTTTCCTGCATTAAACCAGGGAGAAAATTGTCTTGATTGGTTTTATTTTGGCATCTGGATAAAGATAATGTTGTTATGTGTGAATTATTTGTGTTTCCTTGTCTGATTTTACACTATTCTGTTGTTAATGTATTCCAAAAATTGGCTGCAGCAAGTTGCATAACATGAAGAAGGGATATAAGCATGGAGAAGCAGCTCCACTTTGTGATAGAATTGTGTTTAATAAGGTGGTGGAATTTTAATTTTTATCCTCTGGCCCCTCATTATGAATAGTAATTACAACCAATTGATAGAGTGCTTACTAGGTTTCTGCAACTTGATTAGGTAAAGCGAGGTTTGGGGGGTAATGTCCGTTTAATTCTGTCTGGAGCAGCACCTCTATCTACAGATGTAGAAGGTTTCCTACGAGTGGTGGCATGTGCTCACGTCCTACAAGGATATGGTATGCTCGTTTATTCTGAATGGTCCCACTTTCACCATGTCATTTTTTTTGTTCTTTGTTGGCATTTTTGCGGAGGATGTATTATTCTGTCTTTATATTCTTCATTGTTCTCTTATGACTAAATTTCTGTGAGAAAAGAGTATGTTTGATACTGTCAAAACAAAAAATGGCCAAACGACTGCTTGTATTACTTTATTTATGTCTATAAATTATCTTAAAAATAAACCTGTAGGCCCAGTGCTAATCTCTCTTGTATATGCCTTTTGAGTATATATAGTTTGTATCATTTAAGTGTTCATTTTCGTGAAAGCTCAATTGCTCCCCCTAAAAAACTGCCGCATGCATGTCACTTTACATTTCTTTACTATTCTTCGTGAAGAATGGCCGTGCCTATGATATTATTAGAATATGGACTTCATTAATGTGTTTTTTAAAATAAAAATAGGTCTGACTGAAACATGTGCGGGGTCCTTTGTCTCATTACCAAATGAACTGGCAATGCTTGGTACGGTGGGCCCTCCTGTGCCAAATGTGGATGTGTGCCTGGAATCTGTTCCTGAAATGGGATACGATGCCCTCTCAAGCACACCAAGAGGAGAAATTTGTATAAAGGGAAAAACCTTGTTTTCAGGGTACTACAAACGTGAAGACCTCACTAAAGAGGTCTTGATTGATGGCTGGTTCCATACAGGTTTGTTCATTCATGTATTCCAAGATTAAGATACTTTGTAAAATTGGGATATTGGAGAATGGTTAACTTTATTTATAGTTGATCTATTCAACAGGGGATATTGGAGAATGGCAACCTGATGGAAGCATGAAAATTATTGACCGAAAGAAGAATATATTTAAGCTTTCACAAGGAGAATATGTTGCTGTTGAAAATCTGGAGAATATTTATGGTTCTGTTTCTGCTATAGATTCTGTAAGTCCTGAAAACCCTTGTAATAATTTTGGTATTCTTCCACACATTAAAATATTTGGCTCTAGATATTATGCAAAATATGTGAGAGGAGATGGTCTTTCTTTCATATGGAAGAGGCAGGAAAGTGTTACTCAAACTAGAACTCAATATTTCCACCCCAACCACACATACACACAATAACAACAACAAAAATACTTAGCTCAGTGGTTTATGATAAAGGTACTCAAACTATGGCCTTTATGCCTTCTGACATTTGGGGGCAATCTTGAGCAACTAAATTTTTGGCTCAACTTGAAATTATATGCTTTCATATTTCTCTAGCAAAGACTTTTCTTTGAAATTTTTCCCTCCCCTAAATTGAGTTTTTAGAAATTCATCAGCTTGTCCACAGGCATGCTAGCCATGCCTCATGTACAACTGCTTGTGTGTTAGGCTACTAGTTAAGACTGCCCTGATTCTGTAACGCGATATGAACATCTGTCATAGTTAAGGTTCTTCTTTGGCATTTAGTAGAGTTATCCTTGTAACCTTTGCATGTATGAATAATATCAAAAGGTTTAATGTAGTACAAATATCTCATATGTACTTATTTTCCTTTTCTGTTTCAGATATGGGTTTATGGAAACAGCTTCGAGTCCTTCCTCGTTGCTGTTGTTAACCCCAACAAGCAAGTACTTGAAAATTGGGCACGAGAGAATGATATAACGGGAGACTTCGATTCTCTCTGTGAAACTGATAGGGTAAAAGATTACATACGTGGAGAGCTTACAAAGATTTCAAAGGAAAAGAAGGTACTATATAGTTGTTTTAAGTCTCCTTGATATTGTTGTGATTTGTTTTATAGTTTATACAAAGATTGCAAGAACACTACCTGAAGCTTTCTGATATCTGAATATATTTGTTTGGCAGTTGAAAGGTTTTGAATTTATAAAAGCAGTTCATATTGACCCGGTGCCGTTTGACATAGAGCGTGACCTTATCACTCCAACTTATAAGAAGAAGAGGCCTCAGTTACTTAAATACTACCAGGTACGAATTATTGAGTTCTCAGTGTGTCTAAGATTTTGCTTGCTATAATATAAATGGGCAATAGAAGGCATACCTTCAAAGGGGCTCTTTCTAACGAGCAAAGTCGAAATAAGGCAGGTCGAGTAATTTCCATTAAATTGATTGATTTTGACTGGTCTGTGTTACCAGACCACTATGTTTGTACGTTGGTAGTTCACTGAAATGGTAATGGAAGCACTTTCTATTTGCTTGTATGTTTTGCTGCTGGTAATATATATATATATACACACACGTGTGTGTTTTACCACTGCGTGTGTAATATATATTTATATATACGTCTATGGGTGGGGTTCATAGATGCATATGTGACATGCATAAATAAACGGTAGACGCATATGCTCACATGAGATGGACGTTGAAGTATTGTTAGCCTTAGTTTGCCGGCAGAAGTTTGCCTATTCATCTGCTTCTTTCTTTGTGCATCGTTTTATTCCATGGGTTGCAGAATAACTTAATTTATTATTTTGGCTTTATTGTTCTCCGGATTTAATTTTAAGGGATAGATCGAGGGTGTTGAAGTTACTGACTTAATGTTTTTGTGCACACAGAATGTCATTGACAAGATGTACGAGAGTGGAAGCAATTCCAGAGCCTGAGATGTGCTTTGGAGCTCACGTCATGGAGATAATTTATTTTCATCTACATGTACAAGAATGTCATTCCCCGCGTACACGTAAAACGGTCATTTTGTTAGATATGTTATCAACCTTAAGAGATTTTTATTTTATTTTTTTATCTGAACCTTATATTTTTATCTTGGAGCTTAGGATAGTTTTCGGTATTAATAGCACGTTTTTATTTTAAGAAATGCGAAACCAGAAATAAGTTAAAGTAATGATTATTTATTATCTACGTTCATTTTCTTTCTCGATTACACCTATTACCCAAGACTTAGATAAGAGCCAACCCACAAGTATCCCAACATGAGATATGAAAACAAATGGTTAGAAGAAAGAGGAAATGAAACCTTGTTTCGAAAGAAACAAAACGGAATGGTTCTAGTTCCCTTCTCCGCCCCCGACCCTTAGAATTTGTCTCCTTGTCATTGATGTTAAACATAATGGCTGCTAAAGAAAATGTCAAATGTCAGAACTCAAGATATTTTAGTTATCTATTTACTAATCTTGATGTAAATCAGTTCATCAACCATCAACAAATTCCATTAGACTTGGTCTATAAATATGAAACATTGAGAAGGGCACAATCTATATCTGACCTTGTACGTTTTCCTCGAAGAATCGGAGATATGAAAACAACCACTAATATTCACTGGCCTGGCACCGGTGTCATTGAGTGACTCCGATGTGTGGTCCTGAACCTGACGCCTTGCTCCAAGCAATGACGAAGGATCATCATATGATTGGGCTATCTTCCTTGCATATTTACAAGCTCGTAGCTAGTAGAAACAATCTTCTCTACAAGCATGCAATTACAAGTTGAGAAAACTCTCTTGATGATTCAGTTTCTCTCTCTCTCAAGAACGTGATTCAACTTTAGTTTCGTATAGTTTTTTCCATACAAAATTGAATTACTTTCTGCCTAGGACTATCAAACCCTCACACGAGTTTACTGCAAAGCGAACATCCATAAAGAGCATAAGTGGAAAGGTGGGAAAGACATCATTGTACCTGTACCAGTAGTTGATCTGCAAGAACATGAAATCAATGGAAATAATATGGCACGAATCTGACATGCCTAGACAAAATAGAAAATTATGTCATAGAAGTATATTGAGAAAGAAAATTGAACAGTACCAGTGCATGAGAATAGATGAAAGTAAACTGGTCCATTCAACTTGATTGCTTCTTGAACATTGTATTTCCTCTCTCGTTATTGGAATTAAGAGGCAAAGATAGAGACTGCAACGAAAGTAACTCATCTATGCTATACTTCAACCTCTGATCTATGACAAAACAATTAGAGAACGAGAAATTAGAGGGGTCAAAGATTACCGAAAATAAATTACCTATAAAACATGGAGACATAGATGAGTTCCAGCTCTTAGTCACTTTCCCCGTCCTTGAAGTTAATTGAGATGTAGAGCAACGATCAGGTCTATTTTGATCAAAAGGAAATTTGGTACCAAGTTCATGCCTTACTTCAATTTGAGGATGACTACTACAAAATGAAAAGATAGCATCTTTAGCGAAGAACCAACAACCCCTGAGGTCCATTTTCACAGTCACTGGAGGTATAAACAACTCAAGCCCATAATTTGTCACCACCACATCACAAACACTAAGATCTATCAAATTAGGAATTGATGACAAATAGTGAAGTGACATATCCGTAAGTGATGCACTTCTAAGAGATAAATACCTCAGCTCTTGTAAGGTTGATAAGGGGTATAAAGCCTCGTCCCTGATTTGGCTGTGCTCCAAATTCAACTTCTCTAAATATTTGAGATTTCGTAGTGCTGTCAGAGAGAGTGTTCAATCCAGGTGAGTCCCTATCCGCTGTACAAAACCTGAGTCCAAAGTACAGATGTGAAACTTAAAGGCATAGTTTCATAACTACAAGCAGCAGATGGAGCAAACACTGACACAAAAATGAATTTTTTTTTATCAATCAGTGATGTAAGAAAAAATATTTTTAGTAATGGAATCACATAAATATCATTTCTTGTATTCAAGTAAGCAGCAGACACTTGTGACTTCTGACACAACTTTAATCAGTAAAATCTCCATTTAGCAAACAAAAATATTAAATAGATATAGGTTTCGTGATTGTCCAAAGGTTTGTATAAAACTTCCCATGTGGGGTGGAGATCCATGCAGTGTTAAAATAGAAGAGGCATCATTAATGCTGGGGATGATGGGAGTGCGAGACTAGACCAGAAACCTATTTTAACCACTGGATATTTTGTAAGAGGCATTCATTCATATGTAAGGAAAAAAACATCAACATCTATGATAAGTAATCTATACCTTTTATGTTGGTATTGCTCAGGTCAACAGTCCTTAACGAAGGCATCATGCTGATACACGAAATGGCAGCATCATCTACTGGGGTTTGAGATAACGATGGAGTTTCAAGAAAGGGAACATGCCCAACTAAAATCCCCACTCCAAGAGAGCTGACTCTAGTGCCACTGAGATTCGAACTTATCAAGTTTCCTCATATACATGCAACCATTTGAACGGTATCATCTCCCATCATGCATGAGCTAAGATTCAGATGTTCTATTACTTTCATCTTACTTAAGAAGCAAAATCTGCTAAGGCAAGAATGGGACACATCCAGAAAAGATAAAAAAAATTCTATTTACAGACGATAAAGCTTCAGCCTCATTTCGGAATGTAGCACCAGAAAAAATAAGCTTTGTTAAAGGAGCATTATTACTCTCATCTTCAAATATAGAATCGATAGTGCAATTACTCGTGTGCAGGCATTCAAGAGATAATAAATTAGGCAATTTTGTGACGTTGGTCCAAGCTAGACTTAGATAGCTTAACTTAGGGAACATGTTGAAAATGGAAGCACATCTGTTTGATATTTTACTACCCAAAGGTCAAGGTATTGTAGCTTTTTCAGTACCTGAGAGGAAAACAAAGGAAAGGAAAGGACAGAAGATAAATTACATATACAGCTTGAAAACTAGCACTACTGATTCGAAGTGCCAACACAGGCTCATAAAGCAAAAATTCTGAAAATACTCTGCTTCCAATTGAATATGTAAAAATCCGTGTCTGCATTTAAAATAAATGACTGTATATACACACTAATAATAAACTGTGCCATTTAACCATTTAATTACTGTCCAACAACTTTTTAAATACAGTAAGCACATAATGCCCCAACCACATATGTAAGCACAACCAGTCAAGAGATATAAAACATAAAAAAATAAATAATTAATTAATTTATCAACGGACATGGCCATTGATATGCATATGAATTAGTATATTAGAAATAAATTATCAACAATGTACTAAGCATGGTCCTTTATTAGGTACCAATCCAATAATAAAACTAAGTTACCTGTAATGAACTCAATGCCATGTCATTTACAGGTAAACCACCCATGTCTAGGACAGATAAGTTATTAAGAGAAAAAAAGAAGTTTGATCCCTTCTGCTGTCACTCCTGTTTCTGCAATATGTAACTTTTCCAAGTTTGCTTTGGAAAGAAGATGTTTAATTCCAGCATCATTAACCTTCAAGCATCTTGAAAGATTCAATTCCTGTAGAGTATTCATCCCTAACAACCAACAAATTATTGGGCAGGTGTTAGATAATTTTTACAAACAATCACAGTAACCCGTACAGAGTCTTGACGTACACTTCCATATAAGATTGCAAAGATATGCAAGTGTATGTGCGAACGTGCACAGTGTGGTTTAGCAACCGTTTTACAAGTTCAATCTGACCAGAATTTCGCATGTGATTTTCAGCCATTATTCAATCTGTTTCTGATCACAAGATATACAACATAATTTATCGTTTAATCGCATTGCTAAGAACAAGATAGGATAGCTTAATGGTAATAGTATAATATAACTATAGACCGAACCTGTATTAGCCCAGAGAGCTGAACTGTTGATTCTATGACAATCCGCAACATTCAAGCAGTGAAATGGCGAAAGACTCCCAAATATGCCATCCACTCTGCATCCACGGAATACATACCATTGAGATCAATCTCTTCAGCATTATATTTGAAAATTCTGCCAATAAAAGAACCATTTAGCATAGTGAAGGTATCAGCGTTTTATCTATCTGTTCAGAATGAGAGGCATGTGATTACATTCATATAGCTTAAGAACTAGCATTCAAAGATTATTATCTCATATCTTAAGTTACTCAACTCTTGGTATGGTAAAGCATGAGCAGGAAAAAATATGTGCTAGCCAAATCAATCTATAAATTTCACCACTATATTGCTGAAATCCAGGAATCAAAAGCATATTGATAGGAAAAGGAATTTATCGGTGAGCACCAAAATGTTAAATTTCAGGAATCAATGTATTGTATTTCGTTTTGATGAAGGTAAATTCTGAGAAAATGAACCTACTGGAGGAGGGAAGGGTAGAGAAGACGACGGCTGAGGAGGCGGTGTAGGAGATCATCAGCGATAGGAGACGGCAAGTGCTCGAGACTACGCTTCTGCTTCCTCCATTTCTCAACGCTCTCTCTGCTCTCACACGCAACCTCGAGCAAAGCCTCACCAATTGGCTCTGAATCTCCATCGTTTCTCTTCCGCTTTGATCAGGAAATTCGTCCTCTCTCTCTGATCTGCTTGCGCTTCTGAACGCGGAACATTAAAAAAATTAAGACTAGTAGATAGAGTACTGAACTAAGGTCTAAACCTAGAAAAATGTATCTATCTATATCTATTTATCCATATATCGGAAAATAAGCAAATCAGCAACAGGACCTTATCTCACTCTGCAACACAAAAGTTTTCAACGTTCGCCGTTGGTTGTTCAATGTGGAAATAGATTTGAAACTTAGTGAAGGAGCTTCGGATTATGTAAGCAAGACATTCAAGATGAACACTGAGTTTGAGCATACATACGAGGACAGAGTAGAATTGGATGCATATCGATTCAGGATTAACCTTTCTGAAGGTTCTTCGATCCGAGCCAAACGTCTGTTGTTTTATTATAGGGAGCCATTATTCTCATGTTATGTTTTATCTGATACGAACAAACTTTATCATTCAGAGCAGCGAAGAGGTGGCATTGAAAATCAAACGGCCACGTTACTTACATTCGGTGGTGACAACACGGCTCGTTGCCGCCTTTTGCCACGGAAACACCACAACCCCACACCTCTTAATTTCCCGCCAAAACCATGCACTCCCTTTCCAATTATGGCGCCACGTAGTTTCTCTCCAATTACACCGTACCACGTTTTTCTTATAAAATCTTAACCGTAAATGATATTGTCTCAAGACACAGGTGTTCATCTTTCAGCCGTTCAATTCCCTCAATGGTTCAGATTACAATCCTCAGCCTCGGTGGCTCGGTTCATTCATGAAGGCACAAGAATCATTTACCTGAGTTATTAAAAGTTTAAATTATTAAGAAAATCAACATTTTTTTTGAAATTTAAGTGATGAAAAAATTATTTAAATTAATTTTTAATACTTTTAAAGCTCAAATAATACAAAAAAATATCATATAAAAATAATACAAAAATATTTTTTTTAGATATTTTACATAATAATAATAATATATGTGTAAATGATATATAAAACATACCATAACATTTTTTAAGGAGAAAAATATGTTGTTATATCTTTTATTTTATTTATTATAATTATTTAAAAATTATAAAATAATATTATATGGTCTCACCCATTTTGTGAAACATAAAATAAAATACATACAAAGTGTATATAACTTAAAAAAAAAAAAAAAAACACAAATGAGTGTACAAATTTAAATGCAGATATAACATCCTCTTTTAACGAGAAACATACCATACCATATTTTTAAGTCTTAATGAACTCTTCGTATTATAAGCAACACTTGACTTGGCGGCCCCTGCTCTATATTCAGGCGACAAAGAGAAAGCAAAGAAAAAGTTAGAGATCGCGCTGGTGACCCTGCCGATATGTGACGTCAGATTCCAGTAGAAGAGTTGTATACCGGCTAACGGAAATAGAAACCGTGGCGGCAAAGGCTAACTGGAATGGAGAACACCAAACATCAAGAAACTAACCGCGGCTACGACAAATACAGCAAGAACAAGAGAAAGAAATCGACAAGGTGTGAGGTTGCTGTGATTTCCACAATGGAATCGAGCGCCCACGTAGAAGACAGTTCCAGTAACTGTAAGCTAGTGGCCACAATTTCACACGGTTCTATATCGGTGATCGGTCGGCGGAGGGCCATGGAGGACGCTGTTAAAGTGGTTCCGGGCTTCATAGAGTCGGAACATAATTCTGGGGGCTATGATTTCTTCGCGGTTTATGACGGTCACGGTGGTACCACGGTGGCGAATGCTTGCCGTGACAGCATGCACTTGTTGCTGGCGAAGGAATTAAAGGAGGGGTGGTCAGGTGAAGGCGAAGATGAAGGAAATTCCAAGGAGCTGGATTGGCACGAGGTCATGTCTTCATGTTTCAGGAAGATGGACCAGAAAATTGGTGGCGGCAATCATGATGAGACGTTGGGCTTGGAGGGAAACAGCATGGGTTCAACGGCGTTGGTGGTAATGGTTGGAAAGGAGGAGATTGTGGTGGCTAACTGCGGAGATTCCAGAGCGCTCTTGTGCCGTGACGGCGTGGCAGTCCCACTTTCACGTGATCACAATGTTCTATTAATTTCTTTCATGTTCTCGATCACCTCACTTCTTTTTTTCTCTAATATAAAATATATATAGATATAGATATTTATTATAACGCATGGATTTTTAATTTTTACAGCCTGATCTTCCAGATGAAAGGGAAAGAATAGAAGCAGCAGGTGGAAGAGTCATAAATTGGAACGGTAATCGTGTCTTAGGTGTACTTGCAACTTCAAGATCCATAGGTATGCTACTACCCATGGCAATTGGTGATTCTGAATTTGGCGGATCAAATCTTAACCTGCCTCGTCATACCAATTGCCCTTTTACCTTCTTTTTTTTCGTTTTAACCAAAAATAATAATAAAACAATCTAGAAAATCAATACTAACATGCAAATATTTTCTCGAGCGCATCAAAATTTGTGTTCTCAAAAGAAACCTTGCTACAATACGAAAGGAGGTACAACCAAAAATAGAAAATTAAATAGAAACACGCGAAACACCTTGTTTGATATAACTTGATGAATATGGGACATTCTCCTGAGTTTCTCATGGACTTGATGTCATAAATCAAGACAAAGATCTATAATATGATATGTTGAATGTTCTTTTTAATCCGAGCCTTCAACTCCAGAAGCTCTGATAACAATCATTGAATTTAAAAGCTTAAATACGATGGAATTATAGAATAAAGCTGTAACGTAACAAATTTGACATGATGCAGGAGATCACAGTGTGAAGCCATATGTAATATCGGAGCCAGAGGTGAAAGTGTATGACCGAACAGAGTCAGACGAGTTCGTTGTAATAGCTAGTGATGGTCTATGGGATGTGGTGTCCAATGATTTTGCATGCGAAGTGGCCAAGAGATGCCTCGATAGTCAGATGAGAACCTTCAGAGACGGCTTCATTAACTGTTACGCGGCAGAGGCTGCAGCTTTATTAGCCGAATTGGCCATGGCTCGTGGAAGCAAAGACAATATCAGTGTTGTAGTTGTCCATCTCAAGACTTCAACTTGATCTTCTTTAAATATTTCTTTCTTTTCGTTGTCTGTAATAGCTCTTTCCTCTCATGTCAACTCCAAGAATGAACATCTTAATCTATGTACAAGTTTTTGGAAAATGCCCATTCCTATGATATGCTAGACTTGCTAGAAAAAGAAACAGAAAATAAATAAATAACTCGTGTCGAAGCGGGAGGCTCTTCTACAGTATTTGTTGTTTTGTACAGTGACAAGCCTTGGCATCTAGTGGCTTTTGTAAGAAAACTCGAGAGGTTTCAGATTAAGTGATTGAAGAGTTTTTCCATGGAGATTTTGCATCTAGACGCGAGCAAACCCCAATACTGTTTCTTCAATTAAACATTTCAAACTTGTATGTCACAAATATTTTTGAGTTAAAGAAGCAAAATAATATTACATAAGCCTATTTCCATTAACAGTTTAATGCTGTAAAGCATACATCATAACCCAAAAAAAGAAAAAAAAATCCAAAGCTGTTGAAAAATACGAGTCTTGACTCTCCGTCAAATACTGAGAAGTCATTTTAAATTCTTCACTTCTCAATACTCGATCTTTGCTTGTCTCTTTCTTAATTGTATCACTATATAAGTTGTGAAGTGGAGGAGAAAGAGGATGAGCACTCCTTGTCGTCTCTTCACTCCTTTCCTCTCCAGCTCTTCCGTCTTATTTTAACCTCGCTAATTTGATCTGAACTCCTAACCAAATCCAAAATAAACAAGGGAAGAAGAAATTTTGACCCAGAAAGTAAAACGAAATAGAAAAGAACCTCTCCTCACTGCACTTTTCGTATAGCTGCACACTTCTTACATCATACCACAACCGAAATGACTTCAAATTTTCTTTAACAGAGTATCTCTTTTTCAGGCCAACAAGTAGTTCGCGACTGAGACATCTGCTTGAGACGCAGAATGAATGTAGACAAATTCAAGGCTTTTACCAGCTGGTAAAGAGTTGAGCCATGATGGGAAAGTGTAGGAATCAGCAGACTTGGTGAGGCCCCAGAGTGGACCAAAAAGTTTAGATATTGAGAGATTGAGAGACTTGAGAGTCTTGCCAGACTTGTTGGTTACTATAGTTGAGTATCTGTAATAGGTTTTTCCATCGGCGACCCATGAGCTTGTCAATTTTTGTTGAATGGAAATTGGACTCCAAGATGAAGCTGCAAGAGAAGCTTCAGTTAGATTTTAATTTCAACATTGACAAAAATTTGAGTACCTAAAACAAACCAAAAGATAGGCTAAAAAGTACCTGATGTTGGACTCGTCTTGGGTTTTGTGGCTGGCTGGGGCTTGGGAGATGGAATAGCAACTGTAAGGAACAAGTTACACGCAATTTGTTATATGATCGTTTGAAAGATATTGTGTTGGTGCTAGCGCATGCACAAGAAGATGAGAGTGAAGATAATACCTGGAAGGAGCTGGTTATAGCCACCACGGCCAGCGTTTAGCCGTGCCAGCACACCAATAAGAGGAGCATTGTTGTAAGTTGCTGGTTCTGTCTGCTCATAATTATCTCTTTCATCAGCAAAGTTGTCATATGCATCAGGTCCCCCAACAACAGCACCAGTAAGTAGATTGGGGTCGCTTCCTTTCCTACTATACCAAGTAGCATAACCTCCACGGCAGCTGACAAATGTTGGATTGACCTTGACGGAAACAATTGAGGAAGCTCGGTGGTGAACTCTTTGAGGGAAGTTGCTTCCATAACCCACCATATAACTTGTAGCTCTTGGGTTGTCTCCAAGAATGTAGTCCACCTAAAGATTCAAAATTCAGACATTAACTGTGATCTGATATAACTCGCAGGCATAATGTTAATGACTTTATCTAAGAAATTAAGAAAGACAAGAGTGTACAGTAATGTAAGAAGAGAGATACCTGAGATTTTGCAAGGGAGAGAAGCTGAGCTGGAGCGACATAACCAGAAGCACATTTCAAGTATCTAGCAGAAGAAGCAAGGTAGTCAGAGTAGACAGTGGCGAGGAAGGAGGCGCTAGTGACAAACTGCATGTTGTTCCATCTTTGGCGGAATATGAGGCCACCGGGAGTCTTCTGAACATTGCGTGATCCCCTTCCGAGGCAGGAACACATGAAAGACTCTGCCTTCTGCTGGTACCTCTCGAACACTGGTGCACGATGACCAGCTTTGCCCTGCATCAGAAACTGCAGAGGGAATCAGTTAAATATAAATGAATAATTTGAAATAACTAATTAATTTGATTAATGAAAGAATGAGATTGAATATGTTTAAAAAAAGTTGTTGACTAGTTTAGTTACCTTGGCGACCAAAGTCTGAACCCCAGCATACTTAACGTCCCAACCAAATTCGGTCATGGACCAACCAGTTCCACCCATGGAGTCGCCGTTTCTTCCAAGGTAATCCAAGTAATAGTTATCATTACTTGCTTGATATAACCACGCAGCAGCCCACAGCAATTCGTCCTGTTTGCATCCATAAAACATTCTTTTAATTCAAACAACTAGCACACCCGATTAATATTTTTCTATTGAAATCAAATATTGCAGGGAAAAGAGAGGAACACTAATACTTACATCGTAGCCACTCACGGATCTGTAATACTTCTGAGCTACACTAATGCTGCTGTCATACTTTCCTCTGTATTTATCGGCAAATTCAAATAACTGAAATTCAATGCCACTAGCAATCAGTTTATGGCCATACCATTATCAAGTATGTATTGTGTAATGTGTACTTTATTTTTTTATGATTTTTGCATAATTTTGGTTCATCTATCAAGAGGCTAATCAAGAAGAGTAATAAAGGGCAACTTTTAAAGGAGGTGGTCAGTGGCAGGGAATAGTGACTAGACATTACGAGGGTTAATTTCTTTTACTTTAGCGGTCAGTTAGTTGCTTCTTTGCTACAACGGAGGGACGAGAAAAAGAGTGGAGAGGACCAAATGGTTAGAAAAATACCCACCGACAGTGTTCGCACGTGATTCGGCCAATAAGTCAAGAACCCCTTATTGGGCTTGCTTTTATCTTTCCCTTCCCCTGAGGCTTCAAGGGAAGCCTCCTTTCCCTTCCTTCTATCCATACTCTTCGCCCATAAATACGACGCAGTTTTAAACATAATTAGGCATAGACATATATTTATGTATATCCAGAATCGCACAATTAGTGATAGCTTGTTCGGTAGGCAAGGAATTACAGGTAAGGAAATGCTTTCGCCTTTTCTTAATTAAAAAAAAATTACGAACGTTAATTTTTTTGTTCGGTATGCCAATTTTTTTTGTGGGCCCCAAAATTCTCAAAGTTGCTCTATCTGCTCTTCGGATCCCATCCGATCCAATCAAAATTCAGCCAATTAAACAAAAATAGTAGCCTCATTATCAGTTAATTTTAATCCACTCTAAATTTTTTTTTTACAATGTTCTCTTTTCTAAATTCTTTTTCGGACGAAAAAGTTTAAATGCTGCGCTAACCTATGCTGCCAACTCGCAACGACCACCCTGACAAAAGATCCACAAAGCAAAGTCCCTATTTACTCCGACATAGTTTTACTAACTTACACTGCTCAGAATTATAATAAAATTTTATTTTATTTTACTATATGCGTGCGGTCCACGTTTCACTGCCCAAAATGCGCTGTAGCATGTCTATAGCTGTGGCTGTTAAAAGCGCCCAACAGATACAGTTATGGCTTGTGGTTAGTAGGTACCATTTTACTACTAGTTTGTACAACTTTTTATGTTTGCAGTGATTGAGAAATAAAGCGTATCTCTTATTTGTAATCAACGTGGAAAAGAAAATCAAATGTCAAACCTGGTAGGCATGGTGGAGGAGCACACTGGAATACGAAGGATTGGAATGGCGGAAGACGATGGAGGCAGCAGCCATGGCGGCAGCAGTTTCTCCGGCGAGATCCGACCCGGGGTTGCTTGGATCTATCTTGTAAGCCCGGCGGTCGGTGCTCATGTCCTCTGGCCTTTGCCAGCAGTAATGGTCACTGTTGCCATCTCCCACCTAATCCCAAAACCGACGAGAACAACAATATTAACATTCTTCGTATATAAGTTAATTACGTATAATTACCGGAGATTCAAATTATATCTTGCGAAATTGACAAACTAATAATTTACGATATATATCCAATTTGTATCAGAAAGGAAAGCTGAAAGACGCAGTAGTTCTAAGTAGACAATGTACCTCTCCATAGAGAACATATGGTTGAGGGTGTGCTTTAATGAAGTAATCAGTACCCCATTTTACTGCGTCCATGGCATGACTAAGCTCTCCACTAGTAGCCATTTGTTTCCCATATTCTATTATGCTCCACGACAACATTGTAACGGTGAATGCCATGGGCAGACCGAACTTCACGTTGTCCCCTGCATCATAGTACCCACCAACTAGATCTACCTGCGATTAAACATAAACGATTCCAAAAATTAACGCCCAACAAGTAATCACTATATGAAACATTGATATCGAGAAATTAGATTTAATTTCAGTACTTGAGGATATTATAACACTACCAAATGAATTGAAGAAATGGCAATGTAGCACAAGCAGAGACAATGATTTTCTATTCACCCAATTGTTGCCAGAAACTTACCCCGCTAGCTTTGCCATCATGCAGACCAGAATGACCTCTCCATGTTACTCTCTGGGTATGAGGAAGATAACCAGATCTCTGGGCTTCAAAGAAGAGAATGCTCTTACTTAGAGCTTGGCCGTAGTTATGGCCAGCGAAAGCAAATGGAAAGCAAAGAAATAGAAGCAGAGATGAAAGGCAAATGAGTTTCACAAGCTTTTCCATGGAAACGATTTGTTATGCTTAATGTGTGAACTGAAACAGAGAGAGAAAGAGCTGAATTTCTCCTCAGGCAAAATGAAGCAGGAAACAGGACTTTATCAAATGTATTCAGTATAAGGAGCAAAGGCTTTTTGCGCTGCTCTGCTCTTCCCTAGTTAAAGACAATGCTGCAGGGATTTACAAGCCAAAACTTGTAATTAAAACCACCAAATTAGGGGAAGAAAGAAACTCCGGAAATGGAGTGGAAGAGAGAGTACCCTGAGGATTCGGAAACTAGAGAGCTCAAGACTCTATATATTAAGGAGGGAAAGGAAGGTATCAAGAACCCAGAAAGTGACACTGATGCAATTAAATAAAATCTCTTTTCTTGCCATTTTCATTTTTTTTTTTTTAATTTTCGTATTTCGGAGTAGCTGAAACGGTTGAGAAAGGAACAATGTCATGTGGCCTTACAAGAAAGAAGTCGGTGTGTATTTTAATTTAAAGTGTTTGCAGAAAAATAAAAAAAGAAAATAAATTACTGTTGGCAGATTAAAAACAAAATAGTTTGACTTTAATTTAGTATTTAAATAAAATAAAATAATTTAATTTAATAGAGATTTTACCGCTTTTGGGAGTTGTGGTGGGAGCGGGTCCGTCTAGAGGCTAGTAGACTAGTAGTAACAACTTATACAAACGAAACAAAAGTGCATTGAGCTGCCTCAGCTAGCTTGCTACAGTCATATCATATGGAGCTTGTTCAAGAAAAACTGTCTTCTGGGTATCCAATTCACACAGTGAAACCAATGTGATCGTAATGGCCCCAATGCCATGCTCGCTGTCTGATGTGGGTTCATACGTTCTAAATGTAATGCTTTGAAAGTTGCGTCATGAAAAAATTAAGGATTAACAAATTAATTTTTAAAATTTTCAAAATTCGATTATAATTATTAATTTTAAAGAACTAGTATTTATAAATTCATATGCTCCAAAGATTATTTTTATTTAATTTAAAATCTTTTAAGAATATCAATATAAATATATTTGGAAATATATATGTATGTGTTTACGCCTGGTTCCAGGAACATGATCTCAGATAATTGACCTGCATACGTGATTCGAATGCCCGACAACCTACAGCCATCCCCCTTAGAATCCTCATAACCTGAAAACTAATTATCTCTGCCACCGACAGCATTCCGGTATGGTAATAAAAATTACCTGCGCACGGGATTTCTTGGTTTAAGGCGAGACGGGTTCTCATCCCTTCATCTTTCCTGTAATACTACTTCCTAATTTTATTAGTAAGTTATTGGCCCACGGTGAACCACACAGTGCGTTTCAACTGAAAAAAATTTGGAGTTCCATGTTAAACCTCCTAAATTGCTGGCTTTTTTTTATTCGATAAATTTCTCCTCTCTTATTATATATTTTATTTGAAAACTTGAACTATTTATTTCATGTGAACTATTATGAAAAATGAAAAATGGAAAGAGACAAACGAAGAAGTGGTCGAGAGGCTCGTCCCTGTGTCAGAGCGCTTTATTCCTAACCGCAATCAACGGCCTCCGCCGAAAAGCAGAAAAAGTCCCCCTCTTTCCCTTTTCCACACACATTTGTACTCAAGCTCTGTCCATTTAAGAAAATAAAAAAATTCTAAATCCACATTCTGAAGATGACTGTAATTCTATTCTACTTTTTATAAAGGTAATAACAATTTTTTTTCTTTAACTTTTTAAAAAGCATAGTATAAAGATAAAAAATAAGTGAAACAACAGAACTTGACACGTCATACATAAGACAAAGGAGCAAGTTTCCGCAGCCACTGACTGGCGCCGGATTTGTCTACCATTGACCGTCGGTTGTCTCAAGTATTAAATAAAAAGCATCGCGATAAACACCGTCACACACTCGCCGATAACTCTCCGCTCCAGTGCCTTGCCTTGGTTCTAATGAACTAGACAGTGTATTAATTTCAGTTTCAGCTCCTCGTTAGCATTTCATTTTTGGTCAAGAGAAAATCTAATATTCTACTTTAATGTTTTATTAAATGATTAATTAAAAAAATTATAAAATAGTAACGAATGATTTTATTCGCTTAAATTAATTAACAAATTTACTCTTAATTTTTAAACATTAAATAATAGTACAAGGAGCATACTTGTAATTCTAATCTATTGCTTGCATTATCGAGGTGAAGGCAAGTTTGAAGGGTCGTCGTTGTTTATTACTGGAAAAGAGGATCCCCATTGTTTAATAGTGGAAGTTTCGCTGTTTGAAATCCCAAACACTCTCCCCAAAAACAAGTTTTGGCTGTTTTTTCTTCGGCTTTTCTTGAGTGCGTTAGGCTGGCAATCAATCCTTAGAAAATTTGGGCACTCAGCTCACACTCATACTAGGTGGCTGACATTTTAAATCCACAAAGTCAAATAAATCACTTCACACGAGGTGATAGAGATAGAGAGACGAGGGCCCATGAAGAATTCAAAATTCAAAATAATTACTTACTAATTAGCAACTAAAATGAGTTAATTAAGCGCCCGAAGTTAGCAACTCGGCAAAATTAGCTGCGTTAATAATGCACTTGTTGATACGCGTTTTCAAATAAACTCGGTGGATGTGCTGCCAAACGCCAAATACAAATTGCATTGCACTCGTCATCGTCCGAGAGATATTGAACATACTACTGATAGAGTTGAACGAACGCAAGTGTAACTATGTGGTGGATGCCATGCCGGTGCCCTCGGCAAAATTAGTCACTTATTGAAATAAAAGAGGAATTTAGTTTTCGTGTTTTAAATGAACTTATAATGGAGCCTGCCCTAACATTTTAACTTTTACTAATTACACTAACTTTTGTTTGAAAATATTCTGTTACTGAATTTAGAAACATTTTTGAATATTAATTTCTGAGAGACGCTTTGTATAGGCATAGCATCTAGGTATGGGCCAACAATCCATGTTAACCGACTGAAGCCCAGTAACAAATTTTTCAAGAAAGGTAAATTAACGAATATATATATCAGGGAATGGAATGGGTACTCCTCTCCTCCGTTTAGATGTTTTGGGTCAAGAAAATAATTATATGTCCGTACGTCACGGACGACCATATCTTCATAATGACAAAGGGCGTGGGTATGGGCATGGTAGTTTAGATTAGATTGTGTTTCAAACAGAAACTGCAAAGAAAGGATCTCGCCTAATTGGTTTCGTGCATGCATATGCTCTGTCCATTTCACTTCAACCACTCAACTCCCTATCTGATCCTCAGTCACACACTTCAGATAATGCCATTACTACGATACGTTATTATCAATCACTTTGTAATCAATCCTCACTTAAAATTTGCATATTACTCATTCAACCTCCCTCGGCCTTTAAAGCATCGGGATGCACAAAATTCATAGCTCGCGCTAAAATAGAGGGGACGGCAAGAAAACAATTTTCATCTGCATGCAACCGGAAAAAAAAATTGTATAAGTTTACGTGATAATACATTTTTTGATTAAAGTGAAGTGGAGGGCAGAGAATTTTATAATTTCAAAAATATTGTATAAAAAAAAAAAAGCAAAATTAGAAGAAATAAAAAATTATAAAATATATAAATAAAAGATAAAAAAATATAAATTATTTTCTATTTTTTTATTTTTTTAAAATAAAAATAAAATAAAAAATCTATTATTATAAATTTTACAAAAATAAAAACAGCAATTAAAATATACAACTCTTATACGATTAAAAATGTTCTTAAGAAAACCAAACCAGACGGTAAGTAGAATTAACAATAATGAACTTCTTTGGACCTAGCTACCACCTACGAGTGGAAATTAAATCGTACGTGGGCAGAGACACATGGCCCTATACAGATCTCGAGCGATCCGTCCTGATAACGACGGCAGTTGGGAGCTATTATGGTCGAGGGGTCCATTTATCTTTTCTCACCCTCTAAACAACCAATTTATTTTTTGTTTTGATTTTTGAAGGAATAAGGATATCAAAATATCCGGCTCTAGCGAAAATACTTTTTTTAAAATATATATATATATATATATATATATACACACACATATCTTTATGGCTAATCTTCTTAAATGTCCATTTCATTTTTAATCTTGGCTAGCCGGCTGTCCATTCATGGTCTTTCTGATTTAATTTTTCTTATGAGTTGCTCAGGGATAATCATTTTTGGTACAGAAGAAAAAAAAAACTGTCAGCTCAAATAAGCCAACTTCATAACTTTAATGCTATGCAGTCGGGGCTATGTAGTCCTCCTTTGCAGTCATCTCTTTCTTAGCCAAATTGTAATACGTCAGTTTTTTTAGGTACATGAGGCGAGCGGGTGTTATCTGGTACATACACTAACTTCTCTTGAAACGTCACCAACAATGTCAAGCATCCCCAAAACGCTAGCGTTTAGGCTGACGTATTATAATTTGGCTAAGAAGAGGTTAACTGCAAAGGCTGACTATAAAGCATTCAAATCCAACTTCATCCATGACAAAAAAAAATTTAAAAAAATAAAAATCAACTATTTCTTTTTTATTTTTCTCAAACGGAAATAACATAAATATATATAGCACCAGCTTTTAACCATTATCATGTACGTAATATTCGTCCCATTTTCTATTTTTAGTGATGATTGAAGTTTGCTTATTATTCTTCCCCCAAATTTAATTGGCTCTCCCCCGCGCCGATTTGTTTGATTGTGGATGTTGGTCCGGCAGGCATGTCACTAGTGCTAGTGAAAGTTGAAGCATTAATTTGTCTTTTGGCACTTTAAGCATCTTTAATAAATAAAACTCTGCTACTCCCTTTATAGAAATATGAATGAAACCCAAATGATGGTGTCAAAGCATAACCCACTTAATTCACTAGCTTAGAGTCACGTCTCATGACAGTGGTT
This sequence comes from Bauhinia variegata, assembly GCA_022379115.2. Lineage (NCBI taxonomy): Eukaryota > Viridiplantae > Streptophyta > Magnoliopsida > Fabales > Fabaceae > Bauhinia > Bauhinia variegata. Next base: position 315,665 of record CM039433.1, read on the forward strand.
CTTTTTCATAATTCCATTCTCTTATTATCAAATAAGAAAATGCATTCGCGATTAGTTGTACACTTTTGATAAATCATATAAGTTGAGCTTGGGCCATTCAACAAGCATTTGATTATTATTACTTTTTTAATATATGTGACTGACCGCAAATAATTTATTAATTTCAACTCAGTAATAATAGAACATGGAAAACTTGTTAGCTTAACTTGTCGCAATCACCATAAAACACTGTATGCCTCAAATATCATTCCAAATGTTTATCAACTACAAAAGGTAAAAATAAGGGCACTTAACATTGACTAAGTTTAAGGATATATCAATACATATACTCCCCCGGCCCCACCAATTGGAAGGCAAAGTCACCTTCCATAATGTGACTACGTTATGACCAATTTTCTTTCCAAAAGGATGGCCCGAACATTCTTTTATTTGTCTAAATCAAAAGTTCTTTTTATATACCTTACCACCATTGAAAACGTCCTTTTCATTGAAAGTTGTACATAATAACATTTCATAAGAGAACGATTTCCATATAATAATATTACTGAAGAAATATTCGTACACATTGACTAATTATATGAACTCTTTGGCAAATTAATTGATTATATTTTAAGGGGACTTGTAGCAGAAACTATGGCTGTGGCGGAATCACTTTTGTTCGCTTCTAATAAGGTGGTTAATGGTTGAGTGAGGACATTTATTGCTTCAAAAGAAATGGGACGAATATTGAGAATGAGAAAGAGGGGTGGGCGGTTGGGTGAGGCTCAAAGTACAAAAATCACGCCAGGAACAGGGAATAGGCATTGTCGTGAATCTGCTGGTGCTTTTTGCATAAAAATAAAAAGCATCCAAACTTGAAAGTTCACTGTACAGTATTGGAGAGTGAATAAAGAAAAAAATAAAAAAAGAATAGGTGAAAATGGTATTGATGCGATTGGGATGATATGATATATTCTATGGCCAGTGGCATTGGATTGAAACAGAATCTCCAAAAGCGTACACAAAAATCCTAAGCTCCTCACTCCTCAGGTCCCCGCACCCCATAATGGCCTTTTGGACCCCATATTTTGTTCCATAATCAAACACCAACTTGCCCACTCTTCTTTTTATATAATTTTTATTGAGAATGATTTGGGAAACAATTCTATTTATATGACTTAAGTTGGGAGCCCAGCTCCAACTACTTCTTCGTAAGTAAGGTAAGGACGTTGTATAAATAAGGTACTCTCGCCACTCCCTCTGGCCCCTCTCTTCATAAAAACAGCGGTAGCTAGTAATCAGACGGTCAGTAGCGAAAAAGTTGCGTACATTTTTACACTAAACTAAGTAAAAGTACAAACACGATTTTTCATAATCATATGATATGATATAATCCGCAAGATATATCCGAGGAGTCCAGTCGTTGCGCATTTCACGTTGATGATGTTGGGGTCCCTAAAGACTGACAATGACCTTTCTCAAATCGCAATCAACGGTGACACGAAGGCCCATGATTCAGGACAGGGTACACAAATATACGTGGTCCTATTTTTAGATGTACTACTTCATAGTCATGTGAATACTCGTGGGTGCGCCCCACCACGTGATGGACGTATCCACGCACGTGCTCCGTCACCCTGCCCAATGTAAATATGCCACGTCGCCACATCTGTAGCTCACCCTCACATGCTCGTCGCTCTCTACTTCCCCGTCTCCGGAGCACCGTCCGTGTAGAGTGTAGTAATAGTAGGGGTGAAAAACAGAAAAATCCATTAATAATAAAACTGACTCAAATATGTAACCAAAAAAAAACTGTTTACCAAATATAAAATCCAAAGAATTTAATCAGTTCACATTAAAATATAAATATATAATAGGTTCATTAAAAAATGACGAAGCTCAAGCAGCTCTAATTCTAATAAAACATGTCATGGAATCCGGATGTCTTATAAAACGGTTCTTACGAAGATGTTCACTGGTTTATTTATTATGGACATCGTTCTTAGGCTTCGGCATTTTGACTCTTGTTAAAGGAAACAGAAATTTGTTAATCAATACACAATCTACCTGTCCGGGCTGCTGCTGGACCAGTATCTGTCTCCTTTCATTCGCATACGTCGTTATTTCCGGTGTGTTCTGATACAGAGTAGTTGTAGAACTCGGTTAAGAGATCCCAATATATCTTCAACTCCACTAACGTATTATAATATTAATGGGCATTCACATAAATATATCAGTTCTTGAGTTCTTATTATTTTTTTATTCTTGAAATTAGCTAATTTAAGATAACAAAACATTAGTTGAAAAAAATGAGGAACTCTAACAGGGTTAACAAAAATAAAATAAATAAGATAAAGGATGAAAAGAAAAATGAAAATCTGTAAATTATGCATAAGCTACATACAAGTCATTAGGAATGATTTGGTGTCGCATCAAAGAAAACAAAAAAGAATGATTTAGAGGGGGGAGAGATTTGAATAATCCATAATAAGTCGAGTTTTTTCTTTCTTTTTTTTTAAAAAAAATGCTAGATTTTAAACTATATGGCAGCCTTTTAACCTAACCATGGCGCATTCGATGGGATATGTGAGTCAACAAATTATATTTTAATGGAATTTTTTTTGGTGAAAATAAAACGGGGCAAAAACGCTCAAACAAAAGAAAACGGAAGCGATTTTTTCCCTGTGTTTTTTAACCCAAGAAAAGGTGGCGGATCCACTTGGAAAATTTGTAAGGTGAGGCCCGGTGGAATGTATTGTTTGTGTGCAAGTTTGTTGGGTCTTTTACATCAAGATCTGAAAGTCATTGAGGCCGTACAGTCTTTCAGAGGACTCTTACAGTTTTTATACAGATTAACGATAACGATCGCACTAGTTGAAAAGAAAGGCAAACGATAATATATATATATATATATATATGGCCACGGAGCATTATTTGGATAAGAATCGGCAATGCACCTCATCACAAAAAAACAACGAAAGCCCATCTATACATAATCCATTACAGAGCCCATCCCATCTGGTCTTGCGGAGACAGGCTCAGACCGTTTGGGTTATACTATATGACCTTCTCGAAGGTAAGCATTATACAAAGGAGTAGCAAAAGAGAGAGAGAACATTCAAAAGAGGGATATGAGTCATTTGACTAATATTATAATAATACAAAATGAAATTCTGAAAACGACAATAAGGATAAAGTTTCTGAGAATTAGTAGGCCGAAGCCGAATTTCCAGTTCTGGACTTTGTGTGCATTGCCACGGCACGGGCCACGCAGGCCATTTAGTCAGAGTCAGCTTACCCTGAATGGAGGAGGGTTCAATAAGATCACAACAAGTATGAAATAAAAAGTCCTTGGAGAGTCTTTACGTTGTTCCAAAATCAAAAGCGAAGGAAAGGAATTCTATTTCTTTCACCATCAAAGGCCAGCCAGTTAGGAAGTAGTTGTTAATTTTTATTCCTCTGAATTAATTATTGAAGGGCTAATAATTGCATTTCTAGAAAGGTCTTAAATTAAAACGGTGACAAACGCTCGATTAAGTCTCCATATCATTCTTCAACCTTTTGTTTTGTTTTTAAATAAAAACATCAGAGGGAGCATATTTGTCAAACCGACCAACTCAGAAACATATATAGAGGATAAAATTGGAAAACTTGAAGGATACCAAAGATGTACAACCACAGCTCATTCGTGAAAGAAACGGCGACAAAGACGAGACAGAGGTCAAACCGCCAGGGTCCTCATCCGACTTGACCCTACTTTTTTTACCTATTAAAATTAAGATTTAAGACGACGTGTCCTATTATAAATAATGATAAGACCATGCAAGTTATTTCCTCGTAAATGTAAGGTATCTTCGACATTAATGTTTGACTTTGGCCCCTTAATTTTAGCTTATTCCCCAATGTTTGAACCTAGCTATTGACTTGGAATCATTCTTCATTCCTAGCTATAGCAATTTGGCTGGTTAGCATAAACTAAACTTACAGGGAATCTATGAATTAGATAGATGCAACTGCACTTTGCCAGAATCCACTAATGGGAATGACGTTAATTAAGAAGAAACTTCGCGGGTTGCGAAAGACACCATCGATCGATCACACTAACACACTCATAAAATAGTGTTATTTTTTATTGTTAATAAGAAGAAAAAGAAAATAGTGTAATATCATGCTATGATGTACATTTGTATAGATGCCAACCTAATACCCATTAACCATATTTCTAGGGACCTTTAATAGTTGAAGTTGAGAACTTGAGACAGCGAGCTGTCCCTTAATGAGGGCAATGGCTAATGGGTATGACCAAGTCACCTACCCTCTCTCTCTCTAAAGGTCGTACGAGATGGACCCTATCACATGTGAGGGGCTCACATTTTCGTCAGGATTCTATAATGGTTAGATCAGATCAGGATCACCACGATGTCAACTTTATACTTCTAAGTTAGTTTCTATGTCCCTTGACTGACGTGTCGTCCCTTCACTTGCACGCCGGCACCAGCGCCTTTGAATTTTGAGTGGTCACATAGATTAACGACATGCCGTTTTGTGTCGTGCAAGAAGCTCAGTTCATACATCGATCTAAGCCCGAGATAATCACAAACAAATAAAAATGACGAGATTTTGAGTTCGGTGATGTAATGATAATAAGGGGGACACTTGGTTGAAGAAGTCAGAGTGAGGCGGTGAAGAGTGAGGACCACCAACTAAGTCGGCGTTTCCAGTTTTCTAATTCGTGGAGGTGTCGCTGGAATATGTTGACATGTTCTCGCAAGTCCGTATACTGCCAAAACAGACCTTTTTCGCAGTCAAATCTGTAAATGCCTCCACGCCTATCCCTTCACACTTCAATCCGTAAAGGCACAATTTAGATAAACATGCAATGTGCATTTACATCATTGCCCTTAATTATACTGACACTGACGCATTTTTTCTTTTATGAGAAAAATGCAACTTAATTGATCGATGAATATAAAGTTGATTAAGCGTTCATACATGTAACTTGGATGCAATATATATTTAGTGAAGGGCGAATTTAGACATAAGAAAACAATAGATGAGAAGGAAGTTACAAAAGCCACAGCAGGAGCAGAACATGAAATGTTGGAGTGAGTAATGTGGATTGACTTATGAGAAGTTCATCATACAAGTTAAGTTAGGTGGGATCACATGGAAAAAAGAATACAAGAGAAGGGAGGTTTTGGGCCATGGAAATTGAGGAGTGCCTTTTCACGAGCTATGATACGTACGTCATTGAAAAAGCTTACAAACAGCCCATATACAACTTTACGGCTTCAATGCACCATTGATGTGATGTGATGTTGTGCTATATTGCAATTATTTGATCTGAGTTATTGATATGGTGTCGTGTACGAGCTAGCTAGAGACGCGTTCCAAGAATTGGTCCAAGTTAACCCTCTCCTCTCTCAGTCAGTCTCAGCCTCTTTATTGGTATTCAATTTTGATTCCGTGATTTCATGCATATCCGTGCACTAAGGCCTGTCCTCCTCCTCCCTTGCCGTTCCATGCTATTCTATTCTATAGTTAATGAAATTACTCTCCCACGCAAATGAACCAAATAGGTAGATAGAGACAGACAATCATATATAACTATATCACAAATTAACGTACCTATGGCTATGGCTCAATTTATTTCCATCTCAGCAAATCAGAAATTAATCACTGCCCATCAAAGTTTAATTTGTATGACATTTCAATTTCAATTCTTGCACTGATTTGGTGCATGGCAACTAATTGAAAAGCTTGCTTCATCATTTTGTTGCTAATGCGTCCACTTGTTATACTTTTTTAGTGCGGGACAGTATACCTGTCTAGATATCAATTAAGAGAATAAGCTTAGCTGAGCAGGCACATGGTAATTGAAATTGGTATGGTATTGTGCCTATCAATATTGCAATGCGTAGATTCCCCTCCGCTTTCATACCCTCCGCGTTTTTTTTAATTTTGTGTTTCTATTTGAAGATTATCGGCTTTCACACGTTACTCAAACTTGCTGGCAGCCTAAAGAGGGAACGCAAACAGGGTTGGTGTATCTTTTTTTGTTGCAGTTTAAGGAAATTGTCTAGCCCTTAAACTAAATGTACTCCTGCCTAGCTAGTCCAATTTATTGTAAATATACCTAACCAGCTACGTCCATCAAGACGAAAACAGCCTCGTGAGGCCACGTTCCATTGTTCAATCTAACCCACTCTTCCCCAGATGTGGGAATGAAATGAAAAATGAAAAAGCAAGTTTGGTACCTCAAAGTCGTCTTTCGACCTGAAAAGCAAAATCAACTTTTGGTAAATAAATTTATTTTTTAATTTTAAGATTTATAAATCATAAAAAATATAAATTTATAAATATTTAGACTCTTAAAATATATTTAGTTAATTTTAAATATTTATAAAAAATTTTAAGAATATTTTTAAAAAAGTTGAAAAATTAAGATTATATATTTTTTCATAGAATTTTTTTTAATGAAATTTGTATTAATTTTTTTAAAAAAAATTCATATTTAACAAGAAATTCTAAACTAAGATTTTCACTATTAAAAAAAATTCTTCCACCAAACATACTCTAATATTATAAGCACAATTTCAATTTTCCCTCAGAATATATTTCTTTTTATTTTGGGATTGGTCCATTTTCAAAATGTGATTCATCACTACCAGTTCTTTTTTATTATTATCATTATTATTTTAACATAATGAGAAAGGAAGCAAAATAAGATAAGAATTGTAATCCATAATTTTAAATGAAAAAGCTCTTAAAAAACTTTAAATAAGAGTAGCAAACTACTCAACTAAACCTCATTTCTCCATTACTACCAATTCGTTAGCGAGAAAAAATATTGGAAGTATATTTTTTAACAAAAATAAAGTTGGATGCATACTAATTATAAACAAAACTCAAATGTACTATTTTTCTTATGAAGTTTGTTAGCAGAGTAATTCTTGATCAAAATTGATTGTTATGAAAATAATGTAATTCCCGAATAACAAGAGTCATAATATAAGTATATCCATATTTTTATACTTATTTTTTTATATTATTATTATTATTTTATAATTTTATCTTTACAATCATTATAAAAATAAAAATGTAAGAAAAAAGTATGCACAGGAGAATCTGCAACTAACATTTCCCGAATCCTAATGGCAATTTAGGACGACCAGACTATATGAGTGAGAGTTGAAAATAAGGAGAAATATTATTTATACACCTAAAATTTTACACTCAACTGCATACTCAATTTTTTGAATATATTACAAAAATATAATTGTAAATAAAAAATAAAAAAAAATTTATATATATATATATACTCGTAACATATCTGAAAAATAAGATGGAGAGACTCCGGTATTATCCTTTATGTAAAAGGTTGAATTGAGTAAGCAAAAACGAATTAATAGTCGTAGCAGAAAAGAAGAGTTCGTGCAAGAGACGCGTGGCGAAGAGAGTAACTCAACAACACAAGTCTGATGAAGAAAAGTCCCTCCACGTATGACCATTGGATTAGATTAGATGGGCAGAGTCTCCTCTTCTTTTTCTTTCCTATAGCTGCAATTAATCCAAAAAGTGCCCTTTTGAAAGGCATAGCAGACTGGTACGGACCCGTAGGGACCACATGGAGTGAAATCTGAAAGCAAATATTGTAGAAAAATTATTGCGGGCAAGATTTTCACAATTACCATATTATCCTTCGTTCTCTCATTGTTGCCTTAAAATAAAGGCTACATATTATGCGTTTCGTGCTTACAATGAAGGATAATAATTCCAGAACTTTTTTCAAATTTGGTATAAAAGCTATATTACGGCTACAAAATAATTGTTAAATTTAAATACAGATGACGTAAAATGATAATAAAACATAACACTACTAAGTCATAAAACCCAAACATAATTTTGATTTGTTTCCCAATATTATTTTTCCTTCCTTTTAGATTATCGGATTAGAAAAAAGTCTTCTTTTTTAACATTGAATTATATTATATTAGTAGAACAGAAAGTATGTTATGACATCATATATATAAAGTCTGTCATGACATAAATAAGGGCATTTTAGTCATTGGGTGATGAGATGGCTCACGGTGAATCCGACTGGGGACTTTCGAGAGGGAGTGGTTGTATAAAACTATCTGAAGGAATGGAGGGTCTTATCTTCCTGCATCTATAAATCTATAAATACACCTTGTTAGAGCGGCATCATATCATACAGTAACAAAAAAAATCCTGCCTTCCACCCCCAAAATTCTAATCCTCTTTCTCCAGTTACATCTCCGATCTCTCTGTCTAAGATAAGCTTCCTTCCTTCCTTTTCTTTTGTTCTCTGATCTTTTCACAATATATTCCTCTTGTTTAGCTGTTGAACTTGATCCTCATATTTTTCGGGATCACTTGGCTGTTTCTGAGGCTTCATATCTTCTTTGTTTGGAGGTGGGAGAAATTCATTTGTCATTTTCCCACCATTTCTTCCTCTAATTTTCTTCGTTATTGAAGATCGCCAAATAGGAATAGAGGGACAAGTTTTTGAAGTGCCCTTCTTCTTATATATTTATCTGGGAAATCGTTGGCCATTTTTTATCAATGGAGCGAATGAACGACGTTGTTGATGTAGGTTCCTCTCTATCAGAGCTCATATTATCAGGTGGAGCTAACACCTTTGATTCAATTTTCTCTCATTGCCCGACCCCGCCAACAAATGCTATTGCCAATCCTATGTTTGAGCCATTGGGCTCTTCCGTCTACCTCCACCAGAGAGATCTTCTGCAAAAGTTATATCAGCAAAGCAAGGCAAATGGTTCTTATGTCGGCACCTCATTCCCAAATCAGCCTCTAAACTCTCTGTGCACAACTTCTACTTCTTATATGACACCCTGCAAAAAGAAGCCATACAGGGGAGTCAGACAGAGGCACTGGGGCAAATGGGTTGCAGAGATTAGACTTCCTCAGAACAGAGTGAGAGTCTGGTTGGGTACTTATGAGACCGCTGAAGCTGCAGCTTATGCTTATGATCGTGCTGCCTATAAGCTTCGAGGTGAATATGCGCGTCTCAATTTCCCAAATCTCAAGGATCCAACTAAGTTAGGATTCGGAGATTGCACAAGATTGAATGCTTTAAAGAGCTCTGTGGATGCTAAAATTCAGGCTATATGTCAAAAGGTGAAAAGGGAGAAAGCAAAAAAGAAAGCAGCGAGGAAGCTCGCTTCTGGTACTCGCAAGTCTGAAACTAACGGTGGTGAGAGCGAGAGCGAGAAGTCGCAAAAGAATATTGACTCCTTCTCTGGCTCTTCTTCTCCCTTTCTCTTATCACCGTTAAATTTCGATGATTACTGGACAAACGAGTTGCTTTCACCAACTATTTCAGAAGACGGAATATGGAAGGGGGACAACTCAATGTCCTCTGTTTCAACAGAGTTTCCTACGACGGCAACAGAGGAAACAGAATTCGAAGGTTGTTCCTTGGCTAGGATGCCATCCTTCGATCCCGAGTTAATTTGGGAAGTTCTGGCCAATTAGGATAAGCAAACCATCTTATGAGATTTAGAATATCGTACTGATGGTTACTTTTCAGCTTTATCACTTGTAGTCTTCATTGTGGTGTCAGCGAGTAATGCTCTGTTAGCTTTTAGGTCATGTTTTGTCCAAGTAGTAAGAGGTACTTTAGCTTTTTTATTGAGACTTTTATCTTATGATTGTGATATTTGGCCTTGTTATTTTTTGTCTCAAGGCATGATGAATTTTTCTACTCATTCTTCGACTCTTATTGATTGAATGAATGCCCAAGAGATGATTAGGAAATCCGCACATCATATCTCATTAAACTACTAATGGGCTCTTTTGTTCTGTAACAATCAAGAGTCTGTCTAATCTATGGATTTAATTACTCTAATAGGTCGAATCTTTGTTTTTCGCTTGAACAGAGTCATATTATGGAACCTGAAAAAAACACTTGACAAAAAAAAGTGGTATCTAATCTAACCAAACTACTTGATTTAACTAAGCACCAACTCCTAATAATATTTGTACCTACTTTGGCAAATATCTTCAATAACTAATGTGCAAGAATGTTTTTCCATCCAAAAAGTTAAACAAAGGATGGGATCCAGAATCAAGTTAAACAGGGAATTCTTTGACTGGTGTAGAAATTTTCAATCTCTTCCTGCAAAATTCATGCTCGTACGGTTACGCTATAGATACGTGAATCTGCATTTTATACCTAGTACGTGAAGAGCATGCATAAGTAGAAAACAGAAGAGAAGAAATTCTTCACTGAACAAAGAACAGCTTACTATTAATACAATGCTAAAGAAAATTGGCTAATAGCTCAGCTCTCAGCTCTATCGACAATTTTTGAGAGAAAAAGAGGGAGTAAAAGATAGTTTACTTTTTCCAATTATCTAATGGAATTTGAACAAGTTAAAGGTGGTAGGTGACCAAACTTCCATTGCCTACTCAAAATATCTGTATCTTCAAAGATCACCTCAACAAAAGATGATACTAAGATATATATTTTACATACTGAACTGTGTTTGGATGTACATAGAATGATTTACTAAGCATGTGCTTTGCAACGTAAAAATATAGTAGGTCCCATAAAATGCTTAAAAATGACAATTAAGAATTTTAAAAGCAAATGATCTTCTATGTAGAGACAGATTGCCAGGAGTGAACTATGGATGCCAACACATACAAGCAGCAAGAAAAATATTAACAATTAGATACAGGAAATATCAAGCCTAGGAAAGTTATGGAGAACACCATCTTTCAAACACATCATGTGTGGTGCTTTCTTAGAATGAACAAGTAAAGATAAAATCATCCACTGCAAGGAATGTAAATGCCAGAGAGGTTGCAGTCAGAGTTTCCAGACAAATATATCAGGTTTCTTTTTTCCCCCAAACACATTGAAAATGCATAGCGCAGTTGCCATTGTCCTAAAAGAAAGTGGCTTCGTAACTTAGCACTCCTGATTGCAGCAATTCTTTAGTCTTATCTCGATCAATGTTTATGTCTTCTTTTGTGCTAGAAGACTGTTTGTCCTCCTGTCACTTGCCTCAAAGTTCAGAAGTAATAGCTGCAAACAAAGTATCAAACATCATCATAATCTGTCATATCCTACAGAAAAAAAAAAAAAAAAAATCAACTGGAAAATGTCAACAAGACAACAATAGCAAACAGCTACTTGGAGAGAGAGAGCTTATTACATGAAAACTTCACTCCCTCTCAACTTCAGTGAAAACATCATCACCACTCTCTGCACCGCACAGGCATGCCTTTTTTGCAGGCCCCAGCACTTAAAAGGCATAGATTTGGATAGGAAAGCTTGGAAAGTAGGAACCAGTAAAGAAAAATTCGATGAATTTCACTTAAAAGAACAATAAAATAGGAACCTTTCCGGTGCCTGATTAATAAATCAGATATCCGAATTAATCTTAAGATTATTAATTTATGACTGCTAATTAAGTCAACTTAATTAATACACAGCAGACAGGTCCAATATCTATTTTACGAGGGCACTTTTTTGTTTTTTTGATGGATGTTAAGTTGAGATGCACTTTTGTAAAGTTGGAAGCGCAGACATATATCTCTGCGACTGAAAATTCTCTTGGGCCAAATTAGCAGTATGCTTCCCACCTGGTAAGGGTGACATACATAATTACACGGGCTCCTTACCTTAGTAGGAGGGTTAAGACTGCATAAGCGAGGTTGTTTCTATACAAAGCTTACTACTCGCATCAGACATCTATATACAAATATCAGCATGACGAAGCAGCTTTGCTGATATATAAAACATAACCATAATAATGCATCCAATTTTCTATAAAAAGGAAAACTCGTTGTAAATTAAAATTATAATTAGACTTTAAAAATAGCAAATTGTCACATGCGATCAGAGAAGGAACAAATAAACCATAATGCACTTTGAGTTTGAGATGATTAACGTTAGATTCATGAGCAAGGGGCTCCCTCTGCCTATGCTCAGAGCGACTCGTCGTTCATTACTACAATTGAGCAATTGCTTGCCATCTCTTTCGTTCTGAAATTCTTTCTGCGTTATTTCTGTCGGCTGAGAGAATTCACAACTCAAAATTAACTAACACAACTGGTTACCTTGTCAGATAGGCAGTGAGAAAATACCTGAGAATTAGATCCATTATTATATATATATAATATAATATTTTCAAAAGGGTAACGCTATAGGAAACTCAAGCTTGCTTATGAAAAATTATAAAATAACGCTAACCAATTACTAAAGAATGAGATATCTCTTTTAAGGTGCATGGTGGTCAATGGACAGAGTAAGATAGAAAAGAAAATGAAGTGATAGAAAATTATAATTTTATACAATATATGTGTGTGTATAAATTGAAGTATCCAACTATCCATCTGCTGGCAGTATACATAAATCTCTCACGGATGCAGAGTTATTTACAAAAACTCCTCTGTATGAACGACGTACATAAAAAAATAAAAAAATGTTTAGTTTACTAGCAGCATCAATCACTATCCATATGTATTGCCCTTGTATTTTAATAGCGGATCCCATGGCTTGAAATGAGGGTGGTTGCGGCAACGGTGGCCCAAGCGGTAGGATAAAGGCAGAGGTCTCCTGGGAATGTGACGGTTAATGGGACGAGAACTGATGATGGTAAATGGACTGGGGCGAGGGTCAGGGTCAGAAGCAGAAACTTGATACTCGGATTCGGTCGATGCCTCCAGTTGAGATTCTGGTTCGGGTTTAGAGTCATTGATTTCGGGTTCAGAATCAGGGTTCTCGCTGGGAAGGAGGAGGGTATTGGCTGCTGTGGGATTGGGGTGAGCGCGAGACTCTGAAAACGAATCATATTGACGGTTGACGGGGGTGGTGGCGTCGTCAATCTCCGGTAGATTTACGGGAATACGAGCAGATGATAAACCAAACAAGAATAGGAACACCGTAAAGAAAGCGGCAGCTCTAGCCATGGTGGACGGATTAAGAAAACCGGAATTGGAAATGGCAAGATATTTATTGATTTATTTATAAGGTGAAAAAACACATAGGAATTCGGATTTGGCGCGGAGCAGACAACGGGGATAACCAACAACGGGAGGGGAACCGAAATACATCGGGACTCGTTCTATCTCAAGTTTTGTGCGTTCACACGGGTGGGCACTCCAGTCCAATGCATTGACTAATTGACGGCTTGTATTTTAATTGGGGTTTCACCACTGAATGGGTCAGTTAAAGCTTTTCCGATTAGTGGATAGTTGCCTCTCGATGGGCCTAGCCTTTGATCTGTCGCTCGCGATGAGATGGACCAGTTTCAATGCGACGAATGAGGAAAAAACAAATTCATTCATTAATAAAAAATAAATAAAACTCGACCCCACCATGTGACAGTGTGATTGGCAGCGTTGTCGTCTCTCCCTTCCTTTCGTCATCTCCAAATCGAACGGAGTCGTCCCCCACCTTTGGTTGCCACGCGTAAATCAAAGACGGAATGGGATGGTCCCCTCTTATTCTTATTCACACACTGCCAAATGTATGTTTACATTGATATTGATATCTCGGGTCAACTTGTTTAGGTCTCCAGTCCAGATATTCGGGATAATTGCCCAGAGACACACGAATCTCACTTTCGCTTCGCTAGCTTGGGAGGAATATAATATATATTTAACTCATATATACATAAAAGGAGAGTATAAAAGCCCCAATCCTCTTGTACAGCATATAGCAGGTTACAGATTGATCAGAAGGAACGTGGTGGCACGGAAGAGAATTGCTGAACAACATAATAATGTGATGCCCTGATGCACGGGGCATTGAAATCGTGTCTAATGGCTATTTGTCATGAAATCATCTTTACTTTTCTGCAAGATATTGAACGTTCAACCAACAACTTCACTGAATTGGGACCCAAACTGTCACCAACACATATCTTGTTTTCTATTCCGCAAATACATTGCAACCCAAAAGCACTATTTAATGGGATGGGTTCCGTAACCTTATAGTAATTAAGTGACTTTACCTTCACAAAACCCTTTCATTATATATATATATATCTATACACACACAGGTATATGTGGTAGAAAGCCCTTTCAAATGCACTGCAATGCGATTAAAAACAACTTGCATATAGATTCAAGAAAATAACAACTCTAACTCAGACAGAAATTGGTCCAAGCACTTTAATGGGTTACATTATTGCATCTTTCTTGAGCTTTTACATTTTAATTTTGACTTATTGATGACATGTTCATTTCTAATCAACAATGCATCGGATTTCGCGTGAAACCATGTTTATAGGCAAGTATGGCGGTCAAAATATTTTCTCACACCATCACTCCCACGGTAGACAGCATATATTTACTATATAGTATATGCTCTTAATTTTATATTTTGACTTGGAAGTGGAGTAGTAGTAGTATTTTTTTATTTTTTTCTTGGATTTCCTCGTCGGTACATACTACATTGCCCTTAATTAGAAGCCGTCCGTGCCGCCCGCAATGTAGTAAATTAGAAGATTTGACTTTTCTAGCACAAGAGCGTGGTTGCGCCCGTGGGTTGACTTAATTGTTTACGGAATCCTATTGTAAATGCTGTAACTTCTAGTGTGAACGAAGTTGTTTCCTTAATCATTCTGCAAGTATTAAGCATTTTTATTCCCTTTTTTAAAATTATAATGTGATATTTATAAAATTTTATGTTAAAAATTTAACATCATTTATTGATTTTAAAAAATAATTAACAATATTTTTTAAAATATTTTTATTTAAAATTTTATTTTAATAAATTTCTATAAATTTAATTTTAAAATAAAATATTAAATAGACATACCACTTAAACTACTTGATCCATTGTAAGTGCCATAATTCGGAATATAATAATTGTTTTTTTTAATATACTAATATTTTGTCTACATTGCATTACATTAATTAGAACAATTAAATGATATGCTAGTTCGCTTAAACATTTATATATATATATATATATATATATATATATATATATATATATATATATATATATATATATATATATATATATATATATATAAACTAAGATATAATTTTAATAATTTTAATATTAATATATATATAACACGGTATGAATAATTGTATAGGTAGAAAATGAAACTGTGGCCTGTCCTTCTATCTGGTTGGAAGCCATTCAGCATCTTGCCGTATAAATAGGTGGAAAGTGGAGCAGAAGACAGGCACTATGAATGTATCACTTGCTATCAGAGTAAAGCAGAGAGTCTGATCAATGGGAAGCACAAGCCGCGAGTCATACTTTGTGTTTATGAACTATGATCCCCAGTACGAGCGCCTTAAAGCTGATCGGTTTGTTCTTAATTAATTCTTTTTGTATTACATTATAGATATAGATATAGATCCATCAAAAGTTATGATGGTGGATGAATCCCTAACTAGTAGTCATTTTTGTGTGCGTTCTACAATTTGATTTGCTAGAAGCAAGAGAGGGACGCACGAGCTTGATTTGTACCTTAGTAGGAAACACGATGAGCTGTTGGCAAGCACCCTAGAACCAGGAAGCTACAAAAAGACATCTTCATTGGTCATCGTTGATGGTTTTGCCGTGGAAATCATTGAGGAGCAAGTACGTACCTAGCCAGATAGCTATCCCATCCCCGGCCTTTATGTTCTCTTTAACCCAACTCAAGGCTCATCGTCATCATATTTATATATCTGATATCTGCGTTTGAAACAGGCTAATGTGCTGCGATCTGCGAGCGGAGTAAGGGTTGTTGAGAAAAACGAAGAAGTCGCTTAATAAAGTACTAGAGGAGATCCTACTTTAATTTCCGTACGTACGTAGAGATTAAACTAGAGCGACTGTATCTCACTTCTGGTCTTTTAGTTTGTGATATGCTATTTTGAGACACTAGCTGTATATGAATTCTCTGGACTGGAACTATATATATAATGTTGGAGAGTCCAGGTAGACTTGGGTATTTTGTTTAATGAAATAATTAAATACATATATATATGCGAGTCCGGCCAAGTACTATTTAAGAACTTTTCTCTCTTCTAGATGCATTAATTGCTCTGATTTGCTCTATCCATAAGGACGCATATACACAGAATAGTCGGTGAAATTGTAATTAATCCTATTCCCACCTGACGATGGATCTTCCGAGTACTGCTAGTTAAGAGGGATGATTAATAGAGGATGGCCCTCTTCCTGATCAAACGTGTTTTATTTGTAATTAATGAAATAAAAAAAAAATATTGAAATGCAAATCCGTTTAGCTGTGCAAACTTAATAAACAGATTCCGTTGATTTATTCTATTAGATCAGAGAAGAGTTGGGCTGGCAAAGATATATCCCAAAGATGAGGTTGGAGTTCTGCTTTGAACAATGTCAGTTTAGTTTAAACCCTAATAACAGTTGGCTTAAAGGTGTTGTAACTCAATTATTAAAGTGATTGGAGCACCAGAGTTAGAGGAATGCAAAAACATGGAGTCAGAGACGACTCAGAATTAAGAGGCAGATTCCTCCTATAATTTAGTGGGACGAGAGGCCTAAACCAAACCACTTGAGTATCTTCCAACAAGGATTGCTAGTTATGGTAACAAAACCAAATCAGCACGGCCAATATATATATATATATATACACTCTAATTGCTTCCATTTTTCAACGAAGTTTGAGAAGGAAAAAAGGCTGGACTGTGGGTAATGTATGGGTCAGAATTTTCACATGCAGTCAGGCATCACTGGACACAAGTTAATTGTTCGCAGCCTTCACTTTCACTGCCCCCACTTACCCACTATGACCATGAGAAGGTCGTAGAGTTTAGACCCTCTTTCTCTTTCAGTAGACTACCGCCCCACTCTACATATTATTTTTCTTTGCATAGTTTGTAGGCTTGGTTTTACGAACGTGCATTTCTCAATCGAACTCTAGCCTTGCTTTATTTTATGTTGGTGACTGCTAAGCTGGTGACAGATTACTTCACATTAATTCTTTTTATCAATAGAGAGTTAACTATATTTTACTTTTGGTGTTAATACGAAGACTTTAAGATCGAATTGAGTCACCTTAATTTCTTGTAAAATACCAAAGATAAAAATACAGGAATTTGTCAAAAAAATATTATTAAATATTTGGCCTAGTTAAATATTTTTATCAACTGAAAGGATTCAAGATATAAATCCCTCCCAATTTATATTGGATAAATTCACGTTTTTTCATACATATGTTAGAATTGACCTCATATATAATTTGATTTGAATCAGCATGGATGCGAATTGTTGCCACAGCAGCTGTTAGTTCATGATTCAATTTTTAGGCGCGTATAAAAAAATGTTATTCAGTTGTGGGCCTGTTGTAAACTTCTGGGCTCCTACTTGCTACATTAAAAAAGGATTCACATTGTCCAAAGAAAACAGGACGATTCAGATTGGGCCAGAAACTGCTTGATGACTCAGCTAGGGTCAGAGAATTTTACACTCTGGACATTTGGCGCGAAAATTAGTAGTGATGGTGGACTTGCTAGTGGCAGTTGGAGTAGAAAGGGCGTGGATTGGGGATTTTGTTTTTCAGGAAATATGGGGTCGTCACCTCCGGCAAAGCGCCGGCGCCAGAGCACAGACTCTGGAAACCAAATGTCGTCGTCATCATCAGCTCCGACGCATGAAAAGCTGTCACCAGTGGTGATTTTCGCTCATGGTGCTGGTGCTCCTTCCTCATCTGATTGGATGATAAGGTTTATGTTTCTCCCTCCTTTTTTCTTATTCTTTTTACTTTTTTTTTTTAATTTTTTTATTTTACACTCTCAGCTATCTGTTGTTCCCCTTATCCTATATGCTTATACAAAGTCCCGGTAACTACTTGATGGCAATTCGTTGTCAGAGTTTCAATTTTGAAGAAATATGCCCATCATTTCCCCTATCTCAGGACCTTCAACAGTGCCCAATTTTCCAAAATTGAATTGTGGCCTTTATCTCCTTTCCCTTTCGTTACAAGGAATTGTGCATGGAAGTTATTCATAAATGAGAAATCCCACATCAACTGCTTCTCAGGAAATGGAATGTTTAAATGCCATAAAAACTTACCAAAGCTATTTCATGGTTTTGTAACAGATGGAAGGCTTTGTTGAGAGAGGCATTGCACGCTGCTGAAGTAGTCACCTTTGACTATCCTTGTGAGTTAACGTATCTATGCTTTCCTTCTCAGTATCTTACATGTAATTTTACATGTTGGCATCATGGATTCATGGTTTTTGTGAACCTTATGGATCATTTTCTTGTCTAATGTGAATGAATCGAATGAATTTATGTCTTACTAGACATTGTTGGGGGAAAAAGGAGGGCTCCTCCAAAGGCAGAAAAACTAGTGGAGTTTCACTCTGATATTGTCAAGAAAACTGCTGCTAAATACCCTGGTCATCCCCTGATTTTGGCAGGAAAATCAATGGGTTCAAGGTATGTTGTATTTTCCTGTGGATACACGTTGAATTGTGGAAGACCCGCTTAGAAGTTATTGACAAAAAAAATATGCCCATAATAAAATCGTACGTTATTTGATTTAATTGCAGAGTTGCCTGCATGGTGGCTAGCCTGAAAGACATGAATGTTTCAGCCCTAGTTTGCTTGGGCTACCCGTTAAAGGTTTGTTGTTCCATTTGTCTAACTTCGTTCTAATTGATTTTTTTCCTTTCCCTTTTGCCCAGGGGTAGATGTCGGGTGGAAAAGGTGTCATACTCTAAGTATACATGTTCTAGTAGAATGCTTATCTATGATCTCTTCTTCATTGCTCCGCTTCTCCTGAGCCTTTGTAGTTATAGTTTTGTCTGGAACCTATATCCTTGTGGTTGGCACATGCATTTTCTGAGTTGTGTAGATAACGCCGTGATACCTCCAATATTTAGGGCAAAGTATAAATAACCTCACTATTAATTCGATCTGGTTGCTTAACGTTGTAGGGAATCAATGGAGCAGTTAGAGATGAGACATTGTTGCAGCTAACAGTTCCTACAATGTTTGTACAGGTAGTCTTTTTTGATTTGTCATTAATCAATATATTATGGTGTAGTCCTGTAATTAGAATTTTCCAGTTTTCCGTTGTAGTTGAAGCTGTGGTAGGTCTTTGATAAGCTATTAGACATTGTGCCTTGCCTTTGTTTGGAATTTCTGGTATATATGATGACTATCTTTTTATCTTCATTTCTTAAGTGAATTGTCTGACATTATCATTTTTATCTCTATTATACTCTGAAATTTCGTGCATAATTTCTCTTTCTTGATTTGTGTATTTCTCGATACTCGTACTCTCCTAATGCTTCTCTTGCTGTCGTGGTCTTGTGCAGGGCAGCAAAGATGGTCTCTGTCCCCTTGAGAAGTTAGAAGCCACTCGGAAGAAGATGAAAGCCCTTAATGAGCTGCATGTTATTGATGGCGGTGACCATTCGTTCAAGATTTCCAAGAAGCATTTGCAAGAAAAAGGTTCCACCCAACATGAAGCTGAAGATGTTGCTGTGCATGCCGTTGCAGCTTTCATTTCCAGGTCTCTGGGGGGATGATGACACCCCTACTCTACTTTTTTGTTGTTTTTATGGTGTATCGACACTTTGTTCTTTTATCTTTCTCTGGTAATCTTGCCCTCTTTTTGTACATGAACTGTAATTATATTTTCGGTAATTTAGTTTTAATCTAATATTCATAGTCATGCTGGAGTTAGCGGACATATATCTGACTGGTGATAGAATTGAGAACCTTCCTTTTCGGTTTTACTGCATATTTCTCAGTCAATTTGCTTTGTTTTTGAGATACTTGATTTTGGACCATGCGGCAAAGCACATCGAGTCGATGAAGGTTATGTTCAGGTTATATATTAGAGCAGTCCATTAATAGCAAGCATACTTCTTGATTCAATTTATTCTTCATAGGACACACTTACACCATAGCAAATTCAATTACATAGGGATTTTTCATTCTGAACTTTTTTAGGGATTATTACACATGATAAAGAAAGTGGTTATTTTAAAGGTTTCTCTTATTTCCTCTCGTTACAGATGGGGTTGCTTACTTATTTTCCCTCCTTGTGCAGCTCTTCCTTTCCTCTATTCTGCAGACACACTCAATAGTACAGAAGTGAAAACTCAGATACCCATTATAATTCATGTAAAATAAGGTTATTTAAAATGTCAAAATATCTTAACAGCAATTTATTTGCACAAATTTATTTATTTATTTTTGGCCAATAGCAAACAGACAGAAATTACATAAAATATTCATAAACAATGGTAGCCTGTATAAAGAAAGTTAGTCGCTTCTTCTAAACCTGTTGAAACTTATAAAAAATATAGGCCAAGAAAGAAGTCAGAGTTACTTATTACCTTGTGCTGCTGGTGAAATATTTGTGCATAAAGAACTTACTATCATTTTCAGGCTGTCTACAGATAAACTAAGAGCAAGTATGAGTGCATATAATTAAGAGCACTTGCCTTCTTGTTTGGGCAGTTTTCGTTGTCACTGTCGGAATTACTTGTGTCACTATCACTGCTATGACCGGATATGCCTTCCTTAATCCTCCTGAACAAATTCCTTTCCTTCTTAGTGTTGTGTTTTCCCTTCTTGCTATGATTTCCGAGGCACGTTGTAGCAGTGGCATCATGAGGACGAGTCTGGGTGATTTGGGTTTGGACCACGATATGTGTGATCTTGGTTTTGGCAACACCACGGTTCATGTGTTGTTTGGTTTGGGTTTGGCTATAGCAATGAGTCTCTGTTAGGGAAGAAGTGTGTGTGTCGCCCTGGTGATGGTGTGACTCGTCCTGAATTTGGCTGTGGCATTGAATTTCAACTTGGTTATTGCCATTGCGGTTGTGGTATCCTTTGAAAGCCTTGCTAGTCAAGTCAGAAAACTTCTGGCCAAGGGAGCTGTGGTGGCTTTTCGGTTGGCAGATTTCAGTGCTGGGTTTTTGACACTGAGCTGAAGCCATGTCAATAGTTTATACTTGGCTTGTCCTTTTCTTGGTGCTGTGAGTGTGAGGGAGCGCGCCTTATAAAGGCAGCCACGCACTGAGCGGGGTTCCCCTCTACCGCTAGCACTGGCACTAGCCAGCTTTGAATCTCCTTTTAGAAATAATGGGTAAATAAAATTAATCGTATCAATAAAAAAGAAAACGGAACCGATTCTCTGCCCCTGCCAAAAGATTTTGAAAAAGAATCCTAATTCCATGGCCTTTAAATCCTGCTGCAGAATAGGTTCCCAACTCCATCTGCACACACAAAAATTGAATAAAAAAACCTGCACGGTATATTTTCGTGCAATTATATTGTCACTTTTCATAAAAAATAATATTGAATTCAAATTGCGTATCATTACGACTGTGCTCATAAAATTTCAATGCTCGATCTTAGCAATTAGCAATGACAAATGGTTGGTGTCTCCAGAACAGAAGATCAATGTTCGCTGGCTCAGATCATGATAAAGTTTTAGATTTAGACAACTCTTGGCATATATAACATTTACACGATTAATTAAGCTAACGATTATCTGCAAACAACAATCAAGGATTTTTTTTTTTTTTTGTTATTTTGGTGATAACTTTGGGTTTTAGCATATACTCTAATTCGTAAAACTTTGAAGATAACCATCGCTTATTTTCTTTTTCTTTTTTTCAAAACTTTTTCCCAGATGTAGTATTTCAAAACAAGTTTGAGAAATAATAGATAAGGAAGATTGTTTTGTAAGAAAATTATTTTTAGAATAGGTTTTGAGAAACAAATGACGAAAATTTTGTTTGGTTGAAAAAAAAATCCTGATCCGGAACTCTCTTGTGAGCACCTTCCTCTGTCACTGGTTCTTCTTTCCATATACCCAAGATCAATTTACTCCGGTTTTGGTTCTACATGCAAACTGTAATCATACAGGCTCTTCGTCGAAATACGAGATTGAGGGAAACTCTAAATATTCGTAAACCTGAGCGTTGTTGCCGTATGAAAATAAATTTTTTAAAAATATATACATTTTAAAAATGTCGTGGCTCTCTGCTTGCTGCCTTGCTTCTTAAAGCATACATGGTATCCATAGTGTCTGATAAAAGCCCAATTCAAGTCACTAAACCCAACCTAGTTGCCTCTGATCTCTGGGCTAGGCTTTTGACAGAACATTTCATGGATGGGTGTTTCTTTTAACACCCCTAGTTTTTCTCCTTCGCTCCATTACATATTGGTAATACGTTACGGGCAAGGGTTATGTTAAAAAAAATTGAGGGTGTTAGATAAGTCTCACTGCACTTTGACTAGCTCTTATGTACTGTTTAAATTTATACAAAAGTAAATCCACTTTTCTGGGTGGATCTCGAAGAATTCAATTCTTATTTGCTACAACGCATACGTGGTAAAATGCCGGTCAGATGACCTTTTGCCACATCAATAAATTCTTACACATTAATTAACCGTGATTAAAAGACAGAAAGGTTCACGTCTTGGTTAGTGGCTTCTAAGAAGAGTGAGCGAAATGAACTAAGAAATGGGGCATGATGCAACAACCATAAAGTACACGTCAGACGTCTTTCGCACTTCTTTCCTTCATTCTTCTTTGAAACAATAATAGTAATTTCAAAGCGACAACGCGGAATGAGGTTTGAAAATTCTACGTCCCCGTTCTCAATCGAAATCTGACTTTATTATCTTCATTTTAATCATGCTTTTCAAAAAAAATAACCTATCATACAAGTACACGCATTAAACCATAGATCTATAGGATCTTACTGAGCAGAAGTGGACTTGGTCAGTATTCTATTGCTCACTGACCAAAGACTTTTCTCGGCTGAAAAACTCGCTTTCTCAGTCAAACTTAGACTTGCAACTCAAAAAGGTTACGCATTTAAATGCAAGACCTCCATGGCCTTCTCTCAGCAACCAGCCTTGCTTCAGTTAGTTCATTCACACTCACTCCAATACTCGTGCCTTGTTCCGCCCGCAACTGTTCAACCAGAACAAGCAATTTTAAGTTCAAAATTACTTCCATGGTTATAGCTCCCTCCACGTTGACATTACCAATTCAAGGGTCTACCAAATTTCCTTGGTTTCCAACTCCGCCGCAGAGTAAGAAGCTAGTGATTCTAGATAAGAGTGCAATCCCAGAATAGAAGCGGTGCTCAATTTTCCATCTTGGACATGAATTAGATATCAATCACCACACTAGTCAGAGTGATTATTAAGGTGATAATACAAAATGGAAAAAGCGTGGAGCTGGGAGCAGAACATGCTTACCAGTGAGCTAATTCAGGGGATGGAGGTAGCAAGAAAGTTGAAGGCAGATTTGAGGAGGACACCATCTCCGTTTGACAATAGGGACTTGCTGGTGCAGAGGATATTATCTTCCTATGAAAAGGCTCTGCTAATTCTAAGATGGAATGAGTCAAATTCCAAGTCGCAGCCTGTGGGGACAGCAACAGAGGGAGCTGGTCTCTCTCCAGAGTCTCCAATATCTGCTAACGGAAGTCCTCTAAGAGACGACATTGATCATCATGAGCATAAACCAGAGTCAAAGAAAAGGTGAATTTTACTTGACTGACTTCATAGTAGTTTAGTGCTACAGCAAGACCCGTTATGTGTGATGAATACTAACGCTTCAAGTAATTTTGTCACAGAAAGTCAGTGGCTAGTTGGATGGATCAAGTTAGAGTGAGCTCAGAGACTGGCCTTGTCGGTCCCCAAGATGATGGCTATAGCTGGAGAAAATATGGGCAGAAAGACATCCTTGGTGCCAAATATCCAAGGTATCCTTCTTGACAATCCCCAAAAAACAACTCAATTTTTCATGTGCGGCTGCGGGCATCTAATCTAAAAACTTATTGCTACATTTGCAGAAGTTATTACAGGTGCACCTACCGCAACAGCCAGAACTGCTGGGCCACAAAGCAAGTACAAAGATCAGATGAAGACCCTACTATATTTGATATCACTTACCGAGGAAAGCATACCTGTTCCCTAGGCAACAACGCCCTTCTGCCTCCAAACTCACCTCACCAACACGAGAAACTTGACAATAATGATGATAATCGCCATGGACAGTCATCACAAGAAGGCCTGCCAACGTTCACAAATATCCTGAGTGTTGATAACAATGACCCAGGAGACACACAGACAGCCTATCCTTTTACTTTCCCCTCAACTTCGTTTGGATGCAGCGCTCAAGAAAACCACACCTTACTCCCTTTCCCACTAGATAACGATTCCTTCCTGGGCAGTCTTTCTCAAACTAATCTATTTTTTCCAACCACGCCAGAATCAAACTATTTCCCGTCCCCTTCTTTCCAGATAAACAAGTTCGGTTGGATCAATAACAAGCAATGCTCAGAATCCGATATTACCGACATCATTTCAGCCAACACATCATCCACCAATTCTCCAATTCCTGATTTCGATTTCTCACTTGATCAAGTGGAAATTGATCCATATTTCCCATTTGACGCTCCAGATTTGCTCTCGTAATTTCGGAAATGTTGAAAGGAATGTTTTCTGTATAAAGTTATGTTCAGGAATTGCAGAATATAGTGCCTGTTAATCATAGCACGCATTATAAGTCAGGATTACTTCAGACACTAGGATAATGGACCAGAAATTACTAATAAATGTCAGCGTAGTCAAGAATCAAGATTGGCATCACAACTTTGCGCTGTTTAGTAGTATTTTCTTCCAAACAGATAAAACCTTCCAACATGCACTGTCACGTAGTACAATCCACATCTCCAGCAGAGAAGCATAGCATCATCAAATAAGGAATTATTAACTGAAGAACACTAAATTATAATCATCCCGAGAAAAAAAGTTAAAGGATTAAAATGAGCTTCTAAGACATCATTCAGATAAGAGAAAAATCAAAAGAGCATATCAAAATTAAAGGTGATGCTTAAGATTTTAAGATTCCATTGTTATAAAGATTCATTATACACAAATTTAATTCGGAAAAAATAATGCACAAGAATACCAACAAGTACGTGCATTTTGTTTACAATACGATGATAAGCAAGATACAAGTGGTTATACAAAGGCTGAGAGGATAATGACGAGTTTAAGGAGAAGAAAGTAAAACCCAGCCGAACATGGGGACTAGTAATCGCGTGATGGGAATGTATTTGAAGTATTAAAGCTGCATTCCGTGTTTGTTCTACTCTTTTAACTCTGAATCTGCGTATGGAGTGGACGAATTTTGCTTAGAATTTTCTGCTTTTCGGAGGCCCTCTCTTAATCCCAGCACAATGAACAAGTTGGTTAGAGTAAGAAGCGACTCAGCCCCACCGTGTAACCAATCCACGTTGGACAAAGAAGTGCCGTATTGCACCTTGGCTGCCATATCAGGTCATTTAAAACAAATTATATATCCTTAGGCCAATCTGATTGATATGGAGCATAATGAATGCTTTGGCAAAATGAACTAACCATAAATTCCAGCCGGTACTGCTCAATTGTGTGAGCCAACAGCAAGTAGGAAGATCAAAGTAGAGGAAATTAGTAACTTGATGTTCAAGGAGGAAAGAAACATAAGTTAAATGAATTGATGTGGCAATTATGCAACATGGAAATGAAAGTAAAGATTGATATGAAAAGGACAAAACGAAGATTCAACAATGAGAATTTTCGGATTTTTGAATCAAATGTCACTGAATTGGTCTTAGAGCTAGGCTTATTGTCATCTAGTGAGGACAAAAAGGAAAAAGAACATGGAGTAGAAGCACTCCTGCAGCTTAGCTATTCACCACAACATGTCTGATCAATTGAATACATCTCAGCCCGCCATCGAATTTCAACGAATGTTTGATATTTAGACTTTTTCAAGCAGAATGTAGCACATGTCAGAATAAAAAAATAATTTTTTTTTAAAAAAAATCATAAACATTCAGAAAAAGGTCAAACGCAGGAACTGCAAAGATATTAAAAAAGAAAGGAGAAAAGAGATATTTTGGAAGACTCACTTGTAGCCCCAACGAAGGCAAGCAAGAAGTAAAACCCGAAGAGGGTGAGCTTTGGAGCAGACTTAGACTTAGTAATGTAGTACAAGAAACCAATGTAGGGAAACAACGAAAACGCAAATAGCTGGGAAGCAATGCTCTGGGAATCAACGGTTGGTGACCATGGATCAACTGGTAGTGGCAACCCACATGCAATCCCTCTTTTCCTAGAAACCCTCCGCTGCTTGTAACTCCAGAATGCCCTTCTTCTCGTTAAAGGGTCGATGTTGCCATATTGCAAAATAGGAGGAGAACCCAGAACAGTTGAAGGGATAATAACAAAATTGTTGGATTTACAAGGAGACAGAGGCAAGGTAATTCCCATTTGACAAATGCTCCTCTCTCTTCCTCTTTCTTGGGCATTACCTCTACCGCTTCAGGATTTCAAACCACAATAACTTTGGTTGGAAAAGAAACAGGGGGACATCCAACTTCTTATCACTTATCATCAAAAAGTCGACGAACCGCAAATCGGACCGTCATTGCTGTGGCCGATCTTTTTATTGGGCCGAGAGTTCAAAGCCCAAAAAGGGCAAAAGTTAAGCCGAATGAAAAGAAGACCTCTTACGGTCTTACCAAATGAACAGGAGGAAAAGCAGAACACAGAGTATACCTAAAATAATTTATATGTATGTATATATATAAATCACTTCAATTCTCTAATACAGTCACCAAAGTTGGCGGCTTTACAAGGGAAAAAGATTAGTGTACTAAATGTTTGCACCAATTCCATGAAACAGACGTTTGCTTGAGGATTTTCAGCTAATTATTGATTAATTGGTCTATAAGATGGATTTTCAGATTGAAACTGATACATCACAATGACAACAAAAAAACAAAATTACAACTAATTCCTTTTATATTGCACGGCCCATTCATAAACATAAAAAGACACGCCACGGATCATATCTTCAACGGAATTGTGGGCAAAAATGTGCTTCGAACTTCGGAATGGTAATGAAAATTTATAGTTCATGGGAAGGATCTCGAGCTATATTATATTTTGTCGTAAGAAATTAATGCAAGATCTAATCTCCACCTCCAATATCATTTCCGCAAGGCACAGCAGGTGAAACTGTCCTTAGTCACTTTAGACTCCGATTACCAACACCCCCTTTCATCTTTCTCCTCCTCGTCCAAAAAAAAAAAAAAAAAAAGAACCAACAAAAGAAAAAGTGTGATACTACGGTGAGTACAAATGGCGGATTCCGCCATCAGCCAGAGAAAAATATATTACAGCTTTCACATAAGCAAGTCGCGTCCGCGACTCCGCATAAGTCACAATATTCTACACATTATCATATCAAATAATAGTGAAAACAGAGAACCTTTGTCAGATTACTACTTACAACAAAAAAAACGGGGTTAACGTACCACATATCGATAAAACAAGTTTTGGGACCTATTAGCCTCGTCTCCAGTGCCCATAATATTTGAGACTGGTTTTCCACAAGAGAAATGGGCGGGTATAACAGGAACAGATGGGCTAAGATTTGGATTCAAATGCAGCCTGTTGATGCCAAACACCATTGAGGTTAGACTGCCATAACCGAACCATTCCATCATGTCCTGTAGTAGCCAAAGTCATTCCACTCATGTCCCACTCCATCTGCCACACCTATACATTAACAAAAAGCGACACAGATTTAAATATATCATCAATTTAAATTCAGGAACCATAATAAAAAAGAGAAACAAAACTCAAAACGTGACAGGTATACCTCGCCTTCATGACCAGAGAGTAGTGCAACTCTCTCTACAGGGAGTCTCCCATCAGGATCAGGGTTCATTCCGATGTGCCATATGGCAAGTCCCTTGTGGGTTGCAACTGCAATTGTCTCGTGTGGCCTACGAAAAATTCATCCTATTCATGCTATTTCTTATAACATAAAAGTTCGTTTACGAGTGTAGCTAAAAGAGATGAAGGTACTAGAGATGACTATAACTAGAGCCGACTAGCACATTTTTCCACATGTTAATCAAATTAGATGTTCCGATTTAAAGTCTCCCCTGTTGCCATCCAGAAGTTACAATAATCTAGCATTTAGATGCAAGTCACACTGACATGAGGAAGCCTAAACTGCCATAAGTCATAATATGTGATTCTAATTAAAAATTTGTAAGAAAAATTACCTGCCAATATTCGGGGCCCATGCAACCGCATAGACCTGATCACCCTTACCCTCAGGCCGTGCCAATTCCGCTACTGGAAGCCATCTTTGATGAGCTTGATCAAATTCCCATACCTATGAAAAACTACCATGAGTCAGACAAGGAAAAATTTTACCACCACTAAAATATTGTAGTCATCCCATTATCAAAGCATGTACCACTTACGAGACTATATGGACAATTTAGAGGCAATAATTATGCCATGAAACTACAAAAATGAGTAAGAACAGGGGAATACTTCAAACAAGAGTTACCTTAGAAGAATTGAGCTCTGATGTATTTGAATTGAAACCAAGAACAAAGCTTGATTCCTGGCATTGACCGTTATGTGGTTTCCAAGATATGGACGCAGACAAGCACAAAGCCTTACCAAATGCAGACCCTGACTCAATAACATTCTGAAATTCAGCCTGAAATTTAAGCATAGAAGATTAAAAAGGACTTTATATCACCCAAGTATCACGGCTAATGGATGAGAGGTATAATTTGACCGACCAGTGGAACAAGATAGTTTCACCTGCAGCTGCCAGTTTTTTAGTTCCAAGGGATCCAAGAGCTCATGAACTCTCACATGCCCATCCGAACATGCAGCAACCTTTTCATGTCCAAGACAATAGCACATCAAATGGCATAAACCATATTGTCGCAAAAGTTTCATGCACACTTAAAGAATTGCAGGAAAAAAAAAAACATTTACTTAAGGTAATATATGAAAACAAATTCTCATGTAAAAAATTGGCAATAAGCATACATGCAAAACTTCAATTAAACAATAAAGACATAAAAATGAGAAAATGCATTTGATAAAGTAATAATTCAGTTTACCAATGGCTATCTGTTATGCGGAATTGTGGATTCAATTGTATAGTTCACAATTTAAATTTAATAAAAGCTTTAAACTTGAACTGCTATGAAAAATTACCATTTTCAAACTAGTCAAAGACATCCCAAATTGGACATCCAAGACTTTGCTTGAACTGCTTCCAAAGCTTTTGCACATCTTCCACTGAAGAGGCTGTGAATCTATGTAAAGACAAGAAAATACAAGATATTTATGAGAATACATTTTCATCATTCATTGAATAAGACTCTTTTATAATCTTCTATCAAACAAAAAACTCAATGCGGTCAACCAAAAAAAAAATAAAAATGCATGTAATGTAAATTCTGAAACACTGGATCTAGAAATAAGAAACAGGAGGAATAAGCAATTAATGAATTAACATAACATGTCATAACCAATATCATTCAACTTGTGTTTTTCAAACATTTTAACGGGTATCCTGCAGCTACGTTCTCGTGCTTAGGAGATTCATTGCCCATTAAAAGAGGAAATTTTTCAACATTCATGTTTGTCATGACGGTCAAGGAAAAAACACAATTAATCATACCTTCTGCAACCTCCTCCCACAATGACACAGTCCCATCAGCAAGAATGCATGCAACAGCATCACCATATTCTGGAGGAACCCAAACAACCTTCACAATGTTTCCATCATGCACCTAAAATTTCCCAACAACAAGATCTAACTTAGAAGTAAATGCAGAAATCTCAAGAGAAAGATATCTGCAGATAACGGGAAACCAAGTTTCCCGAATTCAAGCTTCATTCCATAAGTCTGCTTTCGAACTGAAACATGGCATTTGTGGCGGCAAGTGAATTGGTCGAAACAAAAAGCAAAAGTGAACTAAAAGCTAACATCCTTAACTTCAAATTTATCTGGTCTGAATAGCAGGTTAAAATGCACTTTGACATTCAGTTCAGGTTTAAACATGTTAAAGCATAGATATGGATTGAAAATAAGATTTGTTCCCAAACCCATGATATTTTGCATATTTAGGAATTGATGGAAAGTAGAACCGCTTCTTTCAGAATATATGCATTTTCAATTCTTCTTTAAAATATAATCTCTGGAAAATAAATATATCTTGCAACAACAAATTTTCAACCAAACATGAAAAGTTTCTACACAGCAAGCAGTAACTAAGGCAACGTTTGATCAGGCAGATGATGAATGATAGAGAAAAGAAGGAAATATAAATAAGGGTAGGCAGACGAACCCCAGATTTGAAGGTGCAACGAAGGGAAGAAGAGGAGGCCGGGTCGCGGAAATCGAAGATGGAAAGTGTTCCAATGGCGGAACCCGTAGCAAGTCTCGTACCAGAGAAGTTCCAAGATGAGCAGGTTGTGCCATTATCAAGAGTCAAAAGCGGTTCCGCCATGTCACTCGCGTTGACGTCTATAGCTTAGGACGACACCCAAGCCAAAACCCTTGTTCCTTTCCTGGGGTTTTAAATACCTCGTTCTGAGCTTTCTGTACAGCACAAGAGAGCGCCTTATGCTGGCAAATGGTGGGAGGATTTTTCTTTTTCACAGTAATTTTGATTATAGTACTATCTCCATTTAAAATTATAATAATAAAAGGGATTGTTGGATAAAAAAATTGATAAAGGGGATTGTATGGTATTCCTGAACTAAACTATGTATGTTTGAAGTTTTTGCATAAAAATTAATAATTTATTCATTAGTATAATACATTAATTGCATTGCATTGTTTTTTTTTTTTTTTTACAATAATGTTATTATTTAATTCACATATCTTTAATTAATTTATGGTGTAATTAAGAGAAAGAGAAGTAAAATAAATAAGGATAAACCTCAAAAAAAATAAATTTGATAGTATATTAAAATTCTAAACAACTAGAGTTTTAGAATAAAGATAATTTCTAAAACAGCTTAGAAAGTTAAGAATTTATACTTGGGTAATGCAAAAATAAAAATATATATTCTTATATCATCCTGTATATTTTATTTTAGTGGCATGATAAAAAATGGTGGAGTGATCCTCTTTTGCATGAAATTCTTAATACATCAATTGATGTTCGGTTCTTGGGCTTGGACTGGACTCTTAATCATTATATGGTGTGGTTGTGGCGGGCAAAGAATTCAGTGGCGGGCCGGACTCATAACGTAATCAATGTTACGTGCTATATAAAATCTATTATTTACTTTTTAAGTTTAAATCAATCATAGATATGATATTACAACCTTTATGAATAAAAAATGGAAGCTTAAGCTTTTGGATGGAGAGACATGTCTACCGTTCCTTCCTCCTTTTTAACCCGACTTCATTCCCTTTGGTTGTTTTGAGTAGGGAGATGAAATGAAAATAGGCAGGCCAAGACCAGCTTTACCAGGCCCAAGCCTGTTATAAACTAACTTTTTAGGCCTCGGCCTGGCCTACTAGAAAGCCTAGCCTGACCTTTCAGCCTGTTTAATGGCCTGACTTGTACAAACTAAAAAACCGATCGTAAGGGTACCAATTCCTGCTGGCTTAGGGGCAACAGTTTTAAACTTGCAAGAACTTATACTAAAATTTCATGACGAATGCCCATCATCGAGCTCGAACCCCCTACAAAATGGTGCCCGTTTGAGAGAACAGATGCCACTGAAAGAAGGGTAGCACTGGCCTTTTATAAGTGTTTGAAAGCGCACCAGTAGCAAATCTGGTCGATGCAGGACTTTGAAAACCCACTCTTGCTATTACATGTGCTTCCATTTGAAGCCTTCTCTTGAAAGTTTTCTCCCCTATCAAAACGAAAGATGATCTAACAAATTGCACGTGACTTATGAGGACTCATTGTTGCCAATTTGATTATATATAAAATTGATGTATTAAGAATTTCATGCAAAAGCTTTTCTAAATTGTGTTATGCATTTTCTGCATACAGCTATTTTATAAGTTCCAATACAAAAATTGTCACTGCCTTGCTGAAGCATAACATAGGCATAGAGGAACTGTCTTCAATGCTCTTTCCAAAATTCAATAGATTGTTCTTCTCTTATTTTGTTTTCTTGATCTTTGTCCAACCAAATGATGAAAAAATAGACTAGTGAACAGTTCCATGGTTTCGTTTACAACCAGACAGGCTCCATCATCTCTTTCTCTTTCTCATGTACGTGTAAGTGTCTATATATATATATATATATATATATGTTCGTATTAGGTGATGCAGGAAGGTTGTCAATGAAGCCAATGGCAAAAGCCTTGGATGATTTGTAGTAGCTATTAGATATGAGGGCTTCTCGTTCCTTTGTCCCTTTTTTATTTTAATAAAAAATATTATTTAGCTATTAGGTCATAAACAGGCTGTCTTGATTGAATTAGTTAAATAGCATTTTTAATAAATCCGAGTTTAGTTGGATTAGTTAAATAGGCTTTTTTTTTGTTAGTTTGAGTCTAATTTTTCCAATACATGAGTCAAGCCAAACTAGGCCTTCGGCCCTCAATGATTAGCCCAGCTCATTTTGATCTCTAATTTTGAGAAGCATTGAAATGGCCCTCCAACTTTGAAATACATTCGAAAATACTAATTGAGAAAATATCTAGTGATTTACTATTTTTTAATTTAAAATTATAAAATAATATTATTTATTTTACACCACTAAGAAATATAGTTAAGTAGTTAAAAAATATTTTTTTTATGATATTCTTGTTTAATATTATGTATCTTAGATTATATAAAAAAATATTAAAATTAAAACTTTAAATTTGAGTATTTTTTAAAAAATTATTAATAATTATTATTTAAAATCAAGAAATAACTTTAAATTTTTAACATATATAACTTTATAAATATCTTGTTATAATTTTAAAATATTACTCTTTTATCTTTTTCAAATTATTAGTTTGTCATTCCCCGAGTTAATAAACCAACCTATCACTTATTTTCAGAGACTCGTGAATGTACTAAGAACACGTAACATTAAATTTCTGGGTCTTATCGGCATAAATTAATCTGGGCCCATCATAAAATTCCCATACTGTTTTTCAATGCCACTGATCTTCCAACAAACCCTCACAAGACAGCATGTTTTCTTTTTCTTTTTCTTTTTTTCTTCCTTGCCTTGATCGGAAAATACTTTAAAAACTTAATAAAATAATACTACATATATTTGTCTTTTTTTTTTTTTTTCTTTTATAAAAATCTCTTTTCTCCTTGCCAATTATGATATTAAAACTTAATTTCACGTTAGAACTTGGAATACTCAGCATTTGATATATATTGTCAAATTGTCATGCATTTTTTCATTAAAAACGCGGGGCATATTTTCTTCCTGACGTGAGAGCTTAGTGCACCTAAATTGAAACATCCAATTAACTCGTTAGGCAATTGGCTATATTTTCTAAGATAACAATTTAGTCTAATTTAGGTGGGTAACGGAATTACTTTGCCAAATGCCAATCTAGCAAATTTAGGTCCACAAAATTTGCATCCTAAACTAATAATTATTAGTTTCATAATTAATAAGTGAAAACGGCACAATTTATAGTTTCTATACTGTTAGGAATGACACTTACAGCATACTCGATTTGAAAATTGATCATACAAAGTAAGATCGTGCAGGAAATAAGTCATTTTCAAGTCGTCATACATGATTTTGGATCAAAGAATTGAATGCATTTATGGGAAGGGCCACCCCCACCCATCATCAGTCACCACAGAGGCCCAATACCAAACTCTAAATAATCATATGGATGTCCTGTATAGTATAGTATATGTAATATGTATAGTATTTCTATAAAACCAGAAAAATAAAAATTGTCGTTATGGTAGTAGTTGTTTTCCGATTCTCTTGGATCATGGCCAAACGGGAAAAGTCATACTACTGCACTAGCTTTTCATTATTTTATAAACAAAAACAAACAAGTCGTTTTATAATCGTCAAAGTCGCAGATTTAGATTAACTAAATCCCTACGATAGATGATCAGATCAACAATTTCAACACGGACACATATAGACAATGATAAACAATTAAGTCCTGAATCATCCATCAAAACTAGCATATAAAAATATAAAGAGCTATTAAACACACTCTACACCAATATGCTTCGTTATGTCTGAAGATATATTAGATAATATGTACTGATCACGTTAAGCACACGAAATACCGATTGCGGCAGTGGATGGGAACCTCTCCGAAGCTGACCTTCTGACCAAGGAACTAATCTCCGGTGAAAGAGCAGCGTTGACATTCTCGAATTCTGGAACTTCGGGGATGGTGGAGAGCACGGGCCCAGACTTATCATAGACCACGTAGAAACGGTCTCTGGATTTCTCAGGCACTTGGAAAAAGGGAATAGAAGTTGTGGATTTATTATTATTGGGCTTGAAAATAGAGCGAAGAAATTTCTGAAGAGAGCGAGAGATCTTGGAGGACTTCTTGGAGCGCGTGGATGGCAGTGGCGGTGGCGGTGGCTGTGGCTGTTGAAGTGGGAGGCGACGTTCGGGTAAGTGAGGCATCGATAGGGTTCTGGAGGAATTAGCTATGGCCGAGTCAAGTTGGCGTTTGAAAGAGTCGAGCTCAAACGAATCGTACAGCGCGCTGCCACAGTCCCACACGGAGGACATATTGTTATCCGCCGACTTCGTCTTCACCTGGTTCTCTTTTTCTTCTTGCAACTTGTCCATGTTTGTTTCTGATTCTATATATTTATTTGTCTGTACCTGAGTTGCACTATCTAGCAAAAGAGGAAACTGAAACCCGTGTTCCGTTAGAATTGTGTCAGTCTCTGTATATCTATAGGATAAGCTTAAGCATTGAGATTGAGAGGAAAGAGAAGAAGAAGGCGATGCTTGATGGCTTTTCTATTGGTCGGTAAGGGATCCAACGCCTTAGTTATGACTTGTGAATTGAAAAGTGGCTACCTTATGCGTTTCACGTCCAGTATATGTGGACCATTCAATTTCTAATTGCCGTGTCTGCTGTAATGCTCTTATTGCTCCATGGATGGTGGCCTTTTAATTTATTTATAACAGATACATCAACGGATAGATATTTACTCAGTACAGATCAGCTTTCATTTTCTTTTTTTTATTTCAGTCTTCAACAACATAGGAAGTATAAGTCTGAGAGGGATAAAACACGATTAATGAAAGAAGTTAATACTATTATACTAAAAAAAGATGACCGACATCTGGAGAAGAATGGACGTGGAATAAGAGTGGCCTCTTGAATCGTCTATCATAAATAGAATTGCTTCTACTGCAACCATGAATTCTTCGTTCGTCTATTAACGAAAGAATAAGATCACGTCCGCCAAGGCCCCCTCTTAATGGGCACACGTACATTATAAAAAATAAAATGTTGTGATGGCCGAATTTTTAAAACATAAACAAATTTGGTTGAACATGGTTGGTATATATTGGGTTCAAGTTAGTGGAAGTGCTCATCCACAAATGTAATATATACAAGATCATTTTTTTTTTTAATTAACTAAAATCTCTACTGATTCCCATTAACTAACGCTCTGTTTAGGAATGTTTCAGGTTTTCAAGTATATTTAAAATATTTGAATTTGATAAACATTTATGTAAATTACAAATTAATAATTGAATTATTTGTTGAAAATTATTAAAACACCACAAAGTTTAAGATAAAAAAGTGATCACGTTGCCGTGTATAGTGCATTTCAACGTGCTCGTAATGCAAAAATTATGCGGCCTTGAAAGGAGGGTTCGTGAAGAATGACGAACAAGCATAGAAAGGGGGGCAACGTATTAAATGCCAATGGGATCACCAGTAGTTTCCGCACAATGAGACGAAGTGGGTGATCCATTATAAATATTTCAACAAGAAAATCTCCTCCCTAATCTAACTTGATCTGTTGTAATATTCAAATGTTAAGCATACTCTGGTGTGAGTGTAGTCTGGACGCGCAAGGACCCGAGTTAGACTCTAAAAAATTAAAATCAATAAAATAAGACTGTTACACTTATACATGTAAGGCTGGAAATGTTTGCAGAATATGGCCGAATTAACATAAGGCCAGCATTGTGGGTCCTACGATTGCCACGGGACCAACTGCAGTACTATTACTTTCTCGTCAACGGGACAGAGTTCACCGCCTTAGCTTTTGCTTCACCAAGTATCAAATGTCGCTGAAATTGAATAACGAGACGAAGGAGGTAGTTAGATATAATTTTGTTTCACTAAGGTCCCCCATTAAGTTCCAAAATTTGAGGGTGTGTATGATTGTCCGAGGATTTCTTCGTCTTTTCGTGCTCTATCTTAGCATGAGTTAATTTCTGTAATATACAGGGAATTTTTCCATGGCAATAGAAATTGAAAATCAACTAACTGGTTAGGCATTCCACATTACAACTGAAAATAATAGCTTGGATTTGGCTAAGACTAGAAATGGAAAAAGAATCTTAAAAAAATTTTAGCCTTGACTGACGTAAGGTTGATCCGAATAGCAGAGATGTTTAAAGACTTGAACATCCAAGTTAATCCAAGCTTGCAGCAGCAGATTTGTTGTACTCTTCCAATTCCTTCTTGTATCCATCCATTGCTTCGGCAGCTTTGTCATTCCAGACTCGCTTCTCTTGGTCAGTCAGTAATGAATCATGATTCAGATCGAGAAAATTATCTTCCATTTCAACGAAATAAGCGCATAAAGGGTCGAATTATTGATTCCTGGTCGTTCCTCCTCCTTGTTTCTTTGCCGCAACATTAAGACCGCTAATTTTTATATTGCTTAAGACTTCAACCAGTTAATTGAATTTACCTTACCTGAATAGGAGGAAGGAGGATGCAGGCCTCTTGGACTTGTTTGGATCAGAGTTCTTATCTTCCTTGATCTGCTTCTTCTTTTTCGTTTTCTGCAAATTCTGTGCATTAGCCATAATTCAATGCTAAGTTTATCAGAAAATAAAAAGGAAAACTGTAAAAACCTTTGTTAGATTTTCAGTTTTCTCCTTCTTCCTCAGGAGTTGGAAGGCTTCCTGCTTTTGAAGCTACATGTACTCTTCCTCTTCCTTTCTGAGATTGGCAGCTTCCTCATCTTTCTTCTGTTTATAAGCCTCCATTTCTTAAACATATTTCTCCTTGTTCTGCTTTGCTATCTGCAAGTGTAAAATAATTCCAAACTTGAGAAAAGAAGCCACCAAAAGAGAAGCGCCTAATGGGGGCAGCTAAGCCACAGGACAAACCTCTTCATATGGTCTCCTTGGTTCTTCTGTCATGTTTTTCCACTCTTCAGCTGTAATCTTGGAAATCTGAAAGGCGAGCCCATTAGCAGCTGCATTGTTGCATTATAATTATAATTAATTAATAAATAATTAAAGACAACCAAGGTTACCTCCAGGACGCTGTTCTTTGCCGCCAAAAGAGCTGCCCGCCTATCATTTGTGAACAGGTAAAAGGCTGACATGGAATGCTTTGGTTTCAACGGATCCTTCTCTTTCCTAGAAATTTAAGTAATAGAGAAACATCAAATAACAAGATGTTAATGTGACGCGCACAAAGAAGAATGGTAAGAAAATTTTACTTGTTCTTCTTCTTGTCTTTTTCTATCTCTTGTTTGAATTGCAGATACTGTTCAAGCCATTCCATGGCAGTCTTCTGCATCTGCTCCTCCTCCAACAGCTTCATTGCCTCACTCTCACGTTTTTCCTCTGCAATTACCCGCAAATACGCTGCCTTTTCAGTTTGATATTTCTCCTCATAAGGCTTCTTCTCTTCTGCACCAACCGTCTTTCACTTAGCCCCCAACATGCTTTAAATATCTTTGAATTCTGCCGCAGGGTTCGCCTTCTTAATCTGTATCATTCATCAAGGTACCCCCGAGTGAAAAAATGTGAGTCTCCTTAATTGAGTTTATTCCGACTGTCACAAAAGACTTATTTCTTATGACCTACCTCAGTCCATTGATCTTTGCACCATAAAATGCATGGAGGAGAAGGCCTTTTCTTTTCTGGGCATCCGTTCTTCTTCTTGCCCTTCTTTTCTTGTTCCTTGTCTATTATCATGGGCAAAGTCTGAAAAAAGATACAAGAGAAACAGGTAAAAAGTTAGAGCAACAAAATGGGAATTTTAAAACATCAGATTCAGAAAGAAAGAAAAAAATATATATAAAATATAACACGAACTAAAAAAAATAAACTAACCATTGGGGGCTTGAACTCCTTCAACTTCTGCAATTTCTTCAGCTCAATCTGAAGCATCTCCTGCTCCCGGCCACGATTTTCAAGTTCTTCCTCCTTCTGCTTCAAGATCTCATCTTTGGCCTTCAAGAGTTCTTCAGTCTTCTCCTTTTCAAGACGCAGCTACTGCAGTGTTTCCTGCAATTCAAGCAACTCTTTCTTGAAAGATTGCTAGGATTGTTTCTTTGAGGCACCTTTGGGCTTTTTTGGCGAGGAACGATTCTGAGAAAGACTCTCATGGTTCTCCTTTTCCAGGCCATCAGATGGCGGTGGAATTGAGGTTGTAGAGGACCCGGACACCGTCGCGGCCAAGATGTTCACCCCATTTTTTGATAGATTTTTCTCCTTCAATGCCGCTGTTGGGCCGCTCCTTGGTCTTGTTATACGGACTTCATGGGACACCTCAGCAAATCATGTCAGCCATTGATGAGAGCTAGACAGATACTACTCAGGATTGTAAAATGTAAACGGCTCTTCTTTGGGAAGAACCGGGTACTTTTGTAGGAGAGTGAAGTCCAACGCTTGGAATTTTCAAATTTGAAAAACAGATCAACTGATGGTGTACATCGGCGAATACAATTAATTTTTACCATATCATTTTGCCGCGTACACGGACCAGTTTCACTTCCTTTTTTTTTTTTTTTTTTCCATTTTCATTTATTGAAATTGACATTTTATCTTTCATAATTTAATAATTTGACTGTTGGGGCAATGAACCAAATACCATCAAATTTTACCCCACCCAAGCTGATTACAATTCAGATAATCCTCTCTTGTCCTATAAAATTTTATTTTTTTATAAATTATAAAATTATTTAAAAATCCTCACCTCAGCAGTTAAATTCAAATTTGTATCCTTGTAAAATATAAAATTCGATTTTTACCAGATCGGCAAAGCCAAAAAAGTCTCGTTCAATTTCCCCCAACACTAGTATTAATGCATTAATTTATAACAGCATATATTATTTTAAAACTTCTTATAGAAGCCGTTACATTTATCTTCATCCATCCCAAATAAATGTATAATTACTGTAATTTACCGAGCTCGAATTAAAAAAGAGGGGGGAGAGAACTAATCCAATTTCTTTCACGTTAACTGCAATGGCACACGACTTTCATGGTACAAAGCAATCTCAAATCTGTAAATGTAATTAATTATCAAAATTCGCTATAAATTGAGATTTAAGATACTAAGTTCTACATGTTTACCTCCATTAGACGGTAGAGCATGTGACTGTGACTAAATGAATGTAGTATACGGAGAGCAAGAATCATCGTGTATTGACAGCTTACCGCGAGCGATTCAGAGAGCTTTATCACGTATCTCGAATTGTTTTCTTACCCGTTTAAAACCATCTCCATTATTATATCATTCCAAGAGTCGATTGGCCCTGGTAAGCACCAATGCAAACAATCATTCTGAACTTTAGCATTTTGGTCATGGGCAAATGGCTGAAACTCTCTGTATGGACCAGGATGCCCGTCCGGCCTCAAAAGTGAAAGTGGTGCAACATCGAGAAGTTTAAGATTGACTCCATTTCTTGAAGCTTTTTCAGCCGCCTTTGCAAACTCCTCAAGCTCAATGTCACGAAGAATTTTGTTCAAATCCTTCATTTCCATTTCACCTTCTTTCACTGGTGCTTTTCTATCGCACGTTCCCCCACTGAACCATTCCCCATTCTCAAAGTGATCAGGTGTGGATGTCCTAAAAAAGATCACTCCTTTGTGATCGGAAGACGCTATATAATCCATGACAAATCGGAGAGCCTTGCGATAAGCAAAATTAAACCCCAGCTCAGTGAGGTTCCTCTTAGGACAATAGTGGCAGCCTAATACAGTGTCATTCTCATGGTAGATTGCAGATTTAAGAAACCATTTCCCCGTTGAAATAATCATGTAATCTATGTTTTGATATTCATCCGTCCATTTATTATTGAGTTTGTCCAGATACAGCTCAACTTCAGATGATGAAACACCGTTCTGGTCTTCAAAAATAACAGCCTCTACAAGGAATGGAGTCCAAATAACGGCTATGGTGAGGTTGTGTGTGGGGAAGTGCCATGTTCTGGACTTATATTCCTCGTCATGGTAGACCATGACCGCTTGTTCAACCTGAAAGGAGAGAAAATAACTGAAGTGAATAACTTCTCTTCCAAACATTTTATGCTTTCTAAAATAAACTAGTCACCATAATATTGCAAGAGATATCAACTGAGAAATCAAGTCATAAAAAAAAAAAGTACATGGTTTAATTTTTCATAACTTGAAATAACTCAGGAATTTTATCAGCACAAAAAAGAAATCACTTCAGGATAAAGATTTAGTAAGAATTATGGAAGGACTTCTGGAATGTAGGCAAAATTGACCAACTAATTTCTCGAAAGCAAAATGCGTAATACCCACGATGATATGCATTGCATCAAGTAACCTGTTTGGTATTAGGGTGTCCACACTCCTATCAGAATTTTGATGACTTGCATTGAAAATTAATTTCATATTTGGGAGTGCTTCAATAACTTCTCAGAAATAATATCAAAGCTCAATTATCACAATAAGTCGCCAATCAATTGTAGATTGTCAAATATCGATGATGTGATGTTCGTGAAGACAAATAAACAATATAAATACAAAAGAGTGAGGGAAGAGTTATTAGGGAAAAGAAAGAAAAGAAAAGATGAGATTAACCTCGAATTGGTGACCAAATATCAGAACTCAAGAAATTAATTGACATAAACAGTCATATATAAAGAAAGAAGGAAAAGAAAAGGGCAGGTAGTATGTATGTTTACATCATGGACCTGGATTAGCCTGGTTGGAACTACCTGAGCTGCTTCTTTTGGAACATTCATGAGCTTGCTTCAGCTTCTTTTGAGTCATTACTCAGTCATTCTCTTCATTTTATTTACTTCTCTAATTTGAGTTTTAAAGCTTTTTTAGATACGTTAATCATGTCTCTCTTAGATAGTAGGCCTTTTATAAGTACCTTATGCTTTTAACCGCACAAATCCTTTGAATAAACATTTCTCAAAATGTTTAAATCATATGAAGCCTAATAAGTAGCTTTTTCTTGCAATAGCCAGGTGCTGAACTTCAAGAACAAGGAATAGAAGCAAAAGCAAGCACAATTGCAATGCATAATTAGCCAAACATTTATAGTGAAGGTAAATGTCTCATCCTACAAAAACAAAATCCCTCAAAAGCTTTGTTGAATAACAACATTCGAACGATTCAACTGTTAGTTTTATCCGTTCCCATTACTTGGGCATCAGAAGTAACAATCATAGAGCTACCTAACACGAATGGACATTCGCAGCAATCAAATTTAATTAACCGTCATAATACAAAAATGAGAGGTAGAGGTGCCAATGCTATAGAACTAGTGCATCCAAAGTTACTCTAGGGCATATTTACTTTTGGTAACATGCAGAAATTGCAAAATTATTTCTAGTGCAAAAACATACCGTTGAGAGCATGCACAGCAACGATTGTACATGGTTGCGTTGTATCGAATCACCGATTAATGCCCAGGTTTTATTTCGCATGATGTTGAGAAACCTCGCAGGATCGAACTGAGGTAACTCACAGTCTCGCGGACTCCACCTCCAATATAGATATCCTTTATCTGGCCGCCCATTCGTCATGCAATTCTGATGACTTTCAATGAGGTTGCAGCTTTCATTAGTATAAGCTGGACCCGACGGGTTTGGGATCCAATCCCCGCTAAAAATATCACATTTCTCTGCATAAAATTGAAAGCAACCAAAGTTGAGCTTTGAGGACAAGTCAAACTAGAACCAAATCTATGAGGCCATTGAGATTCGGCCAGAAAATCCAATAAACCGCCAATACACAAGATAACGACTCTAAGGAATGCAGATCTATAGGTAAACGTTCTGTAGCCACACTTCAAATGAATAGTCAATCCTTCTGACCCTGATTGTTTTTTATTATCTTCCACTTCACATCAGAGTGATGAAACAGAAGGGCGAAAATAATACTTAAAATCAACAAAAACCCAGCAAATAGCAATATGTGGTCACCTGTGCGAGACACTTGATCTGCATTTTCGACTACTTCGGTTGAAACAGGGGTTTCTGGAACTGAAACTGAAGCTTCAGTCTTCTCTGGAAGAGGGGATTCTAAAACGGGCGAAATTTCTTCAGAATGGAAGAAGAGAAATCGAAAAGCCACACCAAAAAAGAAGATGACAATAACGAACTTGACGAGCAACTGTTTATACTTATGGGGAAACTTTTGCTTGAAATAATCGATCTTCATCTCCTTCCCCAACTTGCTTTGCTGGAAACAAGTTCAATCAGAATAAGTCGGATACAGTGCCAGAATAAGCACGAGGCACTACCTGTGCTTCCTCCTTTTGCTGTCTAGTTACCAGGTATGGATAATCCGTCTCTTGACAACAAAATCTGATTTACCAAACTAAATTCGCATCAATCCAACGTTTCATTCCAGCGACCGACTAATTATGACTTCGTTTTATTTTTATTTTTTTTTCTGGAAAGACTATATTTACCCCATGCTTTTGAAAATAAAGGAGTAAATTTTCTGACACTAACCTTCTTCGTTAGGTAGGAATCTAAATTAATAAAAGTTTGGACAATGCAAACTACAATTATATATTGGAAATTACTAAATTCTGAATAACCATGCTAATTAGTGACGAAGTCTTATGTTCGGACTAATCACCCATGCCCACGTGTCTGATTCCTATTGTAATTCCTGAAGTGCACGTTTCACCTCCATGGACAAACCTTGATGGAATAATGAATAATGAGAGGAATGATATAATTTTGGAAGAATATCGTCTGTGAGAGTGTTTGCATAAATTTTCAAATGCAAAGGAACATTTTTCAGCACAGGATCCGAATTAAAACTATCTTATCTAGTGGAGTACCAATAAAGTTTGTGTTAAGATCAGCTCTTAAAATATCATCATGGTCTAGAGAAATATTATATGCATCTAATAATTTTTAGTTATTTTTATAATATTTTAACCATATAATGTAATTAAAAAAATGAGAAAATAAACATAAACATAACTTTATAAAATATTTTTCTAGAGCAAGTAGGCCTTTAATTTCCAATTTAAAATATATTTTAAATATTTTAACCATACATTAACAGAGCATATGATCTTGTTACCTTTTTTTTTAATGAGTTTGATTTTGTTACTTTTCTTTTGAGCAAAATAATGTTACTGTTGTAACATAGATAAGATACAATTTATTTAAAGTTCACCACCCATTGTGTTTGGTTCGGTTTAAAAATTTTGGAATCATTTCGATTTACATTTACATACTTAATAATGTAAGACTAAGAGACCTAAGACTAATTTTGGCTGTGTAGATGTGTCAACCATTGGTTGGTTTTCAAACGTAAGGTTTGAGTATATATATAGATCTTCTCCTTTCTAGAAACCTCTTTGATTTTATTGTGTCGGTTCTTCGTCCTGATTATTTCAGTAACTTTCATAATTCCAGTTATTTGGTGTAGGGCATTGACAAGTCAT
Organism: Bauhinia variegata; assembly: GCA_022379115.2. Taxonomy (NCBI): domain Eukaryota; kingdom Viridiplantae; phylum Streptophyta; class Magnoliopsida; order Fabales; family Fabaceae; genus Bauhinia; species Bauhinia variegata. The sequence goes on from CM039433.1 coordinate 359,308, forward strand.
GAATTTGTGTACCAAAACATTCCCTAAACTTCTTCCATGGAAAAAAAAAAAAAACTGATAATATGTATATTTAATTGGGCTTCCCTTACTCACAGAAAACATAATTTGCACATCAAAAGAATATCTTATGTTAAGTTCTTAAAATAAAAATTGATTTCTGGAATTCAATCGTCAATATATCACACGTTAACTGCTATCAATTTTTTTTTTTTTAAACATACAAGTAGCAAAAATAAGGTAAAAATACAGGGTAACTTTTTCCTATTACTTACTGTTTAAGATGCAGACTCACGCGTACGTTCACGCACATTCGTACAAATTAGTCCTTTTTCAAACGCAAATTTTTGAAAAGCCACTTTCCTCATCCTCTGATAGGCACAGGCAAATCTCCCTCCAACTCTCGGCAGCTCGCGCAGCCCGACTTTCAAATGCCAACTTGCTTTCTACGGTACTCGTTGACGAAACCTTGAGGATAGCTTGGGGAATTGGTTTTTGACTGGTGATTCGTATGGTTTCCGCGAGGTTCGATCATCCTCTTATAAGGTTTCGATGGCGTCTGAAGATGCGGTCGGAAAGACGAGTGACTCTGCGATCTCCGCGGTCATACGTCAATCTCGTTGACGAAGCGAAGCTTGCGAGTGAAGGAGTAAAGGTTCCTGGTAATGCGCTTCTTAGCATATCTGAGTCTCTTGTTGCAGGAGGAATCGCCGGTGGAGTGTGAGTTTCATTTTTCTTTTTCCGATCTCTCTCTAGTTATTTCCGTTATTGTCACTGAAGTTGATTTTCTCTTTTTTGCTTCTCTCTGTTTTTTTTTTTTTGACTTTTGGTTATGTGTATCTTCCTGCTAAGAAATGTTGCTTTCTTGGTCTCTTTGCTTCTATCAGCTTCTCCTTTCAATGCAATATGTTTGCGATATTTTTCTTGTCTTCCTTTTTGTTTTAAAATTTATCTTTAGGTGCTTTGGTAAACTACTTTGCTATTCGGCCTGTACGAAGATCGTCAAGTTGCCATGCTCTGGTATTTACTAGGTTTAGGGAAATTAATTTGGTTTCTGAGTATTCGTCACTGTAGCTTTAGCTATATGATTCCCTATTTCCTATCTCTATGTTTTGTAGACGGTCTACCAGAAGGCAATTTTGCCCGAAGTTTGATCTCTGCATTCTTAATGTTGCGCTGTTCGATTGCGTTTCTTCTGTGAAATTCCGTTAAAGAAACACCAAAGTGATATGGCCTATTAGGAAGTACTTATGGAACAAGATAAACACCAAATGCAGGGGTATTTTGTGGCTCTACTGGCATCTGACCGCAAATGGTACAATCAATAGCACTTCCCTCTTCCTTAGGTTTCTCTCATGCATCTAAATATTTTTTTAGGCCTAGTAATCCAATATAGTTTGATAGTCGTGTTATCTTGTGGAAATTACTTGGAGATTACACTAAACTTTCTGAACTGAAGTTGTCAGTTTATGGGAACAATTTTCTTCATCATGGTGATGGTGATAGTCATCCTTTTCTTCATCTATCTACAGTTTTAGGATTCGAAGGGATGTCTGAATTTTCCTGACAAAAATCCAAACACAGTTTCGTTCAGTAAAAGAAGAACTTTAGTCAGAGAGAAAAAGTACAAAAGTCTATCCGTGTTAGTTTTATACTATTTAATGAGTGAATTTTCCCTACTATTTTTTTGTCATTTAAATCTGACATTATTACGGAATGGAGTATGTGTGCTTCATATTCATTTCCTTTCCCGCACTTCTTTACACAAGAAGCTCAGTTCACTCCTCTTTTCTGTTTTGGAGCTGGTGCTTGTACTGGAATCATTGCAATGTCTACAATTGATCCCCTGGACATGATGCGAGGACGGCTAACTGTCCAGTTATTCTCCATAGGGCTAAAATTCTTTTCAAATTTTGGTTTATTTGGATTTGATATTGGGTATATTATGCGGGGATACCTCATTGAATTGTTTGCTTTCGTTTTTAAAGATTAACTCATGTTGGATAATTTTGTGGACAGAGAAGTCTCCTCGCCAATTTTTAGAGGATTTTTTCATGCTTTTTCAATGCATTCAGAGAAGAAGAGGCCCTCGTGCTTTGTACAAAGGATGGCTACCTTCTGTCGAATTGTAAGTGAAGGACTTTTAATTCTTGAAATGGATAGATTATGGACCTCTCTGCATAGGCTTCCCTGCCATGCAGATGTGTATTTCTGGTTTTGTACTTACGTTTATAAACTTCTTATGTCTTGTTTTTTGAGGATTCCAATGCATATTTCTGTATGAATAGGCATAAATTTCTGGTATGGTATCTACAGTCTACAGATAGATAGTCAGATGACATATGTGGGTCTCGTTTTTTCTGCATAGGAATCTCTAAGTGAATGGTTAATTCAAACTAAACCACTTGAATTCAGTTGAAATAATGAGTTAGTGTAGCTACGAGGCCTGCAGGTGGGACTGCTGCTGGAACTGTGGGGTGCCCTGTTGTCATCTGCCGAAGAATGCGGATGGCGGCCTGGAAAGATGCTTGTGACTGGTGATGGGAAGGGCAAAGCACTTATCATTGATACTGGCATGATTGACGCATTCAGGAAAGCAGTACCGCACGAGGGATTTGGGGCATCGTTATTGAAGGTAGGGGTCTAGCGGTATTACGACTCTGGTTGGGTGTTGCCATCCATCGCTATTTCCTTCTTTGCATATGTGGCGTAGTAAAGGACATCGCAGGAGTTGGGAGAAGAATATCTAACTGAATCGTTGACCTTTCGTAGGCATTCGCCGTAAGAAGTGGGAGTATTAGCAGGTATATTTATTATGTTTTCCGTAACGAAATTACTAGATTTAGTTATAGCTTATTTCTATACCTATATGTCTCGTCCATTACTTTTGCGTATTCTTTTTATACGGTGGCAAATAAGCATATTTGAATTGTGAAGACTGAAGTCTGAAGAGATTCACTAGATGCAGCAACGTATGTAAAGACCTGCCCAGGTGATGTTGGTAATCCCTGCCCATGATTTATTAAAATAATTGCATTATTTATTTTTGGTTCTATGAACAAAAAAAATGCTAAACCTGAAATATTTTCACTAAAACCATTTTTTAAAATACACTGGAAATTAAAAACAGAAAAAAATGGTTTTTTTGACAATAAATTTATAAGATCTGTTAAAGGTGATAATTGAGTATATGAAAATAAATGAAGATGAAAAAATAAAATAGAAAAAAATCAATAAAAACAGAACATGAAGATATAGAAACATCTCCAAACCAAGTAGACTTTTATATGTTATATTAATATTTAAAGCTATTAGGTGTGGTCACATCTACTTCTATCAATTCTTTTTATGGTGCTATACATACATAATTAGTACATACATCTATTGGCTTCCTCGCCATAACCAAGCTCCGCCCGTGCATATACAAAAGAGAAATGTTTGGTGTATACATTTAATGTACCTCCTCAATTTTATAATTATTTTTAGAAATAAAATTGTAAATATAAATAATAAGAGATAAAAAAAACTAAAAAATGAGATATAAAAATGGGTTTACATTTAGAGGTATTCTCTTGGCACCACTGTTTGTGTCAAATTGTCGGCAAATAGTAGTTACTCAAGGATGGATGATAATCCAGATTTATGTTGGGTAATTATTTGCCTTCAATAAGCCTTTGATGACATAAGTTTTGATTTGTACTATCTAGCCACAAATGAAATTATCCGTACAAGCAAATTGATTGTCCTACAAAACATGATAATTAGACTCTGTTGTCATTCAGGAGCTTAATGTTTTCAGGAATAACTGGCAAATTTATTTGGATTTTTTGATTATTTATGGGTTTCTGCAAAGCATTATTTTTAAAAATGGGTTTATTTTAAAGTTATTTACGCAAATAGATTTTTATAAAATATTATTTTTTTTAAAAATTGTGATGCAGAAAATGCGAAGATACACTGATAAAAGGATAAAAAATAACACTAATAAAACGCCAAACCAATGGAGTTTTGAACAAAATGTCAATTTTTTTAATCAAATATGAAGTTTTGACATTTTCTTTTAGAGGTTTGATATTTGTTTTTGACTAAATAATTTTAAACTGAAATCATTTTAATAATCCATATTGGTCAAAAATAAAAAAATAAAAAAAAAAACAATTTTTTGTTCAATAGAATTACAGTGGGGCTCGATCAAGAAAATACTAATAGGTCTGCCGACACTATTGTCAGAGTTGACTCCGGTGGTGTTGTTTCTTTATTCCTTTGCCAAAAGATTACAAAAGAAATAAATAAATAAAAGAAAATACTGATGTGTTAAGACCCAACAATGTTCCACCAAAAACAAAATTGTGGTAGACCTTGTCAACCAGGCCGAAGTAAAAGAAAAAAGATCTCTGAGAGCTCTTTCCTGGATCCGAAAGAGAGTACTTGGGTTCTCCCAATAACTAAAAAGTGTATCATGCCTGAATCTAATTGGGGTTCGCGGTGGTGGAGGAACTGGATCGGAAAAAAGAGGTATTCTAGTTGTAAGATATCTAATGAAACCTTCGTTGGAATTGAGATCTCATTCAAAGAGAAAGATATCAAATATCTGGAGTTTCTTTTTGTATATTATATGGATGATCCGATCCGCAAAACAAAAACGGGCAATCGATCGAACAATTTTCAATTTTTCTTCTACTAAACATCCCGAGGAACTAAAACGTGTTTATTTTCCAATTATAAAAACAAGTGGTTAAATCCTGTTCAATTCCGTTCTCATTTTTATGTTTTTAAAAACAATTTTATAAAATTATTTTTAGAACAATTTTTGAAAATGAAAAATAATAAAAAACTTATTTGAATAGCTTATTCTGTAAACAATACCCAGAAACAGAAAAACACAAAAAATCATTAGGTAAAAGTGATTTACAAGCAAGTATTAAAATTATGGAAAACAAGTATTAAAACGAGAATCATTAGCTTATTTGATTCAGTTGTTTTATATACTTTGCAGACGTAGCAGATAATTATGGAAAACAAACTAAAACAATTATTTGGCAATTGTTCATCCTATTGACTTTTAGACTCACGATGTATACAGTAAACAGAAGAGTATAGACAGGAATGTGAAATAGAGAGAATCATCAAGCTTCATACCTCTTACTCAATTTACTCCTAGGCAGAGAAAAAGAACGTCAAGTCCGAGACCCACACCCAAAACATAAAAGGACATGCGTTGCAATCTTGCAGAGAGACGAAGCACGAAAAAGGAAGCAGCAGCAGCGAAGAGTCTATTTACCGTTTTACCATTGTTGAATAGTTGTTTTCTCCGCCTTTTTCCCTTGTTTCTCAGAACAAGTTTCTGGTGAACTTTTAAAAAACACCTAAAACTTCTTGTTTTTTAGTTTTTAAAAATACCTTTTTTTTTTTTTTTTTCAGAACAACTGATAAAAAACATTTCATCAAACAATTTTTAAAAAAAAACTATTTTTAAAATTAGAATCAAAGAGACCCTTAGTTTTTTATTATTTTTCTTTTTTGTAAAAAAAGAGTCTCGACTAGTTGAGCTTAAAAAAACACGTCACTCTATGATTTTATATATATAAAGGAGCTTTATCAATGTTATTATAAAATTAGTGCGGCTCTAATTTTAATTGGATGTGGTCCAAGATTGACGTTGAAATGTGGGTACAGGACAGGATCCGAGAGAGACGAAGGTGGCTGTCTCGGTATGACAAAATTTCTGCACAGAAATTCAATTCAGTCAGAAAAATAGAAGTTTCACCCCCCAACCAAAAAAAAAAAAAGAAGAGAAGGCCTAAATAATAGAAGAGGGTCTAAAGGAGGGTCAAATGAAGTTATGAACTAATTCTATAGGATGCTACTGGTAATTAACTGTAAAGAAATGAAGCAATTAAAAGTAAATCGCAAAAAAAAAGAGCATACTGCAAAAAATAATTTGATCGCTTACCTTGTCCTTCAGCCTAGTCCTTGAGATAATTGCGAATCACATTCCCATTTGGACGCAGATTCTGTACATTTGGGCCCGGGAACTGCACCGCTCAGTTCAAAACTTCTCGGCACTAGATTTTATTCTAGGCTGATATATTTCTTTTTAAAAAGCCACGGACACAAGCAAACTTCAGCGAGCTTCCTCTCATTAACTACCCGAAAGGGCAGAAAGGAGTGAGAAGCAAAACCTGTTAACAACTAGATGGGAGAAGCAGTGGCGCCGTTATCATATTGTGGAGGTGCTAGTAGGTAAATGAAGAATCTCTTTTCTAGTTGAACACATAAATGGAGGTAATGAACAATGGACTATAGGCCCACTGAATCTTTGACAATCTCTAGGGATAAAGAACGTGATAGCCAAGATAAATGGGCTATAGTACCATCGCCCTCTTTCTCATCTTATCCCCTGTTTTGGTTGCCGTCAATTTTCTCGCGGCATTCTCAACGTCTTCGCAACGAAACCAACCTCGGGAACATTTGTTATCAAAACTCTAACCCCTGGCTGATTTGAGTGCATATGTGGCTTAGAAGCTAATTGGAAAAGAGAGAAAACTCTAACCAGCAACATAAGTGATATTTAAACAGTAGGCCTAGCTGATATTGGCACCCCCATAGTGAGACTCTAGAAAAAGTCCACCCACAATGACTAATAAATCCACATGTTGAAGAGGGTGGTTTAAAATTTTCAATTGTGACACCCACTCTCTCACAGTTAAACTTCTCGGCACTAGATTTTATTCTAGGCTGATATATTTCTTTTTAAAAAGCCACGGACACAAGCAAACTTCAGCGAGCTTCCTCTCATTAACTACCCGAAAGGGCAGAAAGGAGTGAGAAGCAAACCCTGTTAACAACTAGATGGGAGAAGCAGTGGCGCCGTTATCATATTGTGGAGGTGCTAGTAGGTAAATGAAGAATCTCTTTTCTAGTTGAACACATAAATGGAGGTAATGAACAATGGACTATAGGCCCACTGAATCTTTGACAATCTCTAGGGATAAAGAACGTGATAGCCAAGATAAATGGGCTATAGTACCATCGCCCTCTTTCTCATCTTATCCCCTGTTTTGGTTGCCGTCAATTTTCTCGCGGCATTCTCAACGTCTTCGCAACGAAACCAACCTCGGGAACATTTGTTATCAAAACTCTAACCCCTGGCTGATTTGAGTGCATATGTGGCTTAGAAGCTAATTGGAAAAGAGAGAAAACTCTAACTAGCAACATAAGTGATATTTAAACAGTAGGCCTAGCTGATATTGGCACCCCCATAGTGAGACTCTAGAAAAAGTCCACCCACAATAAATAATAAATCCACATGTTGAAGAGGGTGGTTTAAAATTTTCAATTGTGACACCCACTCTCTCACAGTTAATCCACTGCCTTTAATCCTCTCTTCAAACCCATTTGGAAGCTCTAGTTTTATAACTTCTCACTGAAGTTTTTGTTTGTGCTTGTGTTTTTCATGTTTAAATATATTAATCCAAAACAAAATCTAGCCGTTGACTGTGATCTAATGGCTGAGAAATTTGAAACTGCGCAGAGCAGTTCCCGTGCATAAATGTAGTGGTAGCTCGTAGCTGCCGATAACATCTCTATTTTCCTCTCCTAGGTCCAATTATTCTAATCTGGCGCCACATCAACATCTCCAGTATTCAAAGCTGACAGCTAATCAGCTATGATGTCGGAAACAAAACACCTGAGTTTTTTTTTTCCTTATTTTTTTATTTGTAAGTTTTAGATTAATATTTAACAGAAAAATAGAACAGAGAGAACACAGATGTACCAGAAAGAAAAATCGGAGCAACATATATCAAAAAAATATTCTCAGAATTCAAAGTTCTGATAATCAGTATTTCGACCGTAACGAATTATATTGTGTACCTAAGATGTGCTTCCACTTTCCCTTGCAGTCTTTCCAGGGAAGCTTCTTGCTCAGCAACAAAAGCCAGCTCGCACCAGCCTGAAGGAAAATCATAAGATTAGAGTAAATCGAAGGACAAGAACAAGATAAGTGAGCTTCAGAATTCAGCATATATCACGAGCCATTATGAAATTATCAAACACAGAATTTCACTGAGAAAATCATAAGGATAGAGCAAATGAAGGACAAGAATAAAATGAATGAGCTTCAGAATTCAGCATATATCAAGTGTGATAATGAAATGATCAAACACAGAATTTCACTGAAAGAAAATCGTAAGGATAGAGCAAATCGAAGGACGAGAACAAGGATGAGTGAGTTTCAGAATTGAGCATATATCATGAGCGATAATGAAATTATCAAACACAAATTCACTCAAAGAAAATCACAAGGACAGAGCAAACCAAAGGACGAGAATAAGATGAATGAGCTTCAGAATTGAGAATATATAACGTGTGATAGTGAAATGATCAAACGCATAGTTTCACTGAGAGAAAATCAGAAGGATAGAGCAAATCGAAGGACGAAAACGAGATGAGTAAACTTCAAAATTGAGCATATATCAGGAGTAATAACGGAATGATCAAACACAGAATCTCACTACGAACTTCAAGTAGTCAATTTCGCACAATGATATCTAAGCTAGTTTTTCCATTGAAATCAAAGAACGTCGAACAAAATTCTCCGAAGCTTATCATACGATACAGATTTTACAATGAAAATGCTATCATCCGAAGAAAACCGAAAATCTGTAATGCCGCACAAAAAGGCAGAAAAGAAATCTGAAACAAGCAAAAGAAAAATACAGGAAAAAAAAAAATCAAGAGATGATAGAAGTAAATTGAAGCTAGCATAATTTCAGTAAGGAAAGCGAGGCTGAAATAGCTCACGTAAACTGTGAGCTTCAATTCATTCATAATAAACAGCAGAGGAAAAGTAGTCGACGAGAAAAATTCTTGCAGATGAATTCACGGTTTACCTCAGAGTCAGAGCGAAACCCAGATCCTGAAAGCGGATGATCACACTGGGAGAAAATAAAAACAAGGAAGAAAGATATGACGAACTCTTCAAAGAATGTGAGTGAGGGAGACGGTGAGGCAGATCCAGCTTCGTAAAAAATGACAGAAAATGTAGTAGTATAAATTTGAATGCAAAAGTGGTTTTTGTTTGGTTAGAGCGCTCGAAAGAGACGGCAGCAAACATTTGTAGCTTCAAATTTCAGGGATGGAATCCTTGGATTTCTTCGGTAAGTTTGCCACTTCTTTGCACCTTTATTACCGTAATGCCATGGCAGATCTCTTTCCAGTAATTTCTCGGTGTTGACGTAACTGATAGGCGGTTAATTGTCATTTGCTACTTGGTTTGCCGGGGTATGAGGCATTAATGATACAGCGATATGGCAGACCGTAACCGCATTGTATCTCTTTTTTAAGAATTATTTTGAGAAATTACTTCGATTAAATACTACCGTAAGTAAGCTACGGGGTAAAACTGCAAAAGCAGCGCTTCGTATCTGCACATCAAATTTAATAAATTAAAAAATAACAAAAATCTAAAAGAAAGTTATCTTGACAAATGCTAATGCGTAAATTTCTATATTTAAAAGTGTTCCCTAAATAGAACGAGTGATAGAAGGAAAGCCAAGCTATTGAAAACACGAACATCAATTACAACGCAATTATTAGTTACAGGGGTGGATGTATCTACAATTTAACATTTAGCCAATCAGAAAAAGTCAGCCAAATTGGCCCGGTTGGCTGAACAATAGTATATAGTTTACTAATTGGTGGTCAACACATCCCTACCTTGTACAAATTTAAAAAATAAAAAATAAAAAAATCTAGTAATGAGATAACGGGCTAAAAAAAAATATCGTTTCATTCGCTGTGCTGGGCAGGATAGGACAGCGACATTTTAAGTTCTTTTGATGGTGCTGACCCTCATATTTGTGATGAGATCCTTTAGATAGTCACAACGGTTGCGGTGGTAATCATTTAGAAAACAGAGCTGCCTTATTGCTTCCCTTTTCTGCTCCCCTTGATGAACCAACTCTTCATCCTTCTCTTTAACGATCTTTTCCAATTTTCCCATTTTCTTTTCCAGCTGTCTCACCGTTTTCATTAGATTCAGCTTCTCCCCTCCTTCCTTGCTCACCTTGGCTTCTAATTTCCACACCTTCTCTCTTAACAAAAACTCCTGCTCTTCTTTATCATCCAATAGCGCAGTGAGGAAATTCACATTGTCTTTGAGCTGTTTCATTTCACTGTTTCTTTTCTTTATCCAATCCTTTGCGTTCTGAACCTCACCTACCATTTTAGAGACTCGACTTAGTAAGAACTCTTTGTGTTCTTCAAGCTTACCTGCAGCCAAGTCTAAGCCAGCAGCTAACTCTAACCCATTGAGAAGCTCCATTGGTGTCATCTTCATGACTCCGGGCTTCCTAAGTTCATCTTCATAACCAGCAATTTTCTCTTTAAGCATTCCATTTTCTTCTTCATATATTTTCTTTATGATTTTGTAGCTTTCTTTATTTTCATTATGCAACTGTTCTGCAACGTGGATCCTCCGGTACAAGAGCCGGATATGATCTTCTAGTTTCTTCCGGAATTCTTGTGCCAATTCTTCCATTTTCCTTTCTGCGATTTGCCCATTCAACCTGATTTTCTTCGACCAAGCATTTGCTTGTTTAAACTCTTCACTGATTCGGTCAATAGTTTCCGCTTGTTCTTTTATAAAATTCTCCTGGTCAGCAATCTTGCTTTCTAACTTGACGTTCAAGCTTTCCATTTCTGCCAAGCTTTCTGAGTATTCCTTTTTGTTTCTCTGGTTTTCTAACTCGAACTTGATCTTCTGTTCCTTCATAATTCTCTCCTGATCAGCAATCTTGCTTGCTAATTTGACTTGGAGCTTTTCCATCTTTTCAAGTCTTTCTGAACTCTCTTTTTTGTTTCTCTCACTATCTGCCTCCAACCTGTTTTTCTCTTCCTTCAAAGAGTCTAACTCTAGTCTCAGTTCGTTAACTTTTGCTGTTAAAGCCATAACCTGTACAGAAGCTCCATGTTTACCACTCTCGTGTTCCCTTATTATAGCAGAGAGCTCATCCCCTCTCGCCGTCATCGCTCTTTTTAGTTCAAGATTTCTGTCCTCGAGAGATTTGATTTCATCTGCCATACGGTTAATTCCATAATTCCTATTTCTTAACTGCTCTTCCAATTCATTCTTCTCGTTGCATTGAGATTCCACCTCCAGTTCCAGGTCCTTTATCGTAACAAGTAAACGTTCTTTCTCTTGCAGAGCTCTATCTTCAACTGCATCCTTTTCGGCTAGCTTTTCCTTCATATCTGGTATCTTAATCAGGTATTGGGATACTTCTTCCCTTCTCAATTCCATCTGTGCTTCTAATTCCTTTTTCTGCTTCTGTAGGGAATCTAGATTTTGCTTCACAGTATTAACCTGCTCCGTCAAGTCCTTAACTTGGTTCTCTGCTTCAATTCTGTTAGATATCATCTCTTCTTCCATTTGAGCTTTCTGGGTCCTCAGAGATTCGACCTCCAGTTCAAATTTGTTGATCTGTGCCATAAGTTCTGCAATATTAGACATTTCATGGCTCTCCATGTTCTTGAGTTTCATTTGCAGACTAGATACTTCACTTACTTTGTCTCTCAACAACAATTCAAGCTCCAAAATTCGAGCGTGCAGCCCTATATTCTTTGCGCTTAGTTCCCCTTTATGTTGCTTCAAGCTCTCCACCTCTTTGTTTTGGCAAGTCAATTGCTTCTCTAACTCCTCTATCTGAGTTAACAATGCTTGAGTTGCAATAACTTCCTGCGCATCAGCAAGAGAAGAACGTTCCTTTTCTGTTTCGCCTAGTTCCTGCTTAGGGGTCTCAGGAAAATTCTGTTGTTCCTTTTCTGATCTTCGGATACTAACTTCTATCTCCTCCGAGGAAAAGTACTCTGAGTCTGAGCTAGATGATGACAAAGAAGAAGCATTTCTCCCCCTTCGGCGAGGACCTAGTTTCCCATACTCTCCAGTAAGACGATCATATAGCGCATACAGTGACTGGTACTGGTTGTAGAAGTCCGCAATTAGTCCCACTAGTTCTGTCTCTTCTCCAGAGTCTTCTGAGTTGCCATCTTTTTTGGTTTGTTCCTCATTCTGAATAAGCTTCAAGATTCTAGTGAGGTTGTTATCAATACCTGAAAAAATATACATACATATATATATATATATATATCAGTAAATAGATTCGAAAGTATTTCAAAATCAAATATAACATGACACTGTTGTGGTTTGTGCTCCTGTTACCAAAAGTAACAAATGTAAACAGGACAACTTCCCTTAAAATTTTTTTCCCCTAGTTATATAGTAATTGGTTTCATTTGAGAGAATTAATGAATGTGCACCTTTTTTGGTTTTTTTGAGTTCTTCAGCTTTCTCACGATCAAATTGAGTGGCAAAGGACTTAGCCAACTCCCTCCAGCGGTGTTTGGTCATATTTCTACACTTAATTTTCAGAAACATGACAAGTCAGGAACTCCACATTATCAGCATAAATGACCAGGAATCTTAAAATTTAAGACCATTTTGAAATGACATGTCAATAAATATATAATATCCAGTGTAATCGACAATTGCTTAGCTTTTGGTACAACTCATATTCACTTAATCCAGAACTTTGTGCAGTAGTACTAGTAATTAACTAGGAGATGTAATTAGAATAACTGAAAAACATGATACGAGAGAAATGAAATATCCTTGTCTGAACCCAAATAGGTCAGTTACCGAGTGTTAAAAAATTAAATAAAACAAAAAGACAAGATAAAGAAGGAATTGCTTGGAAAGAAAGAGAGGGCCAGGAACAAACTAATTCTAACAGCTCCAAATCATTAAAAGTTAGAAGCAAGGCTTAGTGGAGCAGAACAAACTAATTCAAACTTATAAATTAGTATCTGCGCTTGTACGTGTTATATATATATATATATACTTTTCTTTTATAATCATATGAAATATGAAATGTGGCTCCATTAATTTGAGGCTTGGGCCATGTCAACACTGCTGATAGCATCCATTAATACGTAAGAAAGAAAATACAAAAAACGATAAAGACAAAATTGGAACCAAAGAAGTATTTTGCCTGCAGCTGGAACAGCTAGCGACTCATTCAATCAATTTTGCTTAAAGCATGCCCCAAATCATTCCAAACACTATATAATAACTGGCATGTGTTTGTTCCTCCCATGCCATCGTTTTCTGTGCAAACATTTTACAATGAAATCCATCTATGTAAAAGTGCATGCGACGATGATTAAAATTTGATAAGGTTTAGAAATGTACTTACGAAAAGTATAAGATTTCCTTAAATAAATTGTCATCTTAATTATCAGGCCCTGTTCTAGGTGAAGAAATTAAAGAATCATTATTTATTAATTAATTACAGAAAACATGAGAAGACTGACACGGAGATGAATGAAATAAAGGAAAAGCATTGAAAGAGAGCATTTCAAGTTTTAGGACAGAGAAAAGCAATAATCCCCAGCTTATGCAATGGCGCCCCCAAAAAAATCTAGGCTCATTTTGCATACACGATGAATAAACAAACAAAATGCTGGTTCTTCACAGAATGCACAATCATATTAAAGGGAAAAAATCGCAATTCAGGACCTTGGAATTTGAATATTATGTCTAACATTTATTCATTCATTTTCATAATTTGGCTTTCTGTTGCGAACATTTTTATATTTTCTCATTTATCCCTTTTTGCTACATGAATTCATGCAAATCCAAACAATAACGATTACATTCATTCTCCTGATAGAAATTCAAGGAACGGAAATGAAAGCAAATCCGCTTGCAATAAATTCAATTCCTTTTGTTTCTATCTGGATAAGATATAAAAGCTTTAAAGAGAAAGTGGTTACACTACCTGCCCTGGGGATGGAACTCGATTTCATCCAACCGATTCGACTATGGAATATCCAAAAAGAAGGAAGAATAGAATTAAGTCTGCAATGGAGGGAAAAGGAATTTTTTGCAAATTTAGGGGGAAATTATATCAAAAAACCAATAATTAGTATACTATCCCGCGTCTGTGCCTGTCCTCTTCATGAGGTGGAGGTGGAAATTTTGGCGTATCTTCCGATTAAAACACCCTCTCATATGTAATATTATTACATGTGAAAACCACATCTTCAATTTCTCCAAACGCGAGCGCGATATAGAGGCTAGCCAAATTTCTGCAGGGTGGATCGCGATCCACCTCCACGTGACTCACTGCCCGCGCTTATTTGTCCAGAGAACGTGAGTTCGAAAAAAACAAATCATGATATCATTTTTGAGAAAATAAATCAGATTATCGGAGACAGAGTATAAACTTAATATTGTGTAAAATATTACGTAAGTATTTTCTTAAAAACATACTATTAAATTTAACAATTACACAATAAATAAACAAATGAATAAATAATTTTCGAGGGCATACGCCTATACCTTTTAGAGAGTAGTCAGTAATATTATATTGTCGTTCAAAACATGAGTTTCTTCCGTTCTTGTGTAAAATTCAGAAATAGCTGATACAGTAATTTCAAGAAAATTTAACAGTTTTAGTTTTCAATATAACCCAAACTTGCCACAATCCATTGTTAAAAACTTAAAAATTCACATAAAAATATTCATCTTTTACACTTTTTTTTAATCACATTTTTACATTTGTTTGTTATTCTAGATAAAAAATAAGCTTATTTGACGAGAAACAAGGGATATCACAAGTGAAGCCACGTATAAAGAAATTCAATATGTGTTATAACGGTATCTACTGTGCATTTAAACTAACTTCTCCATGCTGCATTCTATCACGTTTTGCTCTCTTAAGCTAGTTGCTATTTTTATCAACTGAATGCATAGTTTTGGATGAAACGACTGAGAACCCCTTTGAATTGTTTTTTTTTTTTTAGCAGAATCCTTCTTAAAAAAATAAAAATTTGATTGGTTAAGTGCTGAGTGGCCATAAAATTTGGAGTGAGAAAATATCATGTAAGCAACCAAAGTAACTGAAATAATAGATGTATATTAGCCATCTTCAGCATAAGCAATGCCTGTAAATAATCCACGACAGACAACCCTGCTAATATATATATTAGGCAAAACAAACACCTTTTGTCATGGTCTTGTGAACTGTGAACCTAACTAACTTAAATTTACCACCAAAAAAAAAAAAAAAAACCAATAGGTGTCTGCCAGCCTGCCACCCAGTCTTTAGGTATAACAAACTAAATTTCTCGTAGAGACAGATTAAAAAATAATCAAAAGAAAATATTAAAAAAATAAAGAGATCAAGTTGAATTATCAATATATATATATATAAAAGTTAAAAAAATTAATTATACTTTTAATTTTTAGAATTTCACATAAAATTTTAAAACATTTCTATAATTTAAAACATTAAAAATTAATCTCTATAATTTATAAATATTTATAAATTAATCTTTATAAATTTTAAAATTTAAAATATTAAAAAATAATTCAATAATTTTTTTTTATTTTTTGTATGTATTCTCTAATTGAAGATAATACTACACAATGCATTATCAAACATTAAATGTAAACATTTCTTTTTAAAGGTTATTTAAACCTAAATTTATTAGTGTGAGAGATTAACCTTTTCTAGAAATGATTTAAACCCAATATCACTGCCGTGTGAGAAATTAACTTATTCTATCAAGCCCAACCTTTGTAGGTAATTTTTATAGTTTATAAATGTTTATTTATTAATAAAAATTATTTTATAAATATTGATATAATTCATAATAAAATTTAAAATTTTGAGATTATTTTAAATTTTATATAAAATTATAAAATTTAATAATATAAAATTAATTAACAAAAGTTAAATAACAAGAAATAATTTGTAAACATTTATAAATTATATAAATTAATTTTTAACATTTTAAATTATAAAAATCTTTTTAAAATTTAAGTAAGATTACATGAATTAAAAATATAAGTAAAAAATTTAAAAAATTGAAGGATCAAACAAATTTACATTTACTGGAGAGGAATCAAGACCCGGTCAGACTCATAACTGAACAGCTATCAAGTAAATAATATTAAACAAGGGATATCATCGGGCAAATTTCAATTCGAAATGCCGAAAGACGACACACGAATCTTTTCGGCATATCACGGCGAACAGAATAAAAGCATACTCATCTGCGCTTTCAATAAAATGAAGTTTCTAAACTTCTAACTGTGAATGCCAATTTGTACTTTAAACACAGATTAAAAAACTATCTGCATTCAACAAATGATTTCTATATACAAAAGCAAAGGATGGTGATCGTCGTGGTGCTCATGGTGGAAGAGGCAGTGGCAACAGTAGTAGCAACGACGGTTAGAAATATACTAAATTCATGATGTGAGTAAACAGGTCATAGGATTTTAATCTCAAAAATGGGTTATGGATTAACGTGACAGCTGCTCCTAAATGCTATTAATCCTCAGCAGAAGGCAATTTTTGTTTCTTCCACTTGTAAGCAGCTTCCAAGATCTTGAGATTCGTTGTCTGGGCCTCCTCAGGGAATGAATAGTCTATGTATTCTTCGAACCTGCCAATTCAAATTTTTGTCGAAAGAAATGGAGTTAAAATACAAAAAGAGAGGGTTCAAAAAATAGACTAGAGACAAAAGAAGGTCCAAAGCTACAGCAATCTGTAGACAATTAATAGGCTTGTCACGTAAAGAATGCCAATCAGCTTAGCTACGTGTGTGTTCAAAAAGACTCCATAGCAATAGAACTTCTTATGAACTAAACAACAGATAAACAATGAGTTAGCAACATACCCAGCAGGACCATCCTCAGTTGCTATTTGCCTTCTCTTCTTCAGCCTCTTAGGCAATTTAGACTTAACAAGACTAACGTCACCAAGCTCACCAAAATCAGCTTCTATTTTGAGCCACTCATCTAATAGCATGGCTCTCTCTTCTTTCAATTCTGGTGCCGATGTTCTGAAGTAATTAACGGCTCTCTCAAACACCCCTGATGCAGATACACAAACCAAAAAGTAGAGAATTAGAAATTTTCCATCTTCAGCTCAACCTGAAACAAAAGTAGCGTAGTGATGGAATCACGTACTTCTAGCACGTTGAATACATTGCTTCTTTTGTTCATGTGCTGAAACACTGTCATCCTCATTCATAGTGGATGCTTCAAACTTTGCATGGCTTATCCATACCTTCAGGTGTTTTGTTCGGTCAAGAAGTCTCTCATACAGCTGTCTTGTTCTATCAAATTCACCCTCAGCAATCTCAAAGTCAATGTATGCCTGTCACAGAATCCAAGTAGGACAAGGAATGAGAAAATAGAACGAAAGGAGCAACCTAGACACCACAATTGTCCCTACTGACCCATTTCACAAATGAAGCGTCCAATGGCAGGTCAATAGTGGAACTGATTTTTTGGACTACTTTTTTATATATGTATGTGTGTGGTTGTCGGTGGGGGGGATGGAATCAAAATATTAGTCACAACAGCATGCTTAATATCAGTTCAGTTCTGCGAAGATCTGATTTTTGGAGGTAAAAAGTTAAGCTGAGAAACAAATTACAAATATAGAATATAGATCAAACAACTAAATATGGGCATGTCCTGAAGTTGAATCAGATAAGAAATATATTTTATCCTACCTTCCATAATAGCTCTGGCATATCAAGAGTTGGTTGGGAAATTGCAACCTCAAATAGTGCTCTAGCTCTCTCGGTCTCACATAATGATCTCTCCAGTTCTGCATACTTGCTCCATGCATAGCAATTTTCAGGCGAACACTCCAGGTACTTCTCATACAGTTTTCTACACCGATCTATATTACCAAGCTGGAGTTCTATCTCTATATATTTCTTAAAGATCTGTAGTCAATTAAAAAAAAAAAAAAGCAAAGCTGTGTCAGAAAATAACACATTGCAATGGAAAAACATTATTATATTTGCATCTACCCATATATTACCTTATCTTTAGGAGCCTTTCCAATTGCATTTCCCAATATCTGACGAGCAGCCTTGAGATTCAGCTGACGTATTTCAAACTGTGATGCTAGAAGCCATATTTTTGCAAATGAAAACTTATGATGAGGAATGAGTTTGAGACACTCCCTGTATAATTTTAAATCCATAAAAAACATCAGTAGGGTCAATAGGATAAATCCACTCATTCTAAAAGTGCTAAAGAAAATAATAAAAGTATGCGAAATATCAGCATGTTGACTACAATTAATTGATATGCCGTAGGTCGTCATTGATGCATCCATCCAACTCACCGGAATTTGGAAACGAAGTTGACTGCATAAATGTGCATATTTCACATCTGAGCATATTTTAGTAAGACCACAACTGAAAACAAAGCACTGATGCCGTTACCACAAGGGAAGGAAAGAGTTATACATTTGGTCCCCCCCGCAGAGAAGATAACAATGGAAAATTAACTTTTAGGTAGCTAAGAAAACCCTAGAACTGGACATCTTAAAATACAAGCTAATTAACTTCGCCAATATGGCTAACAATAATCTAGTTTAATAGCTCAGCAGCCGCACCACTTTGGAACAGACATGCAAATATTCGGTATTCCTAGTACAGGAAAGCCATGTGCTATTTCAAATTAGTTCCAATATACCATGTGCAGCTAAGCGAAATGAAATGGCAGATGGATCTTAAAGCTTGTAGAAAGAACCATCATCGTAAAACATATCTTCATTAATACAAACATTATACGACGCTGATGCAATAGTTTTCATCTATCCAAAAACTTACGTCATGATAAATTGTACTGAATTTATCGACATAACATACACCATATCACAGAAGCTGCATATAAAGAAAAGGCTATGGACAAGATTTAGCAAAAGCATGTATGGACGTAACCTCATTAAGGTATTACATCCTTTTTTTTCCTTCACCAGTTTCCTCTTTGCACAGTTGCAGAATTTTTAACAAAGGAAACAGATTCCTTAGAAGTAAGCCTAATATTACTACCAATTCCCACAGTTCAAGTTAGCAAAACGACATACCTATATACATCTCTGGTTCGATCTGCATCTCCGGCATCAAGTTCTTCATAAAGCGCATAATTTATCCTACGTTATGGATAAACATTTTTCAGAGGAAGAAGTAAACTACCACATAGATAAAATCATAAAATGGAAAAGAGGATTCAAATCAAGCATACCATAAATAAATATAACGTTGCCAATAGCGTTTCTCCTCAGCAGGAGGAACATTGGCTATTGCTCTCTCATACACTTCCCTGATTCTATCTTTATTGCCCACACTTTCTTCCAATCTTATATAGTCAAACCAATTATCATAATTGAGAGGATTCTTTCTCGCTTCATCTTCGTACTGAAATCTCCTTTGGCCAACAATGGCATCTTCAATACCTTCCTGGTCCCCGTACTGCTTCTCAAAGGCCAGAAACTTCCGGTACAAATCTTCAGCCCTTCCCTTGGGAATATGATCGAGAGAAAATTTATAGATGCACCTAGCACGCCCTGTCTCTTTACATCTTTCCTCAAATTCAGCAAATGCAACAAAGAGTTGCTCTGCTTCCTCATCATCTGCAAGCTTCTCCACTGCTCTCTCATAAACATCCCTTGCCTTTGGTACCTCCCCATTCTTCATCTCAAACTTGGCATAGCGTATCCAAGCGCCAACCCTTGGATGGCACTGTACAAATCGCTCAAAAATCCCTCTAGCTCGCTCAATTTCATTATATCTTAACTCAAACTTGATGTAAGAGAGCCATGCTTGCTGGTCAGGCATCCAGCTCATCCACCTCTCAAAAACTTGCCTAGCACCGGCCACATTGCCAAGCATTTCCTCCATGTGAATGTATTTATACCATAGTTGATCAACTCTAGGCAAAAGAGTAACTGCCCGGTCCCAGACATTCCTGGCATGGTTGATGAACTTGTTCTTCATCTCTACCTCAGCATACTTAAGCCACAGGGTATGGTTCTTGTAATCTACTTCCAGTGCTCGTTCCCAGACGGAACGAGCACGATTGAAATCTTTCTGTGACTCTTCCCACTGAGCATACTTGACCCAAACGCTCGTGTTCCATCGAATACGTCTGATTAAGTCCTCGAATTCTTTCCGTTTGCGTAGACGATACTCCGATAGCTCAGTTGCATCAGTAATCTTCTGTTTCGGTGGCCGGATTTCAGCCTCTTGCCGCTCACGAGCCTCCCGTAGAATCTGCTCTGCTGTGATTTGTATAGGAGCTGGGGTTTTGTTTTTAACCCTAGTTGGTCGAGGGAGCTTCACCTCCGTGTCTTTCCGAGTCAGGTAGCCGAGGGTTGGGTCTGAGTTTTTGAACGAAGCCATGACTATGGATTTTTCCGATAACGGCTTCACGGAGGAGGAAGACGGTTCTTTGCCCAACGGCGCAGTTGCGATATGCGGTGTGGGTGTTGATCCAGATTTTCTCTCTTTACGCTTCTACTCAACCGACGACCAAACCTACCGCCTAAATAAAAAAAAAAATCACAAAGCAGCCGACTACAATAGAAGGGGCTCGGGAAATATTTTTACAGGACACCAAATCCTAATTTTTCTTTTAAAAAAAATTGTACAATACTAATCCTAATCTTATTCTATCTAACAAATTAATTTTTCAGGTTTTATAGTAATTTTCACTTAATTTAACATTAAATTTTATCAAATTAATAAACTGATTATATTTTAAAATTAATTGTTTAATTTTAACCTTTTAAATAAATAATTTTAGTCAATTCATAATTAATTAACAATAACAATTATTTTAAAAAAAATTAAGAATATAATTATTAAATAAATTAAAATAATTATTTTTTAAAATATTTATAATAATTTATTAAAAATCACATAAATAAAACATATATACATAAATAATAAATCTAAAAATAATAAATATATTTATGAAAGGTATAATTTTTTAGTTCCAAACATATGTATAAACAAAATTAAGAAAAACGAATATTAATACATAAAAATAAATTAAAATTTTTAAAAAAAATTAATTTTTTTAATAAATATCTTTGTACAAAACTAAAGCATAAAGTAAATTAATAATATATAATTATTTTCATATATTAAGATAACACAATATTTAAGTAATTGAATTAATTAATAAAATGATTCGGTCACTAAATAACATAGTATATAAATTCACAATGCTTTAGTTGATTAGTTTGATTTTTATTGATTATAAATAATGCAAAATTGAAATTGAGCAACAAAATTTGATTTGCTTTGCTTTTGATTGTGTATTTTGGTTGGTTAATTAAATTTTACTCAACCTTAATTGATGCAAAAAAAGTAAAATCATGGTAAACCTCTTCCTTAAAGGCTCAAAGAAATTAACTTTACTTTCCACTTATTAATAAAAAAATAATAAAATATCTAAATTATAATTATATAAAATGTCAATAAACAATATACTGAATATAATGTTACATACTATATAATTTTTACACAACTATATGTATATGCATAACAAAATAAAAATAAGAAAAATGTCTAAAATATCATTTTAAAAGTGTAAAGTTTAATTCAAATTGTATCGAATATTATTATAGTCTCAAATTAGAAATTAGTTTTTTGTCGAATTTTTTAAAATTTGATAAAAAGTATTTTTATGTTTATGATTTTATTTAATTAAATTAAATTAATTGTAGATATAAAATTTAGTAATAAGTCTGTGTTTTACAAATATCAATGATTAAAATAAAAATAAATAAATATGAAATAAATAATATGAAGAACACGTGTTTTTATATTAAAAAAATATTGTATACGGTTATTACTTGTACAAGTATACTTTTATACTTTGTCTACAATGTAAATAAAGCAATAATTAAATTTAATCAAGTTAATAATATATACCAAGTTGATAAATATGACTTTCCAAACCGAAAATGTCATTTGCATATTTGTTCATGTATATCTAATTTATATACTCGATATGTATTAATTATTTACTAAGTAAAACAAGAGAGGTAAAAAATAACGAACAAAAAAAATTAAAAGTATTTGTAAACAGAAAGATATATGTATAATATTATTGTAGCTGCTGGTGCTCAAACTATAGCTCTTACCCTCCTCTTATCTGCTTTTGCATCCAAGTGCATCGCCACGTGGTTACCAAGCAAAACTCATGAACTCGTACGCTAAGTGATTGTCACATAAACAGAGAGATGAGACGAAACAGAAAAGAACCTCGATAAGTATTTTTATTATGCTTCTCATATATGTACAAATGAGTTTAAAAACTCTAATCAACTAACAGTTTCAAATTCTATTGAATCGTCCCAAACCACCATAAACTTCAAACTCCCACAAATTTTGTTGGTTTAAGATTTTACAGAACCGAACCAATCAACATCCTTAATTAACAAAATGCAGTATAATATTATAATATGTCACAATGCTCTTTACTTGAGCAAATCATTGTTCCCAAGGATCAAATTCTTTATCTGATCATTATTTTGTAGGATATTCTTGATCAATCACGTTTTTTTTTTTAGTGAATTCTTCAACAACCTCCGTAGAGTGAAGTTGTTTTATGTCGATTGTTGGCTGAGTTAGAGCTTCAGAGCAAGTCTAATATGAAGAGAGAAATAAGCCAATTTAAGATATTAAATTTATAGGCCTCAAATGTAAAAGTGGAGAGAGAGAAAAAAAATATGTGTATGAATGTATTTAATATACAATATAAATAAAATAACATATCATAATTAATTGTAATTTGTAATTGTGTTTTTTTTTTACTAATTAATACAGAAAATAACTATTTAATTAATATAAGTACTTGACATAACAGTATAAAATTTATTGTAACATCCCAGTATTATCAAACGTTTGTTATCTAAAAAAAAAATATTGGTCAAGATTTTGATTTGTAGAAAAAGTATAATAATTTAAGAAAATAAGAAAAATTAAAATAAAAACATAAAATAAAATATTTTTAAAAAATGTATTAAGTAAAAATATGACAATTAAAAAATAATTATTTTCATAGAACATTGACTGAGGATAAGAAATATATATATATCTTTCGTTAAAATACTCGAATTGAAGAAAAGGTAATGAAAGCAAAACAGGGATGACAGTGAAAATGAAGAGGAAGGATAAGAAAGGAAGAGGCATGACTTGAGTTGGTGGCAATAATGAAATTTGGGATGTGGAGATTCTGGCAGCGGCGATAGTGAAGGCTGGCGATTCCGAAGGTACTGGTGGCGGCTTGCGGCAACAGTGAAGGAACCCTAGCCACCTCATGCAAATGAAAAGTGAATGTGTTGAATCTGATAGATTTAATACTGGTGTTTTTTTTTTTCAAATCAAATATAGTATTTTTTTAATTTTTCTTATATTTTATTTTTAAGTCAATCAAATGCACTTTAAAAAAAATTGTAAGGCTCATCTAAATAAAAAATATCATAATAAACTCATACAAATATATAAAAAATTAAATTAAAAAACTGTAATGAGTAACATCATTAAATATGCTGTAATAGGACGCATTTGACGTGGCATAAAAGCAACCAGAGCTGTATAGCGACTACTGTATCTATGACTTTGACCCAAACGGCAAGAGTGAAATTACAAATTATAAAATATCAAAAATTAAGAACCATAATCGTCTCCCGTGATGCACGCCTATTAACATCTAGGTAGGTTGTCATTTCCCATTTATTATTTTGTGTATGAAAGTGAATTCTGAAGAAAAATTGTTTCTTTTCATAAACAGAGACAAAAACCAGAGAGTTAAGGTGGGACAGAATTACAGAAGACAAAATCCATTGTAACGGAGGTTCTTCACCTCTGCGATCCCCACCATTGACATGAGATGGCTAGCTTTCTTCGCCACTTATGCTTATTGACGATTGATTTAAGGATCTACTTTTTTTGTCAATCGGATACTAATTTTATGATATATGATTTTTTTATGTGAAGGATCTACTAAGAAATATTATTTTACGATTGAATTTTCAATTTTCTAAATTATAAATTATAATCTAGACAATCAACTTTATTTACTTATTATTATTTAAGAAAATCAAATAGTTACAATGCGCGTAACATGTTCATGTATGATAAACCATCCATTAATATTCAATGACTCTTCGTCATTAAGAGTAATATTATTATTATTATATAAGAATAAAAGAAAAATATTTATTGTAAATAAAATGTCTCTAAATAGAATCTAAAACCACACAAACACGCACACATCTTACCAAAATAATTTTAATCGTTACAATATCAAATTAATGCCGGTGAAAATGTATCGTTTGACGTTTGTAACCTAAGACTCGGCTACACAATGAATGTTTCTTTGATACTATGAATGTTGTGTACCGGTATTGTTGTATTATTAAATTTTATTATTTTGATTTTCACATGAATCCGTGTATGATCAATTTGGAGTAACTATTAAGGAGACAAAAATTCGACGTGTAAACGATGAAGCATTAAAGATTAATCTCGAACTTCCATATAAAAAAAGTTAATCTGGAATAATTGAATCACCTTGCTTCTTAAGATTTAGGCAAGGAATTAATTTTTTTAATATATAAATGCCAGAATTTCTAATAATGAGATTTTTCCTAATGATGCTTAAAGTTTATATGACATAGAATAAAGGGTTGCAATTACAGCAGATGAAAAAAGAAAAAGTAGTAAATCAAGTGATGAACCATAAACGGCATTAAGATGAAGATTTTATATGGTGAGATTGAACCCAATTATGAACCCCATCCCTTACGCCGTTATCTTTTTCATGCTTGGTTTGTATGAGCATCTCCCTGGCCGATTGAAGATACCCTATTGTTCGTGTAATTTCTCTTACGGTTTCTCAGCAACAACACCGGTGATTTTTCTACACAGTTTCAGGGTTGCCTTCTTCGGCGTAAGTCCTTTCTCGCACTCTCTTCACTTCTTCATTGTGCTCCTTTTTGGGGTAAGCCTGTCTGCCCAATTCACATGTGATGGCTCCTTCTCCGTATGCAATTTTCTTAAAAACAACCGGAAGCATCATTCTTTTTCTTTCTTTTTTTAATTTTTTTTCTTCGTCTTTTCATTAATTTTAATGATAACACAGCATGTTTCATGAATTTGTATGATTATCATTTGATCAATCGACTATACATCTAATGTCTATCTTCTGTAGCGTTGAAATGCTGTTTAGGATATCAGTTATGATGTTCTATTGCTGAAAAATTTGTTTCATTCTCGGTATTCTCATGCCTTATATGTTTTCATACAGGAGAACGGTGCTTAGTTTTCTTTTCCCTCCTTAAATTTTATTTATAAATGAAATTTACTGCAATTTCATTAAATATATTGCGATTATACTTTCAGTGGTGATATAGTCTAACTGTTGTTTTACTATCTATGGCTGGCAGAACTTAAGTTTCTCTGAGGGATAATAGCAATAGCATTTCAGTAGTTTATTACATGGTCCTCGCCGGCAATGTGCCAGCGGCTATGGAACAATAATTGATCAGGGGAAGTCAGTTTTAACAGCATGGATGAAGAAGTGGTTGGTGATGCAACGCCATTGGAGGTGGCTGAGGGTGCGGAACATCAGAGCATAGAGGATGAGTATTCACTCAGACCTGAAAGCTGCAAAATGTTGAAACCACAAGATGTTCTTATACCTTCTGAGGCTGACTACTCCCAGATCCCACCTCAGGAATATTGTGATACTCGACAGGGTAAAAATGTAATCGACACAATTGGCCATGTAACTACATCTGAAGATCCACGTCAAAGCATATTATTGGATGATGATGGTATCATGGAATTAATTGTGAGGTACAATGGTTCAACCTTAGATATTGGTACGTCAAACAATCGAGAAAAAATGCATAACTGGCAGAGCCACTGGCGGCATCTTCATCAACTAGCTGGTGATACCAGATGCAGAAACCTTGTTCAGGCTACTTCTAGTGGCTGGGAGGGTATTGGGTCCACATCTTTCCCAGAGTTATTACCTAAAAAATCACTCAGTGATGATCAGAGCAATATCATGCAACACTTGACAAATGCTGAAAGTAAAGGGAGTGCAGGCGATGTTCATGGAGGAATACGAACGAAAATGATATCCAAGTCAGGATTTTCTGAGTATTTTGTTAAGAATACATTGAAGAGTAAGGGATGGGTATGTAAAGGCCCAACCTCTGATGGCTCCCGTGTTGAGCCTAGAGACCAGAATCAGATAAAGGCTGGCATTGGTACTCAGGTGGATTCCAACGTGTCACTGAGCTTTGGTTCCATACCGCCATATTCCTCTTCCTCTAATACTGATGCGCCAAGACTTGGGGGGTCTGACTGTGATGGTGTGACTTTGAGAGAATGGTTGAAACCCGGGTGCAATAAAGCAAGCAAAGTTGAACGCTTATATATATATAAAAAGATTGTGGATCTGGTGGATAGCTCACACTCTCAGGGAGTTTCCTTGTACAACCTAAGCCCATCTTACATTAAATTGATCCCGTCAAACCAGGTTATGTACCTTGGTTTACCTATTCAGAAACAGATGTTAGATAAAGTTGTAAACTTTGAAGTTCTTCACTTAGATAATTCTCTTTGTAGAAAAAGGCCATCAGAGCAGGTGACAATTCTATCTCATGATATTTTGTCAAAGAAACACAAATTCAATGAAAATGCGAGAGTTGCAGAGGTTTGCAATCAGTTTCTTCCAAGATCCGATTTGTATCTTCGTCCTGATAGTGATAGGAATGTCAATGCGATTGGATCACAAGATTATTACAATGAATCTGTGGAGGATATCCAAATTTCTGGGCATGGTATTCAGAGAATGTCCTGCTTCCCTCGTATATCTAATGCAAGCTTGTTGCAGTTGACATCTGTAAGTGCTAGAATGGAAGATGAGTGGTACACAAGTCCTGAGGGAGGTTGTACAACATCATCAAATATCTACTCTCTGGGCGTCCTTCTTTTCGAGGTGTGTATACTTGTTGACAAGTGTACCTATTTGTCATTTATATGCAATTTCTGATTAATGTTTTAAATTGTCCGCTGTTGAAAATTAAGATGTGTTTCTGAATTGAAGTGCATATATTTGAAACCTGCTTCTTTCTGTATGTTGATGTTCAACATGGCTCTCTTCCGTTGCTGTTTGTGAATCTTAGTAGAACATGACTGTTTGTGGGTTTTTTGTTTTGTTGTTGTTGTTGTTTTTTTTTTTTTTTTTTTTTTTTTTTTTTTTTGCTTTCCCTGTTTTGATTGGTAGGTCAGGCACTTATACATGATGGGATTTGAATCCAGGATTTAACTGTCTACCTTATCTCTAAACAAGGAAGGAAGTTCCACTGGATCTAAAAGCCGTTATCCATGGCAATCTGATTTTAATATGAGATTAACTTGTGCCAGGGAATACTTATGTTCGTTCTGCCTTTTTAATGTCAAATACACTTCTTAGACATCTTGCTGGAAATCATAGAACAATCGGTGTTTATTTTGGTGTTCTTTGGCTGACTTCAAAGGATATCTTTTTAATGTTAGAGAACACCGATTAGGTCTAGTGTTGTCCTGTCAATTTTAGATGACAGTTTGTCATCTGAACTACATTAAGCGTCGCTTTCACGAGTATAAGCAATTTTGTAATTCTTATCATTCTTTCATGTTTTGCACTGGATACTGAATCTTGGGTAGCCTTCTAGATTTCACTAAATCTTAACATGTAATAACTTTTCCATTTTTCAATCTGATCTCGTTTTGAGATTCCAATTTCCTGATCAATTGAGATACTACTCATAAGCAAGTTAGTGCCAAAATCCCTCATCATCAATCATGAGATCCATAACTTGTATTAGTTTTATTGACTGCAATTTGATCCATAGTTTGTTTTGAATGATCTTGTGTTTTTAATTGAATATAAATCTGTAATTGATTCTTACTGTAACAATTCAATGGTCTCAGTGAGCATCAAGTCATCTATTGATCAACATATTTTTTATTTTTCATTTTTTCCAGTTACTTGGCCGTTTTGACTCTGAAAGAGCACATATTGCGGCAATGTCAGATCTTCATCATAGGATTCTTCCTCCTGTTTTCCTGTCAGAGAATATTAAAGAAGCTGGATTTTGTCTTTGGCTTCTGCATCCTGAACCATCTTCACGTCCAACAACAAGGTAATACTGAAATCTCTTATATCCTAGTTAAGATCAGACTTACTTCAATTACTCTTATAAGTTAAATTGTTTTTGCAAGCATTGGATATAGATATTTTTCATTTGTTTCTTTGATAAACATAATTTATAAAGATTCAAGAAAAACTTACACGGACATCTTGACAGTTGGCATGCCAAGTATTCTTTTCCTGCCATGGCTAGTATTCAAATAGGGTGGAAGTCTTTGTTTGAGTTCAACAATTTTATTGTGTGAAATGTATTTCTATTCACCATTATTTGTCATTATAATTTACTCGATTATTGATTATGAAGTATTATTCGATATATTTTCTCAAATGATTAATTAAAATATTTTCTTTCTAACTACTGGTTGAGCCTACGGACCTTGAACTATTTACTCTTACCGGTCTGTTTTTCAGAACACTGATAGACAGAGCTGGAACCTTTGATTTCTAATATGATCAAACATGTTACCTTTTAACTGTACTGAGGGTGATGTTTTAAAAATCGAACCGAATATTGACTCGAAAAGATTATCGATTTAAAGGTCTATTGGTTCAACTATCAGGTTATTAGTTGAACTGGAGAAATTTAAAATTTATTTTAAATTTTATAAAAATATTTTACATAAGAATAAGTATAATTTATTTTATTTTTATAATAAAGATAAAATAAATCACATTAAAATTCTATATATTTTATTACATAGACAAAATTGTATGTGTGTGTGTGTGTGTATATATATACACCCTATTAATTATTGCATATACAACCTTTTTGAGTTTGCTTACTTCTAGCAAGATGCACGTATGCCTGTAGACTATGGAGTTTGCTCATTGTTCACTATGTTACTTAATGGGCACATTTTTGATAGTTTTAAGAGTGTTTTTTAGTTAAAAATTATTAATTTAAATAATTAGCATTATACATAAAATAAATCTTTTTTTTTTTTTTTTATGAAAGAAAAAAATCATAAACAAAATTATGGTGAGGGACTTGAAACTACAAGTTAAATAAATGGCTTGAAGACTTGGAGTTCTCTTTTTTAGTCCCACATTGATGAGGAGTCAAGATCTCCTCTCACTCTACATCAATAAACATGAGAGAGGCTCCTTCTCTGGGAATGCATTATAGTTATGCGTGAGGCCGTGAGTCTTTTGGGAAATGTGTTGCTAAAGAACTCCCAATTTATTAGTTTTAAAATTTATTTATTTTTAATTTTAAAGTTTTATCTTTAGTAAGACTAGTTTAAGTTGGTTTAATCGGTTGGATTTTGGTTTTTTCTGATTTTTTTTCTGTTAAACTGGATATTGACCAGTTGAAATGTAAAAACAGTGTAACTTGGACCAGCTAAATACTTGGTTTCCGGTTTAACTAGTTGAACTAGCCGGTCTGGCCAGTTTTTACAACAGTAATTCAGGGGCATCCCATCTTATCTAAACTATTTAGAATTTTTGGGTAATTTAATGAATTTTAACATTAGTTTTTCTATTCTTAGTTCCTTAATTTACTTCTAGTCCTTAACTTATGGACCTCAAATCTCAGTTATAAACTTACATGGTTTCCTAAGTCATAATGTGCTGTTGCACAACAGGGAAATCCTACAATCAGAAGTGATTAGTGGATTGCAGGAGGTGTACAGTGAGGAATTGTCGTTAAGTATTGACCAAGATCATGCAGAATCAGAACTATTATTACATTTCCTCCTCTCGTTACAAGAGCAGAAGCAGAAGGATGCCTCCAAATTAGTGGAAGAAATTAGATGCTTGGAATCAGATATTGAAGAGGTGGAGAGAAGGCATGACGCAAAAAAATCCTTAGTTTCCTCTGCTTTGCAGAATGAGAGTTCATCTCCGAACAAAGAAACTTTGAGGTCATCCCCAATCTCTAATGCAAATGAACTGAGATTGATGAGAAATATATGCCAGCTTGAAAGTGCTTACTTTTCAATGAGATCCAAAATTCAGCTTCCTGAAACAGGTTCTGTAACTCACTCAGATATAGACGTATTGCGAAATCGTGATAAGTGGTATTTGGCTCACAAAGATGAGGAAAAACAAAGTGCAACAGATTCATTAGGAATCTTCTTTGATAGTTTGTGCAAGTATGCTCGTTATAGCAAGTTTGAAGTGCGGGGTGTACTAAGAAATGCAGATTTTAACTATCCTGCAAATGTAATATTCTCTCTGAGCTTTGATCGAGATGAGGACTACTTTGCTACTGCTGGGGTATCAAAGAAAATAAAGATTTTTGAGTTTGATGCACTTCTCAATGACTCTGTTGATATCCATTATCCAGTTGTTGAAATGTCAAACAAATCAAAGCTCAGCTGTGTTTGCTGGAATAACTATATCAAGAACTATCTTGCCTCCACGGATTATGATGGTGTAGTTAAGGTTTGTACATCTTGCCCATGAGACAGTTTGGGTTATTATCTTGACTATGGTAGACATTCTATGGAGCATCCTCTGACTTACGTAGAATGGGTGCAGTTCTGACTCCAAATGCAATATTTTGCTTCAGAAGCTGTGCTTAATGTTCGCTAGTATATCTCATGACTATTTAGTATCAAAATACCAGAGGGTGATGATCCTCCTTGTTTGCTTGAATACATGAACAACATTGATTCACGTACATTTACTGTATCCCTCTCCCCCCTCCCAGAAGCAAGAAAGAAAAAGAAAGAGCAACACACCCACACATTAGGACTTGTGCATGACTATATAAGTTAATAAATATAATTTGTAATACATTTATTGTAAGTCCTGATTTTCAGCATTCCTCATCAAATTATTTACTTGGGTGCATTTTCAGTTATGGGATGCTAGCACGGGCCAAGGATTTTCTCAATTCACTGGACATGAAAAGAGGGCTTGGTCTGTTGACTTCTCTCTGGTATACCCTACAAAATTTGCCAGTGGAAGTGATGATTGTTCTGTCAAGCTCTGGAGCATCAATGAGGCGAGCTCTCTCTCTCTCTCTCTCTCTCTTTTCTCACACACACACAACACACACAAAGAGACACACGAACACGGAAGCATATGGATATGTAGATTTTGCTTGGCATAAGATCAGTTATTAGATAAAAGAAAACTGAGTAAATTTTTTCTTTCTAAAATTTGCAATGCATTTTGGAGTATGAAAAATAATCAGAAAATCAAAATATTGAAAATCACTCTCAATCATACGCTTCCGTATCAAAACTTACTAAAATTTCCCTCACTTAGAAAGAGGAATTCTCGATCTTATTTTGGGCTGAGATGCCTATTCTAAACAAACTCGGTTTTTGGCCTTTCCTTTAAATTGGTAAGTGTGACAGCAACTTTAGCTCAAAATAATCATGACTTATTAGATTGTATAGACAGATGTTGTAACAACTGTGACTTCACTTTAGCTCAATCTAGTGCAAAAAATACTTGGTAGTTTCACCCAAATGATCGATCAAGAGCTAACAGAATGCAAAATCTTTTGCAGAAAAACTGTTTAGATACAATCAGAAATGTTGCTAATGTTTGCTGTGTTCAATTCTCTGCTCATTCCACTCATTTGTTGGCCTTTGGGTCTGCGGATTGCACTACTTATTGCTATGATCTTCGTAATGTTAGAGCTCCCTGGTGCGTGTTGGTTGGACATAAAAAAGCTGTTAGTTATGTCAAATTCTTAGACTCTCAAACTCTGGTTTCTGCATCTACTGATAACACATTAAAGATTTGGGATCTCAATAAAACTTCTTCAGCGGGTCCATCCACTAGTGCGTGCAGCTTAACCCTCTCAGGACATACTAATGAGAAGGTTTGGTTTTAAATTTTATTTATATCAGCAAGAATTTATCTTTCTAAAACCTTCAAGGGTTGGTTTGTCACAGCTATTTTGAGTGCTTTAGAAGTAAAGAATTTAACTACTTTTTTTTCCAAATTGTCACTATCTAAAATCACTTTGTTGGCTGCTGTGATGTACGACCCTAAGGCTGTATATTAAGTCTACCCTTTTTTGTATATATTTTCTTGAATAACTTTTGATCTTTGACAGAATTTTGTGGGCTTATCAGTTGCTGATGGATATATAGCATGTGGTTCAGAAACAAATGAGGTATATATTAACTTTCATCCTATTATTCATTAGATTATTCGTGATTTACCAATAACGAAAATGTTAATTCAACTAATAATTAAGGTTGCTTTAATAGTACTCACGTCAGGAAAGAATTAACTCTGCACAAACCTCTGAAATGACATTATGCACACCCAATCCTTAACATTATAATATTCGTTTTTATCAAAAAAATAATGTTATTGTTTGTAGCAAGTTTTGGGGAGGATAAGCTGTTGGAGTTTTATGCTTGACTTTATGCTACATTACTACATCTATTTTCCTTTCTGGCATGATGTTATGTTTTGTTGCAGGTTTATGCCTACTACAGATCTCTTCCCATGCCAATCACCTCGCGCAAGTTTGGGTCCATTGATCCCATCTCTGGGAAGGAGACTGATGACGACAATGGACAATTTGTTTCAAGTGTGTGCTGGAGAAGGAAATCAGAGTCCGTTATTGCTGCGAACTCAAGTGGGTGGATAAAAGTGTTACAGATGGTTTAAGTTAGTCCTAAGCGATGGATTCCTTTCTGCTTGTGCATTAGTTCCCGCAGTTTGACCTGTGCCACTCAAGCCAGGACCGTCATTTTGCTAGTAGTACATATTCTGATGACATCTTGAGCGCTGGATAATTTGATGTACAAGGGCTTGAGTTTCAGCCATAAAAGATTGGGTTGAGGAAAATTTACAAATTTTTCCAGTCCTAATTTGAGGATTGGATTCAGCATGAGAAAGTTCAGGCTTTAAATCAGAGTTTTAGATTGTCATTTATAGAGAAGGCCTGTTATACTTTTAAATGCCTCAACAGAAATCAGGGAAGCTGGTTCACGATGAAAAAGGCTAGGACCTGAGATTGGGAGTGGCGGCTTCCAAGTGCAAATTCAGGAGTGCACCTGTATATGTCCAAGTGTTTGTCTAGCCAAGACGAATTTTATTGCAGTCCTTTTTAAGTTTTCTTTTTCCTTATAAAGGACTAGCAATTGTAAGGATTGTAGCCAGAGATCAGACCGTCATCACTTTGAAAGGTAATCGTCATGGAAGTTCCCATTGTTTTGTTGTAAATTCCCCCAGATTTGTATATATGATAAAGTCTGTATAACAATCTGACGATGCTCTAATTTACACAGCGCCATTCTCGTGTGGTCGTTCTCCATCGTGCATCCAAAAGTACTATAGGCAACCTGTATATCTCATTGGGGGTAAAATGGAAATAACAATGTTTTCTTATCATTAGTTATTTAATTTTCGAAAGCCAAGGCTCTGTTTATTTTTATTTCTAAAAATGATTTTTAAGGCTTTTTATTTTTTTCCTAAAAACTACAAGTTCTGATGAAAAAGATTTTCTTAGAAAATTAATTATCAAATAAAGATAGTTTAGTACACTTCATAAGATAAAAAGACTCTGATAACTTTACTAAAGAATGGCAAGGTGAGGTGAGCGAGCTATGAGATTAAATCATCTCAAAATCGGAGACATGGCCATGTCTTTTTTATAGGTGCTTAATCCGAGACGTGACCACTTGTTCTTGTTACATATGGGCTCAAGGGGCTCAATCCTAATGGTGACAAGCTTCCTCTTTTCATCTGTGAACTGCTCTCAGAGTCGGAGACGTGGCCACATGTTCTTGCTGTGTATGGGCTTAATGGACTCAATGCCAACGGCGACGATCTCCTTCTACATCCGGTCATCTTTAAACTGCTATCAGAATCTGAGGCATGATCGCATCTTTTTCTGGCGCATGCTGTCATAGGGCTCAACCCATATGGCGACATATTCCCTCTTATAATCTTTAAACTTGTGTCAGTACGGTAGCCTCTTAGTCTACCTGTGCTTAACGATCTAGTTGTCTTTGGTGACTGAATCCCTCTTTTCATCTTCAAACTACGGTTAGTGTTTGAGGCAGATGAGATCAATGTTGCTGGTGACTCGTTCCCTTTTTTCATGGTTAAATTGCTCTTGGAATCCGATGCATGGCCGCTTCTTTTCCTTCTAACTTGGGTTGAATGGCTCGACGCCGATGCTAATTGAGTCCGTTTACTGATCCTCAAATTGCGATCCGAATCAAGGACATGAATTGATTTTCTTCCACCTTGGTTCGAACTTGAAGGCTTCGAATCTAATGGCAACTGATTCCCAGCCTTATTTATCTTCAAACTGCGATCAGATGTCAACAGTGGCAACGATTTTACCGTTCGTAATTTTGCCAGTGCTGAAATATCAAGGTAATATGATTTAGTATATTCCCTTTATGTCAAAACGAAAGTATGATTAGCACTATTCTAGCATATTGATTTCACTCAAAATTCAAAAATACACGAGTAAACTAAGGACAGTGCTTGATCGAATTGAAACTAGAAGAAATGAACCAAAAAAGAAGCAATCTTGTGTTATGGCAATCGCTTGACAAAGAATTTTGAGACAGGAATGTATAAATGTCTAATGTAGACAAGTGCAGGAGTAAACTAACCTTGGTCATTCGTGAATTTCACTTCTGTTCCTTCTTTTATTGTCACAGTTTTCTTCGTAGGAGCCTCGGCACGAAGTGATTGTGTGTCAGAAGAACTAAATGAATTGGTATCAGTTTCTGGGTGTGGATCTTCCACATTGGAGGCATTCCTATCCTCACAATCCTTGTTATGGTTACCATTTTCGTGCCTAGGAGCTGCAGCCTTGGGTGATTCGGAGCTCTTATCTTTAATGGATGAACTACTCTTCCCTCTTTCTGCAACTTTATAAGCAAACATTTCATAGGGTATTTGTGATACTGAGGATAAATTGGATTCCCTGTGGACTGGAAAGTTCTTGAGAAACACTGCTTCTATGTCACAATAATCTACTGGTGGTGACTGCAATTCAAGGAGGTTGAGTTCCGGATTGATGACAAAGTACTCAGTATTCATAGCAAGGAATTTCTTTGTATAGCGTAAAATTCTACAAATAGATGAGAAGGTAGGACGATTCTTTGGGTCAGTTTGCCAGCACTTCTTGATCAAACTGACAAGGTATTTTGGTGAAGGGTAGGGGAAAAGAGGTCTCTCCCCTGCTATACTCCGGTTGGTTCTCTCTCCTTGAAGATAACCATCTTCAAAAGGAACTTTCCCTGTCATTAACTCAAAGCAAATCATCCCAAAGCTGTACACATCAGCTTTCTCCGAGTACCTCGACTTAGATGCAATTCCCTTTTCTTGTAGCTCAGACAAAACCTCGGGGGCGTACCAAATATGAGGTTTCACGTCCTCATGGCTCGTACTCAGACTTCGAGTGATATCATTCTTGACAGATGACAATCCATAGCCTACAATTTTAGCTTGAAAATAACCTTCTTGAGAGTTCCTGGCTTTAAGCAAGATATTGTAAGGGTTGAAATATCCATGATAGATGTTTTTAGAGTGGAGGTACTCCATGCCTCTTGCAATCTGTAGCATAAGATCAACGATAACAGGGACAGCGAATAAAATCTGTCTCCTTGGACCATAGTTCTCCTTCATATAGCTCCACAGATCCTTGTTCACCAACTCCGTCACCAGAAAGACCTCTTTCTTCTCCTCATCATAAAACCCACTAAGGTATTGCAAAATGTTAGGATGAGAAAGCGATAACAGAGTCGTAATCTCTGCTTCAAACGCTTCTAACTCCCCGTGGAAATGTTTTAACGCCAAGTTTTGTCCATTCCATTGGATTTCCTTAAACTCACTTCCCCGTCCTACCCTTCGTCTAACTTGGTAATCCTTTGCCCCTAACAGAATTGCGCTTGGGAAGATTTTCTTATTCACTTTCTCAGAACTGTTTCGGAGTTTCTTAAGTAGCAAATCAGCAAGAAGCTGCTCATTTTTTGTCAAAGAGACTTTAGTACTAGTTTTCTTCTTCTTGAGCGCTTCTATAAGCCTCCATCTATCTTCCGTCCAAGCATTCTCCAGCTGCTTGCAGATTTCACGAGGGATCAAATACTGCTTCCCAAATCTCCATTGAAAAAGTTTAGGGTCGATCCATTCCATGTCATACTTCTTTGTTAGCATAACTTTCTTCTTTTCCTTCTCGTCTTCATCAGTTCCTGAGATCACCCCAGCATTCTCGATGGCCGCGATAACAGCAGGGAAGTGGCAGAGCAAGTTGTGTATGTGAAATTCAACACAGTCCTTGTTCTGAGAGAGGGTGATTGCTTTGCCCCACCAATCCTTGGAATCCAAGCACTGCTTGATGTAAAACTCTCCTTCTCTGAAAACCCTGCAGAGTTCTCTCAGAGGATTCTCCAGGGCTTTCCATTTGCTATTCCTTTCTTCTAGCTGAAGGTTCTGCCTTATTTCATCTGAAATTGTTTCAAATGCCAAGCTGAAGATATCAAGTATCAAGCAACATTGCCGTTGATTGATTTGAATTTCATCACGCAACACCATCAGAGCCTTCAAACTTCCAAGAATCTCTCCGATATGCCGGAACTGTTCCATTCCGGCCACTGCCCGTCCAAGCAACCAGAAGAGAAATTCTTGAGATCAAAAGGAAGGAGCTTTGACAGGTCCGCTTATATGCCACGGCCTAGAGAAATTGAAGCAGAGATTAAATTTGAGAAATCAAATAAATTAAAATTAGAAGAGAAAAATTAATTAACAGGAAGCAAGAAGGAATTGTGCCTGTCCCCAGAAAACTTGCTGGATGATCACTTCCAGGAGGATGTCTGAAACTTGAACGGTTCTCAACGGAGTTGTTGCAACCTCCGCGAGACTGAACAAAGTCATAGGCCAACGAGCCATCCCAACAGTCAGCAAAGAAAGAAAGAAAACAATAAAAATACCAAACTTGATTGCCTGCAAATTACAAAGAGAAAATGACTGACCCGTTCAAATAAAGGAAGAGATAAGAATGCGGGTTTGTTTATTTCCAGATAGGAAGATCAATTTGATGGATTAAAAAAGAAGAAGGTGTTTTTAAGACAAAAAGGAAGGAAAATCCAACTGACAAAGAAAATTAAGACAAAACAAAACGGAAACCCTGGAAGTTTGAGGCTGAGGCGGTTTTCATGGAGAATGTGTTTGTTTTGGTATTTGTCAAGCCTTACAGTTTAGTTTTGTAAGGACGGGCATGGCCATTGAATGCCTCCGTCAATGCTGATATGTTCCCGCGACTTTCGTCTTCCACTCACCACTTTTGACTCTATACTATATATAAAATACACATAAAAAGTCCAATTATTATTATTAAAAATAAAGGCACCTGCCTATGAGTCTAAGGAATGTCAATAGGAAAACAAA
Source organism: Bauhinia variegata (assembly GCA_022379115.2). Taxonomy (NCBI): domain Eukaryota; kingdom Viridiplantae; phylum Streptophyta; class Magnoliopsida; order Fabales; family Fabaceae; genus Bauhinia; species Bauhinia variegata. The sequence goes on from CM039433.1 coordinate 396,740, forward strand.
AGCACACTTCTTTTTCAAGGCTAGTTTGACTTTGACGGTTGACCCACATAATTAAACACTAACCGCTGTTACTTATATTACAGCCTTACACCAACTAAAACTAGATGTCTCACCTCTGGCCCTCCACGTCCTCCCTCAGCCTTTATCTTCATTTATCATTCTAAAGAAAAACAAAAACTGTCTAATCTGCCCTGGTTACACCAAGCATATATCTATTAATTGCACTTTGATACTTCTATTCCTTTGTTTTGTAGTGTTAATGTTCAAAATTGCAATTTTCTAAGTTTGGTGTAGTCTTCAAAATTGAACGTGGATGATGTATCTATTAATTTCGATTTTGGAACCACACTGACTCGTATATCCAGCTAGAATATTCAATTTTGGATTTTCAATATCAAATTTACTAGAGATATTTTTGAACAATAACCAACATGTTTTCGTTGGCATTCTTCTCACATTAGTTCTTCTCTTCTTGGTCGTTGGCGAAACATTTCAATGGGTTCTTGATAATCCCGGTATGAGGACAAATGGGCCTTCAAAGATGCATCAACGTAGCCCAAATATGTTAAAGCCCACAATGCATCTCTTATCCACTGCTATGAGAACTAATGGGCCTCCGAATCACATCTCCCGGAACCGGATACTCCTGTTTCCTCAAACATTTCTGTCGGGCCTCAAATTTAGAAGTGGACGAAAAAAGATAATTACCAAAAGAAAAGACAAACATATATGGCGCCAAAAGGATGACAGACACAGACTGTCAAGGGCTGTGGATGGGAATCTGAAACAAAGACCAGCACAGCAAATCACATGGGTTACACGACCAGCGAAACATACGGATGGACCCCATCACCCGCTAAGGCCTTTGCTTACCGGCTTTACCGGTTCGTTCTCCCCGCCCCTGGCTCTCCTACACGCAAGCACCAATAACAATAACTGTACAAAACCACCTTATAAAGCAGCTCTGCCCTCCTGGATCAACGCTCTTCAGAGTCGAATCTCATTTGTATTATTGCGTTTTCTCGCCCACCCTTCTTTCCCTTGTCTCTCTCTGCGACGCTCTCCGGAGCCTATCGCGGGGAATTCCAGAGTTAAATTTTGCATGATTTAATTTTAAGAGACGTTGCAGAGAGAGAACCCACCCCTTTTTCCCTTTTTTTCAATTGGTAGATTAAATCAGCCTTATTTTTGCCTCAAGGAATTTAAACGATGATTTCCAGATTTTCTTTCGGAGTGATGGCCCTTGTTGCCACTCTCGTTTGTGCTCTTCTCATGCCTGCCGTTGTTCATGCTCAATCCCCAGCTCCCGCCCCTGCCCCTACTAGTGACGGTAACTACTAAAACTCCTCTTCTTTAATACACACGAGCGCATACTGATTTGAAGATTTGCTCCTAGATCTAAGATCCATAATGAAATCCGAATACGCCTTGTTTTCTTATGGTTGCATGCGGATCTGACTTCCTAGTATATATTGCTTTCGTTTTCGGAAACCACTAGGGTTTATATTTATGTTTGAACAGTGGAATTCTCCAAAAGAATCTTGGAAATATGCTTGCATTGCTCCTTTGCTTTCTTAAATGCTGCCATATAAAAGCGAGTGATAATTTTTTTTTTTATGTTCCAGGGACTTCCATTGATCAAGGGATAGCATATACGCTCATGTTTTTGGCTCTGGTACTCACCTATATCATCCACTCCTCCAACTTCTAAATTTGACACAGAAGCTTGGAAGGGGTAAGCGTAGGAAAACATAGAACGTCTTGGAGTGAAACTCAGGAAATGGTGCGAGATTAGTTGGATTTTTCGTGAGGAATTCAAGAGCAAAGTTGTTTTGTGTTTGTGGTTAATGTCATGTTCAATTTAAGGACAGCATTAGACACTGTCGTGTCCTCAATGTTTTTCTCTTGATAGTACAAATTTCTTCTTTTTGCCATCATAAAAAAAACTCACATGCTTTTACAAATGTCAGCATATTTATTGCCCGACTAGAGATGAGAAACCTCTCTTCTTAGAGACATAAATTCCATGTCATCTTGCGAAAGGGTTCTCAATTTTTCAGCTTGACATTTGGCTATATCAGATCCGACCAAATTACATTCTGGTAAGAACTATGAACTGCAAAAGAGAAATAGTGTAACATCCATTGATAAAGATCGATGTCGATTGTTTCCTCCTTCAAACAACTTACACAGCACCAACATCAAAATTATTTGCAGATATTTGAAATTAGAATAGTTCGACGTTGACAGCTTTAACACAATAAAACAGTCGAGAAACGATAGGAAAGGAAGAAGATGAAAGCAGGGAAGGGGATATGTATCTTATCCATGAATTAGAAGTGGCTTTGCAATTAATGGTACCATAAAAATCAACCCTGCTTGCTGCTCGGTTTTGTTTCCTTCAGCTGCTGAGCAACTAGGGAAAACTTCTTCACTTTAATCGATCGAATTAAAACAGCCCAAATCGTGGATAGAGCATAAAGGTAAAATGCATACTGTAATTAGATTAATTAAAAGGCGTAGACAGTGTTTGTTTCGTATATCAGGAGCTCAGGTCATGGCATATCTTCAGTATACTGTTTCTACGCCAAATTGACCGTCAAACTCCGAGGTTCTCCAAAGGTAAGACTTAAAAAGAAAAAATAGAAGAACCAAATGTAAGATGGTTAAAACTTAAAAGCACAAAAGACGGGGGGAAAAATAAATCCAAAAACTAATCCAATGTAACAGTGGCCAAGGGTTTTCTTCAGAACAAGGCAGATTCATTTCCTCCATTGCCTTCTGGGAAACCAACCTATATTACAAAGAGGAGAGTGAAGACTCGGAAAATAGCATGTGAGCAAGAGAATAAGTGGGGATTAACTATGCAAACTCACTAAAGTAGAGAACAACTACCCATGCTCTTGGAACTTTCTCAACTAAACTCGCTTCCTCTTTCCTTTCAGAGTGGTAAGTAGATTACATCATATTTGAAATTCCATCTTTGCGAATATCACAGGTACGATAGGTGAAATTTAAAATATTTTGTATGTATAGAGACTACAAAGCAGCATACGAAACAAAAGATAGAGCTTGCTGATGACTAATAATCTCATCAAACGACCATACAGTTTGAATATGATAGATGATTAAACCAACAACCTATCATTTCGTCCTGAAGAGAGATTAATCTAAAAATTAATACATTAATTCATTTTATGTTTCATATTTGTTTAGTAAAAGATGGCATCACAAGATATTTCAATAACGCAGATACTTAACAGTTTAAAATGCATATGGACGAGAAATCAATTAACACAAAACATTATAAAATATGAGTTGAAGCAACAGGATAATGGGTCAACATCATTTTCCTAGTGATTCAAGTTTCAGATAATTATTCAGCATCGAATCACTGACATACTTCCAATGTTGGCAAAACTAATCGCAAGATTAACGCAGTGACGAGTTAGAATGTCATCGTCCATTATGCTCGATGAATTGCTAAAAATCTGCCAACTATGGCGAAAAGAGTGCCTTTGGTAGAATAAAGAGATGTGGGTACCTTGCTAAGGACGCACTGCCGCAATGAAAGCAAAAGATGGTGGCATTTATCTTGATCAAAAGGAGATTGAGTAGATCCAGGCCCTCCTCTGCACACACGGGCTGAGCACGAGGTTCTTCCATGGTGTCCTGTCCTAGATAGAAATAGGATCAAAAGGATTCAAATTTTGGGGAGGTAAAGTGAAACTTGGGAATCTGCTACAGCTGTCTGTCTAACAAATATTAATACGAGAATTTGCTCCCGCCCATGATATTTAACATATACTCTTTCGGTTCCAAGCCTCCAACTGGTTCTCTCGAACCCATATGCCACAATCATCGTCCCACGTCGCATGCATACGGCATACCCTTTTTCAGGAGTAAAATTAAAGTGCTTTCAGTGAAAAATAAAAATAAAATGAGCCAATCCTCTTTTTTTTTTTTTTTTTTTTGTAAAGAATACTCTTTTTTTTAATAGACTAAAATGCCTTTTTTTTAATAGATTACTCTTCTCAGTCTTCTCTGCCAAGACTAGCAAGACGGTCTACCTCTGCATTCAAAGACCAAAATTCCCCTATCTCCAGCTGCCTTCTTCTCATAGTCTCTACCCCGTTGAAGCTGCAAATATAGTGACACGTTCCTTTTACCAAAGTTGCAAATATTTATATGGATTAGCCATTATGGATTTTCACTATCAAATTACATAGGAGAAAGCAAGCATAGGAACAAGGGACGAAAGCCTTGTACAATAATGTATGACAAATGGCAAAGAATGACCATCTCCAGCAGCTTGCTTCAATTATAGAACAGATTACAAGCTTGAGTAATGTCAACCTCAAAACACTTTGGGACAAAATTAAACAGAAAAATGCAACTTGTTCTAAGGTCTTTGTATCTGAGTGCTTGTTATATGAGGCATCCTTATAATAGGAAAAAAAAAAGGGAGAAAACGGATTTTATCCTTCTATCAGAATAATGTTTCCATGACTTTCTGGTTTTCTTACTCTTACTTTATTTTTTATTTTATTTTATTATCTTTCTGTCCTATATCTTTGTTCAAAGTCGTATAATGTTGGTTGAAATTGGGTGGATATGCTTCATGCTGACTTTAGAATCATCTCAAGGCTACAAACTCCATTTGGATTTTATGAAGCGCCATCCATTGTAGCAAACTCCACTTAGAGGCAAACATTGATTTACTCAAATTTGCTGTATCAGAAAGTATGGATAGCCTTATGATGAATGTTGAGGGTGCTGACAGAAGCTGTTGGATTTGTCGATGTACTGTACAGTTACATCATTTACCACTTGTCATGAATAAATTGGTTACATTTCATACTTGGCTTAGCTGGTGGAGGATTTATCCGGCAAAATAGATCAGTTGGTTCAAGTATTGCTACAGAGAATGTTCTTACCGCAAGAAATACACAAACAAGACTCCTCCCCGCGTTCATAACCTCATTATAGCCATTATTAAAGATTGGCATCATGGGTTATTTTCCTGAAAATTGGAGCAGCAATGTAGATACTTGGCTTAGCTGGTGTAGTGGATGTTGTTAGGATTGCTTCGAGTTTGTTTCACTGACATTGAAAAGTATTTCCATGATTACAGCTTCCCTCACATTTTTTTTTTTAAAAAAAAATGTCATCCTGAGAAAAAATAATGAAATTACAGAACCAATCAGAATATATATATATATATATATATATATATATATATATATATATATATAAAGGAATACAGATTCCTCTAGATATTTTATTCAGCGTCAATTGTCCAGAAGAGTGCAGTTTATGCATACAAAACCCTCAAATACTTACATTTGCATACATAGAAATTTCTTTGTGCGCAGAGTGCTTCTAGCATGAGGCATGTAGGGATGAGGACATGGCAGAGTTGAGAAGCAGTTGGCTTATGAGATATCCAATATGACACTAGAAGAAGTTTTAACAGTCGCTCGCACCTTTGGCCATTATTTTAATTTAGTAAGTACAGCTTATACCCATAATAGGTAACAGGGTCACCATGGCGAAGGGCAACTTTGGCTTCTGCATGCGGAGTAAGAATGTTTGAACGGTTCAGAGAAGGAATTTTTAGATAGTAAAATGGAAATTGAATCAGCAAGTGTAATCATAAACTGCGTAATAAAAAATTATTGTGCAATAATTCATATGTAAAAAAATAAAGTTACGTTAATAATTTTAGACAGTGTTATAATAAAAATATTGTTTTGTTATAATTTTAAATTTAAGATAAGTCAATTTATAACAATGAATTTTAAAAAAGTTATTTTATAACAATTTTTATTTAAGAAGAATTAAAATGATATTTTAATTTTTTTAATCTAAAATTAGTCAATACTCTCTTACTTTATCTATAACTGTATTTTTTGTCAGACATAAGTCAATGGTTACTCTAATCAATTTAAAAAGAAAGGAAAATCAATTGTTAAATAAAATAAAATTAATGATTTTTTTTTCAGTAAACTAAATCTATGTATACAAGTTGCGTACATTGCATTGAAGGAATAGAAAACAAATTAACTAGTAATATGACCATTAAGCAAGATTTATGTATGATTCGTAGTCAAACACTCAAATTCATTGGGAGACAAAAAAGTCAACGAAAACCACACTGTTCCTAGTATGAAATGCACATATCTCAGTTTGTTTGTTTATATGTTGTCTATATATATGAGTAACAGTACTGAAAACACTCCCATCCCATTAATTATTTAGAAATATTGCACCTTGTTTTGTTTATAATTAGCATGAGTTGACCCGGTGAAAGGGAAACGATGGAGTTTGCTAAGATAAGCGCAAGCTAAAGAGGGGATAGCAATGTTAGTTGGCAGTATAAAAGGTGAATAATCCTTGATTGTTTCAATTGGTGGAAAAGGCAATTAAGACAAAGAAGAGAGGTAGGGGGGAATAATAATAATAAAAATGGCAAACAAAATGCAGCTCAATTTGCTCATGTTTGCGTTGATTGGCTGCAATTTGATGTCGTCCGTAATTTCAAGAAAGACTTACGTTGTCGGAGATGCTAACGGTTGGCGTCTTCCCCCCCACCCAAGCTTCTATTCCGAATGGGCTAAGAACAAAATCTTCCGTGTTGGTGACACACTTGGTACGTACGTTGCGTTTGTTTTCTTTAATTCTTGCTTTGGATTTTAATTAATTCAAATTGGTGATATGCATGCAGTATTCCCTTACCAACCTGGGTTGAACAACGTGGTGCAAGTTAGCAAGGAGGACTTCGACATATGCGCCATGAGAACGGACCTTGAACAATACTATGCAGGAAACTCCGAGATTACCTTGGATAAGCCAGGCGACTCCTACTTCTTCTGTTCCGTCGGCAAGCATTGTGAGTCAGGACAAAGGCTCCACATCACTGTTTCTTAAAGACCATGCCACCACCATTTTCGGATCTCCTTTTCCATTCAATTGATTTACCGAAAACCTTGTACAACATAACAATGTAGTCAGTCATATGCGTTGATCCTTCCCTGGTCGCAACGCAACATGATTATTAATTAATATATTGTCAAGAGGGGATTACACTTTCCGCTTACGTACATTCCTAGTATAGTATTGCTATGCATTAATCGTATTCACGATAAGATGCATGCATGGCTGGCGGTGCATTGTGGATGCTGTCTCTGGGTTTTACGTTAAAATCTGACATCACGATCCATAAGATATTCTGTGGGTTCGCGCCCCCCCCCCCCCCCCCTCTTACATCAATAACGGATTTTCATTTTCTACATTAATTGTTTTTCCTCAAAGTGAACATAAAATGGATCTGAATTAATTATACTGGGAATTTTGTGATGCACTTCCACATTCTCTGTGCATTAAGTGCAACTTTCTTTCCTCACCCATTCTCTTCACGAGAAAAATTCAAACTTCATATAATTTCTGCAAACTATTGAAGGTTAAGTTAATTAATGCAATTTTCACTTTTAGTTATAGGTCCTCTTTATGCATGCCGTAGTGAGGTAAACTATTCCGTGTCCATTTCTTGTTTAATCAGAGCATGTAGATCCATTTTCTCTTGTACATTATAAATAATCAAGCTCAAGATGTCTAGATGAATTGTCTTTTAACATTTGATTTTTTTTTTTTTTTCAAAAAAGACATTTAAGGGGCCTCACCTCAAGGATGAGCCCACTATTGGTTGGGCCCAAACGTTGATGTGGCTTATGAGGGAAATATCTTGTACACATCCGATAAAAAGAGGGAGGGATTAATACGTGGGACCGCAATTACGGTCAAGTGGCGGAAATAGTGAGGATTGAGCTGGATGAGATGTGGGGACCGTGGGACCAAAGCAGCAAACGAGGTGATGATCGGAACAAGCCGTTAGACTGAACTCGGACGGTTGCGATTCATCGCGTGGGATCTGTAGAATAATGCAAAAGATCTTCCGATTTTATGATTCTGCATGCATCTGCGAGAAGCTCTTTTGGAATTTTCTGAGAATTTTTTTGGGTCTGTTTCTGTTATGCGTGGCTATGTGGATGTGACCTTGTGTTGTTTGAAAAGGCATATCATTTTTAAGAGTACCAGTTATTGCAATTTACACCAAAAACAAAAAGGCTCCTGAGGCGAAGATAGCCTACGCAGTGCACTATTTAGTATCTACATGCACGTATCACTGACGATTATGATGAAGAAGAATAGGGGACCAAATCTGCTTTAAATGATCATGGTAGAAGCAAAAGTAATTAAAGAACGAGCAGTGAATTGGTGGGTTTCAGAAATCCCAGTTGTAAGAAAGACAATATATACATAGAGAGAGAGAGAGAGCTGTTGTGAATATTTATAAAACCTGCAAATTTTGATCTACCAGAAAGTGACATATGCACGGTTTTCTTTCTCACACATTGAGCTTTAATTATCAACATCCAGAATATGACATCTAATCAACACAAAGGGAGACATAAATTATACTGAAAGCTAACATGAATACCACTCATTATAACCAAGCACGGACATGGGTCAACCTATCTCTTTCTCAAGGGCATATTTGTCAACTTCATTTTTGTACAACAGAGTTTTGCATGCTTCTGTCTTTGTGGTATGGTGGACAAAACATAAGACACGCATAATTTCGTGGTGATGCAGGGGATCGAGCAGACTGAGACCATGTTTTGGCCAGAATTAGAATATCGCCAGCATTTTTGACGTTCCATCTACAGGTCAGGTAAAGAATAAAAACACAAGCCAAGATTTTTCTTAAAAAAATGCCAGTCATTTATTATGCCATTTTAAAATAATTATGGAAATTTTGAAATAAATTTTATTATTATGCCATTTAAAATAAAATTCCCGATCAGGGCAATTACTACTTGGGTAAGTAAATACGGTGAAGTTGGTGCACGGGGATTATATTCAAGGAATAAGGAGAGAGAGCAATTGCTACCTACTATTGGTTTCCTAAATAGAAGCATACAAGTTGGGGGATCCATGCCTGAGAAGTGAAATATCAGGAGTATGTGCCTCATAAAGGAAGTTTCTGCATTTAGCAGAGACATAATAATTGCCCCATTGTGGAATGCCTGCTTACTATAAACAAAACATTATCTTTGTGTTTCATAAGAAAATGGTAGGTGGGAAACAGTTGAAACTACAGCTTTTTTCTTTCTACTCCACTGCTCAAAGTTATTCCATGTTACGAATGAAATGGGGACCGTGCAATTGCAACCAAACCATGGTTTTAAATTTCATGCTTACCATTAACATATGTTACGGTATACATATCTCTCACTATTTAAACTGCCGACAAATTTATACATCCAAAAAAAAGGAAAAAACAAAAACAGAAGCAGGATCTTAGTGAAAGTTATTTTTTATATTATTTTTAATGTTAATGCTAAATCTTTTTCTTGTCATTTTCCATATATGGGGCTAATGGTATGGAGTGTGGGTCTCACGCCCCTGCCCTGTCCATTCCCAAGTGCCCATCATATCTTAATCCATTTTAAGCCCAATTAAAATCAACATAACATGCTATAAACAGATAGAGAAAACAAAAGAAAAAGCATAACATGCCAATGCCATATGATGCCTCTCAAAAATTGAAGCCTGAAAAGCAGAAAAATCTGAAATCAAGTACGACATCCACATGGCAGCCTAACGTGGAGCAATGGACATCAAATTCATTAACTGGCTGCAATGAAAAGTTTCCAAGTTGCTCTGCCACTTGCTCCTCTCCGCATAACGTCAGAGTTTGCGATTCAATCACAATGCCAAAGCCGCATTTTCATGTTCTCCCCCACCTCCATGCCCTTTGTGGATTTTTGGCCACTCGGCAAATCTTAAAGATCCTGTTTGTCGGAATTTTTCCCCTATTGTCTTTTTATTTTATTTTTTTGAGGGGATTTTTTTTTTTCCTATAGACTTCATGTTTAAAACATAATAATAATAATACGAGAATTTATGAATGAATTGTCTCTTCTCGGAGACTTAGAATGAGTAAACCCAATTATCTACTACATGATACAATTTGGATTTGATCAACCGTAAGTTCAGGTGCATGCCTGTATGTTTTAATTTGGCTTTGTAGCAAATAAGCTCCCCTTTCGTATCGCTCTTATTCGACTAAATAAACATAGAACATATATATATGAAAAATAGTTGTTTTTTTAAAACTCATTAAGAAGAGTATTTTTTATGTATATATGACTTGTAACAACTTTCTAAATAAATATTAATCAGAAAATAAAATAAAAAGCGTTCTGTGTTAATTGCATGCATGCGTACCGAAGAGACAAACGGGCGGTTCAAAAAGCAAGAAATGACCGCGAATGGACAACACGATGGAAGTATTTTCCATCAACGTTACCGCTACGGACCCCTGATATATACTAGTTAATTAACATATAATATATAGTTAAGGTTATTTTCTGCCATTACAGATATGTGTGAGATACCATACCAGCTTAATAGAAAAATAAAAATAAAAATAAAAACAGTCGGAAAATAAAATGGAAGGCCACACTAGTTTCCCGCCGACTCAAAATTTGCCGACTTTCGGCAAGAATACTACATTACTCAAAGAGCAACAAGGGGATCTGAGACAAATAAATCGCCGATATCTTGGAAATGATCATCTCTATACCAGCTGGAGAAACTGAAATTGTCACTGGAATTGAGAAAAATATCGGAGCAATCTTCGGTGAAGATAGTTTCTGGCACACTGCAGTTGTCAAATATATCAGGCAACGAACACTGAAAATCAAATATGTCACTGGGAAAGATAGAAGCAAAGTTGGAGTCATCTGGAAAATCGGATAAATTCTCCGAGACGCATGATTCATCCAGAAATTCTCGAGATTCACTGCTATTCGTATCATCTCTGGTAGTTACAGATTCAGCTTCCTCCCATAAAGACTCAGACGAACATTGAAGAACAGATTTAGGAGAGAATTTGGTGTTGTTGAGAGTGTCCTCTCCAGGGGTACTGCTAAGGTTGACAGCCGACTTTTTCTCTGGGGAAAACGAGCACCTAGCTGGCGGCGTTAAGAAATTGGTGAGCGCATCAGCTCCGCGTAGCTGAATAGCCGCGTTGTCGTATACCATGGCAGCTTCCTCGGCAGTATCATAAGTACCTAACCACAGCCGTACACGTCGCAAAGGGTCACGGATCTCAGCCGCCCATTTTCCCCAGGGCCTCTGTCTCACACCTCTAAACTTCTTACCAGAAGCAACCTTCAACTGTCGGCGACTCACCGAAACTCCACCCCTGTTGACGGTGGACTTGGTCCTACAACTTTTAATGAGCTTGCTCCGAGAAACGGCATCGTTTTCGCTGGAGCAAGAATCGATGGTAATCTCGTTAACAAACTTCCTCACTCTGTGGTGGCGTGTGAAAGTCTCGTGGGCTTCTTCGTCGCTGGACGAGTCGGTGCAATCGTTGTCCGTTACAGATATTCTTACGACTCTCGGACACTTCATTTCTTTTGCCGGTCGCACTAGTTTAGTGTGGTTCAAGTGCTCTGTGTATTTGATCGGAGGCGCAGTCATATTTAGGAGCTTCTGTATTAGATTATTGGTGATGGCATTGAAAGCGATGGAGTGAGTGGAAGGATGAAATAGAGAAGCAAAAACGAAAAAGGAAAAGGATGAGAGAGATTCTTTTGAGACTAGACACGGGGAGAGAATAAAGAAGCTAAAGGAAAGCAAAGGTAGAGAGAACACGTCAAAGAGAAGCTTAAAACGGAGAGAAATGTACCATTAATGGATTAAATACTGCTTCAAAAGGCATTAAAGAACGAGAAATTTCAAGGAAAGTTGCAAGAAAGAAAGAGAGTGACTCCTGTATAAGCGTGGAACAAAGAGATAAGAAATCTTAGAACTCAGAGACTCAGACAAGAGAACCAGCTAGCATGAGCTGAGTCAGGGGAGCAAAAGGTACGGAAAGGCGAAGAGATACAGTGGATTTGGGTCTCAGGAGCTGTAAACTGCCGAAACTGGAGTGGAGGCAAAAGAAAAGCCGAAATTTTCCAGGAAAGGGGAAAGATAAGAAAATAAAAGATTACCGGAAAAAGGAAGGGGAATAATTGTACCAAAATCAATGCTCTGCTCAGGAAATGCTTGTAATCGCCGTACTTTGGTAGATAACGCTTAACTAACTAACAAGTCTGATATTTAGCAGATAATCTCGACGAGTATACGCGAAAGGACCGAAATAGAAGAAAAATACTCAAGTAGAAGCGCTACTGTTTGTTTGGCAATTGATTTGGCACCTGTTCTGTTATATAGGAGTAAACGGACAAGATCGCTAAATTCGGTTTAAACCAATTAATTTCTGTAATTAAAATTTATCATTTTTATATTTTTTAATATTAGGCAAATAATAAATTAACACGTGGCGGGGTAAAGAGGGGCAGTCGAATCGAAGGGATGGGATTAGTGCTGACTTGGCAGAAGATTTGTTCTTGGTATTAGAGATTCAGGTCACGTGAGAGGAGACACTTTGTATCAGTCCTCCTTTGACTGAAAAGAGGTAAGGTGTGACATTTTAATTGAGTATTTAATGCCCCATTGAATGCCCTCCTAATTCCTATAGGACTCACTTAAACAACGGTTAATTATGGTTCACATTGGAGGTTCCTTTGGTCGTATAACGGCCTTAATGGTTTCCCTGTAATTAACCATTGAAAATGGCTGGATTAGTAACGTGGCAGGGACAACTTTGAATTTGGAGCTATTAATTACAAGTTAACTATGCATTGAATTTGGCGCTATTTCTCCCTCCTTCCATCCAGAAGAAGAAAATCACTGATAGAATACGTGGGAAGTTGGATTATAGGATCCGATGGATGGCTTGTGAGTTGTGGGTTAAGATAAGAAAACCACATGGATTAGCAAAAAGAAAGAAATATAATAGTGACGAAGAGGTAACGTTGTTAGGATATACACGAGAGCAAATACGAAAAATAACAAGTACGTGGCAATGGACAATGTCGTTAATTTAAGAAGCAGAAAGACACGATCGATAATATCACTTCGGAACAACATACTATTTCGCCTCACAATTTATCCTTTTGTCTCACTTTTTTTTTTTTCATTGTTTACAAAATAATAGATTAATATTATAAATATTTTTAATTATCAAAAATAGATATCGTAATCAGCGTGAAGAGAGTGGTGTGTGGCTTGCCTTTCCCTGCTCCTATTAATGAAGAGCTACATTTTTTTCTGGTGCAAGTTAGAGATACAACACATACATAAGCCAATAAGATAGCTATATATTATGGTCTTCAAGACCCAGCAGATGTCATGCCTTGAGCCACAAAATGGAAAGAACTCCAGAAACTCCAATAATGCTTTGTCTTTTTGGAATTAACTCTGCTTATATGTCTGTTATTGTGGAAGTCAATGTGCACCGTGGCCAAGACGTCCTTTCCTTTCAATCTTATCATTAAACTATCATAACGTTCACCGCACTCTTCAGATTCAATGCGCACATATATTTTGGGGACTGTCGAGCAAGGAAGTAAAAAAAAATCACAAAAATATTAGTAACGTTCAACCATATTATACTTTGTATTTGTATAGATTATTGACATGTTTAAGGTATAAATTAAAAATAATCAGTATAAAAAAATTATTTCATAGATAATTTGTATATTTTGCTGTAACACTGAGTTTTTCATATTATTATTATTTTTACTTAAGTCACACACACCATTAAAAGAGTGGGAATTTTTTCGGTACAGTAAAAAAAAAAGAAGACAAAGGTGCCCCATTGTACAGTAGGAAAATTCATCCGACTTCAAAAGGAATAAGTCGATAGGAAAAAAGAAAAAAGAAAAAAACTCTTCCAATTTCTGTTTCTCTACGGTATTAGCTTAGCACCTATAAATAACGAACCGTACGGCTTCTTTGTCTGCGAGTTGTCTCGAAAATCGATGACAGTAAATGAGTAGCTGGAATGCGTTTGCTCCGCTCAAACCTCACTCACACCTTCTCTGCATTCCAAATCCGACCGTTTAAGCCTTCTCACTCTAACTTTCTCAGTCGACGCGTACGTACGTAGTCCCGTCCCGTGAATCTTTTGTTTTCCTCTGGATTATTAATTATCAGCACTGAGCCAAAACCCAAAGAGAGAAGAAGAACATACTAAGCAATTAAAAAAAAATTGATTGAGTAATACCAAAACGAAGTTATCAACATTGTATGGTTCGAGAGAATCTTAATCTCCATCAGAAAAAAGAGTCTTAATAATCTCATAAAAATATATTAAAAATTAACAAAATAAAATTAATTTGAGAAGCAGGGTAATAATGGAATTAACTTGACAAAATTGCATTATTCAAGTTATTGCCCTATCTTTTACTGGCAACTTTTATTAATATGCTCGTAAAGTGAGTTTAATGACCTTAAAACGAGGGTTTATGTAGGCGAAACGCCTAGCGGGAAGCAAAAGTCACCGTTGGAATGTTTTTCTACAACTATATATGTTTTGTTTGTTTGGCCATTACTAATACACTTTAATGGGTTAGGTTCAATTCTGAGCAATCTGTAAACTATTTTATTTTATTTTTGAGTCAATGATCCAATGTCAATATAAACTGTTGGCTGGCTTTTAATACTTGTAGTTGATTATATTTATATTGACTTGTTGGAAGGTATAGCAATAGTACAATTGGCATCCATTGGCTTCGAAGCAATTTATGGAACATTCCAACCGTAAAGCATCTTGATTGAGGAATGATTAGTTAAGAGTTATAATGTAATCAAAGGAAAGGCAAACTCGCCTTAATCACCCATGAGTTGTACTGCTACTTTAAAATTCAAACGTTCTGATTAGTTTAAGAAATCTGAGTCAGACAGACATGTATGTCCACGTCAACAATCAGCAACGGCTTTGATGTGGGCGTGGCGAACCGAGTGAGTGGGAGTCAGCCTGTGATTCTAACACTTTGTCTTAATAAGGGACAAGAATTCAATTGCATTATTAACTGATTAATCATTAAATTATAGATTGGGAGGCCTGATTTTCAGGCTCATGGTCGTCTTCTTAATTTGCCAGCATAAGACAGAACTTCAACTTGGCTTGTACAAATGTAGTGAGGCTTCACTCGTGCAAGTTTTATATATAAAAAGTAGAAACAAGTTATTATTATATTTAATCAAGTTTGAACATGGCCTGAATGCTTGCTTTATTATAAGCTCCAAATACAATGTTGCAAGACATGGGTTGCAATGTTCCCGCACGAATAAAGGAAAGGTTTTGGATATTATTAAAATACAAACAAACTGAGATACTAGTACAACTTGGTTTTATTTGCTTTTTTTTTTTTTTCTTTTTTTCTTTTCTTTTCTGTATTTTCTATTTATTTTATATTTAACCTAAGGTGCAAATTTTTTATATTCTCACATTCTCTGTGTTTGTGGTTTTTTTTTAGTTACATATTATATCATATCAGTATAAGACAGTTTTATATTCTAATAAAATTAAATTATATCAATGTACAAATTGATATAATATAAAATAAAATCTGTGTAAAACAGTCAAAGATATGCCTCGTGTCATATGTATTATATTGTTAATGTAAAATTTTATAAATTATCAGTAAGAGACAAGTTAATATATTATTAAAACTTTATAGTTAATTAATACTGTGTTAGATCCGTCCTGAGTCAGCTAATTGAAATTTTATCCACGTCCGTACAAGGGGTCTCGTGGTAAGAGTACAGGAACTCACTACATTGAGTTGAACGTAAGGTGTCCATTGACAAACTAATTTAGGTATTATTTTCTTTATGTGGGATCCATGTGCACCATTTCCGTTTCATATGAGTTATCACCAAAGCACAGCACACACACGACTGAACTCAACTCAGAAGCATATCAAATGCACATTACAGTAATGTGTGAGTGACACGTAAGGGATAAGCACAAGCAGAGAGCAGTGCAGCACTGTCAGTGTTCTGCATTTCCATATATACAATACAATATAATTGAATTCAATTCAGTTGCATGCATCCCATCCCGGTCTTGTTCGATTACTTAATTTCATTGTTTACGACGGAGGACACAACATGTTTACCGTTAATTTAAACTGATGCTGAAAAGCAAAGACTGCCACCGACATTGTTTTGTTTTGGAGCAATTGAAAGATTGTTAATTTAGTTGTATTACAAGTTTAATGCCCAGCGACCGAGCCCTTTCACTCATCACTCGACGGGTAATGGAAAATCTGCCCATCTTTCTGTATTTAAGACTAGCTCACGGGATTAGTGACTTTAAGTTTTCCATTGATTATTGCAAGCGTCAATTATGCCAAAGGCGACGTTGATTAACAAGAAAACTATCAGATGGATCATTAGCTACAGTCCAGATTTTGTATTCCAAGGTTCATTGGTCAGTTTTCTCGTTCTGTTCAACTTCAACTTGGAAAAGCAGAAGTCCCTTGTGCATTCGCATTCGCACTCACTGGACCACATTCTATATGTCCAAACATACTCCTTCTTCCTTCTTTATTATTGCATTAAGAAAAGTATTATCGATCAGCAGGTATGGTTTCAACTTTTAAAGACCTCAAGCATCAGACTATGATCCATGGACCATGGGCTAATTAATTAGCATTGTTCCCACACAGACAACTCACTCATCCTCTACGATCAACAAGAAACGTGGGAAATGTAGGACGACATCAATGTAATTTGCAGACATGTGAGTTCTGCAATCACCAGGCAAGAGATCCTCGCCCACCAAAACTCGTTCGGGTTGAGAATCACAGGCTCGCCATCTCATGGCTTAGGTCTTGAATGTACGTACTTTACCGACGAGAAAGGAGTTTGCGGGCAGTGTCGGAGGACAACCAATGTATTTAACAGCGGAAGAACGAATATTGTATTGCCGGCGAAGGCTGTAGGAATTGGATGTCTAGGATTATCACTCTGAGAAGGAAACATCCATACACACATAGACAAGACAATTTTACATCGTCTTGTTCATAGGCATAACCAAGAGCTCTCCAGGTCTAATTTAAGACTAGAGAGATCACATATTTCCAATTCATTACATACAACAGTAGACTAACCCATAGCATATTTTTGGGTCCAGCTTCTTGCTGTTGATTCGTATTTGCTCCTATCAGTCTTATACATGTGGGATATTTCAGGTACCAAAGGATCATCAGGATTAGGGTCTGTTAAGAGGGAGCAGATGGAGAGCAAAACCTGAAAACAAATAAGATGAGAGAGGAAATCAGAGAAAGCAATTCACACCGACTAAAACAAAACAAAGGCATCATATATAGCAAATTACGTTCTGTACGAACCTTAGATATAGTTAGTGCAGGGCTCCATTGCTCCTTCAATATGTCAAGACAAATGCTCCCATTGCTGTTAATATTGGGGTGAAACACCTTTGTCCTAAAAGCAACCTGCAAAGTAACCATTTAATGTCGTAAGTACAAGGACAAAAGTCAACGGATAGGAAACTAATCGAATTGTATACAAGCACATAAATTAATAGATCATCAATAATTGAGTATAGCAGGCGATAATGGATGAAACCAATGCCAGAGAACAGAGATTGCTCACGGGTCTTAATTTTCAAACAGTTGCAGCCATATATAAGGGAAAAGAGTTGTTGGAACTAGGTGCTACTCTATAACAAGTTTTGTTTTTGGATAGTCTGTCACTAGTTTTTTTTTGAAAGCAAAGCATAACTCCAGCAATTGTTCATATTCCCTTATGAACTTAGATTGGCTGATATATCAAACTACAAACGGTTTATGTTTTCTCTTTAACAGAAACCTAACAACTTGGAGACCGTGAATATTAACTTAAATAATTTCATGCCTATCCAGGAAATCAAAATAAGTTGATGTAATTTATTGGAGATTCTGGAAAAAAGAAATAGATAAGAACATATCTTTCATCAGACTGCAGAGCTTCATCCATAGCAAGTTAAGGATGCAAGTACCTTGGGTGGCTTAAATGGGTAATCTGGAGGAAAATGGATGGTTACGAGAAATACTCCTCCTGCATATGGACTGTCAGGAGGACCCATAATTGTAGCTTGCCAATGAAACATGTCTTCAGCAACTGGGCCTATTGTTTGAAATCAAGAGAAAGAAATACAATCCACTTGTAAACTGTCTTGTAGGGTCTTAAATGCTCGTTCCAAACAATTCAATTAACCAGAATGACTAAGAAAAAAGGGAGAAGAGAAGAGAAAGGGGAATTAGAATGGGAATGGGGAAGGTTCAAACGTACAAATTCATTGACAATACAAGGGGAAAAAGCATCTGTTTGTGAACTTAAGATAAATGAAAGGTTAGACATCTCAAATACTTTTAATTGGTACGGCAAAACAGGAGAAAGTATTTCTCTAATTTCCCATACAGATACAGAAACCTTCTGTGAACGGTACATAATAATGGTATTTCAAGTAATATATAAAATCAATAAATGATTTAAGCAAGCAAAAAAGAAAATACAATTCCTTGGTAGGACTAGAAAAAATGGTTTACGGCAACATATAATCAGCTTCAACTCTACATTTTCTAATAAATCACTTGCAATCTCAAATGTTTTTTCTAAAGTACCGACCATGACCATTCACTCAGTTTCATCGGTCATGTAGAAAAAAAAAAAAAAATAGAGCATAAAGACGTAACAACTAACCTCCAGCATAAGTAAAATTTCAATGAGTAAGCACTATTGGAAAATGTACCATAACATCTAAACTTTTGCGTAATGTTACGCATGGTTATTAGTATGTTAAGATTCCCATGTCTCGTGTTTTATTTACTATGCATTCTCCAATGGAGATGGTGGTTGGATTAGATAAAGAAGGTTTGATTATATAAATCAGGAATGAGAGGAAAATGAATTTAGACGGTCAAAACAAGAAATAATCGAGATTGATCTATTCTAAATATAAGAGGATGACGACCAATATGGTTATACACTGCCCTGCCACAAAGAGACTTTCCCTCCCATAAAAAGATTGTGATTTGGAACAGTTAAATAGTGTTCTAGAGAGAGTATTAGTACAGAGATTGATTAAATTAGGGATAGCTGAAGCTCCACCGAAGGTGCTCAAGCAAGAACAACCAACAGAGTTCTCGCTCTCAGTAACTCAACCTTCCACAACAAACAACGTAAGAATTGAAACCAAATTTACTTATTCAGGTTATTATAGTATTATAACGTGGAAAATCCACATATCTCAACGAAAAGAGCTTCACAAACGAAACTTTCAAACAAAAATCCAAAGTAAATGATAAATTCAGCTTAAAATCCATCAGCAGCTTAGCCGAAAGTTAAAAGAAAAAAATCAAAAGAAAATTCCGCAAGATCGGAGAGTTAAAAAGGTTACCAGCACTGCAAGAAGTAGGAGGATCTTTCTGGAGATCTTTGAGCTCCTTTAAAATCCGCTTGGAGGCCATCACTCCCTCAGCCAAATCCTACGATTTTATAAAGTCCTCATTTTTCACGTCATTCATCAAAAGAGAAAGAAATTATTTATCGAAAAATAAAGGAAAATAGATTATAAAGAGAGAAAAAGAGCTCACCTTTTAGATCCTCCTGCTTATTATCTTGGCTTCTGCAGTTGTAAAGTGCAGAAAGACAGAGGTTCCACTTCCATGCGTGGGATGATTGTTTATGAATTCTGAGAAGAAGCGTTGGACCCCATCTCTCTTTTTATTTGTTTTACAGGTGGATTTTTTTTCTCAAAATAATGACATATTATCAACTTAATTTCTGGTGCTGATGTCATTGGAAATTACTATGACACTCTCCTTTTACAT
Organism: Bauhinia variegata; assembly: GCA_022379115.2. Lineage (NCBI taxonomy): Eukaryota > Viridiplantae > Streptophyta > Magnoliopsida > Fabales > Fabaceae > Bauhinia > Bauhinia variegata. Next base: position 416,551 of record CM039433.1, read on the forward strand.
ACACATTCGGCTCGATCTTGCCATATAATTTTATTTATCGAAAATTAGAAATTATTATGACAATAGTTCTGTTTTGGGATGCAGCTATGTTATATTTTAGATGTGACATGAGTTTTATTTTAATTTTCATATAATTTATATATTGTTTTGTTAAGTAGTGCATTCAATTTAAAATTTATTAATTACACATAATGTCAAAAATATAATTTACGTCACATCTATAACGTACATGACTCTTTTTTCTATTAGTTGACCAAAGATGTTGCAATTTTGGTATTAATACATTCTATTTTTAATTAACACACTTCTCATATTATTAAAACCATATAAATAATCTTTATTAAAATAAATATACTTTCAATCTACTTTTTCTCTGTCATCATGGTACGGTTTTGTAGAGTTTTTTTTTTAAACAAATTGCTGTGACCACATCAAAACAGTCCTATAACTCCGTTTAACCATAAACAAGTTTTCTAGAATATAAAACAGCTATATAGACTCATTTAAGATTTCATGAAAGATTAAAATAAATTAAATAACTCTTTAAAGTTGTCTTGGTACAAAAATAGGGCATGAATACTTGAAACGACTTTACAACTATAATTTTTTTAAAAAAAAAACAGCTCGTAAGCTAATAAGACTCCCAACTTGTCCAAAAGGACCATCGGCTGTAAAGAGCCATTTGGTATTTTTCTAGAGCTGTTTTTCTCCTATTCCAATTGTTCTATGGCACTCTAAGACCGTTCAATCTAGTGAGGATAAAAATAAAAAAACTAATTGCAATACAAATCACATTTTTATGCCTTATCTATGTAGATTAACGAGAAGGACATGGCGAATTCATTATCTTCTAGTGTTTTTTGGGGAAATGCAAAAAAAACACATAAAGAGGAAGTGGGAGACTAACCTTGATGAGCTTCCTCTTGGTGGTGTTGGTAGGGCAGCAAAAATGGGGGTACAGTGGTGTCGCGTGATGCTGTCGCAGCAGGGTCAGTGGCCTCGCATAGGTGCTGTCGCGGAACTGGTCGGTGGCTCTCGGTGGGTGTCTTCTTGTGCCTGGCGGTGGATGTCTTTGTGGGAAGAGACGGAGAGGAAAAGAAAAGAAATGGAAGAGTGTTTGGTTTCTAGTGAAAAAGAGATAGAGGAGTGTTTGGGTTGTGTGATAAGGGGAAGGTAATTTAAGTATTAAAATAAGTTAAATTTAAGTAAGAAAGTATATTAATTAAAAATAGAGAGTACCTACCTTGCCACTCTCCTTGCTTTTTCAATTTAAAATTGACTTTTTTGCTTTTTATTTATTTCTAAAACAAATCTTTGTCGCTCAATTCAAATAATTAGTTAGGATGAAGAAATCTATTTGTAAATTGAGTTTAAAACCTTGAAATTTCTTTAGGGGCATAGTTTTAAGTCAAAGGAAAGAGCACTTAATGTACCATCACAAGTACACAGTAGCAGTATTCCTGTTCCACAGATTGTTCATATCGACGAAGAAATGAAATGCAGTTCACAATTTTCGCCCGTGTTCTCAAACTGAAAATCAAGCGCAAGAAAATGATTTGTTAAGGGATGGCTCACATCACAGCCTCAGGGGCACCGCCTAGTAAAACATCCCCGCATTGGCTATTGGCTAATGGCTAATGGTACTGGATATTGTCAAGAAAGATTTAACACAGATACATGTAAGGATAGTGGAGAAAGACTAGTAGTGTCAAGGGCAAAATTAGCGCAATAGTTTGGATGCAAGTGCAACCTACTCAGGTAGATAAGATGAGAGGTTTTAGATGCACTCAAATGAAATAAGAACAGCAGCATCTTTCCTTTGCTAAGGAGTAAAGAGTAAGAGGGTATCGTCGTGAGAAAACTAATTTTCTGTCGTCAACACGGTTGCTGGTGTCACATTTTGAGCTTGGGTCTGAGATGATGGCGGATTCTGGGTATCAATCTGTCTGACATTTTCTATCATTTTGGCGACTTCTGACATCTTAGGTCTCTGATCAGGCATCCTTACCACACAAGACATTGCAATCTGTAACATCTCCACCATCTCTTCCTCTATGTTTGGATATCTCATGAGCTCTAGGTCAAATACTTCAGCTGTCCACTCTTCTCGTACAACTGAATGAACCCACCTCACCAAGTGGACAATCTCATCACCACCTGTAGTATGGATGGGGGATTTGCCAGTCAGAAGTTCCAGTAACACCACACCAAAACTATAAACATCTGAAGGCTGTGCCGCTTTCCTGGTGTCTATGACTTCTGGGGCTCGGTAACCAGCAGCGCGTGAGATGGGAAGGGCAAGTGAACTCATTATGGTTGCCAGGCCAAGATCAGACACACAACCATACTGCTTAGAGTTGAGAAAGATATTTGAGGACTTGATGTTGCCATGTACAAGCTTCCCACCGTTCTCATCATGGATACGAGCAATGCCTCTTGCAGCTCCTAGAGCTATCCTAAGCCTAGCATCCCAATCTAAAGTCATCCTCTCCCCTCCTCTTTTACCTGAAAATATCACAAAATAGTACAATTAATACACGTGGAAAAAAAAAATTACTCAAAAAACTTTTGACGCCACCAATTGAGAGAAGCCAAGATCAGTATGACTTTCATTACGTAGGTATCATTCCAAATATAAAGACCTCGAGTGTTTTGAAATACCAACAAGGACGCCTAAAACCTATATTTCAAAGCTTGTGCAATTTTGATCATATAACTGAGTTCTGAGTCAGGTGAAGATAATCAAGAGACAAGTTTCAAACATACAATTCATAGAGCATGTTAACAAACTCTTTTTTTAATGATTTTATTGCATGATGTATCCACAATCAAGAAACAACCAAGTGCATAGAATAAAAACTTGAAGAAAGAATACTTTGAGCAATTGAGCAACAAAATAAATTTTGAGCATAACTCCAACGGCTGTTTAAGAATTGTTCGTAGGCAATGCTAACATAGCCTGCAGAGAGTACATTTTCAGGCCCTTATTCAGTAAAATCATTCAGACTCTTCAAGATGATAAATATAAACACGCAAATAACACTGCAAAGAAATAAGTAAAACAAGTCTCAGATGTACTCTTCAACTTTAGAACATTGAGACACAAGACAGATTCGTGTTACTAATCTCAAACACTTACACACAGATACAATGCACTAAACACCCTAACAACATCTTTCAAGGAGATAAGTTTAACATATCTTAAGAAGGACAGACATGTTCTTACCTCTTTTACATCCATTTCTAATACCAATGCTATCAACAAACTGAAGAGGTCAAAATATGCAACAAGGGTTCTAGAGAACCCAAGATCACCCCTAATTATGAAGCACATTGCTTCTTTCTGTGGGAGAAATTACAACATAACATCTTAATTTGTATTTGTTTATTTTATGCAAAATACCATGCCCAAATAGTAACCTAGAAGATGTATGTACGATCAAAGTAGGCAAAAATTAAGCTACATACCATGCAACATAGAAGAGATGCTCCCTTGGCTGTAGTATTCATACACCGTGAGTTTCTCATCTTTGGAATAGTAATATGCTTTCAGCTCAACCACATTCTCATGTTTAAGATTTCCCACGATCTCCATGTGTTGCTCAAAATCCTTCTTTCCAACAGCTACCTCCTTTAACCGCTTCACAACAACAGTGGTTGCGTCCTCTAGTGTAGCCTTGTATGCAGTACCAAATGTTCCCTTGCCCAGTACCTCAGCAGAAGCTCTCAATAAATCCTCCAAGTCAAAGGCATAATTGCATCCCTCAAAGAAAACGAGTTTATTATTTGCATCTTGATTCCTTGAAACTGCTTTCTCTGGCGACATTTCTCCCTTCTGCAACTTCCCAGAGAAGTCGTCCGCGTGGCTCCTTCTTGAGCAGCAAACAAAAATCAAAAAAGCAAATGCTAGGAGCCCTAGAACAGAACCAGAAACTATAATTCCCAATAGCACCGTTTGGCTAAGTTTTCCTCTCTTCTTAGATGTTGAAGGTGGTTCAGCAGAGGGCGGAAGTACAGGAGGGTGGTCAAGAGAACTACCTAGAGAAATGTTGTTACCAAGAAATGCTGATCTAGGAAATTTCTGGAGGGATTTAGGCACACTACCTTGCAAATTGTTGTTAGAAAAATTCAACTGTTGCAATCTGCGCAACTGGAGATCAGGAATGTCCCCAGAAAGCGAGTTGTTCGCAAGATTCAAACCAGCAAGCTCAGTCAAATTCGAAAGCGAGGAAGGAATGCTCCCATTGAAATGATTATTGGACAAATTCACAATGGTAAGATTCTTCCAAACAGAGAAATCGGAAGGCAAAGGGCCCGAAAAGTTGTTAAATTGAAGATAGAGCAAAGATAAGTTTTTGAGATTAGAAAAGTCAGAAGGAAAATGGCCACTGATGACATTGGATCTAAGACTCAAAATTTGCAGCGCTGAGAGGCGGCTGATTGTATTGGGTGGTAACGGGCCATGAAATCCAACCCCCGGCAACCGAATGGCTATCACTCGAGACCTATCTTCGTTACAAGTCACTCCAGTCCAATTACTACACACTGAAGAGTTCTCATTCCAATTCAGAGGGCGAGAAGGAGGGAAGTTGCTCAAAAATTCAAGCAAAACTTGCTTATCTTCAACCGCTTCCGCATTTCCTTGCCATAAAATTAAACCCAGTAGATAAATCGAAGAGAACATGCGTAGAACTTCCATTTTCTCAGTCTCGCCAACAAAATATCCACCCTTTCCCGCAGGCAACGAGCTGTTTCTGCTTGGTTTATTTACACTGCAATTTTGCTGTGTAGTCTGAAATAGAGTAGAACTGTGCTAATGTAAACAAAATATAAAATTTTTCCCACCTTTCCCCGTCCTCAAAACTGAAATAAAAGAGGAAAAGAGATTGCTTGATGAAAAGGGAAAAATGAGAAAATAAAAGGAAATAAGATTCTCAGACATTTGTCTATAAAAGTAGAAGCGAACACTGAAGAAATGCGTGCATAAAAGAATGAGCTTGCAGGGTGTGTGTGAGAGTAAGGTTTCGATAAGTCGAAAAAAAAAAAACTGTAAAAGCAGTTTGTTCCACCAGATACCGTGCTTCTTTTTGTTCTTTATCCCTTTGTAACTTTTCAGCAGAAATGCCAAGCTCGAGAATTTTAAATTTTAAATTTATTCGAAAGGAAAACGAAGGTAAAAACAGAAGCTACTCACTTCGGTCCACACCATTTCCCTTCTTTCAACATCTGACCAAAGAATGTCCTCTGCTCCCAAACTTGCCTCTCGTTCTCGAAGGATACCCTTTCACAAGCACATCTAATTAGCACTGTAAACTTAAACGGAGGACATGAAATGGGAGAGGAAAAATAATCAGTTGGGAAAACGTACTGGTTATGATTCCATAGAACTAATGGTGCTGGATAAAAGTAGCATCCGATGATGCAAATTATACAGTAAATGCTGAAAAGTGTTGAGAGAGCAGAGAAAGTTCATATATATATATTCAAAGGAAGACTTTGAATCAGAGAGAGCAAATTAGAGAATGTGACTGGTAAATGCAATAGTCTGAGGCTACCATGACGCATAACCGATAAGTCTTCAAAGATCTACAACAGCTCTATTTCTTCGGTCACTGTAATTCAAAGTCTGAAAATTAGAACGTAACCCCAAGCTTACTGGGTTGTGTTTGTCCGTGACTGGGTGAGTGTCGCGGTGCCCTTGTTAGAAGATGACCCAGAGAATAACGGTGACTGATGGAACGGGAAAATGCTGGTGGTTAATGTGCGATTTGGATCTCCTACAGTGACTGCACTGATTTCACGTGTGCAGTTAGCTACAGACCGTTAAATCTATATTGATTTGTAAAAATTTAACAGTTTGTAATTGATTATACAACTGTAAAGTTGTACAATGACTGCAGGAGATCCAAATTTGTTAATGTGAAAGTTGGTTCAATTGGACCAGTGACGTGGCAGGATTCCTTCTGACATGTGGGTCCCTCTTTAATTTGATCTCTTCCTAATTATCCCAATAAAAAGAACGACTCAAGGAACACAAGCGCTTGCAGGCCATGAAATCAAAGTGGGTGACGATGGCGTTGGAGTAGGTACATGTTCTGCTCTATTTATTCCAAGACTTAAGTTAGTTGACGCAATGATTAGCCTAATCACATTAATGATGGCGCTAGCATTATCAAGAATTCCAGGCCACATTCAAGGGTTATTAGCCTTTCTTTTTTCTTTTCTTTTGCCAACACGATTCCCATTTGCATGACAACAGTTGCATGCAATTTTGGCTTAATTGCCAATTAATCCCTGTCCCTGGGCAAGGAATAACTTGTCAAAAATCAAATATTAAGTTTGGGTTATATGTTTCTTTTTATTTTAAGAACAAGCGTAACAATGGTCAACCGATCTACTATTGTTTATCCCACCATCTCTTAATTTCTTATTGTCCTCTCCTCTTTGTCATTTACAATAATTCTACTTAACTTCTACTATCTTTTTTGGGTTGCACATAATAATATTGCCATCGTTTTCTCTCGTCCGGAATGCTATATAGAAGAAGAAATGAAGTCTTTTAATTTCGTAAACCAATCAACGATAAAGTTAAAACTACCCACATACCTTTTGACTGGTGTCATACCGAACCCTTAATTTCAAGGTAACCGATTGGTGGGCATAAATTTCTCATTAAAAATCTGTTAACCAAAAGAGGAACCAATGCAATTATGGAGCGTACTGGTCTCGCAAGTGCAATGCTCTCCTTTCATGACTACTCAAGCGAAGAATACCATATAATATAATACTCCGTGTATACTAACGACAATTACTTTTCGGGTACAATCCAACTATTGGTAGCGCGATTGTGTGGATTATAATAATTTCGATTGGAAAATTCCCACAGTCCCCACTAATGCCTTTAATTATTTAAGAAGTTCTATTTGCTGTCTCTTGAATGTCTCAACCGTTTGTTTCATTGAAGGAGAATCAAAGTTATGGTATGGGGAGAAGGAAGATCGGCAGAGAGGACTCTTTTCATGTGGGCTGTCTAACACTTGCTCTAACATTTGGTAGATGCTTCGACCTACCTCAAAAATTAATATGCTGTGGTCTTTGGCAATTTAACATTTTGATTTTGTTTTCATCATAAATTCTGCCATTTACCTTGGCCTATGTGCTTCCCATTACTATTTTCTTACTTTGAGGTGAAAGCTGTTGCTGGAGGACCTTAAATGATTGCCTCATGTTCTTTGGACAGGGATGCTCGATTTGTTTCTTCCTATTGGAGGGACATGGGAAATGATGACATCGTACCTTTGGATAGTAGTAAATGCTTATCTTGTATATCCCCGTGCATCACACGGGCCATTATCAATTTTAATTTTATTATATATTTATAAATTATATAACTTTACAAAAAAAATTACAATAGTCAAGAATGTTAAAAATTGAAGAGGATGAATTTATTAAAAAAAAATTAAAGTATATAAATATCATTTTAAATTATAAGTAATAAAGTGAATAAAGGAAAAGTAATATGTGGAAGTGTGTCAAAAAAGTACTTTTTTGTAATAGCTAAAGAAACAAATATATATATATATATATATATATAGTTGAAAATAGGTTTTAATTATAAAGGAGCCAGATATGGCTAATTAACTTTAAATAATGTATTAAGCAAGCTTGGTGATGCACCATTATTAGTGGCTATATTGATGATTGATAACAATTAAGTTAATTTTTAAAAAAGAAGAGAAAGCTACTATAAATAATATACTGTAAGAATAACTTATAAAATGATTTAGATATTATAAAATAATATTATTTAATGAATGATCTGTAGATAAATTATGCTAAGTGAAATACTAAAATGGAATAGCATATTTCACAGCTAGTATAAAACCGTTGAAAAAAGTTCCTGTAGGAATATTTCTTCATTCATCCCATAATGGAAACAATGTGGAGTTTATGAAGGAGCTAAGAGTGCTATTTATATTACACGATGAAACGGGGATCTCAGAATTAGAAAACTGAGATGTCAACGTCTCAAGACTTTTGAGAAATCCTGTGTAGATTTTCGTAACTATCTATTGTCACAAAACTCCTATATCAGCAGCTCCCTCCCTTCAAGTAACAGAATCTGCTTCTGGCAGAAAATTCTAAAAACACTGTAAAATCACTTGAAGCAATTCTGGATGCAGGAAAAAAAGGTTTCTCTCTGCTATGTATTGCATTTATGTCACAAGTGAAGTCAGACAGCTGCACATATTGCCCCTAAAAGACCAGGAAAGGAACAAGTTAAGATAAATTTTTTGGTACCAGATTTAATAAGAGCATCTCCCTATGAGAAATTAAAGTTAGAACTTGAAAGATCTACGGACGTCAATTGAGCAAGGTTATACTGAGGGAAGGCTATTGGTGCTTGTATACATGCATGAGCATGTGAGCAACAGAAAGAGAGGAGAGAGAAAGAGAGACCTGATGACCAGGAGGAGCAGCAAAACTTCCTTTCATCTATGTGTTTCACATCAATCCCAATAAACCATGATCCCGAACTTACATCATCGTGAGAATATGTACGAAGAATAAATCTGCAAAGCAAATATTCCATCTCAATTCCCTTACTAATGAGATAGTTGTTACAACAATTTTGAATGCAGGGTAATAGATCGTGCCTGTTTACTGATATAAACTGGGCCAATGCTTTTGAAATGACATAGACCTCACCTGAAGCATGTCGAAAGTATCTGTATCAAGCAAACGTATATTCGAATGTCAACAGACAAAGGAGACCAGGAGAGAGAGTACAGGCACAACTAAAGTATACATAGTATGGGTATATTTTAAAACTGAATTCGACAAAGTGCAAGCACCATACTTTTGTAAAATTAAATGACCCTACAAACACTCCTCTAAAATCACAAATCACATCCCAGAAAAGAAATTCATAGCCTTATTTATTCGTTAGTATTCTATCATTTGGGAAAGTAGAAAATGACGAAAGCTGTATAACTCACGATTTTCCATCACCAAATTTCCACCAGTCTGGCTCATACCATTTGTGTCCCCTATATAATTAACGAAACATAAGAAAATGGAAGAAACTCTATGGTCATAATAAATTAATATTATCATCCAATGGCATATTTTAACCATACTCACTTCTCAGAGAAAACTTCGCCTGATTTCATACAACCAATATAAACGCGGGGCTTATCCAAATGAGAAGCTAGCACTGCTCCAAGGGCATCTATTAGAGGAGGTCGAGTCACACAATCAGTGTTGCAGGAAAAAATTGTACATTTAAATAAGCTTCAAGTTCCAGGAAACTAAACAGAATCAATAAGAAAGTTCAGGAAAAAAAAAAAAATACAAGTAAATCCTAGCAGCATATCCCTCTTTGCAAAATAGTACTTGGTTTCATTCTAACACCGATAAGCTACTTGGACCATAGGGTTCACAGATCCCGTTTTCATGTTGTCTCAAATACCTTCAGATGGTAATGTGAAGAAACTCTTGAGTGAACATTTAATTAATAATCATTTATAGTGGTACGCAAACTTGATCTAATTGCAGTACCATATATAATACAGTACATCGTCCCCAACTTGGCAAGTCAACTCAATACTAAGGTTGCTGAATTACTGACTAAAACTCAACCTTTTATCAAATAAACAACCAGGCTTGATCTGGTAGGTTTTTCATTCATTTCTTTTACTAACCGTCCCCATGAATATCATGAAGTCATATATATTTAATCCTGCAATCGCTGTTATTCATAGATTATGAATCTTCTGAGAAATTGATTCTAAATTTGTATGTAGTATGTACATCAAAAAAATGAAATAATAAAATTGCAGCAAGGAGACTGAACCAGTACTCCAGCATTATTATTCAGGAAGTGAGGGATTCCCTCATCAACTTTTGACCCCTGCCATGTTTACAGTATAATAAATTGAAGCTTAACAATTAATTTAATATCCGCAATTACTTTGTAGTCTTCCATAATTTTCTAGGAATTTAAGAAATTTATTAAACTTCGTGGGAGGAGGGTGTCTAAGAATTCCAGTCATTAGCAAATTTGTAGTACCAACCATCTCTTTTATACGTTCTTCATGGATGAGATGTTCTTCAGTCCTACTGCGATCATATTGTAAGCTAGGGAGATTAAACATGTATTCTTCCAAGTTTGAACTTTTAAAGAATATGTTTATTGCAAGAAGAAATAAACCTTATGTAGATATGAAAACAGAGATGTATGCTGTTGTTCATAATCTGACAGAATTAACGGCCACATACCAAGATTCACATAGACATCATCATTGACTTTGACATAAAATTCAGCATCCCAGTTATCCACCGCATGAATGAAGAATGATTTTACTTTTTTTGCATTCTCTTCAGGTGCCTCCACTTGATTATCCTGTGGGGTAAGATGGAATGATGATACATCTCGGAAGATATTTATATTCTATGTTTAGAACTTCATGACATGCTGTATCGCTGTGAGCAGATGAAGGAGAAAAGAACGAGACAAAGAAAATATGGAAAAGGAGAAAACTGTATTGATGATGAACCACCTTTACAAGAGGAAGATACAGGACTATATTGATTAACTAACAGAAAGTGACTCTATTGCACATTGCCTAGAACATGCATATATCAAGCAGGTTTCATCATCGCCACATCAAATCTCAATACTTCACAAACCACAATATAAGAACTAACACCAACCAAAATATACATTATTCAGGGCAGCAACATCTCAAAATGTCCGAGTTTTAATAAAAGAAAACGTTTGATTTCAATATTCTGGAATGAATCTTTATTTGTTTTTATCATGCCCAGATTTTATTTTTCGGAATGTGAAGCGGTACACTTTCTGGCTGGTATGAAACTATTATAGAAGTCCATGCGACACATGGGAAAAGTTATTTTCTCTCTACCTTCAGCAAATACTGTTGGTATGAGATAATTACAAAAGTTAACATACTAGAATGATGAAATCCTTGGTCTGACTGCTTTCAGTTTCAATTTCCCTGTCTAAACTGTCTCCGCTATTTGCACTGCATGAAAAGCAAACATCTCTTGAGCCAATAAGTAAAAAAGTAAACTATTTGCTATCATTTTGAATTTGAACCACCCAAGAAAAAGACCTTCTTCCTATTACAAATCGCACAATGATGCCCTTCTCATGAGCCAGTTTTTTCATAGCTGCACCTGCAAACAAGTTGTCAGTGAGTTAAGCTGTGCTTGTTTCTTGACAATAGTTCAACAGTAGGAAGTTGCAAAGAAATAATGTTCGACCACCTGAAGAGGTTAAAGAAGAATTTTATAAAGACATCTTCCCTACGTTTCCCATTGTCATGGATTTTTATTACTTTCTACAATACAAAGTACATGTGAAAAATCTAGCAAATACTTCTCCAATTACTCTTCGTTAGTATTCTAAATTGTCACACCGTCTTTTCAGATATCTAACGGCTTATACTTAGTATTTTCTTTCATCGCTACATAATGTACACATTTGGTCATCAAAACATATTGGTTTTGAGCATTCCACTTGCAACGTAACCCATCTTCGGCCTAGTTATAGCTTATATCTCATTCAGATACTGCTAAAAGTGATGATTGAAGAAAATCAAAAACAATAACAGGAAATATGACCACTGCGTATATTCAGAAGTAGCTAATGAATATATTAAATGAAAAGTAAATTACAAAATTTACGCATATAGCAGGTGTTTCACTGAATGACAGATAAGCCAAATATTCATTAGTCTTGCAAAAGGAACTAAAGATAAATAAATGTGATACCAGGTACCTGATGGCATCCATGCCTTGCGAATGGCATCTCTGTTTTTCCTTCGGCCAAATGTCGTTATTATTCCTATAACTGAAAGAAGCCTCTTAGTAGAATGTCTTCCATCATTTCCCGATGTATGCTTCGGAACAAAACCTTCCTGTCTAGCTGCAGCTAGTTCCATCTCAAGGGCCGATAACTTCTTACTTTGCTCCCTGGAAACAAGGAAATGCAACCAATGGTCTAAAAATTATAGAAACAATAATACAATAAAATGAATAAACAGATTTAGACATTGTGCTTCAAGCAAATTACCTGCATTCTATAATTTTTAGTGTATCATCAACAGATATGGCGGATTGACCCTGAAATCGGATGAACCATACTGCCTCGTTGAACTTCCTTTGAATGATATCATGATAACTAAAAATTGAAAATACACACACCAACAATTGCAGGCACACGCAAATGAGCTAAGATTACATTTATAATGACAACAAGCAACTGTGTCAAAGCCATGAAAGACACAATCATACAAAACCATACAGGCATCGTTCATCGTAGATACATAGCCACAAGTCTACATTAATTAAGAAACACTGTACCTGACCATTTCTTTTGTGCTCTTGAATCAAATATACCCTACTTTCGGCGTCCTGCCATAGCCTGCACAGAAGACAATATATAGAGAGAAAAATCGTTCAGTTAAAGACAGTTTTTGAAAGATGATGAAGAAACAATTGACTTGATAGAGAAAAGCAAACCGGCCGGCGACGTATATAGTAGCCATGGTTGCTATCATTGCGAACGTCAGAGCAGAGATTCGAGATCCGAAAGAGTAACCAGATAGCCGGCTTTGTGATCCCCGGCTACGCATTTCTTCTTCAAGACTTTGGGCAGAAAACAAAAAAAGTCAGAAAAATCTGTCCGCAGCTAACACTTCACCACTTCTGAGATCGAGACCAATTACGAGCTGCAGCTGCAGATAACCTCGAAATTGAAGAAAGAAACTAAATCAATGTTTACAAATCACGAATCAACAAAACCACTTTATTTTGTGAAGAGTTTTGGGTATTAGTGTATGAAGATGACGTTACAACCGATTTTCCAGAGTTTGTGTATCTGTTTTTCGGTTTCAGTCGTAGCATCTGAAATAGAGAAGAATTTAACATTATAAGACTTTATAACACAATATATCAGTTTAGAGGGAAAAATAATGTATATTTTAAGGTAGGAATAAAAAATGAAATTCAACTAGATGTGATTTAATGATAAAGGACTTGACAATTGATTAGGATTAAAACCTGATAAAAAAAAAAAAAACTCTTTGCCATCATGTAAAATTGAAATTCAAGTTGTTGGATTAGCATAACAATGTTGAGTTTCGTACATGTTAGGATTTTTCACTGATCTGAAAGTGTGAGAACACTTCCTTTGATTTACAATTTACACATAGAATATCATCACTTTAACAACATATTTATTTTGGAACTGTTTGCAAAATTACTTTTAGTCTAAACAAAAAATAAAAAGTGAAAATCACTTGATACCAATTCATATTGAATTGAGTAAAATCAATTATACTAAAAACTTAAAATAACTCTTTATTAGTTAATAAAAATAAATAAAACGAGTTAATATAACCAACATATTTTTTTTTTAAAAAAAAAAAAAAAAGAAGAAGAAGCTATAGACTCCTTACAAGTACATATAACTCTTCTTTCTTTTTTTTAATTCTAATATAAAATATAAAATTCTCTGTTTTATTTTAAATCTACTTTTAATTCTTTCTAAACCCAAACAAAATAATAATGGAGCATTACCATTGAGGAACAAGTAGGAAAAAAAAAAAAAAAAGCTTATAAAACTTGTAAAATAGTTCTTATAAAAGTAAATATTATTGTTTGATACAAGTTTTCTTTTTGTATAGACTTAGACTTAGTCCTTTGAACACAAATAAACACTTGAGCTATAGTATTTAATGGTAAAGAAGAAATTTTTCTATTATCATATAGGAACTATGAAACCTCAAACTTTATACTCTAAAAGAAAAGTCAAAAAATTTAATAGAGATATCTTGAGCTCACAGATCATATTTTTTTCTTTTAGCATTTAATATTATAATTAAGGTGTTTACTTGGGTTACGTTACAAAAAAAAAAAAAAAGATACTTGTATAATGATAAAGATGAAACATTAATTTTTTTAAGAAAATATAAAAATTATTTTACGAGAAGTAAGAAATAAAAAATTAAAATTAATTTTTAAAAATTTATAAGAATTAAAAGAATAATTTAATTTTTTGTTTAATTTAAAAAAAAAACACAAATTTTAAAAGATATTAACAATAAGGGTAAGACGAAAATTTATTTATTTTTAAATTATGGGAATATAAAGATAAATTTAATTTTTTAAAAAAGTATAAGTACAAAAAATAATTTAATCAAAAAATAAAACAATCGTTGATACCATAGTGTTGTGAGTGAGGGAAATTACGGAAAAGAAACAGTTAAAAAAGTTTATAAGAGAAAAATGGGTGAATATTCATTAAAAAAAGAAAAAAGAAAAAAAAATGTGAATATGCTATTTCGTGATTCATAGAAGCACCTATAATTTGCTGTCTTGTCGTATCATTATTCCCATCCACGATCGAGTAGCTTGGTTCTCCGCTCAACTAGTTTAGTTCCCTCTCGATCTTCTCCGTTTCGATTCTCAAGGCTCAGAGAAAATGAACGACGCAGATGTCTCCAAGCAAATCCAGCAGATGGTGAGGTTTATCCGCCAAGAAGCCGAGGAAAAAGCCAACGAGATCGCGGTCTCTGCCGAAGAAGTAGGACAGTTTCCAACTTCAATTCCATTTGCTTCCTTCCTTCCACGATTTGGATCTGTTTATTTCCTCTACTAAACCAATTATTAGTTAGGATTATTGATCTATATACAAATATATATACGTATCTGTGACTTGGGCTAGATCGTTATGGAATTGATGCTTGAGAGTTATACTAATTTTGACAGGAATTCAACATCGAGAAGTTACAGTTGGTTGAAGCAGAGAAGAAGAAGATCAGGCAAGACTACGAGCGCAAGGAGAAACAAGTTGAAATTCGGAAGAAGATGTAACTTACTAACACACCTTGCACACTCTAGATTTATTTGACTTCTATTTGTTTTTCTTGTAAACTAAAATTCCCATGTTCATCTAGTTCATTGACTTTTATATGTGGAAATGACTATGTTTGATTTCTGGAGATGAATTCCAGCTTTAACTCCCAATTTCATTAATCCTGTGGTTCTAGATGCTTGTATGGGGTAATGACGCAAATTGTTGTGAGTGATTATTGCCCAAGTTTGACTTCTGGTCCAAATCTAGCAAATCTTTAAACTTGGTTCCTGTTGTTTGGTACTGGTTAGTAAAATCAATAACAGGCATTTATTGTATGGTGAGCTAGGGCAAAATACAGCGAGATGTGTTGCTGTAGTTGTATTTGGATAGGCTTGATTTTTGGTTCAATTGTTTTCCAACTGTTGGCATCTTCTCTAGGTTCATGAAAACGTAAATATTGCCAAGATATTGTAAATGGAAACATTCCCTATGTGGGAGTGTCTAAGTTGAGGCTCGATCTGTTTTATGCGCTTAATGTTTTTCATTGTTCCCTTTCTAACATAGAAGAAGATTATTAATTGAGATAGAATAAAATTCTTGGCATATATATATACACTTTTTTTCTTTTATTTTTTGCAGTGAGTATTCTATGCAGCTGAATGCTTCTCGGATAAAAGTTCTTCAAGCTCAAGATGATGTAGTTAATTCCATGAAAGAAGCGGCATCTAAGGAGCTTTTGAATGTGAGCCGTGATCACCACGGGTACAAAAACCTTCTGAAAGATCTCATTGTTCAGGTCAGTAAAATACTGAATAGACTCTTTAGCATGGTTTGATCAAGTATCCTTTTACATACATTTTCACGTTTGAAAATTTTCTTCTGCAGCAGTGTGGTATTAGAGTGTATTTATAGGCATTCTAATATCCCGGTGTTGCTGTTAATTTTTTTCTTTTTTTTAATTATGTGTCAATCCAATATCGTATCTCGTGACTATATTATACCTTAAACCAATGTGATCATGAGGACAACTTTATGCACGTAAGTATCTTTAGAAATCGATGCACCAACATCATTATTTCAAACTTGCCCTAGCAAATTCGGATGTTTGTTCATGGACTATCTACTTAAATGCTTGTCTGTGGCAGAGTTTGCTTAGACTGAAAGAGCCTTCTGTCTTGTTGCGGTGTCGGGAAGATGACCTACATTTGGTAGAGAGTGTGCTGGATTCAGCTGCAAAGGAGTATGCTGATAAGGAAAATGTTCATCCACCAGAGATCATTGTTGACAAACAAGTGTATCTTCCGCCTGCACCCAGCCATCACAATGCTCATGCTCTCTTCTGGTAATGCTCATGTCAATTTTGGAGGCTTCCTGAAATTGTATTTCATGTAAAGTTCCTTTGATATTCAAATATTATTTTTGGTATACCTGATTATATATGCCATTTCAGCTCTGGAGGCGTGGTGTTGGCTTCTCGTGACGGAAGGATTGTGTTTGAAAATACCCTTGATGCGCGATTAGATGTAGTGTTCCGTAAAAAACTTCCAGAGGTAATACTATGCTATTAAGCTTTTATATTGATTTCTTTTCATCATTTACCTCTTGCACTATGCATAGTTTTTTTTTTTTTTTTTTTTTTTTTTTGGATATAACTATATTTTGTTTTGCTGCTTAATTGTTTGTACTATTGAGATTTCATACTATTTTCATCTAGAAAGGTAATTTGTGTCATGAAGTTCATAATTCTTATTTCATCATATTCATTGTTAAAATATTGGATGGTGATGTTTAAGTAGAATACTTCAGGCCAATTATTCACACTGTGATGGACAACTGGGATGGTTATAACTGAAATGGTGGTGTGTCTGAATGGGGTAGGAGGGACATTAGGATTAATGTTTGATCTTGAACATGGAAGAGGACAAACTTCTTTTAACAAAAATCTGTGAACTAACAGCTTTTGAGCAGATAAATTAACATGTAAATTCAGATTCCTAACTCGTAATATGCTTTTTTCTTGAACAATGCTGTGTACCTCGTTCCTTTATTCATTTTCAATATTTTGCTTTATTAATTCTTTAAAGGTTCGATTTATATAACTCCTAATGACTATGACAAGTTCTTATATTTTTTGAGTCTCTTTCTTTCTGTCTGTGTATTTGATGACTACACATTCCATATGGTGAATGGGCCTTGCACTATGAGCTCAATGAAGTGGAGGTTACACAGGAGGAGAAAGAGAGCAACAATTAGTTGGGGAATGCCTCTTGGGCCTAGGCGGGTAGAGTTGGCTTGTAAAAGGAAGGGGGGGGGGGTGTGTCTATTAGTAGGAAGGGCCATTCGCCAGATGAAATGTCCTAAACAATCTAGACTACCTAGTCCAAATATCTCTTTCAACCTTTCATTGATTGATACTTAGCTTTCTTTCTCCCTCGGAAAGAGAGGAAACTTCAGTTGTCTAACATGTTGGAGTGTTTGGTGTAAGATTGTATCTTTAAGGAGTTTTATAATAATTTTAACAATATAGAGTAAACATGTTGAAATCTTATTAACTGATATTATGGTTTTCAGTATTTCATTTTAGCATATATTCTAGTTGCATATGCTTGATTAGATGATTAACTATATGTAATGTGACTAAGTTATAAAGAATTTCCTCTTTTCCTTGCTGCAGATCCGCAGGCAGTTGTTTGGACAAGTTGTTGCTTGACGATTGGTCGTATCGCATTGTTGCCCCTACAGTGTGTTCATATCCTGAGTCAGAAACATTTTTCTTCCGTGTCATTACTTCCTGAATCTTATTTTTGTCCTTAAAATAACTTAGATTATATTTCTGTCCAGTCTTTAGTAATTATTTTTTCCTGCTTGATAATAAATATTAGCTCTAACATATTACTGCTTTAAGCAAGTTTGGTTGTCTGTCAACGTTGTGACCTGAACAGCTATTCTTTACAGTTCTGGTTGTTGGAGTGCGATTAAGTGAATGTGTTATTTGGTAATGTAGCACAAAAATGTCGCTTTTGTTATAGACACTGTTAAAACAATCCCAAAACAATTTCTGTGGTCGTTCTTTTATTATTTCTTTTTTTCGTTGTTGTTTTAAGCAATCTATTATATGACCGTGCTAAGAACAGAGATTGCAAAATGCCGATAAACGTCATTGTTGGGACCAAACTCTGTCCAAAATAAGAAAAGCATCTGTCGAAAGAATTTTCTAAAATGTGCTGAAGATTAAAAAATAACTGCCGATTCAATAGAATACATTGGATGTGATTGTTGAATAATGACTGATCTGGATGTGATTTATGACTAATGAATGGATAAATATGTAAACAAATGAAAATAAAAATAAAATAATATATTTTAAAAAATAAAAATATTAAAACATTTACTACCAAACAACCACATAAAAACTAAAGTCTTGTTACATTGTTTCATAAAAAATGGTGCTATACTGTATTTAATATTGTTATACGAGGTTTATCTTTTTTATTAAGATGCACATTTTGTATTTAATATTGTTAATCATATTTATATCAAAGGTTGAAGCAAAAAAATGATTACAGGAAGCGTTAACTGTTAAAATATGAAGTTGTGTATGACTTAAATATCATGGTAAAATAGTCATTTCATATGATGTTGTGTATCACCTAAAGACCATTGTTTGTAGGAGAAGTACATTTTGTTAATAAGAGAATATGTTAATTTCAAGAGACAAAGGAAGTGCATATAAATTTTCTATGCAATTATTAGCAATAATAGCTAGATCTGCATCGTGTTATGTATGGTGCTAATTTGTTTTTCAGTGGGATGAACGAAATAACATAAATTGGTTTTTCAATGGGAACAACTATGAAACCTATTCCCTTTCGATAACATTTTTAAAAGAACGGACTCTTGGAAACTTACTTCCACGTGAAGGCAAAATTGTTTCATTATCTCTGTCATGACAAAAAGGGTGAATTCCTATCCTTGTCAAATGTAATGATATGCATGCTACGCCATGAATCATAAAAACAGGTCAGCAACAAAATTTATACCAAAACAAGAATGCAGAAAAAAATGAAAGCTACACTATATAACTTGCACATAACACCTACCAAAAAGATTAGCGATTGATAATTAAGCTCTATAACATAACAATTAATACTAAAGTTAAAACCACATAATAAGCAATAGAATAAACAGACGAGAGATTGATCATGAAGCAAAACATCAGACCTTGAAAATTATAAATGACCAAGATGTTTTCTTTTATTTTGTTTAATTGTATTATTTAGTCGAAGGATAATAACTATAGGTTAATTTACATTTTTATGTATAATAGTCAAATGTATTTTATAATTTTGAATGATTTTACAACCTCTGAAACTGGTTTAATCTTTCGTCTTTGATAAACTGAGTCACTGACCTTTCTTTTATCGAAAAAACAAAAAATGGGACCTTTGATTATAATGAATGCAGTATTTCTGCAGTTAGTAGACCGATTATTTGAAGAAAGAAAAAATTGAACAAGTTAACGCAGTCTTTTTGTTGAGATTGACCAACTCTGGGAAGCATCGACGTTTACGGCAACTCCTCGTTCGTGGTTAAGTCACTGTCCCTTCACTCCCTCGACGAGTCCGCCACCCACGCATGTGTCTATTTAATTTAATTTTAAAAAGTCCCAGGCGAAGAGATAATAATAGATTTATGTTGGGCAGCTGAAACAGCAAGAGCCCCAATTTGGATTTGGAACACTCGCTCTCCTTGAGTTGATCTCTGGTATTGGTATAGTCCTAGTTCCAAGCTCAATCATGGAGGCTTCAACTTTGTCGCGCATAGGACTAGCAGGGCTCGCCGTAATGGGCCAAAACCTAGCCCTCAACATCGGCGAGAAAGGTTTTCCAATCTCTGTCTACAATCGTACCACTTCCAAAGTCGATGAGACCGTAGATCGAGCACGCAAGGAGGGTGGTCTTCCACTCTTTGGTCAATACAACCCTCGGGATTTTATCCTCTCTCTCGAAAGACCTAGATCAGTCATTATCCTCGTTAAGGCTGGTGCTCCCGTTGACCAAACCATCGCTTCCCTGTCCGAACACATGGAATCCGGTGATTGCATCATCGACGGCGGCAACGAGTGGTACGAGAATACCGAGCGTCGAATCAGAGAAGTCTCTGACAAGGGTATCCTCTATTTGGGCATGGGCGTATCTGGTGGCGAAGAAGGTGCCCGAAATGGACCCTCGTTGATGCCTGGGGGTTCTTATCAGGCATACTCAAACGTCCAAGACATACTGATGAAAGTCGCTGCTCAAGTCGAGGATGGCCCCTGTGCTACTTACATTGGCGAGGGTGGCTCCGGAAATTTCGTTAAGATGGTTCACAACGGTATTGAATACGGGGATATGCAGCTCATTTCTGAGGCTTACGACGTATTGAAGCACGTTGGTGGGTTGTCAAATTCAGAGCTTTCTGAGATATTCGGTGAATGGAATAGCGGGGAACTTGAAAGTTTCTTAATTGAGATTACTGCTGATATTTTCAAAGTTAAAGATGAAGCTGGAGATGGGGATTTGGTGGATAAGATTTTGGATAAAACGGGTATGAAGGGTACTGGAAAATGGACGGTACAGCAGGCAGCTGAACTGTCAGTTGCGGCTCCTACTATTGCTGCTTCATTGGATTGCCGGTACTTGAGCGGACTAAAGGAGGAGAGAGAGAATGCTGCCACTGTATTGAAGGAAGCTGGATTGAATGATGAAGTGGGGTTTGTGAAGAGTGGGATTGATAAGAAGCGATTGATAGATGATGTGAG
The DNA here is from genome assembly GCA_022379115.2 of Bauhinia variegata. Taxonomy (NCBI): domain Eukaryota; kingdom Viridiplantae; phylum Streptophyta; class Magnoliopsida; order Fabales; family Fabaceae; genus Bauhinia; species Bauhinia variegata. The sequence goes on from CM039433.1 coordinate 437,238, forward strand.
GCAAGCCTTGTATGCCTCCAAGATTTGTAGCTATGCTCAGGGCATGAACTTGTTGAGGGCTAAGAGTGATGAGAAGGGGTGGAATTTGAATCTTGGCGAATTGGCTAGGATTTGGAAAGGTGGGTGCATTATACGGGCAGTGTTTTTGGATAGGATTAAAAGGCTTATCAGAGAAATCCCAACTTGGCTAGTTTGATTGTTGACCCAGAATTTGCAAAGGAGATGGTGCAAAGGCAGGCAGCTTGGAGAAGAGTTGTAGGTTTAGCTATATCAGCTGGGATCAGCACGCCAGGGATGTGTGCTAGTCTTGCTTATTTTGATACATACAGGAGAGCAAGGCTTCCAGCCAACCTTGTTCAGGCTCAGAGGGATTTTTTCGGGGCTCATACATATGAGCGAATTGATCACCCTGGGGCTTTCCACACCGAATGGGCAAAACTTGCTCGGAAGAGTGGAGTTGGTGCTTTGAATTGAATTCAGATCCTTACTGTGGTTAGTTGTCTGTTTGGATTGATGTTAATGGTACACTTTTGGGTTAAAATTTTATGTGTCATTAAGAGGATTCCTAGTTAAACAAAGCAGTGATTGTTTTCTCCGGCAGTTTTTGCCGATAATAAAAGAAACGCATGAGCGTTTTGTGTTTCATGGCCTTTTAATTTGTTTGCTTTTCTTACCTAGACTCGATATCGATGGTTTTCTTTTTGCCTGGTAAACATTACTTGTTATTGCTAAAATTGTATATGCAGGTCTAGTTTAGAAGTGGTCTTTGGTATAAGGGAACGTATAATTTCTTGTTTTTTCTGTCCATCTCTAAAGTTATATACTGATTTCATTTTCGTATGATTACATTCTTGTGCATTTCTAATTTTTCAACTTGTCGATGGTTAACTTCAGACCCTTTTTTTTTTTTAAACAATCACCTCGTGCTGCTTCGATGAATGTTCTTGCGTTTCTGTTTTTTGAGCAACTTCTCTGATATTGTTTCTCCTGACGGACTGCATCTGGAATTTACTCTCCAATTGTGCTTTAGTGTATTAAATATTTTGAAATTTTACAGAGTATGAGAGGAATTAAGTATGATATCCTAAATTTCTAATCTATGATTTCGTGGCGAAGGGAACTGTCGCTCGTGATCATTGTCTCGGAGGTAGATTATCTTCCAGGTAACTAACAAGAGAGCTGGAGGGTAACAAGCGTTTGCTCGGAAATCTACAAAACCATTTGTTCATTTTGATGAAAATACAACTGTCTTCTTTCAGTTGTTTGTATAGACTACGGAATGGAGTAACCAAGTCACGCATAGCAAATAAAAGCTAGTAATTTGACCAAGTGATGTGGGCAAGGATAAAGGAAACAAGCAAATGAACTAATAGGCTAGGGAAAATTAGACTCGAGCACTGGCTGAGTTCTTGTCACTGTTGCAGATGGCATTTTGCCATTGCCGACCCATCTGCTTTCAAGAACCAAATCTTCATCGGCTTGTCTTTCCATGGTTTGAATCTTCTTGGTCTTGAGAAGCCTGACAGATGAAAATACAGCATAACCCACTGTTATCAACCCAAAAAATCCCAGTGCAAAGCCAACCACCCACAGATACCATAGCGGGCGATCCTTCTCCAACGGGACAGCAACTGAAAAATGACCTTGATCTCTAGAGTAACACACACTGGGTGGGCTCATTCTGGAAAGATAAAATGTTCCATTGTGACCGAATGCTACACATCTCGCCCTGGAGTACATGCCATCCGTGAGTGTAATATTGGGGAACAGAACCGAAATGGGTTGCCCCATTGTGCCGAGAGTGAGGTTTCTTATAGTCTTGTCTGTTACATTCGATGCATCAAAAACCATGAAGCCAACAACTGAAGTGATGAATGAGTAACCTGGCAAAGTGTAGTAGCGGGAAGACCAGTTCCCCAAGTTTTGGTATACAATAGCCAGCCTCCTGACGTGTGGGATCGCCATTGTTCTAGGCGGGATGTGGAAATAGCTAAAATTAGCTCCTTTGTTCCACAGCCTTCGGCTTCTGAGACGAACTACTGAAACATCCATTCCCGACAGATTCTGCGGAAGAATGGCATCATATAGAGCCCCCGTATGAGGCCGGTGTTTAACCAGTGTTCTGAAAGCAAAATCTTGAACAAAAGAATTCAATGATTCACTGGCGGTGTTGGTGTTGGTGTTGTCCAAGCTGTGTACACAGTAGCTGCAAAACAAGGAGAAACCCAACCAGAGCCATATGAAATCCCACCTCTTGGAGAATCCCATTAACACCACTGTTAATTACCTGATAAAGAACAACGTACAAGAGTTGGAGAGGAATGGACCTTTACCAACTTCATTTCTTTAATTGCTATAAATTCTGTAAAAATAGCAATTAAACGTGCCGGTCGCCAATCATGTTAATCTTCACCAATTATGTTCACTTTCGATAAAGAAGAAGCATGCTCAGTTGGGTCGGGTCCCAGCTCCATTGACTTTAGCACTTTTGGCTTGTGATGATTCTTGACTATGAGAATTAATTTACTTGGTGCGTGTGTGGGAGAGTTGGGAGAATCTTGGTCACCACAATGCAAGGAGCAACTTTCTTGGTGCTTAACAACATGCGTTGATTGCTCTCCTCGCCCGGCAGGCAATTTAGCGAGTGAAATCATGTATGTTTACGCACCTGAGGATTCATTTGAGTGGAGGAAATGTAGTTTGGGCCAGCCCAGAATCCACTCAGTGGCCTTTACGTCCGGTAAACGATAGATCGAGATCAAAAGACTACAAAAGGAAGAAGGTGAATTGTTTTAGCACAAGCACACCAGATGATTTCTAAACACACACCCAAAAGGAAAATCGAAGAAAAACAGGCCCAAATGGGAGGCTCAGCCCAAACACACACAGAAAGTGAGGTAAAATATGAATCGACGGATCGGCCAATAGGAGACTGCCACCGCTCTGCATTATTTTCTCCATGTGCAAGATGAGACGCGTCACCGTGCCACTCGGTACTATCACGGACTAACATCTTTTGCTCTACTCCTTGGCTTGTGATACCTATTTTAAGTAATAAAAAAAAAAATTAAAATAGCATATTTTAATAATTTATTAGTACTTAAACATATATAAAAATAATGTGAGTTGAACACGTGCTTTTAAGTTATGTTTGGTTGGGTTAAATAAATTTTGAGAATGGAAAATGGAAAGGAAGTAAGAATGGAAAGGATTGTAAAAGTTTTCTTATTTTTTTTTCGGTTGGTTAAAAAAAAAAATGAGTAAAGGAATGGAATAAAAGCATATTCAAAATGCCATATTACACCTTAAATATTTTTTTATTAATACAATCCATAAATTTTCAAAAACCAAAAACTCTACTTGTTCTTGTTAATGACCAAACAAGGAGCTTCTCTCTCCATAGAAGCATAAAAGGCAAAAGCTCTAGCAAACCCACCAAAAGCTCTTGACTATGATAGATACTCAGACAGACAAAATCAAGGACGCCAAAGAAGCTTGAGTAGAAACCCATTGAATACCCGGCAGTTAGAGTTTCAGGGTGCCATGTAAGCTCGATCTAGGCAGTTAAGGCCCAAAGAGAGATGATTTTGTAGAAGATTAGGCCCACTGCCACTGTCATAGCACCGGCTGTCTCATGTAGTTGTCATTGCATATTTGCCGGCGCCAGCGCCAGCGCCACCACTGCTAGACATTTTAACTCTCTGGTGCAGAGGGACAGTCTCGTCCTAAAAGGCTCATTCCTGCATGATTGAGGCTTTCAGCTCCAAAATGGGAGGAAAGAACTTATCTGTTAAATACTTGAATATAAACAGTGTTTGGAACTATGATTTCTATAATCAACAGTAACCAAACGCGTCTATCATCTCTTTCCATTGCATTATTCCTTTGCTTTCATGCCAACCAAACGGGCTCTTAGTTCTTTCCCACTTTTATTGTGGGTTGTGATCTGTGTATGATTATGCAAGCAAGTAACAACCAATAAGGCGTGTTTCTCGTATAATTTATAAAAGAAATCCTTGATAAAGAAAATTGCCAAATCTAAATGACGAAGGTATCTTTTAAAGAAGAATCAAATAGCTAGATCGATTGCCTTATTTTTCAAAGGTAGAATCACAAGAAAATAAAAGTAGGAAATAAGATTATATTTTGGTTAAGTTGCCAAATCCAATCCAAGTACGTATATGGGTTATTTGAATTAATATTGAATGGTTAAGCAGAACTGATTTCTAGCGCCAGGAGTTGGAAGAAAGAAGAATGAGAGTTTGTAAGATACCATTAAGTTAATGTTGGATTAAAAATCCATATATTTAATCAGTATATATATCAAAATAAAGCTTGTCCTTTTGAGGTCTCAAAAAAACCTATTCTAGCTAGCTTCTATTTGAAGCATGCATGAAAGAAAGAATAGCAAATGCAAACTGATCATGTTTAGCCACAGTTCGTCTAATGAAAAAAGGAGTAAACACGACTTTCCTCAAAGGTATCCTCGTAATAGTGAAACTACTTTTTGGCATAAATGAGTGATGCATGACAGTAGCTGCAATAATTCACGAGGCTCTGTAGTCTGTATTTCCATTTATCCAGTTACGAGTTATCCATCGGCCGGCCGGGTTAATTAATTAATTGGTAAATATAATTACATATACCATGGGAATAAAATCTGTACAGTTTAATTATAATTAATCTCATTTTCACTAGCACAGTAAAAGCAGGAGGTTTGCCACTAAAGGGATACTAATAAAGGTACCCGGAACTGGAAGTTTATGCTGTAGAGCAAGTAAGGATGCTCATGCTCCTTTTTTCCAAGAGTATATACACATGTATTACCGAAATTCCATTCTTTTAAGATGAGACCACGTCCGAATTCTGAGATGCAAGTGAGGGAATAAGGATATATACAAATATTTGTCCATACCATGTGGGTAACCATATGAATGAATGATTCTTGGCAGACACAGATGGAATATATGTTAAGATTATTAGAGAGAGAAATTAAAGATAGTGCAGATGCATAGTCATGTTGAAGTTCAACCACAAGGTCATTTCATGGGACAACCCCATTTGTCCAAATATATAATTGAAGAGGAGAAAAATGGCTGTGTGTTATGATTAAGATTTTGTGTGGATGTCCATCCAAATTCATTCATGTTTTTTTAGGTTATAACTTTCAAGTGTTATTATATATTATTATTTTTAGAGGTTGTAATTCTTAAATCTTTTATTCATCTTTTTATACTCTTTAAGTAAATTATGTAATAAAATTTATGGTGTATTATTTCAATTTACAACAATGTTGTACATAGTTATAAATTTTTATATCTATAAAAGAGTTATCTCATTTATACATAAAGCAATGGAAATGAAATAAAAGAAAAAAGTTCTTACTCTTTTTATCTTTCAATTCATGTGTTACCCAGGTTTGAATTTATATATATATATATATATATAGAAAAAAATTTTGGGAGAACTTTATTTTGTTTAGATTTTCTAATTAACTCGAGTTTGATTAATTATAAATTAAAGAATTTGATAATAAATTTATACTTCACAAATATCAATAATCAAATAAAAAAAAATTCTCCTGTTTTTTATATTGTCCTTCATTTAATAAAAAATATTTTTTTTATTTATATGACCTTACTTTCCTTGAATTTAAATTAATAAGTGTTTACTATAATATTAGTTTGGAATGGTTTGTATCTCCAATGGTTACTAGGTGAGAATTCCATTAATTAGCTAATATAATACTTGCAACGAAGGAAAAAAAAAAAAAAAAAAGAGTGACCTCATTGTGTTCCTTGTGTTAGTTGTAGCTTTCATGAATCATATACTGGTTCTTTTCACATATTAGGGTAAGTAAATAAGATTATAAACAGACCTTGGATAAGGTATCTTCAGTGACAATCATCGATCGATAAGAGAGAATGACCATTAACTGTGAGTGATTTTCCATCATATTTAATTTAATTAGACAGTGAATTTTAGCATCTGGAGAATGGGGAATGAACAAATTGCATGATCAGAGGATAAAAAAAATGGCCCTCGCAAGGATATAGTCATTGAGAAGTAGCTAGTGCAAGTTTAGAATGCTTTGAAATGGAAGTCCCCACGTAGCCACCATGAAGTGAAGCATTTGATCGACTAGTCTCAGTCATTCATTGAGAAACCAAAACAAACGAAACGATGAGTGAAATAGAATCTAAATACAATGACAAACACAACATGCTACGACAAGATCACCATCCCAATTAGACGTTTCTTTTTCCTAATTTGATACAGCAAGTGGACCGACCTACGATTAGATTAGATTAGATTATATATATATATATATATTCTTTTAAATTCAAAAGAAAGAAAATATCTAATTATTTACTGTACAGAGGAGAATACTGTTATTGTGTACAGGTATATATATATGGACATCATTTGTCCGGAAAATGAATCTGAAACTCAAATTAATATCTCCATGATTATTCAAAGCTCACGGGCATAAAGAGGAGAATCAAGTATATCATATATATATATATATATATGTACATCAGAATGATATGAGCAAAAGATGATGTACAAATATAATCTAAGAGAATCAAATAAACAAACAAACACAGGAATCTAAGGGGTGGGGTGGATGCTTCAAGAAGAAATCTGGATTGGATGGATGGACAGCTGAGTGAGAAAAAGTTTTGATTGGACAAATGGAATGGCAAGGCAATGGGAAGACAAGAGAGGAGAAGAAGCCACCCATTTCTCTTCCTCATTTGGTAGGCAGCTTTTTTGTTGTGTTCACGAGACACCCATTTCTCCAAGTGACGGAGAATCTTATGTGATAATTTTTTTTTTTTTTTGAAAAATAATTCATACAGTTTTACAGACTGGTTGGTCTAAAGAAGAGAAGGGTCTATATTAACGGAGGAGAAAGAAAGGGATGAATTTTAACAGAGAAGAGAGACATCTTATTGTTTAATTTGTAAACAAAGAAAGAGGATATACAAACTTATTATTATAATTTTATAAGTAAATAAAAATACAAATATGAATCACAATTTAATCATTTTATAGGATTATATTATGTTAATACTTCCCCTCCAAAACCTTCACTTTCGGAGAGATAAATTAAAAATTCCCCATCTTCCCTTCAAACTTATTAAACTAAATAATGTGTGTTTTTGAAAAATCTCTCCCTCCCCTTCAAACTCCTCCAACCAAACATTACGTAAGTTCTATTATATCTTATCTTAATCCTTGGAAGAACAAATATGGTGGTTCCCCATCCCCTGCGGTTTAGATCCAATGATCTAAGATCATCACCTTCTTAATTTGTATAAGAAATTCAACATTAATATGCAAGTGTGAATTAAAGTTGTAATAGGAAAAAAATTATATTAAAAAAATAAGACTTGTAAAAAATATATAAATAAATAAAATTTATTATCTTAATATAAAAGAAATTGAGTGGAAGAACAAAATTTAACAATTAACACAAATTAATTAAAATGTATAATGACTCACTTTTTATTTTTAATTCCTATACTATACTAAAAAAAGAAAAAAAATTTCTTTAAGCTATGTTTAGGAGTTGTAGAAGTGATGTAATGGAAAATAAATGATAAAGAGTTACTTTTTTATTATTTAGATATTTAAATAAAAATTAATTTTCATTGTTCGAGAATAAAATAAAATGAGTGGAATGAAATAAAATTTTAATTTTTTTTTAAAAAATTAATATTATTTTTTTAAATGAAGTGGGTGAAAGAGAGAAAAAAAAATTAAGTCAGAAAAAGGGTGATTAAATTATAATTTTAAAATTTTTAATTAAAATACACTTTCATTCTATCTATTATATATACTCTAATTTAAAAGAAATAAATTTTAACATTTTAAATAAAAATAAATAAAACAAATTTTGTTAATTCTCTTTATTTAAAATTTTTTAAATAATAATAACTCATCTTATTTCATTTTATTATATTCTTTTCGTTCTATTCCATCCATCCAAACATAGCGATTGAGAGGTCACTGCCCTATTTTCACATCAACTTCAACGTAGCTCCATTCGTTGAGGGCGTAGGAAGAGAAATTCGCTACATATAGCTCGAATAATTCGCTAGCTGTCAAATTGTTTACTGAACAATGGGCTATTCGGCTTTCCTTGGCTAACAATGACCAGAGAAATATTAAGCACACACTGGAAAGGAAGTCTGGTATTTAATTATAGTATATATTTTCACCTAAGATGGATTTGCATCTTCTCCTTGTAAGACCGTATAGCATATGTTATAAATTGGGGGAAATAAATACGTTCCATGGCAGGCATAGAAAGGCTATGATAGGTCTTGTCAAAATAGGTTTATACCCACCCAAAAGCATTGCCTTTTATTAATCTAAACTGAAAACCCTAGAATGTTAAGTTTCCTATAAATTAGAATCTTTTGGTTTCATCTGTCTTTTCATTCATTTTATGTCACCTAATTCGATAAAATTTTAAAACCAAGTTAGCCAGAAAAAAATAAAATAATAGTATTAGTGCTGTAGTTAAGAATACTTTTTGGGCCACCTTCAGTGGAATTTTTTTTTTTTTTTTTTGATAATCACCTTCAGTGGAAATTGTACTATATATCATAGAAATTGAAAAAAAGTAATGGTTTTAGATGGGTTTTTATAATTAAGCATTAAAAACATTGAAAAATTACACCAATGTTTGTAGAATATATAGATGGCTATTGTCTAAGTGCAAGTTTTTGATTTCTATATTCAGAAAAAGAAAACATATCAACCAGATCACTGGTCTTCTATTCCTTTCTTTTTCTTTTTCCTTTCCCCCTAAGCACTTGTCTTCTTTTGTTTCTTTTGTTTTAAATATTCACGTCACAAGATATTGATGCTGACTTTAATATAGCCCTGATGCAAAAAAATTAAGTGGTAGGACTACTGTTGTTGCAGTTGCAGGGGAATATGAATAACTTCTTTTCCTTTAAAAAAAGAAGAAAATAAAAATATTGCTATGACCTGTTCTTGTTTTGTTCCCCAAATTCATATTTTAAATGTTAAGTACTTCTCCTTCCCTGATATCCTCTCCTCCCTTTAACTTTATATAAAGCCCTTTCCTGCCCTCAAAACTCTCTATGAGCTGCTTGCTTAATTTTTAGATCACTTTCAATGGTTATACTAAAACTACCACGCTAGCTAGCTAGGCCTCTTCACTTCATCTTCAGTTGCACCCCTTAATTTACCGGACCTTGTCTCCTTGTCAATTTAATTCCTTCTTTGTGACTATATATCAAACTCTTCTTAGTTGACCGTTTAGGGTTTATACTTTATAACAGTGAGTGAATATGGCATGCATAGATCTGTGCAGCAGCAATCTTGCAAGGTAGAGTTGTAGCTAGCATGGACATGCTTGGTGGAGGGTAAGAGAGAGCTTTCTTCAGTCCACTCATGGGTGGCAGTAGGATTCAATTAGCTGCCGACTCATTCATCCAAATACTGAGTGAAAAATGACAAGATACTCAGTAAATGAGTGAATGATGCGGGAGACAAATTGAATCTTAAGCTTCCTGTACTTGGACTGAAGGGAGCTCCCTTTTTCTTTCTATTTTATGTATCCCTTTTTTGTTTAGCAGTTCTCTAATCTCTCTGATCTGATCTTTTAATTTATTTCTTATTTTTGGATTTGGCATGCTGACCCAGACCAACAGAACCATTTAGCTCGATGCTAGCTCTGTCGTGGAGAGCTACCATAATATATTAATTAATAGTTGTTGCTAGCTAGCTTTAATAATTACTCGATCGTCACTCTGCTTAAGTTTTATGCACTATACAATACAATACATTGCCTTTAATAATTTCCATTTACTTTCATAGGATAGATACGAAAGAGTGCTTCCTTCCATCAAGTAGTTAATGGCATTAGCATACAAGATCTTCATCTTTAACTGCGCTAAAACTGTTTGGATTTCATACTCGTCCAAACTAGAGTTGATATAGTAGCTAGGCTAAGCTTTATTTTGTCTCCAAGATACATCAAGTGAGGGTTAATTTAGACTAATAGGCAATATCTGATATATATTCTGATAAATCATTCTTTCATTTTATTTTACGTACTGAGCTTGGTAGACTGAACGCACCAACTTGTGCTAGGGTTTTCTGCTAATGCTAATTACTACTAGTACTTGCTAAGCTTGCAAAAGTGGCAGCAGCGCATGAGAGACAGAAAGGCTCCAAATATCACGCTCTACGACAATCTAACTTCTTGGGTCTTGCTCTTTCTCTGCAACAAGTTCCTAGACACGGACGTCTCCCAGAGTGCAATTACCGACATATCCTGCTTTGTGGTTCCATGTTAAGCCTGCAACAAAAAACCATCCTATCAACTATAAGGGTAATAACGTATTTGCAAGTAATCCGCGAATTATGGTGCTGTTCCTTTTTTATCTTGCTTCTGATTTTAGTCTGAATTCCCAAGGAACTATTTATTTTGACTTTTGATTCATATTAGAGTTTAATTTGCAAACAAATAAGAGTAACCAAAAGCTTGCAGGTTGGACTCTCTTGCCCTAATCGAACACTTTAGACTTTCAAAAACGTTTAAGTATCCTTGTATATGAAGCAACCTTAAACAAAAGGAAGCGCGCAGCAGCTTCGCCTTTCTACTTTCCTTCATAAGAACAATTCATGTTGGTGGGGAGTTGGACAGAGAGACACTGTTGTTTTCGTCCTTGAAAGAATACAACTTTCACCATAGGAGATAGAGAACCCAAATTTATAATATTGCTAGACTAGATTTGGATACAATCTTTTCTTAGGAGTCTTTTCCCACTTAATAAAACAGAATCCAGCAGGTCTTTTTTACGGTCATGATTAAATAGATCATTGCTCTATCTTTAACCAACACAAGATTGACAATAATAAACTGCAAATGAATCGTTTTATAATCAAATGTAAATATAAAAAATAAAAAAGAAAAAAACTTCCCCGTGGCTATCACCTATTGGAGCTAGGGAAGGCTGATTAAACACAATAGGATGCTTAAAGTTTAGATTTGACAATGGAATTTTGCGTTGCGTTTAAGTAAATCCGTTTAATGTTGTAAAGTTGGATTTCCCTTTATTCTCTGGGACCTAGATGTTCCGACCCCTTTGGAAAGGTGATAAAAGAGTTAGTGAGGTTGATTTGTTAGTAATTATATATATATTTATATGTTGATGCTCTGTCCAGTATCATCTTATGGAACTAGATCTTCTCGATCGCGTTGTTTGAAGATCTGTGTGCTCTAAATATATATGCAGACAATGTGACAGTATTGAATACAAATATCTAGCTATTGTCAAAGTCAAAATGCATAAGAGAGTCTGTATATAATACTAATGAGCTTCTGAATGATGTGACAATAATAACATTATCGTTGTTCTCTTTTCTTTGCTAGTGGGGAACACATGGAAGTGATATGTAGATCATCTTACTATTCGGTATCTAAGTTGTTAGCTTTTGGTTTAATTTTAATGGTTCGTGGAATGGTATATATATATATATATATATATATGTTATCAGTCAGCAATCATATTTAGGCAAAAAAAAATTAAACAATTTCATAAGGTAGCTTGAAGGAAGGCAATAATGAAGGTGCTCGATCTATCGTTCCCACTTCAGAAATGACAACTTTGAGAAAATGAGTGGTCTGTTCATCTATCAATTACTTTGAAGTCTTACCTGCACGAGTTTAATTTTCTATTGGTAAGACATTTCAAGTCTTATTATAGTTTAATTAACGATCAATTTTTACTAAAAAAAATTGATTGTCCTTATTTAATTTTTTTAATTTATAAATACTTTTTTAATTAGTGACAGTATTGTTGGACACTAAAAGTGAATATCAAATTTTGATTCATCAAATAGTGAGAGATTAGTATTTATTTATTTAATTTTTTTTCTGTTAGTTTATTAGTTTATTCTATATCAAAGTTTGACTCAGTGATATAAACAAACAGCAATATCATTCAAAACTATGTATATATATATATATTGATCAATCTAAAAGTGGAAATGTTTTGTTTATGATCCTGTGACAAGACACGCAACAAAAATGAGAGGGTGATGTGGAATAGATATCATATCATGTTGAGCCAAGGTTTTTATAGTGAATTAGGTATTTGTTTTCTATTCTGGAGGATGGATTGTGATTACATCCATAGTATGTGCAAAATTCATTTTAAAAGTGTTATGTGACATTGCTGGTTATCATCAGAGGGAATGTTAAAGGATAAAGCTTCTTCTTTTAATCAAAATTCCAATCGTACTTAGCAAAACAAATACACTAAACAGTGGTGCACTATGGTATGGTATATGGACCCAATGCTGAATTCTCTTTCATATCTAAAGATTCTAAACTAGAGAAACTCTTTTTCCTACATTGGACTGCTCAACCCCACTTTTTTAAGGTCACCATGTTTTATCCATTCATGCAGTGGTCCATAACTATTTTACACTAATTTAATAGGGCAACCATATCTCATTTTATATTTTTCAACTGATGATATGCAGAAAAAAAAAAAAAAAAGGTTATTTCTCTCTTAGCCTGTAAACCCCGGGGTGGGGAGAGCTTTTTTAAATTCCCTTTCTTTCTCGTCGTGGATTACAATGAAAGTTGCAATCGTTAGCTGATTTAAGGGCTATCAGAGAATTGGAATCAAATCAAGTAAAATCTAATTAAACATTAAAGAAAATGTTATTCTTAGAAGAGAACTAGCTTTAATTAAATGTGAAGCTGAGTTAATATTTTGGAGGGAGAGAGCCATATGATATCACGAGTAATGAGGTAATTAATAGAACAATGGGATGCTCCTCGAAGTCAATGGAAAGGCTTGAAATGTTTTGAAGTGGTAATCAAATTGGTTTTTTAATAAGGGTTGAGTTGCTCCGAACGTCAGTTACCTTTTGTAACTGCAGCTATTGAATCAAAGGAATCTTGCCAAATGGATTGCAATTCATTGCCAAAACATATGCAGTAGAGCCTCCGAGCTGCTGTGCATTCGGCTTCAACAGCAATGGACTGGTAAAATTATATTTCTCTCGTCTAAGAATCTCCAACAGCGCAAGAATTTTAGCCGTTCATCAATCATCAGTACAACCAGGAATTTCAATGTTGAAAGTTGAAACTGCATCGAGGAAGCGGATTTCAGTTTGAGGTGGGAAAAACACCATTCTTTCATGCAAACACCCTATCTCTGAGGATTTTCACATCCTCTGAGAATTCACACCAAATATAACCACGTATCACCGCCACGAAAATGCTTGCCCAAACAGTTTTTCTGGCGCGTTGGTCTTTATTGCTCACCTATAGTCCTTAGTTACTTGCTTGTTTATGTCTACGACCAATGCAACACTAAGATATCATCACATATATATATTGACTAAGTCAGGTATCATCATTGAGACCAGAAAAAAACAAACCCGAGTTTCTTTGTGAAGGTACAAGATGAGAACTCAATCAGCTGGCAGAAAAGAGCAGCAGTCTTAACAAAACAATCTAAAGAGGATTTTCTGCTATTTCTTGGAGACAAAGATGACAAAAGATATCCCATCTACGTATACACAACAGGTAATTTGGGGTATCTGAATTCTTTCTTTTCAATCTTCTCTTCATCATACTATTTTTATTTTTTATTTTTCCTATTCTCAGGTCCACTGCTTCACATGCTCTGCACCACTGTAAATAGATCTGGACGAACAAACACTATCAATTATTGAAGGGAAGGGAATCCATAGAAAGTAGGTGTCTCACATGTTTTCTCTTTGTCTTCAAATGAGATAAACTGATAAAGTTGCTCCAGTAACCACTCTAAGCAGTCTGTCTAACTTAGATTCCCTATATTAGGCTGGTTCATAGAGGCCCAACAAGTGTCCATCAATACACCGCACTGATGCAACCTGATCACAAGGATATTAGATCAAGTTTTATCTACTCAAATTCAGGCTAAAAGTTACCAAGTTTTATATATGTTATAGATCATTACCTTTCCATGGACCTCATATTTTATAGGACCATCTAGTTCAGCTCCTAATGCCATTAATTTAGTCACTGTACTGTTGATGTCCGTTACTGTGAATGACAGAAGTGAGGAGTATCCCTTCTGCATAACATTGTCACTGTGAAGCTATATCAGTAGCAAGCATCTTCAACCATAGTTTAGACAAACAACTTTGGAAATTAATATATTTTGGATATCAAAATAGATACAGCAAATCAAGCCAAAACTTTAAGTTAGTAGATTTCCAGAAAATGAAAAAGGGAAAAAAAAATGGTTGGCTTGTCAACTGAATAACAACCGTAGTGATATTGCAGCAGTAAATCGCCAATTCATCTTTGCTTCCTGCACTCGCACTAAAAAAATTGAACTAGCATCCTAGATTCGCCAAAATAAGAGAAGAAATGACCTCCCAGAGCACACAAATCCATTTGGAGGAGAAGATTCAACAAAAAAATATATTTGGACCGAGTCTTATCAAAGACTTACACAAGGACCTTTCTTTCTCATTTTTACAGAGATCCAACTCCCAGGTTTCTGTAATGATTTATTTTCATCTTCCAAGTCAAAATTCTGTAGATATATAACATTTCTTAGCCATTATTATGATTAAAAGCATTACATACGCATAGTACAATGTCCAAAACATTAATACTTATCAGCGATGGAATGAAAAACAGGGAAGTGAATATCAATAACTATCATCGACCAACTGATTTATCATGTCATTGTTGGATATAACAAGGTTAGAAAGGTTAAGTTCATAATATTTTGGAAGATAGTTACCTCTGGAATGGCTTCTATGGTTCTACCTGTTAATCATCTCAATTTTTATTTTGTTTTTTTTAAACAAGATTAACATACACGATAGTCATCTTCAATTAGCTACTTCGAATGGACAAATGATCGAACACATGGAATGCATTAGGTAAAGAAAAAAGGAGTAAAAGAGAGATACTTGGGGGATTGCATGAGGGCAAGCTTGAGAGGACCCGATTGAAGTTCGGCCCAGCGGAGAGTGCAAACATTGACGGTGAAGTCCAGGCCTTGGGAGTAAAAGCGAACAGCTTTGGGAACGTCCTTGTGTAGTTGTAATATCCATCTAAATGACGCTGCCATAAGGTCGAGTGGTGCGCCAGAAACACAATGAAACTCACTCTCACCCCTGGGATATAATATAATTAGAGTTTAAAGAGAGGGCCTTTCCTATTCTTAGTCGGCCCCAAAAGTTCACCTAGAGTGGTAGAGGTGGATAGCCGACTTCCAAGTTGAAACCCCATTTTTTTTTGTCTTGGGGTTTTGTGGTCTAAATAAGATAAACTTATTTTAGTGAAAAATTTCTCTTATTTTTTTTTATATTTTGAATAATTTTAAAAAAAATTCTTATATTTTGAATAAATTGAACTTAGTCAAAAATAAAAATAACTTTTTAAAATTTATTTTTATTTAATTTAAAATGTAAAAAATTATTTTATTTAATTTAAAACATAATTTTTTTAAAATTAAAGATAATAAAAAAGACAAAAAGATATTTTCTTCTTTTTTTAATATATTAAAAAAATAACTTATAGGAAGGTTGCACTTCTAGCTGTAGGAAATTTCCAATCTTTATTGAATTCTTGCAATGAGCTGAATACTCCATTCGTGTACGACTAAGGATTTAAAACATTTACACTGATATTGATATATGCGATAAATGCTACAAGACATAGCTGGAGACCGCAATTCTTATTATTTTATTATTTTTGTACCTAAAAAGAAGTCTTAGAATAAGATATGAGACAGACAATAGAAAGGAGTGGTAAAAAAATTGTATACATTTGTTTCTCCATCTGTTCGATTCACAGCTATAAGGCAATTGCATTGGCAGCATCTATACTAGTATATAAAGTAAAGTAAACTCAACGTGAAATATGTTACAGATACATTATTGACAAAGCAAAATTCACGGCGAGAGGAAGACAAACAGAAGAGAAGAGAAGAGAGTGTGGTGGTACAACCATGGCCAACAAATCCATCCGGGCACCTACAACAGTTCTCCAATTCCTTATCCTAACACAATTAATACTCCTTTTAAAAGGAACCCTTCAAGGCTTTTAAACGCGACCTCCCTTTGGACCTTGCTTCAAGAAGCTTTGCTTTCAACGTGTTCTCCTTTACGCCTGGTGCCACTTTGGAAGACCCAGACGTGTCATGGCCTTGGGATGGGAGTGATGTCATCCACTGCTGCACTGGGCTTTCCTGATTCCTCCAACCGGCACTACTGCAAGAAGCTTCACCATAAGTATTCTCAGGATGAACATTTGCAGTATCTCTATCTGATGCCAAAAGTTGACTCCTAATGAGATTATCGAGGATGTGATTTCTACTGGAACTGTGCAGTTCACTGGGGATATTCTGTCTTACAAAACCACTCTCTTCCTTGAACTCATCGTGTCCTGACCTTTCAGATACACTTATTTCATTTGTCTTGGTATCTGTTAGTGTTATCTTTCCCAGTTCTGCATCCATTGTCTGAGACTTCTTATTCGAATTAGATGACATGGCCCAAGCCATCTGTTCTTCAAATTTCACCTGCAAGTTAGTCGGACTACGACTTTTTAATCCCTCTCGAGTCATAGATTTTTTTCTATTGTGGTTGGGTTTCAATGTCTCATCGATATTAGGGTCCACAATTTCATCTTCAGGTACTTTAGATCCCCTGTTTTTAGGCTTGCTCAATTCAAAACAGTTTGAATCACTGCCTACTGAATCATCATCGCCCACATCTTGTGGCGCGCTGACAGCATCATTCAGGGGAACTGATTCCAGTGAATTCCGGCGGTCCCCTGCCACCAGATTTTCTGTCCTGCTACTGTTGTGTTTAGCCTTAAGGAAGGTCTCTATTTCGAGGCTTAGTTTCTCCACTATTGATGTCTTATCAGTAAAACCATTCTGTGCTGCTTCCAGTTGCATCTGCATCCGTTCATCCAGCCATGATTCAGATATGTGGAGAATCAAACGATCATTATCATCCTTTTCAACCCAATCCGTATCTGATTTCTGTTTTAGAGTATGCACCTCTTGTTCATATTCTTTTATTCCCTTAGCAAACTCATCACAGAGGTCTTCCGATAACTTTCTTGTTTTTCTCTCTCTTTCCAACTCTTTCAAAGCATTAGTCAGAGAAAACTTAACCTGAGAAAGCTCCCGAGCTAACTTCCTGTGCAAGCTTTCTGATCGTTTTCTTAATTTCCTCTCATCCTCTAATTCATCCCTCACGGATTGAACTGCAGCATGGAGTCGATCCTGTTCCTTACTCTTCCTAACCAGTTTATCTTCTGCAATTTGCTTCATCAGGTCATCAATCTCATGTCGATCAGCTTCCCGGTCTCGAAGCAACTCTTTAATCCTTATACGTGCATGATCCCGCTCTGTTTTTAATCCTTTTATCAATGAAATATTGGAAGTATGCTGTTCTTCTAAGGTCCAGATTCTATTTAGCACTTTTAGTAGTTCTGTAGATGTTTTGAGGCTATAACGTGATTCCCCAATCCTTCCCTTAAATTCTAAGGAACTGGCTGCAGGATTATAAGGCGCCATCTGCAAGAAAAGGTAATGGACAAGATGCAATTGGTATTAAGGTAGCTTTTGATATAAGGTTTTTTTGGGCTTGCACCAATGTTTCAGAAAAGCTGAGCCTTTAAGCAATAACGTAATCGTTATATGAATGGACATGCCAAGATAGTACATCTTGTAAAAACGACATGTTGACTTACAAGGAAATTATCATGTGGCTTCTATGAAGTGTTTGTCATTGTCAAAACAAATAGGAGTCGGTAAAATAATGCTTACCTCCATAGAACTACCATAACTAGCTGGAGATACAGGTTGCAGTGCATGATTATTTCTTTCAATTGCTCGATGATGCTGCATTAGGGAAGCTGCAACATGCCTTCTCAAACTGCTAGCACTAACTGGCTGATGGAAAAGTATATAAATATCAGTTGCCGAAGCACTTCCATAGGTCTTTCTCATTTACAATGATTAAAAATGTCAGAAAGTATTGCAGACTCCATTGCACTCTGAAGATTAGGGGCAATATAATGAGTTCAATTGCAGCCTCAGTGCTACTGGTTATTTGGTGCCGTCCTAGATCATAGTTGTCAGTCATAACCGATGAAGGCGATTATTAGTTGATCACTAGATCTTAAAGAGAGATGGGCAAGTTCCTAGAATATAACAATGGCCTGTCTAAATAATGTGTGTATGAATATTCTAGCAGCAGCAAAGATATTTAAACAGAGTTAATAAAGGCATTATAATAAGTCATCTATGTCATTTGCATGACACATAATAATAACAAATAAGAGAAAACTACACAAGACTTTAGCAATACATGAAATAATCGGATAAATAATGATGAGATTGCAGAACAGGGAGGAGGACAGGGGAAACTTTACAAGGACATCATCCATAGGCATGTGCGTGAAATAAGAAAATAGGGAAACCGTCTATATATATGATGAATATCTTAGTCCATGAAGAAAGCTCATTATGACTTAAACAAGGGAATATCAGGAACAAGAGCCAAATGACATAAATGGTAAGTCAACGTACATTGAGAAAGAAGAAATTATTTTTTAAAGGCATGAGAAGCTCCATATATAAACATAAAATACATATATCTTCTTGACCCTTCATGGGATTATTAAGTGACAAGTCAGAATACATCAAATTCTAAAGTAGTAAACAGAAATACCCAGAAAACCAAATAAGCGAATCTAGCATAAGAGAGATCAGAAGAGATAGGGAAACTAGGGTGGACCTGATCAGGGGAACTAGGAGAAGCATCGGCAAAGAAGGTGGAAAGGTGTGGGTCCTTGTGGTTGTTATAGTGGTGGCGACGAAGTCTGGTATCAGGAGCAGCACCGTTCCGATGCATTTCAAAGAGAGGGAGGTAGTGGTGAAATTCCCAGAGAGCCGCGGCGAGCTTTCTAGCAGAGATGGTAGGAGGAGGAGCCTTGATGATGGTATCGTGTGCACCCCAAAGTCTCCAAGAGGACACTGGAGTACAAGGGCCGCCTCTTTTCCCTACCACTACCCCTCTTCTCAACTTTTCACCCAAATTTTCCTTCTTTTCTGCTTCCCCTTCACTTTTTTCTTCCCTTTTCATCTCTCACTCTTTGATCAGACCCTCTCTCTCTATACTTTTTCTGATATGCTTCATTTTTTATTTTTTTTTGCTTTCTCTCTCATGCACTCCACAGATTCACTCGTATTCAACTATTTTTTTTTTTTTTTTTTTTCTAATCGCGTATTAGTGGCTGTAGCCTGTAAATGTAATTTCATAAATCTAGTCAGCCCACGACATGCTGGATCATTGATCAATCCAAGTGTCGTGCAATATCTTGCACTGTCCATTGTTCCCTGTTCAGCTCTAGTTGTAAGTCGTAACTATTCCCCTCTCAACGGACTCAGAGAATCCCTTAACTCTGTCTCCATGTCTGAACATGTGTGGAGCTTCATAACAAGCCCCCACCTACGTCACACTAGGATGTTACAGTGGCAATTTCACAGTTAGCATTTACAGGGGCATCAAATATGAGTATTGGTAGAGAAACCTCTTCCCTTTTTTCCCTCAATGATTTAGGCTCTTTTGATACGCCGAAAGGAAATGAAATAAAAGAATGAAAAGAAAAATGATAGTGATTGGTCTATTTAGTATGTAATGAAAAATAATTTTTTTTTTTTTAATGTTTAATTTGCATGAAAAATTAAAAAAATAAAATATATATTTTTGTGTAAGTATAAATTTTTTTTTTAAATTTATATATATATATATATATATAAATGTCTCAATTTTTTAATTTAATTACCATAAATTTCATGATTGATAATAAAAAAAATTAAATTTTTATAATGTAATTTTAATTTTATAACTTAGATTAATATATAAATTTTAATATCATTTTAATTTTAATTTTATAATTTTATAACTTTTATAATGTAATTTTATAATTATAATTATAATATTAATCTTATAATATAATTTTATAATTTATATACAAATTTAATTTTAATTTTATATTATAAAAATTTAAACTTAATTAATATACAAAGTTATATAATGTAATTTTAATTTTATAATTTAAATTTTTTTATAAATAAAAATTTCTTTCCTTTCTTTTACTTTTCTTTCAATTTAAAATAAAAGTTATAGCCTTTAAATGATGAAAAGTTATATCTAAAAAAATAGATTTTCTTTTACCTTAGAGATACCAAATATTTAGGAACGGGTTCCTTTTTATTGATTGAAATTATAAGAAGAAACATCTTAATTTTTTTTATAAAAAATAAGAAACAACATTTTTGTCTTTTAAAAAACAAATTAAATTTATGTTTATCTAAGATCATGAAATTTTTTCCCCAAAAACACAGAAAATTACCGGGACTTGGGGGAGAAAAACACCAAAAACAAAAGAAAGCTAGACGAGGCCCACCAAGGAGAGGTCTCAATTGGGCCGGGCTCATAACCATTCCTAAGGATGTGTTATTAGAAACTATAAGGTGCCAAAAGAATCCCTCTTTTTCCAAATGGAGACAAGGACCAGTCAAAGATTTGATATATGGGCTTCACAGATAAAAAAAAAAAAAAAAAAGGTATATGGGCTTCAAAAATTATGTAAGTGATATTTGATTTTTTTTAAAAAAAAAAAATTAAGTTTCTGTAGTCATATCGAATCCTTTTTGCATACAAATTCAAAATAAAGCCACCACAAAAGTTTGCAATTCGTACACGAGATCGTACTTAAGAAAATTTCTTATATTTTACTGCTGATGATCGATTTTAATCCTAACGATTTACTTTACTGAAAAAAATAAGCCTTTGTCTTTCTTGTACGTCAAGCAAAATAAGTAAAATAAAATTTGTCTTCCTTTTCATAGTGTACCAACGATCATTTGCCAGTATCATAATAACCAAAAAAGTCTTCACTTACCCGACCAACCCCTAGTAATTTAAAGGGGATATATGTCATGCCAAATTGAATAATTTTAATATTTTACTCAAGGGCGTCCAACCACCGCCTTCTATTCTATATTTAGCCTCGTCATAACTTTAACATGATCATTCTACAGGAAACAGTTTTTTCCCTAATTGATTGCTTAATTAATTAACTCTCGTTATCTATATGCATCACCGGCGACGAAGAGATATGACATTTGAATTATAAAAATATATGGTTGAATGGATATTTAATTTTAAATTTGCAGTCTAACAACACTACTATAACTTGTCCAACAGAGAATCAATGGCATGATTATGACAGCGACACTCAGTTAAAAAGCATTCCTTGTGTTGTGTATGATAAGTAGGCAAAGCTAGAGTTTATAGTACTTGAACCGATAGAAGATTCGCGCATCAAAATAAAAAAATATATTGCATATTTGCATCGTGGGCATGTCACATTGAGCGGTTTAGATTTCGCACAGCAAAAGTGTGGACAAAGATGTTTTGGCTAGTTTTGTGGATCCAGTTTAGCATAGCACCTTCCCATTTATGCTTTAAATATCTAAGTCCAATGGTGAACAGGTCGTCAATCAAATCTTGGATGGATGGCTCTCTTTCTTAATTTGTCTTTGTCGTATTGGCTGCTGCTTGTGTTTTTTTTTGTTTGTGCCTCCATAAGTCATACTCCACGGCGCCCTCACTTTTGGCTGATCTTCTTTTCTCCCGTTCTCTGTCCGACTTGCACTAGCACCCATAATGACTTAAACAGATTTGAAGACGACGATAAAGAATCTTGACTATATAATCAATGGTGTATTAACAAGTCCTACGCCTTATAATTATGTTAAAAAATTAATGTGATTATCGAATGAAATGAAATAATATATATATATTTAGTGAAAATAAGATAAGTATTAAAAAAAAGGAGATCGGAAGCCCCTAGACCATTGACTTTATAATTATAATATAAAATAAAATGTATTGGGCCCACCTGAGATAGTCTGATAGATCCCCGTACCCCCTGTAGCCAGTATAAATTCATTGCTTGGAACTTGCAGCGTTTATAGGTCCTGCTCTTCTATCCTTCCGCGTTACAGAGACAACTACTCCATTTTGTGGATTTCGTCGTTTTCTTCATTACTTTGCAGGCAACAGCTGCGTACCATTTTTTGTCTTGTATCCTGTTACTCTATTTCTCATATAAATACTCAGAACTCCGACTCCAAAACCAAAACGAGACGAGTTGAACACTCGTTTCAGTCAACGCTTGGCGATTTCGATCTATTCCGATTCGTTTTTGTTTGATTCAGTCAGCGCCAGGTAATGTCTTCCTTTGTAACGAAAATAGTGGATTCCGATTCGACTATCATTTTGTTGGTACAGTAATTTGGAAGGGGCTCCTGTATTGGATATGCGTTCATATCAGAACACCACCGCCAATATCACTGCATGCTTTCTTAATTAAATAATAATACGATCTGATCCTAAACAAACAGGGTTGATAAGTGATGGGGTATTAGAAATCACAACAAATTCAGATTGTTAGTCGTCAAGTAGGCATGTGTTTTGAGCATTAGTTTGTCGACAGTCATATACTGTTTGACAGAACCAGAGCAATGCTTTGTCAGAATTGTTATTTTTCGTTTTAAAAGTTATGATTAAAGAATGATTGGACAAACCATTTATGAAGTTTCATTTATTATTATATTGCGGAATTTTTTTCTATTTTTGAATTGATGTTCAATTGTCAGTTTAGCTTTACTGTAAATTGGAGTATTCTTTCAAACTATGAATTCGTTAATTAGGATCCTAATTTGAATTGGTTTTTAATGTTTAATTTGATAAGCGGGTGGAAGTACGGGTCAACGTTCTGTGTTGTGTATGGGATTCATTGCTGTAGTTGACTTTTTTTACTATGTATCTATGAAAGTATGTTTATCTCAGTAACTAGATCTAAGCAAATCATGTGTTGATTTCTAATTCGAATAAATGGGGGACTGGATATACCATTAATATATTATTCATTGCTTGTAGATACAGAAAGTGTTTGCACTAGTTTGAATATATAATAAGTCAGTTTCAAAGTCATAGTAGATTCCTTGTCGGTGGTGTTTCTGGACAGGAATCTAGTTGTTCATTTATATGTGTGGCTTATTCTTTGAACATAAGCTTGTGAAAGAGAGATGCTATCTTTGAGAAGTTGTTGCTATGATCTGGGGTATGATATTGATGAGTTTTTATGTCTTGAGCTTGATAAGATGTCCCTTTCTGCAGAAATTTAGGTAACCCTGCTTCTAGCTGTGGACTTGTCTGGTGAAGTGAAATGGCTTCAAATGTTACAACTGGAAGTTCTTGCCCACCACCAATGAAACCCACATCTAATGGTGTATTTCAGGGAGATAATCCTCTTGATTTTGCACTTCCCTTGCCATCTTGCAGATATGTCTAGTTTTTGTGGTCACTAGGGGACTTGCATATGTACTTCGGCCCTTAAGGCAGCCACGCGTCATTGCCGAGATTGTTGTAAGTACATATCTTCTTAGTTTTTTTCCCCCCTTGTTACAAATTAATCTTAATGTTTGTTCTATAAGAGCTTATTAATTTTAGCTGTTTCAAGTTTCATTTCCTGCATTGTGGTACACTCACCTGTCTAAAAGAGTCCCGTTTTTGTTGCAAAATTTAGGATGCACAATACTAATATGGCTCTAAACTAATTGATAGATCATGAATAGATGGCAAAGTACATGTCCTTACTGTGCATATATAAAAGATTTTGGAATTGCATGTTTTGCATCCTCATTTCCGAAACAATTTAGATGTATTGTCTTAAATCCGTCTTTCATAAATTACCTGCAAAAATAGCTGTGTTTGGTTTCTTTACGTTGATTAGATGTGAACTTGAATTTGAAGAAGGAACGGATAATTGATACTATATGATTTAACACTTGTGTATGGTGTCTTATTGTCAGGGAGGAATACTACTCGGGCCATCAGCATTAGGTCGAAATAAAAGTTATCTGCATGCAGTTTTCCCATCCAAGAGTCTTACAGTATTAGATACTCTAGCAAACCTTGGCCTTATATTCTTTCTATTCCTAGCAGGCCTAGAATTAGACCTTAAGTCTTTAGGTCAAACTGGAAAGAAAGTTCTTGGCATTGCTTTTGCTGGAATAAGTTTACCATTTGCATTAGGAATTGGTTCATCATTTGTTCTTCGAGCAACAATTGCAGAAGGTGTAGATAGTTCTGCATTTCTTGTATTTATGGGTGTTGCCCTTTCCATAACTGCATTCCCCGTATTGGCACGTATTCTAGCTGAGTTGAAACTTCTGACTACCAATGTTGGCAGAATGGCTATGTCAGCTGCAGCAGTTAATGATGTAGCTGCCTGGATTTTACTTGCTCTGGCTGTTGCGTTATCTGGGAATAGTCAATCTCCACTTGTATCGCTGTGGGTCCTTTTATGTGGATGTGGTTTTGTCATATGTTCAATTCTTATTGTCCCTCCAATCTTTAAATGGATGGCTCGACGATGCCATGAAGGTGAGCCAGTACAAGAGTTATACATATGTGCTACATTAGCTGCTGTTCTGGCTGCTGGATTTGTTACTGATGCTATTGGAATCCATGCCATGTTCGGTGCTTTTGTTGTTGGAGTTCTATTTCCGAAAGATGGGCCATTTGCAGGTGCTCTTGTGGAGAAAGTAGAGGATCTTGTATCTGGTCTTTTCCTCCCATTATACTTTGTGTCGAGTGGATTGAAGACTAATGTAGCGACTATTAAGGGGCTGCAATCATGGGGTCTTCTGGTTTTGGTAATATTTACTGCTTGTTTTGGGAAGATTGTTGGCACTATTGCGGTGTCTCTTTCCTTGAAAATCCCTTTCAATGAGGCCCTTGTGCTGGGATTCTTGATGAATAGTAAGGGCTTGGTCGAACTGATTGTCCTCAACATTGGTAAAGATAGAAAGGTATTTAAATCTTTTTGCTATATCACATATTAGTTAACATGCTGCATGTCCCTATCTCCTTACCAATCAATGTGACGGATTTTTAATACTGTGCACCTACAGGTTTTGAATGACCAGACCTTTGCAATTATGATTCTTATGGCTATTTTCACTACCTTCATCACCACTCCTCTTGTCGTGGCTGTGTATAAGCCTGCAAGAAAGACAAGAATAGCTGATTACAAGCACAAAACAATTGAAAGAAAAAATCCAAACAGCCAGCTGAGGGTCCTTCTTTGTTTCCATAGTGCAAAAAACATTCCATCAATGATAAATCTTCTCGAGGCTTCACGAGGAACTGAGAAGCGAGAAGCACTTTGTGTGTATAGCTTGCATCTTAGAGAATTTTCTGAGAGGTCATCATCTATGTTAACGGTAAGAAAGGCAAGGAAAAATGGATTGCCGTTTTGGAACAAGAGTCATCCCTCGGATTCCAACCATTTTAATTTGGTATTTGAGGCTTACCGGCAACTAAGCCAAGTGACGGTTAGACCAATGACAGCAATCTCATCAATGGATGACATGCACGAAGACATTTGCATAACGGCTGAGAGAAAGAGAGCGGCGGTCATTATTCTCCCATTTCACAAACATCAAAGATTGGATGGTTCGCTGGAGACTACCCGCAACGATTTTGGCTCGATCAATAGAAGGGTGCTTGAGCATGCTCCATGCTCAGTAGGAATTCTAGTGGATCGTGGGCTCGGTGGTACATCCCATGTATCTGCGAGTAATGTCTCTTACTTCCTAACAGTACTTTTCTTTGGCGGTGGTGACGACCGAGAAGCCCTTTCTTATGGAGCACGTATGGCTGAGCACCCCGGCATAAAATTAAGGGTTATTCGCTTTATTGTGGAACCTAATATTTCAGGAGAGATTGTCAGAGTTGATATGGGAAATAACTCCAGCAGTCAATTAGTTTCAGCAGATGAGGAGTTCCTTTCTGAATTCAAACAGAAAATTGCCGAGGATGGCTCGGTCACTTACGATGAGAAACTGGTTAGAAATGCTACAGAAAGTATTGCTGCTATCCGTGAGTTTAGCAACTGCAATCTTTTTGTTGTGGGTCGAAGGCCAAACGGTGAAGTTGCCTTTGCTTTGAAAAACAGTGAATACCCGGAACTGGGTCCCGTTGGTGGTTTGTTGGCGTCACAGGATTTCCCCATAACTGCGTCAGTATTGGTTATGCAACAGTATCAGTATCATAAGGTGTCAATTGATTTTAGCTTGGAACCGGAGGAACAATTACCTTATGGAGGAGACTCGGAATCTAATTGAGTGGTTTTATTATTGATTGGTTTTATTTTTAATTTCCTAATTCGGAATAGAATAAGATGCTCAGAGCTAGAGTTGGACTCAGAATCTACTTAATGCTTCGGTCTCTCTTTTTTAGTTATGCCACTTCCCTCTTTTGGCTGCTTTCTAGCTGAAAAAGTATTAGGATAATCGGATCATTGATAACAAGTACATGCTCAATAAGATTGGTGTTTCAATGGCTTTGAGGGAGATGATATGCCTTTTTAACTTGTTCATTTTTTATTTTTTTTTTTTATTTTTTTGCTTATGTCTTGTGTTTCTCGTTACTTCAGGTTTAGGCTCCTACAGTTAAAAATTGACAATAGAACAGTAATCAATCCAGCGGGCAAGTCCTGATCATCCAGCTACTATGAAAATGACAAGGCTAATTAATAAAGCGAGAAGTGTTTCTAAATGGAAAATCTGATTGTGATTGTGAGCCCTCACTGGGAAAATTATAGCTGAAATTAATAAAACTATCTAAAAGTGAAAATATGGAAAAAAAAAAAAAAAGAAAAAGGAGGACTTGGCTACAAGTAGAGCATAAAATAATAATTAATGATTAATCTTGTACTATATGTTTGTTAAAGGTAATTATTTATTGTGTTCAAGTGTTAACTAACCGTTCTGTTTAGAGAAAAATGCTGGAAATGTTCCATCAAATGCTCCGAAAAGCCGGAAGAGTCGTTGCGTTCTAGAATCAATTGATGTAAAGATGCTGAGCAGATAATCCAAAAATGAAGCCTACATATATAATATATTCACACCCTCACTTCACTGGCATCACTGCTCTGCACTTAGCCAAAATAACCCAACAGAGCAGACATGTCCATCGGAAAGCTTGTGCAAAAAGCTTACTTCATTCTCATTTTCTTCTTAGTTTCTAACAGTTATGCTTGGGCCTTCAAGGCAGAGGAACCTTGCAAGCGGTTGGTTCTGTATTACCACGACATCCTATTCGACGGCACAGACGGCGTCAATGCAACATCTGCTGCGGCTACAAATGCCACTAAGCTTGGTAACACCACCTTCGGAATGCTGGTTGTTTTTGACGATCCCGTGACAAAGGATAAACATCTTGTTTCTCCTCCGGTTGCAAGAGCTCAGGGCTTCTATTTCTATGACACGAAATATGTGTATAATGCTTGGTTTGCATACACCTTAGTGTTTAATTCAAGCGAGTATAAGGGCACCATAAACATAATGGGTGCAGATTTAATGCCGGAGAAGACCAGAGATCTTTCAGTTGTAGGTGGAACCGGTGACTTCTTCATGACTAGAGGGATTGCAACATTTGAGACGGATGCTGTGGAGGGTATCAAGTACTTTCGCCTCAAGATGGATATTAAGTTGTATGAGTGTTACTAGCTAACTATATATCAACCTGCCGATATAATACATGCATGCCTTAATTTCACTTCTTCCTACGTACCTAGTCACCCATCAATCAATAAATTAATTTGCATGTATCTTTGTTTTCAATTTCGAAAATTATATTGTCTATTTGCTAAAATTACAAATGTCTTAACAAGAATTTGATGCTATCCTTCTCCCTCAAATTACAAGCTTCCATTGCAATGCATAGCCTCATGCTCCAATGATCACTTTTTTTTTTTCTTTTTTTTTTTCTGTATTTATTTCTTATTTTTTATTAATTAAAAAGATTGATGAGTTAGTGAATATGGACTTTAAGCCCAATTGAACTGGCAAGCCTAACACCCAAGAGAAACAGACCAATAGCCATTAACCCACTTAAGCCCACAAGAGGTCTGTTGATCTGATTGTTGAAATGGACTAAGGGAACATTTGGAAAAGCTTATAAAGAGTTTATTTAGGTTTATCTTATTATATAAGTATTTTAGTTAAAAATTATAAGTGTTTAGGAGAGTTTATAAAAATATTTTATGATTCTCTTATAAACCCATTTGAGCTTATGTTCATAAATTTCTTAGAAAATCTCATGGGAACTTATGAAAATGAATTTATGCAGAGTTTTTGTAATTAATTACTGTTATAACAAAAATACCCTCATGATAAGCTCTAAGTTCAAACTCTTATAATTTTATGACAAAAATATTTTTATAATAAACCCTAAAATTAAACACTTATAATATTATAATAAAAATACTTTCATAATAAGCCCTAAAACTAAGTCTTTATAATCTTATAACAAAAATATATTTATAATAAACCTTAAGATCAAATCCTAAAACTCTAAATCCTATAACCTTAATTGTAAATCCTATACTTTAATGAGCATTAAGTACTTATTTATATTCTTTTTAGTAATTTTAACTATTATAAATGCTTGTGTAATGATACATTTAAACACTATATAATATTTTATAAGTCTTTTTTCAAAACATGCATCCAAACACAAATAAGTTTATTAAATTAAAAGTTTTTTAAAACTTATAACATAATCTCTTATGATATAAGCACTTAATTAAATTATTTATCCAAACTTAACTAAATCCCAAATACATCACCATCATCATGCATGTCACATTTGACATGGCCGCCTGCAATACTCTATATAATAACTTCCAATTAACTAATGCATGTACGTAGTTTCATAACAGGCCTCACTCATCGTGTTTTATAGCCCTGAGGGTAAAATCACTTAAGAATTATTGTTTTTATATTTAACAAGAAATCCTTTTTAAAAAAAATCTTTTTTTTTTTTTTTTTTCATTCCTTCAGAGTTCAGGCGCGTTTTTAAGGCTGATTTTTTTTTTTTTTTTTTATGAGTAAGGTTGAAACTTATTAGTGCAGTGTTTTGATTAAACCTTTTTTTTTTATTGGGATGTTTTGATTAAACTTTAAACATTTTCAAATTGATGGATTAAAAATTAATTGTTATATATTAACAGATAAATAATGATTGTATTTAGTCATTTATATTGAAAAAAAAATTAGACTTGCCATTATTTCTATTGCTTAAGTTTCTTGTCAACAATGAAAAGTTTAATTTATCATTTCTTTATCCTAGGTTCATTTCAACGACATTAAAAAAGCTTAACATATCTTTGTTTCCCCATCATTTTTGTTTTTTTTCCCTCTCGTATTTTTCTCACAAGAACAATACGATAAAGCTAAACGACAATAGATGTGAAGTTTGCGCCCAAGTAGGTCACGCGTCGTTTAGGGACCATTCTTACTAACTTGGCGTAGTGGCGTAGTCTGTCCAGCACTAGCATGCCACCGACGTGTCCTTTTCAGTTTCCACTTTTTAGGTGATGCCTTCTTAGATTTCTCAGATGCATGGTTGGAGATAAATCCAATGAATTTTCTATAGTTATATATATATATATATATATATATATATATATATATGTATCAGTATATATATATATGTATCAGTTAGGGTGGTTGCAAACATGACACACTGTTGTTAAATAAATTAATTATTGTATTGTACTATTTATTGACTTAAGGTGTATCATTTTATATTGATATTTTGACGGTAAGAAATTGAGAGCTGAATCCAATATATACATTGAATAAAAAAAGGGTTAGAATTTATTTACTCTAATATTCTATTTTTGAATTCATTCCATTTTATAAATTTTATTTATTTTAATACTTATTTAAACCAGTTGTATTTTTTTTATTTAAGTAACTTGTATTCTAGCGGCCGGGAATTATTTATTCCTGCTTGTTCTAAAGCAAGAGCATAGCATTGATCTTTTTTTCATTGCACATATCGAACAGAATCTACAGAACCATTCGAGAATTTTTAGAGGCATTAATATATATAATTAAACTCAACCAAAGAACCAATCTTATGAGCCAGCCACTGTAAATCTCTTCTTTGTAGAAAGTCAGGAGTGGTTTCACGAGCTGTTTAAATTCATCCCCGACGAGAAAATTTGTTTTCACATGTAGAGATTAATGATGTTAGTGGCAAACAATTAGGTGACAGTGACACCATTCAATATTCTGATAGAATTTCGAAAAAATTATTGAATATTTTAAAAATAGGGTATTAAAATAAATACGTGTAAAATTTAAAGTATTAAAATAAAAACTACATTATTCAGATAAATTAACCATATATATATATGATATGCTTTGTGGAATATTTTGTAACCGAGGGAACTGGAAGAAGTAAAACGACAAAACAACTCACCTCACCAACACTTAGCATATGGACTTGGCAAAAGCCAAAGGGCCGGGTCGTCTCAGCTAAAATCAAAGGGAAAAATTAATGATACACCTATATTTTTACAACTTATTGTATATTTTTTTATTTTCATGAATTTATATAAATAAAATTATAAATAAAAAAATATAGAAAAAGTATGAAAATGAGTGTAAACTAATGATGATACGAATAACATACCTAAATCAAAATAACACCTAATGACCACCAAGAAAAAAACTCTTCCAGAACTTAATTGTATTATCACCAAAGTTCAAAAAATCAACGATATCGATGGAATAAAAAGAAAAACGACAGAAAGAAACTTAAATGTAAAAGTTGATACGACGGAAGACCTAACGTAGTCCTTGCAAAAAGCTCATTTTTTCTCAGCGTGGAATTTGAATGGATGGAGACTGATTATAGTTGGTGCAACGTTCTATTCCATGAAAATTACAAGACATGTAATGCATGATTTCATATTAAATGTTGGTTTGATTTTCCCTTCTTAATTTCTAACTCTCTTTAAGCAATAACATGCATAGAAGGTATCAACTGTACATATCAAGGCAAGAATCTTTCTGGCCACGCACTAATCAAGTCAATATAATGAAGAAACGCGTTTTGAATTTTCTTCCCCAACTACATTTCCAAGAAAGTAGACTTTTCAGTCCTTACAGTGGCTATATAGAAGTGAACTAGCTAGCTGGCCTGGCCAGTAACACAGAGCATAACTGCTAGTAATGAGTACCAAAGGATCCATCGTTGTTTTCTTTTTCACGATCCTTGCTTTATCACGGGCTTCTCCGAGTAAAAAGAGGCAACACGTGCCATGCAAGCAGTTGTTGCTATACTTTCATGACATTCTCTATAATGGAGAGAATGCTGCTAATGCAACGTCTGCAATAGTAGCAGCTCCACAAGGTGCTAATTTAACCAAATTGGCAGATCAGTTCCATTTTGGGAGTATGGTAGTTTTCGACGACCCCATCACACTGGATAACAATCTCCACTCCAAACCCGTTGGAAGGGCACAAGGCCTTTACTTTTATGACACCAAAAATACCTTCACTGCTTGGCTAGGATTCACATTTGTGCTCAACAACACAGAGCACCAAGGCACAATCAACTTTGCCGGAGCCGATCCAATATTGCAGAAGAGCAGAGATATCTCTGTGATTGGTGGCACTGGAGATTTCTTCATGCACCGAGGAATTGCCACCATTATGACTGATGCTTTTGAAGGGGAAGTTTATTTCCGCCTTCGTGTTGATATTAAGTTCTACGAGTGTTGGTGATATATTGAAGAAATTAATGCAAGATCGCACCCAAGAGGTCTCTTTTAATTTGGGTGTTAAAATAAATTAAATCCCAACTTGTATATCTATCATCATCAAGCGTGTTGAACTTTATTTAAGTGTTATATGTTTATCTTGAAGGTGTTCTTCATTTTTGAATAAACACAATTTTCTACTTCATGCATGAATTCCGGTTACTTTTTTGTGTTGACTAATGTTCCTATATATATATATACATACTTTTACTCTAAGTAATGCATGGCACATTATTTATACACAGCCGCAACACTCGTGTAACAGGACAAAGATCTTAATAATAGCTTCCAATCGATCTTCATTGGCTTAAGTTAATTAATAAGCCACTTCGGAGGCTGACTAGATATGTTGAACTTCATTTGCTCAAGTTAATAGCTAGCAAATTACAAGTTCACGCACTTGCGCTATTGAAAGTAAAAATAACTTTAAAGACCAAGACAGTTAATAAATTAACAGTAATCTTATTAACCAAAAAAAAAAAAAAAACTGGGCATCACCAATCGCCCTTGTCCCTTGCGGCTTGATAGTTGTGAACTTTCGATGTGGAAAATTCTTTCGTTTTGGTTAATCCTCTTTAATGTCTTTTGGTAGGTGAACCTTCAAAAGTCATAAAGGTTAGGTTGGACGCTAGCTGTTACTTTTTTTTTTTTTTGATAACGAAACGCTAGCTGTTACTTGGACTTAGACGTAGGCTAATCCCAACTTAAACGTGTAGATTTGCTGTTAAAGGCAGCAGGCATGCCATCAGTAGTATTTAAGTATAGAGAAAAGGCAAAGGTCATTGAAGTTGTGATCAGAAATAGAAAGGGTTGCCATCACATTTCTATTTTTCTTTTCCTCTTTTTTTCCCTCAATAATGAGTTAATTCTGTTCATTACCAATCAATTTGCTAAGAACACGAACGATAAGACAATTAAACCAATTTTATATGGTTAGATTAGGTTGTGTGCTTTATTTTCAAATGGAATCATAACGATCACAGAAATGACTCAACCACTCCTTAAACTGTGTGGTGGTTTGACTTGACACCACCAAGCTAGGTGTCAATTCAAAATTCGTTAGCAATATTGTTGTGGGAGTGCAACCACCACTCGGAAATCTCCCCTGACTAGATTAATTAACATTTAATTAGATTAGATTAAAAAAATTCTTTATAAGAGCCCTTTCTAATTTTAGAATTTCATCCTCCTCACCACATATTTCATGGTTATTAATATAACTATATTCATATCAAAATTCAGAAGTTTGTGAAATCTAAGATTTGATGTATAGCTAATCCCTTTGCACCAACCGCAAGTTTATCCATTTTTGGTCCCCAATTTCGAGTGAGACCACAATCCAAAACGACTTCTCTAGTCGTAGACATAAAGCTAAAGCGTAAACGGATAATAAAAAATTATACCTACCCTTAAAGCAATCTTGTTCTTAGCATCAATTCTCGAAAGGTCATAAGCATAAAAAATTGCAAGTCTTACCTAAAATAGATTGAATTACCAGATTCGGTATGTTGCTTTGAGCTCCCTCTGCCTATAAATATGAACCCGATTATACGTTCCCATAATTGAGATTGAAACCAAGAATGGGATCGAAGAGACTCACCTCAGCACTCCTGCTGTTTTTGCTAGTCTCAACCGGATCCTCAGCGAGCCACAGCAACTGGAGAAAGAAGGCTCGGGAACCATGCAAGACCTTGGTGTTTTACTTTCATGACATTATATACAATGGCCACAATGCCAAGAACGCAACGGCAGCCATTGTTGGTGCACCAAGTTGGGGCAACCGGACCATATTAGCAGGGCAGGATCATTTTGGTGACTTGGTAGTGTTCGATGACCCCATTACCTTGGACAACAATCTACACTCAACCCCAGTTGGGCGTGCTCAAGGGTTTTACATATATGACAAGAAAGACATTTTCACTGCTTGGCTTGGTTTTTCCTTTGTGTTTAACTCTACGGAGCACAAGGGCAGCATCAATTTTGCTGGTGCTGATCCTCTGATGAACAAGACCAGAGACATTTCTGTGATTGGTGGAACTGGTGACTTTTTCATGTCCAGAGGAGTGGCCACTCTAATGACTGATGCCTTTGAGGGTGACGTTTATTTCCGGCTCCGCGTGGATATCAAGTTGTATGAGTGCTGGTAAAGATTAAACTAACGATGAGTCACATGACTTTGTCTTTGGTTGTGTCGCTTGATTGCCTTCTTATTCAAAAACTTCCCCTCAGTTGTCACAAATAATGTTTTATTTTTAAATGCTTCCAGATATAGCTTTATGCATTTTGGAAATGTCCATGTTTTTATTTCTAGCTTTCTATGAAATTTTCATTTACTTTACAATGTTGTCGTCTTCTTGGTGCAAATTAAAGCAGAAATTAGTTAAGCATACGTGTTGTTGTCAGCGATTGAATCCATATACAGTGCGGCAAATTCTTTTGTTTGTTTGTTTTAAAAGAAAGTGTTTCGATTATTATATTGGAAGGAATAATGGTCGAGATGGATCCATCATATGGCTAATGCCTAACAAGTATTAAATAGAAAACCTAATAACAAGAAGCTGGTCGATATAGAACAACTCGTGAAGTCTATGATATGCATGTGACTATAACCTACTTTCTCACCAGCAGCCATGGTTGGGTCAATACTTTTGTTCACAGCAGGTGCTAGAGTGCTTCACGTGGTTACATTGATCTTAGACATGAAGTGAGAAAAGAGAGAGTAAAATGCACTCTTCCCTTTCTAAACGCGAACTATTATTCTTTTTCCATCACACAACATTATGGCGTGGAATTGAAGTTTAATTAACTTAGTAATACTAAACTTGATGTAGGTTTTACCTTGAAGATAAGAAAGAAAGAGATTAGACATAGACATATTCGCTGCGTGAATTGGATTGTCCTTCGGACTCAACTTTAGGTTTTTTGGGTCAACAACGTGTCAAAGGCACGTATGCATTTATATGGAGCCCAAATAAGTGTAGTGATTAATTGAATCAGGCCCGGAGAGGTCATTGATAGAAGCTCAAATTGGGCTGAAGGTAGAGCCCAAAAGGATGGGCAACGGTTCAACACTTTTAAAAGAAAAGAGATAAGCAGCGAGAGATCATTGGTGGCGCCATTGCCAGCGAGGTTTGAGTTTCAGTTAGCTTATCCGAATTGTACAAGTGCAGAAGTGGAGAGGGTGGGGGTGTGAGTGTGGCGTAGAAAGAATGCGTGGCCTAAGTCTCTCTGTCTCAGAGAGCGTGTTAAGGCCACATTCAATCCCGTCATTTCCCAAACCATTTTCCTCTTCTACTTTCCGCTCAAAGAAGCTCGATCACAATTCAGAGCTTGCTCTCAAATTCTGTTCCTCCAGGTTGATGGATTTCTGAATAATTTCATCTTGAATTTCGTACCTTAACTCAAGTATCAGGATATAGGCGAATGAATGACAAAACGAAATCTTCTTTCTCTAATTTAATCAACGAATTCTCTACTATCTTTTGTTCGGATATTTAGTTTTAGTGAAACGTTAGTCAAATTGGCAATGTGATTGTGGGGACATGGATACTCACAATTTAGTTAAAGAAATGAATCAACTAAGTTGATCTCGCAGGTACTCGAACCAACCGGATGCATACACCTTTAAGGAGTTGCCCTGTCGCAATTCGCAAAAACTGAAGGACGTAACGGTAATCATCTATCCATAGCAATAGCAGTGTTACTTTATTTCTATCAATTTCCTGTTTCCCGGTGAAGGAAACAATTATTGAATTTCAGTGTTAAATTGCATGCGTATTTTGGAGCAGGAACTTAGTCATGTTTACAAGAATCAAAAAGCAACTCATAGTTGCAATAACTCCGTGGCTGAGAACTCGAATAGGGAATGTGATCACTTAGCTACAGATAGTATTTCTTCAGATAATTCATCCAGCGAACTCGTGAAGTTTGTGCTCTTGTTTGGCTTGCTGACATTTGAAGGCTCTTATCCAGCGACCGCAGCTTCAGATTTTGCCAGCGGTTTGAATCCAGTTCCTATCTCAGGGGACATCGGTGACATAAGCACAGGTTTTGCTTCAGTTAGGAAAATCTCCCTGTCACTTTTGACCAGATTTTATTTATTATTATCATTATAGCAATGGACTTGGAAATAGACCTGGCTTTTGTTTTCTCAGTTTAAAATGGAAACAGTTAGATCAGAAATTAATCTGCTGTTCAAGGACTAATTCTTTTCTTTAATACTCTGTGACAGGCATTCTTGCTTATATTTTTCTCAGAACTAGGTGACAAGACCTTTTTCATTGCAGTAAGTGTGACATGACTTGATGGTTCTTTAATTCCCATTTAAAAGGAAAATAATGAAGAAACAAGTGCTTAGCATTACAAAAACAAAAAAGTCCTTCAAGTTATTTCCATTCCAATAATCAGCTCGCTGAGATGACGAGGTGAAGCTGTGTAAATAATCTTTTTTTCATGCATCTCTCGACACACAGTTTCTCCCCAAATGCATTTTTTTCCCTGATATAAACCAGTGATACTTTCATCCATTTAATGATATGACTAATCTGATTACCTGTAAATTATTTATATCATATATCTTCCTTTAACTTTGTAACATTCTCAATGTTCTTCAAGTGAGCCTTTGATTTGACTTGATTCAATCTACTTTGACCAAAAAGAATTTATGACCTAATTTGCATATTTGATGTCTATTGCAGGCACTTCTAGCAGCTAGGAATTCTGCTGCTACCGTTTTCATTGGAACATTTGGTGCCCTTGCGTATGTTTCTCTATTTCAGATTTAGATTGTCCTCTTCAGTTTTTCATTTTTACAGGGGAAAAAAAGAAGGAAGTGGAGTTTCTAAAAATTATTCAAATGGACGATAATGAACTCTGACGAAGATTTTTCACAGCCGCAAATCATAAAATTGGAAATCAAAATTTTGGTAGAATTAAACTAAAACAGTCAATAATATTTAAATATTTTTATGAACGAACCTTCTGGAACCACTAATTGGTACCCTACAGCAATTTTGAAGCATGTGATGTGACTATAAATCAAATAACCGAATAGATATTGACTGCATGCACCAGCAATCAGTTTCCAAGTATAAAAACCTTTCGCTGTCACTTCATCATATCCAATCATGCTATATGAAGTAAAGATTCTTTAATTTTACATCATTCTTCAGATCCTTAATCTCTCTATCATTGGCAGGGCGATGACTCTTGTATCTGTTGTCCTTGGACGAACTTTTCATTATGTTGATGAACTATTGCCATTCAGGTACTATCTTTATGTCTTAGTTTTATTAGTAAGCACTGTAATAAGAAGCTTAAATACTGCAAGACCATAAATGGGTCACGTGCTACGATATTTTCTGGTTAAATTTCCTGTTGACAAGAAACAATTTGATGAAAAATGGAAAGCATACGAGACTTTTAAAAAAGGTTCATAAAGTTGTTTATTAACAAACAATTTCATTCTAAACGAAGTCTTACTTCAGAAATTTTAAAATCAAGCCCAACTCTTCTTAAATTTTATTTTTTATTTGAAGTGTAGACTGTGCTGTAAGAAATGCTAGTGATTAGCTGTCATAAAAACAATTTCCAAAATACAACTTCAATTTTTTTAAAAAACCACGTCTTGTTAAGTAGTTTGTAATTGAAGTTCTAAAGAACAGTGTTAATAATATTTTAAATATTTGTAAAAAATTGAATTCATGTGTTGTTGATACATGGCTGCCTGAAGTTTGACCAAATGCCTTCTTATTCTTCTTTCTTCATTTCTCCCTTGTTTTCTCCATTTAAAATATCTTCTCTATGTCTTGCTTTTGGCTTGTAATTATTGAACAATGCGATCAAAAATTTTGATCTGACTGATGTATTTTTGGTAATAGTCAAAACTTTTTCTCCTGGACTTTCTCTAACCCACTTTTCACAGGTTTGGTGAGACTGATTTGCCTGTTGATGACATTGCTGCTGTTTGCCTATTGGTAAACATTCATCCACGTGCTTATTCAAATGCGTTAGTGTTTGCAATGCCCAGAACATTTATTCTTTACATTTCTAGTTTTTAGATGGAGGTACCTGTTAAAATTTGCTAAAATCAATTTACTTAGGTGTATTTTGGAGTCTCTACCTTGCTTGATGCCTCAGCAAGTGATGGCCAAAAATCAGAAGATGAACAGAAGGAGGTAATATTATTAAAATAAATTTATCATCACTCCTACAAAATGTACTGCTTGGGATATATGAACGCTGTTTTTGGCCATTGTTTTTATACTTTGCTTAGAATGGTTTGCTGTGTTTATTAAGATCCGTATAGTGATAAGTAATTCCACTATATGTCAATATTCCTCTCTTTTCCAGGCAGAGTTAGCAGTTTCAGAATTTTCAGGAAATGGTGGTGGGATACTAGCTGCTGCTAGCACAGTTGTTAGTACTTTCCTTCTAGTTTTTGTTGCTGAATGGGGTGACAAATCATTTTTCTCTACAATTGGTGAGTGATAAAGCTAGTAACCTTGGACCATGAAACATACTGTTACAGATTGACCGCATACAGTTAGAAGTCATCCTTTTTCTTATTTGTTTTAATCTAGTTTTGGCATCTATCAAATAGTATTTGATGATGGTGGCTATGCTAAATGTATTTGAAAGGAAAAAGAGCAAAATTATCATTTGGTTTATAACTATAAGGAAATGAAACGAACACCGTTGACACTATTAAACGAATTAACCTACTAGTAAATAAATAAATACATCAATATAAAGAAATTAGTAAAAATTCTGAAGTCATGAACTGTCCAGGAAGAGTCTGTAGACTGTCAATTGATTTAGATCTGTATAATTTTAGTTTAGCTTGTTGAATTTTCTTCTGACTATGTGAGTCTAGTTGTCACCCTTGTCCTAACATGCTTCTCACCCTCGAGGATCCTTTGTGTTTACACCCTTTCATTTTCTTATGCAGCCCTTGCAGCAGCTTCTTCACCCCTTGGAGTCATTGTGGGAGCACTAGCTGGTCATGGTGTTGCAACTCTGGTGACTCTCTTTGAATTTAAAATAGACAAATTAATTTGCCTAAATCTTCACCTGGTCCAAGGAAAAATGCTTTCAAATTAGCATTTATACATATTTGAAATGGGTTTTTGACTATTTATTCTAGATATCTTACCGCAATTATTGCATTAGTTAAAACAGACAAAACTCGTCTAATAAGCTAACTCAAAATATCTGTCAAATACGTATAACTAAAAGTATTAAAACAATACCAAGACAGAACTTAATTTATGTAATTTGACTAATTTCTTTGCCTTGAACTAATATTTCCGCAAGGCCCCAAAAAATATGCTAACCATTTTCCCTTTCTCGTTACATATCTGTATTTAGCTCTTCTATAATCTCGCCATTTCTTTTCCACGCAGCTAGCTGTACTGGGAGGCTCCTTACTGGGGACATTTTTGTCAGAGAAGGTAATTTCTGAGTCTTTTGTTTACAAGGCTTATGGTCATGTCGATCACATGCGTTAACCATTTTAGTCAAAAGAATGCGTTTTAGGCAAACATTAAGGGACAACCATAGAATGAAAAATTATTTTGAGGGTTCTTCGTAGAGAGATAAGCCTGTGAGCCAACCTGTGATCTGACTTGTCGGTATAACAGTGGCCAGAAGAGGCGTTGATTATGCCACATGGCACTAGGATGGAACCGAGTAGAAGATATGAAAATGAAAATGCTTTTCTTGAATTAGTGCTACGCAAGGAATCCAACTCGTGGAATTCCTCTGCTGTGGACTGCTTCCAGTCAAGGAATTTTTTTAAGTATAAATTCTATATATGGCTGCTATCAACGGCAGCGACATGGTGGGCGCGCTTCTAGAGGAGTCATTGTTGGAAAGGACATGTTCCTTCCCCCACATAAGAGATGACCAAATGAAGCTTCTCCCTTAACAATAAGAATATCTTGATTCTGTTCTGAGCATTGCTACTACTCTCTAGATATTGAACTATGGGTGAAGCATGAAACTACCTTTGTGTATCTCTGTTTTGGAATATATCTTATGCAGCCGGGAACTAAATCTGTGTTTTTCTAATTTCTTTTGAAGGTTATTGCCTACATAGGAGGTGTTCTCTTTCTCGTCTTTGCTGCAGTAACCACATTTGAAATTTTTAATTAGAGGTTAGACAACTGCACAATTGCTGCTACATGAAAAGTTGAGTCCGTAAATTTTTGTAAAGCTCACACCAAAGGCTTATAACTCTTATGCTTTTTTCTTTTCTAGGCACAAATATTTGATTAAGTCTTTTTTTCCAACCATATATCTATAATTTCGTGAGCTTGATATTCACGTGCACAAAGTTAAATCTAGTATATTTGAGGCAGATCCGAGCGCCAAATCTAGACGTTTTGTAACCTATTATTTGTTTTGGTCCTTTTAGAGATTGTCCTGTGCTTGTCTGCATGTGAAAAATATCCTTTGCTTTCTTGTAGTTTCGCTGGGGATTTACAAGAAAGATGTGAACATGAAAATCGCAGAATGTGTGCCAGAAAATGGTAGGGTCTGACTCTGACGAGGATTTGCAAACATGGCATAGCTTAGTTAATCTGTAAATACTTTACGTTTTAAATTATATAAAATAATTTTTTATATTTTAATTTAAAATATAAGTAATTTTTTTATGTAATTTAAAACGTAAAGTATTCACAGATTTTAATTTAAAATATAAGTAATTTTTTTTATAAACAAAAAAATATTTTAATAAAATTTATTTTTTTATTAATTTGAAATATAAAAATTTATTTTATTTAATTTAAAATGTTAAGAATTTTTTTTGAAATTAATAATAATGTGATGAGACAAAATAAAAATTTTTTCAATGAATTTTCATTTTTTTCAATGAATTATAGAAGAGATAGAAGGGATGATAATAGAGGTAAACAAGTATCAGTGATACCACCTCCTTTCCTGTCTTAAAAATAACCATTTTAGGCACAGTCGGAGGCTTGGAGCTGTAGAGGGGAAAGGAAGCTCAGGCTCATCAATCCATCTTCTTCACTTGGAGA
Source organism: Bauhinia variegata (assembly GCA_022379115.2). Taxonomy (NCBI): domain Eukaryota; kingdom Viridiplantae; phylum Streptophyta; class Magnoliopsida; order Fabales; family Fabaceae; genus Bauhinia; species Bauhinia variegata. Next base: position 478,074 of record CM039433.1, read on the forward strand.
GGAAAAAAGAATCAAGAGATTGAAGAAGATGGATCAAAAGTGAAAAAGATGTGGCCCTTTCTTTATTTCAACTATTCAATCAGTGGGACTGCAATACTCTCAGCTAGAGGTTTTATGGTGTGGTGAGTCCGAAGGTTCCATGATATTGACATTTCACAAGCAAGCTGGTAACAGATACAAAAGAAAAAGGAAAAAAACTCTCTTGTTAAAAAAATTGAGAGATAAAAGTGACGAGATTCGGTTGAGTTCTTCATTGCACCTAATCTTTGATCTAGGTTAATATTATTAATAATTTTTTGAGAGCCGAAGATTTTGCAGAACCACTAGGCATATGCTTGAAGTGGAGATCTATGGCAATCCTAATCCATACCATCAAACAACTTTTCTTCTTTGTTTTTCAATTTTTTTATGCTTCGCTGGGCATCAAGAAAAATATAATAATATTAATAATTCATAATACCAACAATTTTAAATATTGGGTTGGTAAGTGGACACCTCGTGATTGAAACATAGCACGTGCATACTACGAACCGAATATTAAAGGGCATATTCTTTCTGGAAAGCCTTCGGAAAACAATCTTCAGTCTTCAATCAATGTGCATTAACTATTTGTGATTTTCTTTTGGAACGCAGCAAGCTAATTTTAATCGATAATTAGATTATGTATTATTTTTTTGAAGTGTAAAAATTATTAAAACGAGTCACATATTTCAACAAAAATAAAATTTATCATTTTATAAAATGTCACATTTTTTTATCTTCTCACAAAACTACAACTCACAAAATTTAATTTCACGATTACCAATGCGTGAAATATATAGAATGATGTTATATTCTTGTACAAATTCTCTTAATATTTAAAAAGTAATTACTAAATGGAAAAATAAATATATTTATTATCTTAAAAATATAATTTTTATTTAATTATTTTTCATTTAAATAAATAAATAAATTTATAAAAAATATTGTAAGAGGATTTAAAATTATTCTTTTTCAAAAGCTTGGTTATGATACCGTGGATTCGTGGGAGACACCACAAGGAAATGGTCCACGGTTTCAAAAACATTAGACAAACAGGTCAAATAATGCTGTTTGTAAAAGAGAAAGTCTATTGTAAAAATTAATTTCAAGTTGATATTGCTTATAAAAAAAATCGAATTGATATGTATTATTATTATTAAGTTTTTGAATTTAGTAAGTTACTCATTTTTCCATCCTCTCGACTCTCGAACTTTTTCTAATTTTTTTTTTTTTTGCATAATCTAAAATTCTACGTTGTGGTGTAATTTTTTAAATAAAAATGTCTTGTGATTTTAACAAACAAAATAAAAATTATGGAGTGTTTACGCGGGAGAATAGATTTTGTGTGGGGACCAGAGGACAGAGCACATAGAACGGTGCCGAGCCACGCTGCCGACTCCGGGAAAACATCACGTCGAGTTGACGTAAAACGAGAGAGGCGTGCATTTGGTCCTTTTGTTGACGATCTCGCATCGCCGCTTCGCTCCACGCCACCTCCAACTGTACCTTCTAGTATCTTTTGAAGTTAATTGAAGCACCCTACTTTTAACTAATTCATCATGTACTATTAAAATTTTTTCAATTAAAATTTTCATTAAAGAGTACGATGAGAAATTTTATTTTTTAAAATCAATTACATGGGACTATGCTAATTAATTTCTTAACATACATAAATGCAGTAACATTTTTTTATTTCTCTATTAACTTTGTAATTATCGAAATAAGAAATGAAAAAATATTATAGATTATTATTTTTAAGGCTTATTAACTTTTATTTTATTTTATGTAACTTCTATTATTTTTAATATAAAAAAATATTAAAGAGCTATATCTTTAATAATTATGAGTGTGCATTGATGTAATAGATATTTTAAAAATTACACAATGTTTTTGCGTAACAATTTAATTTAAAAATTCATGATAATTTTTTTTTGTTAAATTATAAGAATAATGTTAAAGAATATGGAGGAAATACTAAAGTTTCCTTATTAAATTTAAAATATTTCTCAACCCAGCCACAATGTCTAGTGTGCGCCCTTTCTCTATAACACGTGCCCCGCCCTCTCGCTGCTCTCACTTCGTTCTCCCCGTTCCCTGTCGGTCTGGTTTGCGTTTCTCTTTCCATCTCCTTTTTACTGCCGCCTGCCAACCCAAAACCCTAAAAGGCTGTCGTTCACTTCTATCTTCTTTGCCGAGAAAAACACAATTTAATCCAATCAATTCGAATCGAGCAGAGGTAACCTTTTTCGAAATCTCGATGTCGAATCCTACATCCTATATCAGTTGTACATCAGTTGCTCTACATCTATTTTTTTTTTTTTTTTTAGAACTTAATCGCTTGAATTCAATGGAACTATTGTTATGTGTTTAAACGGATTATTGTTCTAACAATCACTTTCGTGTCTTCTTCATTTTAATTTTCTTTTTCTGGTAACTGGAATTATATGGAGAGCAAATATGAACTTTATAATTTAGGAACTGTAATCTTATATTCTTCATCTACTTCATGGATATGTTCACAGTTTGATCATATTGGGCCACATAGTATTACTAAGTCAAGTTATCTTTTGAATCTTCGAACTCTACCTTTTCGTTTTAGTGATTTGGTTAAGTGGAGGCACTTCTCTGCCCCCGGTTTTGCTCGCTCCTCGATTCATCCCACAATTCATTTGTTGTTGACTTTTATTTCCTGTTAGTTGTTTTTATCGCGTCTTTACCATATTAAAAGAAGTTTTGATATCAATTAAGCTCGCTGTTATCTCGTGTTGGCTCGTTTTCTCGTTTTGGTGATTTTTCTAATTCTTGGTACTTTCTTCTCGTTACATTGACAGAGGACTTTCCTTTTTTTTTTTTTTTAATAATATATCCCCGAAAGGCTTAAAGTTTCAAAAAGTTCATCTACTTCTGTGCTGGTCACTTGAGTGAGTGGATATCTATGTTTTAAATGTCTCCAGAATAATTATTCTTTTTTCCATAAAGTGTGAGTCCTTGCAACTGAAACTTCAAGCAGGGAACGCTTATACCAAAAATGTTTGTATCTTTGATTCTCCTGATCGTTTAGTTTCCAACAATTATTAAAGTAAGCGTTTTGGCATATATATTGTAAATTCCGAGGTATACATTTAGAAGGTCAATAAATTAAAGTTTCTTTAACGCTTTTGGTAATGATGTTGAAAATGTCGAAATATGACTTTAACCACTTACATTACTTTGAGATATGCAGGATCAGGATGACTGATTTCCATGCTGGGTTTTTGAAGGGAATGGATCTTGTTGGATTAATCTGCACTTGCAACAACTGATAAACTGAAGATTGTTTTATACTTTCTATATCAGATGGATCGATGTGATACTTCGGGATTTGTTAGCGGGGGTTGTGACATACCCTTTTAAAGGCATCTAACCCAGTTTTGTGTATATATATATATATAGTTTTTATTTACCCGGAAGTCAGGCAGGCTGTTCTGTAGCTATTGACAAATAGGGTTGTGTATTATTTCTGCAATTGATTCATGGACGTGAGGTTTCAGAACTTGGGATTTGCTGCTAATCATTCCTCAAATGCTTTCAAGAATTTGGGCAATTCTGTGCGAGTGGAGGGAGGTCAAGCTGACTGTAGCTCAGATACCATCTTACGTCTTGATTCCCCTTGTTCTTCAATTCTTCATATGGGATCCTTTAAGGGAATAAAAAGGAAGTGGGATTTGATTGATGGATGCATGGGCCAGAGGGTTGGATCTTCTTTGTCTCTTGGACTGGGACATTCAACAAGTTCATCGGACAGCAAAGGGAGTTCAGCTACTGCTTGCACTGCAATGTCTTCAGCCAAGGAGATTGATGAGGAATCTTCTATGGATATTGAACTGGACTTTGCCCTTCATCTTGGTTGTGAGAAGGTACAGAGCATCAGCAAACCTACTTGTTCGAATTTGAAGAAATTGGACTTGCAGCCCAAGGTTGACTTGGAGTTAAGCCTTTCCACTGGAGTCTCTGAATCAGATATTACAAACGTTCATCCAAGTCCCTCACCTTTTCACGTGAGCATGGAGATGCCATTTGTACTTAGTGGGACACAAAATGCAGATGAAGGATCAACTACACGTGGGTGGAAGCCGGGGAATGTTTCACCATCTTCTATGACTTTACTAAATGAAGGCACTAATTCCCTTTTTAACCAGGTTTCCAAGAAGTTTGATCATAATTCCATTGGCCTGGACCTCTTGTCAACTAGAGCAAAAAGTTCAGTCACCTGTACTTCCGGGATAACACAGCAGCAAAAGCCACAGCATCGCTGTGGTAGTTCTAAGACATGTCAAATTGAGGGATGTGGAAAGGGAGCTAGAGGTGCTTCTGGACGTTGTATATCACACGGTGGTGGTCGGAGGTGTCAGAAACCTGGATGCCACAAAGGTGCTGAGGGTCGGACAGTGTACTGCAAGGCCCATGGGGGTGGAAGACGATGCGAATACCTTGGGTGCACCAAGAGTGCAGAAGGACGTACAGATTTCTGTATTGCCCATGGTGGTGGTCGGAGATGTAGTCATGAGGGTTGTACTCGAGCTGCCAGAGGGAAATCAGGATTGTGTATCCGCCATGGAGGTGGCAAGAGATGTCAAATGGAAAATTGTACCAAGAGTGCAGAAGGACTATCAGGTCTTTGCATTTCTCATGGTGGAGGGCGTAGATGCCAAGCTTCTGGATGCACAAAGGGGGCACAAGGGAGCACAATGTTCTGCAAAGCACACGGTGGAGGAAAACGCTGTGCAGCACCAGGGTGTACCAAGGGTGCTGAAGGGAGCACACCCTTTTGCAAGGGCCATGGTGGGGGGAAACGCTGTGCATACCGAGGTGGTGGAATCTGTACCAAAAGCGTGCATGGAGGTACCAACTTCTGTGTTGCACATGGGGGTGGAAAGAGGTGTGCTGTGCCTGACTGTACGAAGAGTGCAAGGGGACGGACTGATTATTGTGTTCGCCATGGGGGTGGCAAGAGATGCAAGTTTGAAGGGTGTGGAAAGAGTGCACAAGGCAGCACTGATTTTTGTAAGGCACATGGGGGAGGGAAGAGATGTTCTTGGGGCCATCCGGGTTCAGAATATAGCTCCCGACCTGGTGGTCCTTGTGGTTCATTTGCACGGGGGAAAATTGGTCTATGTGCACTTCATAGTGGGTTAGTGCATGATAAGAGGGTTCATGGAGGTGTGTCCTTGGGAACTGTTGTTCAGGACCCTCGTGTTAGTAGATCAGATGAACTAAAACAGGTTCTCATTGACAAAGACACGGGAATGGATATGATGAAAAAGGGGAGTCACCTAGGCTTTGTTGGCGTGAAAGCTTGTCCTGAAACTAAACAATGTGAAGTTGCAAGTGCTCAAGTCTCAGCTGGGGATGGTGGCCACGTCCCAGTATCTGTTGCTGTTCCTGAAGGTAGAGTGCATGGTGGAAGTCTGATGGCAATGCTGGTGGGAAATTCTGGTTTTGGTTCAAGCAGTGGCACTAGAGGTATAGTTAATGATTCATCTGAGCCGATTGAAGCTTGCATAATGCCCCGGCGTTGGATATAAGGCTAATTGTCGCGTCTGTTGTAGTTTTGGGCTGGAAAGTGGTCAGTGGCAGATTTCAGTTACATGTTTGTTCCCTTGGGTGTTTAATTAGTATGGTTTGAGATTGGAAATCCCCCCAAGTGGGCTTTGACATTCTTATGAAGGGGACATCAAGGTAGGACATCGACGTTCTACTTTTTTTTTAAACAAATTATTTCTCTGTAAATATTATAAAACGTCTAGCAGGTTGCTACCCGTAAAGTCCGTCTGTGTGTTATGTATTGTATGTATATATAGTATTAAAGCCTTTCGCCGAGATCTTGGACTTTCGTGACTGCTTGATTGGCTACCTAGATATTGGTTGTTGTCATTTGGCAAGTTCCGTTTAGTACGCAAGGAAAGAAGTGCGTTTTTTTTTTAGTGTTTAATAACTCTGAAGTAAAATCAAAGTAAAATAAATAAAGTAAAATCGATACGACTAAATTTTTCTTTTAAATTCAAAGAAAAGATATTCGATTTTTCTTTTATAGTCAAAGAAAAGGAAAAATATTTTTATTTAAAAATAAATAAATAATAAAATTAAAATTACAATATATTATTTTATAAATTAAATTATATTATAAAAAATATTAAATTATAAAATTTAAAAAATTAAAATTAAAATTATATTAAAGGTCGTGTATTCAAGCTATAAAATTAAAATTATATTATAAAAATTTAAATTTATTTTTGTTAATAATATCTATAAAATTTATGATAATTAAATTAAAAAATAAAAAAAATATTTATATATATATATATATATAATTTTTAAGAAAAGAATAAATTTATATTTATGTAAAAATATATTTTAAAATTTTTTTTATTCTTTCCTTTTTATTACAGTTTACCAAAACGGACTCTAAAGAACATCGCTGCATCTTAAGCGTGGATTATTTACAGAAAGGAGATGGTATGTCGTATCATAAGCATTAATATTTTGTATTACTTTAGTATGACATGCTTAAGAATTCTTTTTTTTTTTGTTTTTAAAAAAAAACTTTCTTGATAGCATGTTCCATACGGGATTCGTCCGAATGACGGAAGACGCGAGGGAAGAGTGGCCGTTTAATGAGAAAAAGTGTTCGTCCAAGGCCTTCATCCTGCACCGCCACCTTCTTCAAAAAGGATTGATAACCAGTAGTGAGGTTAATAGTTTTACAGTAAGTGGCAAAACATTAATACCAGCTGCAACATTACTATTACATTATTTTTTTTAAAAAAAAATAAAAATTAGTAGTCTATATCGTCATTTCAAGAGTGATTTTTCAAAAGAACCTGCAAATCATATGTGATTTTTCATTTGTTAACAAGTTTTTCTAAGCAAAATAATTTTCAGTTTTAGTGAAATCAGTTGCGAGGATTCCATGGGAAAAGTTAGAGCTTGTTCAGAAGGCCCCTAGGCCCGGCCCGGGTCAGACATCACGGACAAGAGTGGAGACCATAGAGAGAGACAAAGCTAAGCCTACCAATCAGAAAACAAATTAAAGAAAATGCAGCCTAAGTTGACCGGCGACCTGTGCTAGACTTGGTCACTCAGACACTTTCTGGTTACCAATATCAACATTTCGCGGCAGCTTCTTTTATTGCATTTTGGCCGGAGAACATTTTTAGAAGTCAACCTCAAATTCTAACCTGGAAAAATAATTAATATCCAATTATTTTTCTAGTTTTATAAGAAAATAAAAGGGTTACTTTATGCATTTATTCATAATTGAGCGAAGGAGATATTATAGCTTCAAGATAATTTGGTGATTTGAAATTTTGAGGCAATAACAGTCCTCTCCTAGAAAAAAGGATAACTTTTTTTTTTTTTTCTACTCTTGAAAAATGTTGTAAGAAAAAATTAGAATCCATGATGTCATGTGCCCTATCGCTGGGTTAGTTAAAGTGTGTCTATAATAATTACTGTATCTGAATTTTAACACAAATATCCAATATCCAATATTACATGGTACCCATTTTGATCAAAGTCCATTTAAGTCTCAGCTCGCCGCCACGACCCAGCTCTGACTCCAACCAGTCCCAAAGCCGTAATCCCCCTTTCTCTCTCCCTCTGGTGAAATTGTGAGAGACGTTGACGTTCGACCCATAACCTATTCATGGGCAACTGTAGCAGCGGCGTCACCTCCGGCAAAACCCAACTCAACCCTGGCGACGGCGCCACCTACTCTGGCCACCCTCCCAATCAACCTTCCAATGGCGGTATCTCTGTTCTTCCTTCCAATTCCAAGCCTGCACCACCTAAACCACACCTCTCTCCCTCCGTTGGCCGTGTCCTTGGCCGACCCATGGAAGATGTTCGTTCCACCTTCATCTTCGGCCGCGAACTGGGCCGTGGCCAATTCGGCGTAACTTACTTAGTCACCCACAAATTCACCAAAGAACAATTTGCCTGCAAATCCATCGCCACCCGCAAACTGATTAACCAAGACGACGTTGATGACATTCGGCGCGAGGTCCAAATCATGCATCACCTCACTGGTCACCGTAACATAGTCGAGCTTAAGGGAGCTTACGAGGATCGCCACTCTGTCAATTTGATCATGGAGCTCTGTGCTGGTGGGGAGCTCTTTGATAGGATAATAGCCAAGGGCCATTACTCTGAGAGAGCTGCAGCTAATTTGTGTCGCCAGATCGTGACGGTGGTCCATAATTGTCACTCAATGGGAGTGATGCATAGGGATTTGAAGCCTGAGAATTTCTTGTTCCTTAGTAAGGACGAGACTTCACCCCTAAAGGCTACGGACTTTGGTCTCTCCGTATTTTTCAAGCCAGGTCATCTCATGTTAATTTCGTTGTGATTCCATGATTTGCAGTCGTTGACTTATCCTATTCCTTCCCCATTTAATTGCATACTGATGCAATGTTAGATCCAGGCAGTGTATTTACTTCCCTTTGATTTAGTGTGTGGTGGTTCGGTTGTAGTTTTAGGCACACTGATGATTTCTGAATTTAGACTATTCAATTTTTGAGAAGCAGGAGATTTATTCAATGATCTTGTTGGAAGTGCATATTATGTTGCTCCTGAGGTTCTGCGTAGAAGTTACGGACCTGAAGCTGATATTTGGAGTGCCGGGGTTATATTATACATTCTGCTCTGTGGAGTCCCGCCTTTCTGGGCAGGTAAAACTCTTCCCCTTGTAAGCAACATAGCCTGAAATTAAGTATTGATACATATCACTTTTTAGGATGCTAATGGTTGTTAACTAATGTTTTGTTTCAGCTTTCTTTTTTAATATTAATCGTCAATTTAATTCAGTAGTGTTTCACCAAGAAAGTTGGGATTTTGTTGATTTTGATAATAATGCAGTATATCTGAAGAGGAGATTTGTCTACCTTTGTAATGTTTCTTACACTTCCTTCTTATCTTTTATATGAAGAAAATGAACAGGGTATCTTTGATGCCATTCTTCGTGGACATATTGATTTCATATCAGAACCTTGGCCTTCCATATCAAGTAGTGCCAAAGATCTGATCAGGAAAATGCTACGAGCTGACCCTAAAGAAAGGCTTTCAGCAGTTGAGGTCCTTAGTAAGTTCAATTGTTATATTAAACTTAAATTATTTGCTGTATGTCAAAAGTGATTTCTTTTTTACTAAAATCATGTTGATTCTAAAGAGCCAGGCATTGTTTACCTTACATCTCTATACCTGTCTTAGAGAAATTCTGATAAGTGGTATTAATAATTGAGTGATGCAGTGAGCCTAAGATAAATGGAGATAAATAGGATTTTGCACTTGAAAGGAGCTTTAACTTGATTTTATTGATCCACATATTGCTAAGGACGTGGAACTATGGAAGTATCTTGTCTGCTTGTATACTGCATGCTTTTTTTGTCCTCTCTTCTCGCATTTTTCCATTTCTCTGGTATCTGAAAAACCAGTTATAACAAGTTATTTATATTTGCAGATCATCCTTGGGTGAGAGAAGATGGAGATGCATCTGATAAGCCTCTTGATATTGCTGTTTTAACCAGAATGAAGCAATTCCGGGCAATGAACAAATTAAAGAAAGTAGCTCTGAAGGTAATTTGTCATCATTGTTGTTGCACTCAGCTGCTTTGGGTGCTAAAGAATCTGTTTCCTCGTTGGTCAACTTAGCAATCAAAGTACAATGGAAGAAAGTAGAATTAGGTGTCTTGGGAGGCTTTGGTTTCATTCCCAGCCTCTGGTTCCTGGATCCTGAGAAGAAGGAAATCAATGATATATGACAATTTTTTTTCTTTTCTTTCAGGTAATAGCAGAAAATCTTTCTGAAGAAGAAATTATTGGCTTGAAAGAAATGTTCAAATCCATGGACACAGATAACAGTGGAACAATCACTTTTGAGGAGTTGAAAGCTGGTCTCCCCAAACTGGGTACCAAGCTTTCTGAGTCAGAAGTAAGACAGTTGATGGAAGCGGTAAGATTATCACTTCTCTTTTCTCCTATATTGGTATTCTATTTCACCAGTATAACATAGTTAACTGGTTCTCAGGCTGATGTAGATGGAAATGGCACCATTGATTACATTGAATTTATAACAGCTACCATGCACATGAACAGAATGGAAAGAGAGGACCATCTGTATAAAGCCTTTGAATATTTTGACAAGGATAAGAGCGGGTAACTATACTTAATGTTCAGTATTTTACCCAGCACTATTGCCTTAAACATGGAATCATGTGTTTTTTTTCTTTTTCTCTCCTTTGTTTATAGGTATATCACAATGGAAGAGTTGGAATCTGCTCTTAAGAAGTATAATATGGGTGATGAAAAGACTATAAAGGAGATCATTGCGGAAGTTGACACAGACAATGTGCGCTACTCTTATCTTTTCCCCTCTTTATTCCATTGCTTGTCCTCATTTTTATAACAATAAATATCATTTATTAAAGAGTAAATACCTATTTCAGTCCCCTACACTTGAAACCTTAATTAATTTGGTCCCTCACACTTCAAGTTTATCAATTTAGTCCCTCACACTTGAAACTTATCAATTTTGGTCCCACACACTTCAAAATTCCTATCAATTTTATCTTTAAACTTATCAATTTAATCCCTCACTTCAAAAGTATTGATAGGTTTAATGAACCAAATTGATTTTGAAGTATGAGGGCCGAATTTGATTAAGATTTCAAGTATGAGGGACTAAATTGATTAAGGTTTCAAGTGTGAGGGACTAAAATATATATTTACTCTTTATTAAATTATAGCAATCATAGAATGGTTTATAAAATGTGCAGAAATTTGATGTCCTGAACTCCTCATAATTCAGTGACAACCACTTTCCCAAGCATGCGAACATACTCTGAATATGAAAATAGCTGAAATATCTTGTCTATTTTTGATTGCCTGTCTTTCTCATCCAAGAAAATGAATAGATTGAGTATGTTTAAGGCAGAGAAAAGAAGTTAAATGGGGTTTTGCAAATGAAATTTGTCAAGGATTTATGAGTATAGTTTGCATGAAATGCCCTATGTGCCTCTGATTTGACTGTTTCTGACATACTGTTGTACGCAACTCTTCAATACATTTAAGATTTTACTGTGTATAGAAACCTTTCAATTTCTGATGCTATCTAAAACAACTCAAACATCGTTGGGATCATATCATGTTATTATGCTTTCTATTTTTGGTATTATTCTAGCTGGGCGAATAATTAATTGTCTGAATTTAAATATTTAATTGTCTGCTTGTGATCTGCATGTTGGGTTTCTGTCCTTTTGTTATTTTACATGTCCATGGTATGTGATCATGCTCCTATTTTTTAGGAAAATAAGTGTTCATAAGAGTACATCATATTTATTACTTGTTGCTTCTCCTTTTAACTCATTCATAAAGCCTTCTGGACAGATCCATGTGCTAATCCTCATAAAATATATAAAGAAATACAATCGGTAACGCTGTGTGAAACATCTACCATCCATTAAAATGGTTAAAATCTACCATACATTTTAAAATTTCATAAATATTGAGGACATTGCGGTAACAAGTTTTTAACCCTTGGGCTTATATCATTCCAAGGTGCAGTTTCCTTGTTCTCCTTACTGGTTAACTATTTACCCTAGAATTGTATTTTGAAGGATGACTTATCCTTTGGAAAGTTATTAATTCCCAATTTACTTGCAGGATGGAAGAATAAATTATGATGAATTTGTAGCCATGATGAGGAAAGGAAGCCCAGAATTGGTACCAAACAGACGTCGCAAATAAGCTTCTAACGTTTTACCTGTTTTCCTGGGTTGACTTGATATGCTAGACTTCTAATTAGTGTGGACTTATACTCTGCGTAGTTTACCCATCTGTTATTCGAAGAGAAGGGCACGTTCGTACACCAGAGTTTGTGGACCTTGTGGGACAATTTTACTGTTGAATCTTCCTTCTCTATACTGGTTGCCTAGACTTGTGTGTAGAAATTTTCGAAACAGATGAGTCTCTTTACCAGTAAAGAGGTTAAAAAGAAAGTGCAAGTTTGTGTTCAAGTTAGTCTATGGTTCTTTACGATTACGATGTTGTAATTAGTTTGCTTATCCTTCAATCATGAGATAAAGTGAGAATATGGATCCTCGACATAATTGTGTCTTGTTACGATTGCAATTTCAAAGTCTGAATCCAAAATCAATGATTAAGTTTAAACTACTCTTATTCCAATAGAATAGATCGATTTGTGGATAGTTAAAAAAACACGTAATGTTACAAGAACTTGATCTGCTTTGGGGGATGGGCATGCCACGATTTTACAGTTCATTCAATGCGATGCGTGGCTTGGATAAGGCAATGGTGGCCCTTGAATAATGGCGTCTTCACTTTCACATTATACAATTTGTAAGTTACAGACGCTAAAAAAATAAGGCCTTCTCTGTCATTTTACCATGAAAGCGTGGAAGTTGCTGTCAGCCAATGCGAGACTGTCAAGTGTCAAGTATAGGTCAGTTGAATAGTGAAGGCCATGCTTATTTTGACATGCAATGTGATCTCCATCCTTTATCTAGACACTACCAGTTGCCAATTCCAATAGTGAAAAATCAATGCTACAAAAATGAAAATAGAAAATAACTTAAAAAAATGAGCAGTCAGTCAGAACACGAGCGAGATTCTGGATCAAGTTGTTTCAACAACGTTCGACTAATTCGACGATCCATCCCAAACCAAAAAACTCCAATTCCGGTTTCGCTATGAGCTCAATCTCAGACGATGCGGAGAGAGAACGGGCTGTGGACACAGCCATGGTAGGCTTCCATCCTCTCCAACATCAACATAATCTAATCTCTCTCTTGCTACACTCAAACCCTAAGTTAACTTTCTTTTGGTTTTCATCAAACATTAACTACATAGCAAACGCATTTACCGCCAGCTATGCATTTTCTGCAGTTGTTTGTTTTTTCAAAAATAAATTCCTCCTGAAATTTCCACGCTATTGATGCTATTTTGTTAGATTTTGTCCAAAAAAAAAAAAAAAAAGGAAAACAAATGAGATCTGTTGTTTTAACTAGATCAACACAAAGTTAGATGACTAGCTTGAAACAAGTTCCAGTCGAGGTATGGACGTTAATAAAAGCAATTTGAGAATCGAGATACGTTGAGTCTTTACATGCAGAAGAAAAAATCGGCCGCGTAATTTGGAAACTTTCTAAGTGTGGTGGTAACTGGATCATACATTTTCACTTTTCAGCCATTAAATTTTGAAATACAGCTATTAGAAATTTTATAGTAGCTCATAAACTGACGATTAGTGCGATGTTTATGACGACGTATAATTAGCGGTGGATTCATTTGTGTCAAAGAGAGATTCATGCTTCATAGTAAGTAAATAGTTAAATAGAAGTTACGAGTGGTGAAAGTATACTATATTCATGATTTCAAGGTGGCCTAGAAGTTAAGCCAAAACTCCTATTGAATAAAAGAAGATTGAATTCCAGAGAACAACTGTTCATGGTGTCCCTATATTCATTTATCGGCTTTCCATTGTGACGTGAAATTTGTTTTGTGATATTTAAGAACTCTATTTAATATATATACACACACTAAGTGTTTTATTAAGAAAATAGAAGTGTGAACAGTATGTTCGAATTTCCTTTTAACAGGTGGAACGCAAAGATCAATTCAAAGCAGTTCTCTTTTTGGCATACCAGAGTTTAGGCTTTCTGTTTGGTGATCTCAGCATCTCCCCTCTTTATGTTTTCCCAAATATATTTTCTGGAAGACTGCAACATGTTCAAAATGAGGATGCAATATTTGGTGCATTTTCTTTGGTTTTTTGGACTCTCAATCTCATTTCTTTATTCAAGTATGCCATTATCATGTTGAGTACAGATGATAATGGTGAAGGTAAGGAATAACTGTCTTTATGATGATGCTGCAAGTTTAATTCCTCCTTTTTTTTTAAAAAAAAAAATTATTTTGTATGTACTAATACTGTCAGCTCGTTTACAGGGGGATTATTGCTTTGTATTCACTTCTTTGCAGAAATGCAAAATTATGTTTGCTACCCAATCATCAAGCGTCAGATGAGGACCTTTCAACATATCAAAAACCTGGTTACTCAAATAGAAATATAGCATCCTCTCCTTTGAAAAGATTCATTGACAAACATAAGAGTACAAAAACTGCTTTGCTTATCATTGTTCTACTGGGTGCTTGCATGGTGATTTGTGTTGGCGCACTTACTCCTGCCATTTCTGGTAAGGGAATATTCTCCTTCTAAATGTGTAAATGTCGAATTCAACTTATCTAGTTGATCCTTTACCTTATACTTTTCTTTTACATCTTATTAGCTCTATAAGGTTCTCTGTTGATCGGAATCCTTTTCTTTTCTTACAGTTATTTCATCAATTGAAGGGCTGAAAGTCCAGGCGAAGGTTGTGAGCAGTGGTAAGTGTAATAGAAAATTAAAGAAAGATGGCTACCCTTTTATTGCACTTCCCTCTAAACCGGAAAAAGTAGTATGAATTTTGTTTTTGATATTCACCTGCTCAAAAAAATTGTAAGGATAGTTTCTTATACTTTTCACACATGTTTTTTCTCAACCATGTTCAGTTTTTGTCAATTTTAATCACACAAGTCCTATATCCTTCCCTCTTCTCCTCTCTCCCCCCCCCCCCCCCCCCCCCCCTCCAAAAAAAAAAAAGAAGAACATCAACTAGATGGGCACTTGCGGCCCTTTCTTGGAAAATATTATGTAATCTATGTGCATTTGCTCCCAAAACTTAAGTTTATCTCTGTGCACAGGTATGGTGGTTCTTATTTCGTGTGTTCTATTGGTTGGCCTCTATGTTTTGCAACACCGTGGCTCCCACAAGGTGTCCTTCGTGTTTCCTCCCATAATGATCCTATGGTTACTGTGTATTTTCATGGTTGGCATTTACAATGTTATCAAGTGGAATCCAAGAGTATATCGGGCTCTTTCTCCATATTATATATGCAAGTTCTTTTACATTACAGGAAAAGATGGTTGGATAAATCTGGGAGGAGTATTTCTCTGTGTTACAGGTCAGTGTGACTTTTGAAATTAAGTTATTAGCTGTTGCCAAATTCATTCTGGGTTTTCTTTTATAACTTCAGGAACTCAAGCTATGTTCTCAGACCTTGGATACTTTAAGCAAGCATCAATAAGGGTATGTCCAAATTCCAACCAATAATTATGGAGTAGAATGTAGAATTCTAACTTTAGGTACTGTTCAGTTCATGTGTGACTATCCAGCTAATAATGATACCCAGTAACGTCGATAACTTTCTCTTATGTTGGTGATGAAGATATCGTTTGAATTAATATGTATCCCTAATGATAATATACTTTTCAGGCATTGTCACTTTGGATGCGCCTATTATTTGCTGCTGCAGTGATGATATTATGCTATAAATTTATATGGCAAGTAAATCTGACAATGTCATTATTTTGAGGGGAATCAATTCAGTAACTAACAAATTTATATACATTCATATAGTATACTATTTAAGTAAAACCTGTATTTAATTTGTATTGTATGTGATGACATATATGACGCTCTTGTATTACAAATGTCTCCACCATAGTCCCACTAAAAGATAAGGCAGAGAAGAGACTGGATGGTTAGATTGTAGCTGAACTACATTTAAAAATGGTATTCCTGATTTGTGTGTTATGATAAACTTGAACTAAAGAGGTATATGTAAAATCATACTTGGAAATTGTTTACCAATTCATATATGTCATTCTCCTTCACCCATGATCTTTGGCATAACAAACCCGGGGCTAATGAATGGGGTAGTTATTAGGCTACACTTTTTGAAATGATTGTCATTTTGTTTACTGTATAATTGTTATAAACCTTTATAGACTCTTCACCATGCAGGTTGCATTTTGCTGTGTCATTTACCCATGTCTAGTTCTTCAGTACATGGGGCAGGCTGCTTTTCTTTCAAAGAATTTATCTGCAGTGCCTATAAGCTTTTACGCTTCCATTCCAGGTCAGCTCATGCAAATGCTAAGAATAACAATGTCTGGTAGACCATCTTGTAAAACCGTGAAAGGCATAAAACAAATTTTCTGCATTCATAGGAAGGAATAATGTCTGGAGGATGACACCACCATGTGCATATTTCAGGTGGTAACTTAGTCATTTCTGATTCTCACTTTTTTCCTTCACCTCCACTTCAAGAATAATCAAGACCAAAAAAAAAAAAGAAAAAAAAAACTCAGTTATTTGCTATCAAGCATTGAGTTCAGTCATGAGCGATGATTTAGTGTGCTCTGAATAATCGTGTTATTTGCGTTTCAAGTAGAAGTGCAAACACTTTCTTTCTCCCTTCCCCCAATCAAGTAATGAGCTCATTTCTGCCCTGTTATTTAACTGAATAAAACGAAAAATCAAATAATTTCAAACTGATAAACTGTCATTGAGATATTATTCTGATTGAGTTCCAGCAGTGCTTGAGCAGTTGAGTGGGAGAGGTTTTTATAGACATGTTCAACCATTAAGATTTCCATATCCAGCTGAGGAATGTGTTAGTTCTAACGTGTGTTTGAGATGAATGTATTAA
This sequence comes from Bauhinia variegata, assembly GCA_022379115.2. Classification (NCBI taxonomy): domain Eukaryota; kingdom Viridiplantae; phylum Streptophyta; class Magnoliopsida; order Fabales; family Fabaceae; genus Bauhinia; species Bauhinia variegata. Next base: position 494,682 of record CM039433.1, read on the forward strand.
CATGCATTATAAACGATAACATTATTTGAGGTTGTCATGACATTTTTTTTGACCACAGCATACGGTATTATACTCTTGTTCTAACCATGTTACTCTTAAACATATCATCATTCCTTGATCTGATGGAGATAAAATTGTCATTTCCCGTGTGAACATCACATGATCCGAGTTGACACATTATAAAACTGTCATTTCAGCACTTCCTTAATGGTGCAGGGACCTTACACATAAAATTAAAAACTATAGGATCCCACTGGATGAGAAAACGGTATAGGGACTTTGAGTGTATTTAAATCTAACTTTTATTGTGTAACATACAGGAATTTCCTGAAAAAAAAAATGAGGGGAAACTAATTTTTTCTGATTGAAAAATTTTTTGGACTGCACAATACAGATTTTCATTTAGTGGGAGTTTCAGACAGGAGGAACTTAGTTGGCAGACCTAATAGTGCTGAGTTTTTCATGTAAGAAAAAAATAGCAAATTGGGCTAATCTCAGACCAGCATGGTTGGTACGTAGAAGTTTTGAACCCAAGCCAATCCGTTTGCAGGAAAATCTCAATCATGTCCTATTTGGCTCTGCCGTTTTGTTTTTCTTCTTCTCTGTCTGAGCTGATTTTCTATTTAGTCATTGTATTAAAAACCAATTCTTGTGTGCTTCATTTTCTAAAATAAGTAAGCTTTCTTGAGCTAGTCAGCCTTAAGTTTGGCTGGAAACATTCAAGCCTCTGCCCATTTACGGACATTTAAGGTATTGCATCAGTTGGCAAGAGTCACATTTATCCCAGCGATCAATGACCCTTTATTTATTGGTTTTGTTGGTGACAAGCAGGAAACTGGTCTTGAGTTCATGCTGTGATACAACTTTTACAAAGGCCAAAAATATGAAAATCATGTCCAAAAGGCTGTTCCCAGTATATGACAATCTGTAGTAACCATTCAAAGGATCTCTATTTGATTTGACTTAACTTTTCATGCTGGTATCTGTTCTACATGTTTAATGGAAGAACACTACCAGTTGAGCATTTGACTTGCTTATATACAGTAGAGTTACTTCCAAAGCCAGATTCAATTTGTGACTTCAATTTGTTGTCCTCAATCATTCTTATGACAAGAATGCATTTTATGTATTAGTTGATGAGGCTTATTCATCTATAATTTCATTAGATTATTTATTTCCGAATGTTCTTGTCATTTTGTAGATATCCTATTTTGGCCAATTTTCGTGGTGACTGCCTTGGCAGCAATAGTTGCAAGTCAGGCAGTTATTTCTGCAGCTTTCTCGATTGTCCAACAATGCCATGCGTTTGAGTGTTTCCCTCGCGTTAAGGTTGTACATTCCAGAAGGTGGATCCATGGCCAGACATACATACCAGAGATAAATTGGGTTCTCATGATTTTCAGCCTGGCCGTGACAGTTGGTTTTAGAGACATAAACCAGATAGGATATGCTTATGGTAAGTTTTGCAAAAACATTCTTCAGAAATTCTTGAATTAATTTGTTATTTATCTTTATTTCCGTGAAGATTTTATCGCACATGGTATGCAACAGTCATTTCCTTATTATTCTATTTTAATTCTTTTGTCTCTTATCAAATCAGTCCTTGCATGTAGTATTGAAAGTTGAATTATGTGCTTGACGAATTACAATATTGGAGCCAAGAGTGCATAGTTTTTGTGTATGTTTACGTAGTAAGAGAATTTACAGGAGCTGCTTGTTTTAAATTGTACTCATATATGAGTGATCTTTGGATGGATTGGGTGGAAGGACATAGTTTATTAGTAGTTTTATGCGCTAATTTCTTTTGAAATGTGGTCACATAAAGAATTCTGACTGTCCATCCACTATTCCCTGTTGAATTGTTTACTATGCTTGTGGTGCTTTGGAAGTTCTGGGAATTCAGTAGTCACGAATTTCAGCGATAATTCTATGATTGCTAAATCAAATACGACTATCAAATAGCACTATGCCCCTAAGCTAGTCACCGGAAATTCTGGTAAAAATTGCCTTTCCTCCTGGTATCCTAGGGTTATTGTCTGGGTTTTGTTCCACGTTTTGCTACTATCTCCAGATACTGTGTTATATCTAGTATCCTTGTCATCTCAGGATTTCAAGTTGAAAATAATTAACTGCTTGATTGGCTAGACATATGTTGCGCATTATGATAATTGGTTGATTATAAATTACCGAAGGTACAGTACTTGTGCTAGATAGTTCGCTGAATTCTTTTGTTAATTGCTAACGTTATTATCGACATCGCAGGGGTTGCATGTCTGATCTTGACATTTGTGACCACATGGTTGACATCATTGGTCATCAACCTTGTATGGCATCAAAGTCTCGTTGTTGCTCTAGCATTTATATTTTTCTTTGGTTCTATAGAGATTCTCTTCCTTTCGTCTTATTGCATAAAAATCCCAAAAGGTGGCTGGGTTCCGCTCCTGCTCTCTGCAGCCTTCTTGATCGTTATGTATGTGTGGCATTATGGTTCTAGAAAGAAGTATTTATTTGACATGCACAACAAAGTTTCCATGAAGTGGATCCTTACATTGGGTCCTAGTCTTGGGATTGTTAGGGTCCCTGGAATGGGCCTCATTTACACTGAACTGGCTACTGGAGTCCCAGCCACTTTCACTCATTTCTTGACCAATTTGCCAGTATTTTATCAAGTGGTGGTTTTTGTTTGTGTTAAGACTGTACCTGTTCCTCATGTGCCCCATCAAGAACGTTACCTCATAGGTAGAATTGGTCCTAAGTCTTACAGATTGTATAGATGCATTGTCCGAAATGGTTATAGAAGTGTCTACAATAATGAAAATGATTTTGAGAATGAGCTGGTGATGAGCATAGCAGAATTCATTCAATTGGAAGCAGAAGGTTCTTCTGGAAGCCTAGATGGTTCTGTGGATGGAAGGCTGGCAGTGGTTAGGACATCTGGCAAGTTTGGGAAAAGATTGCTTATGTCAGAATCAGTTAGAGTGGAAGAAGACAGTAGAACGAGTTTTCCTGAGGGGGCTTTGACAGTGAGTAGCAGTAAGTCACCCGCACTGAAGAAGTTGCAGTCCATGTATGAGCAGGAATCACCTGAACTCACCAATAGGCGACGGATTCGGTTTGAGTTGATAAATACAATATATAAAGATCCACGAGTGAAGGAAGAACTGTTAGAGCTTGTGGAAGCCAAGCGTGCTGGGGCAGCATATGTAATTGGTCACTCTTATGTAAAAGCTAAGTGGAACTCATCATTCATTAAGAAGTTCGCCATCAACCTTCACTCTTTTCTTCGAAAAAATTGTCGAGCTCCTGCCGTAGGTTTAAACATTCCTCAAATTTCTCTGATCAAAGTGGGCATGAATTACCATCTCTAAGCTTGTGCGATATTTTGTCATCTGGGATTGGGAATGCCTTTATGTACAAGGGTGGATCTATGTTAACATGGATTCAGAAAGTCAAGATGAATAGATATGCCGGATGAACGATCACCGCTTGAGGTGCATTTCATTATAAACGCGTTTGGTTTTGTCATGTGATTGGGCTTGGCGGGAGGTGTAAGTTTTTCTGGTGATGAGTTTGCTGGGACACTGTTTATTGAGCTTCCCAAATATATATACTTTTGGATTGTTCGACTTCCGAGTGCACGTCTTACTGCTTCTCCAGCCTGCTTCTTCATTTCTGTTATACACATTAAACAAGCTGCTGCTGCTAATACTTGGTTTGAAATTTTGTTTTTTGTTTTGTATTCTAGCTTTTTCTTAGCAAAAGTTGACAGACAATCTGCATTCACAACTGGACAACGTTAGCCATATTGATTTTAGCCATATTGATTTTTTTATTTTTCCTACTGGAAGTTCTCTTTGCATTAGTATTTTCTTTTTAATTATAATAGGTGTAGCAGCTGGTGCCACTTCATACGGAAGAAAAAATTGTATGCTGCGTTTCTGGATCTACTTGTACGTGTGATCTTTTAATTTGTGGCCCGCACTCATAAGTATGATCTGACTTTTCGGAAAAATATGATCATATCGTGATGGTTTAGGCTCAATCCTATGTCTGACTTTCTTTTTTTTAAAAAAAATAAAAATTATCTGAATCTTATGTCTGACTTCGAATCTACATTGTGTGGAACCTCAGATAATATAAAGGTTTGTCACCTCATGTCTCGGATCAAACTCGGTCGGAGTTTGTAAGTTGTAACGTGTATTTGGTCAATGAATGTCTACCAGTTAAACGTCGAAGTTGTCGTTTTGGACCACCCATGAAACAAAAAGGCAGGAATACTCAAACTGTGCTGTGAAACGGTAGAGGTGGGGATTTGGTGTTAGAGGGTTTGTTTGTTGTTTTTGGAGGGTTTGTTTGTTGTTTTTGGTGGCCCGAGTAGGTAGGTGGACATGCTGCTCATGCTTTTCTTCCTTTTTTTAAAAAAATAAAATAAAAATTGATGTTTTTTTTTTTTTTTTTTTTTTTTTTTTTTTCTGGCTAGTATTGTGAAGCCTTAAGTATTTGATTTATAACTAATTGGATTTAGGTTAATTAAATAATTTAAATAGGAGTAGAGTTTTTTTAAAAAAATATTTTTTACATATATATAAATTTAAATTTAAATTAATATATTTAACTGATTTTAATTCCTTATTAACTCTTGACAAATCGATGGTTCTGAAAGTGCTTATTGTTGAAATTTATGTAATCAGATCTATTATCAAGTCATTAAATATGTACTTCTTGTTAAAATTTATGTAGTTAGATCTATTATCAAGTCATTAAATATGTTATATAATATGTAAAACGATGACTTTATTAATAAAATGAAAGCACATAAAATTATAATTGTGAGTATTTTAATGATAAAACTTTAAATTTAACAAATTTAAGTCCATCTAAGGATTAAAATTAAATCCTTCTTCTTGAATGAATGTTTTCCTTTGAATCTTAATGGACAATCATTATTTAAAGTAGAAAGTATTTTTTGTTAAATTTTTAAAATTATTTAAAGATTATTTTTATGGGAAAATCATTTAAAATTTATTAACATGCATACGATGACCATTTTTGACCTGAGTATACGATTCCATTTAAAAATACTACATGATATTCTTTCTTAAAAAACACTAAATGATATTTAATTGGTATACCATAAAAATTAAAAACACATTCATAAAAAAAATATAAACATGCGATGACTATTTGCAATTTTTAATTTTAAGTCATTTTATAATAAATAATTTTAATTTACTTATAAACTATTTATTATATAATATTGATAGTTTATCAGTATCATCATTTTCAATATTTTCTATAAATTTAAACAATTTTATTTCTCACATAAAAAAAAAAAAAAATTATCTCTCATTGGAGCACACATAAATTCCCGATCGAACGATTTGTGCTGCTCTCTTTGGAAGGGCAGCTTGATTGTTCACCTGCCAAACAGCCTGCGACCTCTGGGCCTCGTACGCCAATCCCAATAACCTTGTTCAATTGATGTAAAGCGTTGGGAGCTTTTCTGGCTCCAATTCATTCCCCATGTTGAGTTCCTCTTGCTCTTACTTCCGCCGTTCCTTTCTTCCGTTTTCAACCACACCCATTAAGGGCTTTACCGGCCGCCCCGCAGTACATCCCATTTCTCGGAGTTTTCGGATCCTAGAATGGCATTCTAGACCTCAAAATAACGTAAGCTATACTCTACTCTCAATGCTTGTGACTTTTGTCGTTGGAGCGAACCTTCAGATAACAAGTTCACTTTGTGTTGGATCATCCGTAAAATTGTATTTATATTTTTCCTTTTTGGCATTTTTTTTTTATTTTTCAGAAATATAAAATTTGGTGCTTTAGGCATGAGGATCATTATTCAGAGACACCGAAGCCTGAATTTATAGACCGTTATCTTCCCGAGGAACTGGTTCAGTCTGAATTGAATCACTCAGCTGCTGCTAAAAGGGACTGGAAATCAAGCTTTCAAAAGGTAACATGTTCATTTTTTTGCATTTATGGTAAATGGATTCTTTTGTGAATGTGTCTGTAATGCTTTAAGCTCTAGACCACTGTATTTATCTAAATATATGTGCTACTGATGCTCTTGTTGTGATTGAAATATGCAAAAGCACCAACCATCAAGTGGCTTAAGGAAGAGAGTTCAATTTTCAAAGTGAGATTACTATGGGGTTTTGTTTCTTGATTGTTGATTTGTAAGGATGGTGCTGTAGGAGAAGACAGAGATGAACGTTTTCAAACTTTGAGCCATATAATTGGTATTAATACGAGATAAAGTGAAATTACTTGTCTTGTTTTCAATAGTTCCAGTGGAGTTTGAATGGCAATTGCCAGAAAAAATTCTAACTACTATATAGTATATACAACAAAGTAATAAACATGCTTTAAAAACAACGACATATGCAAAGCCGTAAACCCTTCCGTTTAAACGTGCAAAGGCGCTAGCTCCACTTTAGAGAGGTCGATAACTAGAAAATGCATATTTTGTGATGATTACATGGTATCTAATAAATTTCTTTTCCAGTTCCAATCCGCCTTTGACTCTAAAACCTCCCTTTAAGGATTCTGAATGCTGACATATTGTTCATCAAGTAAGATTTCAAGTATTTTATCTTCTTATTTCAATCTTTCAGCTAAAGGCTTGGTTTTGTTTCAGGCCACAAATGCATTATTTAGGGTAATTGGCCATCAGTGGGTTGTACCATGGACTGCAGAGACCATATTACAAGTAAGTCTTTTCTGAATAACAGAAAAACTACAAAAAGTTGAAATTTATGATGCTGATGGTATTGATGAAAATGAGAAGAAAGGATGACGAGGAGGATTCAATAGTGACAGGATATTTAGACGCAATGCGTTCTAAATGTTTTCTTATTTTCACCCCTCCCCATCCCTTTCTCCCGTTTTTAACTTCTATTGTAACTTTTATCTCCATTGAATTTCTTCGTGTGACCTCAATGAGTAGAGTCAAAATTTAGAAATATAAAATGGCAACATGGAGATGCTAACTTGCGCAACCACGCCTGATGCAGGTTATGCTTCTATGGACCGTCGCATTCTGGTTTATTGGATCTTGGATGATTCCTTTTGTAGCTCATGTAGCTGGGTTTAGCAAGGAATCTTTGACATTTAGAGGGCAGGCACTATTTAGCCTTGTCACTGATGTAACTGAAGGAGTAGCTGGAATTGCAATTCTTCATCGTTGTCTTTCTCGATTTCGCCCCCTTCCACGTGATTGGTTTAGGTTTAGCCTGAGAGGAAACTGGCAATTAGATGTCATGGCAGGATGTCTCATGTTTCCTCTTGTCAACCGGCTCTCACAGTTCAACCTGGAGCTGCTACTACCTCTTTTGCCTTCTACTCCTGTCACCCTTTCAAGTGTTGAGCAATCAATATTGGCAAGGGATCCTGTGGCAATGATATTATATGCAATAGTAGTGACAGTTTGTGCTCCTGTATGGGAGGAGATAGTTTTCCGTGGTTTTCTACTCTCATCCCTTACCAAATACATGCCGGTTTGGTGTGCAATACTGGTAAGTTCGATTGCCTTTGCACTCGCACATTTTAACATGCAGAGGATGCTACCACTTATATTCCTTGGAATGGTGATGGGTGTCATATATACACGATCAAGGAATTTACTACCATCCATGCTCCTGCACAGTCTTTGGAATGGCTTCGTTTTCTTAGAACTAATGAAGTAGCTTCTTCTTCTTCAAGGTTACAAGGTTCAGTGAGTGGTTGGCCCACAATGTAAATGTAGCATCCATGCAGGTCACCTTTTGACTGCGTGCTTGTGCTTGGATCAACGACTTCGTAAAAAAATATGCTTACTCGTTACTCACATGAAGTAATGGGCTTCGTACAATTGTACATTTTAGAAGTCAGTGCCGTGCTTTGTCCATAAGTTTCATGGGCAAGGAATAGTTGTAATAATTCCTTCTTTTGATATTATTATTCAAGGACTTTTTTCCAGTTCTAGGAACATGTTAGCTAGCTTTTTCAAATTCCCTCCCCATTCTTGCTGCTCGTCCATAAGCTTGCAAGACAATACTCATTTTGAAATTGATATGTATAAATCATATGATTAAAGGAAGGAATGTTACAGAAATGAGAATTAATGAAGGAGCAATTAGACGTGACTTGTTTCTCTCTTCTCTTATTTGTGGCTCACTGCAATTTTCCTTTCAGTGGGTTTGTCCGCGTCAATGCGTGCATTTGGCATGTTCGGCTTGACATCAAGGTTTCTCCTTGCGATTAAGAATAAATTGGTACTACTAGTTCAGAGTGTTTTCATTTAAAATACGAGTATTTGTATTCATTTGATATCATAACCATAGTCCACATTAGAACGATACGCCCGTATTGGTTATCATGCTAGTTTTAGCAATAGGATACTTCTAGACGATTTTAATTGAAACTAAGAAACCAGCTAGAGATCTCGTAGTAGTTAAATTTTAAGATGGAAAAAAATAAAATCTGCGTCAATCTATCGCATTATGATCTTGTGATATTTTATGTAATTACTCAACAAATGTATCGTCTTTCAAGGTGGGCATCTTAGAACACTGTAGCACCCGACACATTCATAACAACTTGCAAACCACAAGTGGTACGGGTTGGTAATTGGCTTCTCAAATTAGATGTGACTAATTTTTGATATTCATATGTTATTTACTTAAAACATTTTAAAAAATAATATTTAAAATATATTTTTATTGAATTTAATGTAAATTATTCATTTAATGTCTAATAAAATAATAAAAGTGTAATCAATAAAAAGTTTTGAGTCTCTACTGATTGAGCATACAAATCACACGCAAATCGTTGCTCATAATTTATGAAGGTTCAACGGAAGACTTAAACGGTAAACTTTTCTTAGAATTAGCTTGATAGTATCTGATACGCTGCATTAGGAAAAACAATACATACTATCATTGACTCCCCTGTTTTGTTATGTTACTTTGCCGCACCAAAAAACAAATTGAAAAAACTTGTTGCTCGCACCCACCAATCAGGTTTTCTATCTTTCTTTTTTTCCCTTTGTATATATCGCGGAAGCATTTAATTTGCGGCTAACATGTTTCTTCTCTATGCTGCAAGTTGGCTACACAGAGCAGCAGACGCACGGTTCCCACACCTAAATGACGCAACGAGAGGCAGAGGCAATGCACCGGGACTCAATTAATTGGTAGGCTGATTTTCCATGTCACGTGGAATACAGGTACAGCCATAGCAGATGAGATCTGCACACACTGACACATCCACCAAATCAGATTCTGTTTCTGCCATGCTTTATATGTTTGTGCCACTCTGATAGTGCTGCAGTTTTAAATTATTACAATTTTTCAATAATATGTATGACAAGATAGAACTGCTGTATGCTGGGTTTGTATTGTATTGATGCTGAAGATAGCATGGTCTCTCAGTTGGCCCACCCTGTATCGTATTGTAATGCATAGCCGCAATTTGATGTCCGTTTGCAGGAATTGTTATTATTGTCAAGTGTGATCGAAATTCCCAAAATAGGAAACAGAGAGGGAGAATTACTTTATTATGCCCCTCCTATTGCTATTTGCAACTTCCCTTGCCTTTTGCTTTGCAAGTCTTGAAGTCACTCTCGCGAGTCAAACTTTGGAATTCAAGTCTTAGTCTGCCCGCCCGCCCGCCTGCTACTAAAATCGATTTGCCTCTCTCACTCTCACCAAATTCATTTAGCAAGACTGCAGATTGTGGTTCCCGGGTAAAAACAGAAATATATACCAATATTAGTACATGTATTACTACTTAGAGCTTATCATCCCATCCCAACCATATTTGGACGCATCAGGCTTTCTTTATCCAAATAACAAATACCACCAATTGCTCCTCACATTTTCTGAAACAAATAAGTGCTGCTACGCCTATTTCTCGCCCTTACTTCTTATCTAATAATAATATTATGTGTAAAGGGCGAGTCTTCCTTGCCGGCATCTCATGCAAAAGTGTTATTATGTATGTAAGAAAGTTTACTCAAGAAAATACCGTTTCCTTTACACTTTATTTATTTATTTATTTTTATAGGATCCTTTACACTGTTAAGTCTTATTTCATAACGATTGCTTAAAATAAAAATATTATTTATATATTTATTAGATGGCAGCTAGTTAATTATTTTAAAAAATAAAATTATAAGGAAAATAAAAAATAAGAAATATTAAAAAAATATTACTTATGTTTAAGTACATAATATATTTACTTAATTATTAATATTAAAAAATTTCTTTAATCTAATAAAATAATACGCATATACACATATATATTTACTTCTTACAAAAAAAATTTAATAAAAAAATTAAAATTAAAATTTTATCTCATCTAACCAATTTAATTAATTAAAAAAAATCTTATCTTATTCTCCATTTTTTCAACAAAAAAAGTCTAATTGGATAAATATTATGCTGTTAAACCGACAAATAAACCGTCAAATGAGTGACTCGTAGTGTGCTGGGAGCATGAGTCACCAAACCCCGCTAAGCACCGCCTTTATAAACTGAACCCGAGCAAGTACAGGCATGAAAAAGCGGGAACTGAAGAGCGTGCTTTCGTCGTCGACCACCTCTCTCCATCTCCGCCATTAACCACCCTTCACAGTCCTCGTCATTGCCACTCCTCAGTCTCGAAAGCAACTGAGCATAGAAGCGAATTCACACTGCCATCCCCTGTGTATTGAGATCCGCTGATTTCGCGCTCTCCAAAACCTGCCGATAACAGAATTTTCAGAGTGGGAAAGGAGGAGAGAGAAAGATAGGGATAGAGGTTGAAAAACATCGCGTGGATTGGGGATCATTCTTCGTTCCTCCTCTGAATTAGAGGCAATCATTTCCAAAAGATAATTGCAAAATTCCACTGGTTTCTCTGCTCCTCCTTCACTCTCCTAGCGTACTCTGATTTTATTGTTCCTATTTCTCAAATCTTTCCTTAATGTTTTTTCAATATCAAACGGAGTTGGTTTTGTGGTTCAATCTTCTAAGTTTGTTTGGACGAAAATCTGCGTCCTTGTCCTCTCCCTGAAATCGAAAGAGTACAGAGATCTTCGAACTGTTTTCTCTTTGTACATTCCAAATATTTATCAAAGGAGAGATCATATATTTTGTTTGTAAAGAAAAAGAAAGGGAAGGGGATCTTTATAGAAAGAATGGAGCAGAAGAGCCTTCTTCTATCGGCGCTGAGTGTTGGGGTGGGCGTGGGTGTGGGGATTGGCTTGGCTTCGGGACAAAGCGCTAGCAAAGGGGGAGCCAATGGTTCTTCCTCAAACGCCATTACTGCCGAGAGGATGGAGCAGGAAATGCTCCGACTAGTAATTGATGGAAGAGAGACCAAGATCACCTTTGATCAATTTCCTTATTACCTCAGGTCTCCATTAAATTATACCCCTTTCACCTTAATTTCGTTTACTTTTTTCTATTCTCCTCGTAAAATTTCATTAGTGCCACGCTCTTGTTTTCTGAAAGTACTTTTGTTGCCTGATGGAACTGCACATTCGGTTTCCTTGGAATTTTCAAACACGGCGTGACCCTGGGAAAGCGATACTGTGTATTATTGAGGGCCATGCTTGCCCTCCTAGGAGGACTTAGTGAGATTTTTTGTTTTTTTTTTCAAAAAAAAAAGAAGAATTGTGCATATAATATATGTTGAAATACACATTTATTTAATGCAAAAACACAACATATAAAAAAAATATATCCCAAAAATAAACTTAAAAAATTGTTTCTTGACAATTTATTCTATGTTGTTTTCGCATTTTATGGAACGTTTTTATAAAACTGTTAACATCACTAGGTTGATTGAACCGGACCTATCCAACTGAAATAGGGTAGCACTGCCCTTAGTGCTCACCTACTCTTTTATTGATATTTCTCAAACAGTTTCAATCTGTGTTTTTCTGTGCTTTGTATGCGAGTATATACTTACTCTTATATAACACAGTGTTTAAGCAAATTTGATTCGTTTTCGGTATTGATAACTAGCATAATAAATATTGCCATCTATGAGAAGGTTGTCTTTGGGTTGCTGTATTAGATCTGGCTGTCCTAGACTTGCCTTTTTCTTAAGCACATAGACTCTTTCTGTATATTTGCTGTGACGGAAATTCTGAATCACGTGCCTTTCTTTGTGTTCTTTATGCATGCTGTTTATCCTTTCCCTGTTAGGAAGAGGTATGCAATAGCATAAGTGATATCGTATTTAATTGGGATAATTTTATGTTGGTACCCCCTAATATTGCTACTTTCCTGTTCGTAGGATAAGTATAACATAGTTAACGAGATTCCTCAAATTATTATTGACTTTCTGCTTCTGATAATCATTGTCTAATATTAATTCGTGTTAGACGACGAATTACCCATGTAACACGGACAGCTAAGATAATTTTCCAAATTAACGTTATGTGTTGTGTGTGACATTTTTATGCTCATAAAGTAAAGGTGTTCTCTTCTAAAGAGTGTCCACACTATTGGCAATGTTTGGAAAACAAGTGGAGTGGTTAATCAATCCTAAGGCATGCCCATTTTTTCACCATATTTTGCTAGAGTGATGCAGTTAATCTTTCCCTTTTGAACAATTAAATTCCAATTCTGATGTTATCCTCATGGATGATGATAGTGAGCAAACAAGGGTGTTGCTGACAAGTGCTGCTTATGTCCATTTAAAGCATGCTGAGGTTTCTAAATATACACGTAATCTTTCTCCTGCAAGCCGGGCTATTCTGCTCTCTGGACCAGCAGGTTAGTTACTTGGAATTCGCTGTTTTCTGAGAAGAGACTGAAATGTCTACAGTCACCTTCAAGCTAATTACTATCTTCCCTTTCATGTCTTGAAGAACTTTACCAACAGGTGCTTGCTAAGGCCTTAGCCCATTTCTTCGAAGCAAAATTGCTTCTGTTAGATTTGACTAACTTTTCACTGAAGGCGAGTATAAGCAGTTTTGGAGTCTATTTTTGAACTGTTTTGTTTCATTTACGTACATAATGGTTGGTCCGTCATCTGTGCAGATTCAAAGCAAATATGGTTCTGCCAACAAAGAATCTGTAAGTTATCCAAGTTTATCTTCATTTATTTTTATGTTGCATAAAACATATTACATATTAATTGCTGTCATTAGAATGCTATTTCTCAGCATCACTGGATGCCCCATTTTATTATTGTTATTTTTTAAAATCTAATTATCTCCTTTCTTTTATGAATGAACATCCACTTTCTGACGTTCTTTTACTTCGTCTCTGGTTGTAGTATTTGAAAAGGTCCGCTTCAGAGTTAACTTTGGAGCGGTTATCTGGCTTGTTTGGATCATTTTCAATTTTTCCACAGAGGGAAGAACCTAAAGGTACAAAATGTGAACGGATTCTCTATCCCCTGCTGAATAATTAAATTAATAACCAAAAATTCTTCATTACATGGTTTAGGTTATGTCCTTGTTTTGTTCTCCGGAATAAGGGCTTTTTTTTTGGAGGAGGAAAGTAATAAAATGATCTTTGATTGAAGAAGCTATGTAGAAGTTTTAGACTCTAGATAATGCCGGCTTGCCAAGTTCTGATAAGTTGTTGGATACCAGGACACAATCTGATATTTGGTTGTTTAGTTTTGATTTGATTGATTTTCTGTTTTCCTTTTCTCAATTTGACCACAAGAATCCCTAATCAAGACTTTTTGGTTGTAGGTTCAATACAGAGGCGGAGCAGTGGAGTGGACCTCCAATCAATGTATGTAGAATCGATTTTTTGTACTGATTATGAAAATGAATTTAATACCCTGTTAATTTATTAAAATCATTGCCAAGTACGTTTTGCCTTTCTGGTTACAGGGGGACTGAAGGATCTTTTAATCCTCCTAAGCTTCGCAGAAATGCTTCTGCATCTGCAAATATAAGTGGCCTTGGTTTTCAAAGCACTCCCACGAATCCAGGTTACTTCAAGAAATTATGTTGACGGATTAATGATGGTTGTTCATTTTTACTTGATTTACCAGTACGGTCTAAAGAGAAGTACAAGACTACCATAAAAAAGAAAAAAAAACAAGAGGAATACATGTTGAGGTTTAACTCATCAAAGTCATGCTTTTTAAGGCGGAGTTGCAATATATCTCTTCTATAGATTTGGTTTTGGTGAATCTGTTTTACATGTACAGTTTTAGAGTGAGAAAGTATAAGTGTACGGATATGTCACTACTTATAACTCCTGAAGATGAACTGTCACATTCTCTGTTGGTCGCTGTTCTCACGCGTCTCATGGTTTCTTGTTTCTTTTCATGTCTTTTCAGCTCCTCACAAGCACACAACCAACTGGTCTTTTGACGAAAAGCTTCTTATACAGTCCCTTTACAAGGTAATATTGCTCTTGACTAATCAGAGATTTCAGCATCAACGCATTATCCTGTCTTTCTGAATTAAACAAGGTTGTAATTCCCATATTCCACCAATGCATTAATTAACAGAAGTTACATTTGCAGGTTCTGATGTTTGTGTCGAAAACCTATCCCATTGTGCTGTATCTGAGGGATGTTGATAAGCTGCTATTTAGATCACAGAGGATATATAACTTGTTCAAGAAAATGTTGGAGAAACTGTCTGGACCAATTTTGATTCTTGGTTCACGAATTTCGGGATCAGGTAATGATTACAGAGAGGGGGATGAGAGACTTACATCACTTTTCCCATATGATATAGACATCAGACCTCCAGAAGATGAATCGCATCTTGTCAGCTGGAAATCCCAACTGGAAGAGGATATGAAAAGGATACAGGTTCAGGATAATCGAAACCATATAATAGAAGTACTTGCATCCAATGATCTTGACTGTGATGACCTGGATTCAATCTGTGTGGGAGACACAATGGTTCTCAGTAACTATATAGAAGAGATTATTGTATCAGCAATTTCTTATCATTTAATGAAAAACAGAGACCCTGAATACAGAAATGGAAGACTTGTTCTATCAAGCGACAGGTGAGACTGGGAAACTCGAATGCATAAACTATCAATTCGATGTGCTTACTTTATTCAAATGATAATAATAAATTTGCTTTGTTGTTTGCGAATCAGTTTGTCCCATGCATTGAATATATTTCAGGCAGGGAAATCCACTGGAAGAGATACACTAAAATTGGAAGCTCAAGCTACGAAATCTGAGGTTTGTGCAACTTGTCATGTTTATGTATTAAATTGAAATGAACACCCATCAGATATTAACGTGATCTATCCCCCCTCCTGACAAACAGAAGGAAAGTGGGGAAGTTACTGCTTTGAAGCCAGAAGCGAAGTCTGAAATTGCATCTCCTGAAAAAAAAACTGAAGCAGAAGTATCAACTTCAGTGGGTAAGCCGGGTGGTGAAAATTCAGTTCCAGCATCCAAAGCTGCTGTAAGCCTCCTCTGTTTTCAATCCAATAGAACCTATATAGTATTGGAATTCTATATACCTGCAAGTAACTTACTCAAACACAATAATCTCTTCTATTAGACCTTAACTGCGGTTGGCTTGGTATCTTAAGAATGTCTTTTCTCTGTTGTTGACTCATCTTTTCCTCCTTCCTGTAAATTTGATTTCAAAATTTTGAATTGCAGGAGGTCCCTCCTGATAATGAGTTTGAGAAGCGAATAAGGCCTGAGGTAATACCAGCAAACGAGATTGCTGTTACGTTCAATGATATTGGTTCCTTAGATGAGATCAAAGAATCCCTTCAGGAACTGGTGATGCTTCCTCTTCGAAGGCCAGACCTTTTCACTGGAGGCCTTCTGAAGCCTTGTAGAGGAATATTGCTATTTGGGCCTCCTGGCACTGGGAAGACAATGCTGGCGAAGGCCATCGCAAAAGAAGCTGGGGCAAGTTTCATCAACGTGTCCATGTCCACCATCACTTCCAAATGGTTTGGTGAAGATGAGAAAAATGTTCGAGCTTTATTCACACTGGCAGCCAAGGTCTCCCCAACCATTATATTTGTTGATGAGGTTGATAGCATGCTTGGGCAGCGGACCAGAGTTGGGGAGCATGAAGCCATGCGGAAAATAAAGAATGAATTTATGACACATTGGGATGGGCTTATGACAAAAACAGGAGAGCGCATCCTTGTTCTTGCTGCAACCAATAGACCGTTTGACCTAGATGAAGCAATTATTAGGCGTTTTGAAAGGAGGTATCTCTACATTTTCTTTGACATTCTTGCTTTTGTTTATTGTACTACTTGATTTATGCGTATACCGTATAGTTACTTTTTGTTGTAAATTTCCATTATGGCCGGCGGCATATCTGAACGGCAGTCTGGATTCCCTGGACCTTGATGTTGAGTATGTTTGGTTTTTTATACCTAATTATTCTTTATCTTATTACAAACAGAATTATGGTAGGAATGCCATCTATAGAAAACAGGGAAAAGATTTTGAGGACTCTTTTGGCGAAAGAGAAGGTGGATGAGGGACTCGACTTTAAGGAGCTCGCAACTATTACAGAAGGATATAGTGGAAGTGATCTAAAGGTTTTGATATTTCGTTATTTTATTTACTATGGATTTAACAGTTGCACAGTGTGTGTTTTGTCACCGCATTTTGCCTTAAGATGACTAAACCGCTCTTCACCGTCGCTTTTGATTGTTGAATACAGAACTTGTGCACAACTGCTGCTTACCGGCCTGTTAGAGAATTAATTCAACAGGAGAGACTAAAGACCCTGGTAACCTAATAATACTTTTTTTTTTTTGAGCTCTTCTGTAAATCCTAGTGATGTATCTATCATGTTGACCTTTCGGTGATCTTCTGCTGCCAGGATAAAAAACAGCTAGCTGCCGAAGGACAAACGATAGGAGATGTACAAGACAGAAAAGGTGAAGAGACCAGAGTTATTACCCTTAGGCCATTAAACATGCAGGACTTCAAAGAGGCTAAAAATCAGGTAAGACTGATCTAACCAGTATGATTTTAGTTTTTATGTGTATCATGTTAGCATTGTCAAGCAGGAATTTAACGGGCATAATTTCTGCCCAGTCCCAGCCCTAAATGGTTTTATATATAAATGGATCTGCTGATTAATTTTGTTTATTATTTTTTAGAAGAATATTATTTTCAAAATAAAATAATTAAAGAAAATGTTTAAAAGGAATAAAAATAAATTAAAAAATTGGGATGGGCATTGGATCATGCCTAAAAGGCTGAGTTTTAAACTGACCTCAAAATTGAAACCTTTGATTGATTTTATGCTCAGTGAAGTCCTAATTCCAGATGAGCCTTACCAAAAATTGACAATGATATTCAATATACGTTGTCTATCGTTTTGTTTGCTTGTGCTTTTTGAGTTCTTATTTTTATTTTCTTCTATTAAACGCAAAATGGTTCATTTTACTTGCTTCTCGAATCGTAGGTTGCCTCAAGCTTTGCAGCTGAGGGGGCTGGAATGAGTGAGTTGAAGCAGTGGAATGAATTGTACGGGGAAGGTGGTTCCAGGAAGAAAGAGCAATTAACGTACTTCCTTTAAAACTGAACGTGGAAGATAGGCAACAGCCATAGCGTGTATACTTTGGGATACTATCTTGCTGCTTCATCCTGATTGTGAGAATAGCCATTTGTCTATTATAATGCATCATCCATATTTTGTTAGCTTGTATTATCTAGTAAAAGATGCTGCCCTATGCTACCAGGTTTACTAGGAGGAATTGAGAGGCATCAACAGAAAAGAGGTTGATCATTCAATGTCAACGCCTAGGAAGATTACTTTTAATAATGTTTTAAGAGGAGATGTATGGAGAAATAATTATAAACCGAAAGGAGTGAGGAACTTAAAGAGTGAAGTTTAAGCTAGTAATTGTTACCTTCCTTAGACGTGTGTAAATTCCTGCAAAAGCCTTCCTTATGTTCAAATTCTTCTTCTTCATGGCCGCAAGTCAAAATAAAGAACAATTTATCGAATAATAATAGAGGAAACAGAAGCTGAGATCTGTTTTAATAGCGAAACAGATCACTTTCCTTATAGGACCCACCAAAAGAGCTACGATGTATAGATAAACCATGTACAAAATATTCATCAATATCCAAATATAACAAGCAACTAAGTTATCCATAGTATACTCCGATTCATAGTGATGATAACAGGCCATTAAGCAGCAGAAACAAAAAAAAAAAAAATTGCTTCCAATATGTGTATACCATAGATCCCTAAAAAAATAAATATAACAAGGATATGGTTTGCTGAAGGTGGATCCGATTTTAAGATGAAATACAACTACAAAATATTTGTCAGCGCTAGTCATATCCAGAAGGAAGGATCACTTCAGTCTTTTTTGCTATCTTTCAACGGTCCGCGGGGAATCTTACTCAAGACCTTCGCGTCCAACACTGCATACTGCTTCTTAATCTCAATTGTTGCCTTCTCAGCAAACGAGTCCACCTGATCTTCATATTTCTCATAGAGTACGGGCACAGCGTGAAGCAAAACAAAGGCTGTTTTACAAAATATCCGCACAGTCAGAATATATGTACATAATCTAACCTATAAATACTATCACTAAGTGATAACATAGAACATATGTAACTAACAGATTGACATATAGAAACTACGTTACCTATGTAGAACAAAGTCAGGAAATTGAACCAACCCCCGATAATAGAGAAAACCCATAATCCAGCGATCACCTAATTGAAGATAAAAACCAGAGTAAAAACAAGGCAAGATGTTCAGAATTTGCACAATAACCTATAATCCAACAAATTGATATAGAACACAATATCCCACAGCCCACTATCAGACAACCGTCAGGAAATAATATGCATAAATTTAACATGCAACTTTCATGACCAACAGCAATTTATAGAGCAACTTAGATCCAAGTGCCCCCTTTTATCATTATATGGATATGAACTAAAACAGCTGCGAAAGGAAGTCACATAAAAGGGAGTCAACATACAGAGAGAAACTTCTTGAGATCCCTTCCAGATGCAATATCCCGTAAAATAGCAAAAGCCCCATTGATCTCAATTATAAGAGCAGAGGCAAACTGTAGAACAGGTTCTTCAGGAATGTGAACCTCAGGGATCCGTGGGGGGTCCTAAATAAAACAGAAATGAAATAATTTACTCGACGCATTTGGGCAAAAATATCAGAAAGTTACCAGCACAGTAATAAACACATTACTTGTTAATAAAAGTGGACGCATTGGACCACAAGAACAATACTGCCAATGCAAGTATCAGCAGGTGGCAAATGAGAGTGAGCAGGTGGTATTCAATCAATTCAAACAGAACCCAAATAGCAGTCGCAACACCAAGCACGGAACCTGATATCTTCTTATTCCTCCAGAGGAAGACATCCGCCGCTATTGTATGACAATTAAAGGGAAAATCACGTTAAACTAAGCAGCAAGAGAGAGCACTCCAAGAAACACTCAGAATTCATGAACAATGTCATGTACATAATAAAAATGCAGGAAAATAATAATGTTAATCAGAAAAAAATTATGTGATTCCGTCAATGACCACAACCAGGAAATTCAAACTTTCGCCGATATGTACATAAATCAACCACCAGAATCCGGGTAAGAATAGAAACTGTGGGCGGGGTGAGTGCAGATCTAGGATCATATGGCCAGAAAGGCATTGTGATAAAATTTTAGCACAAAAAAAGGATATATAGAGCGTGTACGACCACAATATTGATGAGACTACACAAGATTGATTTATACACCAGCCTCTTACGAGGAAAAACAGTTGCTTGAGACTTTTTTTTTTAACGGATAAAAGATCCGACGGGAATCTCAAATCAGGTTCTCAGTAAAGCTTAAAACCCCTAGTCCTGCTAGAAACCAAGTCGAATCACTGAAGACAATGAGAAATTTCATGATTCAGAACTCCTTAATCCGAGTAGTTTAAAACACTGAAAAAAAGATATGAAGGTTAAACAAAGGAATTTTACCTTGCGTTTGGAAGTAATTTAAACCAGATACAAACCCGATTCCATAGGAAATAGAAAATAGAGTGAAAGAACAAGGCAATCACTTACGTTTTCCCCCACCAAGGACCTTGTGAACGGGTTTTTCCCTTCCGAAAATTCTGAAAATCTTGGACTTGATGGAAGGAGACGAGCTGCTCTTCTCGTTGTCTGAATTAGATGAAGACGAAGAATCGTGGTCGTGAATCTTCTCCGATATCTTCTCCATCAAGGATTCAGCCTTGGATTCTTCGTGTTCGTGATGCTCAGCCATGGCACAAAGAAGAATCTCTCGCTCTTCCAATGGGTGATCACCAGAGGCAAAACCCTAATGCTAATTAGGAAATGTCTGGAAATGAAATGAAACCTCCGTTGAGCAAGCAGAACTCCTTTTGCCCTCTAAATAGCAAGAGTGAGGATGATGGATGCCATCTCAGCCGTTGAAGCGTACGACCCGAACTTCCGCTGTTTGGTTCGGGGCATCTATCAGCGTTCTGACCCGAAATCGAAAGAGAAACGCATGCTACATTGACGCTTGGTGGGTACTAGTAGGTAAGTGAAGAAATAGATACGAATCCATGTGAATCGCGCAAATGTTGTGCCCAACGACAACTAACTACCGTTAGATTAACGCTCTTCCACGCCGTTAGATGACAATGGCCTTGTGTATGGAAGCGTGGCATGGAGAGGACAACCGGGGATTTATTAAATTCAAAAAATGACGAAACGGTGGGGAAAAAATCAGAGGTAGCGCTGGGGCGCACACATGACATTATTGCAGCCCATGGATGTCGAACACGTAGGAGGCATAGGACCCACCTACAAGCATTTAATTGACCAAAGCACGCCCTGATACTGATATCCTTAGCTGCTAAGAAAGTGATTTGAGCTTACGTGAAGCCATCCACTGATTAAAATAATTGATAATCCCAGCCCATAACCCTTCCTTGGTTGAAGATTCAATTTCACTGATTTTATACAAAAATTAAAAAAAAAAAAAGCACTCTAATATTTTTTAAAAAAAAAACTTAATATCATAAATTCTAGACAGTTCTAATTATCCAACTTTAGCTTGGTTTCAGTTTTGAATTGATCTTGTCGTCATTTGTTTTCTGAATTATAATTGATAATTGATTACATTTTGTTTATGTCAGCGCCTATTAATGCCATCGCATAAAGAATTAAAATATATGGCTGCTCATATGCTTACCAAGTTCCAACAAGTATTTTCTATCAATCTAAAATGGAACTACCCGATCGCATTACCAAATACCAATTGCCCACTAAAAAATCTTTTATTAAACTTTATAATCATTAGTTTAGTTTAAATAAATTTAAATTTGAATCAACTTAAAGTATTAAATGGAAAGTAATAAAAAATTGTGAAATATGTAATGGCAGAACTAATAAATAAATTATTAAGTGTTACTTAACAGTAAAACATTCAAGTTAAAAAAAAAATTAATTATTCAGTTGATCAATAAATTTTACCAAAAAAAAAAACTTCCTATATTTTAAAAAATTGAAGATTTCATCTACTCTTTTCAAAACCTAATAAACTAGTCCTTGTGAAAAGTGTAAGAACAAGATAAAATGTACGACACCGTTTGGATGTGTTAGTTGATAACAAAAGAATTTCCCATCAACAATAGCTAAAAGGGACCAAATGTGATGTATGATTTAGTGTTTTATACATTATTTGATTATAATATATTAATTAAAATATATGAGAAAATAAAATAATATTATTATTTTATTTTTTCTTAATCAATTATAAAAAATAAAATAAAAGAGTAAGACAACAAATTTAATTCTTAACTAAAAACATAAATGGAAATCTATTGTCCTAAAAGAATGTCTTAATTTTTTGGATGAAAATTCTTATTTTCCCTATCCACTTAGTTAATCAATAAAAAATATTTTTTTATTAATATTAATTTCAGATTTTAAATGGATACTAACATGGATATAGAATCATTCATTATTTCTACATTTATTATTTTTATCCCACAATATTTTATTAATCAAATAATTATAAAATAATATGCATGTTTAGTTAATAAAAAAAGATATGCAAAACAAACTGAGACTTTTTAGACAGGAGATTTTATCCAAAAGCATAACAAGTCAAACCCCTTAACCCCATGGCTAACTAATGATGCAAATGAAAAGTCGTGAAGATGTGAACCCCACCATCGCTTTTGAAAAAGAAAGGCCGAAGACTAGTAGAGCAAATATCTTCGAGCGGTGGCAATTAGCGATTACAAGAATACAGGAGCAAACACAAAGAAGGATGGATTTTAGGATGAAAAAGCAACCAATCCCACTTCTACATCCTCAGATCTGGATTCAACCTTTCCACACCGTCTAACCCAAACCCAAAGCAATTCATGACCCTACGTCCAGCTTGTATGTAAGAGACAGACAGAACCATTCATCATAAGAGAAGAGATCAAACATGTTTAAAGTATATAGCCACAAGAAATAAACATTGTGGACAAAAAGCAAGACAATGATGCTCTGCACCAAAAGGCAGAGAACAATTATTTTACAACCCTGGCATTAAAATCACCCGAGAAACGAACAGCTAGAGGATACGATGCATCTAATTAGAGATATTCCAACCACTGAAATCTAGTTAGAGAGATTCCAAAATGAAATAGAAAGATTCATTTTTTGAAAGCAAGCCAGGGATACGAGAATCCGACTATTGAACTAATTACCTACTACGGTCCTACCAAGCACCTGGATATTGTGGCTGCTGGCTAAATTCCATCGAAGATGACATGAAATACATTACTGATTACTGATTAGACATATGAAAGTAAAGCTGAAACTTGAACATTTCCTTCACAAGTTGCCTGAACCATTCATCAAGGGGCACGCCGATGGACAGAGAATAAGCAGAAGAAAGGAAAAAAGGAAAGAGGACAAACGTGTGCGAGTGTCTGTATAGGTACCATATAATGGCTAATGGCCAAAAAGAGCAAACAAAGAATAAACAGATAAACAATCTGAGAGTCTCATCAGCCATTTTCAATTAGTAGGTGATGGTATGTCACTTGATTAATTTCTTGCTTTGTATCAATCAACTTAAACACCACTACAGCTCCATCCAAACCGATGCACTAGCTAGTTGTTCATAGAATCAAATTTCGAGAGACTCCCAGATCATATCATGTATAAAGCTTTCATGTGGTTAGTAAGTAAAGAAAATTTTGGCAAGGGACCAAGGTCAAGGCATCAGATGAGACACTTCACTTGCCATTGCACTATCTTGCGTGACATGACTTAAGCTAACATCACAACACAAGGGCCAAAATAGCATCAAGAGGGCAGTACCTAAGCGGTGAATATGACTACTACAGACCTAAGTAGGGGCAAGCCATTTGCAGAGCTCTGAATGCAAATTTAGATATAGAAATGCTGGCTATTTTTGCATTTTAAGCAACAGAACAGGTAATAGCATTCGATATTCAATTCGAGATAACAGATTGAAATCATCATAACAAAATCAGAGAGTAACAAACAAACTACAAATCTAATACGGACCAGACCATAGGCCTTTCTTGAACGTTTCTTTGCCGGTTCTTTAAATCTTCAGATTCTATGCCAGTTCTTAAATGTTTTAAGGCTAGCAAAAGCAGTCGGCTCGGCTCGTGCATATAAATTAAACTCGAATAACAAAAGTTTATTGAAATTGAAGGGAATTTAAGGTCTGCCGACTGCAGTAAAAGAGGAACTAGGTATTTAATGGATTACCTTATTTGATATCAAAACGCCAAAAAGCAGAATGATGCGCAGCCATGAGAAGCATAGGAAAGCATTGCTCAACCATTTTCTTTTCTTTCTGTAATTTCTCTTTCTCCTCTTCTGCTACAGGGGCGATACTTTTTTATGGTGTTGAATTGTCTGATATAAAAACCGTAACAAGTTGTTTCCATTTCTAATAATTGAAGGGTATTGTGTTATGCAGCCTCCATTTTAACTCAATGCTGAAAAGAGATGAAATTATACTTGTGAGTAAAAAAATAAAGATACACATATTTACAAAAACGGCTCTTTAAGTTTGAAAGGAGAATCAAAACAATTATGAAAAACCGTTTTGATCTTATTTTCAGACTTACAGAACTATTTTAAAAAAATAACGGTTGCATTTGTTAAAATGGGACTATATGACACAATACCCTAATTGAAGTTCAGACAGTCGATAGCGATAGGGGTATCGTTGTCTTTTAGTCCAAGGTTGGCGGTTGAATTTGTTAGGCGAGAGATTTGCGCTCTAGTTTGATTCCCGAGCTCAGCGAACATTTAAATGAATATCCTGTGACTATACCCATACCATCCACCTCTGAAAAAATCAATACGCCGTAAGCCCAGGAAAAGATGCAGCGTCGAATTCCCACACAATCCCGAGGAAGTTCACTTGAGACCAGAAGAATATGTCATTTCTTCGGGCACACCCCTTTCTTCTAAACACACACCCAAATTGTTTAGGCTTTAGGAGTGTATCTAAACACAGATAGAATGTGCAGAAGAAATTACTACAATAATAAGGCAAATACTATCAAATGGCCCAAAAATTTCAAGCTCTTAATCTTGTTTGGTTTTGAGCCCAATAGAAGGATCATGTTTATTCCGACGCAGTTCCAAGAGTCCTTTATATCAGTCTCCACTCTCCAGTCCCGCAAGAGATTTGTCAGTACGTCCTATTTTTGTAACTTTTTTAATTAAGTTATAAGTTTTTTTTCTGACATCGGGGCTAAAAGCCTATATCAAAAGGAAAACTATAGCAAACGTTACCGAAAAGAACTAGCATTGGTGAGTTATATATTTTGTGAAAAAATTATTAAGCTTTTTAATAAATTGAAAATGAAATAAAATTAACTTAGATAGCATTTGGATAATTTTAACCTAGAAGAAAGAGTACTAGAATATTAGATAACCAAAAAAAAAAAAAAAAAGGAGATTCTTTATGAAATTTTGAATTGGATAAAGAAAGAATATGTACTATAATCAGTTATGCAAGAGAGAAATGAGCATTTATGTGAAAATAAATAAAACCAAACCAATGGACTAACTGGAAGAGATAAATCATGTGCGTGATATTTACAATGAGCGTGTTAAAAATTATTAGAAGAAATTAAAATAAAAGAAATTTAAGAGAATGTGAGTAGAAATGGTGTGTATATCCTTACTCTTAAGCAAAGTTGATACAATTAGACTATGTAATAGATAGAGTTGTCAATGACGAATAAAAACCCACTCAAATACTATCTTATTCTGTAATAAAAATTGCACAAAGCACATTGTATCACCACGATTCTATCTGTATAATAAAGGAAACTAGACGGTATTAATAATCCACTTAATACTTATCTATTCTACTTGGGGTATTTATTGAATCAATTAGTGGAATTAAAAAAATAAAATAACGCTATTTACCCATATCTGCCTTTCTCATATTGTCATATAATCAAATCTTTTCATGTGTTCAATTATCCCAAAACTTTTAGGTTTAAGTTATTTCACGTGTTCAGATATTAAAAAAAAAAAAAAAAAAGTTACTTCGTATATTATTTCATGAAAGAAGATATTTCATTTATTTCATATATTATTTAAAAAAAATTACAGGAATATGTTGATTTACTTCACAACAGATAAAATGGCAAAAATAATAGTATTTATCCTAGATAAAAAATCACATAGGATAATAACAAAATTCCTTAATTACAGATAAGTTAATCTACATCTTAATTAGAAACATCACCATTAGTATGAATAGATCTCCACTAGTTTTGTAATCTGCTCCAACATCGATCGATCATTTGCATATATAAAAGAGAAGGTTTTGATCTTTTCCTCGTTGGATGATGAAAACCACAAGCACAAATTTGGTTTTGTTAGCTTTAGTATGCTGTTTTGGCCTATTCGCATGTTGCTGCAATCCATGGGTGTTGAACACGAACCATCTTGAAGCTTATGAGGCCATGGTGGATGCTCTCGCTGCTCAAATCTAATGGTGATCATTGATAACCACGTCAGTGAGCCAGAATGGATGGAAATGGATTCTTTGGATATAGGCATTTCCAACAAGAGGAATGGCTACGAGGGTTAGCTTCTGTGGCCAACCACTTTAAGGGAAAACCCCAGGTAAGTATTCAATTTAATTCGATTTATATAAATTAATGATGATTAAATTTAATTAATTCGTTCTTAGGTAAAAATGCGCGAGATTGGTACAAGTACGTGACAAGGAGTGACTACAATTCACAACATAAACCCAGATTTGTTAGTCATTGTTTCGGGTTTAAACTTTGACAGTGACTTTATCTTCCTAAAGAAAAAGGCCCTTGATGTAAACTTGGGGTGTTTGAGAGGACCAGCAGCGGAGAGGTGGAATGTGCAACCACTGAATCTAGTATGTGCAGCCACCATTGAAAGCCTAAACGAGAATTCCGCATTTGTTATGAGTGGTGATAAGGCGGCACCATTGTGGTTAAGTGCTTTTGGGCCCGACGTGCGAGGTGTGAATTCGGCTGATAACAATTACTTGCCGTGCTCGGTGGCATATGCTGCGTCTGTGGATTTGGATTGGTCCTTGTGAGCTTTTGGAGGAAACTACTATTACAGAGAAGGACAAGAGGACGCAGATGACACTTATGCTCTATTGGACCAGGATTGGACAAACCTCAGAGATCGCCAATTCCCTGACAAGTTTCAGCTTCTTCAAAGGAAAATTCAAGGTGTATATATATAATTAATATTACGTGGCCTTTTTCTTTTGTACATGTATAAACCATTAATTAATCACTTATTATGCGCGCAGATCCAAGTTCAAATCTTGCTACGGCCCACATCATGTTTCATCCCTTGACAGGAAAGTGTGTCCGTGTGAATAGGAATAACCAACTTGAAGTGGGCAATTGTAAGAATCAAAGTCTGTGGAGCTACGAGGGGAAGGGGACTCCAATTAGGTTGATGGACTCTCCTTTGTGTCTAAAGGCATCATAGTGAAGGGCGTCCACCAATTCTCTCACAAGATTGTTTGGAAATCTGTGTCATTGTCGGGTCTTCGCCTTGCTACCTCAGACAAAATGGGAGAGCCTCTGTGCTTGGAGATGGATTCCTCCGTTTCAAAGATTGTCACCAAAAAATACATCTGCACACAAGATGATGATGATTCTGCTTGTCTTGACAATCCACAAAGCCATCAATTTAATAAATACCTGGTTCACTGCCATCTGCCATGTTATTGGTAAAAAGATAATTAAATGGTTATCTACGTAATTTCATTATAAGTTTATATCATCGAATTAATTCTCTCCTTTCTGTGGTGTTACCAACTTATATATGAGGATGATCAGTGCTCTCCAAGAGTTAATCAAAATACTGAATAATATAATATCAGCTAGAAAAGGAATATGATTTATCCGTTTATTCGCGTGTCCATCATTTTTTCAGAGTGATATATATATATATATATATATGGAAATCCAGATTTGCGGAATCACTCATGTTACGGTACATCTCAAAGTGTCAAAAAGATTGGGTAAGGAGCGTTGTCATGATCGATTATACAAGCCAAGAAAATGGGACAATAACCAAAAAAAACAAAACAGATCGATTCAGACCTTTATTTCGCAAAAGAGAAATGCCAAAGGTTGCCATTACCGTCATCATTTTCTTATGAGTTGGAACAATATTCAATATCATATCATTCTTTCTAAAAGATAGGGTCACCGTAATCAGTTGGTATCAAAAGAGGAAAAAGAAGAAAGCTTATCACCTATTTGGCTACCTGCAATTTGGATAGAGCCAATATAGAGTAATTAAGTTAAAAGTTTTTAAGAATTTTTTTGAGGATAATAAGATGCCAAATTAAGACTTAAAAGTAGCTTCTATATGTCGTGTCAAAAAAGAAAGTAGCTTCCATATATAGTTGGCTTTGGACTTTGGGTTATTTAAGGGTGTAGATTAATAGACAGTGCCTTTGATTATAAGTAAGTCCATAAATAATGGACTAAAAAGAATATCCAACAACTTGAAATATTATTCCAAATCTTTCTGTTTTTCTTTTTTTTGTTACATCATTTGCTACTCCTCAATAATCATGCATTGCAATTTGTATGGATTACACTCACAATAGATATTTGTTAAAAGAAAAATGTGTCTGCTTTAATAATTTTTTTTTTTTAAAAAAAAATTAGTCTCTCTGAAACAAAACTATTTATATATTATATTTTTTGGGCAAGGGCTCATATAAGTCATAAAATTAATTATTAATTATTACAAAATGAGTAGTCATTGCAAGCCTAGATTACTATAGATTGTTTGACTTACTTTTGGAAAGCCAAGTATAATCAACTGTAATTATAAATGGATATATGATAATAAAGGGGATTCACTTTTGAAATAATGGGAAGCTTTGGCAGAAAATTTGGGAGACATTAGCATTCAGATCATCTCACTTTGGCATGTTTATCACCGTTCGCCAATGAAGCTTCTGCTTTAAATGAAAAAAGCATTTTGTGAAAATCCATGTAAAATATTTTATTTTTTTGATTCTTGCTTTTTATCTTTTATCTTTTTAGCAGGAGATTATCATTTTCTGTGAAAAAAAATCCTGATTTTCTTAAAAACCCATAGTATTTATTAAAGTGGAGATGAAACCATAAAACTATTTTCGATATTAAATAAATTTTCCTTTAATAAGTGGACATGCATTGCAGTTGCATGCAAGAGATTGATTTGGTAAAGGAAGTAAGGGTTGATATCCACAGATTGTTAGTTGCCACGTCAATTACGAAGCAGTTCCACTGAAATTCAACTCGATAATCAATTACCTTCAGATTTGTTTATGAGTTTGCATGCATACCTACTTGTTATGTGTTCTATCCTCCTAATATTGCCAAAGTCAGAAAAAGATGGTCCACAAATCCAACGGTTGTTGGTGAGTCCAATTAGGATTCAGCAATAAAAAAGTTGGAACATATTTTAGTTTTGTCAGTGTGGATTCTGAAAGAAGAGCCATTGGATAGTCTGGAAATTTTGTATCTATGCAATGGAATCGTGTTCAAGTGTGCAAGTTAATTATTGGTTTTGGGTATTCAAACCAGTTAGGTTCACACAAATTGATTGGAAACCATAACTTGCACATCGACATGCTTAATCGTATTCAAGTGACTAGTGTTCTTTACTGTTTAAGATAATGACATTGATATTTCACACCAATTTTGAATTTTGAGACAAGTTCATGACAAAAAAAAATAAAAATAAAATACATTATATTTATTTTCTTATATGAAAACTTTTTTATATAAATTAAAATTTGTTATGTTGTTATGTGTTTCATTCTCATTTATTAAAATTATTAAATTTTATTATTTTTTATCAATCACAATAGGTAAAATAAAAATAAAAATAAAACACTAACTAAAATAAAATAACATATTTACTCCCGTGTTTAGTATTAACACCTCACCTGATAAAGAATGCATACAGTGGAAGGACATGAGCTAATTAAACATGGATAATGAATTGGCATCTTAAGTAGCTTAATTATTAAAGGAAAATACTACTCCTATACCTATTTGTGTATAATTAGGTGTACTCTCACCTTATTTTATACAAATAAGTATACATACATTATAGCATAACTGATCATTATTAAATTTCAACGCGTGTCTGGCAATTGTTATCATGTGATGAACCAGCAGTGAGATTGTATTCCACGGTACAATTCATCTTGACCACAATATGTTTGTTAAAAAGATTCAGTATTTTCACCTTGCCATCTATTCTGGTATAACTGCTTATATTCAGAGCTCGATCATTGGTGTCGCTAACCAATCTTGGGTTTCCCAAAATTCTACTGGGTACAATCTCCACGGTGACATTCAATCTCAGCGTGCGTCTGGCCTTGGCCTTACCCGCCGGTGTTCTACCTTCACCAATCGCAGTGCCGTCATAGTAAATTGTGGTGGTACTGTTGCTAAACCTGAAGCTGTACGAGTTTGGATTCTTGACGGATACGTCAGCCACGAGTGTAGTGCTTGCGTTTATTCCGGGGAACGTTCCGTTTACGGAGGTAACCCCGTTCATCATCAAGCGAGGCTCTTTGACGTGGAAGACTGTGAAGCCAAGGACTAAGATTATGACCGTTAGGATCAAAAGGAAGGCAGTGATACAGCCACAGCATTGGATGTACCTTCGTCTGCGAAGCTTTAGCTGCCCGGAAATGGCTCGATCTTCATCGATTTGGAGAGGATTGGATGGATATGGAGCTAAGGGTTTGACGACCTCACCCATGCCTCAAATTAATTGCTCGTGCTGCCCTCACTGCTAACGTGTTTTTGATAATACACATTGCACTTTTTTATTGTGTAGATAGATGAAATGGAAAGTGGGTATCAACGTATAACATGATTCTTTGACATTTTGGCTTTAGTGATTGACCTTAAAAGTCTGAGTCTAGACGTGAGCGTTACGAATCGCCATACGCGTTTGCAGGAACGACACGGCTTGACTATTGACTCTATTGTATTAATTCTCTCAGGAATTAACCCAAGAATTTCATAGAAACTACACTAGTCTAGTCTTGACCGTTAATTTGCATTAGAAAGATAGAACTAAAATTTACAAGTTTCAAATGGTCCATCCTGAAGAATTTTAAATGATGAAAAGATCGATCAATCAAGAATAATTTTGGTTAGTCCAAGTGTAAAAGCTCCGTCTTATTGGAATCTTTTTTACCAACATTTTCTTCTGATCTAGTTATAGAATATTATAATCGGAGATTGAACTGATTTGTTGAAACTGAGGCAAGTGAAGACTTCGACTTACCGAAAAGCCTACTGGGGATCAAATAATAATAATAATTCTTCAAAGTTCTTTATGTTTTCTTTTGTATTTTTTTGTGCTGTAATTTAGTTAGTGACCCTTTCTAACGTTTATTCTTTTCGGGCTCCTGTTTTATAAGATAAATGTCACTTTATTGTAAAAATGGCACTTGTATTTAGTTTCTAAAACAAGGCACTGAACTGGGCTGTAGCCAAAATCGGAATACTCTTCAGTTTTCACGGAGGGCATGCCAGAGGATTTGATGGCACCTCTTGAACTTTCAATAACGGTTAACCGTTCTGAGTACACCAAGCTCTTTCGATTAATGGAAGATAGCAGTAGTGCTAACACTGAACAGCAACGCTAAAGGAAAATAATAATTAC
The DNA here is from genome assembly GCA_022379115.2 of Bauhinia variegata. NCBI lineage: Eukaryota > Viridiplantae > Streptophyta > Magnoliopsida > Fabales > Fabaceae > Bauhinia > Bauhinia variegata. The sequence continues at coordinate 525,841 of CM039433.1, forward strand.
GCCGAAGATAGTATTGGTGCAAAGTTAATTGCTAATATGCATTCAACATGCACACAGTTTTACCTTCCGATCAATATAAAACACAAATTGCAAAAAAAAAAATCTGTGCATTAATAGTTGCACACTTAGTATTTTTTTTTTTTTTTTTGTCTTGATAACAGAAGCATGAACTTTTATTATGTCTTTCAAGCACATTTAATTCATTTAAGCTAATTGAATGAATTAAATAATCATAAAATTTATCTAAAAATATTTTTTTATATGTATATAAATTCGAACCCGCCAAGTCAATTTCCTAATCAAATTTGCCGCTTGAGAGTACCTCATGGCTAAGAAAAAGTTTGTATGGAGCAGCGAAACAATTTCACATGGTTGCAAAGCTGCGTGTTAAAACAAGCATGGAAAGTTACCAATGGGATGAATTGAACCATATACATACAAAATTAAAAGGCGTATATGAAATCCTTGAGATTGAACGGTCACAGTTGTTACACGATACGCTACAATGAACAAATTCACGTAAAAAAAGAGAAATGATCAATGTGGAAGTTAGAAAAAATTTACCAAGCACTGATCATTTAAACTAACCGAAATAGAATGATCCGGCCGGTTCTTGATATTTACATGCTGTAGTCCAAAACTGATTTGATTCTAGAAAGGAATGACTATAAGACAAAATGCCCATACCAAGACGTATCCATTAACAACCACTAGCTAGCATTGAAAATCCTGAATTGATTTTGAGGTCAAGTTGAGATTCATGATGCAAGCCATTTCCGTGGTCGTGGTTTTCTTTAAAATCTTGAAAAGGTGCACTTTACCATTCAATTTTGTGTAGCTTGTGAGATTGAGCATCCAGGAGTTGATGTCACTGGTAACCAATATAATCCCGGAGTTCACAGTAATGTTGATTCCTTTGGTTTGCCTAGCCTTCACTCTGGCACTGGCAAATCCCTTCTCACCAACACTAGCCCCCTCATACAGAACCCTCACTGTGCTATTATCATAATCAAAGCGACCAAAATTTGGGTTCTTAATAGTTAGGTAAGCAATCATGGTGACGTTAAAGGATGGCGAAGGTGAAGTGATAGAAGTAATATGACTCGCCGTAGCTGATCTCAATTCGATCTGAGGGCTTTTGACTCGGAACGCGATGGATGCAAAAACTAAAACAACGGCGAATAGAACGACAAAGCTGGCCAAAATGTACACGAAACATTTGTTGGTTCCTTGTTTACGTGTTGATTTGGACATGGCAAAGGCAATCTCCTCGTTGCCTCTTGGACGTAAACCCGAACGTTCTTCCGCCATTTCTGTTTCTTTTCGTGAAAATTATATATGAATGAAGGGCCTTTTGTGAGTTATATAGCGTGAGAGAATCCCAACAACCACGTACGTAGAGGGCCTTATGCCTGACGGTTAAGTTCTGCGGCGTCCAGCTAGTTTAATTTAATTTTAAAAAGCGGAGTATTGGTGCGTTTTTTAGTTAGAAAACATTAATTGCTTTCTTAATTATATATATCTTTGTTTCCTTACTCTTTAAGTACATAGATTAGCGATGCTCCCACTTGACTTGAGGCCGGCTTCTCTTCTCGTCATTTGGAAGGCGTTTTCTGTTACATTTACACAAGCTGTGAATCGCTGCCGACTTTTTGCCCTTTTAATAAAGTCATGGTGAGGTCATTTTCTTTCCTCTTACGTAAACCAAAGCAATTGGCCTACAAATATTATAGGCGGCAATTTTACCACCCAAACCCAATTTAATATTTTATTTAAGTATCAGTATAGTTAAAAATGCTACACTTCATTTGGATGAGCTAGAACCCACCCCTGCTTCTATATATTCAGATTCAGGGCGTTTTGGTGACTGCTTGTTTTTCATTCGGTTACTTGGGATAGACAGACCATGTCTTACTGGGAAGGAATTGGAAGATTCGTCTTTCAAGCACAAATCTTTTTCAAAAGAGTCCAAATTCTATTTGACTGTTTTCTTGGGAGTTAATGGGCTTAATATTAAAATATAGAGGAACAAAGCAAACCTGGTTCGGCCGATTCTGGGCCGGCCGCTTACTCTAGTCTCAACACAGATTCATACATACAACAGAAACCTTCAAACTTTAGTTCCCAAAAAGGGCCCAAAACTAAAATCAAATCTAAAATGAACTTCAGGTTCAGTGCAGATACCAAGGAAAATTCGATGTTGGTTTTCTGCCTTTTTCGGCAGTCACTATTGAGATAGGAAGATCACAAGGTAGCAATGGAGATGTTTAAGAACATGCCGATGCTAAAGAGGGGATTCCCCATTTCTTTTTGACATGTACCAAGTATCCCACGTGGGCCGCGTACGGTATAAGGCTTAAGCCCAAAGACTTGAAAACTCAATGCTATGTATATTTGAAGGCCCAATAGTATGTATATTCCCACCTAAACTAGCGAAAAAAGTCTTTATAACCAAAAGACTATAAAGCAGAAAGGGACTCTAATATTAAAGAAGCATGTAACATTTATCAACCCTAATTTTGATTCTCAAAAACTTTCTTATTTCCTTATAATTGACTTGAGCGTCCAAGTCATCACCCGATCACCCGTCCTTTTCATTCTTACAGGCTACACAAAGCTTAACCAGACCCAACCAATACTATCATCTGTGTTGACCATCCAACACTTTTGAAATTAACCATACGCGTCTTGTTGAAAGCATGCTTCCTGAGCAATGACCCATGCGCTCGTCCTTGTGGCCGTGCCACTACTCTCTTTTTCATTCCGTTGCAATAATCCATTCACTTCCTTCCGACCAAACACGCCCTTAAGGATTGATTGTCTATAGAACTTTTACGATAAGCCAAAATAGAATTTATTTATTTATCTTTCTTTTTTTAAGTTCGAACCTCCTTGAAATAGGCACATACAGTATCAAGCTCTGAACTGAGTCACTTCTTTTTGTATGGCCGAATGGAGTAAATGGAAAAATTAAATCGTAAACACTAAGACTTCCCTTGTGTATAAGATAAAAAACTCCGGAAAAAGACAATGAAAAAAAAGACACTATCAGCGTCGTTTACAAATAACTAACCGTGTCAGAGATATAAGAAATGGACTTGAATCACTGGTTTCGCCCTCAATATTCTAGAAGGAATCCCCGAACCCACTGGAAGGAAAATGACGAAGGTAAACATAAAATAAGGCATCCCTATCTAGCTATGCCAGTGCCACTCCTTAGTCCACTCCACTCCACTACCTTACCCTCCTTTATCTCTTTCAGAACTGTTTCTATCCAATCTGCAATTATTGTCTATGCCAATAATATACGTGGCCCTCCTCGTTAATCATACATGTCAGTGTCTCAAACATAGCTGTACCGCACTCTTGCTAAATGCCAAGTACATCACCTGCATCTCTTCGGCTCTGGTGCCACATGTATGATGAAATCCCAAGCCATCTTTTTGGCCTGTATTTACAATGCTTCACCTTCTAATTTCTATACAAAAGGTTTTTAGCTTATTCAACAAAATTACATAATCTAATTGGCTCTGTCTAATTGCTTGTATGACTGGTTAAGTCGTCATCTGCTTGTGTCAACGCTAGGTACAGATGGGGAAGAAAAGCATTCTCCAGATTCCTCAAAAATGTTCTTTGTGGAACTCAAATTTTGTTGGGCCCTTTTCATTGAACTCATAGCAGAGCTTGCTGAGTTCTTTGGCCAAAACTGGTGCGCCACAATAAAATACTCCTGATCCCAAATTAAGATAACCATCGTATCAATGCAGAATGGTGAATGCAATGTCTATAATGATGTATTTTCAATGGAAATTGACTTACCTATTCGTCCATTGTTGTGTTTTGAACACATTTTAGAGAAAACCTTCTTCCATTTGGGCCTGGCAAAATGGGTTCGCACCTGATAATACAATTGAAAAGAAAATGTCGTGCATTTGTGAGAACTAAGTCAGAGTAATAACAGATTGAACTCCGAAAGGCATTTTCTTTCACAAAATAAAATGACATCAATGATATTCAACTATGAGAGCATGAACGACAAGTGTCAAAGGCTTACCCTAGTTCCAGAAACGATATCAACTCCATTTTTGGCATGGTTGAGTGCTTGAACCATGGTGATGAGGGCTGATCTGGCATCGCCTTCCTCATATACACTTGTCAGGTAGTTGTGCATTTCAATCACACCCTAATTTCCATATTAGCTGAGTATTAGCAAACTCATTCATCTGGCAGCAGGGGAAAGAATTGATACTAATTCTTCAACAAGAATATCAATAATGTAAATGAAAATTTCTGTCACACCCTTTGATCAAGCTCGGCGACTTCATTCATGACCCCTTTAAACCAATCAAAAGAACCTTGCTCTCTTGTTACCCAGTAGAAATACGCGTTTGTAGTTTTCAGTGTTTTCTTCCGTCTGGGAGAAATTTTATTAAGAGATGGCGAATCTGTACTCCCAGCACTTTGTTCTGAACCTCTACTGATATCAGAGGCTGAATCCTGATCAGAAGTTAACACTATCGTTACTTCCATAAAAAACCTAGAATTGAAGTCATGACAATATAATCCCTTACAATACATCATATCATTTCTGTATTAAATAAAAATCAAGAGATACTCTGTAATTTGCAAGTTAGTACTCACCGCCTGCTCCTCCATTTTTACAATGTTGTTGAGCAGATCTTTAAGAATGCTGATGAAAGGCGTTGCTCCTATTCCAAGACCAACCAGTAACAGGACATCATATTTCCTGTAGTCTTGTGCTGGCGCACCATAAGGTCCATCTATCTTGAGCTTTGGCAAACTGTTTTAGTAATTAAAATGAAGGAAGAAGGATATATAAACACCAATTTTGTTATGCGGGTGTAGAATGAAAAGACAAACAAAAAAATATAGCAGGTGAAATATATACCTTTTCTTAGTGGTTTCATCGGCCCTGAGAAGCCCACTCTTTCCGGCAGCGGGAGGCTCACATGCCTCGGAGAACACCCTTCTAAGCTCCTGAGTCCAATCACCCAGTTGCCGGATGTGAACACTTAGGTAGCCATCGCCAGGGGCGGAGGTGATAGAAAAAGGATGCCTGCCATTCATACATTGTTGAATGTTTTATAAACTGATAGGGGTATCTATAAAGTATCGTTCTGAAACAGGGGATGAACAGAACCTAAGCTCTTCACATTCCTTTTTCCCTTTTAAATTGAAATATTCACATATGTTAATTAAATATCCTAACTTTATTTTGCTCTCTCTCCTTTCCCTGTCTTCAAGCTCTCGCCTTTATATCCGCGGAAAATTCCCGGATAGTGTATCAAGTTCAAGCATAATTTAAACTGTCATACCAAGGCTAAAGAATTGTAGAATGATTACAACCACCGTCCAAAAACGAAGTAAAATCTTACCACTCATATGGAGAAACGGCTGGGCATTGCACAAACATGTATTGTCCGCTCTTGTAGCGGAATTGTGGTGGCTTAGACATTTGCAATGTGAGAACATTTCCAGGATAAATGGCAACCTACACGTTTCCACAATGCGCCAAAAAAGTAAGTTGGGTTTACATGATTGCACGCATAACAAAATAAAATGGATCCGCGTGAAAAGCATTGATGATTGATCCCTGCAATTTTAAAGACTCTTCCCTCGGAATGGCATGTTGCCTAATTGTAACAAGCATTTTAGCCATATTTATAATGGATTTGAATTAGCGCTGAGGAATGTCTAATGCCAATCTTGACCTATCTCTACTCACCTTTATCAGACGGACAGTGTAGAAACCAGAACGAAAGAGTCTGAGTGTTCTTTCTCCGGCATAAAGTAAAACAGGAACCGCAAGATACATCCATGTCTGCAATAGAAATCCATGTGTCAAGCAAAAAGAAAAAACACCTTCGAAATGCCCAAATTAATTGAAAATTGGCAAATTTATATACCGTTTTGTGGTACCATCTGTGTGCGAGGTAAAGCTTTACACCATGGACGACAAGCAAGACGTAGACAATGACAAATAGGTGGTGCGAATACCAGAAGGCATTGAAACCAGTGAGCCTACTAAATGGTTTTGGCAGTTTAATGAGATTTCTCCTGAACCATTTGGTTGCAAGGGTGAATGCTATTGCCATAAGAATCACCATCAAAATTCCAGTCACACCCTCCACTCCTTTAACAAGGTCTCTATAGCTGGGTTTATGCGGACCAAATACTCCTTTCAAACGCTTCTCATAAACATATTCAGGTGAATTTACAAGTTTTGGAAAATCACAAGCAAGGTGATCCCCTACGTGGAGTATAATGCCGATCACAATTGCGGCAGCAATTGTCTGTAAACACGCAGAAGTAAAATTATAAAACAGAATACTAGTCGCGACCATCATTGATTTCTAAAGAGGACATAAATTTATGGTTTGTTTCTATTTTTTTACAGGGGATACATTTTAATTTTTTTTTATGTACTTTCACTATACAATAATATAATCAATTTTGTATAAATCATCGCACTTAAAGCTAACATAAGAAGTTACAAAAATTGTTATTGGATTTTCTTAATTAATTTATTAGTATATCCGAGATTAATTTTCATCAGTTTAATTTTTTTAAAATTTATTTATAGGTTTGATCTAAGTTATAATCTAATTTAAAACTTTGAAATCACATAAATTGAAGGATGTCATTGGTTTGACAACTTTTCTTAAAAGGCAGAGTGCTAGTACTTTGTTAGACATTGCCATACAAAGTTCACATTTAGATCAGACATCAGTTAGGCGTAACAATAAAGTCCACCAAATGGAACCCACTTGTAAATCAAGACTCGGGATTTGCTGGTTGTAGTGCGTACCTTGTGAAAATTGATGTTGTCGTCGAAAGGTATAATGTAAGCCAGCTTGGTGGACCTAAGCCAAGTGATGGAATTTCTGCAGACGGGCAAGAGTACGAGAGCCATGTTGAACTTGAGAGTCTCAGCCGCGCCTTTAGCCGTGAGGAGACAGTAACCCATGATCACAAAGGCATCTTTTCGCTGGTATTGGATAAATTTCCATGTAAACAGCCCAATCATTATTGCAATCCACAATGTTAAAACCCAAATTCTCCTCCAATTTTCTTGCAAATAGTAGAGCAATCTGCGGCTCATCCTACGTATTGGACTTCTTTTCCTTAGTCCCTGTAGGTTCTGGCTCAAGGCTTGGCTTGTGTAGCTTAGCGCTTGGCTGTAGTTTAGGTACGTGTCCTTTTGTAACAGAAGCGTCTCCAATTGCCATAGCTGCGGTGACATGGTGATCATCCCAAATGCATAAAAGTTATAAGAGATCATTGAATCATGTGAACACATATTTGAACTTGTCAACTAGATGCACACTATCAGTGGCAGAGAATACAGCACGCGTGCGTACGTGCTGAGTGATGAATGACTTCATACGTATCTGAGAATTAAACCAGAAAAGATCCGCATAGAAACTCAAACAAACATGTCCCTTTGCTTTCACAGTAAAACTAGAAACGCCTCTTAGCGTCAACATGAATGACTTCACACAAAGAAATGGGAAAAAATGAATTGACATGGTCAATAATGCAGCCAGTCAGAAACGACCTGTTTCCTATTTCAATTCTTAAAATAATCAAATCAACTACAGACATTGATGCAACTACTCTATACTTGCTTTTACTTATAAGGTCCAGAGACGTATAAAACACAAATAGATTTCTAAGAAATATCACCAATAGTGTTTTATCAGAGAAATTAATCAGGTCACTGTAATAAATCAGCAATACGTATCGACTAACATCACTGCTTACAGAAGAAATAAGTAAGTTTTAAAATGCATGTTATCCAACATAAAATACTTTTTAAAATGTATACAATGGTATCTCCAATTGATTTTTCAATTTTTATTACGAATTAGTTGACGCAGCAAAAGGGATTAAAAAACAAAGAAACTGTACGCTTAGAGTGAATACATTACGAATAATAATATAAGGATACTATTGATAAACGATATCAATTTTTTCTTTTTACTTGTTTGTGTACTAAAACCAAGTCCAGGTTTTGATGAAAATGGGAAAAAGTCGGGTCAAGGGTGCTGTTTCTTTTTTATTTTTTTATGGTCGAGACTTTCTTTCTTCCTTTCTGCACGGTTGAACAACATTTAACAGTCGTACTCTGCCTAGTTGGACAGTTCGGCCAAACGTTGGGATACAGAAAGATATGCGCCACCCAAGGAAGCATTTGTGCTAGGAATTGACTATTTTATCGGGGTATATAAAATCCAAGACATGAGAACAAATTTGACGATGAAATTAAACCATGGAATATTTTCAACTGTATAATGTCTACCGAGCCAAAGACTCCTAATTAAGATATTAATAAATTGTGGATTATGTTATATGTATGTATTAATAAGTTTATGTATAATATAGCATAGAAATCCCACCTCAATGTAGCCAAGTCTTTCAGGATCTAACTCTTCCATAATCAGAGCTGCATATTCCTCCGCTTGCTCCTTCAATCTCGATAATTTATTTGCTGAGGCGCTCAACATAATGATCTGAAAAAAAAAAAAAAAAAAAAACATAACTGCAAATTTCAATATTAAAAGCTACGAACAAATACGCTGCCTAGAAAGGGGCAAAAAAAAGTGAAGAAGAAGCAGCTTCAGTGTAAAATGACGACAATAACCCTACCAACCACACTAAAAATATCTGTATTAATTCCAACAATTTGGTAAAATCAGGAAAATGAAGCGTCAAAAATAAGACCTAGTTCACTGACTCGATTATAAACCACCTAACATGATTTAGACATGGGAAAACGTCAGGACTCAGAACACTCAATTTCATTCCTTTATCACCAGTCACCAGAAATAATAAAATAGGTAATGATATTGGGAGTAGTAAATTTTAGAATTTTAGAGATTTCAAGCTCATCCAATCCTGCCTGCTTTCAATGCTTTGATTATTACAACTGAAATTGACACGCTGGAGGCTGTATCTACAAAGAAAAACTTGTGAGTGAAAGACATATAGGGAGGGGCTTTTTTTTTTTTAAAAGGAGAACGTCCCTATTGGTCAATTCCAAATTCCCAGTTTTAATTAAAGGGTACAGGATACGACCATCCTAAGTTGAAGCTGGAATTTAAACTTCCGTAGAAAATGAAGAAAGTTGGTTCAGTTGCAAAAACAAAAAGTTTCTCCTGTACCTCTTTTACTTCTTCTTCTGCGATTCTACCGTCTTCGTTCTTGTCCACCCTGAAGAGATGATCAAAATTCAAAACTCACATAAGCTTCAAAATATTCAGCTACAAGCAAAGAAAGTGGTAAAAGTGTTTCTACGTTTTATTTAATTGATTTATGAATTAATTATTAAAGCAACTAAACAGTAACAATTTTGTCATCCAATTAAGAATGAGTATTTAGGGACGGAATGAGAACTTTATTAAGGAAACAGATGATTATTTTTAACTAATAAAAAAGCTTTTTAAGGTGACAAGTTTTAATCGATTATTACATGTCGAAGAAGATTTGGAGCCGCGAATCAAAACTTTGATCAGTAATCTGAGACCAGAATTCATAAAGCTCATCTCTGCTGATCTTGTCAACCTTGAGTCTTCTTCTCCGACTCAAAGCATCAAATAATTCCAGAGCAAACTCCTTAGAATCTCTCATTCCTTCATTGTTAGAAAGATAAGAAAATCAAACTGTTTAAGCAAAAAGGTATAACAATTTGAAAGCAACTTTTTAGGTGAGAAAATTTAGGAAACTCAATGCACTGTAACAGATGAAGTAATCACGAAATGGACCTATGCATTGGGCAAAATCGGAACGATTGAGAAATCCGTCCTTGGCAAGCCTATCGAAATTTTTCTGGATCTCGTTCCACGCATCAACGCCATTGGATTTACTGCTGATAAATTTTAGACCACGAAGTGCTTTCTGAGCTCCGGAACGAGTTCGATCAAGTTGAGCGCGTTGCTTCCTAAGAGCTCGAGCTGCCAAAGCTGATTCGAATCCACCGCCGGTGACGTTCTGCGCCGGCGCGGCGGGCATCGTGCGCGATGCATGCCCATGGCTCCAGGAGAACCGCCGAAGCTCTGCTTTAAGCTCCTGCGAGAACTGCTTGGCCTTGGCAACCGCCTCGGCTTTCAGCTCCTGCGAGAACTGCCTCAACCTGTTGGACGAACTCCTTCTAATCGTCGGCGACCTCGAAGCAGAAGCCGGAGTTTCATTTCCGCTAGCGACGAGTACTGTATCATCAACGTTAATGACGGTGGCTGGCTCAACGCTGCGAAGAACGATGGTATCATCGTCTTGAAGATCAAGAGTAACCTCAACAAACTCCTCGGCGGCGGTGGAATTAGACTCGGTTCCCGGGGAAGTTCCGGCGCTGACAGCTTTCTCCCCCGGAACGCTGTCGGAGGCCCATCGGCGTTCGTGCTTCGGATTACCTCTCATTGTTGATCACCGATCACAGAAAACAGAACAGAAGCATGCAGTGCTGCTAATTATAATTACTTTATTATTTGGAAAGGATGCAAGTGTAGTACAGTACGATTTCGATTTGGTTTACGTTGCTAACGTGCAAAGGCGGTGTAACAGAAGTGAGGGTGTCTAGGCTCAGTTGAGTTGATTTGAAGAAATGACGAAGAGGTGAGGTCGTAGAGGTAGAATCGTAGATCAACGCGTTATCAAAATCTGAGGTAAAAAGACACGAACGCGTTGAGTTGAAAGGGAAAAGCACGAAAATGACAATGGTTTAATCTGTGGCAGAGAGAGGGGAAGGCAAATTGGAGTGAACTGGGACCTATAGGCTAAGAAAGAAGAGTTGAGAAGAACATAACGGTGTACGTTTGGCGTATGAATCTAAATAAAAATGAAGGGAGTGCTGTGCGAGCAGTGACCACCAATGTTTGTGTTTTTTTTTTTTAAAAAAAAAAAATTGCTTTCAGTTCTGTGGCACGACGCGGTTGGACTGAATTATAGAGGAAGTGGGCATAGGCTATGAAGCTAGAGAGAGGGGTAAAAATCGTCGAGTCAGCTAATCCTGCGCTTTATCACGCTCGCTGCTTCTCACAATATTTTTATTTTAAAAAATAAACCAATTTCCGTGTGAATTTTGAAACTGTGGTTATGTCATCTACATATCTCTCTGTATATATATATATATATGCGTGACAGAGTACACGTATGATAATATTATGTAGTAACATTGTATGCCTATGCCTGGGCAGGTTATATGTATGATTACGAGGAGGACGCTGATACTTCATCACAACTGAATCACTCATGCTCAATACATGTCACTGCTAAAATCCTCAATATATAGATATATACATGCATGCAAATTATTTTTAAAATAATTAAAATGAGAATCTGACTTGACAATAATGACCCACCAAACGCCAAACAAGTTAGTAAAACAAAAGTCCCTCTAATCTAAATGCAGCTAGTATTTGACGCCACAAGCAGGACAAGCGCTCATTTTTTCCACCATCGCATATTTGACATTAACAATACTCACCAACACTCTTCTTCAAGTCTTCATTCACCTAATTGATTTAACTATTCATTTTATCAAGTTCATTCATTATATATTATGTATATATAATATAATAGTGAAGTAATCTCATCATCTATTGGAATATTGGATTCCTTGGAAATTTTGGAATGCATAATTGGTTGGGGAGTTCAGTTCACCAACCTGCTGAATTTAAGTTAACATGCATTTTTTTTTTATTTCTATGCAGAGAGACCATATGATAAATTAAATAAAGGTAGCTAGCTAACCCAATAATCTAGCCTTACAGTGTATATAATGTCACATTCCATATAATTTGAACTTAGGTATTTATAAGAAAATAGAGTAATTGTGTGTGTGTGTGTGTAACTGAATATTGAAAATTTTCAAATTTTCGTGATAAATATCCGAATGAAGGTCATGAAACAAATATGTAATATCTTCTTTTCTGTTTTTTAATGTGAAAAATAAATATTTAATTTTTTCAATGAACTAATATTCAATCTTATTTCTTAATCCACGTGAGAACACGAAAGGAGAGGGGAAAGTGGAAATAGTGAATGGGTGGGCTTCTAGAAGAACTTTACTTATAAAGCCCAGAGATTCCAGGGGTCCACCACAAACATGCAAGTCAAAAGCTCACCAACTCCTATCCTTCTGGGTTATGGAAGAATTGCTTATAGAAATAATTAACGACAACGATATATTTTTTCTTACAGGCATTTTTGTTATAATTTGTTCATTGTTTGTCATCTTCTATGACCTCTAGTTTTACTTGACTTTACACCAGAACTTTTTTCTTACATCATATGATATAACTTCGATTCCTCCTTTGAAAATTACAGAATATATTTTTCTGTATTTTTTAAATTCCTTATTGAGGGGAGGGCTGTTACATAACTTTTTTTGTGGAAAAAATCAATATTCAAATGTTAATGTGCTGTAAAGTTGAAGCGGTTCGCTCTATCACCCACTTATACACTAAGGCTCGGACGCATTTGATTGGATGTTTATCATTTTCTCATCTCTTTTGGTACCACGTGCAGCTAAGGAGTGAAAATAATAATGACTCGTGCTATGAGTCATATCTTTATCCTTATTTTAGTTTTATTTTGTAAGGTAAGGTACTGTTAAGGCATTATACGTTAACGATTTTCTCAATAATAGTAGAAACCATAGTTGTGGGACTAGTTCTTCCAACTAAATTCAACCCTTGTTAGAGTTGGCCTGTGAGTCATATTTCGAAATGCATTTACACTTGTTTCTTGGTTCTAATTCTGCCCATTGATTGCAGTTAACTCAATAAAAAAGAAGCTTGTATCTATAAGCATTTACAGTACTTGTTTCGTTGCATGCCCAAATTAAGAGTTCAGTTCTTGCATGGGTCTAACAAATCAATTAATGTCAAAAAAAAAAAAAAATTCTCAAATTTGTCAATTTCATCAATTCTGTTCATTGATGAAAATTCCAAAATCGCGTGAAATTAAGGAAAGTCTGGCCAGATGCTCTGCCGCTGAAAATTACAACAGTGGGACAGTTTGTGTCATACATATATATATATAAATGACCGGTGACCAGATTAAGGGAGTTGGTAAATTGAAATCTTAGGCCGTTAGCTGCTGGTTGGTAATGTCATGTCTTGTGTTTAGTGACGTATTCCATAGTCTATTTTCCAAAATCATGCATTTAATTTCGTTATTCTTAGGCAACAGTCCGTGCCTGAGCCAAACTATACCTGATGAAACTTAACGCACGTATTTCATTTCAATTACCAAAGATTTTACATTTGAAAACTATATATATGAAAAATATATATTAATTAGGGGCAGCTCGTAGCCGTAGCACTTTTGGTAAATTTCCAGTCTAGTAATAACTAATGAAATCTCCAAAAGTCTTTCATCACTGACGTACTATGTGTGTACGTTGATATATAGTGCACACTGTCATTAAATATATTACCATGAAAAAGATTAATAACTACCAATGATTGAGACGGTGTTCACCTCAAAACTTCAATGGAGAATTAAATTCCACTACATACATGGACAGATAACCAATAAAACATATATAATATAATATATATATATATATATATATATATATATATATATATATATATATATGTTTTCAGAATATTATGAAGTTGGCCAATAAGTGAGTCTATATGTATCTTAATTAATTTATACGGAAATGATTGTAAGTGATCCTGAAATTAATCCAGTAGACAGAAACAAGTGGCCACCCACTGTGCCTCATATTTTTGTATTTTCTGTTGGCAATGCAATAGTAGGATAGAGATTTGGGTTTTCAAACCTAAATCTCATGTTGTATTTTAATCATCAAAGGAGTTGCCATGCATGGCAGACAACACAAATGAGAACCAATAACTAAAGTTTCCAGGCAATAATTAATAAAAGCAGTGCAGCTGTGGCATTTCCATCTTCCTTGTAATATAATGGACAGCAATTAAACTTTGGAATTTTTATTGTTATTGTTAATATAAAATAACGTTAATTATTTAGAATTCACTAGAAAAATTAATCTTATTTAAAAATTTGTAGCACATATAGCCTATATAGAGATAAATTTTAAACTTTGTCCGCGCCTGTGTACGCACGAAAACACGTTTTTTGGGGCGAGTATTTTGGTTTGCAAGTTAAATGGGTTCATCGGAATGCGCACAAAAATATAATGGGCTATAGCTTTTAAAGGCCCATGGGTGTCCAACCATCTATTAAACATAAAGAGCCTGCAGATAAAATATCAGGAAAACCTACTTTTCACACGTGTATGGTAACCTAAGTGTGCGCTTTTCATAAAATTGTAAATTAAAAAAAAGAAGACAAAATTAAAGGAATATCGTGGCATCACCAACGGTTGGAGAAAGTGATCCATTCCAATGGAGGTCATTCTTATGATGCTTTCTGGAAATTATCTGATGTGAAATTATTACTCATTTTGTAATTTTTCTTATTGATTATATTGCAAGCCTGATAATAGTTAATAATAGGCACATGCAATGTTAAAGCCACAAAATAAAGGGCGTTGAAATTTGGAACATGCTACTAGCAGAGGCAGAAGCTTGGGCAGTTTACCCAACACGGAGAAAAAGAGTACATGAGAAAACTTCGACTTTCTATTGACTCGTAAAATGCTCTACAGAATCCTACTGTTTTGTACAACTGTTTAATGTTACATACAACATTTGAATTATCTCTATCCTTGAACGTAAAGCCCTTACAACAATCCCATCGTAGCCACAGCATAATATGTACAAAGCAGCCTTTTACCAGCAACCTAACGTATCACAACAGCTGTCAGCGGCAGATGCTTACATTGGATCAATCTGACTTGTCCCTTCCTCTTTTCCAATCCATCAACACTAGTTTTCTGGCCTTCTGTTGGCTGTCACAGGACTTATCCCCAACCCTCGAAGGCGGGGGCATCATAGAATGTTGCTTCAGGATGCTGGCAGTGGAATGTCTGTTTTCAACAACTGGATCCCTAACTGATTTGTTGGAGAATGATCTACTTGATTTTGACGTAGGCCATGTAGTTGGTCCTTTCTTTACATTATTAAAATGAACACTATCCTTACGGTCGACTATGGAAAGCCTTGGCTTCTTTGAGGGCGTTAAACTTCTGACCATGTGATCAGATCCAATCACTGATATTGGTGTTGAAAGCGTTTCATCAGTTTTATCGTTCGATTTAGGGTTGCGAGCTTTCATGGACTTGTGTGAAGTTTTCTTTTGCCACCTTACAATTCCACCTGGATTTTGCCTCGGTAAGTGGGTTGCAATGTCGTACAGAGTTTGTGCAGCAGCGAATAATCTTGGACAATGCCCATGTGTCACTGTCACAGAAAAATGAAAAAGTCAAGCAGGCGCGAGGGAGACAGCATTCCTACACTGATTGCAAATAAAATGAAGCTACTTAAAGAACAACAACGTCGCTCGTCTGGAAGTGTAACTGTCTGGCCTAACATATCCTCACAACCCTTGTTCACCAGCTTAAAAAAATTTACTACTGGGGACAAACATATTTCATGTATCATATGGAAACCATGTAAATGGAAGGTTCTATTGATTCTGAAGTTGCAGATTGTCAACAAAGACAAAGAAGAAACAGAGAAAAGGAAAACCAGTATGCATAAAAAGGGACTTCACAAGCACAAAAGATGTACTTGTACTAAATAGTATCATACCAGTTTTGTTATTATCCAACTGATCTTCAAATTCTGCATTTTCAGAAAAAAAGTAATCACATCAGATGCCTCCTTAGAGAGAGAGAGAAGGGAAGAAGAAAAAGGAGACAGAGTAAAAATTAAACATAAACTAACTCGTAGTTGCACCTCCAGAAACCTGGGAAGCTTTTGAACTTGTTGCAAGAGATGCTGAATCCCACTGACAGAAAGGAAGACTGGCACATAATGATGGGAAAACCTTATTGTCTGAACTACCAGCTGAAGGAACAAGGCTCTGATCATAACCATAAGAATCAAGGTTTGTGAAACAACCATGATCAATACCAGTAGAGCTAGCAATGACACCTATCCTTGCCCATTTACCTTGACATGTGCTTCTATTGGTCGATAACTTAACTGCATCAGAATTCGTTCTACAATGACCCCCAAAGGCATGTGACCATGGAAAGGCCGGCAAGCTTGGACGACGAGATATCTGCTTGCCCAGACGAATATCATTAATACTCTTTGAGGTAACAGCAGGCTTGGATGCTTCCATGAACAAAGACTCCAAATCCCAAGATGGAGGGAGTGCAATGCGCTCCAAGACATCCTTAGGTTGATATAATGGAAAGTCAAGCGGACTAGCAAGAGTTGCAGTTTCTCCACAAGAATCCTGGATGTCAAGTGATAGCAAAAACGAAAGCAAGTTATGCCAGTAACAGTTGACTATTAATGAAGGTAAACTAAGGCAATCTACAAAGCAAAAAATTTCTTTTTGGCGGGAAAGAAGCCACACATTATGGTGTAGGCTCTGCTTTTCATGGGGTGCTAAGATCAAATTTAAATCTAGAAAACAAGACTACATAAGCTTAAATTCTCTTAACACTAACCTTTTGACAAGACACGTCTGTTGGGCAAGGCTGACTTGTATCACCATTACCACCACTCTCTACAACAGAAAATGAACTTAAATGGCAAGCAGACATTTTCTTGTTGGAGGGGCTATCTGTGTCGGCCACATTTTGGGACTGAACACACTTTGGCATCTGAAGGATAGAGCAAGCTTTTCTCGCGGAGTCCAAAAGACTTTCATTCATATTTGATGCCTTCTTCCCTTTATCTTTGCTCAAGCTGGGATAGTCAAAAGTTCCCCTAAGGAGCTCATCCAATGTCGGTTCATTCACAAGCTTCGTGACATCATGAATATCATGCTTCAGACCATACAACCCTGGCAAAGCATTGAGGATTAATTTTTTCATAATGATGGGAGTTCAGTAAAAGATAAACTTCAATTAAATATTATGTCAATCATTCGAGAGACTGAGCACACATTTGGTTGCTTTTCAGTTGGAAAATCCAAATAGACCTGTTACTGATTTCAATAGATTGATCAACTTGAGTACATAAAACAAGGTCTTAGATGCATCATGCATTTCATACTTAGTTCTTCAAAAGATTGTATAATGTACATTTGCAAAACACAATAGTCAATTATGGGGTTTTTTCAACTTTCTGAATAGAGTAAGTAAACTGACTTTTTCAAACAACTTGACGCTACATTGCCAAAATCAGATTCCAAACAGGAGATTTATCATTTATACAAGAAAATAAAATCCATGAAGAAAGGGAAACAACAAAAGACATATCATCTATACAAGAGCAAAATTTGCCTTACATACCAAAAAAGTTGTTCCCTCCACAGGAAGAACTGAAGATTCTTGCACCCAACTTCATAGAGGATGAATCAAATTTAGCCTTAGCAGGAACTTTAAAGTTCCTCCTATCACCACGCTTGGTAGCACAACTCTTTTGCTTCGGCAAATGACTTTTCTCTATGGCAAAAGAGGTAAATAAAATAAAATTATATAAGAACTTATATATAGATAATGACCAACACGTTGTAAATTCCTCCTACCACAGAATTTTGTAGTCTTCCAGCTCTCTTTAGAAAGAGATTATAAGATCTTGAAAAGCATTTAAGTATCATTAAATAGGAAAATGACCAGTTTGAGGGCTTAAAATGAATGGACAGCAAGTATAACAGGGACCTACTCAAGCATCTTATTTCTTCAAAACAAGCAACATATCTAACGAAATCATAAGTTGAGGAAATACATGTATATATCATTAGCTTAAACAGATTGCAAGATATACCTAGAGAGCTATACTTTATATATTGTGATCCTGGCCTGTCAGAAATATCCTTTGAATCCTCAATTCCATTTAGGCTTGAGGAATCTTCTGACTGGGACATTCGTATCCTCTTTGAAGATGAACTATAATTCCTGTTAAGTTTTCCCGCTTTCCTTTGTGATGGCACACCTTCAAGCCTGGAAGTGAGACGATTTCTGCCCTTGCCATGCACATTTTTGGAAACCTCTTCATTCTGAATATGGTGCGGCTGACTAGAATTGTTACAGAGTTCAGTCTCTTGAAAATTGTCTTGTGACGGTAACTCCTTATCATTTTTCAAATTTGCAGCATCTGGTTCAACCAGATTGCATGGGTAACATCATGCAATTGAATATCCCAAAAGGCATGAGTCCAGGAACAAGCAACGATGAACATAAAAAGTGAAAAGATAATAAGTATGTCATAATTTGCAAAGAATGAGTTGAATTTTTTCTTGGAACTATTTCTAGAGCTTTTATACAAATTCGCACCTTATATGTTGAGCAAATAGACCATTAAGCATACATTTTAACCACTATACTAGCGGTCGTCTAGCCATATTACTGTTATTTATATAATGGGTTCTTCAAAATTGGAATTCATAAATTAGTAATAATAACTAGCCTGAATAATTGAGATAAATGTCCAGTGGAAATCAAAAGTCCTGTTTAGTGATCTCCTGAATACTTAATTAATATCTTACATGACACACATGAATACACCAGCTATCCACATAATAGATCAAATTATCCAATTAGCTGATAAGAACGCTGCCGAAGCTTTTTTTTTTTTTTTTAAAAAAAAAAAAGAAAAGGCAAAAAGAGAGAACTTTCAAGAATATCATGCATATATGAGAAGAGAACAATTATATAGCTTACTACCTTCACTATGAGGGGAGTTACAACACTCAATTGAACGGCTAACGAAAATTGAAACACGATCGGAGCCGCGACCCTCCGTCTCCTTGACTGTAACCCTAGCTCTAACAAAACCCTCCGATCCCATCAGTTTTGCTGGAGCTGCGACGTCTACAGGTAAGGGCAATCCCACGGCATCCATAACAGGCACCAAAAGCCCCTTTAACAACGCATGTCCGAAATTAGAAGGCGGGGACGGACATTTTCAGTGACTCAAAACAGTACGGTATAAATGATAAATAAGCAAGATGAGAGCATACAAATACACATGTGGAACAAATTGGGAATAGAAATTGAGTGGGATGAAATAAATTTATGGATACAAGTAGAGGGAAAGTGAAGCGTAATGGAGTGTTTGGTAGCTAAGAGCGTGTTGCGGCTATTGGAGGCGAAACGGGGTTCTCTAGGGCAAAAATTGGGAGGAAAGAGAGATATATATAGTTTTCGGGAAATGGCTATTTGTGTTTGGATACAGTTGGTCGGTGGGGAATATTCCGGTGAGTTGAGCATAGGCGTAAGCCACGACGCCTTTATTTTGTTTTTGAGGGTAATCTGTCTTTTCGAGTGCCATGACGTGGCATTATCCATAATCTAGGAAGTAATCTACTAATTTAGTGAGGTCAGCTCTTGTTTCATGAGAGGGAGTTCTGGAATGAGATATGCCAGAGTGTTTTGTTATTCTCTTCAGGTTTACCATGTTATCCTTCCTACCCAGTCGTAACGAATGGTCGAGTGTAGGGTAGTTACACTCCGACTGCGAGGTTTCATCCCATCATAAGGACCTTTTTTTAACAAAGTAAACATGACATGTGAACGTCCTATTTGACTCTTACAAATTAAAATTAAAATTAAAATAGTATCTTTAATTTAATTCATTTAAATCAGATAAAAATAAATAATTCATTTAAAATTTTAGCTATTGATCTCCACTTACGGGCGTATACATTCTTTTTTCTCTTTAATTTGGGGAATATATTCTACATTCCTGTAGGAGGGAATACTAAGATGTTGTTATAGAACAATAAAATGTGAAAATTTGAAACACTACAAAATAATGAACTATAATTCAAAACTTCAAGAGGAGAAACGCTTATTTTTAGTAATTAACTAGTGACGCTAGCAAAACTAATGGAGGTTACTTGTAGAAATCAGAAATTTTTGGAACAACAAATTTTAACATTATTTTTCGTCAGTGAATTGATTGACAAAAATTCTTAAAAACAATAAAATAAATAAATCATCGTACGTGGATGTAAAAAGCTCTAACTTGAAACATACTATGCAACATTCAAAAATATCTTATTTATGGTGGTAAAAAAATATGATTTATGATCTTTCGTTTATCATCGAAAATATTAAGCATTCCTAATGAGTTAAAGTGTAACTAGTAATAATTTAATTATTTATTTTATAAGATTTATATTTTTTTTATTTGGTAAAATTTAGATTTGAATCTTACTTTACTTTAGGACGGTTTTGCAATTCTGTAATTTAACAATCTTAAGTGATAATAATAATTACTCACTGGCTAATTGCGCAAAATACGATTTATTAGGGGCAGCTTTCGTAATTTAACAAAGAAAAAATTGAAAAAAGAAAGATAATCACTAACGTTGTAGAAAAGGCCGAAGACTTGAAGTTGTTGACCTGGCGATCCTTTGCACGTGCGAGGCCACGCTTGCTTCTAGGGCTCCTTTTATACAAGGGTTCCCCGCTGTCGTACAACTGTTGATTCCTCTTTAACTCCGTCTGTCAATTGCGAGCGGGAAACGGCCGCCACACAACGATCCATTCCATACTCGGTTAGTTTACATTTACATACATACTCTATTTGTTCCTACTATCTTCCACTTCCACCCCTCCCTTCCCCAATTTCTTCCTCTCTTTGCGGCTGCTGGAATCATGTATGTCTGCCGTTACAATTAACGTAAAGTAAGTCACTTTGATTCTCTCCGGGCTCACTGCTTCAACATAAAGCTTTCTGTGAGAATCAGATCTTTCTGTGCACTGATTCTGTGATAAAAGAGGGCTACGTAGGGTTCGAGTTTGTGAGGTTGAATTTTTTGAGGCATTTGATGGACGATAATTTGCTCGATGATATTATTCGGAGGCTTGTATCGGCAAAGAATGGCAGAACAACGAAGCAGGTGCAGCTTACAGAATCCGAAATCCGACAGCTATGTGTTGTGTCGAAGGAGATTTTTCTCAGTCAGCCCAATCTTCTTGAACTGGAAGCTCCTATAAAGATTTGTGGTAAAAACCAATACAGAAAACCCCACTCAAACTATGCTAATAATAGTAAATGAAGGGGGCAATACTATGCATACCACGATATTATTTACTTTCATTGAATGACCTTGTATGCTTCATATAGGGCTTTGATTAGTTTGAATGTAGGAGGAAACTAATTTGTGTCAATTTCGTCACTCTGTGTGTCTCTCTGATGTTTATTTACAAAAGATATCTATCATATTTTCTTCTGTGGCATATGGACTGATAAATAATAGCACTATTTCGGCGAGAGATAGGATATAGTGCGCAGCTAACAGTCTTTGCTGCTAAAGTATAGTCTCTCCGCTAATTGCCACCTGACTACAGATACATATTGCTTTTTCAGTTGTCTTCTCAACTCTC
Organism: Bauhinia variegata; assembly: GCA_022379115.2. Taxonomy (NCBI): domain Eukaryota; kingdom Viridiplantae; phylum Streptophyta; class Magnoliopsida; order Fabales; family Fabaceae; genus Bauhinia; species Bauhinia variegata. The sequence continues at coordinate 547,253 of CM039433.1, forward strand.
GTAGATAACAATAAGAAAGCAATTGGATTGAAGATAATTACCACTACATAATCCCTTGCAAAGTCAAGGTAGATGATTTTTGATAATACTTACAACAAATAAGAATCTTTAAAGCTTACAAGTTTCTAGAATTGCCAAAGCTTTTAGTATGCTACTAGGTTTAGTGGTGACTATTATAAATCTAGTGCCTTTAGTTCTTCAATACCTCATTGAAAAAGAAAAATTGGATCTTGAATTGGCTTTGGGCTTTCAGGTACTGACAAGTTTTCTGTCTAGTGTTGTGCTTAAGTAGCTAGAAGAATAGAACCTTGAAGTCTATTCGTAATGTTTATTCTATTAGTCACCCCTTGATAGTCATTTTGTCTTTGAGAAATATTGTGTATGTAAAGGTCCTTCCTATATATGGAAAATCTGATTTTGCTTTACTGTACTTGTTGACGTTTTCTGTTCTGATTAATTTTAGTTGCTTTTCAGCTGCTGTGGCCTGATTCTTTAACTTATTTTCTTCACTTGAGAGTTGTCACTACTAAGGAGCTCTTACACTATTAACAGATTAGCAGTGTCATAATCTTATTTTACCATTGGAGAGCCTGAGAGTATATGTCAAAGTGTACATGACTTAGTGTATAGTCTTACATAATTCTGTCTTGTATGTATGCACCTAAGTGTTAATTAGCACTATCCCCTATGATAAGTAAAAGGTATCTGAGAAGCTGAAAACAGAACTTTGAAAGAGGTCTTATGCATTGACCATTTTGGTACATTAACCATATCGGTTTATGCATTGCGTTTGCAGGAGATGTCCACGGTCAATTTTCAGATCTTTTAAGGTTGTTTGAGTATGGGGGATACCCACCAGAAGCTAATTATTTATTTCTTGGAGATTATGTTGATCGTGGCAAACAAAGCATAGAGACTATATGTTTACTCCTTGCATACAAGATCAAGTACAAGGAGAACTTCTTTCTTCTTAGGGGCAACCACGAATGTGCTTCCATCAATCGAATATATGGTTTTTATGATGAGTGCAAGAGGAGATTTAATGTTCGTACCTGGAAGACTTTTACTGAGTGCTTTAACTGCCTGCCTGTTGCTGCTCTTATTGATGAGAAGATCCTTTGCATGCACGGTGGACTCTCTCCTGAGCTCAAAAACTTGGATCAGATAAGGAATATTGCTCGCCCTGTTGATGTGCCAGATCAGGGCCTTCTTTGTGACCTGCTATGGGCTGATCCTGATAAGGACCTCGATGGGTGGGGAGAAAATGACCGAGGTGTGTCATATACCTTTGGGGCTGACAAGGTTGTAGAGTTTCTTGAGAAACATGATCTTGACCTGATTTGCAGAGCTCACCAGGTAATGAAACCACTGAATTGGGGCATTTGTATTCACTGGTGCAATTATGCAGATTTTAAAGATTTTATGACTCCTAGATTGGAAATTTGTCCTTTTATGATTGCCATCAGTATCTTCCGTGAAAAATTTATTTTATATACTATATATGAAAGTATGGATGAACAGAACTTTGTTGAAAATGAATTACTTTGTTTCTCTTGTTTACTTAAGCCCTAAAACTATAAATGCATCAAATTTTACAACAAACAATTAAGATTAAGACCAGTCACACTTTTTCAATATGTGAAAGTAAAATTCTCAATGAAGCCTTAGTTTTCGTTTTAGACTAAAAGTCTGGTTAATTTAATTAGTGAAACTATTCAGTTATAAACTTTACAAGATGAGTGATGAAAAATTAGATGGATGATGATTGCAAAGACAGACGTATAAAGATGAAGATATAGAAACTCTGCTATAAAATTTGATGTTTCATTCTTGCACATAATATTAAATTATCAAAGATTTGCATGTGTGTTGCAAAAAATTATGGACTCACGTGTGCAAACTCACATGTATGTGCATTGGCATGTGTAATAGTCCGTAGTATGTTAGAATCATTAGTTGAGGTAATTGTATCTTAATTTGCAACTTGAATTTTGATGTTTGGTTTGCTATGATGATACAGGATAGTGTGTATGTTTGGGTGTACATGTGGTTGAACTGTAAACTATTTTGTAGTTTAAGACGTTCCATGTTACTTTACCTGCATTTTGTCACTCTAAAGATATCTAGGTTGAGGCTAAGGTATCTTGTGGTTGTTTATCTATTGCTTCAAGTGTGCTGTTTGGCTGTTGTATGGTGACTCTGTCAGGATTCTTAGTCTGCTCCATGTTTTGCTTCCCCTATTTGCTGCTTACCCCTTTGTCTCTCAGATTTTTCATGTTATGGCTTCTTGTATGCCCAAGAGTCTGTTCAGGAGTAGTTATTAGCTTAGTTCACTTTTCTTCCTGGATTTGGTTTTTTGCTTAATATATCATCTGTGTCCATTAAGTTAATGAATTATCTAATCTTTATCAGTCTTTATGTATTAATTTACTTTTCTCCTGGTTAGTGGCTCTTTAAATTAGTGTTGAATTCTGATGTTTTTGCTAAACTTTATCTGTTGCATATCAGGTAGTGGAAGATGGCTATGAGTTTTTTGCAAAGCGGCAGCTGGTGACCATATTCTCTGCACCAAATTATTGTGGCGAGTTTGATAATGCGGGTGCTATGATGAGTGTGGATGACACCTTGACGTGCTCTTTCCAGATTCTTAAATCTTCTGAGAAGAAAGGGAAAACTGGATTTGGTAACAGCATGTTGAGACCAGGAACTCCACCCCATAAGGTAAAATGAAATGGGATATTATTTTTTTGCATGCATGCAGTTATTTATTTGTGCGTTTGTTCATGTGAGTATGTAATTGGGTGTATGCATGGGTATGTTTGAAATTTGAATGCTAACTAGAAACACACCGTTCTAGGTATAATGGAGGCATGCAAAACTAACAATACTTTTGGTAATATTTTACTGATCATAAGTTATATAACTGTTTTAGAAACACAATGTGGTAAATTCTTTCAGATACGAGTCAATGCTATCGGGCTTATTAAGTCCGTGGTAGCAATTTTGCATGGCAGCCTTATGTGGTCATAAATAACTCGATTACCTAAAATGAAATAATAGTAAAAATTAGTATAGCAAATAAAATATAAATGAATCGCATACGCAAACAAACACAAAATGTATATATTTGAAACATACAGCTGTGGCTTCTGCAGTTTATCTCTTCATTAGCTTTGTCTTATAGTTTATTTTATTATATTTTAGTGTATCCCAGCATATCTTAACATCCATACGTGAATTATTTGAAAAGCTTACAAAGTTCGTCTGCTGCCCGCTTGCATCAAATGCAGATCATGTGCTCCATCTATTATCTGAATTAAAGAGTACTAACCATCTTCACCCTTTTTCTCAGGGTGGGAACGGTTAATTGATACAATGAAGCTGTAACTTACTGGTTTGGCGAGCGTGAAGTCTTCCATTCTCCATATTGCGTGAAAGACAAATCATTTTCTACTGCCTGGCAGTATTCACAAGATTTGATGTATGATGTCTTCCTTCCTTGGCATTAAAACCGAAACTACAGTCAAGGGATAAAGCACTTGAATTGTGTGTTTGATCCCTCCGCCTCCTCCTCCCCACCTTCAAAAAAGAGTCCTTCCTGTGTTGTGTTTAGCTCCTTTTAATGTAAAATGAATGTCAAAACTTAAATAGCATCTAGACTTGCATAGCTTACCATCTCCTTGCAAGAATTCCATTTTTATAATTGCATCAGCTTGAGATGCAGTGCTGCTCCATTTTCTCACACAAAATTTTTTTGGAAACAAACGTCCAAAAGATGCTATCTTCCTCATTATTTATTTATCTTTTAATTTAATTATTTGTTGATGTGACATAGGTACAGCCAAGAGAGTTGATTAGCATCATTCGCCTAGGGATAAATTGCAGCTAATTAGGGAATTCTAAAAGGTGAAACTGAGATTTCCATAAAGGAATTTTGCCATGCTCTCGTGCTCTAACTAGAGTTGAAGCCTTACTCAGTCTTCTCCAGAAATTGATATTTGTATCTAGTTCGATGCTGAACAACGGGAGATGCCAGGTGTTTAAATAGACCTATAAGATAACTGACCTTATCTCTCACATGGAAATTCGAGTTGGTTATCCAATTTCGTACCGTTATCGATTTTAAAACTAGGATATCTGCAGGCTTATGCTCGGAGGTACAGCAGGTAGAAACCTCCGTGTCCACCACTGTGCAAGAGGGTGCAACCACTTCAAAGATGAATCATCCCTTTTTTTTTTTGGTAAAAATAATGTTAGAGGAAGGGTATGGGCTCAAAAAACACTAACAAAATATTTATATTTACCATACTTCAAAAAAAAAAAAAAATGAAGGCTCGACAGACTTATCGTGTACACGAAAACATATTTTATTCTACTTGATCAACTTCTTATGGATAATATCTTTTTTGTCAAATCTTAAAAAAAAAAAAAAATGGAAGCTAATAAATCATTGTTTGATCTTAAATGACACTCTTAGACGATTCTAAATAATTGTTCTCTAAATAATAAGAAAGTATAACAACCCCTTCGTCTTCGTCATGTTAAAAGACATGCCATATCTGGCCACGTTAGATCTTTTTCCACCTATTTTGCAGATTCCTTGGTTATGTGAGGGTGGCAATTTTTAGAATTTAGATTTTTTGAGTTCTTATAGAGAAAGTTACACTTAATTTTTAGTAAAACGAGGATAATTAATTGTTATGTATTGATAATCAATTTTTTTAAAAAATAAATTCACGTAAAACTGGGTTTTGCATCTTCGGAGTTTTACTGTTTGGTTTTAAGATTAGACATTTATAATTATTTTATCTGATAAAAATATATTTAGGGTTTTGAGGCTTTCAAAAATTTATGTTTTTTAAAAGTATACTATGTGTACATACATCAGTTGGACAAAATCTTATCGCCGAAAGAAACAAGGGCTATGCAACTACATCATGACTTTCTTTCCATAAAGTTAAAAATCCGAATCCCAATTTTTGATTTTTAAGTCCAGTCTGTTTGTTCTTTTTCTCTTTTTGCTGGATAATCCGGTCTATTTTTTGACTGTTTCAGACTGTAACAAAGTCAAACAGATTTTTTTATTACAAACAAAAAACAGCCACAATAGAGTCATTTAAGATTTAAGTAAGAAAAAAGTTAGAGATTGAAAAGTCAAGATTTAAAATAATTAAACTATATAAATATGAAATTGAAATATATAATAACTAATTGACTTATGGTATAATCCTAAACAAAAATAGAAAGGATCACCGCGTCATCCCTCCTTGCGCCCTTATTTAAATAAATTTGTTAACGACCCATTTAATTAGCTAGTGACACATTAACTCGTACAATCCATTCAGTTTTTTGGATTTATTTTGGACCAGATTTTAATTTTACCAGTCACACTCCTTTTTTACGAAATGACGCCTGTTGCTCCATGCATGCTTTTATTTTGGGATCATGAACTCTTTTTTTCCCCGAAGAAGGAAAGACAAGGGAGTAGGAATGTACATTTCTACAATTCTATTTATACTACGAAGTAGTCCCACCCAGAAGGGAGGTCAGCGTGCAAAGAGCAAAGAAAGGCCCGCCCTACCGGAATGACTGGCACGATGTTGCAGCAGCCCACGGCGACCCAGGCGTTTGCTGGATTAAACATTGGAATCGGAAACCAATTATCGCCATCTTTGCTTAACTCATATCGAATCAACGCCGTCGCCGAGCGATTATCTTCGCATGTTCAACCTGGCTACCGAGGCGATTCCGTTGAGTTCTTCAACCTCTGCCTCTCGCTCGCCAGGTATCTCCCTGTTTTTGTGTTGCTACATTTCTTATCCGGCTACATTTTGATTTTTTTTTTTTTTTTTTGGCTTCTTATAGCCTCTTTTGAGGCTTTAGATTAAGCCAGTAATTGATGAGGAATGAACTTATATTTAGCTGAGGAACTGCTACATTTTATTGCTATGAGGAGGTTATATTATTGTTTTTAGGTCTTAAATGAAATTTTAAGTGATTGGATGCTGAAATTTCGTGTTCGTAGATGTAAATTAATACAGTATTGATTATAATTCTCTCTGATTTGCATGAAGTACATCAGTTAAAATTTCCCAACTGTTTTCACAAATCTTCTGTATCTGACTAGATTTGCATTGACATACAGAGGCATTGATTATTCAATTTCCAATAATGAAGTTCCAAGGAAAGCTCAGGATTTACCTGTATTGTTGAAGCAGGTGATTTCTGTCATACCATAAGGATAACTTCTTTCTTCATTCTTTTGACTTGAGGGGGTGGGGTAAGGGGACAGTGAGAAACACGTCTGACATATTTATGTAGTTGTTGTGCATGTAGAGTTTGAAGCCATCAAATGATATTTACTTTTCCTTTTCCTTTTCCATGCAGATATGTCAACGAAAGAATGATGCCTTCTTGCAAGCAGCGATCATGGTTCTGATAATATCTGTAAAGGTTAAATTCTTCTTATTATGTGCGTTTATCTGTTCTTGCTATTAATGACTTTCTGATTTTCCATTAGTTATTGTTGCTTACGAGCTATGAAGCGGGTTGAGTTTGACCAGCAAAAGAGTAAGTGAATAGGAGAGATTGGGCCCATTCTCATGCTTAATTCTATAAAAGATAAATAATTGAGGTCAAAATGTACTTACCTGCGTAAATGCGCTATTATTTATGGTAAGTCTTTTGAGGTCAAAGTGGTCATTTTACACTGGCTTTGGGTGCACACTCTCGGCTATGGGCTGGATTCTGATTTGCCACATGTCCAGATATAATAGTTATGAAAATTTTGTCTGCTTATTAATATTTGTGAATTTTTGGGAAGAAGAAGAAGTAATCAGTCTTCTGTAGCCAGGAAAACTACTTGATGTTGGCTACAGGAGAGCCTATTGTCAATGTTCAAGAACTGTAATTTGTTTATACTAAAAATTTGATGAAGATCACATAAATCCCTAATTGCTTATTTGCTTTTCAGTTCTAGAACCTTATGTTCTTTCTGTATTTTATATATAGTTAAACTTTGGTCCTATATCATCATGGCCCAATGCAGGTTATTTAGATGTAGAATATCTTTTCTTTGTTTGGTATTAAACTCATCATTAAGTTTACGCACCATAACTTTTATGGTGATAGAATATCTTTTATTTAGTCGGCAATTTCCCATTAACACTATTTGTGGTGATAGAATGCCTGCAAAGTTGGATGGTTCAAAAAGAAAGAGACCGAAGAACTTTTTACTATTGCTAATGAGGTTTGCTCGTATGTTGTTGCCTTGTATCATCTGGCCTGTTGTCATCTGGTTGTTTCTAATGTCATTTCTTAATGTAGATAGTAAAGAGCTACTACAGCATGGGGGATGTCAATGCAGGACATAGTTATTGCAATACCACAATCTCAATAATCATGCAGAGGTTGGGACCTTCATCATGCCTCTGCATAGCTTCTCCAGCAATTTTTTTTTTATTATGTATCATAATGATAACCTTTTACTTTGTGTTAAAGCCAAGCGAGCTCATTGGAAATGATGAGTGAATTTAAGTAGAAGGTTAACTTTAGTTCTTTACTGAAGTCTGTCATTTGTTTCTTCTTTGTGTGTGTGTGTGTGTGTGTTGAGAAGAGAGCGTTTGACATGGGGTATGCTTATGGTCAGTGTTCTATTTTAAGTTGGATAATAATTTTAGATCTTGGTTGGACCACTCAAATAACGATATGCTAATCCACTGTGTATGTCTTTGCAGGTTCTATCCACGGTTAAAAATGGGGCAGATACTTGCTTCACTTAAAGTCAATGTAGTTCCCTGGGCCTTGTCGAATCTACTCTTCTGTTTTGTGGAGAATACATTTTATTTTTCCTTTATCAAAAAAGTTTCCTATCATTTTTCCTTCAATGCAGCCAGGATTTGGAGCTTTTGCTGTTGATTTCCAGATTTCCAAGAATACATTGCATTCTCCACAAGATAAAATTGTAAGGATCTCTTGAATTATCTGTTTTTTTGTTACAATGGTACCATTGGCGACAATGTCTTAAAATTATCATTTCTTTCTATATATCATGATTGATTTTCAGATTTTCATTTTAATATTTTAATTGAATTAACTGTGGATTTATTCAGTGAATTCCAATCTTTTTGCAATGAAATTGTTGCAAATCTGAAGCTGTACATTCTATCTTTGGATGGAGAATATGTCATGGTTCTTCCATTCAAATTCTGTCATATCATGCCTGATTTATGGTTAATTTTAAAATTTTTCAAATATGCCAGATTGATCATCACGTGTTTTAAATCTTCCAATCAGGACATAACATGGGTCTTATCATAGTTGAGCTAGGTTCTGATTGCTGGATCGTATTTCGTACCTAACCTTATTATGCCCCTACTATCACATTTGTGCATATACATGTTGGGCTTCACGTGTTTTTTTGTGTCTGCTTGAAAATATCCGCATTGGCACCTCCACCTTTTCTATCAAATTTCAGTTATTGGATGGTCTACTTCTCGTGTAGAACTGTAATAATTCAAAGAACGCAAAATCAATGATGTATTATTTGATGTTGGGCTGGGCAACCTGGTTCTATAGAAATATTTTAGGCACACTCTCTTTTAAGCTTTAGCTGTCAGTTTATAGATTTTTCATTTTCTGTGTACAATATGTTTTACGATTAATTTTCCTTTATTTCAGTTGTTTGAATTGTTCTTTGCTTGTGTGTATATTTTTCCTTATCTTAATTATTGATGTTTTCTACATCTAATTTTTAATCAAATATTTCCACATGCAGCGGTTATTGGTGGCTCAAACAGATAACATAGAGACATCTGCATGCATCATTAGTCCTCAGCAAGCCAAGTATGATTTCTCTTTTCCTTTTTTTTTTTTTGTTTACTTCAACTGTTTTGAGATGCTTTATGTGAGGCTGATCAGGATTTGTCTTATCTCTTACAGCTTTCTCCTCAATGGAAAGGGAGTAGACAGAAGGACTAACGTTCTAATGGTTTGTTCGTATATTTTCATAAATTATTCAAAAACATTTAATGTAGACTGTTTTCATGGCCCTGACATTACTTCCTTATGTATGTTATTTGTTTCGTAGGATACTGGACCACAACTGCCTACAGTAGTGACTAATATGCTTAAATATGGAACCAATCTTCTGCAAGCTGTGGGTCAGTTTAATGGTGAGAATACGCAAATGTCACATTTTTTACCATCCTGGATTTTGTTTCATGTTTTTGATTGTCACTGTTATCACTGTGAAGGTCATTATGTTATAGTTGTTGCCTTTATGGGTGTGACAACTTCACCTGTGAATCCAGTACTTCCAGTCTATGTTCAGCCTGCTGTAACCTCAGTTGATTCAGGTATACTGAGATAGTAAGGACCGACAGTATAATATATATCACTGCTGCTTCATTTTTTTTTCCCTTAGTGATTCCCTGCTTTGCAACTCACTGTTTTTTATCTGCCATTAGGTTGGATGTCATTATTCATTCTTTCCTTTTTGTTTCTAATAATTAGATTCGGATATTATTGAGGGCCCATCGCGAATTTCACTTAATTGCCCTATAAGGTATGTTGTGATCTCTGGTTAAGGCTTTGATATTTTTCTTTCTTGTTTAAATATCATTTTCATAGATAGTGCATTTTGCTTTGAAACCCATTTTAGTCTCTGTAGAACTTATCTTTAGAATATATTGCCGGGACCTTTTTTTTTTTTTGCTGGTGGTTGTACCTTATAGGAGGTTGTACCTTATAGGACTTGGTAAACTCTGAGGAATGACATAATTATTTATATATAATTTGTTTTGCACCAAGCAGCTTAAGCTTTTTGGATGGTTTATTCCTCTGAACACGCTTAGTAACGTTAACGGATTTTTTTATTTCTTATGCATCTTTCCTGATGTATATAGTTCTTCCTGCTTTATATGAGTTTATGGGCCTTTTCCTCCCTCTACTTGTTTGATAAATACTAGACCCTATGTACTCAAACAATGTTAGTTGAACACATGCCCTTTTAACTATCTCATTTTAACCAACATCATTGGACAGCCATAGTAATTTTGGCATTAGCACCCATCTTTAGGCAGTGCTTTGTTTCTATAGGATGTAAAGTTGTTTTTGTTTGGCTTCTGTGATGTTTATTTTGTAGCCCATTCTTTCCTTCTTGTGATGTAGTTTGTAACTCCACAGAAGTTATACTAATGGTTTGTTGATTTTCTAGTGAATGAAAGCTGATCTTCTTTCTTGTGTTTCATATTTATCAAACAGCTTTTCACGTATCAAGACTCCTGTTAAAGGACGTTCATGCAAACATCTCCAGGTCAATGCTTGATATTTATTGTATGTATGTATAAAGTATTTTGAATTTGTAATTCTTGCCGTCCTTTGCTTAGAAGTGATGACAAGAGAAAGTTGCATCTGTCTATATACATTGTGTTTGCTTGTAATCAGCATTAATGTGTAATTAGAACCTAGTTATAACAATATGGAAACTGCTGATCCCCTTCTGCCTGTGCAGCTGGCATCTGTTTTCCTGTTATGCTCATGCTTTGCTCAATTCAATGTCTAAAATAATAGAATCTGCTTTGTAAAACGTCTATGCTGCTATTCATGGGCTAACATGATTCTATGCTCGTTCTCTCTGTTCTGTGTTTTTTCTATTAACTTATTTTTTATGTTCTATTTCTGCAGTGTTTCGATTTTGATAACTTCATTGATATAAATTCAAGGAGGCCATCTTGGCGCTGCCCTCACTGTAATCAGTATGTCTGCTATACGGATATTTGTCTTGATCGAAATATGGTTGAGGCAAGTAGATTTAAATCCATAATGTTTTTATTAGTTTACCTTTTCTACTATCCTCTCTCCCCAAGGGAAAAAAAGGAGCGAGGGAGAACAGATGTAAACATCTCAATCATTTTTAATGCAGGTTCTCAAAGATGTTGGCGACAATGTCATGGAAGTGATTATCCGTGCTGATGGATCATGGAAGGCGGTTTTGGAAAATGATCAGAATGTAGACAAGACACAAAATAAGGTCCTCGATTATGAAAATGAACATGTTGAGCAGGAAGAGCCTACTTGCTCCCCCAGCGCCGTTCCTGATGTTCTAGACCTCACTAATGATGATGATCAGATGGAGATAATAAACGTTAATGAAACTGAAGATAGAAAACCTCGCCAGGTAGATCTTAGGCAATCCGATGTGGTGAATTCAACTTCCTTAAGTGTAAACTCTGCGGGGGTTAATCAAAATGTTGCTGCTCAAGTAGAAGATGACTTTTGGCCTGGAATCTACTTAACCCATAGTAGTTCAGATACCCCAAGGATTGGTGGCATCTTGGAGCATCCTGTTTTGACTCGTGCATTTTCTCCAGTATTTAACCAAGAAGCTCAGGGTCATGGCAATGCTCTTGCGACAAACTCTGCTATGCAAAATCAGCTTTCTGTACCAAATAATCTTCCGCCACAACAGCTCAGTTATGTGAATTCAGCTGTCAACGAGTATGGGAGATCAGCTCCAATACCAAGGCATGCTGTCAGAGATCCCACAGTACTAGAGGCCCTTCAGGCTCTCCCAGTGCAATCTCCGATTACAGGGCCACAACAAAGATCAAGAACTAGTTTTAATTCCGTGTTACCCAGTAGTTCCTCCGTTACTCCTGTTTCTTTTTCCAACCCAGCCACTGTAGATGGTTTAAATGCCATACTGAGCGATACAGAAAGACAGCAGCTCTTCAGTCGACCCTCAATGAGCCTGCCTCAGGTCTCAGGTGTTGCTTCATCTGCATTGCAAAATCAATCAACACAGGTTGAATTTATTCAGTTTCCGTACTATTCTTCCTTATATTATCTTGATCATTTTGCTTGCTCTTGAATCTTTTTTAATCCCCACCTCAAATGGCAATATGTTGCTCTCTTTTTCGTTGGTACTTAATTTTCTTTTGTTACTGACATATTGTAGTTTTCCTTAGGAGAGGTAGTAAAAAGACCAGCAAATTTCACTTATACAACATAAAAGTTGAATGCACTAAAACTGTGCAAAGAACTCATTTTAGTAACAGTGATGTTAGATATCATTATGATACAGGTACCAACTTTTATTTTGATAGGGGGACTCGTACATATAATTATGCACTAGAGCAGGTTATTTAATTGTTAATAATTTACTTTGTATCTCAATTGTTATTCATTCCTATATCTATCTATCTATTTCTCTTTTATAATTGTTGGTAAGGTTTTTTTAATATGCACATCTGTAAATAGTTGATACTTGGCAATGCTAAATTGCACTAACTATTTGTTTAATCAGTTTCTCTTCCATACTTTACGCAGAGGTAATTCCGTGTAATTACTTTGCAAGGCTTTCCATGGGAGTAATTCCGTGTTTTTGTAAAAATGGGTAGTTCTAGTTGTAATTAATGTAGTTATAACTTTTACTTAATCATGCTCTGAATCAGAATAATCAGAAGAACCACATTTTGATGCGTTAGTTTGTGCTTTGGGGCTCATTTCATATTTCTCCCTCTCATTGAACCCAGATCCGGGTCTCACAGAATGTCAATGGTTCAGCACCAAGTCAATTGCCAAATTCATACCGATCTGGGTTATTAACGGAACTGCGAAATCCACATCTGCAGCAAGCTCTTAACCCAAGGACATCCCAACCAGTGGTTCAGTCTTCAAGCAACACTCGAGCACATACAAATCCCCAGCGGTCCCATGTTCTGCAAGGTGGTATTGGTCGGGCAGCGGGAACTAATGCAAGTAGTCAACAAGCGAGGGTTATGGCTGCTGCCAGACATCATCCATCCATTGGCACACCAGTTCAAACTCAAACATCTAGAACAGGCACATCGTTTCCTGCTAACAGTTTTCGGGGACTAGCAGCAGAGCAGAGAAGAGATGAAAATATCGGAGGAACAACACCAGAGTCAGTTTCTAGGTCTGGTAATAATTTATTTGACTCTCAAGCAGCAGGACGAATGCGTGGAAGTCTTTTAGGTCGGTCATGTCCCGCTGGTGTTGAACAGTTAATAATTGGACCAACGCAACCAGTGCAGAATACAAGACCACAAGGTTCTCCACAACTGCAACCTCCAACTGGTGATTCTCTTTCACCCCAAATTCAGGCACTCATTGCCAACAATAAGAATGCTCATGATCCTACTCAAAACACATAATGCTCATCATCATTGCAAGATCAATTTCTTCTAATGCAAGGTTGTGCATAATAAAGTTATCTGCTGTGTTTGGACTTTTTCAGGACTTGATTGTTTTATAGTTATAATTATGGCGTCAAAATTCAAAACCGCATAAAACTCGGGCACTGTCATTATATTCGGCATTGTATGTCAGTACATACTAGCCATTTATATTTATAGCACAATAAAATAAAATACACCACAACAAAGACCAATCAAGTCATTCTCTACTTGACACCTTAACTTGCGGGTGTAAAAACAAAGGGATCAGAGAAATTTCTTTCCCTGACTTTTTGAGAGGTAAACGGCTTAAAGAGATTTATAGGATTAAATGAACATAAACTCTTGGCAATCACAAATTACTTATCTGGCGATACTCCCATTCTTCATTTGCATATCGTCTGGAAGTGGGGGACTTCCTTCCATCTTCGTTTGATCCCACTTCTTTCCATTCCATTGACACTTGACAGCGCAGTTCAGTTCCTTCTGACTCCAACTGCAAAGTAGCGCCAAGTCCAAGAAGGAAAAGCAACCAACAAAATAAGTTAATAGTTACATATAAAATTAAGTAGAATTAATGGAAATAAGACTGCATTTTTTGAATTCTAAAATGAACGCTAAGCAAGCGGATAATGAAAATCTCAATATTTGCTCTTGCTCATTGCTCTCCTCGTGTCCTCAAACGCATTCTGGAGTCTGTTAAAAGCAGCATCACCATCTAGCTATTCTTGCAAGATTAAGCAGCACAAACGTGTTTACACCATATTCCCTATTCGGAAACCTAATAAACGAGTCTTTGTATCAAAATTTTAAAATTTTTATGCACTGACGAGAAATTGAAAAATAAGTATACCGCTCATTCTATTTGTGGACAACTACAATACCTCAACACGCATATTAACATGATAATTAAATATAATCATCTAGATTATAATAACAGGTAGATTTTAGGTAATGTTTGGTTTAGGGAAAGTTTATAGGAAATTCACTAATGAAATAACTTGTCCATATTTATTATAATACATGAAAATTTTCTTTAATATATCAAGTTTGTTGGAAAACCAAAACGTAAAATATTTTAATTTTATGAATTTAGTTATAATTTTACAAATTTCTACCTAATAAGTGGGTATTCATATTTTATAGGAAAAATTATAAAATTAAATATAATTTATGATAAATTTATTTTTACCAAAAATAATTAATTGATAACTTATTAAATAATTTCACGTACATTTTATACAAAGAAAAAAATCTTTTTTTTTTTTGTTGAATAAACATGTCGATTTTAGGGAAACTTTAACATTAAATTATTGGACAAGTCAATCCGAATAGATTTTATACTTCTCTTCTCCAGTCGAGCTAAACAATTATATTTTAATAATTTTTTTATTTTATTTTATCATCATCATAATAATAATAATAATTATTATTATTATTATTATTTTTAAAAAAATGGTAGGTCTTCTTCAGTGTTCAGTCTGTGTTGTCCTTCCACTGTCGTCCGAAGCCTCCGATTCTTAAATCGAGAGAAAAGAGAAACTTGCTCGTGATTTGGTTTATCAGATTTTTTAATGTAATCCTAGTTTCTCTGAAATATGAAGTGCCGATCTGTGGCGTGTATATGGTCCGGCACGCCTCCACCTCACAGAGTTACCGCCGCTGCTGTTTTGGGTCAACCGCCAGCGTTCTACACTGGTGGATCTGATGGCTCCATCATCTGGTGGAACCTATCAGGCAACAGTTCCTGCCCGGTATTTTGATATGTTCCCACAATTCGGCTCTTTTTTTTTAATCAATAAATGATTATCTCGAATATTTGCTCATATGTTTCAGACGCTACATGATTAACGCCTCTACCGCAAGTTGAACGGTTTTCAAATGTCCGAGTTACTGAAAGAATACTTAATTTTTTTACCTTTTGTATTTATGTGATTATATGATAGGAACTTTATTTTGCAGGATGTTAAACCAGTTGGCATGTTGTGTGGTCATGCAGCACCCATCACTGATCTTGGTATTTGTAGTCCCATCACGACAGAAGAAAATGTAGGCCATGCAAACAATTTAATGGTGAAATCTACGTCAAGCAATTTTAATGCATTAATAAGCGCATGTGCGGATGGTTTTTTGTGTGTTTGGAGTCAAAGCAGTCGGCATTGTCGATGCAGGAGGAAATTGCCGCCTTGGGTGGGCAGTCCATGCATGATTCGAACTTTGCCTTCAAGGGAAAGATATGTATGCATTGGATGTTCTTTCATGGACACTGCCCATTTATCTGATTACTACTCAATGGAAGGAAATGAAGGCTTAATGGATAGAGAAACGCAGCCCAGGAAGCCCCGAAAATGCACTATCGTTATTGTTGACACATATTCACTTACCATTACGCAAACCGTATTTCACGGAAATCTTTCTATTGGTTCAATGAAGTTTATGACTGTAGTTTCAGCTGATAATGATAAAGAGAGGCACTCCGTAATTCTGGTTGATTCAGTTGGTAAGCAACAAATGATTTCAATATCTACGGAGCCGCATGATAGTGGAGAAAGCTCGACGAGTTTGCATAAAGATACAACTCAGTTGGAAAATGCTCTTTGTGACGAGGGATTGAGTGGGGTGCGACAAATTATTTCAATCACGACCCACGGGAACATTGTTGCTTTCCTCTTTAAAGACCACTGCATATTTAGTTTATTGTCTAATGATACTAAAATTGGAGAGGTTTCTTTTGTGGACAATCTCTTACGTTCTGATGGGCACTCTACCCAAGCACATGTTATGGGGGGAATGTTTCTTGAAAACGATGATATGAAGAATATGCTGAATCCCCATGACTGCAGTGACTTTGTTGCAGAATATTTTATTGTGTGGAACAGTAGAGGTTCTGCAATAGTCTTTAAAATGTCATATCAGAATGAAGTTTTTCAATGTGAGCCGTATTCTGAGATTCCTTCTACTAGTTGTTGGCCTGATGCGAGATTTTCTATTTTTTTCCTTCAAGTGTATGATTATCTGCTCCGCATTGCGTCAGTTTGCTTTCATTGTGAGGAACCTTTACTATGGAGACCCCATGTTACTATTTGGTCACTATCTCATTTTGAAGGTGAACCAGATAAATTGTACCGTCGGTGCAGAATCCTTGGAGAAGTTGTTTCTTTCACCGACTGGCTTGAGAAGCCTACTCAGCACAAAGGATCAAGTTCTCCAGAGACAAATTTAACTTCTAGTTTAATTTCGACTTCAGAAGGCATAAACGATATAGATGTCAGGAACATAAATGACTACAATGCTTACAAGGCACGGATTGTTTCTTCTTCCATGATTATCTCCGAGAACCTTTTTACTCCATACGCTGTTGTATATGGTTTTCTAAGTGGGGAAATAGAGTTTTTAAAATTTGATTTGTTTCAATCTCTCTGCTTTGATGATGAAAGTTCCAATTCCGAGGAAAAATCTAATGTTCGCAAACAGTATTTCTTGGGGCATACGGGCGCTATACTTTGTTTGGCAGCACATCAAATGGTGGGTAATGCCAAAGGAGGGAGTTTCAATCGGGTTTTGGTGTCTGGAAGCATGGATTGCACTGTTCGAATATGGGATCTTGACACTAGCTGTGTTCTTATGGTTATGCATCATCATGTGGCTCCAGTGCGCCAAATTATTCTTCCCCCATCTTTGACCGAGCGTCCTTGGAGTGACTGCTTTCTTTCAGTTGGAGAGGACTCGTGTGTTGCTCTAGTTTCTCTTGAGACACTGCGGGTGGAGAGAATGTTTCCTGGACATATGAACTATCCTTCAAAAGTGGTATGGGATGGAGCTAGAGGTTATATTGCCTGTCTCTGCCAAACCAATTCTGGAAGCTCTGATGCTACTGACGTATTGTACATTTGGGATGTTAAAACAGGTTCCCGTGAGCGAATCCTACGTGGGACAGCTGCACATTCCATGTTCGAACATTTTTGTAAAAGCATCAGTAAGAATTCCTTATCTGGCTCTCTGTTGAATGGAAATACATCAGTTTCTTCGTTGCTTCTTCCAATAGTTGAAGATGGAAGATTTTCCAATTCCCACTCCGGCCTATCAGAAAACTCGGTGACTGCATCAAGGTCATTGCCAAGTATTTCCAATGTAACTGAACTGAAGGCCTCCCAAACACATGCAGGTAAAGAAAATTCTGCAATACCAAAGTCAACTGCTCTGTCGGCTCCTTGGAGTAACAGGCTTCCTGTAAAATGCTCTTGCCCATTCCCTGGGATTGTGGCTCTGAGTTTTGATCTTGCACCATTGATGCTCTCTTATCAGAAGCATGATTCCGTGGAACGTGGAGGTTACAAGCCATTAAGTAATAATTTGAAGCAGCAGGGAATTCACAAACAAAATCCCAGCTGTCACAATCCAGAAATATGTGAAATTCAAACAGATACTTTAGAGGGGCATGAATGTGTTAGGCAATTTGAAGAATACTTAATCCGATTCAGCTTGTCATTTTTACATTTGTGGGGTGTAGACAGTGAGCTTGATAATTTACTGATAAGTGACATGAAGTTGAGGAGACCTGAAAATTTTATAGTTGCTTCAGGTCTGCAAGGAGACAAAGGGTCTTTCACATTGATGTTTCCTGATCTGAGTTCTATTCTTGAGGTAATTTGGATGAGTTGCGTTGCTCGTTCGGGCCTGTTTTCTTATCTGCCTCCTTTCAATAATTCCTGAGACTTTCAAAACCACATTTCAGCTCTGGAAATCATCATCTGAGTTCTGTGCAATAAGGTCACTGACGATAGTATCCCTTGCCCAACGTTTGATTAGCTTGTCTCACTGTGGTTCAGCAGCCAGCAGGTATGTTAGTGATTGAATCAAAAAAAGCACTGCACAAATCTCGTATGAATATTAAGACAACAGTGATTGGAATCACTATTCAGTTTCCTTTGATAGTTCTAGATCTTTTCTATTCTTTATGGACCAGTTAACTTTCATTGTTCTTGGAGCTTATAAAGATTAATTTTGTAAATAGAAAAAAGAGAAAGGTAAAAACAAGAATACAAAAAGAAAAGGAAGATCTTCTGACGCGCCAATTAGCTTGGCAACCTGTATGTTTTTATCCTACATTCATCTACACTGTCCAGTGGGTCAATAAGATAATTTTGATATTTTAATTTGGTAATATGTCAAATAAAAGATTTAGAACGTTAAGGTGAGAGGAATTGAGTAAATATTTCAACTCCGGGTTTCATGATACTAGTGAAGATGCTTTCCAGCTTTTACTTTTATCTTGACGATTTTTTTTTTCCTCATACTGATTAGACTTTTACTTTGCATGTAATACTGTTGCCATGTGATTTTAATATATCTGCTTTCCTTTCCTTTCCCTTTCGAATGCATTATTCTTGCTATTTTAATACTCATCCTCTCGGCAAAATGATGCTGTTTTTCTTTATGGTCTAATGTGCAGTGCTTTGGCAGCATTCTATACTCGAAATTTCATGGAAAAAGTTCCAGATTTAGAGCCACCTTCCTTACAGGTCGTTATTTGTAAAATGCTTTTATCTTTTTGTGATTGATTTTACTCATATTCCAAACTTTTCTGTCAATGTGTCTTAAATATGTGATAAACCTTGCATCCACTACATTGCTAATGTGTTCTGTTGTGCCAAACTCTATTTTAATCAACCAAACAGAAAGAGCTTTACAATACTTTTGCTTGATGGCTTTTTCTTCACTTCTGCATTAGTAATAAGATGTAAATCTGGATTTTCTGTCTGGTGATAATTTATTAATTCTTAATTATATTTATGATTCTCTAAATCTTAATTATGCATCAGCTTAGACTAACTCTTCGCTTCTGACTTTACTGTATCCTCATACATCATGCCACCTGATTAAGAGATTGAATTGCGTCACTATGTTGGCTGTTAATATCATAAAATCTAATGATCTTACAATATCTGTTACTGGATCTTGCTTTCTTATTCAATTTGCATCTTTTGCAAGATCAGTTGTCTGATAATGTTGCACAGCTCAGGATGCTTATCATTTAATTTCATGGATTAAAGAACAAACCTGATATTCTGAATGTTATATAATTTTGCAACTGTTGAAAGGAAGAAGTCGTTTTACACTGAGGTATGACTCCGGTGATTCGATGCCAACAGATTTCAGTATAGGTTTTTGATTGTTGAAAAAGTAGATGCAAAATTTGACACTGAACTAGGAAAACTAAAACTTAAAGAAAAATGTCTCTAATGTGTGATCTCCCTACTTTTTATTTATTTATCTATGTTTGCTTCACTCCCCGTACTTCTCTATTTTTCTGATATCTCATGTATTCTGTCCTCCTAAAATACAAATTCTGTTTTAATTATTATAACTTTTTTAATGCATGTCTTAAGTTCCTCAACTTCTGGGACTGTGATTCATAAACTTTGCTACGGACTAATATTTTCTTAAAACATATTTATTTCATTGTTTCATACATTGATTTTTCAAGAATGATCAGAGATGGATCCAGTATTACTGCAGTGCACTATCGATGGCTGGCAAGGTTTATTATTTATCAGTTTATCGTCATTATGTTCCTTAAAGTCTAGCCTTGTCTTTTTACAGCTCTTGGTGGCTTTTTGGCAAGATGAAAGTGAACATGTTCGTATGGCTGCACGCACTTTATTTCATTGTGCTGCCTCACATGCTATTCCCCTGCCTCTAGGCAAATCAAAAGCCACTGAGCCTGGCAGAGAGCACGTAGAAACTAGAATAGAAAGCATATCTCCTGACTCAGAAAAGCAAGGAATTTCCCAAGCTGAGGAATCCAATATACTTGCATGGCTACAATCATTTGAAGTGCAAGATTGGATTTCTTGTGTTGGGGGAACAAGTCAAGATGTTATGACATCTCACATTATTGTTGCTGCTGCACTAGCAGTCTGGTATCCTAGTCTTGTGAAACCCAGTCTTGCCACATTGGTTGTTCAACCATTGATAAAATTGGCTATGTCTATGAATGAGAAGTATAGCTCCACTGCTGCCGAGCTCCTTGTAGAGGGTATGGAGAGTACATGGAAGGAATGCATTGGGTCTGAGATACCTCGACTCTTTGAGGATATTTATTTCCAAATAGAGTTGAGTGGCCCATCTACTAGTTCAATTGCAGAAGTTCCAGCTGCATCAGCTACCCTTAGGAAAACTTTGGTTGAGATTCTACTTCCAAGTTTAGCCATGGCTGATATATCAGGGTTTTTGACTGTCATAGAAAGTCAAATTTGGTCTACTGCATCTGATTCGCCTGTCCATTTGGTATCACTCATGACTCTCATCAAGGTTATGCGTGGTTCTCCAAGAAGCTTGGCTCAGTACCTTGACAAGGTTTGTAGAACCACTTATTACTGGGAATAACTTATAGTCTGACTTTGATCCGGATTTAAAGATATCCTAAGGTTATTCATTCCATTTCATGTTTTGGGTTCAATATCTTCCATACGATGTTTATTTCTTTATTTTTATTCTTTTCTTGTTTGTTTTTTATCTAAATTACCATGTGTTAAAGTAAGACGTTTCTCTGCATGCATCAGGATCCTTAAAATTTACCATACTCTTTCTACTTGGGACAAGTTCCTTTAGCAGATTCTCTCTCTCTCTCTCTCTCTCTCTCTCTAATCTTAAATGACAATTCTTTCTGAAGAGTTACAGTGGAACAATAATAGAAAGGGGAGAGAAAAAGTGTTCATTATGTCTCAGATATTATATCTTTTCATACTTGATTTCATGTTTACAGTTAATGTACTAATGTTGACAGTCAGAGTTATGTAGTTCTTATGCCAGGCAAAACGAATCTTATCTGTTTCTCTTGATCAGTTGATGTAGGGGTACAATTTAATGGAGTAGCATTTATGGAAGTTAATGAGGATGTAAACGTTACCTACTCACATGAAGGGTAATGGTTACTCCATTAAAAGATTACCCACTATTCATTTGTGCGATGGCACTTATATAAAGAAAGTAAAATATGCTCCCTTAAATGTTACCCCTATTAGCCCTTCCACCAAACATGCCTAAGAGTTGTTTTTCAATAGGTTTGTATACTCTCTTGTAATAAATTTCCATTGTTGGTCATCACATACATCACACACTTGGACCAACAGAACTAACGAATTATTTATTTTTGGAGTAATTTGCATGACTACTGTAATTCTTCAGAATCCAACAACATAAATTTTACTGAGTAGTTTCGTCAGCCCTTTAATTCTAAATTATGTATTAGCTGGTGTGGAACATGTATGTTTGAACTTTTGTGACAGTGGGACAGATATGCAGGTTGTCAACTTCATTTTACAAACTATAGATCCCAGCAATTCAGTCATGCGGAAGGCTTGCTTCCAGAGTGCAATGACTACTTTAAAAGAAGTTGTACGTGTGTATCCTATGGTTGCTGTGAATGATGCATGGACCCGATTAGCTGTTGGGGATGCATTTGGAGAGCTTAACAATGCAAGCATTAGGGTTTATGATATGCAAAGGTAGTATGACTTATTCCGTAAATTTTAAATTCTGAGCAGGCTTAGGTTGTCAGGGTAGAAATATTTTGCCAGATTTTTGTAATTGAAGGTACTCATTGTTTGTATGTCTCACTCATGCATGCTAAGACACTTGCACTCAACATGTAATTGTGTCATATAGTTGCATTATTCAAGGGGGGCGGGGGATTCTAGTTAGAATTATGTTGTAGTAAAATTCAAAAGAATGAGGACTTTTAAGTGGGGGAAAAGTTGAGGGGTTGTAGATCATTTATTTTTAAAGAAATCATAATTCAAAAATTAAAAGGATTCGTTGAAAATTTAAGTTTTGGTGGCCTGCCCCCCTAAGGCTATGCTGTACTTAGTTCTGCCCCGGATGGTATCTTACATGGTTGATTTTTTTTTAATTTTTGTTTATGTATTTTCAAGAAAATGAAGAAAAATTTCAACTCTAAATGATAACTCTTGTAGATTCCATATTCGGTGCCTCTTCCGTTGTTAATCCAATTCATCTATCATCCAAAATTATATATATATATATATATATATGGCTAAATATTGTTCTGCAACGACAGGGGAAAATATGCATATTATTATATCTTCAATTGAATATTTTGGGTTACAGAAGGCCATGAATGGTATAAATTAAATTCTGTAGAACTTCAAGGTTGAAAAAAATCAATCAAGACTTCTTCTTCTTTTTTTTAAAAAAAAAGAGTACTCTTTCTCTCTGTTAACGCTTGTGCAAAGTTGGTATTTCCTGATTTAAGTTATCATCTGTTAATATATTATCTCTCTGGGATAACTGGAGTAATTTCTTAAAATACGTATTCATTTTAATGCAGTGTGACAATGATAAAGGTTTTGAATGCAAGTGGACCCCCCGGACTTCCAAGTTTGCTTGCAGCAGCGTCAGAAACAACGTTAGCTGCTGCAATTTCAGCTTTGAGCTTTTCGCCTGATGGAGAGGTACCAACATTTGTATGACTTAAAGACTTAAGCCTTCCATATTGCTTCGTCATACTTGATTAGACTGATTTAAGCTGAATGAAAAACTTTATTTCAACATTCCTTGATCTTTGCATTATAAAACAGTCTTTTGAGTGGAGCCATTATGTGAATGGAATGGGTCTCTGTTCCCCAACTTCTCCAGTCTCTTCAGACTTTTGTTTGGTAAAAACATCAAGACACCTCTTTTTTCTGTCTCTGCCATTTCCATTATAAATTTTGTTAGTAATTTTTTTCTTTTGGTTGCCAGCCACAACATATCTCTCCCTCCTGGGAAGGAACGTCTGATTCTGCTGTGTAACATCGCTGTAGTTAATTATTTTGTATCATATTCACCTTCAACTTCGTAAACATGTTCAATTATAGGGGTTGGTTGCCTTTTCTGAACATGGGCTGATGATCAGATGGTGGTCATTGGGATCTGTCTGGTGGGAGAAACTGAGCCGCAGCTTTGTTCCTGTCCAGTGCACCAAACTGATTTTTGTTCCTCCTTGGGATGGATTCTCTCCTAATTCTTCTAGATCAAGCATAATGGCCAACATCCTAGGAACTGATGGACAGTTGAGCTTCCAGGTAAATTTTTTGGATCTTATTTCTTGTCTCTCCTTTGGGATATGAAAATTTCACGCATCTCGATATATACATATAATATTATAATAGTGACCGAATTCGGAGTCATTTCAATTTTTCCGGGTATCATAAGAGAAACGGATCCAGCAAGTGAGAAGTTAGAGATCTGCTAAATATGTAATTAGATATAAAATTCATTCACTGGAGGTAAGTAAGCATAAATTAAGGGGAAGGTAAAATGAGTTGTATATAATTGGGCTTCAGGAGGGCAATCCAATTGTTAAGTTGGAAAATGCTAATCTGGTTTAATTCAATATGCCCTGATCAGATGATGAAAGCCTGGTAGAAAGTTTGTTGAAATCATGCAAACTCACGTTGCATTAATCGAAATGCAAGAACTTAAATATGAAACAGCCTCTCAATTGGCATTAGATGGAAGCTTTGCTAGTTTGCACTGCCTTGCATTACAAACAATCATGAATATTGAGTGGCAATCAAAGACTACATTCACGAATAGTGGGAGGGCAACTGCTAAGAAAAGGCTCAGGTCTTAAAATCATCTAATACATATTTCTTTCATTCTTATAATTAACACCTACTTTCTCTCTGTAGGATAATGCGAGGGATTTAAGTCATGGGGACAGTTTGAAACAATTGATTCATAATCTTGATCTCTCCTATCGGCTAGAATGGATTGTTCCGCGGAAAGTACTTCTTACAAGGCATGGTCATGAATTAGGAACTTTTCAGTTGTAAGCATGGAGTGGGCAGATTCCAAAAAATGCTGGATGGAAATCCGGAATCATCTCACAGCGTTGGTCGGGGCTTCTTTGAACCTTTGATCAAAAGGTTTTTTCAGAGAACTTGGATCAATGCTAGATGGAAATTCGGAGTCATTTCACATGCTAACGAGAGTTCTCATCAGCTTGGATTTCTAGTATTCATTTACACTTCAATGCAACCTTTTTAAGAGAGCTTGTAAAATTCAGCTGTGGAATTCAAGCCCGCAAGCCGCAACTCTTCATTTAAGGAAATGCTGCTTGGGGAAGTGTCCTTCGATGAAGAGTGGCACCAAGAATCGAATTGGATGTTCTATCTTAAGAGCGATTAAAAATAAATGTGCTGCTTTGAAGCTCATACCAATTATGATCGCAGTAAGCTATCATGCATGCAAAGTTAATATGTTTTTCTTTTTTTTGGGATGTTTGCTGGGGGGTTCATTCCTGCTTTTTATATATATATAATTTAAGCAGCAATCCTGCTTGTATTGTTTGTGTACGTGTTGTTTTTCGTTTGATACAATAGTAAAGAAAAAGCATAGGTCCTAGCAGTGACGGATTCCGAACACAAATAAATTTTGAACACAAAATATAACATAACACTATTAGAAGTTTAAATTTATATTATAATATAATTGTTATTTATGTGTTTTCATATATGGTAAAACATTGAATAATTTTGTTATTTTTAATATGATAAGAAATTTTTTTATATATAAGTAATTAAGCAATTATTCAATTGTTTACTTCTTATCTTACGATTTTATATTTAATTCTTGATAATATTTATAGTTGAAAAATCTCTTTCAATTGTTGAAATGGTTATGATAATATCAAAACTAACTTTAAAAATATATACATTAACGAATATACAAAATATTTTTTTACTCTCCATAAATTTTATTGAAATATTACTAATTTCCTTTAATTCTTATAAAATATTTTTTAAATTAATTATTTAGGGTCAAGAGTTGTAAAAGAAAATTATGAAAATTTTCTTTTGAAGTTTAAGGATTTCGTGAGTATATTTTTTTTATATAACTCTTATTTATTTTTGTTAACATTATTTAAAAAAAAATTAAGAGTCTAATGTAAGATGAGAAGTTGAAATTACATTTATCCTAAATTAAATAGGTAAATATCTCATGAAATAATAGAGCTAAAATAAATAACAGATGTAATGACATTATACACATAAAGATATATATATATATATATAATACATTTTTTTTTTATCTAAATACACGTATACATAATTTCCTTTTCTTTTTATTTTTTGAGAATTGCCCTCACTTCCTATAACGTGGATCCGCCCCTGGGTCCTAGATTTATGATTTCCAGTTGGCCATGTAATTTAAATAGTAGCTCGTTAATATATCCAATACAAAATAAAACACAATCCTATTTTACTCTGTTCGATTATGAAGGACATTAAATCCAATAACAATAATTGGTGAATATGGGTGAAACCGAGTGAAAAAGGAGAATTAACAAGTATTTTAAATATAAAAAATATAGCCCTTGGAAGTATGCAATAGACATGAACCATTCTTTATGAAACATAATTTTTTGGGTAATTTTCTCATTAAAAAATTAAATAGGTAAGAAGCACCAAATTCAATTCTTTATGCTCCAATGCCGGTGTTGGAAAGCTAGGGGTGGACAGTGCAGTAACTGAAAAACGAAAATAGATCTTTATGATTCTGCTCATTCCCTTATAAGCTCTGATTTATTCAACACACTCCACCAACTACCACGTGGAAGCGGAATAGATTAATTATGATTACTTAATAAATGAATGAACCGAACCTAAATTACGTAGCCATTAACAAATCGAGTCCTAAACCAACTCACAAGTTTTTGCCAGCTCGACTCACTTGGAGTCCTTAATATCATATTCTTGTCATGTTTATTTAATGCCTTTCACTTATTTGTATCTTTCTTGTAATTAAACTATTTAAGTAGTTGTGAAACAGAGTTTAATTTAATAATAATATTGTCTGTTAATATTTATATTAATTTTTATATTTTAAAATTAAATTTAGTCCCCTTACTTATATATTTGAGTTAGTATTAATAAGTTTATGTATTCATTTTATCTATATATATTTATTTATTTAGATAGTTGTAAAGAAACAATTGCCCTTGCTCGATCTATCAAATGTGTACACTTCATGCCGTCTTAGTTTTAACTTTGAATACATATAATTTCGTCAAGTACCTAACTATTTTAATTTTATTCCACCAGTTTGCTTTCTGTACAACACGTAATTCACATTAAATTAAATAAATTAAATTAAAAGAAGAGAATTGCATATGAACAAGAATTAAGTTAAGGTCCATAATGGAGGCTTAATTATTTTATTTTTGTGAACATAATATATATAAAGAAACGTCGCTTTCCCTCACAGTTCGTTCCGGTGGATTGATGCGCCATTTGCATATAAAAAATTCTCAAAAAAATCCCAGTTGTTACTTGCAACTTGCAAGAGAGGATTAAGAATTGATCTTATCCTAATCCTCTTAAAGTGATGGCATTTCTTAAAATATCCCATCTAAATTTGCACCCAAATGTCTCGACATAAGCTAACATCAAGCATTGCACCCTAAAAATTCAACTATCAATCATGTACAGATACGAATATATATATATATATATATATATATATATATATATATATATATATATATATATATATATATATATATATATATACATATATATGTTAAATCTGAAAAGCGGTTGCTTAATGACCTTTTGGAAACCAAAGTGGATATAGAAATTAACTAATTTTTTAAGAAATAAAACTTAATTAAACTGGAAGAAAATCAATATAAAAGTTTATAAATATTACGCAACACCAAAATATGAGTTTGGTTTAAAAGTTTCTCGAAAAGATCAAGTCTTCTCTTTGAATTATTGTTTTTTCACAGGATTAACTTCGATCAATTACAAAATTTAACTCAACAGTTAAAAAGAAAAGAAAAAAACCTTCTATTGATAGTCATGGAGTGTATCACAAGTTATGTTTGTGGCTGAAGGAAGTCGGAGAAGACGATGGTGGACTACGGAGAAGGAGAAGAAAATCTCCAGTTTGGGCTAAGGAAAAGCATCCATAAAGCAAGCTGGGTCGAATGCAAGTTGTTGGCTAAGTTGGTTTAATTCCTCTATACTTGCAAACCAATCATCTTCCACTTCTATGGCAGTCTCTGGACCTTGTTGACCTTGAGCATCATCCAACAATTCAAGCTGATTTTCTTTTTCAATGGATCCTACCTCACTTGTTTTTGTAGAGCATGTGTCTTCAATGGTTTGATCAGTAGATTCAGGTGTGTTTGTGATGAGTTTGTTCTTCCTATTACGGGTGGTTCCAGCAAGTGAATTTCTGCGAGTTGGGTGAGGGTGGATGTGTTCTGCAGTGTAAGTGATGATGAAAGCACTGGGATTCAAATGGCTCCGCTCCACCTGCTTCCTAGCTGAGCATCCTTTGAAGCTGCTGCATCTGTAATAGCTTCGAGGATAGGGTGATCCCTTAATTGGTTTCTGCCCATATTTACGCCATGCCCATGTGTCACTCAGCTCATCTGCCCTCACCTCCTTCACCTCCTTCTTGTTTTGCTTCTTCTTTCTGAAATTAATCAACAAAATAACACATACAATATCAATAATTAATTTAGACCTTTGAAATTGATTGAATAGAAAAAAGGAGATATCTTAATTTAGATCACCTCTTTTTACAATCAGATACTTGGGGACCTTTCAATTCTTGTACTTGATCTGATGCTTTGACTTCCTTGGGGATGGGTTCGGAAGATGTAACATTAATGGTTTGCGTCGAAAGAGGGTGCAAAACAGGGTAGAAAGGCTTGTAAAGTTCCTCCAACTCATCAAGGACACTTGAGGTTTCTGAAATTTCTGGAAAAGTTAGAAGTATGTTATCTTGCTCAGAACAGAAATAAGAAAAATCAAGGTGTGCAGGGCTGTCCATGATGGTAGCAGGGGCCTCACTGGTGCATCCCTTCACAATAGCTTGCAAATCCCAGTCCATCAAGTATGCAAGCTCATCCATTAAAAAGGGAAAAAAAAAAAAATGCAACAAGATATGAGAGAGACCGAGAAAGGAAGAGCTGACTTTAATATAAAGTCAGAGCGGAGGGTTGAGGAGAAATATCAAGGTATGGTTATATATATAAAGATTAAGAAGTAACTAAGCTTGTCCGGAATGGAATGGATAGCATTGCTTTGAATATTTGTTTCCTTTCTTCGATGTTCAAACAAGCAATTACGTTTTCAATGAGTTGACTAACTAAAAAAGTCAAAAGGGTGCAAGTGGGAACCGATCTTTTAGACTCGTAACCCAATCTTTGGTTTAGCTTGATCAGTATGTGTAAGGGAGAACCAACAATTTGGAATTGTAAACATATATCCTAGCATCCAACCTACACTTCAATAGTTGGAATGGTTATATTATGCCATAACCTTAAGCTTTCAGGGAAAGAGGAAAAAAGAATGTCTTGCATCATGGGTTTGGAACTAATAGTCTCTATTTTAGCTACAACTAGTTAATATATGCTTCAAACTATGACTAGCTTGAGCTGTCTTTTTTAGGGTTTGGGAACTAGCTAGCTAGGATTATTGAGTTGAGTACTTGTTTATTTTTCTGATCTAGCATTAGATGGCTGTCATTAAACATTTGAAGTAATGTTCTGTAATTAACATTACAATATTCACAGCTAGCTAGTAATGTTCTATACGTAGCTTTTTTTAATATTCACAGCTAGCTAGTAATTCAATTTTATTTAAATATAAAATACAGTACAGAAGACGACATAAAATGGGTTGAAGCTGTTATGGGCTTATGGTTGGTCACTAGATATCATTAGATTCTCGCCGTGGCACCACTGTTGCTAGCTCTAGCCTTCCTCTAGGGAATTAGAATTTGAGACCACCCTTCTTTCTGGGTACGACTCCCACTTCCACTTTTAATGTTTACTGCTTACCCACTAGCAAGCAGAAAGTCATCCAGAAAATGTCATCTTCCTAGCTCTATCATTGTTAGTTATTATACCTATCTGCTAGATCTTTAGTAAAAACTCAAAACTCAGCATCTCAAGATTAAAACAATGTTTACTTTGTTCATTAGTTAGATAAACGTATAATAATGTTGAACAAACTATAGTTGAATGAATCGTTATTCATGTCAAACCCTCACATGGGCACCGACTTAGTAATTAAGTGTAGCATTGAATGAAGTTATCAATAGTGCATACGACGCAGTCTAGTCTAAGGAAGATTTTTTTAATTTTTATTTTCCAACTTGCAAGGATCATGCGCAGCTTGCTAACTGTGCTTCTGGTCTGGTTCCCATGCACCCCATGCAGATGCAGCAGTTTGAATTACATGGATGGCTACTGCAATGACCAGTGAGTAAGTAAGGGAGGGAGTTGGCACGTATTATACAGTATTTATTGTATGGTGATCCATTAATATTAGCTTGTAGTGATCACTGATCTGAATGTTAGGCGTGAAAAACAAGCATATATAAAAATAAAAATAGAGATATTATTGTTGCGTGAAACGTAGGGAATTAAAATTAGGGGACGCAAAGAAGGACTTTTAATTGTGGA
This sequence comes from Bauhinia variegata, assembly GCA_022379115.2. Classification (NCBI taxonomy): domain Eukaryota; kingdom Viridiplantae; phylum Streptophyta; class Magnoliopsida; order Fabales; family Fabaceae; genus Bauhinia; species Bauhinia variegata. Next base: position 576,944 of record CM039433.1, read on the forward strand.
ATTAGGACCACTTTAGCTGTGGCCACGGTTGCTTTTAGTTTGAAACTATCAACGTTTCTTCGTCTTCTTTTTCCCCAGCTTTGGTCTTTTTCTGATCTTTTTACAGGCTAAGCCTATCGTCATAGAGTCTATATATACAACCAGGAAGAGAGAGAGAGAGAGAGAGAGAGATCCAGAGTCTGAAAACTACAGGGATTGGACATGTGCTGTGTACCACGCGTATTTCGTAAGAAGTCTACCCCACTTTTCTGAGAAAATCCGGATTCAAAGTCTTTGTCTGGTTTCGTTATTCCAATCGCTTGCTTTGTGCTGGAAACAGCCTCTCCTGTTACATCAATATATATATATATATATTAGTTTCCAACGGAAACCATTAGTTTATTGAATATAAATGTATGTATATGTTCATGATTCCACGAAACAACACAAACAGAAAGCAGTGCAATCCTTTTTTTAATCATCAAATGGGTTGTGTAGTGTGATTAAAAAATTGCTTACGTGTATGAAGTTAAATAAATATTGTTCATAAATTGTGCGCGTTGTTGCGGAGTTTTTGACCGGGTCCGGAGGAACAGTTAATGATCCTACTTTAATACGAGTAAATAACTTGTCTGATAGAACGTACATATTAAAACCATGTGAGTCCAAAGTAAGAAGTGCAAACCTAAGTAAGATCAGAAAGATATCAGTGGCAAACTGATAAATACATTGTAAGCATTTGGGCACAAAAGTAACTAAATTCATTTATATCTTTTTGGGTGACAAATTCTTTAAGGACATTATCTAATTAGAAGAGACCACAAATTATTAGTGTCACTCAAGAGAAAAAACTTTTAGACCGATCAAAATTTATTTTCCATAAAACACAAAAATATGCCTTGCCCGTAATTTTAAAACTACCTCATTGTATAAGAATAATACTCTGATCTTTATACCTTTTTGTTCTTTTGCTTGGTAAAATACCAGGCTACTGGCAAAGCATTTTAAGCTAAACGGCACGTCGTCTAATTTTCATATCAAAAGACAAATGATTTGAACACTTTACCCTTTCCGTCCCTCCCTCCCGCCAATTGCACAGTTTTCTCTAGTTTTCAGGTTTCTCTGTGAAATGTGAAAACAGTAGCGGTTCCTCATCCTGCATGGAAGGTCTGCAGAATTGAACGCTCAAGTTCTTCTGCGATCAAGAACTCTGTTATGCTTATGTCCTTACTCCTCTTAAGGTAAAATTCATCATAATCACCTACGATGCTCAGTGTTCTTTTAAACCTCTGATTGAAATTGCCGCTGACGCAGGTTCAATCAAGAACTGAAGTGTCGATGCTCAATTTTCTCTAAATGTTTAATGCATCTAACCATGCGATCTCAGAATTGCCTCTGGTACTGTCATCATCTCATTTTATTTTATCAGTGAAATAATTTTTAGGCCTGTAGACTTTACGATCTGTGTCTGAAGCCGTATAAGCATTATTAGTTACGCCTCCATAATCGATTACCATGATAAGCTAAGTCGTTGCGTAATGTTGGTGCATATGCTATGATTCGGTTGTACCTTTGGTCACTGAAAGAAAATAAAGGAAGATGGATAAACTACGATTCAGTAATTTGTCCTGATTCCTAGTTCTTGATCAAGATTTGCAAAATCATTTTTATTATTCAGTTTATTTCATTTTTCATTTGTTTCCACAACAAAGTATTACCTATTTTAGCTTAGCAATACTAGCTGAATGGAAGAATTGAACAGATTGAGAGGAAATCAAGCAACATTCGAGTCAGTCATCGCCTGTTGACAGAACTATAGCGGGTTTTCATCTCATATTCCGTCTCTACTAGCTAGGTTTTTGTTAGAGGTTCACTTTGTTTTATTCCTTTACTTATTTTTCTTTTGGAGAAATTTTACTTTGGCAGGTTTTTGGTACCAATAATATTCTTCTACTTCTTAGTGTGGACTGTGGAAGATGATGGTGCTATCAGATATTGCTTCAGGAAAGCGCGTCACCCCGAGGGAGCTCTTCTACATTACAAGGCTTTGTGATTTGCCAGATCGTTTTCCTTCTCAAACGGATATCAACAAGAAGTTATCACAGGTCATATGCTTACAATTTGATATCTGGAATTCTGGATCTCTTATTGATGCATTTAGTAGTAATCTTCCAAGTTAATGGAAAAAATATTTGCGTCAAAAAGATGTTGTGGCATTACTTCGGTGCCGCTGGTTAAGAGTCTTCGAGTCATGGCATTTAGTCGAGGACTCATAACAGGCCACCTGCTTTTTGCAGGTACATGTTGTTGTGTCCCCAACTGTTCATTGCTTTGTCTCTTCATTGTTCGATGAAATGCTGCAAACACTGTTTGCTCAAGTTTTCCTCTATATTTATATAGGAACCAGGACAAGAGATTGTGGATTGCTCTGTATGTGAATCTCCTGTACACGCAATTTCGGGAGACTTGAACTTGGTAGAAAGGTCGAGCCTAAAGAGTAAAGACAGATGCATGGTACATTATAATTGTAGAAAAGGCGAGTTTCTTAGATGTATATTTATTTATTCAATTCGAATATTTTCCTGAGGAATAAGGATTCGTGCTTGGATGGTTGGTCCTCTTCAGCATGCGATATTTCGGGGATTTACTGAAGATCATTTATTCATCAAATACCAAGCATTATCGTCACAGCAAAATGTTACCCACATATCGCCACAGGGTAGTGCATATCAATTTAGCAGGATTTGAATGCAGCAACTAAGTGCTTTTTTTTGGGACATTGGCAAGTCGGTACTTATTTTTATCCTTTTAGAAATGTCTAACTCAATGTAACAAAAAAAGAAAAAAATTCCCTGCGCATAATTTTCCATATACTTGACACGAATCACCAAAGTTATATTAAATCTCTGTATATGACTGCTTTAGTGTCAGAATCCTAAAGCATAAATGCACATTCCTCCTTCATCGAATCAGTCGAGCATTTCCAGACTTGGCCATTTTTGCTTTGGTCGACTGGATGATCGCCACCATTTTAACTTAGAAGTCCTAATTTTTGATATCTCTCGTCTCTAATGAAGGATATATTCTACTTCCTTTCCTTTATTTTATGTCATTGTTAATTTCGCATTCTGATGTTCCCACTTAAAATTTTAAAGGAATCCAGCTGGATTAGCAATTCTGTGCGCCTCCAAATTTGGTGGAAGTATAAGAATAGGCCTAGAGGCATCTATATATATACACGGTAATTTTATTATTTCATTGTATGGCTATTCGCACATGCTTTTAATGTTGGAATAAAAGTCATTGTACTGACATTCTTCATTGGCTTGATCTAGCTTGAAACGTGAAGTGGTTAGGATTGTGAGGATGATCTACACTTGATGCCTGGACAATCTCTAGTTTCACTGAAGCCATGGGACCTGCAAGTTACTAAAAGCTCGATGTCCTCAGAAATCTTGCAGGTAAATCACGTAGATGTATCTCCTTTTATGTTTCTCTAGGCCATCCCTTTCCCCGCTTTGAGATGATGTTATTCAAGACTTACATCTAACTAAAACAAAAATGTGAACTGAAGGATGTTATCCCTGAGAGAGCTGAAATGTAGGCTTGATATTTTTCCTAAATCATAATTTACGAATAGAACTCTAATTGGGAAGCACTGAAATTTTCTCATTAATGCTTTCCAATTTTATCTCGTTAAATTCTTGAAATTACTGCTGAATGGAAAGCGAAGTCCCTTGTGTTCAGACTTCAGAGAATAGCACATCAGGAATTCGATGGTCAAGCAAGAATGTGCTAATCTGATAATGCTGTGCTTAAAGGTCAGTTTCCAGAACATCCTGAGTGACCAAACATATGATGTTACTACTGCTTGTAATAATTTTAACTGCTACCGTGGTGCTGTTGCTGGCCACTTCTACAAAGTTTGTTGTAACTGTCATAAGAAATAATTAACAAAAAAAATAAAAGGATCGAGGAAATTACAGGTTTCAAAGTTTCTATGACAACCTTCATCCCGAACAGGAAGGCAGCTCCTGCTACTTCTATATTTTTATATCAGAATCGGTTGCTGTTGCCACCGATTATTTTCGTGACCATCTTCCGCCTTGATTACCCCTTAAATCAATTATTCATCAGAAGCTTTTATGATTTTTTTTTCAGTAGCCATCGTATATATACACCTTTTACGCCTTTTTCAAAGTAAGGCATTAAACACCCTGGAGGTTTAGTCGTTTAGAGGAGATAACGCAGTCAGACACTTTCTTCACAAACATAAGCAATGTTCAATTCGGAAAACGTCAAGTAGGTTCATGTTTCCTTTACAGAATGTCAAAATTCAAGACAAGCCGCGAACTAGTTAAAATACAATAAAAATCTGCAGTAGAATACGGATTATTTAAAAAAAAAAAAATGGTATCTCGATAATTTATTCGATTCAGTGCAGTATTCAAGGAATTGGCCCAATCTGGAGCCAGCTTTCTATCAATATTCGTAATACAGGTGATACAAGTACTTTTCAGATTTCCGAAGTTCAACAAACAATCATAAGCAAAATAACTATAATAGTTCTCTAGCAAAATTATGTAAAAATAATAAAATTAAACCAAAACTTACTCTCGGCAGCAATCTACAAACCGGCACAGGCATGTCAAAATTCCCATCTCCCCCCCCCCCCCCCCAACCAAAAAAAAAAGAAAAAAAGAAATGAATTACCAACAGAAAGTGACGAAAGGAATGCACCCTATCAATTATATATTCAGCTTCTCTTGGATGCCAATGTCACTCTTTTTCCTTCAATACAAAAGTTTTGACTCCTTTCCAGCTGCAACGGAATTAAATAAAAAATATTAGCTCGGATGACAAACAAAAAGAAATATTTGTTAATCTTATAACCACTATTTATTATAACGCCACCCAGGCGTGTAGGATAATATGGTAGTTGTCAAGGGCAACAATAACTCAATCACCACAGAATTCCATCTTGACGAGATTGTTAAAGAATGTTTATAATTAGTATCAATCAAGATCCCAACCCGAAATAATTCCTTCCACAAATTTTTGTTATTCAAAAGAATCTCAAAGGTCCCAACGCGCACACGTCCAGTAATAGGTTCATGAGCGTAAATTTATTTAAACAGGAGAGGGTATGTAACGCCCCAAGTAGCCCAAGTGGTGAAAGAATGCAAGCCCAAGTTTACGTGGTTGGGAATGGGATTAATTTTTGCACCAACCCAAATTAATATTTGCAAAAATCCGGAACAGAGGGGTTGAGGGAATTAGAAGGGATGGTGCAAAAATCAACCCCCGTTGGGTATTTCGCAAATCATACGTCAATTGTTGGTCCATGGCTAGTTATAACCGCACCTTTTGTTTAGGAGTGTCACAGTAATTCCATTTCCTTAAGAAAACAATTCGACTTTGGTCCATGGAGGGTTATAACCGTACCTTTTGTTTCAAGTAAGCAACGGCCCCTCTCTTCGAAGAAAAATCAGAAAAAACAGCAGATGAATGTTCATCAATAAGAACTTTGAGCTGTTTCAGTTTCATTGATCCTCCAGGCACCTACAATTAAGCCACTAATCAGCGACAAAAGTAATTATTATAAAAACTAAACCTCGCAACATCATAAATAGCTCTCACCCTTCGTAAAAGCTGTTTACACAACTTCTTGACCTTCACTCTGCACTCATCACTCTTTGCTACTTTGGTTGTGTCATAGAATGTTTGTTTCTCTTGAGAATCCGTATCAGCAGAATCTTCGTCTTCACTATCATCAAATGAGGTCTTTTCACCCTGATAGTAGCAACCAGCTACTTTCTTAGGCCTATCCTTAATGCCCAGTCCTTGTTTTCCAGTAGTGGATTTTTCCTGACAATTTAAAAACATTGTGAAACAATTATTACACCTGTCATGTTTGGCTGTTTAATTCAATATCAGAACATAGCACTGTAAGTTAAGATATCAGTCACATCTCAACGGCAACCATAAATCACCACGTTGAAACAACATAAAGTATAACGAGCATACTTCATTTACATTTAATGAAACAAAAATATAGCACATAACAAGTTAGCAAAAGAACGTTAGAAGATAACCCACATACTTGGACCATCTTGTAGAGGTTCTCTTGATCATCTTCATAAAACATAGTTCTCTCTCCAGTATTTTTAGTGTTTTCAGATATCGCGGATTTTTTCCTTCTTGATTCAGCACCAAGAAATCCACCAGATATAAACCCATATCTATAGCCCCACCACTCTGGAGAGACAGTTTGGCCTTTGCTCCCTGGTGCAAGGGGGTACAAGGTGATTGAGAAAACTATAGAACAATGAATAACTTCAAAACCATTAGCTATAAACAGTAAAAGGGAATTACAGTATTAAGAAGTTAATGAGGCATCCATCATCGAAATTATTCATATCAGATTGCATAGAAGAACTTTCTACAGAATCAGATTTAAGAAGATAAATTTCAGAAATACCAATGGTAAAACAGATTATATCTAAAGCCTAGAAGGAAATAAGTGTCGTTCATCCACTCAGCAATTTCACAGAAAGAAGAGTTCGTAAAAATTATACAGTTTCATTAATCAGAAAGCAGATGAGAGAATGCATTATACAGTTGATGCCATTTACAGAGTCCTATGACATTAGTTTTCCTTCTATTAAATATTGTTTATATGAAAACATATCCCTAAAATGTCCTTTATCTGTTTGTAAGTATATTTTAGAATATACAATGCCGCGAGGGAAATAACCAAGCATACATGAAGATAAAATTTGTCAATCTAGCTATAGGAAGCAATCCTCTTTGCATGTATTCTAGAAAAACGACATCTAAATCCTATTGGGTAACACACAACTAGATGCATTCAAGCTGTTATCCTCGTGACTTAAATAGCATAAGTCCTTCACTGCAATTCTAGAATTCACCTTCAACTTCAAAACCTCGATCATCAGATGTATTTGACAAGTCCATTTCACCAACAAAATCATCACTAGCCACTGATTCTTCACCGTTTTTAACCTATCACAAACACTAAAGAAGTAAACACATCCAGTGGTATTCCTTCATTAAATCAAACACAAAGTAAATCCAATCAAGAATTTAGTATCTAAAACAACCACTGGTAGCAAGCACAAATTAATAGGGTTTCCTTTCTCTCTCTAGGTTCAAAATACTATCCAGGATGTTATGCAGAGAAATATACGTGTTCCGAACTTACAAGAATTCCTTCAAGATCCTTAACCGAATACTCAGAGACAAGCTTCCCTCTCTCTCTTTTCTTGTATCTGAAAATCAGGCAAAGTGATAGTCCTAATGTTAGTCAAATAAAATTAGAGGACACAATTATGCAAGCTGAACAGAAGCAGACAGACCTTCCTTGTGGTCTAGTAGCTTTAACAACAGTATCCAGATGGTCCACAGGAACGCTAGTCTCCATTTCTATCATAGTGGTATTTTTCTCTATGCCTATCAGATTATATAGAAACATTAATCGTCACACATTACCCCAAAGAGGGAAAAAAACACTCACTGAAAATCATTGGTGTATGACATTATACCTTTGTCACTGGATTGCACTGCCTGCTGCCAATTGCATACCAGGATATACTTGAGTGAGTTGTATAAAAAATCAAACAAATGACATATTGAATTCACATAGCAATAGAGAAATGTCGAGACATACCACTTTCAACCTTTTGAGGATATTATCAAATTGCGTAGTGTCAAATGCCCAGTTGTTTGGCTTTTCTGTACCAATACCTATACCAACAACAAAAAAGTTATTCTAATTGTAAAGCCTGCAATTCATACATTTCAAAAGTTCATAGATCAAAGATAATTGGAATAAATCAGCAGCAATAGCATGTAAGAAATAAACCTCGAGGAGCAGAGAGAATAACAAACCAGAAGTGTCCTGCTTGGTTTGGACTCTGACATGTCCTTTGATACCCTGCTTGTCTTTGCCAAGACCTTCTCCTTCTTCCCAACCCTAAAATATAGTCGCAAATGCGAGAGAATAGCTGATTAGATCAAAGAAAGGACAATGAAATGAATATCACGAGACGAAGATAAAGCGCGCACCATTCGCTTCATGAGGCGGAAAGCAGCGGACTGCCTAGCAACACCGACGTAGCACACAGGAGATTCAGGTGCCGCCATGGCTTCTCCTGCTACCGGCACTACTTTTTCCTTTGTTTCTTTCTTATGTCGCCGATTTCGAGTGGTTTCAGTCACTTCGGCTATGGAGAGTAAATAGGTTTTGATTTAGATTTAGAAACCGTTGGGGGTTTAACGAACTCGGATGTAGGAACTAGGACTAGGAGGATCCCCAAGGCACTGGTGGCGGTGCCAAGGCCCAACAATCACGGATCACCTTTGGTGTAGTTATTCTAGTGAGCCCGGCCCATCATTATTCATCGCCTGACCCGAACACCAGGTGTTAATTTTTTTTTTTATCTGAACGACTATATAATTTTTGAAGCATTATTGTCATTTTAATCATGCAATTAACTGAGAAGAGTTTAACTTCTCATATTCACAAATCTAAATTATAATTTATGCATCCCTATTGGATTAGAAAATTGGGAATCTTTTTTTTTTTTGGGGGGTGGGCGGCGACAGCGAAGAGATAAATGGTTGAAAAAAAATAAACTATTTAAATTTTAAAGGTGTTATTTAATACTTTTTTATGAAAAAAATGTCATTTTTTAGTACATCAAAGAGATATATAATAATTATCGATGTGAACAATATTCAACTTATCAACAAAATATAAAGAATATTTAATTTCAATTATCAAAAGTTACATTATGATTGTTAGTACATAGTACCACGCATTTTTATTAGTAGCTTAAGTTTGTTTTTATATTTTACCGGGTGATTCTCATCAAATTTGTGATATATGTAAATCATCAGCCATTTTAAAAATATTTTGAGCATCTAGAAAGACTTGGCCTTAGGACAAGGAAGAGTGGTGTCCCTATATAAAATGGGTAACGTATGAAGTTCATCAGTGCTACGTGCAACAGCTGCTTCTAGAGTTAGGCGCTGGCGCTGTGTACTCTCGTCTTCCTCTTTCTAACGATATCAATCTCTCTGTTTCTCTGAAATTGGAAGCAAGAAACCTCAGTCTATGGGCTCTTTACTCGGCAATTGGCCTTCATACGACCCTCACAACTTCAGTCAGCTCCGACCTTCCGATCCTTCAAGTCCTTCTGTAAGTATTTCACATTCTACCTCTACCGTACTCTTCAATTATTTATTTTTCTACTTTAATGCTCATGGAAAAAAATCTTACTTTATATGATCTTTCAAGTTTTTGCTGTACTACTATCTGTTGTCCTACATTTATCATGCGTTAGGAACAGAATTCCATTTTTTTTTCCGTATCCCCCATTTTTGCCATATGATTTCGTTGTTATCCATCAGGATAGAGCTTTCTAGGTGAACTTACTTGTATAAATGTAAGCCCAAGATAAAATATTGAGAATATTTCTGAAATTTCTAAGTTGTTAATGAAGTTACAGCACTCATATATGCAGTCTTTAGGTTCTCAAATTTGTTCTTTTGATCCCATGGAGCTTGTGGCATTCTGATTATTTTTTCACCTCTACCGCTTATTTGTAATGGTAACATCATGGTGCCTTTTGGTGTTGGTCTGAGATTGAACTTCTTAGCATGGATGCTATATGCAACATTGTCACTCTGAAGATGCCCTTTTCATCACAGTAGTTGTAGTGTTTCTATTCTCGTTTATTTGCAATGTTGAAGGAAAAGTGAAACCTTTTGCTAATTGTTTCCTTTTATTTATTTATTATTTTATTTGCGAATAATAGAAATTTTGACTTTCTTGCCAACTCATGAGTAAGAAAAGGTGCAAGTCTGTAATAAATCTTGTATTGCTCCCTTGCGCCTGAAATATGCAAGGCCCCTTATATTGGTATGCTAGTTTAGATTCGAACTCTTTAGCAAGAGAAGTTTCACTCTTCTTCTAATTAGTTGAAAAAAACTAGAAATTTACTTAATTTATCCTTTATAATATATAACAATGCATGCTGTCATCTTTTTTTGGCTTTCAGCTATTTCGTTTTCTGTGATATCCTGAGACAAACTCTTCACTTTTTTTTCTTCTAATGAGCGTAGTTCTTCTTATCCTTTCTATAGACTGCTTAAATTGTCGCATGAACTATTTTAAATTAGTAAATTAGAAGCGCAATATATATTCCACATGATTAGTAAATTGAAGGAGGTCATATGACATATTTGCATAGAAGTATACTTATCCTTGCACAATGTGTTCAGGAAGCCTGAAAATGCCGGATATAATTTTGAAGATAAAGATAATAAATGATCTCTGGTCGCTGAATGTCCTTTATTTTCTTTTTCTTTCTACTGAATGTTGGTTAGGTCATTTGCAGTTTTCCATTAGGATATTGGTTAACTTGTATTTTCATTCTTCCACCTAGTTCTGACTTTCACTGGATTTCCTTTCCCACATTCATTAGCTTTAACTTAAGAATGTCATATAAAAAATGATCATTCATAGGATTCTGAAATGAACTACTTATATGATTTCATTCCTCCTTTCCTAGAGAAAAGACCCGTGGAAGGGCTAAAGTTATTAATTTATGTCAATTATGTTATTTTTTTTACCTTAAAAATAGTTGTAGTGAAACCAGATTTTTTGTTTTGTGGAACATAACTTGATAAATAAACGGTTGCTACTCACTGAAGCATCTAAACTTAAAGAAAGAAGCCATATCTCTGTCAGATATTGTCTCTCGGTAGAATTTTCCAACTCCTCTGTATATGCTCTTCAATTTTTCTTTTTTACAAAGTACGTATAGTTCTTTGAATTCTTTTAAATATGTTTAGACAGGTACAGGTATTTCCAAAATACTTGTTGATATTTCATACTTAACTATTTCCTTAATTGTTTACATATGTCACTATATTTTGTCGAGTGACCTCAAGTCCCCGTAATTTGAATTTTTCTGGGTTACTCTGATTGTGTCATATCATGCCCCTTGTCCATGTATGTGCTTCTCAGATCATACATGTTGCCCCCCATAGCTGTCATGATAACCCTCTGTGCCTTGTCATTCCTTAGCTTTTTTTTTTTTTTCCCTTCCCTTTCTAATTCCGATTTGGTTGTGTTGGTGAGAATATTTTTATCAAGAGTTGATTCACCGAATTTTCAGTGTCATTTATTTCTATATTTAGCTCAAGTACCTTCAGTTCATGACTACCTTATGTGAAGTAATTTTTAGTAGAGTGTTTTTGTACTCTTCATTGGTGACATTTTAGTAGAGACTTCTGGGATTATGTAGTGCCTTTTATATGGCAGAAGTTCACTAACACTATAGGTTCACCTCCAATTTCTGGAAACTCATTCAAACTGTTGCATTTAAGGACTAACTTTTCTGATGCAAATTGCTAGTCTTTTTATTCTAAAAGCTATTAATCATCACTTGATCCTATACTTTCTATTTTTTTTTTTTTTAAATTGAGATGAAATTTCTGTTCTTACGTAGAAAATGAGGCCTGCTACCTACCATCCTACTCACAGCAGGACACTTCCGCCACCTGATCAAGGTAGTCAAGAGAACTTCCTTTACAAACTGTTGTTTTGCTGGATCGATTTATTGTTAATCTATTTGAAACATGCATCTCTCTTGTAGATCATTTAATTTTTATCATGTTTTATGAGGAGGATCCAAACCGGATGCACACACTCTGGACCATTACTTAGAATGAAAGTTTGGCTCTAAAAAGGAAATAGGGGGAAGAAAAAGGAAAAAGAAAGAAAGAAAGAATAATATTGGTTGCCATTTTGATTCTTGGTGTAGATTTACATTCCACTATTGCTGTTATGCTGAACGGCATTACATGGTTAAGAGTTGACTAATATGTTCAAAATTCTTATGACAGTGATAACTACTGAAGCCAAAAATATCCTCCTTAGACATATTTATCAGCGTGCTGAGGAAAAGGTTAGTCATAAACATCTCATATTTTCTTGCATCTAGCCATGCACATGTTCACCTTCACCTACATCCACCCATCACTAAATGGAGATCTTATAGCTGCCCATGGCCATTTTCTCTGCAGTTGAAACCAAAACGAGCTGCATCTGATAACCTTTTACGGGAGCATGGATACAAGCAACCTAGGGTTTCTTCCTAATACTTCCCATTGAGCAACTGTTGCATGCAAGCCACTCAACATATCAAATGTGTGTTTTTGTTATCCACAGAAAGTAAGCCTTGCTGTCAAGTGTCAACTATTTTGCCAGATATAAATTTATATTCTGTATATGTGAAACACCGTCTGATAAAACCTTTCATGGTTCACAATGATTGAAACGATAAGTGTGTTTTTTACTGAATGTTCTTCTTCCACATTTCATTTGCTGGGGTTAACCGCTGCTTGATCGTATAAATTGGGAAAAGCCTCATTTGATTGAGGATGCTCAAAGTGCATTTTCCTCTTGCACGTCTCTTAAGTGAATTTTCTGACGGATCACTATTTCCTATAATCCATTTGCTGAGCTAGTTTTTACTCAATCTTATGGGCTTTCAGAAACAGGCTAAGGAGATTTGTGATTTTTGGAGGTGGTACTAATAAAATCAACACTCATTTGTTTGACGTTGTAAATATCAATCAGCCTTTTTTCGGTTTTTGTGCTTATTTGCCACTCCAGATCTAATGCTATTGTCTTTAAGCGGAAGGATATTATTGAAGAAATCTTTGCTGATGCTTCTAGACATGGGCGGTAGGTAAGTTCAATAATCAAATTGAGCCGATGATACTGACACGGTATACAGTTTGCGGATCCGTATAACCTGCAATCACCTGCAGTCGTCGTCCATCTAACAGTTACGATCAATCTTCAGTCACTCTTTCCATCGCAGCCGTTGGATGGTTGAGGACTGATCGTAATCATTGGATGATCGTAGTCATTGGATGGGCAAAAGATAATTGCAGAGGATTTAGTTTTTGCTTAAAAAAAAAAAAAAAAATTGAATGAGGTTTTCATAATGTTTAAAATAATTTTATTAAAATAAAGATAGATTTTTTTATATCTAAACTGAGATAGAATTTTTAAGACTTCAAACATATATTTCTTAATAAGATACTTCTCTCTCTAACGCACTTAAAAAAAAAGAAAGAAAAATATTGTCACATAAAAAAAAATTGAAGTACCCAAAAAAAAAAACTTACACAACTTATGTTTCTGGGTAAAATAAAATTAAACAAAATAGTTCACTATTAAATTGGGAACGCACCCATCGCCCTCCTACTTCACTCTGATATATCATACAAAACGTCAGCTCACCGGAAAAAAAAAAAAAAAAAGATTCTATGGTGAAAGAACCAAACGGAATCGAAGGCCACAAATTTCGATAGAGCTGATAAAAACAATATTTTGGCATAGAGATTCTATGGTGGAAGATTGATTTCTGAAAGAAAAACCATCTTCTAGAAAAGTTATTTGAATTTGTGTATCGTAAAATAATGGTATACCAAATGTGCCATTTGTGTAGTACCCAAGCTGGAAATAACGAGACTGACTGTCCAAAGACTTCAAACATCCAAACGACAATCCGGTAGCCAAACCGACCATGGCAACACCTTCTTCCTTCGCTCCCTCTCCAATAACGTTAACAAGAACCACAGCTACCAATAAATCCTATACTCTATTTTCCTTCTCTTGTTCCTTTCCTCGCATAGATACCGCACGCCGGAACTTTCATCTCCGATCAATAAATTCTTCGGTGTCTACAGTTTCAGCAGCTGCAACCACCTCCATCGAAGCCGGCGTATCCCCTATCTCAGCCACTCCCTCCAAGCCTTTACCCTTTCGGGTGGGACATGGCTTTGACCTCCATCGATTAGAACCTGGTTACCCCTTAATTATCGGTGGAATTAACATACCCCACGATAGAGGTTGCGAGGCCCATTCTGATGGTAATAGAATTCGACCTTCTTATTTCTTAGTTTATAAGATTCAGTTTTCCAATGTTTCCTTCTGGTTATTGAGAAAACCTGGTTTGGTGTCTCTTCGATTTTTATTTTATTTTTTTCCGGGAAAGAAATATAATTTACGAAATAATTCAGTTAAGTTCAAGAATACGATCAAGTATGCTGCTTATTTGCTATAGGGGACGTACTGCTTCACTGTGTGGTGGATGCGATTTTGGGGCGTTAGGTCTTCCTGACATTGGACAAATATTTCCGGATTCAGATCCTAAGTGGAAGGATGTGCATCCTCTGCTTTTATTAAAGAAGCGGTGAGTATATGCTATGGGCATGACTATATCTCTCATTATGTTTATGTTAACTTCCGGTAATCTTTCCATTTTTTGAATTTTGAATCCTTATCTTGGGAATGAAAGACCAGTAAGAATTCACCAGCATGTTCTTTCTTACAACTAAACTAATGGTTTAAGCTTTTTAGTTGAACAGATTAATAATTATGTTGACAATGACAAGTGCATATCCCTAGAAGATGGTGAAGTACTTAAATGGTTGCTAAGGTTTAAGCATCAGCATTTTGTGTTTGCAGTCTTGGCACTATTCAAGAAATCTCTTTGGTGAACCCACATTTCCTGTAGGGTAAAGATGTGGAATAGATCGTTATGGCAATCATTATTTTGTGAATGCTATAGATACTGTTTTCGACCAACATACTTTTTAGTAAAGAGTGTCTTCCAGTAAAGCAAAATAGATTAAGAATAGAGACTTAGATCGGCATTTATCTCCCCTCCTTTAATTAAAAAGTATTAAGCTCGGGGAATTTGAAGGAAGAGAGAACAAAGCTTCTGTATCTGTAACATGACTTGAAAGGTGAGGTTGTTCATGATTCAGGAACTCCTTGCAGGAATTCTATGAAAGAGCCTATTTAGTGCCATGTGAACTAAAGTTGATCAACAAGGAAGTTCCTATTTTTGTTACATGGTTGTTAATTTCTCTTTAGCATGAATATGTTAAAAGATACGACGAGATAATTTATTAAGTCCTTTAATCTATGTGTTGGGGTTATCTACAGGTTAAACTTATGCACGAGGCTGGTTATGAACTCGGAAATTTAGATGTTACATTGATACTTCAAAGGCCAAAACTTAGCCCGCACAAGGAGGCTATCAAGGCCAACTTGTCTGCACTGCTTGAGGTTGACCCTTCTGTGGTGAATCTCAAAGCAAAATCACACGAAAAAATTGACAGCCTGGGAGAAAATGGAAGTATAGCGGTTCACACAGTGGTTCTTTTAATGAGGAAGTAGAAGTAGAGCTGGAGCTGGAATTTTGTGAAAAATGAGAGAGAAAGTGTTATATAAAATAAAGTATAAGTTGATATAAGAAAAGCATGAATAACTCTTTGTTAGCCTTCTTTTTTACTGCTAATTTGCTAAGCCTAGCTTGAAAGCATTTGCTTCTTTGAATAATCTTCATCTCTCTCTCGATCTATCTATCTCTTTTGATGGTAGGTTTGCCGTTAAAGATTGGACTGGATCAATATGAGTTGAGTTATACACGTCACAACTTTCAAACAATTGATTGCGGTCTTTAAAGTTCTCTGATAATATATGTTGGGATATAGAGACTTCTTTGCCGAGGTTTGAATTGAACAGCAGATTGATCACAAAATATTATAATGGGTTGGAAAATGGTCAACATGTGAGGGTTAAGTTTATTATATATAGAGATTGAGAGAGACAGGTTTTTCTCCAATCCATGTTTAAGGTTTCGCCATTGGAACTCAAATTGTAGTATGAAAGCATACCAAAAATGAACCTGTCCAGAGTGCAGTCTGAACTGGGCAGAGGTTGCTATTAGAATGAAACGTTAACACTTCATATATACTATTCAAATTCTAAAATTGATGAAATAATAAAATTTATTGCAAACGTGAGTCTTGCTCTCTAACATACTTTTCTTTAGAACTGGAGTTTTAAACTCATGCTTTGAATAGAGTATATGTAAATTTGTTTTATTCATTTAAATATTTATTTTATGTAAATTTGTTTCAGTTATTTAAATATAGTATTTCTAAATTTTAAAAAAATAAAACAAAAAAATAATTCACATTATTAAATTTTTAAAAAAGTAAAAATAAATCACGTATCAAGAAAAGACTGTGCAAGTCTAACAATACATTTTAGTAAAATTTCATTATCTTTTATCCAATTAGATTACAGATAGAATATAGAATTATTCAATTAGATTAGATAATGTTATTCTAGTTTCCAGTTACCCCATATACTAATTTTCTACGGGTGGTTTAATGCACATAGATTAAAAAATCTGTAATGAATGTTATTTTTGACTAAAATACTGTTATTTAATAAATTGTACGTGAGATGTTGATTATTAAATGAGAGTCTATTTAATTCAAACGAAATATGTATTGCGAGAGGCAATTCGATGCCAAGTGTGAATTGAAGACGCACTCACTGAGTTTGGGAGTTTGAATTTGATAAAAAGATAGTTGTCATTAATTCAAACATATCTTAAATTTTCCTAGAGAAACATAATAGTTATGCTTGACGCTTGAAATCTCCACGTTTGACGTACAAATTTCGACCAAGAATTTTTGACCAGTTCAGAACCGTAACATTCTTATACAAGTTGTTTACGAATTAATTGGGAGAGAAAACATGACCAAGAGAGATGGAATATTACCGACCGGACAAATCCGGGTCCAATTGGACACACGGACCCAAACATTTAGGCGTTTAAGACTGGGAAAATTCCTAGTCAGTCACGACACCGTCAATGGCCTCCCACGTGAAAAACAGACGAAGCCAACTATCAGAAGCATACTGCTGAATACATGTAGAGAATGTAGCTGAAGTTGAAATGAATGATGTCATAGTTAAAAAGAAAAATGACTCGGCCTGTTAAACTTTTCCAAGTACGATTTTTTATTTATTTTAGTTGCACCCTCTTTTTCAAGTTTAATAATAATAATAGTGGGTCATTCTAAGGTAACCTGCAACTTTAAGAATTGCTAAAAACTATCAACTAGGATTTTTTTTTATTTTCTTTTTTTGCTTTTAAATTTAAGTAAATGAAGGAGAGTGTGTAATAGGAAATTAACCGGGAAAGATGAGAATTCCTGATCGCTAAGACAAATTGGGCCAAAGTTACAAATTGTGATCCGAATGGAAAAAGGAACAGGGAAGAGACAAGTGAGAAAAGAAAATGCACGTGCTTTCGCGCTTACTTCTCTACCACGTAGTAACAGTACTTGTACAATAATTGTCGGTCTTGAGTCCTGACTGCCCACCTAACTCTTGCCAAACTTTCAAACCGGTACCTTCATGCGAACCTTCATTCTGTAATTGGCCTAAGATCCTCTTCTCTGAAAATCAATTTTAAATTTTTATCCAAATAACAATACAAGCATCCTTTGACTGATTGACAAGCCATAAATACAAGCACCTCTATCTATCTATCTATATATATATATATGTTGTTGTTCTTTCATAACCAAGGCATTACTAATACATTGGTCTTGTAGAATAACTCTCATAATCAATCTCCCAAAGCCCAATAAAAGGTTTTCATTGCAGTCAATCCATCCCTTTAGCTTTTAAAATTTCGTTAGTTTCATTGTTTTAATACCCAGCCGGAAAGGAATGAGCAGCAACCAAGTTCAATTACTGTCTAAGATTGCCACCGGTGACGGACATGGTGAAAACTCCCCATATTTTGATGGCTGGAAAGCATACGAAAATGATCCTTTTCATCCCACCAAGAATCTCCATGGAGTTATCCAGATGGGTCTTGCTGAAAATCAGGTACAAAGATCGATCCTGATATTATATATAATTAACATGTCTGACGATGGAGGTTGGATGGGTTAGCTTTGGATGAGGAACTCACTAATTTTCTCTGTGTTGATTAATCAATTTGCAGCTTTCTTTTGATGTGATTCAAGAATGGGTAATGAGTAATCCGAAGGCCTCCATTTGCACATTAGAAGGAGTACGTAATTTCAGTGACATAGCTAACTTTCAGGACTATCATGGCTTACCGGAGTTTAGAAATGTGAGTGACCGTCGTATGAAATTAATTCAGTGAGTCTTGATTATTCATGAGACTAAGTTAATGAAACTAAACTTGCATTGGACAGGCTGTGGCTAAATTCATGGCTAGAACAAGAGGAAACAGAGTGAGATTCGACCCTGACCGCATTGTTATGAGCGGTGGAGCAACAGGTGCACACGAGGTCACTGCCTTCTGTTTGGCTGATCCCGGTGATGCTTTTTTGGTCCCCACTCCTTACTATCCAGGGTAATAATTAATACCTTCTCCCTTTCCTTCTTTCTTTTCTTCGTTCAAGGAAAATTTAATTCAGAGTAGCTTACGTTAGCAATGATGTAATGAATCATGATCTTCTTCAATTAAAACAAAATAATTGCGTAAGAATCTATTCATGTCTAGTGTATGACCATGGTCCCACTAAGGCACTGGAGACTTGACTAGAGAGACGGCATAGCACGCCCTTGTTCTTACAACAATAATTCTTAAATTTGCCAGCCCTTGATAGCTTTTAGAAACAGTCAACGACCAGATCAATGAATAAAAAAATAATAAAATAAAAGGAAGAATTCTTAGTTTCTAAACTTGGATTTCCTGTTGCAGTTTTGACCGGGATTTGAGGTGGAGAACAGGAGTACAACTTGTTCCAATTATTTGCGAAAGCTCAAATAATTTCAAAGTAACAGAGAAAGCATTGGAAGCTGCCTTTGAGAAGGCTAGAAAGGACAACATCAGAGTAAAAGGCGTGCTTATTACCAATCCATCAAACCCATTAGGGACTATAATGGACAGAGAAACGCTAAGAACTATTGTAAGGTTTGTTAATGAGAAGAGCATCCACCTGATATGTGATGAAATATATGCTGCTACTGTTTTCTCTAAACCTGACTTCACAAGCATCGCCGAGATAATAGAGGAAGACAATATTGATTGTAACCGTGACCTCATCCACATTGTTTATAGTCTTTCAAAGGATATGGGACTCCCTGGCTTCAGAGTTGGCATCATATATTCTTACAACGACGCCGTAGTGAATTGTGCTCGCAAAATGTCAAGCTTTGGATTAGTTTCCAGTCAGACCCAACATCTCATAGCATCAATGCTATCTGATGACGAGTTTGTAGAACGATTCCTTGCAGAAAGCGCAAAGAGGCTCGCCAAAAGGTATAGGGTTTTCACTAGGGGGCTTTCCCAAGTTGGCATAAACTGCTTGAAGAGTAATGCTGGTCTGTTTTTATGGATGGATTTGCGTAGTCTTCTCAAGAGTCAGACATTTGAAGCAGAAATGGCATTGTGGCGAGTGATCATTAACCAAGTTAAGATCAATGTATCGCCTGGTTCTTCTTTTCATTGCTCCGAGCCAGGGTGGTTCAGAGTATGCAACGCCAACATGGATGATAGGGCTGTTGAAATTGCTTTGACAAGAATCCGCAACTTTGTGCTTCAAAATATGGAGGGCAAGGCTCCTGTGAAGAAACAGTGTTGGCAGAGCAACTTAAGGCTAAGCTTCTCATCCAGAATGCTCGATGATATCACGATGTCACCTCACTCCCCAATACCTCATTCACCTTTGGTTAAAGCCACAACTTGATTAATTCACATTACCTGCACCATTAACTGGTAGAAATTCATTTGATTCTTTGATTCTTTATTGCAGCCTGCCCTAGAGGATGCATATTGATACATACCAATTCAGTCTAGATTCATCAGGGTTTTTTTTTTTTTTTTCACTTTATTGAGTCATGTAAGAAAAAATGTTTCTCTATTCTGCCACCGGTCGTACTTGTAACACATTGATTCATCAAGTGTAATAGAGATTTTTTATCACTTTCTTTTTTCCTTCTTGGATAGTTTAGAAAAAAAAGAAAGCTAGCATTGGTCCATCAATTGCAAAACGCAAGACAATTTACATTAACGGGAGAAATATATATATATACTCCATAAACTAGTATCCTTTTGATTACGTACGGTACGGTGATGTTGAATAATGAAATTGAAACGCTGCTAGAATTTACTCAGAGCTCGCCGTATCAGATCAGAATATATGAAAACAATGAAACAACATATATATCTCCTTCCGAACGCACGCCGTGACTCTGACTGTTAGGCTTTCAATATTCAACTAGGTAGCGAATATTTGATTAAAAAATAACACATTCAATTTGGGGTTTAAAGATATTGACGTGTCATCATCTCCATCTGTAATTACCATGGAAGCCAAGAAAATGAAAGCATTATAACCCAATGAAATTCAAGAAATATCATGAGAATGACCTCAGCTAATTAATATGCCTCTAGAGGGTTGCTGTTGTAAGTTTGTAATAATGAAAAGATAATGAGATTACGCACAACTCATATGATATTTCCTCCTATATATATTGTATTTGATATGAATGGTATCTTGTCTAGTCTACATGAGTTGCATTATCATTTACTTTTACGTATGCAGCGATTAAAAGACGATCTTTCATGGTGTGCTAATCTAGTTTAATTAGTTCTAAAACCAATAGGTAGATCACCGAAAAGACTTGGCACTAAAAATAATTATCGTTCCCTTGTCCTCTTGCTTAAATATGCCATGGGCCGGTGGCTTGTCAACTTCAATGTTAATAGAGACAATTATATAATAATATATATATTCGAGGGTACTTCTCAATGGTAGATATAAATTTAAGACACTAAAAATAGTGATGTATATTATATTACGGTGGCTCAAAAGGCATTGTCTTTATCATCTATCGCCCAGAGAGACGTATGGCAATAGATTCGATCAGTGCTTACATCACATGGACGATATACAATTGCAGCCTCTGATTCTGCATGCGTATTTGGCTTCTTCATTTTCTCCTGTGAGATTGAGATTTGATCGTATACTGATCTTTTCTTCTCAATTTTGGCATAGCATGTCAAAGCCTTGTATTCTACAAAGTGTAAGAAAGCTTTTAAAAAAATTATAGGAATCCCTTTTGCGCTGAGTTGTGAATCCTTGTAATCCAATATGATCAATTACATTGGACCATGTATCATCAACTGTAACATTAATTTCCTCCGTGAAAGAAACTTTCTAACTTAACAGAAACATAGAAAAGTAATGGTACTACACACTTATTCGGGTTAATCAGTATATATAGCTAAGTGCAGATGCACTTGCATAGAAAGGTCAAAGTTCATGAGGGAATGCTACTCTGACTAGGTCAGGATCAGCACTCACAAATAAGAAGGGAAATGATTATTTATTGCAACCAACAATCTAAAAAAAGACATTGCACGTCAAGATTTTGGGACGTAGAAAAGTGATGTAATAACCTAACCCCTCTGCAATTATTATTTAATCTTATCCCAACAAATACGTTTACACAAACCTTTTTATGCTCCCTGACCCATTATCCAAGACTAAGAGGGATGTGTATGTAACCCATTAGCCAAGAGTAACATTTTAAATAGGAAAAAATGAAGGGCACGCAATCTGTAAGCCAGCCCTTTAACAAGGCTAAATTCTACTCATTCTATTTCAAAGCTTGGTATAAACTATAGCCTATTTTTTATACATTGATTGATTATCTCTGGACCACAAATTGAAGCTCCAAGAAATCCAACCCTTCAACAACAAAGGTTGATTTGAGCCCTCAAATACCATACTAACTGGTTTCTATTCTTGTGAGATATCAAAACTGATTAAGAAATAACACAAGCATTTGGATTCTCTTCTGCACTGTGAACATGATAGTATGTGGTCAAGTAGGGATTGTATGCTTTGTAGGCCTTGACCAGCTCAGCAATTTGGTCATTCTGATCTTTCTTCTTATCACCCTCCTTCTTGGCTTCATCTTTTTTGGGCTCTTCTTTCTTGCCTTCGTCTTTCTTCTTATCAGGCTCCTTTGCTGGCCCCACTGTCAAGATTTCTACTTGCCAAAGTTTTCGCAATTTTCTAACCACATGGACTGGGTCTACGTCCCCAACCACGGTCAGTTTCTTCTCCTTCATGTCCATGGCGATGGAGTCAACGCCTGCACATAATACATTAAATACACCCTTACAAATAAATAATTACAGAAAACCAATACAAATAAATAAGTGCAAGCTATCCGTTATTAATTGAGATTGAGTCCATTCAGGTGGCTGAATATAATTGTAAAAGTTACTATGGTCGTATATTAATTGAACCATTCCAAATTCAACGTTGGTTCCCATTGACAGTATTTGTTTCTAGCTACAAAATTAATTTGATTTTATTATTTGATCGGTGTCGAATTCTGTATTCCAGTCATTTAACATTTAAAGGAAACCTTATTCGCAGAGATCATTCCGGTTTTTCAAATGAACCAAACAGAGATAGATGTCAAAATTTAATACCTGAAAGGCTAGAAACCATTTTCAAGGCCTTCTGCTTTGCTTTGTCATCGTGTAAGTCCAACTTCAATACCACTTTCTGTAACAAAAGAACCGCAGCACACCTTAGAAATAATATTAAACCAGAAAAAGTTGAGCCAATAAATCAGGACAACCATCAACACAATAAAAGCAGAGAATGATTCTGGGAATGACAACCAGTAAACAAGATAGATATCAAGTTTTGATGTAATTAAATAATGAGAAAATAGACAGAAATTCGTCAAACAGAGTGGGGGTGAGTGATAAGAGTTCACAGGAGGTCAAAGAGAAACTAAAATGGCCCTTGTTACCATATTTCGTTAAAAAAAAGAACAATGAAACAGGTAGGAAATTGAGAGGAGAGAGACAGAAATTCATCAAAGAAAAAAAAATGAAACAGAGCATCTTTAACAAGTAATTGACCAGGAAGTCATTAATTACCTTCATTTGAGTTGGGTCCTGGGTTCAGACGATGAGGTAGACTGTTGAAATATTATTTTAGGTGAGAGGGAGAGGAGAAAGGATGATGAAGAAATGAGAAGATAAGGAACAGGGATGTAAGTTGGCCAGGTTGAACAAAGATGATATTCATAAACTACTCGTTAACAACGATGTTGCAGAAAAAGTCAAACAAATCCCTAAATTAATTAATTAGTTATTAAAGAGAGTATAGAGCACGGAAGGAAGCCATCAACCATTGACGCAAGCCATAGCATATCGCCAAGACTTAACCATTCCATTCTTTTTGCCTTCCTGTTTTTACCCCCTATTCTAATTTCTATCCCTCTCCAACCAAACATCGCTTTCTCTGTTTCCCCTTTTAATTTCCAATCAAACACATATGTAAACCCGATCATATTGTTTATCTTTCGTGACTCTCTTACTTCTCCTTCCCTCCTTTTGATTTTCCATGACGCTGTTGTCATCGAATTGAAGAATGATTTGGGTTTTGACAAACGAGGCCTGAATTACTAACTCCCTTAGTATGACTAAAATAACATGATTAATTTCATCGTATTGCGATATTTTTATAGCTGTAAAAATTCTTTTTGCAATAAATAATCACTTTCACAATTTTTTTTATTCACAATAATTCGATATGTTAGGAAAGCAATATGGTTTACATTTCAATTGTGAACAAGAAAAAATGATTCGCCAAGCAAGAGTGCAACAAAACAGACAATCTATCTCTTTCTGTCTCCCCAGTCTAGGGAATCAATATAAAGCTAAAACAACATGGGTTCGATAGTATAGATATTTATCTCAGTAGAAATAGATTTATTTATTTTTATGAAACAAGGACAAATCAACGGATAAAAAAAGCCGTGGAAAAGGTTTCGGTTACCATCCGTAAAATCAAACAAAAGTACTAGCTACGAATGAAAAGGGGAGAACGCCTTTATTACAAGGGTTATTAATTGGCCAAAGCGCCATCAACAGAAAGAGGCACCAAATTCTAGAAACATAATATGGCTTAATCAGAATGCGGCATTCCACATGAAAATAACCATGAAAAGCGACGTGGCCAAAGATATGAATGCCATAAAATTTCTCCTCTCCAAGGAACGACGCAAAATGATTACTGCTGATCATTGATAATCTAGCCGTTAAACAAGAGATCAAAGATAGAATGATGTTAGACTGCAGCTTCAAACTGCAAAGATGCCCGAGCTATGTCTAGGGCCTCCTCAACTGAAGATGCGTTTTGAAGTTTGGCTTTATCAACCAGAGGCTGACTTCTGGCAAGTTTAGGCAGAAGCTCAAATTCCTAATAAAACAGAACAGCAAAGCACGCATTACAAGCAATGCGAGGAAGGAGTAGATAAAGTTGACGAATGAACTAATTCTGAATATAAAACCTATAATAATGAGTGTTTCTGTTGAATCAACATCTAATATGAGACGCCCTACGGTATCCGTATTAACGTCCTACTTTCTTGTCAGTATCTCAATCAATGAAAAAATGAGAAAATTTGCCAAAACTTCCATAAACTTGCCACTCGATTTTGTTAAACAGAAAACTCTAATTCTATTATCATAATTTCAATGTCAGTGTAGGTCATAGAGTGATCACTGGTAAATACCTCGGGGCTTCCACTTTCAACGAGGACTCCTTTGAGCCTACCTGCAGGGTATCAAGTAATGATTAGCAACTGCAAATCAGACATGGGCATGTCCTCACCAGTAGAAATGAAAGCATGCGCGCAAACACCCCCCTCCCCCTATATACCCACATAAATATGCAATCCACACATTCATACGAACCGAACGGGGCGGAAAGAGAGAAACAACTGATTACCATCTTCAATCCAGAAGGTAGCTATTTTAGGATCAAAATTTCCAATTTCAACTGTATCACCAACTGTTCAAAACAAACTTATCAGAGTGAGCGATGTAGGACGGAAAATTCAGAAAAAGCTGAGGCAATGATATCAAATTCAAATTGATCTTTACCGTTGTCCCCGTAAAACTGCCACCATACTTTCCTGGGGCTCCCTTCATATTCAAATACCCTCGAGTAGAAGTATGGAAGATAATCATACCTGAAAAATAAACAAGAAAATTTTCAGCTTAATCAGCATGGAGGAGAACAGTCACTAAATCTTAAGTCCAAGAAATTAAATCACAGAAGCAGATCGTCTAACATACGTGTAGGTTTGCGCGCTTAGTAATGCTTTCACACAGTGCTGTGCTGAACGACGAGCATGATCCACATGTTCCACTCGTGTCATTCGGTTATATATCTGTCCAGCGTGGAAGTACGTAATGTCAGATCAGATAAAGAAGACATATTCATAAAATCAAGTCAAAAACAAAATACCTTTAATGGGAAAGCTGCTACGTCCCCAATAGCAAAGATCCCAGGGATGCTTGTCCGGAATTGACCATCCACCTGAAATTGATGATATATTTAGAAGTTATTCTAACACTAATTTGGGGGTTCTATATTGTCGTTGTGCACCCTAAAAGTTACATTTACAGACGAGCGCCTCAAAACAAGTGTACAAGACTACGTGATCTCCAAGAAGTCACAAATTGCATGTTTAAAAGCTTCAACCCAGGAAAAGAAAAGGAAACAGCACCGAAACAAACCAAAAAAAAAAAAAAAAAAATCAAACTAAGCATATACTAAAAACTCAAATGGAATTTCATTGCTTCCAGTAAATAAATTGTTATCTGTCGGCCTCGACTCACCTGTATCCCACCAACATCTGCATTCAGGCCCACCTTCTCGAAGGGACTTACTGCAGGTTTAGCTCCAATGCCTATAATTACCTGCAAATCATAAGGAAAAAACAATTTCCAATACGCTGAATTTGTCCTCCCTGTCTAATGTGTAAATAATACCTCTATGTTTTACCATTTTTCATATGAAAATAAGTCCTGCATTAATAGGAATAAAACTAAGCAACGAAAAAATTACAGCCAGGTATGAAGTATGACTACCGTATCTGCTTCTACTGTTGATCCGTCTCCAAGTTTCACAGCAGATACACGTCCATTAGAACCAGCTTCCAAGTTTTTAATGGAGACACACTGTTGCATATGGAATTCGAAGGGAAGAAAGGAGAAGGAAGGGCGTATCGTTCAGAAGAGAAACAATTGATTGCATACCATATCAAGGTATAGGCATTACTAGTTACAATAATGAGGAGAATGAAAGAAAAAAGGGGAGTAGGGAATTCCACCTTTAAGAACTTCACACCATTCTTTTGGTAGAGTTCTTCATATCTCCGGGCAAGAGAAGGAGTGAACAGTCTTTGCAAAAGATGATCCTCTGGAAATATAATCTGCGTTTTTGAGAAGTTTAGCTACAGTATATGTAAGGAATTGCTAAAACGTAAATACGAAGCCCTTCCTTGTGCTCCATTAATATAATAGGACTCAAATTAGAAGTTCCATAATGCTTGCATGTCACCAAGGTTTAAATCACTAAATCAGAGGAGACAAAGGCTAAGAGCACGATAATAAATGCATGTATCCGTGTAAGAGGTAAAGCAGCATCCACTGACAAAAACAGGAACCATGACTCGTGAGTCATTAGATCAATGGGATGGACTGATTTCGCCAATTCAAACACAACTAGTGAATAGGCAGACTCAATGCCATGCACTCATTGTTCAGCACGTAGACAAGACAGGCAATATAGTAATTGAGGTTCGACATGGAGTTTGCAATCAGAAGAATTCAGGGAAAAAACGAAAGAAGATATTGAGATAATTATGGAGGACGAAAGCATACCGTTGTATCAAGTTTCCAACCGACAGCTGCAGCAGCAACCTCCATGCCAATGTAACCACCTCCAACAACAACTACCTTCCGTGCTTTTTCCTAGAAATTTACAAACAAAAAAAATCTCACCATGAAGAATGAAGCAAAAACCATTTTTTTGGCCTAAGCCTATATTTACTTCCATATGCATGAAATAGCCTAAACCTACAACTTCTCTTGATTTACACTAAACTGACGCCTAAGCAATGTCTTACCATGGCACTATATTCAAATATTAAAGAAAAAGTTCAGGCCAAACTACAGAAAACAACAAAACTTTGGAGGTTAAATATGAAATGAATGTAAGGAAGTCCAGGAAATTTTCCATCTTAGTCGCAAAACCAGTCACAAGATATTATGTCATTCAAAAGCAAAGGACATTACCAATGATGAAACTAGTGAATCAGCATCCGCAACATCCCGGATATAGTGAACACCAGGTAGATTTCCTCCAATTTTCTCTGGAAATCTAAAAGCAAGCAAGACCAAAAAAAAAAAAAAAAAAAAAGGACGTGTGCCATAATATATGAATATGTAAAAATGGATTAACTAAAGCCAATAGACGGATACCTTGAGGCCGCAGCTCCTGTTGCAATTATAAGTGTTCCATACTTGAGCAGTTTTCCCGAATTTGTCACCAAAGTTTGCTTTTCAATATCAATATTTTCTACTGGATCTTCATAGAACATCTAAACAGGAAAGATTTTAAATTATTTAAAAAAAAAAAATTAGCAGAATCAAATCCTTTGCAGTATCTCATAAAAAGAAATCGATGAAAAAATATATTAAAAGTTATGTCCTTGACATCAAGGTCTACCAGGGTACTACCATTTGTATACTATATTAGAATATAAACAGTTGCCATTAAATTTCAAGCAATAACACATCCATTGATCCACATATGACATCTAAATTCTAGACAAATCCATCCGTGACATGAATTACTGTTTCAATTGCAAGGAATATGCCTTTTCTTTTTTAAAAAAATTCCTTCATGCTATGTAGAAGCTCATAAGAATAAGGAACGGAAAAAATAAAATTCTGCAAGCCACAAGCCAGATAAAAATCTTTGCATAACTGCAATGGCAGAAGAAAGACTACCTCTATCCCTTTCTCTTTATACCATTCTGGAGTCTGTCTCTCTCCACCGGATCCGACACAGGTGTGGAACCCCTATTAACAGTTTTAAGGCACAATTACAACAAATGTCATTAACAAACATGTCGCAGTAATTACACACACTCAAATACGTTAAACAAATCATCAAAGCAGTAGGCTGAAGTGGAAGCCAATCAACAACATGAAAAGCACAATGATTAAAAAATGGTCATTACATATGCCACAAAAAAAAAAAAAAGAGTGAATTCTTACAGGGAGGCGCGCTGGCTTCTTATCTGGTGGGAACAAATAGGCTTTTGTCAAAGCTGGACGCTCGTAAGGTGCATATGCCTGTTATTCCGAATTCAATTAAAAAAAAAAAAGAAGTTCAAAATCATGAAAATTAGAATGGCTATCTAGAGAAATCATCAGCCTCACTACCGACACAGTGATCATAGAAAGATTCAATAAGGCAGCAATATCAGGTCACCTCTTTTGTCACAATACTAAGCCGTCCATCAGCCATGCCGTGCTCCACGAAAGTTCGAGCAGCATATCCGGCGGCATTTCCACCACCAACGATCACATACCTGAAATTCGTAAAAAAATAGTCAACGAAATTCAAAGTTGAACGAAACTGAAAATTGGAGCAGGCAAGGTGAGGAAACTACTCGCGATTCTCATTAGCGAAAGCGGCGTAACATCTTTGGAAGCTTCTGAATTTGATTGAAGTTAAAGAAGGGTTAGCTCGATTCAGAGATGGCGTTTGGGGACACCAAAGAGACAGTCCGTGCTTGAGTGAGAAGGAGTTGGACATCATTGCCATTGTCAATCTTCGAACTGTTTGCCCCCCAAAATCAGAAAAAAGATGATTAGAATCAAATAGTGCAGGGTTGATGGGGATGGTGAGTGACGATAGAGTGAAGAAGTTGAACCTGGAGACATGGAGAAGTCGATAGTTCAATTATTTTATAGTAAAGTTATTCAACTTTAACTATTGATTATTGATGGCTCTAGAGGAGATCCAAGGGGCATAACGTAAGGTCGACTCGTCGAGTATTTGATTGAAAACTTCGAGAAAGAGACCAAGATGGCTTGCTTTGGAATCGCGGGATTGGTACAGAGCAGCATAAAACAAACAAAGGCACAGGTAGAAACCAGCATCAAACATGGCTTAATCGGCTTGGCTGCTCGGCACTGAAGTTCCGGGTCTTGGGACGCAACGCCCGTCCCCAGGTCTACCGGTCGCTACCAAAATGCCAAAAAAAAGTATTCAACTATACTTAAACAATCGTTCAAAGCATTCATATTTTTGGGCTTAAAAGCCCAAACAAATTTTTTTTGAAGGAGATTTCTTTGACACTCCTAAAATTTCAAGTCTAGAACCAGCAGAAGTCCTCTGGGCGTTGGATGTTGAGGGGAAAAAAATCATGCTATAAGAGTTTTTTTTTTTTTTTTAAGAAGAAATATTATTGTAGAAGGAGTATTTAAGTTTTGTCGAGTTTCAAAGTTCTAACATCCTAAATTTTTCATTTAGAATTTCATGCGTCTGTTGTGAGAGATGTTACACCAGAATAGAAAAAGCATTCCCCTCAAAAAAAATTAAATAAATAAATAAAAAGCATTATCGTGCATTTACTATAGAGTCATAATTGACTTCACTCCACTCTCTTTTTTGTATTCATTAAACCAATAATATATGGGAAATGAAATCATCAAATTTCTACATTTCCATTATCAAGGAACTCATTGACAGAATTAAGGACATGTTTGTTTTAGTGGGAAGGAAAGGAAAGTTGCGTTGGAATATGTTATAAGCATGCACGATTACTGTTAAAAAAGGCACTGAATAATCTATACAATCGTCACATTCACCCATTTACTAGATTAACCTATTCCTTCCAAACACGGGAGGAAGGCCTCTCTCCTACGAGATCGACTTGACAAACCCAGAAGTGCCCATCCACTTCCATGGTCTCTGTTCGTCACTTCTGCCGTTGAGCTCTTCGTCCCCCTTTGGCATCACCTCCACCGCCTCTGCTCTTCATCCCTCTGGCATCAACCTCCGTCCACCTCAGGTAGAGATCCACCATGCCGCCATCCATTTTTGTTTCTAATCTCCTCCATCATCGACTTCTCTTTCACTGTTCCCATTTCTGGTCTACTCCATCATTGACTTCTCACTCTCGCTATCTTTATCTTAATCACCCTACTTCTTATGTTGCATGGGTTGTTCATGCTCGTGGATTGAACCGAAGTTCCATGGCTTGCACAGTAGATTGATGTTGAGCCAGCCAAATCTATAAATCCCTCTTTGCTTGCAGCTTAACACACAGGAGAGATGATGGATTTAGATGAAGCACTTCAAATTTCTTACCAGGCTATGATTATACTTAAATTTTCTTTGAAAAGCATTAATTGTAAAATTATCTAGGGATAGTAAATGAAGATTTGATGGCTGGGTCGTGAGCATTGCTTCAGCGTGTGGTGGCTTGGTTGTATTGGAATTTTGTTAAATTTACGTAATTTCTACAAATTTTAGAATTGGTTATTTTGGTTAAAGTAATAATTTTGTCCATGGTCATTTAATTATATTTTCAACCCATTCCTTCAATCATTTTTCTAAAGAGTAATCCTTATACTTTAAACACTCTTATTAATTTGATATCTCACACTTTAAATTTATCAATTTAATTTTTTAAATTTTAATTTTTTTATTAATTTTATCTCTTAAATTTATCAATATTTTTAAAATATAAAAGATTAAATTGATAAGTTTTATAAATTTAAGAAAATAAATTAATTAAAATTTTAAGTATAATTAATAAAATTAATAAATTTAAAATATAAAAAATTAAATTAATAAATTTAAAGTATACAAAATTAAATTAATAAAAATTTTAACTATTTATACTTTTTCTAAACCTACCAAACACAGGAATGAAACATTATACTCCTTTCTATTCCTCTTTCCTTTTCTCTTTCCATCAAACCAAATAGAGGAATAAAAGGGGCGTGTTTGCACATGGAATCCGCATTTGTTTATGTTTTTCTTGCTATTGCGAACGGGGAAGAGTTACACAAAATAAAAATGAAAAAAGTAATGGACACTAGCTAACTTGCACGCCAACTATCAGAATAAAAAAACGAAAACATCAACATCAAACATCAAAGTTGGTAGGATCTTTCAGAGTTGAAACAATGGATAAATCTAATTTCTAGTGTAACATTTTTTAATATTGAAGACATGTTAGCCATTCTTCACTCAAATGACAAATTAGCGCCCCAAGCTTAATGGGGGATTTCGGTGTAATCTGATCCAGGGTTGACGGGTCGAAAATGAAATATAAAGGAAAAAATATTTAGAAACAGTCTTACCTCTTTCAACCAATCGGACAAAGTAGCTTTAAGTGCCAGAGTCACATGCCAATCCATAAAACAAAAATGACAATACTCAGAACATCAAACAATTAAGCAACTGGGATCATTTACTCACAGAAACTACGAGATTCGGTTCAAACAAATATCACGACAAGTCTTTAAACTCGCAATAGAAGATAATATCAAAACGTAAACCTTCCAAACTTCTAAATGGCATCTGTTGATATTTCTCCTAAGTCCATATACCAAAACAAAATAACAAAAAAAAAAAAAAATTCATATTCTGCAGAGAGGATGAAAGTGCAAAGAAATAATAAAGCTATGTGCCTATAAACAAGGCAGGATGAAACAATTTTCCCATTCACTATATAGCTTAGTGAGTGCAGACATAGTTCTTAGCCTAAAAAGACAAAATTGAAAAAACCTATACTGCTTTACATGGTAGGCCGAAGCAGCCCTGTTAACAATTATAGACCCAAAAACGATTTAAACCTAGATCACCAGGCTTACCAATATTAAACCTTTAAAAAAAAAAAAATCAAAATTCACCCGAAATCTTGTGAAGATCTCTTTGGTTTAGAAGCATCAGAAAGGAAAACGAAAAGCAAAACATAAGAAGGTGTCCATCTTTACACGGTGGAACTAGACAATTTGCCAGCTTGCTCGAAGACATCAAGAATCTCAGTCCTGCTCCTAACAATCCTGTGAAAGACCTCTCTGATCTGTTGCTGCAAAGGTGCCAAATCTTCCTCCATCTTTCCACAAATGTCCGCCAATTCTTCCACCTGCTCCTTGAGCTCTTGCAAGCGCTCTGCTTCAGCGGGAAACTGAAATGAATCAGCGAATTCTATCAAGGACTGCCCCAGCTTCTCCAACCTCTGCATCTCAAACAACAATCCGGGACTCCCTTTCTTCTCCTTCTTCTTCCAGTCCTCCGCAATCTTCTCGTGTAACCCAATCATTGGTTGCGCCCAAGGCAATTGTCTCGGCACGGGAAAGTGAGTGGCCAATCCATTTCTCTCTTGACAGGGTATGGCCGCAACCAGAGCCCACATGACAAACACAAATGCGTTACTCATTATGAAAACAGGCATAGCCAACCCAGATGCCTCCGCACCACGCGGTGCCGTCAGATTCGATGACATGGCGTGGATTTGCTTTGCAGCAGACCAGCCCTTGGCCATGCTCCACGATAACGATCGGAATTGCCCAGAGGCACGCTCTTTATTCGGAGCCGCGCTTCTTCGCCCAAAAGACCAGCTTCTCTCCGCGGACTTGGTGTTGCTTGGGTCTTTATCTTCAACCGTCATCGCTGTGATCAGTGAATTTAACGCTTTTTTAGCGCGTCGAATTTGCCCATCCCCAATTGGCCTATGTTCCAAGGCGGACACCGCAATCTCCGCCAATTTCTGAAAATTCCTCACCGATTCGATCCCCAAACTCACAGCATTGCATATGTCAAGAGATTTGACGACCCGCTCCAGAAATTCGGGGACGAGCCTGTCAAGCGGAGGCTTCGAGATCTGACAAGGGTCGCGACCCATCAACAGAACGGCTTTGAATTCCGCTTCGCAGCACAGAAACATGTCCACGAGCCTTCTAAGCCAAGCGATGGAAAGCAGTGGTTCATTGCCATCTTCCGTCGGAGATGCTAGGAGATCGTTGAATCGGTCACCCACATGTTTTTGGAAAAGCTCCAGGTCCTCAACTTCTTGATCATGGCTGCCTTCCATCGCCATCACTTGGTTTCTCCGGATACTTATTCGGCCCAGAAAAGAGCCCTGATAATCTGTTGCAGGCATTTTTGATTCAAGAGTTAGATTAATTGATCCAGAGAAATAGACAGACAAAATTCACAAAGGATAAAAACGCAAAGAAACAGGAGCATAGAAAGAACAAGTAAGAGAGAACGGATAGGAGTAAAAATAGAGCATCGGTTTTACAACTTATATATCTACGACTTTCAAGGTCAGGGCTTGTCTAGGACCAGACCGTTTCTATGTAATTATATTTCAATTTTTTTTTTTTCAAATGAAAAATTGGGTCGACGCTGATTTGGCATATCCAGTGGCAATTTTCCCATAAGGTCCTTGGCTGCCTTAAACAAATTAATGAAAAAAAAAAAAAACATAATTTTTAATATCAGAGATATAGGATTAAAAAAAGTGGGTGAAATGAAAAGAGCAGTAAATATAAAGGTACATAATTTTTGTATAATTGTAGATTTTATGTGCATTTTTTTTTTTTTTGGCTTACCCAGTTAAGTCTGTACATATTAATTTTTAATTTTGTTCAGCCTCTTACGTGAACGCATAATTATGAGAATATCTCATACTCGTAGTTTGTCTGGCAGCAAATAATATGGAGAAGGCATTTGTATGCGCGACCAAGGGCTTAATCGGTTATAAATGTAATATGATTAGTGAGCTATCCGAGTCATCATACGTGCAGAAGCTAATTCGTCGCGGCATTGTAAATGAACGCGTTGTTTGGCGCCACATAGACTGTCCTTTTGTCTGATAAGTCAGAGGTTCAGAGCCAAAAGCGAAAACGAAGAAAAAAAAAATCCAAGTGTCTCTGACCAGGTCAAAGAAATATTGATTCCCTTGCGCTTCTGCACGATCCATACCATGACACTACTTCCTCTTTCTCTTTGTTGACTTCTCAACCAAACTGGTTCGATCGAAACGGTGAGGTCCGCGACCATCACCGGGGAATATTACCTTGAAAAAAAACTGATAATTGAACATCACCAGTCGCTTTTGTAGTTTTAATTTTTATGATAACAATATTATTCTTTTTGAT
The DNA here is from genome assembly GCA_022379115.2 of Bauhinia variegata. Lineage (NCBI taxonomy): Eukaryota > Viridiplantae > Streptophyta > Magnoliopsida > Fabales > Fabaceae > Bauhinia > Bauhinia variegata. The sequence continues at coordinate 610,906 of CM039433.1, forward strand.
GGGCGTAGAGTAGACATATCTATGGCCACTGATTGATTTAAAAATAGAATATGAGTATAGACGCATGCATGCATTTGGCGCCAAAACTAAGCAGCCCATAGAATCGAGTTTTACGTTCCTCTCACACGATGTAGCTCGCCATACATTGCCATTTGTCACCTTGAGCAATGATCGCTATGGTTAGGCAAATCATCTCTAATAAGAAACCATAATTAACTATTTTGCACCAACAAACCAATCTTTCATGATTGTGTCATGATGCAAAAATTAAGTCTCATGTATAAGTATAATATCCACATTATGTTTAGTCAAAAATGATGGAAAAATAACAAGGAATAGTACTATACTAGAAAACAGGTGTTATCATAAAAGGGGACCAGGTGGAGACTAAATTGACGCGTTTTTGTAGAAAAAATATGGTAGTCGGGCATGTTGATGAAAAGGGAAATGAACCTACCAAGGCACCAATCGTCGTAGCTTACAGATTACAATGATTGCTATAATATTTTGACAATCTAATTAAGTCTCGCCAAACCAATTGATTGTATCCTCATCCTCATATATATATATACTAAATAGCGGCTATTATTATTATGAAATAAAATCAAAGGCAATTATAAGATTTGTTGGACAAGGCGACAGGAACACATATTTCGGCTAAACGCAAATACTGTTGAAGTCGTTCAGATTCGGTTAGCACGTGATCTTGTGTCACTCCTCGGACCGGCCTCGCGTGATCACACTCTGGTTCTGATTATATTACTCTATAGATTGAATATATTCATATTCATGTTGCCTCTCAATCTCAGCAGATTAGACCCCCTTCTCTGCTGCCCCACCTTGTTACTGTTTCCAAATGCGACTACGGATAGATAGTATTGGAAAATACAAGTGCATACCTTTGTTTGACTTTAATACTGATATATACTTCATTCATAACAGTTGATATAATTATAATTTTATACGCGACACCACCTTCATGCCTAATTTTAGTTTACCAAACAATAAGGCTTTATAAGATGACAAAATTTATTTAATTTGATCACGCTGTAAGGCTTCTATCTATCTATTGTGTTTGACTTCAACCACTTTATACTATTAATTGCATGTCTCTTTGTAGGCTTTTTTTTTAAAAAAAAAAAATCAATTAATATTTAATACCATATAAAACAACACTTAACAATTGAGTAAAATTCTAAAAACAACAATTTTTTTTTTAACTAAATTTTAACAAAACTGTATACTTAAGATTTAAACTTAATAATTTTGTTTGTTGGCATTTTATATTATATATATCCATAATATTTACTTCTTCTTTTTTTAACATATTGCAGAGGTAATAACTATATAACGAGTTCACCACTGACTGAGCTAACTTCAGGGATTATATATAATATCAGTCCAGAAAATTCCCTCTTATTAATCTGGGCCTTCTGTTTGAGGTCATAATTTAGGGCCTTCACTAACTACATAAGAAATTCTTTTGTAACACCCCATATTTTATAATCACACCTTGTATAATACAAATAATGAAATAGGTTTAGGGTATTTGAGACCCATATGGGTTTAGGGAGTGTAAGAGTAGATTGTGTGGTTAGAAAACATGCATGGGGTGTGCCAAAATAGATCACCAAGTGTGCCGAAAGAATTCCCCCATAAAGCAATTTCAATGTCGGTATGTGAGCCCGTAAATGCCACACTCCTCATTCTAAGCATGTATAACTCACTATTTTCTTATTAATTCATTTTTTTTTTATTGTGACTGAGGGAGGGATTGATTTTTTTTTTTGGGAGAATGTGAACGTTATATATTTACAATAATATTTATTTAACCAAATGAGAATTTTTGGTTCCAAACTTTTTCTTCCCTATTGAAAAAAAAAAATTCAGCACCAAGTTGACGCTTTGTTTAGTCTTTTTTATTCTTTTTTTTTTTAACTGTCACTTGATGATTCCATCTGATATATTGGTACAATTTCTATGTATTGTTTTTCACTGATATGTTTGGTTATAATTTTGAACATTGTTTAAACACAACACTCATAAATCTCAAAGATAACTCTAATGCCCATCAAAGAATAAGATAACTTGGATGCTATTTGATTAATTTCCAGGTATAGTTGCTGTTCTTAGCAAACAACCAGCCAACCAACCAGACCATGCATAGAAACAGATTGAGAGAGAGAAAGTTTCCATGGGAGGAAAGAGGATGGGCCATATGAACGTGTCGACGCCAGGCGAGAAAAAAAAAAATGGAAAGGGTCCATCCAGATTTCCAGATATTCTTGGTGGGGAATGATCGGCCGAGAACATCATTTATATATAATTATTGATTATTGATATTCCAAGATTAATTAAGAGATAAAGAGTAAGAATTAGGGGAGTAACATGCGGACCACATCTAAGTAAAAAGAGCCAATGGTAGAGACATTTCATCCACGACTTAATAACCTAACCAACCATTCTCATAAAGGCAGTCCTTAATGTTATTTTTTTAATCACTAATCACTGGTTTAAAAAAATCAAAGTGGTAGGCCCAAATGCCACTCCATTGCTCCTCCTTAAAGCTAAGTACAATCATTTCCCCTTTTCAATTCCTCCTAAAAGATCTTTTTTTAAAAAATGATTTGTATATTACTTTCAAAGTTAATTTTAGCTTGCGATTCATACAAGCAAATGTCACTTCTTTGTCTTCACATCAATTGTGGTGGTTCATTCATATCAATCAACTCGATCGCTCCCCTCTTCTTCTCTCACTTTCATTCAATTCACTACCTCTTAATATTTCCCTCAAAAACACACACACACACACTTTCTCTCTTTCTTAACTATATACGTAGGTACACAAATATTGTTTCAAAAGGCTATAATGGCTGGCTAGCTAGTTAAATGTTTTAACTAATCAAAACGAACAAGACAAAGGCCTAGATTGTCGAAGAAGCTGCATGGTATTAATTCCTTCAAGTGGACATTTTCGGCTTCAACTATAACATTATTGTAAATGAATCCCGCGACATGCCGTCTTTCCCAATCATTGTCAAGACAATTAAAGCTGAAACCATCTTCGAAATCACTGATATGCAATCTCGATGATGATGAATGAGTACTGAAATTCATTGCATGGTTGCTTTAAGAGCCAATGTCATTGTGGAATAGCAATATGATCTCACCTCCATAACTAATGGCACTTTTCGATGGAGGCATCAACGAAACACGATAAGAGGCCGCTTTAGCTGAACCCGACAGTGTATATCGTTCTTGAAACTAATTGTGACCACTCAGATAAAGTTTAAGTGTTAGCACAACCTCGATATATATCTTCTTATTATAAAATTCACACCCTAGTTAATTAATTACATACATCCATCCATGCATCCCCAATCAAACTGACAAATGAAAAAGGGAAAACCACTCTTTACCTTATGAGACATACTTGAGTGTATTATATACGGTTGAGATAGTACTTGAGTGGCCCAGAGACAAGAAACTTAGACATCTAATAATCTAAATTATGCATAGTCTATCTTTTGATGCACCCCCAATTCCACTTTAAGTCACCCAAGTTACGTTGTCAGTGGTAGTGGTCCAGGGCAACATAAGTACAGGTCTTATTAGGATTGAAATTGTTGCAAAGTGTTGAAATCAACAATGATTAGGTTTTGTAGGATAAATATATGTAATCAAAGCCCCCAGACTTTGTGAAATCTACTAACTGAAACATACAGGTCTCTTGTGTATCAGTTACGTACTTCTTCAACATTAACTTAATTAATTGATTTCAATCATGCTCTACTTATACACGTTATTCCTACAACATTATTGAACAAATAAGAATGCAATTAAGTCAAAAAAATCAATATATATATATATATATATGTGTGTGTGTGTGTGTGTGTGTGTGTCGGTTAGGCTTATACTTAAATCATACAGAAGCGGACTATTAGTTTTTCCTCCTCAAATCTGATCAAACATGTTTATTGATTGAATGATTTTCTTGGAAGCCGTCACCATGAAAGGAAAAATTAAGATAGTATATAATACGTTAGGCAGCCGTCAGCAGCAGTATATTTCAGAACTGTTTATATGAAAAATAATGAAGGAACGCGTCTTAGTCATATGGCTTGAATAATTGTAAAAAATAGACTAAAAGTGAGCAAGAAATAAATCTGGATTAGAGACTCCATTTTCACAATGTATATCCCCTAATAAACTAGGTTTCATCTTAATTAAGAAGCTTCATATTTCCGTACACGTTTCTTTTCACTGACAAAAGTAAAATGCCAACGACTCTTCTAAATCAATACAGACCATAGACGTACAATAAAGATGTTTTCGATTTTACAGCTCTATATATAGATGTATAATAAAGATCAGTGACCATTTACAAGTCATATATAGAAAATTAGGCCGTGATCGTTCGCTCATTCTTTAAACCTTTCATCCTCCATAAAGACAAAAATTAGCTTGACGTTGCCGTGCGGGAGCTATAGGACTTAATAACTTAAAAGCTAAAATCCATTAAACAGGATTTCAAAATTCATTATCTATTGCCTTTTAAGCTAGAACTTATAATTAATTTGATGAGAAGTATGTTAATTCCTTGTCTTTTTGCCGATCATAATCAACTGATAATTATTTAATCTCGTTTCAACTGGCAATAATACAGCAAAGACAAATTAACTAATGACCAATATATATATATACAATATTGAACTATGATACTAATATATGGAGGAGATCATATCAATATATATATATATATATATATATATATATATATGGAGGAGACCAATCTGTTATATATATATAGTTTGCTATATGTATATATATTATAAAATTTAAAGTCACTGAATATATTAACAATATTAACTTGTTCGCGGATAATCATGTCCTAATTCTAATCTGCTCCATCACTTTCACAAAGCAAATCCACTTGCTGATCCATGGTGCAATGACGTTGCTGAAATACGGAATTGTAGACAGGGAGAAGGTGTTCGAAACAAACCAGCATATATATTTCTTTCCTTTTCTTCTTGTTACTTGGGGAGTTTAACTGTGCAAGTGTGGGTTGGTACACGAAGTTTGGTTACGTAATACAACACATGTACGTAGAAACTGGTAATGGCAAGACACTAGTTAGAACAAAGTTGATCAAACGTCGTTTTAGGGTTAGATGGAGATGAGGGTCCCCTTGTGTGGGCCCCATCAAGTTGTAAATGTCGGCTAGGGGTTTGTAGTTTCCCCTCACATTTAAAGGAGTGAAGAGAGAGAGACTCAACGATAGCAGCGCACCGCACACAAATCCCCGCCTTTTGATTCCCATTTCATCTACGCAAGCAGCCATAGGGGAGAACAAGAATTAATAAAAGAAAGGAATAGAAAGAAGAAGACTTCACAGGAAAATGGGTCACCATTCTTGCTGCAACCAACAGAAGGTTAAGAGAGGGCTTTGGTCCCCTGAGGAAGATGAGAAACTCATCAAATACATTACCACCCACGGCTATGGCTGTTGGAGTGAAGTCCCAGAGAAAGCAGGTCTAGCTCTTTTTATTTCCTAGCTATTTTCTATAATCTCCTGCTTCGTTGGCTAGTAAATCAATTAATAACCAAAGGAAAATATTGTAAGTCTTAAACATTGATATACATTTGTGTTGTGTTGTGGGTTTCAGGGCTCCAAAGGTGTGGTAAGAGCTGTCGCCTGAGATGGATTAATTATTTGAGACCTGATATTAGACGAGGCAGGTTTACTCCCGAGGAAGAGAAGTTAATCATAAGCCTTCACGGTGTCGTAGGCAACAGGTTAGTTTGAATCACACTCCAGACGTCTCTACTTAATTACCAATATCAAGCAGCATGCATTCCAGTTCTTCTTAATTAATTAAACTTCTTTTATATATGTTTTATTTAATTAGACTACAACTAATCATGCACTTCTTATATTTACTTAAGAAAATCCTAATCCAACTTTGTCAAAACAAATCTTAATTATAACTATAATCTCAAATGCGGATGATGACACACACAGACGGTTATATATAGTGAGAGAGAGAGAGAGAGAGCAATTTCCAAAAGTCTATACATGAATCTCTCGGGTACGTTTTAGGAGAAGATAAATAGTCGGCGATTCTGCAGTTGAAATTTAATTGTCCACTTTGATTGTGCATACACTCCCAGCCTCTCATCTGATCACATTCTTCAAATGCCCTTTATTTGTTGTTTCTTTAAGCAACTAAAATATTACATTCAATTCTTCATCTCTTGCACGTTTTTCCCCGACAAAATATGCTTCAAAATTACGATTCTAAGTGAACTATTACGCTTATTAATTAAGATCTTATAAAGATGCATGGTTTCTTTTGATTAATGATATATTTTCTTCTTAATTAATTAATGGTGTGCATATATATATATGGGAAATGCAGATGGGCTCACATAGCAAGCCACTTGCCCGGTAGAACTGACAACGAAATAAAGAACTACTGGAATTCTTGGATCAAAAAGAAAATAAGAAAGACTTCGGTGCCTTCAACCACCAATGCACAAAGTTTGGATCATACTCAATTCAATTATACTCCTAACCATCACCAATTAGAGTTTGGCAGTTCAGATAATCTAACCGCGAAGCCACCACAGGTTCAAGAAACCTTATTTTCTTCGACGACATGCCCACTATTTATGTTTGACACTAGTTCATTAGATGGGACAACAACAGAAAACAATAATGTTAATAATGTAAGATCAGCAGAGCTGTTCCATGATGGTGTGGGTTTGAGCTGCTCTTCATCAGAAACATGGAATATAAGCCAGCACCATTATGTCCAAGCACTTGCTCCTCCAGCGGTAACATTTACGACAGCAGCCATGGACTCTACGAATTATCTGCCTCCCTTGATAGAGAACGTGGATAACATGGTTCCCATTGAAGTACAGTCTTGTAGTATGGACGAGGAAGGAGAGATGGCGCTGGAATGTTTGCGGAGGCAGGCGCAGTTGAATGAATGGACGATAGAAACGCAGCAACAGTGTCCTAACTTTCTCTTCTGGGAAAACGTTGAAGGACAACTTGGTGGGGAAGAAATAGCATCAAATTCATCAAATATGGGAACAAATGGGCTTTCTTCTTTTCCATCGTCTTTGTGAGAGATCGATGATTGTGAAGGCTGTCCCCACTCTTCTATTTCCCATCCCTCCTTGTCTCTCTGACTAGCAAGAGTTTTCAACAATGGTCCAGGCTTTCTGAAACTGGCAGAGGTTGCTCCTTTTTCCTTTGTTGTTTTCTCCTACTTTTGAATGCTGATTGGAAAGATTGTGAAAAGTGAGTGAATTTGGTAATATATATATATATATATATATATACCAAGCGTGCAGTGTTTATTTGGGTGTTTGGAAATCCCAGAGCAAAGAATAAAGTTGACTGCCACCAGCAGCAAAGTTTGATTTTAAAGGCAAAACGCCTTCACTTTGCCATTTGACTGTGTATGTAGTGGTTTTCAATGATAAATAATGGCTTTGTCCTTTACATTTCCTTGCTTTACATGTGATTAACTCAACTGGAATATTATCTATCATTAAAAAAGAAAAGGAGTGAAAAAGGATAGATTCATCATCAAAGCTAGCTAGTCCGACCCAACAAACGCACAAGTAAAGAGCAGTGTTAGGGATGCATGCGTCCTTATGATATGAGCGTCATTTCAGGAGAGACAATGATTTAGCAGGAAATTGCTATAGACGATCGAGGGAAGATTTCAATATAATTAAAGCTTTGCTTTACAAAGTCGATATTTGTCTTTGAGGTCTAGTAATGATAAGGTATGTGTTTGAATTCTTTTTCAAAGGTTTAGAGATTGATTCAACTGTCTAAGAAGAAAACTTAAAAAAAATCCCAAGATCGTTCTGAAGGCATGTCAGTTCTTAACTGAAAAATTACAACGAAAGTACCAAAAAGAGGTTATCTGTTAAAATAAAAAATCGAAAGGCCTTGTCTCTTCACTTTACAGTGATACTTAGAAAAGATATGCTTGGAGCATTTTTAGTCATGTAACTCATTTAAGTTGTATAACTTAATTTTTTATTATATTTTATAGGTCTCATCATTACACATAATTCTTTTTTATTTTATGCAACTTTAATAATTTTTTTTCTACTCACACAACTCTTAAATAGGTCTCACAAATTATTACATTTTTTTAATTTTTTATCATATTTTTGTTGTTTTCGCTCCAAATTTACTTACTACAAGTACAAACTAGGCCCAATTTTGGGCTGTGGAACGTTCTCCGGTTGAAGAACGTTGTTTCTCTCTCTCTTTGCCAGCTCAGATCAACTCTAGTCATGAAACTGATGTTATAATCGTTTTCATACGGTTGTGAAACTCTTCAAAAACCACCACTAGAGATGGTCTTGATGGCATCAACTTATAGTATGTCTTCTTTTTTTTGATAATCAACTGTCTAGTATGTCTTGAACCTTATTAAAAGGGTATGGGCTCAAAGTCGTCAAACGTACTAGGCTTTTAAAAATAACATTAGATGTTATTACCAAAGAAAATATAGATGGCATTCTACATTAACGTTGATTTCCTTCTTTTTTTTTTTCAAACAAAAAGGTGAAGCCTACATAATATGGTTTATTATTTTTTTATATAAATTTAATTATTCTCATTTTTAATAAGATTTGAATAAAAATTTATAATAAATACCTGCATTTGTTTTAATGGATAAAAAAACTATAATTAAATATACAAGCTTGGTCCAGTTGTAAAAACTTTTGTAGATGCTCTCTAATCTTTTAGTCTACCCTGACGAAGTTTTAAGATTTAAGTCATTTAAATTATTTTTTCAAAAAATACAAACCATCTTTCTTTATTTGTATAAAATTGTTTGGCACTTTTATTGCTACTGTTTTGGGCCGTAGGCCTATAATAGCTTTTGCGACGTAAACAAAGAAATTAGGATGGCCCACCATAATAAGGACCAAATGAGGCCCAAAATCGAGTGTAATTTCTGAGCCTATAGTAAATCAAAAAGCAGTGTGGTTTGAGGGTTTATCGCGGGTTGCCAGGAAGGGATAATAGAGCGGTAGTGGTAGAGCACTAGAGCTCACAGAGAGATTATCGCTGCCGCTGCTGCTGCCATATCGCAACCATGGTACGCCGTCTGTTTCATCCCCTTCCTGCAAAGATATTTTCTTTGGATAGTGTTAAAATTCATACAATCTGAAATCTCTTTGGCATGAATCATTTAGACAGTTTAGTCAATCGTATGTTTCTGGACCAAAAGTTGCAGTATGCGGTCTTGTTTTCCATTGCTTTTACTTTTCATTATTCTTCTAGCGACTTTGAATTTATCGATTTGATCTTATTATGCCTATGTACTTTTTAATGTTCAGATAATCACTGAGAAGAATCGTCGGGAGATCTGCAAATACCTTTTCCAAGGTCCCTTTTGTTTGATCTTACGATTATTGATTATTTTGTTGAATTCGTTTGTGTTTAATCCTAACATGTCCCTCTGGTTTTCTTTTATCTTTTTTCTTCAGAGGGAGTTTGCTATGCAAAGAAAGACTTCAATCTGGCAAAACACCCTGAGATTGATGTGCCGAATCTGCAGGTGATTAAGTTGATGCAGAGCTTCAAGTCGAGGGAATACGTGCGTGAGACCTTTGCCTGGATGCACTATTACTGGTTTCTCACTAATGATGGCATTGAGTTCCTTAGAAATTACCTCAATCTTCCTTCCGAAATTGTGCCTGCTACTTTAAAGAAACAAGCAAAGCCCGCTGGTAGGCCATTCGGTGGCCCACCTGGTGATCGTCCTAGGTAATGAAACTTTTCTCAAGTTAAACTGGTGGATTTAGTATGTTTCACTAACTTAACATATCAATGTTCTCATGGTCTTCTTTTAACTGATTATAATATAATGTCTGATGTGGATGTTTATAACATAGTTGCTGTGTATGTTTGTGAAACAGGGGTCCCCCTCGCTTTGAAGGAGAAAGGAGATTTGGTGATCGGGATGGATACCGTCGAGGTTCTCAAGGACCTGGTGGTGACTTCGGAGATAAGGGTGGAGCACCGGCTGACTACAGGCCTTCTTTTGGGGTAATGATACCGCGGTTTCTGTGCATGAAGATTGCCGTTGTTTTGTTCACTAGAATTCATTTTTCTTCTCCCTATGTGGTAGATGCTAGTGTTTGGAATCTTCTCCACATTTTTGTGGCTTAATTTCAATAATCACTTTTTTGATCCAGGGCCGTTTGAGTGAATCTTTTTTTTCCTAACTAAAACAATCCAATCATACTGGTTTATGCATTCATCATGGTTGGGGTGCACTATAACTTGTCCCAGAAAAAAGAATGCCCTAACCCGCATTTTTTGTGCGTGTAAATAATTTTTCTTTTCTGGAAGCTGGTTCCCCTGTTAAATAGAACTACTTTGTAACAATGGCCAATCTTGATTTTCTCGAGTTTTTAGTAACCTTTGAATTCATCCGCAGGCTCCTGGTGGAAGACCTGGCTTTGGACGCGGTTCTGGTGGTTACGGAGCAGCAACTAGTTCAAGTTCAAATCTTTCTTAGATGTAACGTGTTCCGTTACAGTTTTTACAGTTGGTTATGTACCAAGATAGTTGGATTCAATAGGAAATTACCCTCCCCTCTGAATTGTTTGAGAGATCTAATATTTTTCTTGTTATTGGGTTATGCATGGAATGAAAAGTTTGAATTTTTGAGCGCTTTTGCTGGTGCATGACTCATTTAGTGGCTCTTGGCAATATTTGCTCAATTTTGAAATGCGTTTATTGGCTTGATGCTTACAATCGAGATATTTTTTCTGGCTTCTGTGGGGCAAACTGTCAAATGGTTAAGAACGGTTGCATGCTAAGCTCCTAATCAACGCTAACAGTTTTGCATATATCCTGATAAAGTCGGTCAAATAGGCTGCTAAACAGATGTTAGGATGGTTTCCTGAAAGTATCAGAGAAGTTATTTGAACAACGCAATTTTACAAGACATGTGCCTTCATTTTATAATGTGAAACAATCAATTCCTCTTCATGAACATCTAAGAAACTTCACAAGCACTGCACTATCTCCTATTATAAGCTGCACAATCCCAATAGGTATATGACAGATTAGGGGTCTTTTATCGTGTGATTCGGCTTCGGGGTAATGGGAGACATGTGACAGGGTCAGTCAACTTCCTCCATTTTGCTCTCCTCGTTTCCTTCCTCTTCCAGCGGTGGCATGTCAGCGTCCTCACCTGCAGCCTCGTCCTAGTCAATGTTGAGACCCAACTTCAACATCCTGTAAATTCTTGCTGCAAATGTGTTCGGATCATCGAGACTGAAGTCAGAAGTCAAAAGCGCAGTCTCGTAAAGGAGTAGAATCAAGTCTTTGACAGATTTATCATTCTTGTCAGCCTCTGTTCTCTTCCTCAATTCCTCCATAATACCATTGTCAGGGTTAATCTCCATGGTCTTTTTACTTGTCATGTAAGAGCTCATGCTGTTATCCCTAAGAGCTTGGGCCTTCATAATCCTTTCCATGTTTGCTGTCCATCCACACTCGCCTGTGACCAAGGATGTGCTTAGTTTTCTTGCAAAGGTTCTCAAAAGATTTTTTCTTTTCTTCCTTCTTTTTCTTCTCTTCCTCTGATTCTTCATCCAGCTTAAGCCCTTCTTTTGTTGCGGACACGAGTTTCTTGCCATCGTACTCCTTCAGCTGTAAAACAGCATATTCGTCAATTGCATCAACCATGAATAGGACTTCGCAGCGTTTTTTTTTTTTTTTTTTTTGAGTCTTTCGAGGAATGGGGAGTTCTCCACTGCCTTCTTGCTCTCACCAGTAATGTACTATACGTCTTTCTGACCTTCCTTCGTCCTGGTCACATAGTCTTTCAAACTAGTCATCTCGTCACCACTCTTGGTTGAGTGGAACCTGAGCAAGTCCGCTAGTTTGGCTCTGTCCTGGCTGTCTTCATGAATACCCAGTTTGATGTTTTTGGAAATGCTTCATAAAATTTGGTGTAATCCTCTTTATTCTGGGCTATCTCGAAAAACATTTCAATACACTTTTTCACCAAGTTCTTCCGAATCACCTTCAAAATCTTGTTCTGCTGCAACATGTCACGAGAAATGTTTAGTGGAAGATCATCAGAGTCCTCGACGCCCTTCACAAATCCAAGATACTCTGGAATCAGCTCCTCGCAGTTATCCATAATAAACACTCCGCACGTAGAGCTTAATGTTGTTCAACTTCTTCCTAGTATCAAATAGATCAAAAGGTGCTCTTCTCGGAACAAAAAGAATAGACTTGAATTCAAGCTGCCCTTCTACGGAGAAGTGCTTCACAGCAAGATGATCTTCCCAATCATTAGTGAGGCTCTTGTAGAAGGCAGCATACTCCTCCCTGGCCACTTCCTCAGGCTTCCGAAGCCAGATTGGTTTTTGTTTGTTGATTTGTTTTCATTCGTGGCTCACCTCCTTCACCTTCTTTTTCGACTTCTTCTCTTTCTTCTCATCAACTTCCTCTATATCACCTTCCTCTTCCTTCTTGCTCTCCTCTTCTTCATCGTCACTCACCTCCTTCTCAGTTGTCTTCTCTGTCCAAAGATAGATGGGGTAACTGATGAATTCAGAATGCTTCTTCACAAGATCCTTTATTCTCCTCTCTTCCAAGCATTCCAACTGCAGTAATTTTTCCCCTTACGTCAGCCGCTATAATAACCAAGGCAAAGAAAGTAGACAATATTAACTGCATGTAATGTATGTTACTGTAATTGATCATCTTTGAGGAAAAGAGTAATCTTGGTTCCTCTACCCAAGGGTTCCCCATTGACATCTCTGGTAACAGTGAAAGAGGCACCAGCTTGAGACTCCCAAATATATTGTTCATCACCGTTGTGTTTGGTTGTTACAACAACCTTCTCGGCAACAAGGTAAGCGGAGTAAAAACCAACACCGAATTGACCAATCATACTGATATCGGCGCCCGCCTGCAAAGCTTCCAAGAACTCTTTGGTCCCAGACTTGGCGATTGTCCCCAGATTATTGACCAAATCTATTCATGTTGGACAGACAATAAATAGTTAGAAGAATACCAAAGCTAAAGACGAAATAGAACAATCTAAGAATCAAAAGCTAGGATCAAACAGTTGATAATTACCTGCTTTGGTCATGCCGACTCCACTGTCTATGACGGAGAGTGCCTGGGTGGTCTTGTCAGGAATGATCCTGATGAAAAGCTCAGGCTGAGCATCAAGCTTGCTCTTGTTAGTGAGGCTCTCAAATCCGATTTTATCGAGTGCCTACAAGAGAAACTCAGGAAGAAAGAATCAGAACATGAGGTTGATAATGAATTAATGAATAAAAAAGAAAGGAAAGAGTAAGCTTACATCAGAAGCATTGCTAATGAGCTCACGGAGAAAAATCTCCTTATTGCTGTAAAAAGTATTGATGATCAAGCTGAGGAATTGGTTGATCTCAGCCTGGGATACGAAGGTCTCCGATTCTCCCAGATGAACGTCCGCCATTGAATCGCGAGAAAGAAGCGTCGAGCAAATCCAGAGAGCGAAAAAGCAGACCCAAACCAAGATGATGTTTACGCGTGCAGAAGCAGAAGCAATTTTGATGAACTTGCAATTGCTTTGAAATATTCTGGATTTTATAGTTGAGAGAAGGGAGGGAAGGAAGGAAGGAAGGATTTTATAGTTTCTGGAGAACGAGGAAATCAAATTTCGCGGGTTCTATACATATCCCAATTTTTCTCAATTCCTTTAACTCCCAATTCTGCCCTTCTTGCACGCTCATTTCAGGCCATTCCGTTGCTTCCAGAATAGTATATATCTGGACTGGAATGTTCATCGAGTTGGGTTTTCAGACCACCTCCTGGCTTCGGCTTCCGGTATATGTGGCAAAGAGTGGTGCAAATATTAATTTGGATGGTGGTTAAAATTGGTTAAGAACCTCGGACCTCAGTGTGGCTGAGCCCACATGATGCCCCAAAAAACGAAATGAATTGGGCCTGTGAGCTACACTAGTAAAAGGGAACAAACAATGGCTCTGGCTCTGCTTAACCAAATGTTATCTATATGAAATTAGTATTAAAAAAATGGTAATACAAATTCAATGTTACGCGTCTTTCAGCTCAAATGTCCGAGTTATCTGTCAAATTTGTCTGCTACGAAGGTAGATAGATCCATTGAACTCTGCTTGCTTATCACTTTTCTATTCCACCACTTGATGAACTATGAACCAAGTCTTATCGAGAGAAGGGTGGCTGGCTGGCTGGCGCTTCCAAATCTGTTAGATAGATCCAATTTCATTGTTAGATAGTTTTAGATTTCAACTATTTCCTTGGCTCCGTGAAGAAAAATAAAAAATCCGTTGAGTTCAATGTGCTCTCTTAATTCTGCAAAAACCTTTTCCTACAAAATTTGCGAAGTTTTAATCAAAGCAAAATTTTGAACATGTATGCATGGCATCATATGCAGTTCGTGAAGTGTAGGGTACTTGTTCATGAGAACGAGATTAACACGATGCAGAAAAGAAAAAGGTGAGGCTTCTGCTTCTGGAGACTTAACGATTCTGGACAGGTAAGGTATAGTCGACTCTGTAGAGAGCTCAACGAGCAAATATCCCGTGAACACAACCCCCAAATCCTAAAAGCAGGGACACATGCAAGTCCTTATAACTATAAGCTTTTGGGGGATCACGTTACGCTTCACGCTTTACAGCTGCAATTATTATTTTTTAAGTAAAACTCATTTTGGTACGAATTTAGATAATCTATTTTTTACAATTTATTTTTTTTAATTAAATCTCTAATATTTTAAAACACGTTAAATCGATTTCTTTATTTATGTCTATTAAAGTTATTAAATAAGACATGTTAATATACCATATTAAATTATGATATGTGTCATTATTTGTGTTGCATTATTACTAATGTTTCATTTATTTATTATTTTTATAACGATTTTTTTTTAAGTCCCTCACATCTCGTCAAATTTATCTTTCTATTTTTTCCTTTCTTTCTTATGTTTTTTTTTTTTTTCTTTCTTTCTCTATCTATTCCTCTTCATCAATTTCATAATTTTTAATAATAGACAGAAGATAAAAGTAATATAAGTGTGTAAAAATTGTTGAAAAAATATCTCTTGAGTATTATTTTAAAAATCATAAATGATATGTAAGGTTTACAAGAAATTTTGTTATACTTCAATAACTTTTGTGAAATAAATTATACTATAATTTTTTAAAAACAATTAGTTATAAACTAGATTGAGAACTAAGAAAATGGTCTTAATTAAAATACATAATGAAGTCATATAATTAGTTATCTTTGAAAAGCTATAATATAATTTATTTCACAGAGGTTGCTAAAACATAAAAAAAACTCTCGAAAACTATGCATCTCATTTTATGATTTTCAATGAATATTCAAAAGATACTTTTTCAACAACTTTTACACATTTATATTATTTTCTTTTTTTCTCTACTACCAATACTTATGAAATTGAGATAGATTAATAGATGGAAAAATAAAATAAAATTAGAGTTAATACATATTTTGGTCTCTCACACTTGAAACTCTCATTAATTTGGTCCCTCACACTTTAAATTTATCAATTTAGTCCTTTACATTTAAAACCCTAATCAATTTGGTCCCTCACATTTAAAACCTTAATCAATTTCGTCACTCACATTTTAAATTTATCAATTTAGTCGTTCACACTTCAAATTTTTTATCAATTTCATCCATTAAATTTATCAATATTTTTGAAGTGTGAGGGATTAAATTAATTAATGTTTTAAGTGTAAAGGACTAAATTAATTAGGATTTTAAGTGTGAGAGACCAAATTGATAAAAATTTCAAATATAAGGGACCAAAATAAGTATTTACTCAATAAAATTATTTAGGTAAATTTTAAAACGTGAGGACTAATTTTTTTTTTTAAAAAATAAAACGTAAGTGTCAAATTAGCATAAATAACAACACATATCATTATTTAACATAATAAATCAACATGTTTCATTTAACAACTATAATAAATATAAACAGATAAATCAATTTGGCGTGTCTTTAAAATGTCACAGATTATAAAGCACCAAATTATTTGAACTCCAAACTTGAAGGAGCAAAATGGGTTTACTTTTTTATTTTTTATTTTTTTCTCATAACCAAACAAGTATGCCCAATCTATTGGCAGGTAAAATTTCACTATTGATTTATTCTTGGTCAAAATAATTATGCATTTTTCTCTAACGAAAAAGATTATTTGGACTAAGACAATAGCTATTGGGTCAAATTAAGTTTGGATTTTTTTAGAAAAAAAAAAATGAAAAGGCGCCAAGTTTGATTGAGCAAAATTCATAAAATATAGCAGGCGGACAGGCTGTTGAACTTCA
This sequence comes from Bauhinia variegata, assembly GCA_022379115.2. NCBI lineage: Eukaryota > Viridiplantae > Streptophyta > Magnoliopsida > Fabales > Fabaceae > Bauhinia > Bauhinia variegata. The sequence continues at coordinate 627,311 of CM039433.1, forward strand.
CGAAAAGCGAGACATAAGCGCGCTGAATTCGTCTTCGTTTTCTCCTGAGTGAAACCGCTTATAATTATTGCGGTTGCAGGATTGGATATCGCTTCCCTTTTCTATTCTATTAATGTCACAACATTTGATTGATATTTTAATACGGTCATCTTCCCATTCACGGATTTTTACATCATTCAGTTCAAAGGCAAAAGCTACGGTAGAGGAGAGCGAAACTTGGCAACATTTCTGTGCATCTTGATCACCCGCTCTGCAACTCAATATACATAATTGTTGTATTGGAGATTTTGTAGAAAATTTCTTTCAAAAATATGATAAAGCGGAAGCTCTGATCATCATTACTAGTTCTTTTGCTATCGGAGCTTGGAGTTTTGCAGTCAAAGTGGTCGGGTTCGCTTCAAGTTTTGAACTTTCCATGGCAACGAAGGAGTCGAGCTCTGCTTCTTTAACGGACGGTAAAATTAAAAGGGTTCTCACTCATGGGGGTCGATACGTGCAGTATAATGCATATGGGAACTTGTTCGAGGTCTCCTCCAAGTACGTGCCTCCCATTCGCCCCATCGGTAGAGGTGCCTATGGCATTGTCTGGTAAGTCTCTTTTTGGTGTTCTTCCTTTGTTAAGAGTATTATTCGCCCACCTTATTGAACTGTAAATGTCTCGATATGCACTAATATCCAAGGTGATAAGAACCCCTATTCATGGTTTCGATCTTCATATCGGCAACTTCCCTCAAATGTCAGCACGGCTTGTTGCAAATCTCAGAAGTTTAATCATTCATAAGGAAAACGGAGAAAGAAGGGAATTAAAATATATATATATACACACACACACACACACACACACACACACACACACTTAAAAGACAAGTCTGCTGATGAAGGTTGAAAAAGGGAGGCAATTTTGGTACTTTGTAAATAGTCAATGAATGTGGTGTGAATCTTTCCATCAATTTCTGGATTTGTGGTGCTACTAAAGGATTTTCAGTCTCGGACTCCAAGTAGAGCTAGTTTTTTTCTTCCGAAGTTGGATGATGCGAATTTGAGCCTTGTGAAAATTTCCTTTACGGTTGTATCAGGCATTCCAATTCTAATGTCAGCTTATTTAGTTTTTATAGTCAATCTTACCTCACTTGAATAACAAAAACTCTGTCTTTCCAGTGCTGCTGTGAATTCAGACACGCGTGAGGAAGTTGCCATCAAGAAGATTGGTAACGCATTTGACAACTATGTTGATGCTAAAAGGACATTAAGAGAAATCAAGCTTCTTCGCCACATGGACCATGAAAATGTAGGCATACTAGTCTTTTGTCTTTTGTAGTTCTAGCAAGTGTAACTTTGCTTATTCCTTGTTTTACTTCACTTTCATCATGCACAGATTATTGCCATCAAGGATATTATACGACCACCAAAAAAGGAGACTTTCAATGATGTATACATCGTTTATGAATTGATGGATACAGATCTTCATCACATAGTTCATTCTGACCAATCTCTTACAGATGATCATTGTCAGGTTTGGCACCAATGATGTTATTGGGATCTCCTTTCAATTTAAGTATTTGTACGATATTGCATTAGAGGGCTACGGATATTTGCTTAAACTGAATAACAAACTTAGGGAATAACTATACTTTTCTGTTATATCCCAAGACAGCATGAAGCCTCATGTTCTGAGATATTGTTCCCAATCTAATGCAGTTTTAAAATGTGTTGGATGTGGATAAGTTGTAGTTCGTCATATCTAATATGGAGCCTTTTTTTTTTTGAAAAAAAAAAAAAAATTACTTGTATTACAATAACCAACAGACTTATGCTTTGCATTGAGTGTAAAATTGTGCACGGTATTGATAAATTATAAATCTTCTGCAGTATTTTTTATATCAGCTGTTACGAGGGCTGAAATACGTGCATTCAGCCAATGTATTGCACCGTGACCTAAAACCCAGTAATTTGCTTCTGAATTCAAATTGTGACCTAAAAATTGGGGATTTCGGTTTGGCAAGGACAACATCTGAAACAGATTTCATGACAGAGTATGTTGTCACTCGATGGTATCGAGCCCCAGAATTACTCCTTAATTGTTCAGAGTACACATCTGCAATTGATGTGTGGTCTGTGGGTTGCATATTTGGTGAAATTATGACTAGAGAACCTTTGTTTCCTGGGAAAGACTATGTTCATCAGCTAAGGCTTATAACCGAGGTATGATTTTAGTATTTCTACTTGAAGTTATTGTGCACAAAGCATTCCAACTGTATTGTTCTACCGGTTTCTGTTATTAGTTGATTGGCAGTTACTCTGGAAAAGAACCATCCTTTTCAAGAAGCTAATCAAGACCTGCAAACCCCTCACTATTTGATGCCCGTGTTTTTTCATGAACGAAAAAACAACTCCTCTTTGGGTAGAACTTAGTTTCAAACAACTCTGCCTTCCTGACTTTCCTTAGATGACATAATTCAACGAAGGGATAATCAAATGCATATAACCCAGTTTTATGGATTTCTGTACATTGGCTATAAGTCTACAAGTTTTGACCCATATGTACGTTCCGTTTTTCTTTTGCATAAAAGTTAATAGGATCACCTGACGACGCCTCCCTCGGATTTCTCCGGAGTGAAAATGCCAGAAGATATGTTAGACAGCTTCCACAATGCCGCAAGCAAAAGTTCTCAGCTAAATTCCCCAACATGTCTCCTGAGGCATTGGATTTGCTAGAAAAAATGCTCATTTTTGATCCCAACAGACGCATTACAGGTACTCAGGAAGAGTTTGTATTTCAAAGCATAGCTTGCTAACTTGCTTTTATTGAAGTCTTTGTCACCGTCTGTTTCATATTTGAGTGGCACTTGCATCTGTTTGCAGTTGATGAAGCTCTGTGTCACCCGTATCTGTCATCACTTCATGATATCAATGATGAGCCCATTTGTCCCAGTCCATTCAGTTTTGATTTCGAGCAGCCAACAAGCACTGAAGAGCATATCAAGGATCTCATCTGGAGGGAATCGGTGAAATTCAATCCAGATCCAGCCCACTAGCAGCAAACCTCAGCTTGTCTGTATGAATTGAATCGGATAAACTTCTTTCTCCTTAAATCAGTTGGTATCCATCATCATCCTGAGGAGTTTATGGGAGCAGCAATAAAGTTCTCTGGCCATCGTAATCCCATGTTAAAGGCCTTTATACGAGTTATTAAAGCTGCTGCATTAATGTCGAAATCTTTTTATTTGGCCAATAGGAAAAGAAATGGGAAATTGAAATCCTTTGGACTTTGACTTTAGATTATTAGAGCTTGTAGCAATGTTTATGGGAGCTTTTCCTTTTTAACTGACAATAATCTTGAAATATGTTTCCAGTTTCAATGCTGAGATCTGGCACCAATTATTGTTATTTTGTTATACGCCTAGAAAGCCTGGCTTTCGCATATGGTGTTGGGTTTTCTAGTTACAAAGCTTTGCAAACCAAAATGTCTTTGCAGTCCATGTATGAATGAATCGCGTGCTATATATATAGTCTAGGCATCTGAAAAGCTCGGATACTCTCTTTTTATCGGTTCTTTTTCTTCGTAGTTTAGTAATGAAATAGTTTTTATGGAAATAAACGTGTGAGTATATCCACTAATATATTCAAATTTACGGCTATACTTGTTCACTGAATCTTTTAACAGTCTTGAACGATTAAAGTATAAACTACTTGAAAATATTGCACTGTTTTGGAAGTTTTCCCTGTACTGAAAGTGAAACATTGGTCTTACTGTGTTACAAATGCTTTCTTGTGCAAGTGCAAGTTTGAACTTGAACGTTATCAATGGGCAGGCTATCTTCTGGGAAGGTACATGCCGTCATCATCTCTGATCCCTGGTCTGTTAACTGATCACATGGCTTAGGTGTCACACCACTTGAAATCCCAGCAACATCAGTGCAAGTCCATGGAACTTTTTTAGCCTTTTTGGCAAGTCCAATGGTTACGTTGGATATGCAGATTCCAGTGAATGGGTCACCAGAAATACCCTCTAATCTTGCTGCCATGGTAACATTGTCCGCGATAATATCACGATAATTAATATTCTGAATCAGAGGCACCGCATTAGGATCGTAGTTTTTATCAGGATGAGAGCCGTAATTTCCCGTCATCCAAAATGCCCATTTCATGGTTTTCATGGTCATCCTTCTAACATAAATGTCTTTGACGTAGCCTCCTCTTCCTACAGCAGTTTTAATCCTAACTCCTGATTCTGAATTAATGGCTACAATGTCTTCAGCCCTGACATCTTGAATCCCGCCAGACATCTCACTCCCTAATGCGATCACAGCACTGAATGGAGAAATACAAGTGAGTCTTCTGATTAACAGCTGCTTGGTGGGCATTCCATAAGCTATACCATACTCATCCCAACCACTCTTCACAGCCACACAGTCATCCCCAGAAACAATATAACAATCCTCAATTCGAGTATTAGTGCAAGAATCTGCATCACAAGCATAAACTCCAGGTTGGGTCACCAGGTACTGAACCATCGAGTTGTAACCCTTAGAAAACCAACTGCTACTTATGATGGATTTGTAGACTAGACTAACTTACCAGGGTTGATTCCATCAGTATTTGGGACTGTCACTGGTGCAAGGATAGTAAGGCCTTGAACAAGAACATTGCTGAAATAATATCAAATTCTCTAATCAGAGCAGAGCAAGCTTTCCCTGCAGCAGCCTTGCTGATCTAATTTGAGTTTAAAATACTAAAAGTGAAAACAGAGAAAAAAATATGAACCTGCAGTAAACAGGATGCACATGCCAGGATGGAGAATTAACCAAAACAAGATTAGATATCTGAATATTCTGTGAGTGCATGATTTCAATCAAGTAAGGCCGCGTGTAGTTGAGCTGGCCCTTGTGGAACTTTTCCCACCAGGGAGCCCCTTGACCATCAATTGTTCCATTGTCCCCTGCACAAAAATTTGAATCCAATCATTTCTTATTAGAACGAGTAAATTTTTGGTTGGCGTGATGTAATCAAAGGAGAGCATACCAGTTATGATCACATCCGTGAGGTTTGTTCCGAATATTAGACTAATAAACCTTCCACCTTCTGTGTCCCTTCCTCGACCATAGGATGGCAGGGGATCGATCACTGCCCAGTCACCTTCATCCTGGTCACACAGTTCAAACGTTAAGGTTCTTTTTCAATACTCTGATCTGATCGTAACATTTACAGTAAGGAAGCATCGGCAACCTGCGAGGCAAGAAGTACAGCATCCTTGTCGAGGAATAAAGTGAAATGACTCGTGAGATTGAAGCTGCCAGTCAACCATCTTCCTGGAGGAACATAAAGTTGAGAGCCACCGTCGGATGCATACTGGCTCAGATGATCAATTGCTGCCTGAAAAGCTTTGGTGTTCAAAGTTGTTCCATCGCCAACACCTCCAAATTCCGTCAACGATGCACTGTGACCCCTGCAGCTCAAAGCTGAGTACTCCAAGCTGTCCAGAATCCCTGCTTTGCGACTCTCTACTACTGTTATGCTAGGTAAAACGGCTACAAGAACCAGAAATACTAGTGCATCCATAACCATTACCTTTACCTGAAATAACAAAGAATTCATTTGAATCAAACGATACAGATATATATATACAAACTGGTTAATATTGACACGACGCGTAAAACGGAAATGGACCATAACTCATAATTTCTTTTGACGTACCCTTTAATGGTAAGAAACAGTGAAGAAGGGTTTGTACCTGAGATTTCGGAAATGCACTGCAAGCTAAGTTATTGGTATGTTGAAGTAGTAAGATAGCATACGTATATATATTAGTCTCGAGTGTTAAATTATTTGCTTCATATGGTAAACAGGAACACGAATCAGAGGTGAAAGTAACAAATTTAATCTTGGAGTTATTCTCTTGAACTCTGCATTACTGGAATTTGTTTGTCCAGACATAGATTATATGGCGTCGTAGGAATATTTCTCTAAAAAAAATTGAAAACGAATTCATTCAATTTATATAACAACTCTAGGAAGTATTTTACTTAAGCTGCTACGCGATAATGGACTTTAAATTCATTTTGGGAGATAACGAGTGATGAAATAAAGATATGATACGAGTGTCGGGTGGGCGCACTAGCAGGGTGCACTCGAATGAATGGAGGTCTGATCATCCCACTCACTCATTATAATGTGTGGTTTGGTTGGCCTTCCATGCTCGATCGCGATCGCAAACGCAAGGATGGAATAGTATATTAATCAAGTGAAGTGCTGTGCTGCCTTGCGTTTATTTAATGTCTTATCTTGCACTGCAGTATTTGGTTGGTGGACATCACCTCAGCCACTAATGCTTGCCTTGTAAATACAAAATCAATCTCTATATTGAATCAAGAAGAGACGCACTGGAGGAGATAGATAATATTGAATGGTTGGTATTTTCTTTGGCTCATAAATCATAAACCATCTTCCTGGGTCCCCAGTGTCAGTCACGAAACTTTGTCAGAATGTGTCGAGCCTTAAAAGCAACCCGTGAACCCACATATGCATGCATGCCACCAAGACGCGCCAACTCTTCACGGGCCAAAATTTCCAACCTCCAACGTCCCACGTACAATCAATCAGTCATAGCCATGATAGAAACAAGAAACAACGTTTTAAGTTTTGAGTTCAACAAGTCGTCATATCTGAACCATGATGACGACGACCAATGTAGACAAATTTTCCGTATGTCAACCTCAATTGCTGTGTTACATGAGCATACTTTAATGCAAGTTACCTTTCGATATTACAATAATCAATTTCATCAAAACTCACCTAATAAGGTTATTCCTGATTCACATTAAAAAAAAAAGAAAGTTATTCTTGATTAATATCAGATATCACATACCACAAAACAATTATTTTTGTACCTCCCATAATTAAAAAAAATAATAATAATTGTACATGATACTTACTCACGTGCAAGTACACAAACACTGTCACGTACCGACAAATTCTTTAGGTTGAAAAAACATTTTGGGTTTTTCTTATTATTATGAGTTCTGGTATAATATTATTTATAAAATATTATTTTTTAAAATTATAATACACAAAACGTCAAAAACATTAGTCTTGGTCAAAACGCTGTGGAGGGGTATCAAAATGCCACACTCATTATGTTCTGATAATTTTTTTTAGAGTTCTAATATTTTTTATATGACATTTTTTTTTTTATTAAAATAACTCACTTTCGTAAATAGTTTTAAATTCAACTCATTTTAGTAAAAAAAAAAAAATCTACTAAAACCCATTTTAATAAAAAATCCAAAAAACTAGTTAAATTAATTCGAGCTCTCATGAAGATTTACAATATGCTTACCCCTGACAAAGTCATCATATCATCGGTGAAATCCTATCCACCAAACTTACAAAGCCCAGTTTGTGCTCGGCCTGTTGAAAAAGATTAATCATGGCAAAAAAAAAAAAAGAAGCTATTTCTTTTGGTTTTTTTTTTTAACACACAGGGCCAGAAGAAGTGACCCCAGAAAAAAATTAAAAAGGCCTTCATCTGGCCTCTAGTACCCCTCTTTCTTTCAGGCCTTGATTTGAAGGATAGTATAGTATTACTGTATTAATTAAAGTTTGGCGAGTTGCTATTGAAAAAATCTGAGAACTGCATATGTTACGTATTATTAATTGCACGCCACGCCTCTTGTCTCCTTGCGTCTAATTGTTTCTTGAAATTAATCTCATCCATCCATTTATGTTCGCTGCTCACTTCATGTACGTAGATATCCATCTGTCTGACATTAAACTTTGACTTACTAAGCTCTTTTATATTCATTAATTAAGGCTCCGGCGGTATGAAACTCTATACATTAATTCCAGCAACGAAACTCTCCTCTCTTCCATCGACTGTTAGTTTCGAACAAACTGGATACTAAAAGTCATTTATACATATATATAGGAATGTTAATTTAGCATGATAAAATTACTTCGAAAATATTTCAGGAAATAAAAAAACATATAATTTCATCGTCGCAATGGGGAGCGTAATTTAAGGTTTTATTGACAATTTTTTTTTTTTTTTGAAATACACTAAAAATTAAAAACAAAAAAAATTCATAAATAAACAGCGTCAATTTTGTAACTCTCAAAAAAAAAAAAGAAACTGTAAAAAAATACGTTTAAAACAATGAAAATATAACAATATTTCTTAAACCCAAATAGCAAATATTTTCAAGTGTCTAATTATATATTCATGCTTTTGAATGAACTGCTTTTAATTATCATATAAAAACATGCTATTCTTATTTCTAGGTAATTGATGCGGTATTCAAATATTGAGTGACTCGATCATAAACGAAGAATAAAGAAGAAGCAATTACATCAACGTAAAGTTCTGCTGTCTGTCTGTCATAGATCACCATTCAATTTCTCGAGGAAATGAAAACATATATAATAAATTTATGTAAATCAAATCGTATATATGCTTTCTCATTTTTGTGGGCAGAGGATGAATTTAACCAGAAATCAGCATATAAAGCTGGGGAAAATATTCATTTTTGTTTTTAAATGTTTATGAGGTTACAGATAAAATGATTACACACTTGAGATTTGATGAATAAACATCCGCGCAAAGCGCACACACGGATACATTAACTTCTGCTAAATCATGAAAGACCACATAGACATACACAAGAATATATAATAATGCCAAAAGCCAGAGACAATCAAAACAAGTACTAGGGCAACATAATCCCTTATTTTAATTACAAGTTCTTAATTTCTTCCAAGTCTATATATATATATATATATATATATATATATATATGAACCCCAAACAGACATTGGCATTAATACATGTACTTCACTTATCTCCAAACAAGTATCCAAGCGATGAATCACCACCGGGAACAGATTTGACCTTGGTCGATGGACGATCCTGAAATAATAATTTGTGGTACGGGAAAGATCAATCAATCACATGTTAAATGTCAAGCGCCTATATATAGCATTGTTGCAGCAATCATAGACTTAAAATGAAAAAACAATATACACAGAGATTTACGTGGTTTGATCAAACTGATCTATATCCACGGGGAGAGAAAGATGTTTTATTTCTTCTGGAAAATTGGCAGCCGCAACATACACGCATATATCGGCCCGATCCCTCCGTCTCCACTACAGATCTCCAAAAAAATTCCCTTCAGATCGAGCTCCCAAAAGTATTCTAGTCGAGTTATTAATGCGAGTTGTAACAAAAATTTTAAGTCACTTAACAAGCATTAATTAATTAATTAAATGGGGAAACTTACAGCAGTTATGAAGGTTCCGTAGTGTTGGCCCTGAGCTCGGGGGTAAGCCGAGGCATTTGGGACATTTTGGTTGGTGGAAGGAGCAGCAGCAGCACCTGCGAATTTCTCTGTGGTGGCGACGTCAATGCCGTATGGTGGTAGCGGAGCTGTTTTTGTGGGCGGAGGCTGGCTCGGCTGCTCCTCTGAGCCAAAAAGGTACCCCAAAGAACTCTGGCCCCCGCCATAGCTTTCACCTCTACTCATGGCTATGCTTTAAATCTCTGGTAAATAACTGGTTCTTGGCAAAGATTAAGATTAAGGTGGAGAGATAGATAGATAACCCTAATGTATTTATATATTACAAATTATGCAAATTAACCGTGTCAGTGTTGTCTGCTTCGGAAAGCAAAGTATATATGTAAAAACGTCATCGATGTAATTATTAATCTACACATCTAATGGAAGCATGGTGATGGGATGCGAGTTACGAATCTTCAAAACTTTAGCAACGGGCCGTCGCTGAAATGATATGTCCCTGTTAATATATATGTCATTATCATATAATGTCTTATGCATACAACATAGGAATTTCATGACTGTTCTTTCTACCGTGTACAGCAATTTTATTACTGCTCTCGTCTCATCAGTCATACACGAAAATAATGCCTTCGGGCCTTTTTCTTTAATTAGTGGGTGGCTATAAAAGAGTAGAGAAAGTAAGCTAATAAAGTTGATTACTTACGCAACTCAAAACACTTATTAAGTTGATTTTCCCAAGAATTAATATAAAACGCTAAATTTGAATATATACATCAGAGATTCAGAATCTCTTTTATCCAACTTTTCAGAATTTGTGTTATATATATATATACTGTATTTATATTTCATTCTTGCGTCTACATCATTTTTAACGTGGTTCTTTTGTATTTCGTTTACACTCTAAACTCATAAGAGACTTTTTAAGCACAAAAATTGTCCCACATATACTGTAATATGAAAATACTTTCTTTTAGCAATGCACTGTTTCTCAATTTAATATCCAATTAGTTCTTCTTCCAACTAAAATGAAAATTCAAATAAGTTAATTGCAATTAAAGAAACCAAATTAAAAAAGTACAAAATATTAGCTAGGTTTCTCCTTTCACTGCAATTGATGTATCGTGGTTCAGGCAGCCCATAAGTAGGTTAAGTATCAGTATCATGTTCCTTTAATTGGTCTTCTAGACCATACCTACCATCAAAATTAGTGGATTTTCTTTCTCTCATCACTTTATTTGTCTTCCTGTGTTTTTTTTGGTAAGGATCGATCGCCAGTGTGATACTTGAATCCAAGATTGTGGTTGGTAACAATTTCAATGGCAATTATAAAGCTTGTTTAAACTTTTGGACTTTTTCAATTCAATGTATTTTACTGTTGAATGTTGAGTGCTTTTTGTCGCCACACAAGTATGCAAAAACTCTAATTTTCAAATATATATGTACCTAAAAATGTTAAACGTTTATGTTATTCATATGATTAATTAACACACGATGGCTGTATATAAAATCACAATACATGCATATATATTACTATTAAAAGATAATTATATATATGTATGATTGTAATAACCAAATCTAATCCCAAAGTTACAGTATTTCTCCTTTGATTTTACGTACAATGAAAAATTGTAAAATTATTTCTCCTTGACATTTGCACTTGTGGATTTTTTAGGGCACGATGGTGCATAATAATTTGAAAGTTGACCTTCGAGATAAGCATATATATTTAATTTATCAATTGATGGGATTTAGCAAGGAGATCGAGGAGAGACTAGCAATCATGGCTAATGAAGATGGGTAATACTGAAGTTATATACAGTGGCAAAGTGGCAGCTCCTCATTGAAAAAGTACAAGAAAATGATGATGGTGCCATTTGGGATACACCGTCATTTACAGTTTGGAGTTTTGTTATATGTACCTCAATTTATGTAATTTTATATTTCTCTTGTTCTTTTTTTTTTTTTTAATTTTTATTCTTATAATTAATTAATTGTAATAAAACATATGCAAAGGTGTAAATTAAATGTACAATTAGTACTTTTCATAATTAATCGTCATAAGTTGGGACAAGAGTACGTGGCTTGGGCCTAAATAACATTATTTTATAAGAGGTAAAGACATTGCTTAAATTAATGGAGTTAAATCAAAGATAATAATAAGTTGCTTTATCAGAGAACAGAAAGTTAGTGCTGAGGTTGGACACATAAGTGACTTGTATATCTCGCAAAAAGGTGTGGAGAAGAAACCTGGTTAAACGATAGAGTTCGGTTAGCAGGGCTCCTGTAGGCCAAAGGAATCCTGTGAAAAGCTTTTGATTATATATATATATATTTGCTCATCCTTTATATAAGGGATTAATTCAATATTTATTGCCCTTTGTTTGTGTATAGAGATGAGTTGGAAGGGCGTAACTGCACTAAGGACGATGTTTATTTGCTGAATGTCTGTGTTTTTCAGATGAGATATATTTAACACCAAGTGATGATCAAGGTCTTGTCTTGTCTCGTCAAGCACTTACGTGCTGGAATGTTTAACATCCGAGGTTAGCTTATATCTTCAGAATTAACAGAATAGACGTGCATGATGAGTATGGCCCTCGAAAGCATCAATTAAAGCTCAAAAAGCTTCAACCTGCGGGAGGAGAACTGTACATGTCATGGGTAGCTCCACCTCGTATTTCCATTTTGGTAAATGTAACAGTTATGTCACTTCGTATTTCCATTTTGGTAAATGTAACAGTTATGACTTGTGACTAGAAAGTAAAAGAGGAGACCAGAAACCCTCTCCAGCATTTCCATATGTCCCTTAATTGGATGATAATGATTAGCCCAGGGTGGAGTGGACCCATAATTATTAGACTAGTATATATCAAAATTAACTCCATTAATTCCAGCTAGTTAGTTAACTGATTCCAAACTCGAAGAAGAGACGGGGACTATATATATATATATATATATAATATACACTCGCCCGCTATTCATCAGTTGTTTATATATATATATAGTACTTTCTGCAGTAAAAGAAAAACATTGATCTAATTTTAGAAAGTTCTCTGGTTGCAGAATAGATAAACCTTAAAGACTGCTAGTGCGTGTGTGCATATATGCCTGCACAGGGAAGCTTAACTGTATCTTCATTGAAGTGTTGAAATGGAATAGGGATGTGGACATGATAAATGTGCTTCTTCTTTATTCAACATGAATGTCTGCTCAAAATGTAAAGCCGGGGCCTCTCCTTATCCCTAAAACGCGTGCCTTTTAGAATTTCCTTTAGAGATTTTCACCAATCAATCAAGACAACATTAATAACAAACCTTGATCGGAAGAAGCATGCAAAAGTTTGAAGTATCTCGTAACTATTTGCTTCTTGTATTTATTTTTCAGAGTTTTAAAATAACTATATCTTTCGCAGATTACAACTATCAGTACGCGTTCTAAACCAAGACCACACATTCATATCTTATGACAGTTTGAAGGACGCTTGTTATTTAAAACCAAAATATAGCTAGGGAGTAAGTACATATAATTGATGCGAATCTTATCTATGATTTTTTCATTTTTCAACTTCAACGACTAGTCTTTTCTAGTCTAACGTAGTACTATAAATCAGAGTCCAAAGTTTTCACCTTGTTAGCAACATTATTGGATTGGATTGATGCAACTTCATTTAGGAGGGATTGGAAGAGTTTATTTGGATTTATAGTATTGTATAAATATTTTAATTAAAAATGATTAATATTTGAGAGAATTTATGAAAATAGTTTATGTAGGATTTTTGTGATTGATTTTTTTAAATGACAAAAATACTTTTAAAATAAATTCTAAGATCAAACTCTTATAATTTTATGACAAAAATATTTTTATAAAAAACCTTAAACTTAAACTTTATAATCTTAATAGTAAATATTAAAATATTTGAACTTTAAATCTTAAATATTAAATTTTAATGAGTTATAAGTACTTATTTATGTTATTTTTAATAATTTTAACTATTATAAGTACTTGTATAATGATATATCCAAACACAAATAAACTTCTTAAATTAAATTTTTTTAAAACTTATAACATAAACTCATTAAGCCGTTTACTAACACTGGCCTTATCTCTTCCATTCCATCTCAATTTTGTCAAATCAAATCAGAGATCGGAGTGGGTCTAATTTTAATTTGTAGCCTATACTTTCAACTGGATCAACTTGCTGGTGTCGAGGTTCTGATCTTACTTGGGTTTTCAATAGATCCAAATTGTGTAAGCACCCCGACCCATATTTGGGCCTTGATCCATTATCAAGTGCTCCATGAGCCCATCAATGACCATGACCCTCTCTCGACAGAAAATACTAGAAGAACCTAGATAATGCCACACGTGGCTTATGGAATTATCCGCTCAGTAGCTTCCCAACCGCGGATGAAAAAAAAAAAGACATTAAATAAAATAAATACACTATAAAAAAATATTTTTTTAATCACATAATTATATTTCATTGATTATAATTTTGAATCAGAGTGTAATATGATCATTATGTTTAAGCCATCGGTTTCCAAGAATTTCTGCAGCTGCTAACTTCCGGAACCTTCAGCTTCTCCTCCGCGGAATTTGCCAGCCTCGCATCGTATTCATTCAACTCAACTCTTACTGTAAGCTTCCAACTTACTACAGTATTAAATTATTTTTAGATCTGTAGATCGGAATTGTCTGTTCTGTCCCTTCGCACAACAAATAAACGAATCGTCATTCCATCGTCAATACACGTATGTTTGGTCTGCAATTTGTGCTTACTTGCCTGGATTGCTTTGTATTATTAAGCTCATCTTATTATCTGGCAATACTCAATAGAGTTGTTATCTGTTTTACTGAGAAAATGCAGATTTATACCATTTCCATAGTCCTGTCTTGTAACTAGGTTCTAGGGTACATGAATCTGTATTTTCTTTTTCTTCACTTTTTACAGAAGCAGCACAACATCAACAGTTATTGTGTTGATCATGAGAGGACTTGTTGCACTGTTGCCCGCGGAAAAAAGATTTATCCGACTGTACCGTTTCAAAGGATCATGGGGTACTGTACAATTTCCTCCATCAGACCTTATGACTGACTCAGTATGAAGATAGTATTGCCCCCTTATTCTGCTTCTTCATTTGCTTGTTTATTAATTTATTTTTTCTACCCAAAGGAGCTCTTAGCGGGGATGTTTGAAATATGGCAAAATCATTGAAACAACAATATTTGACATTTGAAGCAGGTACAGTGGCGACTTCTGCACCTAAGAAACAAGAGGACAACAAATCTGACAAAGGGGGGCTCGTTACAAAAGAGAAAATGGACCCTATTGTCACCTTTACGAGGCCTCCACCTCTTCCCCCACTTCTTGGACCGTTAGTTGCTATCTCACTGCTAGAGACGTGGTCAAGCCGTGACACCGACGATGATGGTGGTAGGTGATGTGAGACTATTAATATTCCCTCTAGTTCAAGCATATATCTATATATATTACTGCCAGCCTTCATGAATTGTGTTATCTACTTGAAAAATATCTTAGAAATGAAGATGACGATGCTGAATGTATAGCCAAGCAATCGAGCCATAAAGCTCCAAAGCTTGATGTAACCATCTAATAGTGGATTCAGAAAAGGTGTTATCAGTATACTGTAAATACTCGTTATCCACTTTAGTATTGTATGAGGACTTCTTAAGAACCCTGCAAGATATACATATGTTGTTTGTTACTGAGTGTAACCATCTCTGATGTTTCTGGAATGTTTCTCTCATAATTATGTTGATATAATGCTTAGAAGGAAATGATAAGGAAACAAAAATATTGGAATGCTGACTTACACTCGGTTGCCTTAGGGAAGTCATCAAATAATGAAGCGATGGTCTTGAACAGAGTCTAAATTTAAGCCGACACATTAAACAGATTCACAAGGAAAAAGATAGATAAGTAGGATTATTAGCTATTAGATGATTGTGCATTACACATTAAAAAGAAGAGTCAGATTGCATTTTGTGAAATTACCAATACTATGCTTCCCGGTTTGATGGGGGATTCAATTAAGACTTCAGCTTTCCTGCATATAGAACTCCTAAGTAAATAATGTTTTCGATGAGGGAGGATCTAGATATTTAAAATTTTGACAATCCTACCTAATTCTTAGTTTTTCACCTTCTTTTGAGCATTTGAAGAAGCTGGAACCTCTGGTGAATGGGATCTGCACCTTTTTCCATTCTGCCGTGTGACAGATTTTCATCAAACCTAGCTCGTTTTATATATATTTTTTAAGTGGAAATTATAAATAATAAGTAGAAACATATAATATAATATGACCTAAATGCCAGTTTGCTGCAGCAGTAAAATCATCTCCCTTGCATATGTATCCCACACGGAATTTCACATTCTGACCCATGCAGGCAGTTAGCTGCTCTAAGAATTGCATAACTTCCTGCAATGATCCAAAAAGACTATTTTGTAGCTAGACGAATTCCAGGCTAAGAAGTAAGTTACAGAGACTTACCCTTTTTCCTTGAAATGGTTTGGTGAAAGAGTAGTCCTCAAAGTGAGCATCTTTCGATATGCATTCATCCAGTTGTCGGAGCTTTTTGTCATTAATGCATGTATAAAACTGCTCCACAAGATCCGATGGAGACAATGATGAATCTGGTACATATTTGGTGTCACTGTATGTTGCCATGAGGGAAATTTTTTTATTATCCCTATGTTCTATTCGAACCTTCCTTTCAATACTGACAAAATGTTGGATTTTCATTTTGTCGGAGTGAAAATTCCATTGTTTTCTGCAGTTCAAGGACCTTAACGCCAGCCTTTTTGTGATGTCGGAGTGGATAGCCTGGCATGAAAGTCTGCCTGGAAATTTAGTTGCAAGATCCATTTCTTAATTTGGTTATTGATTTTGAGGTATGCCATGTGCAAGTGATGGAAACTCAATATATTACTCCCGTCCGTGTGAGGACAACATAGAGGAAAAGAACCAAGAGGGCATGTCTTTTCCTCTAGATTTAACCAAGGAATCTGTTCCTGGTTTGCTTTGTACTTTTGTTTGGCGTCTCATATATAATGCTCAATTTCGCGTTTGTGTCTTGGAATGAAATCCAAGAATCTTTTTTTCCAATTACTTGGTCCGATTAACATTGTTAGGATGAAATCGTGTATAGGAGGCTGTATGAAGTTATGGGCGAAACACTAGTAATTGCTGTTGGAAAACGAAGTAATTTATTAACCTTGATTCATGTATTCTGTGGTTGATAGTATTTTCATGTATGAATAGAATAACGGAATTAAAGTATTTTTCTTATGTATAACTTGCAATTTAAGAAATCATTTTTTTTCCCTGTTTTTCTGTATATATAGTTTCTAGGAGTTATAATTTTAAAAAATTATGATTGTACCACTCGGGTTAAAAAGTATCTTGAGCACCTAAAAATACCTAAATACATGCATAAAAATCAAGGAAATTCAATATAGTGTGTGTTTTCCTTTCTCTGCATCCCAAAGAAGTAAAAAAAAAAAAAAAAAAAAAGGAAAGGGCCTCAAAGACTCAGCCCAGAAAAGGCGCATAAATGATGGAGAAGAGATCTGAGACCTCTGCCGCAACTGGGCCAGTCCAGTTGTTTCTGATTGTGAATGCATTGCTTCTATCGACAAATAATTTAGTGGTTGATCTGCTTTTAATATTAAAATTAAATTAAACTAGTGCAATCTGCATGTGAATTACGAGTTGGTTGAATTGGGTTGGGATCGCCATATTATAACCATATAGAATAGAGTAAGCTGGATTTCTGGTTTCTGGTTTAAAAGCAGTTTTAGTGGCAAGTGTTGGGGCTAGAGGGAATCCAGCTCTCATCTATACTCACAACTAGAATTATTTAAAACGCAAGTTGATTATAAGGTATTTCTGTTTGATATGCTGAGCGTAGAATCTATAATCCATCTCATCCATTTATATTCTGAAAGCCATGTTCATATGTTGTTAGACAAGGAAATAAAAAAAATAGTTTTACATGCCTACATGTCCTAGGTACAAAGGAGGCAGCAACTGGTGGCAGCCCTCGCATTGCCAGAAAGGGAAAAAAAAAACACAACTTAGATAAAATAAATAGCAACTGGTGCACTGCCATTGGTTTTTCTCTTATGACCCAAGTTCTCTGCTTCTCTCAATCCATCTCTCGTCTTTTCTCTTGGTCACTGCTACAGTTAGAATCAATGTAACATGTATTAAAGGTTGACCTTGTGATGCCGACGATATCACCTATAAATGAAGAACTATGTATTTGAAGCCAGCATTAGCATAGGCATAATTTCCCTGAAAACGAGGACAAGCATAAAAAATAGTTTACAAGAAGCATAAAAAATACACATCTTGCACCCCGAACCCCCGTCCAACTAGTACTATATCATCAATCAAATCAAATTTCTAAGTCTAAACCTGAAACCAGCACCGAGGTCCGGTCCGCTTTCCACCAAATAGCTGGATTCGGCTCCACGATGCCACTCGTAACCGCACGCACGCGTTCATAATTGATACGCCGCAGAGGCCGATAACAATGCTGTCTCTTAACCCATTGCCTATCTATGATTTTCGTGTCATGCGTTGAGGTGAAAAGAATCTTTGGATGGTCAGAGAAGTTCGCTGTCGTGTTTCCCAACAACCGCCGAAGAGGGAAGGACTTGTTATTAATTAATCTCAAGAGTTAAACCAGCAGCCCGCAGGCCCTGGTATTTCCGAATTCAGAGCTCAGCTTAATGTTATATATAACCTCAAACACCAACAGCTTGTGTTACGGTCCTTCAATTCCTATTTCTATCAAAGTATGAATACCAAGGTGGGTCATGTTCCAGTTGCCAAGAGGAATCCACTTCCCAAAAGAGGGCAGATCAAATCCAAGATAGCAGCCAATGCTTTTCATTCCATAGTTTCTGTAATTTCAAGAGCCTCCTCACCTCGCCGGCGGAAAGCCTTCAAACATACATAGTTAATTATCTATTTTCATTCTCCTACCTCTCCGCATCTTGTATCGCTCCTTGGCTATATTGCATTGCGTATACTCAGATTTTGAGCATTCTTGGAAGAGCATCAAAACAGATTTGGTCGATTTCTCGGGGATGAAATATTGTAATTATGCTTTTAAGTTAACAAAGCTCATTAGTAATGCAATACCATCAATTTTTACTTTCATTGTTTTTCCTGGTCCATCATAATGCCAGAAAATTTAGCTTTGGACATTCATAGCAGCATTCTGGCAGGAAAAAACAAAAATAAACTGAGAAATCACTATAACGTGGCCTGCTTCTGCAACCTATCTAGTCTAGTTATCCAATATTGACATCATACAGCCTGGATGTGCAAAATTCTAGGTGTAATATCGCCCAATTTTTTAAATAAAAATATGTCACATAATACATGGCATCGCAGAGAGTTGAGACTCCAGCGAAATTGGTAAAATTTGAATTTGGTCCGTAGCCATATTAAAATACAACTAGGACCTTCCTGCCTGGAAGCACTCAGACCATTGGCATTGCCCATACACATACTTAGTCGTTTTAGTTTTAGAGAGAAATTAGGAATTAGCGACTGAACTTTCTCAATGACAGCAAGAGGTGCCTTTTTTCCATTGCCGGGGCTTGTTATAATATGATTGTGTGGGGTTTAACTAATACAATTACAATCATTCAGTCTACTTAGTAAGTTTACAGCTTTAGAAAGTCATATTCATTGTAAAAAATTGGGCCACGGTGTTCTTATATACACTAACTACTCTTGACAAATGACTTCCTTTTCATTAAGTAGCATAGTAGTCAACCACATAAAAAAAAAACTCTTAAATTAGTAACCCTAACCATCAGTTAACATCCTCTCTCTGTATATGGCGTGGCTAACCATTTGTGTATCCTTTATAAAACAAGTGAGCGTTTTTCTAATAAAAATTAATATAATGTGCAATGTGATAGAGGGGTTTGTTAACCTAAAACAGAGAGTCGGTGATTTTCTGACATAAATCACTTTCGTTCACCGATTTATAACTATCGGATTCGCTGAACGGCGATTATGACCTTCCCATCCCACGACCACACCAGACAGGGCCCCACAAAAATCCAACCTTCGCATTTCGTTACACATCACTCGCTCTCTCTACCTACCATACGAGCAATCATACCCAAATAGCTCACTCATATTAAATAACTGGAAAAATTAAAAAAATAAAAATATACTCTCTGCAATCTGGCTGTGCCTGCTCTCGCCTTAGCCCCTCCGAGCCTCTCCCCTGCAATTCCAACTCCAACTTCCTCATCCTCCTTCTCGAGTTGTTCTCTTCTTTGATTCTTTGCATCTTATTTATTTTGGATTCCGTGCCACAGCTTCCGCCCTGTAACTAATTGCAGCATTTGTCTTTCTGGGTGGCTTCCTTGTTCCACTTTCGTGTTCAAAAATTAACAGCGGGCAACTTGTGTTTTTGAGCTGATTCTGGGAGATCTGGGTATCCTCGAGCTGTCAGATTCTTCAAATTATACAAATTTTTAACAATGCCATTCGTCTGATTTTGTTTTTCCTCTGCACTTGCGTTTCTTGTTTCCTATTACCCACAAATAGCAAAGATAGTGAGAAAATGAAATTAACCCAGAAAGATTCGGAAAAGCTAATCTGGGATCAGGTGAGAAGTCCTTCCGGTACACCCATTGGAGGAGGAGCTGGTACACAATCTCGAACGTTGCCCAAGCTACTGGTTTGGCTAATCCTCTTCGTTTCGGTCACTTATGTGGTTTACACGCTTAAGCTCGTCACTGCATCACACGTTTGCAACGATGTATCCTTCACCGCCGACAGACTCTACACGTTACAAACAATCCCGAAAATCAATGTCACTGGTTCACGGCTGATTAAACATCGAACGTCTACGGTTTTAAGGCGAGAATCTCAAGAAATCCGGGACCAAACGGAGCTCCGGCACATAGTATTCGGAATCGCTGCCTCAGCAAAGCTATGGGAACAGAGAAAGAATTACATCAAGCTGTGGTACAAGTCGAAAGAGATGAGAGGCATAGTATGGCTGGATGAACATGTTAAGACCCATGCGAACGATGGGCTGCCGCCGGTGAAGATCTCTGGCGACACCTCGGAGTTCCCGTACACTAACCGGCAAGGGCACCGATCGGCTATTAGAATCTCCCGGATCGTGTCGGAAACGCTCCGTTTGGGGCTGAAGGATGTGAGATGGTTTGTGATGGGTGACGACGACACCGTTTTTGTGACCGAAAACCTTTTGAGAATTTTAAGGAAGTATGATCATAATCAATTCTATTACATAGGGAGCTTGTCCGAAAGTCACTTGCAGAACATATTTTTCTCGTATGGGATGGCCTACGGTGGGGGTGGATTTGCAATTAGCTATCCATTAGCCAAAGCTTTATACAAAATGCAGGATCGCTGTATACATAGGTATCCTGGACTTTACGGCTCTGATGACAGAATGCAGGCCTGCATGGCCGAACTCGGTGTCCCACTCACTAAAGAACTCGGTTTTCACCAGGTCACTTCTTCTCTTTCATATTTGATTATTTCCACATCACACCATTCATCAAAATTGTCGGCAAAGTCTCTCTCTCTCTTTTTCTTACTGTGCCTCTCATTTCCATTACGTAAATATGTAACCTATGCCGGACTTTTTGTCTGTACGACCACCTACTTGGACCCTTTGCCTCTGTTTTTTTCTTAGCGCTTGAAAGTTAAAAGATACAACTTTTCCATTTCAGTATTTCACTGTGCTTGGTTACCTGTATTTGTTATACATTCCGGACTGAATTTTCAAGGAAAAAGAAATACGCATTCAATTTCTAAATAGTCGAATTTAATTGTATGCTGTTGTAAGTTTGATAAGTTTTGTTTTGCATGTTATGTTATCCAGAAAATATGGTATCTGAAAAATAAATAAATAAATAAAAAGAAAAGTTCTTGGCTGTTAAACTATGGAGTTACCATGCCCGTTTTATATACTGAGTACATATGAGGAATGAGAAGCGGGTGTTTTAGGTGTAGATGAGGGTCAGTAGAACACGTGGCTGCTTGGACATCTGGAATTGCTTGGCGCCCTGTCTCTGTGTGGCCCCTTGGCGTCAGGGCTCTCTTTACTCAACATTCATCATGGATCATGAAATGAAATATCAAAGAGATAGAAATAAAGCACAAGTTCTTGGTGTATATATGTATGTGAGAAGCATCTTTGAATATTGTTTACACGTGTTATGCGTAACACTAATTATTCAGTTATCACATCACTTGCATACTGCATAGCATTGTGCTTTTAACAACTTATTTTGACAATTCATTAAATGATATCTTCCTAAGGGTGCGTGCGTTTGGTATGGGTTAACAGTGAAATTTGACTCTATCTTTAAACATGAAACAGCCTCCTTTTTCAGAAATGCTTCCAACATCTGCCCCTTCTTTTTGAGTTGACAAAGGTTTCTAAAATTTGTCTTCAAGATATGATCAATTGCAATAGCATGGAACATGAGCTATACTGCTGACAATTTAGATTTGACTGTTTAGGTAGTTGCTTAGCTCAAAACTTTATGGCTTATTACAGCTCTTCATGAAATGGGTGAACTTAGCATTTCTCATGACCCATCAATAGTCTTTCAGAGGGGAACCTTGATTGTTATACTAATTCTTTTACACAATTGATGAGCTTTTGCTCGCTATTCTTTTAGTTTTAATACTGACCCTCTTTCTTGGTTAATTCAATCCAGTATGATGTGTACGGAAACCTGTTCGGGCTCCTTGCAGCTCATCCTGTGACTCCATTGGTTTCTCTGCACCACCTTGATGTGGTTGAGCCAATCTTCCCAAACGTTACTCGGGTTGAAGCTCTTCAGCGGCTTAATATACCAATGAAGCTTGACTCCGCAGGACTCATGCAGCAATCCATCTGCTATGACAAGAAAAGGACCTGGACGATTTCAGTTTCATGGGGTTTTGCTGTTCAAATATTTCGTGGGGTGTTTTCACCGCGGGAAATGGAAATGCCCTCAAGAACATTCTTGAATTGGTATAGAAGAGCAGATTACACTGCATACGCATTTAACACGCGTCCAGTTAGCCGAAACCCATGCCAGAAGCCGTTTGTGTTTTACTTGTCAAATGCAAAGTTCAATTCTACAACGCAACAGATAGTGAGTGTATACGAAAGGCATCGCGTCCCTCACCCAGAATGCAGATGGAAAATGGCCGATCCTTCAACTTTTGACAAAGTGGTGGTATATAAGAAGCCGGATCCACATCTATGGGATAGAGTGAGTTTTTCTTAGTTCCTCATTTTGTAAATTAATCCAATTGCACAGTATGCGATGATGCTATATGAGCAAAAGCTGTTGTCAGGTGCTAAACAAAAGTCAAAGATTGATTGGTTGTGTTATTTGGTTTCTGGCATCATGTTTGGTCATGGCTTTGTTGTTTGTTGAGAAACTGATGTGGTTTTCTTTGGCAGGCTCCAAGGAGAAATTGTTGTAGATTGATGAAATCGAACAAGAAAAGAACCATGGAGATAGATGTGGGCGTCTGTATGGATGGTGAGGTCAGCGAAATTATGTGATGACTTTATTCTATAATCTATCTATCTATATCCATTTTTGGGCGAGCGAAAGAGAAAAGGCGGGGGATGCTTCATTCTTCATTATCATCATCACGATCTTATAAAGTGCCTATGCCTAAGCTTAGCTCTTTATTAATTTGTTGTAATTTGACGTTGAAAAAATTTTGTGAGATTTCCTCCTCTGGGCTGGATGAAGGGACAAGCAACAACCAAAAAAGGGATGGGTTGATTTGTAATGTAATTTAAGTAAGTTGTACATTACACGTCTGAAAAGTTTAATTGTAACTTAATGTTGTTTGTTCAATAGAATCTTTTTATATATGTGCCGTTTCGACTTTCGCCCAACTTGATTAAAGAGTAGATAATTGAAACATGCGTATCAAACCAGACAGACAGCAGCGGATGAGTTCAGTCATGCTCCCGTATCCAATCCGTCCCTTCCCTGCCCTAAACAGTCAGCTTTTGTTTTTGTCTAAACAATGCCTTCTATTCATTTATGAATGAATGGATGGGACGAAGTTCATAAAATGTTGAATGAAAATAATTGACCAGACTGTGGGGTAGACACAATCATAGAAATGGTTAGTGGACTTAACGGATGTCACCGATGGGCCTGTAATCTCATAATTAGCCCAATATCAATTAAGAAATAAGTCCCATAGCCCATAGAAATGGGCATCATCTATTCTCATCTTATGTCCGAAATTTGTACGAGCAATAACTGCTCAGAAAGAACGATACATTAACGTTAGTAGCAAGACACAAACTTTGATTGATTGGTTGATCTTGCTCATTACTACTAACATTCAAAATTTACGTTGACGGCGGTCCTCTTATTCTTAGCTGTCGCATGCAGATGCAGTCTTAATATTGTTATAACTTTCAATTTGATTTGCATTCGCGTCAAACCCTTTAATTTATATAATAATTTTACATATAAATTGGAAATATTGGTCCATGCCTATGACACAACCCACGCCATTTCCCTACGTAGTTTCCTCAAATACACCACTCTGCCAAGTCAAGCTTGTAGACCACGCCAAACTCTCTTGTTTTCTCCATATGAAACATGTATTAAAAATCCCTAGGAATTCTAATTTCATACGTTACATTACACCGCAATATATTAGTGTAATAATATAAGCATATCAAACACTTTCCAACAGTTTCTCTGTTAACATAATAAGATGAATAATCGTTGAAAAAATGGCAACAACTGCAGCAACCTCAAATCCATGTACATGCATGCACTGCTCATATATATATGCGACAATGAAGGGATGGGAAATACGCATCGATCTGGCAGTGCCAAGAGTGCGCGAATCTGTTCATCGACCTTTTAAAACAAGTTGCATTAATTCCTTAAAACCCTAGCTAGTGTCCCTTACACTAAACTTATTGAGAAAGTTATCTCTTTATTTTCCTTTGGCAAAAAGGAAGAAGCATACATAACCCAATCATAAAGTTAACATCAAAAGGCAAGCAACTCTCGAGATAATGTCATTTTGAGTGTGAATTAGGGACCACAACCACCCAGTTATCTTTGATATTTTTGTAGTTCTTGTTCTTCTCAGCATCCAACCAGTATTGTACAGCCCAAGTATTATTGTCCTCTTACAAATATTCTTTTCGTCTCTACAATAAAACAAAAATATCAAACACCAGAGAAAGAATTTTACTCGAGTATAAACAAGAGCCACAGAAACCTTTTTGTCCCTTGGTGGAAAAAGAGAACGCGAGACTCGAGAGAGAGCAAATTGTGTGTTTCAATCAGCACAAATTAAGGGATACAAACATAGAGAGAGAGAGAGAGGAGGGGGAAATTAAGAGCATTAAATCAACAGAGAAATTAGAGAAATATCTGTATAATTGAACGATATCACTTGAGAAGTCACATTCCAGATTAGCGGAGGCATATTGAATAAACATGTTGAAATGATAAAATATCTTACCAAGTATAGCAGTTTTATGTATGGACGCATTTAATTATATATATATATATATATATATATATATGGAGTATAAATCTATACGGTACCTAGCTTAGCTGAAAGGTAAAATTAACAGTTCTTTCTACTTAATTTCAACTCGATCGATCACCATATCTCCATTGATAGATATCCATTAACGCGCTCGATCGTCCTCTTCTTTCAATTAGAATGTGCTTCTTTCTTCTATTTGATATGTCTTCCTTCTATCCTGACAAATCGTGCAATAACTGTGCCCCCATCAAATTTCTGTAGGGAAGATTTTGCCCTTCGCCGTCCAAAAGCGAGTACTGAACTGGTTGACAATCTTCCATTTGCTCCCTTGGGTACAAGAGTGAACCGTGAGTGGGCGATCGGAAAGCCAAGCTCACCCCACTTCCGCCTTGTTGCTGTAACCCTAGAGTCAGTGATACACCACCTGCGTTGAAATTCTCATTGGAGTAGGAAACCATGCCAGCACCAGCCGAGTGGTGAGTGGTACTGTATGATGAAAAATCAAGCTCCATGGACCCAAACGTACTGTCTGTGACTCGCCCCAAGCATTGGTCTTGCTGTATATGGTGTTGGTTTTGGAGGGTTCTGCTGCTCTTTGCAATAGGATCATCCCTGTGATCTGATGAGTTATTTATGATGGAGGATACACATTCCGAGTCAATTCGCACGAGTCGATCAGGTGTGGGTTTCTCATCTTCAGGTCGATTTAAGGATGGGTTTTGCTGATTATTGTCATCGGGATCGGTGACTCCCTCCGAGGAAGCCATATTGTTTTCATGCTGCTTGACTTCTTCTAAGTACATTTCTTCCACCATTGGCTTCCAAAGTCTCACCCTTGCATTAATAAACCAATTTGATACCTGTGTTGAAACATATATATGTGTCACCAATCGGTGTTCTCTTTTCTCGTATGACGTACATATAATTATTATAAACAAATAACATAATTAACTTATCTTTGAATCATATTTGGTTGTAGGTGGCTAAAGTATTAATTGAGAAATTACAACAAGCAAGGCATGGGGGTCTCCCTTTTTTTAAAAGAAAACTATGACATCAATATAGAGGAAGTTAATAGAATAAATAATGGAGATACCTGGCTTCTTGAGAGACCGGTTTGGCGGGCTAAAATATGTTTATCAACATCGCTTGGGTACCTGCAAGAGTTTCGCGCATAAAGGTCTGACCTTCCATGGTAATGACAGATGCAAATACAGAAGAATAGGAGAATAGGAAGGAAGGGGTCCTACGAAGAAGAATTCAACCCACAAGAAGCTAAAAAGAGGGAGGAGAGAGAGAGAGAAAGAGGACCGATTTAAGCTTATATTTATCCATCCATCAAAGAAAAGAAACTAACTAAAATCATTGAAAAAAATATGACAAAAACCGAAAAGATGGAATCTAAATGATGATGCACAGAAACTAGCAAAATGTAGCATAGTTTTTGCAAGCATAAATGATTGAGATTCTACAAATGAGAAAGTTACAGTGCCAACAACTGCCACTTGTTGTTTCTTTTTTCCATTGGAGAAAATATTGATTCTTCGACAAAAAACTATTTTGTTGCTTACTTACAACGGGGACTTGAATATAGTACTCTAGGAACAAAACAGAAAAGAGAGAAAGAGAAGAGATATATATCTTACGGGTGGAGAAAATGCTCGAAAAGCCAAGCTCGAAGAAAGGAGACGGATCTCTCGGAAGGCCACGTTGGGGTCTCCATGGATGGCTTTCCATCATGCTCATTTGCTGGAAGGCCCTTTGTTGTCTGATTGCTTGGTCAATGATTCTTAGTCTTGGTGTTTCACCCTTTGTTGTGCCTGGTGCAATTGGGTCTTTCTCTCCCATGGCTTTCCTCGTCGCCTCAATCTGACTCACAATCCCATCTTTCAAGCATCTAAAATGCCTTGACATGGCTTTCAAAGCCAGCGCTGAGTACACACCCGCAGCTCCATGCCCAGCCACTGCTTCGAACGATGACACAACGGCCTTCATCTGATTACAGTAATGCCTGTATCTTCGGTCCACCTTAAGAATAATTGGGAAAAAAAAAATTGAAGTTTCAATTTTTCACTTGGAAGTTAATTATAACAGGCAGCCAGCAGCATATATAGAAAATATCACGAACATGTTAAGGCGTTTTTAAGTAACAATATGACAAGAAAAGAAAAAAGCGAATGCGCTACAGCTTTCACAAGGTAAAATGAAAAGCCCAAATTGTCACGAGGTGAGCATTAATGAAAAAGGCCCGCAGTCGCTCAATAAGTTCAGGAATCAAATTAAGTTGAAACACCCCAATCCCATCCCATCAGCCTCCACCAAAAAGTTATCAACTTTGGATATAATTATTCACTTGGAGTAAAGAGACAGAAGGCTTTACATGTTTTCCGTATTTTGGGGACGAAAATGATTTGCAAGTACGCCAGAAAAACTCTAGCTTGAATTGAAGCAAATATCACGAAACTTATATACCTCTTCCAGCATCGAAAGCAGCTTTGTCTTTCTCTTCTGCAACTCTACCAATTCTAAGGAGCTAAGCACATGCTTCTTTGAGGAACCGCTGTCGCTATCCTCTTCCGACTGCTTGTTCTTTTGAGACTTGTGCTTTAATATATCACCTGGCCTCGTTTCAAGACTGCAGAACTCGTTCAGAAGGTCCTGTGCTGGGACCAAGTACTTGGAGTTCTTGAGCAGGAAATGTCCTTGTCCATGATAAAGGTTTACAGCAGATTTACCCAAATACCCATCTTGCAACATTTGTTGTTGCTGCTGAGTGTTGGCCTCTTTTCCATAGAAACCATCTCTACTAGTTGAAGAAACAAAATCATATTGGTGCTGCAGGTGGTGATTAGTTTGCCTGAGTTCGAAAGATTGTATGTCAATACTCGAAGGATTGTTTGAACTGAGAGAGAGTGAAAGCCCTTGACTAGGCCTTTCATTTCCTTCACAAGGAAACACACACCTCATGGAGGAATCCTCGACTAATAATCTGCTGTCTTGCCATGAGGCGGGGTCTTGAGGCGCAACTATTAGATTGTCGCTGGTTGTTTCGGAAATCCCAGACGTGAAATCTGGTTTATTATATTCCTTATGCTGGTAAAAATTGGCGGTCTTTGAAGAGGAGGGAGCAGGTTTGGCAAAGAAACTCTTCCACATCATAGGGTTAGTTTCAGTCTGTTGCTGTAGATTCTTGGAAAACCCTATTATCTCCATCCCCGAGCTAAGGTTGAACATGTCTTGGTCGGATTCGGAGACCGAGACAAAGCCTTGGATCTGGTTCACCATCTGGGTTTGAATCGTTGGGTTACCAGAACCTGACGATACATCCGAGTAGCAGAATCCAGCTGATGATGATACCAAATCCCTCGATTTATCTTCACACAGCTGTCGAGCCATGAAACCCCACTTTGCTTTCTTCTTCTGCTTTGGATCGGTTTCTATTTTGCAAGTTGTTATTGCTTTTGACAAGGCTCAAATTTCATGAGGATCGATGGGGTTGGAGTCTAACAGAAACCCTCCACTAAAACACAAAAGGAGATGCATATCAGATTCTTAGTAACGCAAGACTTGAAGAATATAGAAAGCAAGAAAATTGAAGGATCGAGTATTTGTCAGTTCCCGTGGAAAATGGGCAGAAGGGAAGATCTTACCGTAACGAACAGTGGAGTATATATAGTAGATATAAAGGTATTTGATCCAATTAAGTGGAGCGGGAGGTGGTGGCGGTGCCGATGGTGGTGCTCGAAGGATTAAGGCAACTTGATGACACGATGATGGTAAATTGGAGATCGAGAAAGTGGGAGAGTTCCTCTTGTTCTGTTAATGAGTCAACATGGTTTACCACGGAAACCAACCTAGGAAGAAAGACGAGATATATAGTTAGTTGCTCAGAAATAGAAGATGGATCAGACGGGTCGATGATGACCTTCATGCCACGATCACCGTTATAAGCCTTTCCCCCTCTTTCTCTCTCTAACACAAGGTGGGTCAATGCACCAAGATATAAGTAAATACAATGATAAGAGACTTGGTACGGAAGAACAAAGAGAAGATGATAAGCAAATTTAATTGAGACTCAATTATTGTTAACCCAAATATTATATTTATTTAAAAAAACAAATGACTTATTTAGAAAATAGAAATGGAAAAAACAAATATATATATATATATATATATATGATAAGATATGAGATATTATTGTCAGGTGTGAAACAAAGTGAGGTCTACCAAGTACTTAAGGGTAGGAAAGGGCAGCAGCAACAGAAAGTAATGATGGTTCTTTGCCTGGTACATAAACTACAAGCCGCCACATGAGTTGCTCCCCGTTTGCTAAAACCATGATTTTTATTTTTTATTTTTTTAAAAAAAAAACAACCTTGTCTTTGAAGTCCTCGGATCCCATAATTATAATTATACCATAAGAATCTGCCATTCATTGGGAAGTACTTAAAATAAAAAAGAGAAAGGGGTGTATCTTTGTAGGGAAGGGGTAACGAATCCCGAGAAGTCATTCCTCCTTTGTCTTTGCAGGCTTTTTCAGATGAGTTTCAGTGAGAGTTGTGTTAGGGTGGCATCATATCGGTTGGTGGGTCCTATTCCTATAATTCTTCTTCTTCGGGGGAGAGAGAGAGAGAGAGAGAGAGTTACTGTCTGTGCTGTGAGTCTGGAATCAGCTGGGAAATTGAAGAGAAGAAGGGGGAGAGTGAGAAGACTAGGGATGCCGATGAGAACTGAAATGTTACTAAAACAAGGGACTGAAGGGTGAGATGAGATCTTGATATCATGTACTACTAGTATGAGTATGTGGTGGTCCAATCTAATTCCTTATTAATTGGCGTTTTAAAGTACTCCACCAATCTTTCATCTTCCCCTCTCTCCTCCATTTTGCATGGGACCGCATCTTTTTCCTTTTATTTTATTCATAATAATAATAATATGTCTCCCCATCTCACGCGCCCCCTTCTATATTTTTACTGCTGCGTATATCAATCAATCAAACTGAAAAGTCAATGCAACAGCGCTCGTTAACGTACTTTGTTCATTTTTTGGTTCCCATTAATCATCCAAAAAATTCAAAACTTAGCAAGTTTCTCCATTTTAACACTCCTATCCTGTCGTATTCTAGTAAATCAAAGGTCCTACGACGACGACCATTTATTTTATTTACAAGGTCAAAAATAATGGATTTCTTAACATACTAAACAAACATAAACATGGCATCAAAACAGTGGTCAATCTATCTCTTTTCCCCACTTCAAATTGATAGAATGCGTCAAGCTCAAAAATGAATAACTGTTAATCATTATGGGGTATAAATGAAGCTTGTCCCGTAAGAACAAATTTAGGTTATAGATGAACGCAAACACATCAACATATGTATAATAAGATCTTGATCGATGATGTTGGCGTACCAGCATGTCTGATTTTTATCAGGCACAGACGCCCACTTTGTTTTGGTATGAGAAAGCACTTACTTTTCAATTTCCAGATTCGTAATCATGTGTGAAAATTCTTTCCGTGGCTCTTATTCCACCTCATTTCCAACAATAATTATATTAATTTGGCGATTCATTTCCGAACTCACCAAGTTAAGTTATGTATGTTGGGTTTTCTTGCGTACGCGCAAAGGAGTGGGAGTGGGCTTTGGGAATGGGATATGGCGAAGAAAGCAAGCTTTAATATTTGTGTGTTAAAAGCAGGTGGTCCCGTAACGGAGCTTTGTCCGCCGCTTGCCAAATTTCCTTCTCTATCGCCCTTTCCTCACCAGGATGACGTCGCTCTGACTCTCATCGCGTGGGTGCACTACGCACCCCTGCGCATGCTTTAACTCATGCGATGAGTGGTTGGTGGTGAGATGAGAAATGGACGCGGCTCATTGGCGTACCGCTTCCCAATGCAAAAAGCTGAGCGTACGGAAATGGACGGTATAGTTTTTGAAAAGTCAATACCACAAAAGGCGGGGGATTGTATTTGTAAGAAGTTGTTGAGGTCTGGGCCATGGTTCAGAGCGGAGCAGGGCGCCCTTTTTAAACAAGTTAAAGTTTGAAACTTGTAACTAGCTAGCTACGGCCAAATTCGCAGAGGCAGCCATGCAGCATACAGAGTGGTCCTACCTATTTGCCATTTCATAAATTATAGTACACAATTCGCTGTTCTGCTGCCTGTTGTAGTGGCATCACTACTCACGGGACCATCCTATCCTATGTTAGCTTTAGCTTACAATTACATTACATTACATAGGTAGTATATAATAGGCAGGGGGCAGGAGATCTACCTTGTATTTATTTATCTTGTTCAATTCACCACTCGCTCTCAATTTGCTACATTTTCATCAATCAATTATTTTCTAATCTCATTTCCAACATAAATGCATATTTAATTCAATAAATAAGAATTATTTTCAATGTTTAAAAAAATAATAAGTGATTTTTTTAAATAATTAATGATTCCATGGAATTTTATAAAAAATGATTACTGATAAAATTAATTAATTGAATATAAGAAATAAACATAATTTCAAAAACTATAATGAAAAATAAAATTCTCCTGCATTATTACGAAATTAGCATCAATTAGTTAACGCTAGCTTTAAATTGAACCAACATAGTATACAAATTAATGGCATGCTGTGGTTATAAATGCAGCGTTAATGATTAGTCAAAATAATACATACTATGTTAAACTTATCCGTGATATACCAACGTACTACTAATTGCCTGTCATATAGAGTATTCAGATTAGCTTTTTTGTTCACCGTTTGTTTCTGAGTTTTAAGCATGGGGAAAGCAAAATGGTAATTATAGCGTTGCGACGGGATGGCCCACGCGAAAACAAAAGGGGTCCGACCACCTTCGATTGAATTGCCAATGCCATTCATTTTCATTAATTTCCAAATGCAAGCATCCGATCGAATGGTTTAGGTTCGGCCCCCTTTCCTTGTTACAATAGAATAATAGACCATTCCATTGCACTGTCAATATCCAATGCATAAATTTCTTCTTGAGTACATATATACATCGTACCCTACAAAAACTTCCAGAGATAAAAAAATTAATTGAATTCCATATATATTACCATTTTGCGATGGGAGGAGACATTTTAGCAAGTAAGAATAAAAACAATTTAATAGAGTGATTCTAAAACACCAGTAATCCATTCCCAACTTTTTTTTTTTTAAAAAAAAAAAAAAAAGACTGGTTATCCAAAGTCTTGTTCAATTGGGTCAGTTATTATTCTAACAAATTTCTTTATATTTAGACAACATATATAGGCGCAGTACTAGAACTAGGAGCTTAAGCGATGAGTGGTCACCAACCCCATGCATGCCCATGCCTCGTGCCTCTTCCCTGCCTACCTTGTACGTAGTTTCATGTGTACTTTTGGAGTTGGACTATTTACGTATTCTACCTAACTGCCTCCAACACAAGCTCTGACACACGGAATATTTGTCAGACGGACAAGGAAAGCCTTTTTTTTACCGTATCAGCCATGCATATATACGTGTGGTGAAACAAATATCATACATCGTTTTCTTTTATCTCTGATAATCACAAAAAAAAATAAAAAAATTGATGTTGAATATTCATTATTGACTGATTTGTAACAATGACAGAACACGGCTCAACGTTGGAAGAAACAAGCACATTGTATCATCCATGAATTATCTATCTACTCCATTTACTATCTTAAATACTTGTCCGAGTTCTGGAATCATATACACATAAAATTCGTCTCCACGTTGTCTGACTTTGACTAAAGGCAAAAATTAAGAGTAGAAGTAACAAGTCGATGTGGATGTTGGGGGTGCATGCGCAGCGAAACTGTGCGGAAGCAGGTGCGGAGAGTGGCACGATTCGCACTCGCCGACAAGACTCGAGTCAAAGCATACATGATCAAAATAAACAAATCTTGTCTCGTCTCTTGTCTTTCCCGTTTAATTAATCTGCCCCCCAATCATGAGCTTTCTCTGTTATAATTCCACGTAGTCATTCGAGTTGATTGAACTTGCACGCTTCCTTAATCCTTAATCTATTAATTTCTGTATCTGCAAATAAGTTTCGTCGAGCCTTTTCTTTAGCCTTCCTCGTTCGTTGGATTATTATGCGAGACGTTTTCAATCAACTGAAAGCTACCCTTTTTTATTTTTATTTTGGAACTCCTTTAAAATTATGTTAAAAACAAAATTTTTCTAGTCAGCGACAGTGACGGCTGCTTGGAAAAGCCTTTCCTAGTTATTTAATATTATTTTTTTAAAAAAATGTTTGTGGGAAGGAGGATGGAAGTAAGATGTAAAACGAAACGGCCGTCGGTAGTCATTGTAGACTCAGACTCACGTGTCTCATAGATAGATACTGATACTGGCACTGCTCGTGTTATTCTTCCATAGCCACCACTTGGAGAGAAAAGAGAACTCTACTCCACTCCTCTTATGCTTGAATGATGGGCCGAGGCCTTTTTGAAATTCAAATGGGCTCGGCAGAAGTGATCCGTCATCAAGGCCCGTGTCCGTACGATATGGTCCCCATTCTCCTAAGCCAATGCTACCGTTGGTTCGCTGGTACACTATAGGGTAAGGGTTGTCACGACAGCACGAAGCATTTCCACCACGAAATACCTGACTGCATCGTAAATCATTATCCTTACTTAATGGATACTCGGTATTCTCATATATTGCTCCGTGATTTCGACCCCAATCATATTGGTTACCGGGTCCAGATAAACTGCACTTTACTTTTTTGGTTATATCCATACCATTACTTGATGATCGGCGTCGGTCAAGTTGCAAACTCATGGCTTCGCTACTATATCCATACTACCCCTTTTGTCAACAAAAACGGTTTACGTCCAATACCAGAATCCATTGCTGTGCCTATGAGAACCCAGCAAGACAGACAGACACTGTTAACATCAAACTAACCAACCAAAATGGTAGTTTTAGTGATGACAAGAGTCCCCTCGTAAGGGCAGCTGGCGCAGGCACCGGTCCACCGCCGAGGCCCCGAAGAATAATCCTTGTTCGACACGGAGAGAGCGAAGGAAACGTAGATGAGAGTATTTACACAAGAGTGGCTGATCCTAAGATAGGTCTCACCAATAAGGGGAAGGCACAGGCAGAGGAAACTGGCAAGAAGATGAAGGACATGATTGAGAAAAACAGCTCTCATGATTGGAAACTTTACTTCTATGTTTCCCCTTACAGAAGAGCTCTTCAAACCTTACAGTGTTTGGCTCGTCCGTTCCAACGCTCCCACATTGCCGGCCTCAGAGAAGAGCCTCGTCTTCGAGAACAAGACTTTGGGAATTTTCAAAACAGAGAGAAGATGCGAGTTGAAAAAACAATGCGCTCCCTTTATGGTCGTTTCTTTTACCGATTTCCCGACGGAGAATCTGCAGCTGATGTTTATGATAGAATCACAGGTACTCTAAAGTTTAATTTAATTAATTAGATTTTTTTCTTTTGTTTTCCAGTCCAATCAATCGATCCAGTTTTTCATCACAGGATTCAGAGAAACACTGAGAACGGACATTAATATTGGGCGTTTTCAGCCACCGGCAGAACAGAATACGGAAATGAATTTAGTGATCGTGTCGCACGGTCTAACACTGCGAGTGTTTCTAATGAGGTGGTACAAGTGGACCGTCCACCAATTCGAGGGGCTTCACAACATGGGCAACGGAAACATGCTTGTCATGGAAAGGGGTTTTGGTGGAAGGTAGGTAAATCCAGTTTCCTCCATTTATTTGCAACATTTGTTGAAGCGTAAACCGGAAATATGCATTTAACAGGTATAGCTTACTGATGCATCACCATGAAAAAGAGTTAAGAGCGTTCGGATTGACAGATGAAATGCTGATCGACCAGGAATGGTAACAACTATACCTACTCATAATAATACTTTAATCTAGTCTATTTGTGTTGATGATTGATGATTGATGGATGAAGGCACAAAGCTGCAAGACCTGCTGATCTGAATTATGATTGTCCAATGGTGAATTCCTTCTTCCCTCATCTCCATCAAGACACAGGCAGGGGCTAACTAACAAGAGAGAGAATAAAGGAGGGATAGCAGAACAGTAGTGAAGGGTGAGTTCATGTAACAAACAAAGCGTAAGTAAATATTAGATCCAAATATATACATTTTCCTAAACTTAACCATATTTCCATTGTCAATTCACTCACTATTCAGTAAGCGGAATAAAACAACTGCTAGGAAAGTTCCAAATAAAATAAGCAAATATCGGCAAGGAATTCAGATCGATTTAACAGGGCAGACAACAAACATTCAAAGTTCACCGCAAAGATTCTTTGATCATCTACCTCCAAAGGAAGTTATTGTTTGACAACAAAGGGAAGTATTCAATTTGACAAGTTGCACCAGAAAGATGTTCGAAACTAAACCATTACTACTACCAAGGCATTATAAGCCATCCACTAATCATGTATAAAGAATATTAATGGAGTAACCACATCTAACCAACATGTCTCAGATATCCCATTGTCACTCACTAGATTAATTTACTGATGCATTACTTCCTTCCTTCTAGGATAGTGCTGTCCGTTCAGCTCATAACCAGAGATTTATACATGACTAAGGCCAGCCAGCCTGAAGGCATACCAAATATATAGCAGATAAAATACCCAGATAAAGAATAAACCAATATCCTCTTACCTATATTTCCAGCAAAATAAGAGATAGGAAATAAATACTTTTTATCATCTATCTTCTTCTTCCACTCCAAACCTGAAGAAGTCCAGTCTAATACATTTCAACCAACAAATTCTCTAGGTAACCATTCAACCGGTTTTGAAAGGAAGAAGATCTTAATACTGACAAACAAAGAGGAATAAGAGATGATCATGAGAAGGTATAAGGAAACAAACCCATCCAAAACCTTCCAACTCTTGAATCTTGGAATTTTCAGTTCTCAAGGGTTCTCAATTGTTGCAGTCGTAATTCGTAATTGTCGTGTCCGATCCTGCTCTCCATTCCTCTTCCAGAAAGATCTTCTCCACCAAACTTCAAATCCTCTTTGTATATTTGGGCAATCTTCACCAGAATTAAGGAAACGGTTAAACCAAGCTAGCAAAATTTCCTGTTGCCAGGAGAGAGGCAGAGTGAGAATTGTGTTACTAAGACCATCCTCAATTAGGTGTCGATCCAGGCCTTTGGATGCTCTCCTCATCCAACCAAAATCATCATAAAATGGCACCA
The DNA here is from genome assembly GCA_022379115.2 of Bauhinia variegata. Taxonomy (NCBI): domain Eukaryota; kingdom Viridiplantae; phylum Streptophyta; class Magnoliopsida; order Fabales; family Fabaceae; genus Bauhinia; species Bauhinia variegata. Next base: position 663,401 of record CM039433.1, read on the forward strand.
ACCATGTTTTCAGAAGTAAGCACCTGACATCTTTTGAAGCCAATAATTGTCCCTTACCAATCCCAACAAATAATCTTGCTGTAACTCTGCTGACCTCAAACCTATGAACTGCAGGCACTTTAGGATGTGCTTCAGACAATTCAGATTGAGATGCCCACATTTTCAGGAAATCCTCCGCAATCTGCCTATCAATTAAAATATCCAAAATCCAATGCAAATTATCTGCCTGTCTTGCAATTTGACCCACATTGAGTAGGTCTGAGGCCGCTGCCCGCAAAAAATGTTGACTAAGTAATTGCAGACAATCGTTACACGCTGAGTATAATGACTCCTTCCGAAGATCATTCTGAGATGAATTTTCACGAAGCATCTTTGACACCAACCCTTTCATCTGGCGCCTAGCTTTTTCATCTTTGCCTTCAAGAACCACATGAATGAGTTTTAGAAGAACTTCCTCGTTATCATTTCCCTCTTCATTTCCACTAGTAACTTCAGTGGAAACCCTCTTCAAAACTTCCCCAGCTCCCACAGCTTCAAGTCGAAGCTCTGAAAGAAGTGAGGCCACCTTTTCCTCTTCATCCTCCGCCCATGGGGCCGCTTCCAAGTACTCCAAACAAGATAAAACCCCCGCATCAAAACCAATTGCCGCTGAAACCTAATATACCAAGATAGTATCAGACCAAGAAATGAACCAGGGGAATGCGAATGTGAAGGACAAAAAAATACAAACAAATAAAAAGATCTCAAATTACGAAATGGCGTTTGTTTACTGATATAGTTCGATTAATAACCTAAACCATACCATATCTAGCGCATAGAGTTTGGTATAGGTTAGTTATAAACAGTTGACAGCCAAAATTCAAAGGTTGCTATAGTCTCTATTCTTTACCTAATCCTACAGGCCTACAGTTATTATAACAGATGAAGCAGAGCAAACATCGAAGCCTAAACAACAACAACAGCCAAAACATTACCTTCAGGATGCCAAGAACTCTGGAAACGTCCTCCTTCATTAGCTTCTTCCTAATATCCTTACAATACATCAACCTCAACGTCTCAATATAAACTTCAACGTCATCGCAATCAGCAATTTCGACAATGTAAGGCAACGTTGATCGCTGCTGCTTTGTCCACCGATCGGACAGTTTAACCGCGAAGAATCTGCTATGTGCTACAAGAATTTGGCGGTGAACGTTCATAGAAACGCTAATTCCATCTTTAGAACTCAAGGTTAGCTTGATATCACTGGACGTGGGATCGTTGAACTGGTTACCGGGACTGCGAGTAGCCAATATGTCCGATATTCGTTGCATCATCAGAGCTTGTCTATCCATTACTAAAATTTGGGGCTTTTGTGCCGATACAAGGATATTGTTGGTTGGGATCTGAGTTCTGGGATGGATATCGGGCTCGCTAGCCATCATCTCAAAAAGGGTTGGGCTCGATCGAGTTTTATCGGGCGGTGGCGGCGGCGACATTGGGTTCAAGAGCCCCGCAGTGAGTGCAGAGTTGAATTTACTGAAGCTAGAAGGAAGTGAATCCTGAGTAGAGTGCCCATTAATGGGGCTGCCGGGAATTGTTGGCGAAGCTCGAGCAAAATCCATTATTGGGGAAAATCTGCCAGGCGAGAATCGAATCCCGAAGGTGGATGGTGAATCTGAGGGCGAAGAAGGCAATGCCGAATGGTTTATGGTTGCAGTGGGAGGGCCGGGCTGCGCAGGCGGGGAGGATGGAGGTGGCGTAGTGGAGGAAATAGGTTTTGAAGCAGGGCAGCAGGAGTTGTGTGGGAGAACAAGAGTGGGAGGATCAACCTTGCGATGGTGAGGTTGATAAACGGCAGAGGAGTGGATGTCGTTGGTATTGGCAGAGGCAGAGGCAGAGGCGGAGATAGTGGTTTCCCGATACTTACGACGTTTGGGCTTTGTGGGCTGGTTTTGAAACGAACTGAGTTGTTGTTCTTGTCGCTGCCATGAATTGCACAAATGTACGTGTTTCTTGTCCTTTAGGGGCATTGCCGATGGAGAGAGAGACTGCGTGCGTGTTGAAGAAATTAATAAACGAGACGAAGGAGCAAAGCGAAACGCATTAATGAAAGATAAAGGAAATTCCAAAAATATCTTTCTCTTCTCTCTTTCGTCTTGTCCGGACAATCACAAGCCGGCTCTGGCTGCTTCTCCCGCCTTATCCACCCCACCAACAAAAGAGCAATCGCTTAATAAAAAAGATAGCAGGGTAATGTCATTAACAATGCTCAATTCGCTTTAAACACTGTCCACAACCAGAACTAAAAATAAAAGGAATTACATTTCTCTACCTACAAATATCATCGTTCTTATACTTATATTTATTCTTGTCAATATCATCATCATTCATCAACTCATGCGCTTTTACTGCATTATGTTTGATGTTCTGTGACCATTCAATTAATTGTGCACACCAATACTTACATAAATTTATTTACATATATATCATAATTATGGTGTCCATTGTTGGCCAAGAGCTAATAATTCTTTCTTTCGTTGCCAAACTTTTCTTTTCTTAAAAGGAAATACCAAAGCAAGTTATAATTATTCTGTTTCTGGAAACCACTTATTTTTATTTTTACAGATTTTGAAGGCTCTTTGACGAATTAAACAGTTGTCTCTGTCACGCTGCCTAGTTTTTTTTATATACAAAATTTATTTATTCTTAGGTGTTGAGTATGACGCACTAAATCCTCCGATTATATTTTGAACTATCTTATATGTTAAGTCTCTTAAACTCATTGTGGCTTTGTCCGATTCTTATATATAAGCTGATATTTTGATGCATATATTTTTCTTGAAACACAACAAAATACTATATCTACGCATATCTGAATGTGTTGTCCTATTATTTTATATCCCATGGCTAAGCAACTAAAATCCAATTTTTATTTCCAAAGTTGTCTGCGTTCGTAATATGGGTCCCATGTTGCGTCTGGTCAAAGAAGACGAGGGAGGTGGGAACTCCTCATGAATGTCGAAAGTGAAGATATGATTGGCAAATAAAAAGTAGAAAGGAAGAAGAAGAGTTGAGCGACGGGCCCCGGTCCACCTTCATTTGGGCCGAAGATAAACTTAATTGGTTAAGATGGGCCGTTGGGGACATCCAACAATCTCTAATGGGCCGATCTTATGCATTGGCCCCTGAAAAAAGGACATTTAACTAACAACCCACATGCAAAACTTAGGACATTCACATGTGAATATGATGAGATGATCTATGTAAAATAGAAACAGGGAAATTAAGATATTAACATTAACACCAGACATAACCCACATGCCTCCATGGCCCACTCTCTCACTTTAATTATGTCTCCTTTTCAGTTTTCACTCTTAACATGCATTCGCCCAATTTTCCTTCCTTATTGCTTCCCCCTGTGAAATCATAATTATTTATCCTATATAATCTAATGGTAAATAAATACCAGTTAATTTATTCAATTCAAAATCTTTTTTTTTTTACTCTTATCGTTCAGCTTAAAGAATTAAAAAAAAAAAGAAGAAAATGTCCACTTGCCATCTTTCAAAACAACCTCTTGTTGAACTGCTTCTGCTGTCGATACATGGAAAGCAATTTAATACTCAAGTACTAGAAAATTGTTGAGTCGAGTCGTCCATGGGGTGTCATGTAGGCCCATATACCGTTGTAAGTTGTAGATGTCGTAGAAATTACTGTCATCATTTTCATATTCAAAGTGCATGATTAAGGCTTGCATTAAACAATAATTAGCTAGCTACACCTTACTTAATTAAAGATTCCCTTTAATTAATCCTCACTCACGGGTCGATCTCGTCCCACACACACAACAATTCACTGCTTAATTAAGTCATCAAAACAAAAACAAAAGCCAAAAAGAAAGAGAAAATTTTACAAAGCGCTAATCTTTCGTGCAAGCACTTCCTTTCATTTTTATTAAATTCTATCTATGGTACAAACGTGTGCGTATATAATTTAATTGAATAGTTGAGGAAAGTAGGTTGCTAGCTCATGCTCATGCTGGAAAATGTAATCTGGGATTTAGATACTTGTTCATTAGTAGAATGTCCCATTGCATTGCAGTGAGGCTGTAGAGATGGAACAATGATTAGTGCTTCTATTTCCCAAAAAGAAAAAAGGACATACGGCTTTTTTATTTGTTTGTTGATAAATTTAAACTCTCAGCTGACTGTCTACGTCGCCAATCATAAACGTGCTCTCACGTGTCAGTTTAAGTGTAAAGTAATTAAGTGCAACTTGATGCTAATTGTCTCGTAAAACCAGTTGGTGTTTGCGCTTGTCGTCACTCAAAGACAATATCTGACAAGCATGGCTGTGTGGAATTTCATCTCCAACTTATTACCACTGGCTGTGAATTGGGATACTCGTTTTCAACCTAATGGCAGGCAACATCTGATGCTTAAACTGAATGTTTTGGAACTAACAGCCAGCCAGCAAATCAAGCTTTTTCAGCTGAGAATCAAATGACTGAATTAATTTCTTTTTGTAATTAGGTGCTGAAAGAGAAGTACTGATCGTGTCATGGTTGGATTTAGCTGGCCTAATGACCTGTTGATCTTATCCTAATGCCTCCAAATGCCAGTGTGCCACTCCTCGCCATAAGGTCGAGATGAATGTTACCTGCCTCGCTCATTAATTAAACTGCCGCAAAGGCAGGTACTTGAACAAACAAATTAAATACACAAGAAAATTTCCTTGCCTATTACCTTTTTTTTTTTCTTTTTTTTTTTAACTTGAAAAACATTCTCGCAATCTGCAATGCCAAAACTTGTTTTCAGTTTCTGGCGTTGAGCAAAATCAGAGATATAATCGAGGAGTATACAAAAACACACAAGGTCTGGCTGAGAGGTATATTGTTTATAAATTCACGAAAGCTGCAGAGTGAGAAATAATAACGAATTAACTAATGAAAAGAAAGCGAAAGTGGATTCGGACAGAGACACCGGTTGTGGAGGCTAGACAAAGAAAGAGACAAAAAAGGAAGAAAAAACAAATGAAGATAGTGGTGGTAAATGGTTAAGTGTAGCTAGGGGCGATATGGGTAGTTGTGATTCACATTGTGAGGTTGGTCTAGGAATAATTTTGATTTTTACTAGCCATAGTGATTCTTTCAGGAATAATGTGTGGACCAATATTGTCTTGGCTTCATCAGACACCATGTCAGAAGTAGCTTGGCAATTGGAATACGGCCTTTTGCAGCTGCAGCCTAAGCACATCGATCCTACATTGCACACTGCGCCTTAAAACAATAAAATAGATGCAGCCCCCTCACACTCCGCACTCCACTATGTCTTAAACCTAAACTATTGCCATGCCATGCCATGCCCTTCTCTTCTCTTCTCTTCTATGTGGCTTCTGCAGCCCATGCTGCCTTTAATTTCTTCATCTCTCCTCCCCCCCCCCCCCCCCCCCGCCGGTGGCTCTCCAATCTCTGCTTCACCCTTGCTAGTATTTCCATCGTATCATAATTCAACGAGGCCAAGGGCATCCCATTCAGACTGCAACACGACAAAAACTTGAAGAATCTCTTCAGACTATAACAAAAGAAAGTTCAATCTAGCTACAAGGCTGTTATCTAGGTTGTGTAACCGTACCCATACCATATTGGGATTAAAAATTTAAATTGGTACTTTACCAAACACTACTTACTATTACATTAATTTTGACATGATTAGTTGAAAAACTATACAGTAGTAAGGTAAGAGTTAACTAAGAAAGTTGTCACCATCGAGTTTTTTTTTTTTTTTTTGAGGCTGCTGACCCTTTTCATTAATTGGCGATATTACTGTTTTCACAGGTTTTGCTTGTTAGTGGAGTTCTCACTGTCAATGTTTTTATTTTGCGCCTCAATTTCAACGCTACTTCCAATTCAGACATGCTAATGAAAATCTGCAAGCTAGCTTTAATAATCACCTGCATGCTCCTGGCTAGCTTGGGTCATCAGATGTTTCTTGTGGGCATTATCAAATAAATGATCATTCTCACAGCTTCCATATAAATAAATGGGTTGTCCCGAAAAACAAAATTATTCTCTCAATTATATATATTTATCATTATCATGATATTATTGAAGATGCTGCAAGTGCAAGTTCAATTTTTTTTAAAAAGAAACCATTGAAAGACAGTAATATCCCATCAGACGAATTATGCCTTTCTTTGTGTCTGAAAAAGAGATATTGAAGGATACAATTGAACATGGTCTGAAATGAAACCATACATATATATCCATATAACATGATAGTGATGCCCCAATATAGATGGGACAGTGACTTGGTGATGTGTCTTAAGGCACCATCTGTGGCATATCGATCGCCCCACCTCATTACCCAAAGACCATGCAGTTATAAAATGAAAATCCCTCTCTCTCCCTTTTCATTCTCTAACTCTTGTTCTTTCTTCATCGATCACTGTGTCTGTCTTGCCTTCTTTTGCGGGCTGGTGGAACCACTTACATCCATGCTATGCACTAGGAAAGGGACATTTCAACACCATCACGCTCTCCATCAATTTTTTGTCCAATTTCTTCAGATATGATTGATAGTTGAGTATTAATTTTGTAATCTTTGAACTTGAGAAAAGAAATCTCAGCAACCAAACACAACATAACCTTAAGGTTCTTAACCAAACAAAGGAAAGAAAATTTAACCAAAAAAACAAAAAGAAAAAGAACTTGTCAGAGGGTCATAATTGACAGTCACACGCTTAGATGGCTTATCTATCTGGAAATTAATTAATTCCAGGGACCCCATTGAGACATGGCACTGTATGCCTTGGAAGAAATTTCAAGCAAAGCATGGCATGGAATTAAGCCGTACGTTGTTTTCAATAGCAACTTTGGAACGCCTAATAGTAAATTGATAAATTGAAGTGGCAGATTATGCATATCATCATAGTAGGCGTCAATAGACCTTTACTTTATTTTTGTCAAATAGTAATACCGCATGTGTACGGTTTAAACAATGCTCCACTGGTTAAGACAGAATGCCTCCAAGGTTTTGAATTTCTTGTCATCAAAAGCTGTGACTGCCCTATATATTGGACATTCATGCAAAATACTCAAGTTATGTTTGTTTAGAAAAAATGATAACCCATAAAAGAAATTGAGAATAACTTATACTTTTACCATTTCAAGAAGAAATAATTTCTCTCAAATAAGCAATCTAATTTGCAAGATATCTAATAAGGGGATTTGGCATTTTGGTAGTTTTAATTAGGCGAAAGCCATGAATAAGACAGCAGGTATTAGACACTTTTTCTTTTGGGCATAAATTATTGAAAGTGATCCCATTCGTAGACCTATCTAGTGTCATTCTCCATAAAGCCTAAGCCCATTGTCGGTATTTCCGCACAGGTCTCATCCTTCTATATAAAGATAACGCAACATCGCAGTGGCAGAATTGCAAAGGCATAGGCACAGAGGAGTTCAACTTGTTAGGTCGATTCTCAGAAAAACGAAGGTAATCGATTTTCATCACGCGGTGCGGTGCTGTGCTGTTTGGGTCCAATGGGATTTCCTGTGGGATATACAGAGCTCGTCTTCCCAAAACTTTTCCTTCACATCCTTTCCATATTGGGTTTCATCAGAAAACTTATATCCATCGTGTTCCGCTATCTGGGTCTCCAGGATTTCCTTGAACCGGATATTGCGTGGCCGGAGCACTGGAACCGGGTGCCCGAATTCCAATCCGTTTCTGCACTGCTGATCCGAGAAATCTTGCCGGTGGTCAAGTTCTCAGACCTGTCAATGGAACTGGACCCTCCCGATACCTGCGCTGTCTGTCTCTATGAATTTCAGGCTCAACACGAGATCAGACGCCTCACAAACTGTCCACACATCTTCCACCGGAGCTGCCTGGACCGTTGGATGGGATACGACCAGAGAACCTGTCCCTTGTGCCGGACACCAGTCATACCTCACGATATGCAAGGTGCCTTCAATGAGAGACTCTGGGCTGCTTCTGGCATCCCTGAATTGTACGCAGATTATCCTCATACTACTGCTTTTTAGCTACCTCTCCTTTCTTCTCTTCTTTCAAAAAATACACGCCCAATTTCTTTTCTTTTTCACCTTTGCCGGTAAAACTGGAGATAAGGAGCGTGATTACGTGAAGGGGATGCTCTGCTTTTGTGGTTCATATTGATGTGTACATATACAGAACATAAAGGACTGAGATTTCTAGTTACCATCAATTTTGTTTTAGATTCTGTAAAGCTGCCTCTAATTTTACATTTTGGATCTTATAGCTTATTATCAGTTCTGGATTTGATTTGATTCGATTCGATGCACCATTTGGCTTCAACTTGTAGCAATCCCAGATTTGCATGCATCTATTTGTAACTTTAATGAGATAACATCAATTTGCTTCAATTTCTTTCTGCATTTTTGCTGTTAGGACTGGTACGTGCGTGGTTCCTGCCGCCGCAGATTCGACAAAGTTGGAGTCATTAACGACAAAAACTTCTTGTTTCTTTGAAAATTTCCGACGTAGACGGTAGTATAACTATACTATTAAACAAAACAAATCAGCTTTTACTTTCATAGATTAGAATTCGAATTAGATATCAGAATCCGAAAACGTAGCTGCCGGTGCACGTAATGTGATGCTCAAGGGTTTTATGGTATTCTCTTCGGGTCATCAAATCTCGACTTACCTAATTCACCATCTGATTTTCCGAGATCAACAAAAGAATAGGGTTTTTTCATTCTGATGACGATGTTGTTTACTTTCTTGGATTAGGTCCGGTCGTCCAGGATACGGATACGGATACGGATACGGATACGGATACGAGAATCTATTTTCCGTTTGTATCCTAGGATTTTTGGTTCGCCAATCCATAATCCTAATTCTCTTCTTTTAGATACATACATAAAAATAATAAAGACGACCGAGTCCAATCGACATTGCAGATATTCTCAGGAATCAACATTCCGATCCCTACATCCACATTTAAGGGATTAATAGAGGCTCAAACAAGATTGTCTAAGGAAGATAACCGAATTTAATTATTTTGTTTCGGGACCCCGACCTTTTTTTTGTCTTCATATATGTTCACCTTTTATACACGTCATTTGCTGTCTTGTGGTAGTAAGTCTCTGTCAGTGTAAATTTAAAGAGCTGCTTGTTCAGAATATTATCTAAATAAATTAGAGAAAGGAAAGAAGGGTACTAGTAATAGTATTAAATTGATGATGGAGCAAATCACAACAATAGCTGGCAACTTAAATAATTAGGTGGAAGTGGTAACCCTCTGATTTATGAATATATGCTTTGCTTTTGTTATGCAAGGAAGGGGTCATGAGGCAGCGGCACCCACAATTAATTGGGGTTTGAACCAGTGGCAGTGAGATCGGCTATCACGTTCCCACCCCGACAACACCTGAACTGAAGCCCATCCAAGCTGTTTCCTTGCTACGATTTTTCTTTTCCCCTTAAAAAATCCAAGACAGAATATTATCCTTTCCACCTCAATAATATTATATTTTTATAATAATAGTGATTGAAGATATAATTTTACATTAACAGTATAATAAATTCAAACTCTAGTTTATTAGATAAATAAAAATTGGCCTATCACACACAATAATGGGAAACTGACCAACACGTCCCGTCTCAACTCCTGCTAGAGCAAAGTAAAAATAGTATTCTCCGAGAACGGGGCAAAAGAATGCTAGACATCTACATGACAGGAAGCACGCCTTCAAAGATTGCTAGTATAATTCAGCGTAAAACTTGTCCCCGTTGGATAATCACCGTATGCTGCAAACTTAACATAGAACATGATTGAACTAGGCTACTCTTGCTGCAATGCGTACAAGCAGATAGCACAATCACCTAGCGTAACCAGAAGGGGGATACCCATAGGGCTGACCGTACGCTGGTTGTGGTGGATACCCAACTGCAGGAGGAATTGGCTGATCAATGCGAGACATCTGTTGGAAAGGGGGCACTGCCATCACAGGTTGAGGCCCGAACTTGCCATCACGCTTATCCATTTCAACCTTATGCTGAGTCTGCAAATAAATTTTAGCTGGTATCTACGATCTAGAAACCTTCTATAATAAGTATTGATTACCCCGTTGTGTGAATTATTTAGCAAACTTACCTGCATGCATGCACAAACCCTACAAACAAGACGAAACACAATTTAGTCCAATTTCTTCCATGATAAAATGCACAAACAAAGAGAAAGAAGAGGACTTCTTACGTGCAGTAAACAAAGTCGGCCAGACAACTTAGCAGCTGAGAAGCCTGTTGAATTTCATCGCTTCCCACAATCAAGGCAACTATAGAAAATATGCATGCAACTTGTTGAAGGCAAAACATGAAACCCTGAACATAAGAATTGCACCATAAGTTAACAGAATATCAAAAATAAAACGTTCACATGACCGTCTGTGTGGGTGTGAGAGTGTGTATGAGGGGGGTGAGTATGTTGACGTGTGTGATAGAGAGAGGGGGTGGGGGGAGAGCGTACAATGATGCAATTGTCACATTGCGTAGTTTGAATGTTAAATTCATCTTGCAACAGAAAGCGAGTTGAGGCCACGGAATTTCCAAAGCAGAGGAAAACCTGAAACAATGAAATTCATGATAATGATCACAAATAACTAATATGTGGACAGAAACCAGCCTTAAAATCAATAAACACATTCATGCTCTCGATATTAAGGTAAACACAGACTTATAAATTGCATCTGGTCTATCTTTATTGTTTTCTATTTTAGCCTGTTTTCCCTTAAGTTAAAGCAGCTCAAATTTAAACCCTGCAATCTTTGACTCAAGCATTACTTTCAATACATTTTCAGCTTTTTACTCTATGATAGATAGCTCACCAATCTACGAAGTAAAAAGAGGAACTAAAAATGAAATATGGCTTTGTAATTGAAATCTAAAAATTTTTAATTAAGCCAATGGAGTAAATAAATAAAACAAGCCGCATTTAATCCTAGCCTAGAACTTCTGTCTTTATCATAACTTAGACCTGACTGGTCAGATGGAATCTATTGCAGAAAACATCTACGATAACATATGTAAAGTACATATTTATTTACCTCGGTACAAAGGCAAAATTGAGGACATCTACTTTCTCCACACCTACCACTACATGGCATATAACCAGCACAACATGTGTATCTGGAAAAACCAGTCAAAACCATATCAAACCAACATGCTATATAAGTCATATTTGAAGCTTGGAAAAACTGCAAAAGCATTAATTACCGTGACATGTCATCATAAAGAGCTCGTTTGCGGAGAAGGTATGATACACACGGTGCACTATAACAAAACAATATAAATTAAAGATTACTACAGTTGAAAATACATAAAAAGGACTGCATATATGCCTTCAACAGAGGTCCAACCACATAACATTCTTGGCAATGGAAACGTGGAAGCTGAAACTCAACTTCTCAAGAGCACATTTGGAATGTCTCAGTAAGAATTGATTAGATTTTGATTGAAAATAAATGACTTAAGAATCACAAAAAAAATTATAGGATAAATAATTATTTTTCTCATACACATAAAATGATTAGTAAAAGAAGTCAATTTCTAGCCTAATATGATTCCAAGAAGCTTGACCAAAAAAATAAAAAATCATTTAGAGATCAAACCAATTTCATAATTTTGATGGTTCGAAACATAACCCAAGATTTATTGGCAACTTATGTAAACCCATATCTATCAAGTCTACTGGACTTGAAACTCGACAATATTTTAGCAAATAGCCACCGAAGAATGAGCAATGAGGAAAGTCATAGATATGTATTATTATTGATTCCCACAACTGATCGAATTTCAACTATGAATTCCGTACCTCAATTTAGAACAATAACATACAATTTGGACAAGGTGCTGAAATTAAGTCAGGACATGTCAATACAAGTCAATGTTGTTCTAACATCTCAAACTTTTAAAAAGAATACACAAAAGATGAAAAGCGAACTAGTGATTCTCCTTGAAATTAAATAGACGAATAATCTATAGCAATACCAGCAACAATCGACATACGAAGCAGATAAAATAGGACTTTAGTAACAAAAAAAAAAAAAATTACTTACCACCACAAGGCAAAGCAACAATCTGCATAAAATTTAGCAGCAGTGTATAAGACATTAGAGAAAGAACAAAATTAAAGACGCAGAGAAAGAGAGTATGGTGGGTACAAGGAGTGTCAGCCTGGATGGTACTCATGAGATCGGTGTGCCAGAGATTCCGGTAATTCTGGCGAACCTGCATCTTACCGAGATACTCCTGCGACGCCATCTTCAGCTCAGCAGCCGATATTGAGAATGACTATCAGAATCACAACCGCTGAACCCAATCAAAATAACCCAACCCTAGAATCAGATCTGTTATTTTGATCTTTATGAAACCACCAATGAGATTGACTCCGTAGTCTCTGACTCTACTATATATACAAAATATGCAATGCACGCTAAGCCATGACCAACTCAAGTCTTCGTAAATTAGAAGAAACAAGGAGGCAACTCAATTCGCATCGATTTCGCCGTTGAAGACTCACAACGCGGCAAACTCCTATTGCGGGCCCACCACGATGTCAAGTAGGATATTTTTCTCACAAAAAATCAAACTATTAATAATTATCTATTTCTTTATTGGTCTAATTTCGACGGCAGGGTATGTTTTGTAAAGCACCACTAGACACGAAGCGATTTTTAAGAATATTACAAAGTATAGGGGCAAATTTGAAAAAATGATTTATATATATAGCGAGGCAGATTGGAGAGAGGAGAAATAAATTTAGGCTTGTCTCGTTGTCTTGTTGCACCGCCCCAGTAATACAGAGACAAAATAGAAATAGTATCAGCTTTAGCACCACCACACCAACCATCCCATAGTCTAAAGAAACAATATCATTTCTACCGTAACAACGAAAAAAGTTGTTCCTTTCAGTTGCTGTGGTAGATTTAGGGTTCAATTCCATTAACAATTCTGCTTCAATGTCTTCGGATCTCTATGTTCTCGATGCTTCATTCCATCGACATTCAAGTTCAGACATGGCCTCCCCTAATGGAGGAGGAGACCTTGTGTTTTTTTCTGACTCTTATCCTTTCCCTTTCTGCACTGTCTCTCCCATTATTGATATCGCTCAAGAGAATTCCAACAGCCAAACACAAGAAATCCCACTAGATGAAATTCCCTCTCTTGACCCCTTAGGCTTATCCCCTTCTTTATTTTCTTTTTCTCCTCCGAGTAGCCACTTAGAAAGTTGGAGCCTTTATCAGGCTAACCCAGTGCAGCCTTTGTCTACCATCCAAAATTTAGACAGCGAGTTTGGCAAATTCTCTGTTTTGGATGGGCTGGAGGCGAAAAGTGAAGAATGCCAAATGGGTGTGGATTATAACTACAATCACCAATTTGCTACTCAAAGTTACGGTGGTGCTGAAAATGTATCAAAATTCATGCAGAGGAGCTTCAGCAGCAAATCCTTTGATGCGAAGCCTGGTTTTCTTTGTCAACCTCAACATGAAACTGTCATGGACTCCCCAAATTTTCAAACCCAGGCCTTAAGCTCTCCTGAAAACAGTTTCTTCAATGGCCAGATGAGGAGGGTGTGTAGCACTGGAGATTTGCAGGTTTGATTGCAGAGTGTAGTTTACACTCAAATTCCATACCTCTGTTCCCCTGTTTTTGTTTATTTAATATTTGAATGATGGAAGAGTGTTGTATCACCTATCAGAATATTAAAGAGTCAAACGCGGAAGGGTCTTTCCTGGAGGAAGCAAACTTTAAAGTGGGACGTTACAGTGCGGAAGAAAGAAAAGAGAGAATCTCGAAATACAGAGCCAAGAGAAGTCAGAGAAACTTCAACAAGACTATCAAGGTAATAACAACATAATAGTTTAAGAATAATAATTGAAAGAAAAGAATAAACAAATACTAGTTGCTGAATATTCGATTTGTATGGTGCTTCATTCTGAATGAGGGTGCTTCATTGTTTATGTATGGTCCTTGCAGTATGCATGCCGAAAGACACTAGCCGACAATCGACCCGCATACGTGGCAGATTCGCGCGCAACGACGAGACCAACGATATTCCCAAGGCTCCATGCTCCAATAGAGATGAAGACGAAGACGACTTCTGGGTAAACATTCATAATTTTGTTTCTTTTCACTGTAACTCTGTTAAATAGCAAATTGTAACACTTGGGAGATTTTAATGCAGATTGAAGGGCTGGTGTTGAATGACGAACAAGATCTGGATGTAACTATTAGAGCACAAGAGTATGCAAACAGTTATGGAGGTCCTCAGTTTCAGTACTATGGCTTTTGAGCTTCCACGGTAGAGGAAGCTTTTTCTTTTTCTTTTTCTGGAAGCAGTTGACCAGCAGAAGGGAAAGTCTTTTGCAAAGGCTTTCTTTTTCTTTTTTATTTATTTTTACTAATAAGTCCCAAGATGTGACGCGTTACTGAGGTCAAAATTTAAGTAGGCCTCTCATAGTCAAGTTAGTTTCTCATAGCTCTATACCCTTTTAAGTATTTCTTTTAAATTATTTTTTAATTCTTATAGTCGTCTGGAATTAAGTTTTAATTTTTATATTTTAAAATTTATAAAATAATTCTTAGAATTTTTAAAAAAATCGAATTTTTCTTTTTATCACCAAAATCTTTCTTAACTAAATTATTTTTTAGTCTTTATAATTTTTTAAAAGTTAAATTTTAATTTTTATATTTTCAAAACTTATAAAATAATTCTTATAATTTTTAAAAAATTAACATTTTATTATTGTCATTCAATAAAAGTTTTTATTTTTTTTATTATACTTCTCTATTAAAAAAAGTGATATCTTTTTTTATTTCTTAATTTAGATGCTCATTTATTTATCTTATTGTATAACAACAGTAAGGATTTATACATAATTTTTAAATTGTATAGTTGTTTGAAACGATTTATTGTGTCCTTTAAATTTAAATATTATAGTTGTATAGTTTGAAAGCTACAACATAGTACAAAAATAAGAGACACAAGAAAATTTGCACAAAAGAGAGATTTTTATTGATGGATGAGGATGAAATATTAATTTTTTAAAAATTATAAAAACTAAAAAATTATTTACTTAACAGATACTTTCACGATGAAGACACAAATTTAACTTTTAAAAAATTATAAAAACTATTTTATAAATTTTAAAAATATAAGAAGTAAAAATTAATTTATAACTAATTTAATTTGTTTTTGTCATTTACTGTATATGATAATATTCAATAATCATGAGTAGCAAGTTGGAATATATTATTCTCTAATACGTTCACTAACTATTACAAGCTTCCTTCCAGAGTCTTATTATTTTAGGCAATGTTTTAACTTTTAAGCTGACTATTAAAGTCACACTAGATTGGGAAGATTGAATAAGCATTAGTACATAGTATAGGGAAAATGCTTTGGGCATACTTATTAGGGTATACCTTTTCGTGAAAATGTTGTATTTTAATTATTTATTGAGGTAAGAATGTAAGAAAAAAAAAAGAATATATACAAATATAAATACATATATATATATATATATATATATATAAGTAAAGGAAAAGATTGATCCTGTTTGCATATATTTAAGCCATACCCAGCTATGGAGTTATTTTAAGTTAATTAATTAAAGATTGGCAGGTTATACCATTGTTAAACGACTTATATATTTTTCACGTTATTGCATGGGTTGTTTGTATAGAAGAAGAACATTGACCGTATCTTGCAGACTCCTAATACTGACCACTGCAAATTCCAATTAATTAATTAACCGTATCTTGGGTTAGCTACGTACAAGACAATCAACCACCTTTGAATTCTGATTCCTACATACAAACAAACAGCCATTTATCTCAATTCACCACCTGAGAGATAGTGGGCAGGAGCAGGAGGATAATTGAGAAGCATCTATTTAAAAGTTTGAATTGTTTTGTGATTGTCCGAAAGTGGCAAATATTATATCCAAATATCAAAGTGGGGCGTTCCAATCAGATAAAATAAATTCCAAGGACAGAGGGCGGTGAGATGGTTTATGTTTTCACAACGTTCATCATTCATCATAATCATGATTCAACAAACTCAATCGTGCACTAACTCTTTATTTATTCTTTAGGTAAAATCTTTCTAACAAGTAACAAGAATTGCACAATTCTCATGTAATTTTTTCTCCTCAATTGCATTTATTCGGGAATCAGGTTGACACTAGCCTGTTGGCCCTCACAAATAGCCAGTGGAGTAGAATACTAATTATTCAAAGTGCGAAAGTCTTCTGATTTTCAATTGTCAATCGGTGATGAATGAAAGTAATGGAAATCAAAGCCAAATACTTGGAAAGGCCATGCAAAAGAAATGAGTTCTGTGTTACGAAAATAAAATAAATATTGATTCCTTTTATTTTTCGGGGTATAAACTTACAACTAAACAAAGAATACCGTACATTATTATGCTGTGTGCCATTTATTTATGTAATAAAAAGTTGAAAGTTGAAGCCATCAAGGCTCCTAAAGCAGCTGTGATGTGTTGAGCTTGAGCGGCCAATTTGGTAGAAATCATCGTATACAGAGACACTCGGATGCTGTCACTTCATATTCTTCAAGATATAGCTAGAGACAGTATAGATACCAGCGATGAGATGCTTTCAGAAATTCTCTTTTAAATACAAATTAAGAGATGCTTCTGATTGGAAAGCCTTTTCCTTTTCTTTTCTTTTCTTTAATACTATCATCACCTGCTTTAGAGAAAAAGATTTTAAGTAACAGAAGAAATGGTTCAGAGGCCTCTGTTTTTGGTTGAGAGGAAAGTAAGTTGAAGAAAGAATCTGAGAGAAAGTAATTGTATCGACAGCAAAAGATAAATCTGAAATGAGCCTGGAGCTGTACATATATAGGTATCAAAGTAGACTAGAGAGGCTAACCAAAAAGACTATAACTAACCCTTCAACTAGAAGCTTCCTGATTAAGTTACATTAACCAACTAATAACAAGTATTAATACTTTCTATCTTGAAGTAATCGGAACAATTGAGCTCCCTTTCTTATTTATCAATAGACTCTGAGTTCTTTGACCAGACAAGAGAAGAAAGATGAGTATCTCTTTCTCATTTCATGAGTCATAAAATAGAGAAGCAGAGAGCGATTATCCTCCTCAATATTCCCTCTGAATCTGTCACCATCAATTTTAAACTAACAAGCTTCCAGTTATGACAAGAATGTGAACGAAGATACGGGAGACAACACAAGACACTTAATGGACAGAGCAGTAAAGAGAAGGATGCTTATAAAATTGATATTCCAAACACCTACTTTTTGACCACCACAGCATACTATTTAAAACCACTTCAAATGATATCCTATCATTGCAATGCTAATGCTATATATTATATTATAGTATATAAAATGATCTCTGGCGTAGCATGTAGCATAGCGTTATTCCAAAGGGCTTGTCATGTGAAACTACTGAGTGCTTGGGGAAGTTGGCCAATGGCTCTGTTCTTTTGTGTATTTCAAGAAAACGATTTTAATTGGTAAACCCAAGGCTCTGTTCTGTTCTAGAGATTTCATTAACCAAACACAAAATTGGTAGTATTTTATTTGTGGCTTGAGTTTTCAGTGGAACGGCCAAATATCATAAAAAAATTTGTCGTGGGCAGACAAGAATGTTGTCGAGGATGGAACTTTTGTCTCGGGTAAGACTGGGAAATTGAAAAAGTAGAAAACTTTGAGAAACCCTTTTTAACTTGCGTGGAGAAAGCTAGCAGGGCATAAAGGGACAAATATATTCTTCCAAGCAGGCAAATTGTATTGCCATAATTTCTTAAACAACAAGTTTAAGTCTCTTGTTAGTGAAAATAATTATCAAACGTCACAATAATTTCATGTGATTATTCCTTCTAATAAATTTATTAGACCCGTAGTGAAAATATAATACTAATTAATTACTTTACCTAGTCAGCTCGATGGGTAATCTCAAATTCAATTTGTTGGAGTTGGGACTCTGGTGTGATTCCAGTGCCACAACCACAAGTATTTTACTTTGCTTTTTCTACCCGAGGGTGTTCGTGGGTGTTGGTAAGGATGCTTATTTCTTGCATCAATTATGAGAGCAATTCAAGTTAGAAATTGGCCTGTTCCATTGAATGCTGGAGAAAGGTGGGCGGACTTTCTGTTGGGATGGACAAAGGCGAACATGATCAAGAACCAAGAGAATGTCCAAAAAGTAGTCAAATGATAACAAGAGATTCCACACTAACGATAGTCTAGAGTATCCACAAAAGTTAATCATGATCAAGTGTTTGTTTGTTTGTGTCGTGGGTTCACTTCCATTGGTGACAACATCAGTGATGTTTCCCAGCGTGTCTTTTTATTTCAATTCAATTGAACTCCACTACCACTAACGATCAACTGCTAAAAAAGAAAGAATCACTTGACAACAAAGTAATGTTAGTCCCAGCTAGAGCCAGTGGCTATGAATTTGCGGCAGTAGTGGGTACTGGTACTGGTACTGGTAACTACAAGTGTGGGACACCCACGCATGTCTAATTATTACTTGGCATTGGGTTAGTAATTCTTGCATGAACCTGGACATGGCTGCGTGAAAATAATATTCTCCAAGTTTGACATCACATTTAGAACTTCGACGATGAGTAGGTCCGAATGACAAGATTCATGGATTATAGCTTTTTCTTTCATTTCAAAATAGCCGTCAACCAAAACCTTATTTCTAAAAATCGAATTTATCCATGTTTTGTGTACTGTGGCAATCTTTTTCCAAGAAAGCCGTTCACACCTTTCTCTCAAACTGAGGATCATCGTCAATCATTCCAGTTGAACGATGCTATCAGCTTAAGCAAACGGTTAGATTTAGGAAAACAAAGGAAAGAATTCAAGTTAAGTATAGTTACATACGGACCGCCCAAGCCCCAGCCCGGGTAATTTAGAGTGCGGATCATCGGGCCTTGGCCCAACCAAGTACGTTACGTTTAATTCATCTCTTTTTTAATATAAACTTTTTTCCTTTTCTTTTGTATTTTTTAATATAATAACCAAAGAAAATTAAGGGAAAACCTGGACTTCCTCTAAATATTTTAACACGTTGTTATTCTTTATAAAAAAAAAAGAAGTTAAGCTAAGAGTTATCACTTTATTTGCATCAGATTTGAAAAACTTATTATAATAGTATTTTACTTTTATATACTTTTAATTACTACTTGACTATAAATTATAATTATTGAATCATAAATCTTTTTGAAATATTATCAAAATGAATGAAATTAAATTTGAAAAGACATAAATGAACAGGTGTATAAATTGTTCAAACTTAAATTAAAATATTTTAACTGACTTAGTGAGAAGTTTAAATTTAGAAGAAAATACATATTAAAAAACAATTATAGTTATTTTATTTTTAATGTAGAATATAAATACTTGTGAGTAAAAAAATATATATATCTTGAATGCAGGGAAACACATATTTAAATATTCAAAATTAGTGGTTAATGTGATAGGATTATTTTTTTTAAAAAAAAAAAAGTGTTATGGGCCTAGATTTTGGGCCGAACTTGCGGAGAGATTTCAATCGCGCGACCGAATCAATGTTGGCCGGTCGTTATTCTTTGTCGCAACTTGCAAGGGTCTGCTTCCAAGGTATGCTGCTGCTGTATCTCCAACGGATTTTTGTCCGGTTGGCAGCGAATACCTCGCAAAATGTTGGTTTGATTTTATATTATGTTCATTTTCAAGGTGCTCTGGCATCAATTTCTTTAAATCACTAGCGTTTTGATGTTCTAAGAGATCGACTCGCAGAATCATCATCGCGCGACAGCAAATTAAAATGGAATGTCAGAAATATGAGTTGAAGTATTTTACTATATATTGGACTATATGGTTTAATTCGTTATTATTATTTTTATCCTTCCTGACGACGACCCATTGGTCAAACCTAGGCGATATTGTTAAATGGAGGGATGAGAAGTTCATTTTCAGCCAGGGATAGTCGATATCCAAATCCAAGATCAACTACTTGAATCTCTGGAACTGCAAGTACGGAATCATCCCTCATCCCCAATTTCTGTTTGATTTGCCCATGAATGAACTGGATTGGGGTACACAGTTGCTGGGAACAAGACAGAACAAATACAAAAAAGGACCTGTACGGGAAAGAGGCCATGTGGGGACCACTCCTTTGAATCCCTAAAAATCTGAAAGCGGGCTTTAGATTTTTAGTGCGCTCCAGCTGCACCTGGCGGACTTCAAATCTAATTTCAAATTTCTGAAATATATGTACACTTTCAAATTCACGAAGTTCCTTCATTTTCTCATATTCCTTTGCTAGGATAAGATCCGACAGCTGTGTCCCTGACACGTGTACGTCATCCTTGACCTATAGCTCCTGACTCCTTGCGCCGGCTCACACAGGCTCAATTAGATGGACTAGATTTTAGATAATTAGGAAAAATCATGTCTTCTTCTTTATAATTAATTACTAAAATATTAAAATAATAATGTCATAAGTGGTATATTAATTTATTAAAATTAATTTTTTAATAATTACAAATTATCAGATCAAATGTAACAGAGACAAAAAAAATCTCAAATAATTATAACTATAATTGGTTTATACTCCACCTTATATTCTCCAAATAAAAAAAAGTGACAACCAAAAAAAAATATATAGTGTTATCAGAATTCACTCACTTTGGCGCAAACACGAGAAAAAGATAGAAAATCATCGGCTGGCAATGGAGCCGCGCCATCATCTGGAGTCTAGAGTAGAAGGTAGAGAGGCTACGTAAATACCGGTTAAGCCGGTCATAAAGTCATGACCGTACGGTACATGGCAGGTCGTTTCCATGGCAGTTGGTAGGCATTTATAGTGTGTGCTGTTTCTCTTTCCTCCTCTGCCACTGCTCCTTCTTCCTTCTCTCTCACTCACTGTCATCCCAATAAAATAAGATAATTACTCGTACTCGTCCTCGCTCAACGCCCCTCCCTTCAACAACTGCATTATTCTATCCTTATTCATTCCCAAATCCAAACCAGTTTCCTATATTCTAAACCCTCTTCAATAATTTCAAAAGCTTTGGATTTCATTGCCTGCCCTTCACTGCATTTCTTCCCCTTCTCTCTCTCTTTTGCGCAGGTATTTTAATTCTCTTTATCTTCTACTTGCTAATTTCATGCTCAAAGGCTTCTCTCTTCTTTTGTTTCTGTTTTTCTTTTTTCTTATATATTCAATTTTGGTCTCTTAAAATTGAGCTACCGATACCTTCTATATACGCTCAATCTATGTTTGAATTATACCCTGCGGGGTTTGTCATAGTTCTTGATTGAAGTAGAATCACCTTGCTTTCCATTGTGCTTTCTTGCTTCTCTGCTTTCTCTTTTCTGCATAGCTTTTGTTAGTTTCGTTGAACACGACTGAACAGTAACTAGAAACTAAAAATCATTTTTTTTTTTTGGTAGCTCTTTGAATTCTCGCTCTGTCTCTACATTGACCTATTAGTGGTTTTAAGTTTGAATTTCAAAATCGTTCCTCTATTTTCTGCATTTTCTCAGAAGCCAAGCAGTGTTTTAAGGATGAAGAAAATAACCTCTCTATAATGACAAATGTATATTGGCCGAGTACAAATTGTCCTGCAAGTATTATAATTATAAATTAATTTAAAATTTAATTAGTCTTCGAGCTTAAATAACATGCAATAATCTCAATATTTTAATGTTAACTGCGTCAGTCTGATATTTACAACTTAATGATCAGTGAATAGTGTATGATGTATCCTATTGATATGAACTATGGACAGTGTTGCATTCATTGTCACGGATCTGGGTCCGTGAGTGAGAATTGTACCTTCCTTGGATTCTTATCGCATTTAACACATCGCTAATATTTGGGTACGCGTGTCGGAAGAAAATTTAAAACTGAAAAAAAAAAATTGCGAAATTCTTCTCTTTCTCATTCATGCAAATCGTGTTATGGCTTTTTATTCGTGATTTCAGCTTTCCCCTTTATTGCTTCTTTTTCAGTTCCATTGCACGACTTCAGGATCTTATAGGAGAGAAGAAATTGGGTCTTAAGTACGATGCAAGTGCAGTGTTGGAGGATTGGAATTTAAGTGCTCAACGAAATTTGAAAGAACATCAACTTGATTGAAGATTATGTGCTATTGTTCTGCCACGATGTTTGCTTATCTTGAAATTTAGAGGTTTTTGGATTGGATTGGAACGAATTTAGCATTCGGGTTCTTTGTTTGAAAGCTGAATTTGCTTAATTTCTTCCTTTCCTTTTGATCAAAACTGAGGAAAGTGTAAGTAACGGTCAAAATGCTAGAGCCGGAGCTCTGTTCTTCTAGGGTTTTATCACCCTTCCCGGAGGAGAGTGGAGACGAGGAACTTTCGGTTCTGCCCAGACACACCAAAGTTATTGTTACTGGGAACAACAGGACTAAGTCCGTATTGGTCGGCCTGCAAGGCGTGGTGAAGAAGGCTGTTGGCCTCGGAGGTTGGCATTGGCTGGTATTTTCTATTTCTTTTCCCAAACGTTGTCTGACTGCTTCAACGCTGTTGATTTTGTTAATTGGAAAATAAGTTGTTTTCTCATTCATTATTCATATTCCATGGAGTCTGTTAGCAATGCGGTAATCAGTTGCTATCTACAACTAGTTTTTCTGAATAGGTTTGCAGAACAATATTAAATCATGAGTATAAAAAATGTTAATGCCAAAGTTGTGAGGGGGTATAATCTGTTTGGGGTGAGGTTTTCAAAGCAAATCACCAACGAACCGTGGTCGGTTTGTGTTATGTAAGTTTATTTTATGTATGTGCTTGTACAATCTAAAAAAATTATATTCTTTGATTTGCAAGGTATTGAAAAATGGGGTGGAGGTTAAGCTGCAAAGAAATGCATTGAGTGTACTAGAGGCCCCTACCGGGAACGAAGACGACGATCTTGATTTTGATAACTCGAGCAGTGGCTCTGATATTCATGAAAAAGACAATGACTTGGGTAAGCCAGGCAGCTATATTGTACCCGATAAAACCATTTCTGATGCCATGTCCGTCCATTGTTTGTTTTCTAATGATATGGGATAGCCAGCATATCATGTGGTTTACTAATGGTTGTTTCCCCTCGAGCAGCAAGTAGTATTGATTTCCGCAAACTCAGCAAACCAAGAGTTCGACACAAAAGGCCTTATTTTCAATCTCTTTCGGGAAAGTCTAGCAACCGCGGGAGTTACAGAGAAGTTCAGTCCATTCTTGCACCTCAGCCCGTAAGAAAAACGAGAAAATTGATGGTGTTCTCCTTCTCCTTTTTAATTATATTATACGAATGAAACGATCACCGTTTGTGATGGATTTACTTCTTTTATTTGGTTAGAGGGTGAACCTAGCGAAGATAGGAACGGGCTCTTTGTGGAGATATTGCAGACATTTTAACCTCGTGGGTCTTCTTCCTTGCCATGATTATATATATATATATATATGTCAGTAGTTTTAAGCAAGGCAGTTAGTTGTTTGCAATTACAGTTTTATGTTTTTTTAACTTTCAGATCAGTTATAATTCGAATCTACCAAGGGAGCAAATGGTTAATGCCGTGCAGCACCATTTCGCTTTGCAGGTTTCTCTCTCTCTCTCTCTCTCACACACACACACACGTCATATGCACGGATATGATTTGATTCTCTAACCAGAAGCATGCATGTGTCTGATTCAACGCGGTACTTGTTCACAGCTTAAAGTGGACGAGGTACCGGTCATAAAGGAATTCCTCGGAGGAGCCAAGAGAATGAAGAGCCTGGACACACAAGTTGAGTCGGGATTCTAGATGTTGAGTGATTGTACGTAGTATAATTACTATAATATGCATATATTATATTAGGTCTAACCGTAGATAGATGTAGTTACTAATCATAAACTGAGGCAAGAGATTGATTGGAACTGAAGGCGAATGTTCAATTAATCTCGGGAATTCTAACATTATACTTTGTATTCTATTCTGTAACGCAGTAATATATGATGTTGATGATGAGTAGGCGAAAACGAAAACATTGATATGACATGTCAAGCGAGGAGTTTACTTTATCGACAGACAGTGTACAGTGACTAGGTTGGGCAGGACTACACACTTGCCATACCATGTTCGCCCGCCAAGTGTACATCAACCTTCGCATTAAAGATCCAATGTTGATGTTGGGAATGTTTGTTGAAGCCCATTAGCCCAGCCCTTCAAACCCCGAAATTACACGTAGCTACCCATTTCGTTCCTCTTGCGGAATACATTACAATCAACTAAAAACAATTTTCCACTAAATCTTAACATCCTTGTTTCTTTTCAATACTACTTCTACTTAAATTATTCGTCATTCAAATAGCTCATAGTTTCTTTCTTATGTCATGTAAGAGTAATGGTTGTTGGTTTGAACTTTGAATTTAATATGATACCTAATTTCTTCTTATATTATGTAATAATAGGTACAATAATCAAGTGTACGGACTGATATGTAACTCTTATTTAGTGAGAATATAGAGTAATTTCGTATAATTTTCATCCTGGTAATGTGGACAAAGGTAAGCCATATATAACTACAAAGTTAATTGGGTCAAATCGGTCGGAATATAACTGGTATTTGTTTATTTGTTACGTAATCTACGTGTAATCTCACAAACTTTATTACATTACATCAACGCCCATATTGAGAATTCCAATTCCTTGCGTGGACTGGAAAATAGAACTCAAATTTCTCTACGGCTCTTATCTTCTTCTTGCCACTTCATCATCTTCGTGTTAAATTATTATTTTAATTAAAAATATAGTGCAGAGTTAACCGAGAAGAGACGTAAAGAACCAGTAAAGCAACTAAAATTTGTGAATTAAATTTGAATGTCCAAATTTTTTGTTGAGGATCAATGAAAGCATAATCTAATAATGAAATTTAACAAATTCCAATAAATTCTAGAAGTAAAATTCGGGTGCCAAGTTAGATCTGAACCGTTACTCGATGGAGTGGACCCAAAGTAAGTGGGTTCTACGAGGAATTAACGGTTACGATCTGAAAGGGTAAAAAGGTAAATCAACCTTGGACTTGGTAAGAGAGAGTGGAGCAAAATTCCGTGCTAGTCTTTTTCCTACCCGTAACCTGCACACTTGCACGCGCTCACACAGCGGAAGGGTCTTGCTCTTCTCCCTTGCCCGCCGGGAACTTACTTAAACAGTTTCTCCTCTTATTCTTCTTCTTCGTTTTATTCGAATTCGATTTCAATCTTACGCTTCCATCAAATTCTACATCGAAATGACACAAAACTCTATCGCAGCTTCCAAGACACTCTAAATTCGGATTCATCAGTTGCGCTTCGTCTCTTCGTTTTTGGCTCGTCAATACAGTTTTATGCAGTTTAGCTGGCTTTTCTAGCTCAGATATCGGAAACCCTGTCTTTTGATTTCTCTGGTTCGTATACGCTTGTTTTTTCAATGGATTTTCTGTTTCCTTTCTGTTGCTATTGCCTTCAATGGAAGCTTGAACTTTTATTTCATTGAATTAGAATACTGTACGCTCGTGTTAATTTTATAACTTCCGCTTCTATACTTTACTGATTGTTGTTTATAGTTTCAATCACCGCTTCTTCAATCCAATAACTCTTACTCTGCTTTGTTTTATTATATTCTGTTTTGTCGCCATGTTCAACCCCTGCCCTTGTCCTTCTTAGTTTTTGTTTTCCAAAGTGGTGTAGGATAGTTCACAAAATTAGTTTTGCTAGTTGTTGTTCTTTTTCTTTTAAGAGGGGAAAGAACTGGAGGAGTGGCGGTAATCTCAAGTAGATTATAGATGAATTTATGATGATTGATGCTTCTCTATGTCTATGTAAAGCTTTATGTCCGATATTGCTTGTATTTTATCTAACGATGTCTCTCTGTGTCTGTGTAAAACTTTTAAGTGTGGTTTTGCTTGTATTTTGTCTAACGGTGGCTGTAAATCGCACAGATGAAGGTAACACGATGCAATTGGAGGTAATAGTAATTTTTCGGCGCTGGAGATAAGACAAGATGGGTGGTTGCTGTTGTTGTTCTTCTAAAAGAAATGAATTGAATGGTCCCCCAACATACTTCTATGTCAGTATCTCTCGTATTTGATGCCTTCTCTTCTCTTTCTTTATTTTAGGATGTATTTTGTTGTTGCAACAAATGCATGTCTTTATTCGCATACTAGTTGTCATTAAGGTAGAAAGCATCCATGATGTATTGTTTGGGGATGAAAAGGAAAATTAATTATCAGTTCTTTATCTTCAGGAAACCAAAAGAAAAAAAGGGGAAATGATTCTTTAGCTTGTGTATCATGTACATGAATGATTTTGTAAGTTTTAGAGGATTATGTATCACTAAGATTGCTACGTACTGCTGTCAGTGGATTCACTGGAAGAATTCAAAGTATCTTCAATGAAGTCCGACCATTTGAGGAAGGACATGGACACTGATCTTCAAAGAAGTGGCCTTAAAGGTGGAGTTGCATCTAGCGCAACTAGTGGGAGTTAAGGATTGGTTGAACTGAGTATTAATTCAACTTTTAAAATTCTAGTTTTAACATTTTTGTCACTAATTTTTCCTACTTCATCTTAATTCGAGGCTGTAAATTCCTTTGAAGTAGAACTCACTTAGTATAACAAGATAATCACTTATATGATACAGTGCACGATGCACACGCAGAAGCAGTTTGGAGGTATTTGTTCAAATCTGCAACTGCTGTTCCTGACAGCCCTCTGTTTTCTATAAGATGGTTATTTGAAACATGTTCACCAGAAACTGAACTATGTTTTCATTGTGTTTAAATCGCTCTGTAAATTGCATTGCGTATGTATCATTAATTAGTTTGTTCTCTGCCTTTTTTTTTGAACATACTTGTCTTTGTTATGTTTTCTGGGTTCAGTGAGCTCTTGAAGCATGCCTTGCATCATTTTGATTCTATAATTACTTTCTTTTGCTTGCCCAATCATTTTGTGAAATTAGTACGTTATATATATAAATTATTTGCTGTGTTTTCTTCAGCAGTATCCAAGAGCATCAGACGAGCATATTCCACTATCATCTTACGAGGTGCCTGCCCCAGCTTTCGCTGGGGGACTCCTAGTTGATACTAATCTCGACACTTCAATTCCTGATACCTATAGACCACCTCCTGCTCCTATCCCTTTCGATGCTACATTCACTGTTAGTCAAACTCCACCTTTGGCTCAAGAAATTTGTGGCGACAAGACTAATGAATCCCTACATTCTACAAATTCTAATTCAGTTCAAGAAACAGTTTCTGGTAACGATCATGGACCTGTAGATATGTTGAAAGAGCTGAAGGAATCAGATAACAAAATCCAGGCAGATTTAGAACTTGACTCATCAAAGGATGCAGAAATTCAACTTCCAGAGTTGGCGAAACCTATCATTTTAGAAGAGGAGGATGGATGTCCAATTTGTTTAGAAGGTAATGTTGTTACAGTTTCTTTATTCAACTTATATATGGCTATGGGAATTCAGTAACTTGTCCGAATTATGTGTCTGTAACATTCATTCTCTTTTCATTAGAATTTAGAGTTGTTGATCTGATATTCATCTCTTTATACTAGCAGAGTATGATGCAGAAAATCCAAAGCTCACCGCAAAATGCGACCATCATTTTCACCTTGCTTGCATTCTGGAATGGATGGAAAGAAGTGAAACCTGTCCTGCATGTGATCAGGTGGGTCTCAATTACTTCCATCTGTCTTGAGATTTTTGAGAAGAGCAATGCTTTATGGATATGATAACTCTTCTTTTTTTTTTATTTTATGATGCAGGATATGGTTTTCAACCCTCCAATTGAGTAACAGATATCGACGATTTAATATACGGCGTGATATAATGTTTGAGAAGCAAAGATTTGTAAAATGATGATAGTTCAGTTATGGGTCTTCTGGCAATCCAATTATATGGTTATGTTTTGGTCTGTGTTTCCTGATTGGTTTATTCCATTTTTGTGTAGAGTTCTTGTATTCATCACGTGGGAAATTGAAGGAAAGTAAAATCGTCTTAGGAATAGCCTGCCTTCCACACTTGGTTTCTTTACTTTTCTTTCCCTTTAGTTACACAATGGAGCAGTCTATATGACATAATAAAAATAAATAAATCCGATAAAATTCTCACAGTCCATAAGTTTTCCGCAAATTATGGTAGTCGGTTGTAATTTGGAACTATATTCGTAGGGACTTTATTCGGCATTTACTGTCGGAGAAAAATACATTCAATTCAACTTTTTTTGTTTACCATCTTATTGAGAAGTAAGTGTTAATAGTTGGTGGGAAATTTATTTGAAACATAGTTATCATATCCATAAAGGACCCCAACCCAAGGGACCATAATTGGCATTTCTAAGATTTAGAATTGTTCAAAAATTTCACTCTTAAGATATCGTTCATTACTTGATCGAAGCTTGTATATCTCTTTTCTCTTATCTAACTTAAATAGGAAAAAAGAGATATACAAACTTATTATATTTTATTTTTATGTATGTATACATACTTATTTTATCTCTATAACTCTTAAGATTTATTGGCGAATTTTTTAAAAAATAATCAAATATCTCAATGATAATTTATTATTATTATTATTATAATAAAAATATGATATTATTATTAAATTTAAAAATATTACTTATAATAAATAATGAAAATTTATTTTGTGCCCCAATATATTATTAAAAATAAATTCAATTGAAAATTAAACTGATTTTAAAATATTAATGTTTTAATTTTAATTTATTAAAATAAATTAGTTAAAATTTGAGTTATTGGTGGTGTGAATTTTCTATGCTATATTAAATAGAGTCAAAATAACCAAGATATTTTTCATATAAGATTTTAGTCTAGATAATCATCTAATCAAAATTACTACTTTGTAGTTAAAAAACATTGAACCCGAGAAAAGAAAGTAAAGGACAGCCTTAATATACAGATAATCATCGATGTGTTTCTGTAACCAGTTCTCTCATTGTGCCCATACTACAGTCGTCGCATCTGGCTCCAGCTTATGCGACAGCTTTCACTTATCAGTATTATTGGGCTCCGACCTCGATCTTCGCAGTCATCACTCGCATCTCTGTCTCGTCGTTGGCTCCACTACCGTTCTGCGATTTAGTGGTAGAGTACTAAAGGCCATCAACACGAGGTAAATCTGTCGACCGAACCCGCAAATGCTCGCATCCTTTGTGCCCATTAACCCATATTTACATCCAAAATACCCTGTCATTAGTATCCGTGATTTTTCTCTCCTGTCCTGCTATATGTCTGTTAGCTCACTTAATTCTACTCTGTACCATCAACATGTGAAAATGAATGGAATTTTGAGCTAAGGTTACCAACATCAAACAAGGAAATCAAGGTTCATGGCAGCATGGTCAACTTTCACAAATGGGTCGTCCATAGATAGCCTTGAAATTCTTACTGCGTGGCAGGGTAAAGGCTGTTTCCTTAACCTTGATCATTTAGTAAAAGACCATGTTGGTGATGCTAAGGATGATAAAGCTAAAGAAAAATGCTTGTTTTACCAACTTCTTTTGGTTCACATTGAAGAGATTTCTTCTAGAGGCACTACCCGGCCCCTGCCAGTAATGCTTGGTAATGGTCAATCGTTGGATCTGTACAAACTGTTCTCCTATGTGAAGGAAAAAGGTGGCTATTCTTTGGTGTCGAAGAAAGGGTTGTGGGATTCTGTGACAAAGAAATTGGATTTGAACCTTGAAGTTCTGGCTTCTGCGAGATTAATTTACGAGAAGTATCTAAATGAGTTTGAAGGATGGCTCAGGGAAACTATTGGTGGAAAGCATGTCAAAATTGGTTATCATGGAGGCCGTTGTGGGTTTAACTCATCGCCTATAGAGCTTGAGAATGAGTTTGGTGCTTTATCAAATCTGAACCGAAGTTGAAAGATTATGAACTGTTGGAATCAGCTCAAGTTCAGGAAGTACTTATTTGACACTAAAGTTCAACTTACAGTGTGTGAGGATGTTCAAAATCTCCACGGTGATGATGATGAAAATTTTTGTAATGATGTTGACAACCATCTTACCATCTTGGACGCAGAAGTTGCTAAGAAGGAATGTAATCCTCGTAAGCGCAAACGAGAAGCGTTATCTGGAATGCTGAACTGGTTAAGACATATTGCAAAGCATCCTCTTGAACCTTCAATTAAACCAATACCAGAAACATCTAAGTGGAAGGAGTATAAAGGCAATGACTTTTGGGTCCAGATATTGAAGGCAAGAAATTTTCTGTTGCTGAGGCAGTGTGTTGAATCAACTTCCTTGGAGGTACAATTTTAATGAACATACTTGTTTTACAGAAGGATTTTCCATGTTGTTCATATCCAGAAACAAGTCAATATGTTTCTCATGCATGCATGGTTATCATTGTATTGTATTTTATTTTATGTGTATATTTCTCTGCGAGGTATATCATCTCATTCTGTTAGTTCGTTTCCTGTATTAATATCTGCAAATCAATATCTTAACCTGCAAACTGCTGATTTATACTTCTCGTGTTAATCTACTTATGAACCAACAAGATTATATATTCAAATTTAATTATATATGCAAATCAAGATCTAGAGTTCTTAAGTGATGTGTCAAAAAAATACCAAATATCAGTAAGTAACAACTAACAAGTAATCTTCCATAGGCTATTGATTTATATCAACTCTTCCATGCTATGGACTATGGATACTGTTAGAGATGCTTTATTGAAAGCGATGGGCTTTGCCATTCTCCACATCGCTTATTAATTACTGTTTTCAGGAGTGGCTGAATGAACTTAGTTTTGTACTCATAAGTGCTGAAGTGATATAAGATGGAGCCCCAACAAAAGATGAAGCTAAGAAACAATTTACTTGGCTTATCTGTTTTTACATCCCTACTCTGGTTCTTGATGTTGCGTAGCATATCACATGTGTGCTAATTATGGAGTCTGAGTGCAAATTGGCGTGGTATGGCTTATTCACGTGCATCATGGTTTGGAAGATCAAACATGGGTAGTTTTTGTAATGTTGTAAGTCATAGTCCTAGTTCTTAATAGTGATTTAGAAAAATTTTATAGGTTGTGGAAATGATTGCACATGCAGTAGCAAGTCTGCATCTATTGCATATTTGAAGCAAAGATGTTGTGTTTGGAAGCCCCACGATTAAAAGTATTACTCTGATAATTACTTACTCTATCAGGAACTTCTGTGATCTAAAACAAGTTTTCTTAATTCAGTTCTTCTGACACTTGTGCTGTAAATTAATTGCTTGGCTGTATGCATTAGTGAAGTTAAAGAACCCCTACATGACTTCAGAAGGACTAATCTGAGACCTTCTTTTCCTCCTTTCTGTTGTTTCCTCTCCTGCTGTTTGCATAGTATTTCCTACTTGAGCTTATTACTGCCACAAGGATACCTTATAATTCAGACGTTGAATAGTCACATAGACATGACTACAAGCAACAGTTTAAATCTTACTGTAAAATGCTTTTGCTAAAAGACTTGAACGTGTGTAACTTAGGGTTATGTGGAACCTTGTTTTGCAGAAACTGAAGATGCATCCTGCCATGTATGAGGATCATGTTGCTTTCAGCCCGAACTCTACAGTGAAGTTGAGATGCAGCCAAAGGCACACTACCTGTTAAATCTCGTGTATGCTCTTGTAGCAATTCTTGTGCGGCCATTGGACACAAGGCAACAAATGCAGGCAATACAGAGACAGAAGATGGTCCTCTGGAGCAAACAACTGGCACGGTTGATTTGTCGACTGCCAAGGGGGTTAACCCATCTGAGGATGATGCTCTTGAAAGGCAAGTTTCTGTAGGTCCTCTTTTTCAGGCTGAAGTTCCGGAATGGACTGGTGTTGTTTGTGATAGTCACTCTAAATGGTTATGCACACAAGTATGGCCTTGGAAACATAGTCATCAAAATCTTGATGCTCAAACAATGTTTATTGGTAAAGGAAGCGAAGAGAAATGTAGCTGTGAATTTCAAGGTTCCGTGCACTGATCTGTCTGGAATAGGCAAATTTGGAGAGTAAGAATTTTATCAGTTAGTGGTGAAGGCATTCAGTGCACCTGAAAATTTGAGAGAAAGCATAGTCGAAAGGCACAACTTAGAGAGAAGCTGCTACGAATTTTGTTGAATATGGTTGTTCTTTTGGTTGAGTAGCAGTTTAATCTAGTGCTTCTTCAAGGCTGTAATGCTCCCTTGTTCTGGATTTACAGAACCAGATAGTGGACTAGACGACGACAATTGTGTTTTCTTCAATCTTCATTCATCATAATCACCAAATACAAGGATTACAGTAATGATTCTGAATACCGACAGCTTGGCTATTTTCATAGGGGCAAATACAATGTACGCAAGCAAATGCAATTAATATAGCATGATGAATGAGATAATATAATATAAAACAAGAGTATACATAAGATTCTATGCTTCAATTTTAAGCTTTTAGAATCCACTGCTTCTCCTTATCTTAACCTTCCTATCATGTAATATAAAAATCATCTACTTGTCTTTGTCAAGGGGAAAGGAGAATAAGACTAGACCTTCTTTATATTCATTATACTTTATGATAGTCGATTTCTTGATATCTTATAGTTTTCAGCTATTCAAGAGTGAATTAATGTTAGAGCAACTTTCATAAAATGAAAAACCAATTACATTATCATACCAATAAATTTGCATCTGATTGATACTACAGTTGTTCATTGAATTTTGTGGGTTTTGCGTTTCAATCCAATTTTTGTGTATAGATCTCTCTCCCATTGTTTATATTATATATATGTTGAGGCATTTGGGAAAGACAGATAATTTTATAAAGTGATTGAAAATTCTTTTGATATAATGTGATTATTTTAGATATGTAATTATTTTTTATTAGGTCGATATCATATTTAGAAATGTATATATAAAAATAATAATAATCATATAATATCTAAGATCTCTTTGTTATTTCATAAGATGTTAAATCCTTTTCTTAATATATATATATATATATATAGAGAGAGAGAGAGAGAGAGAAATAAAAAGAGTATAATTGTTTTCTTATCAAGAAGGTTATAGATGGAAAATAGGACAAAAGAAAAAAAAAAAAAAAGTAAAGAAAAACATCTCAGATTCTCAACCCAAAATCATTTCAAATAATTTCATTCATGTATGAGGAGTCAATGGAATGGCCAAATTCAAGGGCGGCCAATTTGTAAGGACCGAAACGGCGAAAAGTTATCTGATACTGATAAAATATGACATTTATTTATTTATAATTACAAATAATATAACGGATAATTGGCTATACAGGGAAGAAGTGGGATTTGGTAGTTTGCCACCCAAGATTTTTGTAGCTTTATGGAATTTCTCGAATATTGGATATACAGGGAAGGATCACCGAAAGCAAAAACCTTAGCGAACTTGTCCAAGTAGCTCAGGAACTTGACTCGAGTATTGTAACAGTAGAGACTGTAGAGTAGAGTAGAGTAGAGTAGCCGGCTTCCCATCTTATATATATGTAGTCCTAATTTTGCTGGTAGATGTCTGAATCGCCTTGGGTGACCTTGTCTCTGGAGAAAGCGTCTATCTTTTCCTTCTGTCCATTTTTCTCAGCCTCTTGTCTCCGGAGAAAAGCGAAAATGTCTTCGCCTAGCAAACGTCGAGAGATGGACTTGATGAAGCTGTAATATTTTTGAAGCTTAGTTTCTCTTTCGCCTTTTCCTTCTTCTAAGTGATTTGAAGTTTCTTGTTTGATTTTTTTTTTTTTTTTTGTTGGTTTGAAATGAATCAGGATGATGAGTGATTACAGGGTGGAAATGGTCAACGATGGAATGC
This sequence comes from Bauhinia variegata, assembly GCA_022379115.2. NCBI lineage: Eukaryota > Viridiplantae > Streptophyta > Magnoliopsida > Fabales > Fabaceae > Bauhinia > Bauhinia variegata. The sequence goes on from CM039433.1 coordinate 697,268, forward strand.
AAGAATTTTATGTGCATTTTCACGGGCCCAAAGAAAGTAAATTTTTCTCACCCTCATCTGTTTTTCGTGTTGATGATCTCTGTATATATTTTGGCTAAAGCTATCCGCGGTGTTTCTCTCAGTGAAGCTTTTTCTCGTCTCGATTGAAATTTGTTCCTTTCTGGATTGCAATTGTGTTGCCAGTATGAATTCAATGTGGCTTTTTGCTTGAAATTTATTTATTTTCTTTGCTTCCCTACATTCTTTTCCCAATAATTTGAATCAGCAAACAGCTGCTGCTAACTTCTGAACTATCATATTGATGCTCTGCCGCAGTCTCCATGCGAACCTACACTTTTCTTTAATATGTTTGTTAGCAGATATGTATTTTGGTATTTTTCTTCTCTCTATTCACTGATTTGATCATTCAGCTTCTGTTCCCGCTATACCTGTACTTATACGGATGCAGCATAATAGTTTGCCCTATTCTTGCAATAAAGAGTAAAGAGTGATCGCAGAAGGATCTATTTCCCAGCTAAATTTGAAGTGAGAAACAAACATATTTTCCTTTACTTGATCTTGCGCAGGTCCTTATCACGGAGGTGTCTGGAAGATAAGAGTGGAGCTCCCCAATGCTTATCCTTATAAATCTCCATCTATTGGCTTTATCAATAAAATTTACCACCCTAATGTTGATGAAATGTGAGTTAACAGTTACCAGAACTCTATTACTTCTGCCCTCTTTAAGTGGTCCTCCGTGGAATCTCAATCTCTGTTGCGCAAGTATATTGCAAAATTTCAGTCACTTACTAATATAGTTTTCTGAGATTTAGGTCTGGCTCAGTTTGCTTAGATGTTATTAACCAGAGCTGGAGTCCCATGTTTGGTAAGCATATTAAGACCCTTGTATATCTAACCGTCGATTCATGCTTGTTTGGATAGCAATATGCATGTGATTCATGCTTATTCAGTTGGTCGTGCCCCTACGTTCAAAATTAACAATGATTTTCAATTTGTGTATTTTCAGACCTTGTTAATGTGTTTGAAGTGTTTCTTCCTCAACTTCTTTTGTACCCCAACCCATCAGATCCATTGAACGGTGAAGCTGCTGCTTTGATGATGCATGATCGTGCTGCATATGAACAAAGAGTCAAAGGTATTAAGTATTAACCATTATCAAGTTTCCCTGGTATGAACTACAATTCTACTCGTGTGGTTGTGTGCTTAGGTCTTCTTAATTATATGAAGCAAATGAGAGCTTCTAATTATTATAGTATTAGTCCCACAATTCTAATGGAATTTTTATTAGAGAAAGAAAATCATCAATTTGTTAATGAAAAGGTTTGGATGTCAAAGACCAGAAGGATCAAATGTTATGACTTTTGTGCCGGCAAAAAATAGCTAGCAACAATTACTCGTTCTTCAGTTATCGATAACTGATGGCGAGGGAATCTTTGCCTTTCTTTTCCATATTGGACGTTTTAGACTTCCTTGCTTCATTATTTGTTTAGATAAAGGATGAAGAACATGATCATTTTGCATTGAATTCTTAAAGGCGGAGACGATTCCCACTATATAATTCTAGAGCTAATATTTATCTTATTTTGGTATTTCTACTTGGTACAGAAACCTAGATGTTGTAGCATATGAATTCTTGGGAAATGTATCTCTGAAAATGAGCATATACTGAAATATTGGTTTGAAGATTCATCTAATGTCCACCATAATTATACTGCAAATTTACAGAATATTGTGAAAAATATGCCAAGGCAGAACATGTTGGAGCTGCTGAGGAGGAGAAATCCAGTGAGGAGGAGCTGAGCGAGGACGATTATGTCTCTAGCGATGAGGCAATTGCTGGCCAACCTGATCCTTAAATTCTTAAAATTCAAAGCCAACATTATCTAGTTGTCTTGCTTGTACATGATATCAGATCCTGGAATTGGAAGAGAAACAAATTTTCAAGGTTAAAGGCAAAATTCCTGCCCTTCTGGCACGGTGGTTGTGTAAATTAATCGATTTATGATTTCAATATTTCAGATTTTACTGTTTTGGCTACGCCTAATTTTTCTATTACCATATGTATGCATTGTCTTTCTTTCTATACAATGGCTTGGCTTTGGACGAGAACACAAAAACAATACAGTGCAAATATCTTCTTCCTCTCGCAGTGAGCCACCCAAGAGAGGATTTTCTAGTCTGGTCCTGGTGTAGTAGGATGCAGTCCTGAGTGGGCGTGTCAATTTTGGGCTCTGTCCACTTTTGGACAAGTCAGGCCTAAAAGTTGGCCCAAATTAATTGGGCCTGGCCCTTAAAGTGATGGCAAATTCTGGGCTGGGCTAACCCAATGATCTTTTCACATTTTTTTTTTTTTTTATGAATTTAATATTTTTTATTTTTATGGTAAAAAGAAAAAATATAACAAATTAAGAAAAATAAAAATAATCGGCTGACCGGTTAACCAGCTAACCCATAGACAGGTCAGGTTAGGCCACAAAAAATAGGCCTCGAGTTTACCGGGCCAACCAACCAATTTGAGTTGGGCCAAGTCAGCCCAGCGTGGAGTACTAGTTCCACTCAGAATGAGATGCGAATTACAGTAGTACATCATCTGCTACTATTAATGCGGCAAATTAAGAGTAACCCAACGAAGGATTAAAAGGATTATTAGTTCTTTACACATTTTTAATTACCCACTCTAAAAAAGAATTATTTTACCGATAAAAAAATAATAATTTATTTTGAATTCATTTTGGATGATGTAGCACTAGGTGGACCCACCAACCAGGATGCAGGGATATATCCGACCGCAAGAGGATAAACGGTCACATCAAACGGTTGACGAAACCACCCCCCCCCCCCCTTTTTCAATCCAGATTAATTTTCTCAAATATTTTATATATATATATATATATATATATGTTTGCATTATAAAGCTGCGCCTGCGGGAGCAGCGCGGCGGGCTAAGTATTGTCTAGAAAAGTGTGCAAGAGTATGGCACAGCAGATCAAGTAGGAAGCAGTGTTGAGTTGATCTTTCGTGGGAATCCACGCGAGGATGGCGGTGGGACCACCTATGCTTCTTATTTCAAAAATCTTCCACGTTTCTTCTTCTTGTTATTGAAATGAAAAGGAAGGGGAAGAGGCACTTTGTTTTGACTTTAAAGGAAATAGTATATTAGAGAACCTTTGTATAATTCTAGAATTTCTAGCTACAAGATACAGAATCTAAGCTGAAACGTGAATTTAGACATTTGCAATAAGTCTGGTGAGCTTGCTTAATGTTTCGCGAGCAGAAATGGTATCTGGATGATCTTCGCCGCAAATTGAAGTCCTGATAAAAACAGCCTTCCTGATCAGATCTTCTCCTATATCGAATTGTGCACCTCTTAGCATTAACTTGGCCCTAGTTTCCAGTACGGTGGCTCTGCACAAAGCCAGCTCCTGCCAAAGGCAAGGATTTAACTGAGCATTAGTCTGGATGGTCCTCCAGCAAAGAGATTTGTCTAACCACTTGTCAACTGGGGTAACAAATGCTTGGTCTGCAGCTTCCAACGCATTGGTGCAGAGGCGCAGAAGCTCCAGAGCAGCAGTGCATCGAGAGAATGTTATGAATGTGTGGATTGCAAGAGGCAGAACCACTTTTTTCACAAGATATAAAAGCTCGGACACCTTGAGTTCAACCACTACGGGATCGTGGCCAAATCCAAACAGCAGAAAACACGCTGCCCATAAATGTTCCAGATTTTGAGATATTAACCCATGACTAATAACTGCTTGAACCATTGCTTGTGCTGCTCCTGTCACTCCTCTCTTCCGAGCATAAAGCTTGATGAGGTCGTTGAATTGGATATACCCGTGCTTAGTACTACTTCTTGCAATATTAAACCTTAGCAACAGAGAAGATGCTTCTAGTTCTGATTTTTTGTTGTAAGAGGAAGTGCATCCACATTTTATGAGCCGCTTTAATTTTCTCCATAAGCAGCTCCCTTGACGCTTTTCTGGTATCTTGCGAGCAGCAAGTGCCAATAAGGGAACGGGAATTGCACTGGGTGCAAACCATCCACTTACCAGAACCATTCTGGTTGCCAAGCTTCTTGGTCCATCGGCATGATCAAATATAGAAAAACAAACCTCAATTAGTTGCATAAGGAAAGTCTTCTGCCTTAACAAATTACCTTCCTTACCACTCCATGACATGTCCTTCAAGGGCATTCTATTTATGGTATCCAAGAGCCTGCTAGGAGTTATAGGTAACTCGGTCAAAATTGCACTGACAATGGCAAGGCCCGAAGTTAGTCTTCCAACTTTCTCCTCAATAACTCTCAGAGCATCGATTTCTGCAACCGGGTAGTCCTTGCCACTCCCTAGCATTAAAGACATTGCTTCAACCCCAGATAAGTATGAGAGTTTCAAAGGTTCCAAGTTCATAATGCGAGGAAGGCGTGTTGATATGATTACATGGGTCTCTCCCCCAAAACGAGGGAGAAGATCCATAATAAGTTTGTGATCCCACCAATCCTTTTCACTTTCCAAGTTATCAATGACAACCAGATATGGAATGTTTCTCATAAGCTCTTTGCGGACTCTAGATATTGCTGCCTCTTCCTGCTCTTCAAAGCCTTTTATCCTTGCTTTCTCTGAACTATTCATAAACCCCACATCAACTTCTAAAAATGACCGGAGGTTTAGATAGTTCTGCCTTATATATCTGCTATCCCCTCCTACCCATAACACCATCTTATATTTCTGATGGTGTCTGTAAGCAAATTCAAGAATAAGTTCTGTTTTGCCAATTCCTGAGTCCCCTGAAACACAGGCAATCCCTTTCCCATATAAAATATTCATCCCTCTTTTTCTCCTACTATACTTTCCACCACGTTTGAGCCTTGAATGGTGGTGCCTTTGGGGGAATTCTGTACTTTGCATTTCAATCTCTTTTTCTGATTCCTTCCATACAACTGGTTCTTTTTCCTTCCTACTACTACCAGTTCCCATATGCCTTTCCCTCCATCTTTCATCTAACGAATTAGTCTTGCCCCAGCCGATTGTCAAATTCTTTCGCTTTGGTCTAGCCTTGAGTTCAATATAGTCTCGCTCTGAATCTCCAGTAACATCACCAAAAAGTATAAATTCCAGCTGAGAAAGTTCTTTCTTTCTACCAATAAAGTTCTCATTTCGATCGAAAGGGAATTCCTCCTTTTCTACCTTGTCCTTCCATTTTGTCAATCGCTCCGCAACACTTCTCCTACCTAACCTCGTTGCTAATGATGTGACTGCTCTCTGTATGCAATCTCTCCAATTTCCATCCTGAGCTTCCAATTTCCATTCATCAACCCGAGAAAGGCCATGAACAGCTTCTCTCCACTCCTGTTCCACCCCTCCATACGAAAGCCAAACTTCTCCTCCATGTTTTTCCCACAGCTCACCCCTCCTTTCAATTATATCCCTGACAAGACAATCTCCAGGACTCAAATCAAAGTATATTGGCACCAAATTCTTCTTACCACCAAAAAATTGCAGCTCCTCAATGGTATATGGATTCTTGAAAGATTTCTTTGTTATAATAACTATCCCAAAAGAAGCAACGTCCATTGCCTTCTCAACAATGCTATGCTTGCGAGAGCTCCTACATCGAGCCCTATCTGATACAAAGCAACTAATTCCCTGAATTTCAAACTCAGCACGGAGCCAATTGGCAAATCGCAGTAGAGGAGGTTTTCGGCCATGTAACCCTATGAAGACATCACAACTCCTCAGTCTGTAAGAAGAAAGTGAAACAGAAGCCAGAGTTGACGAGGTTCTATTGCTTCTGCCTTTCTTACTCCGCTTCTCTTTCTGTCCAGAATAACCATCCTCATGGGCAGTGTAGTGATTAGATAAGGTGCTACTTGAGATGCCAATTGAGGAAGATATACGATCAAGCTTCTGCATATCACCTGAATTACAACCAGCTGGAGATGCAGACACATCTGAGAAGGTACATGCCACATTTACGAGAGACCTTGGTCCTGGAATCGCAGAACTAGAGCTTGGGGGAGCAGCATCAAAACGAACACTGTCACTTGGAGCATCAGGCCGCGTAGATTCTGATAAATGACATGATGGTGATCTTGGAGAGAAGAAAGGTGACTGATTTGCAGAAAAGAATGCTGAAGAAGATGACGACATATTCCTTGAAGCCATAGCTGTCAGGGACCCATATGTGGAGCTTTCTTCTTGAATATCCATACTTGCTGTTTGTCTCCCAATTATGGAATATAGCAAATCCTATGCACACGCAATTTGTACCAATCTGTCATCTGAAATAGGAGATGATTGTCTATCATTCATTAAATTTACTCCAACATGGCAGAAAGATATACTTATGCTGACAAAACTTAATGATTTTCTATGGGGTTATTGTTTATGGTAATTTAAAGTTCAAAATGGCAATGTATCTGTTTGGGCTGGAAAAGAGAGTAGAGAAAATTGAAGGAAAATGATAAATAAGCATTGGCATCATAATCTAACTTACACGACAATTGCAAGAATTAGATCTCAGAAGGAAGAAAAAAAAATTGAATTCAAGCCCTCACTAACTGTGGTCATGAGTAGGTAGCAAGAGAGCCAAACTCACAGCTGACCACAAGGGAGAATGTCCAGGGATCTGTTCGGAACATTCACAGTTCCTGCGCATATACTATGACAATAGACGAAGAAAATCACAAAAGCTCAAACTCAAGCACACTTTAATACATAGAATCCACGGGTCAACAATTCATTGACCAAATTCAAAAATAATTCCATCTAAAACAAGGCAACACTCTTGGAAAATATTGAAATTGACACTTATGGATGAGAGACAGGGTATCATATATCACTGATATGCAGAGAAGAAGGCAGAGAAAGAAATGAATCATAACACTGTCGGATTAAGAATCATATTGAAAACTACACTATGATTCAGATCTGAATACTTACTGGACAGCAAAGCTGAAACGTGGTTTCGTAGATTCAATATTTTGCCTTGGACCAAACAACCCCCATTCTCTGAATGGATGACAAAGGTTAAAAGACTCGAAAGATATTGGAACAACTCAAAATTGTGGGCACAGTTTAAGTTACAAGAAAGAAGTCAAGCAACCTACGAAAATCAAAAACCGACGTATTATTATTAGAAATATGTAATACTGGTATTGCTGTGGCAACAAACTGATCATAACTGTTGACCGAGATGGCAAAATGAAGGTAAGGCTTTGGTAATTAGTAAGAGATTCGGACGAGTGTCCAGTGAAGTGAGAAAGAATGGTTCATTTGGGAGAGGGTCCGTCTATTTGATAGAAAAAGGATAAATTGGTTGAAAATAAATGAAATATGTCCTACCTTTTTCAGAAGGGGAGAGACCCCGCCTTCAGGGTTCAGAAACTCTAGCTGTTTTTTGATAAGCACGCTTGTTTCCAAGTCTAACCAAAACCTGTCTTTCTGAGTTCTGACTCTCTCTCTCTCTTTCTCTTAACCCTTTTTCTGAATTCTCACTATATCTTTCTCGCTGTATTTTGTAAGACTCTATCTTCCTTGCTCAGTTTCTTTCTTCTATATTTCTATGTTATGTTTACTCTGACTGAAAGAGTAAGAATGAGAGTGAGAAATTGGTGCGAAGGGGTGGGAGCACCGTTGGGAGAAGGTAATATAATGGGACCAAAGAAGGGATCTGACTAGGGTATGGTGGAATTGGCAGTAGGCTCCACACCCATTTATACCACCGTTAAATTTGCAGAAAACCAGTATGATTTGGGCATTTGGATTCACATTGTTAAAGTTGCGGCCTTTTTGGGCTCTGTTTCTTTCTGTGGGTGCTTAGAGAGCAGCTTTGATTAAGATAGTCGTAAGTAAAGTAAAAAACAAAACAAAAGGTTGGTCTTTTCTTTTGTACTTTGCTGGAATTCACTCACCAGACCTTTTGACGTTCTAAGGAAAGGAATGCTATCATATCGTCATCTCCCACCATCCATTCTCTTCTTCTTCTATTCTATGCAATTGCAATATGTTCCTTTTCTCTTCCATTCTAGTATTTACCAGTAATCACAATTCTGGACTCTTTTGGGTTATTGCTTTTCTTGTTTTAAAGAAGATTCTGTCTCCGTTAATATTGTTTGATTAAGGAAATTTACGACGCAAATCAAGCAAATATGTATATATATTATACTCTATATTAATTTGATATAGGAAATTTATGAAATAGACATGATTATTGATTACATTGTGGTTTGCGGATTCGTTGTTTTAAGGATTATGATGAGGTGCTTAAGCATTTTTCTTTTCTTTTTTGTAATAATAGGGTGACATATAATAGATTAATATTATCTAGCAGCCAAAGAAAACATAAAAACAAATTTGAAGAACAAAGGACTTTTTAAATCTATTAATTATTTTCCCAGATCTGAAACGTTGAATTTTTTCCTAATTTCATGCAGTAGCATTAAAAAGTTAAAATATTTTCCTTATATGAAAATATTCGTTTTTCATTTATTAAGTAATAATATGACTACATAGTTCCTTTTATGTGACGAGAATGTGACTGAAAACCCAGTATTAATAGGATAACTTAGTGAATAAATATATCTATAAAGTTTAACACTAGATATCTTAGCCTTTGTAAATTTTTGATACACAATTTAGGTGGAGTTTAATATAGTATTCTGCATCCCCAAAGAACCGTTGGGTTGACTTAAAAAGCAAATGGCATTTGGCTGCATCAATATCAACATAGGTCCAAAACGCACTTTTAAACACTCGAGCAGCACATGCCTCCATGTGAGACCATATACGGATTTAGGGCACCGCTATCCAATGAAAGGCTCGGATTGAGACACATCCCACAATCACAGTTGTGAAACAGACAAAACAAAGTTTAATGCCGAGTTGAGCAAGAACCGTGTCCCCTGCCTGGCTGGTGAGTCACCATTGGCCAATATTTCATTACGAAAACAAAAACTAGTAGCATTTACAGGCAGACTACATTTATTTGTTGCAGTTGTAGAAATTGAAATTGAAATTGTGATCAACAAAATGAAATGTAGTAACTAGTTAGCCTTGAGTGTAAGGGCATGCATAGCTTTAACAAGTAAAGTGTGTGTTTTGTTTGAATTTTTATTATATGATATATATGGCTTGGTGGGTAGGGTTCTAACAATTATTATTGAATTCAAAGTGGACCCCCGGAAACTAAGATGGTCACCATCCTAAGTTTGGATCTATCAAATTCAATGAGATTTTGTTTGTGTGGATGGGGGCTCCAATTCAATAAAATACATATTTTGATTAATAGATTGGTCCCCGGAACAGAAAAACAAAAAAAGTGTTGTTTGGGTATCCACCTATAAAAGTGTAGGCTGCAATGCATTACTCATTCTCTTGCTTAGTGCCTTTTCAATACAATAGCCACAACTATAATAATGAAACCCCCTCCCCCTCCCCTCTTTTTACTTATCTCTTAAATCTTACGCATTAATTAATTAAATAAATAAATTCATACATCATCGTCATCGCCTTTCTTCTTCTTCTTCGCTGTTGGATTAATTAATTAGCTCAAATCCTCTCCACTAGCTCTACTTTACCGTGCGCCGATTATATAATTGGGTGCTACAGCTGTTCAACGTTGAGCCACTAAACAACAGAGATAAGGGTTAAGGTTCCTTATTACGGGATTTAATATTTAAATTAGTCACGTTTATTATTAGTATAAATTTAAAATGACACCCCTGAATTTTGCGTTGACCAACCACTGCTTTTTGCGTTGTGGCAAAGTTGAAGCATGTCGGCGGAAATTGCATCCTATTCCTATTTTCTGCTAAATAAAACGCCTACCGCGAACCTTTTGGGCATGAGTTGCTTGTCAAATTTAACAATATTTTAGTGAAGTCGAATAATATCAATATGGGGTGTCTTCCCCTCCCGGGCTCATTCTTTTGGCACATCACATAATTTATAACCACACACCTCACGTGATAGAAATACGGCTTAAGGGTGTGTGATTAGAAATCATGGGGTCTGCTAAAAAGAATGGCCTTCAATTTGGGTATCAAAGACCATAGGCCCTACAACTCCGTTGAGCCCAAGATTATCAACTATGATAAACAAATTCTGATAAAAAAACTCTATACAAAGAAAGAAATAAGCAATATGTATCGCACTAAAAAAGAAATCTCCTAAAATTCCTCTAATTATCCTAAGCGCGTCTATTTATTTGTTTTTTTTTTTTATTATTTTCAATCGCAGTTTATTTATTTATTTATTTTTAACCTAGGATAATTATATCTACTCATATATATTCTCCTTGGAGAGTGAGTGTGTGTCTCTCCTCGTTCTGTCTTGTCTCTGTTCTTTGCATTTGATCGTTGGAGAAGGTAAAGCTTCGTCAATTGGTCAAACACTTTTTTGGCTACATCTGATTTTCTGCACCAAGTTTATCAATTGTTTTTTTTTTTTTTTTTTCTTATTATTATTTTTTATTTGTGAATTTTTATGTCCATAATTTTAATCATCCTCAATTCCACTTATCCCTATCTCTATAAGAACGAGAATCGACTGTATTTACTCTGTTTCCTTTTGAGGGTTTTTCTGATCTAGAGATTTAAGGTTTCTTTTGGGGTTTTTAACCAGTTGGTGTCTTCTGTTTTTATCGAAATTTGTAGCTCTCACTTGGGTGCTACGATTTTTTTGACTTGAATGGCACGATTGGTTTTGCCATACTCATCCAATACTTTGGCGTTGTCAAGGAAGAGCCTGCTGGGTTTGATCTCCACTGCTCCTGTGATTATCTATATCTACGTTAATTTTCTAATGTGTTTCTGCGTCGATTTGTGAATGTGTACTGCTTTTTTCCAAAATGGTGAAAACTTGAAAAATTTTATATTACAACTGCTTTCGTGGGATTGAAAAGTCTTGGTGAGGCAACAATTCTATATGTGCCACTTATTGCTTGACTTGATTTTATACGGTGTATTTCCTTCAGTCATTTACCATTACATTTCTCCATTTTTCGGGTGAGATAACGGGCTTTCGACCAAAAATTCCAAACTGACATGTTAAGAAGGTTCTCTGCTTCTTAGAAGAACTGAGGTCGACCTTGAGTCTATATTAGTCCAGACTTGGAATTTATGCTAATGACTTTCTATGGTGAATTGAGCTTTCTCATCAACCCACCATCTTTTTATATTGATTCGTACCAGTGTTATAAATTAAATTTTCATTTTAGAAGAAAAGATTGGATGTCATCCTTTGTAAATCTTTCGATATTCCCCTCCATGATGATTTTCATCTGCATCTTTGCAGCTTCGGACCACCTGCCGTGTTAATTACTTTGGGAATACAGTAAAAAGTAGCATCAGATATCGGCATTTCATTGCTTCACAGGTTTGTTTTCATACCCTCTATATTATTATTATTATTTGGTCATCTTGGGGTAGCCTATCCCCATTAAAATCCCAGCCCACCATGTACAGATGTGATTTGAGCGTCGGACCTCTATGATGAAGGACCAAATGCTCGACCTTTAGGGACAATATATATTTTTATTGTTATTTTATGATACTAAATAGTCTGATTTTAAATATATTTATCATTGATATTACAGGTCATTTTTCAAAAGAAGTATTGCCCTCTGTATCCTTCATTGTCGGTACGCTACTATATTTTGTGTTTGAACTTTGTTCGTTTCTGTTTTTCTGTTCACATGTTTATAGATATCTGCTCCCTATAATGTATCATCTTTTTGCATTCCATAGTTATAAATATTCTGTCTGTTCCACATATATGTAAAACATGTGGAATTTCTTTTTGTTAATTAGCTGATCAATTGCATTATGTTATCTTGTATCAGCGGGCTAAGCAAGTGAGCAGGAGGCTGATTTGTTCGGTTGCCACGGAGTCTTCACCAAAACAAGTTGAAGAATCAAAAATGGAGACACCAAGAGAAATATTCTTGAAGGATTACAAAATGCCTGATTACTACTTTGACACTGTAAATTTTCTGTAGTTATTCAAAATGTTGCTAAATTCAAATTTTCCAACATTTCTTATGTTCATGTATACACATGGAACTGTTACAGGTGGATCTGAAATTTTCATTGGGTGAGGAGAGCACAATAGTTCATTCAAAAATTACAGTGTATCCTCGGGCTGAAGGTAGACTATAGGGGTTTTCTCCTCATCATGTTCTATTGGCAGAAGAATATGAAAAGTTTTCTGCTCCTTCATAGTTATTTCTTTTTCCATTTTGTGTATAGGTTCTTCACCTCCACTAGTTTTGGATGGACAAGATTTAAGACTAGTTTCAATTCAGCTCAATGGCAAGGCACTGCAGGTATATAGACAATTCCTGGATACTGTTTATTGTCATGGCCACTCTCTGAACATAATCATTGATGGAACTTCTTTGCCTTCTTCAATTTTACGAGGCAAGGATGTTCAATTTAGGATATTCATGCTTCTCAATTTGAATTTTTGTGTTTTTTGCTCCAAAAAGATCTTCTACTTAGCATTGCTTTAAAATGTCGTTACATTCATTTGTAGGAGAAAGATTACCATTTGGATGCACGCCATCTAAAAGTCTTATCACCTCCCAGTGGTAGATTTGATCTAGAAATTGTTACCGAGATATACCCACAGAAAAACACATCATTAGAGGTGAATGAGATCACTTTTGCTTTTGATTGTTTCTTCACTGTAAATATTTCTTGTTCCCCAGTCTCTCTCTCTCTCTCTGTCCTTATTTTGCGGTGAATTTGATTACTTTTAGGGGCTTTACAAGTCATCTGGGAATTTCTGTACACAATGTGAGGCTGAAGGTTTCCGAAAAATTACATTTTATCAGGTTGTCATCTTAAGGCATCTAACATGTTCATTTGATATATATATATTTACAACCATCATTTCCACATAAAATTAATGAATTCCATTTTCCAACAGGATCGACCTGATATAATGGCAAAATATACATGTCGCATTCAGGGAGATAAGTCACTGTACCCGGTGCTTTTGTCTAATGGAAATCTGATTGAACAAGGTGACTTGGAGGTGAGCTTCATCTTAAAATGCATGCTAAGGAAGTTTATGTAGATGTTCACTATACTGTTTGGATTGTTGTTTATGCTTTATTGCAGGGTGGCAAGCATTATGCTGTTTGGGAGGACCCCTTCAAGAAGCCCTGCTATTTGTTTGCCTTGGTTGCTGGGCAATTGCAGAGCAGAGATGACACCTTTATCACCTGTTCAGGACGTAATGTGTCTCTAAGGATCTGGACCCCTGCTGAAGATGTTCCCAAGACTGCACATGCAATGTATTCTCTAAAGGCAGCTATGAAGTGGGATGAAGATGTCAGTTTCTTTATTTTCATTTCAACCAAATGCTTTATTTTGATTGTAAATGTATATTTTTCAGGATCATGAAATTTTTTATTGTCTCGGAAACAGGTTTTTGGTCTTGAATATGACCTGGATCTCTTCAATATTGTTGCTGTCCCAGATTTTAACATGTAAGTTATATACTCCTTTTTTTAAAAAAAATAAATAAAATTGAATACAGTGATTCTATACATTATATATTTTGTATACTGTTTGATACTGTGAAAGGGTAGGATAGAAAATAATCTGTTCCATTTGTTATTCATTGATCAGGGGAGCCATGGAGAATAAGAGTTTGAATGTACGTCTCCTTATTATCAGTTTGTTTTGGTTGAATTTTGTGTTCACCTTTGGGTGTTCATTATATCTCTTTGCTTTCGTGCAGATCTTTAATTCTAAGCTTGTCTTGGCATCTCCAGAAACTGCTTCTGATGCAGATTATGCTGCAATATTGGGAGTTATTGGCCATGAGGTTTGTAGTTATTATGTTATCCATTACCAAATAGGCATGCTAAAGATGAATTTCATTGGTTTAATTGATTGTGATAAGTTTACATTTCTTGTCTATTATGCAGTATTTCCACAACTGGACTGGCAACAGGTTGTCTTGCTTACTACTAATCTTTGTTATTCTTCCAAACTAAGGATTTTTTATGCTGTTATATTGATATCTATATTGTATTATAATGTTTTTCTCTTGCTTGGTTCTCATGCTTATCTTTTTTTAATCATAACCTTGTACTTCCACACTCACACATCTAGCAATTGTTAACAAGCTCCTGCTGGAGCTTTGTTTGAATGTTTATTTCTGTACAGTATCATGCATTATTCAAACTTGAATTAAGCATTGCCTTTAATAATGTTAGAGTGACCTGTCGAGACTGGTTCCAGCTTAGCCTGAAGGAAGGTCTCACTGTTTTCCGTGATCAGGCACGACCTCTTTTCCTCCGATTACTATATTTCATTTGCACCTTCAAGGGCATTTGTTTTCATTGAGTTTTTGAATTAAATGTCCCTCATTAATTATTGGCAGGAATTTTCCTCTGACATGGGGAGCCGTACTGTAAAGCGGATTGCTGATGTTTCAAAACTTAGAATTTACCAGTTCCCACAGGTTGATTCTCTTCTTATTTTGTCTCTCGTTAGTAATTTCTGCAACTTCTGAGGCAACAGCATCAAGTATGTGGTGTTATTTTAAGTTTTTAATAGGCCAGACTTCGTTACTACATATTACATTTTAACCATACATGTAATGTAGAATTAACACAATTTCATATTATCATGATGAGCTCTAATACTTTGTATTCTTTTTTCCAGGATGCTGGTCCCATGGCTCACCCTGTGCGACCACATTCTTATATCAAGGTTAGAACTTGTAAATCCTTTTCTCTCCAAATGTTGGAGTTGTCTCCAAAACTTGAAGGTGTAATTTTGCATTTACCATTTTTTTGATATTCCTTGACAGATGGACAACTTCTACACAGGTAACTTTACTTATTTAAGTAATTTTGTATTTACCATGTATTGCTTGTTATTTTCCTTTTTTTTTTTTTCCTGTCACTTATGTATCTGATTTCCTTGTGAATCTTTCTGGATTAAATTTTGACCTGTGGCCATCATCAATTTCAAAATACAGTGACGGTAAGGTTTCATTTTCTTGTAACTTTTGACCTCCAATTTGATGCTATATTTTTCTCCTTAAGATATCTAATTGTTTGTGATCGATATCTTCTGTGCAGGTCTATGAAAAGGTTTGACAAAAATTACCTAATTTGTTTTCCCACCTGTCTGTCTGTCAGCTTGGTACTTTGTTCTTATGATCCTATGTATCAGGGGGCTGAAGTTGTCAGAATGTACAAAACATTACTGGGAACTCAAGGTTTCCGAAGGGTAAGAATGTATACCTATTTACTTGAGATTTGAAACTTGTGTAATCTTGGAATTCAATCAGTGTAAATTATCTATGTTTCAGGGCATGGATCTTTATTTTGAGAGACATGATGGGCAAGCTGTAACATGTGAAGACTTTTTTGCTGCCATGCGAGATGCAAATGATGCAGATTTTGCTAATTTCTTACTGTGGTCTGTATATATGGTTTGGCTTTTCTTTAAGCATTTTCCTGTCAATTTCATGCTAACTGCTCAACTAATTCACAGGTACTCTCAAGCTGGGACCCCTCTTGTCAAAGTAAAATCTTCTTACAATCCTGATGCACATACATTTTCTTTAAAGATTAGGTATACGAGTTTCATCTTCTTAGTTTATTTTATAGGGCTAAGCAGACTTAAGCTTTAATTTTATTTTTTGGGCTGTTTGTGTTTCTAACAATATGTTTGATGGGGATATTTCTCAGTCAAGACATACCACCAACTCCAGGGCAACCAGTTAAGGAACCCATGTTCATTCCTGTTGCAGTAGGCTTGCTTGATTCAACTGGCAAGGACATTCCTCTTTCCACTATTTATCATGACGGAATTTTGCAGTCTGTTTCAAGCATTGATCAACCAGTCTACACTACAATTCTTCGAGTCACCAAGGTTGATTAGAACTTTTATCTGAATGTATTGCTTTGTACAGATTTTTAAAGCTGCTCTCTTGATGTCAGTTATACATGTCTGAGAGTCCTTTAATTTATATACATCCTGGCAGGTTGATAGACTGTAATTGTACCTTCTACCCCTGTTCTTCTCCTTCCGGTAGAAGGAAGTGCCTTTTGAGCCATGTTTAAAGTATCTGGCCTGTAACCCCCAAATCCTGTGCTTTATGACACGTGATGCTGAATTTTAAAGACTGTCATTGACAGTCTGTGTGGAGATTAGGATTTATGATTTTGATTAACACAAATTTTTGTCCTCTGCCACACAAAGTGTGTAATTATGATAAATAATTTATCCTGGCACATTTTATATTGAAATTTGAAGTGAAGAAAGATTTGAAAATTTGGAAACCATCTCATATTTTACGATTTGCAAGACTTGATCTGATGACCAACTCTGAATCCACTATATTTCTCGCCCATGACTGTGATATTGACAGGGATTTGTTGAAGTGGATTGTTGTGATGCTGAACATATTTGAACTTTTTTTTCTATATTCATAGCGCTAACCAAGTTTTATTCTGCTACATTGCAGAAAGAAGAAGAGTTTGTGTTCTCTGATATATTTGAAAAGCCTGTTCCATCTATACTACGGGGATATAGTGCTCCTGTCCGTCTAGAATCAGATCTCTCTGACAGTGATCTGTTTTTCCTGCTTGCTAATGACTCGGATGAATTCAACCGGTTTGTCTTCCTCAGAGTTGCATTTTTATTTCTGACTTGAGAACACATTATGGGATATTTATCAGCCATAACAGGGTGGCATTTATTGGCTTATCTGTATAATGTTAGTTGGGAAGCTGGACAAATTCTAGCACGTAAGCTGATGCTCAACTTGGTGGATGATTTCCAACATAACAAGCCATTGGTTTTGGATCCCAAGTTTGTAGATGGGCTCAGAAGTTTATTAAGTGACTCAAATCTAGACAAAGTATGTTTAGAACCAAATTTTCTTAAGATATTGCTCATTTGATCTATCTGTTTTCCTTTTTTTGTTCTTATGGAAGGTGGGGTGGTGGGCAATCATACCATTGCATTGATTGGACCATATTTTCTTGATTACACAGGAATTCGTGGCAAAGGCAGTAACTCTACCCGGCGAGGGAGAAATCATGGATATGATGGAAGTTGCAGATCCTGATGCCGTTCATGCTGTTCGAACTTTCATCCGGAAACAGCTTGCTAGTGAACTAAGAGCAGAGTTCCTCAGCACTGTACATCATCTTGGAGCCACCTAGAACTATTATTTAAAAAAAAAAAAAACTTCTATGCTTCCTTTATATATCTTCAACTAATGAACAAGATCTCTTGACTTTTTTCAGGTAGAAAATAATAAGAGTTCAGAAGAATATGTGTTTAATCATCCTAACATGGCCAGGCGAGCTCTCAAGAATATTGCTCTTGGTATACCTTTGTTTAATTTAAAGCACACATTCACATGCTTTGTTGTTGGAAATTTTCTTGACTTTTCTTTCTTGTGTTTTCTACAGCATATCTTGCATGCATTGATGATCCAGAGTCCACTAACCTTGCACTGCACGAATATAAAACTGCTACAAATATGACCGACCAATTTGCAGCTTTGGCAGCCATAGCCCAGAACCCTGGTAAAACACGCGATGATGTGCTTGCTGACTTCTATAACAAGTGGCAGAATGACTTTTTGGTAAATTTCCATCCCAACTGAAGCTGGTTTAACTGGAAACAAAAGCAATGTTTGGCATGTTTGCTTCCATTCTTTGACAACATACCGAAGTATAATTATGATTTCCTTTGTTGGTGAGGCAATTTGATAGCAAATCATTTTGTAAAATTTGTTTGTGTGAAGAACCTCTTCGCTTCCTTTTCTTCTTACCTTCTTCTGCAGTGGCATATCAAACTTTTAAAATATTATTTTCTCTCTAGCTGACTGTTGAGTGTAATGTCATATGTTTCCCTCACCTGATAGGCTAATAAAACTACCTGCCAGTGGCTAAATTTTATGGTGTATCTTAGTAGTTAAAATCCTTTTAGAAAAACTCTGTATATTTGACTTGTTCCTTTCCAGGTGGTGAACAAATGGTTTGCCCTTCAAGCGATGTCTGACATTCCTAGTAATGTTGAGAATGTTCGAAAGCTGTTAGACCACCCAGCATTTGACTTGCGTAATCCAAACAAAGTGTACTCGCTTATTGGAGGTTTCTGCGGGTCTCCGGTGAACTTCCATGCAAGGGATGGGTCAGGCTACAGATTTTTGGGAGAAATTGTGCTGCAACTAGACAAAATTAATCCTCAGGTAGGTTTTCAGAAGCAATCTTAAATTATGGATTCTTGTATTGGTGAGTTTTCTCAGTTGCATGATCAATACTTGGTAAATGGTATTTTTTATTGCTTCTGTGATAGGTTGCCTCACGTATGGTGTCGGCCTTCTCAAGATGGAGGCGTTACGATGAAAACAGACAAATGCTTGCCAAGGTAACATATGGTTATCTCTGTCTCTGTATTGTCATGTTTTGACTTCTACCCCTCCGCCGGAATAACCTTTGCTTCCTATTTTCATTTCATATTTTTTTTGGCTTAAATTTGAAAATCTTTTGATTCTCATTGTTTATGAAATCATTAAACATGCTTTCGCGCAAGCGTGGAAAAGAATACATTTTTAGTTTGCCACATTATACAATGATGTGTTTCCTTTTTTAAATTAAAAAAAAAAAAAAAATTACAGAATTTCAATTCTCGCTATCAGCTTTTTTGAAACATTCGCGGTGTTTTGCAGGCCCAGCTGGAGATGATCATGTCTAGCAATGGATTGTCCGAGAATGTGTATGAGATTGCCTCCAAAAGCTTAGCTGCTTAATGTGTTGAATAGCGTAAGATGGTGAACTGCAAAGCCAACCTTTTTTATATTGGTGGCTGATGTTAGTTTTGGTTCATACAAATACTGCCACAGCAACCTGATGGTAGGCCAGTATCTCAGACTAGCTTGATGCTACAATATTAATGGCTTTGATGTTGTCGTTTCTGGAGGCAGTGTTAATGCCTGATTTGTTGGCCAATTTCCTTAGAACGTACTACTAAAAGATGACAATCTCGTTTGTTATGATTACGGCCGTTAAGTCGTTTATAAATTTGGTATGTTGAAGTTTGAGATCCCAGGTTTATGTAACAAATGGTTTGCGTAGCCTCTTTTGCTTGTGTTCTTGAAAACTGGATTTATAACCGTTTGACGCGGACTGGATTTAAATCTTGAGGTGGACAACCGGTTTGAGAAATTACTCTAGTTCAGTGGACTCTCAATCATGATTGTTGTTCGCATAAATATCCACTATCAATGTGCTGGCTGTTGCTTTTGTGTCACGTGCACAAACAGATTAGTACTGGCGTAGCATGATTAAGGGGAGACGGGGTCCATTTTTGATTTAGTTCTCCCTCCTACGCCTACTCCTACTCCTAGTCCTCTCCCACTGCCACACCACAAAACCAACTCCACCAACACTTGGCTATTATTTTAATTCATTTAAGATAAGCGTTGAATTATTCCACGTTTACAACCAACACACAGCACAAACTCCTTCTGCCAAATGAAACTTAGAGACTAGAAACATTTATATATATTTACCAAGTTGACAACAACCAATATAAGTCTTATTTTATTAAATAATGTTAATTGGTATAACATCATTATAATTACAATATTTTTTATAATTATATTTTACACTTTTTCTACAAAACTAAATATTATTCTATCAATTTTCTCCTCCCATGTGCAAATTGATCATATATGATATTAGCTTATTATAGTATCGGCTCAGTTTCCTAATTTCGTGCCCCTTTATACTTGGTACTGTACGAGGCTGTTGTATCCTAATTAATAGCAAGTTTGCTTAGGTAGCTAGTGTAGCCAAGTGGACATAAACATTATCTGCTAATTATCTCTTTGTTTTTATTTTATATAATAATAATAATTCTTAAAAATATGCTTTGTCTTGTCTTAAGGCCTGAAAAGTCATCTTTCTAACGCTTTGTTTGCATTCATACAAGTCAAACAAAAAGGATGAAAGAAAGTGAAAGACTGCATCCAATTCCAACTTAATTGATTATTTTTTTAGTGGTGACTTGGTTGGTTGGCAATTGCCCAAATCCAATCATGAAAAGGTGTTGCCGTTGCAGATGATCATCATCGTATGCAAAGATTAGATTATGGCCTCAAAAGTTAGTCATCCATTCTACCTGTAGCTATTCTGCAGCCAGAGGGAACACAACACAAGCTCGATGACTTTTCTTAGTTACCCCACCCAAGGGTAACTTTCTTTCATCCCCAAATTATAGCAATAGCAATAGCAATTGCTTTCTTCTTCATTTTAAGCAATTTCCTTTTATCCAATGATGGGCCTCATTCCAGTTACCTTTCTTTAATTGTAAAGAGTTGACACATATGTGAGTGAGGGCTGTCTTTTGGGATGCAAAACTATCATAGTTTTAAGGTTTTCGTTTGTGTCGGTCAATCCTTGGCAGTGGCAGCCCTCTGTTCTTATGTCATGCACCATCTAAAAAAGAAGAATTAATTTTCACATAGATATCTTTTTATCTTATAGTAAAACTACTCTTTTTTTTCAATTAAATCTTAAAATTGAAATTTAAGCCATATTATAAAAAATAATTTATATGATTAGAGATAATAGTCTATAATAGTGTACAAGAAAATAAATTCTCTAAGAATTCAATTCTAAGAGAATCTTAGCCAAACAAAGAAGAGCTTTAAACATACTATAAAAGAGTTTTCTTGAGTTCCTATATCATGAGAAAATCTGCACATGTATGTATGTAGAATTTCAGACTCTAATGACACCTGTCCACCCTAAATTGCCCTCAAAATCAAAAGTCTAGAAAAGCTGCTTTTCTGATTTAGCGGTAGGTTCCAAAATTCGTCATTTCTTTCATGCTTGCCTTTTTTCAAGCTTGTAGTTCAACAATCGAGCAAAAAGTTTAATCATGAATAATAAGGAAAAGCAAAATTGCTTAGAAGACCATCCAATCCAGTCCATGGTATGAAAAAAAAGAGAGTAAAGTTTAGAGAGGAAAAGCATCGAGGCATGAAAGTCGGAGAGAAAATGTTAATAATATTATCACGATCATAAAAAATATAGATGACGATGGCATGCAGGTAATAATTGGTAACATTTCTAGGGAGATGGCGGTGGGACCCACAGAAAACCCAGTCAGTGCGGTGGTGATGTTATGTTGTTGCGCACGAAACCCATCGAGAAATGGATGTGCACACGTGCACACTCATCGTCATTTTAAAATTAATTTATTTGACCCAACCAAACCAAACCATTTCAATATCTAAAATCCAATATCTATCTCTCACATGGCACAAAACCTAAACTACCACTCGAGTAATTCCATAAAGAATAACCTACCTTCCCAAATCTCGGGGTAGTTCCGTTAATTCACCATCTTGTAATAGTAAAAGTACTAATAAAACCCCGTAAACCTTACCCTAACCTTGAGGTCTTCGTTAATCACATGACAAGCAAGTCATTGCCGTGTTTGACCTCAAGACAAGAGCGTTACTCCTCTCTTTCTCTCTCTGATAGAGATGGACACCTTAATAGACGAAAGCGCAGAGCTCACAGAGCGAGAGACTCTGAAATGTTTAGAGAGAGAAACAGAGACTTGATATTCATTTTGATCTCCGTTTCTTTTTCTACCTCATAACCAATCCAACGTCTTTAACTTTCTTCTTCTGTAATATAACCTCATACCACTTGCAACTTGTATAGAAGTCTCTCCTCGTCCTGTTTTTGTATTGCGTTTCAATTAGTTTTCTAATTTTCTCGAATAATTTGGACATTTTTTTTCGTGGGATTTGATCGCTGAAAGAAACCAGCAGAGATGAGAGGGGCTAATGGAGATGCCAGACCTGTGTCTTCTGTCAACAACACGTTGGAGACTATTAACGCTGCTGCCTCTGCGATCGTCGCAGCCGAGAATCGACTTCATCAATCCCCATCACAGGTATAATTCCCATAATGAATCCTATCTTCCCCTATTTTTCTAACGTAATCTTTATGAAGATCCTAATTTTTCTGCTATAACGAATTTTGATTCATTTACTTTGGCATGAATGAATATTCTGATAGTTTCGTTCTGTTTTTTGGTCACTCCATTTGATGCTAAGCCGGTAACTGACTAACTATTCAGTTGAATTATATAATCCTTTACTTTTCCGAAAGAGGCCTTACTTTTTCTTTTCTTTTTTTTTTCCGGGGTGTTTGGTTGCCGGCGGTGGATATTAACTTGTACTTTCAGAAAACATTGAGTTCGTGAACAATTAACTAAACAGTGTTTTAGAATTCTCCTGTGTCTAGTCTTCGGCGTCTTTATTAAGAAAGCGCGTGGCTTGAAGACTTAGTCCTCACGCTTGATATCAGTTACTATTTCCTAGTTACTATTCATAAAGAAAGGAATAGAATTTCAGAATTTGGTAAGCTTATCCCTGTGGAAGCGGAGTCACTAGAGCTTATTTGCATTATGCAAGCAGTTATTTATTGAATTCCTGAAAGGAAACCGGGAATTATTAGATTCGTAATTCTTGTCTGGATATTTTGCTTACAGAGTCAAACGGTTGATCGTATGTTGTTCTTGCCATCTATGGCGACACATTCTTATATTCTGCTGTACTTTGGTCCATAATTGTACAAGAAATGATACACTCTTGCCGTACTTTGGTCCATAATTCTTGTGTTTCATGTTCAATTTGGTTTTGTGATTCATAACACTTCTGTCTGGCTTAAGCAATGAAGATTGTTCTCTAGTATCTGAAATTGGAAATTGTAAGTGCATCGGAGGAACATTTGATAACATGTTCACTCACTTAAACTGATTTATTTTATGTTGTTTGCAGAGGAAAAGATGGGGAAGCTGCTTGAGTATATCTTGGTGTTTTGGATATCCCAAAACCCGAAAGCGCATTGGACATGCTGTCCTCGTTCCTGAAACAACACCTAGTGGGGCTGATGCTACGGCAAGTGCAGGTGCAAATTCAAGCCAGGCAGCGACTATAACACTTCCCTTTGTTGCTCCACCCTCTTCTCCTGCATCTTTCCTTCAATCAGAACCTCCTTCCGTGGCACAATCACCCACTGGGATACTATCTTTCACTTCTGTATCTGCCAGTATGTACTCTCCCAGTGGTCCTGCCTCAATCTTTGCCATTGGCCCTTATGCCCATGAAACTCAACTTGTTTCACCACCTGTTTTCTCAACCTTTACCACTGAACCATCAACTGCTCCTTTTACTCCCCCACCTGAGTCTGTCCACTTGACTACACCTTCCTCACCTGAGGTTCCATTTGCTCAGCTGCTTAATCCCAACCTCGGTAATGGTGAGACTTTTCAGAGATTTCAAGTATCTCACCATGACTTTCACTCCTATCAACTTCAACCAGGAAGCCCAGTTGGTCAACTCATCTCACCAAGATCTGGCATTTCAGCTTCTGGCACATCATCTCCTTTACCTGATTCTGATTTTACTGGCGGTGGTTCCCACATCCTTGACTTCCAAAAAGAAGCCCCTCCCAAGCTTCTCAATTTTGATAAACTTGCCACTTATGAAAATCAGAGGTTGCATCAAGGTTCTGGATCTCTAACCCCAGATGCCATAAGGCCCACAAATCAAGGTGGTTCGAATCCAAATTATTGGGTTTCTGAGATAAGAATGCACCCAAATCCAAGCAGTAATCGCCAGAATGAGAATATCATTAATCACAGGGTGTCATTTGAATTGTCAGCCCAAGTATTAAGACGTGTGGAAAAGAAGCAAGTGGCGCTACTGACTGAAGCAATCTCAAAGTACAAGAATGATGAAAGAATGACTGAAAATGAAGAGAATTCAAGGGAAATTGGGGATACTGACCAATGCTATAATGCGGAAACACGTAATGACGCACGTGCACCACAGGAAACCGTTGTGGAAGGAGACAAGGCTGAGGTTCATCAGAAGCATCAGTGTTTGACCCTTCCTTCTGCTAAAGAATTCAATTTTGACCATGCAGATGGAGGGGATTCTCACACATCTAATATAGTTGCTGACTGGTGGGCCAATGAGAAAGTAGCAGGGAAGGAGGGAGGGCCATCCAAGCAATGGTCTTTCTTCCCAATGATTCAACCTGGTGTCAGCTAACCAATATGCTTTACTCTACGCCTCCTTCTTCTAGCAAGCAGACTCGCTGGAATTTGGCATGGGTTTTTACTTCCATGCTGCTTGGCAGCTGCAACTCCGCACTTGCTCAATTGAATCATAACAACTACTGGCTTTACATTCATGACTAGTGGGGCTCCTTTTTGTACTTCATGGCCCCAATGTCACACAGACTAGGATTAGTCGTTTTGCAACTTCTTTGATAATTTTGGCTAGTAATGCCTAGACATTTTTAACATCTATAGATGCCCTCTTGATCTATAATATAATTCACAAGGGACAATGACAAGATAGAGGGAGGGGAAGGGGAAGACCAAGGGGTTTCTCAAAATTTTTAATTTTGTCTTAATATTATATTATAGTTATATATTTCGGCTCTCAAAATTTATGTAAAGTATCTTTGTCTCTCCTACTCCTATTCTGATTTCGTCACAAGTAATGATAACAGATAATCACCATGATGATAGTTTGAACAATGAATACAGCCCTAAATATTCATTGTCAATCCTGGCTGGCTATGCTTGAAACGAGAGTTGCCAAAGCTCGCTGGAGGGGAAGAATCTTATATAAAAGCTTAAATCATTCATGATGCCCAATTATTTCGGTTTTGTTAGATTTTCACTATAGTTTAGCCCACCAAATCTTATGCCTGTGCAGCTTAAATCATTCGTGATATTGAAGAAAACAGAAGTAGACAATGACATGAACAAAATTCGATGAATAATTAGCTGCAAAGCAAACAACCCAATAATATGTTCCTGTCTTTTGACATTACAGTAGAATTAAGGGAAAGGCCCAAAACATATGATCATCGCTTGCTCTTGCCTGAAGACTCTAGAGACTAGAGCCCAAAACAAAATGCAGTTTACAGACCAGACCACTATCATGAATTAATTTCAGCACCAAGAAAAAAATGAGCATCATCAATTAGCATGTCAAAAGCCACTCGGGCAGCCAAGTTTTACCCTCATACATATAAATCATATGGCAGGTATTATAATAGTAATATTTATTTGTATGGTCTATGCACGTGGTCTGGTCCATTTTGGACGGCTAACAATTAACAAATTCTAATTTCTGAAATAGAAACGAAACAGATTGCAACAATAGTTTCTGGACTTTTGTTGACCATATTATTCTAGAAGAGTGCACCTCACATTTGACTTTGACCTTCCCGGAACTCTCGTGGCCACGTTTCTTTTCTCTTGTTCATAAATAGATGGTCTTCCTTTTCCTTTGCTTCCTCTGTCATTCAACTCCGACGACAACAAACGAACCAGCTAGTTTTGCTCCAGTGTAGGGTAAGTGTAAGGGGTTGGTTTTCCCTGCTTTCCTTCTTGTTCATCGTTACCTTGACCCAAAAACAAAAAAGATGCCACCTTTTGCACCATCTCATACTGATGGGTTTCAGCTACCAAAACCAGATTCTAATATAGTCACCATTGATGTGGGTGGTCAGCTCTTCCAAACCACCAAGCAGACACTCAATTCAACGGGCCCCAAGTCCTTCTTCTCCAGGATCGCCGACTCTGTGTCTGGATCTCAACAAATCTCTATCCCCTTCATCGATAGAGACCCTGAATTGTTCTCTATCTTCCTTTCGCTTCTCAGGAATGGTACTCTTCCATCCAAAGCCAAAGCATTTGATCTCCAAGACCTTATTTCTGAGTCCCAATTCTACGGCATCGAAAACCTTTTGTTTAATTCCCTATCTAGCCCAACTCAATTTGAACCCTTTAATCTCGAGAAGTCCTTCATTTTGCCCCTTAATGGACGAGATTCACCCTCTGCAATTGCCACCACTCGTTATGGTTCGCTCCACGTTGCCCATGGCAGCAAGATAACGTCTTTCGATTGGTCCCTCCGACGCAAGGCCACCATTTTGACCCACTTCACGGCCGTCGATTCTCTATATGCCATCTCACCGTCCGTGGCGGCGGCGGGTGCAAATGACTTTTCCGGTTTGCAAATTATTGATTTGGAAAACGGGATTGTCAGGGATACCTTATATTGGGAGAATGTGACTAGGTCCGGTTCCACAGTCCAAGCGATCGGATCTTCGGAGGATTACCTATTTGCTAGTTATGAATCGGGCCGGCGCAATTCCAACTCAATTATGGTGTATGATTTACATAACTTAAGTCCTATCACAGAGGTTGGTCACAGTGAGATTTATGGCGCTGACATTGATTCCGCAATCCCAGCAACCAAATTGAAATGGGTATCAAGTTATAATTTGCTAATGGCAGCTGGGTCTCATAGTGGTCCTTCTGGAGTATCAGGTAACATAAGATTGTGGGATGTACGGTCTGGCAATGTTGTTTGGGAAATGTCAGAGAAAATAGACTGCTTTGCCGATGTAACAGTTTCGGATAACTTGTCAGCCATCTTCAAGGTTGGCGTGAATTCTGGCGAGGCATTCTATGTGGATTTGCGTAATTTAAGTTCCGAAAGTTGCTGGGTTTGTCTTGGCGATAAAAGAAAAGTGCTCAACGGGAAGAAGGAAGGTAACGGTTGCAAGATTGAAAGTCATGCTAGTCAAGTGTTTTGCAGCAAGGGAGGGGATGTGGAGCTGTGGTCAGAGGTTATGATGAAGAACGCGGAAGGGAGGTTAGAGGAGAGGATCTTCAAGAAGAATTTGATGGGGAGGGCAAAGGACATGGGAAGTCCTAGGATTACAGCTTTGACCTTTCGAGGGGACAAAATGTTCCTGACAAGGAAGGAGCAGCAATATGTTGAAGTTTGGCAGAGTTCTGCCAGAGAACCTTGATCTCAAAGTGATTATAATTATAATTAATATAACCATTAGCGAGTGTTATTATTCTCTGTAAATTATGTCTTGTCCATTTTTCACAAAATGCTGTACTTAGTTAATTTTTCTGGTTTGTTTTGTTATGTACGTATATGATCAATCATTCAATCAAAGATGGATGATTAGTTGTGCGTTACGAGACCGATTTCATTTTATTGCCGAACCGAAGCACATCATTTTGAGTGAGAAAACGTTTGAAAACATGGGATGGGATGCTGATGCTGATGCTGATGCTGTGTTCTGCGTTGTACTGCAGATTGAAATTAGAAATAATGGTCTGGGACAGCATTTTTAACTGAATGGACAGAAAATGTTGGCACTTGTGAAAATTAATAGATAGATTCCAGCTTATTCGACTAACTTAAAGATTTGGATTTACTTAAAAAACATTATCTCACTCTAGTAGTGGATCGAATGTTGGTGCCCCGAAGCCAACAGACAAGTACGGCTATAAGGTTTGAGATTGAATTGAATGTCCCCTCCCTCCCTCCCTCCTACATTAGATTACATAGATGTCAAATAAGAAGAATGTTACGTCACCGTACGATCATTCGGGGGCTACTCCACTGAGCCTCCAGTGTTTGGCAATCCCTAATACCCTGGCCTAGTTCAGTTCAGAGTTAGAAATTGATAATTAATTAATTTTTTGGGTGTTTGGATTGGGTGTGGGTGCAGTCTGTCTGGAGAATTGAGATGGAATAACGGATGCCGATCAAGTCAGACTAAGAGCTAGCACAAGGTATGCATACATGGTGATGCTATTAATGCTAGCTAACTGAATATGCGGTTATCTAGTGTTTCTCAACTACTAGTATATTACCAATAAGATTGATGGGTCGATATCATCGAATTTTGAAATTAAGTGCATCATATAGTAGTTCAATGAGATCGAATACATCAACATAAATTCTTATACTCAGTTTTTTCCTGACTAGCTAGCTAATGCCTCCAACATTCGCCTTCACATCTTCGTCTCGAGATTTCTTTTCACTACTTCATCAACGCCGCCCAATAACTAACAAAAAATCCAACTTGTGTTATTGTTATCACTTTCTATGATGCCAACACGCATTCGCATATCCATTTCTTGCACTATATATTACTTTGTCATATTGTGGAGAATAAATATAAGGTGGAAAAAGAAACTACGCCGTCAAAACAGGTAAGATACAAATAAATGTTGATGGGTCGATCACTAATTCCGAACCAATCACATGAAGAACCGGATCCCAATTAGAAGGAAGAATTTCCGGGGCGAGAAATTTCCTTCTTTCTTAAAAAAAAGAAAGAAAGAAAGGGAATTAATAAAAGTTGCTTAATTAGATTATTTAGTTTTTTAAACATAAAAAGAAAAATTCCTATAACATATATATATATATAGAGAGAGAGAGAGGGTCTCTACAAATTAATAAGTGTCTTTATCTTTCTTGTGCACAAAGGTCACCATATATGGTTTCCTCAACTAATTAATCTGTTTATCAATTTCTTCACTGAATGCTACTTTTAAAGGTGTAGCAGCTAGCGCTTTCCTGGACGGTGGTTGAGAATGCTTTTGTCAAAATACCTGCTATGGAAAGGAGAAAAAAATAATATATTTATGCTGATTATATATATATATATACACACACGGGGTGTTTTGAGCCAAAATTTCTGGTCAGGGGTGGCGATGGTTTGGACTTAATACACCCAACGACCTCTGTGGGCATTAATGAGGGTGGATTCACGAGCTGGCACAATAAGAAAACAAAGCACTCGAGAGATTTTCGGTAACAGTCACTACTACTCCTCTCTCACTTTAATTTCTCCTATAAATCACTTCACTTTTTCCTTTCCCTCGCTCACACACTTCTCGTTAACGCAGACTTGATACATACACTTGCTCCTGCTAGCTGCCTAATTCCTGGCATTGCCCAAGAGAAGAAGAGCTAGCGACCTCACACCTTTGCCTCCTCCTATTGTATTCTTCTCCACCACATTGTTAATGTCTATACTCTCCCTGCTTTGCCTTTTAAATCATTACTAGCACACTCCGCTCAAACATATATATATATATAGTCAAAGTTTTTAGTTTTCCGGTGCAAGCAATCTTTGCATATATCCATCTCCGCCCCGGATCACGTGGACATGGATGCATCCACGGCTTTAATGATCCTATCAGCCGTGGCGGCGTATTTACTATGGTTCGGACTCATCTCGCGGTCCTTGAATGGTCCGCGTGTCTGGCCCCTTCTAGGCAGCCTTCCAGATCTCATCCGAAACGCCAATCGTATGCATGATTGGATAGCGGAAAATCTCTGTGCCTCTGGCGGCACCTACCAGACTTGCATCTGTGCCGTCCCCTTCCTCGCTGCCAAACAGGGGCTCGTCACTGTCACGTGCGATCCTAAGAACGTGGAGCACATTCTCAAGCTCCGCTTCGATAACTATCCCAAGGGTCCGACTTGGCAGGCTGCCTTCCATGATTTGCTCGGTGATGGCATCTTCAATTCCGATGGTGACACCTGGTTATTCCAGCGGAAGACCGCCGCGCTAGAATTCACCACCCGCACACTGCGTCAGGCAATGGCGCGCTGGGTCAGCCGAGCCATTAAGCTCAGGTTTTGTCCCATACTCTGCGCTGCACAACGGGAGAACAAGCCAGTTGATCTCCAGGACCTTTTGCTTCGACTCACTTTCGATAATATATGTGGCTTGGCTTTCGGAAGGGATCCACAAACCCTCTCTACCGACCTTCCTGAAAATAGCTTTGCTTTGTCTTTCGACCGAGCCACCGAAGCTACGCTGCAGCGCTTTATCTTGCCGGAGATTATATGGAGATTCAAGAAATGGCTCCGGCTTGGCATGGAAGTCAGCTTGAGCAATAGCCTTCAACACATCGACCGTTACTTGTCCGAGA
Source organism: Bauhinia variegata (assembly GCA_022379115.2). Lineage (NCBI taxonomy): Eukaryota > Viridiplantae > Streptophyta > Magnoliopsida > Fabales > Fabaceae > Bauhinia > Bauhinia variegata. The sequence continues at coordinate 727,122 of CM039433.1, forward strand.
TCATCAACGCGCGTAAACTTGAGTTACTCGAGAAGCAGCCAGATGGCAATGGGGTCCCGCACGATGACTTGCTCTCCAGGTTTATGAGGAAAAAGGAGTCCTACTCGGAGACTTTTCTCCGAAACGTGGCGCTTAACTTCATCCTTGCTGGACGCGACACGTCATCAGTAGCACTCAGCTGGTTTTTCTGGTTGTGCATTCAAAACCCGAGGGTGGAAGAGAAAATCCTCATCGAACTATGCACCGTTCTGAAGGAGACACGTGGAGATGACGTATCCAAGTGGGTGGAAGAGCCACTGGTGTTTGAGGAAGTTGATCGACTCATCTACCTGAAAGCAGCTCTCTCGGAGACGCTCAGACTCTACCCGTCTGTGCCGCAGGACTCAAAGCACGTGGTGAACGACGACGTTTTGCCAAGCGGAACCTTTGTTCCGGCGGGGTCAGCAGTTACATATTCCATTTATTCAATTGGAAGAATGAAGTTCATTTGGGGGGAAGATTGCCTTGAGTTTAAGCCGGAAAGGTGGTTGTCCGCCGATGGTAAAAGGATAGAGGTGCAAGATTCCTATAAATTTGTTTCATTCAATGCGGGTCCGAGGATTTGTTTGGGCAAGGACTTGGCCTACCTGCAAATGAAGTCCATTGCGGGCGCCTTGTTGCTCCGCCACCGCCTCACAGTGTTCCCCGGCCACCTCGTGGAGCAGAAAATGTCACTGACCTTGTTCATGAAATATGGGCTGAAGGTGAACGTGCATCCAAGGGAGCTGAGGCCAATATTGGACAAAATAAAAATAAACAATGGCGTCTGATGCGGAAGACTCTCGGCTGAGGTGGTTGAAACTTGAAATGCGCAGGGATGGGACGCCCTTGCTTCTTGGTTTTTCAAGTGGATTTGTGAATATGACGCAAAGTAAACATAAAAGTAATTGTGCCGCTTAATTACTAGTATATATATATATATATATGTATTGTGATTTCTTATGGTTGGTGCCTTCTAAAGCTCAAACTATATTTGATTTCCTAATAATAAAAGGAGACACGAGTTTCACATTCCACAAACAGAGACGGTTTTGCGTGCCATTCTACTGATTCATCAAAAATTTAATTAACGAGAAATAGTAACACATGACAGAACGATCAATTTCTACGGACATTGAAGGATCCTTCTTTTTGCGCACTCAGGTATTAAGTGAAGATATATTAATTACTATCTGTGATATTTATTGATAGCAAAGAACTCGAAGAATTTTATGATAAAGAAACCTCCCGATCCAAGCAACGTTTTTCGGGTTCGAGCAAATGAGACATGCTAAATTAAGAATACTGACTGCAAATTCTGGGGGGCGAATCCTTGCCAGTTGCGGCAATAATTAATTGTGCCAACGAAGCACAGGCACCTCAAAAAATTGATGATTTCGAATGGATACATTGTCTTTGTCGGGCATGAAATATATAATTAAATTGTTTTAATATAAGATCATTAGGTTCAAATATAAATGATATATAAGTTAAATACCAATATTATGCTTTTTCGTACAGGAATCATACTTGCGTTGTTGTATTCTACTGCTCTTGTCTAACTCTAACATGCTGTGTGTACGGTCTTGTAGTTTTCCTAGTGTCACTGTCTGATACCAGTCCTTCCTAAACAAAACTAACTTGAATTACTTTTTTTTTTCATGGATGAGGCCTCAAGTCAATAATTCGAATTTGCAGCCAGAAAAAGAAAAACAAAGACTCAAGATGAAGGTAAAAAGTGAAAGGATGAGTAACGGCAAAACAGGTACTTCTCGGGAAAGCTTAAACCAGCATTGGAATTAGAATACTAGAAGGTTTATTGAGTTATAGTTTTGTCATAATTGATTTTGCCTGCAACTTACGGGTACGGCTATTTTAGGTTTCGATGAACCCGCATGCAGCCGATTCACACCCCATCAGATTCAGACCTCTTTTCTAGTCAAAAATATGTCTTCAAACGTCAACCGAGTCCAACACTACTACTCTATTTAGACTCATCTTGATTGTCGCGGAATGGGATTACGTAAATACCTCATCCATTGATTATTTTACTCATGTTTTTTTCAAATACTACGTTTCAAAATGTGAAAGATCGAAATTATTTTTCATCAACAAAATATAAATTATCAATAATTCAATTTAACGTTAATAGTAAATCCACCAAATAAAAAGTTTTATTTAATAGAATTGTCATGGGATAATTCTCATTGTCTAAGACTAAAATTGTGTTTATATATTTATAAATACATCATACAAAAAAAAATGTAGTTGTGAAAAGTATAAAATTTACTAAGAGTATAACGGACGGTGAATTGTTTATTACTGAACTTGTGTAATTCTTTCGCAATTACACTCATTTGTCCATAATCACTCACATGCGCCGATTTCATCTTAGTGCTGTGGTAATGAATGATCTAATATTTTTCACGGGGCAAAAGTATCCATACCTTGGTCGGGCGATGGTTTTTTATTCGGTATTTATCATTAATTTAACAAATATATAATATAATAATTAATTTTATTTATTTAATCTGAATCATTCATAATTAACTTAAGCAAATGTTCAATCAAAAAAACTTAGCAGAGAAACTTAATCATATGCCTTAATACAGTACGGTAATAATACCCGCCAAAAAAAAATAATCCCCAATTGCGCAAAGCATTATGATCATCGCCGCACTCCCATGTCCCTTTCCGTGACTCACTAGCGGTTTGACGCGTGACACATCGTCATCCTCTGGCCAATAAACGGTCACAATCTTAACTGCCACGTTATTATCATACATCATACGTCGCACTGAGTCTTTTCTTCTTTATTTTATTTTCAATTATTAATCATTTAATATTTCATTACACTCAACTCTCAACACAAACTTTCTCTCTCTCAAGCTGCAGTGTTTTGCTCTTTCTCTCTATCCTTTTCCTGTGTCTTTTCGGCCGCTTGTCGCCGTGTTTGTGGGAAACGAACGCTTTAAGCTTCGTATATTCATCAAGCATCGACGTTTTGGAGCTCCACATTCACGCCGGCGAGTGATTCTTTGGTTTTTGTGCTGAATTGAATACTATCAGATATTTCAAAGCCAATTAAATTTGCATATTCTTGCTCTGGTAGTTGCATGCTTCTGTTTGGTCTTTGAGCACGTTAGATTCCGTTTACTGACATTATAGGCTGCACTTCTGGGTGCACCATCTCTATTCAGTGCATTTATAGTTAAATATAGAACTCCCACCTTGTGTGCTCTATTTTCCGTTGTACTTGAAGCTGGTGTACTGTTGTTGGTAACTTTCCTAATTTTTATCATAGTGAGTTGATTTCTTTATAACTCTAGTTAATTATGCTATCATTTCAGTACCAGAGTTGGTTTAATAGGTAGATCTGAGTTGAGCGCCCCTATTTTGGCTCTTTAAGCTTCATCTTGTGATGTTTTGGAGATATGTAATGCTGTCTGTTGGTTGTCTACGTTCCAGAGCTGGAATAAACTATCCAGCCATTGCAACCCTACTCCTCCCCCCACCCCAACACACACACACACACACACAAAAAAAAAAAGAAGAAGGAAGAGTTGAATATGTTGTTCTATTCACTAATCAGAGAGTGGAGAGGCACAAGCAATAGGTGTGCCATAATTGGTTTTTTGTGTAATTTGTGTTATTTAGGTGCAGATGAAATATCAGTGATGTAATAACTGTCCCCTCTCCAAAACAAATTTAACAGCAGCGGATTTGGATTTATTTTAGTTTTTTAGCATCATGGTGGGAAGTTTTTTCTATACATAATTTCAGCTCGAACTAATCTTTTATCTCTTGCAATGTCAGGTTATTTTATTGGCAATTTAGTGTCAGGGTAGAGATTGGCACGAAAGTAGCGTTTTGAAGCTGGTCAACACATTTGTTTACATTAGTATTTAGAGTAGCAAGGACTTCTGTGATAGATTACTATTTTGGTAATGTCATTTAGAAGATATGAAATATATTTTCAAGCTATATAATGTAAATTTAGACTTCTAATCTATAAAAAAATTCCTTTTAACATATATTATCCACTGTTAGATGTCTTGTTCTTGGAACTAACATCAGAATTTTCCGTACAGGCTTATATGCTGTGACAAGCACTTCTACTCTGGTTTATAATGAAGGACGGAGTCATGCTGTTCAGTGGAGATTTAGATGATGCCATGGAACGGATTCTCTATATTACGAACAATGGTGTTGTAGATTTTGCTCTATGCTGTAGTTGGTTAATGCCCTTAATTTACTCATAATTCCTGTAATATATATATTTTCCCGTTTGCGTTTTCTGGTAAGATTTTCTCTTAGACATGCCGTCATGGTGGGGAAAATCTTCGTCCAAAGAAGTGAAGAGAAAAGCAATTAGGGAAAATTTTATTGATTCCATTCAGCGGAAATTAAAAAGTGCTTCTGAAGAGAAGTGCAATGACAAAACAGGAGGGTCTGGTAGGCGTGTTATTGACACTGTGTCAGAGAAGGGATGCAAGTCCCTTGTGCCTTCAAGATCACCATCTCCGTCTGCACATGTGTCGCGCTGTCAAAGTTTTGCAGAAAGGCCCCATGCCCAGCCACTTCCTCTGCCCAGTTTGCACTCTTCTACCATCAGCCGTACAAGCTCTGCCATTAATGTGACCTCAAAACCGGACAGTGCCATAGGCATTAAGCCATCTCTGTTTCTTCCCCTACCAAAACCTCGATGTCCTCTTAACAGTGGAAAACCTACAGATGCAGAGGGAGATATAGCCACTGCATCCGTTTCCAGCGACAGCTCTGTTGACAGTGATGACCCTTCTGATTCGCGTCTTCGTAGTCCCCTGGCTTCTGACTGTGAAAATGGAAACAGAACCCCTATTAGGAGTTCTTTCAGGTGGGTTTGCATAAAGATCAATATGCCATACGTCTTTTTTGATGTTCACTCTCATGCTTTCACTTTGTTTTCTGTTCCTTGTCTGACAATTTATTTCTATGCCCTTAAAAGCATGTTGCACAAGGATCAATCAGACTTTGCCATCAAAAAGAAGTCAAAAGCATACTCAAAACCAGCTCCTCAAGTGTGCAATAATCACTTGTTGTCTACCTCACCTAAAGGAGGGCCGTTGCATGTGCAAAATCTGCAAATAGTTCGCCCATGTGGTTTGTGCAGTGCTCCAGATAGTTCAATGTCAAGTCCTTCTAGAAGTCCTATGAGAGCATTTGGTAGTGAGCAAGTTTTAAACTCTGCATTCTGGGCAGGAAAGGCTTATCAGGATGCTGCTTTTGGACACTGCTCTAGTCCTGGCTCCGGTTATAATTCAGTAGGTGGAGATCCTTCAGGACAGATATTTTGGCCACAAAGCCGGTGTAGCCCGGAGTGTTCTCCAATACCCAGTCCTAGAATGACTAGCCCTGGTCCTGGCTCCAGGATACACAGTGGTGCTGTCACCCCTCTGCACCCACGAGCTGGAGGAGGTCCTGCAACAGAGTCGCCTACAAGACAAACCCACAGATTACCTCTTCCTCCAATAACAATCGCTAATTCTTGTCCTTTTTCTCCAACATATTCTGCAGCAACAACTCCTTCAGCTCCTCGTAGTCCTAGCAGAGCAGAAAATCCGATAAGTCCTGGTTCACGCTGGAAAAAGGGGCAATTGCTTGGAAGGGGAACATGTGGACATGTATATCTTGGTTTTAATAGGTCTGTAGCAAGTGGCATGCCAACCATATATTTATATTATTCTACTCATCCATCTACGTCTCATCACTGTGTTATTCTTGTAAAGATATTTGTTTTGAGTGCATGACTTTGGAATTGTTGATAAAGCGGAGTGCATTTGAAGTTTATACGTAACATTATTTGACTTTATCTTTATCCGTTAATACAATGGCCCTGACTCAAAATTGATATTTGTAGTTGTTTTTGTTTCTTTTGGGATGAGTTGTAAATAATTTCTCACCCTTTAACTTGTTTCAACATTTTAACCCTGATTTTACCCAATTTCTTATTTGTAGTGAAAGTGGTGAGATGTGTGCAATGAAGGAGGTAACTCTTTTTTCAGATGATGCAAAATCGAGGGAAAGCGCACAGCAACTTGGCCAGGTAAGTCGACTTTTATGTGTCTCATTTTCCTTTTTAGTATGTCCAAATTATATATCTCTGCTAGAAAGCCAATAAAATCGTTCTTTCTTCCCCTTCCCTCTTTTACCCTAACTTCTTTAAAACTTAAAAATAACTAAAAGGATACGTAGAAATATAATATATTAGGTTATAAAATCTAAGTTTTTTGAAAGATGCGATGGCTCCATAACAAAATAAATCTTATATGTGAAACTTAAAGGAGACACATTTATTGGGATACCGGGACTACGTTAGTAGATATAATCTACATGTATATATGGATAATGCATGTTCACACTTTCCATATGCATCTTGCAGGAAATTGCAATGCTAAGTCGTTTGCGCCATCCAAATATAGTTCAGTATTATGGATCTGAGACGGTATATTTATTAAATTCTTGGGCTTCATTCTGATACACTTTTAACAAATTTGACTTTTCAAATGTGCTTCCTTCCAAACATTAGGACAGTCATTTTTTATATTAAAATTATTATACTTCACTGGTAAATCAGCTTTAATTTATTGAGAACTGCAGCTTTAGATATTTCTCCGATTGTGTTTACTGCTATTTGATTCTTCATTTCTAACAGGTAGATGACAAACTCTATATATACTTGGAATATGTCTCTGGTGGGTCAATCTATAAACTGCTTCAAGAATATGGCCAGCTTGGAGAAATTGCTATTCGTAATTATACCCGGCAAATTCTGTCGGGTCTTGCATATTTACATGCTAAAAACACTGTCCATAGGTGAGTCTGGTAGACTATCATGTTTAAGTGTCTTATTCCCTTTGAATTCTCCTCTCTAGTTTTTATTATTTTGGATAATCAATTTGCTCCCTCATGATGGTTGGACTCTGGTCAGGGACATTAAAGGAGCAAACATATTGGTGGATCCTAGTAGGCGGGTGAAATTGGCAGATTTTGGGATGGCAAAGCATGTACGAGCATATTTGCGTATAGCGTGTAATTTATCTTGTTAATAACACAAGTTCATCTAAGACATTGGATAGTCTTACTTGAGTTGAATTTGCAGATAAATGGACAGCCATTTTCTTTCAAGGGAAGTCCTTATTGGATGGCACCTGAGGTAAGCGTTATTTCTTTGCCAAATTGATAAGTTCTATTATTGATGCTTTCTAGTTACTATTTCTTATCTGCGACTCGCATCAATCATCTAGGTTATCAAAAATTCAAATGGTTGTAGTTTAGCCGTTGATATATGGAGCCTTGGATGCACTGTTCTGGAGATGGCTACCACAAAACCACCTTGGAGCCAATATGAAGGGGTTAGTCAGTTTTGGAGACTGATAAAAGACTGCCAATATTGTTATGTCTACATTTGAAATTATCATCCGATCATATCAATCTCTTGGCTTTCCTGCATGGCTTGCGTTCAGATTGCTTAAACTCTTTCTTTTTCGGTTTTACACTTTATGCTTCGCAGGTTGCTGCCATGTTTAAGATTGGGAACAGCAAGGAACTTCCTGCAATTCCAGATCATCTGTCAGAAGATGGAAAGGATTTTGTGAGGCTTTGTTTGCAAAGAAACCCATTACATCGTCCTACAGCTGGTCAACTTCTGGAGCACCCATTTGTTAAAAATGCTACAACGGAAAGACCCATTACATATGGTGATCTTTCAGAACAACCACCTGCTGTTGCAGATGCAGTGAGATCCTTGGTAAAAGCGCTGTTTCTATCAAGTTCTTATTTTTATACGCAAGACGTTGTTTGAATGAGTTAATTATTTAATATTATCCGAATATTCTTTCAGGCCATTGGACCTGCAAGACATAATTCATGCTTAGACTCAGAAGGGGCTGGTATCTATTCTTCTAGAAGTTGAAATTGAGCTCAGGATCAAGGTCTGTCACTCTCTCTCTCTCTCTCTCTACTTTGAAAAAGGAAATTTATGTAGTAACTGACTTCATGTTTCTTGTCCTCAGCGATGCTCATTCACCGAGGAACATATCAGGTCCCGTTTCTCCCAGCGGGAGCCCACTTTTGCATTCTAGAGCAGCACATGTGAGTGGAAGGATGTCCCCTTCTCCGATATCTAGCCCTCATACCGCTTCTGGTTCGTCCACACCGCTCACCGGTGGCAGTGGCGCACTCCCATTTCATCAAACAAAGCTGTCCACATTCTTATATGAAGGTGTGGGTATGAGCCAAAGGTCTCAAAACACTTTCTCTTCAAATGGCAACACTGTCTACCATGACCAATTTTGGGGGATTTCTCAAACTACTCATACTTACCGGGATATAATTTCATCTGACAATGACGACTTTGCCAAGCACATTAGGGGGCCTGTCAGTGTCCAGGGAGACCGAAGAGATTTCTACGAAGGGAAATCATTTTTGGCTGATTGCGTGTCGCAACAATTGCTAAGGGATCATGTAAGGCTAAATTCGTCTCTAGATCTTAAGCCCAGTGCTCCAATGCTTGGCCGCATAAATGGCCTATGAATTATGATCAGATGAGGATTACCGGTTGTGAATTACCTTTCTGGGGCGTGGAGATGGTCTGATCTGTTGGGTGCTCCCTTCACAATTTTTCAGTCAAATCAAACTACATATGGGCTTACCAATTGTGACTGCAATCATCAGGTTGGCACTCGGTTGAGTCCAACTTCAATCTGTTCCTTGAATCAATAAACCGGTCTTGGGAGCGCTCACCTTGGAGATGCAGCATCACCCACCCATGTGGAAAATGATTTTCTAGCAATGTAAGTAAAGCACATTAAAGGTCCCCTGTACGAAATTTCCCCTGGTTGAAAATTGTGGTGGCGCCACAAACTTAAAAATCTTTGTTCAGGTGGTTGGCAACCGAATCAAATGCCAAGAATTATATCACTCGTTACGTCTGTCTTGTTCCGCTTTATTTGACCATAGCAACTACGAGCCCGTTTGAAGTTATTAAAAAAGAAAAACACCGTTGATCTCATTTTGATTTAAACGCAGAACATTTATCTCCGAGCATTATCTGCTACCTTTTATAATCTGGGTTATTTGGTAAAGCACATGTTGACATTTTCCAAGACTTTAATTTTTTTTTTTAAAAAGGAAAAAATATTTAATTTAAGAAATAAAGAAATTATAGGAGAAGCCTTATTATAAAACAGCTTAGAGGGGGCATGAAGGAGTCTTATTATAGCAGCACTGAACTGACTTATAAGCTGTAGCTACCACTGACAAATCTTGAACATATAAAAAAGATTTACACCGCTAGAAAAATCTAATTTTACCGATATTTCTTGTGCTGTACGGTTTTTCCTCTTACAACAAGATTCAAGTTCACAAGGCAGATAACAAAGCTACTTTAGATTGGTCAGGCTCGAGCTGAATTCCCAAAGCTGTTTTGCCAACCCCGAATCTGTGGCCAGAGAGCTTGGGTTTGCTTTATTGCTATCCATAAAATATTCACCAGATATTCCCTCGACTTGCGGATGCAATGCCAAATAACATTGCGTTGCGGCTCCCTGTAAACGTACCATGCCAAAGCAAATTCAATATGCAAAAGTGTTTCGCAATTTCTCTCTCCACTCACATTTTGCAAAACAATACAATTTTATAGCCGACTAACACATTAGCATCAGAAGGCAAGCATGTTACCACACGCTACTCTAGGTAACTTCATTGACGTAAGACTAACGTACCTGCTCAACACTCTTAAGGAAGTACTTCCCAACCATATTAGCAACGGCTGCACAAGTCAAGTGGCAGAGACATAAATATATAAAATGAAGTACTGGCTATGCAATTTGTTCAAAGTATAAATCTACACAGAAATGGTAAATATACACAAAGGCCCAGTTCTCCATCAGTAATCATTCAGATAATTTACAGACAAAGAAAGCAATTCTATCCATTACTTGTATCCACTGAAGACAGTTAATACAAACAATCCCCTTGCATTTTGAAATAAACTATATAAGTAGAATGCGGTTTTAAGACTTACCTAAATTAACAATTAACTTTTTACAACCATAAAAAAGAGAGCAATTGAACATCCTTTATTGACATTCAGTTTAATCCTACCAGTATTTCTTTCTACAAGATTATGCAAAATATGACAAGCATATTGATAGGGATTTTTTACTGTTAATTACAATGCCTCACCAGTTCTAGAGATCTGAATTTTTGTCATTTAAAATTGAGCTCCGCAGTCAGTCAGATTTTAAAAAGAAAGGATACTTCAGTGAACATATTTAGGCCTCAGTAGAATAGAGTAGATACTTACCATTAATATAACTATGGTAACGCAGAATATTTGTAATAATTGATCCAGGATGAAGGGAGTTAGCAGTTATTTTTACTCCTTCTTCCTGTCAAAGGAAGGAAACCACAATTTCTGAGTCACACCATATTTCACCCAATCATTGAAAGATGGATACCAGATGAATGTTATAATCGAATAGGAAAAGAACCATATGCAGTGCAGACTGATGTCATACAATGGAGCATCTTTAATTTATAAGTTTTAAAGTTCACAGACTTCATAGACAAGTGCCTCAGTAGTGCTCAACAAATGCATCAGGCATCACCTATCCCATGAAGGATTCCTAAGTTATATAACCTTATCAAAATTTAGTTAGTCAAAACTTTGCAGGATACCTTCAAGCGTCTTGCAAGTTCATTTGCATGTAAAATATTAGCAAGCTTCGATTGTCCATAAGCAAAATAACTATGGTATCTGTAAATGATCAAGTTGAGAAGGGATAAGTAGCCTTATGAAAATAAAAGACAAAGAAATAATAGATTATCACACTAGTTTAGCAGCTAACAAAGAAATTTAAAAAAAAAAAATCAATTTATTCATCCAGACCTTACCCTGATTCATCATTGATCTTATCAAAACGAATCCCTTCATCATATGCAAATTTGTGTGCCTCTGATGACACAATAACTATTCTTCCCTCCTTGTTGCATTCACGTACGGTTTGTTTCATAGTTTCCAACAGAAGATTTGTCAACAGAAAATGACCTATAAAATAGAATTGATACCTCAGTTATTCTTCTTACACTATTGAAGAGCAAACCGTGACTAATGATTAAAAAGATTCAGAAATACTGTGTAGTAATGTGACTGGAGAAACTACACTACATTACGAGAGTGAAACATGTGATACAATACCTAAATGATTGGTTGCAAACTGAAATTCAATGTTGTCTTGGGAAGTCATGAATGGAGTTGCCATTACTCCTGCATTATTACTTCAAAAGGAAGAATATTTTTCATTTCTCAAATTTTCAATTAAATCAATGAGACAGGGCTGCGTTTCTTTGAACCATTTTCCCAGTATCCTCAACAAGCAAGAGGTGAAAGGGATATGGGAAATTTTTAGCAAAGAGAAGAGTTTATCAAACACAAGTGCAAATATGAAAGTAGTAAAACCAGTAACTATTTCCACAAAGAAACCACCATGTATTTATCAGGAGATATCAATTACAATAGCTATGGTTTTTAATTCTTACATTAGAATATTGAGTGGACGACCAGATGAAGTATAATCTGCAGCAAATTTCCTTACGGAAGCCATGGAGCTAAGATCTAACTCCATAACATCAATTTTAGCAGTGGGAATATCATCAATTATCGTTTGTTTGACGTTTCTACCAGCTTCCACATTCCTTACTGCCATAACAACATGGACACCCCGCAGAGCAAGAACCCGGGTGGTCTCCAGACCAAGACCACTAGATGCTCCTTAAATCAAAAACTAAATGCTTTTAGTTCAGTTGATAGCTATGCAAATATGAGGGTCCATCTAAGTAAAATAAAGGGACATAATCAGTTTAACTCTATTTTAAAAAGTTACAATACAAGTTATAAGAATCATAGGAATAAGTAAATTGTGAATATCATGTTTAGTTGTATTTCATAGGAGAGGATCAGCAATGAACGAGGGGGAAAGAAATTTTTAAAATCACAAGTGAAAATCTATTTTGCATTTGTTGAATGAGCCACTGTTGGTGCATATATATTATATCATATATATAAACAGAAAACAATAGCAGTCAAAAGGCTTCGTTATTTCATTTGTTCACTCTCTCTTGTGCTAAAAACTTTAATCGGAAAATCATGACCATCAATACAAGCACTATAAAATGTAAAATTAACTTTCAAATGGAAAATATTCCCTTCTGATTTGCTCAGAGTGAGAGAGCACAAACCAAACCAAAGATAAAAGGCAGACAGAAGTAAAGAAGGAAAAATTTAAATAATAACAATAATAATAGATAAAGAAAAGAAACCTGTAACGATGGCGGTGAGACCTTCCCCGACGATTCCTCGCGTCACTTGCTCTGCTGTGGACGAGGCCGAGAATCCAGATGCCCCTTTCCAACCCAGAAACCACATTTTGCTTCTCGATCGCGATCACACAAAACAAACTTATTTAAAGTAAAGAAGATTCCTTTACATAACAGAAGTAGCTTTTACACTTACAGCGTCACAAGGGTTACTGATTTTGTTTGTTTCCTCGTCAGAAAATGAACGAAGCACTACGCGGACCAATTAAAAGAAAGAGCACCAGGTAAAAGTCAAAACAGTTGAAGTAAATGGTGGAAACCAATTTGTCAAGAGAGTTTTGCTTGATTAAATCCGAATTTAATTTGGATACTAAAATTAAAAAAAAAATTAAAAGATTAAAAACGAAATTAAATTGTTAGTATTTATTTTTTTGAACTAAACTATTAATAATATGAGTGAATAAAATTAAATTTCACCTCCAACCTAAATTTTTTTGGTTATGTCCCTGTATATGTATGTCATCGCTCTTTCTTTCTTTATATAGGTGCCGCTGTTGATATCTTATGACTATGGAGAAATGAATACGAAGAAAGCAAGATGATTCTCTCAAGTACCAGAGAGAGAGAGAGAGAATAAATGGTAAAGCGTAGCATATCCAGCCTCAAAAGCAAAACCTCGTTGTCATAAATAAAGACGTAATTATCTGATATGATAAATAAAGACACAAAAGAATTCTCCATTAAAAGTTGTCACAAACAAATGGAAGAGGTAATTTACACACGTGATTAACAATTTAAAAACAAAATAGAATACAAAATACAGCACAGCAAATGAGATAGATCTTAATTAAGCCCTTGTCTTGAAAGGAATGGCCCTTATAACTATCTGGTGGTATACAGCAGCAAGTGCTGCTCCAATGAAAGGTCCAACCCAAAAGATCCACTGCAATGTAAAGCACAAACAATTATACCATTAGTTCATCAAGCCATTCTTTGATATAATAATTGAGAGCGAGACAAAATCAATTTCATGTGACGATCAGAAACATTAACATACGTGGTCGTCCCAGGCAAGGTCTCTGTTGAAGATGATAGCAGCACCCAAACTCCTAGCTGGGTTGATACCAGTTCCCGTGATGGGGATGGTGGCCAAGTGGACCAAGAACACCGCAAACCCAATGGGAAGAGGGGCCAAAATCTACAATTATATCATAAAAAACAGTATATTTACTATCACGAAATTTAGGGATCCACCTTCCTTAAAAAAAAAAAATCTAAGCTTTATATTTTATAACCATTGTTTGGAATATTGTAGTAGCAGATAAGTAAAAAGATGATACATACAGGGACATGAGAGTCTCTAGCATTTCTTTTAGCATCAGTTGCAGAGAAAACAGTGTAGACAAGTACGAAGGTGCCAACAATCTCAGCGCCAAGGCCATCGCCCTTGGTGTATCCATGACTCACAAAATTAGCTCCACCTTTGTACAATTCATAGCGAGCATTCCCCTCAAGGCCCTTTACAACACCAGCACCGCAGATAGCTCCAAGACACTGCATGATTATGTAGAAGAGGGCTCTTGTCAGAGACAACTTCCTTGCCAAAAACAGACCGAAGGTCACTGCCGGATTGATGTGTCCACCTATTGCAAGTTACACAACATACATTGTCACAGATCTGGGAACTTAAGATAAGATTTTCTTAAAAGAAAAAAGTTGGGCCTTCAAAAAATGAAACAATTAAAAAGCAACCAAAGCAGAAAATAGGGAAAAGGGTAAAAATTTACCTGATATTCCTGCTGTGCAGTAGACAAGGGCAAATATCATACCGCCAAAAGCCCATGCAATCCCTTGAATGCCAACAGAGGCACACTTGTTAGGGGACCTGTTGACACCCATCACAGTCAAGACGGTAATGTAGAGGAACAGGAAGGTGGCCATGAACTCTGCGATCCCAGCTCTGTAAAAGGACCATGACTTGAGCTCTCCTGGCTCGAACAGAGGAGCTGGTGGTGGTTCCTTGTAATCCTTGTCACTCTGAGCTGCTGTGCCCAAGGGCTGTCTTTCTGAGTATTTGTTTGCTCCAAGCTTTACATCTTCCTCCTTATTCTCCATGGCAACGGCTATTCGATACTCACCCCAAAAACGAAGCTCTTCTATCTAAACTCTCAACTTGCAAGCGGAGCTCAAAGCAAGGACGTGCTTGAGAAGGTTCTGGTATCGGAGTGATTTATAAGCCTGTCCTGCTATCTGCTGGATTTTTTTTTTTTTAAGAAAAAATAAATATTTTTTATGACCCTTTAATTCGATTTTTGTTTCCCGTATTTCTATTATCATTCCAGTAAAGAATCTCCAACTGTTATGGTTTAGAGGGGTTCGCTAGAAATAAATAAAGGGTTTTCTATTATTATGGTCCCATTCAATATTATATACAAAAATAAAAATGATTTTCGTTTAAAATTATTTATAAAATTAACTTTTTTAATTTATTCTTAAATAGATGAAAACATCAAAAATTAAAGTTAAAACGTCAAAAATGAAGATCAAAACCAAAACACAATGAACTTTTGGCATTTGACTTGTTTATTTGAATTAATAAATTAAAAATTAATGTTTATTTGAAGATAAATTAAAATATTATTTCATTAAAAATTTTAATTTCATAAATAATTTTAAACCAACTTATTTTTGTATATAACGATTGAATAGAAACCATTTTAGTCAAAAACTCTAAATAAAGTTTTAGTGTTTTAAATAATGGGTTTGAATTAAAAATAAAATAAAATTGGGGTTTAATGAATGATACATTCTGGAAATTGCTCAGAGGATAGGATGTTCTGGTTGGTATCTTTACGTTGTTCTTATCCGCCACAGATTACAGTGCCCTCTTTCTCTATTTTCTTGTCTGTATTGGATTTATTTGAAACTTTATGCCGTTTGAGTAGTTGTCCTGTCTATGCCATCTCATTGGATTCTTTCAAAACATAGAAGGAAGAATAGTTGGTGCAGTCACGTGAAGTCACCAATTCTGTTAAGGTATGTTTGTCTAAACAAGGGCATTTTAGTTCCCAAGAAAGGAAGCATGCACTTCAAAATCAAATCAGCTAAACTAGGCTTACATGTTTTTCAAATTCTCTTTCACAATACTAAACTAATAGTATTTACCCTCTTCCTATATTTTATTCCATGTTCCAAGTCTTTTTTTATTATGTGAACCTTCCTAGTATTAGTAACTTAGGCAATTTTTATATTTATGAAACATATTATCTCATTCTGACAACGTTGAACTTAATATTCATCGTCATTAAGGTCAGCTTCAACTTTTCCTGAGCAACGGGATTATTTTTTTAACGGTAGGAAAATCAGAGCCAGAGGAAAGAAAAATAGAAACAAATCGTAAGGCTAAGAAGAATCGGCCGTTGGTGGCCGTTGTGAAAGTGACAGCCTAAAGCGAGCACATGGGCAGCTTCGCAGCAACTCCAAAAGGCAACCATGGTGGATGACAGACAGACAGAGAGAAGAATAAGAAAAAACAAATTGATTTTGAAACAGATTAAATCAAATGCATTCTTTCTCGAGTTTGGTATCGTTGCTTTGGGTGTCTAGTCTATCTTTTATGTCTCTCCCAATCTTCTTTAGCATTTTGCCTTTCTGTCTAAACTAGCCAGCTCGCACTCGTAAATTCACGTGCTTCAGGGGTCCACTTGTTCATTTGCCAGCCACGTCCATCTTTTTTCTTTTTTATTTTTAGGCTCTACCATTACCATCTACCACTTTCTACTTTGCCTAAAATTTTTTTTGAGTAAATACACTTCAAATTTTTATTAATTTAATTTTTTATATTTAAAATTTTAATTAATTTAATTTTTATATTTAATTATTTATCTTTTGAAAATATTAATAAATTTTAAAAAATTAATAAAAAATTTAAAAATTAAATTAATAAATTTTAAATATAAAAAAATTAATTAAAATTTTAAATATAAAATAAAATAAATATTTACTCAAGCATTTTAAACAATGGAATAGAGGGAGACTCTTTTATATTTATTAGAGCGTTGATAAAAATGCAGTGTAGATCTGAGGAATCATTCAAAATTCAAGTCTTCACTATGTTGGAGTCTGATATGAGGACAGATACTCTGTGGTTCTCCTCTGCTCCACAAGGTCCTCAGATCTCCTCGCTTCCTCCCCAATGTCAGAAAGGTCCCTGCATCAACGTGGGAAGCCATTAGCATCAAACCCTACGTGAACTCATATTTATGTTATCCACAAAAAACCTACCAAGGGTAAATGGAACAATGTAAAGCAGTGCTGGTTGACCATGTCCATCCATCAAGTTTAGTGCCACATACGTAATCAGAAGACCTGCAAGAATCAGTGAAGAGAAAAATCTTATCTATGTACTTAATCTTTCTTTTCTCGGATTTCACCACTGTTCGGAGAAACAAAAAAAAGTTGGCAATGTCCATAACAGAGGAGGTGATTGCAGAGCTAGTTCTAACCAAAGCCATACGCAAACATTGCCCACAAGAAGTATCCAGCTCGAAGAGTCTTGTAGGCCAGCCAATCGTACCTGAAAAATTGGCTCAAATCATTGATCAGCAACACTTTTTTTCTTCAACTTAACTTACCAGAATTAAAACAATCCATTTACTTGAGGGACTGAAAATACAATTCTGAGTAGTCAAATTTCCTTTACTCTCCTGCCCTTTTCAGGTCAATTCATTCTGAAAGTGAGCTGATGCCGAGGCAATTTCCAAATCATAATATTTGGGCAGTGTAGTCTATCAAAATAAACCAATTTTAAAAGAAGAATGGGTAGTAAATAGTCTATTGTGCTTCTTGTGAAAACATCTTATGTGACATATAATAAATGACTATTATATAAATTTGGTGCAGAATACTTAAAACTAGCGAGAGTAGAACGAGCCATACCTGAGTGCGAATGCTACCAGCAGTCCCGGTAAGAGGATGTCTCCAAATCCTATGATGCTATAGCCACCCCATGGATCAAATATGCGTGGGAACTTTAGGAGCAGGGAATACCGTCTTCCCTACTTTTACCTCCTCGGGCTACCTATGGAAAATAACGTAAGCCATTAAAATTATTTATTTACTCATGGTGTTTGTAGTACAACTTATGGAAAGAACTAAGTTGAGAAAACTAACCGCAATCATCACACTCTCACTGAACAACTTTTTTGAGACAAACACCCAAAAGAGGTCGTACATAAAGGCACAACTGAGAAGAACTGCACCAACCTAAATCACGAAACACTCAGTTGTATTAGATGAATGTTTTATTTCCATAACTGAACATTTAGATACGAAAAGGTTGAAATAATACAAGAAAGGAACATTTTCAGTAAACCTGGAGAACATTACGGAAAAGTAAATCTGCTAAAGACTTCTGATTATAATTGAAGAATAATACTAAGAAATTATCATTCCTGGTCGCTAATAATAGTCCGAGCCGAATTCACCTTGAGATTAGGTATATGCACAATCTGGAGAACTGTGATTATCATTGCAATTCCCTGTTAACCAATGAAGAGAAATGTTATTAAAAGAATGCTGTCTGACAATACATGCATAATAACTTCTGAACTTCCCCTTTTTTTTTTTGTCTCTAAAGCACAAAGCTTCTCCAGAACTCAGTATCAATACTAGGAAGAAACTTCATATTGTACATCTAGTGCTGGCATAAATTATAAGCCATATTATAGTTGTGGCAAAGATGCAAATGAAATAGTTATAGCGTCAAACAGGAAGAAGCTTTAAGATAAAAGACAGTCATAGCCAGAAGCACACTATTGACTTTTAGTCAAATTTTCTTAGAGCACGTAATGGAGACAAGGGGATAGTAAATAATAAGGACACTCGATCGTTTATATCATGCGTCAAATATTTTGATGAAAGAAATAACCAAGAACAAACAGGAAAAGGTCCTCAAAAGTACATCTTGACCCATCCAGGCAGCAGAAATATTGCGATAAACTGCCCAGAGAACAGAAAATGTTATGCAGAATGGAGAAACCGCCAAAGTCAGGTACGAGATAGCTCCAAATAAAGGTACTTCAATGTATGGCTCCCGAGCACGTTTGAACCACCTGCAAGGGAAAACCCATCAAAATGGAGGAATATATTGATAGAACTTTGATTAAAGAGCATGAAAACACAAAAAATGGCTTTAGAAACATCATCCTCAATCTTTCAGATTTAAATTAAGGCTCTCTCAAATGTTTAAAAGAACATCGAAACACATACTAAAGGTGAAATATTGCACCTTGACAAAAAAGCAACTAAGCCTGTTCGTAACCCCTGCCGATACAACAAAACAAGAATGTACAAGGTTAGAGTTAATTTAATGAAGGACGATGAAAAGTCAGAAGCAACAAGGATTGAATATATGATGACGGCGAAGACCTAACATTTTTCACAAAGTGCACTCATGCATCATATATCCGCATGGTATAGCATGCAAACATAAATTTTCTTTGCAGATGGATGCATGTAATTAGAATTTTAGACTTGTCTTGGAAGCAAGGACTTCACATACCTCTGCCCCACCAATACAGAAGAGAACAACCAAAACCTCAACGAGCCAGGAGGACATAAAATGGTAAAGCATAAACAACAAACATGAAGCAAGTACAACAAAAAGGACCGCAGCTTTCGTATTTACGTATATGACACCACTAGCGCCAGAATCTTTAGTGCCTGGGATTTCATCAGCAGAATCCTATAAAAATAAAATTTGGCACCAAGTAGTAAAATCAGCAATCAAGTTAAGAGCAGAAAGAGAGGGATTCTGCTTGAGAAAAGGTTATATTTATATAGCTAACAGCTGGAAAAACTGACTTTTAATAGTTTATCTTGTTCGACAGCTGCTTTTCTTGCACTCCATGCAGACCAATAAGAAGCACACAATATGGTACCAACTGCCATCAACCATAGAAATACTTCTGCTATGTTAACTATGGGTCGACGAGGAGAGTATAGCTGCACAGAAACTGCAGAAAGGAAAAAGTTCTTTGAAGGTTAGGCTAACCCTTGTTTTATCAACTTATTATCAGGAACTCACCGCCCCAATCCCCCTGGCAGGGCAAAACAGGGAAAAGATATAAGTTGCAACAGAAGAAAATAATCAGCCAAGAGAAATGCTAAAGATGGTACAATCATCATCAGCATGAACAATGAATTGAATCAATGGTAAAATAACAACGAACAGGACATAAGCATACAATTATGAAAATTGAAAGTAACCTCACATGATGAAGTACTCATCAGCATGTTTTCCAATCTTCTACCTGCATCTCGCGGGAGTATGACAGCAGGTATGTGTATGTTTACATCAGTTTCATCAGGTTTACAAACCATCTTATAAAGTTCTGCAAAAACATAGACAGATTTGGTATGAAAATGATTGGAGACAGTATTCCACCTTTAGCATTTCAAGCTACCTTAAAAATTGTATATTTAAACAGTTTTATGAAATTATTCAACTAAATATTAGCATGAAACAGTATAATTCAAGCCCTCATACATGCTTGAGACAACAGTCTACTTAAAAGTTATCACCCATTCAACATGCCCATGTATGCCTATTCCAGTGAGCACCATAAGACAACCTGCGGACTTTCCCCTCCACCCATCCAATAAAAGGGAAGGAAAAATTTTACCTTTTTCAGTATTGATAATGAGGATAGCTGAAGCATTAGCAGCTTGTGAAATGTTTGCCTTGTTTGTGAATGTGCAGTTTCCTCGATCCACCATTATGACATCTCCAGCAAGCTAACAGAACCCAGATTATATACATTTAAATTACTAACATTTAGCTTTCAGTGTTTATAACATTCATGGCCAGGCACAAATGGCCATATTATATATGAAGAAAGAACCTTATTCTTTGGCGCGTGGCAACAATCTCGGGGATCTGCAAGAATAAGCCGTGTTTGACGTGCATTTTTTCTCTTTTGACACAATGGTTCTGCCAAATCTCGCACCTACACCAACAAATTCAGCATCCTCTATGCCATCGACCCAAGTTTGCACTTTTACCTGATAAAAGCAAAGGTAAACGAGTTTTGTCATAATTACCATTTGAACTTAAAACTTAATCAGTAACGAATTTATGATCTCAAATGTTCAATTGGAACAGTATGATTACAATAAAGAGACTATAATTGGGTGCCGAAAGCAGAAAAATTGAACCCGTGAAATGGGAAATTCTAACACAAGCAACAAGCTAGACCAAAAGTATGGGTAAATAAAAAGTGGGAAGCGAGAGGAAAGACATAGAAATTCCAGTTTATCACTATTGCTCTTAAACAATAGCTGATACACTAGATGAACTCAATAGGAAATACGTTAGTTCCATTTGCATCTCACTGAGCACAATTTGAAAAGCAGAAAGAGGATGGCAACTTATTCATGCTGCAAAAGATTTGCTTCCACAAACTTAGTGCATATTTTGATGCTCCATTTTCTACTTCTCGGAAAAGCACTAGCTACTAAATCATAATCATTTCCATAAATTATCATATATTAATATTAATAATTGATAATAAATATGAAATGAAATCAGCATAGTTGTTAAGCATTGGTAAACAAGAAACACATGGAACCGGGCTTCTTGGGAGTTGAATCATCGTCGTGAACTGTGTCCCCAGCTATAACTGAACGAGTATCATGAAGCAGTATGATTGCAGAGGATACTAAAAGAATCCAGCAAATCTTGTTCAAATCCATGTATCTTCCCTCCTCCGCAATATTTACAAATCCATTGCCATATAGTTGCCAAGTACGCCATATAGCGTCGCACTGGCACTATCGTTTTGGAGCAAGAAAACTAATGTATCAGCATAGTGATAACCGACGATATAACATCATCACAGTCTGAAAGAAGCATACTTCTATTATTTTTCTAATTATTTTTCCTTGGCACCGATAGATCCATTTGGTTAGATCGAAGTAACAGTGCGGTTGAAAAATTATTAAAAAAAAAAACAGAAAAGACAAAAGTAATGGAAAATGGGCAAAGCCAAGTAGTAAGGCTAGCTCCCCCTGTGCGAATGCGGTGACATGAGAGCACGGCGCCCATAAAATGCAGTTGCTAACTATTTCAAAAATAAAATAAAACAGTTATTTATCAATTTGATTTCAGGACTGACAGAGGGCTAATTTGACACTGTCAAAATTGTCTTAGACGCTGGGTTTGGATATTCTCTTCGAATTTGTGTTTTGTGAACCATTATGTTTTCCTGGCTGAGAGTCCCTGTCAAGCTGTTTCGATGAAAGTTTAGTAGGATATTCAGTTCAGAGTTTGAGTTTCGCTGCAAGCTTTCCCGGTATAGCAACATGTCATCTTCAAGTATGTTTTCAAGCTGCATCTAAATGCCCTTCCGAATCCGTCTATTGCTGCAGTGCCTCCTGTTCTTGGCCTTGAGTTTTGCCATCTGCCTCTAAGTTTTTCCCTGTGGAGAAACATTTTTCCAATCTTTTGTTTGTTTTGCTAATACAGGAATCAGAGTGTTTTCCCTTATGAGTTGGTCTTTCCAGATATTTGCAAAAAGAGCAAATGATTTTCCCCCAAACCCCCGCATGCTTTGCGTTCCACGTTAGGAAAGAAAGTAGCCTTATAGGTGATTACGTGTATGTAATGACTTAATAGTAAGAAATCTTAAAGTTCATAATAAAAAATTGAAGAAGGTTAAGCCTTTTATCAGACTAAACAATATTATCCTATACAATTTTGTCAAGTTAAAAATAGTAATTCTGAATTGAAAATGCTGAGAAAGTTCATAATACAAAATTTCTTACATAGATTAAGGATACAAAATTACATGATTACATTTGTATAAACAAAACTAAATTATTAGACAAGGCTGTGCTGCTCAAGTTTGAAATTTGACTGGACTCTGTAGGCCACGGCCACTCAAACCGAAGGACCTCGTTCATCCGTTTGCTTCTCTTGCCGATTGTTCGTTGTAACGAAAGAGCCCACTCCAATAAAAAACCAAGGCCTTTTCCCTTCTCAACTTTCTCAATTTGCACTCAGAATACAAGAGAAGTCATGCAGTACCCATAATTCATTGCAGCAACCTCTCTTTTTATCAATGGCTCTCCGGTAACCTGCAGCAACAAATGCCAGAGAAACAAGATGAAATTATACCCATACACATGACAGTATCTTTTTGTTCCCCTCCATTTGAGTATGCTACAGACGACAATTCTTATTGCTATTCTTTATGTTTTTCTGGGGAAAAAAGAAAAAATAAATGAGAGGAAAATATCGACATTACCGCCATGGAAATTCACTTGTATCTATTCCTGCTTGGTGAAGCTCATCAACATACTGCAATGCCTCTCGGCACTCTTCTCGATCATCAAAGAACTCCTGCTTTTCACCTTCTATTTGATATGTTTCGTGGCCTTTGCCAGCAACAACCTGTAACATGCGTACAAGGAATGCCCCTTATTTCATAAGTAATAACCATAATGTAATTACTAATTGCAGTTTATATTGTTGCTTCTTTATCTCAACTTCTATCTATTAACAAAGAAATTGTCCGGCAGAATGAGAAGGTATTGGACTGCACCTACAACATTTTTCACACTTCATTTCTGTAAACTGTCACTCTTAAAACATGGATAAGGACACGATCGTAGTATGTTGAAAACCAACATTTTTCCCAACTCCAAAGAACACAATCGTAAAGCAAAATGAGTTAGGAGATCCTGTACAAGCATCAAGAGAATTCCCCTTCATCCAGTTGTTTACACATATCACTATGTGTCATCTTAAAGCCCCTTTCAGATTTTCCAGAAAAAAACAGAATCCTATTTTGATTTCTTAGCATCAGATTGCTTTTAATTAGTTGGCTTCTGTCCATCCTCCAAGGTTACTGCATTTGTAAATTAAAGAGTTCAATAAGGAATACAGTTTCGAGAACTTACAACCACATCACCTTCCTCTCCCATTGCAACTGCAGCTCGTACAGCTACCCGTCGAATGTCATGTAGGAAAAGCCTATGGCCATTCTGAAGAGGTGGATAGTAATCGTTCTCTCCATATTTCAGGTAGTCTTGCATTGTCCATCCGACTCCAGCTAACATATCATCCAAAATATCCACTGGATAAACATAAATATTCATACGTCAAAGTTGGGCCTCTAAGCAGTTCAGTCTGCTTGTTAATATTTATTGGTATTATGGTATGAACATGCACAATCATTTTTAGAGACAAAGGCAAGGTTGGAGAGAGAATCCTAGCAGCCAAAAAGAGACGCACACAAATGAAAATCAGAGAAGAAAACAAAATTGTTTGTAATGTTTTCACCAAAAATGTTTTAGTTTCATGCTGTATTCATACCCAAACACCAGCGTCAAGAGCAAACAAGAAATTGAAATTAAGTCAACCCTCTAGTGCTAGTAATGTCATACATCACCTATAAGACTGTATCATCCTCAAAATACATACATGGATCTTCATTCTTCGAATTGTCAGATGTCAGAATGGTCACGTCACTTTTATCTGTCGCTATCTTGGTCATCAGGGGTCTTTTCCCTCTTTCGTCCTCACCACAACAGCCGAAAACTTCAAAAGGAAAAAAGAAATCTCTGTATGTAAGTCAAGGAAAGATGTTTTCGGTCAAAATAGTCTGTGTAAACTGCAGGCATATATAAACATGCCGGAGTTTCCATAAAGGATGCTTTCTTTGGATTGCATTTCTTTAAAAAAAAAAAGAAAAAGAAAAGAAAGGAACCTTCCATAACGTACCAGTTATAATCCTCCGAGGTCCAAGCTCTCTTACAGAATCAAGTAATCTAGACAAGCCATCAGGAGTACGAGCATAGTCCACAATCACCCCATACGCTTGTTCCTCGTCAATTAATTCACACCTTCCAGGAACTGCGTCAACCTCTTCAATCCCTCTGACTATGTCCTCTAAAGGCGCCCCAACAGCAATGCCAACTGCTACGGCAGCAAGAATGTTGTAAATATTATGTCTTCCAAGTAAACCGGATGAAATTTCTAGTATGCCATCGGGTGTATTAACCAACACCTGAGTCTCAAACAGGGAGAGCTCAAACTTGATGGGATGAACATCTGCATTCTTATTCTCCATTGCAAAGGTTACAGTAGGAACTTTCGGGTTCCCCTGTGACATAAAGAAAGGTGCATTTGAATCATCAATATTAACAACTTTCCTGTGCCTTTCAGGGTCCACCATTCTTGAGAAAAGTTTAGCCTCTGCATCTCTGTATGCCTCCTCAGACCCATGGAAATCCTTATGGTCCCTCGTCAAATTCGTAAAAACTGCAATATCACAATCAACCTCATCGCACCTTCCTAGAGCGAGTCCATGAGAAGAAGTTTCCATGACTACTGCTTCAGTTCCGTTGTGAAGCATCTTCGCCATCAAATTTTGAACTAAAACAGCATCCGGGTTTGTGTTTGGTGACTCCAATCTATTATCCCCATGAACATAATAAGCAACAGAGCTCAACATTCCAGTTCGTAGTCCCATTGCTTCATACATGCTTTTTATCAAATAGGCAGTGGACGTTTTCCCATTTGTCCCAGTTATCCCAATAACAGCCATATTTTTTGAAGGATACTTGTAAAAGGATGACGCAAGGGCAGCAAGAACAGCATTAGTGTCTTCCACAATAACCAAGGCCTTACAACCCAATGTCTGTTCAATATCTATCTCTTTACTCGCCACTACTGCAACTGCCCCTCTCTTGTCAGCCTCAGTCAAGTACAAATGCCCATCAGTTTTTGGGCCGAGGCAGCATACAAACAAATCACCAGAGTTAACTAGCCTCGAATCATGCTGAATTCCGGTAATCTCAACCTCCAAATTACCGTACACTGACACAGGTACAACCTTACTCTCATCCAAAAGCTCAGCCAAAGTCATTTTGAATTTGGGCTCCGTAATTCTAGCCTTAATTTTTCCATAGCTATCGAAATCCAAATCAAATGAAGAATTTAAAGAAGAAGCGCCAACTTTATTGCTATTCTCCAATTCACTGGCTGCAGAGCCCTCTTCTTCTCCATCAGAATCTTGGGAAGTCATTCTGAGTCCCTGAAGTTCGTTTATTTCCTCCAAATCAATGACCTCCTCGGGTTGCAACTCATCAATTCCCTCAAAAACCGGCTGCTGCTGCTGCTCTTTCCTGGGATTGGGCTTCAGAAGTCCCTGCTTCACAAACTCCTTACGCTTCAAGGCTATGGCTTTATCAATTTCACCGAACAAATCGTCCCCGGAATTTTCAGAATCCAGAGAATCAAGGTTTTCGGGAGCATCTTCGACATCTGCAAGAGCAGCAAGGTATGTGGACTGGTTCTTTTTGAAATCTTCTTCTTGGAGCTGTCGAGCACGGGCGGCTTGACGATGTATTTGCTGGAATTTGGAAACACCATGAGCAGAATCCTCAAGGGCCTCTGGTGGGTCATCGTCTGCTGAGTTGGGATAGAACTTACCATCCGGGCCAATAGCAGCAGGAGCTCCAAGAGTTCGAAAATGGAATGGTGTAGAGAGAGAATGGAGCAAGGGTCTGAAAGAAACGTGATGAGAATGAGAATGAGAATTTACACTCACAGTGATGAAGCTGGATTTAGGATAAAGAAAATTAGAAAGAGAGAGTAATGTCAAAGCCATCAAAGACTGAGTTTGCTGCTCAGTGGAGTGAGCTGTGAGCAAGAGACCGGGAAAGACAAGGGTTTTACTTTGAAGGGTTTCGGTTTAGCTCGATTGTTTATAGTACAAGATAGGACTCGGTCGTCCCACGGGGACGTTGTCGTCGCCAAATTTCATATTTTAAGGGGAATTGTCTCCTTCCCTTATCCATCCCATTGCAAAAAAAAAATAAAAAAAAATAAATAATCTCTACTGTTATTTTTATTTTTTTGTCTTCTAATAACAAACATTTCAAAAATTATATTTTTTTCCAGTACTTCTTCTGGATTCAATTTTTTTTTCATGTAATTAAATGAGGGAATTGTGCTCAATTACAATTAAAGGGTTACAATTAAAAGATAGTATAATCGTATAATTAAGGGAATAAATTATAATGACCCTAAAAAATGGCTCTATTCGATATTATTTCCTTTAGTCACGCAATATTGCTCAAAACAAATAAAAGATTACACATAAGTCAAATAAATTAATTTCCGCAAATTGTGGAAAATACTTAATTCTTGATTTAATTTTCTAAGTTATATAAGCTTTTTGTTTTCTTAAAAAAATAGTCCCACCTCATTCCCCTTTTATAAATTTAACTCAACACTCAAAAAGTAAGCCTTACAGGTTTTCAGAGGAAGAAGCCATAAAAGTAAAGCTGCGTTCTTACTGAATCATTTTTTTTTTCTTTTTCTCTTTGAGTTGTTTTAGTAGCGCTTGGTATACACAGAGTTATGTCACTGTCTTCTTCTTTTTTTAATTTTCTTTTGGGTGTTGATCCTAAAGTTTAGAACTCCAACGTTGCTTAGATTGAATATGTTAGATGTTTGTTTGTTTTTTTTTTTCATTTCAATTTGTTTTATCTGTTCAAAAAATATGCAATTTCCTGCATTAGGAAAATAAACTAAGCAAGCTTGTTTTTGTTTTAAACAATAAATTAAAACCAACGAGTATTAATTTGATTATTTGATTTTAATCTATCCGGCCATTTTTGTTTTCTTTGGTGGGTTTCTGATGATAAATTCGAATAACCGGTTGATGTTTTTCTTTTTACATATTCGTTACTTTCAATCTTCCAAACATTTAGCAGAACACTTTTTAGTGTTTGTTTCAAGGAACTTGGAGGGAAATTGAGGGATCTTGCAGCAAGATTACATAATGTTTTGTTCAAGCATTAGAATGGGATGGCAGAAAAAGTTTTAGTTAAAAATTCTTTTCTCTCCTTCTTCGCTTCCTTTCCTCCCGTCCTTCTTATTCTTTTACCTCAAAAGTGATGGATTTTATGAAAGAGCTATATTGTCACTTATATTTGGTTTCTTTTTTTTTTTTTCAAAAGGTTACAATAATAAAATTATCTTCTTCTTTTTTTTTTCTATCTTATTTTCTTTTTTATCCTTTTAAAAATCAAATAAAAAAAACTCTTTTTTCTTTATTAAAATATATTCTCGCACTTTTCTATTTTATTTTTTAACATGTTGTATAGTTCGAGGGATTTAGAAAGCAGGAACTTTTTACATTTCCGTTCAAAATGTTTAGAAGGGGATGAAGGGAATTGTAAAAATTGGCATATTTTCCTTACCTCTAATTTAATTATAAGATTATTTGAATAATTTCATTTCATAACACCATTTTTCTATTAAAATCTCTTCCCTCCCTCAAGCCAAACACACCTGATGGGTGGCCAAAAAAAAAAAAATTGATGCCTGATTTGAACATTAGATTACTGTTTATGAGATAAATTTGATAATTATGCCTAATTACTTTATGATAATGACTACTTGTTATGCAATTAGAAAATGGGTCGAGCAAGATTGCCAGTGAAGTTCATCGAAAAGGAGAAATGCCGTAGGGCGACTTTCAACAAGAGAACGAAGGGATTAAAGAAGAAATGTTATGAACTTTCGACTCTTTGCGGTGTTGATGCTGCCATGATAGCGTATGGCCAAGAATCTGAGAATGCTGAACCAGAGATTTGGCCTGAAGACCCGAGAGAGCTGAGGCGTATTGTCGAAAGATACCAGGCTAAGATTGCTGAGCAGCGGCCCAAGATCTATGACGTGACTGCCTTCTTCAAAGATAGGAAGAATAAGGTTGAAGCTGAGATTGCCAAAGTGCAGAAAAGGATCCGTGAGGCCATGTATCCAACTTGGCATGACAGTTTTAACAATCTAGCAGAGGAATCATACAGATTGTTTATTGAC
Source organism: Bauhinia variegata (assembly GCA_022379115.2). Lineage (NCBI taxonomy): Eukaryota > Viridiplantae > Streptophyta > Magnoliopsida > Fabales > Fabaceae > Bauhinia > Bauhinia variegata. Next base: position 755,398 of record CM039433.1, read on the forward strand.
GCCTTGGATGCCAAGCTCGAAGCTTGTAAGCAAAGGATCACCCACTTGAAGCGAATTCGCCACAACCTAAAGGAAAATACACCAGCTGAATCAGTCGCAAATGGAAGCCACCGCCATTTCATGCTCAACATCCCCCAAAGCCAGCCTGCCCTTGCCCTTGCTGATAACAATTATCAGCTGCCATATTATCCACCACCTCAATTTGATGAGAGTTCTTCATCTGTTATGTTTCATCTCGATCCAAATCTGCTGCCAAAAAATAATGAAATGGAGAATCATTGGAGTGGATTCCCAACTAGTTATCATAATGGAATGCAACTTCAAAATTTTAACAATTATCATCCTGCTGCTGCCGAACCTGCTCTTCAGAAGAATATTCCTTCTCCGAATATCCAGTACGAAGCAGCTAATTTTCCGGCTAGGGCATCTCCATTGCAAGGACTTCAACCAAATAGCTTCTATTGTATGCTTCAAGACGAGACACTCAACTATACCAATTTAAACAAGTGGGCATGAAATTTAAAGCTGCTAGTTTTCAGCCTCCAATGCAGGGACTTTCATCAAGTACTTTTGCTTTACTGCTAGTTAAATGCTTAAATTTTTTTCCTTTTCTGAATGTTAATTGCTTTTAACCAACGGATCTCAAGTTATGTTTGGCTTTTTACTGTCCTCGAGTTGTTTTTTCTGATGTTCACGATCATTTATATTCAAAGAAAGAAAATGCCCATGGCTCTCTGAATTTATTTAAGTGATGGAAAATGTATGTACATTACACATGATAGAGTCTAGACGGGGCTTATTCTGTAGAATGTCCGGTGAAGATGATGAGCCCACCATCCCAAACAATTCAAATCCAACCATAACAATTGACATTTATGACACGAAAGATCAAATGAGGCAAAATGTCAAGCATTGAATTAGACGCGACATGCATATATAAGCAAGGAATCAGAATGATCCGCGTGGAGACTTTGCTAACGTGAATTTCATTTGACAAAATTGTCCGTGTTTCTGATAAAAATCAACGTGTATTGTTGAGCAACCACCAAATTAGGTGTTGTGCGCCCAAGACTAATACCCGTGCATGTGCTTAGAGGATGTCTAGGATTAAAGCGTTTGCAGGAAGTTGTGTAGTAACAAGAACCACATTTTAGTATGGATCGGTGTGACAGTCCGAAAAGGACCCGCAATGAGAATGATCCATATATTTTGCACATACATATTACAAAAATGTATGTTAAACGATTCAGTATCACGAACGACGCCGTTTGCTACTTTGTCAGAGTTGAAAGTTCAAACATCACAGCTGGATTTAACGAAGAGTGGGTCAGAGCGGGAGACAGTTGAAAACGAGATAAAGAACGGTGTGATTGGGATTGATTTGCACAGAGAGAGAAAAGATCCATCTTCCCTTGGGTTGAAAGCTTTCCCGAGCAACCTTTATTTTACAATTTACCAGTCATTTTCGTATTAAATGTACAGTTCCTAATACCATACTTCCTCTACAAATTTTCCTGTTCAGCTTCGTCCGCTTTATTTTCCATCTTTCTCTACTTCTCAGTTCTGCTTTCAGCCTCTTTGACTCTCAGCATTGCTTTAAGCATCTAAGCTAGACAACCTATGTCAGTCTCTGCAGAACTCCAATTTCTGTTTCTTTCTACTCTGTTGTTCTCTTCTGATCTCAAATTATAGGCTGATCCAGGTACCTCCTTCTCTTTCCCTCTTCCTTAAACAAGACTTTTTCATCCAACGCATCCCGGAAGATAATGGAAACATTTTTAAACGCTTACGTGGCAGCTTAGGACATTTAAATTAATTAGGTTCAGTATTACGATTTACGAGCTGGTCTGAGTGTGACCCCAGCTCGTGGGATCACTCCCTGTTCAGTTACACTGGGAATGGAGAAAGTAACTTTAGCTCCGTACATGTTTCCAATTTTCAGAGGGGAGATTTTTTTTTTTTGGCGATTCCTTTTAAAAAAGTGTAAAAAAAAATTGGCCGCAAAAAACGTCAATTGGTTATCTCAATAAGAGCAATTATTCAATATTTCTTTTTGTCTTATCTTTTAGAGTGATTTTGTCAGCTATTGGTGTGTTACTATTAACCTGATTTTCAATTTCTAGCCAAAAAGCATAAAGAAAAAATTACTTTGGTTTTTAATTGGCAAGATTCAACATATATTACTTTTGCATTGTTGTGTGGATGGCGTTACTTTCTCTGTCTTCTAGGCCAGCATTATATTCCTTTCCCAAGTTGTTGTGCTACAGGAGAAGCATTTTATTGCTATTGGCCAACAAAGCTATTTTTCACTCGCAGAGCTCAACCTTTCTTATCTTTTAGACTGTGTCTGCACCGACGGGTCTAATAGTTGTTTGATTGCCACATTGCTTTAGTTAAAATTGGCCAGAGATTACTGGTAGTATAACTTGCTGGAATCTAGTTTTCATGGCAAGAAGATCTCCAAAAGAGCTCGCGCCATGCCAAAAATACGAGACGGGATGCACTTGGCGATCATATAAAATCTTCAATTTTCGTGAAGGTCGTGCCAGAACAAGATTGGTTTCCAATAGGAAGCATTTGGATACGCCTACCACTGGTAAGACTTTGATTATATTTGCTCAAAAGGACTTGTAAATAGATATTCTTTTCATCGGAGTTGGAAACTTAAAATTTACGACTTGCAGGAAAAGGAGATTCAAGGAGGAGACCAAATGTGCTTACCATAGATGACAAGTACCCAAACATTAATGTACGTTCCTCAAGCATACTTAAAAAGATCTGTCTAATTACAAAGCTTTTTTGCTTCTAATTTTTAAGAGCTTGATTCGTGAAATCTTAGCATGCATGGTGTTTTCTCCCCTTTTTAGTCACGTAGAATAGATAGAAGTGATTGACATCTTAGATGTTCATGACGGTGTTTACAGGTAAACTTCTCTGTATTATTTCCATGTTTGTTCTCAAGTGTTAACGTTCATGTAAGTTTGTTCAAATCGAGAGTTATCTCTCTGAAGTCAGAAGACAGCATCTTCTATCATAAAGCTACTCTCCTTCATGGCTTTATTTATTCATTAAGTATACTCTAGGCTAGGCAGGCTGTGTATTTCATTCATTGATGGAGAATTCTTGCCTTACAATTTTGATTACAGGTAAGCATCTTTAGTTGTGAAAATATCAGTTGCGTCAAGAATGATCAGCTTTCAGACTGGAGAAATAGAGCAACCGAAATGATCGTTGATCAGAATTTTATCAATGGGAAATCCTTAGGAAAAGATGGGGAAGACTCTCAGTCTAATCAATTAGTTGATGCTTTACAAATCCTATACTCTAACAAGGAACTTTTCCTAAAACTTCTGCAAGACCCGAACTCTTTGTTAGTCAAACAGGTCCATGACTTTCGGGATTCTCAAGTGAAAAAACAATGTCAGGTGCGGCAAAAAAAGGTGACCAGATCTGCCGAAAAATCCATATTGAATCAACCTCAGACGAGCAATGAAATACAATGTGGAAAGCCCTTGAAGTCCTTGCACAGAATTCAGTCCCTGTCTTCAGACAAAATAGTAGTTTTGAAGCCTGGTCCAGTTAAAGCACAAAATTTTGCGGACACTGGCTGTTACTGTCCTTCTCTGCATTCTCATAACAGTTCCAATTATAATGGGCAAACTGTTAAGTCTTCACATTTTCTCTTTTCTCGTTTAAAGAGAAAGTTGAGGCATGCTATCGCAGGAAGGAAAAAAGAGCAGCAGCAGAGAGCAATTGAGAGCGTTTCGCACAAGTTTCGCTGTCATTGCCAGGGCTTGGAAGATGATAATCAAGTAATAAGACTGGAGAGGGCAGAACGAAATTCATTAGGTACTGTCCATTCTGACATTGAAAGAGAAGGGAAGTCATCACTTGATTTAAAGAAGCGAGACAAGATGATCAAGGCAAAAGATTTTGAATTAAGTGTAGACAGACAAGAAGTTGCTGAAAGTGGTGGTAGGAACACAAATGTTACGTTAATGAACCCTTCTGAGCTAAATAAACCGAACTTTCTTGCTGAAGCTAGGAGAAACCTGTCCGAAATGTTAAATAACAGAATTAAGGAATGCAAACAGTGGACAAATACTCAAGGGAGAGCATTGCCTTTCCCTGAATCCGGCTTCTTTCCTGGAAGCTTAGGGACGCACTGGGAAAACGATTATATTACTGAACAGATGAGATACTCCCCTTACAACAATTGTCAGGTGGTCTTCGGAAGTACGCTGGGGCTTCAGAAGGAGGGAGAAAATAATTGGTTTTCTATGGGCCAGAACATTGAAGACCCACTGGGTGCTAATGATAAGGCACCTAGTAATCAGTTGCAAAGTCTTGGTACAAATATCGGTCCTCCTCGTGAAAACCTGCATGCAGATTATTGGATTCCTGGAGGTATGCTGTAATTAGTTTCTCAACCTTCTTTTATGTGCGACAAATGTTTGTTTCATCTGTATGAATTATTAAATAATCAATTCTTTAGCAGGGTCTGAGCAGCTTATGGAAACCGGTTATGGTATACACTTGAGAGAAATTAGACGTATGGATGTTCCTTCTCAACCAGAGAGTAGACGTGAGAATGGTCTGACTCAGAGCTTTGACATGGATAGCAAAGCGGAAGGAATTAAATGTTTTCTGGTAAATTGTTATTGATTTTTATCCCTTGGATAATACCTGAATGCATTAATCTTCACCTTGATTATTATTATTATTATTTGATAGTGCTTCTTAGTGTGTTTTTTAAAATTAAATTTTGGAGTTGGCCAGGATTCACCTTCAGATATCCAGTTTTCAACCTTTTCATCAGATGTTGATTCATCAAGCCCTTCAACAAGCATCCAGAAAATAGAAGATAATGATGATGTGGGAAACAAAATGGAGGAGCCCGGTTCAGAATCTCTTCTTGAGCTGTTTGTCAATAGAGATGTCACCAACACTCCGAGCATCTCCTCCCAATCCTGTAAGACATATAATTGTTTGTTTTTCTTGCTATTCGCTTAATTTATTGTCAGGCCAAGTTGACACTCTTAAGACTTGTGCAGATGAGTTGCCAGTTCAAGCAGAAGCAATACATGATAAATTTGAAGAACACCATATTGCTGATATTTTAAGATCCTTTGTGGATCCAATGGACGATTCAACCCCAGTAAACATCCCAGAGCATGTAAGGGAAATTCTGCAGGCTTCCAGCTTGAAATGGGATGAACTCGTGATGAGGTTTCAGTCATCAGACCAACTGCTTGATCCCTCTACCTTTGATGAGCTAAAGTTGTTAACTAACCAACTTCCTTGTGGTACAATACTGTTTGACTGTGTCAAAGAAGTCTTCATGGTAGTATACCAGAACTTCTGTAGATTTGTAAAACCAGATGTCGACGCATATGTCGTGAAGAGGACTCTGTTTAATGAGGTTATAGAACTTTTTGACATGCACTGCCTCCAGCATCCATCACCAACAACATTAGAGCAGCTTGTTGAAAAGGACTTAGCAAGACGCGACTCGTGGCTAAATATTCGAAATGATGCAGAAGATATTGCAATAGAGATGGAGGAAGATTTGCTCCAAAAACTGATATTGGAAATCGTATCTGAGATGGATATCAGAAGCATGACATAGAGCTATATATGAGCCTGTATGTTACCATGGGATGAACAAGCAGCCTGCTACGGTAAACGAGCAGATGACAGATGTTACAAACTTCTTTTGGCCCTTTTCCAATAATATTTTTTGTGTTCACTGTTTTAGTACTTTTTTTTTTTTTTTTGGCCTTTTTACGCTTGAACTTGAAGTTTTGAGATTTAAGAGAGGCTTCCCGTTCTTTATCTATAATCTATATAGTAAGGATTAGGATTATCATAAAGAAAATAATTCATAGGACCGCTTAACGCACGACAAGTCGTTTTATTGTTTTCTTAGCTGAAGTCGTTTAATTGTCGCTTCGGGCCGGCAAACGCACTAGGGTCGTTGTCGGTTTACTCGCTTAGGATCGATATTGGGAAAACATTTTTCCTTAAAAAAATATATTTCCTTCCTCTCTTATAGAATTCTGAATTTACGGTATGGTATACTAAATTTACAAAATGGTTAAAGACAATTATTTTTGCCACTCAAATAGAAAGATACGTAAGTAGCTTAAAAAGTTTCATTGTAACGTTTTGGTTTACGTGTAGACTCACATTTCCAATTATGGGACGGAATGAGTAAGTAATAAAGTTTTCAAAAGTTTTTTATTCAAACTCTAGACTCTTGATACGTAATGTCTTAAAATTCAATCAGTGAATACCTTAATCATAGTTACACGTGTATATATACACATTAACATTTAAATATCTCCATCTCGTATTAAAATATTAGACTAATCTTAAAAATAAAATAATTACAATTAATTTTTTTATTAACATTTTTTTTTTAAGTTTAAACTCTAACTTATTACACTAACTATCATATATTTGGGCCTTTAGCCCATATAAATATATCTAAGAGTATATTTTATTAAAGATAATTCTATTAGAGTTATTACAAAATATAATTTAATATATGCATATAATTTCGAGTATATTTGGAAGTGTTATATTATATTTGTTTTTAATCATAAATAAGAGGGATATGAATTTTAACCATAGGACTGGAACGAGGAAACTCTTAAGACTTTTATGAGAAAGCCTTATATTTTACTCAAGTCATGATTTAATATATGAAACAATAAAGTCAAATATTAAATAGATGATCTAAAATATTGTCAGATATGTCAAACATTTAAATCTTCACTAACATGGCAGAAGAGTGCCCATTCTAGAGAAGGTTTTAACTTAACAAAACCGCTTTCATAAATTCGATTCCAGTTTTAGATTGGTTAATCCAGACCAGACCCTGAAAATTCTCGACCACCTTGAATGCTACGATGCATACAATAACTTATGCCATTCCTGGGGACAATATATTTATTTTGGAGGACATTTTAATTGTACCTATAATTCTACCATCTAAGTTAATTAAATATTATATAACCTGCTCTCTTACACTTCTCCCGCTTCAAATAAAATATATACGTTTTAAATTTTATAAATTGATTCTTGATATTAAAAAAATCATAATTTCTAAAAAAAAAAAAATAAAAAAATTACTAAGTTGATAAGAAAAATTACTAGTCGGATGAATCCTAAAGTGTAATCATAACTTCACCGAATAAATATATAATATAAATATTGATCAAAATCAAAATTCAAATGTTTATTAGAAAATTTAAATCAAAGGTTGTGGAAATTCCATTAACTGCTCACTAAATTACTAATATTGGTTCCATTAGAACCTTTGGGAATAAACCGATTTGATTCCATTAGAACCTGTTTATTTTTATTTTTTAGATATTTAGGAATAAGCTCATTCTATTCCACCCAAGCTAGCTAGTTCTTTTCAGTCTTTGCCGTGGTTGTTGTATCCGAAGAGAAGCGCAAAAGGAGATACTGGTTCCCGCCAAACATAAAATCTGTAAATTATTATTATTTGTGATTTTTTTTTTTTTAAATCCTTAGTGGCCATCAACCTTAAACCCTTGTTTAATTGTCTTGTCCACAGGAGGAGACCGAACTCTGCGAAAAACCCTAGCCACCACCAAAAGTTGTAAAAGTAACAATGGATCCCAAAGCGGTGAAGTCAGACCTCGTACTGATCTTAGACTATGGTTCCCAGTACACCCACCTCATCACTCGTCGAATTAGAAGCCTCTCCGTGTTCTCTCTCTGTATATCCGGCACTTCGTCTCTGAAATCCATCACCGACCTCAATCCTAGTGTCGTCATCCTATCTGGCGGGCCCCACTCCGTCCACACCCCCGATTCTCCCAGTTTTCCTGATGGTTTCGTTGAATGGGCGGAGTCCAATGGCGTGTTCGTGCTTGGCGTTTGTTATGGTCTCCAACTCATAGTGCAGAGGCTGGGTGGTCAGGTGAAGGTGGGACAGAAACAAGAGTATGGAAGAATGGAAATTGAGGTGGAGAAGCCTTCTGGGCTGTTCGGCTCAAACAAGGTTGGGAGCAAACAGGTTGTCTGGATGAGCCATGGTGACGAAGTTGCAATTTTGCCTGCTGGGTTCCAGGTGGTGGCACGAAGTGAGCAGGGATTAGTGGCAGCTATAGAGAACCCTTCCAGGAAGTTTTACGGTCTCCAATATCACCCTGAGGTGACTTCTCCTGATTGTTTTAATGCGTCTTGATTGGATATTTCCCCTTCTTCCATGAAATTTGTCAGCTAAATCTATTAGTTATTCCTTAACTTGTGGACTCAAACCCCCCGTAGAAGAATTGTGGCATCTTTAAGAATTACGCGACTACCTTGAAAGAATTAGTTAGTTATTGTTGTAGTATGTTTTCCTCTAGTCTCGAAGGCTTTTTAATTGTTTGCATTTGCTCTGCGATTATATAGTGAGATTGTTGAGTCTTTTACAGGTAACGCATACTCCAGAAGGAATGGAAACTTTGCGGTATTTCCTCTTTGACGTTTGCAAAGTCTCAGCTGGCTGGAAGATGGAAAACGTGTCAGATGAAGAAATAAAAGTGATCAACAATATCGTGGGGCCTGAAGAACATGTTATATGTGCACTATCTGGGGGTGTGGATTCCACAGTTGCTGCAACTATTGTCCATAAAGCAATTGGAGATAGGCTTCACTGTATTTTTGTTGATAATGGTTTGCTTAGGTACTAATTTCTTCTTTAATGACCCCCTTGTTCCATACATATAAATGTAAAGATCATACATTGGTAATATACAAATATTTGATATGGTACTAATTTCTTCTCTCACTAGCTTATGGTTCTTGTTACATATAGATATAAGGAGAGAGAACGTGTGATGGAAACTTTTGAAAGGGATCTTCATTTGCCTGTTACTTGTGTTGATGCGGCTAAGCAATTTCTTGATGAGCTGAAAGGTGTAACAGATCCTGAGATGAAAAGGAAAATTATAGGAAGAGAGTTTATACGTATCTTTGATGATTTTGCTCAGAAGCTAGAGCATAAATTAGGAAGAAAACCTTCTTACTTGGTTCAAGGGACTTTATATCCGGATGTGATTGAGTCTTGCCCGCCGCCTGGAAGTGGAAGAACCCACTCTCATACAATCAAGAGCCATCATAATGTTGGAGGGCTACCCAAGGACATGAAATTAAAACTTATTGAACCACTTAAACTTCTATTCAAAGATGAGGTTTGGATATTAACCTATTCACTTATCACGTTTACATATGCATATATGACTATTAAATAATCTTTTACCCCATTATTTTCCATTTATGAAGGTTCGTCAATTGGGGAGAATCTTGAATGTTCCTGAGGGATTTTTAAAACGTCATCCATTCCCCGGACCTGGTCTTGCTGTTCGAGTTTTAGGTGATGTCACTGAAGGGAATGCCTTGGAGATTCTTCGTCAGGTAAACTGTTTTTCTATTTGTGATGCGAAAATGTTGGTTTCGCGCTTGATATTTAATGTGAAAGGTTCTCTTCGTTTTAGGTTGATGAGATCTTCATTCAGTCAATCAAGGATGCTGGGCTGTATGATTCAATCTGGCAAGCTTTTGCAGTATTCTTGCCAATAAGATCTGTAGGAGTTCAAGGTGATCAAAGAACACATTCTCATGTAGTTGCTCTTAGAGCTGTTACAAGTCAAGATGGAATGACGGCAGACTGGTAAGCTCTCTACTTTATTATGTGCGGCATAACTACTAAATTCATTTTCTTCTTGCCATAGTATGTCTGGCTGTACTTGTAAACTTATTTGGCTTCCTTATGACAATCAGTAACGGTCATTCTCCAGTCGCAGTATCTGTGAGCATGTTTGATTATGCCGTGCTGCTGAATATCATTTTTATAACTTGTAACTAGTGGAAGGTTTTGCAGCTTGCGTGTTATTTTCAAACAGAAATTGCAAGTTATGATCAGCATGTCTACCATTCCTGGAACACGTGGCTTTGTCGTAGCTACGTGTTTGTTTGTTTATTTAACTAAGAGCCACTTAATGTAATTAAAACTTTCTTGTGAACCTGCGAGACACTTACGAAAATTACGAGGGTATTGAAAACTTGCGAGTTGTTTCAAACTAACATCTGAGTCCAGACTCCACCTTTGGCCTATGTTATTGAAATATCGTTTTGTGTCATCAAATGACGCACTTTTGAACAAATTTCAGGTACTACTTTGAGCACAAGTTCCTTGACGATGTTGCCCGGAAGATCTGTAACAGTGTTCGCGGAGTAAACCGTGTTGTGCAAGACATTACATCAAAGCCTCCATCAACAATTGAGTGGGAATAACACCTCCTTCAGAAGTCATGGGTTATAGGGACTTAATAAAATTAGTGATTTGATTAGGAATTAAAATGGGATTTTTTGATCTTGGAATTTGGAAATGGCAAACTCTTGCTCACTGTTTTTGGCCAATGAAATCGCAAACACAATTTTGGATCAACTTCAATGCCAGTCACATGTGATTGTATGATGTTATTTGTTTTTTTATGGCAGATTCGTGGATGGCGGTTGTAATCTGTAAGTAGCGTATATGATTAGTTGGTTAGTTTTGCTGGCATGGAATTTACGTTCCAATTATATTCTATTTTCTTGTTAAGGTAGAGCACAAACAAACACAGCTCTATTCTGGCCTCCAAATAAAAACCGTTAAACAAAGTTCACGTTATGTTGTGTGACGGGCCGTCGAAAGGTTAGCTGAATCTCTACTCTCTAGTGAGTTGTCAGTACTCACTCCTCACCAACCGATGCTTCTTCAATCTCCCAACACAGAAAGGTCAAGAAAGATTATAATACTGCGAATCATTTGACTATAGTTAAGCATTCTTACTTCTTAGCCAACAAATAAACAAACTAGTGAGAATGGACTCGTTCGCATATCAATTTTTTCTTTATAGTAGTAGGGCCTTTTCTTCACTTCTTTTCGCCTAGTGAATTAGCACATGGATGCTCATATCAGAAAAATCCAAGCGCCTGTTTGTTGGGGCGTATAATATATTTGCGATGTCCCTGTGCCATACAACTAAATATGTTTAAGAGCAAAAAGTGAGGAATCATAAAAATAATGTTATGATATCTGACCATTAAAAAAAGACAATAAAAAATAATTACGTATGAAGAGAAACTGAGATAACATCTATAAAAAATAGTTAAGTTGATTTTAAAAATGCAAAAAAAAAAAAAAAAATCATTAGATACACTAATGAAAAAATTAATGACTTCCTCTGTGGAGTCTAATAATGTGATGTCATCTAGTTGACTTTAATAAAGATTGTTATTGTAAGATATTCGCAAGCAATGAAGTCATCACCTTTGGATATGATCAGATTTTTCCTTGAAAGATAATACAGAGTGTACATTCTGACAAATGCATTGCGTTTATTCTGGCTTTGTTTAGGTATTGAAGTTAATAATATTACTCAAAAGTCTAGTCAACCAAGGCGTAGTTCCAAGTTCCAGCTGTTTGGGGAGAATTCCACCACATCACTGCGGTAGGGAAGCAATGGTGAGTGCGGGTGCGGCAAACAACTTCCTTGTATCACAAGTGTTGTTGCAAAAGTCCAATAATTTATAAAAACAATCTAAAATTGCCCTCCGATTGTACAAGATAATCACAAATATTCCTATGCTTATTTGGTTGAAATATAAGATTTAACACTTGCAAGCCACTTTGTGGAGTGCTTGTTTGATCTTTTTCGCGGATGCTAGAGTCGATCCTCTAAACTGCACAGAGAAGGAAAGCCAAATTAAGATAACAGGGCAATGAGGTAGGATATCAATAGAATAACACTTTGGATATGTCATAATGCTATAGCAAAACGAAAATTGGTAATCATGCTTTGTTCAAAACATCATAAATCAGAAGATCATATGGTAACAGTAATCAAAGTGCATACCTTTGACTTAATGGTCAGGCAAAGATTTCCATCAGCTTTTGATGACTGAATAGAATGCAAATCTAAATGGAGACTGCTTACTGCTTCCATAATTTCCAGCAGCGCTCCTTCTCTCCAAGAACACTTCATTTCAATCAGAACTTCATTGTCCCTTATATTGATAGTAACATTACAAGTGTCTTTTGACCCAATGGAGTCAATCTCTCGCCCAGTCTCATCAATGTCACAAGCCTTCCTCTTGAGTGGCTTCTTACCACTATCAGTTTTGTTGTTAAAATAATTATCAGAAGTCCTCTCCACCATATCTTGAGGAGTTGTTCTTTTAGTTCTAGTCTCTAAATCTACTAGCTCCCTGTGGTCCTCCAAGTCTTTGACCTTTTTCTCAAGCTTTCTAAGATACTCTATTACATCATCTAGTATTGAAACTTTGTCATCCTGAAAAAAATGACGCTTTTAATTAGTTTTAGCAGTGACACTATTAAACAACTCTCAGGACGCTAAATATAAATTACCTTACTAATTGAAGGGATAATTGATCTAAGAATTAAGAATCTTTCATTTAGTTTTGCTCTTCTCCTTCTTTCTGACAACACGTGGTTCATGCCAATCTCATCAGCCTCTGGTTTCATTCCCTCCTTATAGTCATTTTCTTCTTGAGACTCGAGCAGCCCATCCAGGTGCATCCGAGGAACTTGAAACAGTACCTTTTTCAATACCATTTGTGGGGCTCCTCGACTTGGCCCCATTAATCCTTCTCTCTTCCAACTGATGAAGCTAGACTCTTGATGAGAATTTTTAACACGGGGTCCCATAAGTAACTGGTCTGAGTTCTTTAGAAGGGTAGAAAGAACTGTCTGATAATGCTGATGATCACGACGGAGATCCATCGAAGTCATTTTTGTGTTATTGCACTCCTGAAGGTCTTGTGCACAATGGTCAATTGGGTTTTCACCCTTGAGAACAGGGGTAACCTTTTCAGGACTGGCAAAAGTTTGAGATACACAGTCGCTAGAATTCATGGAATTATGAACACAATTACTCAATTCGTCATCCAGTACTTGCCAGCTTTGGACTTGGGAAGCGCCTCCATTTACCCCTTCAACCATGATTCCCTCGTCAGCTGCTTGATTGGCTTCAAATGCATTCGAACTACTATTAGGAGAACTTATCTTGGGTACTTCACATCCTACTTCTGAAGTTAATTTAATGTCAAAAGCATTATGATCAAAAGCTACACAAGCATCATCCCTGTCATTTCTTGTGTTAAATACAGCTCCAAACTTTTCTGGAATCTTGGAGTCCAAAATATCCAAGAAAGAAGTTCTTATATGTTGAATGAGACTGAGATTTTCTGAAACCTACAAAGACAAAAAAAACAACGGAGCAAGACGATCTTAGACAAAATTACAAATCCTGGGGGAGGGGAGTCCTTAACAATCAAAACATAAATTAAGGGAAATTGTCACCAGATCAGTTGCACCTAGCTCGATAACACCATCCAGAAAAGGAAAGCACACCACTGTCTGTAAGTTGAAATGAAAGTAACATGAATTACACATTGTTCTTATCAAATATCTCATATCAATGAAGCTACTCAGATTTAAAGTCTTCGTGAGACAGTTTAGGACTTTGGACAATGAATTCCCAGGGCAGAAACTATGGGTCTACTTGTGATGCTCAGTGAACTGTTATCAATTGGGGCAGAAAGTTATTTTCCTTCCCCTTCCAGCTCGTGTAATTTGAATGCATAATTTTATTTAAAGGTCTATACCAGACAATCTACTGATAGAGTAGTTTTGAAAAGTAAAACTGTTTCAATGCATTACAGTTTCTTTGTACATTCTTGAATAGCTCTAAGCTAACTGATAAAAATACGTAAATTTATATTGCGAGTAGTATTCAAAGAGAAACCAAGATCTTACCTGAATGGACGCACTCTGAGGATATAGTTGTTGCAAGCGTGGTTGTGGAACAAAAAACCAAACAGAGAAGACATTTTTCAGACTTTGACATTTTAAGCATGCTAGATCGTATACAAATATAGATAATTTTAGACAAGAGCAGAATAAATTAAGCCAAGAACAGAATCAGACCTTTGCCAGAAGGGATCGACTAAAGACTCTACTATCAGCAAAAGGGGCATTATACAGCCAAATGGGTTGGCCATTCGCTAGGGTTCTCCCTGGTAACCTGAAAACAAATCAATGTAGCAAAAACTTAAGAACAATAAAACTAACAAAACATTTTAGATTACGCGGCAGCAGATAACAGAAAGACAACTATTCCGGAGAGAGAGGGTGGAAGGGGGAAGTGGTGGTGGTGCTGTTTTTCTTTCAATTGGGGGCATGCCTTGATTCATCGCTGCATAACACGCACACACACACAGAATGTATATATATATATATATATAGGAATACAGTGAAAGAAAACTTACCCTTGGCCAATGTTGAACACAAAGGACATACAAACCAAGTAATACCATTCCGTATCTGTAAGATCTTCAGGTGATAGTGCCGCCGAAGGCCGTTTAGCTTGCGGGCTGGCTTCTGCAATTGCAAGGGACTCATATAACTCTCTCAGCTGCTCGCTTCTCTGCAAACCTATTTGGTCCGAATTAAGTTCTACTGCTTGACTTGTTTTCCTAGTTTTGATATCGCCATTGTAATATCCTTCACCCCACTCCAAAACTCTGTAGAATTCGCAGGGAAACGAGTATGTTTAAGATTGTGGAAATACAAGGTTACATACAACGATAAATCAGGATACCCTTTTCTTTTTCAATTTTTATGAAGAAAATCAGAAACAGAAACAGATAATCTAATAAAGTAGAGATAACATCCAATGAACGTGTCAATACCCTATTTGGCTGGCTGAAACAGTCCAGAAGACCGCGTAGCTCCACTGGATGTTTCTAACAGCCAAAGCAAGTTGTTTCTTCAGATTCTCCGCTACCATTTCCTGCTTTTCCAGAACGCTGACCACAATAACATGTAAATCGAAACTTCAATGATAACATAGCCTGCACTCTGTATGATGGGATGGAAATAGGTGCTCTATCTACCTCTCGATTCTTCACTTTGCAAAGACAAAAGTTAGAGCATAGATTTTGCTAGTTCGATTATAAATTATTTTCCCCAAGACGCCAACAACAGCAAGCGTATAGCTTAGCCAGTAGATTCTTGGAATTGCAGAATCCAAAACAAGAAACCAGAATCCCGGATTAGGATTTTTCTTTTCCGGGTTGTTGAATAAAAAACAAACAATTATCGCAGTCTAGAAAGAATATGTTGACTCAAACTCAAGATGGGTGATTCCCGGAATCCTCGTCTTCTGACAACGTACTCTACCCTGGGAAAAACAAGCACGTAATTCTGGTTAGTTCAGAAACTGATAGCTTATGCCAATACTTGCTTATTTTATAATTTAACCAAAAAAATAATGAAAGAACACTCACTTCAATGAGCGAAGAAACTTGAATATACTCTGATAGCTTCGTTTGATGATATAATTTAGTTTCTGAAAAATAATTGTTTCAGTATCCCAACCAAGTTACAATATGATGTGGGGAATAGCAATCTCCTTTTTACAGCTCCTAAACCCATCAGCAAAACACCATGCGAAAACTTGATTAGGCGATCTGGGATATACTGGCCCTTAAAACCCAAACATCTAGGACCTACAACACAACTCCCAAAGATACTTTTTTCTACAAATTTGGCATACAAACTATTTTCAACACAAATACAAAATAAAATCGAAAGGGAACTAAAGTTCAAATAGCAAAACCGATGCCTTATTCAAAAAAAAAAAAAGAAAAAAGATTCAACATGAAAATGATAGAGAAACACTGTCAGATTGTCTATTGTTATTGTTCACACACGTGATGCTGGAAATGCATTTCACTATTTTCTTCTTTTGGATGAATGATGAAGGAAACCCTTTAACGCACCTTCTGTAAAATTTCCCGTGTTCCAAAGTTTGGGGGTAAGAGAAGAGGGAATAAAAAATAATATCAGTAGTAGTATGACCATGGCCTGTGTTCCAAGACTGAGTAGCATTTGCGACTGCTTCTGTGTCCTTTGTTCACATTGAATTGATCCTATTCCTCTTAGAAAAAAAACGTGGACAAAAATTCAAGTTCTCTGCAAAAAAACAAAACAAAGTAGAAGAATTCAATTCATCATACTTGCTCTTTTTCTTCTTTTTTTTTTTTTTATAAAAAATCCCGGTGGAGAAAAAAAAAATCTAAAATGATTTTATTTAATATAAAAACTCATTTTTCCATTGTGACTTAATTATACATAAAAATACTTATTCGATAATTAAAAACTGCTTTTTCTTTCTACTTCTAAAAAGAAATGTTGCTTTCTCTTAATACAATAGTAGCACGATGATAATTAAAAAGAAAAACTCATTTTCATGGACATTAGCATGTCATTAGGTTGATCAACAAAAATTATTAAAATTAATAAACTCACTAAAACACTTTTTCAATTTGCTGAGCTTTAAAGCAAAAATATTACCTATATAAAAAAAATAAAGATACAATTAACTAATATCTTTATTTTTTTTATATTAGATAAATAAAGTAATTCAAATTTTAACTAAATAAAATTACAAATGATAAAATTCTAAGTTAAATCTATACTAATTGATATCCAATATAAATTATCCACCAAAATGTCCCTTTATTGATAACATTTTTGACTTTATGGCTATTGAGGTCACTTTCACTTGCTAATTTAGTATTTAAAAAATTTCAACTCGCACGATGAATAGCAAAGGTTTTTTCCTACCACCAAAATACTTGTGCCAACATAGAGGTTCCACGGTTGACCAACTCAATTGTTGAGATATCTCCGTCATTAAATCAATCAAGCAAATTTTACATGGTCAAACAAGTTTTTGAGTGATTTATTTGTTTATTCCCCTCCCTCATCCCTCAAAGTTTTTTTTTTTACTTAATTTTTATTTAACATAGTTTAGTATATACTTGAATTGGGAAAGCCATAAGAGTAAAAAATTCATTAGTTTTGTGAGGAAAGGTATGAACATTAGAGATTCGTGCCCTCTCGTCAATTCCAATTTAATAAACTATTACTTTATGAAATAAAATATAATAGAAAAACAGTCGGCTTATATATCGGCTGTTACCTAATCGTCAAAGCTCAGCATGGCGACCACCTCAACCATGTGACATGTGGATCCAAACAAAAAGATTAGAGTGTTATTAAATATTATAATACGAAGTGCAGGAACAAGTTATCGGTCTCACAGATAAAGTTGTAGCCATTAAAAAGAAATCAAATCGATAACCACCTTTTACAGTAAAAGCAATGTATGATCATGACCCACCCTGTAACCCAGATCGTATAATCGCAACGGCAACACATGCAGCTGCGTCGGGGACCAAAGGATATAAAATATAAATCTTCAGCTTTGCCCAGTCATAAGAATAAGTGCTCCTTACACATGCACACTGCCAAGACAGACTTCACACAATTGTATGGACAGTACGATACTTGAGGCCTGACCCAGGGAACTATGACGCTAAAAGTCTTATTTTACTTGATTGGTCCTTTGGTTGAAAAAATAGATTTTTGAAGAGTTAAGGGATGAATTTAGATCACGACAGTTGCAGGCGGCAGCTTTCAATGTTTGTAAAAATTGAATCAACAACCATGAAATTTCAAACTTTCCGGTGGTCAACGGGAGAGCGGTTGACGTAACAAAAAAAAACTGGTATTCATCAATTGGTCGACCAGTATGTACTCAGTAAAGTTAATCAACCCAATTGGCAACATTATCCGTCTAAACAAAATGCATCTGTCAAACAACTAAAGAAACAACATAATTTAATAATTATAGCTACTTTCCTTTTTCAGTCTTAAAACTACAAGTCTTGCACATCTCATAAATGTAATTTGGCATTTCCCAGCTGTTCTCAACCACCGTTTTTAAGGGTCCGCCAACTTAGCCTTTACGGCTTTAACTTCTTCACTACTATGAAACCCCCGGACCACCTGAAAGATATGTCGAAAGAACTGGGCATTTCTCTTCAAAACACCATTCCTTTTATCATTATACATCTAATAAGATATCCCTCAATTAAAATAGAATTCCAGACTTTCAAATTCCGGAAGTATACAAGAAATAGTCCAGAATGGGTGGGGATACAATTATGAGTATGGATGGGCAAAATTCGAACCAATCTGCTTAAATTGCCTGAATCGATTAATTAACAATTTGAATTGGATTATAAAATTATCAATCCAATTCCAATGTTTCAATTTTTAAATTTAGATATTTAAAATTTGAACAGACTAAATTTTATATATATATATATATATATATATATATATATATATATATATAATAATTTAAATATAATTAAATTTTATTATATATTTATAAAATAATTTATTATAAATATAAATTTATATTAATAAATATAAAAATTAGTAAACAATAAATATTTAACCTGCCTTAATCAGTTAAACTCAAGCAAAGCCCAAATGATATCGTTCCAGGACTCGACCCTCTAAATTTGGACTCAGATTATGAGGCCGAATGCGAAATTTCAAAGAAACAAGATTCATGTGTTAATAAAAATTCCAGCTTATGAATGAAATTAACGCCACTTCATTGTTTGCCAAATATAAAAGCTCAACCTTTCAAGTAGTACCTCTCATACAATGTTTGACGGTTTGTCACATCATCCATGCTTTTCGTTTAATCCATATTTTCAAGAGCCTGGATAAGATTAAAATCATACGATTGTTTTAACTAAAATCGGATAAAAGATAAAGTTCTACCTTCTCTGAGAAGTGCCTCTTTGATACTGATAGAATCTCTGATTGGCACATCATCGTCCATGCTTTATGTTTAATCCATATTTTCAAGAGCCTGGATCCAAAATTATCAAATTTCCAGTGCAACACATAACACCTTACAAATAAAAATGGCATTTACATGTCAGGCATTTTACCATTCGCCTTTCGTAGATTTTTCTTTCTTTTTTGGTGCAACCAAGGGAATTTATCTTCCCCATCTTTCTACAAGATGGGTATAGTTTTCTCCAGTACACAAGCATAAAGACATCGGGCCCAACCTCAACAGAAAATGTATAAGATGAAGATGACTTTAAAGAAAAGGGGAAAAATGGAAGAAGAAAACGCACCATCTAAATAAACGAACTCTCGCTACATTCTTTGTTTTTATCTTTCAGTATTCCTGTACCTCCTAACAAATCCGAGTAGTAAACCGAGATCGTAATTGCGTGGCATGGACATCAATTATCATAATTTAAAACTTCAACCAGCCAATTAGTATGAAAAGCATTGTAATCAAGTCCTATTCCTTTTCTTTTCTGGAAAAGGAAGCCAACTTTTAAGCCTTCAATCAGTTTTCAATCTCATATTTTACCCGTCAAGAGAGAAGAAATTATGTTTTAGTTTGCACGGACGCTATTTTCATACCATATTATAAACCATAAGTTGACATAGATATGCATAGATAGTAATTTTCAACATTTTTATTATTTGCAAAATACCAAATGATCAAAATTTTCAACCTCTTAACCCCAAGGAAATAAATCAGAATCCAACAACTCTACCCACCGCCCTCAACACACACAGACACGCACATGAAAAAGAAACGGACAGAAGGCCCATGGTAGATTGAATGTCAGACCTCATGGGACATGAAGAATCTTATTGACAGCTGAGTCCAGAGCATCTACATTCCTTCTTAGGATTTTTCTTCAAAAATCTTAAGGAATCCAAGTAAAAACTGATCAAATGATTAAAGGCAGATCAACGAGAAGGACTCTCCAACACTCATCTAATCAAGTCTATAATTGCAAGTGAGTTCTTAATAAGATTGTGCCATGAATGTTTCGTCTATCAAGCATCAAGAAGAAAATGGTGAAAAACAAAGCAGTTGCCAACAAGAAAAGTGATAAATAGACAAAAGGATACAGCTGAGAGGCTAAACCATCAATGCCCTTCATCTCTTCCTTCAGTCTGCACGAGAATTAAATAAATTAAAATCCAAGATCATATAAGAAACTAGACAGCTTCAATATAATCAGACATCGTTTTTTATTCTCTTTGTACTTTTCCTTTTTCTAGATAGTTCTATAAACCGTAATACACTTATTTCTAGTCTCATGTCAAACTAGACAAATAACAGCAGATAAGAAAGAGATAAAGGAAAACAAGACATAACTTTAGCAAGTCTGACTACTCACTAGAACTTTTTTTTTTTGTTTGGGGGGGGGGAGATGGCGGGGGAGGGGGGCGAGAAACACAGGTTGAACGCTTGACAGTTCGAACATGATTGAAACCAGATAATGACGAATATGATGTGAAGATAATACCTGAGACATGAATTGATATATCGGTTCCCCTTATTTGCTGCATCAAGGACTGCAAAGCACAAATATAACATTATTCTTGTACTTGAAAACATTTGCCGGAATAGCTTAACTACTTACCATGTACACGATGAACAAAATAAAAGGAGAGACACAAAAGTATAAGATACCTAACTAATCAAGGAAGAAATGTATGCTGTCCTTCCCAGAGATCTTATTCAGGATATAATCCTAGTTAATACAATCAGTTAACAGTGGTCTCACGAAATTATGTACAGTATTTCTACTTATCCCATTGCACATCATAGAGAGATCAAGGAAATGATGTTACTATTAGTCATCAGTTACTCTTATTACAACAGCAAGTAGTATACGCTCTCTAGTTTTCTGCAGACCTCAAGAATAACTAAAGACGTAGTCCACATTAATATTTACCGGATTCCTGAAGGCGACCTGCAGCATCATTAAAGCATTGCATGTGATCAACTGAGCTACCAGTGACCTGCAGTTAAGTAATTTTTGTCAGATAAATTGCAATTAATCACAGCAACACAGTACTGAACGTAATACTCCTACTATCAGAAAAATATTGATCCGATTCTTCTCTTGGAAAGGTTGATCTAATTGGCTATGATTTCATTTACGGTTAAATTTAAACTAAAGAAGCCAGGGGATATTTCTAGAAAGAACGCCAAGTTAACCGAATGTATATACCAAACTAAACAGAATTAGTTCACTTTCCCCATCTTTCTCAGCCAAATAGAAATCATTAGGCAAAAAAATAGAAAAACATAGAAAAAAATAATGCTAGAGGGACAGACCTCAGAGAGAGCCAAGCGAAGGGAAGCGAAGAGAGAATTGAAACTCTCAGCAATGGCGGAGGAATCTCTCTGGACAACTTGAATAGCTCTGAAAATTTCACCCTGGTTGAATGACGCTACCGATTCATTGACGCTGCGATCTTCCGATGGATCCACAGGTGATTCTGAGATTGGGGTTTCTGAATGATCCTTAGAACCAAGAAGTTGTTTTTCTCCTCTGTCTCCCATTTGTCCCTTGTTCTGATCAGAAACGTTCGCTATGATGTAATACGCACATCCAAATCCATGAGTCCATTTTGGGTTCCCGCGATCGCCGACATTGTGTCCATCTCAAGTTTAGAGACCAGAAACAAAACCGAAATGGATAAACCGCAATTCTGAGTTAAAAAAAAAATATTAACAATAAAAAATGAGATCGAGCCCAATAGCCACGGCCCAAAAGAAAAGAACAATTGTGGCGCCATGTTTTGAAAGTGACGTCCCAACTTTTTTGGACTGACCCGACCCGACCCGACCATCTGGAGTGAGCGCGTGGCACATTCAAATTGGAGCGTGGGCGTGAAGTTCTGAAAAGTGTTTTTGATTTGAAGTATGGAATGCAGTCAGCGTCATATCTTATTTATTTCTTCTTTTCTAAATTTGATTATTTTTGGTACACGCAAATGAAAAATTGCAGGGGGGAAGGGACCGCCAAATCCAATTGGCAAACTAAAATTAAAATTAGTTGGTGCCAAAATTATAAATTGAATGAAACAGGGTGCCATTCTCTTATTTCGTGAAAGGACAGTTGAAACTTGAGAAATATCCAATCAAGAAGACTTCACTCTCTTTTCGTAATCGTTACTCCCAACTCCCGACGTAGCCTTTCCTCTCGAGAAATAATTATTTGAAAACGAAAAAAAGCAACAGACAAACAGAACAAACAAGGCAAGTTTGGAGTTTTTTTTTTTTTTTTAAAAAGCCAGGTTTGTTTTTCCGTATCCTTTGTTCCTCCCACTCTGAAATTTCGGAGTTTCTTTTCTATGATTTCTGGAATTGGATCGATCCGAAACCTCCATGTTCCATCTGCATTGCATTACAATACCTTTACTCTGAACAAATAATTTATTTTATTCTATCTGTTGTAGCATTTGGTTTGATCTGTGGTCTTGAGCTATTCACAGCGCGGCAATTGAGCTTTTTGTTCCTCAGCTTCGTCCCATATTTCTTCCGGACACTGCAAATATAGGATTCCTGCCGATCTGCTGCGACACTTAGAAAATGCAGATGGGGCTCTTGAGTTCAATGTGAAAATTATTTTTTAAAGTCGGTTTTCTCCATTTTCTTCCCTCAGTTGCACTCAGAGCCAGAGTCTAGGGAGCTGAAAAGTAATTTAAATCATAATCCTTTTTACTCTCTTTCTTCTCAGAAGACCGGTCCATAATTCAGCTAAACGCAGAGCATATAGTTCAATATAATGTTAGCTGAATCTAATTTATTATTATTATTTTTTTAACCGAAAGTTGGGTTGAAGAGATGAGTCTAGATAGCGTACTATATTATCTTTGTCTCTTATAGTTTACTTTTCCTTGCATTTTGCTTTTTGTTTACTGGGAAGTAACGTATGTAAGGGAAAGAACTGTTTAAATGATTTGAGTTGTTAGTTTTTCTTATTTTATTCTGTCAGGATTCTACTTCTGAGTTATTATCTTTTTAATTTTGGACAAATTGCTGTTCGGTGTCTTTTTGGATAACCTCCTCCTCCATAGTCACATTGGCTACCGAATCCTTTGCATATGAATTATGCTTATTAAACTGTGTTTTAGCTGCAGATTATGCATACATAATTAGAAGGACGAGGCTCTGAGTGTCTAAAAGGAACATGCAGTTGGAACCGGGAGGGTGGGGAAAACGGGATATTGGCAACTTAAATGGAGGTGTTAACCAAATAAGAGGTATGTTTGAAGGAAACTGAAACCAAACTACTGGCCTCAGTTTCTGTTAAGATTTCTTACATTCCTTTTCCACTTCCTCCCTTACAACTCTAGGTTTTGTTTTTGTTTCCAGGAGGCAGGCTGGCACCTCTGCTGCTTTGGATAAATAGTGTGCTTCCTCAATTGAATCTGCCTTTAGAAACTTCAGAGGAGGAATTGAGGGTGTGCTTAACTGATGGATCTCTATTATGCAGCATTTTAGAGAAGCTGGTTCCTGGTTCAACAGAAATAGTATGAATTTCTTTTCTTTTGTTTTATAGTTTTATGCTGCTTCTTTAAATTACAGTCTATTTTGTATTACATGACCATGTAGAGATTCGTTTCTTGCTTTTCTGATCACTGGCATTTAGTTAGACCTTGCTTTTTTTTATGTTGTATTTCATTTAAGGACCTGCCATTTTAACTTCAGGGAAGTGGCTTTCTGAATGAGCGGGCAGATGTTAAAAAGTTTCTGGCAGTTCTGGATGAACTGGGATTGCCTGGATTTGAATTGTCAGACCTAGAGCAGGTATATGAACTTTCTTCTTTGAATGCAATTCTAGAACAATAATAGACAACTTAACTTGGTTGAAGATTAAAAATTGTAGAGACCAACTAGGTGCAAGCTTTCCTTGATCATGCTTGACTGGAGAGTTGGATGGGTGAATATATCATTCGTCTTGAACCAGGGTGTAGATGGTCTTTTCAAAATTTTCAAACATGGAGGAGAATCAATGAACAACACGTGCTATTTCTTGTTTGGAAGTATTTTATTTCTTAAATTGCATTTCTTTCTGGGATTCTGAGACTTCTACCTTGGTTTGTTCCAGCTTAGGCTCAACTTTGACACTAAACTAAAATCTCATATTTTCTTTATTTTAATTATATCTTTGTAGGTTCTCTCCTAATTATTTTCTTCTGTGGTCTGAGACTATATGCAGGGATCCATGTTGCCTGTGTTTCAATGCCTTGAAACTCTGCAAACACATTTTGCTTCTAACGTTGGGCAAGAAAACATTCAAGGTTGTTCTAGGAAGAGGTGGGACCAGTCAAATCTGACATCCATGGAGGATGGTTCAAAATTTAGAGATGCTTTTGGAAACGGAGGGAGGCCAAAAGTTCCAGTTGATTCAAAATTTCAGCATGCTGTCGAGGGTTCTGGTTTATCAGGTGTTATGACCTTTTTCTATTGGAACTGGAAGAGAAGTGTAGTATAAGTTATTCCTAATTGACTGAGCAGTTGCTATTACTTTGGAATGTATCTTCTACAGATTTCTTCTTGTGAAATGTGAATTGCCTTATTATTTCAAAGTCTTGGTCATAGTATGATTGTTGGGCTTACAAGTCAGTTCAAACTTCTGACTTGTATGTTTGAATTAACCCTTCTCACTTCTATTCATGCACTAACATAGAAAACCTTGGCAAGTTGCTTCTTTATCTTGTTATTTGTGGAAGCATATATGGGGCAGGATTGCCCTTGTTTCCATCGTCGGTTGTATTAAGTAAGCTTTGATAGAATGAAAACTAAATTGTGGTTAATGCTTAATTGGAACAGAAATAGCTGCTGTATATATGTGTTGTATAATGGTGCCTTTGTTTTAGATATTTGATATCCCCTATGATTAAGGTTGGTTAATTAGAGTTTTGATGGTGTTGTTACTTGTATCCAACGTTTTGACACTGTTTCTCATCCCATACCTTTATTTTCTTGTCACCAGATGCGGTTACTTCTCAACGTCATGTTAGATCTAAGTCCAATGAGCTGCTCCAGTTGAACCAAGGATCATATGTGGATATTTCAGATGCTAAAGTCATGGATTTACTAAAATCAAACAATTTGGATGTAAGGCAATGAGCCATTTAATCTGCCTCTGTCTCTCCTCTCTTCTATTGTTGATGTTGCTAATTAATTCAATAATATATATGTGTTGACTTCTGTGTTTTCTGTTTCCACTACTAATTTATATATGATCCTCATATCAGTGAAATTTTTTCCTGCAGAATGCCTCAACTCAATTACTTTTTAACATAGCCAATAGGATTTTGGGCGATATCTTTGAAAAAAAGAATGCAGATGTACCGCATGTAAGAGGATTGCATAACTTCCATCTATATATCTATAAATCATGCATAATTCTACTCATCTTATTCTAGGGAAGTTTTTAAATCATTTTGTCACTAAACAGTAGCACTATTTTAACTATACTTTTCTATTCTCAGCGCTCATCATGCCTGTTGAGAAAAATTCTGCAAGTGATTGAGAGGCGCTTTTCAAATCAAGCAGAAGGCCTGAAAAATGTAAATTTTTAAAAAAAAAAATTCCCTTCTTAGTTCAATTTTCCTTAAGGAATGACTGTTTATGTTGTTGAGAACTTGTAGCAAAACAATCTTTTCAAGGCTTGTGAGGGAAAGTACCAGACAAGATTAAATGCACTTGAAACCCTCGCAATAGGGACAAATGAAGAGAATGAGGTTTATTTTTAAATATTTAAATATAGATATGCTGTATGCCTTGATTTATTTTAATATTATTTTCTGCTAAATTTATTTTAAACCTGCCTATACTCTCTGCAGGTTATGACAAGCTGGGTTCAGCAGTTAAAGGTGCAATTCAAATTTTTGACCTATATTTGATATTCGATTTGAAGACAACAAAACAAACTATTAATATAGATCATTAATTATTATTGGATTTTTTCATTGTTACTTCCACTGTCGGGTTTCTTTTTTTTTTTTTGGCGCGGGGGTTGGCATTTGAGAGGTATGAGTGCTTCATATGGTTCATTTGTGATCTATCTCAATAATTTATTGAATAATTTAGAACATAATATCCTTCCTGTAAGTTTCTTACCATCAACGATATTGATTTAGGTGAAGAACTAAGGATTATTATTATTACTGAATAGTTCAAATTTGTAATGGTAAGTATTATTAATGAAATGCTAATGTGATAGGCATGTCTTTTTGTCTGTGGAAAAATAAGGCACAATTTGATTAATATCTGAAATGTTATGTGAAGCATTCAAGAAATTATGAGGTAAGAAGGATGATATATTATAAATCTAGAAAATGACAAACAGATCATACTAATGATCTTGTCAACCTGTAGCATGATTTTTATCAGCCATTTACATGCTGTCATAATTTGTATCTTCAGTTTGCTTTGCAGCTTGAGACGACTAAATTGGAGGAGAAGAAGAAAATTGAAGAGCAGGATGTGACTAGATTAAAGAAAGATAAAGTTCGTAATGAAATTGAGATTTCTACACTTAAGCAAGAATTGGAAATGGCCAAAAGGACGTATGAAGAGCACCATTTGCAGTTAGAATTGCATGCTAATGAATCTAAAGCTGAATATGAGAAAAGGTTAAAAGAACTTGAACGCAATCTTTCTGATGCAAGGAGGAGAGTAAAGGAATTAGAGGCATTTTCAGAATCAAGATCTTTAAAATGGAAGGATAAGGAGCAGGCTTATCGAAGTTTCATAAATTACCAATTTGAAGCTTTCCAGGTTTGCGGCATTATTCATCCTATTAGCCTTAAAGTTAATTTCTTATCCTATACCATTAATTCTTGATGTTGTATAGGATTTGAGAGCAGCTATGGGGTCTGTAAAACATGAAGTGTTAAAAACAAAAAGAAACTGCTCGGAAGAATTCAAGTATTTGGGTAAGGATAAATTTGCTCAAAATTTTGCGTAATACTTTCATTTGATGATGCACAGGATAACCTTACACGGTATGTACATTTTCATTTTATTTAGGAATGAAGCTTAAAGGTCTAGCTGAAGCTGCACAAAATTATCATGTTGTTCTCAAAGAAAATCGGAAATTATATAATGACGTTCAAGATTTAAAAGGTATATATAGCTAGGTTTACCCATCATATGTCTAACTTGAGTTCCGTTTCATGTATTGCTTTGCTTTAGTGCTGATTAGCTGATTTTTTCCCCCTTAAACTTCATTTTTGAACAGGAAACATCAGAGTGTACTGTCGAATTAGACCATTTCTTCCAGGACAAAATCAAAACCATACTACCATTGAGTTCGTTGGTGAAAATGGAGAAATAATTGTTAGCAATCCTTTGAAACAAGGAAAAGAAAATCGTAAGCTTTTCAAATTTAACAAGGTTTTTGGTCCAGCGGCAAGTCAAGGTAGTTTATTCTTCATTGTTTCCCCTGTTATATGATCGTAGTATTATTCCTTTTATCATGTTGTCCTATACAAATTACATATTAACATGTTTGTAGAGGAAGTATTCATGGATACCCAACCGTTGATTCGGTCTGTTCTTGATGGGTATAATGTTTGTATATTTGCCTATGGCCAAACTGGTTCAGGAAAGACATATACAATGGTATGCAATTTTGCATTTTTTTCCCTTCATTATGACTGTTTCAAACAAATACTGGGTTAATAGGTTTCGCCCATATAATTATTTTTCTACTAGAGTGGACCTACCCTATCATCAAAAGCAGATTGGGGAGTCAACTACCGAGCACTTCACGATCTTTTCCATATCTCCCAAAGGAGGAGAACCTCTATCGTTTATGAAGTTGGTGTTCAAATGGTTGAAATTTATAATGAACAAGTTCGCGATCTGCTATCAAGCAACGGTCCTCAAAAGAGATATCCTTTTATTTATTTTTCTTTATTTCTTCTGCATAGTTTCTGCAACCCTTTCCCCCGTTTGCCCAGATTCACATGCTTTTTGCATTTATATATGATATTGCAGTTATGCATACATAATTACTGCAGAATTGACATAGTATATTGTTCACTTATTTATTTATTTTATGCTTTATAATTTGTTGTCTTGTATGTATTGTTAGGGACAGTAATGTTTTATCGTTCATTTCTTTACAATCAGCATTGTTTCCCTTGATTTGCACACACACTCGGGATTTGGAGTACTGCCCAACCTAATGGGTTGGCTGTCCCTGATGCAAGCCTGCATTCTGTAAGTTCAATGACAGATGTCTTGGAGTTGATGAATATTGGGCTGACGAATCGAGCAACCAGTGCCACAGCCTTAAATGAAAGAAGTAGTCGATCACATAGGTTGCATATGGTTATATATTTAAGTTCTTTTTCTTATATATCCTCGTTTTCCAATTGTTAAGGCATCAACCTCATTTCATTTTGTAATTTCATGACAGTGTTCTCACCATCCATGTTCGTGGCACGGATTTGGAGACCAACACTCTGTTACGTGGTTGTCTACATCTGGTAGATCTGGCAGGAAGTGAAAGAGTGGACCGCTCTGAGGCAACAGGAGATAGGCTTAGGGAGGCACAACATATAAACAAATCACTATCAGCACTGGGAGATGTGATTTTTGCTTTATCACAAAAGAGTCCACATGTACCCTATAGAAATAGTAAATTAACTCAAGTTCTTCAGAGTTCGTTAGGTAATGCCAGTCTTTAGTTGTTTCCTTTTTTAAAAAATAAATAAATAAAATGTGGTGACCATACCACGATTATCTGTTCTGGTATTGTATTTCATTTCTAGTTTTTAATTTTAAGCATATTGGAGTCATGACTTTACTAAATTAGACTTTCTTCTTTTTTCTTTCCTCAGGTGGTCAAGCAAAAACCCTCATGTTCGTACAGCTAAATCCTGATGTTGCTTCATATTCTGAAACAATAAGCACCTTGAAGTTTGCTGAGAGAGTTTCCGGCGTTGAGCTTGGTGCTGCACGAAGCAATAAAGAAGGAAGGGATGTTAGAGAACTCATGGAGCAGGTTACACTAAGTTCTGATTGCGTGTTACATAGAAATTCTAGTTGATGGAATGCTCTCAGTGATGAGCAAAGCACTGCATTTTTTACATAGTCCCTTAGATTTTGGGTGGACGGGTTACAGCTACTGAACAGTTCTTTACTGCAAAGCAATGGGCAAGGACAAAATGGAAGTAGTATCACTATATACTTCCTTCAGTTTTATAGGCATGGGAACTGTTTGTCTCCCGATCATGGTGGTGTACTTATGAAATGAAACCTATTAGCATGCACTGTTACCTCATATTCATCAATAAATGGCATTGTAAATGTTTCTTTTTAAAGTGGTAATGGTTCTTGACTTTACTGTTGTTCTTACAGATGGCATCTCTCAAGGATACAATTGCAAGGAAGGATGAAGAGATTGAGCGGTTGCAGCTACTCAAGGCTAATCATAATGGTGCAAAGCGTGGTACGATCTCAGTAAGATATGGGTCATCATCTCCAAGGAGGCATTCCATGGGGACTCCCCGACATTGCAAAAGTATATCTGGTGCAAGGGGCTCTGGATTTGGTGAAAAAGCAGCTTCTGATATAGATAACTGCTCAGAGTACAGTGATAAGCATTCAGAAGCTGGTTCTCATCAATCAATGGATGATTTCAGGAATAAGACAACTTCCTTACGGTCGAAATTAGCCAGAGAAGACATCAGTCAGAATAACAATGAAGACGTTGAACTCTTAGGATTCGGAGATGTAGATTCTGAAGAGAGATTAAGTGACATATCTGATGGTGGTCTTTCCATGGGGACAGAAACTGATGGTTCAACCAACAGTATTGTGGAGTACACTCTCTTCCCAGAAGTCGAGAAGCCACCTGAAGTCACTCCAATCAAGAACACAACAGCGGAGAACTTTCCGTCTGAGAACACAGAGAAGTGAGTATTTCCCTTTTTTTCTTTTGTTAATATATAGTTTTCAGGTCTTCAACTTTCTTGTCTGGAGTAGTATGGATGATGAATAATAAGGATTTACTGCTGGTATTGACCTTGTGTTGTCATTTCAAATACTATGTGCATTAAACTGACTGCCTAAATTGTCTTTGTTTTTTGTATTGGATATTCTATAAATTTTGTTTGTCTGATTGAATGCAGAACCATTGCACCGACCAAAATTCCCAAAGCCCCTCAAGTCTCCCAAAAGCCAGCGCAGATAAAATCTTCTAGGTTGTCATTGAACAAGAGCTCCTCAAAGGTTTTATCAAGTACGGATATCTAATTATTTGTGCTCTTTCTTCCCTCCTCTCCAGTTTCCGTAGATGGCTCTCTCTTTAATCTATTTTAAGTTGATCTGTGACTGTGACCCAACCTCACTGCTCTCCTTTTTTCGATCTGCATGCAGGTATCAAGAAAACCGCTGCTAGTAGCTCGTCTTCAGTAAAGGCCTCTAAACGATGGCAATAGCTGCTCGGATGCTGTGAAGTGCTTTTAGTCGTAGGAACATTTTTATTCGTCTTAGGCTCTCATTCTTGTCTATTATATTTATATGCTGTACTTTTAAGTATAAATATAAATACTATAATCGGATGCGGCGATGTCAAACTTCAGCTTGTGACGAGTTTGTATCCATGTATCTTTCCAATTTACTTATCCTATTTGTTGTATTTTCCTTCAGCAATGTCCAAGCTCAGGATCGTTAACGTACAAACAGAACATTAAATTAACTGAACCAAACATTTCGAGGAAAATATTGTTTGGAACAGCAACAGATCTTGTGTGTTACTAGGGCCTGGATATTGCCAGGTTAAACATAGCATGTCCCTCCGCCATTGTCTCTTGAGAAACTAGGAATGAATGATTATACTTAAATTCCAGAAAAGATGTATCTCGTGTCAGAACATGGATTTTAGAAATAAAATCTTTTGATTTTTAAAAATTAGCAGAAGGATTGTAAGTTCAAATGTAAACAACTTAATGAGATCTTTAATGAACTCTATTAAAACTAATTTTTTTAAAATTTCGTTATTAACGTTGATAGAAGTTAATAGAGTTATTAATATTGGTAATAATACTTATATAGCAATAATAATATTAATGTTGGTAGAAATCTTATTAATTAAAAATTATATTTTAGGAAACTTGTTTTTGATGTTGTGATGAATATATATGTAAGAAAATTATATAAATTTATTTGAATTATAAATAGATATTGTATAAGAAATTTAAAAAAAAAAAAATTGAAAAACTATCTAGTCTTGCGTTTGGTATCGTAAAAAGAATGGAAGAGCAGCGGCTAAAGGTCTACAAAAGAAATAAATGATGTTATGGAGATCCAAATCCATTAGATGGAAAAGGGAAATAAAAAATTAGGTATAAATTTATAATTAATAAACTAATAAAAGTAGACGTACACTTGTCTGGGTGGTGTAGTTGGTTATCACGCTAGTCTCACACACTAGAGGTCCCCGGTTCGAACCCGGGCTCAGACATGCTTTATAAACTTTTTTTTGGTTCTTCTGGTCTCTGGAACCGGGGTCACGTTAGCAGCATATGGAAAAATAAAATGGGCCCGACTCTTGTCAGACGCTCAATACTAAGTAAAGCTTCATATGAGAAGCAATGCTGCCTGCGCTTGCGTGCTGCAGTTGCTCTTTGTATCAATATATCGTCAGACTATCTGAATTTTGAAGGAGACATATGCAGGAAGACTTGACAACTTGTTCAGATGTAATATAAATCAAATACGCAGTTTGAATCAACATGAGAGATCATTATTGACATGGGACAAAATTTTCTATCAAATGAACCGTAATGAAGCAATTTCGCAATATGAGACATTACAAAGAGATATTTCTTTCGAATTTTTACTCTAACAGT
Source organism: Bauhinia variegata (assembly GCA_022379115.2). Classification (NCBI taxonomy): domain Eukaryota; kingdom Viridiplantae; phylum Streptophyta; class Magnoliopsida; order Fabales; family Fabaceae; genus Bauhinia; species Bauhinia variegata. The sequence goes on from CM039433.1 coordinate 787,070, forward strand.
ATTTTATTAATAGATACAAGATGAAGAGAGAACGGCTTCCTAATCCTATCTATCTCCCATCAATGCGATGTTCCCAAAAAATTAAAATGCTTTTTTTCCCTAACTACCCAGTAACATTATAGACATTATTTTGTTCTACTCCATCTAATTCTACTGAGCTGAAGAAAGAATTTAATAGAAAGAATGATTCTGGCACCTCATTGCGATATCCCCTATTGGCTGTGGAGGAACTAACAGAATCCCGTTTACATCCCTCTCATGATTTAAAGGAGGACGTCTTTCAGTTTCTCTATGCATGCCCTTGTTTGACAACAAAGAATTTGACATCTCGAATAATAATGCAATGTAAACAAGCAGCATGCGGCACCATCTTTGCTATAGTCGCTTGATAACAAAGCTCAGGTCATCTTCAAACATATTGGGTTTTCCCAAACGGCAATGGCTTAAATTATGATCTCAAAGCTGGTAGAATGATGAGAAGACTAGAGCTTTGTCCGCTCAAGTTGCTATAGCTCCACCTCCAACCAAACTGTTGAAGTCTGCAACCATTTTATACTCGTGCAATAGGAGAAAAAGGAGGGTTCAGAACATAGAACTGAGGAACACCTTTTGGAGTCTTGGGCAGTACCTTCTTCTTCTCCTCTCTTGAGACTGATTCCATTAAATAGTCTACTTCCTCCTCAATGAGCATTTTCAACGAATTGCATTGTGATAACTGTTTGTTTTTCTCCTCCCGAACGCCACTGAACGTGGAAGCACCATGTAGAATGGCAATACAAATGGAGAATGCTTGTAATGTGGATAATTGAGCATGAAAATCAACAGTATATTGCCCTTCTTCAACCACTTTCATGCTGAAAGTTGGAGTACCATCTTTTGCACCCTATGTTTCATGAAGTCCGAAAGATAAGTATTAGAAGAAATAATCAGAGTCTCAAAATAAAGCATGTAAAAAGGGAAATGCTCATAAAACAACGCAGAAAAATTCAATTTGAAATAACTTTTTTTCTTCCTTATTTTTCTCCTGAAGTGCTCAAAATTGAAGAACTAGGCTTAGATTTTCAAGTCCATTTCAAATACTGATGTTATAGAAAAACAAGCTATACCTGAACAAAAAGTTCCAATGGTTGATAATTCTCCATGAGAAGCTCGTCTTCGGCCAATTGAATACCTGGATTGCCTAAAAGGATAAGGGGACAGGACATGTCCCAGCCGCCACAATCACAACCACCTCCATGTCTCCATCGATCAAGTAATGACGAGGGACCCCGACTTTCAGTATTTGGCAAACCATGGTTGCCAGCTGGAATTACCACCTTCACTTGTTCCAGACTTCTGCTGTCCTGTAGGCTTTCCCCATGCTTGTCAACAAGATCACTGAGGCTGGGATAAGCTTTAGCACTTACCCTATTCCCTATCTTGTACTTCAAACTTTCTATCTTACGGAATGGAACTTGCAAAACAATGGCAGCAATTTCAAGGTTTGGATGCAATTCTGTGGACACTAAAGGGTAAGAATTTGAATCATCAAAATCAACATTGTCAGATGGAAGCTTGTGTTGATTTTTGCTCTTAATTGCATGAGTCTCCTCATCCAATTTGAAAGTTTCTCCCCCCAACCCTATATGAGCTTTTAGAGTTTTAGAAGCATCTTGGTCAGTACTAGAATTTTTATGTGTGAAACTTTCTCGTGAGTGTGTAAGATCATACAAGACAAATTCAGTCACCATTGAGTTGTCAAAGATCCCACCTTTTAGTTCTGAACATAAATTACAGGAAACTTGCATCTGTGCAACCACTGAGGAATCTTTGTCACAACCATGGGACCCCAAGCCACCGGCATTGCTCTTTTTTCTATTGTCAATGGAGTGAAAAGTATATATCGAGTTGAAAGCATTAGCTGCTCTCCATGCCTTGGCCACAAAAATATCTTCAGGGCACTTCACCTTGAACTCGAAAAAAAGCATTCCATGTTTATTTTCCAACTTGAGATTACCATGCAGGTGGACTGGTGAACACCCGATACCGGAATGTTGGATATCTCTATTAATAAACTCGGAAATAATATCAGAATGCTTTGCTGTGTTAGAGAAGTCATTCAGCAAACATTTCTGATAAGTCCTGCTTCTCGTAATGTTCGTTGTGACAGTTGATTCGACCTCACTTGTCTGCGCCATATGAGTCACCGGACCCCTTAAAGATTTTGACTTTGCGAATGGATTGAACCTTTTCCTGATAGGGGAGAATTGGACCGTTGGGCTAGCTCTTGACAAGCGGTCACTTTCTGACGGAGACGGAAACCGAGACTTTTCCACCTTAGCAGAGAGTGACTTGTGTAATGCTTGAACTCCGTCACTTTTAAGAGAGGGATTACCACCAATTAGAGGACCAGTTACTTTCTGGCCTTTGACCATTGAGTTTATAGAACTTTTCCCTACAGTTGCAGTAGAGTTTTTATTCTTAACATCAGAGTTTATGCAAATTTCAATAAAACAGTCGGGAGAATTGGGCTCCGTGGCCACCCAGGACCTGGAAACAGATGTTGAACTCAAGTTTGAATTCCACCACGGACCTTCATCATCTGAACTACATAATGAATCAACAATGCTACAAGAAAAGGAGATGTCACTGCTACGAGCAATTTCAATTTTTTTCCTTTCCCCCATGGTGCTCATATTCTTAATATTTTTTACTTCCTCTGAACTCTGATACATGGAACCTCGCTTCATTTGTATATTACTTTCCAGTCCATTAGGTCTAGAGGGAACGCTTTTACATGAAGTACTGCGGAAGCGAGCAAACTTGATTTCGGCAAAGTCCTCTTTGAGGGTCAAAACATAATCTTTCCCCGGTGATTTACCTTTTTTATATCTCTTCTTTGAATTCAAACTATATTGTTGGGATTGTAGAACAGTATTAGGACTCAGACCCACTGAAGACTTCTCATTGAGATCCAACTCAATCTCTTGTCCCATTGGTAAACCCAGAGTCCTGCGATGTTATTAAAAAGAAAAAACAAAAGTTAGCTCATGGCAACAGAGCAAATACACGTTTCCATAATGCCAGATGATATCTAACAAGATTCAAATCCGATCATTTTAAGTAAACTAATGTGCATTATAATTAGTTGCATTTCTAGAATTATCACACTGCTAATTGCAATAACGCAATGATTTTCTGGGCCATTTGACAATCAACCATGAAAGTTCAGGTCCTAAGTTTTAGATGAAGCTCAGTAAATCACAAAATAAACAGAAACTGACACATTACGGAAAAAATTAGCAATAAGAAGAAAGCGCAAACTCATGCATCTCCAAGAATATCAAATCTCGCAAAGATAAAGACAGTAACCTCGGAAATCATCATTATTTGAAAGGATGCGTCCCACCAGTGATCTCAAAATTAGAGATTGCAGAAAAACTAAAATAAAAAGCCCGTGATTCCGAAGACCAAAATGAAATCCTATTTGATCTGATGCTTAAGAAAAGAAAAAAGAAAGAGTGAAGAGTAAACGATCTGTTTAACGCGGAAATGAGTAAAGTGACAAGGAACAGAGCTGCATAAATGTGGTAATAATTAATTAAAGAAAAATGAGTTCACTTTAATAACAAAGCACTACAGGGGAAAATTGGAAAACACAGTAGGAATAAGATAAAAAAGCCTTACTTGACTAGAATCTAGATCTTTGAGAAGTAAACTCAAGGAAACCCCACCAAACGGCGTGAAGGTACAATCATAATTTCCAAACTTGAGCTGAAAGTCTCCATGATAATAGTCTATAAAACAAATGCATTTAGGGAGAAGGTCAATCGTGGCCCATAGGTAACTCAGAAGTCCCAAATAATCCAACAAAAAGCAGAGTTTAAAAAGCAAGTTCAATAATCGCAACAGCGTAGCAGTAAAGTATGTTAACTGCAAAAAAGCGAGTCTAAGAAACAGTAGAAGAGATTAGCGATTATAAGAGGGAAGAAGCATAATAGAACTAGAGAGGCTGAAGAATCGAGAGTGGACTCGCTCTCTCTCACGCGAGCAAGGGTAGAAAGAAAGAAGAGACAAGAAGATGCTAATCCTCTGTGCATGTCTACTAGAAAAGCCATCTCCTTCAAGCCATCATATGCTGTGGGGTTCTCTTTTTCCATTTTTTATTAATATTATCATTATCATTATTATTATTTACCTTTATTTTTGTCTCACCAGGTGACCAGTGATCCAAGCAACACCAGTCCAGCCAGCATGCACTGCATTGACCAAGAAAAAACAAACAGAGAGAGAGCCCTAGACACAGAGACAAAGCAACGTCCAATGAAATGACGATTTGGGTCCAAAGAGACAATTTTTGACATTCAGCAAAAAAGGGTAATTGTGGAATTTAAACTTGGCAGTGAGTGCTAGTTAACAGTGAGAGCTTTCTTAATCAGAAAAATAGTGGTTTGCTGAGACAAATCATTATCTTAAAGTTTCGGGAACGTCACATATCAGGAAACCTACAATTAAATACTGAATCTTTTCCGACCTCGATTTTCTAGTGAGTAGTAGTAGTTTGGGCAAAATTTGTTGACAATGATACCCCTACAGAATGCCAATTTTTTTGGACGCAGATCTTTTGATTTGTAATATATTTTACAAGCGTCATCTGAATTTTAAGGGGTTCGCAAAGCATCGATAAGGTTTAGGACCACGTCCTTTGCTGCCCAGTTAGCAGTATAATTGTCCAAATAGATATCTTGACCTAGGTCAAAGTTTTATTGAGATTTGTTCTTGTCTTTTTTCCCAAGTAGGGGTAGAAACGTAAAATTGCCCTGGTAGAACCGCGACGGGGGAGGAGAATATGGTAAATTAGTTGCATGTGACTGGATTGGCGAATCGGGACGAAAATTGAATGAACTGTCGGTCACATCAAACCCACGGAATCTTGGACTCATTATTTATTTTAGAGAATCACCTTTTTTTTCTTTTTTTGTGGCTAAGCATTACGATTTACGGTTACTGGCTAGGGTTTTTCATTTGGGTTGATAATAAGAAGCCTCGACAACCTGTGCTGTGATTCTGTCTTCCATCAGTTCTACTCGAATCCGGCACATCAAATTCTTTCGTTTTTTTAAAGGATAATAAAAAAAATTAACACAGTTCACTAATTAACTGCCATCAACCTGAGAGAGAAAACAAAGCCAGTAACACTGGATTCAAGAGATACAGTTTCAATAAGAACAACTGCATGGTTGGTAGAAGGGGTTAATGAAGAGCTTATCGAGGCTTGCATCACAAGATGGATGTAAGGGATACACAGGCGGCTAATAAAAGGCTTGTCAATATCAAATATATTATTCAATACGTTCCACTAAAAAGGATCTCGTCAACATCAAAGATAAGATACATATACCAGCCCTATGTGGTGACCAGATAGCATCTTATTTAATGAAACTGGAATCAAACTGTACACGAGCAATTCCTTCCTATATATATGCTACAATCGAACAGCACATAAACTAGGATATCTCCTTTTCTACTTCTGATCATTCAGCATGTCCTGTATGTTCGGTGTTCTCATCTTTCCTGGACTTGCCAACTGGTTTCTGGGGGTCCAAGACAGGCATATATGCTTCACTTGTTTTTTTAAGGATGTCTTGGGTTGACTTGTCGGATTCACGGGGACTCATCAGTTTCTTTTCAACATCTTCAAACTTGGCAGTGGCCCACGGCGCCGTTCCTACGTTTCTGGATGAATCTGGTGCATCTACGGTCAACACAGATACAGCATCCCCAGATGCGTACCACGAATTACCGCATGCCATACATTCCAACTGAAAAAAGCAAAGCAGCAATCAAACCATAACACACAAAGTGCAGGATATAATTTTGGAGTTCTGGACTAAAAGTGAAAGGAGCAAACCTGGTATCTGTCACCATGTCCTGCATGGATAATATCCTTCACACCAACCTTACCATCGCATCTTGAGCAGCGGGCATCTGTCATCTGTTGCATGCGCGGGGAAGCTGATCGTCAGCAGATATCTCCAAACTGTTTGACAGATAATATTAAGTAGTACAGAATAAGCTGACCTGCATGTGCTGCTTCTCGTCAGGTTCCTTCTTTGCTATTTCCTCAGCAGTCAAACCCTCCTGAAGTTCATATATTTAGTAAAGACCCAGATATAATCACATCATCAAGCAACATATGGTGTTGGAATGTATTGCTCTATTCCAAGGTATAACAACCGTATCACAATAACTTAGATAAAATCCATGGTAGACGTTTTTTACTTTTTAGGATAAGGAAATGTGTCAAATGGACAGATTATGCCGCAGACTAATTCACAAAATCTTAGAAACAATTAACAAATTCATTTTGCAGAGGCTTCAAAGTTTGGCTGGAAAGCCCAAATATATATATCATACCTTTAATTCAGTGGGTGACATGTTTAATATTTTTGAAGGTTCCAACTCTCCATTTAATAGTCGACGTGCTAGCACTGCATTGTTCTACAGAGACACACAAGAAGTAAACCATCACTATCATTTAGATATAGATATTCAAGTCATTTCTCAAGCCAAAATTTCGCAAAACCATTGGGAGAAGACAGTCACACAGTGACAAGAAAATATTATTATTACCAATGCTGGCCAGATCTTACCTCTGCTTCCATGACCGGAAGAGATATTGCACATAAATACAGACATATACGTATACTATCCTTATCTCTGTCTAATAAAACGTAAGTTAACTAAACACAGACCTGGACAGCCACAATGATTTCACCCACAAACCATAATGTTGATCTTCCTCAAAGCTATTCTTCATCTGTTAATTGTGATAACATCTTCTACTTTCTGACTTGGCCAAAAACAATACTATTGATGGGACTCTACTCAAAATTATCCAGCACAAGATGACCATATCATCTCTGAATAATCAAATTTTCTACCATTTTTCTCTGGAATTTCTCCACATAAACCAGTAGCATAAATAAGCATGAAGACTTAATTAAACTTGCCCCTTAGGCAGACTCAAAATTCTTATAAAATAAACAAGTATATGTGTAAAAAGAAATAAAGCGCTAAAGCACATAATCACAACAACAAAAAGATTTTTTTCAAACAGTGAAAGAGAAATGTGCAATCATACCAACTAGCAATACCAAAACTATAATTAAGAAATCACCAGTAGTCTCGTGACCTATATACATATACCTATATTAAAAAATAAAATAAAATCCCGGTGACCTATGTGAGACCAAGTTAAGGTTGCCATATCAGTAGGATCATTGCGTTCCATGCTTTGCTACTCGGACACCACTGCCAAAAATATATTAAAGCATAGCTAGGACTAATTATTTTCTGTAAATCACAGCATAATCATCCAACATTCAAGTTATCTTCCCTTTTTGATGCCTCAAATTCAAATGGAGTATTGTCTAACAGATCGCCTTATTAAAGAGTTAGTAATGCAAATATTCGGGTGCTAATGTTATAAATCATTCGAGCAGATAATTCATAAAACACAGGTAGAAGAGCAGCTTCTAACCTTGAGACTAAATAAAGTTAGTAATGCAAATATTCGGATGCTAATGGTTATAAATCATTCGAGCAGATAATTCATAAAACACAGGTAGAAGAGCAGCTTCTGACCTTGAGATTAAATACCAATTGCCGTAACTTCTGGTTATATTTTAGATAATCTGAGGGAAAAGCATCATGTGAAGCTTTTTCCAGGGCAGCTATGGCTGGAACAGCCGCATCTGGCCATGTAAAAGACTTAGAACCCTGTAGAACGAAACAAATAAGATACATCATTGAAAAAACTCATAGAAAAGGGAAATAAAATGAAGAACTTCCATACATTTTCTGTTTCTAACTTTATATTATCGCTTCCATTATTGATGGTATCAGAATTATCCCTTCCTCCCTCCTCCTTCGGTGCACCATCATCAGAATTACACACATACTGAATGCTTTGAAGCAACTTCTCCAGACATTTGTCACGATGGTTATCTCCAGTTAGTACATTGAAATTTACTAATATGTGGTAATGCTCTGACGCATTATTTACACAACTTCCTGGTGTTTCAGGTTTCAGATTCTGGTCAGTCTTGGGAGCGGCTTCCTCCTCCCTTGAAACATCAATAGGTGATATGTTCTTTCTCCTGAAACTTTTTTGTTTCTTCATCTGATCTTCCTGATCAGCAGGGGCTTCTTCAGTCTCAATGTCAGGTAGCTCACCCAAACGTTGTTTAGTTTTCCCGACAAGCTCATCAATTTCTTGCTGTTTGATATCCTCATAGTCCTTATCAGTTAGCTTCCAGAGTTTTCTTTCCACAGTGTCATAAACCCTTTGAACAATAAAACCAGGATGCTGTTTACGATTTGGAAGCTGTTTGTTTCTAGGAACAAAATGCACCAAACACTTGTGCATAACAGATTCTGCAGGAACATCATCACGGTGGAAACTGTAAAACAGCTCCCTTGTATCACTTGATTGCCAGCTTCCACCACCTTTTCTTTCTGCTTCTTCGGACGATAAAACCACTGCCCTGTCACCATCATGCTGCCATTTTGGGATTGTGTAATGTCCTAAAAGCAGAACAAAGCCACAATTCATACAGATGGATAAACAAAAGGATTTCTATATTTTGTAGAAGAGAAAATCATAACATGTTCCTTTCCATGATAAAAAAAGGGAAGAAAAAGGAAGCACGAAATCCTTTACAACACCAATGCAGCCAAGCAGCACCACGTTGCATACACTAGGAAAATTAGCAATCTAGTTACTGAAACTCCTAAAGAAAGTGCGAAGTGACACTCTACCTTCTAACACTTGCATGAACCAAGTATTAGTGTTTTACTATGATGAGATAAAATCAAATTACGTAATTTCTTACAGGGAAAAAAAAATTAATTTATCCCCTGTACTGCATAATTTTCATTTTATTAGAAAACTGAAATTTACCACAGTAACCACACTAGGTATGTCTATCTTCTCTGACAACAATTGTCATAAACTTTTTTAACTTACAACCCAACTTGTATTCAACAATAGCCTGAATTTATAAAAGAATTATATACTTGAAAAGGAAATTACCTTAATAATCGCCACATAAGGCTTTTGGTCTTTATCCTCGGGAACTAGAAGTACAGGATCCTCCTGGAGAAAGAAGGTGCCAATAATGACAGCATTGCATGCCCAGAACAAATATTCAACAAATTTCTTAAAAGTGAAACTTTGAGGACCAAATCACTAGTAAAAGTCGGCAATCATCTTTTATCTTTATGATCAAATTCATGACCTTCAATAGCCTATGTAAAATTATTAGGAAAGCAAGCTGCTTTCTATTTCCTCAAATTCCTGAACATTTATCCAAAAAAAAAAAAAGGCTAATCCAACAATTGAGTAGGCAATATACAGTAGTATGAAATGCGAAGTATAAACTTACAAGTACATATTGGTTGCCATCGAATTCGAACGACTCGTAATGCTTCCTCCTACCTCTTCCTTTTCCGGAAACCCTAATAGGATCACCAATCGGCTTAGCGTCCTCTTGGAGCGGTTCCTCTACTTCGTCGTCAGCCTGCTGCCCTTCCTTTTGCTCATCTTTCTGCTTCTTCTTCTTTTTGTTCTCCTCCACATCCTCATCTTCTTCCGCTGGAAGCTTTATCCTCTTCCTCGTGCGCAGCTTCGACCGCTTGTCTTCCGACGCCGAAGATTGTTGCTGCTGCTGCGGACGTGGTGGTCCCTCTTCTTCATCGTCGCTGGTGGGGACCTGCTTGAACCTTCGATTCCCCATACTATGCTTCTCCACAATGCCACAACACACAATTATTTCACTATGATCATCTCCAAGAGACAATCGAATCGGAGCACCGCCAAACGGTGCAGTCTGGGGTTTTATATTTTATACATAAGAGAATAGTGCTGGAATTCCTTGAAATAACAGTTTACCCAATAGCCAAGCCAAGGCGGTGACTTTGGCGTGACCTCTGTTCTGTCCCCCGAGGTCCGGCCTGACGCTCAGTCGCCCAGGGTGCTTATTATGAGAATTCATTTTCAAAATTTATGGAGAACTCATTTACAATTTTCTTCTTTTATCTAAATTATTTACAAATTTTTATGCGAATTCGTTTACAAATTTTAAAACGATGGAATTAAATAATTATTTAATTTGATGTAAATACGTTTATAAAATTAATACTGAAACGTGAAGTATGAAATTAACTAAGATTAAAGTGTAAAGAATAAAAATAAAAATAATATTTAATTGTATATAAATTTTGAGAATTTAAACTCCAATTTAATTGTAAGGACTTCGTGTGACTTTTTTTTTTTTAATCAGAGAACTTTGTGTCATTCTTAAATTAAGGAAAATAAATAAATGTATATTAATTTGATTTAGGGAAAAAAAATAATTTTAGGTCTTTATAATTTTCACTCATTTTCATCTTAGTCGTTATAATTATTTCTCTAACAATAATTTTTATGCTTTAAAAAAATTATGTATTCATAAAAAAAAAGGTTAGATTTCTACCATTAATTTTGATATAACGCCATTAATAAAATGTTAATGTAGTGTCTATGCGGTCTCAAATAGACCAAGTCATATATCCAATGTGGACAAAGAATCACCAGCAACTCACCTTTGGTTTTTACTGTAAGATAAATAATATATTTAAATTATTATGTTCATTTATAATATTAAATAATTAACTAACATATTTATATGAACAGATGAAAAAAAATATATGTAATATTGTTTACAAATTATGGGTTGATAGCATGCAAACTATCAATTAAATGATGTCAAACTTCTAGAATCAACCAACAAATACTGGTTAAAGCATGCTTTTAAAATGAAGCCTTTTCACAATTCTTGAAATGTGATTTTTTTATTTAAAGTTTATTTTTTTAGTTTTAGAGATATGAGATTATTTATTAAAATATTATTGTCAATTCATTGTAATATTTTTATTTTCAATTGGTGACATTGCCAACGCATTTAACATAGACAACACATATTAGAAAAAAAAAAAAAAAAGAAGAGAATAGCAAATGCAGTAAATTACTGAAAAATAAAGAATAATTTAAAAAAAACTATTGTAAGAAAGATAATTAATATTAAATGTTAAAAATATATAAGTAATTATCACTTAACAAGAAATAAATAATCTAAGGTCTCGTTTTTGGGAGATAATGTTGAAGTTTTCAAATAAAACTTTTATTAGCATTTAAAAAAAATAAATTAAGAGATTTATTGTAGGACTTAACGTTTTCACTTGCCTCGTGTTTGAGCCACCATGCAAATAATGGTAACAACCTATTAATCACATATTACCTAATTCAAATGTAAGTCAAATAATATCATACAAACATCAATGGTATTCTTAACAAAAATTTGATACAATTGCAATTTTAAAGTTTGAGCTCTCTTAATAAAAGTTACATTAGTATGTAACTAACTGAAAAATCTCGTACAAAAGTTAATGTTAAAGACATTCAGCTAAGAATCTTCATTATAATTTTCCTCAAATTTAACTTTAAATTTTATTATTACATATATTTTAGGAGATTTTGTATTTTTTTTTCTATTTACACGAAATTAATAAATATGTAAATAAAACATGTATTAATCAACTATTTTTTAAGTTTTAAAAAATAAAATAAACTATATTTTATACTCAATAAATATAAAAACTTGGCTTGGTATATATCTGCATGTAGTATAGTAGAATTTATATTTATAACGAAATTAGTTAATATGCATTTATTTATTTATAATTTTTCTTAATCAAAAGAAAAGGAAATCAAATGAGAAATTTGCTATCACCACCGTTAGATCGTCCGAATGGAAAATACGATTGCGTTTACATGACCAACACGTGTTCCTCTTGTCGATTGCTTCCGCTGCCGTGGACGATTTCGTTTTGTACAGTGCCATTCGCTCTTTCTTCACCCCCAGGCCAGCCCTCATCATGTGTGAGATTTATAAACCACACTTTTGCCTTGAAAATCAGAGGGAAAAGAAAAGAAAAGAAAAGAAAAAAAAAAGGAAAAAGGAAACGTCCAGAAAACACCTTCAAGAAATAAATACGAGAGATTCATTCACTCTTCGCTCAAGAATCTCGTAGTCGTCCCTTCTCTTTGTTCCCTCTTGCACATAAGCCGTCGCTGAATTTTCTGATCTTCAATTCGTTCGTTCCCCAGGTTTTTCTTTTTTTTTCCATTGTTTATCTTTTCTGTAGGCTTATGAGTGAAATTTGTTAGATTCAAGATACAAAAGTTTGCAGTCCTTGCGTAACTAGTTTGGTCTCTGTCTCCATTTTGACTTTTTTTTTTTTTTTTTTTAAAAAAAAAATTATATAGTGTCCCGCTTTTTTTAGTTATGCGAATTGTAATGTGATTGGTCTGCTAATTTGGCGTTTTGAATAATGGGTATGCTTGGTTTGCCGTGCAGGAAATTCTGCGGTGGTTCTTGACAATAAAATTGGGATTTAGCTTGGAGAAGTTTGCATCTTGTAATCCTTATTCTCCGATTAAGTATATAGTTTCGTCCCTGTACTTTGTTCTGGGGATTGTGAACTTGTTGCGAAAGGTTAAATTCGGGCTTTGAATTATCAATTGGATAGGACTAATTGGGGTCAAATTGACCAAATTAGCTCCTTTGGTTTGCAATTTTCCGTGATCCATCAAGGGTTTCTGCAGTAAACGAGGATCAGTTAGTCATTTCTAGCTGATTAGAGGCATTGTTTTTCTGCAAAATGGTCGAATCAATTGCTGCAACTTCACTTCTGGGCCATCGTCCTGTCTGTGGCAGGGATTTAATCAGGAACAAACGTAAATCTTTGAATAAATGTGCATATTTCCCCGCAACTGAATTCCTTGGTGGAAGGGTTATTGCTTTTCTACCTCTGCCAAAATCAAAAGAAGATGGCTTGTCGTCGTCATCAATTAAGGTTCTGGCTATGGAGCTCACTAAAGAAGCATATTCATACAGGGAAGACAGAATACCCAAGAAATATACTGACAAGATCGATACTGGCTTTGATCGAAGACCTGGTTTGTGGCCACCAGTGAATAAAGCTGATAACCCTTCCCTTCATAATCCCTTACTTCGACAAGAAAGGATGGGATGTGGCTGGTTGGGTGTCATATTTGAGTGGGAAGGGGTTCTCATTGAAGATAACCCCGATATTGAAAAGCAAGCTTGGCTGGCCCTTTCTCAAGAAGAAGGAAAATCCCCTCCTCCTGCATTCATCCTTAAGAGAATAGAAGGGATGAAGAATGAACAGGCAATTTCTGAGGTTCTCTGCTGGTCCAGGGACCCAGCAGAATTAAGAAGAATGGCTAATAGAAAGGAAGAAATTCACCAAGCTTTGCAAGGTGGGATATATAGGCTACGGGATGGATCGAAAGAGTTTTTGAGTTTGTTGATGCAATATAACATACCAATGGCTTTGATTTCTACACGACCTAGAAAGGCTCTCGAATCTGCAATAGGGACAACTGGCATTGAAGATAATTTCAGTGTCATTGTAGCAGCGGAGGATGTGCACAGGGGAAAACCTGATCCAGAAATGTTTGTGTATGCCGCACAGCTTTTAAACTTCATACCTGAGAGGTGCATTGTATTTGGGAACTCAAATCAATCAGTGGAGGCTGCACATGATGCACGGATGAAGTGTGTGGCTGTTGCTAGCAAGCATCCGGTCTATGAGCTTGGGGCTGCGGACTTGGTTGTTAGCCACCTAAATGAGCTTTCAGTGGTTGATTTGAAGAATCTAGCTGATATTGAATCAACTGAATTTGGATCTGGGGACCCAGAGTTGGAGCTAGAGGAGGAAGAATATTCTGAGCCATCTTCAACACTTGGAGCTGTCGATGACAGTTTCTGGTGACGCATAAATGTACAGTTCATTCGACTCATCTGATTCTTGATGATAATGGTTACAAAATTAGTCCTTTGTGCATATGAATAACAGAATTGAAATGAACAAAATATATATTAAAAGAAATTGATAGGTGGTTTGCATTTAACAACGGTGATGTTACTGCTTCTGTATATTCTGTACTATAATACTTCGGCAGGATCCTCAGAACTGATTCATTGTGCTTGCACCTATTCCCTTAAATTGTTTGTTTTTGTTTTTTTGTCGACTACCACTATTATTACCACTATCATAAAGAATGATCGGAGAAAGAAGTAAACCTGAGATTTATCGAACTTTTCATGATTGAAGGTGTTCAATTGCCCTGTTCCACAAGTTCAGAATCTGCAGCTGTGGCTTCATCTTGAGTTAGATTATCTAGGTTATAGTCAATTGTAGCTTAATTAGCATTATTGCGAGGGAGATTTATAGAGCCCTAGAGTGGGAAAGATTGACACGCCGTACCCATGCAAACTACAATGCAATGAACTTACGTGAGGAAACTGTAAACCGAAAAATGCGGATTCGGCTCCTGAAGCGAACCGCCAAGGTTCGGTTTGGTCGGTTTTCTACGGTGGACCAACACAGAAATCAGTAAAACTGGTAACTAGAAGCGGATCAATAATTGCGTGCCAAAAACTTTTCGATAACAAGAGAATGCAGTTTTTAAAGAACGGGATTACCAAAGAAAGAGAGAGAAAGCTCAAACAGAGTAGGTAAAGTGCACGATAGTTTGAGAATGAGAAGGGGCAAGAATTTAGAAGTGAACCCAACAAATAGAGCATGGGGAGGGAGCGAGAGATTGAAATTTTTAATAAATTTAGAACCGATTATGGTCGGTTTCGGCTCGATCTCGATCGATTTTTGTCGGTTTCTTGAACCAGTATATTGAATTCCATGCATCCCCGCCGATAACCGACTTTAACGGTTTGTCTTCTATCATCTGATTCTGATTAGGAGACCAACAATTCCTCAAAACAAAATTGTAATTGTCGGTGAACATAATCTCATACTCAGAACTTGCAGTAGGACAACATGGTTTGATATTTCCAACACCCAGAACTAACGTGTCATTGGAAGGACACTTGGAGCACAAAGAAGACCAGTTGCCCTGCTATATATAAAACCACAACCAAGTTGGTTATATATATCCAATCCATAGAAAGAAAAAATAATAAATAAATAAACGTGATCGATGAGCGCTTTCTATTATTTTCCATCGCAGTTGCCACCGTCTTCCAGTGGTGTTACTACAGCAAAATTAGGCTGCACAGAAAGCAAAATTCATTGTATTCACGAGGGTCGCTTGTGGTGGTAATTTTCTTCACTGATTTCAACGTAAATTTTGAACCATGCATGCTCACTCTCCCCTCTCTTTAGTAGATTCTTATGTTACTGTATACATAGCCACGGCTAATTTTCATCAGAGGACCGTGAAGAGAATAAACTGAAGATTGTAATATTTGCCAAGCATGTCTAAATTAAGATTATCAGTAAAACAAAATAAGAATGGATGGATTCTGAACTTGCTCCTGCATTCCTGGAGCTAGTTTGACTAAGTTGAAACTCTTAATTGAAGGTCATGGACATGGATATCTCTGAAACGTAATTGTTCATAATGGCTATGGCCCTGTTTTAGTGACACTTCTTTACCAGACATGGACGCTAGAATATTCCATCGTTTTCAGGAAGGAAAAGTATATGATTATGGATCAGCCAACAAGAATGTTGGAGAGTACACGTTTTGGCTTCTCCTCCATGTTGGGTAATTGCGCCTATTGTCGGTCTTTGCACAAAGAGAGAGCACATGTGAGATGCAAGAGAGGGCAAAGGGTTATCGTTGCAACGGGGCCCGCCACAGAGGCTGCCGTTATTGCCACCAAACCACTCTCTAAAGATGACCTTATTCAGTATTTTGTATCAGGATGCAAGCCCAAAGACAAGTGGAGGTCCCTCACTTAGAATTCTTTCTTGGTCTTTTTGCTGTTTGCATGTGTTTAGTTTATTTATAGAAACTGATGATTCCTGTCTCTTTTTGTGTATTACATATGTTTGCAGAATAGGTACAGAACATGAGAAGTTTGGTTTCGAGTGTGCAACTTTACGTCCTATTAAATACAAACAGATAGCAGCATTACTTAACGGCATTGCTGAGAGGTTTGATTGGAATAAAATAATTGAAGGTGACAACATCATAGGACTCAGAAAGGTAAAACCACGTATCCAATATTCCCTTGCCATTCCATTCGAAATTTGTCACTGAAATCCATTTTTGGTTAAATAAAAAATTTCATCCTCAGGGCAAGCAAAGTATATCATTAGAGCCTGGTGGTCAATTTGAGCTTAGTGGTGTTCCTCTCAAAACATTGCATCAGAGTTGTGATGAGATTAATTCACATCTCTATCAGGTCAGTATGTGCAAATTTCTGGCATAAACTGATCAGGTGACTAGCTGGAGTCATAGTGTTTTACTTTCTGGCTATGAGACTGACTAAGAATAACGTGCCTCTTATGTCTCGTTTGATAGGCTAAAACTGTTGCAGAGGAAATGGGAATTCAATTTTTGGGATTAGGTTTCCAGCCCAAATGGAGACGTGAAGATGTACCTCGAGTTCCCAAGGTAAATGCTGATTTACATTTATAAATTTAAACTAACATATGAGAATTCACAATTCCTCAATCATACAAAAACAACGTTATGACATGTTCTTTTGCAAACTGACATTAAAACTTTGTCCAGGTACGATATGACATTTTGCAAAATTATTTCCACAAATTTGGCTTACCTGGAATCGAGGCATTGCTTATGACATGTTCTGTTCAGGTGAGATGCATCAATCTTGCACTTGCTATTAGGCACAGCCAGTATAGCCTAAGAAAAGATTTTGCAGGCCAACAAATTTTCTTTCTTTCTTCCTTTTTTTTTTTATAAAAAAAAGTTGTCTGGTTCAGAAAAATGGATTCCCTTTCAGTTGTTTTCGATTTGTGAACATTAACAAATATAAAAATTACTGATTGTAGGTCAACCTGGACTTCAGTTCTGAAGCAGACATGGTCAGAAAATTACGTGCCAGTCTCGCTTTGCAGCCAGTAATTAGAAATACTGATCCATTCTCATTTTACAGAAATATATATATATATATATCTAACTGTTACAGCATCTAACCATTATATTATAACAATCGAACCAGTTGGCAGCAGCGTTATTTGCAAATTCACCTTTCACGGAAGGAGTTCCAAATGGCTACCTCAGCATAAGAAGGTTTATTTATATAATACGTAATTTTTTTGAATTTTTATTCGATTCGACATGCAAACATTTGTTTCGTATTATGTAATAATTTTTTTCTGATGCTGCAAACAGTGTCAAGGTGAATGAGGTTGACAAGAGTCGAACTGGCATGCTTCCCTTTGTTTTCTATGACACTTTTGGGTATGCTTATTATAGTGCATATTTATTTTGCCAAGAAATTAAGCACTTATTGAGAAGTTTAATTTCTGTTATGACAGATTCGAGCAATATGTGGATTATGCTCTAGATGTGCCGATGGTGTTTGTTTATAGGAGAAACAAGTACATCGACTGCAGTGGCATGTCATTCAGGGTTTCCTTCCTTCTGCTCTTAATAATCTCCCTCCTGCAAATGTTTATGTTTGATATATTGATGATTGAGCACTTAATCATAGTTAGTTGTATGCAGGATTTCATGGCGGGTAAACTCCCTGCCATTCCAGGAGAGCTGCCAACACTCAACGACTGGGAAAATCATCTGACAACCATATTTCCAGAGGTTAAGACTAAACATATATAATTAATTGCTATTATGGAGTGAGTTAGCATGATGTTTGTGCCATACAGGTGAGGCTAAAGAGATATATGGAAATGAGGGGTGCAGACGGAGGGCCATTAAGCATGTTATGTGCACTGCCCGCTTTCTGGGTGGGTAATTGATCTCACCATACATTGCATTAACTGTTTGATCCAATAATGACAATGATCATCTTAAAAAGTAAGCATTTCTCTTCTGGGTTTTCTTTCCAATGTCAGGTTGGTCTACTCTATGATGAGGTTTCACTGCATAACGTTCTTGATATGATTGCTGACTGGACTCCTCAAGACAGGCAGATTTTGAGGAACAAGGTAATATAAATTAAAAGCAATATCACAGAACAGAACAGAACGAGGATTATTTTTCTTCAGATACACTGCTCGATCGAAGCAATGCGAACTAGGATCTAATTGAAGTGATACATATATATATATAGGTTCCTTCGACTGGGTTAAAGACTCCATTCCAAGGTAGATTGCTGTGGCACGTCGCCGAAGATGTATTGAAGTGGGCGATGGTATCTTAAATGGCAATGGTATTTGATTTGCTGATTTTGTTATCTGGAACTAGTTTACAAACCTATCTTTAAATATTTTGCAGGAGGGCTTGGAAAGGAGATGCTTGAATGAGTCAGTTTTCCTGGATCCATTGAAGGAAGTGGTCGAAACAGGTAGATTAATTGGAGTTATATAACCCATTTGAGGAGGCTCTTTGTTTTTGGAATTTCTCACTCACCATATATGGCAGGCTTAACACCAGCTGACAAGCTCTTGGAAAAGTACCATAACAAGTGGGAAAACAATGTAGATCCTCTGTTTCGAGAGCTCTGCTACTAATCTAAACCAAGCGTTTCATTCGCGTGGGCTTCAAATCTAAAAGGACTTCTTAGATTCCTTGCGATTTGAACAACAACTCGACGTACGTTAGCTAGAAAGCAAATTATGCTGGACTCAGTTGTACTTGTACTCTTAAATCATAATTTCTAGTCTCTTAAAGAATCAAGTTACAAAAATTAGCAAAGAATAAGGTAATGAATGGGTAATCCTCTATTGAAAATGGTAACGATGGAGACAAACAGCATAGTATGAATTGAGTAAACACATTTTTGTCAGTTTTCGTTTACTGCTATTCTTTGTCTGAACAGGAAACACGATAAAAAAGCCTACTTACTACTGACCTATCCTCCACACAGATCAGAAAGAAAGTAACCCAGATATATTTCAATCCACACAAGCAAAACTAAAATAAATCATCGTGATTCTCAGTAAGATTTTCACTGTGTGCTTCCACGACCAACTCTCTTCCACCATCGAGTATTATAGTAGTGTATTTTTTTTTTCTTTTTTATTAATAAAAATAATATAATGAAGGATTTTTTAGGTCTGATTCTATCACGTAATTAAAAAAAACTCCCAACAAAGAAAAGTATCAAATTTTGTCTTGTTTACTAATCATGGATGTTTCGATTGAACAGCAATAATGGATCATTTATAGCCTACTTTATTGACAATCGACTTCTCTCGCTTGGTCAGGTTCAGAGTTCCTATGTAATGGGCTGCTACTTTTTTTTTTCCTCATATATTATAAGATACATATAATATGTATAACTTAATTATCATCCTATTAAAATGAAAATACTAATACGACAAAATCAGCTTAGACTGTTTATGAAAATGGATTTGGAAGTTAGTGAAAATACCAGAGAAAAAGAAAATGGAAAGGAAGAAGATTTAATTTTCTTTCACTTCAAAAAGATACTATTTGTAATAAGGATTTAATTCTAAACAACTAACAATATATAGATTAAAAATGATAAAAGCTTTCTGATAAAAAAAATTGTAAAAGCTTTTTTATATTAATAAGAAAATTAATTACTTTATGATCCTTGTGTGTGTTTCTTTTTTTCTTTTTGCAAGGATACTTAGGTGTATTAAATATTAATGATAGATGTATAACTAAAGTTTGATAATTAATAACTAGCCGTGAGAGGAGACTTACTCTATTCCATTGTAATAAAATTAAAGAGTTTTTTTTTTTTTTTTTGTGTATAAACATGGTACGAACTTGTGGGTAATTGTAACTATTTTATTTATTTATTTACATTAGCTAATTTCATGCATATTTTTTATATAAAGAATGAAATTGAAAGAGAATTTAAACGAAACTTTTGTGTTGACGCATTATTTTATATATTTTCTATTTCAACAGTTAATTGGTTTTTTTTTTTTTTTTAATGTAACCGAGACGACGTGTCATCGACCAGCTCGAAATGAATCGTTATGATGTTTATTGTTACTCGACGGCTCATGCCTCTGAATCTGATATTATAAATTCCATTTCTGATGCTGAACATCCATAGCGAAGCTTTTCTTCTAGTGGAACGAAAAGGCAGTGTATTTTGCTTCCTTTCTCTTCCTCTGCTTCTGTTTATTCCTTAAAGGCCAAAACCATCTAAACTTCCTCTCAGCATTTCAGAGCCCTAGTTTTGCTTTTCCATTAATATAATATAATATACAGGTAAGACT
Organism: Bauhinia variegata; assembly: GCA_022379115.2. Classification (NCBI taxonomy): domain Eukaryota; kingdom Viridiplantae; phylum Streptophyta; class Magnoliopsida; order Fabales; family Fabaceae; genus Bauhinia; species Bauhinia variegata. The sequence continues at coordinate 807,335 of CM039433.1, forward strand.
TACAAAATGGAATTGCTGACTTTGGACTGGATTTAGTTATTTTTCTGGTTTCATGGATTTAGTTATTTTTAGTTATCCTGGGACTTAACGTTGTTCTTTGATTTCATATTTCTTTCTCATTTTGAATGATCGTTCTCTTTTAAGTATAGTTCTGGAAAATCGAAGTTTTTGGTGACTATTGCTTGAGTCATTGGTTTTGGCTCGTCTTCAGTTCGACTTCTCTTCAGGTGCTGTGTCATTCTTCGAATTCAATTTTATACGTGAACGGCTGCTATGCAGTGCTTCTGGTTTTTTCTGTCCAATTTTTTTAGGAAAGCATTAATCACATACAGCAGAAACTTTTTTTTTAAAAAAAAATTATTGAAGACGAAGAGGCTGATCTCTTCTTTTATTTGATTCCAGTTACTGGATTTTCTCTCAGGAGCCAGATAAAAAAACTGAATCACTCTTAAAATTTTGTTTTCATCATCCATTGGCAGATTTGTTTTGTGGTAAAACTTGTTTTCTCTATTGGCTAAGAAAGCAGAATGACATGCCAAGCTTATTTCTCAAGTTAATTCTTTCATCGATGGTGGCGACTAATTTTACTTTCAAATCTGACACTGAAAACTATCATACATTTCTTTTTCAGAAGAGTACCATGGTTCTGATTTCCAGGACTGGTTCACCGCACTGTATGCGCAGTGAGATAATACGGTGTAAAGCAGGGAACAATGCTTTTATTAGTAGTACAAGACATAAGTTTGACGCGTTCAATGTAAAGAAAACTTGTGTTGGTTTCTCTTCCTTGTGGGATTCTGCGAGCAAGACACAACTTTCACAGAAGAGGCTTTTTGCTTTAGTTGGAGGTAAACGGGGCCATAAAGTGATCGTTGCTGCCAGCCCACCTACAGAAGATGCTGTAGTTGTTACTGAACCACTTACAAAAAAGGATCTTGTGGATTATCTTGCCTCTGGTTGTAAGCCTAAGGAAAAATGGAGGTGGCATTTTTACTTCTTGTTCTAGATTTTTCCCCCTGCATCACATATTATATGGTATTTCTTATTTTAGTTCTTTTCATCTGAGCTAAGCGGTAGTTTTCTCCTTTTATTGTGCTTGTCCTTAGACCTTTGTTGATGTTTTTCGTTTTGTTGGGCATATTGAGTAGGATTTTTTCCCCCTTCCTTTAATTTAACCTTAGGTTACTTTTATCATTAGCTCTACCGTTAGTTTACTTTTATCATTAGCTCTACCGTTGTTATTGGGTAGAATTTTGTGCTTGTGTAAAGAGTCCTAGACACTTGTCCTTTTCTCCATACGCTCTAAAACTAGGAAAGATTCATGCGGAGTTCTGACTGGACTAGTGTTTACTGTTTATTTCATGGATTTTTTTCCCCTCACTTTTCAAAATGCAACTGGGTTCAGTATCCTTGGTTCAGAAATCCAGTTTGCTGCTGTGTGTTAGTCTTATCTGGTTTTACACGGTGTTGTGCGTTTCTATATGCGTTGGAAATTATTATAATTATTTTAGGATTGCTTGGAGCATTATTCCTACTTTCTAGGGTCTCATGTTCATTTTTCGTGACGAGTATTATTTTTGTTTATTAACTCTGTCTCTTCCTGCATGTTTCTATTCTCCATTGGGTTCCTTCAAATTATGATAATTGAATTTTTTTTGCAAGATTTTTTTTTCTGACATAGCAATAGGCAATTTATGTGGACATGTGTTCTTTCAGAATTGGAACAGAACATGAGAAGTTTGGTTTTGAGTTTGGAAGTCTGCGTCCTATGAAATATGAGCAGATAGCAGAGTTGCTTAATGGCATTTCTGAGAGATTTGACTGGGATAAAGTCATGGAAGGTGATAAAATTATTGGACTCAAACAGGTAAGTTTTATATCTGCGAAAAAGCTTGTCAGAATGTTTTGTTCCCGAAGAACCTACAAGAGTACTTCCTGATTCAAGCATCCATTGAAATGCTCTGTTATTGTTAGATACTTGAAGTAAAATTGTTTTTTTCCCTCCGCACATTATGTGGACCAGGGTAAGCAGAGCATATCTTTAGAGCCTGGTGGTCAGTTTGAGCTCAGTGGTGCTCCTCTTGAGACGTTGCACCAGACTTGTGCGGAAGTTAATTCACACCTCTATCAGGTGAGTTGAAAAATTGTTTGTAGCTTATTAAATACATATTATGGGATACATTAAAAGAAATCTTTTGTTTTTCCGTTGAAGAAAGAATAAATTGTTTGTGAATCTGTTTGTGATCATTATTTTCTCTGTTTATTTCTGTATCATCATCATTACTGTCAACTTAACTTCTCTCTGGATATCGCAACATAAATTGCCAAGTTTTAATCCTAAATAACTAGATTTGCCTTTCCTGGAATATGATGAAAGATCTATATGCATCTTTTGATAGGTTAAAGCTGTTGCTGAGGAAATGGGAATTGGATTTTTGGGAATTGGTTTCCAACCAAAGTGGGGACTCAAAGACATACCTATAATGCCAAAGGTCTTGTTCCTCTCTTCCCGTCTTCAGTTTTATTGATTTATTTTTGTGGTCCACAAGGAAGTTTGATGAGGGGAGGTATTTCCCCTTAGTGACTGAACGGTAACACTGCTTCTGTCTTGGCCTTCGATAGTTCAATTACTTGTTGCTTTCTAACATTTTTTTTTTTTAGCTCAGGGAAGATATGAGATTATGAGGAATTACATGCCCAAAGTGGGTTCTCTTGGATTAGACATGATGTTCAGGACCTGCACTGTACAGGTAAGATATCTCATAATTTGTGAGTTTTGTTCCCAAAGAGTTCCTGATTTGAACATGGTCAAAAATAAATTACATGTATAATCAGATCTCATTCTGGACAGTGATATATTTATGGCTTTACTTTTTATAGGTCAATCTAGACTTCAGTTCTGAAGCTGACATGATCAGGAAATTTCGTGCTGGTCTAGCTTTGCAGCCTGTAAGAAACTTGGTTCTTTTCTACTTTTTTTCCCCTTAGAATTTTCTTAAGTGCTATAGGGTATAACTATTAATATATATAAAACAGATAGCAACAGCTCTATTTGCGAATTCACCCTTCACAGAAGGGAAGCCAAATGGTTTTGTCAGTATGAGAAGGTACGTGAAAGTTATAATGCAGTTGTTCTCCTTTTATGCTATACTATTTCATTCTCAAGGTATCTTATTCAGTTCATGTGCACTCGAAACAGTCAGATTTGGACTGATACTGATAAGGACCGTACAGGCATGCTGCCCTTTGTTTTTGATGACTCCTTTGGGTAAGTTAGATTATTTGTGAGTTGTAAATAAATAGATTGTTACTGTTATATAATCCGACTCTGAGCTTGTAGGGTTTCCTTTGAATTTAAAGGAGAGAAAAATAAAACATAGTTGTGTAATTGCTTATGATCTTTGAATTTTACATAGCCAAGAAATAGCATTGGTAGCTTACAACTTCCAAAATTTTCTATCTTAAGTCTCACCGTTTATTCTTGTGTTGCAGGTTTGAGCAGTATGTTGATTATGCTCTTGATGTTCCAATGTATTTCGTCTATCGAAAAGAGAATTATATCAACTGTACTGGAATGACCTTCAGGGTTCCCATCTATCTTTATATATTCTAGTAATCTAGGGCTATCTTATGTAGCCCCGCCATTTTTTAGTTTGAACTTCTTTCTGTAACCACAATATTTTCATGTTGAAGCCTTGATTTGTTCGTGGCATATAATTTATTATTATTTTATTGCAGGACTTTATGGCAGGAAAGCTTCCTTGTATTCCTGGAGAATTCCCGACCCTTAATGATTGGGAGAATCACTTGACAACAATATTTCCGGAGGTTTGCTCTTTGTTGGTTTCATAATTTGGCTGGTGTATCTGATGCTTTTCCTCGTCAATAGCATTGTAGCATTTATGCGGCTGCATTATGTAATTCTGTTAATTTTTCCGATATCGTTAATCTTATCAGGTGAGGCTGAAGAGATATTTGGAGATGAGAGGTGCTGATGGAGGGCCTTGGAGAAGGTTATGTGCTTTACCAGCATTTTGGGTGGGTGGCATTTTACTAATTTTTTAAAATACCTCTAGTTACTCTGTCTTCCTTATGTGTTGGTACCATGTAATCAGTACTTGGATGCAATGTCTGTGCAATCACGTAATTACTATCATCGTAAAAGGGAAAAGTAATGACCCTCTATTTTCATGGATTCTTGCAAATTATTTCATTTTTATTTCATGATGTTTTGGTCATTAATCTTTGCTTGCAAATTATTTAACCTAAAACTGCTTCAGATCAGCAACATCAACTTACTATGACTTATTTGATTGTCAGGTAGGTTTATTGTATGATGAGGTTTCTCTACAAAGTGTTTTAGACATGACAGCTGACTGGACCCCAGAAGAAAGACATATGCTTAGGAATAAGGTAACATTTTTTTATGGGAACAAAGTTGCCGCTTCTTATTTCAACCATAGACTTGCTTTTTGTCAATTCCTTAAGTTAGAATCACATCAGACAGGCCAGTTATTGAAGTGATATGTGGTGGAATGTTTGTAGAGTGGCAATTCTAGTGCAGTGGTTGACGGTCTATCTGGTGCTGTCACACTTGATTCTTTGCCTTTTTTTCGTTAAATGAATTATTTTCCTCAAGCAATGTTTGGTGTATAAGGAGGTTTAGGGGTCTGAGATACGGACATTGGAAGTGAATTTAGGGCACTCGTATTTTTTATTCATTTTTAATTGTCTTGTTTTATGCCCATTGGGACTTGAGGGGGCCACAATTTTGGGGCCAAGCAAGAGCAAAATAATTAAAATATATGGTATACTGAACTGCCTCCTCTGTATAACTGACTTTGCTGGGTAACACTAACATTTAAGAGAGCGCAACTGATTGTATCTGTGAAGATGAAATTTGGAGGGTCATAGGAAGTGTTAATTTCTGTTGATATTAATTCTGTACTGGCAGAATGTGTTATTGTTTCCTTACAATACCTTGTGACTTTCATATATAGAAAAACAAAACTTTGAATATAAATTTTTGGTCCTTTGTGACTAAGGGAACTTTTTTTAGATCACATCATGATCGGAATAATTGGCATGTTAGTAAGAGACCTCCTGACCATCTATTGTTCTCATAACTGCCGGGTGGCATTCTTTTGGCATCTTGATTTAAATGTCCACCACAGTAACATGATACTAGGCAGTTTGAACAAGAATCCCAAAGCTTAAAACCAAATGATAGCACCATCTTGTTCATGAGGAACAGATGAGTGCCGGTAGACAGTGTTTTTAAGTTAATTTATTATATGACAGCTTTTTTTCTGCGATGGGTGTTATTTGGTCTAAGTTCGATTTTGACCATTAGAGTCTTACCTGACAGGTTCCCAGAACTGGCCTAAAAACACCATTTCGTGATGGTTTGCTGAAGCATGTTGCTGAAGATGTCCTAAAGTTGGCAAAGGTAAGATAATTATTTATGTTATTATTTGTTACTATCGATTTTTTAAGAAACATCGTTTTATGCTTCTACAGGAGGGCTTGGAAAGAAGAGGCTTTAAAGAATCGGGATTCTTGAATGAGGTAGCTGCGGTGGTTAGAACAGGTATCTGATTTAGAGATTATATACTTGTATTAATAAATCATCTCCCTGCCTGACACTCCATGTGTATCCCGCTGCATTTTCATTCCCGAATCTTAACAAATAAGGTCTCTTAAGGAGTGCAAAAAAAGATGTATTTTTAACATTGAAATCTAAATAAAAGGTGTGAAAAATACGGAAAAAGTTCTGGAAACGTGATTTTCTCGATTGAAAACTTGAAGGCTCCGTTAACAAACGCGGAGGGAGATGAAAATTGAAAATGAATATAGTAGCAATATGCCAATTTAGCTACAAAAACAGTAGAGTTAAAAGGGAAGATGTCAAATATGCATGGAGAGGCCAGTATATTACGTAAAACAGGCACAGGAATCTCACACATTCATGACAGTTTGAAACGGATCTAAGACCGGCTCATTGTATGCTACCATTTCAAAAGCATTTTCTTTATTTCTTTTATGAGTAAATTAGTGTTTGTTTATTTTTAATTATTGTGGTGGCAGGTGTTACACCAGCTGAAAAGCTTCTGGAATTGTATCATGGAAAGTGGGGGCAATCTGTAGATCCCGTATTTGAGGAATTACTTTATTAAGGCGTATTCAACATTGCGTGTAAAACTTTACTGTGGTTGCCCTCTTGGTTCTCTCTGTTGTGGGTTGCTGATTTACATAGGGAATAATTTCTGATGTAAATTTTTGGCATGAGGATTCCTCATGGAATCTTCTTTGATAACACGATGACCCATACTGATGGTCAACTTATAATAAAAGCTATCAACTTAATCATCATATCAACAGAATCAGTGTATTAATGGTTTGTGGTAGAGAAAAACCTAGTTTCCCAGATTCTTTCAGTAATTCTGGATTGAAGGACTATCATACGTTTGAATGAAATGTATGATTTAACCAAAGAAAGTACCTTGATTTCAAGAAAGAAATTTCAACAGGTTCTATTGCTTATTTCAATTACAAATAATCTCCCAACTCTTGGATTCAAGTGAGCCAGTGGTGATACAAGAAACTGTTACTTGTACAAGTACAAAAGCCGAAATCATGAACTATTCAACTTGGTAGAAGACCTGTTACTTGCATTCTGATCTGGTTGGATACTGTTACTGACGTAAGGGTGGTGGGTTGTCAATGTCAACTTTTGGTTTTCTTATTTAGAAATTGATAGTCTACCTTAACTTCATGTAATCACTCGAAAATCATTCGTTACCGCAGACAGCAGTCTTAACTCATTAGGTAAAATCTGTAAATCAGACCTCCATAAACCTATGTTTCTTACTCTGCAGCGAACACGAAATACCATTCAATCACCTTTGATGTTTGATATTTCTTGTCATGTAAAAAAATAAATAAATTCTTTGGCTAAACAGCTCGTTGGTTTGTGTCCCTTTCTGTCATTGGAGATGAGTTGATTTCCTATTGTTAGAGAGAGACCAACTTAGGATTCCCTCCCAACCACTGCTTTATTAGGTGCGAAGATGGTTGTCTTGAGAAGGAGACAGGCTGCCATCCTATGCAACTCTCTTGCCTCCAATAATTGATTCCAAATAATCTCTTCGGATACTGATCCACTAGGGCCTTACACACACAAAGTTATAAAATATTAATAACTTGCTATTTTAAAATTATGATCAGAAAGAAGGAAGAGAAAACATGACAGATTTTTGTGATTTCTACCCTTACATATTGATTTGTTCATACTAAAATTTAACATGGCTTAGCACTGCCTCTGCCTCTGCTTGGACGCTAACTGAATATGCCGATACGATACCTTTGGATTACAATTTCATGCATGCTTGTTGAAAAATAAACCAAGAGCGATTAAAGCTATTAAAAACTGAGTATGCTAACTCTTAAGTGAGTGAAACTATTTGGAATCAGCGTGAAAAAGCAGGATAACCAAACCAAACCATACAATACAAGATGGTCAACTATATTTGGAATCCCATTGACAGATGGGATATCAAGTGGTAGGAAAGACTGATAATAAGGCCATAACAGCAATCATGCAAAGAAAAGAGATGTCACCTTCCATATCCAGCTCATTTCTCTTATTTGAGCTTGACGTAGCCTCCTCCAAACAAACCCACATGAACTTATTAATTGAATTTCCCTATATTAATTTGTCCTTTCTTTTTCAAAGGAGAGAGGTACAAATATCTCAATCTTATTGCGCCTACAAAAGGCAAAGGCCATTCCCTCTTCTTCATTCCTCCCAAAAGACTGTTTCCGAAATTGTTAACTTCGCATCATCAAAAATGAGAGAAATTCTCCACATTCAAGCTGGTCAATGTGGTAACCAAATCGGAGGCAAGTTTTGGGAGGTTATGTGTGCTGAACATGGGATTGACCCGACTGGGAGTTATGTGGGTGATTCCCATCTCCAACTTGAGAGGGTTAACGTTTACTACAATGAAGCAAGTGGTGGTCGCTATGTTCCTAGAGCTGTGCTGATGGACCTTGAACCAGGTACAATGGACAGCTTGCGTTCTGGTCCTTATGGAAAAATCTTTAGGCCGGATAACTTCGTGTTTGGTCAAAATGGTGCTGGAAACAACTGGGCTAAAGGGCATTACACTGAAGGAGCAGAGCTAATCGATTCTGTTCTCGATGTTGTTCGTAAAGAAGCTGAGAACTGCGATTGCTTGCAGGGTAAGGCTAGGCTACTTTGCTTCCAGTAGAAATGCATAGAGATTGAGATAAATGGGACTAATTGTTATTTGACTCTTGACATTTACTACAGGGTTCCAAGTTTGTCATTCACTGGGAGGAGGGACTGGTTCTGGAATGGGAACACTGCTCATCTCAAAGATCAGAGAAGAGTACCCTGATAGAATGATGTTGACTTTCTCAGTCTTCCCATCCCCTAAGGTCTCTGACACCGTCGTTGAACCATACAATGCCACCCTCTCTGTTCACCAGCTAGTCGAAAATGCCGATGAATGCATGGTCCTTGACAATGAGGCACTCTATGATATCTGTTTCAGAACCCTCAAGCTCACAAACCCAAGTTGTAAGTGGAATTAAAAGCGCCAAAATAAGATTTCATTTCTTAGTTTTTTGGAAATTTTATTAATGTTTGTGCTGTGTTGTGTTGTATGCAGTTGGTGATCTGAACCATTTGATTTCAACAACAATGAGTGGAGTAACTTGTTGTCTACGCTTTCCTGGGCAACTGAACTCTGATCTGCGTAAACTAGCAGTTAACCTCATCCCTTTCCCACGACTTCACTTCTTCATGGTTGGTTTTGCACCTTTAACCTCACGTGGCTCCCAACAGTACCGTGCTCTGACCATTCCAGAGCTCACTCAACAAATGTGGGATGCTAAAAACATGATGTGTGCTGCTGACCCACGGCACGGTCGGTACCTGACAGCCTCGGCAATGTTCCGTGGCAAAATGAGCACTAAGGAAGTGGACGAACAGATGATAAATGTACAGAACAAGAACTCGTCGTACTTTGTGGAATGGATACCAAGCAACGTAAAATCAAGTGTTTGTGATATTCCACCAACTGGGTTATCCATGTCGTCCACTTTCATGGGTAATTCGACATCAATTCAAGAGATGTTTAGGCGTGTTTCGGAGCAATTCACGGTCATGTTTAAGAGGAAGGCTTTCTTGCATTGGTACACTGGAGAGGGTATGGACGAGATGGAGTTTACCGAGGCTGAGAGTAATATGAATGATTTGGTAGCAGAGTACCAACAGTATCAAGATGCAGCAGCAGCAGAGGAAGAAGACATTGATGACGAGGAAGACCTGCATGACCATGACCATCAATAAAAGAAAAGGCTTTCTATTTCTGGAGTGGATTCATTGTTCTTGTGCTTTTGTTTTCTGCTTTCAACTTTCTAAAGAACGCTTGCCATATACATTTATTTATGAGGGATTTTGTGTTTATATTATCATGATGACGATGATGATGCCGGTATTGTTGATTTCATCTGATTTGAACAGCATAAGTAAATGAATTTTATAAGAATTTATGTTTCATGGGTTTCTTTTTTCCCAGTTATTTATGACTTCTTCATTTTCATCATAGTTCTCATTTTGATGACACCTTTTTCTTAAAAGCAAAAATTGTGTTTTGATGATAGCTTTTTAGAACAAAGGAAAAATACCAATGACAACATTTCTCGTAAGAGCTGCTTATCAATGCGTCCATAACTCGACGGTAGATAGAGCGATCGATTGCAAATCAAAAAGTGACAGACTCACAGGTTCGAACCCTCATCGTTGATATTCCAAAAAATTAATGATGGTTTTTTTTTTTTTTTTAAAAAAAAAAAGGGAAAAAAATTATTATCTTATTCTGTCAATCTAGTAATCATTTATTACTTATATAAAAATTCACAAATATTTAATAGCAACTCTTTAGAGCAAAAATTCTGACCAGAAAAAAAAATCTTAACAAGAAAAATGTTTTCATAAAAATAGAGTGGAGCAAAATATTTACTCGAGGGAGTTTTTATTTTGTTTAAATATTAAATTATAAAAATTCGAATATTTAATTTAAATAAGTTATAAATAATAGAAATAGCAATAAAAATTAAAAAAACAATCATGCTGTATTGGTAAAATAGATAATAGATTTTCCAATAAAAAAATAGATCCAATTCATGAATGTTTCCGTCCGGCCAACTCGAAAGCGACACATTGATTGATAAAGCAAGAAAAGATTAAAAGAATTTATTAGATGCAAAATCAATAACATACAAAACAGCCTATTTGGGTTGATATGGCAGCCAGGCTATGATCAAGTTGCTCTGTACATAAATTACAAAACATCAACAGCATTTGCCATTCACCCAACAATATGCAGACTTAAACCGACGGACGAATCGTGAACCCTTCCTTTACAAACACACAATCTATCTCTTCCAAAATCTTCCCAAGATCTTTGTACTACCATTGTGCAAACTAATATAATTGCATGCTTCCGCAACGATGCCAGTATGTGCGAAAGAATGCTTGGCAACCAATGAACTAGTTACACACAAGGAAGTATAAACCACTCTGTCCATGCAACAAATTGTTCCTTAGAGAACTGGAGCCTCAGATCAATTTGCCCCAATCATTCAGACATCAGTCTGTGTTCTATGTAAGTTGTCTTCAGGAACCTTAAAACAATACTTTTGCTAAGACCTCGACTAATTTGTGTTCTTCTTAGTTTCTAGTGCAGAACCCTCCTTAAGTGCCACTTGGGCCTCACTCTCCCTGCCCAGTGCCAAAAGAGCAACAGCTTGTAAATAGGATGCAATGTACCAGACTGGAGAAATTATTTGTGCCTGCGATGCATCATGAAGTGCTTCCTCAGGCATATCGTTCATGAGATATGCCAGGCTACGACGTGCATAAATCGTAGGAGAAAGCATGGTTCCAACATCAATGAACTGCATAATACAACAAAAATTTAGCCGCACACTTTAATTGCGGAATATAACCCATCAAGAAATAGAATCCATATGATTGTTCACTATATTTTTATAGACTTTCTTTTATCAAAAAAGAAAAAAAAAAAAAAATTGCATACTCGTATCTTTGCCTTCCAGCCTTGTCTGTGAAGTTATAGATTTCATTCACCTCTCCCGTAGTACCAAAAATAACGTTAATGTATATGAACCTAAAAACTTACTAACCTGCGTGTAGGTATCAATTGCAGCCTTAAAGTCTTTATTCCGAAAAGCAGAGTCACCCTTCTTCTTCGAGTTCAATGTTTCCTGCATCTGGTTGGTCCACATTTGGAACGAAAGCTGCATGATAGGGGGAAAAGAACCAGAACAATAAGCGCACAACTATCTACTCAGAAAACAGGTCAATGATAAAAGGCAAACAAGAAAATTATTATAAAATTCAAGATTCAGCTATAATTAACAGAATACTCATTTCCAAATGTATATAGCAGTGAGACTTAACATTGGATTCTTGTTGACAAAAAAATTACAGTAAATACAAGACAACCATGAATTAATAATTTATCATGAACATGAATTCAAGACAACTTGCATGTTAGAAACCAACCTCAGTTGCAGCACCCTCATCATCTTTATATCCAATCTTTTCTAAGACTTCGTGTATGGCAGTCAAATCCATTCTCAGACAAGCTTCACCAAGTGGAGACAGAGGAAAAGAAGCCGCACTATGTGGTATACCCATTAGGACATGAGAAGGAACCTGCAAAACAGAATACTAAAATTCAACTCCAGCTGCCTGGAATATGTAGAGCATTGTTTCATTTCTCTGTACAGACTAAAGCCAATTACTTTCAAAAATAAACCATTGATGACAATAATTGAATAGAGAAAATTATGTATGGTTCTACAGCACCACTGAACCTCCTCCCTAAGAACCAAAAAAAAAAAAAAAAAAAAAAAAAATTCAAACATTCTCAACTCGTTGCTCTCCATTTGAAGTATGAAGTTTAGATATCTGTCTCGGTAAAAACAATATCTGAACTAAAGACCACTAACCTCAGAATCCTTCTGTAGAGGTATTAAAGCAGTAACCAATGACTTTGGGTTAGGACGTTCTCGTGGTTCAGATTGCAAACATCGTGATGCTAAACGCACTAACTCAGTCCCCTCGTCATTTGAAAATTGTCCTTCCAAACAAGAGTCTGTTAGCATTTGAAGATTCCTGTCCCGAATAAGGTCAAGTGCCTAAAAATCATGAAAATGATGTTAGGTGCACAGCTACGTCAAAATCGGCAGTGAAAGCCCTGACCATTACCAAGCAAAAAACTATCATGTTCAGTCACCAGAGTGTCATGTTTGTGACTAAGGATTTTGGGGGTTGGGGGGGGGGGGGGGGGGGGGTGGCACTTGGGCATTCTCAGCTCTGCCAGCATAGAGAATGGAAAACACTTACATGGCTAGGAGGAATATGCTTTCCACTGAGAAGGTCAAGCAAAAGGGTCCCAAAGCTATACGTTACACTTTCTGGAGTAACTCTACCTACATAACCAGCAGAAGGGAAGGCTGACAAATTGGCATCATGTATAATATATGTAGGACATAAAATAAAAAAACGAGAATTATGATAATTAAATCATCAAGTCTAAACTTTTTTTTTGGTCGGGTAAGAACACCGCTATCTTCTTTAGTCACATAAAGTAATATGCAATGAGAGATTATATCAACTCATTAATTGCAAGATACAATTTGACAGAGAAAATCGGGCCATGTACTACTAATTCCAACCAAGGATTATCAAAGATCAATGACATCAATGTAGGGTTGAACGGAACCATGGAAGAAATAACTCAACCATCAGGTCAAAAACAGAGAAAGTGGAACGTGATTAACTGGAGAAGAGTTATGACCACTTATGGAGTAAGACTAATTTATTAAGAATCTATTAAGTGATAAGGGTCAAGAAATAAACTTTTCCAAGAAAAGGATCAGAGACGATCTGACTGATGAACTTTCATCCAGCTGCACTCTAGCTCCAGGTAACAATTTTACACACACTCTACTTCCTCAACTTCTTTTCTTGTTTCTTTTAATGTGGAAAGAAGTAAGAAAGCAAAGGATAACATTAACATTAACATATGAAAAGAAAGATAAGGGATTCTCTTAACAGTTCCAGCAAGTATGTTCAAAATTCTGTTAGTCACAATAATCGAATCCAAGCAAATGGTGAGAACACCTCAATCATATGAACTATAAGTTTCAAGTTATTAAAACCAATCTTCAGCCCGTGATTAACAGTTTAAGCTCCTCAGTGGAGCAGATCTTTAATTAAAAAGAGAAAAATAAAAATAAAAACGATGACACCTGAAGTTCTTTTAGAAACTCTAGGAATTCCACATAGGAAATATTAAGTTAAGCAGCTAATTAAACATATTCACGAAAAATAAATTACTACGATAGTATTCTAAGTTTCATAATTGAAGAAAATTCAGTTCATACATCTGCAAAATTGTAGCTTGATATTAAACTTCAAGAGCCAAGCACAAACATAATAGATCAACAATAAATGTTAAGAAAGAACATCTTTACAGCTGTACCTGTTCTCAGATACTCAGGAGGAGTAAACGCAAGGTTTGTACTATAACTTTTCCCATCTCGACTGTTTTTCATCAGACCAAAGCATGATAGTCTAGGATTAGCTTCCTGATGATAAGAACAAGGATGAGGAAAGTCAGCATTTATTATCTCGGGATTGGAACATTAAAATCTATGGTATTCCAGCTTCGATCTTGGACTTTTAGGTCTTATTTGGCCTTCTTCACATTTTCATCTCACTAAAAGGCTTAACATGAAGGACGTCTTAAACCTTGTACAATTGAGCGACAAAGACAAGCAACTATTGAACTTGTTGCTCTGCCAGTACGAGACAAGTTTTCTTGAACAGACATCTTTATAAATTTTTACCTGAAAACCTAGAATCATTCTTGTTTGAATCTGCTACGAGACATTTCAAACTCTAAAAATGGTCTTTATCACATAATATCACTTTCAAATCACCATTACCCTAAAATACCAACAATGAAGATTCAATTTGTAGCCTTATCCATATTAAAAGTTGAATTCCATCCTGCAGAAAATCTTCAATTTGAATCCCTCTAACTCATCCCATATCAACACACCTTTCTCTTTATTAGATTTTTGTTAAACTTATCCATGCTTGTATTCTTCATGCTATCAGAGAATTTGGCATATTATTTACTCTTATATTGAAAATAAACTGGGCCATCTTTACCATTTCACTTACCAATGACTATCCTTTTGTTTTCTCATTAAAGTCTCTTGATTTGAAGACACACTCACAACTTTTATAAATTTTACCTTTTTAGGGCTGATAATTACCAGTTTGATTTGTTAATCAGCATAATAACAGGGCATCTCTTGATTCAATATCTTGCCACTAATTAACTTCTGAATACATGTCTAGTTGTGTGAGCATATCATATCATAATGCAACAAATGGAACATGGCCTCCTTTCTAATATCATGTTACAATTTGACTTAATTTGCAGTATGAAGTACGTGTTTGAAAATTAAAATTTAGTAAATATTAATGATTTGAATTGAAGCCAACTTCTGATAATATTAAATTTAATGCAACTTTCCAAGATAGCATCAACTTAATTGTTACTTTAACATTTTTTTTATCGATTTTAAGATGACTTTCCGGGACCCCATTAATTTGATGATGACAATTTACTTACATCATCAAAAAGAACTCTGTAAGCATTCAGATCATGGTATAGAGCACGCCCTTTGCTGGTACAGTATTCTAGAGCTTGGGCAAGGTGTAAAGCAACTCTTAGTCTCATTGCCCATTTCATAGGCTGTGTTTCCCCTAGATAATCATGTAAATAAGTATCAATAGAAAAGTCAGCCAACAGTCTTTCAAGAAGATATTTTCACACAAAAGAATCACAGAACCAAAGTTTTATTGATTCAAACTGAAATCTAATTGCCGGTACAAAATTAGCCATTATCATGGTAGTAGTAATGAAGCAATTAGAACAATAGCAGCTATTTATCATCCCTGTCATCAGTGTCACAGAACTTCTGTGACTGATTTTTCCAGCTTGAATAAAGACATGCAATAATTCTAATAGGCATGAAAATAATTGGTTTCTAAAAGGATTTTAACCAAAGTACACATCTTACAAAAAGATTGTTTTGAAATTAAGATGCCTATATTTTTTGCCTAGCCAACTTTCCAAATACAATTGGCTAAAAATATCCTGATTTCTAATGGTCGAAGTTTAGATAGACAAGTATAAGAGCATAGCAGGGAAATAAACCAGTTAATAATTTTGTACTTACAATGAAACAAGTGTTTTGCCAAAGTATCATTCGGCATATATTCTGCAACAAGTAACCTCTCTTCACCTTCACAGCAACACCCAAGTAGATTTACCAATCTTTGGTTCCTGAGCTGACCAACAGCCCTGGCTTCTTCCTGCAGGGGTAAAAGAAGATTGTTCAGCGCTAAGAATGTAATGTATTTCAGTAAAAGAAAAGCAAATGCATATAGTAAAACATACAAAATATAACAATAGTTAATCCAGTCATTCAGCCAATGGAACTAAATAGGGCCTAGTCATATTAAAAATATAGAAGAGTACAAAAAAGCTTCAACACATGTGCTCATAAGAAATATGAGGAAATTTGGTGCGTAAAATTAAATTTGTTTACCAAAAATTGCCGGGAATCCGGCCAGGCTGATCTATTGAACCGTTTGACAGCAATGCGCAATTGATTTTCAAGCTTCCCTTTGTAGACCACGTTTGGAGCCTTTTCTCCATGTTCAGAAACTATATTTTCTACTGCAAATCCAGAAGTAGCCTTCCTAAGTTGATCAATTGTGTATTCATGGAATGGTGGCAAATCATTGGCATCACTCTTCTCTTCATTTTCTGGACAAAAAATTGAAAGTCAAACATTGCAATCACTTTCATAACAACAAGAACAAGGAAGAGAATCACATATCAATCACTTACCATTGATGGCGGCCTCAGGAACAGGGCCATTTTGCTCTGTGCCCCAGCAGCATGCCGAGAACTTGGAAAACTCACAACCCATCCCAATTCTAGAATACATTGGAAATAAAAGTTAGCTTAGATGCTTCAAATTTACCCAAGTTCCTTTTGCTTAAAGCATAACTTGAGCTTTGCACAACCTTCGACTGAACAAGGCAAATTACTCATTCAATTAATTGAACGAAAAAAGACAGTTTTGTTATTATGGGGTGTTTGGGGGGGAGAGAGAATGTAGGTCATCAGCAAAGCTATAAGTAATTAATGTACCAAAAATTTTAGCATCAAATGTGTAACACCAAAAATAGAAATTCCCAACTGGTTTAATACAGTCTTCAATAATGACGGTACAATCACGAGTTAATATTTCATAATTAGATGCCACTCCGAAGTTTCTTTCAGGTTTTCTTTTGGTTTAAATTGGGGAGAGGGGGAGCACCCGGTGCTTGACTGACAGAAAAGAACGCCGAAGAACAGCAGTAGAAGATTGGATATTCGGTGTTACAGTTAATCAATCAATTCACTTTGTTCAATTCTCAATACCCAACAATTCAATCAGACCAAAAAAAAAAAATCAGCTCTGCTGGGCTCCAAAACATTCAGTCGTCAGTTCACCATTACAATAACATAAACTCACAGCATAAGTCAGTAGAAAAAACCAATGGATATGGAACTGTTTTGCAGAATCAAAGATCGTAAATAGAAAAAAAAAAAAAAATGTGTCTATACTGCAAAAGCAAACTGAATTAAAACAAAATTAAAGAATAACAAAGGAGAGAATGAAACCGATTAAGTTTGAGTACCTCAAACGAGCAAGGGATTCCTCGTCCTCGATTCAGTCAAAAGTCACAGAAAGTGAAAGCTCTTTCTGCTTTTGTTTGGGTGCTTAGACACTAATAATTCTAAAGCTAAATATAAATAAATTCCAGTTAATTAAAATTTGCTTCAGAAAGTAAGTTGAACTGAGTCGTCGCCTTCCTAGTGCTTCTCTGCCTAATGGCAAAAGTTTTTCTACTTTTGTTCGGTTCGGGTTTTGAAATTCGAATTGTGCATAATATAAAATATCATATTTTCGTCATAAATAATATTTATGTATACATTCTTTTCATTCTAGTGCTGTCCCTGTGCAGGAAGGTCTGGTCCTCGATCTCCTTTTTCCACCGACATCGGCTTTTTCAAAAACCAAAACTCCATAACAAATTATCCTAATCCATCCCCTCCTGATCAGAAACGAGAAATTGTGAAGTCAAATCTCACCACAAAATTCTTTTCAAAAAAAAAATAATATATATATATATATATATATATATATATATATCTCCCCACAAATTATTTCTTCTATTACGGTATTTTTTTCCATAAATATACATTGTTTTTTTTTTTTTACTCGCATTGGATAAAATTATAACAAAAATGTCAAAAAAATAAAAGAAGAAAAAAAGTCCAATTACGTGATAAAAGACTTCAGCCAATGTTTTACAAACACTGATTGGGAGTAAAAGTGGCAAAACGGGTTGTCCAGTCCGCTTTGGACTGGCCCAGACTATGCTTATTTTTAAGGTTATTTTTGTAAATTTAATTTAAAAATAAAAAAAATGAGTAGTAAGAAAAAAAAAATCTCTTTAGTTTAAAATTTCTTATGTCACATGAATATGAATGAGAAGAGGTTTCGGTGAACCAACACTCCTCTTTTTAAAAAAACTAAAAATAAAAAATTCTCCAGCATTCCATTTAAAGATTCTTAATAGGAAAACAAAAACAAATTTTTCATTACACACCAATACATGCCCAAAAGAAAATATGGTTTTCGTAAGAAACAAAAAATTTACATGATAGTTTAAGTCATTTAAATTCACGTGAATAAAAGCTGCAAATGAATTAGATAATACTTTATGTCAATGAAATTTTTATTGGGTATTTTTACCAAAAAAATAATTTTTATTTGGCATCTTATTTTTTTTATGGATCAGATATATTAACTTTTGCCCAATTTATTTGTTATTTTTGTCAACATGAATTTTATATGAAGTTAATACCTTTGGCTTGGTAGAATGAATATTATATAGTTTACAATAGTCAAATTTTTATTCAATAGAACAGAACATTAATAGAGTTGTAGTCCCTCGATAATATTCTTACTATTATCGTTGTAGTAAGAACTAGTGAACTGAGAGTTTTATAAACTTTTCACATGTTTATAAACTAATTATTGTGGGAATCGATTAACGAAGTTGAAAGACAATAATTAAGTTATAAATGTTTAAAAAAATTTAAGACACAATTTTAATATTTTTAAACTAGAGGATTTTATGTGAAATTATAAAAACAACAGTATAATTAAACTTATAAATAAAAAGTTATTCATCTATTAAAAAAAATTTCAGAAATAGACTAATCATCATAGCCATCCGTTTTATAGATTTGCTAAGATGCTAGATAGATTTCTTACGCGTGTCCTTAATCGGTGATCATAAGGCCAGCAGCGTGCTGGATTTCTTGCAAGTGCTGAAAGGCATAACCATAGTCCACCACTAAGAAAAGGGAATAAATTAAAAAAAAAAATTGTATTACTGTCGTAAAAATTTATTTTATTTAATTTAAATTTATTATATTTTATAATTTAATTTAAATAAATAATTATTTTAAATAAAATAAATGTAATTTAATTTTATTAATAAAAAAATTTTAAAAATAAATTTTTTAATTTTTATTTAATTTTTTCTTTTTTTTTCACTTTCGTAATTTTATTATTATATATTTCAAATATTTACTTTATTTAATTACATATTTTAATAAATTAAATTATTAAAAATAAATAAAATGAGTAACTAATTAAAATAAAATTATGTAATTAAAATGTAATATAATTTTATTAATAATTTAAGTATTATAATTAAAAAAATATATGATTAAATTTTAATTTTAATTTTTTTCTATAAATAATTTTTATGTCTATTTATAAAAAAAATTTAATAGTGTGAGGTAAGTTAATTAGTGATATGTATTGATTATAATTTTTAAGATATTATATATGTTTTTAAAAAATTTATAATTTTTTTTATATTTTATTTATAATTTTTTTTTAATATTATTAACATTGTAGTATAATAATATATTATTAATATTATAAGTAATTTGATATTTAAAAAAAATAATATATATTAATATATATTTTGAAAAGTGATATATGTTGATATTTATTTTTTATTTTTTTTTGGGTATATACATGTGTAAATATCCCCGAAATATACGGCCCGGTTTTTGGGTAGTAGAACTGCAATACTCGGCCCAAAAAGGTCCGAGAATATTTCCATTTTCGTGATTTTTTCCAACTCGAGACCTTAACACTTGACCCATTTTGTCTTACTTTTATACGTCCTTCTTCCAACTAAATCTTCCCTCGAAACTCTCAGTCCTACAACTCCACGGCAGAGGAAGTAATTAACAGACACATGAGTATTGCAAAATTCCACTCTGCGTGGAGGTAAGGTTTAAACTCTTGGAACAACTCACTCTTACTCACTCTCTTTATACTACAACGGTTACTTCATAGGCAAACCGTGTATTTATCTGTACATTCTGTATGGAGCTGTGAATTTGTGGTGGTGCTAATGAGAAAAGGTAGACCTAGGGCTGTGGAAAAAGGTGTAGTAGGGCAAAGCCTGAATGCTTCATCGTCTGGGTTACTGAATATACCATCAGGTCCTGTATATTACCCCAGTGAGGATGAATTCAAGGACCCCTTAGAATATATATATAAGATTAGACCCGAGGCTGAGCCATATGGGATTTGTAGGATTGTTCCACCAAAGAATTGGAAACCCCCATTTGCTTTGGATCTCGATTCTTTCTCTTTTCCCACTAAAACACAAGCCATTCACAAGTTGCAGGCACGTCCTGCTGCATGTGACTCCAAGACTTTTGAGTTGGAGTACTGTAGGTTCATAGAGGATCATTGTGGCAAAAAGTCAAAGAAGAGGGTTGTATTTGAGGGCGAAGATTTGGACTTGTGCAAATTATTTAATGCGGTTAAGCGGTTTGGTGGATATGATAAGGTTGTGAAGGAAAAAAAATGGGGGGATGTTTCTAGATTTGTGAGGTCGGGGAAGAAAATTTCAGACTGTTCAAAGCATGTCTTATGTCAACTATACCGAGAGCATTTATACGATTACGAGAGTTACTATAATCAGTTGAATCAAGAGATAGCTTGGAGTTCGAATAGAGGCTCCCATGAGGACGAAAAAAGTGACCAGCGTGTCCAACATTCAGGATCCAAGAGAATGCAAGAAGTAACAATTGTTTAAAGTCTAACTTATCTAAAGTACAGGAGGAAAAACATGATCAGATATGTGAGCAATGTAGAAGTGGATTGCATGGGGAAGTGATGCTTTTGTGTGATAGATGTGATAAGGGCTGGCATATGTATTGTCTTTCCCCACCATTGAAGCAAATTCCTCCAGGAAATTGGTATTGCTTCAGTTGCTTGAATTCTGACCAGGACAGCTTTGGTTTTGTGCCTGGTAAACATTACGCTTTAGAAGCTTTTAGGCACATGGCTGACCGATCCAGGAAGAGATGGTTTGGACCAGGGTCTGTTTCGAGGACACAAATAGAGAAGAAGTTTTGGGAAATTGTGGAGGGATCGGTTGGTGAGGTTGAGGTTATGTATGGAAGTGACTTGGACACATCAGTCTATGGGAGTGGTTTTCCGCGTGCAACTGATCAGAAACCACAAGCAATTGATGCAAGATTATGGGATGAATACTCAGCTAACCCATGGAATCTTAATAACTTGCCTAAATTGAAAGGGTCAATGCTTCAAGCCGTTCATCACAACATAACTGGTGTTATGGTACCTTGGCTGTATATTGGGATGCTATTCTCTTCATTTTGCTGGCATTTTGAGGATCATTGCCTTTACTCAATGAATTATCTACACTGGTATGTTAACTTGTGTTTTCACTATATCTTGTCTGTGTAACATAGGCTATCAAGGCATCTTTTTTTGTTTTTGTAAAAAATAAATTATGAACTCTTTTTTTTCCCTCTAGAATGTTATATCTGATTTTTCCAGTAATTACACAGGACAATTCAAGCCCTTCTAGAGCTGCTATTCGTAGAAGCCTATGAAGTAAGCTTACTGAGTGAATAATAAATAAAATGGTAATAAGAGCAAAGATTTGATTGTATGAGGAAAAATTAACAGAATTAAACTTTTATATTATTATGTCCGCATCAGATATACTGCTTAGACTTATTGATTCAATAATAAAATTGTTGAGAAAAGAAATATGGTGAGTTTAAAAGTCTATGGAATTCTATTGAAGGATGCTTGACAGATAGACCATGTAAACTTATTGTAAGGATTCTTGATGGAAGCCCAACAGAAAAGATTGAAAGATATCCCTGGTTTTCTTAACTAAAGTATGTAAATCCCAACTGCTACTGATAGTGATATTGAATATGTGTGTTCCCAATAAAATATGTTCTTGTGATGCTGTATCAATGCTACGTAACTCTTTCTGAATGTTTTCTCGCAAAGTTTGGTTCTGACTTCTATCATGTTCTTAGGGGAGAGCCAAAATGTTGGTACAGTGTTCCTGGTAGTGAAGCAAGTGCTTTTGAGAAGGTAATACCTTCTATATTTATACATTAGTACTTCATCTATTCACATTCTTAATTTTATTTTTTTGGTGAAATTGGTGACTCTTAAATCCATTTCTTCCACCCTTGCACCTTAAGAATTTGATGTTTGCATTGGTCTTAGTGCCAATGTTACTACGTTGTAATGGCTGCAGGCACATGTGATCTGTGTGCATGACAAAGAAAAAGGAAGATATTTCAGATAGAAAGTTAGTTATTTTCAAAAAAGAATATGGTTCATTTATGTCATTACTCTTATTTAGGAGAAGTAAACAAGTGAAGTGGAGATGAACATAGGGGCAATTGGTTTTAAGTTTGGCTCGTTTTATTAAAACATATGGAATAGTTAAAAAGGTATACAGTAACAGAAATGTAAAAAATTGATTATAAGTTATTGTTGGATTCTATTTGTAATAATGAAGACTGATCATTTGATCCAATTGTTTTTACAATAGTATTGAAGTTTCAATTATTATAATTCTAATTTTAATTTAAACAGCATTCAAATAAATTAAGATTATTAGAACCTTTCAATTACTATTACTAAACGATAAGTCATATGGCTATTATTATTCATATATGTGATTCAAGTTTAAATAGTATCTCTATGTCTGATTCTATGTGTCCCTTAACCTTTATTAGATCTTCTATGTTATATTTCTAATATCAAAAGTTGGAAAACTATAAATTTCAAATTTTTTTTTTTTTTTCACGAGGATAATTTTATGTATTTTTATCATCCAAAATGCTTGCTTTTTGTTAAACAGTTAACCTCTAGTCATTAAGAATCTTCCATTTTGTTTCTTATGCCTATAATTTTCTTTTGGGTTCTCAAGCATGATTGTCAGTGAAATGATCCACTTCCCTGTAGGTAATGAGGAGCAGTCTTCCTGATCTTTTCGATGCACAACCAGATCTGCTTTTTCAGCTTGTCACCATGTTAAACCCATCCGTCTTGCAGGAAAATGGTGTACCAGTCTACAGTGTACTTCAGGTTTCATATGAGTCATATCTCCAGACCCAATTCACTACATTATTGAATTTTTTTAGCTTTACTATTTTAAGTGCAAAGACTTGATTGAAATTGTCTAGTTAGAACACAGGGGCCTTAGATTGTGGTAAATGATAATCTATGAAAGATGTAAACACCCCATAATTTGATTGAAATTTCTAGTAAAGCAGAGGACCTGAGATTTATTTATTGTTTATATGTGGTCCAGACTTGGCCTTTGTCTGGACTAGCTTTTTCTCAGAACAAAGTTTTGGTATAAAAAGCAATTCTGATGTAGCCAAAAATCTTCGTACAAGAAAAATGTTGAGTTGATAGCCACTTTATCTTTTGCTTCTCTTCTTGATTTCTTCACTAAGAAACAAGTTGAGCTGCGCAACTGGTTTTGCTGGTTACTGTCTTCATTTTGTATACTTTGAATCTTTGACACATATTTCCTTCCATTCTTGAAACTTTTCAGGAGCCCGGAAATTTTGTTATTACCTTCCCCCGGTCTTACCATGGAGGTTTTAATCTTGGTATGCTATTCTGTTTTGTCTCTATCCTATATTACCAGCTTATATACAACCTAACATATGCGAAGTTTCAGGTGTAATAATAACATCCTAACCTAGACTTGTTTTTCCTTCTCATTTTTTTTTTTTTTTTTCCTGCCCAGGTTTAAATTGTGCAGAGGCAGTTAATTTTGCTCCTGCTGACTGGCTACCGCATGGTGCTTTTGCAGCTGATCTGTATCAGCGGTTTCATAAAACTGCTGTATTGTCTCATGAGGAGCTTCTTTGTGTAGTTGCACAGGTTTACACCTTTTGCATGCTTTAGAATAATTTTTTATTTGATTAGATTGAAAAGCACATTTTTTTTTTGAGGTCAGAGGTATACAATCTGAAAACCCAATTCTTCTTTCTCTTATTCAGCCAACAACTTTAAAAGTTTATATATCTGGTCCCCTTTGTGGCCTTTGATGATATTATCTACTTATCAAAAGAAAAATATTTTGTATTTTTGATATGTTAGAAAGCTTACAATTCATTCTCTAGATCCCATCTAATTAATTTATCATTCTGTAGAGTGATTTATTTGACTTTAACTTTCTTTTACAAAGTTTGAGGGATCCTTCCTTTTCACTTTTTAGAGGAAAGATGTGGTTGGCTTTAGGATATTACCTCGAACATTATGGGGTTTTAGTTAACAATCCTTATCCAAAGGTCATTTTATTTGAATCAATTCAAAAAATCTTGGATTGTTTGCCAGAATTCTTCTCCATAACATTGATATTTGATGATTATATACTTAAGAGTTATCTTTGTATGTCAACTTTCGTGCTTACATTAGCAATTTGACATTTGATGGTTGATTGTTGTCATCTTTCATTCAGTATAGTGACATCAATGACAGAGTGTCTCCTTATTTGAAGAAAGAGTTGCTCAGGATATCTGATAGAGAGAAATCTTGGAGAGAGAAACTTTGGCGAAATGGTATCATTAAATTCTCTCGCATGGCTTCTCGTGAGTGTCCTCAATATGTGGGGACTGAAGAGGTATTCTTCATTTTGTGTGTGATCTATGCCTCTCTAAAATTAATTACTCAATATTTCCGTTTGTTAAGGTTCTATGTCCTGATGTCTTCTGTAGGATCCAACATGTGTTATTTGTCAGCGATATCTATATCTTTCTGCCATTGTGTGCAGTTGCAGGCCAACTGATTTTGTATGCCTGGAGGTAAAATTATATAATTACAACATTGCAAATGTATTTGCTATATGCATGAAGTATTCATCTTGCACCATTTTATGAATATATTATGAAATCAAAGAAGAAAAGCTCATCAGAATTGTAGCTTTTGTTTCCTTGTCCTGTTATTAGGAGTGTAATCTAGAATGTGGAAGTTTTCTGTATATTTCTAATGTATAAACTGGAGGGATCCAACAGATGTAATCTGGTCTCCATTGTGTGTATATGTTCATTATGAAGATAGATGGTGTAATTATGAATGATGAAACTCCCTTCCTCTGAAAAAGGGGGAAAATAAACTAGAAATCCATATACTATGGTGGCTGGAAGTCAGCTGAACCTGTTCAGCTTTCTGGGATTTGAACACACTGTTTCTTTTTCCCTTTTATTTTGCTGACTATTTTTTACTTCTCATCTTTGAATAATTTGGGTTTGGTGCTACTGGAATGGTTACAACGGACTGATTGTTGTTGTCTCTTTTTGCAGCATTGGAAACACCTTTGTGAATGCAGAACTGTAAAACTTCGTCTTCTCTATCGTCATTCACTGGCAGAATTGTATGACTTGGCACTTTCTATGGATAAATATACTTCTGAGGAGAAAGCACAGTGTCTGAATGTAAGAAGGCAATTCTCTAGTCCGGGTGCTTTAACCAAAAAGGTCATTTTTCCTCTTTTGTATCTTTTCCAATTCCAAATTTTACCCAATATTAAACTTGTTATGAGTTAGATTTCTTATCCTTCTGCATCTAAGAAAATTGGTGTCTTATTTGCTTCTCTGTGCTTGACTCTGCTGCTTGCTTCTAATTGGTATGCTGCTTTACTGTTACATATTATATATATGTCAAAAGATTTGTACAATCTAGCTATGATTAAGATGTGCATTATCATTGGATATCTCAGATCCTTCTTCCAAATGACATAGACGTAAGTAGTTAGAGAAATGGAGAGCAGTAGCAGAAATAGTGTCGTTGCAGTGACTGATATTTGTTACAAATGATAAGATGTGTAGAGATATATGAAATGGATAAGAAGGAGTAAATGGTCCATGATCGAATTTCCCTTTTGGTAAAGGCTGCTTGTGTAAATTTAAAAATGATCTGAAGTAGTGCTCTTTTTTTGCCCCACTTTGCGAAGATTAAATTTTTTAGAAGTTTTACCTGGTCATTCTCAAGACTACTGCTTAGTACGACTGTTGAATTATTGTAGTTTTTATTTCTTTTTAGGATTGCTTTATGATTGTATGCCCTTTTGTGGTGATCAAGTTTATCTTTGATTATTCTGGTCTGGTGATTGATTGAATTATACCTTCAAGCATAACTGGGGTTTGGAATGGAGTTATTGATATCTATATTAAATTTTTATGGGTTAATAATTCCTTAAATTTGGCAACTCTCTGACTATGATATGGATATGGCTTTATTATGTACAAATAAATAATATTCGGAGGGCTTTTTTTGCTTTGAATATTTAATAATATTTTCTGGAACTTCTTGATGAGTAGGTAAAAGGTGGCCAAGTTGCTTTTACAGAACTTTCTATGCAATGGCTTCTGCAATCTAGTAAGATTCTTCAGAATCCTTTCTCAAGTGATGCTTTTGTATCTGCACTAAAGGGAGCTGAACAATTTCTTTGGGCTGGTCCTGAGATGGATTCTGTGAGTTCTAATTGTTGCTTTTAACTGTACTCCTATAAAACACTTTGTATATGACTAGTTTCAGCTTTGGTTTGTGATATAGGTGAGGGATATGGTGAGGAGTTTGATTCAAGCTCAAACATGGGCTGAGGGGGTAAGAGATTGTGTGAGAAAGATTGAGTCCTGCTTATCTCTCCAGGACTCTGGTGTAGAGAAAGTTCACTTAGAATTTGTTGAAGAATTTCTCAGTTTGGATCCTGCACCATGTAATGAGCCTGGTCATCAGAAGTTGAAGGTGCCATTTTAGTCTAGTAATCATTACAATGTATACGTTTGTTTCAGATTTCTGCCAATTGTAACGTTTAACTTAGGTTGTATGATGCACAGGAATATGCAGAAGAGGCGAGGTTGTTAACTCAGGAGATTGATACTGTCTTGTCAATATGTTCAAAGGTACTTAAGCCTAGATTCCTCATATATTTTTAATAAGAGTTTTAAGATGATTGTAAATATATGTTACAAGAGTTTCTTTTCTTACTAGTTTGAAATCACATTTGATGACATTTTTTATTCTTATTCTATTTTATTAATACTGTTCATTCCAGATGTCTGAGTTGGAAGTTTTTTACTCCAGAGTTTGTGGTTTACCTGTCTACGTGAAAGAGTGTGAAAAATTAGAAAGGCAAATTTCTTTGGCTAAGGTACACTCTGTTATATGATTGTTTGACTCATTTTTTACTCTCTGCTTGTTTTATGCTTAATCTTATATTTATTATTTTTATATTTTGATATATAAGTTTTGTGCTCAGAAGTTGCCAAAAAAGTTGTTATCATATAGAAGCTTAGGATTCTTAGGAAATTCTTGATTAGATATATGAGTTCGTATACAATTAGCAAATCAGGATCTACCCACGTTTCCCCTTCTCAATCTGAATAAAAGGAATATATATATATATATATACCGAAATGGACTCTGCTGGAATTTTGGGGGAAAAAGGGCATGTTTGGTTTTCTGTGTTTCTGTATTCAACTTAAATAAGAATGGAAATCGTTGAATGTGTTTTGCTAGAATGTAGAAGATATTTTGTCATTGACAGTGAAATCAAAATTAGGTCGAATACTTGGAACGGCTAATAGATGCCCATATTTTCAACTTGAGGGGGCTAAAGTCTATGCTTGTTCTTCTCTGAACTAGTTTACCTTTCATATTGCTAATGTTATTCTTCATTTGAGTCTATTCAGGCATGGCTGGATAGTGTTAGAAAGTGCACTTCAGTGGAACATCCTGCTGCAGTAGAGATTGACGTTCTGTACAAATTGAAGTCAGAGGTAATAAGAAGTCCAGAGATAGTGCATTTACTATCGTCTTGTCATTGTTTCATGTCTTTTTCCTGTCAACAACTCAACATATAATTTGCTGTGTTTTTAATCTGTTTATGTTGAAGCAATAACTTAAGTTCTGATGTGATCATAATCTCCTTGTGTCAATAATGGATAGTAAGTTATTGTTCTTACTATTTTATTCTGATTTTGTTTTGCTAAGCTAATTACTAGGTAACCTATGAATGTGAAGGCATTAATTATTTTGGAACTAGCCATGCATCACTGATTTACATGATGTGTTTATCACTTACATACAAATCAAAACATTGGTTAAGGAATAAGTATTGTGTATATGTAACATACATCTCTCACAGACATGCATATATTTAGCATTATATGAGTTTCACACTGATTATAATAGGCTTTTCTTTTTCCTAATAGATTTTAGAGCTTCAAGTTCAACTTCCAGAGATAGACATGCTTCAGAATCTGTTAAGCAAAGCTCAATATTGTTGTGCCCACTGTCGTGAGATATTGGAAGGACCTATGAATTTAAAGGTTTGGCTCTTCACTTTTTCACCACTTGTTAATCTATGGCAGCTGAAAGATGCACTATTATTAACATTGGAGATCTGCAGAGCGTTGGTGTAATGCTTAAGGAATGGGATAATTTTACCGTTGATGTACCAGAGTTAAAGCTTCTAAGGCAATACCATGCGGATGTCATTTCATGGGTTTCCCGCTTTAATGGTGTTTTAAGGACAGTGCATGAGCGGGAGGATCAAGATAATGTAATTGATGAATTGAAACAGATTCTAGAAGATGGCTTATCTTTGAAAATTCAAGGTATTGTGTATTATTTCTTAAAGCATTATGATAGTTTAGATTTTTGGAATCCCATGCATTTGTCCATGTATCTTTGATTAATTTTGATAACCCCAATGTTTGGTTATTTTGTAGTTGATGAGTTGCCTCTTGTTGAGGTTGAGCTGAAGAAAGCTTATTGTAGGGAGAAGGCTCTGAAGGTAAATTGCTCTTTTTAAAGTTCTTTGCTTTTTCCTCGTGTATTGATTTATTTTATTAAAAGATAAATATTCTTCTTAATATACAGGGACTAATAATTTTTTAATATATTATTTGCTCAAGCAATTCTTCCAGTGTTATAAACTAATTTGAATTGTGTAAACTTGGTACAGGCACATAGGTCTAAGATGCCTCTGGAATTCATTCAGCAACTGATGAAGGAGGCCAGAGTGTAATTACTAATTCTTTTTCTTGTTCCAAACCGGCTTATCACAAGGCTTTGTATAATTCAACCACTTCTTTTTTCTTAAATTAATAATTTTACAGGCTACAAATTGAGGGAGAGAAATTATTTGTCAATTTATCTGGAGTACTTGCTGTTGCATTGTCTTGGGAGCAAAGGGCCAGGGATATTCTTTCACATGAGGCTTCAATTTCTGACTTTGAGGACATGTTAAGGTTCAAGGATGCTTTGCATGTTCATTTTAGGATTTAACAAGTCTAATAAGATTATTTCTACTCATGGTAATTATTGTGTTTGGTTGGTCTTACAGGGCTTCAGAAAACTTATTTGTAATTCTTCCTTCTCTTAATGATATCAAGGATGCAGTACTGGAAGCTAATTCCTGGTTAGAGAATTCAAAACCATATTTAGCTTCTCCTACTTCTGCTTCAACTTCCATGCGGAAATTTGAGGACCTGCAGGTTCATGTTTTGTTCTGACTGAGTTGTCATTGCTGAAAACTCGTTTCACTGTAAATGTAAAAATGTGTGCCATCTTTTTGTAGATGTTGGTTTCTCAATCAGAGCTTCTTAAAATATCTTTGGAAGAACGAAGGATGCTGGCAACAGTCCTCAAGAAGTGCAAAGAATGGCAGCATGATGCTTGTTCAGTACTGAGTGATGCTCGGTCCCTTTTTGAATGGGATAACATTGATAATGAAATATGTGGTAGCCTAATATCCAAAGTTGAAGGTTTGATTGCAAGAACGCTATCTGTCACAAGATATGGTTTATCACTCCATTTTGACTTCTACGAGATTCCTGAGCTTCAAGCCACTTGTTCTACACTGCAATGGTGCAAAAAGGCCCTTTCTTTCTGCAATATTTCTTCTTCTTTAGAGGTTACTATTTCTTTCTAGTGACATTCTGTGCTTTCAAATGTCTCCATGCTTATACTTCTTTCAAATGGTCCCTGCCAACAGTGCTGGGGAAAAAAAGACCTCAGCTCTCGTTCAATTTGGTTTATTTTATTAATGTATAAAAGAATGTCAAAACACAAAATTTCTTGACTCTGGTTTCATGGACTAATGCATATGATGTCCTATTTGTTCTCGAATCACTTCACTCTCTCGTTATTTGATCAATAAAAGATATTTGCATGGTTCAGATTGCTGTAATTTCAAATTTTTTCTATTGCATGTGGCATTGCTTTCCCAAGTGCCTCCCCCTGCAAAAAGAAAAAGTTCCTGTTACATACTTATTATGATAAATTTGCTTACTGATTGTTCATATAGGATGTTTTGGAGGTTGCAGAAGACATTCCTCATACCTCTGTTTCTTCTACTATGTTGAATATGCTGGTTGATGGGGTTAAATGGCTTAGGCAAGCCTTTGAGGTAATTTCTGGACCACAAAATTCCAGAAGATGCAAGTTGAGTAATGTTGAAGATATTCTTACTGGTTACAAGGTAGTCATTTATGTAATTCTATGCATTTGCCTTTTGTAGTTGAAAGATTCATAACTGTTCTAAATTCAAGTTCAGTTTTTTAATGTACAAAGTTGCAACGGCTGCTTACATATATAAATTTTTACCTCCAGACCATTCGTATGCCCTTTGCAGCGGTAATCTGTCTTCTTAAAGAAGCCATTGGAAAACATAAGTAAGCCTTCTTTTGGGTGTATCCACGAAAGGTTTTAATTAAATTTCTGGGTGTCTTACTTTTTTCATAATTGAATGCTTTCTTTTGGTGGCACTGTTTCATAAATATCTGAATTCATTTTGGTTTGATTATCATCCAAGTGTATTCAAACTGATTGTCTACTTGTATGTTTTTACATCCCGTATAAACCATTGGGCATGAATATGATGTTTAGTACACAACATTGTTGCCTTAGTGGGTGAAGGGTTGTGCCTTTTCAATTGTCAAATTCTAGTGTTTTACATCAAATTACATAATTGGATACTCTTTCTGCTGCAGGTTGTGGCAAGAACAGGTGCAACAATTTTTTCATCTAAATTATAGGGAACGATCTTGGTCATCAATGTTGCAGCTCAAGGTACGTTTCAGATATATCAGTTGGTGGCCTTGTCAATGTTTTTACCTGATAAAGATTTATTTTTATTGCATTACACAGCCTTGGCTTCCTTTTTTCACTGAAAAGAAACACTTCAATATATAGACCTCAGTATGGCCTTGGTATATCAGCCATTCACTTGGATAACATTAACATGATTTTATCACATTTTCAGGAACTTGGAGAGACTGTTGCCTTTAGTTGCTCAGAACTGAATTTGATTGTATCTGAAGTTGAAAAGGTGGAGAGTTGGAAGAAACGCTGCATGGATAGTATAGGGGCTTTGGTCCAAGATAAGAATTCATTGCTAGATGCTCTGCAGAAGGTTTTAAATTCTTCTATTATTTTTTTTTGATTTCCTTGAAAAATTTATCTATGACGTGTGGTTAAAACCTTTATATTTTTCAGATAAAACAGACTCTCGATAGATCATTATTCATATATGGCAAGTTGCAAGATTGGAAAGATAAAAACTTGTGCACCTGCTGCTTTAATGTTTTTGAAGATCAGGAGTTTCTTACTTGTTTGACTTGTAAGGACTGGTAAGTATTTGGTGCCCAGTTACAGAAGTTGTACTTATCCAATCCTACTGTCAAAATTTAACCATGGTCACTAGTGTATAATCTTCACAGTATGTGTTTTCTTCATTTTTCCTAATCATCACTTGGGCTGGGAATGAACAATTGGACATTGAATTTCTACTCAGAGTCTTTAGCCCTCTATTTAAGGAAATAATTAACATTAAGTCATTAATGTGTCTGAAAAGATTTTGATTTTTTCTTTCATCATTTTTGAATGACATACATTGATCCATTCGTGATCTGAACAATATTTTTCATATGAACAGCTATCATTTGCGGTGCATTGGAACAAGTGCATTAGATAGAGATCATGAAGGTTATAAGTGCACTTATTGTCAAATTTTGAAGGGTGAATTAAATTATCAAAATGGAGGTGGTCCCCGGGTATGCTTTCTGTCGTTTTACTATAAGCCATTACGATTGAAGTTTCTATATTTATCCTGCCTTTCTTTTCCTTCATGCAGAGATTTGGGGGGAATCATGCTGACCTGAAAACCCTTCATGAACTTCTTTCAGATACAGAAAGCTTTTGCGTGTGGTAATGTCAATATAAATCATTGTTTGCACCATGTGAACTTGACCTTTCTAAATTTTTTCTATGCCTAAACTTAGACTATATACTTTGGATTTAGAAAAGTGAATTTTAGCTAAATATGTGTGGATGGTTGAAAGTGCTGGTGTTCTTTAGTTAAGACTGAAGCATATTCTTGTAGTGAATATATGATTATCAATATAGGTTTTATTGATTTGTTAAGTATATATTTGAATATTCAGGGTTTCTGAACGAGATGTTCTAAGCCTACTTGTGGAGCGAGCCCATGCATGCAAATCTTGCTTGAGAGAAATAGTGGATTTTGCATCAGCTTTTGTGGACAAAGATTTTAGTGCCGTCTCTGAAAAATTGACCATTGCTATAAAGGCATGTTCTTTAAATTTGTAACAGTAGTTTTGCTGATATTATGTGGATAGTATATGTACTTGAAGGGTTGCATTTATTCATGGGATCTGCATCTCTATTTATCTGCTATGGTTTTAAATTTCTTGTTTCACTTACCTAGACCAAAAAGTAATTGCAACTGTAATTTATTGAGGCTTTCTTCTATAGGCCATTGAAGTGGCTGGTATCTATGATCAGCATGATGATGGTGACCTTGAGCAGGCTTTAGCGAGACATTTGTGGAAAGTTCAAGTCAGTGAATTGCTAATTGGTCTTCAAAAGCCTTCTATCCAGCAGATTCGGAAGCATCTGAAAGAGGTATATTGTGTTGGAACTTCTGGTTTATATATATATATATATATATATTGGGATTCTTTTTATGAGCAGGATAAGAACGCTACTTATTTACTCAAAATTTCAGAAATTAATTTATATTTCATCTTTTTCCAATTGCCCTCCATAGATTAGTTATTGCTACATATTCAGTATCTAGAATTAAAAAAGGAAACAATGGTGAGACTATATATAATATATAATAATAATCATGAAGACCCTGCATGTGGCTGCACACTTCAAACGCTTGCTACACTCCCTCCCCCAAGGCACCCCAAACCAAAAAATAATTGCATGCTTGCTAAATAGTCAAAATACATGGCAGGGACTGGCTATGGAAATACTGCCTGAAGATTACTATATGCTGAAACTTACAAAAATGAATTGCATTGGTTGGCAGTGGGCAGAACTAGCGAAGAAGGTTCAATATTTTGTTCGTGTCTTTCTCCCTCTCACTCGCTTTCTCTGGCTGTCTCTCATGCATTTTTTTTTTTTTAATGTTCATCATGGACAGGTTGCAGTTGATTCTGGGGCACTCAGTTTAGATAAAGTTTTCGAACTTATTGTAGAAGGTGAAAACTTGCCTGTTGATGTACAGGAGGAACTCATGGTAAGAGATTCTCATTTATATTTATCAAATATCATATATGCCATCAGTGTCTTTGGCATGAGGTTAATCAACAAGTGCTTTTTGTTTACAGATATTAAGAAATCGAAGTATGCTTTATTGCATCTGCCGAAAGCCCTTAGATCCCGGAAGGATGATTGCCTGCGATCAATGTGGGGAGTGGTATCACTTTGATTGCGTGAAATTACCATACACAGTAGAGGCGTACATCTGTCCCGCATGTAACCCATGTACACAAGTATTGTCCACAACATCGCTTGACCATGAGAGGTCAGTTTGCTTCCACTTGCACGCATTTTAATTTGCCTCCTGTAAGGAATGTGTTTTCGATGATTGATTGCCCGTGATTCGAGAAGAAATATGTTCTGCTTGAGGTTTACAAGATATTGCTTTATAGCCAAGATTTCCAAAGAAATATAATTGATGTCTTATTTAACATCAGAAAACACAACTTGACATTGCTAGAGGAAATAGGAAAGTACCTTGGATCCATAGACAATGATTTCTTTGAATCCATTTTCGATATTTTTGGCTGGGAATACCTTGTTTATGCTGTAGTGTACTGGTCAATGCCGTCCAACAGCTCTTCCAACTGCCTTTTCATCATTGTATGTATTATTCCTCACTCATGATGTTGGTCGACTAATCAAAATCTGAATGATATACTTTTCAGGTTAACCAGTGCCAAGTTTGAAGAGCCTAGAACTCCATCTCCAAGGCACACAAAACCAAGAAAGAAACAGAAGAGAGATTCGGCCAGTCTGACTCCGAATATGTTTGTGGCAGTGCAACCCAAGAATCCAGATAGTAATGTTAGGTTTTCCAGCGGGATTGAGTGTCTATGGTGGCGAAATCGAAAGCCTTTCAGGAGAGCAACTAAGAAACGTCTTGATCTTGGAAGTCTTTCTCCATTTATATGTACACAACGATAGTTAATAAGTATGCGTAGGTAGAGAGATAGTTCATCGGTTATTGAATTGATTCGATTGATTCTTATGGAGTCACCTCAGCCGTTTTTCATCCATCCGTCTGAGAAAATTCATTGTTCATTGATCGTCAGCGGTAGCCATCTAGCAACATATGAGATATACTTGCACGGTGAAATCAAATAAATTAAGCATCGAGCATTTTCATCTAATTGGCTCATGTTGTAGATTATCCTGTTTTTTGGGAAATTGTTATTTTTAATCCTTATTTGTTCATGTTGCATTTTATTCAATTTTAAAATATATTATAAACAATTTAGTTAATTTTAAAAAATCCTCATTTAATATATATAAAAAAATTCTATGGAATTTTTATATTAAATAGAAGTGATTTAGTCAAATATCATATTTAGATATTAAATATGATATGATATTAGTAAACTAGAGGTAACTTGGTCACTCTGTAGCAAGGTGGGTCCTCTTCGGCTTAGGCGAGCCTAAGTTTTGGAATGAATTCAAGCAAGAAAAAATTTACTGTTGATGTAAGAAATAACAGAATAAATGTTTTATAATTTATAAGAAAAAAAAAATTACTCCTTTTGTGACTTGTATTTTATTGAAACTCCTCCTTCCTTCATCCCACTCTTTAATCACAGTAGTTAGTACTCTTGATACAAAATTAAATCCCAAAAAGCTAAAATATTGGAGTCATATCCTAAAAGATAGTAGAGAGAAATTTCTGTTTTTTCACATGAACCAAACAAAAGCGTCTTCTAATTTTCGGTTCGGTTCGGGGAAAACGACTTAACAAAAAGAGAAGTAAAGAAATAGTATTAAAAATTACTTGAGAAAGTTCATAAATGCTATTTTAAGAGTTTATTATTTATAGTGTCTTTGTGTAAAGTTATTACTGTTAAATCAAATTCTATTGAATATAACAGAGTTCCCACATCTAATCAAAGACATGTAACTGTTTATATATTTTGACAAAAGTTAAGCCGAACAACTAACAATTACTACAGGAGCTACATTTTCCCCTCTGCTGCCTCCATTGTCCTGATCATATTACTAACTAAGCAGCTCTGTTTGGAGCCATTAACCGTACAATTTCAAAAGCAGTTCCGAGTTTTAGAATTTGATTGGATGGATAGATGAATTAGCACAGCAAACAGAAAGAAGGGGATATTTTGATTTTGTAGAGAAATTTCGTGATTGCTGCAAGGAAGAGCGAGAGAGAGGCAAGGGGCAACACTAAACACTAGTTACACTTCCTATAGTACAAAGAGTAAAAAGTAAAGGGCTCCCTGCTCTAAGAATTGCAATCTGAAAAAGACCTCAGGGTTTGGCACTTTGGTAGGCCATAGCGTCCTTCCAACACCACTCGTCTGCCCTTAGTCTTCTTTTGTTGTTATGCTATGTCCACCTTTTATTTATTTTTTTCCCTTCTTAGCCAGATGGTAGATACTTCGTCCGGCCCCGCCTGACTACTATACAAATAATAAACAAAGGCTCTTTTAACTCACTAGACAGAGAGCACTTTAATTCAAAAGCTCATATTTTTAATTCATTTTTTTCTTTTCAAGTTCCAACTCTCACTCTGTCTTTTCCTTCCTTTCTTGCTCCTTTTCCACCTCCTGCATTCTTCTATCAAAACCCTAGATTTCAAATCTAGGGTTTTGTTTTTTTAATGTGTCCAGGCTTGATTTGGCGTCTGCTAGCTTGCTAGCTTGTGTTTTGTCTGTTAAATCTGAGCTTCTGATTTTTCTACATTTTTCTTAACTCAGTTGGCTCTGTCACGGGTTTTTAATGTTGACACTGTTTAAGCTGTTAGATCGTTTTCTTCTTTCGTTTTATTGGGCTGGTGTATCGTATGTTTTCCGGGGTTCTTAGATTTCTCTACCAGCACAAAACCCTTGCTTTATCAAACATTAGACAGAATCTTTGAGCTTGTCAATTAAATATTTAGGGATACTGGGTTTTAGATCTCTTTCTTTTTTCGCTCCTTTTGAGTTAAAAATTAAATCTTTTTATCATTTAAAGCCTTTTGTTTTTAACTATTAGGAGAAACCCTGGCAAAACCGCTGTTTTTGGCGTTTTTATCTGATTGGTAGTTTTGCCAAGTTTGCTACTAGAAGATTTTGGTTTGAGGAAGCTTTGAAACAAAAGTAGCCGAAATTTAGTGTCTTTGTCACAAATCTCTTAGTAAATGCATGGATGGGAGAGAAGCTATGGCATTCTCTGGTGGCTCTGCTTCATATTACATACATAGGGGAGGAATTGCTGGGTCTGGCCCTGGAACGCAAGTAGGGGGTTTCCAGTCACCCCCAGGGTTCAGAGCTCTGTCCAATTCTGGCGTTCCGGATCAGTCAAATGTCCGGAGTGGCTCAGTTGGTTCTACATTTTCAGTGGAGCCTCCACGTGCCAATTTTAGTCATGGCATTAACATGAGTGCCACTCCTGGAGTACCTTCAAGCGAGCCTGTGAAAAAGAAAAGAGGGAGGCCCCGTAAATACGGTCCTGATGGACCAGTTTCTTTGGGACTGTCTCCAATGTCCAACAACGCCAATTCCACTCCAGGTTCAAGCACACCATCCAACAAACGGAATAGAGGGCGCCCTCCTGGGAGTGGAAGGAAGCAACAGTTAGCGACTCTAGGTATATGGTGTCTTTATGTGAATTCTCGTTTGTTGTTGATTCTTTTTACGCTGTGGTTGATGTTTTCTGAATGTAGTCTCTTCAGCAACACTCTTGTCGCACATTTGTGTTTTTCAACTCAATGCGGGAGTCGATAACCGTTAAAATTTCTTAATATCAATTAGCTTCTGCTTTGTTGTTCTTTTTTTATATTTAAATACTAACACCAAAAAATATATATATATATATATATATATATATATAATAATATATAATATATATATAATATATTATATGCTTTTGTTATTTTTTTTTTTAGAAAACAATCTATCTATTTTTGCTATTATTCTCTTTTTTTTATTGTCGGTGGTTAGCCTGTGCCTGGTCAATTCGACTTCAGAGAATCTCTAAAGTAAATATAATCTGTAAAATATTGTTTTCCTGAATGTTTAAAAGACTGATTAAACAGAGACAACTATGCAGAAAGAAATAGCCATCACTGTGATATTTGACTTGGCACATTTTTCGATTTCTTAGAAAAATTAGGCACTGTATTTCCATTTTCCCACCCCTTTCTGTTGAATCCACCCTCCCCTTTTTCTCTACTTTGTTGGCCAGTGTGGGGTTTTGACATTTTCATTTCTCTCTTCCTAGGTGAATGGATGAACAATTCAGCAGGACTGGCTTTTGCACCTCATGTTATCACCGTTGGAGTAGGAGAGGTAGTTAAATACTTCCAGTTCATAATGGATATAAACTTTGATGTATGTGTATTTAGTACGCTTATTCTTTTCTTTCAATCCTGATGGTATGTTTCTGCAGAAGATTAAGTTTGTCTTAAATATTGTGTTCCTCCTGTTGGCAATGCTTAATGAATTGGTCTGTTGACATCAAAATCATTGTTGATATCAACAAAGAAAAAAAAATCAAATCATGACTTACCCAACCATAAATGTTGCTTAAAGACTTAGAGAGAGAGGTTGTGGTCAACGTACACTTGGGGAGAAAAATATTTCCATGACATAAAAATGCGCTTCATCATACCGGATAAATAACATGATACTTCACTAATTACAACATAGATGTCGCATGGATTATTTACATAAATGGAAACGACAGGATGCACATGTGGGTGGAACATAGACTGGTTTTGTCAACACAACGTAAATTGGAGGACATGATGGTACTTGATGGAAACATTGAATTTCAATTATGGTTTTCAAATTTATTTAGTGTAATTATTTTATCCATATCCATGATAGAGACCTTCTGGATGTCCCCTATTTTTGCACAAATCTGGAAATTAGTTGTTTGCTTATTATAGTACAATGATTTCAAAGTTCCTCAAATAACTGATTTCCTTTGTATCAGGATATTGTAGCAAAGTTACTGTCTCTATCACAGGAAAGACCAAGGGCACTGTGCATCTTGTCAGGCACTGGAACAGTTTCTTCAGTTACACTACGACAGCCTGCTTCTACTGGTGTCAGTGTTACTTATGAGGTTAAAGAATTAAACGTTACTACTTATACTTTCTCCTCCTTTGTGTGGTCTACAAATGTTGAGACATTGGTTTTGAATCTCAGCAATCTATGCCTTGTAAACTCTTCCTTTCATTAACATGAAGATACCTCGTGTAGAAACATAGAAGATCCATACGTAATTCATTCATGTGGTCTTGTTCCTAACTCCACGGAATAAATGTGTTTGGTCTTCATATGCTTTCTCCTTTTCTTATTGGGGAGGAGGTGGTTTTGTAGTTATTGCGTTTGTTCTTTATATGTTATGATTATGATTATAATTATAATGTAATGTAGATGTGCCTTCTGTGATAGAACTTTTCGTTTAGATGTCTCTTTCTTATTGCTAAAACAAGTGAGAAGTATGCAAAAGAGAAAGTTGATGCAGTTCATTTTGGCAATTCGTACTAAAATCCAACTGGTTGCAGCTGTTGCTATTAACTACTTAGAAGTTTGTTTTTATGGCTCATTTAGCAGCTTATGTCTTTCTACCTCTCCTTTCATGTGCATCAAGGAACTCATTTGATCCTTTTAGCCTTTGCAGGGCAGATTCCAAATATTGTGCTTGTCTGGTTCCTACTTGGTTGCCGAGGATGGTGGACCACGAGATAGAACAGGTGGTGTGAGCGTTTCCCTTTCTAGTCCCGATGGTCATGTTATTGGTGGTGGTGTTGCTGTGCTTATTGCTGCAAGTCCAGTACAGGTAGTCCTGAATTGCTGTCTTAATTGCATTATATGCAATGCCTCTTTGGGGTTGTTACAGCAGACAGATAAGAAGCAAGCAGTTTTGCATAAAGGGTTTTACTTGTTGCAGGTGGTTGTGTGCAGTTTTGTATATGGAGGCTCTAAGATGAAGACTAAGCAAGTGACGGCTCCCAAAGATGAGGACAGTTCTGAGCCACAGCATGTTGATAAGTTAGCTACTGCTACTCCAGCTAGTGCTCCACCCTCCCAAAATTACACGCCTTCTGCAACAGGTATTTGGCATGGAGCTCGCGCACACACTGGTATTGACTTGATGCGTGGATGAAAATTTATTTATTTTCAAAGACAAATTGCAGTTTTGTATATATATGTTGTTGTAAATGAACTAAATTTGCGGGCATTGTAACATGGCAACTCTGCTGGTGGGTGGGTGACAAGTTAAGTTCATGCTAACATATGCTGTCGTAACCAATCGATCATTTCAGGGTTAAGTAACAGTCTTGACTTGTTCGGTAAGATGAACGCAGATAAGCATCTTGGACGTTTTACTTTAAAACTAAGCTCAGATTTCCCGTTCATGAACTTGGTTACCTTATATAATTTTGCGTACCTTAAGAAAGGCATCGAATGTTTGTTTCTATAAGTGGTGCAAGAGTTGAGCTTTGTATTGTGATAGTGGTGACTTGGTTTGTTTAAGTTGGATGAGTGTAGGCAAAGCTACCAACTATACCTCTGGGTGCAAGTGCCACCTTAAGTCAATATGAGAAAACATGTTCGACCGAATCTTTACTTATAGTCAGCGGTTTGGATGGAAATCAAATTACAGGGGCATTATAATTTTTTGCCAAAACCAAGATGCACGACTTGACCAGTTCACAAGGCAACCACGGAAGGGCAAGAGCACAGAGCTAACACGAGAGATCAGATGTCACATCCACGAGATGCCCAGTAGCTTCTTTATGTTGAACTGCAATAGTGCAAATGAAAAGTGCATTAAGAATTACGTAATTTCGAAGTTAAATAAATCTTCCTCGCTGTAGAATATAAACAAAGGCGGCAGCTAACTCGTGTCAATTTGGGAACTACATAAAGATAAATACTGGACTTTACCTCAAGGCTAAGGGGAGAAGTCGTGGGATAATAACGATCTACTGCTTGCCCATCCTTGTCAACTAGAAACTTGGCAAAATTCCACTGTATATCATCCCCAAAAATTCCCCATTTCCCTGACTTCAAGAATTTGTAGAGCGGAATAGCATGGTCACCATTTACTTCAATCTAGTAAAAGAAGAAAGGAGACGGATGTATAAAATCCCATATCTTAGCTTTCGACGAGAGTATCAGAAATTAAAATAGCATAGCACTAATCATTAACCATCCAATAAACTACAATTGAACAAAGATTCGAGGACTTGGAATTGGAATGCCTAAAAATTTTGAATAGACGTAAGCTTTCCTAGATCAGCCTCAAACCTTATAAAAGATGGGAAATTCTGATTTGAAGCGCCTACAGACAAACTGCGCAATTTGATCATTGCTTCCAGGTTCCTCTTCACCAAACTGGTTGCATGGAAACGCCAGTATCTCCAGGCCTGATCAAGCTTTCTAACTCAGTCATTTTGTGTAGAAAATATGTTGAAAAAGAGATGTTCCGGTATTGTGTAGAAGATTTATCAGCAATAAACTACTGATTAGTTTGGGAGATCAGTATGATTTCTTGGTCAATGCTTATGTTGAAATTATGACCATCATAGTCGGAAGAAGACATAATGAAACAAGGGATCAAACAACAACCTTTATCTTTGTATTTCTCATATAATTGATTCAGCTCTGTATAATTTGAGTTGGTCATGCCGCTGTGTCAATCCCAAACAATAAACGAGAACTATAAGTTTTCTGAACATCTATCAATTAATGCATAGAACAGTTCATGTATAAAGGGAAAACTATCCCAATTCCTAATGCCAAGAAGGCTGCTACATAACAGTTATTAACTAGATAAAAGACATAAAAGATTGGATATCTCAGCTTGAAAATAACACAAGGCGTAGTCAGAAAAAGGAGAGCAGGAAGAATAAAGGAGCAGGTAAAGCACAGAGGAATACCATTTGGAAGCAACATTGACTATGAGTAAGACTTTTCCCCTGTAAATGCTAAGATCAATGTCGTTGCCCTCAGCATCCTGCAAGTGAACGGAAGGATGGCAACGAAATTATATTACAGTCACATTGATATGATACTTATTTTCCTAGTGCCCACATAAATAACTTTCATAAACGTAAACTGGTCAGTCAATACACCAAAACATCCATTTACATTTTTTCTTTGTTCATTTGCAATATGAATATCTGCATAGAACGCTATTAGTAAGTATATAACAGAGGACTTCAGCTTCCTCCCTCTCGCTAGAATCGCTTAGTTTTCTTCGCACAGAAATAGAAAGTGAAGTTCGTTCTCCAAGTATCCTGCCATATCCAGATGACTTTCTGACCTCAACATCGACTTCACGAAAAACGGTCAGAACCTTTGAACGAGTTCCAAATGCTCCAAATTAAGATAAACAAACAAAAAGACCATGTACATGAAAATCAAACAAAAGGACCAACCTTGACAACGAAATCGTACACGGATTTTGGATCCTTGGGTGGTTCGCTTGTCATCGTTTGGTCGCTCGGGTTACGACGCAAGACCAAGAACAGTTGTAGAAAACAAAAATTCAACTGAACCAATCAGTTGTGAGTTGAATTTGAAGTTAGCGTTCGCCGGGTGACGGTGGACCGGACGGTGATGCCCCCTTCTAATCTAATTCTGTGTGAACCTAATTCTGTTTTCACACGCGCAGGGTATTCAAAATTGAGTATTTGTCTCCGAATGACCATGAACCCCTAATACCACTGACCCACTGCCCTTTGTACCTTACCGTCCTTAACCAGAAAGGGCAGAAAAGTGCCTCTTTTTTTTTCCATATCTTTTTTTTTTTTTTTTTTTTTTTTTTTTTTTTTTCTGTTTTGCGAGGTATCCTATCCAATATTACTATCATTTAAAATTGGTGCGAAATTTAAATTATAATTCAAATAGATTCAATTTCTGTAAGATGAATTTCAATTTTAACTTTATTTAATGTCATCGGAGTTAATAATGAAAATGATACTCTGTTAGTGGAAACAACATTGCTCTTCGGATGAGGGTGAATTGCTTGTGTCTGTTTCTTTGACCCTTCGCCATTGTTGAAGAAAGAAAGGTTTCTTTCGGGAGGTTCCCCATCATAGTTTTGTATGAAGATCGTCTTGGAATTTGTTATTTATAAGATTGCTCGCTTACTGATTTTCAATGAAATTTGCCTATCTTTGACGAACTGGAATTGTTTTTATCACCCATTAACACATGCTCCCACATATTGGCAGTGCCTCAAATACAAATTGGCGAAAGAACCTCACGTTCGACCAAAAGTCAGCCATTGAGGCAAGTATCAGCATGCACATGCCCAAACGAAGTTTTTTTTTTTAAAATATATATATATATATACACACAACAAAAGACTACTATTCCAATACGAATCTTATTTAGTACATATCCATGTCAAACCATACAACCAGCAAGTATAACCATGTCAAGCTCCTGTGAGGACATGCCCAGACGAAGCCATCTAGACAGACTATTATTTGAGAACATCAGAAAACTGATTTAGTACATACATGTTAAAGGAAGGAAAGGATACTATTATCCCAATACGATTCTTATTCATAATAGCATATTCTTAAGTTTCATTTATCAACAGCTTCAGCGATTCATGCGACCCCCAGCAGTTTCTTTATGTCCTTCTGCAGATGATTGCACGAGAACAACGATATTAGTGTAGCAAATTTAGCAAATTTCAAGCATGTGAAGGTAAGAATATTGATGCCATCAAACAAGTCACTTTACCTCAATGCTAAGAGGGGAAGTTGTGGGTGCATAACGATCAACAATGTTGCCATCCTTATCAACAAGGAATTTGGAGAAGTTCCACTTGATATTATCCCCAAAGATCCCACCTTTGTTTGATTTTAGAAACTTGTAAAGTGGAGCAGCATTGTCACCATTCACATCAACCTATATTAAGAGCGTGCAGCATGAGTTAAATACGCCTTCAACTATATACATGAACTTAGACAAATGGAGGAATATCCAATATTTGTTCTTTCTTGATGAGGATTGAAACAAGACCACTATAGTTAATATCATCATTATGCATTGCAAACTTCCTAAGATGCCAGACCGGAATGCTAGCTCAACTTTCTTATTTCATTTCATTGATTACCACAATTATTGAGAAGTCCTTAAGATTTCAACTTTCTCTTCTATAGACAGTCTCCACCTCTTTTCCGTAAAATTGTCGCTACAAACCTCAGCCACATTCAAACTAAACCAACCAGCAGACGTCAATAGAGTTCTACAAGATAACATGATTAAAGTACTAGAATCCACTTAGTAACAAAGTTTCTCACAAAATGATAAGCCCAAAGTAACAATTTGTGGACAAACTAAACAACAACTCCCATTTTATATGCAAGAGGCTTGATTTGAGGCCCATAAAAAATGCATAGTGACTTATAAAAGATTTTAGCTACAGCCTTGACTGTTTTCTTGAAGTTAATGTCAAGATCATAAATTTTATTCTTTTTAGTTAAATACACACTATAAACAAAAGTCATATCTATTAGTAATGTAGCCATTGAGGATAAAGACTTCTTCTACCTTGTCAAAGATGGGATACTCTGCCTTAAAGCGAGTACAAGCAAACTCTAAGATCTGTTCATTGGATCCAGGCTCCTGTGCCCCAAACTGATTGCACGGAAATGCCAGAATCTCCAGACCTACACAGAGACAAACAAGTATTCAGACAGGGAGAGAAAAAAATGGGTGGCTTTGACTTCAAAAGCGTAGGAATATAAGACAGGATATGACATCGTATATATATATAGCCAGGTCATTCAGTAACTATGATTAAGTATAATTTAACACGGAAGTAAATTAGATTTAGAGAATAGGAAAAGTTAGCAACATCGAAACAGATGTGTTGCTTCCCCTTTGGTGTCACCGTGTCGGCGTATGACAATGTAAGCCAACTAAGAATAAAGACAAGACAACAACGGCTAAGAGAAATAAAGAAGTAAACATGAGAAAAATGTAACTGAAAGATGATTAAACAAACCTTGATTTTTATATTTCTCGTACAACTGGCTCAGTTCTGTGTAGTTTGAATTAGTCAAGCCACTGCATCCAACATTGAAGATTAAAACGCGCAGAAAGAATGCAATATCACAGCGGAAAGAGGGGAAAAGCCAAACCAACTCTTGGCATCCGCCATTAGAAGGTGTAGCCCTTTTAAATGCTCAAGACCAACTATACACACTCTTCATCGGTTATGACTAATTAACTGTTCTGGTTACACGTTAAAGCAAAGAATGGAACTCTAAATTAAAATAATCTCTTACGTGTAGAAGGATCATTTTAAAGTATGAACTAATCGTTTAACTAGTTATGCTTTTTGATCAGGCAAGAAATTGAATTCGCATAAAGTTTTCATCTTTGGTACTGAATTAGATAAAGAAATGAGAAATTGCAAAGTACCATTGCGAAGCCACATTGACAATTAGAAGGACCTTTCCCTTGTAATCGGCGAGATTGACATCTTTTCCCCTGGCATCCTGCAAGAAACGGGACATAAATAAAGCACCGTTAAGTACGAAAGATTTGAGCATTTCAACACATAAACAATTTAAAAATCGAACGGATAACATAAAAAAAAAAAAAAAAAAAGTAATAACATCAAACTCGTCGAAAATGATACAAAAAGTCAAAGGAACTAACTTTAACAGTGAAATCATGGACTGAAGCATGATTTGATGCGCTAGCCATTGTGTGATCTGTTCTCAAAGTGAATGACAAAGAC
The DNA here is from genome assembly GCA_022379115.2 of Bauhinia variegata. Taxonomy (NCBI): domain Eukaryota; kingdom Viridiplantae; phylum Streptophyta; class Magnoliopsida; order Fabales; family Fabaceae; genus Bauhinia; species Bauhinia variegata. The sequence goes on from CM039433.1 coordinate 852,287, forward strand.
AAGGGGCTTGAAGACCCTGCTTTAATTGGATTACTATGCAATGAAATCTGAGAAGGAAGGAAGAGGGGATGCTTGAGATCGAGTAAGAACTGCTTTGACAAGTAAGGAGAAGCAGAAAGTGTAGCTACTCTTACGCCGAATAAGATTCGCGATGAACAAGAAAGCATTGATATAGAACGAGAAGATTAGCCCGAATTTATAGTGTGCTTATCCCGTTTCCGATTATATACACTGGTGAAGAAGACGTGTACACGTGGGAGCTAAATACAGTTATACGTGGGAGGCAAATAACCAAGAGCCGATGTTCTATTTTTTTTTATGATGGACGCGGGGCGGTCATTCGCATCACCATATGTCACCATTGCGCTGTCCCGAAGCAGTCAAACGTTTTTTGCATGCCAATGCCACATCCGTTTAGGGTTGAGATATTTTATGTGTACATATACTTTTATTTTTTATTTTTGTTTTTATTTTTTAATTAGGATTATTTGGTTTGAATTTTTTTAAAAAAATAAAATCATAAGAAATATGTTCTTCTAGATTTTTTTTTTCAATTAAGTTTCTTTCAAGAAAAATCCAATAAAAGAGGTGAGTTATAATTTTTTTTAATCCCATGAGAATATTCTTTAACATGTTTCCCATAAATATTTAAACTTAACTAAAGAAATTTTAAAAATTCAATAATTTATAAATCATGATTCATGGTTTCCATATATGAAAAAGAATCCATGTACCAATTTTGGAGTGTGAAAGCTGGCATGCGGCGTTGTTTCCAGATTCTGACATGGGAGGCGAGGTAGTCTATGGAAGTCCCTTATTTTCCCAAGGTTCACATTCGCATCTCTAAATCTGTCATTGGGATAATTTGAATTCAGCAACCGTTGTTGTTTTTCATCGGAAAGAATTCTGAAACTTTTGTGGCTTCTCGTAATCGGTTTTTCTGGAATGGAACAGCGTGAACACTAAGAATATACCCATACATTTAGTGAAAATGAAAGAGTTTGGTTGGGCATATCCTATACATTTCAAACAGTGTGAAAACTTGCAAGCTTATTCATTCCAGCCAAATGCATGGGCTTATTAATGTTCACACTGTTCTGTTCCAGATAAATTCAATTAGAGGGTGAAGATAGTGATGGATACAGGGAAAGGATGCAGAAAGATGCCCGTATCAGCCCATGAGTTTAATTGAAAAACGACGAAAAAGGAACCTTTTTTTTGTGTTTTATACTCTTTCATCTGATAACATAAGCAACAGAAGGAGAAAAAGAGATAATAACTCATCCGTAGCACCAAATGCCAAAGGGATTACCAATGTCAAGATCTTGTTACCTGTCAAGGGTCAAAGAACTCTATAGGGAATTTTGGATTGAGCAAAGACAATAGCACTGAGCACTCTCCTTTTAAACTCGGAGAAATTGTGATCTATATTGGAAAAAGTAAACTGGAAAAAGAAGGATAATTTGCAAAGTGAAATTGAAATCCACATCCAATTATTTCAAAAATGGTATAGCATTACATGTCAGAAACACCGTAAAGAGAAAAAAACGCTTCGCAACGTGGGTGAGGGTGAAGTATTTAGTGTGAAAAACAGAAAGCTAGGGGTAGAAGGAAGCACTTCTACAACATACTGTCTGTCCTTGCAGGCAGGCGACGGAAGAAGTTAATTGGTGGTGATGGCGCCCTGTGACGAAATCTTGGATGCCTCATCACATAGAAGCCTGCCAGTGCTGCTATCACTTGAAATGGAGTGACATATAGAAACATAGCAGATACGAAACAGAGTGTAACAAAGATGGCTGTAGCACGAGGGTCTCTCCAGCTTAAGAGTGCTTGAATCCTCTCTCCCTGGGTGGCCAAATCACCCACTACAGTTTGAATTCTACCAGCCACACTCCTCAAACGGTCATACCTCATTCTTACCAGGTCTGGGTTTCGGCTTGTGGGGAATGTGTCAAATTCTTCATCTAACTCGTCTGGGTGCACTGCTTCAGCTTGTGAGATTCTTGTATTCATATGAGGAGGGTATCTTGGACGGTACCGGAAGTTCCATATCCCTATTAGAAACATGTAGAGAAAAACTGTAGGCAGAATCAATTCTGGGAAGCAAACTAGCATTAGAAAGAGGACATGAACTAGCACTGTTGTAATTGGATTTCTCCAGAAGCAGATATCTCCAAACCACTTTCCAACAGCAAATACACCTGAAAACACTGTCATGAGCCTGAAAAAGTTGGCCTTACTTCGGCGCATGCTCCAAAGGTGTGAATCCACATCAGACATGTATTCTACCACTTCCTTACGGAGTGGAGGCTCTGCTCGACCTAGACGTGTGGCGACTATGTTGACAGCTTGGTGGCGAAGCATGTCAAGCTGCATAACGGAGAAGGGCCTTATGTAGTGCATTTTCGGCAGCAATGGTCGTGAGTATAGGTATAGCATGTTGGCAAAAGAAGTGCATGAAAACCGTATTGCCAAGTGCAGTTCACCCATCTTCTTAACTCCAGTTGGGTGAAGAACCAGCAATGGATAAGAGTGAGTGTAAATGCGGCCTGTTTCCAGAGTTGAGATACGAATTCTGACCTTGCCAATTTTCAGGTCCTTGGAATCCTTTTCACCGATCTGGCTATTGTCAAACACACCAACTGTGAGAACTGTCGCTGGATCAAAAACCTCCCAAGTGTACTGCTCGTTGTACTTCGGATTCAAATTATCAACCATAGTTCGTGTTCTGACCCATTTATGACCATATTTTGCAACACAGTATGTGTCTGATGTGCCCCTCCCATCACGTGTTTTCATTGGGTGGAGTCCTACAGCATTCAACACTCCAAGTTCTAGAATCCCAATTGGTGGCTTCCAGAGCTGCTTTGCTGTGGGTCGAAGATCACTGCTGTAATGAGTTGATTCATCAAGAACATGATATCCTCCATCTAGACATAAACGGAGGTGGATTCTGCTAGAGAACTTTTCTTTCTTCAACTGATCAACATCCACTGCAACTGGTTTTTCCAGGTTGAACCATCTCGAATGTATCATTCGATCATCAGCACGCCTCTCTACAGCATTTAGGGGAATGATTACCCTACCAATGATCTCATCTTTTCCAGGACCAACCCGATCCTCAACCGTAAGGACTAGATGATCTTCAAAAGGTTCAGCAGCAACAAACAGAAGATCCTCATTCCAAAGTGGGTTCAGATTTCGTGCTGGAACTGCCTTTGTTTTCAGCACTTGGTTTCCTATATGTGCCTTCACATACACATCTGGGAAACGATTTTTCTCTGTGGGAACCAAGTCTTGTGCCTCTACAACATTTACACGTACATACCATAACCTTGGTGCATGATACACCTTTGAACGTAAAACTGCGGAGGAAGCAGGTGTGCTGTCAACAGGTATAGCTGCATCTGAATGCCATGCATCAGAAAAAGCATCATCTGCTTGGGTGCCAATCCAGACTGCAAGCATCAGTTCACCCTTAACCTTCTCTCCTTTCTTATCTTCAAGCCGGTACCATTCTGGTGCCAAAGGGCTATCTGGTGGTACCCTCAATGGAACCTCATTGATATCAAACCTTACAATGCCAACAAAATCATCCTTAACCAGATCCCTGTCCTTGATCACAACTTCTAGTACAGAAGCTTGCATCCTGTCCTTTGAAAAGGCAAATACCTGATTCCACTCAGGATTCTGCTTCTTTTCGAAGTGTTTGGTAATACCTTTATAGTTCCCAATTCTCACCTCAACAAATGGATCAAGACTCCCAGTAACATCCATAGCGGGAAGGTCATGTGCCTTAACAACTCTTACATAGAGAAAGTACATCCGTTCAACAAGATCATATGTGCTCGCTGTCTTGTCTTTGTGAACAACACGGCCACCAACAACTCTTCCCCCACCAAGGAATGGGCTCGTCTCTTTAAGTGCATAATCAACTGGTTGTACTGAAGTCGCAGAGTGCAAGCGAACTAGCTTTGGGGGCAGTGGCTCAGATTTCATTTCATCAGACTCATACTTAGTTACATAACGAGTATCTGCAACGGAAGAAGAATGATGTTGATGTTGATGCTGATGTTCGTGGTGGTTTGGATTTGGGAGATGATGAAATGTGTGTCTTGATTCAACCTTTGCATTAGTGTTTGTTACTGAGTTAGCAGGTGCATGGGTATCTGCCTGAATTGAGCCAGGATTATTTGTTGGGGTGGACTCAGCACCAGCAACTGGTGTTGATGACTTTATGGTTGAGTCATCGGTGACATAAACTCTGAGGCCAATTTCTCCTCTTACACGAGAGAATATACCACGCTTTTCTAAAGGATAGTGCAAGACAACAGCATCAGAATAAGGAACAAAAGAAGACCCAGTGAGGCTAACCTTCCCAAGAAATGAACTGGAATTCGTAGGTTTGGCGTGGTTGTGGACATAGACATCAAGAGAAAGATAGTGAAGATTAGAAGGATCAGATATATTGAAGTAGAAGCTCTCATTCCAAACAGGGTTGAGATCCTTTTCTTTGATGGTGGTACGGAACTTCTGACCATCAAAGTAAAGTTCCACAAAGGCACTAGAAGAACCTTGGCCATCTTTAGGTAGAAGATTGTGAGCACTCACCACATCTACCCCTAACTTAAGATTATTCATTATCAAATGTAACAGTTAGATTTCTGATTCTGAAGGAGATTTGAAGTAATGAGAACTTGAAGACAACTACTGATACCTGCAGAGAGAAGAGAAAAAAAAAACTTACCACAAGCAATGGAAAATACGACAAAACTTCTATTTGATTGCATCTATATAAATCTGTTGCTGGTCTCTACAAACAGGCTTACGGGTATTTGCATACCAAGTAAAACATCTAGGTACAAGATAATCAGACTTAACCTCAGGCTAGATGTGAAATTTGAAAGTTAAATACTATACAAATGCGGGCTTGAACATACAGGCATGAAAGTTATTAACATGATTACAATAGGCATAATATAGATATGCATGTATATCCGTAGCATCTTGTAAGATAATAGATACACTAAGTTCTTGGTATGCAAAAATCTAAGGACCCAAGAAAGGTGTCACAAGGCTAGGTCCTACCAATAACTCAATCTAGGCGGCATTTGATCAGACAAGTTGCACTTGCAGGACATCAGTGACAGAATTCAGAATGCTAATTGAAGAAGAGGAGGATGAATAGGAAACAAAAAATTAAAGCCATGAAAAACAAAAGGATATAAAATCATATTATATTTTATATGAGGCTCAATCTCTGTTCCTCTCTGAAAAACATATAAAACTTATAGATAATTCAGAAAATTCATAACAATATATGAAAAAAGAATTCATTTAGGACAAACTTGAGTACTAATAGAAACAAAAGAAGAAGACATCGAATCGAATTGATAAAAGAAAAGCTCACCTTCAAGTGCAGAATCACAGGAGACTAAAGCAGTGACAGGTTCAAGATATTTCTTTGTCCTCTTCCGTTTTGTATTTCTTTTCTTTGCTCTAGACTGATGCAAATATACTACATCAAAAAGCGGTAAAGGTGAGCACTAAATTAATCGAACGCACGTGCGTAACTCCATCGTAAAAGGATATAAACACGAATTTAAATAATAAGCATGTGGCACTGGCACTTTTTTTCAGCTTCAAGTTAGTGATCCATTATACACGGCAAACACACATGAGCTTTGTGCATGTGAATCTAGATCATCTTGCATATTTCAAAAATGCAACTAAAGAAAAAGTCAATTAGAGAAGAGGGATACAAACAAATAGCCAGGGGCCATATGCTGCTAGTGATGCAGTCAGTTCCTGGAATGGAAAAGATATGCAGGAGAAAATGGGGGGGAAAATCCATCAAACCGAGAACACGATATACTTTCCCTCGTTTCCTCAGCGCACCCAAACAAAGTTTTGTCTAAACTAACCAAACATCATAAGGAAAAACCTTCGATTGGACACTTGACATTTCTTTCAGAACAAAATCCTAGCCCCGTTTCGAATCTGAACAATAACTTGATTAACCTCTCCTCCAACAGTTAATTTCACTCTTTAAAGCCGATAGATTAAGTTCATTGACGATAGTATAAAGAAAAGTAATGGCATGTTCGTTATAGAGGTTTTTTCTCTTGCTAACAGTAACGAATGTTATAAATTTTTTTCTTTAAAAAAAAAAAAAAACTACATAGAGAAAACGGAAAATCACCATTATTGAGCCATGAACTTCAACATGCTCAGCTCAGCAGCTTCCCAAATATCTCTTTTTTTGTGAAGAATCGACACCATGCAAGAAACTTCAGAGGCAAGAGACTAGAAAAGACAAGAGGAGGGGAGGGGATGGAAGGCTTAGCATGGCACGAGGGACGAGGCTGGGCACGGAGAAGAGAAAACAACGAAGTAGGAACAGCAACGTGGCTCAGGACCCATGGTTTTGTGTGCAAGAGAAAGAGAGGGAAACATAACATAAAATTGGTAGAAATTGTGATTGGGTGACCACTACTACTACTAGTATTAATGAATAAGTGAACAGTTAAAGAATACAAACACTGTCTCCAATGGCGAAAGCAAAAACAGAGGGTCCCCCAGTTTCAGTTTTCTCTGTTCAATAGTAAATGACATACCATCACCATGCGAGCTACTTCATCTTTTCAATATGAGCTTTCAAAAATGAAGTAGTACATTTCACATCTCTCAATGAAAACTCTGGTGACATTTTTATTTCCCCATGAAATTTTTAAATAGTTTAATATAAGAAGAAAAAAAAAAAGAAGAGAAATTGAGAAATCCAGTAATATTGCTGAATCAACTTTTTTCTTTTTAGCTCCAGCAGCAAATCACTTTAATTGAAAGCATTCTTTCTATTAATCAACAGATAGATAGTACTAATAGATGATAGTTTTAGTTGATCAACACAAATGACTTTATTTCACGTCACCTAACAAAAGCAGATGTATCATGCAATTGAAATTGTAGAATTGGTCCCTCTTCATCCCAAATAACTTCAATTAAAACCTCAACGCACTTTACTCTAACGAAGTGGCAAAAAAATTCACTCAACCAAACACACGCAATAATGGAATTTGTTGACTGCATTCTTGAAGGGAAATTGTTGAAAAACAATTATTGTCCGTGGAGCATTAATTAATTAATTAGACCCTCCTTGTCAGACTTGAGCGGCCTTCTTCCAGTCGAATGGTAATGGGCACATGCCTGCCGCGGTAGACAAAATATGAGCAGATAATTAATTAATAGAGAGTTCTCATTGCAGTTTTGCCAGCCCCTGGGCCTGTATTTGTTGGGGGGTTGGTAAGAGAAAAAAAAAAAAAAAAGTAGAAAGGCCTATTTGGGTTGGGTCGTATACCTTTATCCCATTTAGGGGATGGGCTACTTTTCTGGTATTTCTTGAAGACCGAACGGTGTCGTTTATGACATTTTACCCATTAATTTATCCGGCGGATAGTTAACGGCGTCGGTGTCATCATGCGAAGCCATTGCCACTCAATTCAAGTAAGAAAGAGAGTGTGTGAACGGAATGATAAACTAATAAGAGTCGTACGATATAATTATCCAAGTGATCGAGATCGAGTAGAGACTTAGAAAGTATTCGGGGTTGAGAAAGATGAAGCTCAAAGTATATGCAGACCGCATGTCCCAGCCATCCCGATCAGTTCTCATCTTTTGCAAGTAATTAAACATTTTCTTTTCTTGAATTTGATTTCAGGACTATCTTTTTCCAGAATTTATTATGCATGTTACTATGATATTACAATTCCTCATAATACGGAAACGCGGTTGTATTTTGATTGTGGAATTCATAGAGTAAATGGAATAGACTTCGAGGAGATCAAGGTAGAAATATCCAAACGTGAGCAGTTGTCTCCCGAATTCAAAGGTACGTCTCTTATACTTAGTCCGGAATTTGCTTGCGTACGTGGATATGAATTCATTATTTATATGTGCTTTAGAGTGATTGGGTGATACAGCCATCTCTGGAGGTAGAATGGGGATATGTACTTTGTAATTCTTTGACGTGTTCTAATTTTGGTCTCTTCTGACGTGCCTTCAGAAATAAACCCTTTGAAGAAACTCCCCGCCATTGTTGATGGAAGATTTAAGCTATTTGAGAGGTATTTCAATTTCATATCACTCCCTTTTCTATACTTAAGACCATAGAAAACCAGTTCTATGATTTTGTAATTTGCTCTTCTATCATGCAATCATGACCAAATTTGGTGATAATGTTTCCTTCTTTATAAACTTATGTGTGCGCCTCCTTTTTTGGCAGTCATGCAATTCTTGCCTATCTTGCATGTGCCTTTCCAGGAGTTCCAGACCACTGGTCAGTACTGTCTCGCTTTTGTGTTTCGGAAAATTCAATTGTAGTATATCATATAAAATCAAGATTTATCAATGAACAGAGGTCAATGTGGCCACAGGATAGGGTGCTAGGTTGTGAATGTCTCGTTAGCGAAAAGTTCTAGATGAACATCTTATTGTAAGAGTAACATTCACCGATAGTAAGTAAGACTGAGCAACTTAAAACAGTTTATACCTCTCCCCTATAAAGGTCAGCGGGATTTGACATCCAGAGACATATTCCCTGACTTGTATGATGCTATCATGAAGGTTTTCTTGAGTCCCTGATGGCTCTATATTTTCACTTTAGTTTAGATATTTAACTTCTGCTGTCTGGCTTCTTAATTCTTATAGATTTCCTATCCTTTAAATCAGGTACCCAGCTGATCTTTTCAGGAGAGCGAAAATCGATTCAGTGTTGCATTGGCACCACATGAATTTACGACGCGGTGCAGGTGCTTCATAACTCAAAAAGAACCTTTATTTGGTGTACAACCAAATTTCTCCTTTCCTGAAACTAAAATGACAAGTAGCGTAATTCATATTTACGTAGATCTCTTTCTATTAATCTCGACATAAGAAATCTGGGACAAATATTTTGAGTTGCTTGGTAACTTAATATATCTCCATAATCTGGGGCTCTTATGGGAATTTGCATTTCCATTCTTTGTGGTAGCATTTTCTTAAGCTGAGTAATCATGCCCGCTGTCAGAATCTGGAGAAATGTTAACGAACTTTAGATTAGTAGTTCAACAAATTAATTCCCAATATGTATAGAATATAATAGTTATGATTCAAAAAGATCTGTTCAAACACCCTACTTTGGATGATCTTTTAGTACATGTCATCATGCGTGATCAAACTCCAGAGTTTATGCTCGACTTGACTGGGAAAATGAAAGCAGAAGGCTGAGTTAATAGAGAAGTGGTGACCAACTGCTAGACGTAAAATAATAAGAGCACACTCTCAGTCTAAGAGGCGGTGCAAAGAAACGAAATCCCAACAAGGGAAGTAAGTGAAAATGATCAGAGATGAAAATACAGTGTTCCTTTTCTGAATGAGTTGTGCGAGGACACGTGTGGATTAACCATGCCAACGAGATTGGATGTTTGGGCGGAATAGTTTGCATGCACTTACTCAGGCATTATGTTTAATTTCTCCTTGATTGTAAATTCTTGCTTCCTTTTCTGATGTCCTATTTTTTCTTTCTCTTGTTGTAGCCACATATGTTCTTAATTCTATACTAGCTCCTGCATTGGGTCTACCGCTGAACCAACAAGCAGCTGCTGGAGCTGAAAATTTTTTGTCTACATCTCTGTCGACAATAGAGAATGTTTGGCTTAAGGGGAACGGACGTTTCTTGCTTGGTGGTTTTCAACCAACCATAGCAGATCTCAGCTTGGTTTGCGAACTTACGCAACTCGAAGTAAGTCCGAGAATCTGAAAACTACATCATTCCTCTTCCCCCTTCACCCCTCGAAGAAAAGGAAACATAAATAAGGGAATAAACATGGCCTTTTAAAAAAGACCTCTACTGTTTATATTTTTCTACAGTATTGTTATTAAAAGCTAAATTGTGAACATGATCCTGGTTCGGTTTTTCCTTGGATGCATCTGAATATTACTTTGTTGATGGAAATATAGTTTTCTTACTCTGAATGTTGGTCTAATTAAAAGCTGCTTGCATGCGAAAGTGGCATGCAGGAAAGAATCCTGATCTCCTCCCGGAGGTAAATCTGAAATAATGACCTTACTTGTTTCTATTGCAGCTTCTAGATGAGAAAGACCGTAATCGTTTTCTTGGCCCATACAAGAAAGTTCAGCTGTGGATTGAGAGTGTGAGAAATGCAACGAGACCTCATTTTGATGAAGTTCATAGCGTCCTCTATAAGGCCAAAGGAATCCTTCAGATGCAGCAACGGAAGCGGGCAGATAGCGGGACGAACTCGGGGGTTAAAAACTCACTTACTTCAAAGATGTGAACAACCATGCACGATGCCAGCAACAAGCCTGACACTTAACAAGAAGTAGTTTATATTTGTATTTAAGCTTCCAACACTAGAAAAATTACCTCTGTGTGGGACTTGTTATGATGGTTCAAATAAATGTGGCCATACGGAACCAGCAAACGGTATAATAAAGTTGAAGGCCTCAGCAGGCCATCATCCTAAGCTGCCTGATGATGCTATCTTTGGCAACTAGAATTAATGGTTGTTTTTAGTTTATCAATCTCGTCATAGGTATCGTTGTTGGCATGCAACAGTTCTACATTCATCCCCCTCCCCAAAATGTTTTCCAGCGTTTTCTTGTCTAATTTTGTCCCAGAAAAACACTTGGTTAACGTCCGTATATTTCATATGATATGAAGTGGCTTACAACAAGTATTTTATCAAAGAGTAAATAGCATTTCTCTTCTACTATTACATCAGCAAAGTTATTGAAATAAAATAAACATAAAGAAGGGAAGAGAGTTAGCCCACCGTCTGCAGTTGTCGTGGTTATCCGCTCGGTATTTCTAGTCAAAGGAACCGTGAGTCGTTTCGTACTCTCCCTCACAATCCTGAATCCGCAGCATAATACTTACAAGAAAGAGAGAAAGGATAATGAGGCTCAAAGTATATGCAGATCGGATGTCCCAACCAAGTAGGGCAGTTCTTAGCTTCTGCAGGTAATTCTTCAGTCACACGCGTACAGTTAAGATGAGTTCATCATTTTTCTCTGATTTCGGAATCTGAGTCTTTCTTCATTGTCTCTTTTGTTCCTCTTGAAAAGGTTGAACGGAATAGACTTCGAGGAGATTAAAGTAGACATTTCCAAACGTCAGCAGTTATCCCCGGAATTCAAAGGTATCTATCTAATTTCTTTAGAGCTAATGAAATTGATGGAACAACGGAAATGATAGGGTAGACTACTAAATAACAATTTAAATTCAATTCAGAGATTAAGTGCATCTGTAGGTGGTTGGTACAAAGCTTGTGGTCTATTCCGCAACTATCGACTTTAATTTTATTTCAGAAATAAACCCTATGCAGAAAGTTCCGGCAATTTTGCATGGGAGTTTCAAGCTTTTTGAGAGGTAAATTATTGATCAGTGCCATTGCTTACAGCCTAACCATCAGGAGTCTTTTTTCTTCTTGGGTTTATTCAATTTTCTTTTATTTTGGCAGCCACGCAATTCTTGTCTATCTTGCTTCTGCCTTTCCTGGAATTGCTGACCATTGGTAAGAACAGCTTATTTTACTACTTCACATGAACTGCAAAATTATTTCACTAATAAACATTATAGGATGCTTCAAGACCACAGTTTGATGGTTTCACTGCACAATGATCAAACATGATAAAACGCAAGTAGCTTTTTATTTTTTAAAAATATTGAAAAGCAGTGATTTATTGACAATTGAGAGGTTATTCTCCGTTTCTTTTATTTATTTATTTATTTCTCATTTTCGGACGTTCATATAGAAGTAATCGTTTGGTTGATTTAAAGCAGAGCAACTTAAACTATATATAGGCTTATGCTTACATAATATTTGGGTCTTCTATTTATATTTTGTTGCTTAGTTATAACAGTTTTCCCTCTTACTATATATATCAGGTATCCAACTGATCTTTTCAGGAGAGCCAAAATTAACTCAGTACTGGATTGGCATCACTCTAATTTACGTCATGGTGCAGGTGCGTTATGCATTTGATTCCAGATATGGTCTTGAATTCTCCAAGTAATTTGACATATGGCTCCTAACTATAAAGAAAATTTCAATCGCATCAAATTGTTTTCTTCTGTATACTCGCTACAATCAGTTGAAATTGCTGTATGAAAATGTGCAAGTTGTGGATAACTTCATTAAGAAATGTATTTTTTGATGGATCATAACACGCCTTGTTGTGTGCAATAATATATATATATACACACACACACACACTACGTAGTTCTTCTACTTGTTTGGTTACACTTTTTCCCGAGACTACGTAGTTCTACTTGTTTTGCAGTGACATATGTCGTAAACACGGTACTAGCACCTGCAGTTGGCCTTCGACTGAATCCAAAAGCTGCCGCTGAAGCAGATAAGGTTTTGTCATCTTCTCTATCAAAAATAGAGGATTTTTGGCTAAATGAAGATGGACCCTTCTTGCTTGGTGGCTCTCAACCCTCTATAGCAGATCTTAGCCTGGTTTGTGAAATCATGCAACTTGAGGTAACTATACGTGACTCCTTCCTGAGTGATATAATTGACGCTGGGTTGCCTGAGAAATAGCTCCTCAAGGCACTGTGTGGCTTTGTGCATCTGCAGTAATGCGAGGCCAGCACAAATGGGTTTTGTGTGTTTCTTTTCTTGTCTTAAAGGATAAAGAAATACAGTAAAAGAGCAACAGAACTTTTACATTCGGCCGTTGTCTTGAACTCTTAGTTTGAATCTTAATGTTGTTTATCAATTTAATTGCTCTTGACATTACATTCTAAGATTTCCGGATACCTAAGAATCGAAAGAAGGCCATATATGTCTCTGTAAAACATGATCGTAGGTATTTATCTTGAACTTAAGTACTGATAATCTTCCTTGCACTGACTGGGTTGTAGGTGCTGGATGAGAAAGATCGCAGCCGTATACTAACCCCGTACAAGAAAGTTGTTCAGTGGATTGAGGATACAAGAACTGCAATGAATCCTCACTTTGCTGAAATGCATAACATCCTTTATAAGGCCAAAAGGAAATTCCAAGAGCAGCGTTCAAGGGAAGCTGGCGCTAGGACTGAGTCTAGGCCTTCAAAGATGTGAAAGCATTGTCTTTATCTAAGCCTATTCTATTAGGTTTTAATGCCATGTTTTTTTGGTTCAAATATGAAATAGCTATAATTCAATTAGAAACCACGGATTAATAAATAATAAGGACACGGCATATTGATGAATGATAGATGATTACTAATGTTCTGTTTTGCAACTTAGAACCCCATATTTCTGAACGATTTTGGTATATACACAGGTGATAGAGCAGATCAAATTCGTCTAACAAGCTAGTTGGCATCCAATCCAACTTCGCAATAAGATACTTGAGAATTCGCAAACCATTATTCAACGATGTAATATTTACAGCTTCATTTGAGCAGCTTACATCTATAACGAGTGCCTAATTATTTATAGGAACAAGTGCCTCGTACATGTAGATGCACTAAATTAAAGCCCAATCGAAAGCACTTCACCATAATTACTCAATCCTTATGCCCCGAATCTCAAGGTTGTCCAGCTTCTTGGGTCTCCTGTAATACTTCAACAAGAGAGAACAGCAAACAACACTCACGGAAGAGGCTGCCATTGCAGCTCCAGCAATCCATGGTGGTAATCGAAATCCTGTAGAAGGAAAAAGAGCTCCAGCGGCAATTGGAATGCCAAGCAGATTATAACCCAAAGCCCAGAAGTAATTTAGACGGATACGAGAGAATGTTTTTCTGGAAAGGTCAATGGCAGTTATCACATCTTCCAAGTTGCTTTTCATGAGAACAATATCAGCTGCCTCAATAGCAATGTCGGTCCCAGCTCCAATTGCCATTCCCACGTCTGCTGCCACAAGTGCTGGTGAATCATTGATACCATCACCCACCATCGCCACTGTATGCCCAGAACCCTAAAACAAAAAGTTACAACAATTAGAATATTCTTTGTGAGAAAAGTGTAAGTCAGACTCAAGTTGAATTATACTCATCTAAGATAATATGAAGACCAAATATCTAAGGAGGGATTTTGCAAAATCTGAAAAGCAAAGGCAGGATTCATTGCGAATAATCCTAAGCAATTGAGATGTAGGAATTTTTTAGGTTTACATTCTAGCAAAGAGACGGAGATGGTTAGTAATGGCAAATATATAAATAGATGCTGCTTTCAAGCTCAAGCTGAAGGGCAAGTATTGATTTCATGACATGCATAGGATTGAGCAAATTATTTTTTCTTAGAACAAGGTTGCCTAGAATAGGTTTCATATCTAACACTCATAAGTACCTGCAAATCCTTCACTTGCTCTGCTTTCTGCTCCGGTTTGGACTCAGCAATAACAGTTTCAATTCCAACTTCCCTAGCCATAGAATTAGCAGTTCCCCAGTTGTCACCAGTCACCATGATGCTCCTAATATTCATAGATTTGAGAATGGAAATGACTTCTTGAGCTCCTGGTTTTAATGGGTCAGATATTGCTAAAATCCCAGTCACTTCCCCATTTATAGATACCAGAATTCCAGTTTGAGCCAACCCCTCAGCTTCTGCCAGTATATCTTCAGCATCAGCAGGAATTGCAACGTTGTGTTCAGACAACAAACTCTTGTTACCCACAATTATTTCCTTATTCCGGACAGTGGCCTTCACACCATGGCCAGTAATGGAGACAAAATCCCGAGCTTCTGGCCAGAGAGGGTTCTCCTCATCTTCTCTGAATTTTTTGGCGTACTCAACTATGGCCTTGGCTAGTGGATGCTCGCTATTCACCTGATGCAAGCATGTAACGGACATTACAGGAAAATTATTTAAGATAGCTTATATGACTCTAATCCATGATATACAAAAGCATGTAAGTAATTTAAAGATCAAAGAACTGGAAAACGGATTAGAGTATTTTCTTGCCAGAAAGTTAAAACAATCCCCGTTTTCTATAATTTTTTTAGTTAAAAAAAATCTGTGAATAAATAACTGAGGCTTCAACAACCCCAGTTTTCTATAAATAAATAACTTGGAGGGTAAAACTTTCAGGACAAGATGGTACCTCGGCCGCAGCAATAAGTTCATAGAAATCCCGAAGCACCATATTCGTCAGCAGTTTTGTGCTTACAACCACAGGCTTCCCAATGGTAAGAGTACCTGTCTTGTCAAAAACAATGCAGTCCACCTACATGACAGGGTATAAACAGATTCAAATTTCAGAGGATGCTAAGATTGCAAGAATGAATTCACATGTAAATTGAAAGGTTAATGCCACTGAATACTACGAAAGCTTACATAAATAATGGCTACCATGTACGACAGAGAAAGAAAAGAACTGGATTCTGAAAGGTATAAAATAAAGGACCAATTTTCTCGCTAAGCACTGAGAGATTCAATTGAAACAACAGAAAAATCATATTTATATTGTTCTCCAAGAAGTTTATTTATTTTCATTCCAAAAATGAGAATATGTTAGTATTTCATGTAAACAACGGATGAGTCATATAGAGTGATGACGAGGCATAAACATTACTATTCTTGAAACAAACTAAGACCTGGAACATATTTGTAGCCCCGGTTGACAAGTAGTATACTAATAATGATCTGAAGCACCGATATACTTCATATAATTTTCTTCTAAACCTTTTATTAGTAAAGGCGTGGTTCTCAAAGGTCCAGCAAGATTGTCAGAGCATATTAAGAATTCATAGAGCAAGTTCTATGACAAATACCTTATGTGCGTTTTCTAATGCTTGCCCTCCTTTGATCAGTACTCCTTGAGATGCACCAACACCGGTGCCAACCATAACAGCAGTTGGGGTCGCGAGACCTAGAGCACAAGGACAGGCGATGACCATGACAGAAATCCCAAACTGCAAAGCTAGCTCAAAGCTGTCCATGGAAGATGGTATCCAAGATTTTGGATAAGAATGAAACCTCCCAGCTAGAAACCAGGAGAACCATGTTGAAACTGAGATGAAAATGACCTGCAGAAAAAGAAATGCCTTTGAAGTAAGCCTCTAAACGTAAAGATTTTAATGAAAATTAATGTTATTGATAAAATGAAATTAAAATAAATAGGTTAAAGAATTCATATCATAAAATTACCAGGGGCACAAAATATTTTGAAATACGGTCGGCAAACTTCTGCACGGGAGCCTTGGCCATCTGTGCTGACTCTACAAGTCGAACAATTTGAGAAAGAGCACTCTCTGATCCAACCCGTGTTGCCTTGACATGCAAAACTCCATTCTGATTCACAGTTCCTCCTATAACGGTGTCTCCCTTCCTCTTTGCCACAGGACGTGCCTCTCCTGTTATCATGCTCTCATTCACGTGGCTCTGTCCCCAAATAACAAAACCATCTGAAGCTACTTTTGCACCGGGAATAACTTTTATCACATCATTCTTTTGTATCAATCGGCTGTCAATTTCTTGTTCACCAACAATATTTCCTTCACTGTCTAAGGTTAACAATATAGCTGTCTCGGGGGCTAGGTTCATTAGCTTGGCAATTGCATTGGATGTCTTCCCCTTGGCTAATACTTCCAGATACTTTCCAAGCAAGATAAATGAAATGAGCATCGCACTAGTCTCAAAGAAATCTGTACCCTTGAAATCTGGAGAGGTAGCAGCTCTCAGCACAGAGTATACTGAATAGAAGTATGCTGCATTTGTTCCCAAGGCAATCAAAACATCCATATTAGCAGAGCCATGGCGTAAGGCTTTGTAGGAACCAGAGTAGAATCGTCGGCCTATAATGAACTGTACTGGCGTGGCAAGCACCCATCTTAAGATCTCCCCCACAGTAAGCATATTGACGACTTTGGTGTCCAGCCCATGCTTAGTTCCAGGGATATACATCAGGACCATAGAGGTCAGAAAGACAGGAATAGTGAAAACCAAACTCCATAAGAAGGATTTATAATATTGTTTAATTTCCTCTCTTCTATGAGGATCTCTTCGTCCTTCTTCAGGAAATATGTTTGCTTTGAAACGCCTAGACCCAGTTTCCTCAATTACATTAATGAAATTCCTTGGTCCTGTCACTTCAGGTTTATAAGAAAGAGATATTTTGTTGAATTCAGGATATACTTGCATACTTTGGATCCCTGGGAGTGCCTGAAGAGAACTCTCGATCAGTCTCATGGAACGATCGGTCCGGACACCATCAACCTTAAGGTCTATCTTGCTAACGTCTTCACCTGAACTGATAAGTGTTGCTTCAAATCCAGTGTCTTCTACGGCTTCCAATATTTGATTGTAGTTAATAATATTTGGCCTGTAGTGTACTTCTGCTTCTTCAGTCGCCAAGGCCACTTGGGCTTTTATCACACCTTGAATTGCTTGCAAAGCTGATTCAACAGTGGAGGAGCATGAAGTGCAAGTCATTCCTTTTATGCGTATGCGGCATACTTGAACAGATCTCTCATTCGTCTCATCTGTAAGCAATGTGGCTTCAAAGCCAGCATCTTCTTCAATAGCTTGACGAATGGTCTCCTCCTAAAACAATCAAGAAGCGTAAAAATTAGTGAAACTTTCACCAAACATGGGTGAGGAGGAATGAGATGGAGGAGAGATAAAGACAAAATGAAGCTAGATTATGTGAAACTATGAGCAATTGACTTCCCTGAAGAAATTATTCCAAAAAAAAAAAAAGAAAAAGTTGGAAATAACAACTTCTTGGTTAAGAAGATAAACCATTAACATTATTCTCCGATATAAGTTCACAGTCTATCAGTAACAGGTAAAAACGCAAGCACAAGTTAGTTGATCTTTCAACTATGACTTCACACGAACACCCCAAAGAAACAAAAAATGGGGTAAACTAAACAAAACCATTTGAGACCGTTGGGCCGTATATTGGATCAACAGATGACGTTCTTACTCTGTATCAATGTAAATGGTGCTCTGCGTGAAATTCAGACAGTAAATGGAATATATTCCGGAACTTGAATAAAAATTCATTATGTTTCCAGAAGATCCTAACTCAGACAATAAAGTGCATAAAAATTATGTTATCTGTTTTTCCACATCAACAAATTTGTACAATCTGTGATCAAATCAAAACAGAGGGGGAATAGAAACGCTCGAAATTCTCATGTATTTATTTCCAATTCACATGATATACCAAGCAGCAAGAACTATATCACAGCATGCCATTATTTTGCCAGAGATAATTCATCCTTCACAAAACAGGGGAATAATTTGTGTTTTCATCATTATGATATAACAGATTACTTCCATTCCAAGATCAATTACGGCTGAAAAAAAAAAAACTAGTCAGAATAACCATACTCTTTCTCGATAGGAATTAGGTAAAAAGACAAAAGTCATTGAAACCGAAAAGAGGAGCGTGAATTTTGGAGAAAGGAAGCACTTACGTTAACGAAGGAAGGGTAGAAGAAGACCTGGGCTCTATTGTTAAGAACATCAACGGCGGCTTCACGAATTCCGGGAAGACGCTTGATGGCTTTTTCGACGGAACCAGCGCAAGCAGAGCAAGTCATTCCGATCACCGAGAACAGCGCCTTGGCCTCTGAGCCCTCCACGCTGGTTCCTTCCGGCGAGACGCCCTTTGGGTACCTGGGCATCGACGGGTAATGCGGCCGCAGAGACAGCCTACCCCAATCCTCATTTCGAAGACAGCTTAACGCAAACAACGTTTTCGCCATGAGCTGACGCGAATGCCTTCGAGCTTTAGCTTTCTTATGCCGCAGAATTTTAAAAAAGCTTGTTATATATAAGAGTAAGATGGTCACAGGACTCACGCCGCGGAGAGCACCTTTTTTTAAATTTGTCAAACTGCTTCGTAGAAAGGATCCAAGTATTGAGCGGCGGATCACACCATCTCGCTTTTGACCAAAACAAAATGATTTTATTTTATTTATTAAATTAATAACAGAATCAGGAAAATTGGGAATGTTATTGGGTTGTCTGTGGACGGTGGGTCCTCGAGTTACGTGGGCTTAACGCAAGTTGGGTTGGTAGAGGCCCTCCTATCTTGTTTGGGCCTCGTGGGTCCATATATTATTATAACTGAAATTTGAATAACATTGGTTGTCATTACCCGCCATTAATTAATTTTTTTTTATAGTAATTTTGGTTAGAGGATAGAGAAATTTCTAATCATCATATCATATCATATGATGATCGTATTAATGTCACAAATTAAGGAAAATTACTACGTATAGCATAAGGTTGTTCCAATACGTAAAAACATCTCAAAATAGGAAGAATCTTGAGCATGTGGTTATTAATATTATTCTAATTTGGAATTTCATACTTTCCGGCTTTATTCCATTTATATTCTCTTGCTTCATTACTTAACAACAAACAAAAGGCCGGTTGAGCCCTCAATCCCACCTTTTTCAATTCCTTGTTACTACTACTACTACTACTACTATACCTTATGGTGATTAAGATTTAAGATTTTCTCTCTCACCAATTATTCTACACCGTCCATTTATAATGAAATCATTTATATATCATATCATATGATGGAAATATAATTAACCACTAGACTAGATGAGACTATCACATATTTTATCATATTCCATTTTGACGTGGACAGAAATATCATATCACGTACATCGATACTAATCTTGCATATTCTTCTTGATCGCTGAAAAAACTACACACCAGTATTGGCAATGGGTTATCTAGCTGCTGAGACAGGTGCTACCTTGCACGTTGACTGCTTACGAGGAAAGAAATATTAATAACTTATTTAACGAGCCATATATAAATTGGAGTTACGTTGATGTAAATTAAAGTGCCAAAGAAAAAATGACAAACAAAAGTCAAATAAAATGGCATTTCTCCGGACATGCATACGTTATACTATATAGTATAGATCATGGTAACAATAGTTAATGGCAAAATTATATTTAGATTAATTATTGATGTAACATTGGTAAAAAGATAGCAATAGATATTATAGTTCAGCACATGATATCTATATTATAGTAATTAATTTAATTGTTTCAACGCTTACTTCTCTGTCTGGCTTATGTATCTTGAAGCAAGGAGAAAAACAGTTAATTATGCACGCAACTTGACAGCTTTCTTTGGAATATACCCATGAAGCCCAAAACAATTCACCTTTACTTGACTTTTTCTATACTCCATTTTATTTTACTCTCTTGCGCTGTCCCATTGAGTAAACTGAGATATATTACGTAGCTTTCTTTGTCAGCAGCCTGATTTGCTCCACGGACATTGGACAAGATCTTGCGTCCTTCTGCACCCTACGTAATTTTTAGAGCAACGTTATATTATATAAGCTAGCTTGGACTTTCTGTTAATGGTGAATTCCATTAACTCACGTATGTATCTAGTCGCTTTGCCAGCCGGGAACAATCAATCTTCACTGTGAAGCTTTTCTTTTTCCTAACTCTTTTCATGACAACACCTCTCCCTCTCCTCATACTGTCATTAAAATGAAAAGGAATTATCTAGTATAAATAATTGCTCTCTCTAAAATCCACATGGACAAAACAAAGACAAGACGTCATGGCTTGCGTTTAAAGGCCGGCGGCTACCCAAGTTGACTTTAGGGCCACGGAAGGAAAGCCCAATGATCAATAACCGCTTTTATCATACCCACGGTCCACCCACTCAAATAACATAAGCTTAGAAAATGACATAATCAGGACCATTTAAGAAATCCTAAGGAGACCAATTAAAAATAGTTGACCTTACATGGTGGACCCCATGGAAGGGCCTAGAAAAGGAGATGCCCAAATATAAATTACGCATTGATCCAGACAGTTGCGTGGGAGGGAGATGCCTTTAGTTTTGGTCGCACTTTTGGGCTGGCACATATCTGTATCTCATAATGACATTTTTTTTCTTCTGCTTTTTCGTGTTTGCAAATAAAATCCTTTGCCACCTCCTAGTTGGACGGATATGTTGGGCCTATCGTTGAAGTGACAAGGAATTCAATCACACCATGATTTGCGTCCCAAGTTCACTGAAAAATTGAAAATAACACATTATTGGATTTATTTTTTATCGCAGATAGAAGAGATCCAACCAGTTAAGAGCCAGTATCAAGGCTGAGGTGTGCTAAACTACACAAGCTATCATCACTTATTGGACTCACATAATAGGATTTGATGTCCAAAAACAAAAAAACATCATTAGAATCACGCAGGTCATCGGGCAATTTCTTTTTGCACGCCTCACTTTTTTCTTTTGCACATCCCAATGCTTCCAAAATTCAAATACCAAAATGGAATCTTCTTTCTAGAACTTGGAGAAGTAAAGTGGGCCTTTGGCAATGTTGTTGTTGCCCGGAATGACCCAATTCAGATTGAAAATTTTGGATGTATCAAGTGCTTATGTAACAATGAATAGTTGGTGCTTGCCGTTCGGGTTCCGCCATATTACGCCTGCGGTGGTTGGTTCAGAAAGTGGATCAACCCACGGGAGCAGGATAGAGCTATGTATGTGTCAGAAATAGAATGAATGTCGGCTTGGATTTACTTAACCGATAAATGTCATCGTAGGCCAACAACGCATAGCTTCTTTATTGTGTTTATGTGATTTTTTTTAAAAATGTTTTTATGCTTTATTTATTTTTTAAATATGGATAGCTGGGAAATTTTCACACAAGCGTGGGCCAAGTATTAGTAGTAGTCAAATTGAGTTCGGCTACTTACCAATCTAAGATACCGCACCAGGGCGGCGAGGTGTGAGTGAGGCCTCCGTTGCACGTGAAGTTGTGAACCGCACAAAAGGTTAGTAATCTTTTTTGGGAAGTTGCGTGGTATAGGCGAGGCTCGCACAAGTAAGTAGTATTCTCTTCGTTTCTATCTAAAAATGGACGTGTTGTCTTGATTATTAATACGGTAACAAGTATAAACATACCCAGTCGTTTATTGTCATCCGCATAATATTGAGACGTAGACTAAAACTAGAGCGAACCTGCATCGGACATCATTCGTTGCTTTTCAAGAAAATTAGGATTATCAATACATAAACGATACCAACTGTGCTCGCTACAGTCTTGGACTCCTTACTAGCTACCATATCATCAAATTGTGACGTAATCCAAGCCTATTATGTCGTGCTGACTCCATCTCTCAGAACAGAACATTCCAATTAGAACGCGGGTTCACTTCCCCCAGTCCAGCCTTCCCTCGTAAAACCAAACCAAAACAAAATGCACTCTCTCACCTGCCCTTTCGGCTCCCTATTTATCATCTCTCCCATTCCCATCCTTCACCAAGATCTCTCATTTTACTTTCAATCGGACAACTCTGTTAAACACTAGTCTTAATGGAAAATTTAACCCTCACGAGTTTGCTAGAGAAGATAGCATCAGACTTTCCCAACCGTCGGGCTATTTCAGTTTCTCAAAAATTCGATCTCACCCATGCCCGCTTGCACCAGTTAATTGGTCACGCTGCCTCTCGCTTACTCTCCCACGGCATCAACGCCGGTGACGTCGTCGCCCTCGCCTTCCATAACAACGTAGAGGTAAAATTGTGATTTTCTTCCTCTGTTTTCTCAGCTAGAAATCATCCTTGTTTTTTCTCCTTTGATAATTGATACATTTCTGTTTCCTTTTACAGTTCGTGATATTGTTCTTGGCCGTGATTAAATGCCGAGCCATAGCCGCGCCATTAAATCCGGCTTACACTGCTGAAGAATTTGAGTTCTACTTGTCTGACTCGGAAGCCAAGCTTCTGATAACACGAGATGAAGGGATTGAGTCAGCTCGAGGTGCAGCTTCAAAACTGAACCTCCCTCGCGTGACAGCCTCGCTCTCCGGAGCCAATGCATTTGTGACGCTCTCGTCCTCGAAGAACGATTCGGAGCTACGAGACGTCGCCAAAATCGTCAACGAGCCTTCCGACGTGGCACTTTTCCTTCACACCTCAGGCACCACAAGTCGTCCCAAAGGAGTGCCTTTAACTCAGTTTAACTTGGCATCATCGGTTCGACATATCAAATCGGCCTATAAACTCACTATGTCAGACTCCACCGTTCTGGTTCTCCCTCTGTTCCACGTCCATGGTTTAGTCGCTGCATTGTTGAGTTCGCTGGTGGCCGGCGCGGCCGTGACGCTTCCGGCAGCGGGACGATTCTCAGCTTCGACGTTTTGGTCCGACATGGTCACGTATGATGCCACGTGGTATACAGCAGTTCCTACGATTCACCAGATCATACTTGATCGGCACCTATATGAACCCGAAGCAACATATCCAAATCTCCGATTTATTCGGAGCTGCAGCGCCGCATTAGCACCCTCGGTATTAACAACGCTCGAAGAGGTGTTCGGCGCGCCTGTTCTCGAAGCTTATGCAATGACGGAAGCGTCTCATCAAATGGCGACAAACCCGTTACCCGAACATGGCCTTCGTAAACCCGGGTCAGTTGGAAAACCCACTGGACTGGAAATGGCTATTTTGGACGAACATGGGCTGCCACAAGAAGAGGGCGTTCGTGGTGAAGTGTGTGTGAGGGGTCCAAACGTGACATTGGGCTATAAGAACAATGAGAATGCTAATGAGGCTGCATTCAAGTTCGGGTGGTTTCATACAGGAGATATCGGGTTTTTTGATTCAGACGGGTATTTGCACCTGGTTGGGAGGATCAAAGAGCTAATTAACCGTGGAGGTAATATATCATTACCCTACACTTGATAACAAACGAATCATGTTAGCAATAAATTTTGGTTTATTAATGTGTCTTGCATTATTGTAACTGCATCTACAGGGGAGAAGATATCACCCATAGAAGTTGATTCTGTGCTTGTATCACATCCAAACATTGCTCAAGCGGTTGCTTTTGGAGTCCCTGATGCTAAATACGGCGAAGAGGTAAGCAAGAGTTCTTTTTTTTTAAAAAAAATGAAAAAATAAAAAGTTTATATGATTAGTTCTAAGTAAAACTCAGTCATTTTTGTGTTGCAGATAAATTGCGCAGTAATTCCAAAAGAAGGGTCCAAGATTGAGGAGTGGGAAGTGCTGCAATTTTGCAGGAAGAATCTTGCAAGCTTCAAGATCCCAAAGAAGGTGTTCATCGCTGACTCTCTCCCAAGAACTGCTACGGGAAAGATACAGCGCCGGGTTGTAGCAGAGCATTTCCTAGCTCAACATTTTAAAACTGGAGCTTAATCCTGAGAATCAGTCTGACAATGACAAAATTTTGATATTAAATTATGAGGCCAGTAACATATTTTGGAACCTACTTTTCCATAATATAGTGTATGCGTACTAATAAAAAAAACTGCCAGTCTAATATAAATTCTAACGTGTGAATCATTTGTACTCCAACTTTGTTACCATAGGCAGGGAAGTTATGGTGTATGTATTTTCATTGCTTTGGATTAATGAAGACGTACAATAAGGTTCCTTTTCAATTTTACATAAACAACTGGAAAAGCAAAGGGAATTAATAGAAACTCAAGAGCACTCTTCAAACTAAACTAGCAAAAGCATAAAAAGTTTTAAAAAATAATAATCACCTTTTTCTTAATTTTGTGATTAAATAAAACCTTCACAAATTAATTCTTAAAAATATTTATTATCTCATCACAAATTCTTTTTGATATCATAATATTTTTAATAAGAAAATGAAATTGTTTAATAACATCATTAAAGACGTAGAAAAAATTGATTTTGATATAATTTTTTAATGTAAATGTTTTATTTAAAAATTTAAAATATAATTTTTTATTTCATAAATATTTGAGTGAGTAAGATACGATTTTATTCAAAACCCAGATGAAAGTAGTAATAACTTTTGAGGGGGAGAAAAATATATATTATTTATTCCTAATAAAAAAGATACATCGTTAATTTGCAATAATTAGTAATTTTATCTCTTTCTATCACCCTAATTTTTGTCACTATCATTTTTATCAACCTTTTCTCTTGATGATTTATTTATCTTATATTTTTTAATCATTAACACCACAATATATCTATATATATATATATATATATATATATATATATATATATATATATATATATATATATCTCTTTTTATTTTGTTGGACATATTTTTGTATGTTCTTTTGTCCTTACAGTAGAAAAAGAATTCAGCATTTCTGGAAAAAAGAAAAAGAATTCATCAAAGAAAAGTCAAGGAGGAAGAGAGGGGTGGTCGGACTGCGAGCGAGAAGACGATAAAGAATAATCACTTCCATCCACCAGCCAAAGCTGTCTGCGAGCTGCGGCAATTAGCAGTATTCCCACTATAGTGTAGAAAGCTTTCGGGTCTTCCGTCAGTTCAGTAAGTTCTGAAAAAGAATTTGAGATTTTCTTTAGTGGTTAAGGTTTTTGTTTGTTCTAACCATAGTAGGGCTTTAGGAAGTGGAAAAGGAAAGATGCTTCTAAGATAGCTGCATCGGTTTCTCTGATTACTGACCATTCTATTACCTTCATGCTCTATATGTTAAAAGTATATAACATTGCTGCAACAGATTATGTGATGTGAAAAAATTGCCTTCATTTCATCAATTTTTCATCCCAGCAGATTATAATCATACACATCAAACGGCAACGTAGGACTTTGATGGAATAACTTAAGTGGATCCTGTAGTGTTCAAATTTGATATTTAGTAACAGAAGTTGTGCTCAGCAGAGTTTTTCCTTGTGCACAAGTTTAATTGGTTTGCTATAGTTGTCTCAGCAGATACCGCAGGAAATATTTCAGTGAACTGTGTTTTCTAGCCAGATACAAGTACAACCCAGTATCTAATAACCCAACATTTGTTTACTATTCTAACTTTCTTAGGTTGATATATAGATAGATAGAATCCATTTATTCTCCTGCAAGTGTACACCTAAAAGCGATTCTATTTATACAAAGGATGCTGCTTATAACATGTTAAACGGCATTTTTAAAAAGGACATTGCCCTATAAAAATAGGATATTTTACTGAAACGATTTGATCTGTTTCCATTCACTTCCAAGACCAATTACTTAGATGGAAGCAGAGAGCCAAATGGCAAGAGGAAAGTATGCTGCTGATATTTCCACCATAAAGGAAGCACATGCCAGAATCAAATCGTTGGTTCATAAAACTCCAGTTCTGACCTCCGAATCCCTCAATGCTATTTCAGGAAGGCAGCTGTACTTTAAATGTGAATGTTACCAGAAAGGGTGAGAAAATTTATGATGGATTACAAAAATTTTAGGATGTGTTTTATACATTTTTACTTTTTGGGAGTTAATCTTGTGTTCTACGTTCCTTTACGTGATGGCAATCAATAAAAGGAAGAAAAGAAAACAATTGACTTCCTTCCACTTTCTGTACCTAGCAGAGGAGCTTTCAAATTCAGAGGTGCCTCCAATGCTGTTTTCTCTCTTGACGATGAGGAGGCGTCTAAAGGGGTCATAACACACAGCAGGTTTGCTATATCGAACTATTCTAGATGTTGATTTGGTATCTAATTCTATGAAGTTCTGCTGATCGTGTACTCCAAAATTAGCGGTAACCATGCTGCTGCATTAGCTCTGGCAGCAAAACTTAGGGGGATCCCTGCATATGTTGTTATTCCAACAAACGCCCCTGCTTGCAAAGTTGAGAATGTAAAGCGTTATGGTGGTCAAATTGTCTGGAGTGAGCCCACTATACCATCAAGGGAGAAAGTTGCTGATAGAATTATGCAAGAAACTGGAGCTACTTTCATACATCCATATAATGATGGACGCATTATGAGGTATGAATTTGCTTCCTATTTTCTATATGTCTTATAGTTCAACTCTTGTGGAGCATTCTTCATTTCCATTTCCTAGTCAAATCATGCATTGTAATATAAGCAGTGCTTAAAGTTGGGATATTTTTTATGCTTTCCTGTAATGCAGATTTCAAAATAGCAGTCTATTTGGTCTATATAGAATTGAAAAATGCCTTAATGACAATCATATAACACGTACATATGCTGATAATCTTTCCTTTCATTTTTGAGTTTTTTTTTTTTTTTTACTGATGTTGATTGCTGAGGGATAAGATCTATGGGATCCCTGTCAATCTATTTATGAGCAACGCTTTCTTTATTGATTTTGACTTGGAAAACTTGATATATAACTCATCCATATGCAATTTGTATTACTAGTAATTTGTACCTTCATGACATATTGCTTGCCCTTGTAGTGGCCAGGGTACCATATCCTTAGAGCTTCTGGAGCAAGCCCCGCAAATAGATATGCTAATAGTACCCATAAGTGGTTTGTTCACCTTTTTGGTGCCTAAGTTTATAGAATAAACTCTTTCATTCATTTCATTTAGCTGAGTCCTGGGTTTCTAATAAAAGAAAACTGTAGGTGGAGGTTTAATATCAGGAGTAGCGTTGGCTGCAAAGGCCATCAACCCTGCCATTCGTATTTTGGCTGCTGAACCTAATGGGGCCGATGATTCAGCAAAATCTAAAGCAGCAGGAAGGATAATAAAATTGCCCGAGACCAATACTATAGCTGATGGGCTTCTAGCTTTTCTTGGAGATTTTACCTGGTAAAAACAAACCTCCAGTAATCAAGATTATGTATTGAATCGGCTTTTGTTCTTAAGATGCGACTCTTATCATTCTGAATGATTATTTTGGGGTGGGGGGTTTAGGATGCATATTTTTAAAAACCTACTTATCCTGTTGATTATAATATCATTTTCATTCACTCTTCCAATTCTTTGATTTAATTTGCTTGGATTGCTAATGTTACCATGTTATTTCGGAGAAGGCCTGTAGTGCGAGATCTTGTAGAAGACGTGATAACTGTGGAAGACAGTGAAATAATAAATGCCATGAAACTCTGTTTGGAGATTCTTAAAGTTGTTGCAGAACCAAGTGGAGCGATTGGCCTTGCTGCTGTTCTATCTGACACTTTCCAAAAAAATCCTGCTTGGAAGGATTGTAAACATATAGGAATTATAGTTTCAGGAGGAAATGTTGATCTGGACGTGCTTTGGGATTCTCTCAAGAAGTGAGAGTGAACTCATTTTTTCAGCCCCATGTGAACTTTCATTGTTTGAGGCGAGTATTGTTCCCATAATATTATTATGTAATAATATTCGTGTGGAGATTTTGTTAAAGCGCTTGGACGTTGGCACAATTACTAAAGAATGAGGGGCTATTTGTATGCATGATTTGTTCTAAGGGGTAAAAATATACTTGGAAATAATTAGGGAAGCTGGAATCTCAAAAGATGATACCATCCATCCTCCTTCGAGATAATGCAAATATTATAACGACTGCAGAAATTCGGTAACTTAATTTAACTTGGGTTATTTTGTAGATCTTTAGATGCACCAAATCAACCTTAAAATAGTCTTAATCAAAATAAAAAAAAGAAGAAGTTAATTAAGTTTATGAAAATAGAGTGGTATCAATTAATAGCGGTCCCCTGTTGCTGTGGTTGTGGAGAACATGTTTGTAATGAGGAACTTGCGTTGCGTGTCCTATTTTAGAAGATGCTAACAAACATTAACGCGGGCAGGAGCGAAGAATGTAGACTTGTGGATTATATTGGAAGGAAATAAAATAGATGGTTAATTAGCCATGAATTTCTCCCGGAACTTGTATTCTTTGACCGTTCCTCCTCGTAATACCAACAAACAAGGATCTCCCTCTATTTCTTTGTTTCTTATCGTCATAATAGTTTTGATTGAGTCTGTTGCTCCTATCTTTCATTCTCTATTGCTCCATTTTCCTTCATTCACATCTTGCAGGGCGCAGGCGCTTCTTCCTATCTCATTGCTGGCAAAATGGTACGCTTTCTTTTACTCATTCTACATTCTTCGCCTTCGTCAATTAGGATATTGAGATGCATAATCCATTAAAAGTATCAGACCTGTTAATTATGAGGAGAATGAAGAACTAAAATAAATATAAAGAAAGTTAATTGAACAATTTTTGTGTGATGAAATGAAATGAAATGGAATAATGAATGTACGATCGATATAAATGAATCGTGGTTGATGCGGATTGGGGGGGCTGGGGAGTCGGGGATGGATGGCAGGCAAATTCGGCGTCCGGAATGGCAGTGAACGACGAGTGCAAACTGAGGTTCCAGGAGTTAAAAGCAAAGCGGAGCCACCGATTCATTGTGTTCAAACTCGCTGACCAGGAAGTGGTGGTTGATAAGTTAGGAGATTCCGATGCAAGCTACGAAGACTTTCAGGCCAGTTTTCCAGCCAATGAGTGTCGCTATGCCGTCTACGATTTTGATTTCACAACCGACGAGAATTGCCAGAAAAGCAAGATTTTCTTCGTTGCATGGTTGGTATACTAATTGATACATCACATCACATCACGTGCTTCTTCTAAATTAATAATTAAAATCAATTAATTTGCATGCATGCATGCATGCATATGCAGGTCGCCGGAAGCAGCAAAGGTGAGGATGAAAATGGTGTATGCGAGCTCCAAGGATAGATTCAAGAGAGAACTGGACGGCATCCAAGTGGAACTGCAAGCAACTGATCCAAGTGAGATGAGCTTGGACATTGTCAAAGGGCGAGCCCTCTAAGCCTATGCCCCTTTTTCTGGCCATCCCATTCATTCCCCAACTCTACTTTACACTTAATTAATTCCTAACTGTGTGGCAGCTTTGGCAGCCATCTAGTTAGTTAATTATTGCATTTGGATTGGATTCAAATTGGAACAACTAATCCAAATGCCATTGCCATCATTCTTCCCTTAAAATTAAAACTCATTCATTCCCCTTTCCTTCGTTCACTTGTCAAACTACGCTCTTAATTTAGTTTAGAGAGCCATCATATGTAATATGGCTGCTTTTAAGATTTTAGTAGAATCCATTGCACGGGTTCGGTTGTTTCTATCTATCTCTGTAAAAACGACCAAATTAATGTTTTGATTTGCAAATGCAACATTACTCTTACTCTTTTGTCTTGTGTGATCTCACTACCAAAATTAATCCCAGTTGCCATGGTTATTCACTTTTGCCTGGATTCTCTTCTGCTTTACTTCTATGTAATGTCAATTGCCCAACACAAAGTATGGAATACTAATATCTCCCAATTATCCAATAAAGATATTTACGAAGTTACAGATGATTCTCTCAATTAAAAGCAAATAACTTGAGAATTCTGAATACTTTTATTTTAAATAGATTTTTAGATAAGTTATAAACAGAAAAACTTAAACCTAATTAAATTAAAAAATATCAATTTATTTTTTTCACGGAAAACATAATTAAATCACATATTCAATTTGCAATTATATATTTTATCAATTGACATTAATACATAATTAATATCAATCTAAGATTTTATTTTATTCAGATTTTAAAATCACAAATTTCATGATTTTATTTTATTTAAGTTTTAAGTATGCATATTTAAATATTTATGGTAATTTTTAAAATTTTTTTTATATAATTTAAATTTCTTAAAAATTCAATAAAATAACATATGTCTTTTAAGATAGCACGTCAAATGTTGATGTTATAAAGATACGATTTATTTTTATAATATAATAATAGATAATAGATTATATTAGATTAAAAACAATTAGGTTTAACAAAAATAAAATGTGACTCCATATTCCTTAAAATTTATAACTCTTACTGATATGTCTATAATGCAAATCGATTGTATACCAAGTCTTTAAAAAACATAAACCATGTCTTGCCCTCCCTTTTGAAAGTTTGCAACATAAATTCAAAGTTAATATGTTCAGAATTTAGGTGATTTGAAAATATTGAAAAACACTTTATGAATCTTACTTAATAAGAAAATTTATATTATAGAGATACTCAAAAAAAAATCATTTACCATATATATCCAAACAAATACTCGTTGAACTTAACATATAGATTAAAAGAATTGAAAATAAGTTATATAACAAACCCAAAGCTCAAAAGTAAAGAAGTAGCACACATTGTCATACATAAGATAGATATTACATAAAATTAAATTGTTAATAAAAAAAACTACATGACACGAAATAGAAGAAAAAACACAAATAAGAGTTGGACAAGTATTTAAGTGATGTTATGATTAGATTAGATTAGATGAACTTATCCCTTCAAGTAGACATATTCACTTGTAACAAATTTCAAAATAAAATAAAAAGAGAACCATAAAACTTATCTAAAGTATTTGAATCCTACCATAATTAAATGGTAAAATACCTCCTCCATGGACTAAAAGCTTATGTGATTGTTATCTATCACTTATCGTGAGAGTGAGAGTTTATTTATAGATAAAAATTTTCAATTTAAGTAAATCACAATCATTTTGAAATCTTATTACTATTTAAAATATTTTTATTTTAAATTTTCATAACTCTTAGAAATATATGAATATCATAGTTTTCGTTTTGCAACTTACTATTATAATGTAATATATTCATAACCACTTCATGTATAAAAGATTATATTTTAGTAAAAACTAAAATATATTTATATGTAAGAAATACTAACTAATTAGGATTCAGAATAAATAAGATTATAAAAACAAGATATTTCTTACCAAAAAATTAAAAATAAAACATCTACTAATTAAACTAAAATAGCATTTATCATTTGATCTATGCGTATGTAAAAGATTATATTCCTTTTTTTCTTTTATTTTTGATTGTATTATTTTTCTTTTTCAACGAGTCCAACATTTATTTTCTTTGATAATATATATCCCCTAGAGAAAATATTGGTTTGTGCATCTAGTAAAATAAAAAATAAAAGTATTCCATCCCAAAAAAATTGAAAGTATTACATACTACTTCAGTTACTTGCACTCTAGGGTTTAGCTATCAAATTAAAAAAAATACGTCCCATATCTGTTCGGCCCCTCCTTACTGTGGTGCGTGAGCTGAGCGACGATGGAGGACGTCGCGGTGTCAGGTATATCCACGTCTCCAGCTCCATGCTGGAGTAACGTAGTGAAGAATCAAACGGCTCCAATGCCTCGTGATGAAAACTCACTCCAGACAAGCCGAGTATTGGTGGAAAGCTGCAAATCCAGTAACGGTATATCAGTGGCTGTTGTGGACGCGAATGCCATTATCCAAGGGGAAGAGAAGCTGCACAACATCGCCGATAAATTCGTCTCTATCCCAGAAGTCATGGAGGAAGTTCGAGACCCCGTCTCACGCCACAGGCTCTCCTTCCTTCCATTCACTGTCGAAACCACGGAACCCTCCCCAGAAGCCATTAATAAAGGTAAGAAATTATGAATTATGTGGTTTCACATTCATCTAAAAGATGAATAGTTTCATTTTATTAACTTAAATCTGTAGTCTTCAATCCTTTTTGCTAGGGCTTTCTTTTTTATTGAAAGGTGGCTTCTGCCTATTATATGAACGGTATGTGAACGTTGGTACATGGGGTTAGGTTATTCATATGGTCCTGGGAAGTGTCTTGAATTGGCAACAGAGCTACTTTAGATTGGACATTGGCCATGCCAAAACTTGTGCCTTAGGAACAGAGCTACTTTGGTTTCTTTCCTATGCTTTTGTGTGCAGTTCATAGGCATCAGCTTGTGTTTTTAGTTTTCCTTTGTTGAAGAATGTGACACCATGTATATATATATCCATTTATATATTGTAATTAAAGTTTGTATTGGCTTCTAACTTGATGCATGATGCGACTTGATAGTTATCAAATTTGCAAGGGCTACTGGTGATCTGCAGACCCTTTCGGATGTTGATCTCAAACTCATAGCTTTAGCTTACACGTTAGAGGCTCAAATCCATGGAACAAAACATCTCAGGGATTGCCCTCCTCCTGTTCAAACGGTAAATGTTAAGAGGTTACCCGAGAAGGACATGCCAGGATGGGGTAACAATGTGCCTAATTTGCAAGAGTGGGAAGCATTAGAACAAGAAGTTGAGGACAAATCAAATTCCAATTCAAGAATTCTTCCCTTGCAAGATTTTAACTTGAATGTTATTCATCAAGATGACCACTCCGAAGATGGTTCAGCGGGGATGAAGAGTGAAGCTCCTTCTGAAAATCAAGAGGGTGGTGACTGTAGTTCAGATAAACTTAAGAAATATTTACCTAAGAAAAAGGAGATAAACATTGAAGGGAAGAAGATGGTGGCTGATGGAATTGATGCATCCCAAGGACAACTTGATGATAATGCTTGTAATTGGATG
The DNA here is from genome assembly GCA_022379115.2 of Bauhinia variegata. Lineage (NCBI taxonomy): Eukaryota > Viridiplantae > Streptophyta > Magnoliopsida > Fabales > Fabaceae > Bauhinia > Bauhinia variegata. The sequence continues at coordinate 885,407 of CM039433.1, forward strand.
CCTGCTGTCAGCCGAAGTACTCATAGGAGATACCTGCGAAGGAAAGCTAGACGAGAGTACAATGAGGCATTATTGCAGAATCAATATCAGCAAGATTTGGAGGAAAGTATTGATGGTAGTGTTGATGGGGATGCTAGCAATCCAAATCACCTTCTGCATCAAAGTGATGAAGAAAAACATATCGAAAATGGTGTTTCTGAGAATGATCGGATAATAGAAGAGAAGGAAGGCAGTGATAATATCTCTGCACTTCTGAAGCAAATGGGCATAGAAGAAGGCTCATCTCAAGCTCTTGATGAAGAAAAGCAGTTGGATTTATCTTCAGCGGAACCACAGTCAAATGATTCTAGATTACTTGGAACCACATCTGATGCCAATGCAACTGTGGCCCCTAATCTGTGTGAGGCGGACACAGACAATGACAGATCAAATCACGTGGAGATTGCAAACCAGACCTGTGAAGCTTCTGATATTTCATATGCCGAAGATGATGGCAGTGAGCAAAGTTGGATGCTTAGATCTTTGTCTGAGTCAAGTGTAGCCTGCGTAACTGGTGACTTTGCAATGCAAAATGTTCTGCTCCAAATGGGTTTGCGATTGCTGGCACCTGGAGGAGCACAGATACACCGACTTCACAGGTATGTGTGACTTGTGAGAAACCTCTTACTATTTATTACCTATCTTGAATGGGAAATGGTCTACTGTTGGAATCCCCTCTCAATTGTTTGAGATTATGAGAAGATTGAAGCTTAATGTCTTTATATGATTATGTAATATAACGAACTGATGACATCTCTCTTCTAATCTTCACTCGGCTCATCTATTTGGGATGACGATTGTGCTATGTTTCCTTATCTTTAAATTTTTTATGTTCCAGGTGGATACTTAAGTGTCATGCTTGCTATACTGTTACTCCTGAAATTGGGAGGATTTTCTGCCCGAAATGTGGAAATGGTGGCACCTTACTCAAGGTAGCTGTTACTGTTGGTGAAAACGGAATAGTATTAGCTGCTCGTCGTCCACGGATCACATTGCGTGGTTCAAAGGTGAGTCTATACGAGAGACCTAGTGGATATTGACTTTTATTTTTTTATTTTTCTAATTTCCGTTAATGTTGATATCAGTGCCTCCCATGTGGTTGCTGAGTCTCACTGTTTATTTACCATTGACCACCGTTATATGGTTGAATGTTTGGTTGATTCATAGTCTCCTTGGTCATTTACAAGAAGGAATAGGCATATTCTTGCTCACATCTTTAAGAAGCAAAAAGTATATCATTGATACAGTCTGGCATAGAATTTGTTTATGCACGTGTAACTGGACTCGTGCAGTAAAAATGTCGTCTTTTTTGAATCTGTTTCCCTTCTCTTTCGTGTTTTGACATGCTTTTATATGCAGTTTTCATTGCCTTTACCCCAAGGCGGAAGGGACGCAATCACAAAAAATCTCGTTCTACGTGAAGATCAGCTTCCTCAAAAGTTGCTATATCCTAAAACGAAGAAGAAAGCTAATAAGCAGGTTAATGTTGTTTGCTGGCTTATGTTAAATTGTTCATCTCCAATGGAATTATCTGTTGTTCACACTAACTGAAGGCAACTTGCTAATACTTTGTAGGACGATGATTTCTTCAGTTCAGACAACATCTTCAGCCATCATACTGATAAGAGAGCTCCCTTTCAGCCCCCTGTAAGGAAAGCATTAGCAGTTTTCAGCGGAAAGAGAAATCCCAACGACAATCACTTCTCACGCTCCACGCATAAGTAGTGAACATACAAAATTTTGAATTGTGTACTTTTATCTTTGTAAAAAGCAAAGATGATTTGGGATTTTTCTGAATCGTCGTTAATCTTCCAGAGTTGTGAAAACATCGGATCGCTTAATTATAGTCGAGATTTTTAAAAAGATAAGATATTTTTGTTTTAACTTGAATTCTCGTTTCGTCTCCCACTCTTTTCCATCACGTGCTTGTTTGAAAAATAAAAAATTAGGTCCAGAGTGAAGAATTATGTTCTTTATTCCGTCAAATCCTGTTTACGTTGTTTTTATTTTCACGACCGGTCACAAACCTTGAACAGTATATTTTATTGTGAATATTCATATAATGTTAGAATGTTGGGCTTGTTGACGTTCAAAATCATGGGTCAGTTTAATATCATCAGAGGGGAGCTCATGTTGTATCAGAAACAAAAATAAAAATAAAAATAAAGCACTAGACTTTAATGGATTCAATCAAATATAGTTTATTCATCCGAATAAAATGAATACCCTTGTCATATAGTTTTCAATCAAATATTCTTCATAAAATAATAAAAAGGAACTTTAAAATAATTTTACACATAATTCAAAGATGACTGTTGTTAGAAACAAAAGGGTAGAGAATCGTTTATTCTTCCGATCATGTTGGCAACAATAACATCGTCTTGTGGCGCTTCCCGGTTACTCCGAAGACCGTGTACTGTCCGGTTAGCAAATTGTACAAAAAGTGCAATCTGTCGGATCCCATCGCCCAACCAAAAAAGGTATAGGGAAATTAAAGCTTCTCATCAATAACTTGACCATTAAGAATAACAAAATGCCCTACATAAATACAAAAAATAAAACAGTTGTTCAACACATTCTTCATTTACCAATTTCTGGACTTCTATTGATCTGCCAATGCTATACAACGAGACCTTGTCATGCATATAAGCTCTAGATTCCTCTGAGCAACCATTTACAAGGAATAGAAAGAGAATTGAAGAGGAGAAAGAAATCAGTAAGAAAAGTACTACAGGTGTATGTAATATATCTCTGCCTACTCTAGTGTGTATGTTTGTTAGTTTGGACTCATTTATGATGAAAGTGCTAGTTCAGCCCAGGCCAAAGATGACGCCTTGAGCTCCACGTTTATTGATGTGTCAATTCTGCTCTCCAGCATGCTACATAGCTCTTGCATCGATGGACGCTTGTCGGGGTCAGGATTGATACAAAGATTTATGACCTCACATATTACTTTGAGATCCTCATATTTGAAATGTTTCAATTCGGGATCAACCACATATGACATTACTTCTGGCATTTCAAGGTAGTCTCTAGCCTGCAGCAGAGATACATGTTTAGCATTTACAACATGATCACAGTAAATTCAGAAAGATTTCCAAGCACTGGAATTTCGGAAAGCTTCTTACCCAATCCACCAAGCATCCTTTGTCCTTGCAATATGGAGGTCTCCCACTGATAATCTCCAGTAGAAGTACGCCAAAAGCGTACACATTACCTTGGATATCAAGATGGCGTGCCTCGAAAGAATTTGGAAGAACACAAACAGCACCTTGGCTGCCAACAGAACCGGAATTCCTTTCCGACCTTTCAAGTATTGTCTTCCAACTTTCAAAATCAACCAACTGCAATTTAAGGTTCTTACTATGAGAATATGAAACAAGCTTTTGGACCTATATGTTTAGCACTAGAACAAAGACACTCAAGTTTTAACGGACTAGGGAAAATGATTTTGGGTTCTAGGATAATAATTGTTACCCATACAGCATCTGAACATAATTACATGCTAAATGACTCCACTTTTAATTATTCTTAACAGCAATAGGATATTTATTACGATAATAATTGATTAAGTAAGAAAGTTTAGACTTCAGAGTACGTTTCGCGCACACCTTAGGGAGAAAATCTTCTGTGAGGTATACAGCACTAGAGTTCAACTCTGAAATAGTGAATGGAGGCTCAATTTCTGTATGCAGATACTTGAGTCCATGTGCAATTCCAATAACAATTTTCATGCGCCTAGTCCAAGATAATTGGCATTCTTCTCCATCTGCAGTGATAATAGCATGCTTAGGGAACTGAAACACAGAATATAGAAATAAGATAGCAAACTTGACTCACAATGTAGATGTTCATAAAGTGTCCCATTTGAAGCATACTCAAAAACAAGCATCCTTGTAAATGGAGCGCTCTCTTTACAATAGCCTAGTAGTTTTCCTGTATTCTCGTGATTTAACCTCGCTAAATCTGCCACCTAGTTGGCATCATTAGAAAGATTATTAGAAGATCAGTGAGGTAAGTTGTCAGACAATAGTTGCTTGTTGCCGGCTTCAGAATATTTTCATTTACCTCTCTCTGAAAATAGAGCTCAAGATATCCTGTCCAATATTCCTCCTTAATGCAGAGGGAAATTACAGCAATCTCAGGCCCACCTTTTATGGTTCCCTTATAGACCACACTGTCTGGTGAGGAGCCAATGATGTTGCTGAAGTCTTCACAGGCCACTTCAAGCTCCTGTCTGCTATATCTCATTACGTCCTTCAACATGTCTTGGTCTGCATGTTGATAATGCCAGTTATGTTAAATGCAGTTCCAGGACCTTCAATTTTTTTAATTTTTTTTTTAAAGAAAGGGCAGAGACAGTAGAAAGGAAACAGACTGAACCTATGTATACTGTCATATGCTCCTTCTCGCTTGCAGATTTCTTCCATGGAATGATAATAGATGATTTGTTATTACACTTCTGAAGAGCAGTTAGGACACCGATAAGAAAGAAAGAACCGACCATGATTCCTGTCACTATCTCTAGAGCCAAAAGCCAAGCAGGTTTCGATGCCCCATGATGCTTGGAGACATCTTCAGCAGATCGGTGCTTTGGGTAGACCCCAGGATGGCTCGTGGCAGGAGAAGCACCAGCTATGAAATAAATGTTCACTATTAGAAACAAAAATAGCAAGGAAAAAATGGCGTAAAAAGTGTATATAATAGAAATGGATCAAATGAATATTGTGTTGATAAATCTCACATTACATGATGAGACATCCTAATTCATCTTAGTTTCTAAGGAGGAACATGATGAGACATCCTAATTCATCTTTTTAACCTCAAATGCTAGGAAAGTCTTGCCACACATACCACATTGTACGGAAGGACGCTGCTTCAATTCTTTGCCCTGAAGGCAGTTCCCTTGAAAGCTTGTCCTGTATGACACATTATATGTTTTCTAAATATGGTAGTTGAGCAGGGTGCCACTATGATGGAGGTATTAGAAAAGTACCTTGGAAGATATTCCAAGCATTTGGGTATGCTACCAACAAAGAAGTTATGTGAAAAATCTGCAAATTTTAACTGAGATGAACGACAAAGGCCAGTTAAATTCGAATTTGACGCATACCTGAAGCAATAACAAAATCTATTAGAGACAAACAAAGAAAATCCAAACTTTAATTCGTATATCATGGTATTGTATTGTTAATGGAGACCTTGACTGTTTTATAGATACAAGAAAGTTAAACTAAATGATAATATGAGAGGTGGTTTGAAGTCTCCCTAACCACAATAATTATACTTACCGAACACCCCACAAAAACATTCATATTCGTCACTACAAACAAAACAGTCAAGCCTAAAGTTTCCTTATATTACTGAATGAGGTTAAGAAATCCTCTGAGCAAACCATACGGATGCAAGTATATTCTACTCACATTTCATGCATATTTGAAGCAACATTTGAACTGCCACCACCAGGAACAGGTCCTTGAAGTTTATTCCTATCCAGGCGAAGTTCTTGAAGGTATTTCAAGTTTCCAAGTTCTGAGGGTAGCCTACCAGTCAATAAATTGGACTGCAGGTTTCTGCAGAATAAAAATAAGGTTAAACAATTATTAGATCAGAAAATGAGAATACAGAGAAGAACAATTTTATATATTTTAGGAAGAGCATATTGAATTGCTTTTACATTTTCACAAGGAGGGCCATATTCCCAATCTCTGGAGGAATTGGTCCTGATAACTGATTCATCCCCAAATCCAAAACCTTGAGCGATTTCAACATGCCCAATTCTTTTGGTATTATTCCAATCAGATTGTTACCATGCAAAGTCCTACCAAGCAAAAGAACCAGAAATTAACTTCAATCATCATATTCCAAAACAACAGCACCTGCAAATAACGTTGATTAAGAAAAGAGCTGTTCAAGATCACGTGTGGATATGTGAAATAAAATGCATACAGTTGTTCCAAGTAGGTGATTTGTCCCAATTCTGGTGCAAGAAATCCCTTCAAAGATGACCATGAAATGTTTCTGCAAAAAAGATTGCAATCTCTATTAGGAACATGCTAGCTTAGAAATGCATGTTGCCAACTGTTAATCTCAGCCATCAGGAATAGAACGCCCAAAAGAAATCTACCAGATGAGCAGAAGGTATCTTACAGATTGACAACATGATCGCGAGCAGCATTGCACGAAACGCCAAACCAGTCACAAGGATCTGAATCTAGCGTGTTCCAACTGGACAAAACTTGGTTTGGGTCTTCGAATACGGCTTCTTTGAAGGTCGTAAGCGCCCGAACTGTGTATAAACAAATTCTACTGTCAGGTAAATTATCCCCACTGCAATTTGACCAAGTGGCCGAATGAAATCTAATTCTTTCAGCAAAAAAAACAACAATGCAAATACTTCGTTTCTGAGAATATCCTAATTCAGCAGGGTAGTCAAGACGAAAAGACGATGTGAATGAAAGCACTTATGCGATCTCTAACTTCTGACGTTCACAGAGAAAATAGAGCTGCCAACCTTTGCAACTTAGAAGACACTATGCACATTTTTTTAGCAAGATATGAGCTTTCGTCAAAGCCAACAACAAAGCTAGACACCATATTGACAATTTGAATACTTTCTCTATCTTTTCCCCAGACTTTCGCAGCATCCAAACAAAGCAAAACAGAACCTAAGGGTCAAGATCTGCTCAACGGACAGTTACCTTCATTTGATAGCACGGAAGCACAAGTGTCAAAAGAGACCGTGGAAATCAGAAAGAACGATAACAATGAAGTATATAACCTCATCTTCTCCACTCAATTAGGCCGAGTAAATTTCCTACACTCCAATTAATTACTCACTCTTTCTTAGTAAGAAAATCCAAAGAACTCAATAACTGGATTCTTTCCAAGAAAAGGTAGAACCTAACAGAATGGAAAAAGAAGAGAACCCCCCGAGTTAGTGGGATTTATGAAGGAATATAAGCTAGGCCAAGTTCAAAGGTTCAGGTACTGCAATCTAATACGAGAATGTATAGATTTACTACCAAAGAAAAGAAGGGTGTCGAGCAAAAGAATTTAAAAGAAATGAAAAGAGTAAAATGAAGGGGGGAAGAGTTTAAATCCAAGATTTGGCAACCACCAACAATAAGAATCACAAACCGAGTGAGAGAGAAACAGAGACGCAAATTTTGAGCTTGACACTATACTCAAGTTTGAAAACAAGCGAGAAGTGGATGAAACTTTGATTCAAAGAGAGTTTAGCTACCCTCTAACACAAGTGCCAAAACCAGATTTTGATAATGAGACGGCGATTAAGTGACAAGAATCCCGTACTCGGGATAAAAAAGCTCGCTTTTTTTTTTGAAAAAAAATAAAAATGAAAGAGGCAAAACAAAAGGGGGTGTTAAAGAAAAAGAGAGAGCTTTTTAATTTGGGTGATGTTAAAAATGGCGGTTCATAGAAAATTTTTCCATTGTTGATATGTATTTTTCAAATTAATTACAGTGATAGTGATTAGCGTCGGGGCAGTGGATGAACTTTTAGAAAATTTTGCGCTAATGATTGCATTTCTGGTAACTAATTGGGGCCATGGGGTGGAGACGTGGAGTGGAGAGCACTGAGCTGTTCTTAATTAATTGCTACCTCGAAATCTCGTGAATTTAGAGAGAGAGAGGGGAGTTCAATATCTCGCGATTTTGTGCGATGAAAAGCGGGTCAAGGATGGGGATCGACCAACAACTTTTTTAATTACATTCACGTACATATGTATTTCAATTTGAAAGAATTAAAATCTGATAAATATTTTAATTTTTTTGTTACAAAAAAAATCTTAAATATTATTATTTAATTTTTATACAGTATTTGTATTTTATTTGTAATCTACTAAAAAGAAAATATTCACATTTTTCTTTTTATCAGAACGTTTACATTTTAATTTTTGTAATTAGATGTAGTTTTTAAGTTATAATGTGCAATCATTTCATCATACAATATAAATCTTTTCATTAATTATTATTTGCGATAAAAACATGATAATACCCCTTTAATCAGCATTTTTTTTTTGGTATAAGAAGAAATATAAAACTATGATCTAAATAATTTTTCTTTTTTCTTTGTGAGTATAATTTAAATAAATTTAATTAGGTTTAGCAGGAAAAAAGAAAAGAAGATGGCAGCAAATAATTTCTTTTCTTGGCGAGAGGAGCGGGTGACCAATGCTAAGTCAGGGTTGCCAAGTCCGAAAAATCACAGGCTTGATCATAACCGTCACCGTCACCGTCATCCTATCAATTATTATTATTAATTATTCATTAATCGCACCACCAATCTGCGTACATGTCATAAATACCGCGATTTATCGCGCACACAGAACAGAGGAAATATATACTTTCTCATTCCATACCTGGATTTTGGCCCAACACGGCACGGCAGAATCATACAGTGAAATATAATCAAAATTACATTGACTTTTATTAAATTGACTCTGCCTGAGAATCACTTATTGGTGAGAATGAGGGTCACTAACAGTAATATTTAAATTTACAGCAATAATGCATAAAATATAATAGTAGTTTCATTTGGAGATCAACAAAAAAATAATAATAATAATCGTTTCATTTGGTGTTCTTCATTTAATTTATTTATTTACTTACCTAATGTTATTTTACATGTTTACTTATCAATTATTGGCCGTGACTTGACTTTCTTATTATCAAATGAAAAGTGGTATTGTGATTTTCACTGACAGTTGTTCTCCATCATAAACCCAATATTAAGGCATGTCATAACATATGCATCAAACTCAATACATGGTCCTTTTTTTTAAAAAAAAAAAAAGAATAGCAACTCCCACCATGTTCTTCAGCTAGCTTTCTTTTTCAACGTCGCTTTTTCTGATTATCAAATGAAGGACGGATACCTAATAAAGATTATCATTTGTATGCATCTGCCAGTGAATTTAGTTTAGTCATTCCTTAATTAATTTATAGCTAATTAGGTATACATACAGTAATAAAGAATTGTCCATATCCCCTTTCCTTCCATTTTTTTTTTAATAAAAAACTTTGATTCTTTAATTTTTAAAGGGTATATTTGCAAGTCCCTAGCTTTTGTACATATGTATTAGGGGTGAGAAAACTGGCATGAATTGAGGGCCCTCATTGACAATTCTTCCAAGCAAATTAACAGAGTCTTAAAAAAAGTTAATTCATTGGAGTATATTAAAAGGAAGGAGGAGCCAGAGCCTCATGATTTTCAATCAAGAGACGTCCAGACCCAGTTATCAACTTTGGTTGGGCACATGTCAAAAAGTCTCTTCTCATGCATCAATCGTCAGAAAGAAAAATCAATATGATTCCCATAACATTTTATATATTTTTTTGGCAGATCCTATCCGAGAAATGATTGTTAATTTGAAATTATAGTATCCTTAGTTTAATTAATTATTTAAAAAAAATTTACATATAAATTTAGGGGAAATTAGAATATTGAAAATGATATTGTTTTATGTATGTAAAGGTCAGCAATTTGATGAGCTTAGCTATCAAGTAATTTTTTTTTTTTTTTATTTATAAATAAATAAGAGCCATCAATTATTATTGATGAAAGCATGGGGACAGGTTGGTCCGGGGTTGTTAGAACTTTTAAAGTGTAAGAATGGTTTCGCAAAAGTAGCACCCAAATCCATGTCGAGAGGAGACATCGCGAGCCATGAGGCATCAACAGAGAACCATGTCATGTGCCTTCTTCGATAAGCAACCCCGCATGTCTTTTTTTTTTTTTTTTTTTTTTTCCGTGATCTAAGAATTTTCCATGCATACCAAAATAGACAACATGTTCTCCGGCCAAAAGAAAATCGCAAATATATAATATGACCTGCGTGCAATTTACGCAACAGAGCAGTGCTTTTTTACTTTACGGTTATTTTTAACCAAATTTGGATATCCTGACGTGATTGCGCGCTTGCAGTCGGTTGTAGCTCATTCGATTTGTGATGACTTTATAATTTATAGAAATTAAAAAATTTATAATCGATTGCATAACTACAGAGTTGTACACCGACTGCTAGAGATTCAGATCCTTTTTAACCGGGTGAGTTCGTTAGGTCTTCACTAATTTCATCCTCGGGTCGGGTGTAAATTAGTTTATCTGTCCACTTCATAATCAAAATTGATTCGGAAGCAAGAAATTTCAAGTTTGGTTAAAGGAATTAGAATGAGTGGCATGAGTTGGTTAGCTCAAAAGTTGCCTTGTGAAATTATTTGCAATTTCCAAGTCAAAATGATCTCTTCTCTTTTCCTTTCTTTGTCAAAGTTACTTTTCTTCTTTAATTAAAGTATTGTCAAAATCACAAAGATGTGTATCTTGAGGCTTAAGCATATATATTTGTGGAACTACAATTGGCTCTGTCGTCTTATTGTAGCAAACGAGTTGTGGCGGGGCGCAACAAACACTTAACCTATCAGTAATTCTTAACAGAGAAAGATGGATGATTACCTTGGACTTAAGGTGATTAGTCACTAGTCAGTACAGTATCAAAATCTGTCATTAAATGTAGGGCTGAAACACCAGAGAACCATAAAAATTAGTATTGGCCAAAAATGGCGGCTCTGCCTCAAACAACCACCCAAGGGACGAGAGTATATTTTCAATCACTGTTACTTCACTGATATCATAATAGTAATTTATGTGTACATGTCTCTCTCCATTTTCTTTATTCTTAATTTAATTTTTAGATCTCAAAACCATTAATGGATCACAAGAAATGAAAGATTTGGATTCTAATGTGTGATACTTCAACGTTAAATGGTTAATATCTGATGTGGCAGTGGGATGGGGAGGCATTTATATTGACATGGTCCCAAACGCAGCACGGCTGCTTCGGTTATTAAATGAATTTGTACCAGGCAACCAACATAAAAACATATATATATATATATATATTAAAATAAAATAGCATGACGGTGTGTTAAGATATACAAATGTGATCTCAGCCAATTCGGCAGAGAAAGGAAATATGAAACAAAAAATCTTTTAACATTTCAGCTGTGTTATGCCCAGAAAATAATCATCAAAAGTCTGACGAGCCTAGCCAAGCCAAGCCAAGCCAGGTAACGTTGCGTGATTAAAAATACAAAGAGATAACACGAGTTGGAAAATGAAAGTCTCCTCTCTCTCTCTCTTTGAATACTGACTTACTTTTCTCTTTGCTTACTTGGCCCAAGAAAAAATAAATGATGGGCTTATCCCACAGATTGGAGCTGAGGTCGAATACTAACGGACCTGAGTTGGGCTGCCGAAGTCGAGGCTTGCCCAAGCGTTGGGGCCTATTCTTTTGGCATTTACGGCGTATGAAAGGAACGGGTGTGCGGTTTGAAATCATGGGGTGTGCCAAAAGATTTCCCGCGTGACTCTTTGGGCAAAGTAGCCGCGAGACACCTGTGACGTTTTTGAAAGGCTAATGTAGTAATGGCGTATAAACAATTAATACGATAAGGTAAGCACTAGGAAAACTTAGGTCATTGGATTGAATTTAAAAGGGATAAAGATAAAGAAGAACGTTGGTATGATTCTTGACACGAATCGATAGCATGGCGTAAAGTAATTGATAAAAGTACGTAGCATCAGATTAAATGATGAAGCACAAAGCACTGTGGCCAAATCAAACAGGAACCTTTGTTATCACAAATTAGGTAGATTGTGCACTTTTCTATTATCAGGGAAATTACATTTCTATGAAAAAATTAGATCAAACTCAAAGTCACTACATTAATTAAAACACGCCAGGGTTGGATTTGGAGCGACCACCTGACACATCCAAAATAACCATCCGCGTAATTTGTCTAAATTACTCATTTATATATATATATTTCTGCAGGCCAATACAAAACAAAAATCTATGGGTTAAAAAGAACAAGAAAGGCAAATACGGGGTGGGTTTGAATTCCCCTGGCCCCCAATGAAAGAAAATAAATGGAACATTTCGTGTCATTTCATACGAGGATTCCTCCTCAGTTGACGTATACAATCAAATCACGTTCAGATTCATAAAGTTTAAAATTAAAGGTAGCTAGCAATGAAAACGTGTAAGAAAGCTTTCTGTACAGCAATCGGCATGCCGAGGTTATTAATTCACAATTCTTGAATGTCTAACACGTTCTCTTCACTTGATCCTTATCAAATAATTTGGCAAATTCTCCTTGTCTTTTAGTACTAATTGGAGAACTTGATAAACATTAACGTTAATTTCTAGGGGCAAACAAGCGATTATTGAATCAAACAGGGGACCGATTGCAATAGAAGCCATCGTACATTAATTAATTTCTTAAATTAATTTTGTTGTTTTCTATCAACCAATTATAGTATATAATATAAATCGATGCACATTTCTCATGAATACAGATATATCCATCTATCCTGATTTCTCTCTAGTTTATTCCATCACATCGATTGCTCTTTGTCCTATTAATTGCACCGACGTCCCGGAATTACTCAAACCTAATTCTCTAGCTAGGAGGAAATTAAGGTACGGATAAAGAGTACTGTGTAATCTGTTGATAGAACAGATAAAAAGAATTTTGATTCGAAATCTACAGAAAAAAAAAAAAAAAAAAAAAGAAGCTGAGTTTTAATTTGTTGATATCCATCTATCTATCTCCACTGTTTTATGTATATATGTTGTATGACTTTATCCTTGGACTTTTTTTGTGGTTTGCATGATCAGTTATGTATGTTATATATATGTAGTTGATTAATACCCAGATGGATGCTTTTAAGTTCAATCAAAATCAGGGTCCACTCTGCATATTAAGATAACCTAGCACCCATTTTGTTCCCCGGCCTGGCAATATAATAGCCAAGAGAGATAGGGAAATGATTATTTATGCCGTACAGTATATAATTAACTAATAATTAACATGAATTAGTTGTGTGTTGATGACATGGACAGGCACAGGCACCCACCAACCCTAAAGTTAATTACAAGATAACATACAATTAAATTAGAAGCGTTGCATGCACTTGTCTTCACTGCATGACGTCAACAGCCACCCATTTCTAAAAGCTAGAAATGGACCAACTTAATGTAAATAAACTTAATTTCTACTCAATTTTCAAACCTATCTCTATATAGTTATTTATATGTTTGTTCTGCAACGTCTTCAACCAATACCCACAAGATGAAAAGCTTTTTCAAAGTGCTTTGCTTTATTTTAATACAATTTCATGAGAAGAAAGTCAGAAACTCAAATTCATGGATGTTATTGTTAATCCTGGTGGCTGCGGCTTTCTGCTCTATCCTTAATAAATAGTGCACGCCCAATCTAGTGCCTAAAACGTGTATTAATGGGATATGACGACAGCTCCACTTCCTGTTTGTTTCTGATCTTTCTTTCTCTGCGTTAAATATATGAGAAAGAAACTCAATGCATGCCCTGTTCAGTGGACCCACTTTATCGAAATTGTTAGCCACCTATCATCATGAAATTGGAGGATACTCGCTTTAACATTTAATTAGATGAATTAGTGCCTGATCCATAAAAATAATAATACGGTGAAGTGATGTAACACCCAAGCACAGATGCTTTCTATCATTTTCTTAATTTAATCGGTTATTATTATTATATATATTTAGTCCATGAGTGCCATATTAATTGAATCATTAATAAGTTAGTATTTATTGTACAAAGGTAATTGAAGAAAGAAACAACCAACTTTGTTGGCTATAAATAAAATGCTCAAGACCACTTCTTCTCCTGAGCATACACACGCAGATCAGCAAAAACTAATCCATTGATATTCCTTTCCTCTCAGCGCGAACGGACACAAATGGGCAAGGTTTATCCTCAAGAAGATGCTTCTCCAGCTTGCACAACCTCTAAAAGAGAAACATATACTCTATGGATGAAATCACTCGTGTTTCACTCAAATGGTTGCACCGTCTTTGATTCAAACGGTGAGATTGTTTATCGCGTAGATAACTATGACAGAAAGGGTAGGAGACAAGTTAATGTCATGAATCTCCGAGGCAAAGTTCTCTGTACCATAAACAAGGTACGTACGTACTATTTATTATACACTGCTCATAATTTACACGAAGCCAGCCATTAGTTATGGTTATCGATAACCTTGTGATGTGACGATTAAATGGATTACTGATATATATTGGGTTTTCTTCTTAATTTTTAACCCTTTCTGCAGAGATTGCTATCTTTTGGATGCTGGGATGGCTATAGAAGCACCACCTCCGATTGTCCCTGGTTTCAGGCCAAAAAATGCCACGGGAGAAAAGTAGCATGTCGAATCACAGTGGGCTGCCAAAAGTACACGATAGAGAGAATCGCTGGCAAAGCAGCCTTTAGGATAGTGAACATAGCTGGACAAGTTGTTGCTGAGGTATTTTCTGGTAACTAGTAATTGAACTTGTGGATATTTAAATTGAATGGGCGATGATTCATTAACGGTTGGGTATGGATTTGTACTGCAGGCAAAGCAAAAGCAGTCATCGTCAGGAGTAGTATTAGGGGATGATGTTCTAACGTTGCATGTGGAGGGCAACACGGATCATTCTCTTATAATGTCTTTGGTCACCGTCTACGGATTAATTTGCGGCAGAATGTAAATATATACCCGATCCATCGGCCCGTTTCTTTATATATATATAATCACTTCTCCCTTTTGCCTTTGCAGTTTATAACTAAGTTTTGTAATCAGCAATTCGGCGAGCTGAGCTTATGAAGAGTATTGTAGATACATACATACATACTTACTTGTATATATATATACACACACACACACACACACACACACTAGCTTATCAGCTGTAAGCTCTTCTTTTTGAAGGAATATATTCAGTTTCTGTTATTTTTTAGTTTAATTTAGAAAGTAAGCTTGTAGGTAGTTGAGTAAAAGCTTAAAGAGTTTCTGCGCATGTGCACGTACCGCAAGCATTAATTCAAACACATGAAACCTAATTTTAGCCCAAGAAATGAATGATACATCTTTTTCAACGTTGCCAAAATAGATTCCAAATGGATCCTACTTTCAATTTCGTGATACTTGGATGGTAGATAAGTAGGCAGACAACACTAAAACATGAATGATAAACTAAGCAAACTTTTCGAGGGGATATAATAGCAACGGATCATATCTCTTTTTTCAGGTAATTAAAAATTTAGTGGCGAGTTAGGTTTTACAAAATATCATAGTAATAGTACGTTTCAAGACTTGAAAAATATTTATAAAAATAATTATATATTACTTATTAATAAAATCTTATAACTCAAATATATGTCTTTGAGATATATGATTTCAGTTATTAATAATTAAACTAACTTATTTTTTATGGAAAATCAATCATATTTCTTAAAAAAATATTATGTGTATTTATATTGGTGCACACTTAATATATTGTAATTGTTTGGAGGATAAAATTATAAATAAAAAAATAAAAAAAATGTATAAAAATGGAGGATGTGTACACGGGTAAGTTACACTATTCCTTGTAGTCAGTTATTGGCTCTTGCTATTTAGTCGATCGTGAAGCACCATTTTCCGTCTTGGCGGGCTGCATGTTCGTCAAAACATATATACTCGGGTGGTCCAGCCCGCTTCAATCCCCACACCCGACTCATCACTTGTTTATTTTTCGTACTTAACAAGTTTCTTGTTTGTTTTTTTATCCAGCATTATTCAGTTGTCAATAATCAATAATTGAACTATATATGTTGATTTAGCAAAGAAAATTTATATGATTTGAGATTTGGTGGGAGATATTCTTACGTGACAATAACGCGCAATGCTACATAGTTCATATTCGAACATGGGAATCGGATCATTCAATCAAAAACAATAATATTCTTTCGGTTCAACCAATTATTATTTTTTGGAGCCGAGGTAGCCAGTTTAATGCGTTATGTAGACAACACTGATTCAAGAGGGCGCAAACTCTCGCGAGCTTGTGAGTCAAAACTGATCTAATTGAGTTAATTAGAAGGATAATAATGAACCAAAAATATAAAAGGACACGGACAATAATAGAAGTTTCTTTGTCAGATAAAGTGAAAGAACTCTCATTTGTATTTAATCAATTAAAAATAATATAAAAGAATATGAGCAATGTACGCCATGACAAGCTCTTGGCAGTTAGCAGAACATTACAGAGAGATCACTGTGGGTAGCTAAATAAACCAACATTACAAACTACAAGGGAGATTTTGTAAAACTAGTACCCAATTGGGCAAGCATTTAGAATATTCAAGCCAGGAAAATTTGATTTTTTTTTTTTTAAAAAAAAAAGAAAGGCTAAGCAACGAAGAAAAAATACATATATCTTGCCATGTACACATTAATTTATTCTTCGTAATCTGCATTTCTAGTGCTGCAACACCCTCCTGCTTCGACTATACACTGCAGGATCCATGATATCGAGGGAATAGTTATCAGGCCTTCTGGGCATTCTTGAGGTTCCGTACAGTCATAACAAGCTTTTGTCTTTCGCCTTCCACCTCCGCAAATTTGAGACTCATTTCTGAGTATCTCTCTTGCATATCCTTTAGCTCGCTTTCCATTGATTTGTTCCTTTGCTTCACGAATTGTAATTCGGTTAATACGTCATGAAGATCGCAGTCCGTTTTTGTCTCGTTCTCTGACAATGTTGAATCACTGCCATGGCAAAAAAAAAGAAATAACCGGTAAACAACGTGGCAATTAATTAACTGCGAATTCAAGTTGGTAAAAGAAAAAGACAAGTGGAATAAATAAACGTAGAATAGTCAGACCTCTTGAGTAGTGACATTGCAACCTCATTTTCTTCAGGTGCACGTGTAGTACCATGGCCATGCTCATCTGTACCAGTCGTTTCTCCAGATCTATCCTCAGCAGCCTGTTTAAAGGGTATCGTATTATTACAAATCTATTGAATATATAGAAAGTTCATTAAAAATGAATTTCTTCTTGACGGAAGAAAAGTGCAACAAAAATTTAACTGATTGCTTATTGGTGATGTATTGTAACATATAACGCAGTATAACCTTATGCAAGGCACTATTGAGATTGAATTCTTCCAGTGTGCTTTCTAACTCGTCAATTTTGTTCCGGAGTTCATTTTCCTTCTCCAGAAAAGAAGCGGTTGATGTTTCCAAGGCAGTTTCCTTTGACTTTATCAGGCCCTATCACAAACAGTCGTTTTAGTTAGTGTGACCTGAGTTGAGTTGACGCAAGTGGTTTCGTCTTACGAAAATACAAGAGATATTAATATTGGTAGCAGATGAAACTATTGATAGAGTAATTGTCATTTGGGTACCGAGTATTTTTCTCATGCAACCTATCTCTGCACAATACTGGGATATGAGAAGTTACCTCAAGCAGTTTTATTTTCTCCCTCAGACTTGCAATCTCTTTTGGATTCTGAGAAATTGGAGCAGATTTCTTGTTCTTAGGACTAGTTTTAGTTCCATCAGTAAGTGAAGTGCGTCCATTATTATCCTTCAATTTCTTCTCAACCTTGGTGAGTGCATCGTCCTTCTTCTTTAGATCACCTTTCAGCTGGAAAATTTGCTCTTTAAGCTTTTCCTTCTCACCCTCATCCTCCAACAGAGAATGTTTAAGGTCACCGTATTGAGTTCTAAGCGCTTCCAACTCTGATTGTAAGAGCTTAACAGTTGTCTCTTTTTCATCCGTGAGATGAATCAAACTATTTAGCTCCCCAAGTGACTTCTCTGCTTCCTTCTTCAACAAAGCAATTGTATTCACCAGCTCATTTCTTTCTACACTTCCTCTCTGTAACAAAGTCTCGTATTCCTCAACTGACTTCTTTGTGAATTCCAAGTCAGTTCTAATAATTTCATTCTCCTCTGCTTGCTCAGAGAGGTTCGTAATCTCCGCTTTAAGCCTTTCGTTTTCGGCTTTTAGCATCTGGAGCTCCACAGAGAAGTCCCTATTAACCTGCTCCACGTGCTTCTGATGTTCAAGCAGCTTGGACTTGTCATCAATTTCCGTCAACATCTGTTGTATCTGAACTCTCATCATATCAATTTGATTGGAAAGTTCATTCAGTTTTACCTCGTAGTCGTCTTTAACTGATTGAAGCTCTTCCTTGGCTTTTTGCAGCATTTCTTCAAGCAGACTTTTCTGTGCACGCAGAGCACTTGCTTCCGTTAATGCTCTGACGACGGCCTTCTGGTTGGCATCAAATGTAGCGGCCATTTGCAAGGAGAGCCTTCCAAATTCCTCCTGAAGTTTCTCAGCAGCATCAGCATTTTTTAACCTTGTCTTTCGCAAAGCTTCCTCTGCCCGGATGGCCCTCTGCTCCTGCTCAACTTTGTCACGTGTCAAAGCTTCTAAAGCAGCTTCAAATCCCTGTGCCTGTTTCTCCAATTCTTCCTCTACTTTTCTTATATGGGTTTCAAGCTCCTTAATGGTACCCCGAGAATCAGAGAATTCTTGAGACTGTTTCTTGAGTTCATCTTCGAGGCTCTCAACATAGGTATCAAGGCCATTTGCAGCATCAGCAGGAGAAGAGCATTCGTACTGCATTTTTAATTGCTCTTGCAATTGGCTCTGCTCCAGCTTGTAGGACATATCGTGGTTTTCCTGTTTCAGTATCTCATAATCAAGTGCAAGTTGCTCCAGCTGCATCTCTAAGTCATCTTTGTCTCTCCTATAGATCTCTATTTCACCATAGAGGTCTATAATTTTCTGCTCAAGTAAGTGTGTCTCCTTGGCATCGCTCTGCTCTTTAACAAGCTCCTCCAATACCTTCTGGTCTTCATCATTATCTGTTTGACATTTGGAGAGGTTTCCCCTTAATTCCTGGGAATTCCTACTTGCTTCATATTTATTGGAAAGATTACATATTTCCCTATCTTTCTGCTCCAACATTTCATCTAGGTCCTTTACAGCAAGAACTAATTCAGCATTTGATTCCTGCGTCTTCTGTAACTGTAATCGAAGATTGGCATTCAGGTCCTTTTCATAATTTAGTTCTTGCCTAATTTCTTCCACAAGAGTGCGTAGATCCCCACTTTCCACTTGTGACCTGTTTCTCAGTTTGGTCTCCTCCATACGTTTGTGAAAAGACCTGAGATTGTCACATTCTGTCTTGATTGAGTCTCTTTCCTCTTTCAAGCTAATAATTTCCTTCGAGAGCTCCTGCCCTCTTTTGCTTTCTTTCACAATTTGCTTCCTAAGGGTCTGTAGTTCCAACTCTGACAAATCCTCCTGCCTGGCCAAAGCAGCAACTTCAGCCTTGAGTCTATCAATCTCCATATCCGATTCCTTTTGAGACTTTGGAAGTGCATCATGAGAACCATTTGACGAATTATCAGTACCTGAACTTTGTTCTGAACCAGCTGACCAATCCCACCGTGATTTCTTCTGTCCTTCAAGCACTGACGCTGAGGCATTTGCAGCAAGATTTGGAGGCTCTGAAATGTGGTTCATGCTAGAAAGGAAACCATTTGAATTTTGGTGGATGGTAGTGTTTCTTAATCCAAATTCTCGGGGAGTATCAAGTCCAGAGCTGCCATCAGAACTGGACAATGTAATGTCAGATTCGCTGGATGTCCTACAAATAGGACCCAATTCAGCTCTCTGTGTAGTAACGTTATCAGAGAAGTCCTGAAAAGCAGACAAACGGGA
This sequence comes from Bauhinia variegata, assembly GCA_022379115.2. Taxonomy (NCBI): domain Eukaryota; kingdom Viridiplantae; phylum Streptophyta; class Magnoliopsida; order Fabales; family Fabaceae; genus Bauhinia; species Bauhinia variegata. The sequence goes on from CM039433.1 coordinate 905,063, forward strand.
AATTAGAAAACATTTCCGTAATTTAAAGACAACATGATTGTCAAGTTTATATGTTAAGGAAATTAAAATTATAAAAACAAGATATAAGGAAGCCAAAGTGGTTTCTTGGGCCAAATGAGTGAAACCTTACTTCAGCAAAGATGCTCTTAATGCTTTCATCAATATCTATATTGCTTAAATAGGTCCTTAAGCTCGTATCATTGGATTTTAATTTGACATCTTCGCAATCCTCCTCCTCTCTGCAAATATCATCCAACAAGGGGTTAAAATCATCAAAAGCTTGTTGACTTTATGACAAACCGTATAATCTGAAAAGACAACATAACCACGATGATTCCTCGTATACCTTTGATCACCGTTTTCTGGCAGCCTCTGGATTAATACCTGTTCATCAAACAACAAATCTATCTTACTAAAATCAACATTGCAGTGAAATATGTGTTACTAATAATGGCGTATGCCAATGTCCGATGAAATTTTCCCAAGTTTTCAAAGTAATGGCATCTTTGACATAACCGATTCAGAGAATGAGATGGAGAGAGAACGATTACTGACATGTAAAACAGCATCACAACGAGAATTCTTGATGGGTAGAGAGGCAGAGGAAGGCTTTGTGGCGTCTGCATAATCAGCAAAATTAATAGAAACCTCACCTATGAAACCAGCTTTGGATAATCCCTACAAGAATCCGGAAATTAGATCAAATTCTGACATAAGAAAGCAACCACAGGACAAGAATCAACAACTTAACAGTCAACAAGTCATGAGAGAAATTCCTTACGGTTGAAACTACAATATGATATATTCTCTCACTAATTTTCCCACTCTTGGGGTCCTGAATAAATTTGACGGTTTCGTAGGCTGGATTTTCCCATCTACAAATCCCATCTCGAATTGTAGCCTTCTCCAACCGTGTAGTTGGTTTCCCAACATCCCCTGGAACTATAGACAGGACCAATGCATCTACCCCGGACGGCAGCACCTGAAATTGCAAAACAGAATCACTCAACTCAAGTGTAAATTGATTCTCAACCCAATCACTTTTGCGCACTATAACACAGTTATAATTATTCCACAACCTCCAGGGGCTTTGATTTTCGAGAAAACATCATTCCCCTTATTTTATTTTCTTTTAAACTCTGGGGGAAAAGAAAAACAAGTGAACGGGTCGCGCAAGTCAAGCCAAGATCATACAATGTTCACTCAATCAAAAAACAAAAGGAAAAAAAACTGTGAGCAATCTAAATTCTGAAACAGAAACGGAAACGGAAACGGAAACGAAATTCTCCCAGCAGCCAAACAGAACCCCGATTGGACTCATCATCAATAATACTGGCAACAATTGCAGGTATGTTTATCCTTCAACAGAACTCACTTCCAGTCACGTATAGTTAAAAATTCGAAAACACGGAGAAACTACCTGAGTGGCATGGAACTGAAGCTTGAAAACAGCCTTGAACCTGTTCTTGTCGCTCCTCCATCTCCCAGCCCTGAACATGTTGGCTCGCTCGGACTTCACCGACTCACCTCCACATGCCACCGATCCAAAACCAGGTTTCCCCAGAGCTCTTCAGGAACTTTGGGCCGAAACAACTACGTCATTGACCGTAAAATGGAAGACACGCCGGAAACAACCATTCCAGTGATCGGCGCTGCAATGCGGTTAAGCTCTCCGTTTAACTCATTGGCCTAAACCAGGGCCAGAGAGGCAGAGAAACGAGAAAACGCTTAAACACAATAGAGGAATGCTTTCTTCAACTCTGAGCAGGCCAGCGAAAGCCTGGTTCCGGAATAAGAAAGCTGACGCCGAAGGACTCAGCAGCAGAAACCAAAGCTAATTAGAATTCAGTAGATCTGGCGCAGTCCTTTTCTCCTTCCCTCTCTCTCTCTCTCTCTGCGACAGTCTTTAAGCCAAAGATGACACGTGGTTTTTTTTTAAAAATAAATAAACAAACAAATTTTTGCACCCGTCGAATTCCCAAAAAGGAAAAGAAAATTGAAGGAGAAGCTTCTCTCTATTTAAAAATAATTAACCTCATTAAAAAAATATATATTAGGTAAAAACAACTATTTATTTAACATAACAGCCAGTACATTTGGTGGAAGCGTGCAGTAAAAATACACCTACCACCTTGAGATCAGCATATGATATACATGATTTATCACATGATTACCAGCTAAGCCATGGTATATAATTCAATTAAATACTGCCTTTATTTGCAAAAATAATTATTAAGCTATTACCAGGCAAGGTTGAAAAAAAAGCTTGACTTGTGTAACTCCTGTTGCCATTGCTTTTGTTGTCATTATATCCCATCTATTGATGGTAGAACGTGAAAACTGTTTAAATGAGCCGAAGAAGGGGTATTTGCGGGAAATTATTATGATTTCACTTTCATGTAATAAATTGTCTGGTGTCATGTAGATATCGGTTGATAACATACACAGATATAATTATGTAAATGATGAGAAGATTTTAATTAATTGGTATTATAATTATAATTATATTATTGGATTCCTTTAAAAGGTCAGGCTCGTTATCCGTTTTATTGGATACCCGTATTGAGAGGACCCACTAAATCATGTACTTGTGCGTATTTTTCTTCACTTGTGCAAATGAATTTATCTTCTTGTAGAATTAGGCAATAAGTGGACCTCCCCCAATGCACATAATAAGCAAAAGAGCTTTCATCGTATCATATTTCTATTATTTTCACTTAATTTGTGTTGACTTATTCTAAAAAGTATTGCTAAGTAACTGGAAACCACATCTATTTGAGTTTAACTCCATCGTACAACGAATGATTATTCTGGATGGAAATGTATCATCAATTTAATTTTTAATAACTAGTTTTTGTACAACGAATTACGATATTAAGAATTTTTTTTTAATTTATAGTTCGTTGAAAATTATTTGAGATCGATTCAACATATTTTGTTGTTAGAGAGAGATAGGTAGAAAAAGAAAAACTTGGCGAGTATAATAATACGTTGCCATGCAGGTGCCGACGAAAATGCCACAGGCCTGCTGTTGGTGAAGAAAAAAATGAAAAATAGAAGAGAAAACCCAACGGTCGGCTCCTGTCTTTGAAATTTTCCGTGTTTCCTCTAAAATGACATTTCAACTGTAACAAATTGTTATATACATCAACCTGTGACTAAACGCATATTCATAAAAAAAAAAAAAAAAAAAAAGAGTAAATTGCTATCATACTGCTTATGAAAATTCGATTTTCCTACTTGTGTGATGCTAAAAAATAGTGACAACAAATCTTAAACTTGAAAAGAAAAAAAATTATAACAAAATTAATTACACATCCACTTAGTGTTTGACAAAGATTATTTTAATTTAATTATATTATGATAAAATTTAATAAAAATATTTTATTTGGCTGATATTAGTTTAAGTGTTTTTTTTTTTTTAAAAAAAAAAGAAAACTTCAGCTAAAATTCAATAAGTTAAAGTCTAAGGCGCCTCTATTTGAAGCAAAACATGAAAAAAATAAAATTGTGCATTGTAAAAGCAAAGCTTTGCGTTAAAGCAGATGATGAGAGGGAGAGATAGTCCTTACTCCTTCCCCCTTGCCTCCTAAGCATTAGCATTATGCATTGGAAACGCATAGCTACCGTGAGAATTACTGAATTAGACATGCCACCATTTGTATGTGTATTGGGATTGCGTAGGAAATCCAAATGCTTACCTTGAGAGGAGTTTTTTCCTAGTCAAATGTAACCACGTAGTTTAGTTAAATTTACCAATCAAATTTATTTTCTTCATTCCAGACATTGATGTAAGAAGTGTAAGGGTGTTCAAATTTTACCCTCAAAATAAATTCAGTAGTCCTAGTCCTGGGTATTTGTTTGGTCGATCAATAATAAGAAAAAAGGACGAAGGAGGTTTCCTTTTAGGCCCACATATCTACCCATTGCCACTAATATTACAAGATCCATGGAGTATTTATGGACTACATCTACGGACCGACACATTTTCTGGACATTCATGAAAGCATATTATACAATACATACCCTTACTGAAATAATGTAAGTACTAAGTACCAACCAATATACGACGTCTGGCAATTGTATTCCTCGAGAGAAAAAGAAAATAGTAAGTCTATGTATTCTCTCGCTTACAAGTTACAACTCCATAGTTTGGTTACGAATATAGGCGCATATATAAAATTAATTAAGTTTCAATTAAAAATGAAACGGTGCGTAAAGGGGAAGGTTGGAAAATTGGATATGGGGTGAGGTAGTACTAGACGGACAGAGAGACAAGACTAGTGGCTAGCCAGTAGTTGCTTTCAGTAATTTACTTGGCTTTAAAGGTGGTCATGGATAGGGCGTGAGGTGAGCGTCAATGACAAGTCCATTTGCATTCCAAAATAAAAGGCGTGCATTTGCAGTGATGCAATGCAGCTACCACAACAGAACTGAAGGGAAATTAATTAAGAATCTAAAGTAAGTAACTTAGAAATACTTACACCATACACGTATCTCCAACTGGTAAGTAAGTAAGGCAGTGTCGTCTATTTGAGTCACAATTTTTAAATAAAATCCATTTCCCGAAAACTTCAACTGCCAACCTAACTACCTCTTTTAAGATAAATGGGGTCGGCGTCCATGTCCATGACCCATCTATCTCTGTCCCCTCCAACCGCCGCCGCCCCTTCTTTTGAAGGAAATTAAAAAAAAAAAAAAACAGGTCGGATTCCACAATTGATAGAAACCACATCATCTTAGTGGATCATTTCCACTTGTATACAATTTTTGTGCGTACCAGATAGATAGGATATGCCAATTTCCAAGGTGAATCTGTCATGGCTCAGTCTCAGTCTGTACGTGCCATGCCATGCCATTTACGGCACCAATTAACTGCATTCAATTGTCCATTTATACAGTACAAGCTATTCATCATTCTTAGCATTCAACCTTTTCATGCTTTGGCTGTAAATTACGTGAAGAATCATAATCCTAATTAAATGGGAGAAGGGAAATAAATTAATTTAATTAGAATAGTATTCTTTGATTTGGAGCTGCAAGTATAGTTCGGAGTGTGGTCATATATCGTCTAATAGTAAAGCTCCCGCATATCTGTTTCAATATCAACAGTTGACTAATTAGGTACCAAAGTATGTTTCAAAGGTCTAATCCAACAAATTCCAATGAACACTTATCGCTGACCGATCGACCCACCATGAAAATGAAGCATTAATTATAAATATCAATTCGTAATAACGTGGTAATTAAAGAGGGACTCATTGTTTCTAGGAAACATCCATCTTATGTGACACAAAAGTGGGAACCATAAAGATGTTGATGCATGCTCGGTTAAACATGATGATGCTATTTTGCAGAGCATCATTGCATGCTCTTTTGGTCCCCCTTTGATATTTTCAACAAGAGGGACCTTTAATCCTCTCCTTCATTATGATTTCCCAACTTTCTAAACTTTACCATAAAAAAAAAAATTATGCATATTGGATCACCAAATTTTAGTATTGGTTCACATCTTATAAGCGTTTGGAGCTCGATCCACCAAATTAAGAAGGGAAACCACCCTTTTTGGGTTTATTATTACCCAATGATCTTTAGAATCAATCTACAAAGAAAGTGAATTGCTAATTAGCATATATGATTTTGTGATTCCCCACCAACCTCCACTCTCATTACCGCGTAGCTAGGCAAAACAATCCGATATGTCAACTAATTTTGATGAAGACTTTGCCTTTTACGAGTTTTCTTTTCCTTCTGCCAATATATCTCACCAATCTTATTGACATTAATATATTTTGGGATTTTGAAAGAATTATCATATATGCTTTTTACTCCTTTACAACTCATACACGATCCTGTTATGGAAGATGTTCACATGCATTTACAGATCCAATCAAACAGATCCAGACGAAGATGGGTAAGTAGTGCTAAAGGTAAATACCTTGGTCTGGTCTGGTCTGGTGCGAAGAATATGCAGAATCAAATTCTCTTACATATGTCAGCTTTGGTTTTGTGTTTGTCGTATATATTGGTCATGCAAGAATGTTTTGACTGTTTTTTTGGATCCTTTTCTTGCACAACAAGAGTTCAAAGGCATTACGTAATTAATATTAATTAATTACAACTACTAATTGCATCGCACACTAATTAAAAGTACTAGATTACTTTAAAGTTAAAGTGGGGAAATTAAAAGAAGAGAACTAGAATTGAGACGAATTAATTGATCCGACATTTTAGAAAATATCTATGAGATGAGATGTGGATATGGGGCCTGCAGGTAGCAGCTGGCTCTCCGATTGATTCATTTCTTGCATTAACCCTATTGTGATTTTTCACGTGAATTTGGTTTTATATGTTGCTAGCTTTATCTGTTCGAGTAACGTGACGACAATTAATTAGTTGTGGGAAACCTTCTTCTAGCTAGCATCTTTGCTCACTTAAGTTCTGGAAATCATATCATCACAGAAACAATTAAAGCTTTCCTGGCTCCAATTAACTTTATCTCTTTTTTTCAGTTTGACAAAGAGAGCAAGTGATTGGAATGATGAGGTCGATCGAGGTGGAGAGTGCGTGCAGCGTGCACATATATATATCCCTCCCACATGAGAGACAGAAGAAGGTGCTCACGTGAAGGTGCCCACAGTCACAGGACAGGACACTTCCATTTGCGCGCAGTTAAAGCACAATGGCTATTCGATCGTATCCATGGGGTCATTCAGCTTTTCCCAAATACGCTTCATTCTCCATCATTTGTTTTGGCCCATTTACTTCCTTTGGAAACCACCCTCGCACAGAAGAATAGATGCAAAGATAAGTCCAATCAAAGCTAGAAAAAGGAATGGTGATGGATGGAAAATAAAGGAAAAGAAAAAAGGAGCACGTGCAGCCAAAGCGCAAAAAAGGGTTATACTTATGGTCGTCGAATAAACAGTTAAATACTTGGAACATGAAAAATAATATAATTATTGATTTTTGGAAAAAATTTTGCTTAAAGAATTCAATGTTCGGCCAATGTTAATAAATTAAGAATGGTTGGGTCATTGTTTAAAAACCATATCATTATTTTTCATTTTCGCGTTTTTTTCCCCTTACGTATTTTAGGTGTGGTAGGCTTACTGGGCTAGGGTAATCATTTAACGGGCCAACTCCAAGAGCCTAGGCAAAACATGATTGGACTGGTTGGACCTGGTAATGGGCCAATATTAATAGCCCAAATTTGGCTTTACAAGCCGCTTATTTATATAAATATATATATTTTTATCTCTTTTTATTTTTTTTCTTTGCAATTAGTAAATAAGGGAATATATATCTATAGATGTAAAACTAGTATTTCTCCGCTGTATATATATATATATCTATGATTGGGTCAGCAGATACAACATTGTTTATTTGATCTATGTTACGTAGACCCAAAACTAAATGAATCCATTCCTTATATTTAACAAGTAATTAAGACGAACACCAATTCTTCGATATCTAAAAATTCAATTCAATAATAATTCTGCTTGATGACGCAGGTACAATACCATTCAAAGTTGATTACATGAATGCGTGACTTATGACATTGCAAGTTGCAACATTATAATAGATGACACCACGTTGATAGCTAATAAAACAAAGAAAAATTAACGGTTGAAAAAGTGCTTTTTTGTTTGATTTGGCAAAATAAATAACTCAATTTAAGGAATGGCTTGACTCAACAGAAATAGTTTGCACCAAATATTGCCTACCGCTTGCAAAATAATACAACACTAATTTGATTAACACGGTTAAGTCCTCTTTGCAATATGAAAGCAACAAATTTATAAATGATTAATTCGATGATAATAATTATATTTGAATTACCAATTAATAATTGCACGATCATTTAAATAGAACGTTACTTAGCCGGCTAAGCTAAAGCAGGCTGGCCGGCCATTAGAATTTTAACTAGATAGATACTCTTAATTAATTAAGTCACGCCTGAAATATATATAGGTGTTTGATTTTTGGATCCCATTCCATGCAAGAGGTTTGTTAGGTTATATATATATGGCTGAGATGTTTCTTCTCCGAGTTAATATACATATACGTACTGTCACACAGCACTGTAACTGAAAAAGAAATTAGAGATCAGTGCAAGGTATGAGGCAAGCAGGAGCATATTCAGGGTTATTATGTGGCGGCATATCTGGAAAAATGGGACCTCAGGCTCTGCCATTGGCAAGGATTAAGAAAATAATGAAGAAGTCTGGATCAGGTGAGGACGTGAAAATGATTTCGGGGGAGGCTCCAATTATTTTCGCCAAAGCATGTGAGCTCTTCATTCAGGAAATAACCAAAAGGTCGTGGAACATCACCCTCAAAGGCAAAAGGAGAACTCTGCACAAAGAGGACGTCGCCTCTGCCGTTATAGCCACTGATATCTTCGACTTTTTGATATCTTTGGTTTCCAACTCTGTCACTGCTGTTCCCTCCGCCGCCGCCACTATCATGGAAATCCAAACTGATGAATCTTGAGCAAATTCATGGACAGCGCCGCCGGGCACCACCGAAACTCATTGCTCTCTCGCTTATATTTTACACTGAAGTTAAATAATCCCAACTTGTATCTTATAACAAAATGCATGGGTGTAAGTAAACCCATGAACTGTGCCCCGATAAAAAATGGTAACAAAGAATACTATTAGTATACTACTTTAAATAGTTTAATTCTCTCTGCAGATATTGACACGAAACATATTACAAGTTGATTCTTAAATATACTTGTCATATATTTAGTATCATATTCTAACAGCTCTAGTGATCTCCTCGTCTTTGCTGGGGTTGGGAAATGGACTCAATGGCCATATAAAAACTTATCGAAGATGTAAATCAATTAATAATATCTCGTTTTAACTTAATTAAAAATTTTAAATTTAAACTTTTAAAATAAATTTGTGTGAAAATTTAAAATTGATCATAATTTAGCGGATGCCTTGTATATATAAAAGATGATTTTATTTTTTTAAAAAAAAAAGAAAGAAAAGAAAACAACACCATGTAAAATAAATTAGATATTTGAATCCAAGGCATAGAGTATAATTTAGGGTGAATTCTTTTGGCACACCCACAGGATGTGAGAGAGAACGGGGTGTGGTTAGAAAATATGAGATCTACTACAAGCCCAACCCACAGAATGGCTTCTGGCCCAACTTAAACTTAGCCCGATGAAGAAATGGGCTAAAATACGAGTTGGGCGATTCATGTTAGGCTATTGTGCGCGCGCAAGATGGGCCAAACAGCCCTGACTCTGTTCTAAACTATAATGAAGCGAAGAACTTGGATTTTTTTTTTTTTATTTTTTTTAAGGGTTGGAATTGCAAAAAAGAGGGAAGGGAAGGAATTGAAGGACATAAATAAATTAGTTAAGAGTGTCGTTTCAGCAAAATTGACATGCCTCATCGATATACAGAGGCAGGAATACAAAACTGCAATTACCGTTTTGTTTGTACAAATTAATGGTTTGACGATTGGAAGCAGGTCGAACAAGCGCAATCGGCTGATGATGCGGCAATAAATTTCCTATCTAAGCGGAGAAGCAAGTATAAACAACATTCTCAGCGATGCCTTTGGACACCCTGTCGGCTTTCTTGTGGCGACTCGTTTCACTCGCTGCCCTCGTCTGCGATTCACAGGCCGTCTTGGAGTCGGACCCATTTCCGGACAATTTAGCTGCCTTTTTCTCGAGCCTTCTCTTTATTACATATTCTTCTGAAATAAATACATCCATAATGTATATGTATATTGGATTGCCAATGTCAATCGTGAAAATGGGTAAAGGAAAGGGTGTGAATCCAAAATGCAGTGAAAAAAAAAAAAGAGCGCGGATGATACTTATAGGAGCCTGGACTAGGGATACCATGGGCTTTGGTCCCATGTTTTGGGTTAAAACCGGAAACTCAAGTTAAGTAGTGCAACTGTGGAAGTAGCTTATCTTAGCTAGTAGAGAAAAACCAAAAAAAGCTGGCTGAACAGGCCAGGTGTAATTGGGTGTCCGGAAAGCGTTTCATGTTTCTTCCAGTCCATTGCCCTCTGCTCTAATATTGTGTAACGTAAGTTGACGCCCCTTGAAAACCGAGCATGTCTAAAGTTGTCGGGTGTGAAACACACCTTGTCCTCTGTCTTGTGAAATTCCCTTCCCTTGGATTCTCCGACCCGACCCGGCACACTGACAACAATTATTAATTTATTCCACTAATTAATCCACTTTCCTATGCATTTTTATACTCGCACTTCATCACAGTTCATTGTTAGTATTATTGATATTGAAAATATAAGCCAGTGAAAACTGTCTACTCAAGTGGGAAAAACAGTACTGCTAACCAATTAAAGATATATATATATACACACACAAAATTATTAATAATAATTTATGTGAACCCATATTTCCAATTACATAGCTTTGGACCTTAGCATGAATCTAAAAGCCTAAGAGTCCATGGTCACTAATTATCATATTGCTAATCTCGTATAAAAGATAAGAAATCTTTGAAAAAAAAACATAACATAAAAAATATCTCAAAAAAATTGATCAAAATGGCTAAAATGCTGACTTTACCATATAGGGTCCTCCTTTAACTACACAACAATAATGAACATAAGTGCAAAAGATAAAAGTAATTAATTAATTATAAAGATGAAGGTTAAGATGCATGCATCAGTACTTCCTAATTTATCACTATATTAGTATTAATATTAATTAATCTGCATTTTGTCAGTCTATCAATTACTAATCGTGTAAATTGAAAGGTTGGGCGCTGACGAAAATTTCAACTCACAAATCCTGCAAGTTAAACCACAGTTAATGTGCTTGGACTGTCAACCAGTAGTATTTTTCAAGGATAGCATGATCTTAGACACCGCCCATTGCTTGAGAGAATTACAAGTGTGATTCCGATCGAGGAATGGAATTAGTGAAGCTTTTTAGGTGGGACTGAAATGTCAAGTAATAATATAATCAAGTTAGAAAAGGGAGGACAAAGCAAGATTCAGATCATGTGCTTTTCCAGGAAAGGAGAATTCACATTTGAACATGGTTTTGCATTGACTTTATATTATATGACCTGAAACGATGGGATGGATCGCGTTTCCAATGTGCCATGGTACGTGGGAAAGATTACTTTCGGCTGCCATACGTACCATACCATTGCCTGGTAAGTTCCATTCTCGGTTTGCTTCCACTGCCACTGCCACAGGGAGATTAAGTTTAACCCTTTCCGGAAATTTCTCCCATACACCAACATGTTAACCGCCTCCTCGCCCAAATCCATATGCATGCCCATAGGATTAGTTTATGCTAACTTTCAACACACTATTAATCCACCATCCGGATATTAACACTTAATCCTTTTTTATTTTTTTAAAAAATTATAATAAAACTTAACTAAAATATTTTTAACACTTTTATAATTTTATCTAACTCCTTTGAAAAAATGTTACGAGACACGTATTGGTAGGTCAGATTTTGTCCATATTTTGTTGGTTAATTTCAATTGAAAGTAACGTTTAAGATGGCCCAATCATATATCGGTCACGTAAAAAGCGGCTCTTTGCCCATTTGTGTGGGAGAGACATTAGTAATGTTATCATATCATATGGGCACCGCCACCGTGTTGGATTGGCCATTTAAACTGCCCACGAGTCCGAATGATGAAGGAAAATACAAGCCGTCATGTGGGCCAAAGCAGCCCAGTCCAATATCATATTTTCCTGGGATAAAAACAAGTGATCCAAGTACCAAAATGGAATTAATTCATCAATTTTTTGTTAATTTTATATGTATTTCTTTTTGATAATTAGACTCGGCTCTCTTATTTTTTAAGTATTTTATTTCAGTCTCTTTAATTGATTTTTGATCTCTCCGTATTTTCCTTAATTACTCCATACATTGTGTATTTTTCTTTCAAAAAAATTGAGACCGAGACTCCATATTAGGCTTGGCTTCTACAAATTATAAATTATAAAGAATACATCCTTTGATTGCCGAATGGGGTTTGCATCGAACATTCGTATCTCTAATTTAGTGGAGAAGGAACAGAACATTCCCTCAATCAATAGCACATTGGCAAGTTCCCAACGCTAGCCGTAAGATTTGGTCAAGAGTCAGCGTCCAGATAAATAGTCTAAGCTTAATTTGAGACTTTTTTTAATTACCATTCACACACAATGATTAAGGGGTCTGTAATGTACTTCTATGAAAAAAAACAAAAAACAAGTTAAGGGAGGAAAAGTGGCACTTGGCAGCCTCGCAGGTGGATTGGATTGCTCAAGTGAGGAGCACTTAGGATAGGAATTGGAAGTAAAGAAAAAAGAATGTAAATATTGCTGGCACGTCAACACAAACAATGACTTGTTTGTAAGAAAAAGGAGAACACAAAGCCACGACATGCGAGATTGAATACGCCATGATCCCAAATCTTTATATTAAAGCCACCGCCAATTAAGAATTCCAATCATAAAAAATCAATGAATATATTAGAATTCTTTGTCATTTAATCTTTCCCAAAGATTTTTGCTGTTTCCATGTTTTGAAGAGCGAAAAAGGGAAAATAGACAGAAAAATAATACATAACAAATAAAAACACAAAAATAAATTTATTGCAGTCGATTATGGTATAATCAGCTGCAGACCGTCTGATCTATTTATTATTGTATAATCAACTATTAATTTTATAATAATAAATAAATCAAATAATTTATAATCAACTACAAAACTGACTGCACGAATTTCGACTGGAAAATGAAGTCACAAAAACAGGGGTGGTTGGAAAGTAACCGAAAAGCCAAAAAGTAAAGAAGTAAAGAAATGAATCTCTTTGGTATTAACTAAATAAACAAGGTCGTGAAGGTCTATATTCTAGTCTGGACCCATCCCAGCTTCCCTGCTTCTACAAATACCTAACACTATGGTTACCTTTTTCCCAACAAAATATACGAGGAAGAGTTTTTACCTAGTATAAATCTTAATCTTAATATTGTTCCATTGGTGCCATCACCGGAAGTGTCCTATTTATTTCCCGTGTTGTTATTGGTATCGGCTAAGCTCGGAAGGAAACGTCATGGGAGAAGAGGAGACCAAGAAAACGGAACTCAAGCCAGAGTCAGCAAGCTCTGTTCCCAACCAACCTCCGACTGAACCTGTTGCAGTTGAACCAAAGGAATTGGAGAAACAAGACCCTACAAACGGTGTCACACGGGAGCAGAACAAGGTCACTCCTCCACCTGTTCAAAGTAAGTTTCTCTCACTCACCTGTTGTTTGTTTCAACAGAGATGGGAAGGAAAAGTAAAATATGTTCATATGTGCTTTATAGATTCTAGTTCTGTATACAGGAGTCACAGTTAATTTTCACATCTGCTAAAGTTGATTTTCAATTTTCACTGTCTTACTTTTTTATGTTTTGTACATTAGAGTGGGAGTTGGGAACTGCAGTAAAACGGTTGTTTGTAAAGATTATATAGGACAACTTTTTTTTATTTATTTTTTATTTTTTCTACAAAGTTCAAATGAATTGAATTAAATGGTCAATACACGGTATGATGATTATGGTGAAGAGGAAGTAGGAAAATAACTTCGTTTATGCTAATTTAATCTCAATTTTGTTGTCTGTATGTGCTTATAATAATCTCCTTTTCTGCTATAATATTTTCATGCAGAGGTTGATTCTGCTGCCAAACAAGAGTCAAAAGATTTAACTGATAGAGGTTACTATTTTTCTAAGACAGATGTTTCTGAAATTTGAAAATATACGAAACAAGCAAAATTCTGATTTTGTTTCATATCAGATTCGGTTCTTGCAAGGGTTGAAACAGAGAAAAGATTGGCTTTAATTAAAGCATGGGAAGAAAGTGAAAAGACAAAAGCAGAGAACAGGTAAGTGGTCGTTTGTGAACCATCTTGTGTTAATCAGAGAGGAACATAACTGAAATTGTGAAACAGGGCATAAAAAAAGCTCTCTGCTGTTGGACTGTGGGAGGATAGCAAGAAAGCATCTACAGAGGCACAGCTCAAGAGAATTGAGGTGATTAACAGGGTTCATAATCTCCAAATGGACCTATTTCTATTTGATTGGTTTATTCATAACTTCTGATGTTTTCAGTAACATGTTGTATTGACAGGAAAAGTTGGAAAGGGAGAAGGCAGAGTATGTAGAGAGAATGAAAAACAAAATGGCCGTAATCCATCAATCTGCAGAAGGGAAAAGGGCAATGGTTGAAGCCCAAAGAAGGGAACAATTCCTCACGGTAGAGGAGACAGCTGAAAAGTTTCGTTCCAGTGGGCATTACCCAAGGAGATTTCTTTCATGCTTTACTGGCTAGTTTTCTTCGCCCAAATACCAAAGGGATCAAATTTGAATTTGCTTCCAAGTGTTGTTTGGTTTGTTTCTAATATATTGTATCTGGGATGAAGACACGGCTTCAAGACTTGTTTTTTTTTTTTTTTCCTCTTTTATTTTGGGGTGAACACGGCAAAATAATTGGGTCACGTTTAATTTTCTCAACTGCTTATTTTATTGTTTTATAATTTATTTGGCTGTACCCTCCTTTCTTGCTCTGGCTTTGTTTGCTTTCACGTTACTTATTACTTGAGGATTACTTTCATGTTTTTGCATGAGAGAACATCAACTTATTAAACAACTTAACGTAGGATAAAGAAAAGGCGTTTTGATAGAAAATCCGAGGAAGACTTGGTCAGATAATGAATGTGCTGTCCTCTCTCCTCTGGTGTCATGGATTTCCAGTTTAATTGGAGCTAAGCTATAATTAGACAATGATACGTGTGATCCTGCTTAATCCAACCGTTTCATTGTTGCGCCTTTAATTTCCGTCACCACATACAAGAAGTGATCGGGGATCAGAATAGATCCTCGAGTTCTTTTTATCCGAGAGCGTTTTGTTTTGATAGAAACACGTTGAACGCTCATCTTTTCTTTGCGCCCAATTCTGCTGTCTGTCCGTGTCCGTGTCCTTGCCGTTTTAACTTGATCGCTAGGGTGGGTGCAAAGAAAAAGAAATAAGAATGACGTTCAGCGGGACACAGCAGAAATGCAAGGCTTGCGATAAAACTGTTCATTTCGTGGACACGTTGTCGGCCGATGGGGCTGTTTATCACAAGACCTGCTTCAAATGCAGTCATTGCAATGGCCAACTTGCTGTGCGTACGCTCCTTTGTCTTTTTGTTCGCTTCATAAATACATACACACACACATAATGCTTCCATTCTTGTGCTTCTGTTTGAAATTGAAATATTCCAGATAAGCACCTACTTCTCCATGGATGGAGTCTTGTACTGCAAACCTCACTTTGAGCAGCTTTTCAAGGAGACCGGTAACTTGACAAAGAAATTCCAGACAGCTGGAATGCGTCAGAGCGACCAGCTGGTATGCCTGCCTTGTGGAGCTGCTTCGCATGATACATATAACATATGTCTCTTTTAAACTCTATTCTTCTATTTTCATCGTACGTTTTGACTTATTTCCAGGCCAGGGCTCCCAGCAAACTCTCCGCCTTCTTCTCTGGTACTCAAGACAAATGTTCATCCTGCAAGAAAACTGTATACCCGTTGGAGAAGGTTAATAGATTTTTATTTTTTTTGTTAATTTAGCCTTACCCTTGTAATTAATCTCGTGTTTGTGATCTGATCCATAATATTGAGAGAGAGTGGCCTGGTGATTTGGCTTATGACAGATCACCGTGGAAGGAGAATTTTACCACAAGTCATGCTTCAGATGCGCTCATGGGGGATGTTTCTTGAACGCTTCGTCCTATGCTGCTCTTGATGGATTTGTTTACTGCAAGCACCATTTTGCCCAGTTGTTCAAGGAGAAAGGTAGCTACAGTTATCTCAGCAAGGCAGCTTCAATGAGGAAAAACGAATTGCAACAGGCAGCGGAGAATGCCGAATCAGAATCAGAATCAAAACCATCAGAAGCCGAGACAACAAAGGAAGGAGAAGAAGAAGCCGCTCAAGATCAATAGTTAAAACAACGAAAACTCAGTGGGCTTTGCTTTTCTTGTTCCTCGGTGGGACTTCATTTGGCTTCAATTCCATATTGCTCGCACTCACAGCCTCAGTCTGGAAGTTCCATTATTCAATGGGAGACGACATTCTCCCACTTTGCAACAATCTTGTCTATTTCACTGTGACACTTGAATTAATTCCTTTTGGGCATCTGGATTTCTTGCAATGTTGAAGCAGTTTGCCCGGCTGATTGTTTGATTCTTTTCAATATATGATGCCGTTTTACAACTTTCTGCCTCAATTTTACTCCGAAATTAAACAACTCATGGATTAACACAATTATAACAAGTGCATTGATGATTAGGCTCACACATTCACTTGACCTGTTACCTTAAATGTTTATTAATTACAAATCAACCTTTGCCTTTTTTTTTCGTAGATCTTGTTTTGCATTGTTTGGTTTAATATTTTATTCTTTAATCCACCTAAAACGCAAATATAAATATATCTTATATGTTTGACAAAAATCAAACAAGAAAAGCTTAAATTATTAATTTAATGTAATTATGTAAATATGCGTTACTTTTATGTTTTATAATTAATAATTAATTAAATAAAAAGTTTAGTTCAGTAGAATATATTTTAATATAACCATTATTTGCTTAATTATTAACAAAATAATTATGCACTCGTTTATCTCACCTAGCAATGACATCTGAGAAAACGACGACAATTTTTATTTAAAGTGCTTTTATACTATATTTTCAAAATAAATAAAAATTTTATCCAATCAAAATCAAAACTTCTTCATTTTTTCATTAGACAAAACTTGGTTAGTTTAATTGAATATCCTGTTAGAGAATGGGTGTAATTTGTAAATTCAAATTACTAAATAGGCAAAATTATTAAAAACAGAAAAAGCTGAAATGAGTTACAAGTAATTAGTTTTCCACCGTAAATTATAATAAGTGAGGGTATAAACAGTATAAATCTTGCCACATAAGGTGGGGCTAAATTACTCCAATTTTTCAGTTGGGGAAGTTAGACAAGCCTATTTTCTTCGTTGGATTTGGTATATTATAATAATAATAATAATAATAACAATAATAATAATAAAATATAATTCAAATTTGTCTCTCTAATTGATCACAATTCAGGATTTTTTTTAAATGTTTAATTAATTTTTTTTTTCAAAAAATCATGTATAAGGATTGATTTTTTTTTTTCCTTTGGCATGAAGGAGTTAGATAATTAGGACATTTAAATAAATAGATTTTTTAAAAAATACAAATTATATTGCAATTTTTTTTTCTTTTTTCCCCCCTAAATAAATGGCTCTGTTTCTTTTTTATGTATTACTTTTGAAAAAAACATTGTTTTTATTTATCAATCATTTTTAAATAACATTAATTATTTTTTATTTTAATTTATATGCAAAAAGACACATTAAAAAATCTAAAGAAAATCCTATTCTCATTTGTATGCAACATCCTTAAAACAGATATGTTTCGCGTTATAAACTGCCGCCACGTCGCTCCGCCCGATAATCCCTGTTCTTCTTGTTGATGCCAGCCGTTTATCCGAACCTTAAACCTGTGACAGCTGAATCTCAAGAAGACAGCCAGGGAGCCTAAGCTCAGCGGCCAAGAAGGAAGGCAGTAGCCCCCTTTTATTGCTGTGGAATGAGAATTGCCGTTAATTTTGCAAAAAATGGGCGTTTTCTCTCTCACCACCACACCCACTTCCAGTAATTCCTTCTTTATCAGCAGAACCCACCTTCCTTCAACTTCTTCTTCCTCAGAAAGAAGAACAATAAGAACTTTTCGTTTTAACCAGAAACCAAATGCATTCACTGTTTATGCCTCAAAAGAAGAGTCCCCGAAGCTTAACAGCGACGACCTCATGGAACTGAAGTTCGGTCGCTTACTTGGCGAGGACCCAAAGTTAACTCTAGCTAAGGTCTTTGTTCATCTCTTCTTCCTCTGTTTATAGATTACGTACAAGTACTTTATATACTTACATCAACTCCATTGTGTGTTACTGTTCCTCTGCTCTTTATGATTGATCATTATTTAACCACAATCATTAACTCTGCGATTCAGATAATGGGAAGAAAGACAAACCCTGATGCTTCTTATCTTGATGTTGAGAAATCCTATTATAAGAACAAAGGTAAATTCGTCAAAGTAGAGGAAGTGCCATTTGATGGGTCCAAGGAAGGGAAATCTTCAAGTTCATTAGATAATTTGGGTTTGGTTCGACCTATCAAAGGAGCTAAGTTCAAATCTGATAATAAACCTGCATCGGAGATTAGGAAAACAAGCCAACCATCAAATAAGCCAGTGAATAATACTAAAAGTAGTGTTCCTAATATTATCCTAAGAAAGCCAACCGTTTACAATGAGGATGACGATGAAGAAATGTCATCAAGGCTGAGAATAAAACCAAATTTGTCACTAAAAATACGAAATGGGCAAGTAAAGGAAAAGTTTAGTGATATGACATTATTGAGGAAGCCTGAACCATCAATTGCCAAGGAAATTGATAAGAATCAAGAGTCTTATGGTCTTGTAGACAACCAAGTAAACATTGGTGATGACTTGAAGATGAGGAAACCGGATCCAAAAATTGGTAACTTGTCTTTGTCTGAACTTCTAGACACAGCTGGTAGCAAAACAAATAGCGAGAATGAAGATCAGCAGTTTAGAGATGTAAGAGTCATAGCCCCGAATGACATTCAGAAAGGTTCTAAGGACACATCTGAGCTTACTGGAAATGCCAGTGCAGCAGAAAAAAAATTTGGTCCTCAATATGGCTTAACCGAATCAAAGCAGAAAAATGACACCACTGTAGGTATTATCCTTTTTTTGCCATATATAATTTAATTATGTTGATAGTCAAAAGTAATTCCATGTTTGGTTATATAGGGATCGGAGCAAGATAATCAAAAAAATTTGGAGTTGAGTCGGAAACCAATTGATTTGAGGTCTGATTTAAGTTCAGTTGATTCTAGATACAAGTTGTCTGTGGAAACAGCACTACAAGGAAAACCAAAAAGGTTTACGAGATTACCTTTATAGTTGTATAATTTCAGTTGCAATTCTAGTTTGGTTACAATTATTTATCTTATAGGTTAGACCAATCTACGAAACAAACCTCGAAATCTGATGGAGAAGAAACTGTGTTCAACAATCCCGGAAGTCAAGTGAACACTGACTCAGGGAATCTTGCCAATATGTCAGATATTGAGGTCAGACCATTTGGATCATATAAGTTATTTGTCTACTTCATTAAATTTCTCAGTGATAATCTTCATTGCCTTTAAAATTGTAGATAAATGACGAAGCTGCCTGGGCCAGGGCGGAAGATTTGGTTAAGACTGGAGAAAGGGTAGATGTGGAACTAGTGAGCTGTAGTACAAGAGGTTTTGTTGTAAGTGCTTAGACAAGTTTTAAGGACTTTCAACTGTAATAAAAGCATTATGCTCATTCTTGAATAGTTTTTCTCCTTATCTCTCACCTGAATTTGATTAACAATTTTACAGGTATCATTTGGTTCTTTAGTAGGATTTCTGCCATACCGTAATATGCCTGCCAAGTGGAAGTTCTTAGCTTTTGAGTCATGGTTAAGGAAGAAGGGCTTAGATCCATTAAACTATAGGCAGAACTTGGGCACTATTACGAATTATGATGCAGAAAATAGGAACTTTGTTCCTAGTTCTCCTCAATATATGAAGATTGATAGTAAAGATGTAGAACAAATTTCATCAGATATGAAGTTGGAGGACCTGTTAAGTATTTATGACCAAGAGAAAATTAAGTTCTTGTCATCATTTATTGATCAGGTCTGGTATCCATAACTGGAATATAGTTTTTAAAATATTTTTGTAATTTTCTTACAGTGAAACTTGAATATCTTCATACTATTTTATGATAAGCTTTATGATTTGCAGAAAATTAAAGTAAATGTGATATTAGCAGACAGAAAATTGAGGAAGCTCATATTTTCAGTTAGACCAAAAGAGAAGGAAGAGTTAATAGAGAAGAAGAGAAATCTGATGGTGAGAGGCTGTCAATATAATTTCATTAGCTTTTATTTTTAATTACTTTATATCTGGTGCTTGACCATTGACCATGATATTTTTATCTGCACCAGTTCTTTTCGTTATTTATAGTACGTTTCCTAGTTATTAATTCTGTGTACATTCATTCCTGGAATTCATGTTGTTGATGTATTGCTACTTAAAGTGGTCTACAAATCTTTTTTTTTTTTTTTTTGCAGGCCAAACTTCAAGTTGGGGATATAGTGAAATGTTGCATCCAGAAGATAACTTATTTTGGAATTTTTGTTGAGGTATAATGATCATTTTATGGTCAGTAAAGTGCAGTCACACTGCAATATTTACTCATTGAGCTTTGTATCACTTAAGTTATAGTTCCTCTCTGGGGATAAGGCACAAGGTTATATTATGTGCAAGTTCCTATGGATATACTTAGTCAAGGGCCTGCAAGTTCCCTTTAGTGGAACCTACTACCAAAGCCAGGAAGCTGACAGAAATTTCGGAATTTTTACATTATACAAATGCAGGTTGAAGAAGTGACTGCGTTAATTCATCAGACAGAAGTATCGTGGGATGCCACTTTGGACCCAGCATCATATTTTAAGATTGGTCAGGTAATTTTCTTAACGACTATTTGGGGCAAATTAGGTAGAATGAGAATAACGGTGTAAGACAGAACAGTCTTTTTTTTGGCATTGCTTCCATGATTTTGCCATATGCTTTCAATGCTTTTAGCATAAATAGAATTAATTGAGCGCTTGTAATTTCCAAACTCTTCAGATACCACTTCTTTGTAATGAATTTTTAAGCTTACTTTCTGGTCCAGGTTGTAGAGGCAAAAGTTCTCCAATTAGACTTTGCTCTTGACCGCATATCTTTATCCTTAAAGGAGGTCATGGTAATATATCTGTATAGTTGTTTTTATTTTCAAGTGTTTGTATTAGATTAGGGTGAAATTAGCTACTTTAGACTAAGCGATATTTGTATGATGTATGTGATTAAAAACTTCATTCCCTTCCTATGGCAGCCTGATCCATTGATGGAGTCCTTGGAGTCTGTTGTTGGGGATTGTGAATCCTTGGATGGAAGGTTGGAAGTAGCTCAGACAGATACAGAGGTAATCATGTTCAATCTTTATACCAGAAGGCAGGAAATGCTAGTTATTTATATGAAACCAATAAATCTAGAACTACATCAGAACAGAGCTGGTATTATATTGATTCAACATTTGTACGATTTCTGGATTTCATTTTCCCTTTCCCAATGGTAAAGCCATCCACAGGCATAGAAGAATTTTATTTGCTGTTGTTGGTATTATTATATAGCATATTGATGTGCTTGTTGTGATTTAAGTTATGCCATTTATTTGTTTTCTGGTTATTTTTTGCTTATTTAAGTTATTTACTCCTGCATTTTTGTTACCTAGTCATTTATAACCGAATTATGATGTGGTGGGGATGAATTCTTGTGTAGTTACTGATTCTTATTGTCTGGGTGATTTTTGTCTGTGGTTTAATGTGGCCTATCATCAAAATTTGTTCATTCTTTGGACAGTGGTCTGAAGTGGAATCTCTTATCCAAGAATTGCAACAAATTGATGGGATCCAATCTGTTTCAAAGGGTCGCTTTTTCTTAAGCCCTGGTTTAGCTCCAACGTTTCAGGTATGGATGATACCTAAATTCAAATCTCTGCATAATTTTATGAAACTTAGAATGTCGGATTGTATTATATTAACTACTTAGGAATGAATATTAAATATTATCTGGTCCATCAGAAGTTTGCAATTGAGTTTAAGTCATGCATTTGGCTGATAAATTTTGCACGATGGTACAATAAAAATCAACTGCCAATATGGTTCTGCGTATTGTTTTTGTAGATCTCTGTCCTTTATTACTTTGGTAGTTGAAATTATGGTGATGCTGATGAAAAAAATTACACCTGTCCTCATCATCTGTTTTGAGTTCACTTTTTATTTTCCCTTTGATGCAATTATCTCCTTCTCTTCTCTTGTTGACTGGCAGTTTATCAAACCATAGTTATATAGTTATCTGTTATCGTAAACTGTCAAAATTTACTTTTGTCAAAAACACGACCAACACTCTGTTCCTTTTGTTTCTGAACCTTATTTCTCCATAATTGTCGCTGTTTGTGGGAAACTAATTCACCTATGTTAGTTGTTCATGTCTGGATTTTACCGCAATTTATTATGTTCTCATTTTCATTTGTTTTTCAAAACTTGACATTTGTTGGTAGCTCTATTTTTTGATGTATCTGGTCCAGGTTTATATGGCATCCATCTTTGAGAATCAGTACAAGTTGCTCGCTCGATCCGGAAATAGAATACAAGAGGTAAGGATCGTAGATACAGGTTAACCAGATATAATATAATAGATTGTATTACTATTTCTTGATGAAGAGATTGGATTATATCACTTCCAGCAAGTAACTCTTTTGATCATCTTGGCCAGGTGATGGTTCAAACCTCTTTGGATAAGGATAAGATGAAATCAGCTATTCTCACATGCACTAACAAAGTGGAATAGAAGCGGCTGCGGCAAGCTCTGTCAACATGTCATTGCTGGATTTTTGGTCACTCTACATTCTTTTGCAGAGGAAAAAAAAGGGGAAAAAGAAAAGGGGGGGGGGGGGGGGGGGGAGGAGAGAGAGAGTAGGGGTAGGAGGACGAAAGACACTTTACCATTTGCGAGGATCAAAATTTGATGGATAGGCTGAGAAAAGTAACAAGTTAAAAAGTTTTAAAATGCGATTTTGAAGGAAAAATGTTTTTTAAATCAGTACATATCTTTTTATTTTCTAAGTTATTTAGCTAAAGTCATATATATATATATATGCACACACCACTGTATCACAGTCTACTATATATCTTAATTATCTGTTGGTAGCAAAATTTCTTTTTATTTTCTGGTTTAGTAACCATAACTTATTTTGTTTCCACAAATAAAGGCGGTCGTTTTTTGGCAATAAAATCCCAGGATCGGCCAAAAAATGAAATAACAGAACGACTGTAACGAGTCCAACCCGCTACAATTTACTGGATTTTTTTTTATATTATTAATTGTAATTATTAAAAGCAGGTGTTGTCATGACCGATACATTATAAAATAGTAAACCCTATGACTAAGAAGGGAAAAGCTCGCGTGAACATCGTATTTTGAAGTCTTTGACCAAAAGACTCAAGTTTCAAATCCATTATGTAAAAGACAGCTTTCAGTTGTGTGTTCGTAATTTATATGCCGGGGAATCGTAGCGTGTTCGATAGACTATGGTAGACCGTAGGCAGCACAAATCATGTGCATTGTCTTGTTTGGTTGACGAAAGTGCCCTTGATCATTATCTCACACCAGACAAAGACAAACCTTCTCCTTCGGTTACTTGGCCGCTTCATTTCTTGAAGTGCAAGTGCTACTTGAATAGCTCAGAAGAAATTGTTCCTTCTTTTCTCTTTTTTCTTTACTTTTTTTTTTTTTTTTAAAAATACATATTTTAATAAACATTCAAACTTAAGAATTTCTGTCATCTCGAATTTCTATCCCTCTCTTGTGCTGCGGACAGGTAAGGGGAAATGGGAATAGGAACCAGCAACTTTGTAATCAGATGGATCAACTTTCTGACCATGGTATATTTTCTTTCTTAGTTACTTCGATTTATGATATTCTTTTGATTTCTATGTTTCTTCGTGGATTATGAGCCGCGTTCTGGGTATGCTTTCAGCTCATTGCCTTCGCTTCCTGTTGGGTTGAAATGCTCGTTTCAACTACGGGGAAGCTCATAAATTTTCGTTAGTTCATTTTGTTCTCCACATTTTCAATTTGTCTCCCATCTGTTGTTCCATGTCTTGGTTCTGCCTATTTACTTTAACGTAAAATGATGTTTTATGTCTTTGTTACTCCTTGTTTCTCTTATTTGCTCTTGAATATGCTCAAAGCTACGGTTTTTAGCAGCTACTTTTACTCCGCGTTATCTCCTTTTTCTCAAGCTAGCTTATTTTCGTGATCCATGGGTTGTACTGCAAATGGAACATTTATAGTGCATGATTAAAGCGATTTTGTCTTTTTTTTTTTAAACGCTCTCTCTTCATAATCTTGTTGTGCAGCTATTGGCTATTGCAGTGATAGTATTTGGGGTCTGGATGAGCACTCATCATGATGGCTGTCGAAAGTCCCTCACCTTGCCTGTGTTAGGACTTGGAGCATTCATCTTCTTAATGTTGGTCTTCCATTCTTTGTGGTTTTGGTGCCTTCTTTTCCTACATTCTATTCTGCTTCTCCATAGTCAATTAATGCACATTTTTTCTTTCACAGATCCATAGTCGGTTTCTTGGGTGCTCTGAAAAATAGTTCCATACTGTTATGGCTTGTATCCTTTTCCAGAAGAGCTTGTGATGTTTGTATAGATACATCATATACACAGCCCCCTTCCTTCCAAAACCTGTAAACAGTAAAATTAAAGAAAGCAAGAAAATAGTGAAAATTTTGGATTCTGTGATCTTCCTTTACATTTTTACTTGTAGTATCTGATCCTGCTGTGCTTCATCTTGGTGGGGATTCTGGTTTTCACAGTGTTGGCGTAAGTTCGGAATTCCACTGACCTTGTTTTGTTGACTTCTGTACTGTCGTTATTCTCATTTTATTACAAATGGTCTCTTCCATGGGATTTATTACTCATGTGTAAAGTCTTATATAACGGCTAAAAATACTAATGCGCATATGACTTATCCGCAATATTAACATGTCCTAGTATATTTACATTTTGAGAATTTCCTAAATATCCTACTCAGTTTAAAAATACATTGATCTCAGTTTCATGTGACCAATTGACTCCTTTTGATTTTGGGTATTTGTCTATAGGTCTTAGTATTCATCTCCCTTCCTTGCAGGTTCATCGTGACTAATAATGGATCAGGTCATAGTGTGGCTGGCTTGAGGTAAAAGTCAAACTTTTCATCTTCGTACGCTTTATCACATAAACCTTTCATTTTTGACGTTGTAATGCTGATTAATGGTTATACAGTGGACTGGTATGATAATTTAGCCATAAGAGGAATGAGTGTCTCGTTAATGCCTCTCTCTAATATTAAGCAGGATAATTTTGATTTTGATGAATGATCGTCTTCTTTTCTGGTTAGGTACAAGGAGTATCACTTGCAAGATTACAGTTCATGGTTTCTTAAACAGGTAAGACAGTTAGTAGCATAGAAAAAATTATAGACAGTAACACATCAACAATCTTTTGCATGATGTTGTCTTCTTTGTTTTAGTTAAACAATTCTCATAATTGGGAGCAGCTGAGGAATTGCCTGGTCAAATCTGACGACTGCAACAACCTATCTAAAAAATACAAGGTTCACTATTTCTAGTATGGCACTGAATTTAACTATCATACAGTCAGCGTTGACTTGTACCCTTAGGAATGTTCATGTTTTTCAGACTCTCAAAGAATATAAATTAGCTAAATTGACTCCAATTGAGGCTGGCTGTTGTCGACCACCTTCGCAGTAGGTTCCATCCTCCCTCACCTCCCTAGTATTTCCTTGTTCTCAGCAGCTTTATTCAATTTATATTTTACTAGACTAAATATTCTCGGGCTAAGAATAACATTTATCATATACTGGGATTCTGCGTAACTCAGATGTGGATATCCTGCTGGAAACGCATCGTACTATGATTTGAGCTTTCACCCAGTTAGCCCCAACAATGACTGCAGAAGATACAAAAATTCTTGGGCCACCAGATGCTACGATTGTGATTCCTGCAAGTAAATACTTGCGTAGTCTATGTCCAACTTACTTTTGTATCTCTAAAACGTGTAAATGATCTCAATGCCATTGTGTGTGTGTTTTCAATCATGATGCCAGGGCCGGTGTTGCACAATACATGAAAACTGAGTGGAGAGTGGTTGCAATATTCAATGTTGTCTTATTCGTTGTCTTGGTAAGACATTCTTTCCTTTACAAATATAGTATTGTCTCCTGCTTGTAGCATTGTCTTAACGCCTGTTTTTCGCAATGCCAGTCGATGATATACTTTGTGGGATGCTGTGCAAGACGAAATGCTGCCAGGAGTCACTCCAAGGCTTGAAGGGAATCTATTTGCATTGCGCCATTTATTTACTTACCACTTGAGAAACTCGTTGAGGTATCAGTTTTTGCGGCAAAAAAAAAAAAAAAAAAAGGGTTTATTGCTGTGCTGTTACCTGGCCATGTAAAGATGAAACTAATTATTCTTCTAATCCTCTGGGAATGAATGGCGTGTTTTCTTTTGTGTAATCATCGGATTGTACTTTGATTCTCATTATCTTCTATGCTATTCTTTCACGTGTATAGAAAACTATCATAGTGTCATGGTACATGCCTACAAAATAAAAAATCATCGAGTATATGCTACATTATGCTAGAGATTTACAGCTTTATGCAAAGAAAACGGCATGTTTTCTGTAAATAAACCAGCACCTAATAGCTATTGCGACACCGGATAGACAGAATAGTGTTGTGGTGACACTTTTAAAAATATTCATCTATTATCTAATGGATGGTAAAATTTATGATAAGGTTTAACATCCACACTACACTTGTTGCGCTTCTGCCTGCTCTTTCTCCTTCGCTGGTTGCGGTTGAAATGGGGTTCTTAATGCTCCTGGTTCTGCTTTGTAATTTGTTTCTTTTTTCGGGTATTAACTAAATTTTTTCACAAAAAATGTTAATATAAAGGTAACTTCTTTGCTACTAACTATCAAAGACTTTTGAATATTTCAAATTCTAATCCCCCCTTTTAAATAGTTATATCAACTATTTGTTTAATTAACTCTCCTAGCGTTGTCAAGTTTCTTCCTCGAAAGCATCAGGAAGTTTGACATGTGGACCTCAGTTTTCTGAAAAAGCGTCAGAAAATACAGCGTTTTAAGTAAAATACAACCAGGTATTTTTACGCATTCACCCTTCGTTTTCTACCTCCTCCTTAAACCCTAAACCCTTGTTTGCAAGCTGATTGCCATTCTCAGACCGTGTACCTAACTCGGTATCTCCTTCGCAAAACCATGTACTCGTCTATCCTCTCAGAACGCCCTAGGATAATATCGAAACTTCTTTGCACCTTTATCTTGGCGCGAAACATGGGCGGGGGTCCTCGCACCTTCCCAGGCGGTGTCAGCAAGTGGAAATGGAAGCGCATGCATGAGAAGCGAGCAAGAGATAAAGAGAGAAGGCTTCTTGAACAAGAAAAGCAAATATACCAGGCTCGAATTCGATCACATATTCGTGCACAACTCACCGGAAAACCAGACCCTAGAAACACAAGTCATGGCCCTTTAACTCCGGAGGATCACATAAAGGCCTTAGCGAATAGATTTATGAAGGAAGGAGCTGAGGATCTCTGGAACAGAAATGACGGTCCGTTAAAGTCTCCGCCTCCGTTTTCCAAAGAACTTCCAGTAACGGATCGATCGAGCAGACGCTCAGGTTCTATTGGATCGCCGGTGGATTTGAGAAAACTAATACCGGAACACGGTAACTTGGTTTCTAATAATGGAATCGCAAATTTGACCAATACAAATTGTAACTATGTGCATACTAGGAATTACTCAGTGCAAAGTCGAAGGAAATTTGGGAGGAATGACAGCTCCTCCGCCGAGGATGTTTCGAATTCTGGTTTGAAGGGAAATTTTGTAAGGTCTACTATTAGAAACTTAGTAAGTAATCCGAGAAACATGAGTAACACAAATGTGGATGATTGTAGAAATAATAAGAAAGTTATGCCAAAAAGGCGGCGGAAAATTTGGAGAAATGAGAGTTCTTCCAGTGAGAATGAATCAGATTGGGATGCAGAGGGTGAACCTGGGAACTATTCATGGGGCCGTAGGTTGAATTTTGCTGGAGAAGAAGTATCAGGAAACGATGAGGATTTAAGAATTGGAAGGGATGTAAGGAAGATAGGTAGTAAGTCTTCTTTGGGGAAGTATGATATCAAGTCCAAGAGGAGGATGCTGCCTACGTTATATGACGAGGAGAAGGATCTTTCAGAACAGGTTGAGTTGATCAGGGATCAACTTAGTAAGAGGAAGTTGGCCCAGAACGAGGAGCAGAAAACTGAAGGAGAAACGATACTTAGTCAGAGAAGGTAATCATTGGCTGTTAGTTTGATTTCTTGCTGAGGGGAGAAAAAGAGGCAAACGTGATATTTCTAATCTTCCGTGGTTTACTGGGGCGTTAAGAACTGAACATTGAGGAGAAAAAGTACATGCCTGGTTTGTAATTTTGGATCTTTTGTTTTGTAGATTTGATGAGTGTGGTATATCACCATTGACAGTGAAGGCGCTCTCTTCAGCTGGTTATATTCACATGACCAGGGTACAAGAGGCATCCCTTCCTCTTTGTCTTGAAGGTATTTTCCTGTTTCTTACAGTATGGATGTTAATTACCCATGAATAAAGAAAGCTATGCATTGTGGACTCATTTGCATTGTGTGGTTTATGTTTTATTCAAATACGTAACTATGCCAGAAATTGCAGAAAACTTCTATAAGTTGAAGACATGGTATCAAAAGTATCGTACTGCGTTCAGATGAGGATTTATAGTAATGTTCGGGAATAAATTGAGGCTAAAGCCTTGCAATTGTTTTTCAAACTATCGAATTAATTTTTATATGCGAATATCCCTCTTTCTACAAAAAAACTCTTTGTTTACTGAAAATCAATTTTTTATTCTTCTTCTGTTACTAAAAATATTTTTATTATTTATTGTTGATGTTACAAAAAGTGCATACCAAAAAGTTGGTTGGATTGTGAACTTGTTTCACAATTGCATGTCTTTAAACCTCAGTTTTAGTCATCTCATTTTCTTATCATGATGTTTCTCCAATTCGGAATATGGCTATTGGAAAAATTTCTGCATGTGATGCAGGCAAGGATACTTTAGTCAAAGCTAAAACTGGCGCTGGAAAAAGTGCGGCATATTTGGTACATCCGAATTCTTTATATATTCTTATGATATACTAGGTGATTATTCTTGTTGTTCTATCAATCATATTGAAAGCAAACAGCTTCCTGCTATTGAAACAGTTCTGAAGGGTGCGGGTAGCATCACCAATCGACGGGTGCCTCCAATATTTGTTCTTATACTCTGCCCTACCAGAGAACTTGCTAGCCAAATTGCTGCCGAGACAAAGGTTTTACTGAAGTATCATAATGGAATTGGAGTGCAAACTCTAGTTGGAGGCATACGATTTAAAGTTGATCAAAACCGCCTTCAATCAGATCCAAGCCAGGTATTTTGTAATGCTCGTTAAAATTGTCATTGCATAGTCTGCGGCTACAGACATAATGTACTGCTAATGTTGGGATGGTAGAAAGAAGAGATTTTACTGAATACTGATCTTCTCTTGAAACATAATCACTTTCGTATCACTTATACGAACTTTTGCAGATAATCGTTGCCACTCCTGGTAGGTTGCTGGATCATATTGAGATTAAGTCAGGAATATCTGCACGGTTAATGGGCTTGCAGATGCTTGTACTTGATGAAGTGGACCATTTACTGGACCTGGGATTTCGAAAGGATGTGGAAAAGATTGTTGATTGTTTGCCCCGTCAGAGGCAATCGTTGCTATTTTCTGCAACCATCCCAAAGGAGGTTAGGTTAGGTTTTTATTTATTTATTTTATTGTAACAACTTCTTATAAGAAGATTTATGTTGCCCTAGCATTCAGTCCACATTTCAATTGACATTTTATGAATATGCAGGTTCGCCGTATATCTCAACTTGTTTTGAAAAGGGAACATGCGTACATTGATACAGTGGGGATAGGCTGTGTGGAAACTCCAACTGAGGTAATCTGTCGAAAGTATTGTTATGCGCTAACAATTGCAAAATTACTGTACATATTCTCTTGACATTAGAGTTGTATGCATCTTAGTATTGTATTTGCTTTGTCATATTAAAAAAAGGTATTGAGATGTTCCTGTTAGGAATTATCATTCTTTCATAACTTGCAAGTGACATGAGTTAATGCTTAGTTTGCATTCCCATTACATTTATAGGTAAAGCAATCTTATCTTATTGCTCCACATGAATCGCATTTTCAAATTGTTCACCATCTTTTGAAGGAGCATATCTTACAAGCTCCAGATTATAAGGTAAATTACCTTGCAATCTGATTTTGAATTGCTTGTGATATCTCTCAAGGTTTTGACGGGTAAACTTGCACTCAGGTTATTGTCTTCTGTGTAACTGGGATGGTGACATCATTTATGTATCAACTTCTCCGGGAAATGAAAATGAATGTCAGAGAGATGCATTCCCGAAAACCTCAACTCTATCGAACTCGTATATCAGATGAGTTCAGGGAATCCAAACAACTGATTCTTGTGTCATCAGATGTTTCAGCGCGGGGAATGAATTATCCTGATGTTACTTTAATCATTCAGGTTGGACGTCACTTTTTGATACGTTTCTACTCATCTCTTACTTCCCGCTGGAATGTCATGCTGAAGCGTGCCTTCGCTTTAGTTTCTTCTCTTCAAATTTTCCAAATGTCCATTGTCAGGGAAAAGTATTTATCATTAGATTCTCTGCGGCTATTAATGATCAATCGTCAATTATCCCCTTTGGAAAAAAACAGATTGTTGTTTGAGAGGTCGATTTTTTTCTTTGTTTTTGGGCCAAGTAAAAGATTGATTTTTTAAATTCAAATTCGATCGGTAGGAAATAGTTTCATTTTAACAATTTTGTGGCATCTAGTCCTGAGTAATTTTCAAGCAAATTCAAGTAGGCTAGTAAAGTAAATTGAACTGTTTATTTTCACATTATATTTATTTATTAGACATGGTGTGGAATCCAGGTGGGTATTCCATATGACCGAGAACTATATATACACCGTCTTGGAAGAACAGGGCGAGAAGGCAAAGAAGGGGAAGGCATATTGTTGATTGCTCCATGGGAAGAGTACTTTTTGGATGAAATTAAGGATGTTTCTCTGGAGAGATTTCCTTTACCAGATATAGATCCTCAGATAAAGCTTAAGGTTCGTTTCTTGTTTATGGTCGTTGTTTGCATCATTTTGCTATACACTGCATACAGATAGGAAATTTAACCCTTGGCATTTTTGTGGATGTTTCTCAACTTGGATATCCTTTCATTTCCCATGTTCTCAATTTTATTGAGGTTATGCATATTGGTATATGAAGAAAGTAACTTCTATTTTGGAGCATATACAGTTGTGACATATGATATCTGTTGATACTTGCAGATAGAGGATTCAATAGCAAAGATTGACAGTGACATCAAAGAAGGAGCTTATCATGCTTGGCTTGGTTATTATAACTCAATCAGAGAAATTGGGAGGGATAAGACCACTCTAGCTGAACTGGCGGCCAAATTTTCAAAATCAATTGGATTACAAACACCTCCTGCTCTCTTCAGGAAGACTGCACTTAAAATGGGTTTGAAAGATATTCCTGGCATCAAAATTCGTAGATAGCACAAGTGAAAATGTTATCGGTGTGCGTGGAATAACAATCAAGGACAACGTAGTAAATTTCGAATTCTAAGAAAAGAAAACACGTCTCCATTGATCACAATTTTACAAATTTATGCTGCGTAGTTTCTGGAGTTGTATTCTCAAATTTCGCCCTTACATTTGGAGCACGCTGCACGGAGACTCCAAAGATTTTTAAAAAAATATTGACACGGCACAACATAAACATACTTATATGCGTGGATATAATGTGTAAATACATAAAAAAAAAAAAAAAAAGACCAAACAGTACACATAATTTTAAGTCGATTCATATTTTATTTAAAGATTAAATATTTATATCGAATATCATATGTGTGTGTATGAGATGTTGATATATATAGTATTAATTCATCTCAACATGTCAATTCCTTCTGTTCTACATCCCTTCACAGTAATTAAAAAATAAAAAAAAAATCATCTAATCAAACATATATATTATAATTTATATACTGTCTCCCAGATTTCCGGCCGCACACTCCTCAACTGGAGATTATTGTGTTTACTTCCTGTTTCGTGTCATTCACGTTGCAATGAATTCTCAATATATCTTGAAAAGATTAAGATAGTGACCTTTAGACACCAAGAGTGTTCTAGTGTCTCCTAAAGCCACAATGGTTCCATATCAGAAAATTGAAGTTTCCCGTTTGCTGCAATTTAAGAGAACAGTGAAGCAACCCATGTCATTTCATGCAATTGGACAAGCCAGCAGAGACTTTTTCCGATTGGGTGCAATTACTACTCCCATGAGCGTGTAAACTTTATCTCTGCGTGATTCTGAACCTCAGGGTTTCAGTCAAGATTAGGCTTAATTATTAGATAATTGTGCGGTAAGAGGCAGATTGTCTTCCCCAATTGGGAAAAGCTTCCTGGGAGTATTCAGGCCACACGAAAGGCAAGTTAGAAAAATGGGCATGTTTCAGATAGGGCTTAACCCATTAGGGTTAGGGCCCAGAAAAAGAATGTTGAGTTGTTAACGATCTATTTTGATGTCATCTCTGCTCCCCACACGTGTCTTATTATGGGGTCATGATAGTGTCTCACACGTAAACAACTTGACCTATCAAAACCGTGGCCATATGTTTAATGGGTCTTGGGTCCACCTAGCTAATCACTGGTCAAATTGAGACCCCATTAGAGCAAATAAGAGCATTAAACAATGTCTCAAACCCAACCTGCAAAGGCTACAAGAGTGGAAATTCAGAGGGCCTTGTGGGCTAGCTTAAGATATGGGCATCAGAGGAAGAATAATAATAGTACAAGAATTATATGAGGATATTTTTAAGTAGTTCAAACTTTACAATAATTATGAAATACAAAGCTATTACTGGTACTACCTGCTTTCTTTGTAATTACTTCTATCTATCTGCCTTCTTTCCTTGAATTTTTGCATTATCATCAAGAACATGAGCTCACCAACTAGACTTTCTCAGATTCTTGATATCAACTTAGGACTGTTCAAATTTGACTAATGTCGGGGCAGTTGCTTTTCTTTTTCAGTATGCTCTCTAAAACCGCAGCCAGTCTATTTTAGATAGATACATTGCCACGACTTAGATGTGAAGACATTGAAAAAAAGGGTGGGGGCTCTCAGGAATAAGTGCAAACCAATAGCTCTGTCTCGTTCAAAGAAAATATTTATGACCCTAACTTCTAATATATATATATATATTAATTACAAGACAACATGGAAGGAAAATTTTGACCCTACCATTGAAAATATTTAATACATGTAATGAAGTAGGAAAATTTTTAATTTTCGAGAATCGGTGCAAGCCAACAGTCCATCCAAAGAAATGAGTGAAAATGATAAGTTCTAACCCTATCGTGATATTTCCAGTCAATTGAAATTGGCGCTCAACCACCCCCTTATTCATATAGACTCCGAAATTAACCGTTTGCAACTGATATGCTTGGATATTCATGTTACCCACCCGGAAGCATGGAAAACCTGTTCATTTCGTGAAAGGAAGGTTCCTGTGATGTTTTCTCGATCATTTTGGTGGGGTGGATAAGGATTGTATTTGTAGAATGAGAGGTAAACGAGGGTAACCTCCTCTCCTGAAAGCATGGAAAATTGGCATTTGGCAGTACTTGAATGTCGCTTCAGATTATCGTTATTGGCTTAGAGGGCAGACCACAAAGAATGCGTGCAACACTGATATATTTTCATTCTGATCCAGGGACACGGTGTCCAGGAATGTGCTTGGCCATTAGCCCAAGTCCTGGAGTCAAGAATAATTATCATCACGCGACTTAAATCAATTATCAAACTTATAATGAGTATAAAATGGACCCAGATCAAATGATATAAGTTGGCACCTCACCATAGCCGAAAAGACCAAAGAGTACTCTCCACTTCCTTGCACTAGAAATGGAAAGCTTTGCTCTCTCTAGAGACTCAAATTTAATGCACCGGGATCAAAGAGGGAAATCACCACAAGAGTACCTCGATCAAAAACCATTAATAATCTGACCAGTTGCAAATGACGCAAATCCCTGGCAGTCGCGGTCTGTTCAGACAGCTGGCTTAGACTATGATGTGATTGTAAATTCATTCATTATCAATGGGCAGTTCTGTCCTTTTATACACCAAACTTAAACTCGATTCGGGCCACAGCTAGCTCGACCTCGTATTTAAGGACAGTGAAATCGTGCTGCACTTAGGAAGTAAACAAAACCATATTCAACGCCTTCTTCCCTTCTCTGGTTTAGGCTTTGTTATTTGGAACAGAGACTAGCCATGGCGGTTCAATATTCAAGGTTCTCATTTGTGATCTTCATGATCATACTGATGATGACCCCCAAGCTCTCAAGTTGCTGTCAGAACCGCAGATGCATGAGCAAAGAAATCAAGCAGCAGACTCCTGAAAGCAACTCTTTTCCCCAGTTCTCGTGGTATACGCATGTGGCAAAGCAGGAACCTAGCAGAGATGAGATCTACCCAATTTATGGAGTTTCTCTACGAGATGTTCCAGGGGGTCCAAACCCGCTTCATAACTGATTATCCATTTACATAAAGTTTTGCAGGCAGGCTTCTAGTGAAAAATGTTCTTGCTTCCTAGGTAGGTATAAAACAGACACAGTTTGGGAGAATGGTAATCCTGGTCTTTAGAAGACACTGTAATTTTACAGAGTTGCCCGAAAAATAAAGATGGTCCATGTAAGTTGCAAAACGTTATCTTTACAAGGCAACACTACGATCGGAAGAAAGCCTTTTCAGTCTCGATGGCGGTGACAGCACGTTCTCAAAACTTTTCTTATGATCATACCCAAGAATAGGATTAGGATGCGAGTTAACATTTAAGAAATTTATCAGTCTCTATTATGACAGTAGAGGATGGAAAAGAAAAATCCTTCAGTGTAGCTCAAGAAGTAAATTTATAAATGCCTGGATAGACACAGGCTATACCACAGAAATTATACCCTAAAAAAGAAATAAAGAAAGAAAACAATGGGGTTCTCTTCTCGCCATAGTGCTTGGATTTATTAGCTTATTATGTCACGAATATCCATTTTACTTAACGTCCGTAATGATATTTTCAGGAAAAATGGCAAAATACCTTAAAGACACCGAAGGTATATAACAAAATTTGATCTAGACAAAACTGGAACAGATAGAGATAACATGTTCCTTGAAATCACATATTGAGCATGTTTCATCGCATATACATTATACACGTATACAAGACGCAAAGAGAACTTGTCTAAGGCGAAATAGTTCCAGAATATTGCAGCAAGACAAGGTCCTATACTATATTCATAATTCATGGAAGAAAAAAATTATAAGTGCGACTGTAAAACAGAAAATAATCTGCATCCTCCTTAAAAATAGATATTATAAACCTACCCGCATATTTTGTCAAAAGACCTGCAAGAAATTGATATAAACTATTTGAATAGATAACCTGCCTCCACACATGTCTCAGCAAGTAAATAGTAGAATCTTACCACAAGGGATCCTCATTACATAATCTCAGTTCCCACCGGGTCAACAGAGAAATGAAGAGATATCGCCTTCTGGACAATAGGCTGGAACTTAGACAACCACATCTGCTTTCCAAATTAAAAGATAATTTAGACTCTTGCTGCTGGATTCCTCATTATAGAGTTACATCTTACAAACAATAATGTAAACTCAGTTTGGTAAAATACATATATCTTCAGAGAAAATTAATTTCAATCAAGCTTTTTGGGCCAAGTTCCATATGTTCATCAACAATTTTTTTTTTTTTAAACAAAATGTAAATTCTCCAAGTCAAAACAATGAATCAATATAATTTAAAACTATATTGTTTACCTAAAGGGGGGAAATTGGGATCCATTTTCCATTTAAAACTGAAATAATTGCAAAGTTTTCATCTATAAGTTGCGCACAGCTAAGGATGAAACACCACCGAGAAAAGGTGAAGAAAGAAAAAAACCAAAGACAAGGTATTTTGGATAACAAGCTTAATTAGTTGTGCAGATGTGTTAAACAAGAAGATATATTGCTTACATCTTTGTACTCTTTGCTTCCCATAAATATCTCAAATGCCTCAACTGCCAAAAATGCCAACATCAATCAATATGACAAAGGTGACAGAAAGTCAGATATTACAGATTATGAGATAGGGATTACTTGAACGAAATCGTATCATTACTCCATGAGTATACTCCTTAGAGCTTGAACTAAAATTCAAACCTGAAATCCAATATTAATAAGAACTCATTCACAGAATTAACACTTCCCGAAGATTTTCTTAGTACGATCCTGCTGTATTCAGACTGAACTTTTAGTAAGCCAGCCACCTAATGCACACTTGAGTTTTAAGACAAAGAAGCAATTAAATACATTTTGGGGGGAAAAAAAAAAGAATACCCTGAGTAGATTGGACTATCAAAGAAGGAGATCCCTGTGTCAGCGATGCTAGAGAGGCCAATGCATGTTCTACTTGTTCACCCAATACACCATTAATAAATGAAATCAGAAGCACAAATTCCACACCATAGTTGAACTCCTGGCCACAGCATTCATTGAGCGACCACAAAATTTATTATTACAGCAAGAAACCAAGCATACCAGATAGATACAGGCACTCAAAAGAAAAAAAAAGATATGCGAAACCAAAACAAATGCTCCTGAATGAACAGTAACGACATAATATTAAACGTAATACCCATTAATCTATAGATGCAGATATGGAAAGTAAGTTACTTCTAACCTCTCCTCTCCGAAATATGGAGAGCATGTCATCTTCCACTTCTGATTCGTAATCTACATTAATTAATCCCTGAAATAGAAAGAATACGAGGTTTGAATGATCGGCAAAAGTTAGAAATTTTAAAACAAGGCTGATTCAACACAAATTGGAAAGAAAATGAAAAACTAAAAGAACAGAGACTCGGTGTTTACATGTTGGTGCATACATGGCAGTAAGGCATTATATGCTCCTTGAGAACTTTCAAGTAAAAGGGATTCTCGTATAACTTTGCAAGGCTCTCTTTCCTTTCCAAGCGCATGTATAAAGCATGCGTATAGTTTTCAGGATTTTGAGCAGAAACACGTCCTACAAGCGTAACTAGATTATTATTTAGTTATATACACAAAAAAAAAAAATGAAGTGTTGTGTCTTGAACAATATAAATCTGCAAAATTGTGAATTAAATTTAAGCACTGCCAGTTACACGCAATGTATCGACATTTAAGTAGTTGATACGGACTCACCTAATGAAATTGCCACAATACCTCTCATTTGATACTGAGTTGTATACAAATAATCCAGCATAACCCCCTCTTCGTCATCAGATAAGTCCTCCTTTGCTTTGAACAGACAAATGTGTTCCACAACTTTTCTGCATGTTAGTAAAAACAAATGTTATATGACCACAGAACACATGCAAAGGGTGAAAGACTGAAGGAGGGGACATCTAAAAATATGGATATTCGAAGCATTTTTTTTTTTCTGCCAACAGTAAACTAACATTTTTAATTAAGGCTGCTGAAATTTTTAATTTTTAAACAAAACAGCAAATAATAAATAATGACCTTTTCCTCTCAGAACCAATGCTCGAGGATCCTTCGTCGGCTGCCGAAATTACCATCCTTTGATTCTTCCGCAGACCCAAACGTGAATTCTTGAATCCATTCAATTGGGAAGCTAAGAAGAAGAAATTCGATAAGTCATTCAATCAAATGAACGTAATAAAATCCCCAACCCACAGCATGCAGAAATCATATGAAGTAAACAAGACACAATACATAGATATAATCGTCTGCTTAATTGCTGTGCTGAGAATAATTAGGAAGGGAAGAAATTGGGGAAAAAGAGGTCGTAGGAAGTTCTAACTCACCATCATAAAGTAGAGGGAGTGATAAGATGGGGGTTTGGGCGTATCGGTAAGGGAGATAAATAGAATAGCTTGAGCATTGCGCTTGAAGCAGCATTGCGAAGCCGATCTACAAAGATTTCTTCTTTCGTCTTGTTTTCCCCGTCTTCTCCGGTAAGTTAAGCATATAGCAGACATCAAACAATATCATAAACCTGGAATCAATATAGAACATCTTAATAAAATGGGTGGACCAGGAAAAATACCGTTATTTAAAATAGCGCGCATAATTTGGCGCCGTACATTATAAGTTACTGACAGGAATCTTAGGCTCTGAATATAATTATGACACTGACAGGTATTTAACTGTCTAAGTACATAATTCATTTTAATCTTTAAATTACTGACAGATGTTGGTTATTGTCTACTTCATAATTTTCTTCGCATTTAGTTTTTTTTTTTTTGACTTTTTTTTCTTATTTGATTATTTTCAAAGTCAAAATCCTTGTAACCTGTCCAGCTACTTTTTCTTTTTAACTTTGATTTTAAATATTTATTATTTTTGTTTCCGATTTTGAAGTAATTTACCACGTGCTTTCCTTCCCTCGGGTTTCTTCCAAATTCATAGTTAGTGAGTGATTATGCCATTATGCTAAATTAGCACGATACCTTACTAGAATAAAATGGGAATAAGCAATAACACACGAAAAAGGCCATTTCAATTGCACAAAAAAAAAATAGCTGAGGGGTGTAGCTATTAATTTTGACGGTGTAAAAATTAATCCCCAAGTTTTCCCAAACTTTCTTCAGTCCAGTCCTGCCACAAGTCCCATGGCTATTCAGCCAGCCGGCCAACCCAATGCAAATATGATGACTACGGCTGAGCAAGATAAGAAGTCTGCCTTTTTGTCCATGAGATTCTTTCATTCAACTTGTACAATAATTTTTTGGAAGATCATAAAAATATAAATTCCTAAAAGTTACAACCTAATCAATAAATTTTAATATTAAATCCTAAATTTATATTTCAAATTTTATTTATTAAATCTTAACTCTTAAACTCTGGACTCGAAAATCTAATGTTAAATTTATTTTAAATCTTTTTTGAAAAAGAAAAAAACTCAAGAGTCATAAATCTAAATTTTGAACCAAAAATTTTAAAACTGGCGGGAGTTAAAATTCAGTTACATTTGCCGTGAGGGACGAGTTGAGTGAACTAACAAGTCTATCTTTGTCTAGCAGACTAGCATAGCATCAGGACAAGGGACAACTTCCTCTTCTTCCTATTCTCAAAGTAATGAAACGCAGCGTTGAGAGAAAGTCAACATGTGTAGCTGCCGAACTAGATTTATTAAAACACGTGGCATCCAAATCTGATTCGCGGACTCTGGCCTTTAAATAGTAGCGTCGAAGCAACTCTGTCACTCTAGAGAGCTCAGAAAAGTTACGCACAGATGAAGACAGTTTGAGTTTGATCACCGGAGAAGGGTCGGATGTAGCAATTTCTTCGGCGGCTATCAAATTTATTCCGGCGAGACCTTGCAATACAAAGCCGCAACAGTATTAGAGTAACTCGTTATTTCCGTTGAAGTTCATCGTGTGATTTTCCTGCAAATTTGGGGGGATTGCATTTGGTGTTAAAACCTGATTTAAATTTCTTCATGGTTGAACTTTCGTTTTCTAATAAACGATGCATTTCCTTGTTAATGCGTTCAGCAATATTATGGATAAGGAAAGTTGAAGAAATTAGAAAGTAGAAACAATCTAGAAAAAGGATAAGAAGTTTTAGGTTTATTGGTGCATATTATGCCTTAAAGTGCTTATTGAAATTAAAACTAATTGTCGCCTTCAGTTGTCTTCATTTTCCATTTTAAATTGCTTCCGTAATTTTCGTTGTCGTAACCTTCAATGCTTTAACAAATTTCAAAAATCTCTTGATTCATTCGAAGGTAGAGAGGTGTAAGGAATGAAATGGTTTCTCAGTGTGAATGGTTACTCTAACTCTAAAGTGCCACCAAGTCACGGACAAGGCCAGGTTTCCTAAGCCGATTAAGCAATAAAGTGTATAAGATTTTATTGACAAGCAATGTTCAGGCATGATGTCTTTTTATTTTATTTGTGTGTGTATGATTATGGTTTTATTTTTATTTTTTTTCCTGATAAACCTAAACGAATGGAATGCAAGAGTTGTTTATTTGTCCCCTATCTTTTTGAACATCGATGAAGTATGGTAATACATGGTTTGTAATAAATTTATATATAGTTTATCTTTAAGGTTTTTGTTTTGTAATCCTGTTTCGCCATGAGATGTAGTAAAATCTCTATGATTTGCTTCTATGTTAGCTGTCCTTCCGTTCCTACTGTTACTAATGAGTTCTTTCCATGTTTCAGGAGCTAACATTAAACAGGAAAATTAGATATCCAACTACCATCTTGGAGGTTGAGTCATAGATCCTAATGTGTGCATTGTTCATCATGTCCCCTTTTCAGTAGAATGAAACGACTTCAAATGTAT
The DNA here is from genome assembly GCA_022379115.2 of Bauhinia variegata. Classification (NCBI taxonomy): domain Eukaryota; kingdom Viridiplantae; phylum Streptophyta; class Magnoliopsida; order Fabales; family Fabaceae; genus Bauhinia; species Bauhinia variegata. Next base: position 945,450 of record CM039433.1, read on the forward strand.
GTTCTCGAGCAGATATATACTGAGATATAAGAGAAATAAAAAATGAAATTTAGAGCCAAAATTATGAAGTCATGAATCTTAAACAGCTTTCACATATTTGGACATTACCAGTCAATTGAAAATGGAAGGAACTTGCCTTGAAAATTCTCAAGCAACTAATGGTCACATCGGCAGGAACATAAATTGCTTTCTAAACAAGTCAGTATGAGTTTCTTATGGAGTATCTTCGTGGGTGTGTCGTTCCCAACTTGGCTGAACTTTGAAATTTTCAGATTGTCGTGAAAGCAAATGAACGTCCTGAATGGTTACCTGATGTGTGGATTGTGGATGTCAGAACTCGAAAAAGTGGTGTACATATGGGATCCGAGTATAAGGTACTAATAAATTTAATATAAGTAATGGTTTGGATATTATTGCTATTGATCCTTGGCAATTTTAATTTTCACATCTTCTTGTTCCCCTTTTTTCTGTCATTTTCTTGTTGTAAGTTCTTATATTGCTAAAGGTCAGCTTTATGATAGTCATAAGATAATCATTTCCGTTAAGACACTAGGGGCAATGTCACTTCTATACTACTTGGCTTTCTAGCCTTGAACCCTGAACAAAACCTTATGTACAATCATCAGTGGCATATAATTTTATTTTGGATGGCAGGAACATCATATGATTACTGAGAGATATACATAACATGTTATTGATCCTCAATTACATTGATGACTTATCACATCATAAAATGTCTCTCCATCTTTTTGATTTATCAGCTCTTGCCCTAAGTTGGTTAGAGTTTGGTTTGGGATATATCTTTTAAGACCATAGTCAAACTGTTTGCAATAACTTTTTACATTTGGGTAAAAGCTTTGATTGATGTGAACATGTGATTGCATGATGGCAAATTATATCTCCTCTTTCTCAACCGTTGGGATAATAATTTTTATATATTGTATGACACAGTTTCATCCTTGAAAGAATCTTGATGAGTGTTATATTATGTACTTTCCTCAACCAGTTATATATGTCACCATATAAAACTGTGTTCTTGTTGCAGTGTTACATTGAACCATCAAATGGACACAGATTCTACTCCAAACCAGAGGTGTTACGGTATCTTGAAACTGTAAAAGGCAATAGCTGCACTTCCAAGAAGGAGAAGAGATGCACCAATTTGAATTCTACAGGCAAAGTTCGTACTCTATTTCTCCAAATTCTAAAATTCTTGTTTACCAATCAAACATATAGGTTTTATTTTTTTTCCCATCTGTTGGACATGCTTAATTGGAATTTTGATTGTGTTAGATGAGTCATAATACAAACTCAATTGTCTTTTACTTTTCTCATCTTAATTCACACACTTCCTCTGCAAAGAGGGTGGGGGAGGTGGTTTTGAGCAATTTCTTGAAAGCTGGAAAGGAGAATGGTTCTGTCATCCTTAGTTTGAATTTCTTAAAAATATTTTAAAATACGGGCACATGATAATTAAAGACTAAACCCCGATTTCCATCCTACACTAGTGGAATTATTCTTTTAGTTTGTTCCCTATTGAATTTTCTTTTTGCAACCAAGGAGTTGATAGCTTAATTTGATACTAATTTAGTCCCCGCATCACCTGTTAGTTAAATTTCTACTTTTGCATGTAACAATCAGGACAATAATAATTTGTAATTATTTGTTTTGTATCTGTTCAATGTAGCCGGCATCCACAGCCAAAAGACAGAAACCAAAGTGGTCTGCAACCATACGACAGCTTTTTGTAGGTGAGAGGTCAAAAAATTGTAATACAAGTTCAACCCCAATCAACAGGGATGAAGAATATGACATTTTTCTCTAAAACCCTTTCCTTCCTTTTCAAACTTCTTGCTGCAGGCGAAGAAATATCCTATGAAAGCAGCTTAGAGTTGCTGGATGCTCACAGCTCAAAAGGAGTACTAGATATGTCTGTTGAAATTATTGCTGCTCCTGTTCGTGCTGATGAAACTGTTGTCAACTTGCATTCACAAGGGGATGCAGCTGTAAACCCTCCTGACACAAACGAAAAATCCAATCCAGGTACGTTATCGCTGCTAAAAATTGAATCCTGAAAGAATTAGAGAAAATGTTCTCTGCTGATGCTGCTGGGCTTGAATTTACTCCTGCAGCTGATGTGCAAGAGAACTTGGAGAATGGTTGTGTTGCCGACGGGGAGGAGAATAGTAATAAAAAGAATCAAGGTAATCCTAGCGTATCTAGAAACAAGAAACAATTCAGTGCTCCTCACCGGTTTTCAAAACGACTTGCTGGGATTGAACCTAGCCTGGAGGCTGACACTGGGGGCCATGAACGGGCCCTTCAAGTTCCAAAGAGAAACACGAGGAAAAGCATAACCACAAATGCTGATTTAGCCAATAAATCGTCTCGGCAGTTCAATGTTGTCCCACAAATTGAAAACGTGCACAGTGCTTCTTGTATAAACAAGGCAATGCAAGGTGAACCACTAAGCAAATGCCACAAGCCTTCTGAAGACGAAGGAGTTTCCAGAGAGCAACAACATCAACTGAAAACAGAGAAAATAGATGACAATAATCCGGAACAACTTCATTATTCTCTATCTCAGGATTCTAGCTTACCAGGCATCAATGTGGCAATGAAGTCCGTCATTACTGGTGAATTCCCAATTCTGGATAACCCTGCCAGTGGTCACAGTTTGACTTCTGAAGCTTCCGCCCTAAAAGAAAACGAATTGCATGTGAGTATGATTGGAAAAAGTGGGGATCGGAAAATTCATGCTCGCTTGAACAAATCAAGTAATAAGAAAAAACAGGGCATGCCTTGTCGGGCTTCAAAACGATTAGCTGGAGTTGAACCTGAGCTGAAGAACGACTCCATATACAGTGAAAAGCCTCCTGAATATAAGAGCAGAAAGTCTAAAGGTGAAGTCAATAAAGTAGCTCATCAAAATCATGATCCTGCTAAGATAAGTGCACCAATGAATGGAGAGTCTCTAGAAAAAAGTAGAAAGTCTCCTAATGTACCAGATATTACTGACAAGCCAGTGGAAAGGGATGGAGATAAAGAAAGTTATAATGAAAAATCAGGCCATCAACTGTCCTTTGCCTTCCAATATTCTTGGTCAGATCCATGCTTAGAGTTTGCAATTAAGACCCTCACAGGTGTGTTACCAATTGAGCATACAGTTGGAAATGGGGCTAATTTCGTCCCTGGAAGTGACAGCAGTGCAAAAAGCAATAGGGAAAGAAATTCACAGGTAAATTCGAAGAAACGCAAGACCAAGAAAGAGCTTAAATTGCCTCGCAGGCTGTCAAAGCGACTTGCTGGCCATGAACCTGAGCTAGTACCTGCTGAAAGACCTCTCGAATATGCCACTAGAAAATCGCACAAAGATGAAGCAACTGCAAATGTGCTTTTGAACAATGGAGCATCTAAGCATCTTTACGCTAGCTATGAAATCCAAACTGTTCCTGAGGAGAAACTGCAGAAGCCTGAAGCTGAAAAGATTGGTAATCAGAGGTCAAATGTGAGTTTGAACAAGGGAACATCTGAGCATCTTGGTACTAGCAAAGAAACAGACCATAGTGTTCATGCATCTTACTCTTCTGAAACGACAGTATATAGAGAACCATTGAACAAGAGTGAGAAGCCACATGAAGCCCAAATAGTTCCTGAGGAGCGTCTGCAGAAGCCTGAAGCTGGAAAGGTTGGTGATCAGAGGTCAAATGTGAACATGAATGATAGAGCTTCTGAGCATCTTGACACTATTAAAGAAATAGATAATATTGTCCGTGCATCTGACAGTTCTGAAACAAGAAGAGCAGTTAGAGAACCATTGAACAAGAGTGAGAAGTCACACGAAGCCCAAACTATTCCCGAGGAGCAACTGCAGAAGCCTGAAGCTGAAAAGTTTGCTGATCAGAGGTCAGAGCCACATCTGTCCCCGTTTGGGAACTCTTGGTCAGATCCATGCCTAGAATTTGCATTCAAGACCCTCACAGGTGCATTGCCAGTAGAAGCTACTGCTGACGTTTTTCCTATAATGTCTACCAGTGTTAGTGGCCCACCAGATCAGGATTTGCTGGAGAGTGTGGTAGAGAATAGCGTTAACGAAGTCCATGATAACTCGAAACAATCCGATAACAAGAGAGAGTTCAATTTGTTTTGGGAGCCTTCAAAACAAAACCTGCGGCAACCTGAGTTTTGTACCAAATCAGCATCTTGTGAGAATTCTTCGAACTTCGCCACTGCAGAGTCCTACTTTGATGAAGGCTATTATGTAACAGGGAATTTGGATGAAGGAAATCCTGTAAATATTGAAGTTGGGAATATGATACAACTTAATCATCATTCTAGAAATATCAACATGTTTAGTCACGAAGAGCCAGCAAAGAATTTTGGACAGGTCCTTCAGGGTAACGCTGTTCCAGCAGAGCAATCACAACTCGAAACTCTAAACAGTGAGAACCCTGATTCACATTTTTGTGCTCCATTTATGGATTCTTGGTCAGACCCATGTCTAGAATTTGCATTTAAGACTCTTACTGGAGCAATACCGTTACCGGTGGAGGAAAATTTAGCAATACAAGGAAGTTTCCCGGGACCTGCTAACTGTCATGGCCGGGGGGATGGCGGCTCAACATTGCCAGATTTTGTATCTCCCAGCTTTTCTCAAAGTGATATCTCATCCCACCATGATATGGGGAAGTCCATTCCAGGGCTGCAGCCATCAATGGGTTTTTCATTCCTACCTCGGGAAAATGTCAGCGTGCATAATGGTTCTGGTGTTGATTCTTGGAAATCGTACCCTCATTACAATAAGAAATTTTAAGGAAGGTAAACTACTAGAACTCTGTTGGCTGGCCTCTGCTTGGTTGCTGACTGTTCTTTTCTAGGTGGCGAAATTGATGCCTTTCAGTATCCAACCTTCCCTATTTTTCTGTGACATTGTCTTTAATACTTGTGTGGGTGAGGCAGATCAAACTTGATGTTTCGCCTAAACTGCGGAGATCTAGGGATCAAACTAGGTAGGGACTCTTGTGACAATGTAATGCTTAGTTCCACCATGAAACCATTAAATTCATCGTTGTATTCTTTTGCTCCGCTAATATTCAACCCTATGATAGGGCCAAAATTTCAAATTAACCTGCGTGATAGGTTCTAAATTCTATCCTATGAGATAAGAAACTGCTCTAAACTTTTATAGTGTGATTCCATTTTTATCATCCGTTTTAGATTAAGCGTACATTAAATCCACAGTTGAATAAGGATTAATTGGCAAAATCAAGCCCCGCATCAATAAGAGGGTACTAATTACTGCTTAAAAAAACTTATGTTCTAAATTTACTTTTACCCCAAAAAAACATGACTGAAAATCAAGCTGAATTGTCTATGGAAGTTGATTAGCCTCACCTGTTTTCCTTGTCTGAATTTAGTTTAATTGTAAAATTCCAATGGCTCGACCTCATTGCATACGCTTTATCCACGGCGAGAAGCCGTTTAACTGCTGAACGGGATTCTAGGAATCTGACACAACACATGCCCAACGAACGAAGCGTGTCATTTTGAGCATAAAGATAGATTACTAGAGTGACAAAGGGAAACAGAAATACTGACGAGTTATATTCAATTTTTGTATCCAGATTCCCAGATTCCTTCCATCCTCCGTATCTGTACCCCTCTTCATGGAAACCCCGTTCGCAGCGCTCCTGCAATAAAAAAGATCGCCAAACTTAAATATAAATTCAAAGAGTTTTATTTATGTTTACGGACCTGTGTATGCCCAAAAAGATCAGGTGAATTAGGTTTGGATCAATATTCAAATATATAATTCCATTATTTCCGTTATTTAAGCATAAAAAATGTTATATATAAATAAGAGAAATAAAAAAAAAATAAAAGAGATCTTAAGAAGGTATAAAAAGTAGCAACATATATGCACGTAGCACACAAATGTCCAGTTTTTATTCTAGGAAAATGCTGTTTTTATTTGATAATCTTCAAAATAAACATGCTTTCTGATTACCATTTTACCAGTATTTGTCAGTAAATGACAAACAAATAGAAGCTAAGGAAAGCGCAGAATACCTAGAGGTGAAAGTGAGGCCAATAATCCCCGCGATACTCCTCATCCCTGACAACATTGTACGATGACGGTGTGACTTCAGAAAACGCACCTTCAAGTGAAATGCTGCAAAGAGTCACCAAAGTTAGCAAACGAATTTGATCCACACCTGATCTCTGAAGGCTATCTATTTCAACATCTTGTATTTTACGTTTCTGCTTCAATTTCTTTATAAAGAGCAAATCCAAAAGATCAGAATGAATATTAACACAAACGAGAGACGGAGAGAGAATGAAAGTGTAAATCTGATTAATTAATTCAGATAAAATACAAGAGTTCTGCTTATATAACAGACCAAATTACAAGCCAGTACAACTCAAACTAATTATGTACAAGTAAGCACAGCTGTTAGTTACAAAGTAAAACTACTTAATTAAACTTATATGGACTCTTTATAAAATATACATGTATCAAACAGTCGGAATGCAGACCACATAATGATTTCTACCAATGTCTTCTATTCAGTTCATAAAAAAAAAATAAATAAATGCAAGAGAAGAAACACTTGCCTTACTTCTCCGACCAAATCATCCGCAGTGACACTGTCACTGTCCATAATCTTCAATTTGAGTTCTGAAACGCCTCCGGATATGTTGAATACAAAAGTCTCATTCCACTCTTAATAACTCCATTTGCCTGCACATACAATTTATCAAAAATAAACACAAATGCAAACCATTTACCAACTTCAACTGTTTTGCACAATGAATCGTATAACACAGAGGCACAACATAGAATAACAATGCCTGAAAATTGAAATATCTGTTAATAATTCATTGTTAGAAATCCGATCCTTTTTCGTCATATTAAGATCTGACAGCGATTAACAACATCAACGTTCGAAATTGTTAGGAGGATTGGTTTGGGAGGAGATAGGATAGGTTAGCTACCTGATGCAACACTGTTTTTCTGGTCATGCGTACGGTATATCAGCATTACGTAAGGGTCATGTTACCTGCTCAGAAAGCACATACACATTTTGGATTTGTGAGAAAAAAGAAAGAGATTCTGATCAGAGCCAATGCCAGATTGAAGATCCTGATTTTATCGAAAGAAAAAATTATAGAGATCGTCGGTGTTCTCGATGCCTTTGGCATTAACAAGAAGAACTTCAAGGCTCCTGCGAGGCACAGATCGCTAGAGGAAGATGTCAACAGCCGAGGTGGGAGATCCTTCGCGATGAATTTGCACTCTCCCGCGACAGAAAAAGCGAAAGCTTTCCGTGGAAAATGAAACAACGCCTATACAATGGCCATATATATATATATATATATATATTCTGATACTTAAACTGGTCCGAATAAAACCGAACCGGACAATCAGCGGCTTCCAATCCCGATAATCAGGGCACTCACTTTTCTATCCGTGCATGATAAGAGGAAGCACGTATGGGGACCTGACCGGGTCGCCAGCACCGTGGACTTCTGTCTGACGATACGCATGTGCTCCATATCTTATAATTGGGTTTTCAGGCCCATTCATGTAAACATGGACCACCTCTCCCTCTCACACATAATAGCTGCGTGGATAAAAAGATGGAGTGTGCCATTAGAATTCACCTTAAAAATGTCCTCTTGGGAAAAAATTCACTGCGGCCGGTCTGTGCATCAAAACAAAATTGTCAATTTGTTACCAATTGATTCATAAAATTATGATAGGTTAAATATGCAATTTGTAAAAACTAGCTCAATACATATATTTTAAATATACAACTTAAATGTATTCAGTACAAACGGAGCTTTATAAAATAACCAAACTTATATCCGAAAGCATCAGCATGGAAGAATGAGAAGATTCAAAGTGAACAAATAAAAAAAAAAATCAGTGCAGGAGGAGATTGAGATTGTTTATTGATTTTTACTCGTGTGATTGATCTTAAAACTAGATTCTCATTTCTTACGCCAAGAAAGCAACCTCATTCAATGAATTCAAAACCACATTTTGCATTCAAATTATGTTTGGTCGAATTAATCTCGAAAGTTTCAACTTCAGCTTTTTCAATAGAGCTATCTAGCTACAAAGCAATATATATATATATATATACAAGGGCCGGGAAAATCAGTTAGTAAGGCATGCCTGATTCTGCAAACCACATGATTTAATTAAGCAAAAGGATGATTAAAATGTTCCCAAAAAAAAAAAAAAAAACAGATGATTAAAATGAACAAACGAGACTAAATTTAAGTTGAAATTTCAAAATAATTAATGAAAGAGTATAGGGAATATCGAATATGTATAATTTTAAGTATAAAAAGTATATGCATTATGGAGAGTGGTGTAAGTAATAGACCGTAGAGTAAATGCTTATTTTAGTTTTTGACACTTGAGACTTTTATTAATTTAGTCATTTATACTTTAAATTTATCAATTTAATCCTTCATGTTTAAAACTTTAATCAATTTGATCTTTTAAACTTGTTAAACTTATTAATTTAATCACTCATATTTAAAAATATTAATAAATTTAAGTTACAAAATTAATAAGAATTTTGAAGTATGAAAGATTAAATTAATAAATTTAAAATACGAGATACGAAATTGATTAAAATTTTAAATATAAAATGTTAAAATAAATATTTAACCAAGAGTCTACCGATTCAAAACAAAAACCAAGCAAATTTTGTCCCGTAGCTAGCTCTTGCACTGTCTCCTCAACATCCACGACTAATTAAAGTCGCGACGTACTATCATTTCGTTAATTTATACGACAAAAGACAATTGATAATCAATAGCAGATTAATTTAAAGTATTGTCATCAAAGTGGTTCTATAGGGATTTTGAATAAGTAATATTTAAACTTTCTTCTGTGGAAGAGAAGAAACACTGTTATTATCATCACATCAAGCATGAAACAAGCCAACAAGAAAGCACGAACAAGGACAAATTAACAAACTCGGAGCTTATTAATCATTATTTTTCATGAAATGAAGTATCTAGAAGATAAACTTGATATGGCTGAGTTGCAGCTAGCTAGGCCATCTAGTTTAGTGATCGGACATGTTTCCAGGCATCTCAAGTGGGAAATGAGTTGCTCCTAATGGGCAAAACACAACTCTGTAATTAGAACCAGCCGGGCATGTGAATGTGCTTGTTGGATCATCTTGAGGGTAGCTGTAGGCATCTCGGCACCTATCTTTGAAGAACCTCGAGAAATAAGTAGGCCCACAGCTTCCGTATCCATTGGTACAGCAATATTCATTGGTTCTAAACACAGTGCAAGGATTGTTACACCCACCTGCCTTTCTCAATTCATTAGGGCACTGCCCGTTGATATCTGCGGTGCAACTGATTTTATGACACTCACCGTTGAGAGGGTAGAAGTCCATAGGAATGTTGAAACCATCTACCAATGAGATGTCGTAGAAATCCAAGTTGCCAAATTGATTTAAGGCAAACTCGGCCAATGTGTTTGGAGGCACGCCCTAACCCGTGCATTGCAGTCCACCAGTGCAGTCCCCGGTCTGGCAACGACCATTCCCACTGGCGTCAAAGTTGCAACCGGTTCGGCCCCAGATACGGGCCATAACGGTGCCCGGTGCCACCCACAGATTCCATGTCTGGCCACGGTCCAGGCGGCGACCTCCACCAGGGCTGGCGGCAGCCCAAACATTATATGGACAATTGTTCACTATCTCAAAATTGGCTGCATCACTTGAGATCATGGACAAACTAAGCAAAAGGAGGGACCATAGTAAGAGGTTGCCTAGGTAACTCATTTTCTCTGTATTATGGGTTTGATACCACAAGTACACTGTTAAGTAGATGGATGCAATGGGGGTTTTATATAGATTGAAGGGGCTGCTGTATGGTTTGGTATTCAAATGCATTGTAACAAGTGGCTTATAAACTTTAATAAAGGTAAAGGCCGGCGGCTATTGTTGAAGCACCTCGTGGGCATGTGCACGGCGGCTATTTAATTTGATCACAACTATGTATATTATTTCTAATAATGGAGATAAAGTTAAACAACTATAATTTTATGTTATGGATCATCAATATCCTCTACTGATAACTCACTCGCCATGATCTCTTGCCCCCTTCTTTAACGGGCAATATAGTCTTTCTTCAAATAAATATATTTCGGCAGCCATCAATTATCTGAATCTAACCGAGCATTTCATAATTAAGATGCTTGTTCTTAGACGCCTCTATCACTCTATTAAATCAGGAAAATGAAAATTATATTTGAGACTCATTGCTAATTGAATACTTTCACATTAATCAAATTTCTCTTAGAAGAGAGGAAGTGGCTAAAGATTAATAGGCAATAAGCATGGCTCTGACCAAAAATAAAAAGTTAAAATCATAAGGCAAATAAATGTCAACCCAAAAAAAAAAAAAAAAAACTCATTCCCGTGCTGATTTTGTCTATGTTATAATTCTATGAACACTCGGATCTACTTCTTCTATTATAATGGTTGGTAAGATTTTATTTTTTTGGCACATTTGTCAAATAGTTAACACCTAGTAATTACTAATTTGCATCAGTTATCGTTTATGGAGAAAAACGATAAACTTTTGTAAATACACACACTCCATCTTCAAACTGAAACTTTTTTTGTCGCCATGCCAGTAAGAACGTTGATGAATATTGATGCGCATCTGTTTCAACATCTTGGGGGCTATAGGGCTTAATGATTCAGTCCTCTAATATATTTGTCTTATGACTTTCTCTCAGTTTCTGATAAGCTTCTGAGGCTTATAATTTTAATAAAATATTTAATGGCCCATATAATCTTAACAAGTCACCAATCACCATGAAATGGACTAAAAGAGATATCAGTTACAAAAATGCAAATAATTGTTTAGGTGAGCAGTTGAAAGCGGATTTCGTAGTTAGGTTATGTTCAGCGGCCTGGCTTCCCATCTTGGTTCCTTAATTGTGTATATTTTACTTGTTCTATGAAGTGTTCACAAGCCGTCCACCCGTTGTGCTCCACCAGACTCACGATGCTTTTTATTCTTTCCTCAATACTATTATTTCACAAAAATAAATTATTATCTCCTCTTACGCGCGCTGTCATGTTAAGAATCAATCATTACTGGGACAGAGTAACCTATTTTCATGGCCTATAATACATCACTTACATTTGATTTTATTTTTTATTTTGTTGCTAAATTCTTCAGAATAACGCATCTTTGTTGATTATAAATAATTTTTTTTTATAGTACTTATAAAAAATCAAAATTAAGGAAAGAGTACAAATCCAATAATATATTCGATAATATCATATAGATTAAAGATTTTTTATTTAAAAATATAATTAATTAGTTATAATATCGACCAAGGTTTAATAAGACCTTAACATGGCAAAAGGGTTAAGGCTAAAAAAGAAAAGAGGCCTATTATCTTAGGACGAAAACCCAAACAGATTGACATTATAAAAAAAAAAAAAAATGCGAAAAAAGTACCTTTTTCTTCATTATTCTCTTGACATTTATTACATAAGATTGGACCTTGGTAGAAGGGACTCTTGTCTAACTTCAACTTTCCAACAAGTTATTTACTGGATCTATAGTAATAATTAATAACAGAACAAAGACCAAACAAAAAGTTTCAGGGGCAAAAGACAACCTTATAGTTGGTTCCTCCGGGGCAATTCATGAATAAGCTGTCATCCTTAGGGTAAGTAAACGCATCAGGGCACTTATTCTTGAAGAAATTAGAGTAACCGGTAGGTCTACAACTTCCTGAATTGCAACAGTACTTATCTGTTTTGAACGCAGTACATGGATTATTACAACCTCCTTGTGTCCTCAGCTCACTGGGGCATTGTTGGATGATATCAGCGTTGCATGTTATGCCTCGGGGGCACCCATCAGATGTTGGACTAAATTCCATTTTGACGTTAAAACCCTCCATGAGTGAGATATAGAAGAAGTCCGAATTGCTGCTGTTCAACTGATCTAATGAATATTCAGCAAGGGTGTTCGGGGGTGTACCATGTTCTTGGCACTCTAGCAGACCCCCACAGTCACCAGTATCGCATCGGCCACGCCCAGATTCATCAAAGCTGCAACCTGTTCGGGCCCAAATGCGAGCATTTTGAGAGCCGGCAGCCACGTCAATGGCCCAAGACTCGCCGGAGTTGAGCTGCTTGCCCCCGCTAGGGCCGCCAGGCACGGCTGCGGCCCATACAGTGAAGGGGCATGTGTTTGTTACATTGAATCTTGCAGCTTGGGTAATGGCGGAACTGAGGCAGAGAGCAATTGCAAGGAACGTCATGTTAGAGAGACTTTTGATGATAGTCATTTTGGGACTAATTGAAGTGATTCGTGAAGAAACCAGCATGGTAGCTTTGGATGGACCAGAAAGACTGCAAAAGAATTTGGACTGTAGATTGATCACATAATTTTAGTTTGGCAGATTGACAGAGAAACTTTTTCCATTAGATATATATTGGTGGGAACTGGGAAAAGACTTCTGCTTAGAAGACTTGAAGTGGAAGTCATTTTTCCAATAGCAGCCCAAAGTACACGCACGATTCTCACAATTTTATTTTACTATTATTTTTATGTAAAAAATTAAAATGAGAAAAGACTATTATATGGAGCACAACTAATATGATAATTAGATGGTTTAAAATCTTTTTCTACAAATTTTTTTATTAATCACACGACGGTATGAGCCAATAACGTCATCTCAGAACAACTGAAACTGCTTACTAAACGCAACAAAAAAAAAAAAAATCACTACCACACAATTTCTATCCTTAGAATTTTTAAACCATGCGAACTATCAGCACAAACTTTAACTCTTCACTCAATAGCACAGGTTTGAACCTGTGGGAGTTCGTTGATACATGACATCCCACTAATGCCGTGCGTTTTATTCTAACGCTTGCTAACTTGGTTCTATTATATTAGATTCTATCTTTGCTTAATGTGTTAGTTCATTTTAATTGATAGAGTTTACAGTTTTAAATTTTAAAGTTTATGATTTTAGAATCATTTAGAGTGTATTATTTTTAGGCTTTAACTTGTTGACTAGATATAACTTTTTTAATATTTAGTCAATAAAAAAAAGAGAACATATATCTGATGACATGTCAATTTATGTCATATATATTGAGGATCTTTTATTCGGAAATACATAACATTTATTTATGGTGGATTTAACCACAAGTAATTGTGGCTTCTGACATATTTGATAATATAAGAGAGACCAAAGGTTATGGTTCAAGGGCAAAATACAACCTTATAGTTGGTTCCTGTTGGGCAAGTGAATGTGCTAGTTTGATCATCCTTAGGGTAACTATAAGCATCAGGGCACCTATCCTTGAAGAATTTGGAGTAATCGGTAGGTCCACAACTTCCTGAATTGCAGCAGTATTGATCTGTTTTGAACACAGTACATGGATTGTTGCAACCTCCTTGTGTCTTCAACTCACTGGGACATTGTCCGTTGATATCGGCGTTGCATGTTATGCCTCGGGTGCAACCATTAGATGTTGGACTAAATTCCATTGCAACGTTAAAACCGTCAACGAGTGATATATCGAAGAAGTCCAAATTGTTGTACTGGTTTAGTGCATATTCAGCGAGGGTATTTGGAGGTGTACCATATGCTTGGCACTCTAGCAGACCCCCACAGTCACCGGTATCACATCGGCCGTGCCCGGATCCATCAAAGCTGCAACCAGTTCGAGCCCAAATGCGAGCCCCTGTAGTGCCGGCAGCCACGTCAAATGACCATGTCTCGCCGGAGTTGAGCTGCCGGCCTCCTCCAGGCACGGCTGCAGCCCATACAGTGTCGGTGCAACTGTTTGTGACATCGAATCTTGCTGCTTGGGTGAATGCAAAAGTGAGGCAGAGAGCGATTATTACAAGGAAGGACATGTTAGAGAGACTTTTGGTGATAGTCATCTTGGAACTAATCGAAGAGGTTTGTGAAGAAAACGGCATGGTAGCCTGGGTAAATATAGTATCTGTGATCGGAGAAAATGGGGACGGGTTCCAAGTTTGAAAATTCACATGATGACAGATATCATTCATGCATCCACATCTTTGGATGGACCAAAATGAGTACTAGTCAAGGATTTGGACTGTGCATTAATTAATTACATATTTTTAGTTTGGCAGATTGGCGAAGAAACTCCTTCCAATAGATTGAAATATGTTCTTATATTTATTTAAAAGAATTCTTTTAAAAAAATAATTTCCTGCAAAACATATGTTCTTATTTTTCTTTAAGTGTTTGATGTTTATGGTCCTTAAAAAATAACTCGTTTATCCTTTTCTTGCAAAAATTTTAAAATAACTTTATTTTTTTATAGCAAATCTAGAAAATTGAGTCATTTGAACATGACGTGTAGATTTTCCATTGGTTGAACATGATGTGATGGTCTCTATACTCCATTGGTTGTAGATTTTCCATGTATTTTCAGGACGAAAGATTTTTATTTACGCATTCTCATGATGTGTCAAGCATATGGTTGTAGATTTTTATATAACTTTATTTTTTATTTACGCATTCTCATGTCAGGACGAAAGATCCATGTATTTTCCATATTTATCTAGAAATGAACTAGTCATCCGTAATCCCCCTACGTCCACGCAATGACTAATGCTTGTTAATTAATCCATTAATAAATAATAATAATAATAATAAGAGTGTAGATGGTTAAAATACCATTGTATGGATGTCTTCCCGCTAACTGATAACGTGTTGATTGACAAAGAGGAAAAAAGATCTTTGGTGGAAAAAGACTTCCGCCTGGTTTGAAGTGGAAGTCATTTTACACAGCCCCATAATATAAATGCACGACGGGATAGGCTAATATACTATAAGAATATTTTTTTACAAAAAAATCATCAAAATATTAACACTTTTGAACATTTTACTAAAATATTATTTTCTTATTTTTAGTGTAAAAAAATATCAGTTTGATTGTGGGGATCTTCAAATAGAAAGAATGCCATTTCAAACTAGCATTCTTTACACATATACTCCGTGAAATCTTGGATATATTTTATGTTTTTTTTCTTATTTATCTTGTTACTAGATTTGGACTATGATAAAAAATAATAATAATGAATTATGTTATCTTTTGATTATAACATGTCATAAATTTAAAGATAAATAGATAATATTATTATTTTTAAATATTATGCAAATATTTCCTATTTATTTTAAAGTTGTTACCATATTTAGATTATGATGAAAAATAATTAATTATGTTATTTTTAATTATAACATATCACACATTTAAAGAAAAATAAGTAATATTATTATCTTGTAATATTATGTAGATATTTTTTGTTTATCTTAAAATTGTTACTAAACTTGGATTACAATGAAAGATTAATAAATTATAACAAAGAGGAATTTTAAGTTAAAGAACGCTAGTTTAGGTTTTTAGATTAAAAATTAAAATAACAATATTTTAATAAATAATTTTAAAACTGTTGTATTATGATAAATAATTTTTAAAATTACATTTTTTTTAAGAATTTTACAACGTATTCACATTTTTATTTTATTTTATTATTACAAATATAAAAATTTAGAATGAGAAAATAGAGCACAACTTATAATATGATAATTAAATAATTTATAATTTTTTTATGAAATTTTAAGAGTGTTTTTTTTTTTTCCCCCAAACCATATGACCCTTTAACCAGCTAACCCCTCCTAAAAACAACTAAAACCCCTAAGTTTTTTTTTTTTTTTTTTAAAAAAAACAAACTTTAAAATTCTCTTTGGTTATTTGATTTTATATTTTATTAAAGTGGCTACTCAAAAAATTTTAAGAGAGAAATTTTGAATCGATTTCTAACAACTTATTCCTGAGATTTTTAACCCTGCCAATGATCAGCAGAAATTTGTAGTACACTTCACTCAATATCCTGATGAAATACTTTGTTATGAAATATGAGTTGCAAAGAAACCTGACACCCAAAGCAAGCCCAATCATAGACCGATGTCTTATTTATTTCAAGAATGATGAGATCATCGTTACAAACTTCTTCTAGGCCGAACCCTCTGGCCTATCATTGCTGCCACGTTCACTGATTTGGTTTAGATTACACAATTGAATGAATTCCAGCATTTTCGGCAAATAAATAAATAAAATCGCACACCCCGGTTGCAACCTTAACGCTACAACCTCGAAGAAGAGAAATTCAAGCTTCGATTTTGTCTTCGATTTCATTTTACAGAAAGAGTAATGCTTTATTTACATTTTTTTTTTATGTACACGTAGTTTTATTTTACATCTATCTCTCTGTAACTTTACATCATTTTACTTTTTATCCATATTGTTTTTCTATTTTTAATTTTCTTTAATTTTATTTTCACAAATAACTAATGCAGATAATGTATATAGAGGCGGTGTTTCACTAACAAGCAGCATTTTGCTTACAGAAGCACTCAAAGTTGAATTTTGGACATGGCGATTTTTTATTTGACTTTTCCGAACAAAGTAGGAGATGACATACAGTATTGTCTATTAACAGCAAGATTAGAGAAGCCCATCAATTAAATAAACCAGCAGCAATATCGGAAACAAATACAAATGATTAAATTAAAGTACGATACATTAAAAGACGAAGTATGAATACTGTAACAATTTAACATTCATGAGAATTTAATAAAATTATTGCAATCTCACTGGGTCAGGCAACGAATCTAAGCACATCCCAGATATGCTCACAAAGCGTATGATATACAGCCCTTTATTTGGAGTACAAATCTTCAATTGTAACCACTAAAAAAATACAAATTAAACTTTAAAACCAAAAAGAAAAAGTTAAGGCATATGAGAAATGGTTCAACTTCATGGGCAGAAGATAACCGTATAGTTGGTACTTCCTTGGCACGAGAAAGTGCTGGTGGCATCATCCATAGGGTAAGTATAAATTTCTGGGCACCTTTGCTTGAAGAATCTGGAATAATCGGTGGGTCCACAGGTGGTTGTTGAATTAGTGCAACAATACTGATCGGTTTTGAAGACGGTGCATGGGTTTTTGCAGCCTCCTGCAACTTTGAGCTCGCTGGGGCAATCGTTATTGATGTCATAAGTGCAATTGATGGCACGGGTGCCACTTGCCACTGGACTCAACTTTATGGGAACGTTAAATCCATTAACCGCTGAGATATCATAGAAATCCATACCGTTATATTGGTCTAGTGCGTATTCAGCCAGGGTATATGGTGGTGTGACTGTGGTATTGGGTTGGCACTCGAGGACACCACCACAGTCACCCGACTGGCACTGCCCAACTCCTGTTGCGTTGAAGGTGCAATTGGTTCGAGCCCAAATACGACCACCTGTGGTGTTGGAAGCCACTTCAAGGGCCCATGTCTCGTTCGTGTTCAGCTGTCTGCCACCTCCAGGTACGGCGGCAGCCCACACCGTGAAGTTGCAT
Organism: Bauhinia variegata; assembly: GCA_022379115.2. Classification (NCBI taxonomy): domain Eukaryota; kingdom Viridiplantae; phylum Streptophyta; class Magnoliopsida; order Fabales; family Fabaceae; genus Bauhinia; species Bauhinia variegata. Next base: position 962,925 of record CM039433.1, read on the forward strand.
TTGTTTGTGATGTCAATTATGGTGGCCCGGGCGGAGGTAAAGCAAAGAGCGATCACAAATAAGGATAAGAAAGAGAGGGAAAGGCTCTTGGTCGCGGCCATCGCAATTGGAAATAACTAATAATTAGAGATGTTTACTAATTTCTAGCTTGTGATCGAAGAACATGTATCGTTTTATATTGATATAAGTAGGTAACGTGGATTGGCGCGGCGGACGAACTAAAACACGTAATTCGGCAGCTTTTGAAAATTCATATGCTGATATCATCATGATCTTCATGGGCTACAACACAAAGTCAACTATTCAACCTAAAAATAGTCAAGTATTTGGAAATTAGATTTTAGGTATGAGCTCGGTCTAACTAGAATTACATTATTATAAGGGAAAACATTTGCGTATTATTGCTTAATTTGCCAAATTATATAGATCGGGTTAAAACGTGGTTGGGTGCGTGATTGAAGCAAACTAGTCGGTGTTGCTTTTTTTTTTTACAATTTTTATTTGTTGGTCTCAAAAGTCCATCTTCTTTATACGTCACGTGTATTTGATCAATTTAACTACTAATACAGTAAGATCAATGAAAGCGTGTTCACGCAAGACCAGAGATAATTAATTATATGTTCGTTATATGCGTGGAAGAAAAGAAAAAAAATAATAATAAACTAAGTCCGTCTCGTAAAATAATGATTTAATCGATCTTCTTCACACGGCAATCATTAACCATTGCACAATCCATCACGAAAAACTTAAGTTAATCTCATTAATTAAATTAAAATGCAACAAGGTAAAAAAATAAAGTATATTATGTATAAGAAATTATAATTAATTTCCCAAGCTTATACCAACTGCGGTACTCAAGATCACTTATATATAAATTATTATATATACTACCAAACTCAATCCACTAAGAAGACATAACAGAAAGTAAACCACTCATACAAGTAACTCGCGTATGCAATCGCGTAATTTAAAAGATTTTGGTATTGACTCGGTAAAAAAATCTCAACTCCGAGGGAAGTTTTGAATTTTAATGTAAAGCTTATCAGAAGATTAATTAATTAAAAAAGTAATAAGGGTAGGAAGGCAAAAAGTCTACAAAGATAGGGGAGAATCCGAAATATTTTTCCTTGCATATTCTTAAATGCCTATTCTAGAAGACTTATGTGCTTTCAACTTCCTTTTTTCTTTTTTAACAACTTTCTTTGGATAAATAGATTTGACCAAGTCAGCTTTTCTAAAATAATTAAGTTTGAAGGATTTACTCTGTCACTCTGTATTCTAGGATGCACGCAATATATTAGATATATATTTTCATTTTATTTTATCTGAATTAGATAATTAGTTAACCAAACTCACTAATCTACCGTTAAAAAATAGAATTTGGAAATTAAGGAAAATTCATGGACAGTCTTTGACAACGCGGCATACAGATTTTTTGGAATAATTAATGGACATAAAGCCCTATTTTTATTAATTTTTTTTCCTCGTTTGTTAGGTTTGATCCGTCCATTACTCGTTTACAACTTTTAATAATTCATTGATAATTTCTCGATTAAAAAAAATTATTTCCATGATTTCACACAGACCATTACTAACTAATGTCAAAGTCTTCCATAACGCGGAAGTCTTAAAAAATGGCAACTCTTGTATAATGCTTTAATTGGTATAAATCGTTTCTAATAGAATTTAAAATAATTAATTTGCTTTACGTATCGGCAACTGGTGCTGGCCTAATTTCCTCGAGCCTTGTATAGTCAATTACTATCGCATAAAGATAAAGATAAAGATAAAGATAATCTTTGAGCTTTATTTCATGAAAAATCTCATTGACATAAAGCGCACATTAGTGTCTACGTACCCGCGACCTCTTTCTATTAGATAGTAGGTACAGAACTTGTAAATCCCTTCCTTAACCATTAATGGTTCGGGTTCGGGTTCGGGTTCGGGTTCGGGTTCAAGGACAAAACACAACTGTGTAGCCAGTTCCACTAGGGCACGTAAAGGTGCTGGTGGCATCATCCTCCGGGTAACTGCAAGCATCAGGGCACCGATTCTTGAAAAACCTGGAATAATTGGTGGGCCCACAATTTCCAGATTTGCAACAATACTGATCGGTTTTGAACACAGTACACGGATTGTTACAACCAGCAGCAGCCTTGAGCTCTCTAGGGCATTGACCGTTGATATTGGAGGCGCATTTTATGCCTCGGCACCCTCTGGAGGTGGGACTAAATTCCATAGGAACATTGAAGCCATCAACGAGAGATATATCAAAGAAATCCAGGTTATTGTACTGGTTCAAGCCATACTCAGCCAGGGTATTTGGCGGTGCTCCGTAGCCTTTGCACTCGAGGTCACCACCGCAATCGCCGGTCTGACATCTTCCACGCCCAGACCTGTCAAAAGTGCAATGGGTTCGAGCCCAGATGCGAGCTTGCTTGGTGCCGGGGCTGACATTAAAAGTCCACGTTTCGCCTCGATTCAACCTCTTGCCACCTCCCGGCACAGCTGCTGCCCACACTGTATACGGGCACTTGTTACGAACATCAAATCTGGCAGCATAGCCCAACTCAAACAAAAAGGCAGCAGTAGAAAGCAAGATACAGATATACTTCATTGTTTTGACTTGTGAGGAGGGAAGGAGTGAGATGCAAGGTATGTGGTTTGAGTTCTATATATATATACATATATGTATGTATATGAGTTCTGCTATATCTTAACTTTGTAGATAACTATGATACATTGAGTATATAAATAGGTATAAATGTACCCGTATCATTTTCTTTTATATATATAGCTATGGCCGAAAGGTGGTTCTTATTTTCCTCACCCATGGTCCACACTACGCAACTTATTCACCCATCCAAATCTATCTCTTCATATGTATTTTCCCGCCGGATCATGGTGTACCACTGTGACAAAATTCAAACACAAGTCCTTAGAAAATGTTAAGCAATGTGTGTGGTAGTGATGAGTGGTTCCGTCAGTCTCCGTTTGTTTATCTCACAACACAAGCCTTCATATTCTCTATCAATGCCGATTTCTGCAATTATTTCACTCTTTTACATTCTAATTTTCGTTTTGCCTGTTACAGATTCAGAAGGCTAGCTACTGGAAAATCTACACGTAGAATGTAGATTTTCTCTCTGAGGTTTGTCCTCGTCATGCTAATGTGACGCATCTTATAGTTTCTGTGAATAATTATATTCTTGTGGAATTTCGTGATAGATCTTCTTCCGTATTCTGTTTCCCCTCCTCCTCCTCTCTGGTAAAGTAGATTATGTAACACAAGTATGAGTTTGAATCTATTCTCAACTGACCGAACCAAGAGAATTGCTATTTGTGTCAGTTTCTTGAGAATGAAATAGAACTTGTATGAATTTGGTCCTTGCTTACAACGTGATCATATATAATTGCTCTTTATTTTGTATCAGATATATTTAGGGAGAAGTCGTGACAGACATTAAAAAGAAGATAGAGGAGTTTGCTCTTGCTGAAGATCCCTTTGTGCACGAGATTCTTCATTCAATGGAAATTAAAATACCTCTGTTTTTGAGATCAATACTCTCCGTTTCACGGTATGCTACTCTATCCAGAATTTCTTCTCTTTTTTCCATCTTAAGCAATATCTTACTTAGGACTTGGGCATTTAATTTATTACGAAAAGTAATTCATATATATCCATATCATAAGTAACTTGAGTTAATGCAAGGTGCATGGTAATTAAATGGATTCAGTGTGCCAATAAGTTCACTGCTGTAGGATGGACCTTGGAAGAAATACGCGTTTCGAGTTTCCAAATACGTGCAAGAATTTTTAGGTGGTAGGTATTTTAGGACTTTTTTAGTGCCTTAAAGGAATTTGGGATTGACTCGGTAAAAAAACTCAACTCTGGAGGAAATTTTGAATTTTAATGTAAAGTTTAGAGGATTAACTCGCACGAAAATTACTGGGGTAGAACGACAAAAAAGTCAATGAAGATGGGGACAACCCGAAATTTTTTTCCTTAAATCTTTTAACAACTTTCGTTAGAAAATTAGATTAGATTTGACTAAGTCAGCAATTCATTGTCGTGTAAAGAATAAATTAGAAAAGTCCAGATAAAATAAAAAGGATCCAGCTATTAATTAATATATCCATAGAACCTGAAGCCTTATTGCTATTCACGAGCAACAAAAGACCACCGGGCGAGCCGAAGCAAGTCTGAATTCCTTAATTCGAAGGTTTGGGCACAATAAAGTCACATGAGAGGGAAGATAAATTGCTGGTTAATTTTTTTTTTTTTAATTCTCTATATAGATCCAAATAAGTTTTGTTCAGTTTCGTCGATTTCTAAATTTATCGTATCTGAATTCGATAATTAATTAGTCAAGGTTACTATTTTACAGTTAAACAAAATCGAACTTGAAAAATCTTTAACTAGGTGTGATAGTGTACGATGATGGTAATACATATTTTTTTATTAATAGTTTGTTAGGTATAATCCAATGCGTGTACTCATTTCCAACTCGTAATAATTTTTTGGTAATTTTATCAAGAGCCATTGTCAAAGTCTTCCACCATACGAGTCTTAAAAAGTGGCTACTCTTGTATAATGCCGTAATTGGTAGAAATTGAGTTTCTAAATAGAATTTAAGTAATAAATTTGCTTTCCAACTGCTGCCGGCCTTTGCTCGTATAGTTAAAATTACTTTACTATTAGATAAGATAAAGATAAACTTGGAGCTTTATTTCATCAACGACGCGATTAACATAAAAGTGCGTTCAAGGACAAAACACAAGTGTGTAGGCAGTCCCACTGGGGCACGTGAAGGTGCTGGTGGCTACATCCGCGGGGTAACAGCAAGCTTCCGGACAGCGCTTCTTGAAGAACTCCGAATAACTGGTGGGCCCACAATGCCCAGAATAGCAACAATACTGGTCAGTTTTGAACACTGTACATGGATTGTAACAACCACCGGCAGTCTTGAGCTCTCCAGGACATTTACTGTTGATATCGCCGGCGCATCTTGTCCCTCGGCACCGTATGGAGGTGGGACTAAATTCCATAGGGACATTGAAGCCACCAACGAGAGAGATATCGAAGAAATCCAGGTTGTTGTACAGGTTCAAGCCATACTCAGCCTGGGTATTTGGTGGTGCACCATGGCTTTCGCACTCGAGGACACCACCACAATCACCGGTCTCACATCTCCCACGCCCAGATTCGTCAAAGCTGCAATGGGTTCGACCCCAGATGCGACCTTGCATCGTACCGGGGTTGACATTGAAAGTCCACGTTTCTCCTTGATTCAACCTCTTGCCACCTCCTGGCACAGCTGCTGCCCACACTGTATACGGACACTGGTTACGAACATCAAACCTGGTTGCGTAGCCCAAACCAAACAACAAGATAGCAGCGGAAAGCAAGATACAGATGTGCTTAGTGTTGTGCATTGCGTTGACTTGTGAGGAGGTGCGGGGTTGTGGTTTTAATATATATATATATAGCTGATCTGGCCGAAAGGTGGATCTCATAATTTTCCCTAACCCATATTGGCCCACACTACACAAGTCCTTAACCCATCCAAATCCATCTCTTGATCTGGATTTATGGGCCCAATTTTCCCGCCGATGGATAATTGAGGATCGTGGGGTCCGATTGCGACAAAATTAAAACATAAATTAAGTCGTTTAGAAAATGTTAATTTAAACACACCGGTTTCCTTTGCCAGTTTGCGCCTGCTTCCAACGGGACACAAGCTTCGCTCGCAATGTGATCATATTGCGCTTTATTTTGTATCAGATATATTTATGGAGAAGTCACGATAGACATTAAATAGGAATTTGCTATTAATTGAGCTAAAGAAGATGGACTGCGTTTGTGTTTTTCTCCGCCTGTACGATGGAAATTGTAATACCTCTGTTTCACGGTATGCTACTCTATCCAGAATATCTCTGTTTCCATCTTAATTATTAGAACTAGGTAATTTACTATATAGCAAAAAATAATTCATATCCATGTCACAAGTATTTACAACTCAACTAAATATAACCGTTCTAACTGCTGATTTTGTAATACTAATATTCTAAAAATTAAACGGGCGGGTACCTGGATGTCTAGTTTGATCTTTAACAAATTGCTTCTTCTTCTTTGCAGTCTGTTATTCCATAACTATTTTCCACTTGGTATTATAAAAATGGAGAAGTAAATGAGGAGACCAGGCTTACTTGAACAGTTAACTGCACATTTCTTTTTCCCTAGTATTTTCTATAATTTGCAATGCTGGCTTATTTAACTTTGCAACCACGTGATTCTGACAAACAGGACAATCTTTTGATTGAGGCAGTCAAGAAGCAGAATGGAAGAAGATAGGCGAATGTGGCAGTATGCTCTTCAGTTTTCAATTATAGGCAGTCATTTTTCGTTATGAAGGCTTTTCCACCTGCAATCTGACAATATAATTAGTTATAGTTGATGCTGGTGAAAAATGATGAATGAATCTATTATAAGGTTTCTGTGGCGAACCTCACTACTATGTCTGCTTTCACTTGTTAAGAGAGTCTGATAAGTATGTATGCCTTTTTCAGGCGGCTCTATATATCTTTCTATTATCAGATGACTCATAATCCTATATCTTGGACTCAGGACTGACAACGCTATAAAAAATCACTGGACTGGAATTGCTCAACTAAGAAGAATCTGAATCTGAATCTGAATCTGAATCTGGGTGGGTGCTCACCTTGTGGTTGTGATCTACAAGCTGCCACATCTATTCATAGCATTTTTTTTTTTCAAAAAAAGATTAATTTCTTTCTTTCATGGTCATCCATTGGATATGAATGAAGTTAATCCTCGACATGTCGGCATGCACATGCCTGTGCTTCTTGAACACTTGCGTGGCGTGTTAGTGAAATTCTTCTATAGGGAAAAATCGGTTATGACATAGGACAAACACAATAGAAAAGAATGAAGAAAAACTTTTTGCAAGTATTTTTTAAAGCGAAAATTATACTCTCTTTTTTTTTTCTCCAATTCAAGATGAGAAATTTTAAATGAGAAATTAGTACAAAATATTAAAATACGACAGCAACCATTTATGTGTGACGTGGTAAACTAGATCGTAAATTGCATACGGACCCACAGAGAAAGCGAAAAGAAAGAGGCACGCCCAGGACCAGCATACGCCGCGCGCGAAACAGGCTAAATCAAACTGCTTAAAATGGAATGACGGTGAAAGGAGTAATATTCCGAAACTAACTCAAACTCAGACTTGCACATCTGAAATTAGAATCCCAAATTTGCTCCTCATTTTTCTCCAACTGCTCCTTAAATTCTCGGCACCTTCTGTACCACTTCACTACTCTTTCTGCGAATTCTCTGTTTCAGTCTTTGCTTGATTTCGAGGAAAAATGGCATCCTCGGGCCAGCACATTCTGGTGACCGGTGGGGCGGGCTTCATCGGCACCCATACCGTTCTTCAGCTTCTCAAAGATAACTTTACTGTTACCGCCATTGACAACTTCGATAATTCGGTAGCGGAAGCCGTAGATCGGGTCCGGGAGGTTGTAGGTCCACAGCTTTCTCAGAAGCTCGAATTTGTAAAGGTATGAGTTCAATCCTGAGAAAACCGAGAATGGATTTCATCCTCGCTAGGGTTTCAAATTAAAACGAGTTGCTTTAATTTTATTGTCGTTTGACTTTGACTCCATTGCTTTGCTTTGCATTGTCACGCAGGGTGATCTCAGAAATAGGGATGATTTGGACAAACTCTTCTCTAAAACTAAGTATGTAGACGCTTGGATGTTTACTGTTTCTAATTTCTTCATTTGAAGCATTATCTGAAACGTAATGCACGAAAATATAAACTGAGTGCAGTGTGATTTCTTTTGAGTAATTCTATTTCTAGTGCTGTAGCGCATAAAGAGACTGTTTATTCTGGTTTAACCGGCATAACGATGAAACAGATTTGATGCCGTAATCCACTTTGCTGGACTAAAAGCTGTTGGGGAAAGTGTTGCAAAACCCCGTCGGTATTATGACTTTAATGTGCTCGGCACCATCAATCTCTATGAAGTCATGGCAAAGTATAACTGTAAAAAGGTTAGCACGTCTTATTACACATTGTAACCATAACTTAATCATAGTTAGTTATAGTTAACTGTAGTTAGAAGTTGGTTTCTTTCAATCTCTTGAAAGAGGCATAACGCATAACAATCTTATTTTATTTAAACAAACTACAAAGAGAATCTTAGTTGACCAAAAGAAAGAAGTATTAAGTTGTTCTGGTCTGATTCTTCTGAAGGATTGCATTTGTCTCCATAAATAAGGACTTCCTAGATGCGTTAAGCTTTTCTTCACTGTCTTTCTACATAAAATCTTGAAATTTTATATACTTCTAGTTCTAACTTGGATGTTGCAACTTTCTTTTTCAAAGAGAAGGAAAAAAAAATGTTACGGTGCAATAGAATATTTCTTGGTATGTTTCTCTTTTTATGATCACTTGACACAGTTAACTTTGGGGAAAAACAGATGGTTTTCTCATCATCTGCAACCGTTTATGGCCAACCTGATGAAATACCCTGTGTTGAGGATTTCAAGTTACAGGCCTTGAATCCTTATGGAAGGACCAAGGTAAGCACTAGCCATTTTACACCTAACTCTTTTTCTTCTTTTAAGGGGTGGGGGCGTGTTTGGATTATTTTATCTAATAATCTGATATATTAGCTGCTGGATACTAGAAGGGTGGAAATTGATTGTTTCAGGAAAACACTAGCTTGGCCCTGTTTACTCTCTAACATAATAATTCATGGCAGTTTTTTCTTGAAGAAATTGCTCGAGACATTCAGAAGGGTGAGCCAGAATGGAGGATCATTTTACTGAGATACTTCAACCCTGTTGGTGCCCACGAAAGCGGTAGACTTGGTGAAGATCCCAAGGGTATCCCAAATAACCTCATGCCTTATATACAGCAAGTAGCTGTTGGGAGATTGCCTGAGCTTAACGTATATGGTTCTGATTATCCCACTAAGGATGGCAGCGCGGTTAGTGATGCCTGCCTATTACCTTTTCTCTTCTCTTTGCACATGAGAAAATGACGGGGGAATTCAATAGTCCCATATCATTATTCATAAGCCCCCTTTTTAGGCTTTAATTATTTCCCCACTAAACAGAAACAGTATACTGATTTGGTAAACGTGATCAATAGGATGACATAAGTCATAATATAATATGAATTTGTTTTCCTTTTCTAAAATGTCAAGCCATTTTATTGTTTAAATTTTATGAATCAGGTCCGAGACTACATCCATGTAATGGACTTGGCGGATGGACACATTGCTGCTTTGAGAAAGCTTTTCACAACAGAGAATATAGGTGATTTTCTCTGAACCCCATTTCTAAATGGATAAGCATTTTTTTAACTGTAGCACTGCATTTACAAGAACTGCGAACCGCGATCAAATTCTAGACTAATTTATCGAATCATTGGGTATTTAGAGTTATTCGCTTGCATTTTTTATATACTGAAGTTAACTGAGCCAAACTTGGGACTAGGTTGTACTGCTTACAACTTGGGAACCGGTAAAGGTACATCTGTTCTTGAAATGGTTGCAGCATTTGAAAAAGCTTCTGGCAAGGTAATTACGCACCTTTAACCATAGACATGATTATGCAATGATCACATTTAAAGTCTTTTTCCTCTTGCCCTTTTATCTTCAGAAAATTCCGGTGAAAATTTGTCCTAGGAGGCCAGGAGATGCTACTGCTGTTTATGCATCTACGGAGAAGGCTGAGAGAGAGCTTGGTTGGAAGTAAGTTATTGATCCACTCATTTGTTCACAAGAATTTTTGTTTAAATAAGTAATCATTCAGAAATCAGAAAAGCTTTCCTTGGCCAAAAGATGAAGAGCATACCATGGTACTTAATCGTACTAGCTTATCTGAATACAAGGTTCCTTTGTATTAATTTGGTTCTTTTCTGCAGAGCAAAATATGGCATAGAGGAGATGTGCAGAGACCAGTGGAATTGGGCAAACAACAATCCTTGGGGATACGAAAAGAAGAAGTGATAACAGACGTTCGACGTATACAACACCTTACTTAATAACGGACTTTACGTCACATCAATCTTCTAGGCCCTCGGCGATGATTCATGTAGAATTTCTCCCCCCCCTTATCAAACACGGTGCGATTCGTAAGTGCAAATAAAAAAAAAAAAAAATCTAGGGACAGCGGGCCGTCTAATCAATGAATTTGTTTTATGATTCGGCAGCATCAAGAAAATAAATAAAATGTTTAGTTTCGGAAAAAACTGACAGGATAGGTTTAGGACCAGTTGCTATTTCACACAAGTTCCTTCTTCCTAATCTTGTTTTCGCACGGTACTAAATAAACGCAAAAGCATAAAGTAAAGAAATAATCAAAAAGAGGAATTAAGGGCAGCTTTACTTAATCATATATCAAATACACCTTCAAATGAATTTCTCCTACGGCAGCTTCACTTACTGTTGCCAATTCCTCCAAGACTCCACTGCCCAATTTGAAAAACAGTAAGAAATGGTTGAATCTTCTTATTTTAATTTCTTAAACTGATAGATAAATAAATTGGGATCTTAACGCATATAGATATGCTTTTATGGGAGCAAGAATTTCCAAAAACATTAGCAACATTTTATTTTAGCAAAATAATTGTTTTCAAGTAGTCTTCCATCGATCATAGATTTAAATATTAATATTAATTTCAATATAATTCACTTCTCTCTCTAGTAAAGAAAATGCATAATCAATTTACTGTTCAGAACATATAATTTTTACGGCTATTTCGTATCAAATATGTACTCTTTTTTTTTTCTGTTTCAAGATCATTACCGTTTTAAATCTTTTTTTTTTTTTTTACCAAATTATTGCAATTTAAAATTTTCTTTTACAAGTATTACAATAATTAATTATTCTTTAATTTAGAAAAAAACTCAAAACTGGGAGGGAGTAAGACGTGGGATTAGGAATGAATTGAACTTACGATGAATGTAAGAAAAAGAATTTAACAAAGATGAATGCCTTGCTCCCCTTCCTTATTATACCGGGCATTAGATTAGATATACAATGTGGGCTGATTAAATTAATGTCAGAACCAGAAGGTTCCGGATAGGAAGAGAGTTAAATATTTATTCTATAGAAACAGACGTCGGCTATCAAGTGAAAGGTAGTGGGAACCTCACCTGGAATCTTGAAATGGATAGAGAAAAGAGTGCAATAGTCTATCCTCGTTGAGAGAATCGCGTGTTCCTCTTCTCCGCCTTGTTTTCACCTTTCAACAACGATTGTGCAGTTCTTCCGATTCCAATATTTTCGTTTTGAGGTATCAACATCAACTTTAATTTCTCTCATCCTCTGGAGCATAATGTGGAGTTTGCACTGCTGCTGCTCCTTTATTATCGTAAAAATGGTCAGTTCTTATTGCTCTTGATAGTTCTTGATCAGCATTTCATACCATCTAATGACTTTCATCAAATTAGCATCAATTTCTGAACATCGAAATCAGGTGAACTAGGATTGAAATTTTGGTATTTGAGAAATCGAATGCATCCTGCAGGAAAAAGAGATGAAATAATTCTTTCATTAGTCATCATTCTCAAAGAGATGAAATGAGCGACTGTGATCTGGATGCTATTTAATGTGTTTTGGTTTCTATTCTTTTATTAAAAAAAATGTTAAATTAAATTTAAAAAAATCAAAGGAATAATCCCAATTTTATTTTTATTTCAGCCACATGGCAGTACGATCACACTCTCACTCTCTGTCTTTATCCTCGACGGCATGGAGCATCAAAGGGATGCCAACCGCGGGTAGGGACGTCTCTGATATTTGCTGGAAATTTTTTTCAAAAAATTTCTTGCTAATAATATCAGAAAAAAATTGAATCCTCTCTCTTGATTTCTGTAGGTTTTTATAGGAACTTTTTTAAAAATATTTTTATACAAAAAATTAATATTTTAATTAAATAATTTTAATTTAATATTAAATAATTTATAAAATTATAAGAATATTTTTATTATATTTTTTATTTCAAAATAAAAGAATATTTTTATAATTTTATTAATTTAAAAAAAATCTCGCATAACATAAATATAATTTCGTCGCCGTCTCTAATTTTATTATTTTTTTTAAAAAAATTCTCTTTCATCTTCACTTCCCTAAAAGAATTTTTTCTCTCCATCTTCATCCCGAATAAAAATTCCAGGGTCCTTGCCCAACAGAAAAAATTGCCATCTCTCATGCATCATGCACCCAAATCTCAATAATGGTTTCTGCACCCGATAATTGGTCTTTTTCTTTTAATTTAATTTTCTTAAAAATTATCCTAGAGACTTCGGGCAGGGAGTGGGATCTCCCCTTAAACGCGTCGCTGTGCTAGGAAACGACCGCATGATTTTGGACAGACAAAAAAAAAGAATGAAAGGAAAAAATAAAAATAATGGAGTAATTAATAGAAGAAGGAAAGGGAAGGTTCTGGAAAAGGATAGCCAAAATCTTACGATGAAAGCAACGGGGCCGAAGTCCGAACGAAAGGCCACCAAGTAATAACCCTTCTAGCGTCTTCTTATCCCTTTTCAAGACTCTCTTCCTAACTCTATATTAAAAAAAAAGATGCGGGGCCCACCGATTTGGGCCTTTCCAGTTTTCTCGTTTCCCTTTCCTTCTCGAACCCACGGATGCCCTTTTCCCTATCCTCTATCGTTTTACGCTTGCCTCAGAAACTTCTAGAAACAATTTACCACGCGCTCGCCCTGTCGACCTCTCCTGCACTTTCTCCGTTGCCAGGAGATAGCTAGCTTGAACTGAAGTGCCTACAACTGGGTTTCTTGTTTTCCCTGAGAAAATTCCAGGACTAGAATCAATATTGCAGGATAGACCATCCCATCCTTCTCAAGGTAACAAAACCTGTATAATTCGTGTCTAACTGTTTTGTATATTTAATTATTTTATTAAATCGATGTCCTGCGATGCGTTTACTGTTTAGCAAAATAAAAGCAACCTGAAATAGCCTATACTAAGATATATATTATTGTTTGACCTCCAATTCCGTGAAGGTTCTAAACTTGTAATCGTCTAATCCAAGTTGTTCATATTATACCTTTACTTGATAAGAGCTGGATGTGATTGTCGAAAAATATTGCAAAAGGACAAGAAATTGCTAGAGCTCGGGGCGAAGAATATTAATGAAAGTGGAACAAGGTTGAATTTCCAGATCTGGAAGCTAATTGAATGGCGCCATTACCGGTTGAGCAGACTGGTGAATCAGTACCACCAATAGAATCGCAGAGATCTATCCCGACGCCGTTTCTTACGAAAACTTACCAACTTGTGGATGATCCATCTGTCGATGACCTAATTTCATGGAACGAAGATGGTAGCAGTTTCATAGTCTGGCGACCAGCTGAGTTCGCTAGAGACTTGCTTCCTAAATATTTTAAGCACAACAATTTTTCCAGTTTCGTCCGTCAGCTTAACACCTATGTATGATTCTTTCTTTCTTTTTTCTTTCTTTTTTTATATTGTTTTATCTCCGTTGGTTGATACGAATGAATGCACGTAATTTGAGGTTGATTTAGATAAATATGTAAAAATATTTGCAGGGGTTTCGGAAGGTTGTCCCGGATCGGTGGGAATTTGCAAATGATTGTTTCCGACGAGGAGAGAGAGGTTTGCTTCGAGACATACAACGGCGGAAAATGTCGCCGGCGCCTGGTGGGACGACCGCCGTAGCAGGTTCAGTTAATGCAGTGACGGTGGCTGCCGTGGTGAGAGCGGGAGCGGGAGCGGGAGCGGTGTCTCCAACCAACTCGGGCGAGGAACAGGTAATCTCGTCAAACTCGTCTCCAATTGCTGTACACCGCACCACAAGTTGCACCAGTGCGCCCGAGCTGTTCGAAGAGAACGAGAGACTTAGGAAAGAGAACATGCAACTGAACCACGAATTAAGTCAATTGAAGGGACTGTGTAATAACATACTCGCTTTGATGACCAATTATGCTTCTAGCCAATTAGAGTCTGCTACCACTAATGTGCCTGAAGTAGATGGGAAACCCTTGGAGCTTTTCCCGGCGAACCAACCTTTAGCTGAGCAAGTGGTTGCCGGAGGTGAGAGTGGCGGTGGTAGTTTGTGTGAAACGAAAGCAGGGGCTGAGGTGCCCAAGTTGTTTGGGGTTTCGATTGGGTTTAAACGATGTAAACGACAAGGGGAGGAAGCAGAGAAAGAAGAGCAAAACCAACCACAGTCCTCCCAGTCGCAGGAAAATGATCCTGGATCGGATGTCAAATCCGAGCCATTAGACGTTGATGGCAACAACTCGGATGATCAGGAGCCTCCCTGGCTAGAGCTTGGCAAATAATGGCATGCTAATACTAATAATTTCTAATTTGAACCATGGTGGAAGGAGACGTTGCTTCGTGACTCAATCAGTGCATTACGGCATAGTGAGGCAAAGGGGATCACACGTGTCAAAGGACGGGCATGTGACTCCAAATACATGTTATGTTGCCTTTTGAACCAACTTGGCTTGGCAGTGCAAAGTGTGAAAATGATGATTCAAAATTGCAAAAGAAAGAACGCAAGCGGTGTGAAATTGATGGAACTGGTTACTGGTTAGAACTTACATTTCAATCAAGTGGTTGCATGTAAACAGACGAAATAATTAAGTGAAAGAGAGAACCCGCAGATAGAAATGCAAGCTCCTACGACTCAACATATATTTTTATCCCAAGCCAGTACAAGATTCTCTTCGGAGACCAACTCTTGGTAGGACATCTTCTCCTTTTTATCTTTATCTTTTCTTCTTTGCATAGAATATGGTATTGATCCATCCATCTATTCTGAAAACTTTTACATTTAATGATTCACCTGGGTTTTATAAAGTAATTTAAAAAACAAACTAAGGATTCACCCGGGTTGCCAGCATCATCAATTCATTGGGATCAGATAAAACCTTTCCCTGGATCACATGGTGCCGTGCCGTGCGGTTCTGTACTGGGCCTATTGTCATTCTTTTTATCAGATACCGAAATTTTCACCCATGCAAATATACAGTTCTTAACATAGGATACATGGTATTGGCACTGAATAAAATTAATTTTTTTTGCACACCTCAAGTTCAAGTATCATTTCCCTTCAAGATTGCATATATGGTGCTTGAGGTGAATTAGTTGTTTAATGTACTGTGCGAATGCATATATCCCCCGGATGGACGGAGATCGTCTATCTGTAGCATAATTTGTGTGTTTGCACATAAGACTTGACATAATTGGACAAGAACTCTTTTTGGCATCTTTCTATGAGTTTCGCCGGAGGGAGATTATTGGATCGCTATCGAACAGCTTTTTGGTATGGGATCTAGATATGAGTTCAGCAGCCCATTGGAAGTCAAGCAGTAATGTGTGACTCACATTGGGCTAAAGTTACCGGTGTGCAGTTTTTCATTTCTCCAACTGTCACCGGCACGGAGCCTCATTTAAACCAAAAAGAGTTGTGCAATTCAGAATTTCTTTTCCCAATTTCATTAATTATTACCATCGAAACGTTATTTTGTTTCGTGGTTATGTGCAGAATTTTGGCTATAATCTAATTTATTTCTTGAGTTGGAATTTATCTGTAACTAGATTTAAGAAAAGGACTAACATCTTGGGAAGAGAAAGGAAAGTGTAGTTTTTTTTTTTTTTTTTTTCCCTTAATTTTATAATAATTAATTTTGAACGGAAATGGTGGAGACAAACACAAACTATAATGCCGGAAGATTAACACAGGCTGCAATGCGAAGAAAATATAGATAGAGAATTCTTTTTTTAAAAATTTATTACTAAGTTTAATTATCACATCAAAAAATTATTTTAGTTATACATAAATTTGTAATAGGAAGTTCTATATATTTTTGGTGCAAAGTTATACATATTTTTAAACTTGATACTTATTCGAATTCCAAATAAATAAGTTCTTATTTGCCGTATGTATTTCTGTCATCACTATTTTGTTTTCTATTTTTATTTTATTTTTTATTTTATGTAAATTAATAATATCTACAGTCCGACACACCTAATTGCCTAGCTTATATGAGCTATGGGGAAAAAAAAGGACCATAATTAAATTAAAATGTCGCTAATGTAAGTCAATATATGCATTTATTTATATTGTCTTGTGGCAACCGATAATTATATTGTTTCTTTTTTGGTAATAGGAAGGAAAGTAGGCTGAGAATTGAGATACGTGATGGTTGTCACATTTCACTGCCAGGAGTTGACTTGTGATTCCATGGTTGATGCAAGCACAACACAAACACAAGGGTGTTTAAAATTCCAGCGGGACCGGACCAGCACCCACGAAACTGCACTGTGACTACTCAGTAACACCCCTCACCTCCCCACGACCATAATTCTCCTCTAATAATATTTATTTATTTATTGGTCTCAGCCGTAGCATAGCTCTGAAATTCTCTCATTGTAATATCTGTTTTTGTCTTCCGTACCAACCATGGTATCCCCTTCTCAGGCTCAGGCTCAGGCTCAGCAGTCCTCCTGCTCCTCCGTGTTGGAGATCACTCTGTTGTCAGCAGATGGCATCCACCACAAGTCATCATCTTCCTCTTCCACTCTATTCTCCCTCTACTCCCGCCGCATCAGACCCTTCGTCACACTCACCAAGCTCCCTGCTACTCCAACCCATTGTGATAGGGCCAGCCACGTGTACAGCTCCGAAGGCGGGTTCAATCCCAGTTGGGATCAAAAGTTCCGTGTCCCAGTGGATTCCGCATTTTTCTCTGATCAGTATTCCTTTATACATCTTCAGCTTTACAACAAGCGCCCAATTGTGGGGCAGGCCAAGCTAGGCTCGTGTCTGATTCCAGCCACCGACATTGGCTTCTTACCGCCTGGTTCTGTTCGATACTTAAGTTATCGGCTACGCTCGAGAGATGGTTCGAGGGGAAATGGCATCATTAACCTTTCTGTGAAATGGGATCGCTTTCTTCCGTGGATGTCACCCGCTTTGGGCACGTGTCAGACTGTTATTGGAATACCGGTGACAAATATTCAAGGGACAAGTGATTGTAGCACTAATCCTGAACTGGAAACTGGAGAGATTAAATTCAGCTGACAAACGATGATAGAGGAGTCGCTGGGTGGGCGGGTTGTGTCAATCCGACGATGTAGATCTCATCTCATCGATGGCACATGGTGATGAATCGTAGTAGTGGTTTGGCGGAGTCATCTTTCTTCAATTTGGTGGGCATCCACACAGACAACGGCGTTGCAAATTATATATACGAGAGAAGTGAAAATTCAATGTTTTGTTTTGTATTGCTGAGTTGTGATTGTTTCTTCATAGATTTAATATTATCTGATGAAGTTGTAAACCATCAGTTATACGAACGCGAAAGGGAAAAGCCAATTGCATTTTCACATTGTACACCTCTCTTAATTTTAATTCGTTTGCAAGAGTAAAACAAACAAAAACAAAAAATGAGTAGATATATGAGTCTCCAGTAGCAAGAATCATCTTTTATTTTATTTTGATATAAAATTAGAAAAATCCCCACCGTAATTAGTGTGAGATCGAGATGACATGATTTCAATTTTAGTGGAACAAGGAAATATTTTCGACTAGAATATGTTCGTGAGGTGTAAGTTGATGACTATGTACAGTGCATTGCAGGTGATTATGCATAAGATAATATCAAATAAATTGACTGAGCAGAATGTTATACTAGAAATTTATGCTCAAAATAATCTTTCAAATTATAGCCTTGATACACTTAACAGCCACAACTACTAAGTGCAATCAAAACAATTATCACTACAACAAAGCAAGCTTACATAGCAGCAGCAACAACTGTAAAGGCTTCGTATAAAGTATATTAACACGTTGTTCCTTATAATACATTCTGAATCAAGAGTATGCAGGTTTCACAACATGGCCACAGACGGGAGATTCTTCTGACATCTTTTACACTTCCTCTTGACTGTGACTGCTACTTTTCAAGATGTTATACTTGCAGAGGGGACATGTAGCATTTATATAGAGCCACTTATCCACACAGGCACAGTGAAAATGGTGACCACAAGGAAGTTGTCTAAGGTCAACCCCATCTTCGTAAGAAGAAAGGCAGATGCAACATTCCTACAGGTTAGAAAAGGAATTATTTCAGATTCACTGAAATTATTGAAGAGGACCGTAACCATATTTTTCAAACAACATTATGATAATAAAAACATATATGAAAATTGTCCCAAGACAAAAAAAAAGTGAAGGGAAAAGCACAGATACATCCAAAATGAACTAAATATTGCGTCTTCCTGTGCAAGAATGTGTTGAATCGCTGAATCGGTGCGTTGCAAATTGAAATCGTCATGCCAACGTAGTCGAAATAAGAAAAGTTTGTATTTGAAAGACTACCAAGAATGCCCCTTGACTTAATGAACTAACAACTAGTGAGAAACAGGAATTAGACCACCGTAAAGAAAACTCTAAGTCCACATATAGCAAAACTGTAAGACATACCGCATCCTCATCAGAAAGAATGTGTTCGATTGGCGAATCAGTTCCACATTCAGTCATTATTCCTCCAGCAGGTCCTTGGGTGTTGTTGCCCGCAAGTTTCTCATTCTTGTCAATTCTTCGGAATTTGAACTTTGACAACTGCTCGATGTCTTCTTTTGATGCTCCTTCCTGCTTTTATAAAACCCCCACACAAAAAGGAAAAAGAGAAAGGACATCAAGGATGTGAATAGAACCATTTATTACAATAAATACCTGATGGTTAAAATACTCTTCCGCTAACAATGCCGCCATCTTTAGTCAAACTCAAATCACATATAAAACAAAGTAAAAAACAAATAACCAACAATACCGAAACATATTCTAGCCCGGTGTATATTTCGCCTTCAAAAATTCTGACCAGTTCCTTTCATTCTAAAGGATCATATTAAAGTCACGGCCTGACACCGACAGATACGTATGATATAGCTTTGCACTCATAAATTTTCTGCTGCGAGACTATTACACTAACTAGGTCCAATCCCATTGAACCCAAAAGCAGATGCTGGAAATATGAATATGGATTTTTCTTCTGCATCTATAGCTATTGCAATCACTGCAGCTTCATCCTTTTATTTCATTCAGCATCATTAAATTCACGAATACATAAACTTTGGATCCATATTTTTCCACTTACTAAAAAAAGAACCGGGAGAGGGAAACTCAAGCCCCAACTCTATAGAATCAATCTCCTGAATGTTAGTTTAAACAACGTTAAATCCTCCCCACAGATTCTTTCCACCATTTAGTTCCATCAGGAGACTATGCTCTCCATTAATGTTTTTCCAACTAAATATTTCCTAATCCCTACTACTTCGACTCAAGGATTCCTATTGACTTCATTGGATTCTCTGTTCAATTTTTCCCACTCTCCTAAATTGCAATATTGGCATCCTTGTACGTAGTAAACACCAATATCAGATGTGTGACAATAGTAAGTAAAAAGAGAGAGACAGCAGAGGGCATCACCTTCATAATGAAACATATAAATTCATCTTGTCTCAAAAAACTAAATTCCATTTCGGAAACCAAATCTTTTGAGCTCTGACCCACAACTAAGATGTACTTTATCCACTACTAAAACATTTTTGATAGTTCACAAGTTGTACATTTTGGAAATTTCTGGCTCTCAAGTCTCTTCAAAGACCATTCAAATTTAACAATTTGCCACAAAAAATCTATACACACGTTAAAAAAATAAAAAAATAAAATAAAAAAAGCATCCATCCGGAGAGTATAAGCTTTGGAACAAGAGTAACAGGTAGTGTCCAAGACTTACCTGGTCTGCAACAGCATATAAAAGCGCAATGATGCATGGAAGACAACAGCAAACAGCAATACCAATGATGCATGCCAGTGCAACACAGAAAACGACAAAGAAAACATCAAAACCCAGGAAAATTATACAAAGCCTGCAAAGCAAATAAAGATTGTCAAGGGTAAATTTCAATAAAAAAAAAGTAGATTTGTCAAAAGGTGACTTAACTACACATGAAATTGAATTAACTAACTAACAATATGTATATAAATATATTAACAAATTACACAAGGAGTGGGGGAGAGAGCACAAACCAGTAAAGCTGAGGAGAATCATGGGCTAAAGCCTGACCACCAGCTGAAACCCAGTAAAATCCAATAATCCACCAAATGAATGAAAACATTGTATTTGCAGATTCCAGATGCTTTGCAACACTGATGAGAAAAATGAGAGACATGATAGAATTACACATAAGTAACAGAAAGATACTCATCCAGAAGGATAATTCATATCAGAGGACAACAATGCGTTCGAATTAATAAGCCAGCTATATGACCTTTAAAAAAAAATAAAATCAGAGAAACAAAAACACTGGTTGTTTTTCATCTTGTACTTACTTTAGAACTAAGGCTGACTTACATTTACACCCCTTGTGGTTTCGGAGTGTTACACTTACGTGCAAGTTTTTTTTTAGCATACTAGCACAGCAATGCTTCAACAAAAAGGGTAAAATATGACATGCCAAAAACACACTTAAGTGTTTATCACATTACAACCAAATTGATGTTGCAAGATTATGTTGAATTTCTTAAAACTAATATGAGAGCCATTTTAAGGAGAAGACTTCAGATCATACGAGAGTTTCAAGACACTCGAAAATAGTATTTGATCTCTTTTATTTCTGGTCTTTGTAATGTTAATTGAAGGCTTGCTATAGTTTTCAATTAACATGTTTAATTTTTACTTGGTTACTCAAAGCATATTGACACCAATGTCCAATGCACCGAGAAATTTCAAATGAGGTGTAAGCCACATATGCCTAACCCACAGCAATGCAATCTTGTCAAAATCACTAGGAAAGTGAAGTATCATCATCATAAACAAATATTTGAAATCTTGCAAATCTTGTGGGGCTACCTTAAAACCTATAATAGAAAGGAACAGAATGCAGGAAAGGAACCTCTGAATGTAATATACCAACAAACCAAAACAACCAGAGAATAAGACAGAGCAGAAATCACCTTGTACCCTCCTCATCGAGTTGGGCCAATGTCACATACTGCCCAGAGCCTTCTCTTGAAACCGAACTCAAATTTCCACTGCTGCCAATCCTTCCCTGCATTGAATTCAATGATGGCGAAAATTGGGTGCGCTGGTACCGCCTCCGCCTCCTATACTCAATGCAAACACAGACCATGTGAAGGAGGCACTGTAGAGCATATCCCGTAATCCACAACCTTAAAGGCATGTCCGGTGATTCAACTCGGCTCAAAACCAATACCGTGGCGGCCACGACAACAAAAGCGAAATTCCAAATAATATCAAGAATCACCACGGGCTTAGAATATGCCCAATCGCTCTGTCTCTCTTCCAATTGCTCAGCTGCTGTCTCTCTGACCAGCATCGACGGCTCGCGCATCATCCTACGACTACTTGCCTGCCTAAGGAACCGTGCGGCTTGGCGCAGGCTCTGCCTTCTGACAAATCGACGGCCAGAATTGAATTCATCGGAAGACCCACCTGAATTCCCAATGAACGGCGTTGTATCGACGATGTCCTCGGACGAACGATTCGGTGACCTAGCCGTCGCCATTTCTTCGTTTTTCTCAAGAGCGATATATTACGATTCAATCTGATTCGAAACCCTATCTCTAAAATCTTGTACTCGGTTCAGTCCATTCAAATACACTCCCTGAGGAAGAAAGATCAGAGTCTCTGAAATCTCGAGAAAAACCCAATAAAGATAAGAAAACGAGACGATAATTTGCACAAAATATAGGAACTAAGTTGCGGATTTTTCTTTAGAGGCTTGCAGGTATAAGAAATTATGGCTCTGAATAGTGTCTGAAAATGCGAGGTTAGGGATGGAAATGACGATGGCGACGACGATGTGCCTGCTTCGACTTTTTTTTTTTTTTTTTTTGAATATTTCTAACCGATGTCGTTTATTCGGGTTTCAGCGAGGACAGGAATTACTCCGACTTAGTGTGGATCCCACATAAAATTTATTTTGTGACAACACATCCCTCCCCAGTATTTTCCTGACCTTTCACGAGGGACAAGTGGATCGGATCGGATTGTACAAACTTACAACTTGGATAAATAAATCCCTCAGGCGTAAAATAAATGAAGACAAAAAACTTAAAAAAAGAGAAATTGGGTCTTGCTTAATCCACGGAGAGTGTGTGTTAAAAAATATTTTGTGTAGGGGAGTATCCAAAAGTTAAAATAACTTTTTTTACAAAGAAAAGAAATTTAAAACTTGCTTGCAAAGGAAACAAAAGAAGCCTCTCAGTATCAGAGCAGGATAATCTTGCCTTAAGGGTTTTTTTTTTTTTTTTTGGTGTTTTGCGTGAAGAGATTTCTAAAATGAATGAATAAATGATATCAAACAACAGTACTGTTAATTATTCTTTTACTAAAATAACTTTCCTATTAATCTCTTAAAAGATAATAAAAGTATGTTCTATCATATTGATGGTATAAATATTTATCATTAAGATGTAATTTTTTTCATTTTCTCAAATAAACTTAAAAATTGTTTACTTGAAAGTTGAAATGGTTAACTACATGTACTTCAAACGATTAACTCTTCTCGTATACTGTAATACTAGCTACCAAGCGGGCTAGATATTCTTCTTTAAAGATGGTTTATTTGAATTCGAATTCTTTATCATTCATTTTTATTTGAAAATTCAATTTGACATTCATATAATTAAACTATTTCATAGATGAAATTTTGTCAAACTCCAGTTAGTTTATAATTATATATCAAATAAATAAAATATTTTAATATTTTTCTTAAAATTTCAACTCTATTAGATTTTTTTTTAATAAAAATAACTCTATTAAATTTACTAATACCATTTTAAGAGGATCATAGGCTTATGCAAGGCCCATTGGCCCAAGTTGTCATATAATAACCAAAAAGAAAATATATCCCTTAAAAATAAAAATTACTCGCATTCTAAGTAAATTGCATCACTTAAAGCTTTTTAAAATAAAAAGAATATTCATAAAATTATAAAATAGCTAATAGGGCGTTGCCGGAGATACCCCTTGAAAGAAGGGAAGTGTCTCTTTAAATTAAAGCAGAGTGAGGGAAGTGAATAAAAAAAGTAGTGCCTAATAACAAAATTAAAATAAATAATTTTTAATATTATCAAATAAAATCAACTAAATACTTATTAAATTTTTATCAACAAATTAATCATTTTTTTCATTAAATAAAAATTTAATAAAATTGTTGTCATAAAAAAAACTTGGGTGTTACCTTTTCCCATCTCTGGTGAAGCAATTGTCTTGCCGGTTGAACAGAATGCATGGACACCTTGGCCGGTTG
This sequence comes from Bauhinia variegata, assembly GCA_022379115.2. Classification (NCBI taxonomy): domain Eukaryota; kingdom Viridiplantae; phylum Streptophyta; class Magnoliopsida; order Fabales; family Fabaceae; genus Bauhinia; species Bauhinia variegata. The sequence goes on from CM039433.1 coordinate 986,308, forward strand.
AACAGAATGAATGGGTTATTGGTTCGTTGAGGTTGCTCGGCGAGTCTATCAGGCTCGTCAGTCTCTCCTTTGGGGCTTTCGAAGCTATAAACAATACTTTACTTTCCTATTCCTTACTGTGATGGCCGGAGGGCATGACGAGGGAATGAAGATGGGGTGAGTAAGAGAGATGAGAGAAGTTGGCTAGCAGGGAAGAGATGGAGAAGGAGGTAACTGAGGGAAAGGGAAAAGGCACGAGGGGAGATTGAAAGTGGGGTTAAGGGGCAATTTAAGGAAAAAAAAATAATTTTGATAGATTTTTTTTATTAAGTTTCACATAGAAATGGACGGGAATTTTATTTATAACAAAAATTTTGTTTGTTCTTTATTTAATATAAGAAATTAATTTATTAGAAAAATTTAATAAATATCGATTTAATTTGTTTTGTTAATTTTTTATGTAATATAAAAATTAATTTGTTTACATAAAAAATTAATTTGTTGATAAAAATTTAGTAAATATCTAATTAATCTTAACCTTACTTGATATGGATAAAAAAAAGTATTTACTCGTAAAATTACGTTATAAATAAATTTTGCTTTAATTTTTTTTTTTTTTTTAACAAGGTTATGTACCGGGTGCCAACTTAAATAGGCTCACTACAGAAGACTAGGGTTTTTGCATCTCGGAAAAGGTTGGAGGCGCGGGAGAATCAGTTCAAGCAGCTATGGTTCTCAAGTAAATCTTATCTTTCTCGTTCGCGTGCTCGCTCATAGTTTTTGGCCTTCTGATTTGTTTATCTATTGTGTTTTTCTTTTATGATTTCTTCGTGAAGACACGCCTGAATATCTGTTGTTAATTGTCCCATTTGCTATCGATCATTGGTCATCCACCGGTTGTGTACAATTAGTTGTGGTTTATCTCTGTTCACATTCCCATCGTTCTTGTTATTTTAATTTTGGAATATATTTCCAAGTTTAGGCTGAAGAACTTGTGTCTGTATTAACGTAATTACTAATCAGTTTTTCTTCTGACGCTTTTGAATATCTTCTAAGAAACCTTAAAAGGGCAATGGTTTCAACATTTGTTCGGCATTATAGGTTGAACATACTTTTGTTGTCAAATGAGGACTGTAATTATAATTTATCAGGGAAAAAAAAAGAAAAAGGATTGACTGTAATAATAAGCAGTACGTACTGGTTGTATTAAGGATTTCCACAAGTTAAACGCTTCCTGTATGTCCATCTTCGATCTGGCAACCACGTCATATTCTGTGATTTGTTATAGTTGGGCTACCTTCTTATCTTCCTTTTAGTGTTGTTTTGGTTCTTTTGATTGTAATTCTAATTGAATTTCAGTTTTAATTAGTGAATTTTCCAGAATTATCTGAGTATGCTCGATATTTCCATATTTTTCAAGGGATGTGATTTAGTATCTGATCATTGAATTTCAGAACTGAACTTTGTCGCTTCAGCGGTGCCAAGATATACCCTAGCAAAGGTATCCGATTCATTCGCTCAGATTCCCAGGTAATTTTTGTGTGGAAGGTTCGATCAGACTTTTGTTGATATATAGTATTTTATTTTACATGGCTGCTACGGTTACTTAAGGATTGTGATTGAAACTAAAGATGTTTTCCCTTGTTTAATACTGAAGGTTTTCCTCTTTGCAAATTCAAAATGCAAGAGGTATTTTCATAATCGTCTGAAGCCATCAAAGCTCAGCTGGACAGCGATGTATCGGAAGCAACATAAGAAGGTGAATAGGCAGTTTTCATAATCGTCTGGCAGTCCTTTTTGAGCCCTTTCTTACTAATTTGGAAGATGCTTTCTTGTCGTGCTTTTAGGACCTTGCTGCTGAAGCTGTGAAGAAGAAGCGTCGAACCACAAAGAAACCTTATTCAAGGTCGATTGTTGGTGCCACTTTGGAAGTAATACAGAAGAGACGAACTGAAAAGCCAGAAGTCCGAGATGCTGCGCGTGAGGCTGCTCTTCGGTATGTTTTCCTATTAACCTTTGTTATGAAACTCCTTTGGGCTTTTTGCCAGTTTTTTTAAAGGTTGAATGGATAACCTTTTCTACTTATTAACCGAATATGATGTTTCCAAATTCCAGTGAAATCAAAGAGAGAATCAAGAAAACCAAGGATGAAAAGAAGGCAAAGAAAGCAGAACTAGCAGCCAAGACACACAAGATACAGACCAAGGGAGTTCCCAAAGGTGCTGGACCTAAGGGTCCCAAACTTGGAGGTGGTGGTGGAAAGCGATGATTGCTTCTTTTTCTATCATCCAGTTTTCAAATACACAAACTGTTATCCTCTTTCACTTCGTTTAAGTATGAATTAGTTGTCACTTTTAGTGTTAGCCCTTGGCCCTTTACTGCTGTATCTGAACTATTGGGATTTTGCCATAGCATTTTTCGAAACCGAAAAAAGAAAATTGTTTCATTGAGTTTTATTATGCCTGTTATGGTACAACTAATCAGAGTCCAATGTCACAATTGAAAGTAGAGCTTACTCTAAACTTGTGAGTCACTCCATTTACCTCGATTGAACTATACCCAGGTTCTTTCTCTATTCCAATTGTTTTCAGTTTCTTCCTAATCTCAGCGGCTTTGTCATACCTGGCTGCTGCGGAGTACAAGTTGGACAGTTCAATGTAACAGCTTGTATCCAACGGGTCCAATTCTATTATATGTTTAGCAGCATATTCACCCACCTCTATGTTGCCTAGACGACTTGCAGCTCCCAGAAGAGCTCCCCACATGGGAACATTAGAGCTAAAGTCGGAAGTATCCACGAGCTTTCTAGCTTCATCTAAAAGATTGGCTCGAGCAAGAAGGTCAATCATACATCCATAATGTTCAACTTTGGGAGCCAACTTGTATGCATCATCACTCATCATGTAAAAGAATTTCCTGCCATCCTCAACAAGTCCACAGTGGCGACAGGTGCTCAACACACTAAGAAATGTTGTTTCATCCGGAGCAGTGCCAGCCTCCAACATATCTGAGAAAAATGATAATGCTTCTTTACTGTAACCATTGATGCCAAGGTTGTAGATTACAGCATTCCAAGCACTAACATCTCTCTTCTCCATACTGTGAAAAATGGAAAGAGCCTTCTCAATCATGCCACATTTGGAGAACATGTCGACCAGAGCTGTTCCTAAAACAGCATCTACTTCAATTTTCTCTCTCTCTATGTAAGCTTGAATTTGTTCTCCTTGCTCCAGCATTACCAAGTTAGAACACGCTGAGAGAGCATTCACCAAAATAAAGCTATCTGGTTTTATCTTCAGCTTTTGCATTTCTTGGAATGTCTCTAACGCCTCTCTGTCTCTACCTTCTCTAGCGTACCTATCAATCATCAACTTAAAAGTTATCAAATCCTTATCCTTCTCAGGCATTTCATCAAACAGATTTCGTGCAGCATCTACGAGGCCTAAATTAATGAACCCACCAATCATGGTGTTCCAAGAGAAGGTATCCTTTCTATCCATTTCATTAAACAAAATTCGTGCCTCGTCCACAAAACCGGCCTGGACATAACCGTCAATCAAACAATTCCAAGTAACTACACTCCGCTTTGGAATTTTATCAAAAATCTGTCGCGCTTCCTCAATTAATCCCAAATCTACGAGCCCCTTAATGATCGAATTCCAGGAAACTATATCAGGATTTTTCATCCTCTCCAAGACCATTATGGAAAAACCAATAAGCCCGCACGTAGAATACAAATTTATCAAACTGTTCTGCACATATACGTCTTCGCCAAAGCCAAGTTTTAATACTTGCCCGTGAACCTGTTTGCCAACTTCAATGGCTTTCATTCTAGAACACGCCTTTAAGACGAAGGGGAAGGTTATATGGTTTGGCGAGTAATTGGCATCGGAAACCATTGAATAGAACATGGAAAGTGCATTTTCGAGTTGATGCTGCTGCAAATTGCCTCTAATCATGAAATTGTACACAAATGTGTTTGGGTTCTCATCCAGCTCAAAAATTGACCTGGCGTAGTTCATGTCTGCATCAGGACAGAGGGTGCAACAGGCGAGGAGTCTTGTTAAGGGTAATGGGTGCTGAAGGAGGCCAAGTTTGATAAGTTTGGAGTGTGCCTGTTTGAATTCCTTGAGGGAATTACAGAGCTCTAAGAGAGAGAGGCATGATTGGGATTGAGGTGAATCGAGACCGAGGTTTTTCGTCAATTTAGGTGCCATTCTAACCGTCATGGGCGCCATAGTGTACATCGGTATTGGAGCGATGGCTCCACTTCAAAAGCATGCCTACTGAGAAGATAAGAGGAAAAGATACTATTGCATTTTAAAGTCACAAAAAATCAGATTTTAAAATAAAGTTATGGTGTCGCCCCGATTCGAACCAAAGACCTTCAGTGAGTTAGACTAACGTAATAACCAACTACACTAACTAATTCAATAGTGGCTTAATGATAACAAAAATAATATTGAAGTTTAAAGCTACAAGATTTTTAAATAAAACTAATTTTTGGCGTCGCCCGGACTCGAACCGGAGACCTTCAGTGTGTTAGACTGACGTGATAACCAACTACACCACGACACCTGTTGATAATTCGATTGTGATTTATATTATTATTTTAATTTAAAACGAAAAAATTACAGTATCCAACGAAACAATGGCATCGCCCGACTCTAATCGTAGACCTTTAGTGTGTTAGACTGACATAATTACCAACTACACCACGACACCACCTTAATTGTTTGTCTGTGGTTTGATCTGACAAGCACAGCAAATATATTTTATTCATTTGAATTACATATTGTTGCATGGTCGTTCAATCTTTTAATGCTACGAAGGTCTGCCGTTCGAATCTGGGAGAGTGCCTACCATGTTGAGTAACTTCTCGTCCCAGATCCTTTGGTTCTTTTCGCAGAATGAAGATATTAAGCTTGAAGCAACATCGGCAACACAGCGTATCCGAGTGAAGTTCATAAAATTTCAAGAGATGGCCGTCATTAGAAAATAGTAAAACCACTGGCAATGGCATAATCCGGAAGTTCAACACTTGGCATGGTAATATGAAATAGTACTCGTAGATTACATTAATTAACATTCCTCGGAAGGTTAAGGTTATTTGTGAGCCAAGATTTTTTGTCAGCAATATCAGATGCTACGCTATGAGACCAAAATTCTACATCAGTATCTGTAACCTACAGGCATACCCAGTTTGTCCAAACGTCCAGAACCTGGATACGCTTTGCTACTGAAGCTTGTATGCAACGAAGAAGCCCTCTGCGCAGCCAATCTTGACTCCAAAGATCCATAAAGAGAGCACCTATTAGATGAGCTAGACCTTTCATACTGTGGCCTTTGTTTTGGAGCACTCAGGGACCTCACCTTTGCCTTTGAAGATTCAGTAAAAGCCATGTAATTTGGGTGGTCTGGATAACCACTTGCGTAGCTTCTTGAACCAACACTCCTGCTAGGAGTAAGAGGGCTTGTTTTGGAGCAACCGTCCCTAGAGCAGGTAGAATAGAATTGAGGAATATTGTCCTCAATCTCATCAATTTTAAACGGGCTATGAGATTGAACTTCACCAGAAGATGAACTTTGACCTGATTGACGAGTTGTTTGACTATGTTGATCAGAATGAGAGGAGTGGAACAGGTTTCGGCGTTTCTCTCTGAAGTACGGTTTTTCAGAATCTATTTCAAGGACTCTCACCCTTTTTTCATAGTCTGCACTACATGTTCTTGATCTTTGTCTATTCCATGATTGTTCATCTACCTGAATATCTGATCTATTCAATCTCTCTTGATTGCCATTGATCTGGACATAGGATTTCAAGCCATTTCTCTACAAAAACATGATTGACTGCATAAGTAGACGCACATAGAATATGGTAATGCACTCAATTCCCACTTAGTGAAGGGGTGGCGAGAAAATACCTTGAGCACCAATGACTGACCATGCTTCAAGCTCTTGGATCTAATTGGGCTCTCAAATTTGTCGGGTGTTCCTGGACCCTAGTTGTAATGGAAGACATTTAACAATATAGGTGACATAAAAGAAACTTTCAGAAATCAGCAAAAAAAAGGAGAAAGAGAACAATGCCGGCCAAAACTAATTTTGCTTACAGGGGGGTGAACATTCAATGGCTTTGCACTCAAATACGAGGTGTGCAAAACTTGCGCACGTCCTACACGAGCTCGTGCCTGTGCTCGTAAGAACACTTGCATTCTTTGAAGCCACTCTGCTGTTCGTTTCCTCTCAATGTGACCCCTCACCAATGCCTGGAGCTTCACCAGTCCTTTTAGCGCTCTCAGCGCTTTCCTTGCCTACAAATTTTAGACATTACAGGTCAATTAAGCAGAATTATGAAATAGATTGCAATGAGGGAAAATTTAAAACTATAGGGTGGCAAGTAGATGATGCCATAATAGATAACATCAATGCTTTGCCTTAATATTTAAGTTAAAAGTTAAATAAGACTGCAATTGGGTCCATTGCTTGAATTTCTCACAAAATGAACTCAATATCTATTTGTCCTCTAATCAGGTGTTATGCCAGAATAAGAGAAATGATAATTACTTTTGAGAGTTAAATAGCACGGTTTTGGACCGGACTGTTTCCTTCAATTAAGAGTTAAAGTTAGATGCTTCCAGAATCAAACCAAATGAATGGCACCAGGTGAAAAGTGGTCGGAGCGAGATGAAAATTCTAAGGTAACAATAGATGCGGGCAAAAGAAAAAGGATAAAAAAAAAAAAAATCAACTTCAACACAGCACTTGCACAATATCATGAATGGCCAGAAAAGACAATCAAGAAGACAAGGACATAACAACCGCCACTCAGAAAAGGCGAACATAAGTACTAACGTCGACAGCTAACTCAACTTCTATCTTAAAAACGTCACAGGAGTACGCTTTAGTTTAGTAAACACAGCCCCAACCAAAACTCCTTTGCAGTCATCCCCACAGAAGGCCAAAACCAAAGGTCAATTTTTTACCAAGAAATGGAGAGAGTTAAACCGTGGTTTCGTCAAAAAATTCCGCAAAACTACAAATTAAGAGTTTAAGACTAATTCACATATAATTTTCATCCATTACAGTGATACAAGAAAACAAAGGCACACAAATAAGTCACCACTGAACATATGTTTAATTTGCTATCAAAAAATTTATAACCCAAATTTAGAATGATGTGATTAACAGTAAAGTGCAGAGTACTGGAACCACGGCTAATCCACTTAATTGTGAAAACGCCAACACAGCAATAAAGAAGGAAGCGAAGAGCAGTGCTCGGAAGAACGGGTCAGAAACTTAGTGAACACTGCGCACCACCGTCCACGTTAGCTACTGTCTCTCAGAGAAAGCAGTAGTATTTAAGTGTTGGTTCAGTTAACAAAAGGAAAAGGTTAATGCCATATTCTACAACTAAAAATTTTCAGGTAATGAATTTGAGCAAAACGACATGAGCGATGGGCTCACTTAAATATGACGAAATAAAAGGAATCAGCTTGGCTTCCACCAAGCGAATAGGACACCAAGTATCACAGATAGGCCAACTCTGCAATGCAGTCCTATCGAATTCGAAGTAGTAAACGACAAAAGGACTCATCCTTAAAGAGTCTTCCATAATGGCTTGATCCAAGAAATACAAACAGAGATAGTTCTCTGCAAAACTCGGACGCCACAATAAACGCGTTTTCTTTTCAGAAGAAGAAGATATCACGTTAATAATTGATTCTTTAATTAATTTGTCAAGTGAAAAAAAATAATGTATTTCAAGGTACATGTGAAGCGAAATATATACTCAAGTCAGGATTTAGCATCAGTTGTAGAGTAAGAAACTAGTAAAGCACGAGAAAAGAGATTATTGCATATCCCTTAAATTGGACGAAAATGGTGGTATGCCATTGAAGAAACGAAGAGCAAAATGAAGAAATAAACCGAATGAGAATAGATACTAACCAAACAGCCTCGAAAAGCGGATTGAATCTTTATGGCCGCCCATTCTTCTCGAATCGCGGTGCCCGCATAGACATTTGCAGCAGTCTCCGACGCGGTACCAGCACACCGGCCACTGTCTGTGAGTCCGACGACAGCGGCTGCAGCCTGAGCAGCAGCAACGGCCACCTCCGCCACAGCTGCTACTGCAATGGCGTGTTTGTCAGGGTACAGAGCGGGCACGTGTCCCGAGGACCGAACTGCCACGTCCAGGGCGTGGTGCAGGGGGGGTTTGGTAGTGGTGGGATGGCGGTCCTTGTCTCTCTGGGATTTGACGAAGCTCCATCTGCGTTTCTCTTTGGGTTTGGGTTGTTTAGGAGCAGTAGTGGGCGGAAAAGAGGAGTCAAGCCTTTTCTGGCCGAGTAAACCACGGAACCAATTTCCCGCCTTACCCATTTCTTCTATCTTGCAAGTTGCATTGTAGAGAAGAGGAAAAGGGAGGGAGAGGAATGGATGAACGAGAAATGGATGGGGATGGCTTTTTCTGTAAGAAACGTACAGGTTGCGGAGCGGAGGGAAATTACACCAGACCGAGCAAGAGCAGGAGCACCACTGTAACCGAAGACAAGTGCAGCCTGCAAGTACACGTGTGCATTCATTTAAATTTAAATTATCGTGTAATACAAATGAATCAAATATCAAATATCAAATAATGATTTATGATTTATGGATTCTCTTCTTCGCCACCATATGTGTGTGAATTACATGTTAGATTGGACTTGTCTGTTCTGACAGGCCCATTTCACCTAATTCTTGATTAACTTACAATATCTTTGACTTTGCTCCCCCAAATAGAAAATAATAATAATAACAATTGAAATTAATTTTAATATTTTCAAATACAAAATATATTTTTTTTCAAATAAATTATTTGGGTCATGGAAAATTCGAGACGAAACAAGCACTTTGCTTTTGGACTCAAATAATAACTAAATTTATTTATTCTATGCCTTCGGCGTGCAGATGGTAAGTAAGCGTTGACTGGTCCAACAAGCCATTTCAACTTATCAGCGTTTACCGTCGAAAATAGAAGATCAAGGGACAACGAAAGGCTGGGACCCGAGTAAGCAGACAATGCGTTTGTGAATGTCATGTGATGGTAGATTGATTGCCTTGCCTTGCCCCTCAGGTTAGGGGCCGGGCCCAGCGTAACAAGTTCCCACAATTCTGACTCTAATCTAAATTTTAGTATAACCCCGTTTCTGTTTTCCATTATTTTTCACTTCATTGCGATTGCGCTTTCTACCAACTTGGACTATTAACATACGTATAGATATGTATATAGATACAGATAGAATTAAAAGAAAAAAGATTACAAAGCAAGTCTGAGCAGCTGAAGGAGGCAGGGCTAGAGCTAGAGAAGTGACAAGTGAGAAAGTTAGCAGGCTAAGTTGTTGAGTAGTATGGAGCATAGGATGGATGTAACTATAGCCACAGGCTTAGGCTGAGTCTACGGCCATAGTATGTAATGTAATGTCATCGTCAAGTCAGTATTTACATTACAATTACACGGGGAACAGTAGCGACTGGTCGAGAGAATAGAATTGAGACGATACATGAGTCTAATCTAATGACTAATCACTAATCCAGAATGGGAAGAGATTCTGCTTTCCAGGATAATATATATCTGTATATAGTATTTTGTCATTTATTATTAATACATTGATTGTATTAATATAATAATATAGTATAATACAAAAATAGAGCAAAACAGTCTCATCTTTGACAGTGAGACAGATGTGTAGAATAGAAGCGGTCGGTACCAGAAAGAGAGAAACTGCATGCGTTCGTGTCCCTGATAATAGAAATCAAATATCACGGTATTTTTTGACTTTTCACATTTGATTTGACGCCGACTTTTTCTCGACATTGGGTCCTTCGCGATTCGGATGGCGTTGGTCTGCTTAGAACTTGGTCAAATATAGTCGTCCACCGCCACAACCGCATGTGAACCACAAAAGGATTTTCAAGTAATGCACCGAAACCAATTGGCCAGAAGCAAGTTGATGGTGGGTCTATTGCAGTTATGACTTCTTTTTCCTAAAAATTAATCAGTTGTATCTTTAGTTAAAATTACAATCTAGTCAAACCGTGTCTTTTTTCTTCTACGGTAAAACTCGACTCTCTTGAGATTTGCAAAATGTAGAAAAGACCATGCATTCCTCTCTGATTTAAAATAAATCCCTCATTCAATTCTGTCCAGGTTCAATGCGGTGGTGGTCCGGAAAAGTAGTACTATTCTGGATATGAAATCCATCGTGGTCCAAAAGCTTTCGCCTAGGCATGTACGAACACATAGAAGGAAGGAGCAACTGGTCATGTATTGAAGCCAATTATGGTAAATTTTTATAGCAACCCTTCGTTTCATGTTCCAAGATAAAAGACGAAGACTAGCGTAGAGTGCAAGGCAATCAGTGAAAGAGGTCCGCGAGTAGCAAGGACCACCGCCCACAGCGTCACGACCAAGAGATCAGAACTGCTGCTTCATTTCTTATATAACTAAAGAGCATTCAAATTCTTCGAAGAAGATGAAACCCACTTGATCTATTTTTCAAAGTATGAACGCCTCCACTTGGTCAATATCACCTCGAGTTACCTTCTGTACATTATTGTAGCTATTGGTACAACCAACCACAACAATTGACCGCCTGTTCAAATCCTACGCCTTCGAATTTGTCCCCCATTTTTGTTCTCAGGGAGAATGTTTGGTCATTCAATTTGTTGGCTTGAACTTCGAACTGCTCAGTTCGACTGTAATTCAGCTGATCTATCAGTCTGGTAAAAACGTGTTCCGCCTCAACTAAATAACAAATTTAGGATTCTGAAATACTCCTAATTGTCACCGCTGTTACTCTGTTGACAAGAAACATCATTCTCTGTATAAGCTCTTCAAATGATGGACGCTGTTCTGGATCACTGCCCACATGTAAGACAAATAAAGGTTTAAGTTGGAGTTAAATAGGCACGTTATACCATGATAAACAGAAAAAGAAAAGTATTTATAGAAGCACCTTCTCCAGCAGTCATGGATAACAGATGCTACATGGGGATCAAGCCCCTCCGGCAGGTCAGGTCTTCTATCCATAAAGCCTACGACTCCAACAACCTTTCAAATTGAATACACTAGTTAAGACAAAATGGTTATACAGTCAAATTGTGTGTTTGAGTTTCGTGTGCAGTGGTGTGTACAGGCAAGCTCCTGTCATGTGTGAGCATGTGTGTGAGAAAGAGAGAGACCTGTAAGGAATTCAAAATTTTCCACGGAATAGACTGGGTCATTAGTTCCCAGAGGATAACACCAAAACTGAACACATCAGATCTGAATTAAAAAATAAATGGAAGTTATTATATCAGAAGCATTGTAGTTTGAGAAACAAATATAGTCTTAGCCCCGTTAAATTACTTCTCATTTGAAGGCTCATTTCGGAGGACTTCAGGGGCCATCCACGAAGGCTGCATATTAATAACAGAAACACGCTAAATAAAATTACAAATGCTGTGATGATGAAGCAGTTTAACACAGATTTGATGCGTGAAAAGTTAAGTATTTATCATACGGTGCCTCTTCCAGATTTTGTAGTCAAGAAAGTTGCATCTTTCAACCTCGACAGGCCAAAATCTCCAACCTGAAACGAAAAAAAGAACAAATACTAGTCTATCAACTAATAGACTTCCAGTCTACCTTGGACTGATGAAGGCATTTACAAGCAGGCGTTAATTACCTTAACAGTCCAGTTTTTATCAACAAGAAGGTCAGAAGACTTCAGGTCCCTGTGCACTATTGGTGGATTTCTGTGATGTAAATAATTCATACCTCTAGCCTGTAACAAAGGACAATATGATTTATCCGACGAGCTACCGGCTTAATATAAAGAGATGTGAACAACCAAACGAAAGAGAACGCACAACATCAAGGGCCATCCGCAGACGCCTTCTGATGTCTAATATCTGATTGTTCTTGTGAAGAATTCTGAAAAGACTTCCCCTATCATCCAAAATAAAACTAATGTTAGATCCTTACAGCTGTTCTCTTCAAGGAAGCGAAGATGCATGTAAATATTATGCTAATGGGTGTTAATTGATTAGATTAGATTCTAATCCAATGACACATAGCTCTATCATCTTATGGCACAAAACCACAGCAGAAATAGGGTGTAAATACAACGTACTGTGTATTTGAGTGAATAATCGGCTTTAAGACGAAGGTGTCCCAACTCTTACCTAGGTAGAAACTCTGTCACAATGGCGAGCCTTTCCTGTGAATATACTGCTCCCATGAACAGCAATACATTGGGATGCCTCAATCTCTTCATTATATCAATCTGAAATATGCGCAGAGGAGATTCAAGGATCAACTGCTTCCCATCACAAGCAAGCCAAAGATAATTTCATATTGAAAAATCTAGACAGTACCTCTTTTCTGTAGTCTTGCAAGGTCTCCTCGGTGTATCCATTGCCAAAATAAACTTTGACGGCAACATCCTGAATTTTTAAATAATTTTTTAAAAAAAAAGAAATTGACGGATGATGCCAAGTCAATACTATTGAAAAACAAGACGAATCTGTCAAAAAAAAATTACCGATCCATTCCAAATGCCATGATAAACAACAGCGAAAGACCCTGAAATGTGGAGAACAAGAAAATAAAATGAAGTTTACGATTTTATCAAGAAATATTAACATAAGAACAAGATAAACAAGAAACATTATCTATGACTAATTTTCTACGACTGCCCCTAAGAACAGGACTTATTAGTGTATTATTATTAAGACTTAGCATACTTCTTCATTTACAAAAAAAAAAAAAAACTGCAAATTAGGTACCTTGTCCGATCTCCTCCCCTAAATGAAGGTCTTCCCAGAGGATTTCACACTCTACAACTGAGTTTGACTCATTTTTCCCTTTGCTTGATGAACTTTCGTGGCTGCTGATACTCTCCTTGGAGCTTGGGAATTGCAACCCTTCTTGGTGCTTTTGCACCTCTCGTTCTGTTCCCAAGCTTGTTGCTTCCGGCTCCAATCTCTTTAATTCACATTGGAAGCCTATTCTTAATAATTGTTCTTCAGGAACGGGTGAATGAAAACATTCGTTGCAATCTCTCGAGGAGGTCACGTCAGAACTATCTTTGGAAACCCTAGACGTTCTGTGGCCACAAACTGTTTTATCTGCTCTCCTTTGGTGGAGCTTTTTCCCTTTGTTCTCTTTCTCGGCAACATTCCGGTCTGTGGTTAATGCCTTTGAGCTTTCAACTAATTCATTATCATCCTTCGCTGCGTTACTCGCTGTATTATCAGTTGTACTATTATTCTTATCATTTCCATTATCCTTCCAAAATTTTCTACTTCCCCTAATCGGTATCTTAGAAAGGACTCTTGCAGCCTGTATAATTTAACCATATAAATAATCAGACATCTTGACCAGAAATAAAAAAGTAACACAAAAGGTTCAATAGAAATACAAATCTTAAAATGACTGATATTAAAATATAAGTCAAAACAAGACAGATTTCATCAATTCTAAGCAACTAGATCGTGGACCAGAACGACAGATACACGCCTGCCTAAAACTCTGCCTATATCCTCAACATTGTGCGTAGGTACTAAGCAGTTACACTTTTAATCTTAAAAAAAAAACAAAACAGGATTCTTGCAATTTTAGAAGGTCGATCAAATTCAGTCGATGATTTATCCTTCTCAAAGACTCCCCCAAAAGAAGTGATTTTGCCAGGGTGATATCTGGAGTTAGGCTTCGCTCCCTGGAATTTGCATAGGAACAGATAAAAAAATTTAAAAAACTTGAAATTTTCTCCTAACAAAACGGCTAGTTAAATTTATCTTCAATTAAAACAGAGACATACAGATATATTATGCTTCTCTAATTTATCATCTCCTGTATCCATTGAATTATCCCTGGAAAAACCACATGCATTGTCTGTGTCATCCACATGTCGCCGTAGGAGAAATTTTGATGCCTGGTAAATTTAAAAATGGGTTTCTATGATTTAATTCCAGTACATAAGATGAATCCTCAATGTGCAATAACAAAGTAGAAAGAATGCGAAGAATAGTAACGAAAATTATATTCACCAGATTGGAAACGGATGACGCAATCTGTGGCATGGGTATTATTGGTGGCAGTGGATGCCATTGAACTTTGTTAAAGTTTAATCTCTGTAGTCCAGGTTGGCCGTTGGCACCAGATTGGTTAGTTCTCAGATTTTCAGAGCTACCAATGTCAAATACAGCCGCATCACTTGAAACAGTGATGACACCAGCAAGCTCACCATCCTCATACAACATACTTTTTGTCACCACTGCCATAAATACTTCACCAGACCTCTTCTTGAAAGGAAACTGCCCTGACCAAGTTCCAACATTAGCTAACCTTTCCAGAATTCCCTTCAAAGGTGCATAGTACTCTTCAGCGATTAGAAGCTCAGCAACTCTTTTCCCAATGGCTTCATAGTCCTTCCATCCGTACAGAGTTTCGGCTGAACGATTCCTGACGTGCAGAAGCAGGGGCAAAAACGGTTTTCACATATAATTATTCAAATTTTAGACATTTAGGCTCAGCAACACAGCAATATAGAATAATGGAACTTTCACATAAAATCATTCAAGATTTAAAAAATGAAAGGAATTATTAATTTTAATCAATATTAGATTAATTGCCCTCGAATTGGAAAGCCAAGGGTAGATTCAAGTCGTAGGAATATTGAAAAATCACTTCTTGACACTCACCTGACAGCTTAAATTTTCAGGTGGAGTGCGTGCTTCTTTCACATGGCGTCAAAGCCTCTTCCATGAAGTGAAGGTGAGCTTGTGCTTCTTTCACAAACAAGGATCCGCAAGAAGGAGCACGTTAGAGATTACTAAAAGGGCATGCTTTGATCCTCGCCTATACTTTAGACATTTTAGGTTGAATCGATTTTTCCTAAGGGTTGTTGCTTTGAACATGAAGATAAAAAATATTAAAGAATTCAAAAGCTGAAGAGGAGCGCGTATCTGTAGTAAAAATATAATTAGAAGAATATGGAGGAGGGATCTCTTTCTTGGTGTCACACATCGTATAAACTTTTTAATATGCTATCCAAATATTGATGCTTTGTCAAAGGAGAAGGGAAAAAAAAAAATCCCATCCTCAGGAAGAAGTAATATAGCACTCTACTCCCAAGCATCAAGGCATAAAACTCCATTTTAGCCTCTTCAACTACCAAAAGAAAGTACCATAGAAATAGATACATGTATTTAAACAGGCTTGGATTGAAGAGTTTTGGGGAGATCTACATTTTATCAGCGCTATATCCCCTAGAGCAAAGCATACCCACTACCTAGTGATGCTGCAAACTGATAAAGCAGATGCAACCGCATATCTACTGTTGATTCCCGCTAAACACGCCCAATTTCAATCTAGGAATTTTTAAGTTAATGAAAGTTCGACAATCTTGTCTCTTTGACAAGGAAGGCGCACAAATAGTTTCCTATCCCCACCATTCTCAACTTGAAATGTTTGCCCATTCTCTATCAGAATACAATGCTTTAGAAAGCTCAATGAGCACTTTTGATTTGCTTTAAGCTGGAACACGCCCCAATAAATAAGGAAGAATTTGCTAGCTATGAACCATTGATTTTAAGTAAGACAGACCTACTCGTCAATTAATCTAATGCCCCATAATCATATCCTATAACTCAAAGACGAGAGACATGAAAGGTTTTGGCAATACTTGCAGTAATCGTATCAGAATTCAGAATACTATTTGAATTAAAATTCCAGTATCCATATTTATGAGGTAATTCTCAACTTAGATGACAGAAACTTGAAACATTCTTTTCAGTGACCATGTATCAAACACCACATTTACAAAAAGAAAAACGCCCAATTTAGCGTTATGAAATGGCTTCGAACGAAATTTGAAGTTTGACACAGTTTTGTCCCCTCCCCATCAATGTGCCACTGTTTCATTGAAAAATGCAACATCATGAATATTTTCAAAGAAAATTTCGAGTGACAATGAAGGAAGAAGTATCCGACGAACAGGGGAAGGTAGTCAAAAAGAGTATAGAGAAGGAGACACGGCAAGCTTACCAGTATATGATCTCTCCAGAGGAAGCTCTATATACATGAACAGCGTGACCCATGCATTGCAAGACGCTTTTATAGGGACTACCAGAAGAGAAAAAAGCCGAAAGGAAACCCATACTCGAATCGGAGTTGACCATCTCATGATCCATGGCCATCTTTTCCTGGACTAGTTCATCGACCTGCTCCCTCAGCTTGGCTTGTTGTTCCTCCAGGCTTTGACACCGATCCACCAGTAGTCGGTAAATATTTTCAGTCTTCTCACCGCCCATGGAGCCTCACCGATCGACGAGCGTTCCACGCGAATTAGTTTATTCTCGACCCGGCGCTCCTCGGTTCGCACTCGTGTTGTATCATAATATGCGCCTCCTGCAATAAGGAATATAGTATTGGTGATTGGTGATGCTTATATATATTTTGCGACTGACGGCCGTGAGAATCGTGGCGTTAAAGTTTGTTTGCCACGTCTGAGAGGCCCTATCGAATGTCCAATCGCCAATAGAATCTCTCTTAACCTTGCTGCCTCTGGAGTTCAGCTGGAGAGCAAAAGAAAACTCTTGCTATTGGGCATTGGCGGAGGGAAATGGTGGGCAGGGGCAGGGTCAGTTGCGTTTCTGGTTCTCGTTCCATATAGACCCACGGACGAGATGGAATATTACGAAAAGCCCTCACGGCCTTTTGGTTTGAAAATATATTATATTCAAGGGGAGTTGGTTAGGTGGCTTACCCTGTTACTTACACACTCGACCAATAAATACAATAAACACAATCAGAATCACATTTGCATCTTACAGGCAACATAAATCTTTTCATGGATCCTCAAGGATCAACGAATTTACCGGACACCACGCCATCGTCGGACGTCTATACAAATTTGACGCTTCCCCACATTATATATAAAGGCTAATAATTATGCCAACTGTGATTCCACTTTATTAATGATTTTTCTTTGCTTAGATCCATTTTCTATTGGGACTTGGGAGTCAACTACTAAATGGATAAGAGTATTTCTTTGAAGTTATTAGTTGTATATTGTTACAAGGTAATTATACCAGATAATGACATTCTAGTTAATAATAATAATTATTGATTACATAACTTAAAAGTAGTATTTTATTTAGGAAAGGATTCATTTCTTCAAAAAGCAATTGTATCACTATGTGCTACGGCCTTACATTAAGGGTTATTCTAGTTTCAATTTAAAAAAATATATATATATATGTCAAATTTTGAGGTGTAATTATGTCAAAATTTAATAAATTAAGATAAATTATTTATTTATTTTTAATAAAATATAAAAATTACATAAAATTAATGTTTAGAAAAAAATTATAGAAGAGTTTTTCATTTATTAAAAAAAAGAACGGAAAAAAATAAATAGTACAAGCTGTAATTTTGTCGTCGCCTTACTAAAATCACCTCGTTGAGAGAGTTGACGAGTTTTGGAAAAACAAGCCGTTGGGAAACATTTTAGGAAAGGAAACTAGTTTTAGCACAAAATATCTGAAAGAGAGAAAGAAAATAAAGAACCTACGTAAATCCAAGCACTGCCTATTGTTTTCCTTTCTAGGGTGATTCTGATTTCTTGAGCATAAAATTTCACATTCCCAATCGATTCAAGCCAAAAGCAGTGGATAGTTGAAAACCTAAACAAGAAAATGACAGTTCAAACGAATATGATAATCTTCTTAATCTATTGTTTTTTTAATTATCTAAATCTACTCGATGTTGTTGGAGTTCAAATTTTATCTAAATTAAAGCTCGAGAAATATGAAAAAAGTTTCAATTCTGACACTCTTAATTGTACTAATAAAATCATAGTAAATATAGTGGTTCGATAATTCTCAATGACTCACATTTAAAAAAAAAAAAAAATTGTTTTCCTCCTATCAATTTAATTTGCTTTTGTTCCCTTTAGCGTCGATGATGGTCGAAATGGCCAGCATAATTCATATCGTATTATTCAGATGGCCTCTGTTTTTAATAATTCTGCTTCATGGTGTTGTAAAAAATTTCACCCCAAATTAAATTTTGAACTGGCAGAGATTTATCCTTATCGGAAAAAGGGTATTGTTTGTAAAAGAAATGCCAGACTATGGGAAAAGTGGAAATAAAGAGGGGAGTGAAAATGGAAAGATTTAGATTTTCACCAGCTTAGGCAGAGAGTGGATAAAAATGAAGTTAAGATGCATTTCATTTCAACCATCACCTTTTTTTTTAAGCCAAGCAATATTCCAACAATGGAAGTAATATTTAACCTGTCTCTGAGAACTTTTTATACTGGTGGCATTACGTTATTTTCTTAAATCTAGAAATTTATCAATTACTTTCTGATTTCAGCTTATGTGGCATATACTATAATAAGTTACTTTCGTAACGCCGGAGATAGTTTTGACTACTATGTTGTTAAGTGAAGCAGCAACATGGTTTATTTTATCATGTTACAGAGTGGAGGAGAGGCTTCACTTGGAGGTGGAGGAAAACTCAACCAGCAAAATGCAACCTGTAATAATGGTCAATAAATCTGCTGCTTATGTTGTGTATGACTTAACATATATACGAGTAAGAGAGCTCTCTTGTTAACCTTTTTCTTAACTACCTAACTTTCAGATGATCATTGTACATAGATGATACACCTGATTTACATGAATTTTTCAGTTTACACACTTAGCATTTTGGTTGAATATGCCTACATTTGAAGGGCTAACTCAATTTGGAGTTGTTACCATTTCAACTAAGAATACCGATGAGGTAGAAGCATCATATAGTTTGACGGTATATTGCTTTTCAACCTTTCCCATCATACTTCTTGGTTATGAAGAAATAATTGTTTTCTTTTTACAGAATTTGATTGATTAACGTATTGTTTCATCTTGCAGTTTAACTGCTCAAAGGAAGTCAACCCGATGGAGGTACTTGGTTACCTTGAATTTGAATTTCATTTCAGATGCTATTTTGAAAGTTATATGGTCGCAGGAGCAATTCTTGATAATGAAGCCAAATGAGATAGAAACGCGATCGTTCAAAATCAACCCAACCACCGATCAAGCTGCAAAATACTTGTGTACAGGTAAAATTAATGGTTAGGGATACGCTGCAATCTTATCGATTCTGGGTATTAATGTTCAAATCATAGAAATATTTATCTTCATATTTGCCACTTTTTATGTTGCGCATGCAGCAATACTAAAGGACTCTGATTATAATGAAGTTGATAGAGCTGGGTGTCAATTTAGTACTACACAACTGGGATCACAGGTTTGAGCCTTCTGACATCAAATGACATTTACTCTGTCAGAGCAACAAAATCATATAATTTTGTGGATCATTAAATCATCAATGATTGCAGGGTATGCCTTTCCAACCTCCAGAGACCAGTGTAAATGGTTTCTTCTAGTGAGTCTCTTGAAATCATATGGAACAAACTTTGGGAAAACTTTAAAGACTTTTATCACCAGAAAAACTTGCAGGTATTATTTTCTACAGGAAATTACAGATGACATCATTCAAATTCTATAATCAGAGATGAGTTTACATGAACTGATTAACAGCGTTTTCTTATCCTGATCTTGTCTGGTTCCAATTTCCAAGTTCTTAGTGAATTATGGAATTTGCAATGATAGCCTTGAAATATATGGAATTGATAAAGAACCAGGTGTTTGTTGCTTCTGAAAGTTGAACATTTCTATCTGTACTGATTTGAAGTATACATATTCAAGAGAGGCATGAACTTTTTGAGCATTCCATCATCTTTAAGCTTTTAGCAATCAATGTAGAGGATCAGCACCACTACGTTTCTTGCCCTTAATCTTGATTGATTATTGACTAATTTCTACTTGGTATTTGAACAGACAAAAATGCTCTGGTTCTTTTTTTTTGACTTCCGGTGCCATATAGAATACATATGCTTGAGTTGGATGCTGATTTTTGGTCTATTTTTGGCAATTTTTCCCACAGGTACATCTTCTATTTAATGTCTATCAGCATACCTAATATAAATTTGTGTTTTTAGTGAAATGCATGGTTTATATACTGTTGTTTGAATAACAGTGCTTGTATTATTATGGCTTTTGCACCAGAAAGGACTATTTGATCCTCTTTACGACTGGTTAGAGGACATCTTGGGTAGAAGATCAGAACAGCCTGGGTAAACGGAAGTCTAAAATTAATGACGGACGCCATCACATTCACTACAACAAACATCACAAAAAGGAACTAAGACGCTCTAAGCATGATGCCCATTATAAGCAAAGAAGTAGTTATAACAGACACAAGCACAAGCAGAAGGATTATGAAAGGGACTCAGACTAGTATTGTTATCTTCACCATGTCAAGAAAGACATGCAAAAGCGTGGGCACGGGAAGAATATGGACAATATACAGTATCTTAATGACAATATTGGACACCACAAATGCAGGAGGGAAATAGACACGACAAAGAGAGCCCAGAAAAATATCATAAACACAAACAGTTTCTGCTAGAGAAAGTAGTGGCTCTAATAAATATTCTGTCATATTTCTGATTTTAAACCATCTTTTTTTTTATTCGTTTCTGTTATTTATTTATTTATTAGGGTTTGATCTTCTTCCTCTCTTTCTAACGTAATAAAGAAGTTAAAAGTTATGAAATGAATGACACCAAAAGATAAAAAAGATATCATTTATAATTTACAACTAATTCTTACAAAGTAAAATTTTCTTACTTTCCCCAAAAAAATTTTAGGCAAATGGCAAACATATGCCTTCTAGAGTTTTTTTTTTGACAGTATATCTAGAAGAAAATCCAGTGACCTGAACAAAACTGAGTAGACACCATTATGATTACTTCTGCGGCTTCTACTTTGTGCATATGTCCTGCCATATGCTTCTTGAAGATAACGGTGACGGGAAAATGTCAAGTATGAATCTCATGTATATCATGCTCCTAATATATATATATGTAAGTTGCAGTTGCTAATTTTCCGTTTCTAATATGCAACGGGTTATTCCATTTCCTGCTTCCTTTGTTCTTTCTCCGTTAACTGAACGTGAAAACCATCTGGGAACTGTAAACCCGGAGTTCGCACGATATTCCCTCCTTTGATGGGTTGCCACCTGAAAATTGGGATGTTAGAGAGGTTAGTCAATCAATCTGTGTCTTCACATTCAAATCCACATGCAGACAGAGACACTTGCAAGAACTTACCAGCACTTTGTTACCAAGCAATGAAGAAAGACAGCCATCTGAACCTTTGTGAACTCTGTTCCAACACAAAATCTCATGCCTCCACCAAAAGCCATGAAATTTTTGGTGGCACCTTTTAGTTCCACTCCCTGTTGACCACAATTTGTTTTACTTAATCAAGAGTAAAGATGAATATTTAAAAAATAAAATAAAATAGAAAATCAGCGAAAAAAGGTATTTGATATTACCTCCCATCTCCATGGATTGAAGGCAAGAGGATCCTGATATTTCGCTGGGTTCAAGTGTACAGCTGGGGGACAGACCATTACTGCCCAGTCTGCTGGTATGATATAACCTGCATGTAATAAAAACTATCACATTCAGATAGGATCCATCTTGTGCTACTGCTTTCCATCATATAACTATAATTTAATAATAATTCCCCATCACATTCACACGTCTATATATATAAATATAAATATATACCCTTAAAATTAATTTCCCTTAGCGCCTTCCTGAAGATTCCTGGAACTATATTTGCGAGTCTAACGGTTTCATTTATGACCTGCGAGAGTGGTAGTCAAGGGTTTTAATTAAAATGAGAGCCGTGTATATATAGTGATGAGCTTATAATATTATAATCTTCTTGTAAAAATTTGACTCGCCTGAAATGTAAATGTCATTGATTTGTATTCTTTCCACGTAACTCTCGAGTTAGGATCTTCGCGTCGTTTTAAGATGGCTTCGTGTTCTTCCTGATAATAATTGAACAAAAGGAAACGATGAGATTTTACAATGAATTAATGAAGAACGTCCAAAGCCCTAATCAAATATTTGCATACTTGTAATTTCTTGAGCACCAAGGGATGGTCCGAGAGGAATTTGATGGCTAAGGTAAGAGCCAGAGAAGTGGTTTCGAAGCTTGCAAACAGTAACACAAACATGAGGTCCAGAGCTATCGCCTCTGTGAGGATTGTTCCCTGTTTCTCGAGTTCTTCAATAACATAGTCGAAAAAATCACTCTTCTGTTTCCTTGGCATTGTCCTTCTTTCCTGCAGCATGTTCTTCAGCATCTTCATTGCCCTTTTCCTACCCTGAAAAATTAAATACCGAGAAGAAGCCCATTTTAGAATCTGTCCCTAAAATTTGGTCAATCCGGAGGGCGGTCAGAGAAAGAGGGTAGACTAGACATCATTGTTATCGGCATCTAAGAGAAAAATGGGTCGGGTTAAACATATTGACTTATATTGGTAGATTCACCTGCAGACATTTGTGATAAGCTGTTCCTGGAATGTTCAGAGGGAAGGAGATGAGTCCTTGTATAAATGCTACGAAGTTGTCCCTTAGATTATCCGAGGAATTGGTCGAATCATAACTAATAAGTTTTTTCGCCGTCAGATCAAATATCATCTGTAAGTGTAGACCAAACTAGTGTTAAACATGCAAGAAGCAACTTGTTATTCTGATTTTCAATGAAAATAGGAATAGTTAGTGTGTGAAATTACACTCGCTGTTGCTTCCTTCAATTCAACACTGTCTTGACACGACCACTGGTGTAATTTTCTACATGCTGTTTGCTCAACTTCACACAGCATCTTCTTGAGGCTTTCAGGACCAAACAGATGTAGTACCATGTTCTTAAGGTATTTGTACATAAACCCATGTAAAGAACCAACATTCTGTCGCCCAAAGATCTCTGTGAAGGTATCTGGGTACCAACTCTGAAACAGTTGTCCCTCTTGCTGGAAGATGAAGTAATTGAGATCAGGGTCTGTTGATACTACAACCGGTCGTCCCACCAAGTTGGTCCTGAATATTGGTCCATACCTAAAACATACAAAATAGACATGGTCAAGTTTGGAAAAGGGGAGAAGAAGAACTTCCGCTACAGATTCTCCCATTACCCTATAACCAAAAAAGAGATCTTGGTATCTGAAATATGTACCTTTTCATCCTCTGTTTGACGAAGGGAGGGATATCATTACAAGTGTTAGGTGAGAAGAACTGAATGGTCTCACCCAGAAGTGGCAATCCCATTGAACCAGGTGGAAGTGTTCCGTTGCAAAAGGGATTTCTCCATCTATAAACCCAATGTGTAATTGCAATAATAATCAATACTCCAATACAAATTACAGCCCACATTTCGTTGAGAACTAGATAATAATAATAATAATAAGTGGAACACAATAGTGCTCAAGTTCTGAGACGGGTTCAGAATACCAGAAACGGAGAAGGTTGGAATTAGAATGGAAGGGAAGGAAGGAAGAACGGACAGAAAGGAGTAGACAGTGCTGGCATGCGTATCAGCATCTCAGAAGTGTTCTTAAATAGGCAGGCCACGTCTGAGAACTAGTTTAAGGAAAATAATATAAATTTTGGCTTTCATTTGTTTTCGTGCAGTTGGTTGCTCAAAAAGCTGTATCAGTAGTTGGAGATAGAATAGAATAATTGGAATTATATCTGTCTATAGACCACTTATTGCTTTGTCAACGGCATATATCGAGTTTTTTTAAACTCCAAAAACCCTTGCATGATATGTGAAGCTAACTGGATGCTTCCTCTTTCCCACGTCTTCTCTCTTGCAGTGTGTTGTTTTTTTAGTCTAAACATTTTCTGGTTGCGGTAAAGAGTCCATATAACATGAAAATGAAGAAGCACGAGGCAGAATTATGGCATTTTTTTAGGAGATATTGTGGGAATTCCCTAGATTTGATGAATAGAAAGTTCAAAGAATCCGTCTGACCAAACAGAGCATCTCAAACTATATCTTCCATTGATCACTAAATCCTTAAAAGTCTAAACTGTTACGTCTCAAACCAACTTGAAATCTTTCCAAGATCTATGCTAAATTCTCAACCTATGTGATGTTGATGCCCACATAGTATTCTTTGTTCCATAGTTCTTACTAGGAAGCAAGATTAGATCTTTCCTAGATCTTCTTCCTCTGCATCTTCTTACATAGAGAGCAAGATCTTTCCTAGATCTTGTTCTGCAACCAAACAGATAATTTCATATTACGTGAAATGTCATATATTAAACCTTAAGACATAACATGACATCACTGGTGACTTTCCACTTATTGGAGGGTTCTGGAAATGCATCCAACTACTAGACATGGCCTTGTTTATGTTTCTAGGAGACAAAATTTGGGAGCAGGTAAGCTAAGCTAAGCTATAGAGATTAATCTGCTAAGAATTCTCCAAATTGACTCATTGAGCACCGCCCCTTCTGCCCATTGAGCCACGGACTTGACCCATAATGTTATAGCTAGGTCACTGTGAATTATGACCCACCATTTTTGCTTTCTGATCAAGTTAAATAATTCCAATTTATACAAATAAACTGGAGATTAATCCCAAACATACATATCTGGCAACAGGTTCATTTATGTTACAAATTGTACGCATGATTCATGAGTTGGGAAACAGCATGGTCTCCAAAGCTTGAAGCCTGTAAAAGATTATTTCACAGCTACTGCTAGGATCCTAGGTGATGTCTTGCACTAATAGTGCCGTGTTTGGATATTATAAAAAAGGTACGGTGCATTTAATATGTGATCACTAACAGCTTCATTGCAAATGAAAACAAAAACATCAAGGATCCAAATGCAGCTCCGAAACATCTTCTCTTCAATTTCCTTTTTGTTGGACTGACTTTAAAAAAATAAAAGATTAAAATTTATATGATATATTTAATGCTAAAAAATTGTAATAAACTTCATTTGTATGGGTTTTCCAACAGGATCAACTGTTTGGCATAAACTGGAAAGGCACTGCGAAGGGGGCGAACAATAATGCCAGATCAAAGAACCCTTATTTAATTCAAGCTTGCAACTCTTTTTTAAGATGAAAAGTACAAGGGAACAGTTACTGGGTGGAGTCATGGAAAGGTTTTTGTTTATAATTAATATATTACCGAGTTAAGATTAGAAAGTATAATTATAATTATTCTAATACAATTGGAATTCTAGTGTGTTGTGGGGATGGGGCGGTCCTACATGTCTGATTGCAAAATGGCACAAAATCCTATGGTGGGTACCCATATGCAGCTGGTCCACTTGAAAACAGATCTCCTCGTCCATGTTCATGTTCTGCTTCATCAAATGCATTTACTTAATTAATTGAGTGTATCGAAATAGTTGACTCGCAAGATTTTGATGATGCGCACTCATTGGTTAATCAATATGCTATCTGTTCAATAATCAATTCCAATGCTTTTTATAAACCTTTCTTGGTCTAACATCGTTAAGCCAAGTTTGTTTTCTTTCTAATTGATGTTTTGGCAAATTTTAAGGTTTTATTTATTCTAAAGACGAAAGTAATCTTGTTTAGAGGATTAAGTAATAATATATGAGTATTTAGATTTTATTTGAAAGCACGGTTGAAATGTAACTATATATGTTATTCTTTGCTGAGTAACCGCACGTGCACATGCACATGCACACATGTGGCAGAGGAGACAAGTTGACATAGTTTAATAGCTATATAGAACATTTGCTTAACCAATACATGTTGGACACGTCGTGTTTTGCATGGAATGGAATGCTTAACCAGCTGAAAGTGATTAATTAAGAATAAGCATCCCATTTAAGTGGAGCAAAGAGTAGGGAAGATGGATGACCATAGCAATGATAAATTACTCGACAACTGTGCTGTTTGACATTCTAAATATAGAAGCTAATCCCTTAAAATACAAGCTTCAAATGACCTTCATGTCAGCCTCAGCATGGCTCTAGCTATTTTTGTTTTTTTATAATGTCATGCATTATATAATTTATAGGGGGCAACTTGTTTCCATCTCTTCCGTCTTGGCTACAAATAATTGACCATTATTTGCAATACAAGCCACCTACCTCAAATTAATAATATATTTCTCCTGGAAAGCTGGGACCATTGCATCAGCCAAAAGGTTTGTGGATCATATTCCTTCAACTTCATCTTCGGCTTTTAAATCGCAGACTTCGCGCTTTGGATATTAATGTTGACTACCAAGTCTATCATTCAATTCCTTCTTTTGGAGAAAGGACTCTCCCCACAATCTATAGCCAAAGCCCTGCAAAAACTAGCCAGTTAGATATCACCGGAAGAAAGAAAAATCCAAATTGGAACTTGTTTGACATTTTCAAATTGATAACTCCATTTACACGTGTTTATGTTAAACTACTCAGTTTATATGGCAGAAAATGATAATTCACACAAATATAAACCACACAATTTCGAGCATTTACTACAAAGATCCGAGGTCCCTAATTTAAATATTCAGCTAAAAAATCTAGCCCAACAAGAAGAAAATAAGAATCTATCATTTTTATAATTGGTTTAAGAAAATGAAAAGGCCAAGGGGGGGCTCTTGATGCGGTCATGCATGAGCTAAGACTTGTCATGAATTACGGGACTGGGACTGGGACTGGGAAATGGGAATTGGGAAACACGGCATGCTACCAGTCCACAACTTTCTAGTACACGCCCTCTCCTCTCCATTCCTTGCGAAACAATCAAACTCCATTGATGCAAATGCAATACTGAAAAGCAATCTTGTTTCCTTCTTAATGAAAGGCACATGACATGACCCATTTGCAGGCTACTGAAACTTCTCTTCTAACTAGATTCAAATGCATCTCATTGTCCACATGTCTACAGATTACCACTGCTAGCTTTTTTTCTATTTTAAAGGAATTCAAGAAACTCTTAATCACCGTTGGTTTCTATCATGGTGATTGTCTTCGTCCGGCTTGAACATGTAGGTTGCTTGAACCCCCACCTACACTACCTATAACAACAATCAAGGCAGTATTTGATATCTATGCCCAGTTTCACTAGCCACCAAAACCCCAAAAATCAATCTGATAAATGGGGAAGGTTGGCCGAAACTTATTTGACACGCACTGTAAGATAAAACAAAATGAAAACGACATACAACAGACAGACACTGAGAAGTAGGGAAGGATTATTATATCAACAATGGAGGATTTTGAAGCTGTTTTGGCGTTATTGGGTGATTTCGTAGCTGCCTGCTAGTAATTTACAAGGCATGCTTCAGATATGCCGACCAGAAAGTGCGTTAGTTGAGTTAACTATGGATCCGGGCCCCTTCCTGCTTATGCGACCAATTGAAAAAAGATAGTAAGCCATGACGTCAATTAGACATGTTTGCCCTTATTAAATCTTTTCTGGGCCACGATGCTTCCTTCTCTATTTTCATATAAACACGGTCTTCTTGGTGATAGCGCTGGAAATGAGCTCAAACAATTCGACCAATTACGCAAGCTCTGTAGTAAATTTTACAAATCATCAATGAATAGCCATCCCTAACCGGGAAAAATGTATCATTTATAGATGACGTAACAACTACTGTCACTTAATAACCAGAAGAATGGTACATTTTTATACATCAAAACCTATAAAAGCGTTAAGAAACACCACATGATTCTATATTCTAATAACAAAATTTGTCCAGATACTGGCAAATTGCACTATGATTACAGAGCCTTGCATCCAATACTTATGATGACAGAGGCTTGCATCTAAGCAAATACAGGTCATTGAGACAAACAGGATTGCAGCAGCCATGGATCGTGGGACAGAAATTGAATAACCATGTGTACAAGCACAATTCTAAGAAATTCTTAGGATTTGACATCTTGAAGCTTTGCACTGGACTCCTTCGCAAGCATTCTGTCATGATTAAGCATGGCACTAACGCTCTCAATCACGAGAACAATCTGCCAATATAAAAAATAACATGCAGACGTAAGTTGGAAAATAAAACAGCGAATGTAAGGGGCTACTTTTTACCAGTCAAGAATTTTCAATCATTAGAGGATGCAAATTAGTATAAATTATGCACCTGAAAACAAGCATATGCAATTGCAGTCGCAAAGTAAAAGTTTGCATTCCCTGTACCCTGCCAGTTTTATTACACACGTGAGGATCATAGAATAACTAAATTTATTTGAAAATGTAGGTCAGACCAGAAAGATTCCTACCCTCCATATCCATAAGTTGTGCATCACAGGGCTAAGGAGTGAAACCCCAACATAACCACAGAACAAGAAGAATGAAAAATGCATATCTGAAATCATGGAAAGTAGAACTTTTAAGACAAGAGGTGATGTCAAATACCCCGGTAAGGTAAGATAACTTACCTGTGATTTCATAAGCAAATAACCCCAGTAAACCCAAATAAAGAGCTGAATCACCAACCTAAAAGGAAACAAGAAGGGACATATCAGCTTGCAATAGGATGCAAATTCACAAAATTCAGTCGACAAAACAATGAACTTATTTTACAACAATTGTAAAACTCTTCCAAATTTGCAGGTCTACATTCTCCCACCAAGTTATTTGATTTTCCCGCCTTCTGTATGCGTGCTTTGCAAGTGCTCAGATGGTTATTTGCACTTTTCCTATTTAAGATAGTTTAAACTTTCATTATACCAAATACCATAGATTAGGATAACCCTAAAATGATAATAATTTTCTTTCCCTCCAATCTTATATTTAATCAACATAAAAGGAAGCTTCTAAAATGGTTGAAAGATTGCTTAGATTCTATAGACAAGTTAGACCTAGGTTAAAAATAAAGAGTGCTTAGATTCTATAGACAAGTTAGACCTAATACAGAAACACCAATGCAACAACTTACCGAAGGGTAAGACT
Organism: Bauhinia variegata; assembly: GCA_022379115.2. Taxonomy (NCBI): domain Eukaryota; kingdom Viridiplantae; phylum Streptophyta; class Magnoliopsida; order Fabales; family Fabaceae; genus Bauhinia; species Bauhinia variegata. The sequence goes on from CM039433.1 coordinate 1,015,175, forward strand.
TCATCATAGAAGCAATCACAATATACACAAAAGCTAGAAAGCACGGACGGTGATTAAGCCGTAAAGCTAATGGTACTATCATCAACAGAATATTCCCGTGGAATACTATCAGGAAGAAGCTTCTGAAAAAGTCAAAAACTTCTGCAAAGAAGTACCTGTTTTCAAATATCAGGAGAGAACCATATAAATTCCAAAATTTATAGAAGGAATAAAATATTCCAGTCTACATTAACATCAAACTTTTTCTTTTTCTTAGAACATACCACAAAACACCTATATTTGGGGACAGATCTTGAACAGTAAGAATGAAGCCGTAGGTTCTGCATAAACCAACCAGAAATGTAGAACTGATCAAGATGACATATGTATGAAACATAAAATAACAAAATTGAAGACAGAACACTCCGAAAAGCAGCAAATTTGTGACGATTCTTGATATGACCAGAAGAGGATAAAATGAAGAACAGTAATTACAAAAAAAAAAAAAAAAATTGTAATTACAAATCGATGTTCATCAGTTAATCCTAGTAACATCAATTTACCTCTTACAACACAAAGAATGCAAAATGACCAATCGTGATTAACTCAAATTCATCCAGAATCATTTGTTAAATTTTAACCCCTAATTTTGAAAATCATTCACATTATATTGGCAGTAAAAGCCATAAAAGCAGCTAACTAGGAAATGAGACTATCACTTCCCAAACTTTAATTTTTGTAATTAACTCCATACTAGCAGTCCTGCATGAACAAATTGCTCAATTGTGGATCTCAACCACTCCACATTAAATGGTCAGCAAGGCAGTAGAATTTACGATATTTATTCTGAGTGATTTTAAGGGTTGAAAACCGTACTTCACACAATATCTTATAGTCTATTGTTTAGTTCTTGAAAAAGCTATCTTCGGGCACATGCAAAATTGTGGCAGAGCACAAATGAATATGGATATGGTAGCCAAGCAAGACCTTTTAAACAACTCCAGGAGACCACCATACTGTCTGACACAAATGCCAGAAAGAACAAGAACATAGGAGGACCACAGCAAAATCCAGAACAAAAAAACCAAGACTGGTTTCCATGAGAAGACACTCTGCACCCCAAGCAGATTTTTCACCTCTTCTGGACAACTAGAATCACTTGAAGAGGAATTACCAACTTTATCATATTTTCTTTGCGGGAACAATTTCCCAGGAGGAGCATCCGGACCACATCCTAATAACAAAATTACCTGAAAAAAAGGGAAACGAAAATGTCTCCAGAGTTTAAATAAATAACAGAAGACTCAGAAGACTTGTAGACTATATCGCAAAGTAACGAATTCAATTACGAGATTACGCCCAAAAGAAAATTTAACTAATAGCATACTGGGATAATTAGGATTGCAGGGTACAGAGACATGTGTGTAGCCATGACCCACCCAAAAGCTGCCAAGGGAGCAAGTCCTGCAATATGTCAGAAGTAACACTCTCAGAATAAAATGAAACACAAGCACACAAGCCAGTACTTCAAGATATGCACTAAGCCATCTCTATACAAATAATTAGCAAAACAAATATAAAGAAGCACTTTTCCAAGTGTTTAGATTCACATACGAGGAGAGAGAAGAAAGATTCAAAATGTAGCCACCATTGTCTTTATTCATAGGCTATATTTAAAAAAGTAATCCATATTCAGAACTTTCCCAAGGCCAATAAAACTATCTTTTCGGCAGAGAAGGAGATTATGGAATTCTTTCGTCCATATTAAGGAGCATGTGGTTCTTGATGAGGAAACAACTGAGAAATTCCAATTAAACTTAATGGAGGGTAGAGTTAGTAGAATAAATGACAAATCAAAACATCCAAAAGTTAGAAGCCATAGACTGTTAGCTGCTTACCCGTACATGCTCCATAGAGCGATAATATGACCATCAAGTTCTCAATAGCAGATGTGGACAAACCAACACATGCAACTATCGTGAAAGGATTCCATAAGTATACAAGAGCAGCAATGTCCCCTGAAGGAAGAATTTCTGAAAACAACATAGATCCTATCAACAAGGGAATAACAGGCATTGGCATTTAAGTCCAAAATGATTAACATCAAAAGCATGCTAATGGATTCCTTAACATCATATTTTCAGTCCATAAGTATTCCTCCAGAAAAACAACAGCTCACATCATGCATTTTCTTATCAGCAATTCAACAGATTATTGCTACTAACCCGAATTCTTTGATACTTGATGAAGACCCATAGATTTTAAACTACAACTGTATGCCATCTGAAGCCTTTGACCAGCAGCACGAATGAGAATTGCATTGATCATATCTGCAATCACAAGAACCACACTGTATGCGGAAATGAGTTGATATTGACTACATAACTAAATAAACAAGATATACGCGGTGAAGAACTGAGGTTCAGATTAAAAGAAACGTGGTAATTAAGATAATGTCATCTAAAGATTGTTTTCCTCGTGAAGATACAGATGACCACTGTAATGGAGCATCTTCAAAATCATTATTTTGCTATACACACGAGTTGCAGTATTTTGGTTACTATTTTAGGGGGAAAAAGCTTCACATCTGCTAAATGAATTGTGATGATAACCCCAGTGAAGACCCAGCAACTAAGATTAATGGAATAGGAATTTTTTTTTTAAACCAAAAGACTTAAAAAGCATTTAAATATGAATCAAGAGAAAATGGCAAAGAATTTTACCTGCATAAAAGATGATCGGGTTGTCCTTCGAATCTGTACCACCGCCAAGTTTTCCAAAGTTATTATACCATAAGAATTTCAAGTAGCACATTTTGACCATCTCAAACTGTCTTTCTCAGTGCATGACCATAGAATTAACACTACAACATATAATAATCCAGCTTTGATCCATGTAATGGTTTTATGACTTAGCTAGTATTATTCGTTTCAGAAATGGTTTCTATCAAGATAAGCAACCGTGATACCAGAAACAATAAAAATTAAATAGAAGAAATGTTGTATAAAATCGTAAGGTGCCTTGGAATCCAAGGTGGCTTCAGTTGATAGAGTTAATACCTTGTAACTGTTAGTGGCCCGAGAAGAGTCAGCAACAAAGGAGAACCATGGTACATTGATCCTGAGGAACAAAAAAACAGCCTAAAACTTGTTAGATTATACACGACGAAGAGAATTAGATAGTAATCCTTGATAAGCTTATAATTGATGAAAACAAAATCCCATGGATAAACAACGAAAACTTGCAAACCTGCATAAGGTGACATAGATAACTGCTTCAACCAGTAACCCTCGGCCACTGCCAAATTAAGCAGAAATTTAGAATATAAAAGGAATGTGAGAATGTAAAAAGAATTTATTAGTTGAATGGAGAGGATCTGATAGCATACAGCGACGGAGGCTGGTGAGAGGGGTGGAGACTTCGGGGCGAGAAGAGAGATTGAGATTTTTGGGGAGATATATAAGAATGAGTCTGAAAACGAGTGAAGCTATCACCCAAATCCAAAACCATCGCAGCTTCGTCTTCCCCAACGACTTTGTCATCTCCATCGTCCTTGAGGTGAACGAGAGAGAAGACACTGCAAACTGCGTAGTGTTTTCAGATCGCACAGGAGTACACCACATGAGCTATTCGACATCCATTGAAATATTCTTCTTCATTTTTTTTTTAAATAAAATTATAGAAATGTGTTTGCGGTGATTATTAATTATGACCAATAAATTTTCTTATCATGGCAAAAAGAAGTCAATCAAATTTCTTCCTCGATTTGTTTGAATTAAATTTCATATTGAACTCAATGTTCACTCCTTAGCATCCCTGCCTTCTTTTTCGTGAAATTCATGGTGTAAATGTATTTGATGTTGTTGTTGCTGCCATATAATTTACGAACGGTTGTTTTGGCAATTAGATTGCGAATGATTTAAGCATCCTTCCTGTTATTTAGTATTTTTATCTGATAAAAATATTTTAGTAATTATTTGATATTAATTTATTAATTAAATTTATCAAATTTATTGTTATGAATAAAGATTATAAAAAAACTGTTAAACTACTTTATTTTTATAAGGTTAAATTTATATCATGAACATCAAAACTACAAATGTAATCACATAAGAAAAAAAAATATAACTACAAATATACAAGATCTCAAGTTAGTGAGCATATTAAGCTCAACAATTTAAAATATTTATAATATCAAATTTTTGAGCCTATAATAAAACATGTATTAATAGAAAAAATAATATTTATGTAAATTAAATTTTCTTACGGTGATTAAAAAACTACAAATATGGTGTCTCTTTAAAAATTAATATATGTCACACTGTACTTATTGAATTTGGACAACAACAATAAATACCATTGATTTTTTGAGTGAATTTTCTAACTGGAGTGACATTTGTATATTCTTCTTATTAATGCTTTAAAAAATAAACTAAACAAAAAATTGGAGCAAATACTAGTTCAAGGCTAATCGGTTTAGTTCAATTACACACATATATAAATTAATAATAAAAATATTTTTTCATCATTAAATTTATTTAATAACTTAAAAATAAAAATAATATAAATATTTATTAACATTTTTAATAAAATTATAAATGACCGCCCTAATTCATAAAGAAATACCACAAACTAATAAAAATGAAAGAAACTATAATAATTTTTAATTAATCTAATAACAAAGTATTTTTAACTTTTAATTATTTTTTATAAATAATTAAAAAACTGATTTTATATGATTTCATCCAATTCAACCAGTCTAGTTTTATTTAGTTCAATTTGTTGTAATTTGATTTTTAAGGCATCCCGTTAAACTTAAATCATAACCCAACTAGCCAATCTAATCTAATATTTTAATTATTACTTTTTTACATATATAATACAAAAAATGCTTTGTAGGTTTGGTATGTGAACTCTCTTTCAAGGAACCATAAAATACTAAACAACATAAATAATTTATGGAAACTAATTTTGAAAATGCTTAAAATTATTTTTTTAACTTTAAAAATTCATGAAAAAATATATTAAATTTTTTTTACCAAGTTATGAAACTAAAATTCCACTCAATGAATGTTTCTGTAGGAGATTTCATTAAAAAAAAAAATGGGTTAAGATTAATAAGACAGCTTTCCACACCTAAGTCAATAATATATTTGATAGGTTTAGGTATAAATTTAGAATGTGTTAAGAGTTTCTTACCTTTTACATTAACGAGAGAGTATTTCTATTAATTAGGTGGTGCCTTTTTTATAATTTATCTGTTGTTTTCATTATTTATTGGGCCAAACTTTTTAAAGGTTAGGGCTGGCCCAATCTCTTAATAACATTCCATATCAATATGGATAAAGAACCATCCACAAAAGTTATATTGAAGATTGCCTATGATGGAATGTCAATTTGAAATATTTTAATTTTAATTTTTATATATATAAATTAAATTTTGAGAACTCTAAAATGTAATATTAAAATATTTCATCATAATCGTATAAGAAAATTACTTTCCGTCAGGATTTATGGCGAACTTGCCTCCAATTTTTGTTTATTTCACACAAAAATTAATTTCTGGGGTTACCTTGCAACACATTCTTTACTTATTTGCAAAGAAAATGGGAAAAGTCATGAAAAATTAGAAACAAAAATTATCATATAAAATACAAACAATATAGATACAACTTTCAGAATTCATATATATTTGTTTTGTCATCGATCGATTTCGTGTCTGACTTGGATGATTTTGATTTAATAGAATTCTTGTTCTAAATTAAAATTGAAATTGAAATTGAAATTATCAAGTTGTATATATGGATTTACTTGTTGGAGTTGCCAAGCATATATCCTTTTGAAGCTACTTGAGTCCCAAGACGAGACCAATACATAATGGCGTAGAAGATTGAAATGCAAACTATTTTCACCTTATTGACCCCAGAAGCTATCTCCTCGAGACCAAAACGCACACATCTGCTCCTCTGTTTACACACCCACCGCTATATATTTCACGCAAATATCTATTCCTTAGTTTTAAGGAGAGTAAGCAAAAATCCCATCCCATAAAAAAGAAAAATACAGGAACAGTGAATTTGGCAGCTGAATTTTCTGTTCCCAACCATTCAGATTTCAATGGCGAGGCCTAATCAGGAGGCAATTGACACATTCATGAGTATCACGGGCTCATCTGAAGCAATTGCAGTGCAAAAGCTCGAGGTTAACCTTTACTCCTATTGTTTGATCGTTTATGATCAATTACCACCCAGGCTTATTAGGAATTGAAAGGATAAAGAAAAAAGTAATCTCCAATTAAGACATGGATGCATGCATGAATTTTCGATTCTTAGTTAATCGGCCCTAGTTAGGGTTTTTGTGCATTGTTCAGTTAATTTAGCTCTATTCTTATTTAGAGTTGTTAACCCATATACATGTACAATGATGTTTGATTGATTGTTCGTTGTTCATTTTGTTTCAAAGTCAGGATTTCAGATTTTCCTAATGCTTCTGTTAGCCGACCCTTATCCTTGAGTATCTTAGGAAATATGATGATAATATGTTTGTTCAATTATGTTTGCCCAATAATCCCATTCATATATATAAAAGTCTTTATAAACGTGGAGAAAGTGTCATAGTGATTAAATTAGGCTGCAGCCAGTAGTTTTCAGATTTTTCATCTACAGTCATCATATCTTTAGAGTGCAGATGCTTACTCAGGGCTTTACTCCTGATTTGAATTACAGCTTACCTCCTGATCCTTGTTATATGAAATTTGGATATGTGACTCCCACTCTTCATATTTGAGTTACAGCTTCTGATTTCTATGTGTGTGTATGTGTAGAATCCTTGTAACTGTGGACTCTGCTATGTTTTCAAGGGATAACTCTGTCCAGCTTTTTGGTCCAAAGATATTAACCGAGCAGTGCTCTCAAGTAGTTTATTTGTTGAAATACCTCCTAGTTTTATTTATTTATTTAATTTGCTAGGAGCATGGTGGTGATCTTAATCAAGCTGTCAATGTACATTTTAGTGAAGGAGACAGGAACGTCCCAACTAGGTAATTTCTGTTTACGCCACTAGTGAGCCACAATTCTTTACAAATCTGCCCTGTCTTTACTGCTACCCTTTGCGTTCTGCATTTATGTGTTTGCTATTGTGTTATTTATGTCTTAATTGATTCCCCTATCCAGCACCCACGGAACTGCTGTTCCACAAGACGATTTCATGGATATAGATGATCCGCTTCGAGATGAATTCCACAGACCTCTATCACTTTTATCTTCATCAAGAAACAATCCGTTTTCTCTTCTTGATCAGACAATTGGTGGAAGTATATTTGATAACCTGTCTGATTCAAGAAACCATGCATCATTGGTAACACATCCAAGAGAGGTAAGGGAGATCCCTATAGAAGTTAAGGATGGTAATCAATCTACTCCACAAGCTGGCCACGCTCCAACTATTGAAGATGTCACTGGAACTGTTAATGTCCATGGTCCAGATGTCCACGGGACTGTCATAATTGATGATGAAGATGATGATGACAAGTCACCTGCCCATCCTGCACATCAGCACGAGCAAAAACATAACTTTGCTGATTCTTCACTTGACAGGAGTGCTAGACTGAGTGCTCCACAGTTTGAGAATTTGCCAGATAGCAATGACATAGAAGAAGAAATGATCCGGGCAGCCATTGAGGCTTCAAAACGGGATGTTGAGGAAAAATACCCAAATCACGAACTAGGCAGAGAAACTGTAAGTTTCTTTCTAGATCTATCTTCTCATGCCTTATTCTACTGAATGGTTTCCTTAGGATTCTTTTTCCATCTAATACAGGATTTAAGAGAAACTGGACCTCAGCAAAAGCAATCTTACTTGGAGGATCCTGAACTTGCCCATGCTGTTTCATTGTCCCTGAAGGTTCTTTTTTCCATTTTCTTTTCTTATTCCTCTATATCACAAGCCCTTGAACCTGTCTATTGAGTAAGTTCACTGCAGAGGTCACTGCCAGGATTCAAGAGGAACAATGTTTTTCTTTGATCTTTTCATTAATATTAGATCCATGATTAAAATGATTCTCCAGACAGCTGAGCAAGAGAAGGCAAGGCATCTGCAAGGAGGAGATGTTGGAGCCCCAACAGCAGGACCATCTAAGCCATCTGAGATGGAACTACAGCAAATGCCTGTGATAAATGGAGGGTATATTCTGTTTCCATCATTAAATATGTATCCTTTTTTTCTTTTCAAAATTTTCTGATTTGATATTGGTGTTCATGGTCATTCTAGGTTGCCGGGAGGAAGGACATCCTTCCAAGATGAAACTGAAGATGTGGAGGAGCAGCCTCTGGTTAGGAACAGGTCTCGGCGAATGTCTTTGGGCTCCACAGAATCTGCCAAAGATGTTGGTGTTGCTGAAACTAGTACGTTATCAAGTACAGCTCAGCAGGATAGCAGTAATCATCCAGGCCATAATGGAAATTCCTTCCATTCTGATGAGGTATAGTCCTCTTTGTAAATTCTATTTTGGTTTACAACGCTTCTCTGTTTATTTTTTTTTAATAATTATTTCATATTTTCCAAGTCTCCTAATCCCTAATGTTCGAGCTCTTTGAAATCATAGTGGGGAGGCATTTCTTCTGTGGAACATGATGAAGCAGTAATGCTTGAGGCTGCAATGTTTGGTGGCATTCCTGAAGGGACTGGTTATCGCTTTCCTTACTCACCTCATGAGTTCATGCAGACAAGGGGTTCCTATCCCTGGCCTGCACCTCTGCCACCTTCACCATCTCTGGCAGCTCAGCGCTTGATAAGGGAACAGCAGGTTAATTGATTTCTTGAACTGGGTTGAATTTTGAACTGAAGGAGATCACCTAACTGCGTCCATTTTTCTCTATGCTGTTTGACACAGGATGATGAATATCTTGCATCGTTACAAGCAGACAGAGAAAAAGAACTGAAGGCCATGGAGGAAGCTGAGGCTGCCCGTGAAGAAGAAAGGCGGAGAGAAGAGGAAACTCGTAGGAAATTAGAGGAAGAGCAGGTAAATGCCATTACAATTAAGTGCTTGATTTATCCATATGTCTATGGCTTCCTGTTGCTGCTGATGACATTTCTTTATCAATTTTTTGTTTTTATTATTAGGGTATGTTTGGTTGGATGTTAAAGGGGTATAAATTAAGGGAATATCTGATGTAAATCAGTAAACTCAATTAATTTTATGAGTTTGAAGTATCATTTACTGTATTTTCAAGGAGTAAAAAAGAGTGCAAACATTACTCTCTGATTATTGCGTTAGTATGCTTAGTAATATGAGAAGATGAAGGGAGGGAGAAGGGAGGAGAGTTTAAGGAGATGGGGGATTGGTGAAGACGATTCAAAATATCTTTTTGTCTATTTTACCATGCTAAAGAGTTTCCTTCAATTTACTTAAACAGCCAAACGTTTAAAACAAAGTAAATTTTCTTTTACTCCCCTTAAAGAACATACCCGTATTTTTAGGATCAATCTGGTAGTAAAATATGGTTGTCATGCATTGTTTGTTCTTTTGGTATTATGAGATTCTGCTTGAGTAGTTGTGCGTATTAATTGTTATCTCTTGTCCTTGGGGGAGTGGGTGTTGAACAAGTTCTTCTCTTCTCCTGATACAGGTTTCATGGGGTCGGCTATGCCTAAATGGCACTGTTTTTCTCATGATTCCTAAAAGAAAAATAATTATGCGAGGCTTATAGTTTTCTTGGTAACTTAGAATTATTGATTTCATCGCTGGTTGCATCATGATAATGAACCGATTGTATGATAATACATTTCAGTATTCCTTCTGTTATATGATGAAATACTAGGAACCCAAGAATGAAATATAGGATGTCTCTCTAGGGAATTAATGAATGAAATAACATTTTTAAGGTATTATATTATATATTATTGGTGAGGAAACAGAATAGAAGTGGTTAAGAAATTGTGAAATATAAATTTATAGAAAATATAGCAATCTTCTAGCACGAAATTATTATAGGTGCAGAAAATGTTCAAATGAGCTGTCAGTACGAATTAGATGGCATAGTTAGAATTTAACATTATTGAGATTAACAGCGGAAAAAGAAGTTTCAAAATAGTAATACTATTTAATTCAAACTTGGAAAATTGAAATGATAATGAAATATCGCATAATTATTTTATGGACTAAATTGCACTAAGCTCCTTTGAGATTTGATAAAATTACACAGACCTCCGGTACTTTTACAGTTTAGTATAATAGTCACCCCCTTTTCTTATATTACGGGTTACACAAACCTCCTTTACTTTGAAAATGGGAAAATTTTCAAGTATTTCACTCACTGTAAAGGAGGGATTTTGATCCTTAACTACATCAACATCCCAATTCCCACCCCTCAATCAAAAACAGAAAAAACCAAAAGAACATCTCTGTTGTTGTGTGCACCTTGTATTTCGCAATTCTTTGCAAGAAGGTTATTATTTTTGTTGGCTTTTCTCTTCATTATAAGAATAAGAATATTGATTTTGCGAAACCTATATGCCGTGCTTTCCTCCGGTGCAGAAGGGGAACTCCCGTTTCCAAGTTGCTTATACTTTCATATTGTGTTATTGTGTCAGGAATTAGAAACACAATTAATGGCAAAAGAAGTTTCTCTACCGCCAGAACCATCCTCTGATGACGAGAATGCTGTGACCTTGTTGGTAAGAATGCCAGATGGCAGCCGTCGTGGACGCCGATTCCTTAAATCTGACAATCTACAGGTAAAAACTTGCTAAATGTTTTTTATATATATATTTTTTCTCCTTTCTTTTGGTGGATTTTTTTTTTTGGTTTCCCCACCGAACCTGCTTCTGGACATTTTCAGTCTCTTTTCGACTTCATAGATATTGGTAGAGTGGTGAAACCCGGCACTTATAGATTGGTGAGTAGAGTCTACTCTCAGTCTGGCATTCTTGCTGTTAATTATTGCGACTTATTCAGGAGAATGGTTTGTTGGCATTATGTATTGTCATTCTGATTGTGTTGTGCCTCCTTTAATGTTATTCCCGGGACAGGTGAGACCGTATCCCAGGCGAGCTTTTAGCGCTGGAGAAAGTGCATTGACACTAAGTGAACTTGGCTTGACCAGTAAGCAAGAAGCCTTGTTTTTGGAGTTGATCTGATGCTGCCAGTCCAGATAGCATGGATTGAAGTTTTATATTTTTGGTTAAAATATGGATCGACACACCGATTGGGCATTTCGATATGGGTTGTGCTCCTATTTGCATGAAGTTGTTATAAAAAATCAGTCCTATAATATCATTGACATTTATGAGTACAGAACCATCACGGTTTTTACCAGGGATGGCAAATCTTTTGGGGGATTGTCGTGTAGTATATACAATGCATGTGGTCAAGATACAAGGTAGTTGTTTCATTTAAAGAAGCTACACAAACTTTTTCTCTCATTGGTTCAGTCAATTCTACATTCAAAAACATGGGTATTGATGTATATCCATCCTTGAATATTAATTACTCATTTATTATTATGTGCTCGGCAACTGGATACAACTAAATTGTATTGACCCAAAAAGTAGAGAACGCTTAAATTTGCACCCTATTAATCGTATAGTTATTTATAATTTGTGTATAAATAAATGAGCGGATACTTTCTATAAACCACTAGTATAATGTACAATAAATTACTGTTATGAGTGGCTACTATAATTTTAATTCAGCAATTTTAATAATGAATACTGCTATATCGTTACTTACATGACGAAGACTAAGTTGTACATTTAATATATTATAACTATTCATATGGATAAAAATTGTAAAACGTAGCGTCAACTATATATATATATATATATATATATATATATTATTTTTTATTTTAATATTTTATCTTTATAAATAAATTAAAACTCATAGTGCACACAAATAAGTGTGAAGCAAATATTTTCTCTCTTGATGTACTAACCATAAAGTACAAACCAAGCGGAGTCAAGTCCTCTAAAGATCCAGTTGTACGGAGTTTACATGCGCCACGTACCCCCAAACGTGGAATTTTCTGTGTACGAAGAAAGGGAATATGATGATGATGCAACGCAACGGTCAAGTGAACGGATATCAAGGGACAGGCACGTGCGATCTGCGTGAAGGCCACGAGAAAAAAACTCCAACCCTTAACCCCTTCCGTACACCAACTCCCCTCCCAACGGTCATATTTCACCGAGGTGCTGCAACGGTCATATGAGACCTTAACTCTGTACCGTTTGATCTGTATCCTACGGCCAAGAGGGAAGCTTCCCGTATCTTGGTTACGCGGTCCTCTATCTTATTCTTTTTCTTTTCTCTCCATTGCATTGCTGGTAAATCAATACACTCGTAGGCCCAGAAAAGAGGAGCAATGATGGAGACAGCCTTGAACGGGTAGACTAGAGGAGAGGCATCACTTGGAGTAGAGAAGAAAGAAAGAAAGATAGAGAGATGGAGGGAGGCCTCAGTTTATAAAAGCGCTAGTCTTGTACGTTTTATGTTTCTTTTGGGTAAGTGAGGTACTGAAGGATGTTTATTGATCATCGATTTTTCATGCATGTCTAAAGTTTATTCAGAGGTGGGATTTCTGGTTTTTTCTCCAGCGGATTCAGTTTCAGCCATGACGGACTTGTTGAACGTTTCCACAGCTAATATGGGTTTGAACATTTCTCAGGATTTCAGCCACGAACTAGGAGGAGTATGTTTCTATTTATGCCTTCGTAAACAAAAAACAGAGCACTTTCCAATGACCCTTTCTTGAATGTTTCTGGAATCCGATGATCGTTTCTTTTCTGTAGGCCTTTTTATTCTTTCATTCTTTTCGGGCGGGGATTCTTTTTTCACATTCTTTACAATTGCATTTACAGATTCATATAGGAACACACGAATTTGTTAAAAGCACTCTGATTTAATTGATTGTTTTCTCTGTTTGCTTTTGGTGGCATTCATCGGATTCCTTTTTCTTCTGTTTTGTTCTTTATTTAAGTTCGTTCCTGCTTCTTTCTTTGTAAAAAAAATTCACACACTCACTTAGTCTGTCTCTCTGCATTTGACATACACATAAAAGGGTTGTAGATGAATTTGTAGAGGTTATACAGAAAAACCATACATTTCCATACTTGGCTTTTAAGTTTAAAATAGATAGAGAGATAGGGAAAAAGAAGCAACTGCATAAGGTGGGTGAATTAAACACGAATAGGAAAGAAAATTGGAAGGCTATAGAGGATGTTGGCTGGGTGTTCTAGTTCTACATTGTTGTCACCAAGGCATAGATTGAGGAGTGAAGCATCTGCACAGTTTCAAGCCTGCCATTTTCAGCTGCCTTCAATGAGCACACACAGACTGGACTTGCCATGTAGCTTCCCGCGGAAAGACACGTCGCGTTCGCAGCCCTCAAGACCGGTGGGCGTTTCAGTGGAGAAGCAGATAGAAGCAAAAACCAACACTTGTTCTCTTAAGCACAACATTCGACTACCGCCATTGGCAACAAGTACTCAGGCTACCACTGCACAGACAGCATTTGTTGAGATCAAGGATGAATTTTGGGAGAAGGGTAAGAGTTTGAAGAGACTTGCAGACCAGGGATCCGTGGATGAGGCCTTCATCAACAGGGCCAAGAGGAAGAAGAGTAGTGATAATGGGAAATCTGATGATATTCTTGAAGGAGGGGATAGTTTGAGTTTAGGCCAAATGAGTGGCAACTTTTGTTGGTTTCAGCCTGGTTTTCAGATGCCTAGGTCTGTTCAGAGTTTAGCAGCAGGCCTCAACCCTTCACTTCCTTTCTCTCTCACCTGTCCAGGGGAAGAAGATAGGCTCTGTATTGTGCCTTCTGAAGTGGTCTCTGCACCTTCGCCTTTATCAAATCATCCGTGGGTGCAGTCTGTTGTAACTGGGATCACCGACCTAGTTGAGAAGGACGGTGAGAGTAGCCAGCAACCTGAAAAGGCAGCCTCAGTTTCCAATACTTCATCAGAAAGCCAAAGCCAAAGCCAGAGTCAGAGCCCGAGGTTAAACGAGAATGCCTCAGAGCACGAAGTGGGTAATGGCAATGGGTCAGGGAATCCTCATCCCCTCGAAGGCACTGAGGTGGAGACAGGGGAGGTGGATAACCAAGAAGAGCATCGAGGGTTTGAGCTTGTCAGCCTGCTTACAGCTTGTGTTGACGCTATTGGGTCGAAGAATGTAGCTGCAATCAATCATTTCATTGCCAGACTGGGTGATCTTGCGTCTCCAAGGGGAACCACTATAAGCCGTCTTTGTGCTTATTTTACTGAAGCCTTGGCTGTCCGTGTTACAAGGCTTTGGCCTCACATTTTCCATATTACCACACCTCGGGAGCTAGACAGGGTGGACGACGACACTACTTCTGCATTAAACCAGGTCAGCCCAATCCCCAAGTTTCTACATTTCACATCAAACGAAATACTGTTGAGGGTTTTTGAAGGGAAAGAAAGGGTTCACATCATAGATTTCGACATCAAACAAGGGTTTCAATGGCCTAGCTTGTTTCAGAGCTTGGCTTCTAGGACTAATCCTCCAAGCCATGTTAGAATCACGGGTATTGGTGAGTCCAAGCAAGAACTGAATGAAACAGGAGACAGACTTGCTGGATTTGCTGAAGCACTGAACCTTCCCTTCGAGTTTCACCCAGTTGTGGACAGGTTGGAGGATGTGAGGCTTTGGATGCTTCATGTGAAGGAACATGAAAGCGTAGCTGTGAATTGTGTTTTCCAGCTCCACAAGACGCTTTATGATGGGAATGGAGGAGCACTGAGGGATTTCTTGGGACTCATTCGCAGCACAAATCCAACCATTGTCCTCGTAGCAGAGCAAGAGGCAGAGCATAACAACCCCAGGTTGGAAAATAGAGTCTGCAATTCCTTGAAGTATTACTCTGCTCTATTTGATTCGATTGACCACTGCGGCCTTCCACTGGGAAGTCCTCTCAGAATTAAAATAGAGGAGATGTATGCTCGGGAGATCAGGAATATCATTGCTTGCGAAGGAAGCGACAGGTTGGAGCGGCACCAGAGTTTTCAGAATTGGCGGAGGATGATGGAGCAAGGAGGGTTTCGATGCATGGGAATTACTGAGAGGGAAATGATTCAGAGCCAATTTTTGTTGAAGATGTATTCTTGTGATTATTACAATGTGAAGAAGCAGGAGCAGCAACAAGAAGGAGCAGCAGCACTTACCCTGGGCTGGCTTGATCAGCCTCTGTACACAGTCTCAGCATGGGCACCAGTGGATGCAGCAGGGAGTTCATCCTCTTTTTCTCACCCTAGTTGATCTTGATCATTTTGCCTCGGGTTTTCTTTTCTTTATACACCATTCTTCCATAACAGAAAAGAAAAAAGAATAGAGTAGCATTATTATTCTTTGTAGGTAGAAAAAATGGTTATTATATTCTTTCATTCTTTGTTGCAGATAAGATATATATGCAGTTCAAGATTTACTCCGGTACAATTTGTATGCATATAGTGGATACTGGTTTCTTTCTTCTTCTTTTGTAGGCCAGGTTTCTAGATGTCAGGTCATTTTATTTTCATTCTTTGATTCTTTATGTAAGCTGAAATTGTTCTCCAGTCGGGTCATTTGGTATATGAGAAACCACATGTAATCGGAAATTATTATTATTATATATATTGTGAAATGAATTCAGTTGATTTCTGTCATTCTTATCGATTCTCTTTACATTCTTCTGCCCCACTGCTACAAGTTATAATATCTGTTATAAGTTTCTTGACAAGAACAGTATGGTTTACATTATTAGAACTAGAACTATTACGGCAAAGAAAAAACAAGAACTGGAACTATTCTAAAAAGCTTGGAGCAGAACATAATTAACGATCCACGGTGTGTGGCAAGAAATTTTCTCTGTTGATATTTTTTTATTTACGCTCTTCTTTCTTGACTATGAACTCCACTTGCAAGTTATAGAGCGAGTGATGACTTGAACATTGGCCAGGCCAGTTAGGAGATATTTCCTTCATCACCACACCAATCATGGCTGTATATAAGATAACGAGGTTATTGCTTTGATAAGGTAGATAAAAGATTATGAGGTAAGTCGAGGACCGATCAACAACCTTCCCTTGTATTGGATTCAGATATTTTCATTTCGTCATTGTTTGAATGAACCTAACCTAGCCTTAAACAAGACAAACCCGACCAACTAGAAACCAAAAACAAGTAAAATGGCAATTCCTTTCACAGTTCCTCCTCTTCTGTTCCATGTATAAATAGCTAGTCTTTTCGTATAAGAAAAAAGCAATAAAAAAGTTACGTCGACCAAATACATTGACCAATGTGCATCCAGAATACGGGGTATTTAATTCTCATTTATTATCAACCACTAACTGCAAAAGAAATACTAGTTCATCCACTCCTCTGCTCTCCTCTTTCTGTGTACTATCTCTCTAGACCAACAGTACCATGAAATCCGACATGTGTCAAAAGCCTGTAAATCGAATGAACAAACCTCGTTGAGTTGGTTGCCTGTGTGACATATTTCATATCAGTTCCACGTTATTTGGAGATGAGAATTATATATTTTTGATCCAAATTCAACAAGAAACACGTAGTACGTATAATTTATGCACCAAGGAATGGCATGGCCACTTTGTTAACCATTAATCTTTGTTGATTTTTTTAAGAAAAGCCAAAGCTGTCCATGTCGCTCGGTTGCTTTTTTGAATAGTGGTGACGCATAAGCATTAGAAATTAAAAAAAGAAAAAAAAAACACAGAGCCATAACATGTTAACTCAACTCTCTAATCTCTATTAAGACCACTTTGCTTCTCATACATTTTTGTTTATCATAAATCACTAAATATAATCACGGAAGAAAAATATAAACAATTTATGGGAAAAAAGTTTTTTTTTGGTCATGTACTTAAGAAATAATATATAACCAATTATCTTGTAATCCAATGTTAATGAAGTTATTATAAGAAAAAAATTGTAGATTTTGTGTTTCAAATTAAAATTTTCAAAAGTGTATAAAATTAATATTTAAAGAAAGTGAAAGATGGAATGATTTTGATATGAATTTGGGATTATACATTAATTGCTATTTCCCTTGTCGATGTCATGATCTGGGTGAAGCTGTAATTAAATGGTCAATACTATATTATTTATTACTACATCAAAAAAATCCTACGTATAATTGAGAGTATTGGAGGAGTGAAATTTAACTAGCGTACTAACTTTTGACTTTATTTTTGTTCGAATCTTCTATAAATTAAAATCTATACATATAATTAAGAAGTAAAAATAAAAAAAATATTGAAGATATTTTAGAACCAAGAACTGATGGACAAACACATGTTATATTGTATACCACAAATGTATCAGATTAAACAACAAAATCGAATAAATACTCTATTTACAGTCGTGGTCCATTCCTTTGCTTTCCGTCCAAATCAGAATCCGCTGTCGCCTTCGTTTTCTGAGGAAAAAAACAAACAAACTCCACCTACGACAACTGGTAAGCGAGCGTCCCTGTACTAAAGAACCCAGCTTGCCACCATTTTCATTCTATCCCTCCCTTTATGAAACGCATTTCTTCAGAGTTTTCGAAGGTTCTTGTCATCTGTCCCGATTCTTTTTCATGGGTGTCGCATTTTCGTCCTCGCACGCAGACCAAAATGGCTCTCGGATTGTACCATGCAAATCTACTTTGGGGGAATTACCAGAGGGCTGCGTGGCTTTGATTCTCGAATATATGGATCCTCCGCAGATTTGTAAACTAGCTAGTATGAACCGTACTTTTCGTGGTGCGTCCTGGGCAGATTTTGTGTGGGAATCCAAGTTGCCCCCCAATTACGATCTTCTTGTGAAAAAAATCTCCGATGATTCTGCGATAGATTTGGGCAAGAGAGGACTTTATGCTAGACTGTGCCGACTAAATACTTTCGATGGAGGTACCAAGGTATCAGTCCATTCATCTTTAGTCATCTCATCCACTCGCGATTCTGTGAACTTCTTCCAAAAAAAAAAACAAAATCATTTAAGAGCAATTATATTTATTCCATGACGGTCGGAGAAAATTTTTTTTGGGGGGTTGTGCCTCCGTCTTCCATCACATAAATTGCTAGTCCCCTTGCTCCATTCTATTTCTCATAAATTTTCTACGGAACAGTCATACAAGAAATTTAACTATTTGATTATGTGGGTATGGTTTGCTTAGTATTTTCTTTCAAAATGAAGGGCAAGATTTTTTTTTTTTTTTTTGTCCAGAATCCTTTTTTAAGGATTTGAATAAATGGATTCTTGCAGAAATTCTGGCTGGACAGGAGCACCGGTAAACTTTGTTTATCCATATCATCCAAGGGACTATCTATAACGGGAATTGATGATCGAAGATATTGGAATCATATCCCTACCGAAGAATCTAGGTGAGATTCTTCAAAATCTGGGATTTTGAAATTGTGTCACATTTTTGGTCTGTTTACGAGTTTATGCTTTATTGGCTGGTTTATACTGATCATTTTCTTGCTAACCCTATTATTTTTCTCTTTTCTTCTAGATGTTGGATCTTTATATTTTCCAAGAGTGCGCTTTTACTTATTAAGGTTTTTGTCAACAGCTAACACCTATATTCTGCAACTCTTGGAATTGATTTGAATTCGTTATGCGCCATTAAATCTGTGTATTCTTTCAAGAAATGTAGTCCTTGAGATGATCAAGTCATTTCAATCATATGATGGTGTTTAACTTCAATGTAGATATGCATTCCAGGAAAATATTTTTTATGCACGAAGCTATTAAGAGTAAAATGGGCTAATTGCGAAGGCTGTAGCAGTACATATTGAGCTAGGATATTTGGGTGGCTATTTGTGTCCTTTCCTTTTATGTTCAGTAGTCTTGCAATATCATCAGGTGGTACTGTAAATGCATGTTAAATTGTAAATTCAACCTCCTTGGTGCATACTTGTACTTTTTGGTACTGTTCTGTATTGACCGCAGTTTGTTCTTGACAAGTGTCTTCCAATGTTGTGCACGTTACAGAATAAAGTCAACATGAAGAGAAATGAGAACTACGTTGGCATATAAGTTAATGAAAACTCAGCTTCATAAATTATTGTGCTTGAATTACCATAAAGTCAACATGCACAAGTAATTTGGTATGCATGTACAAATCGTAGAATGTGCTGTTGTGGAAGAATGATTTAGATATTAAAACAACGGATTTGTTATTGTCATTGATGATGCTAGTCATATAGTTTTATCGCCAAAAGAAAAATGTAATTTGATTGAGCATTGGAATTAAACCGGAGTTGTCTCCCTTGGTTGCAGATTTGGTAGTGTGGCATATCTACAGCAAATCTGGTGGTTTGAAGTTGATGGAGAAGTTGAGTTCCCATTTCCAGCAGGAACATATAGCATATTCTTCAGAATACATCTAGGACGAGCCTACAAGAGATTTGGACGACGAGTCTGCAATACTGAGAATGTTCATGGGTGGGATATAAAGCCTGTAAGATTCCAGCTATGGACTTCAGATGGGCAATACGTTGCTTCCCAGAGTTTTCTTAAAGGAGCTGGGGAATGGAGTTATTACCATGCAGGGAATTTTATGGTTGGCAATGGCAATGCATCAACAAAAGTTAAATTCTCAATGACTCAAATTGATTGCACCCACACCAAAGGTGGCCTCTGTTTAGATTCTGTGCTAATATATCCAACTGAATTCCGAAACGTTAAAGCATTTTTAAATCGTTCTTAACCTTTCTGCCAGTGATAGCAAATGTATGTATGATGTAATTGGCTTTATAGATAGAGCTTAGGGCGGCATGGGAGAATTAAGAGAATCGAGTTTTTACATGGTTCTTCTTCTAGGTTTTTAGAGTTTTGTAGGAGGCTGTGTATATAAGCGTATGCAAAATATTGACTATGTATCTGATCCAAAAATAAGTTGACTATGTTATAAGTTACTCCAGAAATTATCTTTTGCACTGAACTTTGGGAACTGAATGCTACATGATGATCATGATTCTGCCACATCAAAGCTATTATGGTGGTGAACCAAATCAAATTGATAAAGTGTGTCATTTTATCTTAATCAATTTAGTACTATCTGTTAACTCTGCATGATCAGGTAAGAGATAAGTTTGAAACATGATTATATTTGTGAGTTCATTATTCTTATAATTTACTAGAATGCACAAGTGAGATACGAGTGAGTCAATCTTGTGTAATTTTTGTTTGAATTTTTCATAAGAAAAAAAAAAAGAGACTAATTTAAATCATATAGGATTTATTAATACAAAAAATAAGAATTTATTAAATAATTAAAAAATAAAAATTGCCCCGTCCACTCCTTCTGTTGTATACTGTCGACGGAGTTCACGATGAAGGAAGGCCTCCTTCAGAAACAAGACTAGCCTGGGCTTTTCCTATGCGCAGTCATCTCGAAATCCCCGCCACGTTTACTACCAATTTGCCCCCTTACAAGGCTTTTATGAAATGGGCATTCCTGTAATTTCAATGTTTTTTAACCAAACGGAGGAGAAAATAAGAAAGGAAACCCCAATAACGTTATTCTCAGAACTCGCGGTGCCAGTTGTCGCAGAAAGCAGTTGAATAACCTGACCTCCACCTCCAAGTCTGAAGCCAAGGCCATGGACCTGGAAATGGATTCCATGGCGGCTGCCATAGGAGTCTCTGTCCCTGTTCTCCGGTTCCTTCTGTGTTTCGTCGCCACTATTCCCATCGGCTTCTTGCGGCGATTCATTCCGGGTCGGCTTCCCAAGCATCTCTACTCTGCTGGCAACGGTGCTCTGCTTTCATACCTTTCTTTTGGCTTCTCTTCCAACCTGCATTTTTTGGTTCCGATGTTACTGGGCTACACTTCCATGCTTCTTTATCGCGCCCGATGTGGAATCATCACCTTCTTTCTGGGATTTGGTTACCTCATTGGTTGGTATGTATTTTTCTTTTTAATATGTTCAATTTAATTCCAGTTGTCACTATGTGAAGTTCGATGAGCCTTGCGCGGTTCATTGTGGTTGAGTGAACGGGAGTTGATGGATTAGCCTCTAATCTGTATTCACTCAATAGCATTTTGCTGCAGTTGTTAATTTTACCATCAGATTGGGTACTGGGGAATGCCCATGAACCTGTTGAACAATTTCATTCGTGCAGGGTTTCAAGCCCTTAACTTAATAGTCTTCAAAGTTTTGACTGTTGGTATACGTTTGTGTAGCCATGTATATTACATGAGTGGAGATGCATGGAAGGAAGGTGGTATCGATGCCACCGGTGAGCGCTAATTTATCATTTTGGCTAAAAGGACCAAGTTTGTTATTGTTGTTTCTAATGTTGATTAATCGTTGGATGTGGTCTTGTAACAGGAGCATTGATGGTATTAACTCTGAAGGTCATCTCATGCGCAATTAATTACAATGATGGAGTATTGAAAGAAGAAGGTCTGCGTGAAGCTCAGAAGAAAAACCGGTTGATTAAATTGCCTTCACTAATAGAGTATTTCGGTTACTGCCTCAATTGCGGGAGTCACTTCGCTGGTCCCGTTTATGAAATGAAGGATTATTTTGATTGGACTGAAGGAAAGGGGGTACGTTTATTGGTATTTTATTTGTAAGATGAAGGCAACAAAAGTTTCCAATTCCGGTGGTACTTGGATGTATGACATTGAATTTTTTATCTTCCTAATGCGTCTATCATGTATTTACTTGGAAAAAGCGGGTCTCAGCATCTCACTTTCATTCTGATAATTTGGTTTTTCTGTTTTCACGCTTGTCTTGCTTGTCTCTAGATTTGGAGCACATCAGCAAAAGGACCATCGCCATCACCATACGGGGCAACTGTTCGAGCTCTTCTCCAAGCTGGCTTTTGCATGGCCTTATATCTATACCTGGTACCCCATTTTCCTCTGTCCAGGTTTACTGACCCTATATACCAACAATGGGGGTTCTGGAAACGGTTGGGTTACCAGTATATGTGTGGCTTTACAGCACGGTGGAAATATTATTTCATTTGGTCAATTTCAGAGGCTTCTATTATCATTTCTGGCCTTGGTTTCAGTGGCTGGTCAGAATCTTCTCCTCCAAAGCCACGTTGGGATCGGGCAAAAAATGTTGATATTTTGGGTGTTGAGTTTGTGAAGAGTGCGGTAGAGTTGCCAGTTGTGTGGAATATACAAGTCAGCACTTGGCTTCGCCATTGTGAGTTCTTGCTGTTGGCTTTTGATGCTTTTCCTGCATGGTTAGCTTCGCTGTATCAGTAGCATGTAGTTTTCTTAAAATACCAAGACAGAAAACTTAATTTAGGGCTCAGGCTGCATGATTTTCAAGCTTTGGCTATTTTTATATTTAGTTAAGTTTGATCAAGTTTTAGTTGGAGTATTGTTATAGAAATCTCCTATTGATTTTGTTTACATTAAGTTATAGCATGATCAAGTAATGGAAAATGGTCTTTCTTCTTCTGGAAATTTTTACCAGTAAACTAGGAAAGATGCTGACCACTATAGATTACCTATTATAGATGTGAATATGAAGTGGTATGATTTCTAATATCTCTATTTCTCTAGATGTTTACGAGAGGCTTATCCAGAAGGGGAAGAAACCTGGTTTCTTTCAGTTACTTGCCACGCAGACCATCAGTGCTATCTGGCATGTGAGTACAAGTTTAGCCTCGTTCTAGATAGATTACTTTTCCAATTACTGCTGTATCTGCATTACTTTTCTTTCAGCCTTATCTACTGTTACAACAAGAGTTGCTAAATACACTAATATATTTCTTTTTTTTTTCCTGATTTCGAAGTGCATATTGCAAAGAGGACTTCTTTTTTTTATGATTTTTGTTTCCTTAACTCGTTGTACCCTTTTAACCCTTTTACTTTACAAATGCATGTATAATTTTTCATAATGCAATTAGTTATTACTCGCAATTTAACTTCTCTGAGTATCCATTGTAAAACAAAAAATTTGACCAACACCCCCCCCCCCCCCAAAATATGATGTACATTAGCAAGCTGACAAAGAGGTTTTGCATGATGCAATTTAATTTGCTGTGCTTATTTTGATACGGTTTAAATGCATGCTTAGTGTGTCAGGTCCTATGACATGTGAAGTTGTTGTTTTTCTGTTAATTAACGTTTTGATTCTATTATTACAGGGCTTATATCCTGGGTACATCATATTCTTTGTTCAATCAGCGTTAATGATTGCTGGTTCTAGAGGTATAATTCGGATTAGGCTCATTTATTGTCCGTTCTTCTGATGATTAACTTGTTTCGCTGTGTGTTTTTCTTTTTCAAGCAGTCATTTACAGATGGCAGCAAGCGGTATCTCCAACAATTAAGAATGTTCTGGTGTTTATGAATTTTGTCTATACAGTCCTGGTTCTTAATTACTCTAGTGTTGGTTTCATGGTTAGTCCTCTCTCCTTCTATCTGTCCCCAACCCCAACACACACACACACACACACAGAGGCTTGCATACGTAGGCATGTAAGCACGGACGACTTTCGAATATGACCAAATTTTTTTGTAGTTTAAAATTATGTTGGAGTTTTCTAATGCCTCTCTGGTTGTGTGGAATAGGTGTTAAGTCTGCACGAAACTCTCGCCTCATACGGAAGCGTGCATTATATTGGAACTATTGTTCCAGTTGTTTTGATTCTTCTTGGTAATGTAATGAAACCTGGAAAGCCTGCTAAATCTAAAGCACGGAAGGATCAGTGAGACGGACAACCTTTCTCTGGAATTTTTGAAGTTGTATTTTTAGGATATTGGGAGAAAGTAGCTTCCCGGATATTTTGTGTTTAATAACAGCTTGTTTGGTGTCGGACCCGGTTGGATTGTTTTGTTTACACTGTCACCTTTATTCTCAAATTGTACCATCCAGCAGGATTTTGTTTAACTTCTTGTCTGTCGTTAGCAATCTTTTTTGTTTGTGGATCTACAAAAGCAAATTTCTTTTTCTTCAAAGGTCTTTTCAGGTATAACATGATCAGTTGCGCTACAGTGACTTGCTTTCTGAAAGATTACGTTCTACATGTACAGCAAACCCTTTTTTTTTTTTTTTCTGCCGTAAAATAATGTATTTATCAGAGATAAACCTTATGAATTCTGATGAATGATAGCCTTGCAAATTGCAATGCTTAGGTTTTGCCTGATTTTCGTTATACGAAGAGAACAAAACGGACAACTGTCGGTATCTGTAAATTGGGAATGTGTAACCAATCAAAATTTAATTGAGTAATTATTGGCCAACCAATGAAGGAAATCCTGTTAATGTTGCATACTCCTATGAGGGAAGCGGTTGAAAACGCAAAAATAAATAATCCAACCGTTGATATCAGCGGCAGTGTTCAATATTTTTGATTCTGAATTTTATGTTATGGTATTTGATTTGATTAGCATTAAAGCTAATATTTAATTATCATTCATTTTCAAATTGTAACAGACAAACTAGTCTAGTACCAACATTGATTCTATATTGAAGTTCTTGGATGTGATTTAATCTGGATACAAAATTAGAAATGAAGTCCTAACAATTGCATTGTCAAAATCAACGAAGACAAACAGACCAGAAAGGACAGCTGCTGCCAACTGGCTCCAGATTTTTCTCCACCCGCGTCTTCGCTCTCGTAGCGCTAATGTTACTATTGTTGGCTTTCTATTCTAATTCAAGAAAGAAATGTCATTCTTGGTATTATAATTATAAAAATAAAAATAAAAATAAAAGAAATAATTAACAGGATTCTCTTCTGTTTAATTTCTGAAATAATCCAATGTACTTGTACTTGTAGTAGTGTGCTGAACTGAGTAATCCAGGATTTAGTCAAGGAAGTGGAAATTCATTTCCTTGTTTGTCTCCTCTCCTCTGCAAGTCACGAATTTTGATTTACCTTTCCTTTTCCCATCGTGGTCTATATTCTCAGATTATTCTCTTTACTCGCTGTCCATTCGTTTTAGTTTTTTTTTTTCTTTTCTTTTGCTGGCTTCTTTGGGATCTCTGCTCTCTCTTTACCATCAAGCATGTTCATTTGCAATTTGAAATCTCATTCCTCTGATTAAACTAAACTAATGTTACTCCCTAGACTTTCCTTCCTCGCCTTGTTGGGTTTCTTTTGATGAAAGGGAGTTTTGGGAAAGTCAAGGTTCTTTCTTTTCTCTCGGGTTTCCTCGAGTTCAAGGGAAGCACCTATTGAGAAATCCATTTTGCTCTGAGATTACTTAACCAGATACTGTTTTATTGTGTTGCAGCCTTGAAAGTTCATAAAGCCAATAATAATTCACGGCATGTTTTCACGGGCCAAACGGAATAACAACGGCGATGAGGGCACCCAAGATGCGGGGGTGTGTGAATTAAGGCCAGGAGGAATGTTAGTACAGAAGCGGAATTCAGATATCAATCAAAATAATGCTTCAGTTTCTACCATTAAACTCAAAGTAAAGTATGGCACTTGCTATCATGAAATTCGTATCAGTTCTCACGCGAGTTTTGGTAAATGTAGTTGTAGAAACTCGTGTCTGTGTTTTTCCTGAGATTATTTTGATTATAATTTGATGGGTTTTTCCAACATTTCTATTTGGTTTCAGGGGAATTGAAGAAGATGTTGGCAGAACCTACAGGGTTGCATCCTCAGGATCAGAAGTTATTTTTCAAGAAAAAAGAAAGAGATTCAAAATCATATCTTGACCTAGCGAGGGTAAAAGATGGGTCAAAAATGGTGCTGATTGAAGACATTGACAGTAGAGAAAGAAGGAGACTAGAAACAATAAAACTTGCCAACAGAGAGAGGAATTCAAAATGCTTAGCGGAAATTAAGGTGGAGGTCGACAAACTTGCTAAGCAGGTATTTAGTTTCATATGGAACAAGTTTCACTTCTAATTTTATGATTGTAAATTGGGTTTGCTTTTTCTTTTATGTTTTAACTCAGAAATTTGGGTAGGTTGCAGCTTTGGAAGAAAGTGCTTCTACAGGTGGGATTGTATCAGAGATGGATGTAGGGAATTGGACAGATAATTTGATGAGAATATTGATTAAATTGGATGACATTGTGGCCGAGGGAGATCTGAAATTGCAGCAAAGAGAGCAGGTGATTCTAGATGTGCCTGTAAAATGTAATACAACATGATTATATATATTATTACAATTTCTTTATTTATTTAGCTTATGCATTTTATTATGGTTATCTTAAAGGTGAGGAGTGTTCGGAAGCTCATTGAAAGTCTTGATACGCGGAAGATGCCTAAGTCCATTCCCCAGAAAAATGAAGATAAACAGAAGATCCATTTGGGTGTTAAAAAATCTACAGCAATCCTTCAGAAGAATATGGAATCATCGGCAGAGCAAGTGGCGAAGCAACCTTTGACACAATCTGAGTCAGTTGTGGTCACAACAAAATGGGAAGTTTTTGACTAAGCTTCCAAGACAGCAACTAGAAGTTTCGTGCAGATATATGACAAGTGTGTATTCAGCGAGTGATACATAGTCTATCTTTGAGTTTGAGTTTGAGTTTCAATGGTAACTGGATCTGTTAAAGGTTCAGAAGAGAAAAGTCAGCGTTGTATGTTGCTAATAAGATAAGATTACAACTAAAAATAAATCTTAAAAGTTGTAAGTTTTAGTTGGAAAAAAAAAAAAAATTTGGATTATTTGACGGGAAAATGAAGTGATTTCTGTGTCGGTTTGGCGTGTGCTTAGCTGTAAGCTTTTTCATTTTCTTTTTCTTTCGGTGTCGGGACCAGACCATAAGACCAATGATAACCTTAATTGGATTCAGATCAGAAGATATTAATATTGAGATAATTGATGGTTGTTGCTCGGTTGGGACCATTACTCCGCAAGGCCAATCAGCTCAACTGCTTCATTGTTTGTCTTTGGCCCAGTTGTTTGGAATTTAAAGAAATGCGTTCGCGATGGAATGATGTTTGACTTTTTTTTGAAAATATATGCAGCACTGCTATGCGAAAGAAAATAAGGATAACAGTTGGCAAAAAGTTATTACAGTTTACTTAAAATATCTCATCGAAAAGTGATAATGCATGTATTGGAAAATCAAATCGCTGTTTGGGTTGCTTTTTGCGGGATGTCACAGTTTTTCTCAAGAGGGCCAAAACCTGACCCGATCCGATCCATCTCCCCAGGTTGTATGTAAAGCTTGGACCTTTTTTTGTTAGTTTTACGAAAAAAAAAAAAGAGAAGCCTAGCCTAGCCCAAGAAAACATGGTCCAATTGAATTGACGCTGACACTCCAAGAAACCAAAATGGAATTAGATTTTTCTCTCAATTCAACCCAACATCTATATTTGTCTCACAGGTGACGCAGATGCGTTACGTTGACTTGGTATTATTGGATTGAGGAAACAAGGCAGTTACGTATAGCTTGGGCAGCCAGATCAGTTCAGTTCAGTGGATCTGCTTAAAAAGTTTCGATTCGATTCAGCGTTGAATTTAGATTTCAGAAACTTGTGTTAAATCTGTGTGTCTAAATTGCCGGCATCGCCATAGTATATATATATATATATATATAGCAAACAAAGATATAATCGTTGAAATTTTCAATATTGGAATTATAACTACATATGAAGTCGGTGATTTTTATTTCATCCAAAGCTCAGCTGTACCCTACCATTTGCCAACACATTTCCAATGAATTGATTGAACGCGCCTTTCTTATGAATTACGCACTACTTAAGACTCAAAATAGTGCATACACATGCATTTTATGTATTAATTGTACGGTCAAGAAGAATATGATTATTCTTTTTTTGTACAAACACTATCTACAGCTTCATCTATCTTACTCTTTTTGCGATAATTCGAATGTTTTAAGACAGATAATATATATAGCATGCAACATATATATGTATATAATCTTACCAGCTCTATTATTTTATTTATTTATTTATTTTTATCCAAATGATCTTACCAACTCTTGGTTTTGTATATTTGTGTACTATACGAGCAACAAGTGGCTTGCCTAACTATCACAAAAAACAAAGCCAAGTATAATGAAATTAAAGATAATTGTTGCATTTTGATCCACATATACAAACAATAGCTAAAAGACACGTGTTTTATTGTTCAATGTTGATGCACGAGTCAAATTCCAATCCACGCACCACAACCAACCCCGGCCATTCATGCCTTAATTGAAAAAAAATAGAAAAGAATAACAGACATTTTATTTTTTCTTATTAAAACATAACACCATGCAAGTATATCAATCTATATTGTTTGGAATAGAATTATCCTAGAGAATAGAATTGTCTTCGTTTGACTGCTTTTCGGGAATTAGACGGCCATATGCCAACAATTTTTTTTTTTTAATATATGTACGCTGAATTGTAACCACAACTTATATTTATATTGTAATAAAGTAACTAACTACCTAAGTCTTGTCCTATAAACACAATTTTAATTTGCATGCATATTTTCTTAAATCTTACTGTAGAATCATTAATACCATAAAAATATGTAACAAAATTAAGGCGGCGAAAACCGCTGCCTTCCAACGGCGGCGTTTTCCATCCGTTGTCCACCCTGTATGGTTATCTCCCTATTAATTTAATCGTCAACCTTGTATTTTAATCAACATTTGAAATATGAGCTTTTAAACGATTGGAAATTTTCAAACTCTTTTTCTTCACTAGAAACTTCCGCGAATCTGCCACTTGTCCAACTTAAAAAATTTTCACAAAAATTATATGATAGGATTAAATAATTCATTAACGAAAAATCTCTAATGACATATACACGCACACGGAAAAGTTGTTTGTCCTCATCAAGAAAAAGATGATTTTTTTGTCAAATCAAATTTGCATCTTCTTTTCCATGCTTTTTTTTATCTTATTTTTTCTAATTGATTTTTCTCCCTCTTATTCAATTATGACATGTGTATTGACACGTGCAAATACGCAGTCGTTCATGCGATAAGTAATAAGTTTTTTTTTTCTTTCTTTCTAATGGCTGAGACAAAAATGTCCGATGGGATAAAAACATAACCAAAGTCGTCGCTTCAACATACTCATACAAATAAATATTTTAGTTATCACTTTATAAGAACCGAGTTTGAATCGTACTGATGGAGGAATTTAAATTTAATATTAGACAATATTTCGAACGTGATTTTATTTAATAGAATGATATTTGCATAAAAAATTAATAAGAATTAGGTTTAATAAAAAATATTTTTTTATAAGGTAGTATTTAAATTTCTATTTAGAAGGATTCACACATTTAATATTTGATGGTAGAGAAAGTAAAATTGCCTCTCTATAAAAAAGAGAATATATACACATAATGATATAAAAGCAAAATGTATATACGTAAAATTACCGGATTGAGAATTGGACACGTCATACATGCAGTGTGACATGCCTAATATCTGTGATTAAACAAAAATCTTACATGAGAATAACTGTACATAGTATGAGTAATATAGAACATTCTTGAATATAATATGCCCCCATTTCAACACACTGAATTTTAGATGTGACCTGAATGCCGAGTCGAGTTAGCAGACTAATGCGACTGGTCTATTTCTTTTCGTTACCAATCAACCGACATAAGCCCTTGACCAACCATCTTCTAGTTTTCCAGGGAACGCGTAATCTCTCGGCCTCTCCATATTGCCATCTTAATTTTTTTAAAAAAATATTCTTTGACGAAGGGTTAAAAGATTAATTTTTTAAAAAAATAAATAAAGTCTTCTTTTACTCCATGTTAACTTCACTTTCCTCCAATCCAATCACCTTTTATTTTTTAAACACAAAGCTAAACGCTGCCTTATTAGGGAGTTGTTGCATTTAAGGCTAATGCTATGCTATGGCACAGATTGCAGAATGTCCCCTTACTTATATACAACAATATATTTTTCCTAAATTCATCGAAATAGAAAATACATGCATGCATTATTAATTAAGATTAAATAAGTAGTATTGTTCGGGTTATATTTGTAAAGTTTTATTTTTATAAAAAAAATTATTTTATTTTAAATAGTAATTAATGATTTTTTTAAAAAATATTTTTATTTAAAGTTTTTATTTTTAATAATTGTTTATATATTTAATTCAATAGACAAAATATTAAATAAAAATATCATAAAAATAATATTTATTTAACCATTTAACAGAAAGTATATTATATGATTTTATAATTTTAATTAGAGGAGTATTTATTTTAACTTCCTGTTTTGCTTGACTTGAATGGACAAAAAATGACCTCCTACCAACTTCTCGTCCTGTCACTAATTGCCCTTCTCTCTCTGCTACTCGTCTGATTTACAAGTAAATTACAATTTACAAAGAATCGAATTGATTGCTGTATTTTTAATCTAATCTTAAAAATGATAAAAAGAATTATCCTGTCTGTGATTATCAAAACCCGGGTGGCGCGGCGGGAAATGAAATCAAACTAACAAATCAGAGTCGTCCAAATTATTGCATAAACTGGAAACAGAGTTTCCTCTCTCTGTTTGATCCTTGTGATTCGCTTTCTCAACATCGACTTCTTCGTCTTCCTCTGATGACGTGAGCTCCTTTGCTCTTTGTGCTTGACCATCCCAATTTGTCCGAGCCAACACGAACAGCATGGTGACCATGCACGAGCCTTGAGCAGCCAAAAGGCCCAGCCACAGGCCTTCAAAGTCGAACCCTGCATAGAAACCCAACCACACTGCAACCGGCATTCCCACAAGATAAAAGCAACCTAAATTAATGTTTGCTCCCAGTTTTGGCCTCGCCGTTCCCCTCAGAACTCCACAAACCGTTGTTTGTGGACAGTTTCCAAGTTCACAAAGTCCAATGATGGGCAAGACCATTGACGTCAAAGCTATGATCTCTGCGTCCTGTGTGAACATGGAAGCCCAGACCTTCCTCACCGAAATAGCAAAAAACAATGCTGAAAACCCAAGAACGAAACTAAAACAGAGACCAACAATGGCTGCTAGTTTTGCTTTCTTGGGACTATTAGCACCCAGTTCATTTCCAACTCTAGTAGATACACTAAAGCTCAAAGAGGAAGGGAAAATGTATATCAACGCCGTCGTTTGAATCAGAACCCCCATAGAAGCAACGGTTGCTTGGGGATTAATCAATAATCCGCACAATAAAATCATAATTTCGTACCACCACCATTCCAGGCAAACTGAAATGCAGCTTGGAATGGCTAAATTCAGGAGTGACTTCCACCCTTTGAGGCATTCTAAGGAAATCCCGCTCCAAGTCTTGCGGTGTACCCCGGAGACCATGATGTAAATAATCAATGAACCTACAAGATTGAAATTTGTCCAAACGGCACCTAAAGCGATGCCTCTGATTCCAAGCCCAAGAACAGAGACAAGGAAGTAATTAATGGGAACGTGGAGAACAATAGACAGAGCGGCGCAGAATGTTAGAGGTAAGGTTATCGATTGGCTTCGCAAATAGATTCGCAAAGGGTGTAATATTGATTGTGCTATAAGATCAGGAAGTGAATAAAGAATGTAAGAATGAGCTTCGGCGGTGATATCCTCTTCTTGACCACAGAGAAGCAAAATTTTCTTCATATTGAGCCACAGAAATGATATGACTGCCGAAGTTAAAAGAAGCAGAACCACTGTTCTCTGCAGTGCAAGGCCTAAAAGTTTGAATCTTTTTGCTCCGAAAGCCTGACCACATATGGGTTCCATCCCCATGGCAAGGCCAGAGAGAACAGAGTAACCGGTGATATTAGCAAAACCAATGGCAAGAGAACCGCCAGCCAAAGCAAGCTCACCGAGACGACCCAGGAAGAGCATGGAAATCACGGAGCGAGAATAAAGTAGCAGACCAGTTAACACCATAGGAAATGCGATGTGGGCTATACACCTGGCTTCATTGAGTGCCAGAGATAAATGGGTTTTATCTTTGTGGGGCTTTTGGTTTTGCCGTTGAAATGTTGGGGAATTGGGAATCAAAGGGGTGGATATGTCGGGCTCTTGTAATTTGTTTGAGGACTGATTTGGGTCCTCCATATTGCATTCACAGAGAGCAGACGAAGATGGTAACTTGCACATGGCTTGGGAAAATTTACACCCACAGAGACAGAGGGAGAAAGAATGTTGGCAAATGTGTAGTTTCGTATTTTCCTATGTTTTTTCTTTCTTTTGGTGGTGGTTGGGGGGTTTGAGTTTGCAAGTGTGCGGAAACTAGCAAGTGGGATTTAAAGGGTGAGGCTTGGATTTGTGTTACTATTATTTTTTTGGCGCAACATGGAAAAAAATGGAGAATTGGAGGACGGCCATTTAAGCGTTGACAGAGTAGTTCTTGTGCATGTTTCAATTTCAAGCTTCCTTTTACGACCGACGAATGTATCACTTCGCTGCTGGGGCCTGCAGCCTAAAACAATACAATTTGATCAAAATCAAAATCCCATAGAAACAAGCGCACTGAACTTGCACGTAAGAATGAATGAACGAACGGATCAAATACAAGAGAAAAATACCTAATAAAGGTCAAGCCTTACTAATTGAAAATTCCAAATTGAGTTGAAAGGCCTACTATTTATTGTTCTTGTTACTATTTACCTTTGGATTCGCCATAGCTAAGGCACAATTTCTAACGCTTTTCATACATCAACTCCTTCAATTGAACAACATTTTGAATACACAAACCGTGCACTGTGAAAGGGAGACGCCACAATGAACATAGGAGCGAGACTTACTGTTTAATCTTGCACAGTTGCAATATAATATCAATATCATGTCGGCATTAATTGGAATTCAAATCCATGGGCGCATATTATAAATTAAATTTTACTTTTTTCTCTCTCCTCTTCTGTTTTGGGGCTAATGTATTGTAGTTGAGATTCCTGCCACTTTACCAAGTGGGCTTGGGGACATATAATTTACACACGTTCCAAATTAACTCAATTTGCAATCTGATAAATGGGGAGATTAATTAGAATAAAACGCAAATTTCAAGATCTACTTTTTGGGAAGATACTTTGGCTTTATCCCATTTATAGGAAAATGGCATCTGATCTCCACTATTTTCTATATGTCTTTTTTACTCAATTGGGTTATGTGCTAATCTTGATCTTCGTTATCAAATATTAATCCAGCAGACAAGATGAAACAGCGCATATGATGTTCCCATAGTCGAAAACAAAAACGGAGCAATATATTATATTAATATTAATGAATCCATTTGCAAATAAGAAACCGATGGAGACAAATAGCCAACGACCTAACCTCAAGAGTTATCCATAAAGAGGGAAAAGTTAATTAAATAAAAAGATAAGAGCAGTGCTATGTCTTTTTACAAATTTTTTTAATGAAAAAAGTAAATACATTTATTAAGAGAAACGCGAAATGGCCTTTCCAAGATTTGTCGTGGTATTGCTATTAGTCGGCTTCTGAGATTTACAAGACTGTAGTGGTCAAAGCAAGGACGGTGTCATGCCCCTTCTTCGTATACGACTCTAACTCTGTCCCGAACTCTCTTAGCACTAAGCATAGCTAGCGTGTCATGCGCATCAGACAGCGAAACAAACAATTCAAAGGGAGAATGTTTGAGAAAAGGAATGAACATCAACAAAGTACACTTCCATTATCTCAGTTTGCCTGTAACTTGTTTGTTTGTATTTGCAAATCAAAGCCCAAAGGGAACTCACGAGCCCTATACCACACAAACACGTGTTTTTTCAGAAAACAATAAATCCAAACGAAGATTCTTCTTCTTATCAATAACTCAGTGGTGGTCCTTGATTCTCCCCTCCCTTAATTTATCATGCTCTAGTCAAATGCCTCTCCTTTTACTCTCCTCGTTCTTTCTATATCAGATTTTCCCCAAATCTATGCAAGGGTTTATATACACCTAGCTACAATAACAAATTAACAATTGCCAAACAGACTTTTTTGTTTCTAGTTTTCTTCTGTTTCGACCGAACAAATTAATATTATGATGGATTAAGCAAAATGAATCCATATATCCTGGTGGAGTCATTAACTAGTTTCTACGTGACGCTGACGTTGACGCTTAGCAATATTGGAGGAGAAGTCAAAGTATAACGCTTTGCTTGGCAACGAGAATCATTGCTTGGAATGAGGTCAAAGGCATAAAAGTTTGTATGATTAGTGCTTGCTTCTTCCCCTTCATTTGGATCACCCATCACAACAGGAGAGTGTATGTAATAAATGATTCTCGATTGGTTGAGTCCAACTATCAATATCAGAGATGAAAGACCAGTTCTGGGCAAGCGAGTTTAATGCGTGTAAACCAAAGTACTACTAAAACAAGACGAATGTCTTTTTGCTTTGACTTTATCAACATGTTTCTGGAGTTTCATTTGGGGATGGCATTATGAGTGGCATAGGACCATTATAATTTATAGCCCTACTAAACTTGGTCAAAGTATTATATGTTCTCATCCCACCCAATTCCATGTTGCTATGTAGAGAGCAATTGAAACTAATCCACCAAGCCAGCAATATCTAAACACTTAAAGCTAGTGACATTAATATTATAACATTTGTAAGTGCTGCAGTTAGTATTGTATAATAAAATTTATCGGTCGTTAGATCATGACTGTAATACAATTGCATTTTAATTTAATAGTTGAAAAGCTAAAGTATAAAACAATTAATCATTAACTTAATAGCTAATAATTTTATATTAAGAATATTATTTGGTCCACAGATATGTTTTCTTGTAAATTTGTTAAGAAGTACTTTATTTCGGTGTTCAAAGTCTCACCCAATCATAATATTTGATATTCTCAAACGCCCCTCCAAGGTCTAAATATGTGTATTTTTATGTAATATGATTTTATTTCAATTTTTATTAACTGAATTTACTTTTGTTAGCGTTGAAAGCTTTGGCTTAGGCGTGTAAAAATAATACTATTACTACCTATACTAATTGATCGTAGATTTGCTTGTTTGTCAACCTTTTCAAGACTACTTAGAGTAAACTTAATCAACAGAAATTTTGTCATGACGATATTTATTGTCTTTTTTGGCCAATTATCATAAGGAAATTTATTACAGGTTTAAGAAGGTTCTAACAGCTGATTTTGCCGAAAGATCTTGTTTTAGGCTTAAACTAGCCAAATCTTAAATAGTTTTTTATAACCGTATTTTCCCTAGAATCATGGGTAATTACCCTGATCAAATATTATATATATACATATAATACATTTTTTTCCCTAGAATTAGGCGTTAATAACATATATAGGAGATTGAGAAACAGAAGCAGACTTAATAAGGGGTAGGGAGTAGGTTCTTCGTCTTCGTCGTGTTGTAATTAAGCTTAGTTCCCACTAGGATCCAATGCTTCTGGTATTGACCAACTCTTGGATCGGAAAGTTTCTCCATAGAAGCTCAAGATATATAGAACTCAACCAAAATATGCTTCTGCATGTTGGTGGGGTTAGGAAACTACAACTAAATCTAGGAATATACATGGGTTATGTGAGGTGCCAAAATTAGAATATACTCTTTTAAGTTACTATTAATT
Organism: Bauhinia variegata; assembly: GCA_022379115.2. Taxonomy (NCBI): domain Eukaryota; kingdom Viridiplantae; phylum Streptophyta; class Magnoliopsida; order Fabales; family Fabaceae; genus Bauhinia; species Bauhinia variegata. Next base: position 1,050,605 of record CM039433.1, read on the forward strand.
GGTTGGCTAGTTTTCTTTCTATTAATAATCACTAAGTTCTGTGGGCTTAAGACTTGACGTCCATAGCGCGTCTGTATTATGTTATATATGACTTCGACTGTGAATATTGATTTAGACGTCATAACCCTATTTATATCTAAGTAGTGCAACAAGTATGTATTAACTTGACGATCAATTAAATTTGTCATTTCTTTTCATAAAGTTTTCATCTTTGAGAGGAGACATCACAGGTGTCTGTTTTCTCTTATATCATGGTAATAATATATATTTATTTATACATATGGTTCTAGACTGATATATCTTTTTATGTCATATCATAATGTATATTCATTTTTTGATATATATATAAAAAAAAAAAAAAGTGAATGGTCAAGAATCAGTATGCGACAAGGGTCCTCTCTCTCTAATACTTTTTTTCATCATTTCCTATATTTATAAAATATCCATATCCTAAACTGTTTAACGAATATATATATATATGCATGCACACTCCCTTTGTGCTTGTGTTTGTCTTGAGTAGGCTTCTCATATACTTGATCCGAATAGGAATAGGAATAGGATGGTCCTCCCAAACAAGAGTCATTCCCTCGCATGGAAGCACGAAAATTATTTGTGCTTTTGCTTGCTGTTTATGATCAATCGCATTGAATCAAAGTATCGTTTGGTGTCTCAGGAAGGGTACATCATTACATAGCAAGGACTGCAGCCAAAACCAAGCTCCACCGCAAATCGTAGAGGAATTCGTTTGTCGCATCCCGGGTGAGAGAGAGAGGTGTATGATTAGAAGCTATGGGTGTGCCAAAAGAATTCCCCGTAGAGATGTTTATGACAACATTATTTAACTCCGTGTCTTTGCTTGGGTTGGATTCTATGAAGTTGACCCATAGGGGGTTCGGGTTGGGTCTTGAGTTGGGGTGACATGTGCTTTTGTGAATCCGAGTCATTGGAATTTTGCTTGCTTCTTCTTCTGTTGATGGATTTGCTTGCCTCCTCTGAGGTTATCAAAAGCTGACCCAGTGGGCTAATCCAACCCAATGTCGAAACAAATCAATAGACAACCTTACCATACCAGCTTGTTGGCCGAATATGATCCTAAGGACTTAACATGCGCCAACAGTGAGGGCTAAAACATGGTTCGGTTGCCAAAACCTACTTCTAAAGAATTCAAACACCTTTTTCCCTTTTGTTAGGAACTGCTACCCTTTTAATGTTAAGAGAGCAAACATGAATCATGCCCATTTGTTCATTAGCAAGTGTTATAACGATCCATTCAACATCAATTAAAAAAGAAAAATTGGGGACTGCTACAAATGGAAAGGAGCACCATATATATACCTTGTGGTCTAACGCATCGATCTACTTCTGTAGTTTCCTCTGATTAGGCAGTAATACAATTTTCTATGTTGAGATGGGGGAGCTTGATTGTGCCACAACCTAATATTCTGTCAGTTGGAACTTCAACACCTCCTAACTTTAGGTAAAATGTCAATCAACAGCTCTGTTTGTAATCTACGTCTGAATTCGTGGGTTAATTACTTAATTAGTAGTTGGAAGAAAACTGGTAATCCGATCAGAAACTGCGACCAATTAATTAATTGATTAATTAAATATTCCAAAATGCGATGTTCGTGATTATAATAAAGAAATTGACATCCTTACACTCGCTGAGATATTCAATCAGGATTTAATTGAAAATGGTTTAATTAAGTGATCATGCAGCGCGTTTAAATGATACTATTTTTTTGGGTAATTTTTAAATTATACTATATGGGTTGTTTAATGTTCAGTTGTCAACGGTATAAAATATATATATAGTGTATATATCTGAGTTATAGTACCACTAATTAGTAATTGCTGAAGATGATGAGAAAATCTATAATTAATAAGATTGTAGTTGGACTCATATATATAGTATAGTTATAGTCATGCTAAGAAATGAGTTCGCCATGATTTTAATTCGTTGAACCATAAATGCATAAATATTATAATTAATTAGAAGTCGAGGGACTTGATGACGACATCCAAGAATTAGCTTATGGAAAAAAGTAGGCAAAGCGAGTGTCATGTAGAAAACATTAATTCTGCTGTATGCCAAAGAAACTCACAAACTCTCAATGATCACTCTCTAGTCGACACCATACTGATGATCTTGTTCTTGTGTGCATTCATTAACATAACATAACCCTAATATCTCTAAAACACTAACTAGGTATTAATGGTACACAGCTGGGCACCATGATTTAATAATTGCAAGTACTGGTAAATTACACAGTCACCACTCAGTTCCCCCGCGATATCCCCACGTTTTCACCTTTTGGCCATATACCCACCATGCATATATATACTCTATACACGTCTTCATTCTTTTAACACAAACCGCTGCTGCAATTCTCTTCTCTTCTGCTCTACTCACTGACTAGCTAGCTCATATATAACCTTAAATCCACTATACTATGCCTTAGTTATATTTATGGCCACATATAATAGACATAGGTATATAATCCTATGATACATATAGATCGATGTGGCTGACGACCAAGTAAACTAAAAATCCAGCCTCAGCCCCACCCCCACCCACCCGGCCACCTTTTTCAGCTGCTGTGGCTGTCCTTCGTGGTCCTGGCTACAGAAACACTGTTTCTCCGACACCCACGTGCAAAAAAGCAAATACATTGCTGCTGTTGTTGTCGTCGGATAAACAACATGGCCTCTAGTTCTTCCAGGAGGCACCCTATGTATCATGGGATCCGTTGCCGCGGTGGAAAATGGGTGTCCGAAATCCGAGAGCCTCGTAAGACGTCACGCATATGGCTTGGCACATTCCCTACCCCAGAGATGGCGGCTGCCGCCTATGACGTGGCTTCTTTGGCCCTCAAAGGCAGCGATGCCGTTCTCAATTTCCCGGGTTTAGTTGAGAGGTACCCTAAACCCTTGTCCACATCTCCTGCTGACGTTCGTAGTGCTGCCACTGCTGCGGCCGCATTAATGGGGGCAGATGATCAGTCAAGCCACAATGTTAATAATGAACCAGTAGGAATAAATGATCGGCCAGGAAATACATATGACACTACTATTTCATCATCGTATGGAACAGAGTTTTTGGACGAGGAGGCTATATTCGATATGCCAGGTTTGCTTGTGGACATGGCTGAGGGAATGCTGCTTTCCCCTCCCAGATTAATGACCCCACCTCGTTCTGATAACTCTCCTCAGAAATCTTATGAAGAAACTAATTTGTGGAGCTATTTTTGAGTATGCTCCCACCAACGTCCCAAGCTTTTAAAAAAGGGGAAAAGAAACATATCTGGCAAACAAAGATAGAAACTGAACTCCAATGTCAGACAGTGCATGTGTGGTAAAAATCAGAGGCTTTTAAGTTATAAGTAAATGTTGTAAGATATTGAGTTTCAATTTTCTGGTTTAATGGTTTCTCATACCATGTACCCTACTATTTTACTTAGTATTTTATTGACTTCTGAAGAATTCTCCTCCCTGCTTGGCTTTGTAGTTGTATAACTTTTTTTCAAACAAAAAAAATTGTTCTATTTTTCTTTTGTAGTTTATGCATGTGTTTTGCTGTCCAAGATGCTCTAGAAGTCACTGCTAAAACTAGTAAAAGAGGGCGACAAAAGCAGAAGCTTGTCTACTCATGAGCAGTGAATGCGAAACCTCTAGCTAGCTAGGTCGACATGCATATAATATTCATCATCAACGAGTGTCTGCTCTCAAGCTAATAGCAATATCATATTACGACGACTAAAAGGCAAGAAAGCGTATCTATCGACCGGTGATGGTGTGCTTCAATGATATCTGTCACAAGCTGAGCTACAGACAAAGGCAGGGAATACCGACTATGCGGAAGTTGAGACTATAATTAGGTCAAAAGAACTCAATGGGTCCCAATGTCATTAACAGTGGAGAAAGATATTAGACATTTCTTAATTTGAGTTAACATCTCTTCAAAATGTTCATTCCATTACTGTTCAAATGGCGACTTACAATCATTTTCACCTAACAAAATTAGTTTTTAATTAATGAAATAATTTTCTTGAACTGATCAAAGAATAAATATATATGTGGTCATTTCAAATTCAATCCATTGTATGTATAGTGACTAAGAGTTTAATCCTTGTCACTTCATTCTATTTAATAATGATTAAAATATAATTATATATAAATGAGCATAAACTTTTTTCATCCTTTCTATTAATTATAAGCATAAGCATACCATAGTAAAAAATATTCCTTTAATCTATATATATATATATATATATATATATATATATATATATATATATATATATATATATATATATATATATATATATATATTTACTATATGATCATATTCTTTTTCCTTTTTCTTTTTCTTATTTTGGTAAAAGGAATGTGGGGGTAGTCGTGATCCCATAAACGCTTCTCCAAGTGAACATTTCATCTTTGAGAGATGGTAACACAGAGGTCCTACAGAACATCCTTTCTTTAATTCTTTGAAGGATAAAAAAATATTCTTATCTAGAATCGATCTAACAATTATCCAACATAGATAAAAGTTGTCAATTGTCACACGAGATACCGAGTATTACTTTGGGATGACCATCATCTGGATAATATGTATATAATGCCACAGTGCATAGATAATTAAACACCTTCCAAAGAGCTTCACTCAGCATTATATATCCCAACTTATTTAAAAATTAATTGATTCTCTGACATGTCATTTGAGTTGAGTTGGGTTGATGAGTTGTGCTAACTGAAGTTTCTGAAACCATCACCCGAGCCCCTTCCAACATCGATATTTTGTTATAAATCTTGCTAGCTGGTCCAGTGGTGTAGCTGCTACAGTCAACAGTCATTGAATTTTGGAGGGGTTTCGAACAAGAATAAATATAGTGGAGTGCGGCTACAAGTCGGCCATGGTATGAAAAAGAGGGAACGCTATCTGAATGTTGAAAATAAAGCTGTATTGCATTAAATGTCAGTTTTGTCGGGTAACTTTAGTTATCATTCACAAAATAAATAAAAAAAAAAAAAATATACCATTAATTTGTGATGGTGGTGTTGTTGGGGAGCTCTTCCGAATTATATATGCAATGTTAAGAGAAACTCATATCCTAGAACTAGCTAATTCTAACTTTGAAAGTTTTCCAAAAGGAGTTTTGACTATACGATCCAGAGATAGAGAGAGAGGCCAACACAAATGGCCGACATGAATCTCTCTCCATCGCTTTCCTTCTTATCAGCTATCATCGAGTATACATAATCGAGTATCGCCGGTTGGTGACCTCTCTCTTTCCTTCTTTTCTACGATTAACTGATTTTGATAGATGCATGGATATATATATATTTCTGCAAAACCACTTTATAAAGAAAATTAAGGACCATATCACACATGACAGTACATGCACATATATATCAAGATATTGTAAGTGACAAATTCCCGTTCTTTAGTGGCCTGCCAAAAAGTGAAGCATAAAATCTCGATTGAGATTTAGAAACACGTTATCAGTCGACTATCAAAGATATGATTTATCATTAAATTACTACCTGCAATCATCTCATCAGCCGTTTTCCATGCAGTTAATTTGTAATTGTAAGCTCTTTCTTATATACTCATTGTATCTTATAAATGCATTACCTATAAAAATTAATTTTCCATTTTTCGGCCTACATGACCTATAATGTTGTATTCATGATAATCATTGTTCTCATATTCTGCATATACCCTTTAATAAAGTCTAACCAAAAATATCAAGATATCTCTATACGAAATACTACAGTATTTATAGTAGAATATGGTTTAACACAATTTAATTTCTCATAAAAAATTAATTAGTAGCTGAATCCCTTGTAAACTAAACTATGGTAACCTACCTATCCCTCCTTAGGGGTATAATATGTTGTTATTGCAAGTAAATCGAAAAATTGAGTAGATCAATATATATACGATAAAACATATGGAATTCTTTATAAAATACAAGATTAACACAATATAGAGAAAAACAAGCTAAGCAGAACGAATTATCTTTTTTATTTTTGTTTCTCTTACATCGTTTATGTTCTTAATTACATTTCATATGATATTGTAATTTGAGACTTGATTTTTTAGAGAATGTCAAAATAACATCAAAATCAGAGCCTCGCTGAAAACATAGATAGCGCTACAATATACTATATATGATATGATAAAGATTCAACTATATATATGTCGGCCAATACCGTAGAAAACCATTATTATATATTTCACAAATATATGCAATTGAAAATCTTACATCTGAATATATATGATGGGAATGGAGGCAGGTGCATATATAGGAAGTTATAATTATAATGTTTAATCCCCAACAACGGAACAAGCAAGTATCCCATGAGAGACACAATCATATTTTCTCTTTTCGACTTGTTTTAAAGGATAACTATGTGCTCGATTAAACTCCCCAATGAGCTTTGAACTTCAAAATCTGCAATAATTATAGTCCCCTAAAGATGTCTTCCTAAGTAATGATCTCCTCCCTATTGAAGTTCTTTTGGCTTTTACATTTTATCATTTAATTCCTCCTTTTTCTTTTCCTCTTATTTATTAATGGTTGTCACGTAATCGTCTATAGTCACCCCTTTAGTAGACCTTTGAACCTTTCCATCAGATTTAATTTAACAATTGCATCTCATGGATATGGGACTCGGACATAATAATGAGAAAGGGACTTCTATCTTTTATTATCATTATCGTTATTCCCCAACACTAACAGGAATCATTTTAAGAATAAAGCCATACATTTTACCACGAGCAGAAAGCTGAATAATATGGAAAGTCCTTCTCAAATAGGATACCAAACATGACATAGTTGCATAACACGAAAAAAAAAAAATTCAATCAATTTTAACAAGTTATTTGAACGTGCTAACGGAAATTTCTATTCACCGGAAAGACAAAAGATTGGGAGAGCCCAATCAAGATTAGAGAGAATCCTCAATACAATTTGTTATTATTCTCTTTGCCCAATCTTTGCTACAATTTATTTGATCTTGTAATTCTAAAAAAAGTTAATATCCCCACTATTGGGCTTTATGCAGCTAATTCATTAGGCCTATTCCTTCTCATTTCGGATGAATAGGCCCAATATGTTTCGTAGAAGCCCAATTGACGGCCATTCCAAAAATGAAAAGGTCTTATTCGATTATTTTATTCTACAATTTTTCACATGCAAGTTCAAAAGCAGTTGGCAGAACCACGTGAGCCCAACAAAAACCGATGAATACATCATAATCGAGAGTCAGATTTCAGCCCATAAAAGAAAAAAAAAAAAAAAAAACTCGATCATAAATAAAAACGTTGAATATTATATCTCTTGAAAGCCTTACGCGCATAAACATCCATTCAAATAAATAAATTTGAAAAGGACTAACCAAAAGTTAGTTTGATATCACATCAAAAAAAGAAAAAAAGTTGATTGATAATTTGCTACTTCTATGCAAGCTTGAATCTTTGGTGAAATTAAAAAAAAAAAAAAAAAAAAAAGAAGAAAGAAATTATTACTCTGTGATTTTTAAAAATTAAAAAGTCTCTTAATTAAAATTTTAATACGATTCTTGCAGCAAAAATCTTTTATATCTACTTAATCTCTCTATGTGATTGCTAAACATGGGTAAATAGTTGAATCAGAAATAGCAGTAAAAAAATGTTATGGAGCTGAGTCGTTAGGCAAGTGAGGGTGACACATGGTTTCCTAGGAAAGCATGAGGGGCAAAGACACGTTTAAAATACTTTGTTGATTTGTTCCGTCGCTTCTGTCAGTGAGTCCGGAGGCCTAAACGTCAGTGGGTGACGACGAGGTCAAAGTATGTTGCAACTTAGTACTTAAGAGATCTCTTTCTAGTGTGAATATGGAACGCAATGGAGAATTGACAAAGTGAACTTTTGAAGAAAGCATCAAAAGCAAGTAGTAACCGTGGGCCTCCACCACTGTTGAAGAAAAGAACAACGGCCAACTGTTTCCGTGTCTACATCGTAGCCACGTGACCCTATCTAAATTCACAACACTCAATACTCCAAACTTATATAAACCCCGGACTCCCTTCCTCCAAGTCTACACTGTCAGTGAGACAGACAGACATCAGAAATCCTCCTCTCAGAGAAAAACACAAAAAAAACTTTATATACTAAGAGCCCCCAGTCAACACAAAAAAGTTTAGTTCATCTCTAAAATGGACATTCTCAGAGAATCATTCGACGAATCGAACTACTGTTATGCATTCCCTCTTAAAGCAGAGGCATCGTCGTCGTCGGAAACAAGCTGCTCTAACCGTCCAGTTGCTTACCACTCTCTCTCTCACTCTGACGAGGAAGAATCGGTGATTCTAGCATCGTCAACGGCAAAGAAACGAGCAGGCCGCAGAATATTCAAGGAGACCAGACACCCCGTTTACAGAGGAGTGCGTCGCAGGAACAATAACAAGTGGGTCTGCGAGCTGCGTGTACCTAATGACAAAGCTAGAATTTGGCTCGGAACCTACCCAACTCCTGAGATGGCGGCACGAGCTCATGACGTGGCAGCACTCGCCCTTCGGGGCAAGTCGGCTTGCCTCAATTTCGCCGACTCGGCTTGGCGCCTGCCTTTGCCGTCTTCAACCGACGCAAACGAGATTCGGAGAGTGGCCGCTAAGGCTGCTCAGCAATTTGGGCACGTCTGCGTGCACCATCAACAAAATATCAACCTTGACGCTACTACAACCACGACGGATTATCAAGTTTGTAACAGTACCGTTGGGGTTATGCAACAAGCACAAGGTCTGCATCTGGATCTAGTTCCGGAAATTATACAGTATGATGATTTGCATCATTTGCTTTTGACTATGGCAGATGAGCCTTTGAGGTCTCCACCTCCAGCTGTCATCAGAGATGGTAGGGACTGGGATGACGTGGACTTTGACTCTGAGGTGTCATTGTGGAGCTTCTCCATTTGAGTCTAAATTTCTACTATTGGCTTGCCTGTCAAAGTGTTTGATATTTTCTTCTTTTTAGTTGTACAGAAATTTCCTCTTGTATCATAAAAGCTGCTCTTTGTTTTTTGTGTACTAAGATTATACGACTTGTTTGTATCATTTGATTGGAAGGCCTTGCCCCTCTGCTGAAAAATGAACAGTACGTTTAATAAATCCGGAAGTAGTAGAGTACGATTGCTGTTTTTTTCCTTTTCAGGAACAATAACTTTGTAGTTCAGACAGAAAGCAGCCAAAGGAGAACAATCTTTAGTTATGTTATATATATATATATATATATATATATATATATTTCTTCTAATTTTTTATATATTTCCATTATTTTATGTTGATAATTTTATTTCTATCACTAACTAGAAAAATAAAATGTGTATATAAAAGTGTACACAAATGATTATATAAATAAATAACTGACATTTCCCCTAAAATAATTTTAAAAAGGGGTTATCGATTGCATCAATGACTAATTAACTTTGCTAATCTGTGCATTGAAACAAAAGAGTCTGGCCGAGGTTAAACTTGGCATATATATCTAGTACTCTTCCATCAGGAAAATGTATGTAAATTCATCTTAACGTCATACATTTCCAAAAAATAAATTCTTTCATCTAATTTGTTACGATACATTTAATGACCCATCAATCTATAACAAACATAGCAAAATAATAAATGTAACCGGTAGAAACATAACTCTTTTCAAGTTCATTGATAGCAAAGGGGAGCCACCACTCTAGCAAATCAAGTAAAGGCAAAGCCTTGCTTAGGATTTCCAAAGATTTCAAGGACAAGGAAGCATTTATGTTTGTTTTCATTTTTTTCGGTGGGAAAAAAGTGCTCATTATTAAGATGCACCTCGTTTACCCCATTGCAATTCGAACAGTATGCACTTGACATTATGAAAAATGGTTTGGATGGAATGATTTACTGATAATTTCACAAACACAAAACCAAAATTTTGACTGATTATTTTAATGCATTCACTTAATGGTATCAAATCGTAAGATGTTTGTTTACGACTTGGTTGCAAAAATTTATTTTCCTTTCCGTTTGAAGGCAATAGTGATTTCAGAGGGAGATATTTTGGGATTGGAAGTCTTACAACCGGATTTAACTTATCAAGACGAACGAGGTTAATTTATAGTTTATTTGTAAAAAAGAAAAGAAGACACTAATATAAGAAGAAATAATTGATGAGGGTGGCCCTGTGGCAGCTAATATGCAGGTCGACAAGAGGAAACAGACATGGACACGTGACTGAGCACGTGAAGAGGAGAAGTCTGCACGAAGGATATATGGACCCGGATCTCCTATAGTTGGTACACGACCCTGCAGTTATGCAGTCGGTTGGAGGCTATCAAATCTATCTACCATTGCATAGTTAACAGTTAACTATCCAGTTATAGGTAGATCAAACGGCTTGCAATAAACTGCACAGTGCAACCGACTACAGAAATCCAAATTTAAAGATATATATACTCTAGCAGAAGCAGAAGATAATTATAATAATGTTCCTGCTCAGTAAGATTCCGCAAGGTCAACTACTGGTCTCGTAGCAGTCCATAGTCCAAAAAACATTTGTAATAAATTTTTACGTCCCCTGGCCATAATTAATTCTTGTAACTAACTTATACTAGATCACGACAAAGTTCAAAAATTTCAAATTGAATGAACAATATATTAATCCTGATTTGAGATTCAATTCAAATTTTACTATGAAGAAGCATCCATGCTTCTTCTCCATCCCCTCCTCTGGCTTCTTATATATATGTATATTTTTTTAGGCTTCTTATATACGTACTCCATTCAGTATCTTGTCTTTTTCTGCTATTATTAGTCACATTGAGATCTTCACTTCCGAACCTTCTTTCGTCTTTTAACTTAATTTCCCTCCAACAAAAAGGCCGCCATCTTCCTTCCCTCCCCCTCAACTGCTACTCCCTTTAAAGTCTACTTTGTGCTGAACCTAGCTAATTTGTGCCTGCCTAGCTGCAAAAGTTTACTTTATTCAGAAAAAAGGCTTCTGATGATTCAGAAGCTGAATTTATGGATCCTTTCTTGTTCTAGTTGTTCATTTCTTCCTCATCAACCTACATTCTGCAATCTGCATATTGCTGCTTTAAATGCTTTCCTCTGCCCTCTGATCAAACCTTGACTGCAGATTGGTTTTTCTCCGAACCAATTAATCCAGCCATCGATCCCTTTCCCTTGCCTTCCAAACTCTCTTCCCTTTTAACACATTAGTCTACTTTTCCATTTTCAACTTGTCCCAATTAAGTTAAAATGGCCGGTAAATCTTTTTCCGATGATGGAGCGCTGAGCACCAAACATGCCCTAAGACGTCCTTGCTTGTTGCTTAAGGATTATCTGAGGGACGATCTGAGTTCGTGTTCGTCCAGCGGTTTCAAATCATTTCCGCGCCGACACTGCTGTACCACCGTCCGATTTCTTCACGACAAAGATGGATATGCCAAAGGGACTCTCCTTCGACGTTCTAGCACCAGCAGCCGGAAACGTTGCTCGAGAACCAGGTCTGCTTTGAAGAAAGCTTCGGTAGCCGTAATCAACGCCGTTAAATTATTGCCGTTTCCCTCCATTTCGTCTGTCTCCGCTCCACGACACTTATCTCAAAGAAACAAGAAAGCTAGTCTTCTCTCTCGAAGCCTTTCCCGGAAGCTCTTGAGCCGCAGTTTCTGGAGAAAAGCAGTAGCGAATAAGGAAGAAGAGATCACTAGCGATGGCGTTAAGGATACCAGACGGTGGAGATCGTTCCGCGAATTCCTCGAAGAGGGAAATAAGCCGTTCGATCAAAATATTCAAACGGTCAATACAAGCGCCAGCATAGCTTCTGGTGGGGTTTCCACTACTACCAGTAGTACTAGTGGCAACAGCTGGGTGGAGAGTGAGTTCACCTCAGAGATTTTAAGGTCATCGAGCGGTAATTCTAATTGTGATAGCTCCATAGAAAACGACGTAGTTGGGGAGACTAGAAAGCAGGAGCATAAGGTGGAGAAGACAGGCGGCGAGATAGTAGGTGTAGCAGTCGGTGAGGATTCCACGGAGGGTGTAAAAGTCACAAGTACTAGCACCTGCCACTTAAACAACCCAAGGGTAAGAAATTTATTTTAATGTCAATGCTTTGAGAAAAAATAAAAAATTTCTATTTTACCTGTGACCTGCATGCTTGATCAGCTTAGAGATTCGATATATACACACGCGCGCACGTTGACACTTCTGGTGCATTAAAATTAGATTGATCGGGTGCCTTCCGAGGCTACCATTGCCCACTGTGCGCCATCCGCGGCGCTGAAACTCACTGCTTCTATTCCCTCCTAGCTATCCCTCATTAATAACCATAAATTTCTTGCAATTGTTATTGTTAATTTACAAAAACTGATCAGATGGGGGTAATTTGGGAAAGATAGATTTCATCTACTTGTTAATGTTAGTATATATGATCTTGTAGAGTAATTAAATAATTCAGATGTTAGGCTTATAATTTACTGGAAATGGCTGGACTGCACCCATCATAGATACTATAATATTAATTAAGCTTAGGAAGCATATTGTTGAAAATAAGTTCAACTTGTCACTTGTTTATGCTGTCAGAAGCTGGGTTCAGTTAATTTGGCATGTGAACTTCAACTTTTATTTTAATTTGGCTTTGCTATTCTGGGCATGTGTACGTGTACTCTTGTCCTTGTAAATTAAATTACAAATTGTTGGGTTTTCGCCTTAATCTTGACAGATATCTATCTGGTACGTTAACTATCCCAACTAACTAGTCTTGGTCTTGGTGGTTATTTATTTAATATTTCTTTTAATCTCCCTGGGGACAATTAACTAATTATAATATATATTACATGATTTCTTCTTATTAATTTTCTCCCAGCAGGTTTATATTTATTTTACTTGAAGATTTTCTTTGTTATAAATTGACTCAAGAATGAATATCTAATAACGTACGTACAGGATTGGCCGAGTGAGGAGAAGGAACAATTTAGTCCTGTGTCAATACTAAACTGCCCCTTTGAAGAAGACGAAGAGATCACCTCTCCTTTCAATCCTAGATATTCCCAAGGTCTCATTCTTTTCTTACTCTGTCTATTTGGAACGCATTTTAAATATATGCACGTGTAGCTGCACCTGGGAAAGATCTTATAACTTTTTTTTCAACAAGAGATTAAAAAAAACAGACTATTTATTTGGTTAAGGAGTTTTAATCGGGAATGAGGGGCCACATATATTACTAATATATTATTTTTACAATATGGCCCCCAAAAAAACTAATGAAAATAATATCAAAACATTGTAACAGGCCCACTTCTCTTTTATTCTGTTTTGGGGCACTTATCCATGAGCCTTCACAAATGCTTTTATGGGGTGTTTGGTAAAAGAAATTTTTTTTCAAATTTTTAGAAACTCACTAAAAAAAATAAATTAATCATGCTGGTTAGAAGTTATTGAAAAAATTTATAAAAATACTATAAGAATAAATTTACTTACTTATTATTTATCCAACAAACTATTCAAAAATTATGTGTTTTACCAAAAGCCCCATTAAAGTTTTGCTTCACTTTTTTTGGGCTCATGCAGATTTGGCCTACAATGGATTCGGCTCCCAAGAAATGTTAACTAGCTCCGCCTTGGTTTTAATATTGTTTTATAATTAGATATCAGACAAATGGAAACTTAACTTATGATGGATTTAACAGGAAGAGAACACATGCAAATGCAAAAGACGAGCATGAATTCCCAGCAGGTGGTAGTGGACTTAGAGAAACGAATCGCTCTTTTGGAAGTAGAGAATGAATCATATAACTCTCCAACAGTTACAAAACCTTGTTCAGTATCGCCAATGACAATGTCGAGCATCCAAAGTGGCAACGGGAACATGCTTTGTGACAACTACATAGAAGGGAAAGCACGGGACCTTGTTGATCTGCTTCAACGCTCAACTCCACCAAACTGTTTGATGGTTAACACGGAAAACTTGCTCTTTGATTTCTTCAAGCAGAGTTTCGAGGAGGACATTAACATTGAAAACAATAATAAGTGCCGAGTTTTGAAGATAGCAGAGGATTGGATAAACGGGAAATCCCAACAGTTGTTTTTGCCATGGGAAATCCAGGAAGGAAGGCAATTATATGTTAGGGAGATGGACAAGCGTGGAACGTGGAAAAAATCTGAGAAAGAAAAACAAGAATTGGCCTTGGACCTGGAATTTGACCTTTTCACTTTTCTGGTCAACGAGCTTCTACTTGACCTAACCTCCTGCTAGCTAGATACACTCACCTTGCAAGTTTCTTCTTGGTTATTTCTTTCTCTCTTTTCTTTTTATTTTTCACTTATCTCGTTCCTATCTAGGGAACAGAGAAAGCCAAGTTTTGGAACAGTTCCAAGGAAATTTTTATAATTACTTAAATCATAAAATTCCTTGTCCTTGGTTATATATATATCTTAGCACTCTCAATTCTCAACGAATTAAGCATCCTGATATATATATATATATATATGTTTGGGGGGAGATGCTTATCTACCTTAACCTAATGTTTGAATTTTCCTAATTTTAGCCACACAAGTTTGTCAAAAAAAAAAAGAAGCTCAAGATTAAGTGACGGTTGACAGGTGAATAAATCCTAACTTGTTATAATGTATTCAAAAGCGTGTGCGCGTTCGACCATCAACTTGTCAATGTACCAAAAAATGTCACTTCAATGTTACACTGCATGATATGTAATGCAATGCAGTATTAATCACTTCTACAGAAAAAAAAAAAAAAAGAAAAATTAGGGAAACGTGGTTCAAATGCATGGTAAACTTTTCCCTGTCTGCGCCGAGGGAATTCCACAAGTGAGTTTAACGATTTTGGCATGAGGTTCTCAAACAAACGTTCAAATATTGATTGTATCGTTTGCCTAACTTTCGTAGAAGCCAGGCTTAAAAGGAACCGAGGTATAGCATTGGCCTTGCTCCTGACTTGACCCACAGCAGGGCCGGGGCCATAATTTGTTGGTGGACCATTATTTATGAACCGTCGTTTTGTGTTTGTTTCTTAAAAGGAAATTACTATTGCTATATATATCTACAGATGCTCCAAGAATTATAAATATTTTTTCTTTTTTTGATTTTCCTTACACTTCACAAAAATAAGAAAAAACACTTTTTTGTTTACCGTCTTGCGATCTCGAATCCAGTAACAAAAGTTAAGGCGAAGATTATTGTGTATCTCGCTTGCGTATTTCCCAAAGTGCAGTGGATCGCCCAAGTCTCATTTTTCTTTTCCGCTCTCTCTCTAAATGGCAACCTGCCTTGCACCCTTTTTTCTTCTGAGTATGCATATAAAACTCCTTTCTTGTTTTTTTCCTCCTCCTTCCCTCTCTAGCTAGTGGTCTCTCCTCTCCACGTGACAGACTTTTAGAATTTACATAGGGAGAGAGTGTGTATGTTTGAATAAGAAAGGGCCTTTGATTCTTCCTCCGATGCCTTTCTTCTTGATATGATATACCGGCCCTTTCTTTTTTGTTTTATGACACAGTACACCTCATGCAATGCAATGCTAGTGCAAGCAATTCTTAATAGTTATTTCTGCTCTAACTTATTAGAATTTGGGTCCACTCAATCAGACGCTACTCTACGGAAAGATGAAGAATGAGGATCAATCTAGGTCCTTGTTTGGGATTTCTCTCTCTGATCGTCCCAAATGGAACAATTCCTCATTTGTTCTGCCGGGTTCTTTTTTGGCTACCTCGTTAATGGCATATGCGAGGTAGGTTTGGCTCTACTCTTACGTTGTTTTATACATTATTTTAATCGCTTTCCGGGTTTAATTTTCACTGAGAGGCATGTGAATCTGTCTGGGACTGTGATGTTTGTCATATGTATGAGGTTTTACATTATGCTTGTTTCGGTAATTGGCTATTTTATTTGTTGTTAGTTCGTTACCTCCGTTTTGGCTGGTGTAAATATGTGGAAAAAGGGAATAGATAGTTGGATTGGAGAATAATCCAACTTCTTCCTCCCAGGAGATTCCAATAGTATCAGTAATGGTTTCGGTTTATTGCTAGGAAAAATAGAGGAGAAAAATTCTGCAGATAACTATATTCATTAAATATTTATAGATCAAAGAATTTTGGTATTATTCTACATGCCCCTTCAAAATTACACGAATTTCTGCTGATGAATGATTTGTTATTTTTTTGGATTTCAGGAATACGTCTATAATCGGCTCCAATTCAGGCTTATTTATTTATTTATTTTTCGGTTGGCATTTTTGCCATGTTGTTTAGTTTGCATTGCGAATTTCTTTGTTTTGATATTCATCTGGATACTTAATTTGCTTTATCTTTTTTTATTTTCAGCTACGGTTGGCATATCACTTTTGTACAAAGATTTGTCTATTTGGCGCTCATATACTTCCAAGTTTTCACTACCAATCAAATGGTGAATCCTTGGAGGATGTATCTCAAGCTCTCTGCTGTTCTTATGGGTTCACACGGGTTAACCAAAGGCTCCTTGGCATTTCTTAACTATCCTGCTCAAATCATGTTCAAATCTACAAAGGTGACATCTGCGATGTCCAAGCCTCTCTTTCTCTTTTTTTTTTGGTCTTTCGTTTACTTTTTCCCCGGTAGATTAGCTTATGTGTTAATATAATTCAGGTCTTGCCAGTCATGGTGATGTGTGCCTTCATTCCAGGACTCAGAAGAAAATACCCTGCTCATGAATACATATCTGCAACAATGCTAGTCCTTGGTCTGATCATCTTCACCTTGGCCGATGCACAGACGTCCCCAAATTTTAGCATTATTAGTGTTATAATGATATCTGGCGCTCTAATCATGGATGCCTTTGTTGGGAATTTTCAAGAAGCAATTTTTACCATGAATCCTGATACAACACAGGTGGCCTTGAGTTTATATATACGTTTTGCTGCACTGGTATATGGATACAATTAGGTCCGTTAGTCACAGAGAAATTGCTTGTATTATTTGTAATTCTGACAGATGGAGATGTTATTCTGCTCGACAGTTGTGGGATTGCCTTTCCTAGCTATACCAATGATTTTGAGTGGAGAGCTATTTAAGGCTTGGAATTCTTGTGCTGAGGTACAAAAACAATGTCTTCCGTATTTTGTAGTGCCTCCCTCTCCCTGGTGGACGAACATATTGTTCCTCATAAAAAAGAAATAGCCTTTTTTTTTTTCTACTTAATTGATATTTCAGATGCAATTGGACTTGTTGCATAAGATGCTCATCGCATCCACTTAGAATTTCCTAGGAGAAATTGGTGATTTGATTCTTGATGGTCTTTTACTTGGTTTCTTGAAAGCTCAACCAAAACATAAACTTAGAAATAGATTATTTTTAAGATTAAGATGTCAGTATTGAGAGTTAGAAGTTTAGCAAATACAACTTGGGTTGTGAAAGCACTTGTCTCGTAAAAAACTAGATGCATTTGTAAGGTAACTAAGCACCGGTATCTGGCTTTGACTCTTGTGTGCTTTTTGTGCCTTCTTCTCTTGTATTGCGTACTATCATCTTCATTCATCCAATTTACTCTTAGTTTATATGTATATCTTTCTTAACGTGGTCACTATCAATGCATTGCAGCATCCATATGTCTATGGAGTGTTAGTTTTCGAAGCGATGGCCACGTACATTGGTCAAGTATCTGTTTTGTCCCTAATTGCTATTTTTGGGGCCGCCACTACTGCCATGGTAAATGCAAAATCTAGTATGAGTCTATGAGTTGCTTTGAAGTTCTTTTGTTATTTGCCTTTTCAAAATCCTATTTTGATTAATTGACTTGTTGCAAGTGGGGTTTGGTATGCAGGTGATAACTGCTAGAAAAGCAGTGACTTTGCTGCTCTCATACTTAATATTTACAAAGCCATTAACTGAAGAGCATGAGACAGGGCTGTTCCTCATAACCATGGGAATCATACTCAGGATGTTGCCTGATAGTAAATTGCCTGCTTCTAGTTTGGTATCATCAGCTCATAAACATGGAGGAGTGTCTTCCTCTAATATAGACAAGATTAAGCCAGTTAATGGTGGCAATGTGGAAGATGAGGAAACAGCGCCCTTGGTCTGAATTTTTTGGCTGCTAACTTTCTTTCCTTACTTTTTAGTTTCTAGTTTAGAAAATAGACAGACATAATTGACAAAGAGAATAGATGATAGCTTAGTTTGAATGTAAACTTATTTTTCATTTCAAGTAGACTAGACATTGAATGCCAATCATCAAATATATTTAGAAAACTTTCCGAAAAGAGTACACTTATAAATTTAGCTTTTTAAAAAAAAAGCTAAATCCGGAATTATTAATGTGATGGTGCAATGGGAGTAGAGAGTATTATAGTAAATAGGCAAAATAAAGAAATGGGTGGGGTGAGAAAAGAAATCGCATATAACGAGAACAGCACATGGTCCATTGGGGGTTTTTTTTTTAAAAAAAAAAAAATTGGTAAGATTTCGGATTTCTAATCTAAAGCAAAATCCAAGACCCGAAAGAGAAAAACCCTAGTTCATGGTCTGAATCTGTCGGGCATAATTTCAAGCCACAAAAGAAAAAAACTATTAATGCCAATTGAAAGTTAGTTCCCCACCCGATCAAACGGCTCCAATTGGGCATTTAATTTTTAGTAATTATTATATTTTCCTTTATTTATCATCATCATTATTATTATTTTATCTGAAAGTTCCCTTTTCCCCAAAGGAGTAGGCTTTCCACTTGCATCGTCCGCTCAGCGATTGTCTGAAACTAGCGCTACAAAATTTCTATATTTCTTCCTTATTATTATTTATTTATTTGTTTTTCCAGCTAAACCCTATTTCCCCGAATACGGTGTAGTTCAAGAGGCGGAGCTATGAAAGGTACGAAGCGTTTTGCTGTGTCGGAGCCCAACCCCGATATCACCGAAACGACCGTAAGTGTTTTCACAATATTTTTGTTTTGTAGTTATGTGGCTCTAAAAATTCTCTCTGAGCTGTTGGAAGCTTTGGCTTTCCATCATACCTTATTTTTTGTACATTGAATATTATATTTCGATTTGGTTCTCATTGCCACTTCAAATTTTACACCTTTATGCTGATTGAATTTGATTCATGTACTTTTCGTGCTGAGAATTTTCCAGTTGATTTTGAACGATGAGTGTAAAACTGAAACTGTTCTCTCTCTTCTTCTTTTTTTAATATAATTGGAAATGAGTATTCGCCAAAAGCTGGTTTATCCTTAGAGTTCTAGAGATTCTCCTCGCATATATTGATATCTTTAGCTTATGGAGGATTTTGGAAATTGGAGAAAGGTCAACTCATAAACAGTGTTCGATTTTCTTCTTGTCATACTTCCGATACTAAAGGGTCCTCCCTTTTGCCTTCTTAGAGTTCATTACCATACAGACTTTTCTCATGAGCATGAGGTTGACGATGATCAATCATGAGAAAGGGGACACATGCCAGTTTATTTTAGCGATAACTGGAACTCATCTGAAGGGACTCTGTGGTTTCATGGTGATAAGTCCGTTTGTGTGTGTGTGTGTTTGTGTTTGTTTTGTCCCTCTTTTCTTGGGGTAAGACAGGACAGTTATGTTGAATTTTGTTATTCTTCTTGCTGTTTCCTCTTTATAGAAGCTTATCATATCTCCATTTCCATGTGATGCAGTTTCGGAATAAAAGAATAATGGAAGGATCTCCTTTTGATGTTCATAGGGCTGAACCATCCCAACAACCAGGGGTGGCAACACCACCATTTAACATGCAACGGGCTGTGTCATCACAGCAGCATGTGAGAGCTCTAAATACCCAGTTTGCAAGGTCCATCCTCTTTTTTTTTTTTCCCTCATGTTATATCAACAAGTTTTCCCTTTTTATCCCTCATTTTAATTCTTGATTTCTTTATTTTTCTTTTCCGTGAAAGGATTGATACATTGTATGATCATGATTAACGGATCCAGTTGCTCTTTCTATATTTTGGGGTTAGCTTATGTGGTTTAGTTGCTGTCGTCTATTATCAAGTCTTGATATGTCAATCCCATGTTGAAAGATTTTTAATTTCTGCAATTATGAAACCATTTTGGCAGAGCTTCCTATTTGTATGTCCTGTTAACAAGTGTTGCTTCCTTGTTGTTTAATTATTAATCTTCAAATTTGCTAACCTTATAAACAGCTGGGTTCAAGAACAGTTAAAGAATCACCCTGATGAACTTTGGGAAGATGGTCTCAGAGATTACTTGATTCATGCTTCAAGTATCATGGTAAATTGTGCAGATCTATTGCTTGAAAAGTTGTATATTATTTGTATTTCTAATTTACTAAGCTGTATTGTCAATCATGTTTCGAAGTCATGTTCTTTGTTCATGTGAGATGTATCATCATTTTTCAGTAGTAACTAGATAACACAAAAGAAAACCAATGGCTAATGTTCAAAATGAACATTTTATTCTTAATTTAGTGTAGCTCCTAGTTCTAGAAGAGGTTTTAAGTTTGTTTGATACCTTCTTAAGATGATTCCTGCAGGAGATATAAGATATTATACACGTATGAAGACACTCTGCAGGTTCTGCTGACAGCTAGGCACACATTGTAGTTGTAGTGCCATCTGTCTCTGTTCTACCATGAAGTGGAGCAAGGAAAAAAATCTTCATCCTATAGAAGGAATGCTTTTACTTTTTTTTTTTTTATTATTATTCAATTTAGGGACTGAGGCTACTCTAGATCTGTTTCTGACTCACTTATGTATCTTAACTGATTTTACCTAGTATTTGCATGTCCTTCTTCGATTAAGAATCAAGTTCTGCCTAAACACGTATTTACCTTGTACTTATTTTTAGGAAAAATTCAGCGATGTTGTCAACTGGCTCAAAGGCAATGCTTCCAGGGGAGATTTTCCTGCTGCTGCTTCTTTTCCTGGGAAGAAATTGTTGCCTGATGTAACAAATAAGGAAAACAACTTTTTCGGAGAGAAAACTGGTTTCACTCCTTTGAATAGTACACCACTTTTTGGAAGCTTTCCGAGCACTGGAATTTCCTCGAACAGTCAATCCACTGTTTTATTTGGTAGGTCTCATCATGTTTTGGCAATCTGCCTCCTATAGTCCCTTATATGCATGTCAGTAGCTTTGGTTTGTGGTCACATTGTCAGAGCATTAGAGTGATTGTATTTATTGCTTTAATACATGCCACACTGAAGTATAAAATATAAGTATAAGAATCTTTCTATTGTGGGAAAGTGAAAGAAAAGCTGAAAATTCTTAACACATGTTTAAAAGTTTTTATAAAGCTTAGATTCAAAATATCATCTTCGAGAGTCCTTGGAAATTATTTCATACTGGCTTAAGAATCTAACAATGAGGTAAACTTGTGTGAAGTGTATTATTTTCCATTTGTAAAGCAAAGTTAGTTCTCTATACTTTGCACAAACGATCAGATTAGAACTGGAAATTTGTGTTGTAGTTGCATTTTAATCTTTAAAATGAAAAACTTTGCCAAATAACAATGAAGGTTAGAAAACTTAAACTCACATGTTTAATTATCTTCCCTACCATTTAATCTTACTTTTTGTTGGTCAAAGTCACCCCATGTACTTTAGTAGAATTTATTCAGTATTTTGCGATTGACTACTGGCCTTTTACTCTTTTTTAATTAAAGGAAATCAAAGTTCGGCTCCCTCCAATCATGTGGCTTCAAATAACGTGGCTGGTGGTGAGAACTTGATGCTTTGCCCTTATTGACTGTCCATTACCCAGCAATAAAATGGTTTAATAATTACTATATTGCATGTACACTTATGTATGATATCATTTAATGCTTGTTTTCTATATGCGACTAGTTTCCTAGAGCTTGTTCATAGTTCATCATTTCATCTATAATAAGGCGTTTTATTTGTCTATACCTTAAATGATATCAATATGGTTTACTTCCTGTGCTTGGTGGTAAGTGTGATACAATAACCGTATCGATTGCTAATGTTGCCATTCTACTGTGTGAATTGTTATGTGTGCCTCCGATTATATATACATGCAATAATCTTAAATATTTTAGAAAGTTTGGTACTGGATGCAAGACCCATTAAGGGAAATCCTTATGATGAAAGAGACCCTATAATAAAAAGAGAACACAGTCATCTGCCCTTTTAAGATGAAAGTGGGTTCTGATACTTGAGAATTTAATTGGTTTTATACCTATGAATGTTGTGTACTGTATTTCATAATGCCTTTCTTTTCCCAGTGTAACTTGTTAATGCTTTTAATTCTTAGCAAAGTTATACTTTCATGCTTCATAATATTTCCTGGCGTTTATTCTATTTCTATTGTGGTTCAAAGTCGCACTATCTACTTTGACATTTGCTTTGCTATTGACTGCTGAGTTTCCTTTCTCTTTTTTTTTTTTTTATCCTGTTAATTAAAGGACATCAAAGTTCAGTTCCCGCCGATAATGCATCAAATAATGTGGATGATGGTAAGAATTTGATACTTCTGCCCTTGTTCACCTCCATTAACCCATCAAATCGTCATTCTGAAATTGCTGGATTGCGTATGTGCATATCATGCATATTTTACTGTATGTTTGATAATGCTTCCTTTTCTGTATGCTGGAAGTTTCCAAGATCCAGATAATTTCATCCATATGATGCTCTTTACAGTGGCAAATTTTTTATTATATTTTAGCTAGGTATCCTATGTTGACAGCCAGACCTTTAATAGAACTCATTACTAGGTTGATTCAATTCTGACTTTATAATCTTGTAGTGTAAATGAGCTGATTAAATTTGTCATTAATAGTATTTTTTGCATGTTTATGACATTGCAACGTTAATAGCATGAGTTACATTTTGAAGTGCCTCTTTGTGGCATGCATAACTTGTCTAAATAAGAAGAGAGAGGAATGAGAAATAATTCTTCTTCATTTGGACACAGAAAATGACTTGGAGCAACCTAGTAGCCCATCGTTGAAGAAGACAGAAGAGAAGGGCATTGTAGTTGTGCATGAAGTGAAATGCAAACTTTATTTCAAGGTATTTTATTATAAACTAGTTATATGGTCGAATAATCCAGTGTAAATTTTATACTGATATATATCATGTTGCTGTCATTGAGCAACACTCTTAAGACTCTCTGCTTGTTCTGATTTAGCCTGGTCTTATGAATTCACCTCAATAGTTTCATGTCTTTCACTCTTGATACGTCCAGTCAAATGATCCAGCAGATCCGAATCCATGGAAGGATAAAGGAATGGGCCAGCTTTCGATTAAATGCAAAGAGGGCTTCAACAAGGCTGTCAGAGAGTCCAAACCAATAATCATTGTTCGGAATGAGGTCCGTTATTAAGAAAAATTTTCTTGGTGATCCTAAATTACTATGTAAGACCTAATTTTAATCTCTTTCGTTTCATTGAGAACTTTGTATTTATTGTTTCAGTATTTGTTACCTTTGTTGATTGCAGGTAGGAAAAGTTCTTCTCAATGCTTTCCTGTATCCAGGCATAAAGACTCAGCCGCAGAAGAAGAACTCCCTTATGGCCATATTCCTTACTTCGGTAAGGTGGTTATGCTTAAAAATGCATATTTAGATTCATAGTGTAGTTTAATATGGCCAATCTTCTAGAGGAAATTACCTTTTAGGAATATTTAAGAGTAGGAAGGAAACTTGAAATGTTTACACAAGCAAGCATCACTTGCAGTTCCGAGATAACTGATAAGGATAATCAACCAGTTGAGAGTTCTAACTTGTCTATGAAATGTTCCTAGGTCTCGTATCTGTCTTTTGTTGGTGAAAATGTTATGGCATCTTGCATTACCTCCTAACAGTTGGGTCTTTCCTTTCCAGTTTCATTTTTTGCTTTTAGATGGGCTTTACCTGGAGAGGGGATGGTTCCATGGCAACTTCTGTTGGTTGCAATTATATTTGTCTCAAATAAAATCTTTTAGTACAGTAGTCCTTGGTGGTCATGAGAGAGCAATACCTAGCTGTCCTAAATGATTTTTTGAATTGTTTCCATTTAAATTCCTCATTCCGCGCTTATTCTTCTAATAGCATGTTTGGTTGAGTTTGGTGACCACATGCAAAACTCTAAACCAACCAAACATGCTATATGCAGTTTCGCGTTGCTTTATATGCGTAAATTTCTAATGAAAACGTACTGAGTCTTGATATGTTGGTAGGGTGATGCCAGTGGAGATGGAGATAAAGATAGTGTTGTGTCACGCACCTTCTTGTTCCGGGTGAAAACAGAAGAAGATCGAGATAAACTTGCAACAGCTATCCAAGAATATGCCCCAGTATCTTGAGACAATGGCATAGCTTATTGAGCCGTCTCAAGTCTCTAATTGTAATCTATCTAATATTTTACTCAACTCTTAAATTTTGCCATTACGGAATGGGAAATTTTTTGTCAAGGTGTAAGTGGCTAGATCCTGTGTTGTAAAACCAAATTGTGTTTGAGAGACGAATGCTGGTGACTTTGATCGGGTCGGGTCGGGACAATATCTTAGATTTTAATGCATGGGTACCGTACCATCCTTCTGATTATCCTTTGCAACACCGAAATTTCCACCGTGCTAGATTCTGCATTGATCAATCAAGTCAAACATTAGTCCTACACGGCCTGATTAAACAGTTGGCACACTCTTGAATTAAGGGTGGGCACGGGTTGGGACGGTCTGATGTCCCCACCCGGCCCAAAGGTTAGGAATACAATTTGAATGAGGTATATTGGGACTTAGGACGGGATTGGTACGTCCCATGAATTTTCGATAAAAGTATCCCATCTTCCATGAGCAAGTAAGCAGCAGTTAAACTGTCCTGACTAAGTGAGAGTAGATTTCTACCACTTTGGCCATTAATTAATTTCCTATCTAAAGCAACCAGCTCATTACGATCGACTCTTGCATCAAATGATTGGGGAATATTCCCACGAAGGCAATCACCATCAAAATCCCCACGCAATGGGGAACAATAAAGGGGGTTAATAGAGACAACAGAAGCTATGGGAAGGACCTTAACAAGTAGGGCAATTAGAGAGTGTTGATGTATGGAAGGAGGCCTATATATTAAGATTGTATCCCCATCAACCAAAGGCCTATAGAAGATATCTCCGATCTGGACCTCATCCTTTTCAGACAATCAAATAAACTATCTTTTCGGCGGACAGATATATGTCCCTTCTCCAGTATACGTAGCTCACAGAAATCAAGCAACTTTTCAATATTCTGCCTGTTTACAGAAACCTGCAAACATTCTGCAATTTGACGAGTTACACCAATTTCATTAAGCTTAAGGTTTGGATCACCAACAACCACAGTACGAAAGGAATGATCATTGCGCTTCCCAAGAATCACATCTTTCATCCATGGTTACATGAATCTAACAGTAATATTTTTTATAGTCTTGTGCGACACTGTCAGGGGAAATCCCTAGATTTCTTGTATGCTGCACAGAAAGTACTGTGTGAATGGTTGTCTATGACAGGCTTTAGTGCTTCACTTGCTCACCTGTACCTCTCTTCTGACTCGTGCTTGCGAAAGAATATGATGGATGAAGTATTCTATGGATTGCAAGAAGCAGAATACGCTTGCAATTTTAAACAGTTGTTAGCGGATTATAACTGGGGTTTCCTCTCGGGAAGCAATCAAGAGAATGAAAATGTTATGGCACCGTCCCAATTATGAGAGTTAAATCCCAGCCGTCCTCAGTCAAGCCTCAGTGGATGCTTTTAGAGAAGTTTTTCGAGATATTCAAAGTTTACTATCCAAATATGCATCTAAGGATGACAGTTTGCTTGCTATGTTTAAGGCTGGAAGCAAGGGTAATTTGCTGAAATAGTGCAACATACCATGTGTGTTGGCGCAACATTCTTTGGTTCGCTTGCCATTCAATATTCCCGATCAGCTATTATGTGCTGCTTGGAATGGTCAAAAGGCACTTGATTCAACCCTAATGTTTAGTGATGTTCCTGAATTTGTTCAATCATATATTCCATATGCTGTGGTTGAAAATTCTTTTCTCTCCTGGTTGAATCCACTTGAATGTTTTGTTCATTCAGTAACAAGTCGTGATAGTTCCTTCGGTGACAATGCAGATCTTCCTGGGACCTTGACTCGTAGACTTATGTTTTTAATGCGTGATTTGTGCAATGCATATGATGGAACAGTGAGAAATTCATATGGTAATCAAATTATTCAGTTCTCATATGATACTGATAAAGACTCATCTTCCAGTAGCTGTGGCCAGCCAGTTGGAGCGCTTTCTGCTTGTGCTATTTCTGAAGCAGCATACAGTGCTTTGGACCAACCAATTAGTCTATTTGAAACATCACCACGGCTCAATTTTAAAAAGGTATTGGAGTGCGGTTCAAAGGAAAAAAGTGGGGAGCAAACTGTATCCTTATTTTTATCTGAGAAACTTGGTAGAGAGAGGCATGGATTTGAAATATGGAGCCCTGGCAGTTAAAAATCATTTGGAGAGACTGATGTTTTCTGACGTTGTTTCAACTGGAATGATAATATATACCCCACAAACAGGCAGTTTCATCCTTTGGGTTTGTCATTTCTATCTACACAAGGAAATTGTGAGGAGACAAAAGTTAAAAATGTGCTCTATCATCAACTCTCTTGACCATGGATATCACTCCATGAGAACAAAATAAAAAAACTATCCCTATTTGAAAATATTAAGCAAGTGATTTTCTTCTTTTGCAGCACAGAGTATAGTTATTGTAAATTCTGAATTATTTTGTATTATTGACAAAGCTATAGAGTTTTCACCCTGATTGTTTGGTTTTTCTCAAATTGGTTACTACACTTGGGACTGGAATGTGTCAGTTCTTTAGTGTATTGATCCAGATGGGTAGTAACTATATTTGGGCTTATAAATATATAAGGCTAGTTTGCTTTTAACCTTTTGGATTTAATAAGTTTGTGTGAGCACATATGGAGTTAGAATTTTTCACACATACTGTTATTCATATTCAGAGATTTACACCTCTTCTGACTTGGACAATAAAATGATAGGGATTGTTCTGTCGCAGACAACGGGAACAAAGCTGAGTATACTTTTTGCATCGCTGTGACGATTGTTGAAAACCCAAGAATTTTATACAACTGGATTTCGTTCGTGACTCTTTGATAACTGTACTTCTTGGAACAGCCATACGAGGTTGGTAGTGATATTTATATCTGTTTAAATTGTCTTTTTTACATTTTGGACATTTTTTTTAAACCAAAGCATGTAGGAAATTGCCATGATAAGCAGAAATATGGAAACAAATTCCTTGACTTTCTGTATGACAGCTTTAAAGTTGCATTACAGCCCACACCTCATTTTCATTTCCTTAAAGTTTTTGTCTGTAGAATGGTCTATTTATTTCCTTATTATTGCGAGACTCTGGTATATCTGTTTACCAAATGATATCAGATTATCATCTGACAGTGGTTTGCTGCTAGAATAAGAGTTTTTTTTTTTTTTCAACGACTACCAAATGTGGTATTCTTTTTGGTTTGATGTGGAAATTTTTAGATCTTAGCTTTTACTTTCTATTTCTAATGGTAGGTCAACACGGAAATAACATCTATATCTCAATTGGGATCGACTAGATCTTCCTTGAATTTCACTAGTTTTGCAAGAGTAAATAAACGATCGGTCGGGTGATACTCCCAAGCTCAAGTTGATACAAAGGTCTAGGAAAACAAAGAATGAAAGCACATTTGGATTAGGGTTTCTTTTTTGACTTACCTCATTAGTGGGGTTTGTGTCTTGGTCCCAAGGGTACTTTTGTTGTTCTAGTGGAGATGCGAGTATGAAGCTGGGCCTTTAGTTTTTAGGCCTGATCATGGGCTGCAACCGATAATTTTGTTCCATATCAATTTCAATATTTGGCAGGCCATATAGAACTGAAGTATAAAAGCATATTCGAAACAATATTACCTTTCAAAGCAGACACTTACTCTCAATTTCTTTGACTCCAACTTCTCTAAATTTTACTTGCATATACGAGGTCGGACTATGTTGTAGTGCAGAAAGAAAGAAAAATTTGTTTCACTTCCTTTCCAGAAAATAAAGAAGGGAAAGTTCATCCTTCATTAACTAGTCTCGTGTTACTGCTGAATCAAACTGAAATTTGTTTTTGTTGTGATTGCTGAGTGTTTGCTATCCGTTCCTGTCAGTCTGGTCCTGACATGCACGTGTTTTTGAAATTGAGATCTATATGAAAAATTGTTAGCCATATTAATTCATTGCTATTTTCTATTGTCTTACTACAAGCATGAATATGGCGTAAATGTTGTGACTTGTGAGCAAGTGCATTTTTTCAATAGTTATCATCATAAAGTCCTGGGATTGATTGTAGGATTCCAGGAGATCAAGAAGGTCAATATCCTGTGGAATAATCGGTTAAAAGCATCAAAATCTGGTTTTTGTCCTTCCGGTGAACTGTATTTGAGGGTTACAATGTCTGGTGACTGTAGCAATAAAAGATTTTGGAGTGCACTAATAGATCATTGTCTCAAGATAATGCATTTGATTGACTGGGCACGTAGCCATCCAGATAATATTCATAATTTCTGTTCAGCATATGGAATAGATGCTGGGTGGAACTATTTTCTCCAAGTGCGTACAATTTAGTTACATTGTTTCCCCTTTAGATACCCACTGAAGTCCATAGTGAATTTCATGTGTTCAACTCACTATCTGCAATATCTGATACTGGCAAGACAATCCTTCCTGAGCATTTGGTTCTTGTTGCGAATATGCACTTGGACTTCAGTATTAGAGTTTTTCAATGTTGGATGTCTCCAGCCAAGTGTTTTTTGCTGCATAGCAAGAAAATCATGTTTTCTTCAGGCTTCTCTTTTTGGGAACGGGGGATTTTTTCTTCCTTGAAGTACAAAGCATAAAGATTATAAAACATAAGCATTTTATCAAGAGTTCTCTGAATCTTTGATCTTCAAGAGATACAGTTTTTTTTTAATTAGTACTAAAGTCAAGGTATATATCCATGCGATCGCGTAATTGCGTTTGTTGCTTTAGGTTCTCATAGGATGATTGAGTGTCTCTGTTCTTCTGAAGTAATGTGTAACTATGGATATTGTTTGTGTAGGAACCCAATTGATCAGAAACTAAGTGAAAGGGACAAGTCAACCATGAGGAGTGCTTTGTATTTTCATCCTCATAAAAATAAGAAGCTCGGTACTGGAGTACAGGACATAAAGGTATGCATAGTTATATGAAAAACAAATCCCTCTTACGCTCATTAAGATTAAGAAAGAGCTATACGAGTCAATTCCAAGTTGCCAATGTCACTAGTCGAATGCACTTTGCGTAGCTAATGCTTTGTCACGGCTCAAGTTTCTTTGATTTTTGAATCACAGGTTGGGTGGCATCCCTTATATCAGAATACACGGTGCTTCCTAATTGTACGGAGCGATGGTTCTGTTGAAGACTTTTCATGCCATAAGTGCATTCAACATGCTTACGAGATCATTGGCCCCGAAAGGGCAAAGAGATATAAGAAGAAATATTTGGAATAGCCATTTTTGTGTTCTCTGTACATGTCCAAGGTGGCAGACTGTATAAGATGAGGTGATGATTTTTGTGCAGTTAATACATGGCTGAAAGGTCTATATTTTGGGAAGTAGACTATCTGAAACTTGGACTGTGGAGTAGCTAACCCCTCGTAGTCTGGCGAATTAAGTTTGTCTAACCTAGGCAGTGCAACCCACAAGATGATAAGTTTATGCTCTTATTGGAAGCTGCACATTTTCAAACTACGTGCCACTTGAACGTGTTTTCTTTTTCTTAAGAAAATGGAGTAAGTCTTCTCCTAGCCACACCATTGGTCCTTGGTTACCTTATCAGTTTACTATTCAGCACGATGAGAACGCTATTCGTATTGGCTCTGTGGCTCCCACCACTTCATTTCTTCTAGCTGCATCTTGCATAATCATGTTTTTATCATTTTCAGATAGGTTGTGGTGGATCATTTAGGTCTATAAGACTAATGATTAGCTCTACAAAGAAAATGAAACAGTAAAAGGTTGGTGAGGTTTAGTGACAGACCGCGTAAATAATCACGTGGAAAACAAACACGATCGTGATTTTATCACTTTTTTATAAAAAAAGGAGACGACAGAACTACTTTTTCCAGTTGTTCATCGAAGATGGTGATGAGATAAAAGGTAGAAGGGACCGTCAAAGTGGAACCAATTCTGCTCCATACCAGACAAAGAGACGCAAAACAATCAGGATCACTTATACAAATTCTTTTGCACATGTGTCTTTCCCTTTTTTGGGGATACCTGAATTTATGTTCTACTTATCCAAAGCGATGCAACATGCTTTGATCCTGCTCTAGTACATTATTTTTTTTTTTTAACAAAGTTCGTATTGCAAGTGGCGGTTCCTGTACTTGAATTATATATAATACAATGAATACATCGAATGTCTGCCCAGAACATGAAACATTCATTATTTTAATTGGTCTTTGTCATAATTTATTGGTGTGCGTATGGATACACAACAACTGCATGGTTTTCTTGTTGCTACTTTGCGTTGGCATGGCCCATGTAAGGCATTATAATTCTACTATGGAGCACTTTGCATTTGCACTTTTTAGATTGGATCGGGAATGAGATGGATAAGGGTATACCGCTCTCCTTCGTCTTGTGTTAATTTGTTATTTTTCATTAAGTGTGAATGAATAAAATAATATAATCGGAGAAAGTATTTTAAATGCGTGGCTCACTTGAATTACTTAGGCTAATTTGGATCCGCAACGCAGATATTGGTGGCAGAGTGAGACAACGGATTGTCGTTTTGCATGAGAGGAGAGGAGCCATCGGTGTCGAAGGAACCCTAGTGCTGTCGTATTATTTTGGTATAGAAAGAGGTAACGAGTGTCAGCATCACGTGGGGACTCTATGCTTCTAAGCAACAAATCATGTGTTGTGTTGCCTGTTGCTCACCATCACCAATTCGATTTTGAATTGGTTGTCAACCCTCAATTTTTTATTATAAATACACAATAATTCTTAATCTAAACCCTAAACTTTGTCAAATTTACTAAAAACATGGCGGCTTAATGTGATAAACATAAGAATTTTTTGTCCCATACGAGTAGAACTGTCCGCTCTTTTCTCTCTCTAATTCCGAGTTAGTTTCCGTTTCGGGAATCTTAATAGTTCCGTATTTCTGTAACAGATATATATCCATCAACATACGCATCAATTCCATTCCTCTGTATGGATTCACTCGCACTGCTATATATCTTAAATTCTCAGTCCTAAGAGCCGTGAGAGTCCATCCCACAATTAACGGGCTCCCAGATTTTATACTTTTCGAAATTACAATTCTGTCCCTAACGTTTTCAGGCTTCGGCCTCGGAGTGGTTCGTTGGCCTTTTTTTCCGGGAATAGTTTGGCTTTAAAGGCAGCAATTATATTTGTTTTCACAGCTCCGCCTCCGATGCAATTCTAATTCTAAACCCCTTTCCCGGAGAATAAATAGAACTTTTCAGTGTTTCTCTTTCTTCTTTTGGATAAATCCAAATCAATTTTCTTTTCTCTCAATCATATACTTCCTGTTTGGCGGTGGAGTTGTTCGTTGATTGTCTTCTAAGATTCTCCAGCTAGCAAGAGCTCACACTCGAGTTGCGTTGAGAAATTCTCCAAGGTAACATTCGCATTTTTTGTTTGTATCGTTTTTGTTTGAATTTTCTCCGACGTTTAACTGATGCTCTGTTTGGTTTTTAAGAAACAACAAAGTAGATGTTTCTGTCAGGCGCTTTGTCCGAGAATCAGACAAGTGTAGTTAGGCAGTACAGATTAAGCTGTTTGATTCAATTTCATGATTTCAATCGTCTTTTTAATTTTTGGAGTACGTGTTCTGTTTCTAAGGAGATTCAGAGTCGATGCATCTGTTTTGGTTAAATATAAGACGCTATGACTTTGACTTTTTGGCGGCTTACTTATTTATGCAAGTCTACACATTACCTTTCTAAGCCATGGTAGGTTTATGCATAGGCAGCTTTCATAAGCTGGTTATGATAGGACATGCCAACTAGCAAGCAATAGGCAAGTTGTGTTGTTGTTATGTAAAAAGTGTTCGTGCCAATTCATATGTTGGATTCGCATCTCCTATCTTTGTTTATCAAAAAAAAATTGTTGGTGGATTCGTACTATTGTGTGTTGGATTAGTACATTACATTGCGAAGTTGAACTAACTTGTCATGTACATATTTACTAAAAGCACAAGTCGCGTCCTTGTCTGGCTCTGTTTCTAACTTGTTGCACTCCACTTTCGTATTCTACAACCTTTTCAATTACACAGAGATGGTTGCCTTCGGGAAAAAGTTGAAAGAAAGACAAATTCAAGAATGGCAAGGGTATGTTCATGTCTTTATTTTTACAAGCTTTAGGTCAAATACTAGTCAGCCATTTTGTTGGCGTGCTTTGAGTTCATGTGTCTGCATATTTATAATTTTGATTTTTGTTTTAGATATTATATAAATTACAAACTAATGAAGAAAAAAGTGAAGCAGTATGCACAACAAATTCAACTTGGAACTCAAGATCGGCGTCATGTCCTCAAGGATTTCTCAAGAATGCTGGATAATCAGGTTTGTTATAGTCATTCTATGAATATGCAATTATATTTCACCTACCATACAAAAATTGCAACTGTCCATTATCTTTAGTCGCTGGTTATGTGAATAAATTTACCTGTGAAGAATGAAGCATAAACATTTTCTAAGATAAGGGAGTTTCTATGCAATGCCTAGTATTGCTGTTACATTTATTTTACTAACATGCTGGATGTTGCTTTTCAGATTGAGAAGATTGTCCTTTTCCTGTTGGAACAACAAGGGTTATTAGCAAGCAGGATAGCGGTCCTTGGAGAGCAGCATGATGCTCTTCAGGAGCAGCCTGATATATCCAAAATATCTGAACTACGAGAAGCTTATAGATCAGTGGGAGAAGATCTCTTAAAACTTCTCTTTTTTGTAGAGATCAATGCTGTCGGTCTGCGTAAGATACTAAAAAAGTTTGACAAACGCTTTGGCTATAGATTCACTGATTATTACGTTAGAACTCGTGCAAATCACCCTTACTCTCAGCTGCAGCAAGTGTTCAAGCATGTGGTAATTTGCTTAGTTCATACTTAGAAAGCACAATTGTTTAGTTGGATGTTTGCAGAATTAAATAGAGCTTGAACAAACTACTGTGAAAATATTGTTTTACGAATGAAATGTGACTGACAGGCATGGATTTGCAGGGGATTGGAGCTGTTGTGGGAGCCTTATCTCGCAACCTTCATGAACTTCAGGACCGACAAGGAAGTTACTTATCAATTTACGATCAGCCTACCCTTCCCCTCCAGGTTTCTTTTGTATTTACTCTGCTTCATGCTGTAACTTTGATATTTCATGTTATGAGTCACCGATTAGTATTTGCCTGTTCTGCAGGCACAAGATTGGTGTTGATGATTTTCTTACTTGGTCTTGTGTGCAGGATCCTGTTATTGACTCAATAAAAGCAGCTGTAGACAGGTTAACTAACTCAACGAACTTCCTCAACTTTTTGGCACAACATGCACTCATTATGCACGAAGAGCTGCCTACTCCTTCTGAGGAACATGTTGATGATCAGAGATATAATTTTATGTCGCTTTTACTGAATTTGGCAAACACGTTTTTATATATGGTCAATACATATATAATTGTCCCTACAGCAGATGATTACTCTATGAGCCTTGGAGCGGCAGCGACAGTTTGTGGTATTGTTATCGGGGCGATGGCTGTTGCGCAGGTGTTTTCTTCGGTGTATTTTAGCGCGTGGTCAAACAAATCTTACTTCAGACCTCTTGTATTCAGTAGTATAGTTCTTTTCCTGGGCAACGTCTTGTATGCATTGGCTTATGATCTTAATTCAATATGGGTTCTCTTACTTGGTCGTCTCTTATGTGGGTAAGAATTTTTCCTTCTTCAAGTTCTTGCCATCATTTCTTGATGAGCAGCTTCTGATACTGTTTTGATGTTAGACATTAAAGTAACATGGGGCCTTTTTTAAATGTTTCAAGCTGGCAGATTTATAAGGTCCTAGTCTGATAAGGCCTTGTTGTGGTTGACAAATACTTGATTTTAATTGCAGATTGGGTTCTGCCAGAGCTGTTAACCGGCGTTATATCAGTGATTGTGTGCCATTGAAAATCCGCATGCAAGCATCAGCAGGTTTTGTCAGTGCCAGCGCTCTTGGAATGGCTTGTGGTCCTGCTTTGGCTGGTTTGCTTCAAACCAATTTTAAGATTTACCAGATTACTTTCAACCAAGACACTTTGCCTGGGTGGGTCATGGCTTTTGCTTGGCTGATATATTTAATATGGTTGTGGATGACGTTTAAGGAACCTTCTCGTGAGCCTGAAGAGAACGACACGCCACATCAATCTAATGCTGGTACTGGACTTATATTGTGACCTTTTTTTCTTTTTTTTTTTTTTCTGATGAATACATTTTCTATTGCGTTATTTTAAGATCATTTATCTACTGTTATCGAATGCATCTGTCTCCTAATTCATTTTCGCATTCAAATATCTCTGTTTCCCATCGTATTTTGGTGTTCTTGAGAGAACAAATGAGAGTCGTCTCTGATGTGAAAGTATCATAATCTGGGTACATTAAAAGAGGGAAAGGAAACTTTCTGCTAAACAAAAGAGGTGATTCCTTTATTCATTTATTTTTTTGTGAAAACTATCCGTATCCGGCACCGATTTTACTATATATAATTATTCCTCTGAATTTTCTTGTTTCCTTACAACCGGTTTGAAAAAATAAGTCAAGCCTGTTTGATACTTGGTCCTTACAACTCAAGAAGCATGTTGTTTTGTGGAAGTAGTTGGGCTATTGGACCACAGCTTTGGTTTCTGTGCAGTCCTTTTTTCTGCTTTATATATTCTAGAATATTTATTTGTCAGTATAGATGCTCTTTGCCCAATGAACATCAATGAAGTTCAAACTTGTTTATGAGGCTTGATTTGTTTTTATTGTTTATTTTGATGCTGCTCTACTCCAGCCCTATTACCTGTGATGCTGCGTTGCTAAGTATTCTGTTGATATTAAATACACTCTGTGCAGGGAGTTAGCCTTATAAATGAAAAGACAATTAAGAAATCCTCATTGAAATGCTATATCTAGTAAATTGGTAAAGCTTTTGCCAAAGTGTAGTACTGTAGAAATCTTGGAGAAAAGAGGTAGCCTTACAGATGAAAGAGTAGAATGGCTTATCAATCTGTCGTTGAGACGGTCACTAAAAATCCTCTATCGCTGACAATCTTAGTTCACACAATTTCATAATTACGTGGATTTTGTATGGATATGAGAATATTGTTTTTTCTGTTGAGCCTTATTTCTACACATATGGTAATGAAAAATGACACTTCCTTTTTGGAAATAGAAAATGATGCACTTGAAAAAGGCCTTAAACAACCGTTGCTGATTAGTTCAGAGGAGAAGGTGGATGAAGATGGTGACCAGGATTACGATGACAGTGAAGAAGCTCCCGAGGAATCTCGTGGGCCAGCCAATTCAATTCAATCAGCATACAGACTCCTTACACCTTCTGTAAAGGTTTGTGAGTAACTCAATCTTACATTGTCAACCTACTTGTTATCGTATCTATATCAAATGACTACGATTTGGTTATTTGTCTGCGTTTCATGTCTTTGTTATATCTTGGAAAATTGCTTTATTGATTTAGAAGTGAGACGAGCATGGTTTTGGTGCCTTGCTTGGCCGCTATACTACCTAGGGAAAGTTGTGCACGAGAACGTAAAGATATTGAACTGCTTTTTGCAATTGACTCAGTACTGTTTGATTTCTTACTGGAATAAAACTTGTAAATTAGGCACATATAGGTACATACCCATTCATTTAATGCCAAATTGCACTTAGGAAGTCCCTTCCTTTACGTACTGTTTGGAGAATGTTTGATGGTTTATTTACCATAATGTCAATTAAATGATAAAAAACTTCATATCACAGTTATTACTAGATGCCATAATGACTTAAAGTCGAGAGATCTAACTAGTTGCTACTCTGTAATCTAATCCTATAAAATGTCATCTCAGAGGCACTTTTGAGACTCATAATTCTGATTTTACAATAATCTACATCCCTTCGATGTATTATAACTATATTATGAAGTAGCATGAGAAGTGGGAAAGATATAGTTGAAGGTATTTAGTTGGGACAACCAAAATATCATATGGAAAGATGTATTTGGGATTTTATTAGCTCTTAGCTTTGAAATTCTCGAAGTATTATAGTGCTGGAGATATTACTAGATCTGCTCTCCAAATTTTCAGTAATCTTTGAATATGACTCAACAGCAACAAGCGTCTTTAGATTTCACCAGAAGATCAATTCTGAACATAGAAATTTAAAGAGGCTCTCGGATTATTTGATTTTGAGTTACTTTTGTACACATAATAACACTTCCAATTGAAGATGAGTAGATAAACGCATAAATGTTTCACCTGATCCCTGACAAAATTTCTGTAACATCTTCAGGTTCAGTTATTGATATATTTCATGCTCAAATATGCCATGGAGATCTTACTGTCAGAATCTAGTGTCATCACTACATACTACTTTCAGTGGTCAACAAGCTCGGTCGCAATTTTTCTTGCATGCCTTGGATTGACAGTTCTTCCTGTTAACGTTGTTGTTGGAAGCTATATAAGCAATATGTTTGAGGACAGGTACAACGTCCATATTTCATTTGAATGTCATCCATGAAATTGGAATTATGCTGTATTTGGATCTTGCAGAAAGGGGCAGGATAGTACATTATGCATTTAAATACGTAAAAACACGAAGGAAAGAAAAGATCCTGCGGTGATTAAGTTCATATTTCCCATCTTTTGTCCATCCAGCAGCTAAAAGAACATTTCTTGGTATTTTTGTAGGCAAATTTTGTTGGCGTCAGAGATTATGGTTTGCATGGGCATACTTCTGAGCTTCCATATAATAATCCCATACACTGAGCCACAATACATCTGTTCAGGGCTACTCATGTTTGTTGCTGCCGAAGTACTCGAAGGTAAGATTTCATCGATAACGTGCTTTACAATTTATGACAATGTGCAGCCCCTTTATCCGTCCATTCAAGATCTTACCTTATCGCTTAATCATAGGCCCTTGAACCATGTTATGTTTGGTTTTGATGACTTAAAGTTACACTATGATTTGTTCCAGGTGTGAACTTGTCACTACTTTCTCGTGTCATGTCATCAAGGCTTTCTCGTGGAACCTACAACGGGGGACTCTTGTCAACTGAGGCTGGGACGCTGGCAAGAGTGGTAGCAGATGCAACCATTACTCTGGCTGGATACTTGGGTGTGAGTAGGCTCCTTAATATCACCCTTCTCCCTTCGCTCTTCATTTGCATAGCCTCCATCGTCGCAACTTGCTATACCTACAATTCTCTATATTAATTCCTTTTGTGCGGGAGGAGAGCAAAGAATGGCTCTTCCGGACACTATCGCTCTTGTCGGCCGTTCATGTGGTACTGTACAATTTACGGAAATCTCAACGGCTCATTGGTTTTTTTCCTCATGATTTTTTATTAATAAACTAAGTCCTTTTTTAGCCATTAAGTTGCAATTGTTGCATATGCGCATCATCAAGCTTATCTCTTCACTTTGAAATGATACTATCTACAATACGCAATTTAAATCTATTTGCATTAACTCAATTTATTGAACACAACTTTAATATCATTTGTGTTTGAAAGATGTCGTGAATATCATATTTAAGTGTTAAAAGTAATTTATTTTGAAGACCCAGTGATAAATAGACTTTTTGAGTAAAAAAGGATTTTTCTTAATAATTTTTACTTTATTCTTTTAGACTTTTAAAGTTTATAATAATTAGATAGTAGCATCGGTAACCCGCGTATTGAATCACCGATAAAATCGTTGTGCATTAAATTTAGGTACCCACACAATCCAACGACTAGATGAGCTTGTTCTAACGTATGCGTATGGCTCAATATTTATTGTAATCGATCCAACTACCTAAAAATCAGAACTTCTGCCTTGGATCTATCTAGAAGATAAAATACAAAGTTAAATGAATTTAGATCAAGATTTGAACAGCATTTAGTAACCTGAACTACTTGGATCAAAGTCGTTGAACCTCATTAAGAATCCTTCTTCACAGACCACAACTTTCTAGAGTGGATAATGGATGGTAGACTGTGGAATCACAAAGATTATACTAATAATAACAGTAATAAAAACGGCTTTAATTAGTCATTGACACAAATTTGGAGTATTAATATATCAAAAGTGGGAACCTTCTCCTTCTCTGTTTCAACTCTCCTATATATATTTTAATTTTTTGGGGTAGCAACAGCCCTCCCATATGCATGAGAATTTTTACAGGAGTGAGCGAGCTAATGGCTTGTCAATGTCACAGTTTGAGTATTTTCTTGAATCTTTGTGATCAACAGTTTTCCAACCATATAGGCACTGTCTCGGCGACAAAGACAGCAAATAATCTTTATGTTTAATCAAAACTTATAGCCGCGGGGAGCGTTGCCCTCCTAGCTCTTTATATAATTGCGAACAAGATAAACCAAATTGACTCAACAAGGCAACTCCCATCACTTGCAACTTTCTTCAACTGTGCCTTGCCTCCTCACAATTGAGCTAATATGGCTGCCTCGTCGTGGCGGAGGCTTTTCCTTTTTGCTGCTCTTCTCTTGACCCCTCAAAATTGTGTTTGTGCCTCTCAAAAAGGTAATATAATAATAACAACTCCTTGATCCTGCTGAATCTGCACACTGTCATTTTGCTCATTAATTAACTGCAGTTGGATAGCTTCTAGAGTTTATAGCAATTATTGGTAATATTGAGCCTTTGAATACTTGAATACATAATGTGTGTATAGCTAGTATGTGTTCACAAACACCTCGTTCGTGCTGCAATTTGTGTTTGCTGAGATTGAATTTTAAGTCAACGAGAGAGAGGCAAGTGAAATTTATCGTGTTTTTGTCAATGGGAAAAACTCGCATGTACTGTAATGGTAGTGACTGTGAAAAGAAGTCTGATAACATTTGAGTTTTATTTCGGTAAGACCTGACATGCAACTTCCCATAGTCAGCCATCTTGTACGAATCATCAGATCTCAGTTCACAAGTCAGAAAAGTGACGAGCTAGCTAGATCTTCTATTGCATAAAATTATGATATGGGACTGATTTGCCTTTTCATGAATACAATGACTTGTGAGTTGAATTGAGTTTCCTAGAATATAATTCGGGAAATTAACCATCAAGAGAAAGTGAATATACGGTTGTTATATTTCATACATAAATAATATGCTTATATATTTGTGGACTGGAATTAATTGGGTTGGCTTGTCTTGTCTTTAATCACATAAATTAAGTGTGAAGAGCTAGCTTTCAACTTTGAACTGATTGGTAACTACCTAATATATAGCATCACTAGCTGGTAGTCAACATTGATGAAGACCAGGTATCATATTTTCTATCCTGCTTTGTCTTATTTCATTTTTCTACTCATAATTAGTTATAAAATTATCAAACAATATTGTTAGTATTATTAAAAATACCATTTACAAAAGAATGAGAATGACGCTTGCCAGCACATTAGAGCCTCTCTAATGTTGTACGAATACCGCTGGGGCCAAGGCTACCTATCATCTATCAAGTAAATTATTGCTTTCACGACTAGGCACAAGAACTTTTTTTTGAAAAAAAAATTGCTAAGGGACATACTTTCAGCAATCAGCATGGCGGTTCTCCACAGACGACATAAGAGATACAGATAGTATACATATATTTTAGCTTTATATATGGAATCTGAGCCTTCCTCTTTTCGACCTTTGGGCTTACAGATACAGATGGAGTTCCAAAGTACAAATTTATGCAGGAAGCAACCTCAGCTCCCAACATTTCTTATTACGACTACATTGTCATTGGGGGAGGTACAGCGGGCTGCCCTTTGGCAGCAACCCTGTCTCAAAACTACAGCGTTTTGCTACTTGAACGGGGTGGATCTCCTTATGGGAACCCCAACATCACCAATTTAGGTGCTTTCGGAGCAGCGTTGTCGGACACGTCCCCGACCTCACCCTCGCAGCGTTTCATCTCCGAAGATGGTGTCATCAACTCAAGAGCTCGCGTGCTTGGTGGCGGAAGCTGTTTGAACGCCGGTTTCTATACTCGTGCAAGTCCTCAGTACGTAAGGTAACAAAATTAATTAATAATAATTTAATCAGTTTAATTAAATGTGATGAGACGATTATTACTATTCGTTCTATAGGGAAGCCGGCTGGGATGGGAGGACAGTAAACGAGTCGTACGAATGGGTGGAGAAGGTTGTGGCTTTCGAGCCATCGTTGCGGCAGTGGCAGTCGGCTGTGCGAGATGGTCTCTTGGAAGTTGGCGTGCTTCCCTTCAACAGCTTCACTTACGATCACATGAATGGTACCAAGATTGG
This sequence comes from Bauhinia variegata, assembly GCA_022379115.2. NCBI lineage: Eukaryota > Viridiplantae > Streptophyta > Magnoliopsida > Fabales > Fabaceae > Bauhinia > Bauhinia variegata. Next base: position 1,091,113 of record CM039433.1, read on the forward strand.
CGGCACCATTTTTGACCAAAATGGCCACAGGCACACTGCTGCTGATCTCTTAACACAAGCCAATCCCACCAAAATCACTGTCTTTCTACATGCCACCGTCCGTAGAATCCTCTTCCGCGCAAGTAGGAGGCCCATCGCCCGTGCCGTAGTATTTGGCGATGCCTTAGGGGTCAAGCACAAGGCTTATCTCAAGCGTGGGCCCTCCGCCGAAATTATAATATCAGCGGGTGCACTTGGAAGCCCACAACTTCTAATGTTGAGTGGAGTTGGTCCTGCGCAACACCTGGGGGCCCATAACATTAGTGTTGTAGTGGACCAGCCCATGGTAGGACAGGGAATGTCGGATAACCCAATGAACGCCGTCTTTATCCCCTCCCCTGTCCCCGTTGAGCTCTCTCTCATTCAGGTCGTCGGAATCACCAACTCTGGAACATACATTGAAGCTGCCAGCGGTGCAAATTTCGCCGGTCGTACTTCTACTTCCAGTAGAGACTACGGCATGTTCTCCCCCAAGGTGAGGAATTGAGGATTGAGTAAGGATATCATTTTTTTCTGCTGTTCATTTCATATACTAATAATAATAATAAATGTAGGTTGGTCAATTGTCCAAGTTGCCACCGAAGCAAAGGACTCCAGAGGCCCTTGCAAAAGCCATACAACTCATGGATAGCCTAGACGAGGCCGCTTTCAGAGGCGGATTCATCTTAGAGAAAATTATGGGCCCAACTTCAAGGGGCCATATGGAGCTCCGAACCCGCAACCCGAACGACAATCCGTCCGTCACATTCAACTACTTCCAAGACCCTCGAGATTTGGAGAGATGTGTAAAAGGCCTTAGCATCATTGAGAGAGTGATAGAGTCGGAGGCATTCTCCTCGTTCAGATACCAGAATCTATCAGTGCCAACGCTGCTCAACATGACTGCGAATTCCCCAGTTAACTTGCTGCCTAAGCATATGAATGCTTCAATGTCTTTGGAGCAGTATTGCAGGGACACAGTGATGACCATATGGCATTATCATGGCGGCTGCCAAGTTGGGAGAGTCGTTGATTCTGATTACAAGGTGCTTGGTGTCGACGCACTACGAGTCATTGATGGTTCCACTTTTAATTATTCTCCTGGAACTAATCCTCAAGCCACTGTTATGATGCTTGGAAGGTATTATATATATATAATGCACATTAATTAATTAATTACAACCAATATACGTATTCATCATATATATTATTAGATATATTAATGGTAGATTGCCTTTTCTTTACTTGGTGCAGATATATGGGACTCAAAATATTGAGACAGAGGCTAGCTGTGGATGAATCAAAGTGATGATGTGTGATTTGGTTCTTCTATTCTGGACCCTCGATTTCCTATCACGGATTGCTAGAGATGCTAATTAAATTGTAAAAAAAAAAAAAAAAAAATTGTCAAACTAATTCTTGTGACAAATTGTTCATTTTATGGAATGAACTTAAATTACATTGAGAATGCATTATCACCGAAAGAGTGGAAGATTTTGTTTTGTTTTAGTTGGAAAATTGAAAGCAATTGAAGTAATGATATACAGAGAATATTGATTGGATGTAAGAAAGAAAGACTTATTATATAACCCAAAGTTGAGCATATTTACCAGGAAAAAGAATAACGAGATAGAGATTTAATCACCTCGAGTACTGAATCTCAAAAATATAAAGGAAAAATAGTTAAACTATTTTATAAGATGCTCACAAAGGATTATATATTGTATGCAATTTTTGTATTTCTTTTCACACACTCTATCATCAATAAATTTTTTAATCGTTAGTTCTTATAATTATTTTTTATGATACTATAGTTGCATTTCAAAAAATTATTGAAATAAAAAGTTAAATTTCATTTTTCACTAGAAATATATCTTGAGAATTATTCTATACCAAATTAACAGAGTGATGGTATATGCGTTGCTATAGGTTTTTCTGAGCTTTCAATCACTGAAAAATATATAGAAAAAAAGAGAAACGAAGAAAGAATATGCCACGGCATATACCTGTGGCCTGGTCCAGGCCAAGATTTTGTTGCCAGCTCCTTATAGGTGAAATAAAGAAAGCATCTACCCATTGACAAGGGCTCCCAAAGGGGCCACGACCCTTTTTTATCTCCATGTTACTCAATCCATCTCCCTCTCTCCAAGTCTCAACCATGGTCTGAAGGAAAAGGGAAGGAAAGAATCTACAACATAAGAGTAAGAATTAAAGGTTTTTTTTGCATCTGATAGAGAAAAGAAAAGATAGATAGGATTGCTTTGCATGAGAATTAATGCGTATAGCTAGAAAGTGAAGGGATATCCATTGAGCATATGCTACTAGTTCATCTTCACACTCTTATAAATACCTCTCACTTGGCATCAATAACCCACAAGAGAAAATTATTCATGCAGCTCTAGCAGATATTTGTGAGAGATTGAGAACCAACTGCATGCTACCACTAAACGAACCAGTTGTAGGGCTCCTCTCCTTTGGCAGGCAAAAGCATGAGCCTAGCCTGAGCTGCGTGTGTTCATCTTCAACATGCATGAATCATCTTAAATTTAGCTCTCTTAATTCATATGACCCGCCAAAGGAGAGTTGCCCTGTGACTAGTTCTGCTTAATTACTCTCTATGTCCAGCCCGCAGTAATTGGATCGATGCATGAGGTATGTCAGATCAGATTTCTCTACTCAAAATCTTTTAATTATTGTGCGTCATTGGCTTGAAAAACCTGCTGCAATAATTCAAAATCAAGGACTCCTCGTGTAGCTGCTCCCTGCAGCAACCAGCAATGAGATGTCGCTGTGGAAGCTTGCAGCTTCAACCAAAATGAGCTAATTTGATTCAACTGGAATTTTCTTTCACCTTTGAATATATACCTCAAACTAAGTAGAGCTCGCTATGCTAACTGGGAATACATCTTTTTCCAGTAAAGGCAAGTCTGAAGTACCAACTAGTCTCCGAACTAGCATATATATGTTAACTAATTGAAATTTTCAGCTATATATAGGCTATGCCTGAATCCTAATTAAATAGCCTTTATCATGTAAATAATACTGATCGATGGTAATTCAGATAAATTGATATAAATGAAATTGGGTCCTATTCATGTCCAAGTTTATTGATGATACTAAGTAGGACTGCTAGATAAATATGATAATTGAGTGTTGGTGGTGATCTATTAGTAGCAAACATATTAATTAATTGCATGATTAATTACTCATGCAAATTAATACATACTATACATATAGCATGACAAAAATAAGTTAAAATTGTCACACCTTGCTCTAATTATGTTTGATCTAGACGTAAAACGACAGGCTCGGAATTAATGATTATAAATAAATAGTCAATTACACCATGTATGAGCTTAGGAACTATTTACCTTCTTATTTTGCAACTTTTGTTGTATGTATGCCTTTTTTTCTTTTTTCCTGTGGTTTATATGTCTGGACTTAGGAACGATGTTAAATAAGTTTGCTGAGTTTCCCTGGATAATTAATTAAGGCGCAATAAACACATTTTATTGAAATTTTCATTTTAGTGTGTTTAAAGACATGATAGTTCATATTGGGGCTAGTTAAGTTGCCATACTACAACTAAGATGTTATCAGGAATATTGATGAAGGTATTAATATTAGTCAGTGTTCTAATAACTAGATGGGACTAGTTGGTTCGATTGATCGGATTACCGATTTAGTTAGATCACATAAAAAATCAATGAGTAAAAACTGACCAACAAACTAATGAAGTTGTCAAAAACTGATAAAAACCGAAGTGATTTAGGTTTCAACTAGTTTTCAATTTTTTTAAAAAAAAAAGTTATTTAAAATTTATTTTTTTGATTAGACCTAACTTCTAACTATAAAAGAAATTTTTTTATAGGTTCAAACTTCTTAATTATAAAAAAATAATTTATAACATTATATAAGAGTTGTATTTATAAGTGAAGATAAAAATATCTTTTTAAATATATTTAATATGAGATTTCATTTAACTTACATAACTCACACATTATTTTATATAAAATAATCAATACATGTCATTTATATAAACTTAGGTCATTATTTATTTTTTATAATTTTTTCCTCTCTTCTTTTTGAATAAATTAAAAAATTTCTACAAAAATTAATTTTTATTTTGGACTCTTTTCTATCAATAAAATTTATTATATAATTCAACCACGGTTTAGCTCTGGTTGAACCACTGAACTGTCAACCGTTTTCTCTTTATCAGTTTAATCTCCAATCCAGTTGGAGTGGATTTGAATTTGAATTTATTATTTAAATATTAATTTTGTTTTCTTAATTGAGGGTTGAGATGGCCGAGTTGGTCTAAGGCGCCAGATTAAGGTTCTGGTCCGAAAGGGCGTGGGTTCAAATCCCACTCTCAACATTACTTTTTTGAATTGAATTGCTATTTGAAAGGGCTACCCAGGCCCTTTTCTTTTTATTTCATCACAATGATGTAACATATGGCGTTGGTTGTCCCATCATTCCCATTTCCCAACTATTTCCATATTCTTCTCTTTTAAAATACCACATAGGAATTGTGAAGTTGCTCCATCTTCAACTTCATTTATATGCTCCACATCTGATTTATCTTTTAATTGCCCTTCATAACTTCACCAAACCTTTTAAAACTGGCAAGCAAAAAAGTTGGTTCAAAAGTCAAAGTTATTCGTTTTCAGAAGAGGAAAAGAATTAATGAAATGGAAAAAATACCTTTTTCTTATAATTAAATATATGGTCCAGGTCCAAGCCAAAATAAATGACGACTACTAGTCATATCCCAAAGGGATTACTTGAACATGAGGTAACTGCTAAGTGGCAATATTATCATTTATTTAATTCAGAACCCAAACAATCTCCAATCTCCAATCCCCTCGACTGCAAAAGTTTGTGCAGGATTAAACAAGTTTGATGAATCACCTTCTTATAAAATTAATCTTTGTTGCTAATACTAATGATATATAACAAAACAAATTATAATACGACAACGACAGGGGAGACTTGGCCAAACGACAACGAGCCAGTCTGCCACTAAAAGGACAGATACGAAATTATGGTCATGTGGTGGGTGGGGCCATAAGATACAAAGTGAATGCGATCGACCACTCTGTTAACCATAACGCTGTGAACTACGACTCAAATTAAAAAGCATAGACTGACAAAATTGTATTCTGAAGAAGCAATGCGGATCTCCGTGACAATGCCGCCCGCCATGCAAGCTGCATTTGACCTTTCTGTCCATTGCCGCTTGTTCCTTTTCGACGTAGAATCTGCACGATGGAAACTTCAAAGCTACGCAGGCACCCTTACCCTTGCCTTTTTCTAAAGGACCACAGCCACACGTCGTCTTTGTTACTGCATGAATAGTCACCGCAACCAGCATCGGCCGCTCTTCAATCTAATTACGTGAGGATTACATATGGTTATAATAAACTCGTCGCGAAATTTCTCTACGCAATAGTCAACGTTGTGCATTGCGGGCAATATACAAAATACTACTACTATAAAATAAAGAGTACCGAAAGTGGAAATATCATGGAAAATGAAAAAGCGTAGAAATTTTGTTTGACTGACAATGAATTGGCCATTCGCATTTTGAAACTTCCTATGACGTCAATTATTATTATTGGACGAGTAAAAAGAGTATAGTTAAGAACGTAAATTGAAAGGGCAAAAAAATAGAAACAGGGGAACGGAAAATGCCCTCTCCTCGCAACGGAGAAGGATCACAGCGCTGCTTTAATGGCTGTTTTCCAACTCCTCCTCTTAGTTCTGAGGATTCCCATGATACATCTTCCAAGTCCAGCACCAACGTAACTCTATCAAACCATGATTTTGTCGCGGCCACTTGTTCCACTCTTCGCCCAAATGTCCAATTCACCAACCACGAGTCCCTTCTTCCTCTGCATGACTCGTATATCAACTTCACCAAAGCATACCCTCAATTCATCGATTCTTTTAAAGTTGATGAAATTCGAGCCCGAGAATATTACCACTTAAATCACTCCAATATCTGTTTTGATTACACAGGATACGGCCTTTTCTCCCATGCTCAACAGCAGAGATGTTGCCCGGAAACTTCTATTGCTTCAACATCATCGTCGTCTCATCCTTCGTCATCGTTGCCTCTGGAACTTCCCTTCTTTGACATTTCCTACAAGACGGTGAATTTGCATTCCCAAATACTATATGGAGGAAACGAATCAGAACTAGAGTCCAGAATCAAAGAAAGAGTCATGGCATTTATGAATTTGTCTGAAGATGATTACACCCTAGTCCTCGCTGCCAATCAGTCCTCTGCTTTTAAACTCGTTGCGGATTCTTTCCAATTTCAGTCCAACGGAAGCCTTCTCACAGTTTATGACCACCGTAGCGAGGCAGTGGATTGGATGATAGAAAGCTCCATGAAACGAGGTGCGAATATATTGTCGGCTGAATTCACCTGGCCTAATCTCAGAATCTCGTCAACAAAGTTAAAGAAGATGATAATAAGTAAGAGGGAGAAGAAGAGAAAGAGTGATCTATTTGTTTTCCCACTTCAGTCAAGGGTTACTGGGGCGCGATATCCGTACATCTGGATGACCATAGCACAGGAAAATGGATGGAATGTGTTACTTGATGCAAGCACATTAGGGCCTAAGGAAATGGGCACTTTGGGCCTCTCTCTGTTTCAGCCTAATTTTCTCGTTTGTTCTTTCTACAAAGTTTTTGGGGAAAACCCATCAGGATTTGCTTGCTTATTTGTGAAAAAATCAAGTATTTCTGTGATAAAAGATTCACCCAGCATAGGAATTGTGAGTCTTATCCCAGCATTTAAACAATCTCAATTTCCTGAAGAAGGAGAGGTAGAAGAAACTGAACCTCCTAGATCAGATAGCGAGCAGCAAACAGATGACCAGGTCTTTGAGGCCCAACGAGTATCTGGAAAACAGGAGGCAGAGTCAAAATCAGAAATTGTGGAATTAGATGCACCACACGAATCAGATCAACCTAGAAGCGGAAGAAGCCAGAGTGAGTGCAGAGGATTGGACCATGCAGACGCAGTTGGGCTGATATTGATTGGTAGCAGGGCAAGGTATCTGATCAATTGGCTAGTAAATGCATTGATGAGTCTTCGACATCCACACGCAGAGACTGGGTTTCCCCTAATTAGAATCTATGGACCAAAGATAAACTTTCAACGCGGAACCGCTGTGGCATTTAATGTATTTGACTGGAAAGGAGAAAAAATTGACCAGTCACTTGTACAGAAGCTAGCTGATCGGAATTGTATCTCCTTAGGACTGGGATTTTTGAACCACATGAAATTCTTGGACAAGAAAGCACAGAGAATATCTCAAATGGAAGGAGTTGGCGTACGTAAGAAAACACAAAAACACGACGCTGGGATATGTGTGCTCACCGCTGCACTAAGTTTCTTGACGAATTTTGAAGACATTTACAAGCTCTGGGCATTCCTTTCCAGATTCTTGGATGCGGACTTTGTGGAGAAGGAGAGATGGAGATACATTGCTCTCAATCAAAAAACCATTGAAGTTTGAGTAAACTTATTTTTTATTCCTTGTTCGTTCTCTAAGTATGTGCTTCATCAAAATCTGGAAAACCGATATCGATGATATTGTAGCGACATTGATATTGATGACCCTTCTGCCCCGAACCGAACTAATCTTTTCGGGCCTGAAATTATTTAGTTTTAAGCCCAATCATAAAAGTTGGGCCCGAGGGAGTCGAACTCGTACCTCGTCAGCGAAATAGAATAGAATAAAAATGTAATTCTTCTTCCGAGAGACTACTTTCTCTAGCAAAGCATCATATCCTATATAACAAAAAAAAAAATAAATAAATATTGAGGAACTTTATAGCATATTGATTTCAATTTCATGCATTAATATGTTATAAGAATGATGGTAATATGACACCATGGTAATAATTTATATATGGGCCGGGCCCGGAAGGGAGTTGAACACTAAATCAGGGGATTAATTTTTTTGCACCATCCAAATTAATATTTGCAGCAAGCCAAGGGGGGGTGGTGAGAGTATTAATGGTAGGTGGTGTGAAAATCAAGAGCCCTAAATCACCTACCTCCTTCTTGGAGTAGGTAGGACGACAATGAGAGCAATATTAATTAATGTGACCATGCAAGCAGCGAAAAAGTGTAATGCTTTTTACTGCGCTGCTTGTAGCAGTTGGTTGGTATTCTATTATCTATTATATTAATTTAACTTGCATCTGAATATCTGTATATATTATACCACCAAATGAGTCTGCACGTGTCAACTCGTTTAGAACGAGGAACGCGAGCTATTTATTTATTATTTAAAACGAGGAGCACGAGAACAGGATAGGGTAGTCATCCTGTGAATGTGAATGTGAATATGATAGCCCCAAATCAATTTACATGCACATATTATATTTATATGTCTTTCCTGTGTAATTGTGTATACATGAACAGGCAGTGGGGTTGGGTTAGGTCAGGTCGGATTCATTGTTAATCCTAATTTGCTTTGCTGTGATTCTTCTTTTTATTTTAACATAAGTTACTGAAAATGCTTTATATGTTTTAAAATATAATAGAGAAAGTGAATAAGAAAAGTGAGGTCCCGTAAGCCAGCTATCATCACGTGGTCTTTCAACTTCTTTATGGCTTGTGAGGAGATTCCAAGTAGGAAAATAATTTATCAATATCATACTATATTGATGATACAGTAACGAGAGCAAGCGGTAAAGACCAGAAATGAAGTATATTGTATTTAATTGTGTTAATATAATAAAGCCAGTATACAATATGACTTTAATATAACTACAACATTAAATTCATTAATTATTTTAAAGATGAGTTGGTAACACAAAATATGTTTCTTATTTTTTTACAGAGGGAGAAGATGGACGCGACCTGTCTTTGTATGGATTTTCTAGTGGCAACTCGAGGTAAATACAGTGAATAATAAAGGTCAAATAGAGAAGGGACAGGTTGCATTTCTCCCGCGACAGCGAAAGGGATATAACTTAGCTTAGCTTAGCTGAGCCAGGACTCAGAACTGCCACTGGCACTGCTATATATATATTCCAACACCTGCATGTGAGATTCCCCATTCCTCTCTCTCTCTCTGCGACTTTATAGGATTCTCTTTTAACGCAGGCACAGCAGGTGCGCGCACACACTGAGCGCTCACAGTCTCTCTCTCGCCTCTCTTACTGCACCTACAAACCGAGAGGCGACAGCATAAGAGGGGTCGGACATTTTCGTTCTTTCAAACGTTCACAAATCCACTGAACGAAACGAAAATGGCAAAGAATGTGGGAATTCTCGCTATGGACATCTACTTCCCACCCACATGTATTCAGCAGGTCAGGATCTGTCTCTTTATTTTTTCCGACTTCTTGCTTATTCATTTCACTTTCTCTCCCTTGCAAATTATGGCGGACGATAAAGCATTGACTATAACCAAGTTTCTTTACGCTTATTAATGTTGATTGAGTTTCAATTTCGTGAATGAGAAAACCATAGAAGATTCTTAAGTTCGATGCATGAAAGGACTCGGAAGTTTTTTATATCCAGCTCTAAGTTACATTAACAATTGGTTTTTCAGGAATAAATACTACATATGCGAAAACAGCATTAAACTACTTTAAAGATGCTTTACCGAACTAAATAAAACACATCATAAGTATATTATGGTGGATCTCTCCCTCCCTCAGAATTTGGAAGCTTCTGCTTCTTATAGCTGCTTACGTTTTTTTGAAACATATTTTTGGACAGGGCTCCCTTAGGTTTAAGCATTTTACTAAATGAATCCAACCTAATCATGCCGCTATGCTGCTGTCGGTGCGATAAATTAATTGGATTTTCTTCAATACGCCTAGTTTCTTATGGCAATGTAAATGTTATTCCTCACACGTGCATAGCATGTTAGACACTTAATATGAATCTGCAGTTTTCGTTTGGGACATAATGACTATTAAAGTCGGTGGTTTATTTGATTTGTTTTTCTGCTGTTTAATAAAGAGGAAAAAACCGTAGGCACCATCAATTGGAAGGTTTCTAAAAAAACAAAATACCCTTAAATCTGTCCGATTATCAGAATGCATCCAAGTGATAAATTCATACCTTTGTATTATTGAAGTTATTAGCTAAATTATTTGTTCTTGTAAGTTAAACCAATCTTAATGCTCTTCTTTTTTCTTTTTATTTTCTTATAATTACGTTTATCCTGTTCTTCTTATGTGCGTACAGGAAGCATTGGAGGCTCATGATGGTGCAAGCAAAGGGAAATATACTATTGGACTAGGACAAGATTGCATGGCATTTTGCACAGAGTTGGAAGATGTCATCTCAATGAGGTATTAATGCTAATCTTGGTCTCTACTTTTCAAGATTCTACGTTCGTTAACTCTTGTATCTTCAGTTTGACTGTAGTTACTTCCCTCCTCGAGAAGTATGGGGTCGATGCTAAACAAATTGGTCGTCTGGAAGTAGGCAGCGAGACTGTGATAGACAAGAGCAAATCTATCAAGACATTCCTGATGCAGATTTTTGAGGTATTCTTCAAATTTTAAACCACTTAGCTTGATGATTATCCTTGTCAAAAGTAAATACATGGGGGTAATTACAACTTTTTCACCATGAGATGGCAGTTTCGAACCTCAATGAATTTAAATATGTATATAGGAAGACTTCAGCCTTAATTTCAATTATTTAATTTTGGATTGAACGCTCTTGAGTAGTCAATCTTGGATATATCAAGCAGAGCTCAAAGCTGAAGTTGCTTATAGGTAGCTGGGCTCTTTCCATCCTCGTTGTATAACAAGATGAGAACTCGGCCACCTTCATTGTAGTACTATTGAGTATCGTTTGACTGTATCAGAAACCGTTAGTGTTGTTAGTAACTAGATAGGGTTGGTGAATTTGATGTTTGATTTCATTTATTACATAATCTAATTCCACAGTATACTCATGTACTATTTACTTGTATGAAACAAGCAGAAATTTGGAAATACTGATATTGAGGGCGTTGACTCAACTAATGCATGCTATGGAGGAACTGCAGCTTTGTTCAATTGTGTCAATTGGGTGGAGAGCAGTTCATGGGATGGACGCTATGGACTTGTTGTCTGTACTGACAGTGCAGTAAGATCTTTTTCAGTATTCATATGGCCTTTGGACTATATCAGTAACACCATAACAAAGCATATATTCATATCCTATGCACTTCCTTTGAATATGTAACTCTAAGAGAAGCTACAAATTTTTGACACAAAGATGCCTTAGATTCTATCATACTGTTTGGAAACAGTCTCATTCACATGCTATGTTCAATTTCTCAGGTCTATGCTGAAGGACCTGCTAGGCCTACTGGCGGAGCAGCTGCTATCGCCATGCTGATCGGTCCTGATGCTCCTATTGCTTTTGAGAGCAAATTGAGGGGAAGTCATATGTCTCATGCCTATGATTTTTACAAGCCTAATCTTGCTAGTGAATATCCGGTAAGTTTTTCAGTCCCTTCAACTGTTCTATGTCCGCGTCCAACCACTATCACAATAGGATCCTATGTTTCCAAACTTAATTTTTGTAAATATATATATATTTTGATGATTTTGGCATCCCTGCTGCTTTCTTTTGGTCTGAAAGTGTTATGAGAGAGAGAGACGGCATTTTGCTCTGCAATCTTCACGCCATTTTTTCCCCTTTTTTCTAACTCCACAATCTACTAGTAGTGTTTGAAGTTTCTAGTTTCAATAAATCCACTTGATTTGCGTGTTGTAGGTTGTTGATGGGAAGCTTTCTCAAACATGCTACCTCATGGCTCTTGATTCGTGCTATAAACATTTCTGTGACAAGTAAGGTTTTGATGGAACTACAACTTTTTAATTTAGTTCTTTTCAGCATTTCTCATACCATATTGGTTTCTGCAGGTATGAGAAAGTTGAGGGCAAGCAATTTTATATTTCTGATGCTGACTATTTTGTTTTTCACTCACCTTATAACAAGGTATGTTAGATTGTAAGGACTCCTTTGTTAACATGACTCTCTCAGACATATAAGAAGGCCTAATTAAATATACCGTGTCTTTATCTCTCAGACACTTAAGAAGGCTTACTTTGATTGATATGCGTGTATGCACCTAATATATTTCCTTGATCCTTTGAGCTGCTGCAGCTTGTACAGAAAAGTTTTGCTCGTCTGTTGTTCAATGACTTCTTGAGGAATCCAAGGTTCGGTTTCCGTTCTCTATCGTGAAGTCTTTTTTATTTTATGAAAGATTTATTTGTTTGATGTATGAGTATTTGGAAATTGATTATAATTGCAGCTCTCTGGCAGAGGGTGCTAAAGAAAAACTGCATCCTTTCTCAACTTTATCTGGTGAAGAAAGTTACCAAAACCGAGATCTTGAAAAGGTCTGAGCTGTTATTTTCTTAAGAAAGAAACAACTATAAAGTTCTGCTTTTTTACCTTTCACTTTGGGTATGGAGATGAAATATTTGGCTTTACATAAATCCTGTAGAAATGAGCAATTTTCAAATGTTTTGCTGGTAACATTCATTATTTTTTATTGCAGGCATCCCAGCAAGTTGCAAAACCTCTGTATGATGAAAAGGTGCAACCAACCACCTTGATACCAAAACAAGTTGGCAACATGTACACTGCATCTCTGTATGCAGCATTTGCATCCCTTATTCACAACAAAAAGAGCACATTGGTGAATATCCTGAACTGTATCCAAGTCAAAGATAAGATTCTTCACTTCAAAGTTTCATTCCTTCTAATAAACGTGTTAACATTTTTTAATTTGCAGGCTGGTAACCGGGTTGTACTATTCTCATATGGCAGTGGCTTAACTGCCACAATATTTTCTTTGCGACTACGTGACTGTCAACATCCATTTAGCTTGTCAAACATTTCTACGGTGATGGATATTGCTGGAAAATTAAAATCAAGACACGAGGTATTGATATTTAAAGGTTTATTAAGATTCAGAGGTAGTCCAGGTGTGCTTGTTTGGTTCATCATTTAGTACTGCATAGAAAAGAAGGGCATGCAAGTAAGTCTGTGTATGCTTGTGTATATATCTCAACAAATATCACCATTTAAATGTTCAGAGATACAAATCGTTGTTGATAGTGTTGATTTTACATATATTTATGAAAACCTTAATGACATGATTTTTATGTCCCTCTAAATGACCCACAACTTAGCTTGAGGGTTAATACAACTAAAAATAATGTGACAATGGTTGTTGTCAACTGATCAGTCCTTCCTTTTTTACTGCCATTTGAATAATTTCACTACCATATATGTTGGAAAGAGAATCTTGTTTGTTTAGGCAATACTATTGAGAAACTTGATGAGCACATGGTCTTGATGCAGTTTCCTCCAGAAAAGTTCGTGGAAACTATGAAGCTAATGGAGCACAGGTACGGTGCCAAGGACATTGTGACAAGCAAGGACAGTAGCCTTTTATTAACTGGCACATACTATCTCACTGAAGTTGATTCCATGTACCGGAGATTCTACGCAAAGAAGACTAGCGATAGCAGCATCACTCCCTCAAATAACGGTTCGATTGCCAATGGTCACTGTAAATAGAGAATATGCAATTCCTTCAAGTCAACTTTGTTTCCTATTAATAAAGTTATCCTTGTTTGCATGGCTTTTTAAGGGAAGGCAGATAGTTTTTACAGTGGCGAGTGTTTTTCTTTTGGGCTTTGAGATGAATTAAATAAAGTTAATTGTTGTCTATTTGTTAGAACTTGAAAAGATATAATGATTGGTGTTACATTTTTATCTTTTATTTGCTTATCTTTATTTATTGCACACATGCAAATGTAGTACAAGTCTAGCTATGGGATTTTCTAAAAACTAAGGTCTTGATGTCATATGACCAAAAACAAACGAAAATCATACTTAGAACTTCGTTGGTAAGCTTAATTTTATAGGAACTAGAATGTACATTTAATGATATAAAAAGAATACGAAACAAAAGAACTCGCGACTTTGGCGGTTGCCAAGGACTTGCGCATGCTTAAGCCAAAAAAAAAAAAAAAAGGAGGCGGTAAAACATTTTGTTAGTAAAATTTCTACTTTTTCTGATGGTTTATGGACCACCCTAAATTGGTGGTACCTACCTATGGAAACCATTTATCAAGCCAGAAAGACCCAAACTTTTTCAGACCCTCATCCTCAATGACATCATCACCCTCTGCCCTTATTGGTTCAGAGTTGAGACCACCCGGCTGTCCACTTCCCAGTGGTCCACTGAGTAAGATAGATCACAATTTCATGAAAGAATGAACACGTGTCACCCCGTGATGATCCCCTAACTTCGTTGACCTAATCATAGTCGTTCGATTCTCTCCCTTTTCAGAGAAACGGTATACGTAACTACACGATGATGGCAATAATATTTTCCTTTAAATTAATTTATTTTTTCCCACTTGTATGGCCCATCTCCAATCTCCAGTTTTTTAATAATTTCCCTCTGTTATATTGCACTTTCTTGTGTACTCGGCACTTGGATTTCCCGGCTTGTGGCCCTGAATTCCACTCAACCCCAAATGACAAAACCAATTTTCTCAGAGATTCTCTGCTAATTAACAAACTTTGCAGTTCCAGTTATCTTTGTTTCTGAGACTCTCCCATATTCTTTAGTTAGTATTCCTGAAATGACGTCGTATCAGGAGCAGGAGTTAGATCATGACGACGATGGAACAACGTCCGACATCAGCACCAGTGCCGGCGAGCCGGAACTTGACTCTGCTGTCGCCACCAGCACGCACAGCACTGGAGTCCCAAAAGAGAGTACGTTGGAGGATACCACGGCTTTCCAAGCGTTGCCGTTGAAGGAGGAGCCCATCGATTCTGACCCTCCATCGGACCCGGACCAAAAGACCCCCTCAATCTCAAATTCAAAATTTCCAATTGGGGTTGTTCCAGTGGCGATGCAGATGCAGATGCCCATGCCCATCACGCCAACTAAACGCTCCTCTACCAAGGACCGCCACACCAAAGTAGAAGGCCGTGGGCGCAGGATCCGAATACCCGCCACGTGCGCAGCTCGGATCTTTCAGCTGACTCGGGAGCTAGGCCATAAGTCTGACGGCGAAACGGTCCGGTGGCTTCTCGAACGCGCCGAGCAGGCCATAATCGAGGCCACCGGAACCGGCACCGTTCCGGCTATCGCTGTCTCTGTCGGGGGAACTTTGAAAATTCCCATAACGTCCAACAGTACCAATAATCAACCCGGTGCTGAACCTGCCAAGAAGAGGAAACGAGCGTCGAATAGCGAGTTCGTGGACGTAAGTGAAGCCGTTTCACTGTCCTCGGGTCTGGCTCCGGTTCAACCCGCAGCGCAAGGTCTTGTGCCTGTCTGGGCAGTGGGTAACACTAACATGATGGTTCCGGCAAGTGCTTTCTGGATGATCCCACCGGTGACGAATACCCCGGTTGGTGGAGTTAGCGGGTCGTCGAACCAGCAAGCGCAGATATGGACTTTATCTCCGACAGTGACTCCCATTTTCAACATGTCGGCGAGACCAATATCGTCTTTCGTGGCAGCAACAAATATCCCGAGCGGCGTACAAGTTTTGCACGCGGGTTGTAACAATACGATGTCTAACTCAGCGGCGAGCACAAGTATAGCGGGGCCAAAGGTGGCGAAGAAGTCGATCATGGCACCCAGCGTCTGTTCTAGCGGGACAGGCGATACTGATAGTGGTAGTGGCAGCAAGGCTCAGATGTTACGGGATTTTTCGTTGGAGATTTACGATAAGCAAGAATTGCAGTTCATGCGTCGGTCTGGGAATCAACAAGAACAAGCTTCCAATAAATGAGGAAGTGGTAGCTGCGAGATAAGATAGAAAATGGCTGTCGTGAAGAAAAGAAATGTTGAGAAGGAATAAATTTGACTAATTAGTTAATAGGGTCCTTTGTTTGTGATTTTAATGTTTGAATTCAGTATATTAATTATCGTTCAAAAATATAATTTACGGTGAAATATATTAGCGGCGATGGAATTGAAGTCGCAGGTTTGGTATTTGTTTTTTTCACTCTTTGGTAAACCATAACGCATAATAAAACACATGAAAAATGCGACAAGGCGTGGAATTGGAATGGCTGGAACGGACGGGAGAGTAGCTTGCAGCAACTAGCAAGATAGCACGTGATATACTTGAGTCTGCAATCAATTTTGAGTTATTCAGAGGAGCGACACGCGTAATAAAGTTTGGATAGAAATGGAGGGTCATTTCCATTTTCCATGTGGAAATGCTGGTCTATGATATTCTGATGTCTTCTATGGCACTTGCACACTCCCCAGGAATGATATCAGATCGGATGCTATTGCTATTGCTAGTAACATGCCATCTTGATTTTTAAGTCTAAATTATCATATATGAAAGATAAAACACTGTAGATACGGTCTCGATTCTTAATCACGAAAGCAATATTTTTTCCTATGATTATCAACAATATACATGGACATTGTTTGAGTTTCCCTCGTCTGTGTTTTGTTGGATTTCTTGCAACATCGGAGTGCTGGGCTCTCAACATTAATCTGTTAAATATTAAATTAAGGCACTAATCCTGTGTAAGCTTTAGTTTAATTAAATATCAATATCGTGCTATAAATAACATAAAAGTTCTATCATATAAAACAATATACTCGTGTTTTAAATTAATTAAATTGTCGCGTCTATATCGATACACAATTCCAACGATGGAATGGTACGTTTGTTTTTCCCACACAAGGGGCAGAAATGGTGTGGTTGCGACAGCCCACGGCAATAGATGGCGAGACATAGTTGGGCCTAGAGATATTATCACAATGGGTCCACTATGGTTGGGCTGTCTTATTGCTTTGAGCGTAACTGTTGGCCTGTTGTGCTCAATTAGTTGAAGACTTTTCAGTAAAAATTAAAGATTTAAAACCTGAAAGAACTCTTTCTTCAGCTGTTGGAAAAGATATTTGCCACGTTGGTAAGGACAGCTTTGCTTATGTTGAGAAATCTATGGTGTTAATTTCCCTAAAAGCATTGCGAGTGAAATGTTATATGTAAATGCAATAATTGAACCAGGAATTAATGAAGTGAGCAACAAGTCATGCAGGGGAAACGTTTACAAAATTTGCATATCTATAAATAACTTGCAACTAATTTATTCATCGCCAAGTGATCAATACAAATACAAGCTTGAAAGAAAAATACATGCATTGATGATGCATATAAGCGAAAAGGGACGCCAGAAAAGTGAATGAAGAATGGAGCGTCCGCACAAACTGCCACAAATGAAGACAAAATAATATAATAGTAAAGCTAAAATTAGAAACCTACACAATTCAAGCTTTAACCTTCTGATTTGGCTTGAAAACATACTTGATGAGAGAATCCTTGATGGGCAAGAGTTCGGGGAATTCTTTGTTTAATTTGGTGGTGTCAAGCTCGTTGTTGCTTCTAGGGGCAACTATTACCTTAGCCTGCTCCTCGAGAGTGAAATTCTTCCAGGTAAAGTTGGGGTCAATATATTCCCTGTACATCTCTAGAATTTCATTGTGGCTCACCACTCCAGGGTTAGTGAAATTCCAGATTCCGGTGAGATTTCTCTTAGCCATCTCGATGGAGATGGGAAGGAGTTCATCCAATATAGTCATTGAATTTGGAATGTTAACCACTTTCTCATATCGTGTTATCTTTGTGATGAAATTGCGAGGGTTGGATAAATCAGATGAGATGGGCATCCGGACACGCAAGGTACATACGTTGTCATAGTTCCTCAGCAGATCTTCCACCTATCGCACACAAAACAGGGAAGCAAATATTAATACCTTAACCAATATTTTTTTCCCATGTTAGTCTCATTCATTAAAATCATCTGCAATTTAAAAATTCGTTAAATTTGCAAACATATTCATATGATTTGGGCCATTATCAACTTGCTGAAAGAATGCTCCCAGGTTTGGAGTTTGGACAGCATACTTCCTCAAGTGCCCGGAGGTAGAGATAGGCGAGTGGCTCAATCAAAAGTCAAAACTAATTGTCACTGTCACTAATCGCTCACAGATACGAGAGATCTAATAACAGTAGAGTTGCTTTACAAATTACAAGCACACGTGATTAATACCCAGATCTGTCACAGTAAACAAATTCGGTATAATGCATACAAAGCATCGTCTATTTGTGCAGCAAATCTGTATTTTGAATGACACACGACATTGCTAGCAGAGAAATTGATGAAATTGGTTTACAGACTTAGAATTATTTAAGGAATCGTTTTTTCTGATATATATATATATATACAGCTTAATTAGTTTAATAGTGGAAACTAGAAGAATGAAAAAATTGAATTGCTATGAAATTAGGAAGCGAGACTGACCATGGCTTTGGTCTTGGAGTAGAAAGATCCGACGAAATTGGGAGTGTCTTCTTCCTTGAATCCGATGCCGGATCCGACGGCGTGACGGTCATCGTACTCAAAGATGCAGCCTGTGGCATAATTGATAAGGACAAGCCCTCTCTCTCTGCATACATCCGCTAGGGTCAAAGTTCCGGCCACGTTAGTCCGGATGGTCTCCACCTTATGAGATTCGCACCAGTCCACATTAGGGCGGCCAGTGACTCCGGCGGCGTTGAACACGTGGCTCGGCTTGACTGTGGCAATGTCGGATTCCAAGGAAGAGCGGTTCTCGAGGCGGCCGAAGCCGTAAGCGTAGTCGATACCTTGAGCTTCAGAGAGTTTACCGAGAATACCACCAATCCAGCCGGTGCGGCCGTAGATCAGGAATTTGAGGGGCTTATCGGCTGAGGCACCATTGGCTGGGAAACCCATCTCTCCAGTCCAACAACTCACAAAGTCGGAAAGAGAGAAACGAGATCTCGGAAAGGGAATGGAACTGGTAATTGGTTTGCAGCAAGAGATACCGTGTTTATATATATATATATATATATATATATGTATATATGTGTGATCGGGAAAAAAAAAATTGACAAATTAAATTAAGTTACAAAGTGTGTATTTTCTGTCTTGAATTTGGACAGTGACGGCAGACGGTGATTTGTAAAAGGAAGTAAGGGGCCTCTGCCTCCCTTGCTATATTGCTGCGCCATATGAATTCTAAATAAATTAATTTCTTAATACTATTATTTTGTTTGTTGTGCTCATTTATCTCTTTTTTTAACGACTTCATACTCATAGTCACACACTTTTTTCTTTTTTTTTTTTATATCAGATTTGTGTTACATAATTTAAAATTTTTTAAAAAACAAAAAATTATTTAATAACCAGTTTTATTTATATTTTATCATATAACAATAGTGTCGCCTCCAAGGATTTTAACTAAAAATAAAATATGTCATCGTAATTTATATCAATACTTCATTTAGAACTTTAATATAAAAAATAAAAAAATAACTTTCTTTTCTAGAAAACTAAAAAGAAAACGTATTTATATTCATTTCCTACGAAATTTCACTGTAAAAAATATTCAAAACACTCTTCTCGTCATATTTTTATATATGTATGTTTATTGTGTTGGATTAACAAATCATGCTACACCAAAAACGAAGAAATTTATACATTTTGTGGCACCAGAAAATGCATAGTATATTTATGCAACACATATAAAAAAAGATTATGGATCGAAAAGAAATTGCAAATGAGTGATTAAGCAGTGTTAATTGTATTTGGTATAGTTGATGTCTCACGTGGTCCGACAATCAACTGGAGAGGAAAAAGAATGATTTACGCAGTAGCCTACCCCACGTGATGGGTTGCATATTTCAATGGACGGGACTAGGATTGATTTTCCAACTCATGTGAAGAGAAAATTAGAGGGTACCTATTTTGTAAAACCGAACAAAAACAAAGAAAGAAATTCCTAAATCAGATTATTTTTGCCGTTGATAAAAGCAATTTGATTTAGTTATTATACAATTTTTTACTTTGTTTATTTCTCTAATCGCGTCAATTCTGAAAAAACACCATTTAATTTTGATCTAGTATTAAACTCAGATATTTTTAATATTCCTAGAAATAGTCCATTACTGTGCCGGATTGTCGGTGGCTTCGACTCGATCATACTCTGTTGATGGTGAAAGTGTGCGGTTTTGGAAATCGCGATCCGTAGTAAATTCGTTTACTTCAACTTCAACATAGCAATTTCTATTTTGGCAAATGTCACATTTTATGATATCACCAATCCCAAGAATTGAGTATATTCCGCGACGCCACAGGCTTTAGACAAACTGTGGCCTAACTCGTATTTTTAGGGGATTCCCTAATTTCTAACCACACACGACAAACCTCATTTATACGGGGTGGTGGCTAGAAAATATCGGGTGTGCCAAAAGAATTCCCATGGAATAATCATTCAACGTCTAGGCCCACTAAAAACTTGTTTTGCTCGAAGAGACCCACTTGTTTTCCTTGAAGAGGCCCAGGCCCAGCAGAGAAAGAGAGTCGATTTTTCTTGGTTCAGCCATATATATGTATGACTTGAGTTTTTGAGGGAAACTAAGACAGTTAAATCCGCATGCATTGTCGTCGTTGAAAGAAATGGAGGACAATCACATTGACAGGTAAAAGCAAGCAAGCAAGCAAGCATTAACTTTACAAAGCTGTATATCTTAGACCATACACGCAATTAATTCTACTACCTCCCGATCCGATCGCATCTCCTATGATGAGCATTGCCAGCAACAGGGTCAAATAAAATTTGTCTCTACCTCTTGCGCTTCGACTTTAAAGTGGTCGCTGATTGAGAGTTGCTATGCCAGTTGCGCTTCCTTTGATTGATGAACCAATTATTGATTTGCTTCAGCTGCAATCCTGTCTCCTCCACAAGTTTTGCCTTGTCATCTTCCTATATAATTTAATCATATCTATCAGTCGCCTGTTGGCTACACAAGTAAAAAGATTATTGCTGAAAAATTAGGATGCCTAATTCTGCACAACAACTCTTACAGTTGGATAGGGCCACTTTGAATGCTGCTGCCACCAGCTTTTCAAAACCGAAGTTGTATCGCCTGGTAATTTCCCAGCTCTTCGTTTCCTTAATATTTCCTCCCTTACATCTTCAATTCTTGATTTAAAACCCTGTCGTGCAAACAACAATATCAAATCGGGTTTGTAAGAGATTCAGATGTGAAAAAAAAAAAAAAAAAAAAAGAGTGAGTTAACATTTTGGACATTGATTAATGAATAACCTGCTTCAGCTCAATCTTGAGTTCTTGACGAACTTTTTCCATCAGCGACCGTTCAGATTCCGTAGGCATTAATGGACCAAACCCCATCGTGTCGTGTCCTTCGGCTCCCGCCTGATCTAAAGAGAAATCCATCTGTAAATCATCTTCATCGTCTGACATTGTTGCACCAGTTCCTTCTCCCAAGCTTACTCCTGCAAAATATATATATGCACATTTTGTACCATATACTTATCATTAACTCATTGTAATTCCCTTACCACTAAACCCCTATCACAAAGCTTAGATTTGAGAAGGCTTGTAAATGTAGTACCGCATTTTGCCCTATATAAATTAACATGAGATTGGAAATGGAATATACATATATCTAGCATGCAGATGAATATATATGAAAATCAGATAATAAATGGTTAATAGTTTGAGTTTTTTCTTCGTCTTGATTAATGCAAAGAAACCATGGCGTGATCACTTTATCGTTTCCAAGTGAAAGACTTATAAAGTGGACAATCAATCTAAGGCCCACAACGGAACATCAGTGGGGTTTTAAAATGAAGTCAGTGGTTCTACAATACCATCAATGATCAGTAATAGCTTAATCATCTATTTTCCTAATATATATCTTCACAAATATCCTTCACCGAGACCGCCAACCAATTAATGCTTCTTCCTCACATAAAGTTTATTTTCTTTTGAAGAGATTTCAAAAAGCTCTTCAGTCAATCTTAGACGCCTGCATTTGTCATGTCGTAACTAATAAGAACAATTTTTTTCTTTTTTTCACTTCTGTAGGAGAGTTGATTTTAACAAGAAGTGAAGTTGAATTTCCAATCAATCCGACTTCTGTTCTTTTATCTTGTCACCCTCTCGAGAGAGAGAGGTCATCATCCAATAAATAAATAAAAATAGTGATGATAATACCAAGATTCTTTATTACTTGATGCTAAAGCGTTACGAGGAAACATTCCAAATTACAACAATGAAAGTCTTGGGTGAAAATTAATATATGTGATGCTTTGTTTAATGGAACTTTGTTTGTATTAAAATCCACAATTATATGTCAATCATATATGCATCGGATTTTCATAAAATGTATATTTTAAAAACCTTATTAATTCATAGTTTTAATTACATAAATTAAAAATATAGTCTGAAAAATGGGTCCAGAAAATTAGCCATTAAAATAATCTAATATTTTTGCATTTACGGTCAAGTTTTACAATTTAAATATTCTATAATATTAAAATTAAAACCGTTATCCAATAAAAAAAAAAATAGAACATGTGTAATGAGATTTGGACCTTTTTTTGTGAAAAAAAAAAAAGAAATTAGAAAATCCTATAGTCTTTGTCTCTTCCCATTTAATTCCCAGATCAGTACTCTTTGTCTCTGTCTCCATTAGATTACCTAAGACCTCTCATCTAATCTAACCTTTAAAGAGCAGATTGCCCAAATGCTGCACTAGAAATAAAATGATCTAAACAAAACAAAAACATAGAGAAATATTGTTGCCAAACTTTAATTTCTTAATTAACGACCAATTTCACGCCCTAGAAATCGAAATGTAAAGTTTTTTTTTTTTTTTTTTAAATGGCATAATGTAGTATTCTTCTCAGAAATATCCCTTCAATGCAGCCAAAACAAATGTTTCTTTTCAGTTTCCCCTTAATATATAAACTGAAATTAACGCTTACCAAACCCTGTGGTGCTGTGCACGCCATGCCAATACAGACAGACCACTCCATCCAGCATGGCTTTTTACAAGCTCGTTATTGATATTTGTAAATTAGTTTCATCCATCGTTATATATGCCATTAAGTACTTCAAATAAATGATAAGTGTCGAAGACGGCGTTAATTAGAGGTTGTTCCAAGGAGGGAATACCATTCTTGGTTCATATACATCACCAAACTAACCTACCACTCTCAGATACCTAACCTCAATAGCTTCTTGCCTTTCTTCCAAACCGCATCAAGCATAAGAATAAAGACTAAGTAAAACAACTTCTTACCCCAAATCCGCATGATTAATAACATTCACATCATCTAACCCCACATATATAGATCATTTGCTATCTTTTGGTTATGAAATTAATATCGATCAGTGATATATATTAATTATGAAGTAATCAGCTGTTCGTTTAAAAAACAAAATTGATAAAGAAGAATTGCTTGTATGATAGAAAATACATATAGAGAGAATAATGAAGGTTAGCGTGAGTACCTGTTAGAGCTTGTAAGGTATTTTCAATATCACGGCAGCCCATGACAGCCTCGACGGCATGGACTCTGACATGTTGATGAAGCTGTTCCTTGAAAGTACACAGCACTATCAGATATTGTGCCTGTTAGCAATATCCCATGATCCAAATCGTTGTCGCAATTAGCTTATGTTGTCAAAAAAAAATAAAATATAATAATTAGGAATTAACGTGAAAAATGTACCAGGAAATTGTCAAGGTCTTGGCGGTCATGAGGTGAAAGGGAATGGGTACGGTGGGAGGCATAAGAGCGTAGGAGATTGTGGGATTGAGACAACTGGGCATCGATGAGTGGAAGCTGATCGATGGGAGTGGCAACGCGGAGACAAGAGACATGGGCTGCTAGAAGCTGCTCACACAGTGGATGAGTCGCTATCTCTGCCTTCAGTTGTCGGTGGTGATCGCCGGAGGCAGCCGAGAAATCCCCGCTTAAACTACCACCGCCCATCATTCCCAAGCTTGGTTCTTGCATTTGTTTCCAAGCTAGCTTCGGATTACTGTGCTGTGAATGCTATAAACGAAAAAGCAGAGAATAGAATGAATTATATAGGCAAAAAGCAGAACTTGTGGTTGAGGACCACTCTAAAAAGTCTAAGGCAGAGCCGTATTGACCATATATTGAGAGAGAGAGAGAGAGAGAGAGATTGCTGATTGCAGGGCAGTGGTATCGTTTTAGGTGTAAGACAGAGGAAGCAATCGAGAAAGAGAAAGGCTTTTGTATGGATGTATATTATAGGGATCTGAGACACACAACTTTCTGCAGCACGTCTGATGGAAACAAAGATTTTACATACACAGAGAAAGAGGGAGAAGCTAAAGCATTAAAACAATTTATGTGTGTGTTTGTATGTGTGCGAAGAGGTACTTGAGTTTTGTTCCTTGTGTTGTTTTGCGAGTGTGAGGGAGGGAAGGAAGGAAGGAGAGAGAGAGAGAAAAAAAAAAAAAGAGAGAGTGCTGCAGAATCATTACTATGAAAGGAGTTGGAAGAAGATAAAGCTGTTTCTGGCCCTGACAATTTCATATCTTTTCTTCTGCTATTTCTTTTCTTTTAAACAGTTGGATTTTCCTGGGCTAGGCTAACTGGCTAAGTTAGGTGTCTTGATTTGATTCGCTGGTGATCATTATTTTGATTTTGGGTTATCGGAGGAAAACTGTTTGTCACATCACATGGTTTTTGTTTATTTAAATCATACATATTAACATATTTTTTATCTGCAATATTAACAAAATTAATAAATAATACAACTTTATTATAAAATTATATCAATTTAATCAGTCTATATGAAACTAACATTAACGATCATTAGGACGATTCAACCAGTTGCCGGTGGTACTTTCCTTCTCATTTTATATTTTTCATTAATCTATTTACTTCTCATATTAATATTCTCTTTATTTCTTCTGCTTCTTCTTTCCTTTTTCTTATTTATTAATCTATTTATTTTTGCCAATAAATTTAGTGGGTGAAATCAAATCAAGGAAACGCAGCACCTATTGGTGTTTTTGGAACTGAAAAAACGGGTGACTCACCACCAAACTATGTGATTGAAAGTATTTTTAAAATAATTATCTATGGCGAAGAGAGGAGTGTTTTATAATTTGTTATATGATTTTAACGAAGTGTATATTTAATTGGACTTATTCTAAGTTTTTTAATATAAGATGGGATTAGGAAGCTAGTGATATGGTTTAGGTGGTAGGTACAACAGTATCCCCAGCCCAAGAAAGGTAGTTAGAAATACATATAGTATATAATATAATAAGTAATCATAAAAATCTTAAATGAATATTCTTCTTGTTTTATGGTAATAAAAAATAAATTACATGAATATTCTTCTTCTGCTAGTGTTTTTTTCTTAAGCCATATGGGTTGCTTTTGTTTTACGTGTAGTACGTGTGAGAGTTGCGTTGAAAACAAGGAAGAATTTTATCCAAACTATATCCTCGAATAAACTCAAGCCAGCCAGCAATGTCTGTTTTTAACTTTTAAAAAAAAAAGGTGTGTGCAGTCTCTTTATATATATAGGTAGCTTGCTTTGTTGAAGCGTTGGTTTAAAAATAAAAGCACAATTTGATAGGCAAGGAATAGGACAAACAAGTACCGAGTTGTGAATTAATTGATGCATTATGGAAAGGACCGCTGGACCGATTGGCCTCCTGAGTTCAGTTGCGAAATATTTGTACAGTACCTGAAACTAACTGAACTATTACAATGAAAGATAGATGGATGGCCACATTCACACAACAATAACAACAACAAAAGAGAAAGAGAAAGATAAAGGCTTGAGTACTGCTGGTGGTAGGTCCAACGTTATATCCCATGTCAATGTGACTTTTCTTTCCCCTTTCTCTTTTGTCTGTCCCCATCCTTATATTAAATCTCATATATTCATTTTCAGATCATACTCACCAATAAAATATTATATCTCAAATTAAAGCATGTATGTAACACGAGTAGCATATTTTTAATTAGGACAAATAACCTGAAAACATACTTGTGTTATTTGTGAACAACTCCTTTCTTATTCGATTGACACATTGGAATGAATTAATGCTCGATGATGTTGACAAGCATGTGATGGCAAAATGATGGATGCATGAGTATGTATGTATGTATGTATCAATATCATCAATGGTAATTCGCAACACGCAAAATAAAATAAAATAGGTTTATCTTTATTTGTGGAATGTTTAATACCGATCCTCAGACGAAATACAAATCTTTATGAACGGGAAAATCAAGTGGATAAGGATCTGACCCAATCCGGATGGCACGGAAAAAGGATCACAAAGTTAGAGCCTAACTACAAATACAAGGTGTTCCCAGGAACAAGAACAAGAACAAGCGCAACATTAACACGATGGTGGAGGTCGTCGTCGTGGATGGAAGTAACAACTGGGTCACCGTCACAGCTGTAGCCCCTGTCCTCTTCTTTTCTTTGTAGCCTTCCAAAATGTATACATCATAGTGTGGTCCCGACAAAAAAAGTGATAAAATAATAGAAGTAACCATACATTATCACAAAATGAGAATTTCTAGGTCCACTATAAACTGTAAAAATTCCTATTAAAACTAAAAACACAGTAATAAAAATAAAATAAGTGCATGCAAAATCAATATAATTACTTTATTTATGGTCAGGTCTTTCAACATACTTATACACTCTCGTTAAGCCAGCTGTGGTTGCCTCTAGCTGACACCTGTCTTTTTGTTTTAAAAAATTTATTAACCCATACAGGGGTGGGAGCACGAGCTAGTTTGAGAACTAAATACGGGCGCATGGATAGGTTGATGATCGGTGCAGAGACGGATCCCACGTGTTTCGGCCTATTGGTCCGGTCCCCTTCGCTATAAGAAAATAATATAGGCTAATTCCAAAGGTATTATAATCTACGAAATTAAGAAAGAAGATTGAATGAGATATTGAGATGGGACAATGTGGGCATTGAGTTGAGGTCAGTTTTATTTATTTCAGGTATGCTATCGTCCTATTTTATTGTGGCTTTTTACGTTAAATGGAGTTAGTCAGATGAGATGGCAAATAATGCATAAAATGATAAAAGTTAGGTTGGCTGGGTGATTAAGAGGAGGGAGGGAAGGGTGTTGAGGTTGAGGGTCGCTACTTGATATCATAAGTTCAAATGAAAGGGCCTGGACCTAGCAGTGTGTACAATTTATAGCTGCAATATTTACAAAAGAAACTTACCTAAAATAAGAGGAAGAAGATTGAGGGGTGGTGTGATTATTTCGTCGGACCAAGACACGGATTATACAAGTGTTAGCTTCCAAAAATCCTCTAACATGTGAAATTCACATCACTGTACATTTCTCTTTGGATTTTCCATCAGGCTTAGAAGATGAAGATGAATGCTTCCCACTGTTCCTTGCCACCTGCAATTACAGGTTCCATAGTCAACACAGTAAGCATGCATAGTCGTTTAATCAATGTGATTTCACGAGATAGATCTGGTATGTGATCCCGACAATATTTAGGAGTATTTCACACAAGATTAAGAGGATTCCATAGGATGGCATTCGTGAGAGAACTTCTGCGGGACACAGTTCAATTTGCTTATATCTAATCAATCAATATAATTTGCACAGGTTATGTTTGATTGCACTGACAAACAGAAACTGGCACCAATAAAATATCACTACAGTTCCGCATAAATTGAATTATCCACTCAAAACGCAAAGTAAATAGGTGGTAGACATCCAAACAAACCAGATAATGACCTCCAAATACGGTCACCGAAAAAAATAAAAAGTGCAATAGTAAACAAGATCTACCTGGGGACCGGTGACCAGTCTCGAACTGCCACTAATGGATGATTGCTGTGAATTCTGATGTTGTGGCTGCTGCTCATACTCCTGCTGTTGCAAGGCTATTGCCAATTGCAGATCGGAACTGTCAGAAAGAAAAATTAAAATTTTTATGTAAGTTTTAAGTAAATAGCTGAAACATCCCTAAAAACAATTCAATTACAGGCTTAAATTTTGAAAAAAAAAAAATTCAATTTTTACCCAATCATTTTGATGTAAAACTAATAACGGTTATATTATCATATGCATCAAGCATGTCAATGACATAGATTAATTAGTTGTTAATAATTTGATTACACGACGACATCAGGAAGTTGATACAGAAATATTTTGTAAGAGAAAAAAAAAATCATCAATATGGGTTTTCCTATAATATTTTACGAAAACCAGTTTAAAGCTAATATATGCGTGCCAGTAACAAGTTGAGAAAATTACTTCATCTCTAAGTCCATCTGCGCTGCACTATCTATGCTGGCAAGATAGTCCTGAAACAAATGAAATTCACGTTTATATCAAGGAAGAAATGATTTACAACCTTAAATGTTTCACTTGTAAAGAATATACATACAGCCGTGGTCAAGGCATTATGCTCATCCCAGGTATTGTTTTCATGACTTTCTACCATAAATTGCTTGAAGTTACCAGTCATAAACAATGTATCGCCATTGACCTAAACAAAAAGTGAAACCATAGTTAAATACTGTATTTTAACAAAATTTAGATTTGAGATGTTCAATTTTTCATCCACTCAGATTTGTGAAACGGGGAGCAGAAAGAGGTGGGTGGACTATATGGGTCAGAAAGCAAGCTGATGTGGTTATAGTTAAATTTGAACACACACAAAATCTTCTCCACCACTACAATCAGAATGACGAACTCTGTGTTAAAAGACAACATGCACTCTGTTAAGGAATTTATTTTACATCCAAGAGAACTGCTCAAATGACCTGTCATAAATATTCCAATTCCAATAAGTTTAAACCACCATGCATGAGAACTTAACTGATTTCCAGCATGTGAGAATTTAGTTTAGAATATGTATATTTAGATAAACAACTCATTCCAACAAGTATAAACATCATGCAATTTTCACTAGAATGTGGAAGTAAACCCAAAAGAAAGATAAATTTTTAAAAAATTTAATTAAAATATGGCCCAGATGAAAAAGATCATTGATTATGGTGGTTTACCTCATTCAGTTTTTCCCACACCAGATCAGGCTGATTTATGTAACCTTGGTCTGTAGCTAGAAGGTAAAGCTCACCTTCAAACTGTACATAAAAATAGACTAAATATTTTTAGGAACAATTAAAAACTAGGCTAAATCACAAAAGATATTTTCTCAACAATAAATAGGTGGTGTAAACAGTTTTTATCAGCAACCCAGATGGCCAACCAAACACAAAAATCTTTAAGCCGTGTAGGTTTTACTGACCTTAAACATGGTGCTGAAATGATTGTTACGGAAAAAAACACATAGCTCACGCTCTTTAAGGCCATCTTGTAAACAGAAAAGGCTGCATTTAGACATTTACAGTGAGTATATAAAGAAAGTTTATCATAATCAGAGGAGAGAATATATGGATCAGAGAACAGTTGAATAGATTATGACCAACAGGAGGTTAGCATATACCCATAAAATGTCAACTGACTGGCATTATTCCTCAAGAAACTCCTGATTGACTCCCCTGAGACCATCAAATAGAGTAGATGTTTTATATTAAAGATCTTAAAATATAACTGTCCACAAAAAAGAGAAAATCTGAAGAGAAATCCCGCATCCAATTCATAATTTATGGCACCACTAACCTTGTTGTGGAGTAATTTCATCATTAACTCTAACATCAGAGGCTGCCAAGGTGCTTTTGTCAGCTTGTTCTGCGAGAACCATTTCACCCTCATAGATGGGTTCACGATCCTCAAATGTTGCAATTCCTGTATCCAATACACATTCCTCTCCTTCATATATGGGCTCATTCGCATCAACAATTAAAGCCAATGCTCCAGAGCCATCAGTTTGCTGAAATCTACCAGCCGATGCATCTGTATTTGTTTGTGGTGCAGACAAGCATGACAACCCTGCTGCATCATGGTTACCAGGCTCATCTGCAGCTTCATTATCATTGGTTGTAATAGTTGATGGATTGTGAACTTTTTCACCCTGTCCTGACACATCTGTGTGGTTCTCATGAGGAGACATAGATGCTTTTTCAGGAGAAAGGAGAGCTAAACTTTCAGTCTGACCCAATCTATCAAGAATGTTCTCATCAACCCCATCATTCTGACCAATAGACTCTTCAAGGTCATTTTTCCCATCAGTTTTTATGGATGAACAAACTTCTTTCCTTGGAGTAGACATAGAATACATCTGTTCATTACTATTGTTCCCAGAAGCAGTGTAATCATTTAATAGCAAAGGTTCAGGCTTATGAAAATCATTCATTTCGGCGCATGTACTCTTCTCTAGCTTAACTCCAGAATCTACGGAAACATCCTGTTTACAAGTGATTTCATCCATACTGACAGATGCAGTCCCCTCACTAACCGGAACTTGAACAGGATCGCCTGCTGAAGCTGTTGAACAAGCTTCAGATAGCTTCAAAGCTCTCAGCAACTCTGCCTCTTCTTCAAGATCCCCTTTTCTTGGTTTTGGATCAAAATCAGAACGTGGAGAATCATCAAAAGACCTGGTTTTTGAAAGATTTGGAGATGGAACACCAAGTACTGCAGTTGTTGCAGCAGCAAAATCAACAGAATCTTCTTCAGGATTATTTTTAGTTTGACTTTCCATTTTTTGTGTTTCAAGAGCAACAAGTTTCCCCATAAGAGAATTATAAGACTTTGATCCTATTGCATTAGCAGTATCATGATCCTGGTACACATACACATAAAGATTTGTACATCAAACTGACATCATATAAAGTAAGAAATTGATGAATGCTACAAGAAAATGATCGAGCCATCAGAATATAATTGTATTAATACTTGCTAGAAGGACATAGAATATGATCAAGAGAGGCCCCTAAGTTCATTGCACCATGTGAGTTGCCAATTGATGGCACGGGCAAAAATGTAAGATACAAACAGAACATATATAGAACCATAAAGTACAAGATTTGAATAATCAATGTCATGTAAGGACAAATAGAAGTAATTAATATGGACAGTGACCAAAAAGGAGCACACCTGAGGATCCACAATCCAGCCATGATACAAGGGGATGTCCAGCAGATCAAATATTGCACACTCTGGAGTAAACTCAAAATCATCTATTCTGTAATTATCATATTGTTTTCTTTTTCTTAATCAGAACTTCAAAATAGATTACGAATGTCCATAACTGAGAAAAACGGTGGAACTGACCTCCTGAATTTTATATTCACGTCAATTCCAGTAGCGAGTCTTGGAAGCAAATCAATTGCATCTGCAATGTTTTGCTGTTGGTTTTGGATATAGGCGGCATCTTTGTCCTGCAAGATGACAAGAAGAAAAGTAAATGCAACGTGCATCGCAATCAATAACAAAATGCAATTTGTCACTTCTTACATTGACATTAGAATTGGAATCGATTAATCGCTCAGCCACCAGCGAAAGCAATTTTTCCTGTGAGACTTCAACAATATCAAGACTCAAATTTAAGTTGTTCCTTAGCAGAAGAATGTTACCTGCAGCAATACAATATACGTATATAAAAAAAATTCTAAATCCATATAACGCAAAATGACAAGAAAAAAAAAAAAAAAAAACATATTAATTATGCAAGTATTAACCAAGAGAAAGCATATAATAAGGTTCCTATATGGTAACAATAAAGAGATCCACTTAGGTACATTAAATTTGACAAAAAATATGAATGAAGGTTAGAAATAGCAGAAAAATTAGAAAAGAACTTGAATCTTATATGCTCACATCAAGTATCATGCGAGGTTTCAAATAAACTTTATTCAGAAATTCATATCACCAACCCCAAAG
The DNA here is from genome assembly GCA_022379115.2 of Bauhinia variegata. Classification (NCBI taxonomy): domain Eukaryota; kingdom Viridiplantae; phylum Streptophyta; class Magnoliopsida; order Fabales; family Fabaceae; genus Bauhinia; species Bauhinia variegata. The sequence continues at coordinate 1,122,873 of CM039433.1, forward strand.
ATTTGGAGTTAGGCTAACTTCTATTGTTACCATAGGATGAGCTTTAGCGTATAATAAGAGTAGAAAAACATAAGCTAAATAACATAACAACTAGTGAAAAGCAAAACAGAGAGGCAGTGTAGACATGAACAAGCAGAATAATCCTAATATCAGAGATTCAGAATACTAAATACCGGTAAATTAATTGGAAAGGAACACGATATAATGTTTCAAACTTTCAATCGGCAGTAGCCAGCACGTAAATCGACTGAGATGAAGCCACGAAAATAAAGAATTCAAGGTGATAGATTAATCCTTCCACTAAAATCAACTGATTAATCAGAATATAAATTTCAACCTTAATGACAGAGAACCAGCCTCAACCATCCTTGACCAATACCATTTCATCCAGATATGAATAAACGAAATTCTATCACATCCTTGAGGAAAAGCGAGAAATATTAAGATATAACGTAGCGTCGAACCACGAGTGTTTCTTGTGAATTACGTGCCATTTTCCCAAAGACTCAAAAGAAAAATAAACAAAGACGAGAAACCCTAGGACGCGAGAGGGACTTACAGATAGCAAGAAGAGGGCAGGGGCCATTGTCATTTTGAAGAATGATAGGAGTTGTACGTCCAAGGAATTGAATTATTTTGGTTTTGTGCATTAACTCTTTCACTGGCGCCTTCTGCTGCTGCTCCTCCTGTTCATGATTCTTCGGTTCGTCCATAGGGGAAGACGATGCCATTAATGACGGAGGACGTTCTCGATTGTCTATAGCGAGAGCGAGAGCGAGATACTCCAAGTAACCCAACCCCGCTTTAGTCGTATTAGAGGGAAGCCGCGGGCCAATTAGAAATAAGAGGAGACGACGGAGTAAGTTTGTTCATTGCTCGATGGCAATATCAATGGCCTCATATATTTTAACTCATTTCATTCTTTTTTTGGTTAGAAAAAGTTCTCTCTTTTTTTATATATATATATATATTTTATATGATACATGAGAAAAACAAAAATGTTCTCCCTGGATTTCCTCTTAATAGGGGGGCTGCAATTATTTTTTCACATAAATCTGATTTGCTATTGTGAAAAGTCTACGACTTTCCAAAAAAGTAGAAAAGTGAAGTCATTTTCGTAAAAAGGGGGAAGTATTGTGTGGTTTCATTCTTTTTTACCAAAGGGATTTGAACTAAAAATGTTGCCTTACTTGATCTATTATTACTGAAAAACTAGAGTTATATCTCTCTCTGTTAGAAGAGAAGGAACGTTGATTCAATCTTCCATAAATGACTTGTTTTTTGGTAAGATATTGGACAATACTATGGTTTGTTTGATTTGTTAAAAAACAAGAGATTGAATAGTACAAAAAATTTTATCCCTTATTTGATTTATTAAAATACCATAGTACTAGACAATAATTTGTCCATGATACTGGATAAATCTTTAAATTCTTATTACTTACCAAACCATGAGACAAGGATTTGTCTATAATACTGGATAAAAATTTTAATCTTGTTATTTCGTAAACCATCTTATAATCCTATATACCTTGGCTTATTAAATTAATTGTGGTAAGTCCTAACAACAGTTATCAACCGGCGAGGTATTGACAACAGTCGGTAATCGGCAAGGTACCAACAATGGTCAGCGAGTAATGACGTTTTTTTAACATTTATATTTTTATAAATTATTTTAATTGTTATAAAATATTAAAATCACATTATTTATTTTTTAAAAATAATAATACAAAAGTATTACTGTAAATTAGACATAAATTATATAAAAAAAATTTGTCCAGTGTATTAAACAACAAACAGTGAACAGTATAAAAATTTATATTGTATCTTAACTCTTTGTGCTGTACTGTTTTACTTGTGCTATCAAGTATTAATATCAAATGCACTCTATATATAAATTAAGATGCACGGTACACATTGTTACTCAAGTGTTCGTTCTTGTGGAAATCTCTATTGTTCATTTTGAATTAATAGCAAATCCTCGTTGAATTTTATTTTCCATTAGAATGGAAAGGGGCCCGTACATATTCTATAGTACCCCTGTTAATACTCCACCAATATAATATGAAAAGATTCTTAATATTAATTGAGTGCCAGGTCGAAAGCATTAATTAACGAATATTTAATGTATTTGTTTAATTAAAAGTTATTACGAATTATGAATGATATATTTGATTTTTATGAACTATGTTCCACATCCTAATCATAATCATAATCATAATAAGAAGGGTTAATTGTGAATCATCCATCTATTTTAAAGCTTTTGATACTACCTGGTTAGGAAATTTCTTTTAAAGAACACTTTCAAGTTTATTTAAAAAATAAATCGTAACATCTAATTGACTAAACAGATATTAAGAATTTTTTAAAGATTAAAAATGATGTGGTATATTCAATTTAAATTAGTTAGCTTTGTTTTTTATGTGAAGGTTTAATGAGTATTAAAAAAAAAAAAAAATAGAAAGGGAAAGTGGTAAAATGCAGGGGATCCGTATAGAATATTCTGCAAGGGCTTGGGCCTGCTGGTAGGGGCAAAGGAAGCTACCAGGCCATAGAGCTCACGTGTCGGCATCGCGGGCATTGAGCCCAAATTTTTAATTTTGAAAGTAGGACATCAAGTGTAAATGAGAAGGTACATTTAGCAAAATAAAAAGAAATTAGGAGAAGAACCGTTTACAAACTAAAAGGAAATTTGGGTCAGGACCAACCAAACCCAAACATGGTCCCCCACAAAGGTAACAACAAGTATCCAACTCGCGCCACCACTGACAGAAAGCAAATTTCAAAATATAAAATAAAATTTAGAAAAAATGAAGGGAAAAAAAAGGAGGTTCCTGATTTTTGTATTATTTTATGTCAGAACTCAGAAGGCCCCTTGTTCACCACACACAGTGACACGTGACATCGTCTGGACAGACTGACCCTCAATTCTAATTGGTCGATTGCGTTCATCTATCGTACGAAATCACCGACGTGGCCCATCTCTCGTACGGACGAATAATTATTTTACTGCGAATAATAGTTATTTTTTTCGTTGCTCGAGGAGGCCACGTTCATTTCATTTGGGATAAAGTTGTCCGAAAATAATTGGCAACCGACAGGGTTGTTCGCTGTTTACCTATTGCATTGCTCTGTCTGTCTCACGATGCGTCACCGGAAGCATAGGTTGTCGGTGTTCAAACGCACGTGTCGCTCACAGGCGTAGTAGCACGGAGTTTTGTGTGCCTCCAACACAAAGCAAGCTTCTTTTACAGGAATTGCTCATTTATGGATTCACGTGCTTGGAAGAATTTATTCTCCGTATTTCTTAATTTGGGAAGGGTCCATTTTTTCCGGTGTTTACCCAAAAAAGAAAAGAGATCAGGTTTTTTTTTTATCTTACTTACCTTTTTCTTCTTAATTTGCAATGGCTTTTTTTTGGTGGAAACAGAATACTCCATGGTAATAAGTAGCAAGGTTGAAGAGTGGCAATCAATCATCCATCCCCTCTCATTGTATTTGCTTCTAGTTCTAGGGTTTCTGTGAAACTGCAGTCATTTTCTTTGACTCAGGGTCTCTTGGACTAGACTATCAAAAAATTCCATTTCTAGCGTTCGGCTTCGTGATTGTTTTGGCAAGTTTAATTTGGTTTCAGTTTTATTTTTAGAAATAGAAACCAACAAGTCTAAGTCCAGGCTTTGCCTGGCCACTTGTTTTTAGATCCTTGATTGATGATTAATTAGCTAGATCTCTCTCTCACTTTGTGTCAATTTCAGTTGAGATCATTTGGCAGAGAATCTAATCTAGCTATTGTACGTTTTCGATCGAGGAATTAATTTATTGTTAATTATTCTGGGTTTTGGGTTAGGGCGGAGGATGGTGAGAGGAAAAACTCAAATGAAGCGCATAGAAAATGACACCAGCAGGCAAGTAACCTTCTCAAAGAGAAGAAATGGGCTGCTGAAGAAGGCATTCGAGCTATCAGTGCTGTGCGATGCTGAAGTTGCACTCATCATATTCTCTCCCAGAGGGAAGCTCTATGAGTTCTCCAGTTCTAAGTACGTATTTACTGTTATTGGTTATAGTATATATTATCCCCATAAGTTCCCAAAAGATTTCCATCGTTTTCCATATATTTTAGCAATAATAATAGATGGATTTGAAGAATGTTGTGTCAAGTATATATAAACATCAAATCAAATATTTCCTTACTTGTTATAAATTGGATGGAGTAATTACTGATATCACTGGGGGCTAGCTTTTTCTGTACTATTATACAAATAGGTGCAGTAATTAGACTGGGACGTACAATTCAATTTAAGCTCTCTCTCTCTCATCTCTTCTGCCTTTTTTCTGTTCTACTTCACCATATATGAAATCTTACCTAGCAATTTCTTCCTATTAATACTACCCTCGTTTGCAATCTTTATTCATTTGCCTTGGATTTCTTCCCCTAGTTGTTCCAAGTATGTATATAATTATTACTTGTTGCTGGTTCAGAATGAATATCATAACTGATAGATTCTTATAGATAACAGGCATAGAGCTAGGTGGATATAAATATAGAATGGGAGATACCTGAATGGTAGTCAACTATAGGGATCATCGAGCTTCGTAGAGGCTGCAATTGACTGCTGCCGGTTATCTGAAAACTAAGTTTCAGATCTCCTTCACAAACGGGCCGGGTCAATTAGTACATATATTTCTACCGATAACAGTCTTCAAATATTGCCACCGTTGATAAATACTGTTTTGTTTTTCCATCGATTATGCCTTAAGAGCCTAAAGGAATTAACTACTACGTTAATTTAACCCCAAATGGCTTTGAAATTACCAAACGAACATGTTGTACTTTTGCTTACTTTTAGTGTATGTCGTTCAAATAGAATGTCTGATCACAAGACATGGTTAAATATAAACTGACTATGTACTTACTTGGAATCTTGCAGACTGTTTAAGAAGGACATCAAAATAAGAGCTCGTCTTCACTTTTACTGGCATTATAAATATATAAGTTTCTTTATATTAATTTAATTTGTGAGTGTGTGATTTACGTGCTTTTAATTTAATTTGTGGCTTATCTAACAGTAATTTCCCAGCTTCTGGGAGTTAGTAATTATGCATTAGTAGAAGTGTCACGGTTACAGAAATCTAGGGTATTGTCTCTAAGTATTCAAGTTATAGTTATACCTATGGGTCTTAAATTTTTTTTGTTTTTGTTGTCGTTGATATTTAACATTTTTTACCTGTTACATTGTATAAAAAGAACACCTTGGTTATATTATAATAATAGGGTACTTCAAGATGGAGGGAAACTTTAAAACTTACTAAAGATGTACAGTGTCTTGACAAAAAAAACAACAAATGATATGGGATGGAATTTTGAGGAAAAGGCATAGGTTATTGACCCATTAATTTTATAAGGTATAAGGTTCAGAAAGTTTCTCATTTTATGTGGGGGGAAAGAAAAATGAAATCTATTCTTTCCTTGCAAAATGTGTTTCATTTAAATATTTAAATAATTATATATTTTGAAATTTGCGTTATTATTTAATCAGAATATGCATAACCAGTCGATCATTATCAGTTACTAAAACTTGAAATGATATATCATATTATCATATATATAGATATTTGAGCCTTCCTTGCTACACATAAGGCTTGCTTAAACGACTCTCTGATTAACATATCTTGCTTTTGTCTGTTGGAGATGTTTCAGTATAAGCAAAACGATAGAACGCTATCAAAAGAAAGTCAAGGAGCTGGATCTCAGCAATAAAGAAATCCGAGAAAATACGCAGGTTTGCGCTCCGCTCCATAATTAAACCAGATGGAGATATATATATGTGTGTGGTATCTGACAAAAAGCACTAGCAAAAGTATAAATGGCCTGAACATTAAATGTTCATTTATTTATTTATCTCTAATTAACTTTGATGTGTGTGGAACTGTTCGCTGGTTATCTGCTTTTCTCATGAGTTAATCTTCGGTACATTCTTTCACAAGTGCACATTTCCAGATACCTCAAATGAACATGGACTTGTAGCAGTAGCATGATTGAAATTCTAGGTTTGGCATGTGTATGATGATGAATGGCAAGTGTTACTTCATGTAAAGATATTTATGAAAACTTAATTATATCCAAAACCTCCAATTCCTTCGCTTCATCTCGATGTTGTATATACACACACACATATCTGCTTTCTTTTTTCTTCCGTCTTGTTTGTCAGGAAATACGACGCAGTAATCCCTTGTGTGACATAAAAATGGTATAAATAGATGAAAGAATCTTCTTATTTTTTTTAACCTTTGCATTCTCCTAGGATTTTAGTTTCGGATATTAGACAACTTTGATTAAGTTTCAGAAGCACATATAAACCAATTCAGAAATCTCTGTTACAATAAGTTTCCAGAGAGCTAGCTAGGCCAGTTATTTATTGCGTCTACTACAGCCTCCACTGTAGTGGGATAGTGTGTTGTTGAGCCGCTATTTGGTACACTGGCTGTGATTTGACAAAATTCAATTAATCTGATTTCTCAAGCTCAACATATATAACATAAAAAGCTTAACTTCATGGCTGTTGTCATTTGAAATGCTACACGTTGTTGATCGAACATTAATTCCTTGATAGATGGGAAAATGTAGTTGGTTGCTCACAGCTTCTTTCACCATTTTCGCGACAAACATGTGCACGTACGTACTTCTTTGAACATCCGGCAAGAATCCAGCTCAATCAAATTGCAGTGATGAGAAGTATGACTAGTTGTAGAATGTTTTATGCTCAAACAAATTATTTGAATACAATATCACTTAACTACTTTGACTCCCTGAATATAAGCTCCGACTGATAGGCTAGCTTGTATGTTTGAACATTTGATCGTATGAACATAGATCTGATGATATACGCGATAAGGTATGGTAAAACCATATTCCTCAGTCGTTATTTTCTGGTTGCATGCAGCATGTGAACGAAGATGCTATCAGCATGGCCAAAATGCTCGAACATATTGAAGTTTCTAAACGGTTTGAAAGCTTTAATTTCCTCTCTCCATCTCCGGTCTCAATTTGTTTTCTGTATGCGAATTACATATACCTCGGATATCAACTTAATTTGCAGGAAGCTTTTGGGAGATGGTTTGGATTCAAGCTCTGTCGAAGAGTTACATAAGATAGAAAACCAACTGGAACGGAGCTTAAACAGAATTAGGGCAAGAAAGGTACCCTTCAAAACACATTCGTGTTATTTTCTTCAATTGATCGAAGAAAGTTGTTAATTGGCTTGAAAATCCCTTGTGTGTTCTCGCTACACTAATATCCATGAGAAGAAGAAGAAACTGATCTTCCTACATAACTATATGCAGAATCAATTGTTAAGGGAGCAAATTGAGAAACTCAGGGAAAAGGTATTACACCAACTTGCTTGAAGGTTTGGCCTAGTTTAGGTTCTTCAATTATATATCGATATTAATTGCCATGCTGTTTTGTTTGATCAGGAAAAATGCCTACTGGAAGAAAATAACAAGTTACGGGAGCAGGTGAGATTATCTTGTCCTTTGACTAATTAAAGGATGTGAGAAATGAAATGAATATTCAATATATTTTCATGATCAAGCATTAGCTAGCCAGAAAAAGCTTAATTAATTAATTAATTTCAGCTAAAGTGGATTATTTATTTTTGATTCCATGCCAATTAATTGCTCTGTCTTAATTAGTTTCGGATTGAACAAGAGAAGCTTTCAAGCAGACAAGGGGATATGGAATTGGTGAAAGAAAGTACAAGGGAAGAGGTGGAGACGGGATTGTTCATAGGGCCACCAGAGAGACGAATTCCTTGAAATTAAGTTGGAAAAAAAAGACAAGACAAGACAAGGAAAGGACATTTTAGTTTTCAGCTTAATAATTTTACCGTGGACTCGTCCGCACGCCAAATCGATCATGGTTGTGTGATCTAAATGAGTTTTGGTGAACAGAAATAATTATAGAGCATCTTCTATATATATATATAGTAGCTATATTAATGCAGTGTGTGGAAAAACTGTGTACGTGAAAGTTAAGTTTGATTATCAGAAGCTACCTAGTCTGTCAACTCTGCTTTGACGTTAATTACAAATCAACAACTACTATTATCTGCTCCCTCTGTTTAAGAAATTTCTATCCACATTATCTGCTCATGCCGCGGTCGCGACTCACACTTGTTCGTTTTTATTGAACAAAAACATTGCATTTATTACATTAAAAGGCGGTCAGGCCCAGGCCCAACTGCGCCACTCCATAATTCTACGGCCTTCTAGTGGATAACTTTGATTTTATAGATGACTTTCAAACTGTTTGTTGTTTTTTTCTCCAAACTGAAGGGCTACTTGAATACAAAATCATAAATAAATAAAATTAAAAGTTACTTTTATCACTTTATATGTCTATCAATCAATAAATTCTTGACAAAACCAACACAACGCGTACTTGTGAAGTTTAAGTCTATAGGCTTCATTTCATTCTAGCAGCACATTTTGATGCCATCATACTTTAGCAGGCATAAATATGGCAGTTTGTGCTTGTGAGTGGACAGGACCATGACTAAACCCTTGAGTAGGTTCCAGTTCTTTTCAGGCCAGGCCAGGCCTAACCCAGCTTAATTGAGGCTTGATTATCTTTTGGTTCAACAAGTTGGGCATTGTTAAGAAAGTGTACCATCATCATTACCATATGTATGTATATATATCTCCAATATAATTTGGAATTCTTGAAGATTCCATCAGATCAGAAGACAAAAATACAGTTGCAGATAACGAGGGGATGTGATATGAACGTGGTCAGTCGGACAGAAACTTAGTATTGTTATTTTAATTTGCAAACGATATTTTCGTTTTCCTCCAAAAATGGATATTTTGTTTCTTGTCGGTCATCGGGACCGGCGTTGGTATTGCCGTTTAAAAAGCAGTCCGATAGAGCGTTAGCAGGGAAACGACAGGAAACGAAACCACGTGGACAACGTGGCAGACGGAGGCGTGTCTACTCTGATTGGTATTCGTGTAGCCGTGTAGGTATAATATTTTTTTATTTTTTGAAGATGTCTACGAACCATTTTCTTTCTTTTATTATTTTGTTTGATTGGAGGGATTTCGTACTACTTAAAGCAACCGCAATCCTTGGCGCAGAAGTGAGAAAGTGATGACAGTGAAACTACCATTTTGACACGTATCTCAAGTCTGAATAGAGCGGCCATCTTGCTCAAACGAACAAGCCAAAGTTAAAGCAGATTCTCAAGCAAGCAAAAGCACCAACCCATAGCATAGCATAGCATAAAGTCTCTGAGTTCTCCAACGCTTTGGACTTTGATTTGAAGGAGCCCCATCAAATCCTTGGAACCCACACAAATTGGAGATACGGAGGATCAATTCTAACCCTGTCTCTGGTTGGAGATGGGCACTTTGACTACTGCTCCTGTGCTCCCTTCTAACCTCAAGCCTTCCTATTCTGAGAACCAAATCTCTCTTTCCCCCAATACAAGACCCTTGAGGAAAAGGAGCCGACCGTTTGTTCCCGTAATTGATTATTCTTATCCTTTTTTGGGAATTGGGTATCTTCTGGGTTGTTTTCTGTTTCTGATTTATGGTTTTTGATGAATCAGGTTGCTAGATTGTTCGGGCCAGCGATCTTTGAAGCTTCCAAGCTGAAGGTTTTATTCTTGGGAGTGGACGAAAAGAAACACCCAGCAAAGCTTCCGAGGACGTATACGCTAACCCACAGTGATATTACCTCAAAACTCACTCTCGCAATCTCCAATACCATAAACAACTCTCAGGTATTGGTTTTTACAAATTCTGTCTACTTTTTCCCTTTCATTCAAATTAAATATAAAGAAGAGAAAAGGGGATTTCATTTCATAATTCACACGGATGGATAAATTGTTCAACAATCAAAGTACCGAGGAAAACAGGGCATCTTTCGGACTCAGGGTCAGGGATTAGAGGGTGTTACGTTATTGAGATGAGATTCTCTTATTTCTTTTTATGTTAAAACAGAAAGAAAGAAAGTAAGTAAAGTGTGGGAAATGAATTGCAGCTGCAGGGTTGGTACAACAGATTTCAAAGGGATGAAGTGGTGGCAGAGTGGAAGAAAGTCAAGGGAAAGATGTCACTGCACGTTCACTGCCATATCAGCGGAGGTCATTTCCTGTTAGATATATGTGCTAGGCTTAGATACTTCATCTTCTGTAAAGAACTTCCAGTCGTAAGTTTCCTTCCTCTCATTGATTAACTTGTATCTTTCTTTTTGATTAAATAAATAAAAGACGGAATATTGAATGAATAGGTGCTGAAGGCGTTCGTCCACGGCGATGGGAGTTTGTTCAACAACTACCCCGAATTGGAGGAAGCTCTGGTTTGGGTTTACTTCCACTCAAACATAGCAGAATTCAACAAGGCGGAGTGCTGGGGTCCACTGAAGGAAGCAGCCGTACCAGATCCGACTAAGTCAAGTGGGTCCCACTCCGAGGAGGAAAGCCTGGAAACTCCTCCAAGCAACGGGGACTTACCCCTGCCACAACCATGTCAGCAAGATTGTGACTGTTGCTTTCCGCCCGTAAGCTTAATCCCGTGGTCCCGCTCTCACAATCAAAATCAACTCTCTAATGCTACCGGGACTGGGGCCCACTCTAACAATTTACCATCAAACCTAGACCTAAAATGATGCATGCCCTCGCCATTTCTTTTTTCTTCCCTATTATTTGGAGGATTCTAGAAACAAAAAAAAAAAAACAAGTTCTTCAATGTAAATATCAATTCCTAAATCCATGTCATTCATTGTCTGGAAACTAGTTTTCCAAATACCGAAACTTGGGAGTGCCAATGGTTGTGTTTGATTTTCTTTGTTAATAGGATTCCATAATTTAATAATTTCTTACGTTAATATTATTCTTGAGCTCTATCTATCTCTTTATGCACTCTTTTTATCAGATTAAAAAAATACATATTATTTCTAATATGTCTTTATTTACTTTTTCATATAAATTAAGAAAAATAATAATTAATGCTATTTTGAAAGGACAGATTTTGTTTCTAAAGGTTTCTTCATAAGACGTATAAGAAAGAAAGTATATAATATGATTAGCATTAGCATTAGCATGCGCCGCAGATAGTAGTCCACAAGGAAGTATAATTGTAACGTAACAGCAATGTCATAGTAACCATAATCGAAGTCGTTAATTAGGTCATAGGTGGGAGTCAGTCGCATGAATCGGATTTAGATTCTGGCTTTTATGCACGAACGAATTTGGCGGGCCCTCATTCTTGCTTCTACTGTTTCTAATGATTTTGGTTTGGGTTTCCACGCGCTGCCAAATCAGATGCCTGTGGTGGGTAACATTGTATTTTTAATATTAAACATTTACATTAACTATATATAGTTAACATTAATTTGTAAATTCTTATCATTAATCTTTATAAATTTCTTTCAACATCTTCTGGATTGTTCTAATTAAGTTTTTGATAATAGATTCAGATAAAATTAATAAGATATTTTAAGTGATTATATTCCCGTGAAGACACTGTCAGTTATTAAACACATAAAGAATGGCAACTTGCAAGTGCTCCTTCCAACACCAAGTATCTCCTAAGGAAGGATATTATATATAGTTACAGTTAGCTTGAAAGAATAATATAATAATTATGTACAAAACGTGATACGGGTTACATACTCGCGGTCGCGGAGGATGAGGATGAGGATGATTCTCTCTAGTCTAATTCTATCTTAAATATACAATGCAAAGGAGCAGCTTATTTATTGAAACATAAGCAGGAGCGAAAATCAACTCCCTTAACTCATCTGTTAAAAAAATGTGGATTGTAGCTTTGTTGGTCCCTGCAGGGTTTCCGGTGATGTCTTTCTGAAATTGAAATTTCCATCTGGACATGACCGAGTTTCAATCACCTAATACTAGTTCTACCGAGAGATGATGCTCCAATTTCACTCTCGGTATTCTGCATCAAAATCAAAATCAAATATAAATTATTTTAAATCTTTTCCTTGACTAAATCCGCTTAACTTACGAGAACAAATGTAAAAGAAGATAAAGATAGTGTATCCTTGTTACTTTAACATATAGTAACCCATCTCATGGTCTCTTTTTTTATGGCACTCCGGCTGTGTTTGGTAGAGGAGGTAAGGGTAACTATATTCCTGGGTCCCTAATTGATTATGAGTAATGCTTTAGGATCAAAATCCTGTACGAACCAAACCATCCTTATTTAAGGGGTGCTGATGCGGTCTGTGATGATAACACAGAAACTCATTCAAAGCGACAGCAAAATACGAGGAGCATGATGAGTGGAATAACTTACCTGAGATTTAGGGGAAGGAAATACATTCCAAAACCTAAGCGTCTCATCTCCGGCTCCAGTCACAATTGTCTGAAACAACAGAATTCATCACAACCAGAAAAACGCTGGGAATGATAAAATAAGAATGACTTTTACAATTATAACTACTTCAATATATATATGAGAATGACTTTATAAAAGAAAAAGGGTGGAAGAAAATTGAAATACCTGTCCATCGGGAGAGATGGCAAGATAAAGGACCCTATATGTATGGCCTGTAAGGGTTGCCAGCTATACAAAGGACAAAAAAATAAACGATGAAAATTTGTTTAAGTCAAAATACAACAGAGATCTGTTTTATCACTGCAGGTAGGATTTGTACCTTTGACATGTTGGGATATCTCCAAACTATTATCTGGTTCTGGGAATAACCATGTGTGCTTACTAGTTCATTTACATTTTTGGACCAGACGAGGTTGCATACCTGCCATATGTGAAGGCTGAACATCAATGATCAATCCATCATTGTTTGAGACAAAGGGAGGGATATCCGTTTTCCCTGCCCCATTATGTGAAGGCTATATTTTGGGAATTAAAAACAAATTATATACCTAAATTTAGTTACATTCGGTATTTCTTGAAAACTTCTCAATCTGAGAAGCACTACACTAGCATCTTTTTCCTTGTAATGTCTCACTTGCATGGCAAATAAGAGTTTCTGTTGGCTATACGAGTGTCTATATTTATTTCAGCAATTGCTCAAAACTTTAATCATTTTAAAATGCCATCCAATAGTCATGCTGGTGAGATAAATTAAAAGTAAGCAAATGTCACATGAAGCATAGTATAGGCAGATATAGTAAGCACATTACCTGACTTCCAGTGTCCATACAACTCAAGTGTGAGTTTGTGGTTGTATTCCAGAAACGAATACACCGGTCAGCGGTTCCTCCCCCGGATGCAAGAAGTCCATGAAGATGAGGAGACCATGCAATAGCTTTAACAGCTGCTGTATGCTCGCAGTACTTCAGGACAGGCTGGGTAGAGTGTTGATTCCAGACAAACAGCTGCAAATATGAAATAACAAAAAACTTATCAATTACCAATCCAGGGGAAGCTGCATAATAATTCAGGATGAAGAAAGTTCACAATCACATACTCTATTGTCATTTCCTCCAGATGCCAATTCACGGTTATCATAAGACCACTTCAGCCCACAAACCTTCGAAAAACAAAATAATATTAAGTTATTTTCAGACTAAAATTCAATGTACAGTAGGTAGCCGTGGCCTAATGGTTTCAAAATAAAATTGCTCAAACATAAACAAAGATAAGTTTTACAGCAAAACAAAGACAAAAAGCTAAGTACAGAAATTAATCGACCAGAATGGAGCAAATATAAGTCTAACCTCTGACTTGTGCCCTGACAATTTACTAACAAAATCTTCCTGTGCACGTATATCTCGTTGATAAATATTCTTATCCCGGCCACCAGAAGACAGAAGAGATGAACTCCAGGCCAAGGCCCCAACGCGTAGACAATGACCTTCCATAGTTCTCATCTTCTTGCATCGAGATGCATCCCAGATCTACAAGGAGAATAGTTAGAGATCTGGGTTACATGAAGCTTTTTAACAACAATCTGATTCATAAACGTTCGTGGGAACACAACAAGAAAGGACACACAGAATTAAAAGTTTTGAAAGCAACAAGAAAAGGAATGAACAAATATATTAAATCCACAAAGGAACCAAGCAGAAGAAAACTTGACAACTTTCTTCCTAAAGAGCCACTTCAACAACCTGATGTTTAATAGAGCAAAACTGGGTGTGAACCCAAGCATGGAAATTTTTTTCCTTCAGCTTCATTCCCCCTCCTCACCCAGATATTTTTTGTGAAATCAATGAAAAGAAAATATTACCATTTCAAATGTATTAATGTCAAACAAAATTGGAATAAAGTAATGCCAATTAAATAATACATTGTCAAAAAAAAGGGGCGGAAAACATTAACATTCTTCCTATTAAAAAATAAAATTATAATGCCTAGCAAAATTATTTATTTACTTTTTGAAAGAGAAAGAACTATTGAAGAATCATAAACATCAAGATTGAAAATAATACAGATTTAAAGATAGAAGAAAAAACTAATTGGCCCATTATTAAAGAATTCATTCTTAATTGAATTTATTTATTCATTTTTGCCTATTGACGTATATAAGGCACTTATGTCAAAATGACTCACCAATAAAAGCATCCAATTTTTGCAACATGACATAAATGTCCAATTGTGATTTCAGGCAGAAGGCATCATATGGCAGTACGTAGCCATGTCCTCATCACACCTTGGAACCCTTGGATATATTGAAAAGAACTGGTAAGAATGAGTGATAAGGTAGGAACTATCTGATCCCCTATTCGGATGCAGTTTCATGAAGAGCGAAAGAAAGCAAAGGAGCAAAGTTTTCTTGGAATGCATTTTTCCTCTAATTGCCCTCCCAAAGTCGACAAGATGGGAAAGGAATGCAAAGGTTTCGGATGAAATTTGACGACTCCTAATTTTATCCGCAAAAAATAAAACAGACGAAATTAAGAGAACAGATAAAGCGGTAAGGTCTTATAGAAACTCATTCTTTTTCTTTTCAATTCCAGTGTGTTCCCAAACGAATATATCTGAATTCTTTTATTATTTCTCAGGTAAATTATCTAAACAAAGGAATGATCATCAGTATCCTTTCCACCATAAACCACTCCTGGGTGACTATTCAAATAGTTTCCATTCCATTCTATATTATCCGTTGAAACAAATTATGCATTGCTTGCAATTGGATAGTGATTTCGTTTGTCAAGCTAGGAGCACATCGAGGAGGCTCCCCCTGGAGAACTTCAGCTTGCCTAGCCATCTTTCATGGTTTCCATCCACTCTAGCAAGCTTTTCATTAATACATCGCAATTTTTCCTTCCAGAATCTAAATGGAATCCCAGGTCATTGCTGCTTATACATTGTACCATGCTATCTTACCAACTAGTATGATGATTGATAGTTTCGTTATTCATTACAGTACTATGCCATCATCTATTATTAGCATTCCTTAGCCCAACAGTAAGGAACATAAGAATATCTTTGCCTCCCGCCATAATTAAGTTTCATTCAGTGGGAAGAAAAAAGAGTGGGAGCATGGAGACAGACACTCCTTTAAAAACAATCCCAACATAAATATAACTGCTAACGGTATGTGCATGGATTGTAATTGGCTTTACTCTTACCTGAACTTTGCCATTGCTAGTTCCAACAGCAAGATGTGTACCGCGCTGAGCCCAGCCAACAGAACAAACGCTGTCGTCAATCCCCAAGTCACATAATTTAGTTACCTGCATGAAGCATATTAATATGGAATTGTTCGTCATAGAAGAAATTTTCTGCCACTACAAGTAAACACTGGCTCGCACTCAACTCTCAAAGCATATTCTCAAATAACCACGAGAAATTACACAGCATAACGGAGCACAGGGATTGTCGTCAAATCATATTCACTTCCAAAGAGGAGAATAAAATGGCAATGCAGAATCTTCACATAACAAAAGAATGTAAAAGGTTGAATTTGAACAAAAACTAGTGGCCAAACCAAAAACTCTCACCTTGCTACTACAAGCATTCCACAAATAGACGCAGTTACCCAAGCCCACGGCCAATACATTGTGCGAAGACCAATCCACAAGATTGAGATAAAAATCATCTTGCAATGCTGGAGCATCCAAAACCTAGCAAAACATACCAATCTCCATAAATCCCAAAATTCCAAATCACAACCTTCAAAGAGAAAGATAGCAAAGGAACGGATATACCTTATAAGGCGACCGCGGAACCTTCCTAGGAGTCTTAGCTGCGATATGAGTAGCCCCGGTAACGACATCATCACACACAAAAGGCGAAATTGAGTGCATGGGCAGCCGAGTTTCTGTTTTATAACGGAAAATATTTCGACTTGGTGGGTTCATAGAGAAGCTTCTTTTGTCCGGTGTCACCGGAGGTACTACTCTGGTATCAGGTCCAAATAATGCTGCGCGCAAGAGGGTGGCATAGGTGCTGGAACTGTCCTCGCGTCCCTCTGATGGAGAATTCGTTGACGGAGGTATATTGAAGAGAGCGAAATTGGAGCCAGATCTGCTAGGTATGAACCTATCGGAGTAGATTGGTCTGGAAGGTGATTTATAGTGATTGGAGTTGATCATACGGTGGACATGACGAGAATGGGTTAGGGTGTCTAGGGAGAGAGAGGGACGAGATGTATCGGGAGGTAGAGTGAGCTGAGAAGAAGGAGGAGGAGGAGTTGCAAGAGTTGATTGGGGAGTTAACGATGACGAAACTGTTGAATCATCCATGGCGATTGGAGGACCCAACGCCAATGCGAGCGGCTTGGATTGGTGAGCAGTGTTGAGCGAAGACGATCGGAGAAACAAGAGCCTTTGAACTCTCTCTCTCTCTCTCTCCGTCTCGGACGACCCTCGCCTTCAAGTGTTGATCTGCATCTCCGAGATTTCCTAATGGCTGTTAATTTTCCCGGGAAATATCAGTAAGAGAAAACGGTGTCGGTTTTTAACTTTTTATTGAGGACCAGCCTCTGCTGGACCTCACTTCCCTGTATGAGCTCAGGGGAATTCGGTCATATTAACAATTTCGCTATGTAATTACTTTACTAACCTCACATTAACAATTTTAAGAATGCATCTCATGCCTATTTGTGTCTCGTTAAAACTTAAAACACCCAATCCAGCAAAAAAATAAAAAGCATCGTCGTGCATAAATAAATTGAGTGGGAGATTTCCAGACTATTTACGCCTTTTTTTGTTTACATATTTTGTAAGTTATTTTTTATTTTTTGATAAGAAGTCAAGTTATTTGACGTCTAGTAGAAAAAGGAAAGCTTAAATCACAATAACCAATTAAGGATATATCTGAAATTAATCTCAATTCTATTCTAAATAATTGTAGATTATAGATAATGATAGATAATTATCAGGTGTAACATTCCTCATATTTTTGGAGGTTTATATGAAAATTTGAACTTGTATAAAATAAAAAATAACACAATTCTGTCATTTTTATTTCAAAACTAAAAATGAAATTCCAGAAAATAAATTTCTGGAGCTCTATCAATACATGCATATCAATGAAAAGGATAAATGTTTATTTTCACCCCTTGACTATTCCATTACAATGATTTCGTTCTTCCCCACTTGACTCGATCTGTTACATGAACTGTCGATAAGCTTAGTGGAACAAGCCAATGAGAGACAAGACAGCGGCACCAATCAAGGATTCAACAGCGGGGAAGCTAGCGGCGGTGGCTCCGGAGGATGGGCCTGGTGCTGCTGCCGGCGATGCTTGAGGAGCCTCGGTGGTAGCCAATGCTGCGCTCATGGAGGCAGCGGCAACAAGAACGACGCAGGCAACCTTCTTCATCTCCATGGTGACTTCTAAGACAGAAAAGTGATTATTTTTGGAGACCCGCGATTTATTTTGTAGCTCAAGAATAAACTACTTATGTTTTCTTCACTTCTTGCAGGTCTGAAGAACAAGGGAGGTCTGGCTTGCCTTTTAAAGGGCACCCCTAGGAGTTATTTTCGGAAAACAGCACTTCTCTTGGTTGAGAATTCCGGAAGCTTAGCGCTTGTTTACTATTTTCATTTTCAAATAAGTATATTTAATTTAGTATTTCAAACATTTTTTTAAAATATACAAAAAAATTGAAAATAAAAAAAAAAGTGTTCTTGTTTTTCTGAAAATACTAATTTAAATTTTTAGTGATAACTTTTAATATTTTTTAAATTTTTCAACAAAAAATTATTAATAAAATTGATTACAGATGATAGTTGGAATACGACGAAAACGGTGCTCCATTTAAGGGTGCGAAACGGGCGTTCAAGTAAGACTGAGTCTGAGTTTCCAGAAAAGATAGAAGGGTTTCAGGGGAAAATTTTCTTTTTTGAAAAAAAAAAAAATGGGGTGCAAAAGTTAACCTTTTTTTTTTTTTTTTTCAAGGGATTAGCTATTTTCTTTTGTTTTTGTTATTTGGGCTTAAGAACACGTGAGTTCAATCCATGCATTCCAAAAACGCCCATTTGGGAGAACTAGACTGACTAATGGAAGTCAAAGCATAGAAGATGATATTTGCATTCTTCTTGTATATTCAGATTATATATGTGTCCGTAAAAGTATAAAAAAAAAAAAAATATAAAGGAAGAGAAATAAAAATAAGAAAAATTTAGAAAGAAAAAAAGTATAAAATACATGTAAATATAAAAGTATAGATATAACACTATTATAAAATACGTGTGAAAAAGTAAGTCTATAAGTATGGCATCCCTCTTTATCAATCATGATCTCTGCATATGCAAAAGGAATTAAACTGAATCAATATTCTTATATGATTGTAAAAAGTGAATTTCTGACAAATAATAAAGAAACAATACAATCCAGCTCTCACAATGTTACGCAGTAATGTCTCATAAGCTTGTTTTTTCTTGGCAAATTGACCAAAGTAGCTAATGAGGCGAGTTTTGGACTCTCTCTCTGCATTCTATCTATCGAGAGGAAGGCAACGGAAGAATAGCAAATTCTATATTTTTAACTTCATCCATTTATTTCTTCTGACTTCAAGCAACTGTTATGCATAATGGCTTCTGATGCAGCAACCAGAGGAAGAAACAAAAAAAGTGCAGTCAAAGGCAATATTCCTTCAACTACTACTAAGGTAGCCCTTATCAACCAGATGAATCTTCTTCCAAGTCTTCTCTTTTCCTCAACAATGTCAAAAGTAGTGCACAAAATTAATCTAATTCAATTCTATTTGACATCATAACGAGAGTAGTTGGACTGAAAGAAATTTGATACCTGCAGACTTTTATGGAAAATTTTTGGCCTAATATGAATTTGGTTTAATGCGGTTCTTTAGTTGGTGCTAATGTTACAAGTGGCAGATATAAAGAAAGTGAAAAATTGTTCAACGAAGATGAGGTATGTAGTCACGCTCAAGCATAGGCGTAGTTCGAGTGCCAGAGGCTGTAGGAGCTCTCACATGGCCAACCATTGATACCTGAAGTGCTTCCTCTTCGTAGGCCCTCCTCTCCATCTCCTCCATTCTTGTTCTCTTCTTGACCCTCACGAACATTGCCACCAGAAGCAAACCCAAAAGGAAAGCACCCAATGCAGCTCCTATGGTACTCCCAACGGCCACTTTCCACTGGCTTATTCGCTTTCCGAACTGCTCCGGCTGGGACTCAATAACCAATCCAAAATGGCCATGCCTCTTGGCAACACAAACGTGTGCCGGTGATGGGTTTGAAAGTGACATTCTCCCATCTCCTTCGAAACTGGCACATAATGGTTCAATTCCCTCTGCTTTAGTGAACTTGGTAATATTGGCGAAATCAACTGTTATGGGTTTCTCGCCGGAAACAATTCCAATTTCAAAAGGATTGCTGGAATTGACATCTTTGTCAGCATTGTAAGCAAGCAGGCCTACGATGGGCGAGACGAGCTGATACCCTGATAAATCATAGTTTCCATAATATATGGAAGACCAGTTGTACCCCAAGTTTTGTCTGATCAACATCACTCTCTCTACACATGGATGCACGATCACACCCATACCCAGATGAAATTCCTTTACTCGGGAACCATACCTTCGCAAACTGCCACATCGAAGCCTTATTGAATCCACCCTGATGCCAGAGAAATTTGCAGGTAAATTCACTGATTGTAATATCCCTGTCTTCAAGTTCTTGTCCAATGACTTGAACGTGTAGTCTCGTATTAGCAGATCAAGAAGCCGAGCTGATTTAATACTCTGAGCACTAGATCCCAGTAATGCTGATGACGCCAATGTAGATATTATCAAAATCAACGGAAAGATAGAATCCATGACAGAAAAAGAACCCAACTAGAGATGGTGTTAGAGATTGGCCTTTATTTGGCTATTCCGAGGTTACCACATCAAAAGGAAAACATTTGATTCCTACATGATCGAAGACAGTGGCTAAATCATCGATCCTATTCTATTTTCTTGTATGAACTGAGGTATCAAATAAGAAAGTTTAGATTTTGGAATGACTCATAGATCAGGAAAGTATGGGTAGACGCATTAGACTGAGCAAAGTGGGAAAGAAAAGTGGGGAAGAAAGTTCTTGTTCTGTTTCTTTGCGATGAGAATGTCGTTTGTGGTGAGAACTTGCATTTATTTATTGAATTGACTGGCTGTTCGTAGCAAAAAGTTTGCCTAAACACTATATCTCTGGTTCTAGAGGATGTGGCGCCGTCAATTACCACGAAAAATCTGAGCTGGAACAGCAAGGCAAAAGCATTTTGGGAATCTAGCTATGGAGGAAAATATTGAAGTGGCGAAGGAGGGAGCTGATAAAGCAAAGGGTGGAAGACATGATTTTGAAGCGTGGACTGATTATGACACTTGATGGCGAAAGGGAAGGAAAAAGTGGCTTGGCGTGCTTGTGCTTGAGGAATGAAACGAAGCATTCTCCTCTCCGGGGTTCAATACTACTAATTGCGTTTGAGAGCATGTTCCCACTCGAACCACCCTGTGGGTCTCATGTTACGCTAGCATGGCGTTTCCTTTAAAATGGGCCCTAAATTCACATGCAAGGTCAACACTAAAATCAAATGACTTGAGCAAAACAACTTTCTCATGTTTATATAGAAAAAAAGAAAGAAAGAAAGCAAAAGACAGGGATCTAATAATTGTTCTTGGGCATATAAAATATAATGTAATATATTGATGATTTTGAGTAGCCGACAAGTGAAAAAGCTTTTGCAAAGCAACAACACTAGTTTATTTCCATATTTAATGTAAAGTTACAAGGGGAAAAAGCTGCAATGTGTCAACTTGTGGTAAGTTTAATTTCAGATGGTCTCTTAGCAATAAGCATCTGCTTCACTTTTGGGAAATCGATTAATTTACAGCAGATAACAATCACGTATCACGTAGAGTGTTCAAAAGATAAAAGGATTGGTGTGAAGTTGTGGCTCAGTGGAAGTTGACATTGGTGGAATAAGTTAGTCCTACGGCCCAGTTGGAAGGAGCAACATTCCATGCTATAATAGTCTGCTTTGTCGTGTATGAAGTTATCTTGAAAGAAAGAGCTTGGCCACCAAGAGTTGCAAAAGCCTGATATGACGCTCCCCAGTTGTGGCTCATGCTAATCCATCCGGTTCTGCTTCCCTTCACCCACATGCCTGCGATATCTCCTCCACCTCCCACATTCATCACGTACACCAGTAGCCAGTACCCATTTCCTTGGAACGAGAATCGAAGCCCTCCACCTGTTTGGCATGGTACTCTGATAAAATACAAATTAAACCAGTACAGTACCAATCATTACTCAAGTCAATGATATTCTGATAAATATAATCAATCATTAATATATATATATATATATACCTGCGGAACAGAACAGGGACGATGCCAGCCTTCCATTGGGCAATTTTCATGAAGGCTGGTTTGGACATGTCAAAATGGGCACGTGGTGGGTTGCACCACCCGCCATTATCAGAGGGTTGGGCCCAATTTGGAGGGCAAAGGTTGGTAGCAGTCACGGTGATGAAGGGCACATTGCTATAGCATGCACTCGATTGGTAACATTTTATCTGGTAACAAGTGCCGCACGAATACCCGTTGTTGAATAATGTCGAGCTCAAAGCCGCTGTATCCGTCCCGTAACCGTTCAGAAACAAGTTGCCATACCCGCATGCCCCTCCTTTAAATCCATTACACCAAAAAAGAAAAAAATGATACTTGGTTTAATTAAGGCACTAAGTTAAATAAGCGAAATTATGGCTTGTCAAGTAGGATAGCACTTTCTTTTCTCCCTCTCATCTCATTTTAATCATTTGGGGGCAATGCCTAAATAACATGTTGAATAAGGCCTAAAAAGTGGTTTTACGTAAAATTTAGTAATTAACATACCCACGGTTGCAGAAGCAGTCTCATCACCATAAAATGTGGCATGGGCGAGAGCCCATCGGCTGGGTCGAAATATTCCTGTAGCTGTTGTTGATTTGGACACGACTGTGATCAACAACAAGGTACTCAAGCTATAAAATTGAAGCATGGAAGCCATGATTAACTTGAGCTCTTTCGGACGCTGAGGCCTCTGCGTGTGAACTGCTATACTCTTTGATTGCTACCTGCATCCTTATATAACGTTCAATTCCCATGGCATGCTACGTCGTTGACTTTTTTTTTTAAAAAATAAAAATGAAGCATTGCCTTCGTGATTTGCACGAAGGCTCTCAACTCTCCTAAGTCAACAATATTAAGATTGTTGATTAAATATATAGTACAATACATTGACAAACAATGGGCAAGCAACAAATAACATTGAAAACAATACGACGTAATTGCTAAGACTCGAGAGCTGCTTGATTATGTGTTAACAGAGATCTTGTTTTTGTCGGCTAATCGTTTTGTTTTATGATTGGAAGCACACCGTTAGAAGGATGAACCGTTGGAGCATGAGATTGCTCCCGATTTTTCTTAGTGAAAAACGTGCGAGCAACTCTCCTACGTTTTTGCCCAGCATTTCATCCACCGACACGTATTTTAAAGTATCAATTTCGAAATTTCACGTTTCGGATTAATTAAGAAGGAATAAATAGATTTGGTGTTGGTTTATGATTAAATCTATGTGACGAGCATTAGGCGAATGCGTGATGATACGTGGCACATTTTATTTTGGAGAGGGGTGCATGTTTTCTTTCTGGATCATCCAAAAAGATCCGCCTAGCTTATCCAACCAAAAAACAAAAAAAAAAAAGTAGTCATATCATTATCATATGGTTTGACTGGATTGAAAGCAAGAGTATGCACACCTTTATCTCTTTCTCAAGTTTTTCTGAGGAAATAAAAAGCTCTTTTTGGCTTAAATATAATTGGCCAAGAGGAGAAACATCAATAATGATTGAAGTTCAATTTAACAGTAACAAGCATGGGTTAACAGAAAAAGCTTCGGCACGCCTATTAATCCGTGGTGACAATATCGTTTCTGTTATATTCTTTTGTTTCACTATTTTGCTAAAAAGCCTAAATATTTGATTACATTTTCCACTTTATATATTTTAATTAATTATATCGACAGATTCCCCTTACAAAATATGAACAAGAAAAAGCAGTCATATACGTTTTAATTGATTAAATATTTTTGCGCTTTTATTTCATTTGCCGAGGTGTTATTTTAAGTTGGACTTAACCAAAACAATTAAGCGCTCTCATCTCTTCCTTGTATATGCTATTGCTATACAAAGCCCATATATACTTTACAAATATGACAATAGCACATTATTACAGTAGAGATGGCATCTACAATTTGTGACAACAAATGAAATTATAACCCGATGATCGTTTGCAAAGGACAATGGCAAATTCTCTGACTCGGTAGGTTAGTAGCTGTCCCAAGGAAGTAGCTTGTGCAAATGAGCTCCCCCTATCCAGAAATATCTATTATGTAATTGGTCGTTCATCAGGATATCACATAACAGTTTTAGCAGAAACATACCTCCACTTAAGCGCCACTTCCTTCTGGCAATGTAATCAATCTTGTCGTTGAATCATACACCATTGCAGTGCTACAGCTGAGGAACATGTCACTTATGCTTGTTAAACTAATGCTCTATCATGAATTAAATCGTTCTGATGACAGGAATATGTATCATGTTTGAGAGAAATGTCTGTCAATTGATACAGTCATAGGCCGTTTGATACTTACTTTGAGCATTTAACAGTATTTGTAGAACCACCACTTGAAATCGACAGAATGGTGCCAAAGAAGGAAGTATTTTCGGTACCACAATTGGGACAAGGGCCCTATAAAAAACTTATATGTCAGCTTATATAGTGCTTAAATATATTATATATATCCTAAAAGACAAAGTGTTGCCACTGTTTTCTACCTTTAAAATCAGAAAGTCTTTGACAATTGCATTTGTAAGTGTCAGAGCTAGCCACACGATGAGGGGAACGGCAGCAAACCATGTGAAGATGAAACTATAAGGCTCGGGCAGCTGCATTCAACAATTCACGATATCTGTTATAATGCATTAATAGTAACAATATCTTCCGGTGTCTGAGAAATTATTGCATTAGCCACATAGTTCTTGCTTTGGTTTCTGACCAGCCTTTAGCTATCGTAATTCATAGTAAAAAATTGTTTCATTAGATCATCCATATTCCATACAGAAAATGCTCTCTTCTTCAAGGGTTGGGGCCAGCACATTAAATCGTACTTCTTGTCATTGATAGCTAATTTCTTCTCTGATTGACTACAGTATCAGCAATATAATAATATATACGGCTAATCAGCACTCCTTGATATTGAAGAAGGAAAAAGAATAAAAAAGAAGACCACAAAACATGAAACTACTGTCAGATACTAATAAATTCTGGAATCTGACTGCCTTTGAATGACCAGATTGCAATGCTAGAACAAAAAAAGGGCAAAATAACGAGAACATACCTCTAGTAGATATGAGATTTCAAATCCAGTCAGGTCATCAAGGAAGAAGAACCTATTAAGATTACAGGGGAAAATGAGCATGAAAAAATGTAGTCAAAACAGAACAAAACATAGTTTTTGTTCTTAATGACAGATATTGGAAGCTACCAAAGGAAAAGAAGGCTCAGTGAAGTGATGTGCACAAAGCGGTATATAATCACTTTCTGAAATTTACTCGTAATATTCACAGGTGACATCACCTAATGGATGAAATATTACTGCTTTCTATAAATTCTATATAATTAAAGGGATTGACTAGTGCATGACTTCAGATAGAAGAAAAAATCAGCATATATTTGTTACTTCTTATTGGGTTGATATACCTATTTTTCCTTTACTGAGTATGGCATTATTTTCTCTTGGATAAAGAAGATTATGGAAGAAAGATAAGCACATTATTCATCTCTGATCTTCCAAAAGTCCTATGAAATTTTTGTCAAACTTTTAGCTTCATCACATGTGTCATAAAGGCCGAATAACAGCAGTAGCTGGAATCAAAATATTCACTGAAATGTCATGAATCTATTTATTCCATACATAAATTATAGCATCACAGACACACTAACACAGAGTAAGAGAGAGATTAACTTACAATCCTAGTGCGACAACAGTTGCTGGAACGTTCAGCAGGAACATCTTCAAATAGTCAACAGATAGGTCACTGTAAACCTATAAAAGGATGTCGATTAGTAAAGATCAAACAGAGCATGCCCACATATTCATGAATCACCTCAGATAAGCCTATAGTTGAATTCTTGTCAATAAATCATTTAGCATTTATAGCTTATGCTATCTCTATTATCCGAGACAATTAATCTTCAAAGCTTTATATTGGATTTCAGAAACAAATCTCTTAATATTGAATAACAATACCAGGAAAAGTATATTGTTTTATTCAATATTTAAAAAATCATGTAATCAAACAAGGAACCATACAACCCCCCCCCCCCCAAAAAAAAAAAAAAAAAAAAACATAAATGAACTATTAAGCAGCATTACTCAAATGAGAGAACAAATTACAAATTAACACGCACCTTTCTACTACGAAGACTGCACCGCGGACCCTCAGCCACAATCTCACTCCCTTCAATCTGGAAAATAACTATGACATCAGTAAATGATACAAACTTGATAGAGAAGCATAAAAAGTAAATGAAACAATCAGCACTGCGTTGCCAATTTTCTATGAAGATATTTTTCCGAAATAGAACCCGTGAAGTAAATGATTCATCTATTGAAGTACCGATTATTTTAATAGCCATCAATGGCAGTTTTGCAACAATCAGGCAAATATATACTTTTCCTTTTCTCAACTATCAAGATAAAAAATTCAAATCCAGTTGATAAAAGTAACATTCAGTACAATATGGATTTTATTGATGAAATAAAAATAGCATACTTTTAACCGCAATTTCAGTTTATCATACTCGTCGTCACTCATGATTGGTTTTCCAGAAACATAAGCCATAGAAGCTTCCAGAAATTTTTGTTCATCAGGACCTGTAGAGGGAACCAATAAAGACTTGTATAACATAAACTTTATTTATAACTGCTGAATGTAGTTTGAGTAAAGTGGGTCCACACTTAGCATGACAACGCTGCTTCCTTCCCACATAAGTTCTTCCTTGAGATTATCAAATTCCTCATTTGACATAATAGCCTTCCCCTCATAATAGAATGCCTGTTCAATAAAACAGACCCGTATCTCATGTCTTATGTCATATACATACATAAGAACTACAATTGAATAAAAAATAAACAGTTGCACATTCTGCTTTGTTCAGTTTAGTTATTTAATTAAGAACTTCACATATAAGATATGTAGACACTATTTTTTTTTAACAAAATTATTTGTGGGCATACTTGCAGTGCTTGAAGAAATTCTTGCTCAAGTTCACCAACTGTCTTCTTCTGATCTTTTTTGTCGATGCTACAATATTGCAGGATTTTACTATCAACAACATCGTCTTCCTCAACCTTTCCTGTAAAGAAAAACCAGTTAGATGTAGAGACAATGGGATGGGAAGTTGGGGAACTGTCAAATGTATGGAGAAACTAAGTGCGAGGTATACGATATGGATGGTTTCGCATGTAATTATACCTTGTTGATCAGCGGTAGCCTTGGGGGAAAATAGCAATACCCGGCGCCGAAGAGATATCTGGCGTCCATTGAACTGAATCAACTGGATTCTATCAGCACAAGCAGAAGACAAGCAAGAAATTGGAACGAGGGATTTTCGACTTGGGGAAGTGAACGGACGCGGGCATGTTAATGTGAAGGTCAATTTGCTAGCCATGGCTTTCGACTAGAGAGAAAATGGTGGTGGTGGTGCTGCTAGTTTCAAGTTATTTTTGTATCGTTTGGAGGGAAAAGAAGGGAGGGGAACATAGCTACAGAATTTGCAAGATAAGGCTTCGAGGGAATTTGTGGAGGGAAATGCAACGGCCTATTCCCCTTTGCTTTCAATTCGTTTCTCATATGTTTGAGACTTGAGTCATCTTACAAAATCTGCCACCTCATGGTACATGACCTTTCACGAACATTAATAAAATCTTCATCTGGACACGTGGCTATCTTCGGTTTCTGCGCAGGGTGATTACCGACCACAATTATGATGGGCCTCTTCTAGCATGGGCTCAGTACGGATACAGCACACGAAGCCCAAGGCTTCTTAACTAGTATCTTTTAAAATTTTTATATTAAATATGAGCATTAAGACATGAGATTTTAATGAAGAAAGTTCTCGATTCAGTTTTTTTTTTTTTTTAATATTTAATTGGATAAATGTTTTGAGTTTTAAAATTTAAAAATATAAGGTAATTTTTTAAAAAATAAATAATAAGATAATATAAAAAAATTTGTTTCTTATTTATTTTTTTAAAAGACTTAGATAAATTTTTAAATTTTTGTTACTTATTAAACTATGAGATAAAAATTTGTCTAAAGTATTAAACAAAAATTTTAACTTTATTATTTCTCAAATTATTCTACAATTATTTGTACTTTGACTCATTAAATTAATGATGTCAAATAGTAATAATAATAACAGTTATCAACGGGCGAGATATTAACAATGGTTGAGTAACAATGGCTAATGATCGATAACTTTTTAAAATTTTTATAAATTATTTTAATTATTATAAAATATCAAAATTTTATTATATTTTTTTTAAAAAAATAATAATATAAAA
This sequence comes from Bauhinia variegata, assembly GCA_022379115.2. Lineage (NCBI taxonomy): Eukaryota > Viridiplantae > Streptophyta > Magnoliopsida > Fabales > Fabaceae > Bauhinia > Bauhinia variegata. The sequence goes on from CM039433.1 coordinate 1,150,925, forward strand.
TATTATTATAAATTAAACATAAAATTATATAAAAAATTTTATTCAGCACATTAAACAACAAATAATGAATATTAAAAAAATATTATACTATTTGTAATGTATATCAAATTTACCCTATTAAAGCTAAATTCGCGAAAATGACTCAATTGACCAATTCCCGTGCATTGTTTGGTAGGATATGATTTCCTTTACAGTTTACTATATACATTTATTCCTAAAACGAGGGTTTGGAACTATTCATTTAACGTGAGAAATAAATTATTCTAATACGACAAAAGAAACTACATCATGCACAAATTCAAAGAAAGAAAACTTGCACACAGATTTATCATTTTGAATTTTATTGAAAACAACGTCTCATAGAATTCGAATTGCTTTCGTATAAAGTGTTGCTCATATTATTATAACCTATAAGGACAGATTGAAATTTTTTTGAACCAATATATATATTATTATTACAAGCTAATTAAAGTTAAATGATAAAGGGAAGAGAGAGCACATCGCATTATGGAAGGGCTGACCGAAGGATGCCAACTCTCAAGTCTGGAGCACGAGCTAGCAAACAACTACCTCTTTAATTTCTTTTTTTTCTTTTCAGTACGTCGTATTAAAGGAATACAATTTTAGCAAGAGAAAATGATAATGGTAATGATGAAGGGAGATTTAGAAATTTAGCAGGACATTTCTGTTTCAAATTAAGAAAAGGTGGACTCAACCAACGTGCTTAACTATAATAACGTAAACATCACAGAATGAGCCAACAACGTAGCGATGGAATGGCTGATGTTGTGGAACTCGTGTATCTTACTTTAACAACCATTCTCTAGTCTAGCAGTGGCACTGAATCCTCCTCGTCTACAAATTGCGACGGTTGGGCACGCACAGCAAGTTGCAAGCTTCAACCTTCCGGTCAACTCATGAGGACATCGACGACTGCGAAAGGTAGAAAGCTTTATCACGTGTTAACTTTCTCACTTAGCTAGCCATTGCCTAGAATTGTGGTCTTATATAAACTTGTGTGCCAGTATGATTTAGAGCACAACGTTCATTGGTTTACTTTAATTTGCAGAGACGGTAAAGGGCGAGGTGAGTTGAAAGTAGGGTTAAAATTAAATAGAGGAGAGAAGAGGAGGTAAAGATGGTGAGTACAGTGGCTGCAAGAGTTGAAAGCTTGGCTAGCAGTGGGATTCGATCGATCCCAAAGGAGTATGTGAGGCCACAAGAGGAGCTTACCAACATAGGGGACGTGTTCGAAGAAGAAAAGAAAGAAGGGCCTCAAGTACCAACCATTGACTTGAAAGGCATAGACTCTGAAGACGAGGTGGTTCGAGCCAAATGCCGAGAAAACCTCAAGAAAGCAGCGGAGGAATGGGGTGTGATGCAGCTGGTTAACCATGGCATCCCGAGCGAGCTCATCAACCGCCTTAAGAAAGCCGGCGAAACCTTCTTTTCTCTTCCCATTGAGGAAAAGGAAAAGCATGCCAATGACCAAGACTCTGGAAACGTGCAAGGCTATGGAAGCAAACTTGCCAACAACGCCAGCGGCCAGCTTGAGTGGGAAGACTACTTCTTCCACCTTATTTTCCCCGAGGACAAGCGTGACTTATCCATCTGGCCCAAGACACCCGCTGATTACACGTGAGTATTAATTGATTAATCAATTGTGACTGAGTTAATTAATTAATTAATTAATGTATATATGCAGTGAGGTTACGAGCGAGTATGCGAGACAATTGAGAGGGCTTGCGAGCAAGATATTGAGGGTGCTGTCTCTTGGTCTGGGCTTGGAAGAAGGGAGTCTAGAGAAGGAAGTGGGTGGCATGGAAGAGCTTTTACTTCAAATGAAAATCAACTACTACCCAATATGCCCACAACCAGAACTCGCCCTGGGAGTTGAAGCCCACACCGATGTGAGTTCACTTACTTTCCTGTTGCACAATATGGTGCCCGGTCTGCAGCTTTTCTACGGAGGCAAATGGATCACGGCAAAATGCGTGCCAGATTCAATTTTGATGCACGTTGGAGATACCATTGAGATCCTCAGCAATGGCAAGTACAAGAGCATTCTTCACAGGGGTTTGGTTAACAAAGAAAAGGTGAGAATATCATGGGCTGTGTTCTGTGAGCCACCAAAGGAGAAGATTATTCTGAAGCCAATTCCAGAGCTCGTGACTGAGACTGAGCCTGCTCTCTTTCCCCCTCGCACTTTTGCTCAGCATATTCAGCACAAGCTATTCAGGAAGACCCAGGAAGCTTTGCTATCTAGCTAAATCACCACAATAATAAATTTATATGCATAAGTATTTGATTATCTTGTTGCAGTAATTTATATGTCACTTAATTTTTATGGTTTGTAATTTGTTCTTCTCTCCTGGGTACTTTGTACCTTTGTTTTAAATAAAGAATATTAATATTCAAGCATGAAAAACTTACGTTTTTTTTGTTTAACGTGCTTTTTTTTATATTATGTCACTGTGTTTTTTTATTGAATGAAATAAAAAGCTGTATACATACTAACTATTTTGAAATATTTAATTACAGTGACGTCAAATTAATTCAACCTCTATATCTCACCATAAACCCCCCTAATTAGGAAGGTGAGTAACAATACTCTTCCTCTAGCTTGGCAATTATAATAAAGAGAGTCTCCTACTGATCAAGTTGCCATAAGAATTTCTTCATGTACAGATGTGAGCAACGGGAGACACGAATCCATGAGCGAACTAAAGGAGTCGAAAAAAAAAAGAAACATAAAACTCAAGAATTTTTTTTAGCTCTCGATATGTCTATCATTTAGAATAAAATTGTACGCTTTTATATACATTGAAATAATATCCTATACTTTGTAAGTATAGGTATAAAACTTTACTCACTTAACAAAATAATATTATATTAGAAGTTATTTTTTAATATTAAACAAATATATAAAAGGAATTAATTAATAGTAGAAAAAGAAGTAGATGCTAAATATATTCGACGAAGAAGCACAATAAGAATTTTCGAACAGTTCTTGCGCTGACTACCAGTTAATTAAAGCATGCATGAAGCAAATTCCAAAAAAAAAAAAAAAAGTGACCTTTGGGTATTCTTGAGGTAGCTGTGAAGCATATAGATTAGCCATTTCTCTGTCGTTATCTCTATGTAAACCCTTGCTCTTGTTGATTTGAGTATCATTTTCATTAAAAGCTAGATTGGTTATCGGTGCAGAGGTGAGTAGCATCCTCGGTAGGAGATTGGAGTTTGGTCAAATTGGAACGCGTAAGCTATGCCTAATTTGGTACTCGAATCCACTCTTCATCTTGTCAATCTTGTCTATATAGTAGAAAACTGGGATTTTAAAAGCCATAACTTAGTTTATATATATGATATACGATGATATTTGTCGGTTCTAATGTATTAATTTGTAAGCAACTACAACCTCATTTGTTGGCACTATACTTCCTCGCAATCATAACCCAAAACATAAACACGCCACATAAGCTGTATAAACATAAGCTATATTATTTACGAGAAAGTTTAAGTTATCTCATGTGTTAAACTACTTTATTTTGAATGGGCTATTAAATTTTGAAAAGTGTATGATAGTATGACCCATATATTTAATTAACTTGTTATCAGTATTAATGGTTAATATAAATTTATGTAATAATATTTTTATTTATTATAAATTAATCCTTATTTCTTTTAAAGTTCTAATTTTCATCCTCCATTATTTTTTTTTAAAAAATTTCTGTCATTTCTTCTTCCTTCATCCGGTTATTGTAATAAATTTTAATTTACTATTTAACAAATTTTTTTATGCTAATAGTATTGTTTTCTTAAAAGTTATTTTTCTAAAAAAATAAAAATAAAAATTTTACATCATTTAATTGACACTAATAACAGATAAAAAAAAGTATATATTTTAAATAAAATAAAATTAAGATACTTAACCTTTAAAAAATAATTTATAAATAATTAAAACACTTAAGATATATTTTCAGTAATAAAAATGCGAATAAAAAGGTCTTTTATAATGTTTATAACCTGTCATAATAAGGTGCCTAGCATATGGGCATTTTCGTATTCGAACACAGAGGAAGAAGTCTCGTTCATATGGTGCCAAGAATAGTGACACAGAATTTTCTCTTTTAGATGAGAAATGAGATAAATTTTGGGCTAACAACAAATAATTTAGCAGAATAGTGAAATTGTGAAATAAAATAAAGAATTATCGATAAAAAAGGTGAAATAAGATAAAAAAAAATTATGGATAAAAAGAAAATAGATTTAATATGCATAATCATAATCACCACATCATATATATATATTTTTTAAATAATTCAAGTATAAAAATGTAATGTCATGTAAACATTTTTTTAATTATAAGGAAAGAATTATTTTGTAAGAATAATTATTTTGCAACAACTAAAATAATATTTTAGCCGTTCCAAATTTAAAACCAAATCTGGACACTGCAACAAGTCAAAAATTGTGTAAGAAAAAATAATATTTTCTAAGGACAATTTAATAAATCCATAATATAAAAAAATGGAGTGGGGTGAGAATAAAAAATAAAGAGTAAGAAAAGGAATTCTATTTTTTTTTTTTTTTTGTTTTAAACTTTGATGAAAAACTAGCTAAGCTCCTACTCTCTTCATTAAAACAGTCCAGGTTTATAGCCTTGGTAAAAATCAAAAATATATATAACAACCTTATTAATGATAATCTATAAATATCTCTAAGCTTGACTTGAAACATGCTTTAGCCCTAATGAATTGATTTAACTTATTTAAAGTTCACCCCTAAAAAAAAGAATGATCTTGTGAAGTGCCCCGTGGAAATCACGCTCTATTCCTATTAGTTACTTCTTGGACTTTTGGAACATAAATTTCTGATTAAGAAGTAAAGAAAATTGGGTGTGAGGTGGATTGAGAAGGATAAGAATAAAAATAAAATAAAATGAAGTTAATATTTTATGTAAATTTAATAGTTACGTGATTCAATTTGAAAAAATAAATAAAATTATAAATTAAATTAAATTTTTAAATTAAAAATAAGTTGATTTTTATCATTTATTAAGTTATAAATAATTATTATTAAGTCACATAAGATAAAGTAATTTAACACTATTTATTGCATGGAATCAGTTAGACTCCTATTATTATTTATATGTAAACAAGATTTTGTTATGACTTCTGACTGTGACATAAGAAGCAGATAATTAAGGATATTACTTCTGACGTTGCTTTAATTGCTTGTCAAACAAACAAGAGATGCGACACGATTATATAATCTTGTGTTGAAAATATAAAACAGGATTAGGTGTTGACCTTACAATTAGGGTCCCGCACCAACGAATCATTGGAGCTGTAACACGCAACAGCTATACTTATGGGCATTGCTGCTTTTGTTTGCCCAGAAACTGTCTATCCTATCCTTGCCAATTTAATGTAAGGTCGACCAGACCAGATGTATGCAAGAAATATTTAGGTAAAGAAAAAGTATATGTTTTTTGGCTCGAAATTACACATGAATGGTTAAATTTCTCCCCCATCCCTTCGACACTCTCACTCCCTCCCTCTGTACTCTTTGCATGATTTTCCTGTTCCTCTCTCCCTCTCCCTGTTTCAGTCCAAACCCGATAAGAAAAAATACAAGAATAATAATCTGGCCCATTCATAGACCTGATCGTAGTTAAAGCGTTTTGGGCCCAAGAAGGTATAGGCCTAAAATGGCCAACGAAATTCCGTCCCACGTACTGCAGCAAGTCCAATGTGCTCCGCCGAAAAAAAAACAATGTTATCGCTCATCGTGCTCGAGAAAATTATTAAAAAAAAAAAAAAGATTTATCCTCCCCTTGAGATTTTACTTACTGCAGCTACACCCTTACCTCGTAGGTCAAAGTTGGAAGATTTAGTAGGGATCATATTGCTGATATACTCCTACGAAACCAATCAAGTTTTTAACGAAAACCGTGCATGTTCGGCTAATAAGACTGAATTTATTCACGCATTCCCTGTATCAGTATGAGTGTGTAGTATAAAATATATATATATATATATATATATATATATATATTTTTTTTGTAGTAAAAACATTTTTTGTTTTATTAATATTACTAAATTATTAAAAATATTTTTTTAATCGATCATAGCCTAGCACAGAAAATATTATCCAGTAAACAAAGTCCCCAAATTCAACAGCGTCACTAAAATTTGGAAATAACAAAAAGGAAGAAGCCGGAAGTGATAACTGTACTGAGTAGCTAGGGTTGGGACGCTACAGTAGTTGGACTGTCGGCCCCTTGAGACACTCTTGTATAGCTCACTGGGCGATACTTGGTTGCTGCTTTCTGGGTCTTTTGAAAGGTGGGTTTGCGTTTTATCTCTCTCTTTTTATCTTGTTTGCTTGAACCTCATTACATTACTCCGTATATTTTCATTTCAATGTGTTGATATGGTTGGCTAAGCATTCCGTTTTGAGGTTTCAATCCAAGTAACAACCTCAATCCGGTTTTCTGGTTAGATTGTTTCCCATTAAAATGTAGGAAATTCAAGTAAATTCAATTCTCCACTTTTTTTTTTTTTATGCATTTTGTTCCTATTTAATCTCGTAGTTTAAGATTTCGCCCTTCGCATAAAGTGCTAGAAATCCTTGCAATTCATATCACTTTGATCAGGAGGAATGAAGTGTGACACCTAAATGCAATCATGTTTTCCTGTTGCATTTTAAAAAACCAAGGGCAGTTGTCGACGTTAACTAGAAGTGCAGTGTATCGGCGAGGTGGGAAAAATTGACTTGTGGTCACTTGAAAAAGTTGTTAATTTAATAAGTATACATGCTCTACAGTGTGCACATATTAAACGTGGTTAGGCATTGGATATAATAAAGGGTTTCTTTCATTCTCTCCCCTCCCCTCCTAAGTTCATATGATGGTTTAAGGAGTGTAGTTGTGGAAACAGGATGGAAAGGGAGGTTCTTCTTTCTTTGATTGTTTCTCAGTTATATTGACAGCCTATTGAAAATAGGATTCCATTTCATTTGGGGCCTTGGTCTAATGATTAGTGCTGACTCCAGTTGGTTTTTTGAGTTTTAAGTACATCAACCGTCATGCTGAACTGATAAAGAAGAAGATGGCGTTTCACAAAAGTATAAAGAGTGGTGTACATATATCTGTTGTTTGTTTTTGCTTCAACTTTTCTTATTGGTGCTGTATTATATGGATACATCCTCTCGTTGTCACTTAATGAGGATTTTCATCAATAATGATACTTCAGAATCCTTGATTTCCTTGTCCCTTGTGATGGGACCAATGAAGGTTTTCCTCGGGCTTCTTGGAAGTTATGTTGTATCCATAAACCTTTAATGCTACTACTAAGTGGCTCTTAAGCTGCTTATTTTGCTGTAAAATGCATAGAACTCTAGTGCTAAGGTTTCATATTAATGAAAGGAACACATGCTGTTTATTTTATATATTCTGGAACTAACTTAACAATCCCCCTCTTTTGCAAAGTAACATTACTTTTTAATTATAGTTTTGTCCCTATAACTGTATTATGAAATCGGTGTTGCAAACTGTGTTTTTAGTTTTATAATTGCTTGTTGTTCTGCCCTATAAAGTATTAGACGGTTATAATGTTAATGTTACTTCCAATCCAAAATTGCCAAATGCCATGACAGGTCAATTAGGACATGTCTTCTGATAGTGCAAAGGAAAATGCGTCAGTAGTAGATTCATCAGTGACTGAATGGAAGCAGGATATTGGAAATTCAGACGATCCAGGTGCTGATAATGTTTTCCTTGTGTAATATTCATATCATATGAACTAAGGATCTTTTGTCGTCTTCCGTTTAGTTTTTTTTTGTACCACAGTTATAACCTTGACACCATCATTATTAAGTGAAAGCAAATGTCACGATAATCTTGTATATTCTTTTCAATGTTTTGTTCTATTTCATAAAACTTGTGAATTTGTGGTGCGTGGAATTAATGTTTTTCATATTGCAATTTATTAATCTTGTAATCTGGCACTTAATAGTCGCTCAGTGTATGGGAACTTTCTTTTCCGGCTTAGTTGCATTTTGGGTGTTAATGGTCTCATTTTCAAGCTTACGTTTGATCAGTATTTTAGTCTCTCACATGAATAACAGGCTGCTATTAGTCTGGAGAATCTCTGACTTCAGTGGTAGAAAAGTGAATTGGTAGCTTTTCGTATATGTGTGTTTGTGTATACCCAAAATGTTTCATGTAATGCCTGTATGAATACATTAATACATATGAGCATACTCAAAGTATTTTTTCATATTATTTTTGCATTCCATGTTTCTATATGGCTTTTGTTCTGAGTTGTAATAAATCTAAAATTTCCTTGTCAGAGAGCTCAAGTTACAAGGCTAATGAAAACAGTGGTCCAACTAGGGCAGATAAAAAAGGATGTTCTCATCGTCAGAGAGGGGTTCCTACTGGATTTGAAACGGGTAAATTGTATAATACAAATATTTTGTCATTAAGAGTTTGAACCATCAAAATATCCATTTGTCAATAGAGAAAGGAATTTGGGCTACTCAAATCATGAACGAACCAATCCTAGAAGAAGCCTTCCATGTAAGATCCCTCCTTTTTCTGATCACAACTTACACTGTCTAAAATTTTAAGTTCGTCTAGAGTAAAGAAAAAAAAAAAAGTTACGAGAAGATAGAAATGAACTTTCTTGAGAAGTATTTTCTTGCTTTGCAGAATTCAATAAGAGTGATCCTTATATTTAGTGTCAACATGAGTGGTTCCTTCCAAGGGTACGCTCAAATGATGTCTCCTATTGGGTGGAGGAGAGACAATGTTTGGAGTGAAGGAAGCAGTAACAGTAATCCCTGGGGTCGCAGTTTTAAGGTCAAGTGGCTGCAGTTAAATAACTTACCTTTCCATAAGACTCTCCACCTCAAGAATCCGTTGAATGACTATAAACCTGTCAAAATTAGCAGAGATTGCCAGGTTTCCTTCAAATCAAGAGCTTTATTGTCTTCATGTTTCTTTTCTTTTCTTTTTTCTCTAGGACCTTGAAAAAATGTGCATATATTATATGGCTTGAGTCAAGCTCCCTTTCCAGGAGTTATCTCGAGACGTTGGTGAAGCTCTTTGCGAACTCCTTGATGTGGAGAATGATGTGGATGGCTTATTGAGTAGCAGTAGGTAATATCTTGTAGAGGTGAAAGATAATGTGTTTTTAGGATGAATTTTCATAAGGTTTTCTTGTTGATTCCTTCTTGTGCAGTTCATCCAGGGATGGTTTTTCTTTGAAGGGAAATTCTGCAGAGACTCCAAGTTCCATGGCAGATGAAGATCGTAACTTTCCCCCACTAAATATGTCATGGTCAATGCCCATGCCTTATCCTTCCTTGCCGTATCAAAATCAAGCTGAACTAAATAAATATCATTCAGCAAATCAGAGATTTTGTTGGACGACTTTCGATGAAGCGTTACCTATCACTTCTGGGTTGTCAAAAGTGGCAGGGACTAAGCGCTCTCATTTTAGTGGGCAGATCCCTAAGCTACAAGTGGACAGGGATGTGGGTTCTCAATTTGATGTTTGGGGTCTGTCTGCAGAAAGTCCTCTAGCTAGTACGCTAACTGATGATGATTTTCTTGATATGGTACTGGGAAGGCATCCTTGCTTCTCTCTTCAATTAGTTTGTTTTTCCACTATTTTTCTGTCCATTGCTTGCCTACTTTGCATTTAAGAAATATGCTTTAAGGAATGATTTGCTCTTACATGAAATTGGCAACATGAAAGCCAGTAACAGAGGTTCCCTTTTGTTGAGATCTTTCATACCCTTGCTTCTACTTTGGTTCCCGTGCTCTTTATGAAGACTTGCAAGCCTGCTATAGCCATACTGGATGTTGAAATCCTAGAAAATTTTAGGTCTTGCACAGATGTTGACTAAAATGAACTACTGTATGATGCTGTCAGGCATAGGTTTATCTGCTGCACTTTGAGTTCCAGATATTTATACAGTCGGTATGACAGTAATTGTTTGAGATTGCTTGCTTCTTCTGGTAAATTGAATTATCTTGTTTTCTGTCGCAGTCCTATGAAGAATACCTGGAGGTTCATAGCAGATGTAGGAAACAATTACGGTTCAATGTCAGTGTGCAAATCAATAATACTACACTTGTTTTTATGTGTGTTCATGCTTATCAAAACACGTATCTTTCACATAAACCCATAATTAAGTCATCATAATTCTTATAGGCAGCTATACCATCTTGGACGCAGCTCGAACCATCGAAAAGTAAATCGCATGAAGATGATAGGTGAGAATTTTCCCATCACTAACTTAAAGCCAAAAATTATAAATTGTTTTTCTGATTTTTTAACTGGGACAAATGCATTCTATAGGGACTCCGAGTTTGAAAGAGACAGAAACAGCTCTCGTAAGAGGATTCACCGTTCATCATTGCCTCAAGTATAACTGTGCTTCCAACATAGCAAACTTTTGGTTGGTTAGATTTTGGAATTAGAGTTGTCCTCAATGAGGTTGCCATTTTCTACCAGCAACTGCAGCGTGAAGTTAGTCGCACTTTATATAGTATTGGGACTCGATTTTGTACCTTGTGTATTATATTATGTAATTGAATTATAGTTCTTAACTGTGCTTGTTTAGCAACTTGTACATAATTTATATTGGCACAACTGCCCCTTTGTGTATGCGTGTGTATATATGTTTAATCCCTAGTTTTATTTGGAATGTGGTTAGTGGGGATGTTTCATTCTGGTTTACCGAGAGCAAGAAATTCTGGTGCCTTCCATTTTATTTTATTTTTTTTGTCATAAAACTGTTGGAGGGCAATACAATGTTTGAAAGCATAAACATGCATATTTTAGTTTCATTCCTTAAACCTTAAATCTGCTGTCGTGTATCGGGAAATCCCCAGAAGAATCATTCTCGTTCCATGAACATGAAGATGAGTTGCTGTTCTTATCTTTTCTTCTTTAGAGCATAAGTTCGTTAAATTTGGTATGACCATATTTATGCAGCTGACTATTCGAGACTTACCATGTTCATTGAACATATAGGCAAACATTTATATCTCTAATAATTAAATTGATGTTAAAAAAAAAAAAAAAAAAGGAAAGATTGTTTGTAAAAAAGATTATTTTTAAGAAAGTAAATTAACTGTGTGATGTTAAAATTAGAATTAATTTTTATTATTATTTTTTTAAGCATTTCAATTTCTACCAAAAGAAAGGTTACAACTAGCTTTCTAATTTTAGAGATACAAAAACTACAACAATAGCAGAGTCGGAGTAGCGAAGGAGTTTCACTCAGAAAAAAGAGGAGGCATAATGGAAAACAGTGGAAAGATAGTTGGCAAAGACGATGTTATTGCCAAACTCAAGGATGACGGTGACTTCGACGGGCTTCGTCTGAAAATCATTCGCAAGCTTAAGGACAATGTATACTTCCTACTTCCTTCCTTCTCTTCTTTTCTTTTCAGTACTTTAAATTCCCCTTTGTAATTTCGTTTTCTCTCTGGTTTTAGGGTTTATATAAGATTTCGAGGAGCTATTTCCCCTCTGAAAACCCTCCTTGATTCGGAGTTGTCCTTGATTTTGATATTAATATGAACTTTGGTGCTGTAATTTGTCTTCCTTTCAAATCTGCTTGACTTTGGATATTGGAATCACGTTATGTGAAGTCACTCGATTATGACGACCACTGAGAGCTACCATCATCCACAAAAGTTATTTCTTTATTGGATATTTATATTTGTAATTTCAGAAAATAACCGATATTGATATTTATCTTAAGTATCCAGAGCATAGTTTGTCCTGCTAGTGCTAAGTCTGATTATCTGGTTGATGCTTTCAACTTTCAATTTTTTTTTTCTCCACCCGCAATATTCAACTATAAATTTGTTCCTGACTAATGCTGAAAAAGGTAATTTATGGCAGGAAGAGTTACGAGGACAGATCACCGCAGTGGTGAAACAGTCAACTGCGCTTAATCGTGCAGGAGCAGAAAATATGAAACCCAGACAACTCTCTGATGCTATATATGAGGAAGTTGGGTAATTTATTCCCTCCTTTAGCCACTAATTTTTTACAGTTTTACCCTTGGTTTAAGGTTTCAAAATTCAAACCATATTGCATTATCCCCCGTTGTTGCCTCAAAATAGTTTGAAGTGGTTACACGAGAAAGAATTTTTATTTTGCTGTATCATTGGTTACCAGGGATAAAGTGATGGGCCAGATATCGGATAGTTTATGGCAAATAATCAGATCAGAAGATGGCATGAAAAGTGAAATACATGAAACAGTGCAATCAGTCTACAATAAACTTGTGTATCCGAAAGGAAAAGACGAGGTTGAATCATCTTCGTCCGAGGTGATGCTACATCAGAGACAAAATAAAACGGTTTCAGCTGCTGATACTGATGATACATTGTGTGACAATGATCCCAATGAACCACCAGGTTTCACTCTTTCCCATAAACATCCGAACAACAACCATGAGGACCATCATAAAGGGAAGGAGCAGATCCACTTGGAACACGGGGAACGATCCACTGCAGAGCGGAAGGAAGAGTCTAACACGTCACAGGATAAGTTGGACGTCGATGACGTTAGTGGCAATGTGCCACCAGGATTTTCGGCAGATGCTGAGCAGAATCCTCCATCTGATTGTAGTGATGAGGATCCTGACGTGCCTCCTGGTTTTGGTTGATGAGTTGGCATCAATTTCAAAATTTTCATTTTGTGCACGTCTCACTATGGTTGGAGATTATCTGCTAAGCTATCTGTTCGGACTTTGCTGGTCAAAAATACATGTAAAATGAGGAGGTCTCTTTACATCAAATCTTTCGTAAGATGCTTTAGATTTTATTGTTGTAAATTCACAAAGTGATTGATGTTCCTTACATACTAATCTTTCTGCTATGACTTCCTCTTTGGTAATCCTTCAATCATCTTTTTGTCTGTATCTTGGATTTCTGTTTGTCTGATTTCTTTGGCTGATGCTTAATATTTAATGGGAGAATTTGTATTAGTATCTTTGAAGATGATGAACTAGAATAAGGAATCTTTTATAAACTTCAATTTTTTCTTGTGAATTGATGGATGAGCAAATAAATAAAAATCGGAGCTGGATTGTGGTTATGAATACTGATTTGATTTTAAACTTTTCGGAGAAAAACATAGAAGTGGATGGAAGTAGTTATTCACAGGACATCTTTCTTGTGACTAGTAGTACAAGTTGCATTATTTTGGGCTGTTGCATACTTACTATGCTGCTTTACTCAAATTTGACAGAGATAGGACTCCTAACAGTGTTTGGCAGAGACCCATTTTAGAAACCCTTGAGCATATTCCCCTGTTTTATTACCTAACCCTATACGGCTGAATGTCACTGAATACGTCTCCTTCTGGTTCACATTTGAAAAGTAAAGCTTGCTTGGCTGAACCTTAACATAAACCCCTTCTGGTGCTTTGACCACGACATCATAAGATGAATAGGCTTCACCAACATTTGTCACGGTCCTTGTGAATGTCTTGGAGGAACCAAGGACAACTGAAAACGATGGGTAGTTAAGCTCTCCTTCAGAAATGCTTGAAATATCAGTGTAATTCATTGCTCTGAGCAAGGATCGCCACTTCTTTATCACTGTAGCCTAAACCACAGAGATAAGGTATATAGTCATCAGGTTCAATATCGTAAACTAAACCTGGATCATTTGCTCTCGTTGGATTGGCATGTCCGGCGCCTATGGCAAAGACATCTGCAGGCTGAAGTGTTTCATCAACAATGAGTTTACCTTCTAAATTAAGTACGTCTGCGGAAGTCATTATTGCAGATTTTATGGCAGCTGGGGACCAGCTAGGATGAGAGCTCTTGAGCAAAGCTGCAATACCACTAAGATGAGGGCATGACATTGAGGTACCAGACATAATGTTGAAAGGGGGTATTGAATTCGAGCTATTACTAACGGGGAATGCCCAGGCAGCGAGGATGCTCACGCCTGGCCCTATGATGTCTGGTTTTAGAATACCAGGGCTCGCCAAGTCGGGACCCCTTGAAGAGAAGGATGCAACTGTAGGAGAAAGTGAATTTCCAATGACTGTTCCCTTAAATAAGATGGTTGCTGTAGGTGTTGCAGTTGAATTGATATAGGCTTTGATCTTCAGCCCAGCATCATAGCTGACATGTGTTGCAGGTAAAACATGAATATCAGCCGATAGACTGAAGCCATTGATTTTATCATTCATGAGGATCATTGCTGCACCGCCAGCTCTTTTCACTTCCTCTCCTTTGGCAATTCTTGCAATGCCCCCTCCTCTCTCACACAAGACAACCTTGCCTCTGACATCAGTGTCTTGCAGGGATCCGTTGGCACATAATGCAGATTCTTGATTGCCATCCTTACCAGCATATACAAGGGGCAGAAGAAATGTTGGAGAAAATTCATAAGGCTGGAAAACTGATTCCCCGTCAAATTCTTGCCCATTTACAAGCTTTGCTGTGGCTACAATACTTCTGTCAATTGTGCTTGCTCCAACTGTGAGAACCCATGGAGCTCCATTAACCAAGGAGCCGTGGGAAGGTCCAAAGTTTCCTGCTGCACAGCTGACAAATATGCTCTTCTGAATTGCTGCAAACGAGCCTACTGCAACTGAATCATTGAAAAAAGGAAGTGGCTCATCCTCACCAAGAGATATTGATAGTACATCAACACCATCCTCCACAGCTGCATCCAACCCGGCTATTATATCACTCTCTGGACAATCCTCTCCAAAGCATACTTTGTAAATTGCCAGATGCGCATAAGGTGCAATCCCAGCTGCTGTACCTTTGGCATTTCCCAGTACATCAGCATGATCTACAAATGCTCCAGCGGCAGTACTTGCTGTGTGGGTCCCATGCCCATCATCATCAACCGGTGGCTCTCCCTTCATGGCCTTGGCTGCAATGTTGAAAGACCTGGCTCCAATTAGTTTATTGTTGCAGGCTGACACATTGAGCTCACACTTCCCTTTCCATTGGGCAGGTGGAGGCGGTATTCCTGCATCACTAAATGAAGGATGACCTGGTGTAATTCCTGAGTCTAACACCCCAATAACGATTCCCTTGCCAAAATTTGAATCCTTCCACAAGCCTGTTTGTTGCTGTAACCCCAAAAATTTGGGTGTGTGTTGTTTGAAGATGTAATATCTTTTCAGGTCTAGCTGAAACAAAACCGTTCTTCTGTTTCAGAGCTTTCAGCTCTTCTTTAGTGAGCCTTGCAGAAAAACCACTCATTGCATTTCGGTACGAATAAAGAATTTGTGGTTGCTTGTCAGAGTTCATTATTGTGGGTGTCATGAATGAACGGTACCAGCTCTCCAAATCTTCTTCTGATTGGGCTGATATTCTACCCTCCGGCCTCCTCACTTGGATAATGTAAGTTTGTGGGCTGCTTGTTGCAGTACTCTCGGTGGTATACGGCAATTCACTTGCTTGAACAAAATTGATATAGAAGGGCAACATGATAACTAGAGCAAAGAAACGGATCGGGATTGCATCCATGCTTGGCCTTTTTGTCAGCTGTGCGGAAGAGGGAATTTTGGTTACTGCATTTGGTTTGCACTTCCAGCATATATAGGAGTGCATAAAATGGACTGCTGGGCCGGCATTTGTTTGTGCATTAGTGGGTATTTAGTGTTGAGTACGTATTTATGACTGAATATAATGAATTTGGCTAACTTGGGAATATATCTGGTGATTGATAGTGTTTAAATATTGTTAAGGCGGCAAAAAGTATTTGTATGTGTTCAGACGATTCTAGTTGTCTTGCCATGTTTGTTCCAAGATAAGAATTATTTTGGAGGATGACCCTTTCAGGGTGAGACCTGGTCCTCTGAGCTTGATTCTTCTGCTTGTTTGGATTTACAATGCTCCATACGAAGCTATTCTACTGCCTCTAGAAAGTTAGCAGTTCCTTGGTTAGCAATAGAAATTGAAAGTAAATATACAGGTAACTTTGCTTTAATAGGAATGGGATTACATTTTGGCAAATTGCAGCTTTAATGGAGGAAGACAATCAAAGTTTACTTGGAGGATAAATTTGGCACATAGCCGAGCCTCTGTCTCTTTATTTGATGAAAATTTGCAACGAAAACAAATATTATCCTTCGAGGAGCGCATTCTATTTTTCTTGAAGTTTTGAATATTTTTTTATTTGATGAAATGCATTAATGGCAGATGATACTTTTCCCTAAAATAAAATTCCTATATGCATTCCTGTGAAACAGCAAAATTTTTAACGAAGCCATGCATGATGTGCGGATGGAAGATGGATGCCTAATGTCACATGGGTCCACGATCCAAAAATATCAAGCGTACAATCAACTGATTAGAGTAAAAGTTGAAAGAAGCGTTAGAAAATTAAGAATGGCATAAGGAGATGGAATCTTTTATTTCTATACATCTCCTTGTATCCTGAAATTGTTAATTTTTGAAGATTACAGATATGGGAATGCTAACAGAGTGTTTTTCAGATACCCATTTGAGGGAACCCTGAGAAAAGGCTGTGTTTTGTTCATGTTGTGGAATAAACTCAATTGAGTATGAAATCTGCTGCTTCACCCCTGTGAATATTATAGTACTTGTGCTTACGCGCACACCAACCCCCAAAGGCACATCAAGTTCTAGTCTATAAGTTGCTTTTGCTGGCCCGACATTTGTCAATGTTCTCGTGTACAACTGTGAAGTAGACCCTAATTGAACTGAAATTGATGGATAATTGAGTTGTGCTTCCGTTATGCTTTTCACTTGGGAGCATTCCACTCTCCGCTGCACAATAACTGAAATTTGTGCATCTGTGTAACCCAGGCCACATAGATAAGGAATGTAATCGTCTGGCTGGAGATCATAAATAAGCCCTGGATCGTTTGCTTTCACTGGGTTGACATGCCCTGCACCAGTGGCAAATATGTCTGCAGGTACCAGCCTTTGGTCCATTATGGGCTTCCCTCCAAGATTTAGTTTATCGGCGGTGGTCATGATTGCAGACTTAATGGCAGCAGGTGACCAATCAGGGTGGGAGCTTTTGATCAAAGCTGCAATGCCACTGAGGTGAGGGCAAGACATTGAGGTACCTGAAATAATGTTAAATGGTGGTGTATGGTTGTCTAATGATACCCGCCATGGGGCGAGAATACTCATTCCTGGTCCAATGATGTCTGGTTTTAGAATGCCGGGGCTTTGCCTGCTTGGACCTCTAGAAGAGAATGAAGTAATTGCAGGAGCCAGAGAATTTCCAATTACAGTTCCTCTGAATAAGATTGTCGCTGTTGGTGCTGACGTTGAGTTGATATAATCTTTAATCGCCAATCCAGCATTGTGAGACACGTGTACCGCTGGAAGAACGTGAACATCTGCGTATGGGTTAAATTCCTCGATTTTGGTGTTCATGAGGATCATGGCGGCACCACCAGCATTTTCAACTTCCTGCCCTTTCTGAAACCTCGCAATGCCATATCCACCTAGTTCGCACAGCACCACTTTTCCCTTAACATCAACCTTCTCTAAGCTCCCTGGGGCGCATTGAGCGGAGGACCTCCTTCCATTTGAACCTGCATACACAAGTGGTAATAATTCTGATGAAAAGGGCTTTGTTTGGAATGCCGATTCCCCATCGTATTCAGCTCCATTTCCAAGCTTTGCTGTTGCTAAAATTTTTCTGTCAGTGGTGCTTGCACCAACTGTGAGAACCCATGGGGCTTCATTGGACAAAGTGCCATAGGCAGGACCTCTGTTATCGGCTGAACAGCTAACCAAAATTCCTTTCTGCATTGCATTAAATGCACCTAGCGCAACCGGGTCTGCAAAAAAAGGAACAGGGTCTCCACCAAGTGACAGAGAAAGTATATCCACACCGTCCTCAATGGCAGAGTCAATTGCAGCTAATGCTGCACTTTCTGAGCATCCCTTACTGTTGCATACTTTGTACCAAATGCGCATGGGGTGCCATGCCAGCTGCTGTGCCCTTCGCATTACCAAAAAGACTAGCGTCCTCTACAAATTTCCCAGCGGCTGTGCTAGCTGTATGGGTTCCACGGCCATTATCATCATATGGTGGATCTTGAATCGGTGAATTTGTGTTTTTGACAAAGTTTCTTGCGCCGACGAGCTTGTTGTTACATGTCCTCTGACCATTGAATTCACAGGTGCCTTTCCATTTTGCTGGTGGAGGCGGCATTCCTTCACCAGAAAAGGAAGGATGAGCTGGGTTTATCCCTGTGTCCACAACTCCAATTATGATACCCTCGCCAAAGTTTGAATCTTTCCATAATCCCAGCCCTTGCTGCAACCCCAGGAATGTTGAAGTACGAGTCGTATGTAAAGAGAGCATCCTTTCAGGCCGGGCTAACAAAATCTCGTCTTTCTCTTGCAGAGCTTTGGCTTCTTCCGCAGTTAATTTTGCTGCAAATCCGGTCACCACGTTTCGATACGAGAATATCATCCGCTGCCGGATCCTAGTTCTTCACCATTAACTGGCAGAAACGAGTGGTACCATCTATGCAAATCCTCCGATAGAAGAGAATCACCACCCTGCAGAGGCTTTTTGACGTGAACAATGTAAGTCAGTAGGTTGCTTTGTTCTTCTTCAAGTTCCTCTGCTGGCGCTACCACAGTTTCTTGGAAATTTTGACATTGAACCACTGAAGTTGGATAATTGCTAAGCACGAAAATAAAAGCAATAAGAAAAGCAGGCAACATAATCCTTGGCAATGCTGGGCCTGGTATGGATTTCTCCATGTTTGCACGACACTTCACAACCGTGCATGCTATTTAGTGGCGACCCACAAAATGAAAGGGACATGGGAGTTAACGATGGCTCCAATCGGACAGCTTTTTCTGATATAACGATGCCAAGGCAGGTAATCGAAGGAGCACTCCCGTAAGGAATCTCTGTAAATTAACTAAAGTATGCAATGCATGGTAACATCCGCTGCTTTATTGATTCCTTCGGTCGTATAAATCAGACATAATTTTGCGTCATCTAGTCAACGGCATCGCCGCATAACATTACTTGTTCTGGTCTTGATAAACTCAAGGGAATTCAATTAATTATTTTCTTGAGACTAATATTTAAGATTTTTTCAAAACAAGCAAGAAAAACCTCATTCCTCTTTTAATTTGATGGTCTATTTAGCCCATACTTTCAGTTCACTACTTTTCTTTAGATCATCAAAGCTAGTGCATAGTAATCTTCTTTCATCGTAATTATAAGAAAACCAGTTCAAGACTCGAGTAAATAATTTGCCTTCTGGTATAAGTCTGAGGACGAGATCCCAATAGAATAGAATAGAGAAGGAAGGATAGTTTAGGTGTGTTTCCCCCATCTGACACAATCTGTCTGTGAAATTCAAGCCAATATAATCATTGGGTTGCACTTGCATATCATATCATAAGCTGGTCCTGGGTTGGTTGGTTTGAAGGATAGATACTCCGGGCAAAAGATCCATATAACCGGGTAACAATCCTAATCCAAGCAATAAAAATAGAATAATTTTCATTTTTCTGTCGATCAAGTACAAGAAACTTGTTAAATGTAAGAAACAAAAAAAAAAAAAAACTAGTACTTTTAAACTTATTATTTTTTTAAAGCGAAAACAAAGAACATCACTGAGAACAAATTGTATAACAGTACACACCAATTTGCAGTTCCTGAGCCCATTTATTTTTTACTGTTTAATATTCATTTTCTTGGTAAGTATCAATACTTTATTTTAAGCCCATTCTTTTCGTAACAGGGTCGGGCTTGGCTAGCCATTAACTGGCCCGTTTGAAATCCAAACCAGTTTGATACCTTCCACTAAAGATGAAAAGAGGGAGGGTGGAACTGTGGATCCATCCAGAAGAGGCCAGAAAATATCTCAACAAGTGTTGCCATCACCACAATTCGGGGCGATTGATCTAAAACTGAAACCAAAACCAAAAATAAAAAGAAAAGGAATAATTGAAAAAATGGCATTTCTGAGGTCAGTGGCAACGGCCGCTGCATCTACCATTCCTGCAGCATTAGCGTTTTCCGCCCTTACATCCTCTTCCTCCCAATCTTGCCAATTTCCTAAAACCCGGAACGTGGTCTTCCCCCCCACCTCGCCAACTTGGGACCCGAATCGTTTGGGCCTTGTCAAAACATTTGCTTACTCTCCTTCGTCTCTGCACATGGACGCGCCGCCCTCAGAACTCAATCCTTCTTTTCAGGTTTGCCAATCACCCATGCGCGGCCCATTTTATTTCTCCCAAAATTCAAAACTTCTTCTTTTAATATTTAGGCTGTAATCTTAACTGAGAGAGTTATTTGCTCTCTTTTTATTGCAGAATGATTCTCTCTCGCCGGAGTTACTGGTGAGTTCAATTATTTGTTCCTGATTATCGTCTTCGATTTGACTGGTTTTTAGTTTCCTAAGCTCAGTTTTATCATTAGTTAATTATTCTACGGAAGTTCTTTCGGTCAAGTTACTTTCTAACCGTCGGAAGCTCTAAAGATTTATTCTTAATTTGTTGTCAGACGGAGTACATGGTGGATATGAAATGTGAAGGCTGTGTTAATGCGGTGAAGAACAAATTGCAGGCAATAGATGGTAGCTGCTCTGGTGAATTGTTCCTAGTGGCTTATTTACTGAAGTTTATTTCTTTTATCATTCTCACCTTGTTAATTTTCGCAGGAGTGAAGAACGTAGAGGTGGACCTGAGCAATCAGGTAGTTCGGATTCTTGGTTCAACACCAGTGAAGACTATGACGGAAGCTTTGGAACAGACTGGTAGAAAAGCCCGATTAATTGGACAAGGAGTGCCTGAAGGTTGGGCAGTCAAATCAATATCCTGTTATGCTTTTTGGGTGCAAATTTATTTCTAATTTTTCATTAA
The DNA here is from genome assembly GCA_022379115.2 of Bauhinia variegata. Classification (NCBI taxonomy): domain Eukaryota; kingdom Viridiplantae; phylum Streptophyta; class Magnoliopsida; order Fabales; family Fabaceae; genus Bauhinia; species Bauhinia variegata. Next base: position 1,171,820 of record CM039433.1, read on the forward strand.
TAGTTATAATTTTTGGGTATAATAATTAGTTGTAATAATCTTCCTTCGCATTCCTTTGTTCTAGCAACAAATTGAGGCCTACCTCTCTAAAAAGATGAGTTTACTCTTAGTCCATAATTTGGAAGAGTGATTACAGTATGATAAATTGATAATTATGAAGCTTGATGTTAGCGTGATTGTTGACCTCGATGATGCATGGTAAAGCTCTGAAGTCTTGTTCCTCAAGGATAAAATTGCATCTCGTAACCTCATCAGCTAATTTTTAATCATTCCGACGAGATAACACTCTGTATTTTATCATGTCATCTTAAATTTCATGATTCATTATGCTATGTTTGTTCATTAATCACCCTAAATTGACATATTCCTGCTATGTTATGCTGTTGCTAACTTGTCTGTACATTCTCCTTATTACCACGATATAGCGTATATAGCTTGTTTGCATATTCTGCAATGGCTGTGTAATAATTCATACAAACCTTACTTAGTTGTGTGATGATGTCTCTATTATCTTAATACTTGGCATTCGTGGTAGAGTTTTTGTTTCTCCATAAGGTGCATATGTTAGTCAAATTCAATCTATATGATTAATTGACAGCAACGCGTTATTACTTATGCTCTTCATGGTTTCGCTTGACTTATTTCATTAATCATGATAATAATTAACTCTTTCTTTTGTATCACAGACTTCTTAATATCTGCTGCTGTCTCAGAATTCAAAGGCCCAGATATTTTTGGTGTTGTTCGCCTTGCTCAAGTGAACATGGAACTGGCTAGGATTGAAGCCAACTTCAGTGGGCTGTCGCCCGGAAAGCATGCTTGGTCTATTAATGAGTTTGGAGATCTGACCAGAGGTGCAGCAAGCACTGGGAAAGTGTTTAATCCAACAAATGCGGGGAACACTAAAGAGGTTTGCTTTTTTCCTTGTACCTTCTGGAGTTTTATCGTTCTATACATTTGATATTATTCTTAAAACATATCTTCTAATGTTGAGTAATAGTGGTATATGCATATGCTGAGCACTAGAATTTTGAGACAGTAAATTATCTATTTGAAAAAAATATAGTGGGATGAGCATGCATGATTTCTCTGATACAGCAAGTAGGATCTTTTTGTCACTTGAGGTGGACTGGCTTTCTTGTGAAACTATGATATGCCTTCCATATGAACTAGAGGAAATATGGCTTGTTATTGCACCTTCCATCTTTCTTTCCCCTTCTGTCCCCTGGTTTGAATTATAGGTAGTATTTGCTGGTAATTTTGTTTGTATTACCGATCTAATTTTTGCACTGGATTGCTTTCTTCTTTTATGTTAATTGCTCAGAAATTCCTAATAGAAGTTATGCTTGATTGGTTCTGCAGCCACTTGGCGACCTGGGAACACTAGAGTCAGATAAAAAGGGCGAAGCCTTCTTCACAGGCGTCAAAGAAAATCTTAGGGTGGCTGATCTTATTGGACGATCTGTGGCGGTATATGCAACTCAAGATAAATCAGATCACGGTATAGCTGCTGCAGTAATTGCCAGAAGTGCAGGAGTTGGTGAGAATTATAAAAAACTCTGTACGTGTGATGGTACCACCATCTGGGAAGCTAGCAACAGAGATTTTGTTACCAGCAAAGTCTGATAAAACTAAAATGCTGAAAACAAATGTTTTGTAATTTAGAATTAAGTCCTGCTTAAGTATTTTTTGGTCCAACATATGAGTGTAATAATAACGTATCACAAATAAGAGTCTTGCTTTCTTGACTCGAGTCTGGGAATCCGAGGGACATGTTATACAAATCCCATTCTCTTTTGATCCATCCTATTTTCGTTTTGAGCAATTCCGCTTACATAATATGATCTGTTATACTTTCTACCGAATTTCTAAAAAATTCACAAAGGACAGTGATGAGATTCCCAAGCTGATGTGAAAAAATATTCGTCGGATACTGAAATGGATATAATCATATAAATGTACGAAAAAACGTTCAAGGTGTGAAAAGGTTTTATGAATTATGAGTTGTCCCATTCAGGCAGTTTTACGAACTGTTGAAGTCTAACATGCAATCGACATGTAAGTGGTTCTTTAATTTCAGATCGATCACTCAATTCCGTGGACGGCTTTACAAAATTATTTGTTTCATCGACAGTGTGCTGTGACAAAGGCGACATTCAAGTCAAGTAATCCCCGTCCTTGTCATTGCTTTCTACTCTGCACAAAGTTTAAGGCTGATGCTTGCCACAGAAGGCATCATAAAGCATTCAGAATCTTGCTTAAATTGCTACAAGAGCTTACACATGTATTATAGCTATCCTCTGTCATGCAGACTGCAGCAACCAACAAACACCAAGCACATATTTCATGAACTCCCAGTTGGAGATTGCTCATAATCTGAGATCAATGGCGTCCACTAGTTATTTGACCTCATTATACTAGATTAGTTTGCCAAACGATGCAATAGGCCTTCTTTTGTGGCCATTTCAAACAGTGCAATAGCCACCAAGACCTTAGAATCAGCTGTTGAGCGCCAGAGTTTCTTGTAAGGTACAACGCGTACCTTAATCAGCTCCCCATGTTCACGAAGCCCAGTTTCTTTACCTTTTAGTTGTGTGATAATCTCTTTAGCAACACAACCTCTGTACAGAAAGATACTGATTTCCTCGTCACAACCCCCCTGTATTTAAAAAATAAATAAATCAATCAAGAAACGCTAAATAACAAAGCGAGTTGAAGACTATATCAATGAATTGGACGAGAATTTGCGGCTATGATATTCAGATGACTAAACAGTTTCGTATTCGTCAAGAATCTAGACAAAGGTCAAGAGATACTGGAGAAGGGAAAACTCTGCATCCAGTAGATGAGTCCACGAAGGCAGTGAGATCAATCATGTCCGCCAGATTTAAGCGTATACCGGTCTCTTCTTCGACCTGTCAGCGACACAACACTAGGAAGTCAATGATATCACCAGGTAGTTAAATTAAAACAAATTGAGAATATCACCAAGACAACCAAAGATGCGTGAAAACTCGCACATCAAGTACAGTCAAAGGGAAACAGGAAGAGAAACCTCGCGAACCGCAGTGCCAACAAAATCACCCTTGTCATCATCCAACATTCCAGCTGGCAATTCCAAAATAGTCCTTCCAACAGGAACCCTTACCTTATGATCAATATTTCCAATAAGATGGAAATAAAAGCATAAAATAAAAGCTCTAATGAGAATTGCTTGAAATTAACACTGCATAACTGCAACATGTACCTGTTCAGTAAGAATAGCATAAGTCTCACCCTCTGATTCCAAAAGTATCAGCACAGCCACAGCTGGTCCTCGTGCAAATACAATACCCGGAACCTAATCATAGTTTACTATATGATCAAACAAAAGGAGAATAAGATAATCTTAGCAGGACAATGAAGAAGGTGGAAAATGCAAGGCCAATGACCAAATAATAAACAGATATAAAAATTGGACAAAAGCATACATACTGATTCATTGTTCATCAATTTTATTAACGCAGACAAAAATTGTCAAACTGATCCAAATAAATGTAGATTGAAGAGATTTTATAAAAATTATTGGATACCTTGCTTCCCGTTTCTTTGTCAAAAATGTCAGCTTTGAATTTGAGAAACCCAATGCGTTTCCCAAACATATCTACTCCCTGTTAAGCAGGATTAGGGAACATGAATACCATTGGAATATTTATTGAACCAGTTACGCATACAATTTCCTACAAAGAGTCAAATTATCACAAATAATCCGCCTCCCGATAGTCTACAATGTTATTTATTTGACGACTATGTTAATTAAGAGAAGTTATTGGCAATAACAATTAGAACTTGAATAAAGAAGTAACCTGAATTAGAACTTGTCTGAGAGTCATGGTACCATTTGCTAAAACCCCAGTCTCAGTTTGCATGTTATATAACCATTGCTTGAATAAAGAGGAATCAATAGCACTCCTGCAAGACGACATATCAAAATCCAGACTAAAGGATGGTAGAAATATTTGTTCTTCGGTCCTCGAAACTCTAGAGAGTCTAACAAACAACCAAAATAATCTGAAATATTTTGCTTCGAATGCCTTTTCAATAACAATAATGTTGATACGTTTGATAGATTATCGTCTCAAATTGCTTTTCTCTGGAAAGTAATGAAAAATTAACATTGTCTTTTTTCCATTTTTCATTTTTTGCTATAATAATATAATATAATACATCAAATAAAAGCGGAAAGGAGAAAGGAAAAATGACTGACCAGAAGTGAGAGTGGGAGATACCGGGAGCGGCAACAATCTGAACGGGTTCAGCCGGTTGAATCGGCAAGGCGATGGAGTGGGTCAATAGCGGTGACTCGGACGACATTTTGCAATAGAGAGCCGTTGTCCTCTTCCGATTAGGAGTGCTAAGCGCAGTGATTGTGTACCTTGTACTTCCGGTTCTGGACAAGAGCGAACGCAGAAAGAGAGGCATCGAATTCGAAGCTTTCATATCTACGATGACCGGCGGATGCAACATTTTAATATTTTATTCATCACTCACCCGGACGTCGTTGGGTTGATGGGGGAGGCATTTCTTTTGGCACATCTGATTTTTTCTAGCCACACACCCCATCCCTATATTTTGAACTTTTCTTCCCAAAATAGCTGCTATACCTAGAACAGAACCTTCTCCGTCAACAGTTCTGCATGTCTCATCAATGGGTTTTACGTGAACATGTCCTTCAAATTGTTTAGATGAAGTGGAGCATTCTTTGTGGTTGGAATATTGCAGGCAGAGGACATAGGATGCAGGGGAGAATGATAGTGGATGATGACTCAGCCATGGCAATCGGCATGAATTTTGAATCATAGCTTATGTGTCCTATAGTATAGGTGGTGGCGAGAAGAATGGCAACCAACGTGACAGCCACAGCCGCATTCTTTAACTTCATCGAGCTGTGCTTGACTGCAATCAGAGACGCACTTTTGTTATTAAATATGATTGTGAAACCTCTTCACCTTTTAACACTTTCTTTGTTACATCTCGTGGTATGCATATAGCAGAAGCATTTGCGCATGCCCCAACGACTTTAGGCCCATAAAGGAGTGGACCGTGGGCCAAGCTAATGTGTTTTTTAACTGCAGAGATTTGGGCCAAGCTAATGTGTTTTCCAAGTTCGAAAAGGGTACGGTAAATAAACGCTTTACTTACTATAAACAGATAGATGTCTATTTTTTGTAATTATCGTGACGTGATAAGGCATTTCCCTTGGATGGTAAGCATCGGGATAGAGTTAAGAGTTCAAATCAAAATCAATGTCGATCAGTGAAGAATATTTGGAGAAAGGAATTATATATAAGCGATTGACCCCTAATATTTAGAGCCCAGCACGATACGTGGACTCAAATGATTGGCCAGTAAAGTGAAAAAGTCTTACGTGGTACAGAAGAGTTGACGTCGTAATTTAATGTTAAAAAATCTAAAATGTAACACGAGATAGACATAGGCATAGGTTAACACAGGGGATCCAAATCCCAATCCCAATCCGAGCGAGTTAGCAAACACCGACACCCTCATTCTATCCTCTGCGCCTCTATCTTTATTTGAGATCGCTTTCCCCAAAGGTCCGAATCCGTGTTTTATTCCCTCCTTATCAAACGGCTTTAAAATCCTTTTGTTAACACAAATCTAAAGACTGACCGTCTGATCAGATCCCCGTACATATTCTCAGTATTTATCACACTCGTCCTCCCCCGCTCCTTGTCCAATCTCCATTTTCAGATCTGAGCACAGCTCCAGTGCTCGCCCACTCTCTCTCTACGACCAGAGCATTTTGGAGAGAGAAAAGTTCGGGGCGAAAGTACCCATTTTGTCCATTGGCCATGGTGGAGGCACAGACATGGACTACCAGGAGAATGAGCAATCCAAGGTTGTTGGATACGACAACCAATGATCAAGTCCTGGATATTCCAGCCACCCCACCGGGAGATGTAAGGAACAGCGCCCACAGCTTCGGATTTCACCTCTCCCCCAATCTATTGACGGCCTTCATCATTGCATCCTGGTACTTTTCCAACATCGGAGTTCTCCTACTCAACAAGTACCTCCTCAGCTACCATGGCTTCCGCTATCCGATCTTTCTCACTATGCTTCACATGCTGGCCTGTGCTGCATACAGCTATGTAGCCATTAATTTCCTTGAAATTGTTCCTCTGCAACACATTCACTCGAAGAAACAATTTTTAAAGATCTTTGCTTTGAGCGCAATTTTTTCTTTTTCTGTTGTTTGTGGCAACACCTCCTTGAGGTACCTCCCGGTTTCTTTTAACCAAGCCATTGGTGCCACTACACCCTTCTTCACTGCTATTTTCGCTTTTTTGATTACTTGCAAGAAAGAGACTGGTGAGGTTTACTTGGCTCTCTTGCCTGTAGTTTTTGGGATTGTTTTGGCCAGCAATAGCGAGCCCCTCTTCCACTTATTTGGCTTCTTGGTCTGTGTTGGCTCCACTGCTGGGCGTGCCTTAAAATCTGTGGTTCAGGGAATATTGTTGACCTCTGAAGCAGAGAAGCTTCATTCCATGAATTTACTTCTGTATATGGCTCCTATGTCAGCCCTGATCTTGCTTCCTTTTACTTTATATATTGAAGGAAATGTCGCAGCCGCCACCATTGAGAAAGCCAGAGGAGATACATTCATCATATTCTTGTTGATTGGGAATGCAACAGTTGCTTATTTGGTGAATTTGACCAACTTCCTGGTCACCAAACACACAAGCGCATTAACATTGCAAGTTTTGGGAAATGCCAAGGCTGCTGTGGCGGCTGTAGTTTCTGTTTTGATATTCAGGAATCCGGTAACAGTGATGGGAATGACAGGATTCGCTGTTACAATCATGGGTGTGGTGCTTTACAGCGAGGCCAAGAAGAGATCCAAAGTTACAACTCATTGACGATAAATCTCAAGATTCTTTTTCATTTCCAAAAACACGGTGCGGTTCGTTTTCTTTTTATATTGCACAATTTACCTTTGATTTAATTCAGATTTTATTGAAAGGGAAAAACGGAAATTGGATCAATTGGACTGTATAGGGGAAGGAGAAGGGAAAAAGGTTATCATGTCTTAATTTTTTTCTTTTTTTGTTGGGCTCTAAATATCCTCTGGTAGTGAGGTGATGAAGAAGACTATTCAAATTCTGTCTGTCTTACCTCACCAGTTTCTATCCTTATAAAATGTTTTGCAGCACAGATAAATTTCTCTAAGAGATGAAAATCTTAAATGTATTTGGTGAAGGAGGAAAATTCTCCTTCACTTCATTCTGTTAAACACATGATCTAACATTTCTGCCCTTGGTCATTTGGTTATCATTAATTTGCAGCTTTGTATCCATTCAACTGAACTCTTTGGTTTCTATTCACAGATGTAATTTACTAATTTCATTCATGGTTTTCTTTCTTCCATTACTGCTAGTTTGATGAACCCGAAAATTTTTCCTTAAGAAATAGTTGGTTGCGACGGTTAGTGTTGAAATAATAAAAAATAAATCAGAAATGGTCAATGCAAGAAACTTTCAACATCCTCCTGCAGTCAGTCCAACAACCTAGTTTAGGTCAGCTGTCGTAAATATGTTGTCTTGTGTAAATAGAGTTTATGGGGGAGAAAGGTGTTAAATTTGGTATGATTTTGACTTTTAGGACTAAGGTTTTTCTTTGGATTTTGCATTTGTGCTTAAAGACATGATTTCATATGTTGTTGCATTGCATCCCATATTAAATTTTAATGAACTGAATCATAATTAGCGCCCTCTGTTGTCCTAGTTTAGTAATATCAACTCGGTCCACAATGTTGACGTCCCTCCTGTGGGTTAGGCCTAATGTTCTGGGATTTTTGATTAGGCAGCATGTGTCAACTGTCTATGAGGTCGACGGTTGCCTTGTATCTTTTCTCCTGTTAGCTTGTTTAACTTCAAAACTAGGAGATTGGTATAACATCATTTCAAAGGGGGATAACCCTTAATTGGTAGGACGGACCTTCCTCATCACAGTCAAAGGGGATAACCCTTAATTGGTATAACATCATTTTCCTTGGGAGATTGTCTTCGCGTCATAATTTCCATTATTGCTTCATCTGTTGCCGTTCATCAATACCCTATCTCACCACCAAGAATTATATGTCGTGCCGTTAAATTCTGTTTTCCTGCCTTCACAGAAGGACATTGGATCTAACTATAAGATTAAATTTTAATTCTGAGGAAAAGTTCAACTGTAAGATTTAAATTATAATGTTGATCAATGCACGGTGTTACAACTTAAAAAGTTACAATGAATTGAAGGAGAAAAGACAAGTTGAAACAATAACCCCTCTTGTATCTTTTAAACCATAAGAACGGCGAGAATGAGGAGTGTCCATGCAGAATAAAAAGATGAGCTTCCTGCGGCAGCCGAAACAGGGGCTTGGGTTGGAGAAGGTGAAGACGCAATCCAAGGTTGCACAGTAATTGCGAGTTTCATTTTACCAGCCTCACAATGCCTGCCAACGCCACAAATGTACCATTTTCTTCCCTCGGATGTTATTGTAATGACATCATTTCCAGTAGTAAGCGCTTGAGTGGAAGCAGGTGCCATGCATTGTTGGAAACCGGTGGCATTGACTCTCAGCACGTTATGTACTCCTTCGGGGTACTTAAAAACTGCATCAACAAGTTCAATTTGTTAGGTCCGAACGAATAACTCGAAAGTGATAATCAAAAATAAGAAAAAGAGTAACCCCATATTCGGTGTCTGATTGATTGATTTACCAAGGGTATCTCCAACATGGAACTCCTTTCCAAGAGCCCAAGCTTGATAGTCAAAACCCAGAGTCCAACCATGCTCGTCGCCAACAACGAATTCTGTTGCAGAAATCATTGGAACAGAAACAGCCAAAATGACAAAGCTGATGAAAATACGAGTGGAGGCCATTGCTATTGTTGAATGCTGATCGAAAGAGCTATACCAGGCAACAATTTATGTATTTCTCTCACGTCTGTGGAATTGCAAGTGATGTATGAAAAGTCCAAACGCAGCGTATTTATACTATGAAATCCGGCTTGGGGCGGCACTAGTGCACTTTGTCAAAAGACATGAGATGTGACATACTAAACCCCAAACACTGAAAAGAAATTTGTACTTGAAACTGTGCTTCGCCATTTGTAGATGAAACATGAATTTGTCGTCATCCTCGTGGAGGCGGCGGGGTCTCCCTCTCCCTCTCCCTCACTGGGTTTCCTTCTCCTTCTATTCTATTTAGTCGGCAAATAAATAAAACCTGAAGTTGGCAAGTTGGTCAGAATCAAGCTGAGCTGTCCATGCCACAAAATGAGGGATTTTCAGTCACGGGATGCTCATCTCCCTACACTAACTTTTTCTCCCAAAGCAGTGGTTTCCGCTTTCATCTGCCAAACAACCATCATGATTCACCTAAAGAAGCGTATTCTCACTTCTCGTGAGACTCAGGCGCCTTCGCATTACGCAATGCGCGTGCACAAGTTTTTCCTCAGAGGCAGAGCTTCAAGAATTGGAATTAATCCTGTTTTGGTAAGGCTACATCCTACAGCCCATGAAAATGAACAAGAAACCATGTTCAACGTGTCAGGTTTCTCGAGGGACTCATTTTGTGGATATAAATGAAGCCTTACCAGAAGAAGACGAAGAGAGAATGATAAAAATGGAGGTTCAACACGAAAAGCACTTGAGAAGACCCTACGCTAAAGTTGGGGAACTGAAGAGAAGCAATGCAAGTTTTAGTAGGCAAGTTTCTCTAGAGACGGGATTCTCTGTGCTCAACAGAGACTCCAGCAATGCTAAAGATGAAAGAAAATCTCTGCCAAGAAGCGGACGAAGTTTTGGAGGCTTTGATTCGAGCAACAGGATTGGTTTTGAGGGACGCAAAGGAGACTTTAGTATCTTCAAGACAAAATCCAGTCTCAATAAACAGAATTCTCTTGTGCCGTCCAAAAATGAGAGGGGTAATTTGGAGTGTCAGAAAAGTGATGCCTCGGCAGCATATGATGAGTCTGTTGACGAAAGTGTTCCTGCTGGGAGGTACTTTGCTGCTCTTAGAGGACCTGAGTTGGATCGAGTCAAGGTCAGACCAACACCACTAATCACTAATACCATCTTGATCTTCAATTAGTCAACTTGCGTATCTTCGATTATTCTTCCATCTTTTCTCTACTTACTCTCTTTTTTATATTTATGGCTATATATACATATATATTTACACAGGACTCTGAGGACATTCTTCTCCCCAAAGATGAAAAATGGCCCTTTCTTCTTCGGTTTCCAATTGGATGCTTTGGTATCTGTCTTGGTCTAAGCAGCCAAGCGGTTCTATGGCATGCTCTTGCAACAAGCCATGCAACTAGATTTCTTCATATTGCCCCATACATCAACTTTGGTCTCTGGTTACTGGCCATAGCAGTTCTACTCTCTGTCTCCTTCACTTACATTCTCAAATGCATTTTCTACTTGGAAGCAGTCAAAAGAGAGTACTTCCATCCTGTTCGAGTAAACTTCTTCTTCGCCCCCTGGGTTGTCTGCATGTTTCTAGCCATTGGCGCACCTCCTAAACTCGCCCCTCAAACCCTTCACCCTGCCATTTTCTGCACTCTCATGGCACCCTATTTCTTTCTAGAACTTAAAATCTATGGCCAGTGGCTTTCTGGGGGCAAAAGACGCCTTTGTAAGGTGGCTAATCCTTCTTCTCATCTGTCTGTAGTTGGAAACTTTGTTGGCGCAATTTTAGCCTCTAAAGTGGGTTGGAATGAAGCCGCCAAATTCTTGTGGGCTGTTGGTTTTGCACATTATCTTGTGGTGTTTGTTACATTGTATCAGAGATTGCCAACAAGCGAAGTATTACCCAAGGAGCTACACCCTGTTTACTCTATGTTTATTGCTGCTCCCTCTGCAGCAAGTCTTGCATGGCAAAATATTTATGGTGAATTCGATGGCTTATCCAGAACTTGCTACTTCATCGCATTATTTCTTTATGTTTCACTTGTCGTTCGGATCAATTTTTTCACTGGTTTCAGGTAGGTAAATCATTTATCACATTATATCTGGTAGTGATAGATTCCTATATAACTCGTGTTACTTGATTTGTAAACATGGATGATTTTTTGTCTTTCATAATCAACAGGTTTTCTGTGGCATGGTGGTCTTACACCTTTCCTATGACAACTGCGTCGATGGCAGCCATCAAGTATGCAGAGCAGGTCCCTTCCGTCGTAAGCAAGGGCCTTGCTCTGGGGCTTTCGTTCATATCCTCGACAATGGTGTCTGTTCTGTTTGTGTTAACTCTTCTTCATGCTTTTGTCTGGCGGACGTTGTTCCCAAATGATCTTGCAATTGCCATAACTAAAAGAAGGCATGGCAAGGAGAAGAAAGCATTGAAGAAAGCCTACGACATTAAGCGTTGGACAAGGAAGGCCCTGACCAAGAACCACTCGGTAAACAAGGATTCTGTTCAAGAATGAACCAGATGGCAGCCCATGCAATGAGAACATTAAATCAAATTTATGGTTTCTATAATGCACGGCCATATATTTTGATATCTTAAAATGTCAGGAGGGTTAATCGAGGATTTTCTAGAAAGGTATCATTATACACGGAGGACATATATCTGGATTATAATGTTGACTATAGTTTTCACTGTTAAATAAACTAAATTCTCGTTGGTTATATAGTATATATAGTCCTGACCAAAGTTTTAATCATCTCTGTAATTGAAAATTTATGGCATAAGGAAGGTGATACTAATGACTGATGCGCTAAGACATAATATAAAAGGGAAGGAGCAGTCATATAATATATAATATAAAGGGAAATGTTACTTTTACACTCGTTCCTTACTTTGTTTTTGTAAGATTAAAATTGAAAACATACGAGATGCGGAAATCAACAGCAGTCATCCTGCTCTCAAGGCATATAAGCAAAATGCCAACGCAAGAAAAGAAGATTGAATTAAAATTATAAAGTACAGAGTGGAACATACAAAATACAGAGTGCAAATACCAAAAAAAGGAACAAGATAGGACTAGAGACTGTAAAACAATTGCCTTCATTTATTAGATTATGATCAACTGACAATTGTAGGAGATACAAGTGGCTCACTTAAACATTGAGTATGTTGGTTTCTTTTGAGTTAACAAGTCCCTTTTTCTGTGTGTACAGTAAAACTATATATCATCTCAAAAGAGTTGTTCTGCAACAGTCAGATGCAACTATGTACCCATGGAACTTCCATCTAACAGTCCCATGCCATGATGGAATCTTGTTGAACATTGCCTTTGTAGTCATCGAATGCCCAAGCTCCTGGACCGTTTCAAATTAGAGAATTTAAGATATAACCAATCAAATTTATGAAATATCATAAGCAAATCAGTATACCTCCTCGCACTCAACAGAGTACCAGCTTCACTGACGCAATCGTTATTTCCACAATGAGTTTGCTTTCCACCAAATATGGAAGGCTTTTTCTACATCATTTTTGTCAGCTTGAGTACGAACACTTGACATTTATATATATAGAATTGGAGCAAAGAACCTTAACATTAAAAAAATGAAAGATTCTGATACAACTAACAGATTTTAGGAGCCTATGCGCTTAAACATCATGTTCTTCAGAAAAGTGCCCTTTATTACCTTTCGCTCTGGATGAAAAGTTAATATATTTTCTTTTGAATCCTTGCACCAAGAAATAAATAACTCAATAAGGTACAAAAATGGAGAAAACAAATCAAGAACATCATCACATTCAATTAAAAATTATAAAAGGGATACCTTTCTAGACATGCCGGTATGCCGAGGCGGCTTCAACTGAGACCCATTATTTGGTTGGAGTTCAGATGCCAAGGACAGCTAACAAATCAAGAAATGAGGATACATGAGAATACTGGGAAAAAATATTCACATGTGAACACCAAATTGCATTGTATGGCTTGGGCATGAATTTAAGAAAAAGAAGAGAGGTTAAAAAAATATGATACTAAAAAGATACTCGCATAAAATTACCTTGCTGAACAGTTCAATTGGTGGATTATGCTGAACCCTCTTTTCTGTATGCAAATTAAATTCCTGGAATGGTTGAAGTAAGATATCATCATTATCCATTTTAAACAATGATGACCCATGAAAATTATGGGAAAAGAAAACAGATGAAGCGAGTAGACCTCACCATTGGCACTGTGGTTTCCTGCTTGCTGTTCCAGAAAACACCAATATCTCCTTTACTTGAAAATATCTGCATATAGACCATTTTAATTTGCTAGTACAGCCGATCGACTAAAAATAAAGGGGAAGGCAGAAAGATCAATACAAAACCTTGTATATCCATTACTAAATATAATCAAAAAAATTAAAGGTACTCTACAAAAGATAATATTTTCAGGCAACGGTTTGCTCCTAATATTCTCTTCTAAAATTTCAGACTTACCTATAGTAGTAATTCTAGTAAAGAAAAAAATTTTAGGACCGCATGTCAATCACCCATGGAAATTACAATTCAAGTTCACAATTCCTTTCTATGCAACAAATAACAAGATTCAAGTTTCAACTACCTTCTTGTTAAGAGGCCTCGCTTTAAAATTACGTGTATAATTCAACTCATCATGCTTTGGAGCACTCATGGTAATTGGCCTGAAAAGGGTAACAGTATATTTTCAGTTGGTAACATTGATGAACAAACAGGTTAAAACGGTCGACCAATCAATAGAACCTGTTACCTTCTCGAATCTCTGATTCTATTTTCTGGAGCAGAAATAGCATTATGTTTGCCCTGCAAGAAGATAAATTAAAACAAGAAAATGCAGAGTAATATCAACGCTGCAACTTATGCATATTCACAGCCCCCTTTTCTTATTCATACAGGCAGTGTATAAGAACATTGAAAGCCAATGCTGGCGGCTGTAAAGTGGCAATAAACTGCATCACTCAAAAGATTTACCAACTTAATTAACCTTATCAGAATCATTGCAATGAAGTGAAGATGAACTAGCCGAACTCTGTTGCATGGCCCTCTCCAATGTCTTCAAGTGAAATTCCTGAGAAGACAGAAAAAATGAGCTTCAAAATAATAGAAAGAAAGTTGCTAAATTTCTGTTATTCCAATACCCCCAGGCGCAAAAGAAGAGGGGGATGAAGAAGAGAAAAGATTTAATACCAAAGATATTCTCCTGTTTTCTTATGATTGTTCTTCAAAAAGTAATAAAAATGCATGAACTTCACAAATATCAAAGGCTTACTTGAAATTCTGGCAATCTTGGAGAACTCCTTTTGGGAAGTGGCAAAGAAGGAGCATCAAGAATCTAGATAACAAACATCATTAGAAGAGAGGATAGCAAAGTTTAATCAAACAAATAAATTCCAGCAAGTACTAACTTTTCTGTTCAATGGGCGTGCTTTGAATCTGTGTACAGCCACTTTCACATTTTCTGCCTCTGCAGCATTCCTGGGTCTGAAAGGCACATATGTTTTTTGATTGCAATATGTCAGGAGAAAAAAGGATGTTATTTATCAAGGACTTCTTAAGCATTGCAAGAACAAACCTTATCCTTTGCGCCCTATATGCTGTTTCAAGGTCAGGCTCTCTAGGAATAGTGAGCTTCAGCTTAGCATGAGCAGAGTTTTGTTCAATTGTTACATCCTGCAAGAATGTACAAACAGATGAGTGCCATCAAGTGAACATCTTTCCTCTTCCTCCAGAAACAACCTTGTTTCCTGAAGTATTTGAAACGAAATTGCTCTCCAATTGTCAGCTTAGATATTAAGTTAAGAGTACCCTCTTCCCCAATTATTTGGCTACTCACCGCTCAAAATAAGAAGTTTTGAATCAGTAAGCAAAAAAAAAAAATCTTTAATTGTTCTATTCACAAAGTCAAACAAAAGAATAATAATGACAAAATAAAGAACGCCATAAACCAGTTTTAAGGAAAATATGAGACCAAAAAGAAAGGGCCGCTCATAGGAAATGGGTAATTGGCAATTTTGTTGACTCCGATTAAACTAAGATTCAAGCTTTCAGGATTAGTATCCATACCTTTTTAGGCGCCTTGTGGACAAAATTAGTTTGCTGTTTTATATCTGCAACCACAACCTATCATAAAGGATATATGTTAAGCATCTGGGATGGGCTGTCTCAAACAACAGAAATACCGACATTAGTTGAGGCTGAAAACCTTCCGCAAGACACCTTCCTCCAATTTCTGGCGCTTGGAAGCTTGATTTTCTACCCCGCAAGCAATTGATGAGCTCCTTTCATTGTACTGAGCCAGTAGCTTCTGGTACCTAAAAGAATATTGGAACACTTAAAATATACTTTAAACAAATAAACAGTTTCCAAATCTCATAGTTCACAGTAGCGGCATCACCATAATTTAAAATGTCAATGATTGTTGCCATTTATAATCAGAGAGAAAAACTAAGGGAAAAATGTCATAACACTCTTACAGCCCTACTTAAAAAAAAAATCACAACTTGACAAGGAACAACAGATCCACCAAAATTGGAGAGAATTCAAAACACTCCGTCCTCTTGAATAAATATAAATAATCAGGTATATTACAGGGACACATACTAACTTAAAAAATCTTATCTTTCCCTGGTAATGAAAATACTGAACCCCACATTGTACCTTGAAAACAATAGGAAAGGACAGAAGTCTTTTTAGCAATCACCTGGAGCCAACAAATTGTGGGGGCTGATTTTGCTTGGCCAACTGACTAGCTGTAGGTTTCATCAATGTTGAACTCTTTGGCATAGCAGCTTTAGCCTTAGAATTCAAACCGTCACTTATTGTCTTAGCGCAAAAGGTAAGTCCTAGAAAGAGATGCAAATATTGCATGTCAAGAGAAACAAGAAAATAATAATTGAGGATAGAACGATATAAGATAGAATGACAGAGAGAGTATTGTAAACAAAGATATAATGTTGTAAAATAACAGAAGAGTCGAAGTAAACATAAAACTACATCTCATACCAGACATTACCATGGTTACGATTAATTTCGATTTTCGACATAATTAAGTTGCATGCAAATGAAAAAAAAAAAAAGAGTACGTACACCTCAGATTATAGAGATGTTTTTAATAGAAGAAATTGATAAAACTAAAACAGTAGTTGTGCAGTTAAATGGTTGATATTTAGAGTCACGTAGGGATTACAAAACGCTAAATCACCAGATTTTTTTTTTTTTTTGGTGATCATGCCCTTACATTGATTACCTGCTCTTACTTGCGATGATTGCTTAGAAACATTTTGTAGAATCCCTCCGAGCAAACCCGTAGAGATCTTCCCATCTGCCTCTTCTGAACCTAGAAGATAGAGATCGTCGTCAACGAGCCAAGAACGACCGAATTCAAAGTATGTAAAATGATGCTGGAATAATTTTAAATTTTAAAAAATTATAAAGTTTGCGTCACATATTTTCTCAGGACTTTAGAACTGCCAATACTAAAGGGATATCATAAACAGTAAGTCTTCCTTGCCCAATTCCTTCATCTGGTACTGAAATAGAAATTCTGCATTTCTGAGTGCGCAAGCGGTGGCATTTGGTCTATTTAAGTATATAATAACAAAGTGTATCACTGATAAGACATACTTCGTAGACAATGGCACTTGCACGACAACAAAATATTGTATGAAACAAGAGAAAGATTGTTATACAAATCAATGCATACCATTATTGTCCATCACTCTCTCAGAAAATTCCATCTTCACTGAAACTCTAGAGCTGCTATTATCCCAGAGGATGTCATCTCTCACAACCAACTTCGACACAAAAGCTGAACCAGAAAAAGAACATGATCCAACGAGTCACATGATGTAGGACATCAGAAGGAAAACGGGAAAATACACTAAAATTGTATTAGTTAGCGCAAACTTGTTTAATTTCTAAGAATTTGCGGTAGCTTAATGAATAGATCACAAGTCCGTCCTTCCCACGCGTAATGTGTGTGTGCGAAAGAGTGAAGAGTGAAATATTGAGTTACAAGAATGCAGAAATCAAGGGTTCAAAGTAAGAGGAAAAAAATTACTGACGAGAAGGAGGGTAGCTTCCCGCAGTTTCAAACCAAAGTTCAGCTTGACGAGCTTCCGCAAGAGTTTCTTCTCGACTGAAATCGAAGAACCGAGCTGCATCAAATTCATAATCCAGGTCGATTTCATACGCAACAAAAACTTGCTCAACTTCCATCATTTCTTCCGCCATCTCCTCTACTCTCTCTCACATACACACACACACTCTTTTTCTCTATTCAAATAAATTTCACTCGTCACCCACGTTCTCTTATGATTTCTGAGTCTGACTATGGAGCTCCGACGTTGATTTATCTATTCTCCTCGCCTCACTGCACCGTAGCGTCGAGGAACGAATCAAAACGAGAAAGGGTTTAGATTGAACTGACAGTTAAATATTTTATATTTTATTTTATCTACAATATAAACTGTCCATTTTTATTTTATCGTAGTATTTAAATTAAATTTAAATTGAATAAACAACGGAAGAAATATTTATGTGCGTCAGGTACAAGTCTTTACAGCATCAGAGCGCATGGTACAAGTATTTCGAAGCGGGATACGATGCGGGGTGCGCAGCTTTTCCAATTCAACCCTCACCGTCTTTTCATTATGGTGTTTTTGTTTCATAGCGCCGGTGCCCGTAACGAGCCAAAATTTGAATTTTACGGTTTCTGCGTTGGCATTGGCATTGGCATTGGCATTTATTTAAAATAAAATTGTGTTGGGACCGATTTACCCTTTCTCTCATGGAGTTGAGTTGACCGGAGTGCGATGGGATTATTATCATAGGACAAAATGGTGGAAGACCGAGAATTGGTTCGGATTTCTTTTTCTTTTGAGAGGCATTGGCATAGGACTGCGGGCTCTGTTTGGGGCGGCGAAATCCTGTCGACGACTCTGAAATTTCGGCGCACCCTCTGCTTACCTATCAAAATTCATGAAATTGCAAAAATGACCCTAACGGTTCTCCACTTAAGGACATCACGCGTCGGGTCCACAGCCCCAACTGCAACTCCACACTAGACATTCAAATGAACTCAAATCCCCCTCCCCCTCCCCAGATAGGCCTAGCCACAGGACGCCAGGAAGATAACATAACATACACAGGAAAAAGAATAACAGATAACAGATTCTCTTCTTTCTTTCTTTTGGCTTTAGTTTAACTTCAATTACCAAGGAATTGTTGAATTTCCTTAAAATCAAGTCACTTGTACAAGAATTGGCGCTTTGTTTGTGAACACCAAGTCATCACTTTTATTGGTGAACATTAAGAACAGAACTACATCAAGAAAAATATGTAATATTTCATTGATTGACTATCCCTCTTCTATCGAACAAGTAGTCTAACTTTTTCCTTTACCTAATTTTTCTAATTCTGTCCCTACATGTTTTATGGAGGATTATCTTTCCTTTCCTTTCTCGTTCTACTTAAAAGATAGGTTAATTAGCTTAGTATTCATTCATTGCCATGAACAATTTAATTACTGTAAAAGCGTTCGCTACAATACAAAAGGCAATTGGGATTGAATTTCTACGTCCCTTTTAGAAAAAAATTGGAATCACACGAGCGAAAGAGAACTCGGGGGGTAATTCATAGCTGGGAATTTCTGATGCACCAAAATAGTGTGTGTATAAATGCTCAGAAGGTCTGGTTACAGATTAGCATGGCATTTAAGGGCACTGTCCCCCTGGATCATTGATTCAGTGTGGTAAATGCAAACCTCACAATTATCAGTATCAGTATCAATAAGGTACAAACTATTAATTACTAGTATCAGGGAATCCCATGCAACTAGTTCTCAGTTTGGCAGTGGACCTAGCTTCCACCTTAACAGCTTGTTGCTTGGAACAGAAAGAAACAAATAAATAAATAAAAATGATAGAACTAATTTCCATACCCTCATCAAGTGAGAAAAGGTGCATGCAAGAAAGACAAGTATTAATCTTTCTTGTCAGTCGTCTATGTGGCACCACCCATGTAATTTAATGAGTTTTGACGCATATATATCTCCTCATAACAAAGCTTGTTTGAACTAATTAGCAACCAAATTCTATTATTTAATTTCCTTGCAAACTTACAAAGTTAAATTTCATCTTACTCGTTGTTTTGGTTTTATAAACGTTTATAACACGAGAGAATGGGGAATCTCTTCACTAGTGTTTGTTTTCATGCATGTCAGATATTATGATCATATAACAAGGAAAGAAGAGATTAGAACGTAAAGAAATCATATATATATATATACACACACACACACATGATGCATTGATAAACATATCTGCTGCCAAAAAAGAGATAATCAGACCTAAGGGGTACGTCCAGAATCACGAGCTAGTGTCTTTGTTGCCTAAGTTTTATGATTTTTCACAAAACATTGTCATATACATGCCAAAGTTTATATGCTTGTTTAGGTTTTTGGAGATGAAAAATAAAATACTCTGTTACCTATATATGCATGCATTTTAAGTGTTTTTTTTTCAATTTCATGTCTTAGTTTGATGTTTTCATGACTTCTGTCATTTAATTTACAGTATTACACAATGAATAAATATCTTTTCAACAGATAAAAATTATTATTTTATATATTATTTCATACTTTATTTGATTATATATTAATTAATTAGTGATATATAAAATATTATTTTATAGTTTTAACACCAATTAAAATTAAAGGAAGGATATAGGATATAAGACATTGTACGCGATAATTGATTTCTTTCCATCTCCAACATGCATGCCCTTGTCCCTTCTAAGCTTTTCAAGACATTCATGCTGATAATTAATATATCTTCTGGTTTATGTATGTAGTATTATTTATTATATATATGCACGGTGCTTCGATCTACATCAACGTAATGTGGAAACATGGCGCTTGATTTCATATTAATATTTGTCCATATCTATACAACCATTAAATTTCTTAATTATCGGAATTAAAATGCAATGTCGTTTTGTTAATCAGTCTTGATGAAATTAAGACCAGAAAGGAACTCGTATCGGACTGTCCTTAGACATATACTTAACTCCAAAGGCGTAACCATCCATTATTCTATATAGAAATAGCCAATGAATATTATGGCGCATGCATTTGCATACACACGACAAGCAACCAGCTGTTGATCTTATGCAAGCCTCAAATGTCCACATCCATATATTTTCTTTTTAACCTTGTGGTTTCTGGTGTCGTTAGCTCGGGGCCATCTCTCTCTCTCTCTCTAAATTCTATTGCACCAATCTTTTCTTTGATCTATCTTGTGTTGAGCATGGTAGGCTCAATGACTACTTTTATTTTTTGTATAAAATATGAAAAAATAAATTGTCAACCAGTGATCAGAAAAACATCATGTTGCTGCACAAATCATGAATCACTTATCTGCGCTCAAGAAACAAGAACAGTAAACTGAAACCACCGATTGAGTATCAGTAAAGCCCTTTCGTCCACACAGTTGTATTATGTCTCGTACTTCAATACCTAGTCTAATCATATAGTGTGATTGACACTAATTCAGCACGAGAATGTTAAGTAGAATTTAGTTAAATTATTTCACGTCTTAGTTTGATGGATTTAAGTTAAAAAAACTTAAATCATTTGTTTGTTGACAAAAAGAAAAAACTCAGATTAAACTTTGCGACCAAAGTTACTCCGTCTGTGTTATTTAATAATCGCATTTAAATTTCATCATTATCATAAAAAACTTTAAAAAAATAGGTTAAAGCGACATTACCTATTTCAATGTTAATATGTGCTATATATTTTATTTAAAACTTACAATAATATTTACAAATAACTGAACTGCCTCACACAAAGTGAATCAATTTAATTATCATTAAAACTTTTTCTAATTTTGAATTATGACATCGTATCAATATTCATAATCTTTATCATGAATTACATAAACAGCTGTTTTATCATGGATATCGCGGATTGGGTCCAAGCAAAAGTGACGAGACCTCTTTCTATGTAAGAATGTGGCACTGGGCCTGCAGGAACTAAAACATGCCACGCGTCACGGTTATGATGCCTTGGCGTTGGCGAGGCGAGGCGAGGCGACAAATGTTGCCATGCTTCGCTGGACCGTTTTGGTACGTTTATGGTGGATGCCAGAAACGAACGAACAAGAATTTTGTCAATAATTGCTATGAATGTTTTTTGGACTTGCAAGGCAAAGAGTCCGAGTTAATACCCTTGTTTTGTCTTTTGAATATTCCTAGGATATGTATAAGCTACCAGATTGACAACTGATGACGTAGTTCGCATAACCAAATAACATTAGAACAAATACATATTGTTTTATGTTAACAAAAATTGTTTTAGCTGATAATATTTAAATAATAATATTATTTTTAATACAACAACTTTATTAATTAAACGTTCACAAGAGTTAGATATAATTGGATATGATTAATTACTTATCGTAGACTTCCATGTGGGATTAATTTTTAAATTTGTTGTTTATTTATTTTATTTGGTAATTAAAAGTAATTAAACGAATATGTATACATCTAAAAGAAGCATCACTGTCGGAAGAAAATGTGGAGTGTCAAAATAAAAAAGTGGAGAGTGCTTTTTTAACTCTTCCTCTCGTATCATATCTTATTTTAAGGCACACATTTCTTTTATGAGGGAAGTGATTTTAGTAATATCCTAAAAAATCTACTGCTTGTTACATTATAAATGCGTGCTAGCTCGTCCATTGGTTTATATTGAGGCTAAGTATTTTTTTTTTTTTGTCGCATTTTAAATTTCTTATCTTTAGACTAGATTCAATGGCTTGCGCCAAGAACATTACAAGTATGGGTTGCTTCCGTCAAAATTCAAGGCAGCAGCATGGCTTTATTTCCATTACATTTTATGTTTGTTTGCAATTACCGTCTGTGTTAAAAGGAAAAAAAGAAAAAGATAAATAAATGGTATCTGATTATTTGAAACAGAGAATCTGTTTGATTCAATGTGCTTGCCAATGTTATAATTGTTAAAAAAAAAAAACACGGAATTTGTATAGTATTACAGAAAACTTATGCAATACTTAAATCATCACCGATAAAAATGATATTATTATACTATAATAATTGTAACTCAATTATACAGACCCTCGTGAGAATGAAGATTAGGCTTCAGCGTACGGAGGCCAGCTGGTGTTTCAAGTATTTGACATCCAAAGAGAGCGGGCTTGAAATGAGCGGCAAAATTTGAGGGCATTTTCGTAAACAAAAAGGGGAAAACTCTGTTTCAAAAAATCCTAAAGACCGAGATGGGCCTCAATCACGGAACGGCGTACATTAATATTTAATAATTAAATAGAATAGACGGAAAATCCGAAATTGGTCACGCTCACACTCTCTCGCTCTCTCACGGTAGCGTCTTCCCCATCCAATTACACGAACTGCTTGGCTTCTCCTTCCCTTGCTTCTTCTTTGTTCTCTCCGTCTCAATCACTAACGAGCCAAAGCCTTGTCATTAAATTTCGCCATTCCCCAATACCCATGTCTTCACAATGACTCGGACCCGTTTTTTCCGAACCTCCAGCGGGGATTTCGACAAAGACACCAAACAACTCAGCTCTAGTGGCGGAGGGACTGCCATGAGAGTCATAGTGCCTTTACAGGGCGTCGTTCAAGGTAAAGTAGGCCTTTTCTGGGGTTCAGTCATTCCTTGTGCACTGTTCTACTTTCTTCAGCTTTACTTAAAGAGACGCCATCGTTCTCAGCCACCCTCGCCTCCTCCTGCGCCGTCGCCGGAGGCCACATCTCCTCCACCCTCGCCATTGAATTCTTCTGAGAAGCTTCATGAAGTTTCCGTGCTGCCACGAACACTATCGCGGATACTACTGTCGCCGAGGGGTGTGAGTGGTCCGGTCTATGTATCGAGCCGCGCCAATTCCATAGCTAAGACTGGAGATTCTCCTTACTACGTCGGTTTGAAGAAGGTTGATGAGGATTTATGCCACGAGATTGATAATCCTAATGGAGTTATTCAGCTTGGTTTGGCTGAAAACAAGGTGAGTTCGCTTTGTTATGCTTTGTTTTCTGTTGACTGGGCTCGTTTCCTGTTTATACGCCTGGCCAAGTTGGTAACTTAGTATATAAACTGAGTTCTTCTTGCTTTTCACTGGATGTAGTTATCTCTGGACTTAGTTCAAGATTGGCTTGAGAAGAATGCGACCGGTACTATACTGGGGGAAGGAAATTGCAGGGAGTTGAATATTAGCAGGATTGCAGCTTACCAGCCCTTTGATGGATTAATGAGATTGAAAGTGGTAATTCTTATATTTTTAGATTGTCTTTTGTTCCAAATTCAAGCTCTTTGGTGGGGTTAGTTTTACGTGCATATATCGGTTAAAGTTGTCATCTATATCAGAGTTACGTTTTTTTTTTTTTTGTGGTTTTTTCATAAAA
The DNA here is from genome assembly GCA_022379115.2 of Bauhinia variegata. NCBI lineage: Eukaryota > Viridiplantae > Streptophyta > Magnoliopsida > Fabales > Fabaceae > Bauhinia > Bauhinia variegata. The sequence goes on from CM039433.1 coordinate 1,195,239, forward strand.
TATCTGGTCAGTATACTGAAATTGGAGATCAAAATTGGTTTCGTGGTAAAATGATTTAGGCTGTCTGGTACTCAAATTGGTTAGATGAGAGCTCCCAATAGTTATGTTAAACGTATAAATGTCCAAGTGTCAGCCCTCGATCTAAATGACAAGTAGACAAATTTCATGGCAGGGTTATAGACTACTTAAAGTCATCCAATGAGGGATCTTGAAACGTGATGGCCAAAATTTGTGTGTATTTTTACACACAATCAGGCATACTACCAGACATACATATTATATTGTGAAGAACATATTGCGATGCATGTAATTGTTGATATCACTACAATACATACGTGCAAGCACACATCTAATTATACAGTCGAGCTTGAGGGATGTTTAGTTCTCTCAAATAGTTATGTGCTATGTCATCTTTTATCTCATTGCAAGGAGGTATCTTTCAATGACTAAATCAGTTAACTCAATTTGGGCATTATTGAGCTTGCAGTTGGTATCTCTTTTCGCAGAAAATTGTACATAAACATTGAAATTTTGGGGCTTTGTCAAAATTAAGAGCTGATATTTTTCTTGTAGAGGAAATCCTCTTGAAGTTCGATATAGAATGACTTGAGGTTGTTGGTATTGCATTATTTTCTAGTCATTGGTTTGCTTTGTTTGACATGAATATTTGAATACATATGAGTCCACGCAGCAGGTACTCTTGATTAGAACAACATTTATAAAGGAGTAGCATGGTCTGCAGAAGCATAGCCCGGTATTCTGTAGTACATTAGGTCAAGGTTTCTGATGATATGGTAAAGTTGGTTTCTAATGTGCATGTCCTCAAGAATTGGAAACTTTACTGCGTGAAGTTTGTACCAAATGATACTTTAGCTTCTGCTATCGTCTCTCGGCATCTATTTTTCAAAATCGAAGGCTTTTGCATACCACTTTTAGTCTTTGTATGTTCGTATCTTAATTACCGAAATCCTGACAGGCTGTGGCAGGTTTCATGTCACAAGTTATGGAAGAGTCAGTTTTCTTCAACCCCTCACAAATGGTATTAACTTCCGGTGCTACCCCTGCAATTGAGATTCTTAGCTTCTGCCTAGCAGATAATGGAAATGCATTTCTCGTTCCCACACCTCATAGCCCTGGGTAATGATAAATTTTTCATCTCAGAATTCCTCTTCTTGATACCTGATTTCCTTCCAGAAAAATTAATTTTTTGAAAACACATTATGCAGCTTTAATGATGATTTAAGATGTCGAACTGGTGTGGAGATAGTACCTGTTCCCTGCCGCAGCACTGATAACTTCAACATAAGCATAACTGCACTTGACCGAGCTTTCAACCAAGCAAAGAAACGAGGCCAAAAAGTTCGTGGAATTATAATAACAAATCCCTCAAATCCTGTTGGCAATCTGCTCAATCGGGAAACGTTATACAGTCTTCTGGATTTTGCTAGAGAGAAGAACATCCACATAATCTCCAATGAAATATTTGCGGGGTCTGCTTTCGGAAATGAAGAGTTTGTGAGCATGGCTGAACTAACGGAGGCAGAAGATCATGATCGGGACAGAATTCATATAGTATATGGTTTATCAAAAGACCTCTCTGTTCCTGGTTTTAGGGTAGGTGTTATTTACTCATACAATGAGAATGTCCTGGCCGCTTCAAGAAAATTGGCTAGGTTCTCTTCCATTTCTGCACCAACCCAGCAATTGCTTATCTCCATGCTTTCAGATTCAAGATTTACACATAAGTTTATTGGCATTAACAAATTGAGGCTTCAGAAATTGCACAACTTGTTTGTAGCAGGATTGAAGCAGTTAGGGATTGAGTGCGCTAGGAGCAGTGGTGGTTTTTACTGCTGGGCTGACATGAGTAGTTTAATACGCTCTTACAGTGAAAAAGGTGAGCTTGAGCTGTGGGATAGGTTGTTGAATGTAGCTAAGATCAATGTCACCCCGGGATCTTCTTGTCACTGTATTGAACCTGGATGGTTCCGGTTTTGTTTTACTACGTTGACCGAAAAGGATATTCCTGTAGTTGTTGAACGAATTCGGAGAATTTCCGAAGCCGCAAAATCTCATGCTTGATATGTAGTCGATTTGTCCTGTAAAGTTAGTTGGTTTAGTGATTCTTTATTCTTTTGTGAATAATCAGCCTTTGTTTGGATAACCAGGTGCAGGTGCTTTGGTATATTTACTTCAACTTGTTATCTTCGTAAACTGTAATGTTGAATCTTTATAGTCGTAGGACACTGGTTGTCTGCCATCTTCGCATCAAGTAGTAGTTCTGTCAGCTTAGTTAATAAATATTCAAAGTGTCTGCCTTATCAAGAGCTAATCCTAATTATCACCATTTATGCTTATCATTATCTTCAGTTCAGTTGTAACTAACCACGTACCCTCTTATCGTTATCTTCTGTCGAATCCCTAGCAGGGTATCAGCTTACGTCTCTGTAGTGTATATATATCTACTCTCACAATCAATAAAGCATTGCTCATTATCTTCCCTATATGTCTTTTCCCAGAGTTTCTTGTTTTCAACAAACGCTTAACATATAATCAATTGACGGCAATTCCCTGGGCAACATTACAAAAACTGGCACCAGTTTATCTCCAACATAACTGATGCATGTGATGTTTACCGGAGAAAACTAATTCACGGAGTATAGCGCCACATCTTTGTTTAAAAGCAAAGAATAGAGAAGACATGAGAAAATGGAATAGGTGGTTCTTTTTCTTAACAGTTTAAAACACGGAGCAATGAAATAAATACGTACTTTTATTGCAAATATTACAATTTTTTTTTAAAAAAAAATTGGTAATTTAAAAATGAATCCTAAAGAATGTACCTTTAACCCCCCCCCCCCCCCTCTCTCTCTCTCTCCCTTATAATTTCTGAATAAAATCTTTCTTCCCACCCCTTATTTTCACAGTTAACCCAACTTACTTCCATTTATGCTCTATGTCTGCCATCTGTGCTTGGGAAGAATTTCACAAATTGCCGAGTCCCTAATTCTAAATTGATTACGGAAAAGCACTTACTGATTAATGTGATTCCAATCCATTTCTGATAGACTCAAGGACCTGGACAACCTCAGCCATGCTTGGTCTCCTTGCAGGATCCTCTGAAGTACAAATCAGTCCCAATCTCATAACCTGAATCAATTCGTTCTCCGCAAATCCCAGTAAACTTCTATCAAAGCAATCTGAAGCAGAGCCAATCTCCAATAACTCCCTAACATATTCACATAAAACCACCACTTCGTTTGTTGTTGGACTCTCTACAGGCTTCCTCCCTGTAACCAGCTCCAAAAGAATGACCCCAAAACTATAAATATCGCATTTCTCACTCTGTCTCAAACTTTGAGCCAACTCTGGTGCAACATACCCGACAGAGTTGTGGAATTTGGTCAGACCATAATTGTCCAGAATGGGCAGTAACTTTCCTAATCCATAATCAGACAACTTAGCTTCGTACTTTTCATCTAAGAGTATGTTAGATGATTTAACGTTGAGATGAAGAATTGGAGGTCGACAATCATGGTGAAGATAAGCAAGTGCTCTTGCGGTTCCAACTGCAATTTGGAACCTTCTAGACCAATATAACTCCTTGTTGCCACTACAAGTGCTAGTTCCTGGATAACCTATCCCATGTAGATTATCATATAAATTCCCATTTGGGACAAACTCAGATAGAATCAACTGCATAGTCGATGACCAATAATAACCTTGAAAGGCAACTAATTTAGGGTGTTGAAGGTTGCCTAGTCGCCCAATTTCGTGTTCAAATTCATCCTGGTTTCTGATCCTTCCCAAAGTCTCGAGTTTTTTCACTGCAATTGAGATCTCACCTTCAAAATTAGTTCTGTAGACTGTACCAATTGATCCACTGCCTATCAGAGACTCTTTGTCGAGCAACGCTTTGGTACCTGCCTCCCAATCTTCATACTTTGACGGTAAACTTTTGCTGAAAAGAACCAACTTTCCAATTATAACATTTGATTCCGTTGACCCAAGAGGTGTGCTCTCAATAATCATTGCCCGATCATCTTTTTTCCTACTACGAGCCTTAACATTCATGATGGTCACCAAACAAAACCCAGTAAAAATTACAGCTGCAGCAACAATTGCAACAATTGCAGAGACACTTAGAACCTTCGTTTTACCAGAAACTGTAGGAGGTGTTGTGCCATTTGCTGAGCAAGGTGTGTCCAAAGGAGCGCCACAAAGAAACGGATTGTTTGAAAATGAAGATGACCCAAAACCCTGGATTGTTGAAACAAGGGGAATGGGGCCTGAGAGATTGTTAAATGACAGATTAAAATGTGCCAAGTTTTTCAAATCTCCAAGCGAAGAAAGGATTGAGCCAGAGAGAGAATTGTGGGACAAATCCAGGGATTGGAGCTTTGACAGGTTTCCTAGGCTTGGTGGGATGCTTCCATTAAGCTGGTTTTGATGAAGGTCAAGGACTTTCAGATTCGTCATGTTGTAAAGTGTCTGAGGAATTTCTCCCTCCAAGTTATTGCCAGAAATATCCCTGTAGCAACAAAAAAGAATGTATTCAGATTTGAATCAGAGTGTTTAAGTTAACGTATAGATTTGATTCGGTTTGAGATTGTTATGGAACTCACAGCTCAAGAAGAAACCTGCAATTGCTTATACTACTGGGAATTTCACCAACAAGGTTTAGATTGTGCAAATCTAGAACTTCAAGTAGCTCAATTTTGCCAAACCCCTCTGGAATCATCCCACCTATTGAATTATTACCCAGTTTAACAACTAATAACCTTTCCAAATCCTGAATCCTTTCCGGGATACTTCCATCCAGCCGATTTAACTCCAAAGCCAGTAGCTTTAAGTTTTTGCATTTTGTTAAGCTCAGGGGAATCTCCCCATCCAAATCATTCCCTGAAGCATCAAAAACTTGTAATGTCTCACTACAAGTTGTCGTCTCGGGAATCTGTCCACTAAACCCGTTATAAGATACATTGAAATAAGTAATATTTTGCATTTCAAGGGTGTTGAATGGGGCCGAGCCAGTGAACAAATTATTACCAAGGTCGAGATGTTTTAAACTTTGGCATGCCGGAATCTGCTCTTGCACACTGCCTGATAAGCCATTGCTTCTCAAGATTATACAGGATAAGCTGGGAATGTCACAAATTCGAGATGGAATACCCCCACTAAGATTGTTGAAAGAAAAATCAAAACCTTCAAGGTTGGAGCAATTCACCAACGACGCTGGAATTGAACCTGAAAGCCTGTTATGAGAGATAGCAATGTACTTGGTTTTGTAACAGTACCTAAACAAAGCTGATGGTATCTCCCCGGTGAAGCCATTCCTAGACAAATCTAGAAAGCGGATGCTCGGCAAATCGCCAATGAAGTCTGGAATTGAACCAGATAATGCATTGGTACTCAAATTTATCTTCCACAATGTGAGTATGTCAGCATATTCTCGAGGGATATGACCCGAAAAGCGATTCCCGAACAATGTCAAAATCCTCAACGATTTCAACCCCGACAGAGCCGGAGATAATACTCCGGCCAAGCTAGTGTTCCAAAGAACAATCCTTTCCACAAATCCTTCCGAGTTACAGAAAACACCCTCGTAGTCTGCACAAGGGTTTCCACTTAAAGCCCATGAACCCAAACTGTTGTATGGATCATCTGTAATGCTACCTTTAAATTGCAGCAAAATCTCCTTTTCAATGGCAGGTGAGACTGTGACGAATGAAATAAAACAAAGGATAGAGCAGAGCAGAGCATGAGAGAGAAAGAATTGACGGAGTCTTCTCATGCTCGAAACAATGGGCGGCGGTGTACGAGTTTATCCGTCAGGCATTCTCGCAGTTGGGCCTAATAGGAGGAGAACTTCGGTTCCTCAGCTTCAATGGTAAAGCTTTTGTAAATGTTGGTCGAATGAATAACAGAACATCACGATCATGACCAAATTCCTAATGGGAAGTGGGAACATTCTCATTCAACTGCTTCATAACCGACAATGAAAGAAGGTAAATGTGAAAACTTGACCACTTACATAAAGACTTGTGTAAACTAAGTAACTGTGTTTGAACTTTGAACTCCTGGTCCTCTACCAGGGTTCTCGGCCAAGCTTGAAGAAGGAAGATTTGGGGAAACACTCTTTCTCATAAATTCGCTTTTCTGGGCTGGAGGTTAGAAATGAAGAAATAGAAGGAATGGAAGGCAGGGAGGAATTCGATTGAGAGTAAATGTAATGAAAATAACGGAAATGGTGGCTGTAGCTTTACTGGAAAGGAAACAGGTGAGACAGTGAGATGCAATTTAATAAACTACTTTAAATAGTATTGTGAAATATGAATTTAGCGGTTGCCACCAACTGACTGAAGCTGACCCACGTGCATGAAGATGAAGAGTCCATCTTTCTCTTTTCCTTTCCAAAGACTTGCCTGGGTGCCTCTGGCAATGATACAATTGAAACCCAATCTGTCTGTGAGCAGAAGTTGCTATTTCGGTAGCACCACCACAACTTCTTTGGTAGGCCCTGTCTCTCTCACACGGCATTTATTCTTCCCCACCAACCAGGCCATCACCGTCACTTTCACAATTACTATGCAAGAGAGGAAGAAGGGAAAAGGGAAAAAGAAGCAGAAGAAGGAAGAGCAAAAGAGAGAGGGAGTGCGTTGTTTGTACTTTGTACTACCTCTGCTTGCTTACTTAGATTGAACCTTCTTTGTATCCGTTTCATTAGCATCTTAATTAATATTTAATCAAATATTTGTCACATCAAATCAAAAACAGATTTAAAATAACACGTTTATGAAAATCAGTCTGTGTTTATATAAATATTTGATGTCGTGTGGTTTATCTCAATTTTCACAATACAGTTAGTTCTCTATGTTTAGAGAAATAAGTTAAGGATTATGCAGCTGAGTTAACTGGAACTACCATAAACTGTAACTTGTGAAAACTGCGATCCGAAGAGAGGCTATGGAGAGCTGAGCTCAAGCCACGCATACTTGTCTTTCTGCTGTGTTTGGTGATTAAAGATTGGTCCTTCATCTTTAACGTTACTTGTTCAAATGACTCGTAGAAAGGCCAAGGTGGGGCCAGAGACTGTTCTATTAATTCTACGGTCTACACTTGTGTTTTGGGAATTTTTGTAAGAAAAGCATTCATTGAGCTAAAACGGCTAAAATTGTTTCTCTTTGGGCATTATAAAAATAAAATAAAATTGGAAATATTTTGGTTGGTTATTATACGAAATGCATGTATTTATTTTTGGTTTGCAAATATAAAAGTTAGATTAGGGTTGGCATTCCATTTAACGGCATGGTGGTAGTGGTCCCCCGTAGTAGCACACACAAAGCAGCACGGCCCTCTGAAACTTTTTAGTTAGCAATAAGTTGATGTTTGATGGTAAGATAAGAGATGAAATGGCTTAATCAGGTACCTAAAAACACAGCATAAGCTTAATTCTAATACAGGGAGGGAAGAGGCACTCAGGCAATGGAAAGGAAATGATATGCATTTAACAATGGAAACTCAATTTCTTGAACTCTCACTTCACCTTAAACCCGAAAAATTTAAAGTAAATTATCACAAAATTACTCTTATTTTACTATAAATATTACCTTTAGTTGATAAAAAATAATGCTTTTTCTATGTAAGAGCTAAAAAATCATGCCAATATAACCAAACATCACCCAAGAGCAAGACAAAAAGCTGAAAACAAGGATTTTAGTCCACGACCTTCCCTCAAGGTTGTTACATTTGGAATAAATAAATAAAGACAAGGACAAATGCAAAATCCTCTGCTCTGCCCTATGCAGGAGGGAATATACTCTCACACACAATTGCCATGGTTTTTAAGTTGGAGAGTGATACATATGTGTTGTTGCATGGCATATATATCCAGTCCAAACCTGTCAACTATGATAATTCTATTTACATTTTATCTCTTCTTTCCATTATTATGGGTGATAAATTGGGAGTGGGAGATAACTTTAATTCCTGCAGCTATTATGTAGTGCTACCTACCACTCACAAATATTGCTCCTACATTGATTAAAGATTTTATGAACAGAAAAAGAATAATAAATAATAAAAGTAAAATTACAAAATAAAAAAATAAAAAAGGATTTACACTGGGGAATCACGCTGAATCCAAACCAACCTTTCTAAATCAAGAATCTTATTCATATACAATGATTCAAGTGACAGAAGCACCGCAGAAGGAAAACAGTTTTCATAAAACAGAAAGAGGAAAAGGAAATGCTGAACTAAAAAATGGTGTCGGTCATGTTAAGTTGTTTCCTCCGGCCTCCTCTGTCACCCTCTTCCATCCTCTTTACATTTGAGTTCAACCCTCCCTGTATGAAGTCAGTTAATAAATAAAACATCAACCAGCTGTTCACCACGTGTCAATAGGACATATCGACTGGCCAAATTATTGCAACAAAAGTTCATCTTCCGTTTGCAACTCCTTTAGCCGCCTCTTAGCATAGACTGTGAAGAAGATTGTTGTAGCCACAGTTATGCAGAAGCCAAAAACATTGAGGATAATCTGCGGAGCAGATAAAGAATGTCTTTCATGGGAAGCATTGGCCAAAGTCTGTATCAAAATCCCCCTGCAGTAAGCCAAGGAAACCATGAGTTCAGGAGGGTTCATATGCTTTGCATAATCGATTTCTGTCCTGATAAAACTAACATTTGAAATCTGTACAAGGAAATAATGGACCCAGGAAAACATAAAAGTAGGAATCAATAGCAAAGGCATAATTGTTATCATGATTAACATGCTAGAGAGAGATGAAATCAAGTAAAGAATTAACAGAAAAGATGACATTACTGATCAAGTACATATACATTTCCAGGTAAGACTCGGACTTGGGGAGGAAACAAGGAAGAAGTCAACTATAAATTGAGCAAACAGGTTGCCAAATGCCAGTATTGATTAATTTTAGGAAGCTATCACATGTGATGCAGTTTAACAAATAATTCTTACCTCCCTACGAGGAAATAAAATAGTTGGACAGACAAACTTAACTGATTATATTCTTAATCAATGTCTAAATAAGTAACAACAATTATAAACTGAATGAAGCAGCTCCGAAACCATCAAACCTCAATCTCATAGCTTAAAATCAAAATATCAACCCACATATCCTATATATTGCCCATGTCAAATATGCTTACACATTAGAAGATGCACTTGTTTTGAAGATGAAAATGTAAAAGTTATAAAAGATAATTGGATCAGCGAGGGAGGGATCGGTAAAATCATTGAACTTTGACGAATCGAAAATACATTGAGTTTGGTTGAAAGAGTACATGAAGAAAATAAATGGTTAAAGATAAAAAGGGGGGAAAAAAACAAGAGCAATCTGTCACGTCATATAAATGGAATAAAACATGCCTTGAAGGAATACCTCAGTTCTAATGTTAACTTAAAAATTATAATCTACCAAATCACTTATAGGTTTTCATGCTGGCTGCTCAATTAGTCACGTGTCATTGTTGGTGGTAGGCCTCATAATTGGCAACATATTTCTACAGGAGGAACTTTGAAGATATGGTAAAGCAAAATGGAAAGTTTGAGGGATTCCCAATTCATGACAACATCTTGAAGTAATTAACAGCTACAAAGATACCAAGGCATAATGAAAATAAATAGTTTTTCTTGAAATATCATTCTCCAATTAATGTATCCATAATGACGCCAATTATGTATCAGCATCCAAAATTGAGGAAACGGGGTCACCATATATTTCTTGAGACAATCTTCTGCATGAAACATCTTACATTCACGAAATAACCCATTTAAGTACACAAATAAGCATGTAAAACAAAAGCAAACACACAGTGTAAACAATAAACTGTAGGTTTCTTCGAAAGAGATCTTACGTGTAGATTGCAACAAATGTTTCAGGCACCATTCCCACCAAAGATCCCAATATGTATGGTCCATAGTTAACATTTGTTGCCACAGCACAGTAATTGTAGAGTATGTAAGGGAAAGGAGAAATCCTGATTAAAGCAACTGCCCGGAACTGATGAAACCAAGTTCCTCCGCCTGCAGATCTTAAAATAGACGCTTTCTTTGGATATTTTTCTAACCATCCCTGTGCAGAATCATAAAATGTTGGATAATAATTAGCATAAGTAAGATAAACACATGCAGGCAACGTTTCAGAAACTATAAACCAACTTGGATTTAAGATGAGTCACGCACTTGAATTTTATGATGGAAGATTGAGCCAATGAAAAAAGGCAGTGATACACCGATAGCTGCTGCAGATATTATTAGCAAGAACCCAAAGCCATAACCAAACGTCATCCCAGCCACCCACACAGAAGGAGAAGATGGTAAAAGTAGGGTTGGGAATAAAGCTACAGAAGCAAATACTAGAACAGCTAAGACTGGAGTACTGAACGTACTTCTCTCCCAATTTATAATCGGAATAATCTCCTGAAAATAAAATTTAAATTACTAGTCAGTGAGATACTGTAAGAATTTATAATTTACTACTAATGCAAAAAAGGACAAAAAGGGCAAGGAGCATCATTAAGTACTAGAATAGTTTTGGCAAGCAATGATATTTCAACCTAGATATTGATGCATCATATTTCCGTAAGTTTCATGTTATGGATCTTTATGTAAGGCAGAGCATTGTGATTTCCTCGTATTAAAACCAAATTGTAAGATTAATATAAGTTAAAATTAAGATACTAAGGTCAATTAAATGTCAATCATATCATATAGCAGGTAGATGCATTCAGGGGCATGAAAATCGCATCGCAGTACCCATGAACAACAAAGGCTAAAGAGGAGGTCAAAAATGGAAATCTAAGATGATAAATTCTATCGAAAACATAAATTGCTCAATAGACAACTATTCTCCTGATTAACCAGAATAACCAAAATTTTCCGTCTACACACACTTGATTCAGAGAAAAAGAAAAATCAGGAAAAGTCAGCCCCGAAACCCAAACCATATGTCAATCCAATAAAATAATCGTGAGTGACCCCGTGCATCTGGTGCTATGATTACCAGAAGAAGCACACGCGGATAAAACGAACCTTATCCATGAAAAAAGGTCCGACCCACTTGAAAAAAACAGCGGCCAAGAACCCGAGACACGCAACCAACACCGCCAATTTAAGCCAATACCATAGGGAGGCTCCTCTTTGCGGTAAAGGAGGCTCCGCAACCGCACCTAACCTGAGTTCCGGTTGAGAATCCTCCGAGGTGGCGCTCAATTTGACATAGTCACCATTGCTGTCATCAGTCTGGGTTCTAAGCATGTGCTCTGAGAACAAGTTCCTCTGGCACGATCATCATTGTAACAAGTCATCGAAAGGCAAATCCCTAGATGGCCGGTGGCACAAAATCCGCTCCCTTGTTGTAATCACCGGTTGAAAAACGCTTTATCAATGGTTCATGATAAATGAATATTGCAAAATCGTTGTACCTGTAATGTGAGAATTTAGGAAAAATTTGGAGGAATGGGGCACAGGGAGATGCGAAGCAAGGAAGAGTAACAGATGCAGAATACAGAACCCTCAAGGTCACACAGCACAAATGAAAGCATCGATTAAGGAATAAACCCAGTCGCTTTCACCCGATAATCAAAGAAAATCGTTGGTAACTAAACGTTGTCGTTTTTAATATTCATAACACGTGGCAACAAAGAAAGTATTGAGTGACAAATGGAGTAACAGTAACACCACACATGAGTTTGAGTGACGGTGTAGCTGCAGCCGTTCGTCGTGGCTTCACCGTTCCGTCAACCGCTGGCCTCGCTGGTTTTCTTTTTCTTTTTATTTTTTTTTACTGAGTTGAGCTGCTGGGTTGACTCGCTCAGTATTTGGAGAATGTCTGACAAGATGACAGCATTAAATATGGCGTTTGTGTGAGGTTTATTTGAAGCAAGAGAGAGAAGATAAAGAAAGAAAAGAAAGGCAATGGCTTCCACAACCGACATTTAACTAATATCCGTTGTCCGTCCAATGGGAGTTTGACACGTTTATATGAGCTGGCACCGCAGCCACCTCATAGCTTCAGGCTTGGAAAACGAGCTCAGTCGTGCAAGCCCATTTTAAACTCCGATTATGCTATTTGCCAAAAAATAAATTGCGAAAAGGGAAACTCGTAAATTATTTTTTGGGAAAAGTATAAAAAAACCTATTTAAACTTCATGTGCGTATTTTACTTTAAATTTTTTTAAAATATCAACTTAATTCTATTGATTTTTTAAAATGTTTTACACTCTAACTTTTATTAAAAAATGAAAAATATTTGTATATTATTATTTTTATTAACTCAATTCATGTCAAAATCAAATAAAAAAATGAATGAAAATAAATAAACAATAAGCTAAATAACTTTTTTTTGTCAAATTTTTTAACATTAGAGTTTAAAAATGTTGTGTACATTTTAAAAATACAACAACTTAAATATAAATTTTTAAAATTCAAACTCAATATTCCTTTCTAAACTATTGAATGTTAAATTAAATTAGTATGAATTAATATTCCTTTTTAATGAATTAAAAAATACAGCAACGAAAGTATTAATTTAGTTTATCATCCGTTGTTATTATGTACATATTTTACGTTCTAGACAATATAGAATGGCAATAATTGCGCTACAGCTGAATAGAATGGCGTTAGTTAGTTAATGACAAGCTAGAATAGCATAGAATATTGCTTATTGCTTGATGCTTGATTAGGTGGTATGTCAGCGGCGGCAGCAAGAAAATCAGATATAATAATATAAGATTAAAATTGTTTTCTTCGCAACGATTAGTTGAGCCTACCGTGTTAAAAATTTTTAAAAATTATACAAATATTATGAATATGAACGTGCCATGGTCACACCGTGACACGAGAGTATCATTATTTTTATTTTTTTTGATCAATAACAGGTATGATTAAATCACCAAAAATAAATAAGGAATAAAAAAAGAAAAAAAGCATTGGCATTTTGGATATCTGACTCTCGAGCCTCTGGCTCTCCCAGTCCCAGTCCACCGCCCGTCGACGAGAATGAATACAAGTAGAATTATTCAGTTGTATACCCATCCACTTCCCCATCATCATCACCTCTCACACTTCCAAATTAAGCTCCCAGTTTTCCTGAGATGTGGGCTCTCACCTTCTCCAAATTTCCTATTATCGTCTCCGATTCGCCATTCTTCGAATTTCCCTCGTGGGTTTTTATTATATAAAATATTATCTGAAACTTACATTTCTTCTCTATTCTTTGCTGATTTAACAGCTCCAGATATTTTTTCCCCTCGATAGTTACTGTTCGCCTGATCGGTTTACAGACTGGAGCACAAGATTTCCTGTAAAATGTGTGCCGCTGAACTATTCGGACTCTGCAGAACCCGACCCGGGCCAAAATTACTCACCCGACCCTCCGCAGGTGCTCCCGTGTCTTCTGACTCGATGCACAATGCATTCAGTGTAAACGTTTATCTGTAAACGGGAGAGCTTGGAATTCTTTTATTATTTGCTTCTCTGAGATGTTATGCTTCTCGCTTTGTTGCCAGTCACTGTTTCTTCTTTAGATTTTATAATGCTATGATTTATGCTAAATGTAGAGTTTACCAAGATTTTTAATTGTCTATCGTGGCACTACTTGATTCCTTGGCCAAAAGAGTGGTTAAAAAGTAATCGAAATATCAAATGAGGGGACTGTAATTTGTATTTTCCCAACTTTGCATATTCTTCTGATTTATTGTTTATGTATGGATATTAGATGATCTCGACCTAGGATTGGTTCATCTGCATTTGCAGTCACTTTGATCTTGTAGGTCTATACTATTTAAAACTTCGGTGAAAGGTTGGTAAAAACTTTTCCTTTTTAGTTTTTTCAAAAAGGAAACATAATATTTGCAGGACTGTTTTGCATTCAGCTAGAGTGTGACGCCAGGACTTTTGGCAATAGCAATGGTTTTGCGCTGTCACATCGTCTTTAGGACAAATTACTTGGCTTGAACTGTGTTTGAGCAAATAGTTTTATCTGGTGGGTATCTTTGTCTTATATGCAGAGCGACTGAAAAGCTCCTATGAGCTTATATGTTATGCTTTCTGATCTCTGTTCGTCTTTTTTGTTCTTTGGCTTGTTCTAGGGGTGCCTTATCCCCCTCTATCTTCTATACATATATTTATATTCATTGAGGTTAGAGTAGGCATGCTTATTTTATGTAAGAAGTTCGAAAGTTTGGAGTTTCTGTCATTTTAGTAAAACTGTAGTAGCATCGGCCATTTTGCGTTTTTTAATTTCGCTTCTTTTCGCAGAAGACAGTGTACATTTTGGAGATTTTGAAGGAATCAAATTCTCTCCTGCCTCATGTAGTCCTTGCTAGTACACTTCTTGCTCTAATCTTCCCACCTTCTTTCACGTGGTTTACCAGCAGGTCAGTGCATGTCTGAATGAATTTGTTACTTTAAAAAGCGTATGTTCTATTTTTATTCTTGCATTTTGAAGAATTTTCTGCGAATAATAGCTTGTAGCTGGTCTTTGTTGTTTGGTTAGATGTTTTGTAACAGTAAAATTTTAATTTTGTTCCTATAAAGGATTCTAACCTAATATCTTTTCCCTATTACAACAGATGCCTTATCCTGGTGTTTTTTCACCATTACACCACTTTCTTTTACATCACCCCATCCTCTCATCTTTTATTAGAATCTTTTAGAGAATGACTGATGAAAATTTCACCTGATTAACAGCAATTGTTTTAAAAAATTGTTCATATGTTCATAATGAACCACATCGAGCTGCATTTCCCTCTACAATTTGGTTTTGCTTTTGTAACCTGATTGTAAAAATACACTTAGGCCAAAATGGTAATTAGAAGTGAATATGTAAAAATTTGTTGATTCTTTCAAGAATTTAATGCCATATCTTGTACACTTCAAATGCAAATGGAAAACTGGAACAAATTACTGATAACTTGGATCCAAGATGCAACATATGCTTTAACTTGTTTTCAAATGATTTCAGCTATAATTTTTTTTTAATGATATAAACTTTCAGATATTATGCACCTGCACTAGGGTTTTTGATGTTTGCTGTTGGAGTTAACTCAAGTGAAAAGGACTTTCTTGAAGCAGTTAACCGGCCAGCTGCAATTTTTGCTGGTTATGTTGGCCAATTTGTTGTCAAGCCTCTTCTTGGATATCTGTTTGGTATAATATCAGTAACTGTTTTTGGTCTGCCAATAGGAATAGGTATAATCTATCTGATGCTCTTTTATAAGAAAGAGTTTCGGGTACCCACTGTAATTTTTTTTCTAATATGAATTAGGGGCAGGAATTATGTTGGTGTCTTGTGTTAGTGGAGCACAGCTCTCAAGTTATGCGACTTTTCTAACAGACCCTCAAATGGCACCATTAAGCATAGTTATGACGTCACTTTCCACTGCTTCTGCGGTTTTTCTCACACCGCTCTTATCACTATTGCTCATTGGCAAGAGACTGCCAGTGGATGTAAGAGGAATGGTATCTAGCATTACGCAAATTGTGGTAACACCTATTCTTACAGGCTTGCTTCTTAATCGGTAATACTATAATTTCACATAAATATGTTGATTGAATAGTCTTTTCCTTAATCATACGTTATCTGTCTTACATAACTGTTGTTGCAGCTTCTTTCCTCGTGTTTGTAATGCTATTCGACCATTTTTGCCTCCAATGTCGGTATTGGTGACAGCTCTCTGTGTTGGGGCACCACTTGCTATTAACATTGAGTCAGTTAAATCCCCCTTCGGTGTTACCATCACATTGCTCGTTGTTGCTTTTCATTTTTCAGCTTTTATAGCTGGTTATATCTTAAGTGGAGTTGTTTTCCGTAATGCTCCAGATGTGAAGGCACTCCAAAGAACAATTTCCTTTGAGACAGGTACAACTTTTTTCCACCGTCATCCGTATCATGGCCATAGTAATATTTTTAACTATACCTACTTTTCTTATTCGCATGTCAGGAATGCAAAGTAGCCTCCTTGCCCTGGCTCTTGCCAATCGGTTTTTTCAAGATCCACTAGTGGGTGTTCCGCCTGCTATTTCTGTAAGTTACTGCACCCTTTACATTCCAATTTTAGTCAGATAGGACGACCTTGTAAATTATTGTATCTTCGAATCTTGTCCCTCGGTGCTCCCTTTGGTATGTACGTAATATGCGGTTTTTTTGTTGATACATGGTGCAAAATTACATATGCATAACTACGCTGAAGTCAGCAAGTTGAATTATTATGTTAGACAACAAAATGGTTTGACTGTTTATGTGATTAGTCAATTTGGGAAGTAACTAGCAAATTTGTGCTTGCAGACTGTAGTTATGTCTTTGATGGGCTTCTCTCTTGTCATGTTGTGGGCCAATAAGAAAGATTAAGAGGATGATGGAATGCAGCGCCTGCTGAATCTAAGCGTGCGTAGGTACTGCTGAGTTTATAGCAGAACTACAACGGAGGTAAATATGGTGTGTCGCATGGAGACTACGTATGTTTAAAGCGACAGAAAATAGTATTGGAAGTTTCAGAGGGAAGCTTTCTTAGGTAATAGAAGTTGATGTTTTAATTATTTAGACAAAGATTGTCCTCAGATTTCAGGATGAAAATGAGAGGAATGGAATGAAAATTTCAAGTACTCATCTCATTATATACATCTGTTGTATGAAATTCTAGACCAGTGGGCGAAGGGAATCTCTGCTCCCTTATTGCCAAGAAGATGGACTTGTTACTCAGCACGGTGCTGCTACGCTGGCGTATTTCCCTGTGTCCCTGATGTCGGGAGCATACTATGCCCTTCATAAACAGCTGATTAGATTGTTACCCTCCTCCCCACCCTTGATATTTGATAACATCTTCTATCCCCTGATTTATCCCATGATCTTGCGGCACAATGTGTTTCACCTTTTCTAATTGTAGAGAAATTAATTTTGGGTTAATTAATAAAACTTGACATGTGTTAATAAGAGTGACACGTTGTTTTGCTCTGTGTTTTGGGAGTATTGCAATTCTGTTTTCCTCTGAAGGACTCTACGCACCAAAATTATGTCATTTCAAATTTGTTTCGTGGTTAAAACTTGATAGAATCAAGATATTGTGGTTGACATGGATAGACTCTAAGCAAGAAGAACCCCACTAAAGTTTGTCCCTAATTTTTAGTTTGGCTGGTGTGGTTAGTTTAGCGGCGAGAGATTTGAGGCTTGATTAATCAAAAGAGATTGTTTTGTATCAGTCCTTTGAAGGTTGAATGGCATTTTCGGGGGCTGGAACAAAACAAGAGTCGTTGAGAACTAACAGTTCAGATGCTTCGTTCAAAAAAGTATTTTAATAATCAATTAAAACAAACACAAAAAGATAATAATAACTGTCAGTTCAAGTTTTAAAGTTATTCATATGCTTTTTTCGTTGGTATTGTATCAGGAATAGGAAAAACGCAGAACATAACGCGGCGGTTCGACTGATATTTCTGGAAATGACGAAACCATGTGCCGGCCAATCAATGAAGCTCTAGCTGGCTTCACCTGAGACGCCCTCGAACTTAACGTTTTGTTGTGACTTGTGTTGTCAACAGAAAAATGGCGATCTTCCAAGTTCTCTCTTATTCAGTGTACATTGCGCGTGGCCCTTGTCCGCCCCTACCATATTCCAAATACATTGATGCCGGAGCCAGCTGCAAACTCTCTGCACTCGTGCGATATCATGTCAGATAGCATTTGTTTTTGATAACTTCTTCTTTCTACTCTTGCCTGAAATTTTTAACTTATCAAAAAGAATTTTATGTGCAAGTTGTTTTGTTTTGACTTCAATTTAAGATATTACTAAGAAGTGGATTGTTGCAACCTTAAATATAAGCTTCTGGTATTCTTTGGAGAGATTAAATTTAATTTTTTTTAATTATCTGAGTTGATATTGAAAAATTTATGTTTTTTTCTTATTTATAAAATAAAAAATTAAGGTAGCATATTTTTATCAGTAGATGCAGATGTTTGCCAATAATTGTTAGTTAATGTGCTTAATGCAACAAATTCAACAATGCTTGTTGATAATATCAAACCCAAAAAATAAAAAGCGCTTCTTGATATATATCATTTTTATGGTACCGGGCCGGGTCCACAATCACCATCACGTTCACCCGTCCGATCAAAAATAATGACGTCATCGAAAGCAGGGTGTCGCCTACGGGCAAGCCGCATGATATCACTGCGTGTTTTTCAAAGGGCCAAAAAAAAAAAACCGGGGGTGCCGTGGGAAAGCAATATACCAAAACAACAGAAAAACAAGGGGCAGTCAGGAACGGTGCCCATAAATCTCTCTCTCGATTCGGTTTGCGTTGTTATCGGCCTGAGGCTTCCAATCCTTCCTCAATCCTCTCATATTTCCCCTCTCTTCTCTCCTGATTCTAAGACTTGTATGAACTAGACCGTCCGATTCGGGGAAAATAGGACGGAAAGCTACTCAAAGATTACAGACTTTCAAGAATTAAAAAGGTAGACGGAATTCCTAGTTACCTTGACTCTCTTATTGACTTTTGTTGATACCCTGTTTTTCATTTCTTTCCTCATCGTGTGCCGATCTCTCGCTTTTTTTTTTTTTTTTTTTTAATAATTGTGTCAAGGTTGATCTTGGTTTCCTATAATTGAATTGGAATGGAATCGGCATCTATGAATTAGTACGATTTCGAGTTAAACTTTTTTCTTTCTGGATGATTTTGGCTTTCGGAGATGACTTGCGTTCTTGATCTTTGTTTCAAGGAGTTCTTGACCGGTTTGGGCTTAGCACCAACATACTCGCCGGAAACCTAATTTATCAGAAATTAATTTTCCTATCTTAATTTTATTTAATTTATTTTTGGACCGATTCCGGGTTTAGTTTTAATTATATTTGATCGCGGAGAAATTACTTCCGTTTTCTGATGTGGACAAGATTGACCTTGCCGTAACTCTTTGACTACCGCCTAATGAAATAACCGCCTTTGGCACGTAAGTATATATATTGCGGAACGACCTCGGGCCACGGATATAACCACTCAAATCTATTTTGGTAGAAGTCAATCCGCGATTATTTCACGCTTGCCGTGGACCGCGTAGATTATCTTCCGACTAAATATCTAGTTTGGAGGATATCACCTGCTGAAAAGCTCACTTCTCTTTTCTGTTTTGACCGCAGAAATATGGGTTCTGAACAGAACGATGGCACAAGCTACCAGCCGTCTGAGCCGAAGCCATGCGCAAACAACTGTGGCTTCTTCGGCAGCGCAGGCACCATGAATCTTTGCTCTAAATGTTTCAGAGATTTCCACATCAAAGAGGAACAAGCAGCTTCGGCGAAAGCTGCTATGGAGAAATCTCTGAACCCCATTTCCCAGGCGCCTGCAGATAATCAGACGATGGGAGCAATCGTTTTGGCGGAGCCCTTGGCGGGAACCTCCTCATCCACCTCTACTTGTGAAGCATCTCCGTCCGCATCGACGGCTTTTGGCAGCAACCAACCCCGGCCAAAGGCGGCGAACCGGTGCTGGAGTTGTAACAAGAAGGTGGGTTTGACCGGATTCATGTGCAAGTGTGGGAGCACTTTCTGCGGGACACATCGTTATCCGGAGAAGCACGAGTGTATATACGATTTCAAGGCTGCTGGGCGCGATGCCATTGCCAAGGCTAATCCCGTTGTCAAAGCCGACAAGGTGGATAGGTTTTAGAATTGTTATTAGTTTCTGGATTACGAATCTTGTTTGCAATTGCATCCCTATTTTTTATTCCATTAGGACTCTGGAAAAGCAGTTTGTTCTTGTTCCTTTCCCGCACACGGTTGGGGGAGGACGGTTCTATAATAAACTGAGCCTTGCCTCGATTGTTAGTAACAGTTTGGTTTCACCTTGATAGTTTATGCTATGCTTTTTATTTTACTACGTACATCTATCCCGCGATGACCACCTCTTTTCTAATCATTAGCAAGATACGAGAAATCAAAAAATATAATTGTCTTGGATGATTCTTTCTGCCTACTTGGTTAAGGAGATGGCAGAGAGCGGAGCCACCTACATATACGTAAACGATGAAGTTTGGGCCCAATTCCTTTTCATATTAACCGAGGGCAATTGGTGGAGTTGGTAAACTGAGATGATCATTGATCTCAAGTAATCATGATTCGTGAATTGGTGGATAGAATTGAGCTTTACTCAATCTTTCTTGCATGCTTATACCCGAAGTAAAACGTCTTTGGAAACAGGATCAATTAAGGTAAGAACCAGACCAAATTAAATAAATAAATAAATAAATTAATATCCCCCGAGAAAAGATTTGGTTAGGTTGGCATGGCAGTGTACAGTGCATCTTTAGATGAGAAGGCTGGCGTGTCTTCTTTTAATGATCACCTTTGTAGTTGGGGTGCGTTCTAGCTGGCTGAACACATGGAACGGTGCGTGACTTTAGCGTCCTTTCTTGAGGGGAACAAAGTCGTTTAACTTTGTAGCTCTATCAAAAGTTACAGAAAGAAACTCATTCGGGGGACGCTGATTCTGTGCATGTCACGTTTCTTTTCAAGTTGAGAAAAAGGCCATCTTATCTAATCTAAGTAAAGTCTCTGCCTTCCAATACGATCAAAGTGCAGTTGAGTTTGTCCAAAACATTTGATAAAATGTAAGGCTTTCGAGTGAATTTATGAGCAAAGACTTGGCCTCATCATCGTCGATTCGAGAGTGAGGACCACCGTGTGTGAAGAATTGGACTTTCAAAACAGTGATTATTGAAGTCTTGGTTGAGTAAAGAGAAAGCGTGCGAATCCCTGAATGAAGCCGGCAGCAGTGGAATCAAGATTAAAATCAAAATCGAATTCAAATTCATTTTCTCCTAACCTTTTTCATAGCCTTTAGGGTTAGAAAAGAAGATAAAGTATAGTGAGTCCACTTTAGACACTTACTACTGCAGTGTGCAGAAAGAAACTTGTGTTGTGTGTTTCTGTCCTTGCTAATGATCACTGATCCGGCCCCCCTCTTTTTCTTCTGACTCCTGTGCCTCTATATTCAATTTTACGTGATTTCAATCTTCAAATAGTTATGAGTTCGTGGCCTATCATTTTACCATCAACCGAGCTAGCCTTGGGTACAAGTAACATGCATATTAATATCTGTGATTGAGATTGTCAATTCGGCTTGGATTTAGATGAATGCTGAGGGAGTCAAGTCATTCAATATGAGGGCCCCCGCCTCATTCATGGACATCACAACTACTAGAATGCTATTACCTGCTTTTTCTGTTAAATCTTCTTGGCTACTTGAGTCATTTTGGTTGGTCAAATTTTATGCAACCTCCGACAACTTGAAATTGCACAACTCCAACTTTTCGTATTCATTTATTCTCACTATCTTCGGTGAAGATAAAACATTGGTTTTAGTGAAGAAGAGAAAGAGAAAGGGATCAAAAGGTTGCATATCATTTCAAAGCTTAATGGAATGGAGGTAATGCTTTGTTTTCCCTCCATACCCCATTCAATTTGAATGTCATATATATGTGCATAGAGATTACGAGCCCCCCCCATCTTTAATCACTTTTAGCTTTTTATTTTATTGGCAAGTTCAGATTCTGCTATCTCTGTCTTATGGGACAGAACATTATTATTTGGATTTTGTGTTCCAGCCAAACAGGGATCTTGATAAAATTTTATCTGATATGTAATGACAATGTTGGCAGATACGTTGTAATTGAGGCTGGCTAGGTTAAAATATTTTCTGTAATCATTTCAAGTGTCATCACTTTCAATTTTTTTTTTAATAATAGATAGAGATATTAAATTTTTAATATTAATTTAAATATTTTTAAAAAATTAAATTAATTTTTAAAATATAAAAATAACATAAATATTAAAAAATATATTATTATTAAATTAAATCTCAATTCACTATCACTTTTAATTATTGGACGGACAATATGTTAAATACGGTTATGGAACAACATTCCCTTTTGCTTATTTCAAAAAAAAAGTGTCCAAACTTACCTTAACCGATGATCAAATTGGTGTAATATAAATAGTATTAAATTATTAGTTAATAGCCAATAATTAGTCATATAAAAACAACATTATGATTGACTGAGTTGAAATTGAACTTGAAAACATAGTCGGTTTGGACGGTTGTAATTAGTAATGCTGATACAAATTATTCTTATAATTCATATCCATAGTTGGGACACATTATTCCCATCCTACCCACGCCTCCAACAGTTTCATTTTCAAATAATAAAGGACTTTTTGGTACTTCAATAATTCAAAAAGTAAAGACTAAAGAAATGGATTCGGACCCACGATTTCATGACTCAACTGGACCATCGCTCTTTCTCTTCGGAGTTGTAATTTCCCTCTGCAAATCAGCAAGTCAAACACGCTTAGTTAGTTTTTTTTTAAATTTTTTTTTTCTCTCTGTCTCTCCCATATTCTGCAATCTGCAACTGAGGAAACACGAACCGAATTTATCTCACTCACATCTCTCACGGTTCAGGATTCCCTGGCCACGAACGCTTGTTACTGTTTCTGTTTCGTGTATGCACAGCATATTCAATTTTATCACACTGTTTCTGGGTTACTCTTGCATTCTTTGATCTTTTTAAAGAGAACGTAGCAACTACGTTTACTTGGACATTCAACCACCCACTTCTATGGTCTGAACTAAAGGACCCCTCTTCAAATTTCATTACTTTGGAACAATGGCTACCTCTGGTGTTCATAATTATAGAAATGGCACTCATAGCCACAGAAGTTCTCTCAAGGTGGACAGGCCTCTCTCCGTCAACTCAAACCCCAAGTCTCTTCTCAAGTCAAAGCCTTTGCCTGCTAATGGGCCACGCCGGAATAGCACCGGCTCCATCAACAGCACCACCGCAGCTTCTAAGGACGATGCTGGAGGTCAGTCCGTGCATCTTCCTTCATTTTTTTGGCTAAGCAAATGATACTGATAATTTGGCATACCATATGGTTGTGATCTTCTTTTAACTCATTTTTGGGCATTTGTTGGTTTTTTCCACCACTATACATGTTCTCCGAAATAATGATTTTAAATTACGTTCTGGTTTGGTGATTACATGAAAAAAAAATGGCTATGAGTAGTCTGAGTGTTAAACAACTTGCCAGTTAGACCAAAAGATCCGCTTATGGCCGTAACCGTAAGCTGTTGAGGGTTTGGGTAATAATATTGTATGTGTTGCATATCTTAATTAAGAAAACAAACTGTTGGTACTTCCTACTTTTATTTCTTCAAACTTTGCTGAGGAGCAATGGATACTTCTTGCTGATTCAATCTTGTTCTTTGTATTGCATATCCGTGCATTATCAATAATTAAATTTCAGACAATAACTACTAGGAAAAAAAAAAAGGCTTTCTACATATATATCGTCCAAAAAACGACTCTTCCATTCTGATCTTCTTTGGTTAAATCTAAAAAAAAAAAATGATCATACTGAGATCGTAATTTACAGCTGTTAATTAGGAAGAACAACTGAGGACTATCTGCGTTAATACTGTATTCCAGCGTGTAATACACGTTTAAAGACTTGCAATTATTCATTGATGTATATAAATTAGTGCTTACTTTGGTCCTAATATGTTTGGGTGAAGTTCCGGGAAGAGTCAGAGTGGCAGTTAGATTGCGCCCAAAGAATACAGAGGAATTGGCGGCAGATGCTGATTTTGCAGACTGTGTGGAACTACAGCCAGAGGTTTTCTACTGCCAATTCAAAAGTTTTCGACTCTTGTTGTTTTTGATAAGTGTTTCCTTGTTGTCATATTTATATACACAGGACAGTAAGTTCATGTTGGTCTAGCTTTTTTGCAGCTCAAAAGGTTGAAACTTCGGAAGAACAATTGGGATTCTGATGCTTACGAATTTGATGAGGTGCTCACTGAATTTGCATCACAAAAGCGTGTTTATGAAATTGTGGCTAGGCCTGTTGTGGAGGTAAGTCTTCAAGATTCAGCGGTCTCTGTTCTAAGCCTTGCATTCACCTGATAATCAGTTTTCTTCTCTGAAGACGTGGTGGTACATGGTCTTTTGGGATCCGTAATTGAAATTTGATTGCTGTTTTATAACATTCAATGTTGTGGATTAAATGCTTGAATAGAGGAATATGAGTTAGTAGTATGCTTCGTTCTTAGCATTTATTTTAGTCTTATGTGTCTCACGACAGGGAAATGTGGAAGAACTATTTATATTAAAAAACATGAGTATGTGCATCCACTCCGCATTCTCATTCTTTGAGTGGAACTGCTTTTAATTGCATGCGTTATTTCACCTTATGCAGAGTGTACTAGATGGTTATAATGGAACAATTATGGCATATGGGCAGACTGGTACTGGTAAAACTTATACTCTTGGACGACTTGGGGAGGAAGACACAGCAGCACGTGGCATAATGGTGCGTGCTATGGAGGATATTCTGGCAGATGTTTCCTTGGAAATCGATTCTGTTTCAGTCTCCTATTTGCAGGTGCTTGGCATTTAAACGAAATCCTGGGACTATGTTTTTGAGTTAGTATCTGTTCTATTAAACATTGTTGCCGGTATATGGATTTATGACTGTCGTTGATTCAACTTTATTGAATGTTGCGAAGTTTTGAACTTTCTGCCAACCACTTTAAGATTCCATATGTGATATGATTCTAAATACCTATGTTCAGCTTTATATGGAGACTGTACAAGATCTTCTTGACCCCACTAACGATAACATAACCATTGTCGAAGACCCCAAAACTGGAGATGTTTCACTGCCTGGAGCTAGGCTAGTTGAAATTAGGGACCAGCAGAGTTTTATAGAACTACTACGATTAGGGGAGGCTCACCGCTTTTCTGCAAATACAAAATTGAATACAGAATCTTCTCGAAGTCATGCTATTCTAATGGTAAACGACTTTACATGTCTTGTTTGTGATGCTTATACTCTTGTATTCCTTAGAGATTTTGCACATTGTCCAATATATTTTTTTTCTTCTGTTTGAATATACCTCTAATGGTGCAGGTGCATGTAAAGAAATCTGTCAAGGGAAGAGATTCGGCTCATTCAAATGAAAATAGCAACCATACACACATGGTCAAATCATTAAAGCCTCCTGTTGTTCGGAAGGGCAAGTTGGTTGTTGTAGATCTTGCTGGTTCAGAGCGAATTGATAAGTCAGGTAAGTGGGTTTAATGAAGTGAACTATATTATCTTTCTGTATTCATCAGTTTTACGATGGCAGATTGCTACAATCTGTTTTTCTTCCGCCTTCTCCCTCTATTGTATTTTTCTATATCTTGCTATACAAGTTATTTTATATGCCAATATTAGATCTTCCTACTTGTTTGGCTAATTTAGTTGCTGTGAGCATTTTTTTTCAATAATAATAAACTTCAAATGGAACGAGACATTATTATTTCAAAAAGAAAAAAAAATAAAAATTGTTTACAGACCTAACCTAAGTCTTTGATTATCAAGGTTGTTTTGCTAGTGCAACATCTGCGCACGTATTGAGGGTTCTTTTATTAATTGTTGCTTGGTAGGAAGTGAAGGACATACACTAGAGGAAGCTAAATCTATTAATCTGTCCCTAAGTGCGTTGGGAAAATGTATTAATGCACTGGCAGAGAACAGTGCACATGTGCCATTTCGTGATTCGAAGCTTACTAGATTACTACGTGATTCATTTGGAGGTAAGATTTTATGAATATAAGGATCGATGTTATTCCTTATTCCTTTCGTTTGGTTTGGTTTGAGCTTAAGTTTTTGAGTATGATGCACTAGATTATCCATTGGGGCATATTATGTGCTGGACCCTAGCGCAGGCATGAAAAACCGACAACCTGTTTTAGTCATAAGTTTCCATGTGTTAGAATAAATCTTTACCTCATTAGTTAAAGAATTATTGTGGAAACGGAAGACCTTCAAAATTTACTTTGGAATCATGTAGTGAAGGTCCAAACACTTTGGAAGTAGTGATGCCCAATCACTGTTGATTCCAGTTATATTGCAGTATGCATTCCTTGACAGCTGAAGTTTTAACAGGTACAGCAAGAACTTCATTGGTCATTACGATTGGTCCTTCTCCACGTCATCGAGGAGAGACTGCCAGTACCATAATGTTTGGACAGAGGGTGGGTTTCAAATTCAACATCTTGTTTTCTTTTTCTCCCTTCACCTTTTAGATTGATGTCTGAAATTGAGGGACTCTTGTAGATTCACATTCCATTTTCTGAAGATTATTATAGCTACTGAAATGCCCCTTTTCTTTTTTAGTTTGACTTCCTGCTCTGTCACTAGAGTTATCCCATGGGGATATTGCTTAGTCTACGATATGTATGATCTTTCTAATCATGTGGATATGTAAAAAATGTCGGCCTCTTGTGTAGTCTATGAAGGTGGAAAACATGGTAAAATTGAAGGAGGAGTTTGATTACAAAAGCTTATCTAGAAGGCTAGACATACAGTTAGACAAGCTTATTATGGAAAATGAAAGGCAGCAGAAGGCTTTTGAAGATGAAATTGAAAGGTTAACCATAGAAACTGAGTATCGGATATCTGAGGCTGAAAAAAACTATGTCAACGCACTGGAGGTTAGTCCTATGTCAATTTTATCGATGCCATATGCATTGCAGTTTTTGTGAAAGAGATTCTTTGACACAGCCATACATTCACATGTCTCTGCTGTTGTATATTCATTAAGTTAACATTGTCTATTTCATGCACGTTAAAAAATGATTTTTTTTTTTTTTTGCATTATTTTAGTAACATGTTGGAGTTCATTTAGCAACTAATCGTGGTTGATTTGATGGTAAATGAGTCTGCATTGTTAGTGAATGTATACTCATGTCTGTTTTACTTTATCTCAGAAGGAAAGGTTGAAATACCAGAAAGACTACATGGAATCAATTAAGAAGCTTGAAGAGCAGTTGGTGATCAATCAGGGTAGAAATGAGAATTCTCATGTGACATCAAATGTAGAGGTAGAAATTTTATTTTAGAATGGAAGTTTTTTTGAATTTTTTGACGGTGAATAAATCTGTCTAGTAATTTCAGGATAATGAACTAAGTGATCAATCAGGTCTAGTAATTTTACACTGCCAAACTTGTTAATGTATGAATTCTCCCAGTAAATTTATGATCTCAATTTGAATTGAATTAATTTTGAGCTCTTTTTATTACATACATACTAAGACCTAACAAATGGTAAGTGAAGCCAAACTGAAAAATGCAAGAAATAGCTTAATGACCACTTCAGAAGCATGCTGTTTCATGATCTCCCTCCCCACCCCCCCCCCCCCCCAAAAAAAAATAAATAAATAAAGAAAATAAAGAAAAAATGGACGTAGATTTCATGTTAAACAACTGGCTCACTTGTGAGTTATCTCCTTCTGTACTCACAAGGTGTCTTCTGAGGAAGTGGCTGATCTGAAAAAAAGGCTCCAGAAAGAAACTCTTTTGAAAAAAGCTGCTGAAGGGGAAGTCAACAATCTGAAAAATCAAGTGGCAGAATTGAAAAAGTCAGAGGTATGCTTTTGTGATTCTAATATTTATGATTTTTTACTTTGGATGTGCTCTTGAATCTGAATTAATTTTGCTTGGATACTTCTATTGTTATAGGCATCAAGAAACTCAGAGATCTTAAAACTTCACAAGTTGTTGGAAGAGGAGGCACGCCAAAAAGAGAAACTAGAAGGAGAAATAGCAATATTACAAAGTCAGTTGTTGCAGTTAAGTTTTGAAGCTGACGAGGTAAGTTACATTTTTATTATATTTTCTTTCCTGGTCTTAATTGCCATTTTGGTAAACTTTGGAGTTTATGGACTTCAAATACCTGGTTTTTTATAAATTCAGAAACTAAGTGCCTTTAAAATTTTATATTCTCTGCCATTTGAATGAAACGTGGAACTAATTTCTATGAGAGAGAGAGATGGCCTTCATTTTACTAGTTTTGTTAAAATACAGGGAATAAAAAAAAATTATTATCTACTACGAAATGCATATAACTGAAAGGATAAGGAATGATTAAAACATAGAATTATATAATATCCCTGAATCAAGGAATTATAGGCATCATCACTGGCTTTGGGCTATCAGCACGCTAGGCTAAATCTGGAGCTTAACATGTGGATCATAATCTTTTCCTTGCCTGCTGTAAGCAATGAATTTATTGAACAAAACTTCGTGTCTGTTAAGATTATTTGGAATATTGAGCAACTTAAGTAAAATTTTGGGAACTTACACTGGTACAAATACTGGAGCTTATTACTTAAAACAAGGCTATTGTTTTGTGGATTATTTCAGATTACTATGTGTACTGCACATGTATAATTCATTTTATGTTTATTTGCCCATATCCTATCTAGTGTTCAGTTTCTAATTTAGATTTATTTTATAGACAAGACAGCAGCTTGACAGAGGTGGATCGGAACAAGATACTGGTGGTCTTGATTCTCTTAAGTCCGAGCTTAAGCATCAGCAGCAAGCTTCAGGACATGGAGAGAAGTCCTCTATGGCTAAGCTCTTTGAACAAGGTGGTATACACACGTCTTGACAACTTGACATAAATTCTCTGCATATATTCTATTTTAAAATCAGTTCCTCCTGATAATATAAATATTCTTACAGTGGGGTTGCAGAAGATTTTGTCATTGCTTGAAGCGGAAGATATTGATGTGCGAGTCCATGCTGTGAAAGTTGTAGCAAATCTAGCTGCTGAAGGTGTCTGTGTTGCCTACTTATATTAAAATTCTTATCTTTATATGCTTGCTTCTAGGAATGTTGTTACCAAAGAAAAAGGGGAGAAAAAAAAAAAGATAATATAAAATTTGGATTCGAGGAAGCTCTGAAACGTGTCAATTTTCTGTCTTTTGAGTGCTTGTCAAATTTAATAATGAAACGTCTACAAAAGGATACCTTTACTGTCATTGTTTCTATTTCCCATATTAAATCTTCTCTGCCTTATTCTTGCTGTAACATGCATCATATATTTGGCTTGCTTTATAACATGATGCTACTTCTAAACTATGACCAGTGCTTTATAGAACTTGGTATTATAACACCGATCAGTCATAACTGCTATCCACCATGATGTTTGTAGAAACAAATCAGAAGAAGATTGTAGAAGCGGGTGGTCTCACATCCTTGCTTATGTTGCTTAAAAGCTCCCAAGATGAGACCATACATAGAGTTGCAGCTGGTGCTATTGCTAATTTGGCAATGAATGGTAAATATCCATATCCTCTGTTTTCCTACTTTGTATTTTAATAGACCACTTTATTATTTTTTTTTCTTTTAAATTATTGCTGTGATATTCCCCCTCCACCCTGGGTGTGCAACCACCAAACTTTCCTGCAACCTTATCATGCATCTTTACAGAAACCAACCAAGAATTAATTATGGCCGAAGGGGGCATTAGTTTGTTGTCGATGACAGCAGCCAATGCTGATGATCCTCAGACCCTTCGAATGGTTGCTGGAGCCCTTGCTAATCTTTGTGGCAATGGTAAGCTGATGATCTTATGTTCGTTTGTGAGATTAATTTAGTTTCCATTTACGCCTTTTGTCCTCAAAATTTCTAACACACCCAAGGTTTATTATTAGGTAGCTGAATTTAAGTAATAGGGTTGTAACAGTAATTTGGAAAGTTAAATAAAATAATTTAGTACCTTCAAATAATCGCACCATGATTTTCTTACCAGCGTGCTCACTGTTCTCACCTCAAACTCGAACATCTTTTTTTCTTTTATCATCCTCGCTCTCTACCCTCTTTAGAGCGTCTATGATCTCCACTTTCTATAACTATTAAAATAAATCAGTACTACTATTTAGTTTGATGTATTTTAGAGAAAATGCGTAACGAATGTGTTTATGGGGTAAACGGAATCACATGACTGGATGAGTTGAGGTAGTTGCTGAAGTCGAGGAAACATGTATTTGTTCGTATAGCACTTGTCTAGTTTTGATAAATTGTCTTCTGAGTTTTTGTTCTAAACAATATTTTCCTAAAATAGTAATACTGTAATAACTTGCTGTCCCTAAGACAAGTTACAAACCAAGCTAAGAGATGAGGGTTGTATCAAAGCACTGCTGGGAATGGTCAGATGCAGGCATCCTGATGTACATGCGCAGGTTGCTCGCGGAATAGCAAACTTTGCAAAATGTGAGTCAAGAGCATCTACTCAAGGTAACTAGCCTTTGATACGCCACAGATTTCCTTCTTCTCATTCATGCATTACTTCCATTGTTTACTTACCTGAATTGCCATATTTTGGATTTGCATGGAAATTTTGAATTGAACTTTTTGCCACTTGTTACAGGGACAAAAACTGGAAGGTCTTTCCTTATTGAGGATGGCGCGCTTCCATGGATAGTAGAGAACGCAAATAATGAAGCCTCCTCAGTTAGGCGTCACATCGAGCTTGCACTCTGTCACTTAGCACAGCATGGTAAATATGTTGTGTCTTTCAACTAGGAAATGAACTTCATTGAATCATTTTTCGTAAAACTTGTTTGTTTGATGCATTCCAGAAGTGAATGCAAGAGATATGATTGTTGGAGGTGCATTGCGGGAGCTGGTTCGTATCTCACGAGATTGTTCCAGGGAAGACATAAGGACTCTTGCACATCGAATTCTCATCTCCAGCCCCACTTTCCAAGCAGAGATTAGGCGTTTGCGAATAGATCATTAAAGAATACTACTGTAGTTATGCCACAGTGGATTTAGAGTGCGCATGATACATGTTGGCATTTGGATGTTACGTACTGTTGTATTTACGTCACCAAGCTTTCTTCAGTGTCCATGCTGGAATTTTTAACAGGATAGGAGTGCAATTAGTTTGATTGATCACAGAGTGGCCATAGTTTACTCAAATTAACTTAATTTGATTTCTTCAGGTTGTCAGGTCAATATCTTGTTCTGATATGTAAATTGATTTGTATATGAAATAATTAGGGGGAAGGGCAGAGACTGTTAATTCTTTTGAATTTCTTCTATGATGTATATCATGTCACCATCGATGATGACAAGCATTAATACGTGTTCTTTTATCCAAGTTCTGCCTATGTGATACTAAATGTGTTAATGTGAAATTTCTTCAGTTTCCTCTGGTGTACCCGAGTCCACCTTGTGCGTATGATGCAAAAATTTCATGGGCACTCGTGTTGCAACATAACCCTATTGTCGTGTAACAGTATTCTTATCTAACATGCACTGATTTTGTTACTGTTGATCAATGTCCAATCATTTGAGAATTGAGGTGACTTCTATAGAATTTCACAAATGACAATAATATTTAACAAAAATAGAAAAAAGTACACCTCTATCTATAGGGACTTTAATCATCCTTTGGCCTTTTAAAGTATCATTAATTATTGCGTAGTCAATGAAGGGAAAAGACTTGTCAGTTGGCATCAAAACGAAGCGTTTTTCTTTTTTGTTGGCGTGCCAACCACTCCGACAATCTAACGAGGGAACTGAACTAAGTTTAATTGGAAAGTTGAATTATTTGTAAGTGGTTACTTTAATGACAGAGTGTTTTAGTAATTTATCAAAATCATTTAAGGTTTTATTTTTTTTTTCTCCAACAAGAATTTGATTACCGTTATCTCTTAGACATCTCTAATGGTAGTTTTTTGGTGTTGCATAAGGTTATGCAACAAAAAAATAGAGAGTATCATGAGTATAGAATGATGAGGTGGAGGAGAGAGGAGAGAATAAGTTGATTGGTTAAATGATGGGTAATTAGAAAAAAAATTGAAATTATTTGTATTTTATAATATGAAAGTAAGAGATTTATAAGAAGAAAGAGAAAAATTATAAAATAGAATAATTAAAAATAAGAATATAAAATAATTTGTGAGACCCATTTAAAAAAATTTTGAAATTATATGAGTAAAGAAAAAATTATATAAATTGTATTGAGTAATGCGTCATCGTGAGATCCACAAAAATAATATAAATAATTAAAATATAAAATCCTGATAAGTACCATGGTTAGAGATACTCTTAGTCGTGTAAGAGATCCGACACCCAAGCTTTGTTAAGCAAACCCTGGATCTGTTGTGTATGAGAATTTTATCTCTTATATCTATGTCATTACTCGATAAGGACTTTCTTTTAAAAATAGCATTACAATTGGCCACCAAAAAAAGACAAAGATGCTACACTTCTTTATTTGTTTATTCAAGAGAAAAATATAATGAAGAATCGGAGCACATGGGCAGAGGGAAAGCATAAGTTTAGATGGAGGGAGAACTAAAAGTTGAGAGCTTAGAGCCGCAACAAGAACAAATGTTTTAAACCTTCCAACTAAGAATGAGTTGGTAAGGAAACCTACCACTTTAATAAGTAAGTTAAAAGAAAAGTTAAGAGATTCTTACTCTGAGGAAACAAACCAGTTGGCTTAGGAATCCTATCTCTATACGTTGACCAACGCAGAAGAGCAGCACTGACATACAAAGTTGCTATGAAAAAGAGTTTCATTTGTAAAGGAAGAACAAATAAGTTCCTAACGCTGTAAAAAGAAGCATTGGGTGGATAAAGAGATTCATGAACGCATGGAATGTAAACTATGTATTCCGCAAATTCAGAGGGTTACATGACTTGAATCGAAGAGAAGAAATATAGAGAGAGAGGATCTATAACGCTTGGGAACGAGAACCTTAGTGTCTTGGTTAATGACGCCTTTTAATGTTAGAGTTGGGTGACTGCCTCGAAAAGGAGCTCTGATCAGACAGTGCATGTGTGTTCTTACATGTTTCATGTAAAGATTCATATTAAAATTATAAGATGATACTTGTAAATGTTGTCCTATTGAAACGTATCCTCACCATATTTCAATGAACTCATCAACAACAATGATAATTGAGGTGGTAATGACATCAACAAACCTGGAGAAACTGATGATAGATATGATCACACTAAAAAACTGGGAAACATGAATTCAATGAAACAGTAACAACCAGCTGAATTAAGCGAGAGTTTACGGAATACTTGCTAGGCTGCAAATTAAACACAAGATATAGTAGGGAAGTATCTCAGCTTGGCTGCAAAGCACAACTCTCAGGTCAGAATCATTCTGACTGCACTTCGCCGTATAATTTTCTTGTTATTCTCTTCTTCTTCTTCTTCTTCCTCCTCCTCCTACTGTTCCTACTAGTATCTACTACTACTACCACCAAATGCATATGACCTGTTATTTGCTTAAAATCGAACTCAGCAAGGGACGGGACAATCCATCAATTTAATTACAAGTCTTAAAACATACAATCTAACCATGAAATGACACGCAAACTCTAAGCAACCATATATATGATATGATGATTAGTATGGAGGCCGACCAGTGGACCAGAATGCCTCGGATGGCATCTGATTAATAGAATTGAGAAGATTAGGAGGCAAACCATGGAAAAGGGGAGCAGTTGCTCCATCCCCTAATAGTTGTTGCTGTTGCCCGCTGCTGCCGCTTCCTCCTCCTCCTGTCGGGGACCCAATTGAACCTCCTTGCAGTGGCATTGAAGGGTCGTCTTCTTCCAATGGAAGCCTTTCATAAGCAGCGTTGCTAAAGGAAGCAGCCATGATCACCACAGGACCAGAAGCGATGAGTGTGCCAACAACAGTTCCCCCAACCACCTGACCTTGGCCACCGGCCAAGTATATGGTCAAACCGGTGGCAGCCGGTGGAGCCGGTGGTGGCAAGAATGAGCCAGCTAGTGACAAGATCTCGAACCTTCCATGAAGGGTGACGACTGCACTAGAAGAAGCTGGTTGCCTGAGAGTTACATTGGTGACGGTGCCAGTGCCACTCATAATGCACACCCCTCTTTGGCGGCGCCTTGCAAAGTTGGAGACACTCTCTACGATGTCACAGCCATCACCCACTTCCATCACATGGGTTCTAAGGGCATTGGCGCTGTCACGTGTTATGATAATGGGTGGCTTGGGTTTGTTCTTGGATCCAGAGGGTCTCCCTCTTGGTCTTCTTGTCATTTCACCTTCACCGGAACCTCCTCCGCCATCTTTGCTTTCATCGTGATTGGTGTTGTTGTCTTCACGTTCCCTTTTCTGAGCAAGGTTGAGTCCACCGCTACTTCCACTTTGTTCCTCTTCTGTGTTTTGCTGTTGAAGAGAGTGAAATTGCTGGTGTAGATGGAGATCTCTTGCGTGGAAAGGAGAGGGAAGAGAATGAGAATGCCCATGTGCTGTAATTGGATCCATTAATTCTTGATATGCCTTATCTTGATGCACGGTAACTTCAAAATCTCAATTTCAGCTCCTACTATAATTCCTTGCAGTTGTGTATAGAGAGAGAGAGAGGGAATTAAATGTTCGCCAAATCTGATGAGCGAACAAAATCTAGTGACGCTTTTGTTCTAAACAAAACAAAATCCAATACTAATTCAAATACCGGAAGCTTGTGATCGTCTCTGTAGCTTTTTCTTTGATCTTGTTTAACAGCAGATAGCTTGGTAGCTAGCACCCTTCAACTGAACTGATGGGATTCAATTCAGTTTGTCTGAATCGGCAGATGGTCTTTTTGACTGAGATAAGAAAGTGGAACAAGAATGAAGAAAGAAAGGAGGGATATGGATAGGTTTTCAGGTTTTCCTTATTTGAGGAACAAGTGTTGGGTTTAGCGTTAGGGTTAGGATTGAGAAAACAAAAAAAGATTCAATATGGTCTGGTTTCCTGTTTTTGGGCGGTGGATGGGGGTCCCCACCTCTCTCTCTCTCTTGCCCTCTATTATGTATATCTACATACAACATATAATAGAATCTTAATTTAGTTTTGACAACTCAACCTATGAGCAAGTTGCATCCTTAAATTCAAACTTTCTTAGCATAATTTGAAACCTTCTCTCATTCGAACTCTAGTACTCCTCAAAATTAGGTTCCACGATAATATATAATTCATCTTCTTATCCCAAACAACTACAAGTAAAAATCCATCTATACTTTTCTACTAAAAAAAAAATCATCTTTTGTCAAATTTATATTTCTGAATTACCAACTTGATTATTTCTTTCTTTTGCACAAACATTTAGATGGTTTACTTTTAACTGTTATTAATTAACATTTGAGTGGAAAGAGAAAAGGATAATAATATTGATGAGCTAATGAAATGGATCAAGTAGTTAATTGTTTGATAGGGGAATCAGGTAGCTACCAAACTCTTTCTTGTCAAATTAATTAAACCCTTTCTCTTCTTTTTCTCCCATTCATTCCCGTCAATTCAAACACACTGTTAAGATTGACTCGGGATATATAGATGGGATCTTTTATCAAAAGCTATGGCGGGATTATTTCGTTTATTTAGTTTGCACTTGACAATGATCGATGCAGAGAAACTTAAGAACCTCGTACACTACATAGGTAACTGCTAGATCCCTCTTTCTCTATATACTATATATATATATATATATATATGCTGACTATTGACGTTCTCAAATTGGGGGGCATTATGTCCTGAGAATATCCATCTTAACACAAGCAGAAAATTACAGTGATATAAGTGAGAACTTTAATTATAATTGGAAGGATATGTAGCTTGCACAATCAATATTAATGGATTGTCACGTATGAAGAGAAAGAAAGTCAAGTGTGTGTGTGTGAGATTAAATTTTGTATGACCCACCACATGCACCTCTTGGGTCGTCTCGTCTGCTACAATATTCCACCTTTCTATTATCTCAAAGTCTAATTAAAGACAAAGTTTAAACCTTACCGTTAAGGACCACCTGCTCAAAGCATGACACATGTCTCTTCCCCCGACTCTTTCGGGTCTATTCCTCTGGACTACCTCATCTTCACCTCCTTGTCATCTGCTGCATTTTTTTTTTCCTTTTGCATTAATCTCAGGCAATGCTGTCTGAACTTTGCAATTTTGTCGTTCAAGGCAGGAACTAGGGTTGGTGGATATCAAATTAGTAGGTAACAACTCACAAAAGGAAGACTACTAAATTACTCCATGTATCTGTATCTTGGCCATGCCCCATTTACCATTGTTGCACTGGAATATGGTCGGGAGACAAGAGTTTTTGAATTAACGTTTCCACTTACTCTGGGACGATTAAAAAATAAAACAGAACAGCTTAATTGTTTTCCAAGAAAAGAACAGATCACCAGTTGTATTTAAGGATGGGGAGTATGCAACAGGGACATTTAGGATAGAGAGTAGCGTTGGGCAGATTGGCAACCGAAACAGTACTCTTGCAGTTGCGGCAGGCAAAAATTAAAAGGATTGGATTCTGGGAGAGGTGGAGATCAAGAAGTAACTACTATTAATTAATTGAGAAGGAAGAGGAATACGATAGGAGTATATACTATAGTTTGTTTCGTGACAAGAGGCACAGTGACCCACATGCACTGTACTTTGGGACCAACCAGCGGCTTAAAGCATTAGGGACTAGCTAATCTCAACTTTGACTTCAATTATACTTGAAACTACTCAAACATGCACACAAAACAACCAAGGTTCAGATCGATTTAAGACCTTTAATTTTTGTAATTAATTTGTCATTTACCAACACTGTCTGGTTCACACTCCACTAGCTAGCTAGGAATGAGTAATAGCTCGTGGTGGGAAAACTGCACACAGAAGCTGTTGTCGCACTAGAACTTGAAAAATAAGTTGCTAATTAAGCATATGCATAGTAGTACATACATGTATAATTACTGAGAGGTAGTATGTGGGAAAACTATCAGGTATATATGAATGAGGAAGCAAAGAGGGTAGAGAAAGTGTACGAATGAGCAACTAGCTAGATATAGGTAAGGTTGGTTGATCGATGGAGAGGAGAGGGCACTTGCACTTGCACGCACATGTTGGGGTGAGAGAGTGAGTGTTGAAGCGTGGGAAGCGCTGACAAGGGAGAGGAGAGAGCACACATAAACATAAACCAGAGACAGTAGAAAGGGCCAGATAAGTGCACGAGCGCCCCAGAATTTGCTGAAACTCAAACTCAAAACTCATTTAACTATATATATATATATATGCAAACATAGCCAACTGATCATGCTTTCTCTCAAGTCTCAAGTTCCCTCTCTGTAGGGGGTAAAACCCATGCATTGAAAGATGCTCTTTGTCGGCCCTTCCTTATCTCTCTCTCTCTTTGACAACCCTAAACTTATGGTGGGGACCCCCTCTGCCTTCTTCTCTATCTGTCAGGTTAGATACTTATTAAAGATGCACGCCTTCGCTACAACTCACAACACTCCAAGATACCGTCTTAGTCTTATCTTCGTGCAGTTGGGTTGGGTTGCACAGAACATTCACCCTCCCAAACGCACGCAAGAGATCAGCATCGGCAAGACAATAAATCAATTATATCTATAATATAATAAAATATAATATTATGCATCAATCTACTGTGTACCTACATGCCATGTGAAAGAGACTCTTTCAGTCGTCTAATTACCTCATATCATATGCCATGGCCTTGCTCATTTACTTCTTCAATTGATCTTCCAGTATCCCTTTCTGTCCAAACTCCATATATTCCATTGTCATTGAGGACGCAAGTCTGTGATATTAATTAGTGAATACTTGAAACTGTTACAATCTTGAACCCTAGATAGCCCATAGATCTGATCTCCAATATCCCTAATTAAGGGATGCATCGATCTCACTAGCGAGTTTACTACATAATTACGAAAACCATTATGCTATTATCAATAACTGAATATCCTTACTGTTCTCCTAAATCCTTAATTTAATTATATATAGATCCTGGTAGCCGGTCCATATTATTAAATCCAAATCGTCATTTTACGACCACGGCCATAATCTTTATGGGTATCTGAATAACATTAATGTCCTCAAGAATTAATTGTTTGTTACCACTGAGCAACTCTTCCTATCATCTTAAATATTACTAATTGAGTTCTATAAATTGCTTTCTCATCTCCCAATACCGTCTAATTTATGTTCTGAACCTATGGCGTGGGCTTTTTAAATGATATTACATTCTTTTTCTAGGATAAAAAGTAGCAAGGTAGATACTATTTTACATTTGAAGGTTATACTGACGAGATTCCACAATATGAGGTTTGGCTATAATAGTATATTGTTGGACGCAAAGCAGCGACTTCCTTAAAAAAAAAAATGACTAATAAGTTTGATTATTCCATATATAATTTTAATTTTCAAAGAAAAAGGATAGTTATTCATTACATTACATATATATAGAAGTATTCATTTCCTTTTTATCTTTTGAAATTACTGAAAGTTGGTTCAGGCTAGCTATTTGATTCCGTTTCTAGAATAGAAACAGTACAAAAGTCTATTGTTGAAAATGCTAATACAAAAAGAAAACAAGGACATTTGTTTTATGTTCATAACAATTTATAGGCTACATAATAAAGAAAATTTCAACATAATTCAATTTGATACATGACAAACTATATTATTGTTCACGGACACTCACTTTTTTTAGTATTTTTTGCTATAATTATATTGCATATATATATATAAACTCGAAGTCTCGATCATAATGATTTTAGTATTACTTAACTATATTGTAAGATTTTTTTTCCCTTAGATTTTCATTGTTTGGTTCTTTAACAACTACATAACCAATCACCAAATAAAATTACATCCATATTAATTTAAGCTCGGATATGGATGCCTTAGAATATTAAAAATAAGATTTTTATCATTTTCCTTTCTACCCGATGTTGCCTCTCTTTAAGTGTACTGCATCGTCATAACATAGAAATTGAAACCCAAACGGTCGATTACATACGTTGGCTCCAATTTAAAATTAACACTGCTTCTTAAGAGGCGATATTAAATGGTCCTATATAGATAGATTAGATAAGTAGGACATTTAGAAACAAATAAGGATGTCATGAGGGGCACATGTGAATAAGTCAAAATGATTAGTGAGAAGGGCAATTAAGTTCAATTACCCATTCCAAGATATATATATGCAAGGGGACAAGCCTTTCACATATATAGGACAAACCTTAGAATCTATCATATGAGACCTTGTGAATGGTATCTGTATGTTTTTTTGGGATCTCAAACATCATGTTACTATGAGTGATACATAATAATATTGAAATCATTTAACTTTGCTATTATTTTAACTAAAAAAATAAAGCATAAGCCCGCCTTTGCTTCATTCATGGAAATCCTAGCAAAAACACATAACAACAACGTTACATTCACGGGCTTTAGTTAAATTAAACAAGATACCCGATGATACTATGCTGTCCTTACAATAAGGGATTTACACCACAAATTAAGACCCTCAATTCCGCATAACAATGATACTACTCAGGATTTGAACGTCGCTATCATGTTGTGTCTTTTCCTAATTCGACACATAAATCATGGTATTTAATTTTAAAGATGGACCCACACACACACACACATATATATATTTATGAAATAGTAATCAATGCATCGCTCATTGACTTTGGGTGGATATTAAAGAATCTATATGCAATATTAATTTGGGGCATAGAAGGGGGCTTTTGAAGAAAGGGAGGCTGGATCTTTTAAGTGATCAGAAACCCCTATATATGAAATGATGGAGCTGGTGAAAGTTTGAAAACTAACATGGACTTAATTATTTTATATATCTCAACCTACACACACACACACACATATATATGTACGAACCATGATTAATTAATTAAGATCATGTCAACAAACGATGCAACCACCCTTTCCGATTAAACACTATAGAAACTATATAGGAAGAAGAAAAAAATTACAAATATGTGTATTCATATATTAGAAATGCAGAATTTTCGATGTGGAATGGACAAATCAATGTGGCTCATTGCATGCTTATGCTGCACCTAACACATCAAAAAACCCTAAATTCCAGGTTGAAGGTCGTTACCCACGCAACTAATGACTTGGTATTAGGCGAGGCGAGGGAAGACCAACACAAAGGTTTCACGTGTTAGCTGTACATCTATATATTTAAGTTATTTGTATGTCAAATTATAATCAAAAACGACAAATTGATGTACACACTTGAGTGACGACTTTAATTCACTCCCAGTCATTTTGGTCATCACAAAGAATATATATATAGCTTTCACTTGGGTTTGGAATTTAGAACTTACAAGTGACGATGGAAATGTTCCATGTTGAATTTACTCGATTTAGCTATTTTTATAATTAATGTTGAACGATGGAAATGTCTCTCTAATCTCTCAGCACTGTTTTTATAAATATGCTCGATCGATCTTGTAGATTCCAGTTGTTGTGCTTAAATCAGATGGCTCTTTAATGTTTTGGATTTGAAGTGAAACTGACTAAATGCTGTACCTTTAATTTATTCAACTGTATCATCTCAAACTACAACACGATATATATATTTTGATGTCATAACCAACAAATGAACTCGCAAAATATATTTTGTTCAACGACAAACAAAGGAACCATGAAATATTTAATGCATGCACAATCAAAAGTTGTCATCGATCTGTGATGGTGAGGAGGAACTAGAAGTTACACATGCATAGATAGGACCAGACCGGGGCCTCAAATTTGATATTCACGCTCTCTTGAACTTTTGGAAACAAGTTTGGGAGGGTGTTGAACTTAAAAATAGAAGGTATTAAAATTAATCCCCTCCTTAGGAAATGAACTCCAAGCATCATTTGAGACATAGAAACAGAAGCCATGTCTATTTAGTTGATGGACCAAACAAAAAGTAGCGACCCAAAAATAGAAACAGGCCTGGCCGATGAAGAAAAAGGTAGGGAACCCAAAATAAAACATTCAATTCAATATAGTATAAGTATTCACGCCCTAACCATTTGATTAAGTAGATATATATTGTTTGGATAACACCCCATTATTGACTCTGGTATCTGTAAAGTTCCACCGCTAGTTTAAGTGTAGTGCCTACACAAATCATCTAAATTCCTCTGACATAAGTTACTAAATTTCATTTCAAGACTTTTAAAGGGTTTCCTTTGTGTATGATTCTGCTTCTTTATACATATAGTTAAAATTAAAATAACAGTACAAACAGTATTTTGATGGGTTGTTTCTGATGCGAAGAAAATAAAGGTATTAAAAATATTAGAAATTAACTCATGATTGAGGAACAAGTTTGGAGTAGCAACTCACGCTCTCCACTCTTGCTAGCAATTAATCCTCTATAGGAAAAAACTATGAGGCCCTCTCATAGTTCTGTATACTGCAAAAATTAATGTTAGGGCAAGGAGAGATGACTCTGAGATTGTCCCACCCATAAATGACAACCATTTTGTCAAAGCCTATGAACTATTACTGGAAAGAAAAGCTATGGGAGTAAATGGAATAAGGCTCGGAGGATGGATAGTTGTAATAGTGAAAGATGTAATTGTTGGAGTAAATATTGGTAGTTGATCGTTAGATTTCTTTTGTTTTTTTTTTTGCTCTAGAAGGGGCCTTCTGCATGCATGCAAGGAACACACACCGAGGGAGAAGTAAGAAAAAGCTTTTTGAAGAGAGAAAAATAACGAGGTTAATATCTCTTGTAGCTGAGATGTGGGCAATACTCTTAACTCTAGAGCATTGGAGTCATAAAATTGTGAGAATTGGTGATCATTGTTTTCATCTTGCTCTAGTACAGTTTTTTATATCTGTTGTGCACGCTCTGATAACAATGAGTGCAGTGGGAACTCGATTTTCAAGGGAAATTAAAGTTTGTTTGGATTGTAGTGAGTTAATGATTGAAGATTGAGTAGGTAGTTGAGTGGAAATCGCCTTGTTTTGCATATCCTAGTCATTATTTGAAGTAAAGTACCGTGTTGAAACATAAATGCAATTTAGCAGACTTTTCCATTTATTTCCTTTTCCTTTTAGCTCCATTAGTGTTAAAAAAAAAAAGTAGTTCAATTTCAATCTGCAGTCTTTATCATATTGACAAACCATGGAGGTATACACCTCAATTTCCACTAGTAAGAATTTTATATATCTCATGATAGGTACTTGCAGACAACTCTTTATCCCTTTTTCTCAATAATTTTAACTTTTCTGTGTCCAATTAATGTCACTAAATTATAAGTATCTTTTTTGTGATCATAATTCAGACCAATTGCAAAGAGGGGATTGGTTTTTCTTTTTCTAGTTCCAACAGTAAGAACCACATAAATTTTGATCTACATATATAGATCTCTCACATTCTGATACTCTATATATATGATGTATCAATCAACTGTCACCTAAATTCATCATTCCAAGTGATAGTCCCATTATTCCTGAGTCCACCTAATGCATTATGCAGTACAAATAAAGTAATTAATATTAAAATCTTAAATTATCTTTGTCGCCGTTGTCAAATTCTAATGTGCCTACTGTGATTAGGGTTTCTAGATATGCATGCTTCAATTTGTGCATTGTGATTGGAAACTGAGTGCATAATGATTAAGAAAGATATTTAGTGGGATGGATGGGACAAGTTGATGAT
Source organism: Bauhinia variegata (assembly GCA_022379115.2). Lineage (NCBI taxonomy): Eukaryota > Viridiplantae > Streptophyta > Magnoliopsida > Fabales > Fabaceae > Bauhinia > Bauhinia variegata. The sequence goes on from CM039433.1 coordinate 1,237,630, forward strand.
TAGCTAAGCTTTAGTTGTAATATGATTATGAAGCACTTTAGAGAATCTTGTGAATCTATCACTAAATGGGAAAGTGGACCTGAATAGAAAATACCCAGATGCCTGCCTCAACCTTTGGGAAAAGGAATTCTATGTGGTTGCACACTGCAATTGACGATAAATATTGGATAAAAATTCCAAGCTGCCACTTGCCAAGAATATTATTAATTCTCTTTTTTCACCGTTTTTTAGATCTGTATTTTAATTTAATTTGTAGATTGTGATTCTGTTAAAGCCACACTCCAATTCCCCGCCTAGTTATGCTCTTTTCCTTTTCCATATTTTAATGAATTCCATTTCTTGTGAAGGTTCCCTAGAATGTTTCATTTAAATTAAATACCATAATACCTTGTAATGTGGTAAAACGCCCAAAAAGCATATTAATTATCATATGAATCAGGATTCCTAGCTAGTTGCTTTATTGCCATATCCTTGCTTGGAGCTTCCATATATAATTTAGGATAAACAGATGGGATGGGAATACTTGTAGCCTAACCCAAGTCCGAATAATTGTCGAGAGTACTCCTTTTGATTCTTTAAAAAGGATCAGCTTCATGTCTCTTTTCAGGTTTTCAAGTGCAGTTAACTAACTTATATAATACAAAGCAAGCTAGTAATTCCTAGGGAACCATTAAAATGTCTTCAAGATTAGCAGATTAAGGCGCATCCATTTCAGGCTTCCTAACAACAAAAGGAACATGTGCATATATACTATGATTGCTCATCACACCTTTTAAAATCAAATTTCTGTTGTTGTAGTGCTACCTAATTAAAGGGAACATAGCATCATGCATGTTGATTAAAAATCAGTCAAAATATCTTTGAATTATTGGACATAGAATCATGTATGAAGTTTGATATATATATTAGTGGGCTTGTGGGACTGTGACTATGAGAATATTGCGGATATTCCACATTTGTTCGTCCAAGTGTATTATTTATCTGAATTTAAACTTCATTATCGCATTGATCTTTCCATTTTATGCAATTCTTCCACTCAACCCTATGGCTATGGAATTTGTCTTCTCGGGTTCATTTTAACTTCTTAGTTAAGTAATTCTTTTCCACTACTTTTTTGTTAAGCTTGAAGACCAACGTCTTATCTGATCTTTTTTCTTTTTTTTTTTTTTAATTATTACCCAACTTAAAAATGTAATATAACTTCTTCACAATAATTTTTCTTTGTGACAATAATCAATGGAGTAGTGCGCCTAAATTAAAAGATAAAATGGGATATGACAAGTAACTTGATAGATTGCATTTTTTCTCTCTATTAAGCAACCTATGAGACACAAAAATGGAGTTGTAAACTATAAAATAAATGTGTTATAAGTCTTGTCCGGGTCATCACGCACCATCGCCAACAATCTCTTGTTGTATTGTCAGCGATGCAATAAAAGTGCCACTGATTTGTTCTTCCTCCTCTGGAAAACTACAAGTCCCTCACGAAACTCATGCACTACTCAGCCGTAACCATAGCATAACCCACCATCTCATGCGAAATCAGCAGCACAGCATACAGATAAGAATGTCACCAACGTCTAAGCTCGGAGACAACCACCTATGCGATAAAACCGCCATAGCAGCACCATCTCTTACTCAACATCAACAATGGTCGGGCCCTACGAATTTTGGCAAGATGCTGCTTTCCGAGTTAAAAAGACAACAGGGGATAGCCCTGCCGTTGGTGGCCATGAATTTGGCTTGGTTTGCCAAGACAGCCATCACAACTGCATTTCTGGGCCGTCTGGGGGAGCTTAACTTAGCCGGTGGCGCTCTCGGCTTCACTTTTGCTAATGTTACCGGTTTCTCTGTCTTGAATGGCCTCTCTGGTGCCATGGAATCCATTTGTGGACAAGCTTATGGAGCTAAAAATTTCAGACTCCTTCATAAGACCCTTCTAATGACTGTCTTCTTGTTGCTATTGGTCACAGTTCCAATATCTTTTTTGTGGCTTAATGTTGATAAAATTTTAATTCATTTTGGCCAACAAAGAGACATTTCGATTGTAGCCAGAACCTATATTTCGTATCTCTTGCCCGACTTGTTAGTCACCTCATTTCTCTGCCCCTTGAAAGCCTACTTGAGCTCTCAGTGCATAACCCTTCCAACTATGTTTAGCACAGGTGTGGCTCTGGCCTTCCACATACCCATAAACATACTACTCTCGAAGGCTATGGGGCTTAGAGGAGTTTCAATGGCAGTTTGGATCACTGATCTAATAGTTGTGCTTCTACTCGCCATTTATGTTTTGATTCTTGAAAATAGAAAGGGAAACAGGTGGAGGGAAGGAGGATGGTGGGATCAAAGCGTTAAGGATTGGATTATAATGCTCAAGCTTAGCGGATCATGCTGCCTTAATACCTGCCTGGAGTGGTGGTGTTATGAGATTCTGGTCTTGCTCACTGGCCACCTTGCAAATGCTAAGCAAGCAGTAGGAGTTTTGGTCATTGTGCTAAACTTTGACTATCTCCTGTTCTCAGTGATGCTATCGCTTGCCACTTGTGTTTCCACTCGTGTCTCAAATGAGCTTGGTGCTAACCAAGCTGGGAATGCTTACAGGTCAGCGTTTGTGTCTCTTGCAGCCGGCATTATCTCAGGTTGCCTAGGAAGCTTGCTGATGGTGGGTGCGAGGGGAATTTGGGGGCCCCTGTTTAGCCATGATAAGGGCATTATAAGGGGCGTAAAGAAGACCATGTTGCTGATGGCTCTGGTGGAAGTATTCAATTTCCCGTTAGCAGTTTGTGGAGGCATTGTCCGGGGAACAGCTCGTCCCTGGATGGGCATGTATGCTAATCTTGCTGGATTTTATCTTCTTGCCCTGCCCCTCGGCATCTTTTTTGCCTTCAAGCTCCATCTAGGCCTTCCTGGACTCTTCATAGGACTTTTGATTGGTATATTTACGTGCTTGATGCTGTTACTAGTATTCATTGCCAGGATGAATTGGGTGGAAGAAGCTGGCAAGGCACAAACGCTTGCATCTAATGGACAGGCATGGGTTGCCGCAGATGGCGCAAGCCAACAAACTGAAAATGCTCAATTATAACATATTTTTGTGTCTCTATGCCCTTTCTCGCCAACCCTTTCAAGCATAGTCTTGGTGGAATGGGAGATAACTGGTTTTCCATATAAAAACCCATTTATACGATCCTGAAAATCAATATAATCTAAACAAACGGCTCTTGTTGTAAATTGCAGCTGAATGTTTTTCTTTTGTTCCTTTTTTATTTTTATTTCTTTTTAAGTTTGTGTGAGCTGGGTGGGGGTACTGAATCAATATATTAGAAAAATTGAGCTTTTCAAGTCAATTCACAGAATAGATTATCCATCCATCTGTTATACGAAACAATTGCATCAATGATCAGAATGGACTAAAAGCAATGCTCATGTTTCCAGATCTCAAAGCAAATAATCAATCATCCATAAATCCAGGTTTAGAAATTATGGATTGCAACTCATTAGCCTTCTCATCATTAAAACCAAGGATGGACAATATCTTGTGACCTGGGGATTCCACCTCAGACCAAATGCCAAGAAGTAAATGCGTTGTAGTTATTTCCCCACCTTCACCTACAAGTCACAGATGGATTATTTGCTTAGTTTGTGAACAGAAAATGCAGATCAAAACTCATCATTAGCAGAAGAAAGGGTCATCTTGCACTACACTCCGGACTTCCAAAATCAGAACTGAAGGCTTTATTGTCATTAGAATCTGCCTGGAAACTGACCGTGTGCCATTCATTCCAAAATGTATAAACATTAGGGTTTAGGAATTATGGATTGCAACTCATTAGCCTTCTCATCGTTCAAACCGAATCCATACAATACATATAAAAAGCACACTAATTTGCATCGGACACAAGCATTTAGAACCATGAGATAAAACACCCTGGGATAAATACTAATAGCACATACTTTCCATAATCATCTTTCACCAAATGCATTTTACTTAGAGACTACAGCCAAATATGGAAATTTTCTTTTAATATTTAATTAAAAAAATGGAGAGAGACAAACAGAGAGATAGAAAGAGCAAAATATCAAACCCATAAACATGTAACCAACTGAACATATTAAACCAAAGCATAAGTAGTAGGACTACTTAAAATCATATTCGTTTCTTAAACAGTTCTCTACTCTGCTGTACATGGAGGAAAAGAAAAGCAAAAGAGAAAGAAGATAAGAACCAACCAGATTTTATCTTCTGATCAACAGCCCAGTCAAGTGCCCTCTGAGCATCATCAGTCAGTGGAGGATGCTCGGGACTGAAGAAAAACATATCAGCTTTCCCAAGTAACTTCAAAGTTTCATCACGCACCTTGAGAAGTGTAATTCCGTTGGCTCGCAAGAACTGAGAAGCTAGACTAGTTCCTACAGCCCAAAAAAAGATTCATTGCAATGCAAAAATTCAGAAATCCAAATGTTCATAGTAAAAACTGAAAAAAAAAAAAAAAAACACAATAACATGACAGGGGTTGGCTTCATAGAAAATGTCATAAGTTTGCAACAACAACTTTAGCTTTTGGTTGAAACTTGAACGATCTATAAAATTAGTGTTTAAAGGATGCCAAACATTCATCAGCCCGTCTGTAATGTCTTTGAGGTTTATGTTCAAGGAAGCAGATAAAGAGAATTAGACAAACTCCATAAGACTGCCACCAGAAATAAAACTTTCTTTGTGGATAACCAGACATTTATTAGATTCTACTGAATGAATAATTTGAAAAGTTGTCCTATGGAACAAGGGGACTCAGCATAAAGACCTAAGACCACTTCATGGACCAGTCTGAATTTCAACAAGCCAAAAGTGGCAGCAGCATGACAGGTTTTGCAGGTAGGAACCAGGACCAGGTATAAGTTAACTGCAGAACAAAAGTGGAGGATTTTGGTAGTGCGGTGACCCTAGGTATCAGCGTGCTGGTGTGAACATGGAAAGATGACGCAGCTGATATTTCTTGCAGGAATGCTGGGTTGATGACACGTTATGCCAGATATGAAAGTGCACTCTACATGAGAATGAGAATACAAGATACATGAAGCAAAGCACAGATGCAAAAAAATATAAATTAAGAAGCTAAAGTTTGAAATAATAATAATAAGCAGAGTCTAGATTCCATTCAAACTTAAATTTGCTTCCAAAAATTCAAGACCGACTGATCACCGATTGCTAAGAAGCTTAGATATTCTTTCTTTAAAATCAATCATATATAACTGAAACAATGGCTACATTGTAGCAGACGGAAAGTATCAAGTCTCCTATTTAAATTACAATAAACAGATAAACCACTAATACAGACACAATAATACGATGTGCTATAGGAAACAATATCCAAAAATATTTACCCTCGACAAGAACGCCCAGGAGAAAGGCCCCGGTCCCAGTAGTTGGATACTTAAGTTTTCTTGCTTCCAATTCACTCATTGCAAATGATTTTATAGCCTTTGAGGACCATCTATTGGCATCAAATACAGTTACTCAGTAATAGCTTGGCAAATGAAAAAAAATAGCAGATTCATTGCGGAAAGCTTCGCAGCCATTTTGAAAAGAAAATGCGAGAGAGAAGTACTACGGAAGAGCATTTAAGAAAAAAATACAGTTTACGCGGGATAGAGCGTTTAAGAAATGGATGGAAAATACGGCGTCGTTGAGAGTTTGAGCGTGCGCATGTTTTGGATTGTTTCTTCTTGGTCCACGGGTTGAGAGAGCATTGGGCCATTCAGATAGTTGGTTTACATTTTAATGGAGTGGGCTCATTTGCTGCACACGGACAGGTCAAATTTCAAGGACTAGTTTTGAGGAGTTAAATTGAAACGGCCATCTTCTAAATAACAGATTTGTGAGATTAAATAACAATAAGTAGTAAGGAGGAGCGCCTTGTATTTTAATATTTTGGTGCCCACTTGAGTTTTGTCTATACAGACGCAAGACAACACGTTTGGTCCTTAGTGAATATGTTAAGGCGAGGCGAGAGGGAAATCTTTACATGTGCACCACTTATTCGTAATTACCATTAAAGGTTATATATGATAGCGAGGGGGTCACGGACAAAAGGGCAAGAAATCTCAACGTAGATCCTTTTTGCTTGCGAAGGACTCATTTTCATGATCATAGCATGCTCCATGTGTATCCAAGTCAACCACCCTCGTGATTTGTCATTTTTAATTTTAATAAACCCGCACCCCAATTGACTTCAAATAACCCGACATCAATGAATTAAGAAATCCACGACATATATAGATTTGACTTTGCAAGCGAGTTGGTTTCTTACATTCAATTACTGTACGGACAACAAGTCATGTCTTGTCCTAAACAAAGATTCAATTAGAATAACTAGCATAATTATCATCGGCACGCATATATTAGATTAGATTAGAGCTGAGCTTGTTTGTTTATTCTTTTGCTTTTTGCTGAATCACTAGTTTATAACTTATTTAATCATTATCCTTTTTTATTCGTAATTCCCACTTAATCTCTTCTTTTATTTATTGAAGTAAATAAAAAAGCAGTGATTTGAATTGGAAGGAGACACAACACGTTGGCATGGCACCCAAACTTGGTGCCAACAATCACTTCCTAATTCCTACTGCAATAAATAAGCAAGTTATAGGAGGAGGACCCTTCCCCTTACATAATGTCAAAACTTTACTGCCTCATGCATCCTGCTCTATCTTGCTGTCCCTTCAAGTCAAGGCAAATTTCCAAGTTCAATCCGGCAGATGGACAAAATTGCAATGCGCTAGCACGTGCCTTTGACATCTCATTTAACTAGCTCATTGAGAAGAATATTCGGGACATCACCCAATTATTCTTCCTGCCTCTAATTAAATATTCCCTCTCTTTGCTATTATAAAACTCTTTTTAAATGTTTAGATACAAGATTTTTTTTTATATATTATCCCAATTAATATTATTTATTTTTTAATTAATGTAAAAAATTATTTTTTTAAATTATATGTTTCAATTAAAAAGACTTTATAATATAAAATAAAAGAGTAATACGAGACAATACATTAATTGTTTATTAATCGAATAATACCGTGATTTGCTTATGTTTGAATTACACTGACTAGTAATCTCTCGTCTCATCATCACAACTAAAGATTACTACTTTACATTTACAGAAAAAATAATAATACCGAATGTAATTTTGCCAGTGTCATCTTTCACAATATAAACGAACATTACTCCGTCGAAGTTGAAGCAGTAAATCAGATAAGGATGGTTAATTAATGTGTATTTTTGCTGGCTTTAAACCCAAGCAGTGAGTTGATTCTAAATGATTTTGTTAAGTCAATTATAATTAGCTAGGAATGGTTCAATCATGAAAAATTAATATTGAATTTGCATTATCATTATCATTATCATTTGATTCACCAACCTTAAATGATACACGCAACAATTTTATTACAATATCCTTGGATGATAGAATTACAAATTTAATTTATTTCGTCAATTATCAAATATTCACGCAAGCAAGAAAGAGGTATTCAAAAGCACGTGAAATGAATAGGCGATCAATTTCATCCTTCTCTCGAGAAACGTATGGTATATTTTAATGAAAAGGAAACTAGTCACTAGTCAGAGAGTGAGTGGGAAACACATCCAAATTCATAGGAAATCAAAGCTAAGATTTGCAAGAAATCATATTCTCATTGCAATCCAAACATGTTCACTCACACATGCCTCCCCTGTCCCGAGGGAACAAACAAGACGTGCGGCGCCGTTCTATCAAATCGAAACTTCTCCTCATTCGCTTTGCCGTCATATATGCCGAACGCTGCTTTCGAATTTGGCGCCACTGCCTTAACGGTCAAAAAGTACCGGCAGACCCAACAAAAATGGCGGGATTACTGCCAAAATCGAAAGAGAAAAAAGCTAGGTCCCAACTACCAGCGTATCAGTTGTCATCCACGTGGCATTACTCAATGTCTTCTCGTACATTACCCCTTTGTCACTGCCAAAAGCCACGGCGTTGTAGCTTCCACTTCGAATCATTCGCCTCCCCATCAGGTCAAACACCGGGGCCCCACCCAGCTTTCGGGCCCGTATTCCCATTTACATTAGTTATATTTTTGTTGAATAAACTTGTATAGTTTTTCTTCTCCATTTTGGTGGAAATAGAAGAGAAATTTTTTTTTCCTACATCCGTGAAGAATCAGAAAATAAAAATTTATATAGAGAAAGAGAGTTCAAGTTAAATTATCTTAAAGTATTTTAAATAAAATATTTTTTTATTGCACGTACTCTATAGATTAAACTTACGCACCTCAGTACATATCCAATAAGTGGTATTAAGATCAATCGGACTTATGCACCTCCATGCGCATCCAACAATAACCAGTTTGCCCTAGAAACGAAGCACGTGTGGTGATATAGTAGTCAAGGCGGAAATTTGAAGGTAACTACATGGTCAATTGAAGTTGAGGGGGAATGTTAAAAATGGAAGAGAAAAAATAAAGGAAAAAGGAATCTATGTATAATTATTTTAAGGTATTTTGAATAAAATATTATTCTTTTTATTACATACATTTTTTCATGATGAAAATAGATTTGAATTACACACTTCTATGCACACCTAACAATTTTCATGATATATTACATATTTTAATAAAAACATTCACGCAGTATGTAATACTACATTAAAAAATAAGATCAGAATAGTATGTATTAAGATTTTCATTTTTTTGTTTATCAAGTATATGACACTTAAGTTTATTATTCAACTTTTATATGACATAATTTATGGTTAAAATCATTTTATTTTTATATAAGTATAACATGCATATTAATAGCAATCTACGTTACATTAGAATTGTCTAACATATTGATTATTATTATTATTGTGACACCTTAAATTATGTCATCTTTCTTAAAGTATGACGTGAAAATTAATGTTCATTTCTTTCTCTTTCATAATATATACACATTTATATTTACATATTTAATTTTTAATTTTTTAATTTTTATAATTTTGCCTTACGTGTAAACACCTCTTCCCCTTTGGAAATATTTTATGTGAGATAACACGGGCCTACAACCGCCCCTTGGGCGGGAACGCCGTCCCCTTCCCGCCATACCTTCAAATGTCCAAAAGGTAAACCGATCTCCAAATAAGACCCTTTCTTGCCTTTATGGTCTAACCAATAATAACCATGATACATTGGCGGTGCGGATTAAGAGGTTGAGAAGAACTTGAGATTATATGATATTTCTTTCTCCTTTTATGATTAAAAATTAATTAATTTTTGATTTTTATAAATTAATTTTCTGTTAACAATATGTATATATATATAATCTACATTTATGTTTCATTCATAAGAGAACATAATAATTTAAATTTTAGTGAATTTATGTAAAATTTTTATGACCGAGATTTTGTATAAAGTCATTTTTCTCTAACGAACCCCTGAACAGAAAAGTGCACGAGGAACATGGCGCGCTATTAAGGATGACCCTAACGGCGGCAAACGGTTATTGTGAGGATACTGCTGACGTGTAGACGGCTAGTGTCATGCCACGTTCAACCGTTGCCGGCACATACAATGGCCAATATTTTTACACCTAATTGTAATTGTAATAATAATTAATAAATTTATAATCTGGTAATAAGCTAGAGAATCAATTCATTAAGTAAACCAAAGGTGGTCCAGATGAAAACAAAGCTAGGCCCCAGAAATAAGCAACGGTGACGATTAAATCAAATCAAAATATACAAGGAGAAGTACAAGAAAACCGGCCCAAAAAGTGACGGAAGAAAAGCCGACGTGCGTACGTCATAATTTGGGTCGGCAAGTCACAGCTTAATTACCAAGTTAACTCGATTGGAAGAGGGCCCATCTTGCCACGTGGATTGACCCCTTATCGTTCATGAAGGATTAGTTGCTCTCTGCTCTAGTAGCTCAACCTTACCCGTTGAGTCGAGAGGACGCAAAGCAACATCTGGAAATCACACGTGTCATCTGAGCTGGATCATGACCCATCCTATTGGATCGTTGACACGTGTCTTGAAGGTTAGTTGCCCTGTTGTCCAAGAATTTAGTAGTGGGGAATAGTGAAAAAGCCAAGTTAGGGTCAGCGTGGGCAGTCTTGGGCAGCGTTATTCACGCCATGTGACAGTGTTGCATAACATAGCACGGTCACCCCCTTCCGTTCTTTCTCTCTCTTTGATTGGTTTTTAAATTAATAAAAGAAGATTTAAAAAATCATAAAATAAAATCTTAAATCCTAAAATATCCTAATATATATATATTTTGCCGTGCGGTGCAAGTGGCAGAGTTAAGAACAAGGCATGCTTTGCGCCAGGGAGGAAAGTTAAGAGAGAGAGAGAGAGAGCAGTAACTCTTGCACACTCAGAACGCACAGAGGAGGTGAGAGAATTTGGTAAGGTAGTTTATGACGATTTAGTCGAGGGGGATGCGCAATTGAAGCCAGAGTTTGCGAGTATAAGGCATTCGTATTTGTTTGCGGACGAAAGGGTACTTTTGAGGCTTGCAGCCGGTGTTTTTTCTTCTCTGCTTCATCCTGTTACTCGTCCTTTCCAAGAGTTAAAACCGTTATTCTGCCTGCTGAGATTTCATCCTTCTTTGCTGGATTTCCTGAAACGGAATTCAGGAGAGGGAAGACAATTTTGTAAAACAATGACAATGGAGTGGTCTGCCTGTACGGATGAATACGAAAAGCTTGTAATACGGATGAGCTCCCCAAGGTTTGTCTATTTTCCTTCGACTGCTTCACTTTTTCCCTTTATCCATAAAATCTGGATTGTGTTTTTGTAAGTTTTTCTGCGTGGTTTCAAAGATTTGCCAACTGTTTGGTCGATTTTCTGCTAATCCAAACTTCTAATGTGGATTCGTTTGCTCTGCTTTGTTAATCCCTTGGCCTCCTTTTACTTATTTAATTGTTAATTAATTTTACAATCAAAATTTCCAACCGTTACAACTCTTTGATTGGAAGTTCATTCCAGATATTCTCTGCATATTTCAAAAATATTTCCTAATTTCGGAGAGAAAGATCTTTTCGGTATGGCGCAAACAGCCATATCTACTTTCCTTTTCCGTTAGAATTTCTTGGTGAATAAGTATGGTATTTGGTTCTGAACGCCGATTCAGGGATCTCATATCGCTAGCCTTTGTTTATTGAGATCTGCAATAATTCAATTTCCTAATCAGAAATAGCGTACCAAAACGTGAACAAATTCAAACGAGTGGAGAAAATTTTCCTATCCCCGCCGACTTTTCAACTTAAATTCTTCTATTACCAATATTTAAACAATTTTTTTGACTTTTCTAATCATGGCTACGTGTGAAGTCCCTTCCAGAATGTCTTTCTTCCCTGAAAATTTTTTTATGTTTATTTTCAAACTCGAATCCGGGAAAGACTAATTTCACTAACTTTGACCTATCACTCTGAAAACAGGGTTGTCATCGACAATGCGGTTTTCCCCACAGCGACTCTGGTTCAGGTAACCTTCCAGGAAACTCTCTCCAATACGCAATGAAAATATTCTAAAAATGTTTTTCGTTTTCTTTTTTTGTTTTAAAAAAAAATAATGTGTATCCAATTACCAATAGTTTCTGTTTTGATGAATTTTTACAGGTTGATAGCGTTAGAAGGCATGGTATTCTGTTGGATGCCGTCCAAATTCTTACTGATATGAACCTTTCGATTAAGAAGGCCTATATTTCCTCTGATGGCAAGTGGTTCATGGATGGTAAGCACTTTTTCCCTTGACCTTTCTCTGTAGTGAGTTAGACGCATTCCAAACTTGTAGCATAGGAGAGCGCACTTGAGCATGAGATTGTGGTTTATGTTATTTGGACACTAACTAATTAATTCATTAATATTTGGCAGTTTTCCATGTCACCGATCCGAAGGGGAACAAGTTAACAGACGAGAGCGTTATAAGATATCTTGAACAGGTAAATATTGCTTGTTAATTATATCATGAGGCATTGCCATTTATTATCATTTAATTTATATTTTCATTTGTTTTAACAGTCACTTGGTAGAATCCACTTCGGAGGGACCAATTGCTCAAACGGTCTGACTGCTCTGGAATTAACCGGAACGGACCGGGTTGGTCTTCTTTCAGAAGTGTTTGCTGTGCTGGCCGAGCTCCAATGTGATGTAGTGGAAGCTAAGGTTTGGACTCACAATGGCCGGATCGCTTCCCTAATATATGTCAGGGACTGCAATTCGGGGTCCATAATTGATGACTGTCAGAGAATTAATAGAATTGAAGCACGTTTAAGAAATGTGTTGAAGGGAGACAATGACATTAGAAGCGCAAAAACTTCAGTCTCTATGTCTGTCATGCACACCGAAAGAAGGTTGCATCAAATGATGTTTGCTGATCGTGATTACGAGAGAACTCCGATTCTCAAGTTTACTTGTGATACTCCAGTGGTGACAGTTCAGAACTGGGCAGAAAGGGGTTACTCGGTTGTCAATGTTCAGTGCAAGGATCGAACAAAACTTCTATTCGATGTGGTATGCAATTTGACAGACATGGAATATGTTGTGTTTCATGCAACAATTTACACAACTAGGGAGCAGGCATATCTGGTAATTAATTCCCCAACTCTCTTCAAGTTGTATCATCATTATTTGGGGGCCTCAATTAATTTGATCATGTTTGAATTCATGTGATTTCAGGAGTTTTATATTAGGCACAGGGATGGCACCCCGATTAGTTCAGAAGCAGAACGCCAACGCGTAATCCAATGCTTACGAGCTGCTGTGGAAAGAAGGGCATCTGAGGTGTATATATATATATATATATCGTTTAACTAGTTTCAATTGTTATAGGCTAAAATGGGATGGGAATTAATATGGGAAGGAATGGTTTGATTACAGGGAGTTCGTCTAGAGTTATGCACGGCGGACAAGCAAGGGCTATTAGCTGAGGTGATGAGAACATTCCGAGAGAATGGACTAAATGTGACAAGGGCCGAGATATCCACCGAAGGGGACATGGCTGTGAATGTGTTTTATGTAACGGATGCGATTGGGAAGCCAGCTGATTTCGACATAATCGAATCTGTTAGGCAAAAAATCGGGCCAAGTAATTTGCAAGTGAAAGAGTTGCCATTGATATGTCAGCACAAGGCAGAGAGGGAGGGTGAAGCAGTTGGAGTTGGTGGGGCAGTGTTGTCTCTTGGGAGCCTGGTGAGAAGGAATCTGTACAATTTGGGACTAATTAAATCTTGTTCTTAAAAAAGCAGCCAGCAGGGGAGGAAAGTCAAGGGATTTACCGGGTGTGGAAGAGATATGCACTACACAACTTTCTTTTTAGCGTAAGTATTAGTAATAGTAATATTCTTTGCCTGAGGATTGGGGTTTTGTGTACATAAAAAGTAAAGTTGAAATTTGGTGATAGTAGATAGTTAGTTGGCTTGGGTTGGGTTGGTGGATTAGATAGTAGATAGGTATTATACAGCTGGAGGCTTCCCTTCCCACTGTTTAAATGCTTTTGTTTGAGGAAGGAAAGAGTGTGAAATTTGGTTGGTGGGTAGGGATTTGGATTGGACGGAAGGTTGTCATGTTAGGGGAATAGGATTATTTCTTGGTGGGAGAGACAAAGTTTATTTTAGGTAAAGAGCTAGCTAACACAACACATGTTGGTTTCATACAGAAGAAACTCGTTTGTATATAATCACTATCCAATAGTATTATTTTTAGTGGTTGACTATTTTCTTATTTAAATTGTCTCCTTGTCTCGTTTTATATCAACTTTTCCCCTGGCCCCAAACCAATTGGCCTCCAGCTTTTGTTACTGCCAAATCTTGTTTCGTGAAATTTGTCCCACCAAAGATTTGCTAAAAATAATCGGAATGCCCCCCTGCCTTTGCACAACTAGAACAAACTTCCTAAAATGAAATATATATATATCTTAACACGGAAGGCGAAAAATTAAATAAAAAAGATAAAAGCAAAGAGAGCTGATGTAACATTGTGCCTTCCCAAGATTCTGAGATCAGTTTTAGTTGATGAATATGTATTTTTTTATAATTACACTTGACAAGCATTAGTCGACATTTGTGGATTTGGTGAGGTGGGGGAGCTAGAAAACCTGTTAGACATGGACATTTTTCAACCACGTGCACTTTATCTACATTACGCTGACATAGATATAAGATATAGATGAGAAGGATGGAGCATCAAGTGCGAACTTTTGAGATGGAGACTCATAGCCCAAAGGGCAGGTAATTTACTTTTAGAGTTATACTTACTATTATATCGTCATACGCTGCTGTAAACACGACACCGCACAACGCAGCGCAGAGGAGAACAGTTTGAAATAATTGATTTATTTCGACATTTTCTAAGTCTAAACCTCGTTTTGTAAATTTAAAATTAATACTATACGTGATCAAGTAAAGAAAAGAAAAAAGTCAAAAATTCAGATAAGGAGTTGGCCATTGTTTTAATCGAATTTAGTTTAATTAATGATAATGACAACAAAAGTGGTCAAAGAAAGACAAGGGTAAGAGCGGCTTGTGCTTAGAAAAGACGAAAAGTGTAATTGTCGGAAACAAGGAAGATACGGACGGCGGGTTGTCTTTAATATGGATTTCATCTTGTCGCAGGCGCAGCAAGATTCCAAGACCTCTTTCGCGGGCATGCTTTACTTTCAGAATTTTTCTTAGGTTCCAACTGACGCAATCTGAAATTGATGTAAAATAATCTATATTAAGCACGGAAAGGAAAAGCAGATTCGTTGTTTTACTAATATTTTGTTTGTAAATTATAGGACTGGACATATACATATAGAGAGAGAAGTAGGTGTTATGTTGTGTTCCTTTTGAAATTTAAGGACATAATCTAGCTGCAGAAGAGAAGAGGATTCCAGTAATGGTAGAAGAATTAGGGATTGTTAATGGTTGGTCAAATTGAAGAGGTGTGTTGCATGCGGTGCTAGTGAAGAGTCGAGTGTACTAGGAAATTTATTAAATAGAACTAGTACTAACATGAAATTTTGACCCAAACATAATGAATCTCGTAATACAATTATACATGGCACACCCACATACATATCATCTTAGCATATATATGCGAATTGATAACGGAATAAAAACACGACAGAATATGAGATAAGAGATCGCTTTTGTATATAAACAAATACTAAAAAAGAAAACAATAATTTTATTGAATTATAACTGTTTGTTCTGTTGGTACGGATTCGATCCGTTTGTCATAGGGAACTGCAAAAGGTTTGGAGAATCAAACAAAAGGGGTGGCTTGGCGGCGAGACTTGTTTGGATGCGTCCGTAGTATTTGCTTTGCGTAATTAGTTCCATTTTACATACTACTCCAAAAAGGTTGATACTTTATTGTGTAAATTAAGGAGCCATTTGTCCCAAATATGCGAGGACAAGAATTCATTGTGTAAGTCCGTTTGTCATAGGGTACTAGTAGTACCATGCATGAGATTCCTTTTATTTGATTGTAGCACCTAACGTCATTTTATTTAATTAGTGAGCGAGCCGCAGGATTAGCTCAAGTTTTTAAAGGCTGCCTGTCTAAGTTTTTAAACGTCTTCACGCCAACGTACTTGGAGTAATTAATTAATGACACTGACACTGACACTAGCCTAGCTGGTCCAGCTTTTCCAAAAGCTTGTAAAATTGAGTATGTTTGACCAAAAGAAACGACAACACCCTTAATTTGCACGAGAATCTTGGCGTTAGGCCACGGCCGCGCGCTTCCCTTCCCTTTGTGCAGCTGCCTGCCGATCTGGCAAAGACAATAGATGCCAATAAATGGCATCTTCTTCCTCTAGTTTACCGATTTCTGCCTCACGCTAACTGCATGAGCTCAGCTTGCCAGTAATTGGAAATTGTCTTTTTTATTGCCTAAAATATATCTATTGAATTCCTCAATAAATAATCAGCAGAAAAAAGTTGATTCCATCTGCAAAGCTAGTTTGGTTGGATCGCCAAATAAGAATAAGATTCCCACCAAAAATAATCTTCACATTTCTTTTTATGATTCCATACAAAGTTAGGCCTTTATGCATAAACGCGTCATTATATAACAGGCCATGCTTTTAAAGTTCGTGTTTTGCCTCCTTCGGATAACGATGGGACGAACCTTGTTTCGTTCCCTCTCCACATCAGATCTGCTTTTAAAATTACATATTTGTATAGATGTTGAGATCCGCACAATTGGACTCTCCAGAGTATTGGGCTTCGTTTGGGTTCAATCTTCGGGCCTGATAAATTGGACCGTCTAAAACCGTAAATTCCTTTTTTAGTTTATAATCTCTGGGGCTTCCTTACAAAATACTTCCCCTGCCAATATCCCCATGGCTTTCCTTACATTAAAATCTTGTCTAGATTTCATAAAACAGGGAAGCAAAAGGATTATATTATTTGCATGCCAATGCCATGCAGCAGGGGAAGAAAGAGAAAGGAAAAGAAGGTATCGAAAAACAAGGCCGCAATCTCAAACAACTAAATTCAAATATAACGATAAATTTGACAGACGCGGAGAGAGGGAGTCAAAATTGAAATTGACTGTTAATTGATTGGTGAGCAACTGTTGCTAACTGTTTGGAATTGGAGTTTTTGACCATTCGATTTACTGGTAAGCCACTTGGTCCAAGACTATTTAAATGAGAAAACATATGATAATTGCCTTAAAAAATGAATTATGCAAAAAAATATAGCCGACTTGGTGGAGATTCCAGAGCCATTTTGGTTTTCTGACAACGACCTCCACTTACTTGCCTCTCCTCTCCTAGGTCACAGTCTCCAATCCATCTTGGCTGCAGTAATTTTCTTTTTGTCACCAACCTAACCTCACTTGGCATTCATTCTTAACGTCACCGCGACTCACTATCTTTGGCTTCAGTAAGTTAGGTCTGCTTCTCAACCTAAATTTAAATGGCCAATAAAAACAAGAACAACTTATAAAGTATTCTCAAAAAGCTGGTACGCAATCAATACTCTCACAAAATTAAATATTCATCTAATTTTTTAATTCTTAAATTGATTATTAATTCAAATCCATATTATATAATTTAAAATGAAAGTCTTAGCTTGAAATCCAATCCAATTTAAAATAAAACAGGTATGATTCCACTATGTATATATGTCTATGTGCTTAAATTAAAATAAGCATTTTTTTTGGGGAAAAGGATGATAACACTAATAATGAGGAGAAGGGAAGGCAGCGAGGCACTCAATTTGATACTTTAAGCATGTGCACCCACTAACAACCACTGCTCATTTATATATATATATATGCACATGATCATCCTCTTTTCATACTCACAATATTACTATTAGACATTCATATAAAACAATAAAGATAACACTCACATACAGCTCAGTAAACTTTATTCATAACCATTTAAAATTATGTCATTCAATCAATTTTCTAGAATCCATCGCAATTGCGTTTTATATAATTTTTTTTTAAAAAATATTGTTCTTCATCCTAAGTTTAATGCCCTCACATGCAACTTGACTACCACTAATTTTTTTAATACTATAAATATTAAGTATCTTTTAAGATTTACAAGTAAATAATAATAATAACATATTATGTAAATAGTGTTATATCTAATGGTGCAGTTATATAGTTTTTATTTTAATTATTTTTTAATGTCTTATAATGTTACATTATTTTTTATTATTATTTATTGCAATAATATAATTTTACAAAATTAATTATACATGTTAAAAAGAAAGGAAAATGAATAGTGTAATTTTACAAATGTTAAAGGCCAATAACCATACTGTCTACCTATTCATTAATGGTGTAAGTAAAAAGAAAAAAGGAAAGATGCAAAAAAATGATACAAGACAAGACATCTGAAAGTAAATTAAGCCGTTTAGCATAAGCAAAGATTGGAAGCACTACATTAATTTGAAGAAAATAATAGTATTTATACAGTGAGGATTACGAATGTAAAGGGCTACCCTCCATGATCTATTTTTAAAGAAAATGCAAAATAATTATCTGATTAATTATAATATTCCCTGAAATTGAACTTTATGATGTAATGTAAAAGTGGAGAAAGAATTTATGAATTGCTTGCTTGCTTTAATTGATTCCAATGATAAATTAAATAAAAGGAATGTTTAAAGTGGGTCGGGTCGGGTCGCAATTGCTCTTGATTTCATTTTCCCGTTTTGCTTTTAATAAAAAAGATTATATGTTTAAGATTTAGTTGTACTGACCACATAATTGTTGCCATGGCATGCCATGGGAGACTGCCTTTCTTTTCCTTTACCTGACACATCCTTTATATCTCGGCAACCTAATTAATTTACTTTTCATTCACCTAAAACATAACATATGGTAACATGTGGGGCGATAATATTATTTCCTTTTCCCCGTATTCTCTCTATATTTATTAAAAACAACAGACAAAAGAAAAAGAAAAGAGAAAGCCCCTCCCAACACCTTTAATCTTATTTTATTATTATTTCATCACCCGATTCCAACCAAAACCAAATAATTATTTACATTAAATATTATTATTATTATTCATATATATTTATTAATGCACGCTATTCAGTATATCTCCTTTTCCCTTTATTTTTTTAATCACAATTTGGACAGTCTTAGCAAACCAATTACCTCAACATCAAAACGAGCATTTCTTTCATTTTATCTCCGCATTTTCCCTTCAAACGCAGAAATTTTCAAATATCACAAACCACAAAATTCAGTCTTTTCTCCAGAAAATTTTCTCAAAATTCGATTTTTTATTTCTCGAGCAAATTTTAGATCATAAACTTCTTTTCTCTGTTTTATCTTATTTTGCTAATTTTTTTTTTTTTACTGAAAAAAAATATTATGCAAATTGTCCAAAGTTAGGACTTTCTTCTTCTTCTTCTTCTTGTTTCAAGCTCAGCTTCTCAAGCTTTAATTTCTGAGTTTTCTTCATATTTCAGTTCATTTTTATAAAAAAAATATTAAAGAAATTCTCAGCATACCTGTGGTGGTTTTACTTGACAGAGTTTGAAGAGGAAAATGGGATGTTGATGTGCAGTTTATGTATGTATGACTTTATAAGGTTTTAAATATGGAGACAACGGACGGCGTCAGCAGTGGGGTTACGGTGGTGGGATCAGATGCTCCGTCGGACTATCATGTGGCTCCGAGGACCGAAAACCAAGCTCCGACTGGTGGATCACCAACATCAACACCGGCGCCGGCGGCGGAAGGGAGCGTGGCACCACCACAGCCGGGTCCTATAACGGCGGCGCCGGTGGCCACAACCATGCCAGCAAAGAAAAAGAGGGGTCGGCCCAGAAAGTATGGACCAGACGGGTCAGTGACCATGGCGCTATCTCCCAAGCCGATATCTTCTTCAGCTCCACCGCCAATAATCGATTTCTCTTCGGAGAAGCGGGGAAAAGTACGGCCAGCTAGCTCGGTGAGCAAAACCAAGTTCGAGGTCGAGAACTTAGGTAATGGAAAAAAAAATCTCTTGTCGTTATATGTGTGCCTATTTGAGTGTAACTGCCATAATAGTTGATTAGAGTAGTATATGTATATTTTTAGTGAAATTAGTGTTGATGAGTGATGAAGAATTGGAAGAAAGGGTTCGTTGGTGGAATCAGGGTTTAGGGAATTGAATTGTGAAGAGTGAGAGTGTGAGAGTACAGTTGGGCATGGGAGGATGTGGGACCTGTGATTGGATGATGCCTTCCCTATTGAGGTCTTAATTGTCCAGAAAAGTAAGTTAACTTTGTGGGTTGGTGCGAGAATGGGATTGTGGAATCTTCTTGTTACGCCAGTCATTACGCAGTTCATAACCTTTATGAGAAGCACCAAATTAGGTGCTACCTGCTAAGATCTGCAATTGATGTCACTCATGCACAACAAATTCGGACTAAAACCTCTCTTCAACCTAAAAAGCTAGATTCTTTTTTTTTTTTACTTGCCTCATTTTTCTACTTCTTCTTTCTATGAGTTATCTGTTGTTATTAGAGAACTTTAATATTATTGAGTACTGTGTATTATCTGTCGAGAGGTCCGAAGACCAAGTTGACATCAGCGCGTCCTTTTGGTCTTCTCACTTCATTTCTACTTAGCAGTTTGCTGATGTATTGCTTGCTGCTTCTTTCTGATGATACAGTAGATAATAAAGTTACTTCAGATTGTTAAGATACTTGTCATTACTTGCAAAACTTAGTACTTTTCTATTTTCTCATTCTGTGCTCGGTGAATCTTGTAGTTACATTTTTAATCTCAAACTACCTTCTGTAATAAAAAGTAAAAAAGAGCAATTTATTAACTTCAAAGTCTACTATTAATTCAATAACGGTAAACGGGGCAAAAGGAAGATTTTGCCTTAATAACTTGTCATATATTTTGCTCCAGAATAACTCGCAGTATTTGTTTTTCTGATCTTGAGTGTGCCTAATTTGAAGTCTAACATAAGGAAATTGTTTACTGATAATTTGACACAATAGATGCTGACTTTTTAAATCAGTTCTTTTGCAAATATTGAAAGGAAAATTTTGGACTTTTGCCGCAGAATATTTTAAGCTGTACTAGTGTGACTAACTGACAAAAGAGGCCTGCCTTTTAAATTTGCTGCCTTGTGTACTGGCTAATGCCAGCAGAAAAATCTACAACAAGAGAGTGTGAAATGGATTATCCTTGCTTTCAAGATGATAAAATTATATAATCACATGAATTGTCCATTTAATTAAAAGTTATTTCATGGTTTATATGTGATCAATTGAGGTGTTTTTCTATCATTATATGGAACATCTTCATCGTCAAATTAATTATTGAAATGTCTTTCCTTTCCCTTTTTAGGTGAATGGGTTGCATGCTCTGTTGGTACGAATTTTACACCCCATATCATCACTGTTAATTCAGGGGAGGTAAGTTTGAAACTCTTTATATTAAGCTTTCACCCTGATTTACAAGAAATTTTTTGATATTCATTTTGGTTGACTAGAGTCATAATGTTATGTGGATTCAATGGCCAGTAATTTCTCAGAGATTACTATGTACTCTTTTTTTCTTAATGTATTGACTAAAGAAACATGTAGTGACAACAAGTCTTCTTTGGGTTGTCGTAGGATGTCACTATGAAGGTAATATCGTTTTCTCAGCAAGGACCACGAGCTATATGCATTCTTTCTGCCAATGGTGTCATATCAAGTGTCACACTCCGTCAGCCTGATTCTTCTGGGGGCACATTGACATACGAGGTGAAGCATTTATTTGTTTTCTCGAAAGTGAACAATTTTGATGCTGTTTTTCTAGCTTGTTATTTTATAATGCACAAGACTGTTCCACAAATATTTTGTATGCTGTTGTCATGCATGTTTCATAAATCAAAGTTGCATGGCAGCCAGCTTATACATCATAATGGTTGGATAAGGCATGCATTTAACTCCCTAATTTTTCCAATTTTATGGATACTTTTATGCTACTATTAACGGCTTATACCGTGCTCTTCCTATTATTTTATATCACGGACAGTGTTTCCTAATTCTGGTTCTGTAGAGATTTCTATCCAATTCTCTGATGGAATAATGATAGGCGAAGAATATTCTATTTTACCATCCGTCAGTACAGATGACGTTCTTGATGCCTGTTGATTCTTGACTTACAGAAGTTTAATAAAACCTTGTAGAAGCATTAGTTCAAACAGTTATTTTTTATTTTCAAAATGCTATCTTTACGTATTGTCCTTTCCTTCATATCGTAAATTGTAAATTTTGTGCTGTTTGTCATAATTGGAAATCCCGTGTTTTGTTTCTGAAGGGGCGATTTGAAATTCTGTCCTTATCTGGATCCTTCATGCCAAACGAAAGTGGAGGGACGCGAAGCAGATCTGGTGGAATGAGTGTTTCTTTAGCAAGTCCAGATGGGCGTGTTGTAGGTGGTGGAGTAGCTGGTCTATTAGTAGCTGCAAGTCCTGTGCAAGTTAGCATCCTCTCTTCTCTTCAAAAATTTAATATTCCATGTTAACTTCTTCTGATATCCCTAACATAGTAAAGAATAGAGACACAGTAACCCAGCGTTTGACAAGAAATTATTTATATGTATATCAGGTAGTGGTAGGCAGTTTTCTGGCTGGAAACCAGCATGAGCAGAAGACAAAGAAACAGAAACACGAAATTATAATGAGTGGCACACCAACTGCGGCTATTCCTATTTCTAGTGCGGAACCAATACATAACATGTCATCTTCATCTTCCTTCCGTGGAGATAATAATTGGTCTGCAATGCCGGCATCAGCAGATACAAGGAATCAGCCAACTGACATTAATGTGTCACTGCCTGGAGGGTGATTCACATTTACAACACACTTCATCCCCATCCCCATCCGCATTCGATATTTATTTCTGGTGACATTGTAATGCAACTCCTAATTGTTTGGTCGCTTTCTCGTCGTCTCTCTTTGTGTCTGTAACTGTAAGCTCAATAATAGTGAGTGAGTGTATTAGATCGAACCAGCATGTTGTATCAGGTTTACCCGGCTTTCCTTGTACAAGTTTAGTTTAGTTTTAGGATTCTAGGTGAGTAGGTGTGCTTCCGCTGCCCTTCATGTGTGATGTAGGATCGATGAATAGAATCCTCCTTTTTTTTTTTTTTTTCCTTCTTCAGACCGATGGGTTCTGGATCCAACTCTATTTATTCCTTCCTTTTCTAGAACATTTCTAATTTTGTTATGGTTGGATTCTCAGGTGACTTCTCTCGCTCAAGAATGTTCTTATTCATTCGCCTTCTCTCTCAGCGTCAATCAGTTACAAAGAATCATACAAGATTATTGTTATTCAATCTCAAAAATTCCCTGAATAGAATATCTCCACTTAACCGTTTGACAGCAAACAACTAATCTGTAACTACCCTTTCCTCTAGCTAATGACGCGTGTTCTGCTTGCCTGGATCTTGTCACTTGCCAAACGACAACGTTCGCTCACACAGCTTCTTAAATCCCAAAACGATGCGTTTCCCCGCTGTCTATTTTTTTGCTCATGACAGATTTTTTCTTACGATTAATTAATTACTACATTATATTACAAGATTCCTATGAAATTCACAAATGCAATACCTCAAATTTCATGTCACCCTAACCTTGTCAACCATTTTTTGAGGTCAGAAGTTGTCATGAAATTACTAAGGTTTCGTTTCGTGATGTTCAACGCCGTTTGAGCGACGTACGGGATCTCGCAGACAAAAACAAGACAAGGTCAATGACACGGATGCCCGAGAATCTAGCGTTGTTTTGCCGGTTGACAGCCATTCTTTTCTTTTCTATTTTCTGTACATAAACATCAATCCGTATGTCACTGGATGTTCCGTGAAGCTGGGTTTCACTTTGACATAAGTTGCATTATATCGATTAATTAATGATAATAATAATGATAAAAATTTAATAAAAGGGATTAAAGAAAAAGGGAAAAGCTTGATTCAAGGTTTCGTCCACATTCTAGAATTAGCATTAACAAGTAATGAAATAATTACATACAAGTTTCTTGCGAAGTTCTCAAGGATTTAATTATACGACCATCTAAGGTTACTAATAACAATAACCAAAAATCTAATGATCGAGGTCCATTTTACTGGGCACAGCCTATTGTTATCTTTGCTAAGAAACATCTCACCGCGTTCCAAGGAGAAATGCTTGGCAACTTCTTGGTCTTTAACAAATACTTGCAAGCTACCATTAATTAATTGGAATTGTATGCATATAATCCTTTTTTAGTGACCATGTTAAGTTAACAAAACTTTATAAAATATTGACGGTAAACGTATTATAAATATCAGGAGATTCAATGATCGAGCAACAGTAACAAGCAATATCATTACCAAATGTAGACATGGAATTTGATAGGATACTGTTATGTGTGATTTTTTTTTTTTACCTAGTTGGTACGTCAATTCTCAACTCAGGGTCATCAACTCCTTTTATAGTATTTTCATTGATGAACGAAATGATTGTCAGTATACTTGTGCTAATTCACAGACCGTCTTCAGCAGAAGTTGATGGATTTTTGAATTTCCTCCTCTCTTTGTTTGAAGGAGGGAGAGATACACAAGATGATAGCTTAGAATATGATGACAGTGATGATACATATTGTAATTCTCATTTTCAAATAAAAGATCACGATGCTGATGAAGTAACAACACAAGATAAACAAGAGTCCGATGAACACCTCGATAAGAATTGAAAGCTTCATCGCCAAGGTAAAGAGAGGATGGATTGAAGATAGTAGTAGGGATAATTATGACTTAGATACATGTATAGAAAGTGAAATAACTGGCATGACTCCTGTAATTTATAATGCAAGTACGTTATTTCTTGCCATCAAGCACAAGTGACAATTTTTGCTAACAGGCTACCATATTTAGTTACCGGTTGAAGGAAAAGAAAACCAAGTACGTCCAATCAAAAGCCCAAATGGTGACTAGAAGATCCTAGAGACAATTGACATTTAAAAGGGAAACTAAGTACTAGAGATATAAGGGGACAAAGACACCTGTCTTACAGTTTCACTTATTGTTCCAAACCTTATCCTGCGAGTTTGGATGAATCACTTTCAAAATAACCAGATAACATGGTCTAGGGCTGTGTGTCCTCTCAGCTGCGTTACGCATCATACTATACCAGTTGAATGGTCCAGTGACACGGTGCGATGCTCGGAACTCGGAAGGTTCTTTAGAGAAGGCATATCAAGGAGTAGTTTAGATTTGCGTCTTAGAGTTATATGTCCAAGCACATACAAGGTTCCGGTTCAGGTTCCGCAACATCTTCATCTACCTTTATCGACATGTTATTGCTTTATTAGCTCCAATAGAAACCAATCAATTTCAACAAGAATGCATATCCAGCCAACAAATTTTAACAAACTGAAGATTATACATATTCAGAAAATTGATTGAGGGAAGGAGATTTGAGAAACATTTCATTCTGCAACATTGCTCAAAAATCTTGTTGGACGGCACGAGTTCCGTTATCCTTGCGAGGTGCATCAGCCTTAATGTGGGGCAGCCTCACAATTTTATCAACAAGCCCATATTCAAGAGCCTCCTGTGCACTGAAGTGTTTCATCCTGCTCAAGTCTTTGTCAATCTGAAGATATGCATAGACATTAATTACCCAGCCAACGTTATTGATGCCTATATTCTCAAAATAGAAATAAACACCAATAGGTCTAAGATAAACAGATTGACAAACTGGATATGAACAAAAAAATCAAAGGCCACATAAGACCAATAAAGACACAGAACGCATGTCCCAGGTCACATAGTGGATTTGGTCTCTTCCCGAAAAAGCCCAAGCTAAAGTTTTTTCATGGACCTTCATATTCTGTTTCTCAGTGTGTGTAACTTGGTCGAGAAAAGTATACGTGAGATGACATCAACATCCAACTATGGCCAAGACATTTGCATGTTCAAGTGATGAAAATAACAGCACCATGTCATCCATCAAATAACTAAAATCCATTGTGTTTTTTGCCGTTGAGCAAACTGACCTTTTCTACAGGCTGGCCCGTTTTCTTGGCCAACTCATTGTAAAGGTAATCTCTGATTCTAAGAAGCTCATTGGCTTCATTAAGAATGTCATCAGCCTGACAGAATTTTCATATGATGTTAGCATCAAAACTAAAAGATGTTCCATTCAACGAGTTTACAATGGCCTTCTCAGACTGAAGACAGTCATACCTGACCACGAGCAGCTCCTGCTGGAGACTGGAGAGCAATTCTTGAATGAGGCATTGCAAACCGGTTGCCCTTAACACAGCATAACATTATCCCAAGCGTTACTCCACAAGTTATATAGCACAATATAAAATACTAGTCTTTTCAAAAATCCTATTCATTATTACTAGGGTTTTGAAAGGCACATTATGTGCGTATCTATCTATCCCTATTGTTTTTATTTAAAACGGAAAACATTTGAAAAGCTATAACCAATATAAAGGAAGTTCCTTCAAAGAAAGACTCTGGGTAGAATGGCATATCTCTCTTAGGCAAGTAAGGGATGACACTGAGAAAGGAAATCCCCTTTCTATATTAGTATAGATACCGCACTAGAAAGAGGACTTCTCAAATTTTCTTTAGGATTAACCAGACCATAAATGATATTATCGATAATATGAATATCCATGGCAAATATGGATATGTAACTTAGATATAGGCACACAAACGGAGGAAGAGAATTCCTTCTACTTTTTCGGTTATAGAACACAATTTAATGCCACAAGACTCGAGCATTTCACATTTGTATTTATGTCAAGCGTGGGAACACATGCCCAGCAAGTGCCAATCATGCAAATAGTGTGGGTATATATATATACGATATAGACAAACCTCTTTTCTAGAGAAATAAACACCACGTAGGTCATGTTTGATAAAGTTGGGAATCTCTAAGACTCTAACCATATGCCCCGTTACCGTGGAAAACTTTATCTACAACTTGTATCTATGGTCAAAAGAACATGTAAATTAAGTACCTTTTCTCCGGCTGCAAGAAGGAATGCTCCTAGATTATAAGCAAAGCCAACACAATGGGTGGTAACAGGACTCTGTAAGCTTTGCATGACGTCAAAGATAGCCATGCTTGGTGTAAACTGCAACATATGCCAGTTTAGCAGATTTAACAAGAGAGAATAAACAAGAATATGAAGTTAGAAACAGAAGGATTAATCCCATAGCACTTGAATCATAAAACACTCACATCACCACCAGGACCATTGATGTACATATAGAGCCTCTTGGCGTTATCTATACTGTCAAGATATAACATAGTTGCCAGTATTTGGTTGCTATACTCTTCGTCTAGTTCTTGTCCAATGATGATAACACGTTCCCGGTACTACATCCAAGAAATTACGGATTTTTTTCGAGAAATTAACTCCCCAAAAATGACGAGAATCTAAAGGAAACTAGAGGTTGAATGCTGATCTATATCCGTGCAAACGAAGTAAATAGGCATCGTTTAGATGTGTAAACTAGTTGATACACATTAAGATGTAATGACTTACAAGGGCATTCCATAAATCAACCCATTGCCAGGTCCCCTCACCAAGCGTTCTATATGGCACTCTAGGGGTCCCTATGGCCATCATCTGAATCTGTGCCCTTGCTGGTTTTTGGTTTCTAGACCTGCAAAGAGGAGAATTGATATTGCTTCCATCACCTTAGTTACTCGAAAAATAAACGGAGTTTGTGACAAACTCTTCCGGAGAAGTGATATATTTTAATGTAGCATTCCATCTCAAGTAGGCTAAAAAGACCATGCATGTCTATTTCTATCTCTAATCAGGTCAGGTAAAAGTTAGTGAAAAATACTCTTCAAGTTACAATAAATAACAACATGGCCACTATGAGCAATTTTACAGTTTAAAATTGATTGCTAATGTATAAAGGTAGTTAATGGAGCACTGGGAGAGGGAGACCAGACCAGAGGATTACCAGCACTGGAGACTCTTGTGAACTTTTCCGTAAAAATCAGCGGTCAAATTAGGTTTGCCAGCTCCAAGAAAGCCTAGAATTGATTGAATATGAAAGGTAAAATATGATTAGCATCATCACAGAAATATGAGTTAACAAACAGAAATGGTAGCGCAAAGGAAGCGAGCTCACTTGCTGATTGAAGCTTCAATCCTGAATAAATCTTTGTTCCACAACTGCCAAGCAAACGAACATAATTAAAATAAAATTAATTAATTACGAACTTTAATTTCTACAGACACACACGCACATATATAGAGACAACCTATGAGGAGGACAAATACGCGATCTTGGTGTGGTCGTATAGGGAGCAACCGCCATATTTGGGAAGAAGAAAAGAAGAGTGACGACGAAGGAAAATTGAAGTATGGAGGGATGGAGAGAAGATAGCTGACTCTAGTGAAGGCGCTTTAGTGTCGTGAAACTGAACTAACAGCTAATCGCCGTCGCATTGAGCTCTGAACACGAGAGCCGAAACGACGTACCGTTTCAATCTTCCTTCCAAAGAGCATGTCGTTCGAATATCCACTCTATTAATAATGTTTATGTTGAATCTACACTCAATAAGTCGCAACTCAATTAGGAAATAAATCAAGTGAGCTCAGCAAGTTGAGGAGTGTCTGCTTTATTTTCCAAACTATATTAATTTTATTTATAACATAAGGTAAAAATAAGGTAAGGTCAACTAAAAAATATTTAATTTATGCTAAATTGTTAATTGCATCTTCTTCTTCTTTTTTTCTTGTACGTATTACAGGCATTTCAACCAATCATAGAAGACTAATATATTTCCAAACACATAAATCAGTAAAATAAAGACGGGTCCATTTTTATTTTACATCAAAATTGTACCTCTTTTAACATCCAATAAATATATATGTTCCTATTAGTTGTCATTTAGTTATTATTTATCTTGGAAAAAATTACACTTTATTGAGAAAAATATATCCTTGAATGAGGATTAATACAATACTGAAAAGGTACGAGTCTAAATTCTATCTTCTATCTCATTTGGGTAAAAATTTATTCGTCCTTGCATGCAGTGAAAGCACGACCGATTAGTTTAAATGGGCGGGAGCAGCGTTCAAAAGTAATAGTTGGAATCAGATACCATAACCCAACTCCTACAGGCTATGAAATTCTCTGACGTGTATTGATGCAAATTTACCAGATGAATTCCACAATTACACACGAGTCCAAAATAGTGTCAACTATGACAATTGACTAATTGCTCTCGACCGCTCAGGAATGGACAATGGAGTTTGGTGCACTAATTACTACCTCCAACTATCCATCATGGTCTTCCAATGATGTGTAGATCATCCTGCAGCAAAATGTACATGTATTGTAAGAACAAATCCGTCTATTTAAATGCAATCAATAAATTTAGATATCCAGCAAGAGGATTTTTCTAGTCATCGTACCAAAATATGGAGAGGAAAAGGATGAACACAAGATAGAACAGTTTGACAAGCCGATACTTCTTCTCCCACGAGAGCAAGTTGAATATCTCAGTAACATCAACCAGATGCTGTCTTCTTCTGTACCTGATTGTATGAAGAAATTAAGCACATTTCAGTATATTGAGATATCAGATATCAAGCATGATCGTTGCAAAATATTATAATAGGGCAGCTGCTGCATTGACATTAGAGATTTATCTTAAACTTTTCAACTAGAATATCTTGCTTTATTTGCCTAATGAGGCAGGGCGGGCTGTGCAGACCATGCCTCAAGCACTAAACACTTTTTGCAGCGAAAATAAGTCAATTCTGAGAGCTCTAGTTACTCATTGCAACTTCCCTCAAGTTACATGGTTGAGAACATGGAAGATATCTAAGAAGCAGTACGCTGCGCAACTCCATGAATCCATAAACAAAAGTAGCTTACGCCTATTAAATCAATTTTCCTTGAGGACGACCAGCAAGTTATTCTTTTTCTGGGCAGCCACAATCCACCACAATACCAAAAAATTCAAAGACCTCCAATTCAATCTCAAACTCTCCTGTCTCTTCTCTCAAACTAATGTACAAGCATGATTCTTTTCTACTTCAAGATCTTATAGATACATAACATTCAGTGACATTCAGAAATAACAAACTTGCACTGTTATTTGCTGATATGAGAGGTAACTTACAATCTGATATTAAAGTAAAGGTGGGGAATACAGAACAGTGCCATAACCCAATGCCCTGTTACGAGGTAGAATAAGCATAAGACACCTTGTGTAATAAATTCGGGCAAAATAACTTTGTTGATTCGATATGAGGAGTCGTAAGGATTTATGTAATCAAATTCTAGATCCGCCAGGCACATGAGCTGCAACGAATGTTAAATCATGTCAGCATGCATTAGCTAATAGCCAAAATAGAAAATAAAATAAAATAACAGTGCACGAAGCACAGTCCAGAACATTAAAACATTCCTTGAGAGAATCCTAACAGACAAGTTTTGGTAATATTCTAAAAAACATGTAATTATGTTCAGAAGGATCAAAAGCATGGGTAAAGTAAAAGAACACGAATGCATAAATATCCAAACATATAGGATGCAGAAAGATGAGGACATAAGAATGCATAACCAAGAGAATTTTTTTTTTAAAAAAAAGGCTTTCTACCCAATTTTTTCCTTCCATCCTTTTTTCATATCTTTTTCGGTACTTCTTACCTAGCTAAACTCCTGTAGATAGAATACCGTCCAAAACTAAAATAAATTACATAATATGTAATTTGTGTTTACATTAAACCAAGCACAGAAATATTCAAGTATTTGAATATAGAACGCTCATAAGAGTGTGATACTTATACTCTGTCCATGGGAGTGTTTCACACAGGTGAACAGAAGAGCAACCTCCAAGTATGTCTCTACAACTTAGATCCAAAAGTATGAATCTCCTATTCTCTACATTCCATTGCTTGAAGATATCCAAGCATAAATTTCAAAATGCTTCTCAAAGCTTGCAACAATGATCTAATTGTGTTACACGTCTTTCTCCAAGATGCTGCAAATGGCATTCTTAGTTTTCCATTTATCAATAATCAATCATGGATATGCCCTTCATAGGTAAAACTTTCAGAAGGGACTTCAAGAAGTCCAACTTCTGGAGCAGACTCAAAGTACCATTTACCCTGCCGACCTACCTCTTAAAAAAGCTTTAACAAAAAAAAAAAAAAAACTCTTAAAGAAGCACAATTTAGCTTATGGCTAGCGCCTGTTCTTTTTCCTTTTTTGCAGCAAACCCTATGAACATTTTCTGTCGAATTACTTTCATTCAATTTCATGTAACAATTGGAGTCTCTTTCCCCAAAAAACTCTTTTCAAATGCTTTCCCTTTCATTTATAATTTCACCTATTGTCTACCAGCTGAATCTAAAGTAACCATTGGCATGCACATTAGCTCGACATAGCAAGCTGAAGCATTGCAAATGAATAAAAGCCAGTTGAAATAACGAGATGAACTTCATATAATGAAAACTCAAATAACGAATCACTGATTGTAATCTTTTGAGGACAAAAACCTACATGTGCGCACGTATAAATATGTAGGGTTTGTTATGATTGACCTGGAAAGTAACGAGGACGAGTAAGCCAATAATGAGGAAGAAGGAGATGAGCCACGCATATAGATCAGCCATGCTCCTTCTCCTCTTTCTCTACCTCGTCCCTCTTTGTTCACCCTTTGATTTCAATTCCAGCTCAATGCCTCCGTCCCATCAAGTCTGAAGTCCGCACGTTAGCACCTATATAGAAACGGCCTCTAAGGTGCACCTTTGTGTGCGCAGTGCGCACGGGTTGTTTTTGTTGCCTACGACCTAAACGGGAAGGACTCTAAGAATCGGAGTTGCAGCGGGTATTCATTCTGGGTGGCTAAGAAAACGTGTGCCAAGCTTCATTCGAATTCGCGCCAGACACGGCGAGGCAGGAATTATATATTTTGTTATTGTTTTGCTTCTCGTAAAAAGTTAGAAAGAAAAAACATAAAAACAATTAACCTTCAATTTTATTTTATTTTTTGCTAAAATTTTAAATCGGTTAGATTCCGCCAAATCTAAAGATGTAACTACCTTGTAACTAAAAATAAAAACATAACTACCTTAAAATATCTTATCAACGGATTTCTACCCCCTCAATCCTAAGCTATTAAACAAAGTTCTAAATTTTTGCTTGCTTAGAATATTTACCAACCAATTCCTATGACCTCAAATTCAAGTTACTATATTTTATAATAGTTTATCAAAAAATTTCTACGACCTTGAATTTAATAGCTAAAATGAAAAGTCTAAGATTGACACAGGTAAATTAAGTACCTGCTGACATCCCTTAGTTTGAAAAAAAACAAAAAACTTGAAACAGCACTTAGAATGTCCTTTTTGGTAATACAATAGTGCTTAGGATGTGAAGTCTATATATATTAAATGGCTAAATTATAGAAATTCTAGTTCATTTTTTAATTTACAATAAAAAAGTTGTAATACTACGTTATCATCGCTATCTTAACATTTTAACAAGCAGGCTTCTTTCTGGTTATTCTTCTGGTTTCAGCAATGTTTTTGTCGCTTTGCTCCGGCTTATTGCCAGTGCTCTGTTTCGGGTTGTGGATGTAATAGGAAAATTCTTTAACAAAGCAAAAAATAAAATAAAATAAAACGAGGATGTTGTAATCTAAATTTCGTCCAGATTCTACTTAACAGAAAATGCCACATACATTTGCAGATATTCCCGCTAGACCTACATAGTCATAAGACAAGAAAGGGCAACGAAGTTGAGTGGGAAAGGAGGATTAAACAGGGGCTTCTTGTTCTGTTGTGCAGATTACAAACTAGTATGTGCACAGCACAGTCCTATCTAGAGCAGAAGATGGACGAACATCATCAGAGGAAAAGCAGAAGAATCGATTGTAATATTCACAGGGTCAGAGCGAGGAGAGGTGGAAGGCTTTGAACGGAGAAAGAAATTTCTTGACCCCAAGTTGATTAATTTCTCATTTGTCCTCAAACCTGCATCACCCAGATTTGAAAAAAGATAAAGAGAATTTCAAAAACAATAAAGAAATTAAGACAACGAAGGAAAGTTAATGATGATTACTTTGGAGGGTGAAAGGGGAGTAGTGAAGGTCATAGCGGTTTGGATCATTGTCCTTCAAGAAGGGCCTTCTCCTGTCTCTGCGGTAAATGACCAACGCCGCCCTTACCAAATCGCCGACGGTTTCCTCGGGAGACATGAACACCTGTACTGGGCCCAAGCTATTCTCAACCGTCACGTTCAGTAGGACTTTGGTTAGTCGGAGGGACTCGTTCTTTTCGTTGGACGTTGACGGAGGAAGGGCGTCAGAAATGAATTGGGTTCTTCGTCGTGTGAGGTCCGAATGTTCCTCTGGCGGGAAAGCTCCCAGTTTTCGGTCGGAGATCAATGAACCAGAGACTTTCCGTCGGTGACCGGGGGACGGAGAAGTCATATTCAGAAGGATGAGTATTTTTGTTTCTTTTGAGATGACTTGGTAAGTTTTGGAGTGAGTGAATGGGTAACGGTTAGAGAGGCGAGGAGCAGGAAGTAGCTCAAGATATGAAGAAGAAACCAGAAATTTGAGCTCGAGCCACTTAAATTGTGAAGGAAGCTTCCCGGAAAGTGCTAGACTTTGCTTCTTCAAGTTTCACTTTTGTCACCACTCCAGCAGTACTGAACCTCTGTTCTTTTCGGGCCAATTTCCGGGACACTTTGGACTACAAGCATGGCCCAAATTGTACCCAGAGCAGAACAACGAATGCCGAGGGGTATCGGCTCAAATAGTCAAGACAAATGAAATGATAGCAACGCAATTACAGAACTGAGAAATATTATTTTGCAGGCGTAGAGTTTACAAAAGCCAATGATTGAAAACAATTGCATTTACATAAATGGAAATGGATTGAATAGAGAGGTGTAAAGCAACAGATAAAAACAAGTTGCTTTTGTCCCTTAAGTTTAAAGAAAAAGCATCAATATATTTGCTGTCCTATTTACTAGACTAGAAGAGTGTTGCATGTCATTGCGAGCAAACCACAATGTTCCAAAGCTTGCGAACTCTTCTTATAATTTTGCCCATCTTGCGGGCGAAACAAGTTGGCTGTAAGAAGAGAGGAGGTGGAATGCGTGCAGCAGCAGCAACAGTGCTTTCCGTGGCTCCATCCATAACAATTTCATTCACTGAATGAGATGAAATCAAAGCGGGTGGCGATGATGATGGTCCGTTATTTTTTCGCAGATAAAAGGTTCTGCTACCTATATCGCCAATCCTTTCTGATTTATCCAGACCTAGTCAACACACAAGAAATGAAATACTATAAGTGGAATGATATTAGTATAAACCCAGCTAGAGAGTTGACTTTCACGCACGCGTTTGTTTAAATGACTAAGTATGAAAAATTGAATTGACATACTCTGGAGGCTGAAATAGGAGCTATGCAATTCAAACGAAGACGAAGCATTAGGATGGAGCTTGGGGGTTCTGCCTTCTTCACAATATTTGTCCACAACTAGTTTTATTGTGTCCTCTACACTGGACCCAAGTTTGACCATGGCTCTCAATGGTCCGGGACTTCCTTCAACGGTCACATTGAGAACCACCTTAGCATCCTTGTTGTAGTAGCCCTGGATGCACAAACAGTTTATTACACACATCAAGGTTTCACAAAATTCAATCACAGAAAAAAAAAAAAAATTAGTATAAATACCATACCAAACTTGGATTGAAGAAACGATAATGAATACTAATGATCGATCATCATTCACAACCACGAAAACTCCTATTTTTATTATAGTCGGAGGCAGATGATGACACACGGCATTTCAATTGGTCAATGCTTCTATAGTTTTCTCTTTCCCCTCGCCATATCTGTTCATGTCAGTGTTTTTTGGTTTTTCAAATTATCTAATATTTCACAGCTTTTACTAATTCAACGATTTACAAGATAAAATTTTTTTATTAAAATTTGATATAATTATATATTATTAGAGTTTAAACTTTAAATCTCTTATTAAATTAAAATAATCCTATCAGATGATGTATCCACTTTGAACAATTAAATAATGAATTTAAGTAGTTATTGTGGCTAGAATTGGCATTTTTATTTCAACTAGATGAATTGAAAATTTGAAGTTCGTTCATGCAAGTCATACGCATACGATACAAACGAATTATTGAGGTTGAGATAGATATATATATATAATTATTGAGACAATAAATATAATAATAATTTCTACTTAAAGAATGTGCTTTTTTTTTTTTTTCTAACATAAGCCTCTTCCCTCCTAATTTAATTTGATATCATGTGTCCTTTGCTTCCTCCTAGGCTCTTCTTCAATGGCCATTCAAATCTAGATGGATTCTCCTATGTACCTATCTATCCGTATAATAAAATATTAGACCTGGAATCAAGCGACAAAAAGCAAATTTGCCAAGCGATACCTCATAACTACTCTGTGGAGAGAAAGAAAATTTAGGCGATGATGCAGATGCGAAGACATCCAAAAAAGTTTGAGGCCGGAAAAGCGTCCCTCGGGTGTTCCAATTTTGATCGTCATCTCTGTCAAAGCTGATCGACAAAAGCGTAGGAGCCGATGAGCATCGCTTCAGGATCCGTACAGCCTTTGATTTATTAGAGGACCGCGGAGAACTCCTCCGCCAAGTCGAAGCCGAGAGATGCGGCGGCTTACTTTTCCGGCCGCCGTTCACCGGTACTCGTCGCCGGAGGTTTGTTGGGGACATACAAGTACGAATTCGATCCTTAAAATGACACTGGAGAAGAGTGTAAAAACTAGAAGGCGGGGAAGAAAAAATGAAACTGAGGCAGTAGATACTCCAGAATTGGTGCTTTGCGTGTAGGGAAGATGGAACGGTAGGGGGCACCTGTCCCGTTCTCCCTTCACAATTTATAAACACGCTTACGTCGTCTATGCTTACAAGTTCATGCTCTATTCTTTTATTGGGACCCACTGACTTTTTTTTTTTTGAAAAATTATTTTAAAATTTTTGTGATTGTACAAACCGACCATAGGTTAACATTCTTTGCTTGATGTCTTTACTCCAATAAAATTCTTTTCTTAGGCCTTCGGCCTTTCGTGTTGTTGCGGGGAGAAGACAATTTTTTGCGAGGGAATCATGATGGGATGGGTATAAATTATAATTAGATAATCTTTAATCGTGCAATATATCAGGGTTATATAAATTTATTTTTTATAATTATTTGTATGAATTTTACATTAACACATTATTTTGATATAATTTAAAACAAAATTAACTTTAATCATATAATTCTCGTTAATTGTATAAATAGATTTGATAAATTATTTAAAATTATTTTTCTTTCACCAATTTTCACTTTTCAACATTTAAAAGTATAATTTAAAACAATTTTAAATTATGCAATATTTGTCAAATTTAAAACTCGTTTTTCTTCTCTTATCCACCTCACATTAACTCTAATCATGGAGCTATAAATGCAATATTACATAATACCATGCAACCTTATAAAAACCATCACTTGGTCTTAGTTTTTTTGAAGATACATTACAAGACATTTAGTTTCTATCAAGGGTAAATGGATATGTATTTGATTTGATGCTGCCACCAGCAGTACGAACGGTTTGCCTAGTACCGTCTTCCAAATTGGCAAAAGAAAGGTGGTTATGTTATCTACCCATTTTATTAGGTTGAATCATATGGTTTCTATGACTGGTAGACGGACGGAAAATAAATTAAATATGGGAATCTCAATCCAACCATCCATAAAAAAATTTTACTGTCGGCCATAAAACTTGAATTAATTACGATTTTAGGCTAGTTGAAAAATAAGCAGCAATATGTAGAAGTTGGAGTAGGTAAATGGTGCATCGGCCCAGAGAGCCTCTGGACTAGAAAGCCCACTGGTTTGTTTATTGAGGCAGAATCCCATACCCAACCTTGTAATATCTTTTGAGGCTAACTTGTATGTTTTGTGTTGGGTGCATTTCAAACACCTCTTTACTGACTTCCATGAATTAAAATTAAAGGGCTTCCTTGGGGTTTTTTTTCCCCGAAACGCCTAATAGGACAACGGGTCACTTAAAACTGTAATAAGAGCGAATGCCGTGTGGGTTTAGATTCATCAAAGTATTGCAGATATGACAATCACACTTAGCACGTGGCCGCCCATGCTGTGAATGCGTCGCAGTTGGCAAGACGCTTTAGTTTTTCTTTGCACATTCTATGGTGATTTTGTGAGTGCGTGGGTGTACCTATAATTTAACTTGTGTGGTTAAAGGAAAAAGGTCATATATATTGCATATCTAAATTTCCAGCATTCATAAACTTTGATGTCGTACAGTATTTCTTAAATCACTTAAAACTAACTGTGGGCGCATTTTCCAGAGATGCAAGAATGAGGTGATTCTCTTGTCTAATTGAGATTTATTAATGTAGATACGGATGTATTATATTATTATTACGTTGGCAGTCACATCCGCCGTTTGAAAATTCCCGCAAAATATTTTCGGGTCGTAACAATATCCAGCGCAGCATCTGCCCAACACCACCCGTTACTGTTGCCCCCACCAGTCCACATGCTACTTCCCTCTCTGTTTTTTGGTCCCTTGTGTTCTGTCATCCTCCTACTTTGCCCCCAAGGATAAATTACATTCTTCTCCGCCGGTACTACTAGGGTTCCGGGGACGAACTCGGCTCCAATGCTGCCCTACCATACTATACGGGAAGCCCGGCTGGCCCTTGGCCGAAACCTCACCTTCGCCGAGACCCTTTGGTTCAATTATTCGGCTAATAAGTCCGATTACTTGCTTTATTGTCACAACATCATTTTCCTCTTCGTCATATTTTCCCTTGCCCCTCTTCCCCTTGTCTTCTTGGAGGTTAAGCGCTTACTCTGCTTCGACAAGTACAAGATTCAACCCAAGGTTCGTCTGTCGCTCGACGAAATGCTAAAGTGCTACAAAGATGTCATGCGCATGTTCTTTCTCGTTGTAGGACCCCTGCAACTCGTTTCGTATCCTTCTGTTAAGGTATCTTCCTCCACAATCACTAAATTCTATTTCTAATTTTGCTTTTTGTATTTATAAGACTAGGAAATTGTTTTGCTTATCTTAATACGCGAAGATGATTCCATTTTGCGTCGCTCGTTTTCCAATGTAAACTGTTCGCCTGGTATCTCGAACTCTGCACGAGATCTCTGGGCTGATTTTCCAGTCTTTAGTCAGAGAATAATCTACTCCTCATTTTTATGTTCTTGCAACTGTTTATGTCAATTTACTCTTCGTCAAAATTTCGTTCGGTTCTAAAGAAAGAGCCTGAATCTGATGTCGGGAGGTTACTTTAAAATCATTGCTTAAGGGAATTGTTGTGACTATTCTGAATTTAATTGCATGCTCTTGTTCATTATCAGATGATTGGAATCCGAACTGGGTTGCCATTGCCGTCGGGGTGGGAGATTCTTTCACAGTTGACGGTGTATTTTATGATAGAGGATTATACCAATTACTGGATCCACAGACTTCTGCATTGCGAGTGGGGATATGAGAATATACATCGAGTCCACCATGAATACACAGCTCCTATTGGATTCGCCGCACCATACGCGCACTGGGCGGAGGTCTTGATCCTGGGAATTCCTTCTTTTCTTGGTCCTGCTATGGTTCCTGGCCACATGATTACATTGTGGTTGTGGATAGCATTACGGCAGATGGAAGCGCTTGACACTCACAGCGGGTAACGCACCCGTACCCTACCCCTTCTTTCTCTCACACACTTCCTTGTTGTCCCTGTTTGCTTTTGTTGATTTTCTCCATATGATATCGACTTTAGAATACCTTTCACCCCTTCCTTTTCCCTAATAAAATCCTGCGTGAGGTACTTTGGATTTCATGGATCTCAAATAGTTGCTTGCTTTTCCTGATGGGGCCTAGGTTTAGAATTAGCTAGGCACATTTTTTCCCTTGCGGTATTTTTCATTCATTTTTTTAGTTACATCCTTAGATTTTGTTTTCCCATACTTTAGCAATTTACAGCGTTTTCTCCTGCTGATAAAATGGTTCTAACTATTATACTGCTGTCTCTCTCTCTCTTTTTTTTTTTTTTTTGTCAAGAGTGACGTGCACACTAGACTGATCGAGCAATTGCTTAGTGCTATCATCTCCCCTCATCTCTAACAAAAATTCCTTTCCTTGTGATTTTGGCACCGATAGTGGAGGCTGATGGGTCTGATCAATGAAGCCTAGTTACTCCACCTGCTTTAGAAACTAAATATGCACTTCCAATGAAATTTTACGTCAAAACGTTATTTACCATCATTATCTCCCGTTAATTTCCTTTAAGTAATTCCTTTACAATTAAATTGCCATTAGGATTATATTTGGAGCTTGAGAACACTTGTTTTTTTGGGGGGTAATTCTCTCCCTACATATGTATTCAGACTATCCGTGAATATTCGACTCTGTTTACTCTTCTTTCTTTGTGTACATCTATACAACATACATGTTACCCAATGAACAGTTAATAAGGGTACTAACAAGTTTCTTACAGTGAGAACTGATGTTGCTGAGCTGAGATTTGAGAATCATAACAATAATATGCTTTTAAAACAACAATTTGCTTTCAGATTAGTTCCATTTTCATCATAACTGAAGCCATTGATATTAGAAGAGATATCTTCTCATGCTCGTCTAACATCACATTCAATTTCTATTAGTACTATTATTATACAATGGAAAATTAGATCAGGTTGGAAATTTGGTACTTGAGAACTTGCCAATGAACTGGAGGAGCATATGGAAGGAAACAATGGAAGTCTAATTGTTCTAATGGAATAAATGGCATATTCGCAGAATTATAATTTTTTATCTGCGACTAAATTTAGTAGATTTTGTTCCATTGCATACGATGTTCTTAAATACCCCGAGAAGTGAAGCTTCCTGGTGATTGTTGTCTGAAAGTGATAGTACTGGTCAATGAAAGCTGTGCTATTGTTTTCCTGAACTTCTGAGGTCTTCGTGCTTCAGAGCATAACCCTTCACCCACTCTTTTTGGGACATTCCACTCTAGTTTCTGCGTTGCAATTTTGACTTCTCACTTGTGACCATTCGATGTTGTAACTATATTCATATCAGGTATGATTTCCCCTGGAATCCTACAAAATATATTCCATTTTATGGTGGTTCAGATCATCATGATTACCATCATTATGTTGGAAGACAAAGCCAAAGCAATTTTGCTTCAGTTTTCACATACTGTGATTACATCTATGGAACTGACAAGGTGAGATTAGGAAGTGGAGTTCTTTTGCTATGAATAACTGTATAGTTTTTCAACATTCCAATGATTTTGCAATAATTATCTTTTCTTTATTTGACAGGGATACAGGTACCAGAAGAAAATCCTTCGGAAGGTAAATACATAAAGCTTTGCCAATTTTTTGCGAATTTAGTTTTATGCTGCAGCTTCTCTGTTAGCTTTATTAACACGAAGATTTTAGAATTTTTTCTCTTGATTAAGTTTATTTGTTTTCCGATTGATTTTATTCTATAGTTATTGACTTTGTTTTCCTGGCTCTAATTGTTGCTTGGCCTCTTGATTCAGTTGAAGGAGGAGTTGACAAATGGCGTCAAGCAGAATGGAGGATCATATAGCCAGGATCATAAATCTGATTAACTATGAGATATAAACAGCCTAGCAGCCTTCAGTACGTACCGCACCAGTGACGTTTCTTTGGAATATCCGGTTTCATGTAATATATCTTCTTCGCCAGTGCTAAAATAAAATAATTGTCTTGGGTTGCTTGAGGAATAGGATGGTCACCCATTAGATTATGGCATTTACAAATTGTGATTCTGAGTAGCATTTCTTTTGTTGTCAAGTTTCAGAATTCAAACTTGTACTTAGGCTTCATGTTTATATCAAAATGGGATGGGATGGTTCCTCATTTAGGAATCATATAAGTAAATAAACTTCTGTATACATTCAACAAAACGAACAAACAAACGTTCGGTCTAGGATGGCTGGCGTGTCGTGGCCATAAATTGGCAGGGGGTTGTTTCGAGAGTAATGTGGTTCTGCCGCATACGTAATTCATGCTATCTATGTATTTTCTCTAAAAAGGATTTGATTAGACAATCGGTGTGATCATGAAATATTTTTGCCATTCAACTTATAATTTTTTTCTTTTTCAATGCTAAGCTATGTTTTATAAAAATAATTTAGAAGAGATACTTCAAGTGCCCGTCTAGCTCAGTCGGTAGAGCGCAAGGCTCTTAACCTTGTGGTCGTGGGTTCGAGCCCCACGGTGGGCGTTCGTGTTGAATCCATTTTTTCTCAACTAGGCCTCCCACTCCCACACTTTATGGCTTTCTTTTTTTAAGGCATCATTAGAGTTAGTAACGTCAGCTTCTGAATCTCTGCTATGCATGTGGTAAGGATCCATCGATAATCATGACTGCGACTCGAGTCCATAACACATGTTACAACCATAGCATTAGGCATAACATTAACACACACCTCTCTGCCTCTCCAAATGTTTGTGTTATTTCCCAAGCATACAACACAAATGCAATGTAGCAGAGCCATAGTATCTTTACAAGTTTTCTTCCTCTTCAATAAAAGATGGTTCTCCTATTTAGATGATTTAGCCAAAACAAAACAGTTTCATATCAAAGATATCAACTAATATCAATCTACAACATATTAGACAGTGAGTCTAACGGTAACAAAAACAAGTACACTCAATTATAACTAATCAAATTGTTAATTAGTATTGTTAAGAATGTATGTATCCTTATGAATCTAACATTCTCATCTTATTCATACACATTTCAATGTGTATTGTTTTATTTATTTATAAATAGGGTTGATTTTCACAGTATGCAAAAATATGATATCTATTTAGAAGTAGAAGGGCATTCCTATGAAAAAAATTAACTAGTATTTTTGTACGGACATCACTTTTCCTATATACAATTGGATTATTCCATGCCATTGTAGACGTGATTAAAGTAAGTAGGCGTAATTTAGGAGTTATTTAAGAGAGTAGACTGACTGACTTATGAGTAGTAGGTTTGTTATTAAAATGTCCAATTGGTGGCAGATGAGATCATAGGTGTCTATTTCGTCTTTATGTGTTCTAGAAATGCTTACATCCCAAGAGGAAGTTGGGAGACAGTTGTTGCATATGGTTATGGTTATTCGTTATTGACCCAAACATTTAGATGTTGACTATATATTTACAACACATTTAGCTAATGCTTCTTTCTCTATACTAATTAATAATAGTTCTATGAGCAATGCTATTGGTATGGTATAATCTCAACCAAAAGTTATGTAAATATATAATCTTGATTGCCACCACACATGTAGTTGTAAGGGATTGTTCTAGTTTAATTAAAAAAATATTAAATTTAAATTTTAAAAATGTAATTGTATTAAATTTTAATAAAAAAAATTATAATTTGTATGATGCTAACTCAAATCAAATTAATTAGCATTAAATGTAGTGTTGAATATGGAATATATATTTTTTTAAAAAAAGTGCAAATTTTGGTTTAATAGTAATATTTCGTGATTAAAAAAATAATAAGCAGTGTTTTGAAAATTAAACCGAATCAACCAGTTTGACTAGTTAGACCGTGAATCAATTTGGTTAGATGGCAAAAAATTGGTCAAAAACTAGTAAAAAGTGATAAAAACCGGTCAAAACCAGATAGGTTAGGTTTAAATTGATTTTCAATTTTTTAAAAAAACTTTTTAAAATATTAAAAAATGTTTTTAATTGAACTTAACTTTTAACTATAAGAATTTTTTTTATATAGGCTTAAACTTTCCAATTACAAAAGAATAATTTATAAACATTATATGAAACTTATATTCATAAATAAAAATAAAAATAACTTTTTAAATATATTCAAGGTAGAATTTCATTTGATATTCATAACTCACCTATTACTTTATATAACATAGCCCATACATATCAT
Source organism: Bauhinia variegata (assembly GCA_022379115.2). NCBI lineage: Eukaryota > Viridiplantae > Streptophyta > Magnoliopsida > Fabales > Fabaceae > Bauhinia > Bauhinia variegata. The sequence continues at coordinate 1,280,099 of CM039433.1, forward strand.
TTATATAAGTTTACTTAATTACTTTGTTATTTTTAAAATTTTTTTTACTCTCTTCTTTTATAAAAATTAAAATTTTGAACAATTTTTAAAAAATTAACTTTTATTCAAGATTTTTAATAAAATTTATTAAATATTTATGTATATATATTGATATTTTAAATAAAATATTTATATAATTAAAAATATCAATTTAATCATAGTTCAATCACTATTAAATCGTGAACCGTTTTTGATGAAAAAAAAAAATAGTTTAATTAAAACCGATTTCCAATTTAAATATGCATAATCAAATTAGTGGGATAATAATATCCACTCGGGTTATCATCGTGACATCATCACTATGGTCGAAAAGGATTACGCGTTTTATTATTTTCATTTTAACTTTAGACTTACTAGGAAAGTAATACGAGTTTTAACTTGTCATATAAGCCTGATAAGAGGTTAGATAGAATTTGCTAAGAGATTAAGGTTCTAAATTTGTTTTGTTATATAATAATAATATTAGTAATGAAACTTACCATATTACCCAAATTGGTTAAGGAGGCTTTTAAGGCCAAGGATTAAATTTTAGTGTGCATGCTAATACTATTAACAATATAAAGTACTTATTTTTATTGCATAATTTATAAAATTTTGAAATATAAATCATTTATTTAAAAGAATATAAGCTGTTATGCAATGTTATAGTCCATGAATAGAGGAGAAAAAGAAAATGGTTTCGATTAAAAGTAGCACGTGTGAATTTAGTGTGTCTGGGTCAACACTGTCCCACAGCAACTGGTTTAGAATTTCATTAAATTCCTGGATTAACCTTTAAATGCCCACATACTCAAATATATCATATGAACAAGTCACAATAAGAAAGCCCAGAAGACAAAAGAATTTCTTTATTTGCATTAAGTATTAAATAATTAAAACAAAAACTATACATACATGAAATTTATAAATTAAAATAAACAAAACCCAGGAAAAAAAAAAAAAGGGGGGGAGAGGGAACGGACGGACAAAAGAGCTTTTCCCACACAAAGGCCCACGTCAAGACCTGTTAAAGAAAAACTAAAATAAAGAAAATATTTTTTTAAAAAAAATAAAAATAAAGGCACAAACGTGAAGCGAATGCCGAAACTAAAAGCTCAGACAGGCTTTGAGAGCGCCTACATTTCACCCTCCAATCAATAGCAAGTGAAGATTATTATCAGGTTTACGTGGGATACCTCGGTGTACCAGTTTCCATCAACAAACCTGAACAATGTTTCCCACGCGCAGGGTGCAAGCGCGTCTTCTTTCTCAAAGTACTCTTCCTTGCTTACTTTCTCATACTAGTCTCGTTTTTGCCTTTGTTATTTCTCTCTAGTCCCTGCCTGCCTCCATTGTTCTCACTTCTCTTTTTTTTTATTCCCAAACTGAAGAAAGTATCTACATTTTTACTGAAATGTCACTTTGTTGAAACAAATATATGTCTTCCCCCCTTAGTTCCTGGAAAGTCTTAACTGATCGCTGGTCTCCGGCATGGAAACCCATAGGAAATTCAAATTCCGGCCACCATCATCCAGTTTTCCCGGTTAAATGTACCGAATATGATGCCATTTCTTAATTACTCGTGATGCCCATAACGACGACGACGAAGAGGAGGAAGAATATGTAATCAAATCATTCCTAAATAAAATCTGAAACTTTTCAGCACACCACAGCTTTTTTTTCTTTTTTCCCCTTCTCTTCCATTTGGGTTCTTGCAATGGCGGCCGCTAACACAACTACTACTACACCGTCTGTGGACTCAGCGTCGGCCGACGAGCTCACGGCAAAAGCAGTGCACAAACGCTACGAAGGGTTGGTCATGGTTCGAACCAAGGCTATTAAAGGTAAAGGAGCTTGGTATTGGGCGCACCTGGAGCCCATGTTGGTTCACAACGCTGAAACAGGGCTGCCCAAAACGGTGAAGCTGAGGTGTGAACTGTGCGATGCTGTCTTCTCCGCCTCTAATCCGTCTCGTACTGCTTCTGAGCATCTAAAGCGTGGCACTTGCCCCAATTTCAATTCTGTAGCTAAACCCATTTCCTCTGTTTCTCCCACATCTGCTATTGCAACTTCGCCTTCTTCCTCTTCGGTGCACCACAACCACCGTAAGAGGAGCTCGTCTTCGGCTGCTGCAGGGAGTGGTGGCCCTGCTTCATCGTACCAAGTTCCGCCGCTTGCTATTGTGGATCCGTCGCGATTCTGTGGCGAGCTCACGTACACATCGTCAGCGTCAGCGACAACTGTGGTGGCGAGTAGTGCAGGAGGTTTGTTGCCGCAACAACCGCATTTGATGTTATCGGGTGGTAAAGAGGATTTGGGAGCTTTGGCTATGTTGGAAGACAGTGTGAAGAAGCTGAAAAGTCCTAAAACTTCACCTGGGCCAACTCTTAGCAAGAGCCAAGTTGACAGCGCACTTGATTATCTTGCTGATTGGTTTTACGAGTCTTGTGGATCAGTGTCTTTCTCTAGTTTGGAACACCCAAAGTTCAGAGCTTTTCTAAACCAGGTGGGTTTGCCAACGATTTCTCGTAGAGAATTCACGGGCGCTAGATTGGATGCCAAGTTTGAGGAAGCCAAGGCAGAGTCGGAAGCACGAATTAGAGATGCCATGTTCTTTCAAATTGCTTCTGATGGGTGGAAGGCAGAGAATTATGGGGTTTACGGTGAAGAAAATTTGGTGAATTTGTCTGTGAATCTCCCCAACGGGACCAGTTTGTACAGAAGAGCTGTGTTTGTTGCTGGTTCTGCTCCTTCTAAATATGCAGAGGAGGTTTTGTGGGAGACAATCACTGGCATTTGTGGGAATGTTGTGCAACAGTGTGTAGGGATAGTTGCGGACAAGTTTAAGGCCAAGGCATTGAAAAATATAGAGGATCAGAACCATTGGATGGTTAATCTTTCTTGTCAATTTCAAGGCTTCAATAGTTTAATTAAGGACTTCAGTAAGGAGCTTAAGTTGTTTAGGACTGTGACTGAGAATTGTCTCAAGCTTGCAAATTTTGTCAATTATAAGTCTCAGATTCGGAATAGTTTCCAGAAGTATCAAATGCAAGAGTACGGCCATACCTGGTTGCTACGAGTACCATTGCGAGAGTACGAGGATTTTAAATTTGGGCCTGTATATACAATGATGGAGGATATACTGAGTTCTGCTCGTGCTTTGCAGCTAGTCCTGTTGGATGAATCGTTCAAAATGGTATCTATCGAAGATCCAACTGCGAGAGAAGTTGGGGATATGATTCACGATGTGGGTTTCTGGAATGAATTGGAGGCAGTGCATTCATTGGTTAAATTGGTAAAGGACATGGCACGGGAGATTGAAACAGAAAGGCCACTCGTTGGCCAATGCCTTCCACTGTGGGAAGAGTTAAGAGGAAAAGTGAAGGATTGGTGCTCAAAATTCCATATAGCAGAAGGAGCAGTGGAAAAGGTGATTGAAAGAAGGTTCAAGAAGAATTACCACCCTGCTTGGGCTGCTGCTTATATTCTTGACCCTCTTTATTTAATCAGAGACAATAGCGGCAAGTATCTCCCGCCATTCAAGTGCTTGACGACGGAGCAGGAGAAGGATGTAGACAAGCTCATAACTCGTCTGGTTTCAAGGGACGAAGCCCATATTGCACTGATGGAGCTCATGAAATGGAGAACAGAAGGGCTTGACCCTGTTTATGCAAGAGCTGTACAGATGAAGGAGAGGGATCCGGTCACCGGAAAAATGAGAATTGCCAATCCCCAAAGCGGTCGTCTTGTGTGGGAAACTTATCTTACCGAATTCAAGTCACTGGGTAAGGTTGCAGTTAGGCTTATTTTCCTTCATGCAACGTCATGTGGCTTCAAATGCAATTGGTCCCTGATGAGATGGGTGTGTGCCCATGCCCACTCCAAGACCGCGCTCGACAGGGCACACAAGTTCATTTTTATTGCAGCTCATTCCAAACTCGAGAGACGGGATTTTTCCAGCGATGAAGATAAGGATGCACAGCTCTTTACTTTGCCAAATGGTGAGGATGATGTGTTAAACGAGATTCTTGTTGATACATCCTCTGTGTAACCATTTTTTTTGTTTTTTCAGGGGTTAATATCAGTTAGGAATTTTAATTTTTAGGATTTATTGAATTCTTTCCACTTGGCCTTTGATTTTTTATTTATTTATTTTTCTCTCTTCCCTTTTATTGTATTTGTTCACTTACTCAGAAGGATTTTGGGACAGTCAAGTGGAGAAAGAGGAACAATTGATAATTTGGTAGAGGATTCTCATCATTGAAGCTGAACCTTTCATCATAGCATGACTTCGATATTGTTAAGTATGCAGGGGTAGAATTTCTTGTTTCTATAGATGGAGAACAGGAAGACTGCAGTATAAAATTTTGTTCTTCTAGTAATTTGAGATAAATAATATTTTTCAAAAGGGAAGATTTTATTTATTCTCCTTTTAGTTTAAGACTCCAAAATTTTCTAATCTATTTCAGAATCTAACGTATCTGTGCGAAATGTCATCTTTCCTCCCCCCCCCCACTTATTTTGCTAAAGCTGCAATTTATAGCCTTTTTGGCATTAGAAATTGTCTTAAATGGTAAATGGGTATCCAGGTTCAACCTTAAAAGTCTTGAATGCCATTGCGTGCCTAAAAATTTTGGAAGGGTGCTTCGCTTTCATGCACTAGTTGTTGCATTATTTCCACATGGATTGTCGAAATCTTTCCAAGTCCAAAGGCAATCAGCTTTCTACCTAAAAGTCAAAGTCATGCGCATAAATCATCCTAATGTTTTCTCGAACTCACATCAGATATGTAACTTCACATGTTTTCAAGTTTAGTTTGATTCCTTAATCAGTTATGGCAAGCGCCCAATCTCCGCTTGTGTTAGTTAACTAAAGTGGTGAGATCGGGTCCCAAAATTAACTTTGACTTTTCCCTTGCCAAAAGTCCTCATCAACCTGCAATGTAGTACTTAATTATTAGTTTAATCTTCTTAACCCGGAAATTCTACAGATGTTTCCTCGTCGTCACTTTTCAGTCTTTTTGAGCTCAGTCAGTTATGCTTTTCATGCACACAAAAAAGAGAGAGATCTACCATACAAACAAAAATATTTTAATTAGGCTTAGCTAAAATTGCAAGGCACTTTTAAGAGAACTTTTTCTCTTTTAGATTTGAAGAAATAAGCTATTATTATTACTTGAGACCGAATGAGGCTAATGATAGACATTTAAGTTTTTGGTGGGAGCTGTGGACAAAGATATGGTTGGACTGGAGAGTGAGGGATGAAATGGTTGGTTGTTGGATCATTGCATTACTAAAGGAGTACTAGTTTGTTAAAAATAGGCAACAGATCAGGAATTGACTTGAATTTGTGTTTTGTGTTGTGCATGACAATGCCAAGGACAACGAGCTAATAAGGATAGCAAGCATGTCAAGTGTCAACCACCTCAAACTTTGAGAGACCACACTATGGAGAGGAAAAGGCGCTAGCTAGCTTTGATTTGTAAATTGTGAAGGGAAATTAAGGGGCAGGTTTACCTGAATCTATCCCATCCATAGACCAAGGTCTTCTTTCTTTGGAATAATAATTGAACCCCACCATGAAACAAAAGTGGAAGTCTTTTTCCAAAACGCTGGCATTTGGCAGTTGTTGCGATAGATAAAGATCATAGTGTTTTTTTTTTTTTTTGGTAATTCAATCAATCAAATCAGCTTTACTTGGGTAACTTCTCTTTTAAACATTCCAAAGCTCGTGATGTTCATGCAGCAGGACCATTGGATGATGCTCCCCATGATTGCCAGAAAGGTTTTGAGAGGACCCAAGCCAAAGTAACACTGTCGGCATGAAGCAGCACAAAAGATGCTCGATCGGCAGTCGAGACCGATTCTTGAATAACAACCAATTTTTAACTGACTTCTTAGGGACAAAGAAAAGGAAAAAAAAAAAACAAAAAGCTTGAATGGTTGAGGTTGAGAGGGAGTCACTGAATTGAAAAGTTATTGAACTTCATTTGTCTGTAGAAGTTGCATATTTTACACTGTTTGTAAGTGTATAGAGGCTTCTAACTGTTATAAATGCAAAGGAAAATGTTAAGATATAAAATAATAATACTTTATACTATCAAATTCATTCAAACCTCAAAATTGCAGACCATGGTTCTTTCTCTCTGAATAACATTAACATCGTAGCAGATGCGGGGCAGTTTAGGACGATGAAATTTTTAGCAGTCATTTTCTTCAACGGCAAACAACCATAAGGATTTAAAAATCTGAATTTAATTAACCTACTTTTTTACGTCTAAGTAAGTAAATTATTCTCTTTTTTCATTTTCAGTTTCTGAATTAATTTTGTAAGCTTTTATGAGTTGGCTTCCAAATGCCATGCATCAACATGAAAAACAAATATATATGTTTTTGTTAGAATTGAAGAGTCGGTTTGTGTTTTTCTTTTTTCCGGTCAAATACATGGGAGAACTGATAGTGCACTGATTATGCTCATATGAGGCAATTATGTAGCCGCTGATAATAGCCTGGATGGACCCTCCTTACTAATTACCCTCGTATGAAGGATGAGACGAGTCATCCACCATTTTCCCAATCATAGAAAGCTGCCACCAATTTATTTTTTTATCTTAGTTCATTTTTTATTCTATAGTTTTTCTTTTTTTTTTTTAAAAAAAAAGGCACCAGTAATCTATTAGAGTGACTACTGTCACATTGAGGTATATATATATATATATATATATATATATATATATATATATATATATATATATATATATATATATATATATATATATGATGTAATCCAATGTCATGATAACCGATAGAAATGCTCAAAGGTAATTGAAATACGAATCTCTCTTTTTGGTTGATGGGTTTCGCATTCACAAACCCACCACTGCAAACAGTAAAAAGGTGAAAGATTATAATGAAGTGGGGATAACTTTTGAGGATTAATGAATGAAGTGATCAATAGAAATTAAAGTAGAATTAATACGAAGGAATAATCGAGTAGCTAGGGAAGACTGTAGAGAAGAAGATGAGTAGAATATGAACGATAAGGGGTTGGGTCTCGTAAGTAATTAGTCATTTAGTGGACAGACAGAAATCATTGTCGGCAAGCCTCACCAAAGCTGACTGCTCACCAACTAAAAAACCTCATTCTCTCATTACTTTCTCTCTCTCTAGAGATTAACTTTTCACCAGTATAGTATAGTATGCATTATACCTCTCTACATTTATGGGTTGAAGGGAAAGGAAGGGAAATATAATGATTAGTATAGGACGACCCTCTCTTTATACAAGAATCTTCTCCTGTTCCAATGCTCTAATTATGTCACCTGTTTTTATCTTTCCCACTCCTTATTATTAATTATTGTTTGGTTTTACTTAATGCTCCGACTTTATTTGTATGTCCTTTTCTACCCGCAACGCATTGATGCTTGACAGAAAAAAGAAGAATGCCCTCTCTCGTTTAGGTTGTGACTTGTGCTTCCAACATGGGTGCCCACAAGAAATGCCCACCTCTTCAATTTAATCTTAAGTAATCATTCCACGGCAGGTTTTGTTATTTTCACAAAATTTAATGACATTCAAACTCTGCCACCCCATTTTTTTTTTTCTTCCCTTTTACTCCCATCAAGATGCATAAATTGATCAACCACCTTATATTTATTCCTCCCTTTGACCTAGCAAGTGTGCGCGAAAGTGATGTTGATGAACAAGCACGATATGTATATCAAGTTAATTAAACTTTAAGTACTGCTTAACAACTTTGGTAGTTTATCGTAATGAATTATATGTCGCCAGAAAATTAAGACGTGGCTAATTCCTGAGCGATTTGATTTTTCTCTTATAGTTTGTGAGACCTGAATTTGATGTATGCCCACAGAAAAATAAAAATATATAAGAAGAAATTAAAGATGGTCGAATCAGTCGGTGTTATATATTAATTAGACATCATTGACATGAATATTGCAAACTAACAGTGCATTTAATCCAAGGCTAAAACTTGTTTTCATTTTCAGAAACAGGAGATATTTCAATTTTAAGATTCGGTCTGAACTACAAGGTTTGCTAATTTATTCTGAGAAATTAAACTTGCTCTTATATATTTTAAACAGAATGCCAAAAATGTCTTGTCTCTTTCACTAATCCCAGCTCAGATTTCACTATGTATACGTTCTTATCTCTCTGGTCCTGTATGATGCACGCTTTCTTCCTTTACGAGTCAAAATTTACGTTCCTTTTAACCATTATTCACTGCTATAGCAAAATTTTCTAGTTATATTTCATTTCACGTATCATGTCTGTATTATATATGTATACACACGTACGCTCATTGATGTCATTCGTCCAGTAACAAAATATTAGCACTTCGTTCTGCAGAGTTGATTTTAAAAGTCAAAGAAACTCTCCCTTTCTGTATCTGTTCTTCATCAAAGTAACCCTTAACTTTCCTTTTTATTATATATTTTAAATAACATTCTTAAAGATTGGTTGTATATATTAGTCTCCAATGTATGTTCTATTATACGTCTATCTTTTATTTTTCCTAATACCTTGAGCTTAAAAGAAAAAAGATAATTTATGTTAGGGTTTTCAAGTCCCTAATCCCAATTGAATTACTAAGATGAAGGAATCGTATATTGTAGTTCGTGAAACCCGAAAAAACAAAACCTAACAAAGAAGACCAAACTCCGGAGGACTATTTTTACAGTACTTGGAAAGACAGCATCCTATTTATTTTCCCCAATAACGAGGCGCGTGTCAGAATCACGGGATTATTACGTTGAGTTGGGTTGTGTTCATCTTAAAAAATTTGGACCGTCTAGACTCAACTAAAGCTCGCAATTTGAGTATTTTATAAGCAATTTTATGTTTGAATTTCAAAGAGATTAGTTGGGTTGGGTTAAAATTTTAAAATGAAATAAATTATACGTTATTCTATAGACTCAAATGAAATAATAAAGCCAATTATCTCAGGCTAACAGTGAAAATACTCTTAATTCACTTTTTAAAAAAATCATAGATGATCACATAGATACAGTGTACTGATTCATCATCGTTTAAAGTAGCCTCGCTACATACAGCGAGAGTTGGACCACGAGTGAGTTCACCCGAGAATTTGACCTCTAAAAGAGCAGTATTGACTTTTCGGGTCTATTGTCGATTGGGTCAGGTCAATCTGCGCAAACAGCGGTCTCAATAGAAGGTGACTACGTGTACGTTCCTGATGGAGACGACTTACCTTAACAAACAATCTGATCTTTGGTGGCCATCTTTCCCAATAGGATCAAAGGACATCGTTACGCCTGTTCCGGGAAGATTTGCTGACCCTGTAACGTGGCTCGCTACGGAAAAAAGCGACGTCCCAGCAACTGCAAGAAATTTCTTAATTGACCAAGGGGCACGGCAACTACGAGAACTTAGTTGGAAGGGGAAGGGGAATTCATTATTTAATCAAATTATGTCTTTCTTTTTTTTAGTTTTGACAGTGAGTGCTATATCTTAGTTGGAAAATGATATTTGCTACGCATGCTTTAGTTTAGTGTCTATATTGGATGTGATATGACGTCTTCAGTTTTGTTAATAGTGTACCAACCTAACCCATGTATGCCTATGGTCCAAGTCATTTCACAAATCTCCAACCGTTACCGCTTGGGCTTGTGAGCTAATTTGCCAACTCCAGCCCAGAGGTTTAAGTGATAAAGAATTAGGCCCAACTTATTACTTCGCCCCAATCTCTGTCCTTCAAACCATAAATAACAATATACGCGTGTCAACCTAGCAAGTGAGCCGCGTAACTGATTTTTAAACCACAACTTTAACTGTTGCATTTCCCTCCTCTTGTACGGAACGGGAAGTCTCTCTCTCTCTCTTCTCTTGTTTCCCTCCTTCTCCGTTCTTCTTTCCCTCCATTACCCTGATTATGATTATGATTATGATATGCTAACCTCTATTCCTCTTTCTCTGAGTCCACTAGCTACCAGTCGACGTGGCTAATGCAAAGTTTGTACTGTACCGCACGCAGTTGGATAAACTCAAGGCGTATATTACCAATTACGTAACCTTTGGCATTCGCATAGCTTGTTCCTCATCCATGGCCTCCCTAAATACAACAATGTCAGTCCAATCGGGTCGAATTAGAACGCTGAAACAAGGATCGCCGCAGCTTGACGGAGTGGGGGGGCCTGTTGTATATTGGATGTTTAGAGATCAACGGATGAAAGACAATTGGGCTCTCATCCACGCCCTTCGTCAAGCCAACAAAGCCAACGTTCCCGTGGCCGTCGTTTTCAATCTATTCGATCAATTTCTGGGCGCGAAAGCCCGCCATTTAGGGTTTATGTTGAGGGGTTTGCGGCAATTTTCGCAGGAAATTGAACAGGCTCTTCAAATCCCCTTTTTCTTGTTTCGGGTATGTCTCCTCAGTTCTACTTTTTTCCTTTTTGTACCCGTTTTCCTAGATAAAACGATATTCTTGTAGGGAGAGGCAGAGGAGAATGTGCCTAATTTTATCAGAGAATGCGGAGCTTCGCTATTAGTTACGGACTTTTCACCTTTGAGACAAGTTCGGAAGTGCAAAGAGGAGATTTGCAAGAGGGTAAACGATTCTGTTACCATACATGAAGTTGATGCTCACAACATAGTACCCCTTTGGGTAACCTCGGACAAGTTGGAGTACAGTGCTAGGACCATCAGAGGAAAGATAAACAAAAGACTTTCTGAGTACCTTATTGATTTTCCTAGCATTGAACCTCCATCTAGGAAGTGGGACACTAAGAATGAGTTAATCGATTGGGATAGTCTCATTGCTGATGTATTAAGGTAAGATGCTACTGCTTTCCTTGAATAACAAGTGAAATACTATAGGACATTTTTGTTAATGGGGTTTTTCTATAACCAGGAGAGGAGCGGATGTTCCTGAAATACATTGGTGTGAACCTGGAGAAAATGCTGCAATGCAAGTTCTGATGGGAAGTGAAAATGGATTCTTGACTAAGAGGTTGAAAACTTATACCGGCGACCGGAATGACCCAGCTAAGCCTAGTGCGCTTTCTGGTTTGTCTCCCTATCTGCATTTTGGACAGATATCTGCTCAGCGTTGTGCCTTAGAAGCACGTAAGCTCCGACATTCATGTCCTCAGGTTTGTAAACTTGAATCATTTAGCTTTCTTCTTGTATGAGTAGAATATCCTTCACGCAAACCTGCCTGCTAAAAGTATGAACCAATGGTAGGATGTGCTTGGATAGTGATTTAGCTTTGATTGAATCATTTGGCTTTCTACGTGTTGGTCATACTATGTTATGTTCAACTTAATCATTCTGTCCTTGGCTTCTAATCTGAAGGCAGTTGATACTTTTTTGGAGGAGTTGATTGTGCGGAGAGAACTTGCCGATAACTTTTGCTTCTATCAGCCACATTATGATTCATTACAGGGAGCATGGGAGTGGGCTCGTAAGACTTTACTGGACCATGCCAAGGATAAGCGAGAACATATTTACTCGTGAGTCACATTGATTTATTCTAGTTATTCCTTAATTTCTTGCAATGTCATTTAACTTTTATTGTTTCAGGAGGGACCAATTGGAGAAGGCACAAACAACTGATCATGTAAGCCAATCTTTTGAGTATTGTTTTCCAAATCAAACGGCCTGGCGCATTCAAAGCCTCTCTCACTGTCTCAGATTTATAATGTAGTGCATTGGGTTCTTTTGTGTATTTTGCTCTAATAACAAGTACATACTTCTATTTGTAATATCAGCTCTGGAATGCTTCTCAGCTGGAGATGGTTTACCATGGGAAAATGCATGGTTTTATGCGGCAAGTAACTTCTGAATGACTTTTTTCCCCTTCTTTTTTGTTGCTGTCTTAGGATCTTTTGTTTACTCATTCTTACTATTCAATTTAGTATCAACCAATGGTCTTATGTCTTCTCCTTTTCTTTCTCATTATGCAACTTAGGGCATCAACCAATGACCAATAGCACATTCTGTTGGGAAAGGGGGTGTCGAGTTTATTGGGTGGAAGCGCAAATTCTATATGAAGTTTTCTGATATATGATTAAATGTGTTTTGGTAACCAGTACTATTATGGATTGAGATTTTTGATGGTGTGACAATATTTGACTTGTAATTGGCCTGCCTTTTAATTTTATTTCAATGAATTTTTCTTGCGTTGTTTTGGTCTCAGTTCACTGATACCGTCTGTTGCCCTTTTACTGTAACATCATGAGCTATTTCTTGCTCCTCTTTTGTTTGGATGTCATTTAACTTCTTGGTTGGATTTTTCTTATATAAGAAGTTACCTTTGGTTGTGAAACAAGGATGCTGATCTAGTTGTGATGTAATTATGTTTCTGTCCGCATCCAAAGATATAAAGAACATTAAATCATGCCTTCTGTTGATAACTTGATATATCCATATATTTTATGTCCAGAATGTATTGGGCTAAGAAGATACTTGAGTGGACAAGAGCACCCGAAGAAGCGCTGGAGACATCCATATATTTAAACGACAAGGTAATCCGGTTACCTTTGGCAATATGGAGAGTTAATCTTATTAGAAAATACCAGATATTTTACTCAATGGTTTTTGCTTGCAGTATGAAATAGATGGGAGAGATCCAAATGGTTATGTTGGCTGCATGTGGTCAATATGTGGCGTGCATGATCAGGTCTGCCAATGCTGTTCTAATTCACTATACTGTAGTTCTAATAACGAGGAAGAAAGAAGTAAAACGAAGGGTTACGTCTTTTTTTTTAAAAAAAAAAATCTACTGTAAAATTAGATCTTGCTAGAGGTGCTACAAAGATCAATTATGATTTTAAGTTTTCTTATGGAATCACTAAGTTTATGTTTGCTGCATTTCAGGGTTGGCGCGAACGACCAATTTTTGGGAAAATTCGATACATGAACTTTGAAGGCTGCAAAAGAAAATTTGACGTCGATAAATATATTGTGTATGTCAATAAATTAGTTGGTGGACAGAAGAAGAGAAGGGCCGAAAACTTGCTATCTGAAAAGGAAAAAGTACTACGTTGTTAATATATTGTTTATACATGGTTTGGACTTAGGAAGAAGATTAAGTTTCTTAGATTTATCCTGTCCTTGACATCGTTTTTTTTTTTTTGTTGGGTGGTATTGTGACTGTATCATAGACGAAAGCCCTTTTTATCCTGTATTCTCTCATTGCTGGACTCTTCCTCTCCCAGGATGTATACCTTACACGCTAATCCGTTTATCGGAGTCACTATTTTTTCCCCCTAAATTTTCGGCTGTTAAGATATAAGTCCAAGATCAACAATGGAGTAGAAAGATTTGGTCAAGGACAACTTTAATCCCCGACTAAATTTATTATTTACATTTAGAAAGGGAAATAGGTTTATACTTCATCATCTTCATACCTTTTTCTTTCTTAACTTTTGAATCATCTAGGATTTAGTTTTTAAAAGGATATTCCTTGGTTAATATCAAAAGAATTTGTTTAGTTTCTTAATAAGCTGTGACTTGATGACTTGGCGTTCACAAAACAAATGTCAAAGAATTTGGCTATAGTGAGATGACCATCTGGGTTAGCTTACAATACAAACATATTTGACGAATAGAAGCATATCTTCTGGTTAATATTTGACACGTAGAAGCATGCATATCCTGTGGTTACCAAGTCCGTAACATCAGATCTGGAGATCATCCAATGATAGTTCCTGTACTGTTAGCATTTTCAATTTCTGCAAAACAAGGAAAACAATATCATAAAATGATTTTGGAGACGAGACGAATCATCTACTATTGGTCAAGTTGAGGCGAAGGGTTGTTTTTAATAAGAATCAATCGAATTTCTTATATTTGTCACGTTTACACTTTTTAATATTATTGCGTCAATTAAAATTCCTGGTTAACCAACACATCAACCTCGGAAAAAGTTAAACGAATTTTAATACCGTAATAAATTGCGCAGGATCATCGAGACTAGATGAGCCCAGAATAACCTCTCTCTTCAGTTTACCAGTTAGCTTGTGGCAAACCCTAAGCTGAGGATAAATAAAACAATATGTCAGAGGAGATAATCAAAGAAATGTGGTATCATCATAATTGAATTCATTAAACCATAAACAAACCTCAGATCTGGTAGCTCCACCGACAATAAATACAAAAATACGTTGTCCCATCTTCTTAAAATCGCTGGATGCATGTCTAAGCACTGAATCGCTGTATGCCAGCCAAAAAGAATACAACACAGTGAGAAAGCTGCCGAAGGGACAAAAATGGGAAACCCTAGTTGGTAATTCTAACAGATGTACGATAATTCCCTCAAAATATTACACAAGACCATGCTAGTCGACATCTTATGGAAGTGAAGAACAATAAAGGTGGTTTGGGGGGGGGGTGTGTTGAGGAGAGGGGAATAGTTAATGGATAGAGAAAGACATAAAATGAGCCGCGCTAGGGAAGAAAGAGAACCTTGAATACCCATCATCAGAGCCTCGAGGTCTAGCCCAAGTTGGTGTGCGCCTTGATCTCATTGAATGAGCAACCGGAGTTTGGTTTAGTGATCCGGCAAAAGGCATACTATGGAAGGTTGGGCTTGGATCATTTAAACATGGATAATCTTCCTTTGACAATTCATTTTTGCCGAGCTTTTCAATAAGTTCCTGAATGATGAAAACATTCGCGCAATCGTCACTTAAGAGGCTCTAAACGTGGTATTAAGATAAAAGCAACCAACAGTAAGTCAACTTAATTTCTACCTCTATAATGGGATAAAAGCGTGATAGTTGCCATGTTTCTTCTTCACCCGAACGGTCTTTCCTTACTGCACGCTTCTTCTTCTGACAATTTGAACAACAATTATTCAGACACAATGTCACAACAAAAAAACAAGTTTCCAACTAGAAATTACCTTGTGCACATCAAACTTGAGAGAAAAAGTACTAGTCAGAGTCTTTTTAGTATCAGGTTGCACCCCTAGTAATCTCAAATTAGTCACAGCATTCATATCCTCACTTGTCAATTGTGCTACCTGATAGGCGATTAGATAGGGAAAAAAAATTGCATACGCGTCAGAACGAGAAAATTTATAATTTGACATCATCAAGGTTTGAAGCGGAAACTTAGTTGGAACAGTAACCGTACCTTCATCAAATTGAGACCCTTTTCGCCATCAAATTTTTCAGGATAAATGGCTGCAAGAATCATTAACAAGCGCAACTTATTTTCACGAGTCGTGTCCTGCATTAGAAGCGATATTTATATTTCATCTATTTGATTGATGAAAGAGAGTGAAAGTTGTATCTACGGTCGCAAGTTTTATCCTCCATCCAATAACTAATTTTATTTCATATATGCACTAACTAGACATACAGCACGTCCTTTTCTTTTCCGCATTAGAATTTCTTACTTCTTTTGTAGTTAAAAATTTGATCACATCTTTCATTCCTGCATCCCCAAAAACAAGATCTTGCTCCAACTGTCCAAGTTCCCGGAGTCCCAGATCTCTAATGATTCTGTTAATTTTTCCTGCAATCTGAACCAAAAAAAAATTAAAAAAAATGCCCATTATTGATAATAGAACCAACTTTTAGATGAATTTATAAAATTTAAGCGGAAAAGCCATTAATTCAGTCATCCATTAGGAAGAATCTCAACGGAAGGCATGACAACAATAGATAATGTAGATTTTAAACAAGCCCTAAAATTAACGGCTAAATGTTCAGATTTTCACATTTCCAGTTCTATAAAGGTGCAATTCACATTACCAAGAAAACGAAGAAAACAAAATCACAATTTTATCTTACGTCTTCTCTCACTTTTCTTCTAGGATCCTCACATATACGTGACAGTGTCAGGGAAACTGCTAATACAAATTCCAAATAAAAATCACTGTAACTTCTAAAGTAGGGAACTTTGACAATCTGACATACATCTCCCTCACCCTAGCAGTAATTTTCTACCCGTGTTCTAAAATGGGGATGTTAATTAAGGTAAACAAAATCAATAGCCGCGCCCAACTAGTCAAGCTACATTTAATTAGATCTAGGGAACTACAATGCATACAGTAAGAAATTTGGCATAAGGACATCAAAACACTATAGAAAGGCCTCTCCTGGGGCAACTTACAAGTTGAGCATTAGGATACCAGTATACGTATGCTATATCAAATAAACCATTTTTTTTTTTTAAAAAAAAAAAAGCAAATGAGAGAGTTGTTTCCTACTTTATTATAAACAAACTAACCTCTACATGGAGGGAGAGTTTGTCAATTTGTTCACTGTACTGTGGAAGTGCTTGAACCATCTTTTGTAAGTCCCTCGTTGACAAATCACCACTATCTCTGCAATAAGATATGAACTTTAAACTGTGAAGTAAATTGTGACGGTAACTAAATAAACAAATAAACATGTCCTATAATTCCAAATATCGGCTCAAATGCCTTATTATAACAAACATGCATACATCTTTATTCTTTGGTATTATTATTTTTCCTAGTAAAAAGAAATTATCTTTATTCTTTCCTAGTCGCCGTTCCTCTTACCCACGCCTATAACGTTATCTCACCATTATTTACCCAGACCTTTAGGATAACTACTGTCTTCTAATGATGTTATTAATATGGTGCAATCACCATCTTAAATCCATTTTCATTAATTGAATCTTCAGCAACCGCTAAAGAATGATAGCAGCAATTGATCCCTCTATGCCCAGATTAAGATAGTCAGTTTTTACACACAGAAAAATGAATATCATGACAACATTTACCCATTTGCAATTATTAAATTTGGTCAAAGTATTCTTTCCTACGAAAATTTACCCATTTCCCATTTACCTTGAACCATGTTGGATTTGAGCAGCTTTATTCTTTGAAACAAAGTTGGTCATCTTTTCATGTAAGCGTTCACTAGCCTGACAAAACCATCAATATCAACAGACGTTCATGTTGTTTAAGTGGGTATTGAACAGAGGTGTAAAAGCAGCACATACATCAGCAATATGAGCATGGCGAAGCTCAAGCCATATAGGATCGTGATCCTCCAGAAGAACCTCTTTTTTCTCAGGTGGACTGCCAGTCTTGCCAGGAACCTTGTAAACACAGTACATTCATGTTTATATCATTGAAAAAAGTAAAACAAACACCAACGCCACCACAAAAAGTTAGAGAAGAGCATAAAATAGAACATGGCACAAGTTACCTCATGAACATATTTATTTCCCTCCATGTTCAGTAAATCATGGCATATTGCATCATATGTCCATTCATGTATTATAGGAGCAATCTACAAATTAATACAGAATAGCATCCTTGTAAGCTCTATAAACAGTCTTTTCAAAGAATATTACAAGTTTGTGATTGTGAAGATAAGAAACCGTATCAATAGATCTGTCAAGGATGAGCAACTCGCATGTCTCTGTCTGAGGAAAGTTGGGTATAGTTTTTTTAAATTTCATAAGAGAGTCCCATACTCCAGCAGCAAGCTTTGTAGGAATTAGATCACGGAAAGTAGTCATCGTGGTTGCATCAAGGGACTTGGCAGCACGAAAACGAACAAAAGGAAATTCCTAGAAAAACATTCAAAAACTTCAGAATACT
Organism: Bauhinia variegata; assembly: GCA_022379115.2. NCBI lineage: Eukaryota > Viridiplantae > Streptophyta > Magnoliopsida > Fabales > Fabaceae > Bauhinia > Bauhinia variegata. Next base: position 1,297,688 of record CM039433.1, read on the forward strand.
TCTCAACCACACATTCCAACCATCAACAGAGCATTGAAGTGTTTTTAGGTTGGACTACAAAGAGTATGGACTACATACTCTTAACGAAGCAAAAACTGTCGCAATCCGAGTAGCCATTACATTCAAGCACACCACCCCTCTATGAGTATTCTCCTCATCCCCAAATAGCTCCTCTAAAGCTCTTTCATTGTTGGTGATGAAACCCTATATTACACAAGACGATCATATACCTCAAAAAATGAGGGCACCAAATAATGGGCTGATGAGATTGTAAAGTAATGAAGGATTCCAAAAGGAAAAAACCTTGTTTCATGAATACCCAATAAGCACATCAAATATTTTGTTTTTTCATTTAATTGTGTTTTTTGAAACATAACTTTGTCTGTATCTGGAGGTTTCTTGAACAGCTAACAGAGTCTCATATAATGTTTCATCTCTTGTTCATGGATTTGTGGAACTTGACCAACTCAAATTGCAGTTCTACGTATCCTAACATAAGTCTTCATATTAACCAACTAATAAAAGGAAGAAAAACATTTATATACATATACAAACTGAATAACATCATATTAAAGGGTGGATATCGGCATAGAGAGTTTTCTTTTGTATAATATAGTTTACAGAAATGCCCTTATTCTAATTTGAAGATAAACATGTAGTGTTGGGATTTTAGGAAAAGCAAAAATTGAATACCAAATTGAGGAATAGCCATTCCCTAATTGTATGTATACAGGGGACATATCGAGTGAGAAGCGTTTATCATAACCACAGGATCATCCATGAACAGTTAATATCAAAAGATTAAGTCATGTGACATTTACATGTCCTTTTTAAAATGGTCAAGTGATTCTATCCCTAATCATGAATGCAAGATTCAATGGTCCAAATTCACTACATGTCTCTGAGTGTACATGTGTTCGTGAAACAGTCTAACCTACAGCAAGCGGAATAAAGTGTAATACATACCTGGCTGTCTATGGCAAAATATTCCAAATTCATCTGCATAGTACCACTCATTTGAGAAAAAATTCACAATAAGCAAACATAAAATGTTCTGGCGCAATTACCAATTCAAGCACAAGGCAGTTTCTAAAAGAATAATCTTAACCTCTCGCAGTGCACCTATGCGAGTTAACACTCTTGTATCCTTCTTAATTTCCATAACCAGTTCCTTGGAAATAGGTGAGCTGAAGAAAACGAATGCCCTGCAAGAAAACAGAATAAAACAAGGTTTGTAAAACAGTGAGTGAAAGACAAAATGAAAATTGCAGACGGAAGATAAAACAAAGATCATTACATACTTCCTGTATAAGGGCGCCTTTCCAGACATGTCTGACAAAAACATAATTACACTGCCAAATGAAAGAGAGACAGGAAGTTATTACATATGCAGAAATCCTGTAAAAGATAAAACTTTTAATTTTATAAAACTGACTTGTCAATCAACAGCAATGAAGCTTGCCACAAGAGTTCAGCATATTTGGTTAAACAATTTACATGACATGCCTATGATTAGAAGGAAGTTGTCATAATGTATTTCGTTGGGGATAATATATATATATATAATAACATTTAGAACAGGAGTAAAAAAAAGTAAACACATATTTGTAATGACATATTAGGTAGCAAACACAGGAAGGAAAACTAAAATAAAAACATAAAGAAAAAAGAAAAGAAAAGATAATCGGCAGAAAAATTAGGATATCAAAGAAAAATGTTAGAAAAATCATAGCTCTAAAATTAAAAACCTAATGAATAACGATATAATTTCAATTTGTTCAAGAGACAAGGAGATGGACTCCCCAAAATGGTTTGTAAAATTCGTGTTTATCGGGAAATTAGTAGAATATTTCACAGCCAGAAGCACAAAATGGGTACACAACATGCAGAAAGTAAAATAAAAGAGACAGATAAAATGAAAGAAAATTTCCTGATCAATAGTACAGGCAATAATATGAAATACGAAAATCATCGGCAATCCAATTTAATTTTCATTTTCTTTTTGGGCCAGTATAAGCGATCTGCCAACACACTTACTTTTTTACAGACAGCCAAACCAGACTCTTGAAGACCAACAACTATAAAAGTAACCATGACAGATTGCCAGCAAACGAACAAGTATTAAGAATACATTTCTTGAGTATTAAGTTGATGCAAGATAATTCATAAAATATGCCACAAACATAAGGAGAGGGAGGATATTTTACTTCTCTCTAGTTGGCTGAATGAAGTATATAGCGTCCATGGTGGGCAACGGCTGCCTTCGCTTGTATATGTCTTCGACCACTATAGAACACCAAAAAATATATTTCATAAGTCATAACGTAAAAGAAACAAAATCAATTCTATAAAATCTACAGCAAAAGCTTCCTATAAAATTTTTTATTGTCTCATTTCTTTAATCCAGTACCAATTATTAGATGGATCAATTAAAGGACATTTGACAGCAGCTTCAAGTTCATTAACTATGAAAACAAGCCAAGTTAAAAGGGAGTTTCAAATCCGCAAAACAAGCATCATAATCTTAATACCAGCTAATACTATAGGGGAGTATATCTTCAACATGAAATTCTTAAAATCAACACCTTGAAACAAGCACTGCATTAGAACATGTCATATATTTCTACAAACCAACACAAATAAATCCACCAGAACTTATTATATGACGAAATTAGTTGTTAGTTGCAGACAATAACAAGATGTCAAAAATTAATTTACTTGTCAGCCCAAGGGTATCTTTGTCTCAAAGACTTCTAATTTACTGATATTAATAAGTACATTAGTTAATTAAGAGTCAGATTTTTCCAGATTTAAGAAGTCCCATAAAAAGGGTTCATTCTTTGATTAATAACGTATTCTTAATATCTTAAATTCTCTTAGCGTTCCAATTAAATTATATTCCTACTATAATTGAGTAGCATATATTCAGATCACAATTTTTGGGCAGAAAAAAATCAAATAGAATAAAATAACATAAAAATGACAAAAACACAAAAAATCATAGCAAAAGTTTGATTAGCAGGGGTTAGAAAGGGAAATCAATCTGTTCATCTTACATGAAACACCTTCATCCGTGATATCAGCCATCTTGCACGAGTGAGACATTATCTTAACAGTAAGTTTGTCCATTATTAGTACCTGAAAGAAAGCATCCCATGAACCAATAGAAGATGGCAATCAACAACTCCAACTTTAGACTTTCTAGTTTATTCCATCCACCTTCAACTCTTCAATCTGATTTACAAACTTATTCACACAGATGTCCATGCATATCTATCAGCAAAACAAATTAATTCAATTTGCTCTAGGTTTATATTGCATTAGGCCTAAGCAATACCACCATTAGCATGATGAAAATTATTTGTCAAATACTAGTGCATAGACATGTCAATCTGCCCTTCTTCTGGAGAGCAAATTAAAAAGTTAATGCTATTCTAGTTCTACCCTAAAATTTCAAACTCCCCGCACTACATTTTCACAAATTTTCTTGAAACTTTATATTTCCATGGTTGATTTTTTTTTTTTTTTTTTCCCAATTTCACATTTGTTTCCTCAATCCTTCATAACTTATCCACTTTAAAAATGCTGATATGCAAATCCAGATGTCAGAGTCAACAAATTCAGACTCTGGCCTAGTATTAGCATGGGTAGGAGTACACAACTGATAAAAGACCCAGAAAGGTCCATTCAGAACCATTGTATAAAGTGAGCACTCCAGGAACACGATAAAGCTACTTAATTAATTGTTCACACAATATAAAGGTAAGAGGTACAAATTGAAAATTTTCATCCATCTGCGTCATGTTCACTCATAAACATTATGAAACCTGAAATATGTCACTTCAAAATTGCAGTTAAAGTAAACAGAAGAGCGTGTAAAAACTGAACCCTTCTTCATCAGAGTAAAGTTAAAGTTAGAAAGATTGAGGTAGTATTTTTTAACTAATGGTATCATGTACCTTCCAAGTTGACTTTGAATCTCCTGTTTTTGCTGACCTAAGCATTTCCTGTAATAATCCTGGAAGCAATTTCAGTTCACAAAAAGACTAATGAGCTGATCAGATATCAGAAAGCAAATTGTCACGGCAAATTTCTGCTTTAATCGAACAGAACAATGCAATACATGCAAAAGGTGGCATAAAAAGATCTTTCCCTTAAAAAATAGTCCAAATATTTAAGACTTATTTTGAATCGCTTTATTGTGATGAAACTGAAGAAAAGCAAGTTGCATTGAGTTTGGTATGATGCTAATAATGAAAAAATAAAATAATAGATATGGCATGATAGATCTCAGAACTCTAAGAAACAATTTTCGAAGATGATTTGGAGTGATCTCATTCAATTTGAATTCTTCCCTATCAACAGAAGTCATATAGGTTAGACAGACCATTTCAGCAGCCATATCCCCAAAGATTATTGATAAGTGTAACAAGATTTAATTACATATTGTAGTCTTATCCCTAAGCATGTCCATAGCAATATCGTCTCTTAACTTGCTTCATTAAGTATGACAGAATGTCGTATACATCACAATTGTATTTGTCTCACAATGCTTCCACTTATATGGAGATGATGGAGAGAAAGTTTGCCAGTGAAGAAAAAAAAAAGAGGGTGGGGAACTCGTATACTATATTTCAGCTTTGCAACTCTTTTTTGATCAATGCCTTGAAGATTGAATACGGAATGACTAGAATTTTCTAAGAATCTTCCTATGAAGAAATTGTCTAAGCTTTTCAGAATAATCACCCTACCGAAAGAGAAGAAATCAATGTGGCTGCACCAGCCACTACCACCATGCCGAACATTTTAAATGCACCAGCTAACTTGCATTCACATGCTTGTAGTTTAGTTGATACAAAGTCACAAATGACGATCATGTGCCATGGATGAATACAAAGTCCACTGAGATCAACCCAGTGCAACAAGAGGTGATGATACGATGACAAAGCGAACCATGGAATCATGGTGAAATACAGCACTCGGTAAAAGAGTGTTAGTTTGGAGCCTCGATAGCAAGTTGGAAAAATGGACGGCAAGAGTTGCAGAGAAAGTTAAATAGAAGTTTGTTCTAAAGAACAAGACACTTTGAGCGAGAGTCACCGGCAAACACCAAATAGACACAAAATGAGAAATTTACAGCTTAGTGAGCTGACATCTATAAGACGATTAACAATAAGATGGATCAGCCAGATCTCTCATAAGACAAGTTTTAATAAAAAGAATGAAGTAAATAATTAGTAAAGGAGGAGGAACTTACGCTCACGGCTAATTTGTTTGAAATTTTTTACGTCGCCGCCATAAGACGACGATGATTCAGAATCAGATATAGACATGGTGCTGCACTCTGTCTCTCTGCTCACCACAATCGATTGATCGCTAAGGAAACGAGAAGCAGAGGGAGATCGTGAATTAATGGCAAGGGTGATTATATGAGAGGAAAGGTGTATGAGAAAAGGAGAGACAGAGAGAAATAGAAAATGATTCGTTGATTTAAAAATTAGAAGTTAAAAAAAAAATGTTTGATTTAAAAGAGAAATAGAGAAATGGCTTTATGATTACGGATTTCTTATTTTTGGTAGTATGGATTTTAGTTTTAGAGTTAATATTTATTTTAACCTCTTATATTAAAATTAATTTAATTTTTTATATTTAAATTTATTTTCCAAATATTGAATCAGCTCCCAATTATATATGATAGATTTTTGTTTTTATTTTTTAATTTTTTTTATGATACAAGATTAGAGAAGGAGCGAGAAAATTCTCTGAAGCAGAGTGGGCCCGTTGGCTGGAGACATCCTAGACGGCTAGGCCGATAATTGGATAACAACCGGTGAACCCCACCAAAAACGCCCATGCATTCTCATGCTGCTGTGCCACCTAAATAAAATTTACCTTTTCGAGAAAAAAAAAAAAAAAAACTTGCAGAGAATCAAATGCTGCTGTGTCTCCTTCATAAAGTTTACCTTTATTCTACAGCTTTTTTTTTTTTTTTTTTAATTTATTCTACAGTTTTAGTTCTTACAGAGAATCATATGAGTAAATATTTTTTAAAAGATACTGATCAAAATTATTAGAATAATTTTAAATGTTATACAATTATTATATTATGTACTTTTTATTTTGAATATAATCATTGTATTGTTAATATGAATGAAATAATAGCAAAATATAAAAAATTATATTATTTAATTTTATTTCACAATGTATCTTCTCACAATAATCACATTTTTAAGTTATTAAGTGTGACTTAGAAATAAAAAAATTTGGAAAGTATGTAAAATTTTAAAATTTAATTTTCTCACATAATTAAAAAAAAAACTTTAAAATTACTTACCTTAAAAAAAAAAAAAAAGGCAAAACATGCAAATGTAGGAACCATGGGAATTCCATACAACGTTTCGGGACTTTGAACTGCACGTCAACTTGCTTCCGGTTATATTTGATGATCAAATATTTTTGGCACTCACTGCTCTTTCAAGGAAAAAAAAAAAAGAAAAAAGTCTAGTCTCTCGTGATCAAGAAAATAAATGGTCCTAATATAGATAATATAACCAAAAAATTAAAATTTAACTTGGATAAAACTAATGTTCAAAGAGCACGCTTCTTAGTTCTTTCTAAAGCATTATTTATGTATTCAATATTGTAAACAAATTATTCAAAATACATTTTTATAATATTACATATGTATATCCTTTATTTATATTTTTTTTAAAGGATGGAATATAGCCTTTTCGTTTTCGCCTGAATGATCAAGAAAATAAAAAAAAAAAATTATACCTCGTGTCTTCGTGGGATAAACTACTAAGTGCATAATTTTCCATCAATATATGTAGTCATATATAAAAGAATCGATAACGTAGGCCCACCATCGTCAACACAGACATAGATCATAGAGGTCTTCCTAGGTGGGCCAGGTCCTAAACAAACCCAACTTGCTAAATTCTGGACCAGAACATTTAGCTTTTGCCGAAGAATACGAAAGATTGACCAAAAAAGACAAGAAAATATCAAACCTCACGCTCTAAGTCAGAATCAATACAACAGTGATAGTTGTTATCTCGGTTTGTTGTAGTAAGTTTACGCAATTCTTATGGCATATTGGTCTGAGCCGACAGCCCCCATCCAGTTTCCAAGGCTCGTAGCCATTAGGATTAAGATAGCATTGATAATCGTTCAAAGGATGGGATAAGCCAAAGCCGGATAGAGTAAGGACTTCGCGGGCCTATTTCATTTTGTGTTTCCTGTTTCCTTTCATAGGTCTATCCTCACACTAGAGTAAAGACCCCTGAGAAACCTCGACCAGTCAACCCTCTGGTCTTTCACATACTTGTGTCAAATTCTCTAGGCATCAAAGAAACAAAATGACAAAGTCCAAGTAGACCAGACAACATATGAAACAAGGATAAACCAGAAAATGCCAAATCCTCTTTACTTTTGAATAAGGTCAGGAAATACAAACATTCATTGTTCCCAAACATTGCCTTTTATACTAGTTTCACAAAGCTAACCCATCTGCCCAATATAATATAATATAACAGTAGGCAAGTATAGCAATGAAATTCATCCGATCCAACTGTTTCTATGTTAACATTTCACATGTCGTACAAAGATTAAAACTTTAAGGGGAAGGGGTTAAACTTTTGTCTTCGCTGTTAATGTAACAGTGGCTATTGTTGCTTAAGTACCTGCAGAGAACCTTGCATTTGGCTACACTACCATAGACATAAAATCCAGGTGCCACCATTATCCGAACCATGCTAGGGACTAACCCGATGGCCTTTTCTCCACCTATATCCTCCATGTAAACCGAATCAAACCTCACTCCTTTATCCACTCTAAAAATTGGCAAGCTTGGGTGAACCGATGTTGCTAGCAGGTGCACCAACCACACACTCTTGGATGCGCCAAAAAATGCTTGTAACAAAGGTTCCGGCCAGGCCCTGTTCCAACCCAACATTGCCACAATCTCGCTCATCTTCCTGTCACAAAATCTGCTGAAGTCTTCACTGAAATGTCTCGTTCCCTTGTTCAAAACATCTTCCCATGTCAACCCATGAAGCATATTAAACGACGCGAACTTCTCCTCGCATCGTTCCATTGGGTTCAGTATATGATTTGGTGCGTTCTTTTGGAACCCAACCGATTCGAAGTCCTCGTAGAAAGCTTTATTTAACAGGGCTTCTAAGTAGAAAAGCAAACTTCTGGGGTTCTTTGAGAAGGAGATTCTTATATCGTAAGGTTGGAGAAGCACGGAAATCCTCTCGTAAACTTTGCCTCCCATGTGCCTGAGTTGCATAGTGAGAGAACGGCTAAGAAGTCTAATGGAAGATCGGGCTTCTGAGACAGAGACCAAAAAGTGTTCGATTACGGTGCTTTGATGGCTGGCTTGGTGGAAATTTTGAGTCTTAACCATCTTATACGGCGAATTGTTGCTGCATTCTTCAAGCCCAGACTTCAAATTGTGGCAATAAAGCTCCAGTTTGTTGAGTTTCTTCTCTAACTCAGCCATGGAGTACTTCAGCCTTGAAGCTTCTAAACTAGCCTCATCTCTCTTCCTAGTAGCTTGAACCAACTTATGCGAAAGCTCAGCCACCGCTATTTTCCAGTGCTCTTCTCTCGCAGCTGACAGAGCCTCGGTCGACTTGGGACTTTTTCGCGTCAAGGAAGAAAGAATGGACTTGAAAATCCCATTTGGACTTGCCAACAGGGAAGAGTACTTGTTTGGTCCATTATTATCCAAAGGAACCACGGAGATCTTTTCACGAGCATGCGGACGGCACTTGTTACAGGAGACGGAACCATCTCCCCCGTTGACGGGACCGTCGGATTCAGATCGTTTCTTGTGATTGGCTTTGCCATTCTTCTCTACCCGACGGAGATGGAGGGGGGTTGGAGGATGGCGTCCCGGAGTCACACTTTTATCCGTACAGACACTTGGGGTTCCTCTGAACTGCCTTCTCTCCTCACTGGAATCATCTTCCTGTTCTTCATGAATCTGCAATAACGGAACAAATCATGTTAGAGCAGGAAGCATAAATTAATGTTTGAACACTTGTTTGTCTCCATTATTTTCGCAAGAAACAAACAGGGATAGCAACCAGCACGCGTAGCTTACTCACGGGGGTGAATTGTGCGGAATGGCGAGAAGGCGGAAGAGGGGAAGGAGAAGATTTGGAAGAGGAAGGAGCCATTTCGTTATTGCATTTTTTTGGTTACTGCATTTAGCTAGCGGCGATGGTTGTGTCTGCGTCTTATCTATCTATCTAAATTAAAAATACAAGGGGGCTCGTTAACCTGTTTTCCTAGTCTTTCATTTTCTTGGCTTGGAATTTCGTCGGCTTGTAATGATGATCACGATTCACGAATCACAGATGGCTACGTGCCCTCACGCGCCGCGAGACAGCCAAGGAGAAGATGTTTCTTAATTCCTATTGGAGGAAACATTTTTTTTTTTTTTTGGTAAATAGTAGTAACACATTTACGGTTTACCTCTCGTTGGTTATTTCAACAAATTACTTCCGCGGCTTTACAGAATTTCTATCAAGTGATTAAATGTTTTAAAATCATGAGAATGATATTAAAAATTTGATTGTATTTACTATGTGAGTGAGTTAAAGACAACAAATTCGTTTTTAATTACTGCAAGGGATTGAAATCAATGAGGGAATGTAGGGAAGTATTTACTTGGGATTGTACTGTACTAGCCAGAGCAGTAAAAGGGTGGACTTAATACTCGTTCATTAAATGGCATGTGTAGGAGACGGTTGTGGCATTTATGGCCGGTATTAATTAATTGTCATGACCAATACCAGTTATCGAGACTTCAACTACCCACATTTATTCCAATTTGGTGTTTGTGGTGCTGTGGATCATTAAACAACCAACCACGTCTATTCAGCTGGTGTGCGTATAAACCTTGGAATTGGATTGCTTTGCTGCATGTGAAGTTATTAAATGAAACGATGGCTTTGGAGCTGGGTGGTCCATGCCATGCAGGTTTGTGCCAGCCAAGTTGGCCGCTGACCAGTGTCATCTAAGTTTATCTTTTCCTGTGAATCACGTGTACGCATCCCCACGCCACACCTCGCCTCATCGGATCCTGCTTCTGTTTCTCCGCAGCCAAATACGACACCGTCGAGAGAGGTTCCAATTACCGTAGGTGATCCGCTCCCTCTCGATATTTATATTTTTTAAAAGAACATTATTCCTATGTTTGTATTTTAGTAATTTTCCTCAATCCACCCTTTCAGTCTTAAAAAAAAAAAAAAAAAAAATTTAATTTTACTAAATAAATGAATAAATGTTAACACTAAACATGCTTCGCGAACTCGCCACTTAGCCGTTGTACCTGGTACAGTGCTTTTGCTCTCTTTATAGATAGATACATGAATCTAGAGGCTACAAGGAGCGAAATGGCTCCCGCGCCTAGTGAACAAGAAACTTTCCTTCCTTTTTTTTTTTTTTTTTCTAATCGAACATAAAAGCCTGATAAGTCCAAAGCTTTCGGGGCAAGTGGACCTACTAAAACACGAAGGAGAATTATTCGACATGACAATCCCTGATACTTGATATGGATTCGTTAGCGGAGGTCTTTTTTTTTAAAAAAAATAAATTAGGCCCGGATTCCCACTTGCGGCTTTGCAGGCATTGAGTCAAATCCAATTGTTGGGTCTATTAACTTATTTGTTAAGGTTGCACCTCACTTTACCCACGTAAGGGGATTTTGACCATTATGTATTTTAATAATGGGTTAAATTTTAAATTATTTAAGTAAACGGTCCTTTCTTAATAACATCTTTTTTTTAAAAAAAAATCTTCATAGCAAAATGCCAAAAGAAGCGGTTAAAACACCATTTTGGATGGCCAAATAAATCAATCAAAAAGGCATTTTAGTTGATGTTTTGAAGTTTATAAGTGCTTTTTGTTGCCTGGTGTTTTAGTTTTAAGGATTTTAAAAAATAACAATTTATTAAAAAGATTCATCTTCGTAAACAGTTTTGAATTAAATGGTAATTCATTCTCCAACTTTCTTTACAGTAATTGGTAAGCAAAAGATACTCATTTTCACAAGTAGTTTTGAATCAAACCAATTTTAATGAATAAATTGGTACGAAAACCCATAGTTGATTAACAAAGATATTAGCCAATAATTAATTTTTTTTTGATAATGCCAATAATTAATTGAACTAACATACTCACGATATTCTTAAGAAGTCATAACTTCGATGTCTTTTTTACTTATTTTATTTTTTATTTACTTAATTTCATTTTTGAAATTTACACAAATCTTTTATATAGTTTTAAAAAATACAACACTTCACATAAAAAAAATACAAAACTTAAATCTAATTTATTATAACAATTATATTAAATATCTTGTTATTTCACATCAACAAAAATATATCATTAACTTGTTATTTAAGCTAAATGATAAACTAAAAATTTTTATTTTTTAAATTATTTTAAAATTGCACACCATGTGTGCATGATAAAAGGACAATTAGAATCAAAACAGAAAAACCAACATAATGAAAAAATTAAGAATAAATGAATCATAACTTGTTTGTAGGTAATTTTATTATTCAAATATTCGAGTCATACATACTTAGAATAAAAAGTTAAAGAAAAACAATATAATTAAGAGAGAAGTAGGTACTTCTTTTAAAAAATTTGTAATAATATTTTAAGGACAGACTCATCGACGGTTTCCCCACCTCGGCTACTCCGATTATGCAATTTGCCCTTTGAAAACAATGCATTGTGTCTCCCAGTTCTGCACGTTGAAAATTTATTGGATTGATCTTATTTTACCAATACCTTGATACTTCTCGAGCAGCAAATTGGGATGGATTCCTTAACCCCAGCAGAATCATAAACCTCCTCCAGTTTATGAAAAAATAATTTTGAAAGGAAGAAAAAAAAAAAAAAAAGAGAGAGAAAGGTCCGTCGATGGACAGATCAGGTGGAGCTGTCATGGCGTGGAACGTTTTCAAGTTTTGCACGGGTCTGCGCGGCCTTGGTTCCGTCATGATCATCATGGTCATTTGTATTGTCGGTCTCACCTATTACGCTGTGGTCTTTGCTAATTGTGGACCTGCTCTATTCCACGGTGGTGTTGATTCCTTGACTGCCTTTGCTGTCTTGGTCCTTTTCCATGCGCTGGTACTTCTTCTTCATCCAGTTCACCTTTACCGCGAAAATAATTTTCCTTTCTTTTCCATTCTTCAATATATTGGAAAGGACTTCAATTTATCTTCGATGTTTTGAGGTACTTGCTTGTGGCTACCTAATTAACTTGTTTCTCTTAGGTCCTAGGAAGCAAGAACTGACAAAAAAAAAAAAAAAAAATTCTTAAATAACCACACCAAATAGTTCTGTTTACTTTCTTGGGAAATCAGTATCTCCGATTTGATTATCTTCATCACATTCAAATCTCAGTGTAGATTTTGGCCGCCTCCATATTGGAAATGCTAGAAATCTTTGAAAAAGTTTCTCCCTTCACTTTTGGAAGGACTTTTAAGCCGCAGTTTGCGCCCGTCATTGCGGGGAAGGCAACTTTTCTCTACTTTTAATTCAACAAAACCTTGAACAAAGGTAATGTTGGACAAACATGAATTGGCTAAAGACTATGATACTTAGTAAGTTCATTGCCTATGTAGCTGGTGATGCTGTTATGGAGCTACTTTTCGGTTGTTCTAACGGACCCTGGGGGTGTGCCGCCAAATTGGAGGCCTAATATTGACGAGGAGAGGGGTGATATAAACTCATTGGTAGAGTCCACGGGTTTAGCTCCAAATGGTTTGAATGTGCTTGGTGATTCAACATTTAAAAGAATACGATACTGTCGAAAGTGCAACCAGTTTAAACCTCCTCGTTGCCATCATTGTTCTCTTTGTGAGTTCCTTTCTGTGACATTTATCCTTGTGGATTGTGGATTGTGGTCATATTTCTGGGTGAAATATTAACAAGGGCATTGCTTTTAGGTGGGAGGTGTATTCTGAAAATGGACCACCACTGCATCTGGGTTGTGAATTGTGTGGGCGCATTGAATTACAAGTATTTTCTTCTTTTCTTGGTACGTAACCATGCTAAATGAACTAGCAGACATCTTAAAGAGCACGCATGACTATTTTCAGCCTGTTTTAATTGATACATTCATTATGATGCGTGCTTGAATAAATGCTGTCTCTTTGTTTTAAGTGTCGTGTGGTATACTTTCAGCTTTTAATGCCCTTCATTCGTGCAAGTATGGTAAGAAATGGAAGTCAGGTTGCAGATATATAATATTTTTCCCTCATTATGATTGATATTTTGTATACATTGTGGGTCACTGTCTCTAGTATTGCTGACCCAGATGTTTTGTTTATTAGATGCTGCTACTGTTGACATGCTACTAGTATTCTGTATCTTCTTCTGCTGCGGGTCACTTTTGTATATATTGGGTGTTGGGGCATAGAGGTGGGGGGTTGTTATTCCAACCCAAACATAATTTTCGGTAGTGTATGCTGTATATTTGTTGGTTAACATAGGCTATTTTCTTATAGGCTTATAGCCCCTCCAGTTGAAGTGCTGGGGATAAATAAAGAGATGATTATAAACAGAAGATAGTAGGGAAGAATAGTACCTTAACTGTTTAATTTTCCTGCAGATTTACACATATCTCGAGACAACTCTTGTCGCTTCATCACTATTGCCACTTTTTTTGTCATTCTTTTCTGATGCTGAGATTTCTGGAACACCAGCAGCCCTTGCAACCTCCTTTATTACATTTGGTGAGTTCTTTAAAGGAGGTTTTCATTTAATGTCATGTTAGTATTCTTATCTTAGTAATAACCTGTATTCTTTTATATATACATGCAGTTTTGAACTTGGCTTTTGCACTAAGTATTATGGGCTTTACGATTATGCACATGTCATTGGTGGCGGCTAATACCACTACCATCGAGGTGACACATATCTATTAAATTTTAGTTCCTTTTTGGTAAGCTCTGCCTTTGAACTTGCGTTTGTCTCGTATGATTCTCAATTCTTAAAAACTGCAATTTACCAGGCATACGAGAAGAAAACCACTTCCAAATGGCAATATGACCTAGGTTTCAGGAAAAATTATGAGCAGGTGAAATCTATTTTTAATTTATGTACTGTTTTTCCAAGCAATCCTTTCATTATCGATGTGTAGTTGTTTTTTTTGGATAAAAGAATGTGTTGTGACTTATATAATTTTCTTTTGATCGATGCTCTGGGATAGCAAACAAACTTTTGAAAATAGTCGTCTGAGAAAAAATGTGCGTACCGATATTCAACAGGCGGTGCTAGAGTGGCATCAAAAGTTCATTATGTTGATTACAATTGCGCATAGAGCCCAATGGTATGCTAAAATGAGCTTGAAAACCTATTATTTTAGTCTCACCACGGCTCATTACCATAATAAAGTGAGTGATATGGGAAATTTCAATTGAAATATGCTGTGTTCAGTTTTACATTGAGATGATCATATTGACAGCAGATATTGAGTTATCATGTTCCATGTTTGCAACTTATGCCCCATTGTCTGTAAAATTTTCGGTAGAAATCGACACTCTTTGCTGGTTGTTACTGATTCAATCTATATATTATATCCCCAACTTCTATAAATGCTTTAATGGTCCTAGTTTCATGAACTACTTGTAAAGAGAATTTGGAAGTGGAATATTGCGATAGACATGATCGTACCAACATGTCATGTTAGTCGGACACCAAATTTCAAGGTATCGTTTGTCATGATGATGCATATGTTTCCCTCAGGTATTCGGCACTGACAAAAGGTACTGGTTCATCCCTGCATATTCAGAGGAGGATCTAAGACGAATGCCAGCATTGAAGGGCCTTGAATATCCAATAGAGCATGATATGGAAGCCCTTCAGCAATTGTAACAATGAAATAGTCGTGGCAGAATATCCAGCAGACACTTCTCTACATAACCAATCCAACTTGTTAATTTATTTTACATTTGCGCCATGAAAATACAGCAGTTGGATACAGACTTTCTATTTTCCTGATTTGCTAAATGGATGGACAGCCATTGCGTTCAACTCGGAGAATCTGTCTAAAGGTGGTCTGACCCGGTTACCCCATTGTTTCTGCTCAGCAATTATCATATAAGTACAGGATCATGCGTGGCAAGAAGTCTTTTCTTCCTCATTACTATTGACATACACATACTTGGATCATTAAGAGCTGGTGCTGTGAGTCTTTTGTATTTTGCTTCTGCACTTTGACCGCGTAGGGAGAAATGGAGGTTGTCTCAGATATCTCCACTGATTAGTGATTACTTGTCAAATTTTTTGTTTGGGTCATTGATGGAATCATACTTGGATCATTAAGAGCTGGTATAATTGAACGAGGGCCTTTCATTTTTTGTCGGTAGGTAGGTGTGGCAATCGATCAGGAATTGCCTCTGAAATAGATATTTATTGCTCCAACACTTTGGAAAAGCTGTAGCATATTAACATTTCAAAATGAGAAATTCCCTATGATGAAACGAAACATGAATCACAACAATGCTTATAACCTAAATTTTAGCCTTTTGTGTTGGGGTAAATTATCAAGTGCATGGACATTTTATCTCGCTTGCTATGTGATACAATACAGTAATATTATAATTTTATAAATTTTTAATCAACCATAACATGATATGTGATACAATAATAGAATAGAATATTTTCTCTCGATAAAAACACGGTTGAAATGATTATAAAAACAAATTATTTCAATTATTAAATTTGATGAAGTTTTACATTTCTAAGCAAATATCATGCATGTTATAGAATTTTTTTTTTAATTGTATATTTTAAACTGTATAAAAATGACGAAGGATCAAGAGAATGAAACATGAATTTAGAAATGGTTAAATAAAAACTTCTAATCTCAAAAGAAAAAAAAAATTATCTTTGCTAATGAACAAGTCCTAATAATAGGGAACGGGGAGATAAAAATAAAACATCTTAACTAACATGGTGTATGTTAGTTATAAGCAAACAAAGCTTATTGTTTGAAGACTTTGTAATGTTAGAAGTAGAGTTCTCAAAAAAAACGCATGTCGGTAAAAAAACTAACTTCACTTAGCCAATTAAATAAATGGCTTTATACGTAAAAATATATCTAATTAACTTGCCACTTTTCCCTACCCAATTGGTTTTATTGCAGTTTGGACTAAGGTGAGTGGTGGATGAATAGCTAACTCAAAGGACAAGTCTATTAAAACGCGACGGTGGATCCAGTGTTAGAAGGTTGGCCTTGGCCCATTTCATTGTTGTATAGGAAGGGGAAACTATAACCACTTGAGGCAACAATGTACATAGAGTCCCAGCAAAATAATATCTGGAGATTTCTTGTTTTGTCGTTATACTGGAAACTTCCAGGCCCTAGAAAGGAATATTAATAAGATAAAAGGATAATAATATAAATAAAAAATGGTCTGAGAACCGACTTTACCATTTTCCCTATATTCTCATCGATCCGTAAACATTTCGCCAAAATTTCACTGAGAGAGCTATCTGATAAAACAAACCGTTTGAACTAGTTTCCAACTTGATCAGGGATCGTCTGCGTACTTTGCTATCGCCGATATAACTCTCAGGCAGTCCTCTCCCACTCACTCTAATATTGAAGTTTAACTTTTAGTGTTTGATTGTTTGATTTTGTTTTGGCTCTTGATTTTTGCTTAATTTGGCTGCATGTTTTCTGGCAATCGCATGTAGTTCAGTTTATTATTATTATTATTATTATTGGAAATTACGTTGTTGTATGGTTGATTGTAAATTTTGCTCAGTGACTGATTTTGCGCCGACGTTTGCTATCATTATTTCTGTTTTTGGCAATTTGAGTGATTTCCTGTTGTTTTACGAGAATCATCGACATTTTTTACCATTTTTTAATTGTCTGTTCTCGTTGCTTTTTGAGGATCTCCGTGTTATTTGTGCAAGTGTTCCTTCTGTCCTTTGTCTTTTAAGTCTTTTTAGTTGGTGCTGAGGTGAATAAGCATCTTTGTATGAAACATCCATATTGATCTGTTATTGCTTATCAATTTTAACATGTGGTGGAAGTTTGTTTTAGTTCTTTGATTTGCTTTGTGTTTTATTCTGACGATGATGCAGATACTAGTTGAAGCAATTAGTTTTTGCCAATCTAAACTTATATTAAATCTCTTTCGTTAATGTTAGTGCTGTCAGATGAATGATCCAGGAAATATCACCAGGAGAGCCTATTCCAGGCTCTCAGTGTTGCTGTTACTTATAAAATGTTTATGTTTATTTATTATTTATGCATTAACTATCCCACATACATTCTGAGCCCAAGTATATTGTTGCTTCTTTATATGTCCAGGGATAATAGCACCTAGATAATGCAAGGACGTAGAGGTGGCGGGGACCCTTTCTTTGACTTCGGCGACCCTTCTGCTGGTTTTGGAGGCTTTGGTACCTTCGGACCTCCCGGGAGTATGTTGTCAAACTTTTTTGGGGGAAGGAACCCATTTGATGACCCTTTTTTTACCCGTCCTTTCGGAGGCATGTTTGAGTCTAGTCTCTTTGGTTCAAGTGGAAATCCTTTCCCAAATATGTATCCATCTGGATTCCTGGAGCATCAAGCTCCCGAGCCTAGGAAACCACGGGGGCCAATTATTGAGGAATTACACTCTGATGACGAAAAAGAGGCTGCAGGGGAGGAAAAGAAAGAAAATCCAAGAAAACATGGTAGATCAAACAATGAACCCTACATTGAAGAAGATAGTGATGAAGCTGAAGGTAAAGTGTTTTCCCGATTTGCAATAGGAGTCATGGACATGGCGTTTTCGTTCGCGCTCTCTCTATGTCCATGTCATGTGAATAGGGTTCATTTTTTGGTAAATTATTTATGTTCATGTTTCAGAGAAAAAGAGTAAACAGTTGCAGTTTACAAATGAGTTCAACAGATTCAATGAGACACGGTCTCAGCCTCAAGCTCGTAGCTTCTGCTTCCAGAGCTCAACAGTCACCTATGGTGGCTCAAACGGATCATATTACACTTCGTCCAAGACTAGGAGTTCTGGCAGTGATGGAGTAAGCAGCAGAATATCAACACATGCTTGACTGCATCTTGGATTTGTGTAATATATTTTTTTCCCTCATACCATCTTCATTGTGAAATAGGTGGCCTTCGAAGAGTTCAAGGAGGCTGATAGTACCACAAGACAAGCTACTCAGAGAGTTTCCAGAGGTCTTCATAATAAGGTATTTATTTAATGTTCGCTTGGTCTACTTTCTTGCTGTTGTTTACAACCTTATTCTTTAATAATTTCATTTCATGTATATTGAATGTTCTTGAAAGTTGTCTGTGCACTTATGTACTGATGTACTTTTACAGGGACATTCCTTCACAAGAAAGCTTAACTCAGATGGCAAGGTGGATACTTTGCAGACCTTGCACAATTTAAATGAAGGTATATTATGGATTTGATATTCATGTATGTGACGCCTATAGTAGTAATTCCATACCATTGCCTTATGGTTTAGTATTTTTGGGTTGTGACTTTGTAGATGAGCTTGCTGGCTTCGACAAAAGATGGAAAGGAAGTGCTAAAAAGTATTTACCTGGATGGAGTGGCAGTGTTGGTGAGTACCCCTTGCTGCTACTGTAGGATGTGAATGGTTAATCTCTATTATATTTAGATACTTGGTTGTGAAGAAAAATGCCATTCATCTCGGTGCATTATTCCAATATGAGTGGTTATGAATATTCAATATTGTGTAAGTTTGGGTGCTACGATTTTCTTCTGTAGCAGTTTATAGAAAACAAAGTTTGAGGCATATAGTGTGTGATGTCATTCCCAGTCAGTGGTATACAAGTGACCTATGACGGTGGCAGTAGTGCTTAGCACATTCAATTTTGTGGAGAGAATGACTTCATAGTGCTTTTCTCTGAACGAGTATCCTAGATATTGTCTTTAATTTCTGCATTCTCTTTTGTCTTTTCTCAGGAGCTGGTAGCAGCGGACGAGCTGAGCAGACCAAACGAGGAGTTCAGGCTCTTCCCTCTACCGAGCGTTCTCATGGAATGGGAACAATGTCCGATGCTAGAGATCAACTTTATTCGTCTCGCATGCAGCAAAGGAAGAAGACACATGTTAGCGACAGCAGTGCGTATCATCCACGAGGGAAGGGCCGAAATTGACGGAATCCTTGTCAAAGTTGTCAAACCTTTACTTTAGCGTTATTTTTCCCTTAGTTATGTGTCCACGATTTTCATCCCTCCCCTGATTGACTGTTGTGGCCATTGATATGATATGTTGGACTTTTTAAGTGAAGGAGAGATTTACTGCTTAATATTTTTGAAAGGAAAGCTGTGCTGTATAATTTGGTCCAATTTACTGCAGTTTCTGAGCTAGTTAGAGATTTAAATTAATTTAATATGCTTGAATGCTAGATTCCACATGATTAAGCTAAAAGAAGATCAATTTAAAACGTGCTAATGATTTTGTATCTGAAAATTGACTCCAAGTGCGGCAGATTAACTCGGGTTGGAAGTTGCTTTGCAAAAGTAAGATAATAGCTAGCCATATTTGATTCAGTGTCAAAACAAAGTTCTCCTGTGCTATTTTAAATTTTTTCCTCGCCATCCTATCCTTATGTTTTCGTAGAGGCGACACGGTGTTTTGCTCATACGGCAAGTTGAAATATTAGAAAACGCAATACAATTTTATTTTTTTTTTAACGGGAACACTAAATTTATCTTAAGACTATGTATTGGCACGTTTAATGATGAATATTAGTATTAAGTCCCGCATCAAAAAGAAAAAATACTGGTATTAAGTCCGAGGAATCATGGCAAAAGAAAGTGGTGCGTGGAATGGTTTCGGAGAAAAACAACAGGAAAAATCCATGATTATGAAATTAGTATTCGAAGTTTCAAACGCAACCAAGAAAAAAGGAGGATTGAAGAAGAGAACAAAATAAGCGGTGGACTCGCACAGCTAGTTCCGTTCTGCCCTGGATTCTCCATGGCTGTCATCAGGAGCACGACAAGAATGATTCTCAAGGAGATATTCCCTTCTGTTCGCGTCAAAGGCTTTCCACTTCTCACTCCTCGGCTTATGCGTATGGCGTTTAACGGTTACCTTGCCGTAGGATTGGGTTCATAGCTAGGTTTAAGTTTTTGTTCTTTTCAAATAAGGGTAACAAATATTGATGCAATTTGCAAGTATTCTTTTGTGGAAATTGAGACACCCTCCTTGCCTGGTTGTGGGGCTTGTACTTGTGTCTTTGATAGGTAGGTCAAGGGCACACCATTAAAATTTGGACAGTGCCTACCTCCATACCTAATTTTACAGTTGTGTTTGCCATTAAAAGTAAGCATATAACAGAACTAAAAAAAAACAAAGTGAAAGTATGAATTGATGCATTTCCATGATATATAGAATTTCTATTTGCTTACCCCCAAAAAAAAGGAAGAGAAAAAGAAAGAATATCTATTCAATCGTGCCGATGAAGAGCAGTGCACAAATAATGCTATTTGTGATGAGAGTTTGACAAACTTGTTTGAAAAAGAAAAGAAATATAATTAATTTAATTTCTTCTGTACAAAATTGAGTTTGTGATTCAATCTGAGACGCTGAAATCATTTTCTGATAACGTGTATTTCCCCGGATTGTTGATCAATATGCTTAATCCACCTCTTATAACCCCTGTCCCTGCGCGCCGAAACTAAATTACCCTCAGCGGCCGACACGTGTGCGATGTCGAGTCCCTTTCCCACCGGAAGAAACACAGAACGAACAAGGCGGCGCGATGCTTCATCAAGAACGCACCGCCATTTGAAAGTGGTTGCCGTCCTTGAATTTGCATTCTTGCACACAAGCACCGCTCCCTCGGTGCTCAATTTGGCCAGCCTCAAGAATCTAGCAAAGTCCTTCCGCCTAGAGTCCACGACCAAGAAGTCTATTCCCACTAATCCATCCATCACTTCCTCTGCTTCTCCGACCATCACCTCCGGTGACATACCAGCCTCACCCATCCTTTGGACGTATTCTAATTTTGACAGTTCATCGGGGACTACGCACACGTGTCGTCCACCAGCGTGACGACTTGCTATGGCTAAACCCATGCTCGTAGAAATCACTCCACCCTGCGACCATGTCTCCGCGATGAGCTTAGCGTTCCAGCCTGCAGCCATGGCCGAAACAAGCTCTGCCGCACCCGATTCATAGAGAATCTCGCACTGCGAGAGGCAACAGAAGAAATAGGTTAGAGACGGAACATATGTGAAAGAAGAGATGTTTGAGTTAGAGTGCTTACAGATTTAACAGTGTCGATGTATGCCTTGGATGCTGTCTCTGGGGACCAAACTAGCTTCATTTCCTGTGGGCTAAAATAAAAACTTCGGAATGGAAAAGAAAGTTTGGGGTTGAGTGTATTTATACGTGGGTCTCTCTCCGGGTGTGGAGATCAGGCACAAAAAAGCAATAGCATTCTAGATAAGCAGGACCGTTGACGTTTCTTCCGCGCCAATCCAACGTGTAAGCCTTAGATCATGATAACCGTGCCTTGTTGTCTGGTTTTAAAAGACTACACTTTATTCTTCCCTCTATTTGCTTCCTTACAAACACCAAATAAATGGCCCTCGGCGGAGAGTGGAATTACAAGAAATCCATTCCTTCTGTTTTGTGGTGGTTGGCTGCTTGTTGCCCAAGAATGTCAAATTATCAAGTCAAGCGTCAACCTTCTAGCGTTTTAGATTATTCTTTTTCCTTAAATAAAAATTATATTAAGTTTTCTGATAAAACCTAGTATCTTATCTTGTTTTCTTTTAAATGACAAATGATAAGATTATAGAACTTTATGTGTCAGGATAAAATAGAACCACGGAAGTAATTTAGAATAAATAATGGGATGAAATATGTAAATAATTGGAAAATCTTTCTCCTCATTTTTCTTTAAAAAAATAGTGAAAAGAAAATAAATGAAAGGTGCCGTAAATTATATATGCGAAATGAATCTAGATGGATGGTGAACAAGTAAGAAGAATCCAGAAAGATGAAAAGGTCAAACTGAGTTGAAGTAGACATGAGATCAGCGCGTCCGTAAACGATGCGAAGGATGAATTGGATCCTAGTAACATAACAATTGCTGATATGCTGTGTATTTGCCAATTTGGTGTTTTCTAATTGAAATACGAAAGAGAGAGAGAGGATTAACTCTGACTAATCTGCCATCGTATATGTGTCGTGTCATGCGTCATAGACCACGTCTCTTTCGTTCTAACGGATCTACCAACACTCTCTCCCTCCTTAATTAAATATAATTATCAACAATTTAAGTTAATTATGCGGTAGGAATTCATTCATATGATATTACACAGTCCATACTTTATAAAAAAGAATTTTATCCAATCAACGTTACGATAAAAGGTTCTTAGGATGTAAGAGTTAATTAAGTTACACAACAGTAAGACAACGAACGAACATTACAACAATTAAGGAATCTCTTTTACTTTTAGCTTTAGAAACAAGTTGGGATAAAAGACAAATAAATATCTTTGACTTTTTTGCAACAAATTGAGACAGTAATCCGATGCTAAATCCCAGGTTTGTGTTGGTCGGGAGGCGGCTGTAGTGCGGCTCCCATTTGTGACTTGTGAACAACTTGCAAGCGATCCCTATACTGGGATTAGAAAAAACAATTAAAGAATTGTTAACGGTTTGGAGTATTTCGTACATGAATACCCAAATCAAGGCGTGATGCGATGACAGTCCATTTCCATTTGACTGCTTGCTTAGTGCTTACTAATAAACCCAACAACAACTTCATTGCTAGTTTGAAGATAATTGCATAGCCGTGTTGTGTTGTCAATGGATAACATAGCAAGTATAAATCAGTTAATGGGATTCCATTTTGTGATGGGGTCTCTCCAGTTATGACAAAATAGAAATGGCGTTCAATTGAAGACGTCACCGCGTTGCTAAGAAAATGAGCAGCTAACCTACTTTTCTCCTACACCTCAACACAATAACGAAACTACCTTCTATTTAGTGTCGGAAAACGATTGAGATGATATATCACTGATATACAAAACGCACCGTTTGTTTCCGGGGATTCTGTTGCCCTTGCCAAGTTTCTCCGCCTCGACTCTCTCTTTAGATTCTGTCTCTATCTCCGAAACTCTCTCTGCCTCCAACTCGCAGCCGGCTCCGGATCCAGTCAATAGGCATGGACTGGGTAGCCTCTCATCTCTCCCGCCCTCATTCTCTCTGTCGTACACTTCCTCACTTGCCATGTGCTCTGTTTTTGTTTTTTTCCTCTTTACGCGATTTTGTTGGATAAATGTTTTGATTCGTTCACAATGCATTTTAGGTTCTGGGAATAATGGCCTTCCTTTTTTCCGATCATGGTTTATTTATATTCTAATTCTCAATTATGAAATTTCTGGAATGGATGTAGTCTGAGTAATGTATCTTCGGGGGAGAAGATTTTTTTTTTTTTTTGATGACTGATATTAGGTGCTTCTATTTTCTATACGAATCCCTCCTTACGATCGGGTTAAATAATAATTTCAAACACGCTTGTTATTTACTTCCAAGCCATGATGACGGAAAGAAACAGGCTTCTGTATGGATAATTCCAACAGTGATATTTTATAAGAAAGAAAATTATTTCCAGGGCCAAACAAGTTGCGGGGTTTTGGGTTAAGAACTGAATGGTGTTCGCTTCACAGGACTTTCGTCGAACACCTATTGAGCATGGCTTTTTAATGCCACCTGTCAAAGTTGATACACGTGGCTGAATAACCGAACTGGTCAAGCGGCCAATTGAAAGCTGCAGGCTCGAGCTTCTTCGTAGTCGCACAAAATTGCATTCACCGATACACAAAGCACACAGTAGGCATGAATGAACGCGAATCGTCTCAAATCTTTGTTAAAATCCCCCAAATTTTTCCGTACAGTTGCAAAGCCATCCATCACAGCGCCTGGAAACACTTTCCAAACCATCAAAGCCCAATTCCAAAATGCTGGTCCCATGGCCTCACTCCTCAGGTCCCGTTCCGTCATACGATTTCGAGAGCCTGACACCTTGAAGTTCCTTCATGGGCTATTGACCAACGATGTACGGAGGTTTGGGGAATGCACTGATGAATTAACTTCAAACTTGCCTACAACAAATGTGCCATCTGCGACGGTTCCGCCCACGTATGCTGCGCTATTGACACCTCAAGGGAGATTTCTACATGACCTTTTCTTGTATAAGCCTCCAATATCTGATACAAAGCTTGATAAGACTGGGGCTGGACCCGAGTCCGATCCTCATGCACCGTTTGATCTGCTTGCTGATGTGGATGCCTCTGTACTGGATGAGCTTTTGCAACCCTTCAACAAGTGAGTTTACACATTCAGTTTCACTTTAAATTCGGACGAACCTGGAAACTTCTACCTCATTTTTGTTAGATCAGTCAACTTCTTTGAGTTTTGGCAGTTGGCAATTTTAACATGTTATTTTGTTAATTAAAAATATATTCATTAAACTTTTTGTAGGGTGGATATCCCCTGTTATATTTTTTGCTACACCATTTTGTGCATGTAGTGAAGCATTACGAACTTTAGGCTGCATAAATGCAGTTGCAGGAGTCCTTTGGCTTGCTAAGCATTGGATCTTGAATGAAACCATAGAGATGCCATTTCTTTGTTATTTGCAATGTGAAGGCATAAGAGATTTGATTGTGGAAACCTTAACTTTTTAGTGCTGCAGATACCGGTTGAGGTCCAAGGTTCAGATTGATGATGTCACGGGAGATTTCTCATGCTGGCAACGCTATGGAGTTGGCCTTCCAGAGAAGTCCTCACTTGTAGAAGAACCAGAAGCAGCATCTGTTGGTTGGGGTGCTGGTGTGGATCGTGCCGGGATATCAGCTTCACATGGGAGTAACCTTGGTTGGCATTTGTTTAAGGACCCCAGATTGAACAGTCTTGGTTTCTGAGGGATCTTCCCTTCTAATATAACACGTGAATTATTCATTCCTAGTCTACTTAGATTTGTATCTGTTTCGGCTGTAATCTTTTATATTATCGTTACAAATTTTCAGTTATCAGTATAATAATTCCCTTCTCTTTTGTAACTATTGCAGCTCCTCTTGTTGAAGCTGACAAAGAAACAGAAGAGAATTACCTTCTCTGGAGAATAAAGAGGGGAGTTGCTGAAGGTTCAATTGGGATTCCGAAAGGTGCAAATCAATTTCCTTGTAGAAATGACTTTCCAGAATTTTCATTCTTGATTCTGCATCTTGCCTCTCAGATGTTATGATTATTTCCAGGCGAGGCAGTACCACTTGAGTATAATCTTGCTGGCCTTAATGCCATTAGCTTTGACAAAGGTTATGTCGGCAAAGAGGTCATAGCTCGCACACACAACCGAGGAGTCATTCGCAAGCGATTGGTTCCTCTAAGGTTTCTCGACAATGATGGAAATGGTAACGTTCTAAGAATTATTTGGCTTACTTAGTAATATTATATGTTTGTACTCTTAGCCATTCATTTTCTGCTATTTCAGAAGTAGAAGATTAATTTGTTTCTGGCTCAGAAGGAATTGATAAAGCATCTGGCAAGAAAGCTGGTAATGTGATGAAATCTGCCCTTGGCTGTCATGGGTTGGGGCTGTTGCGCCTGGAGGAAGCTTTTAAAGGGTCTGGTGCCTTATCCATACAAGGACAAGAGGGCGTGAAGGTTGAAGCTGTTAGACCAGATTGGTGGCGTTCCGAATGGCTACAAGACCATCAACAGCATACTGCTTTTGCCTAAAATGCAACATGTTCAAAGGATAAGTACTTTACGTGTGGGCTTAATTGACTTTTAGACGTCCTGATGGGAGTTTAATGTACTCTAAATGCTTCAGGTGTTTCTAACGAGTGCTCAGCTTAACCTCTTCGAAATTGTCTTTTCACGGTGAAGCAAGAACGATGCCAACCTGATATAGTAGCTGATAAAGAAAACATGAGATTGATTGTCATGTAATGATATATTAAAGTACTGGTTGAAACAGCTACAGTACTGATTCGGTGTAACATATCCAGAATGTTTTGTCTTTAAATCAAGACTACTTTGTTTACCTAGCTAAGGATATTTTCTTTTTCTTTAGTTTGATGTGGTAGCTGATATCGTAGTGGAGACTTCAAACTTCTCCTTTCATTTTCAGTATCATCTGATTTGTATATCTTTGCTTACACCTCCCATCTTTATTCGTTTTCCATCAATCTCTTTACTAAAACAAGTTTGATTCAATATTCCCAGTTGTTTGGTTTATTTGTAACTGAAAGTGAGTTTCTGTGTTATTCTTCATTTTTAAATTGCTGAAATTTTTCTTTGCTATTTTATTTGAAGATACGGATGGCAGATTTGATATGGCTAAATGCTGACTTGAGCCTTAGACTAATAAAGAGAAATAAGTGCCTTATGACATACAATCCCCGTTGGGCGGAACAAACAAGAAAGAGTTGTTGAGAAATTTTAAATTATTTGGCAAGGGATGATTGAGCAACTACCCTCATGGAGCAGGTAGGAAATGTTTCAATGTCTCCCCTCCTAATTAAGACTATTACCCTTGAAATCATTTGAGCATCAGGAATCTGCAGGAAGCACGTGCAGGTCCGAAATCACCTCTTGCATGGTTGGCCTTTGATCAGGAAGTTCATGGGTACACAGCATTGCGAGCTTTGCAAGAACTGCTGCTTGAGATTTAGAATATCTTCCCTTGAGATTTGTATCAATAAAATCTTCAAATCTATAAGACTCAAGCGCCATCCTAATTGAACCTCCTATTGTTTTCTTCCCAGATAGAACTTGAAGAACGATAACCCCAAAAGCATAAATATCAATCTTCTCAGTAAAACGGCCAGTAGTGATATACTCGGGGGCTAGGTATCCCATTGCAGCACTTACTTTAAGAGCTGAGAAAACCACATCATCTGCAAGAAGCTTAGGAAGGCCGGCTTCCATAATCAGTGGGTTAAACTGATGGTCAAGGACAACTTTTTCAACGGAAAGATTTTGGTGAACTATCGCAGGTTTGTTTGATTCACTTCTATGAAGATATCCGATACCTGGCGAAAAGGAATTCAATAGTCAATATCAAACACAAACAACATAAACAGATTATCTAAATTAAGTAGCATCTGACATCAGAAAAATGAATTGACAGTCGGGAAATCCAACCTTTTGCAACGCCCTTGATGATAGAAATCCTCTTGGACCAATCAAGTACATGGTCACTTCCATCTTCCACGTCAAGACATTGAGACAGATTACCGTTGGGGGCAAAGTCATAGATTAGGAAACATTCACCTCTGCTCCTTGAGCAACAGAAACCTCTCAATCTAACGAGGTTTTCGTGTCTCAGTGAAGTTAATAAATTCAACCCTTCAATAAATTCAGCTTCCTCGGTTTTACAGTATGTCTGATTAATGCTTCTAATAGCCACAGGAGAACCATCTCTGAGAACTCCCTTGTAGACAGCGGAGAACTTGCTCTTGCCTAATAAATTGGCCTCAGAAAGATACTGTGTTGCAGATTCGACCTCATCCACGTTGAACCTAAAAGTGTTGAGATATTCATGGGATAATCCGTGGCCATCTTGACAATCTTGTAATGTATCCCATCCATTAGGATAATTAAGATTAACAAGTGGAGATGGACTTCTCGTGTAGAATTCTTTAGGCTGGTCAGGGCTAAGCTGGCCTTCTGAAGAATCTGATGTATTTCTAATCTTAATCTTCTGTTTCTGGCGGCGGTATCTGACGAAAGTCAAAAAGCCAGCGCCCATTAATGTGATAGTGGTAGTTATTACCCCTGCTGCAATTACAGTTTGAGGAAATCTTGTTGATTTTGAACAATGGGTCTGGTTACAATGCGAGTTGAATTTTGCAGACTCCGGTAAATTCCTTGTATGGTTACTAAATAGGGGTGGATTTGAGGTATCGGGCTGGTTAAGATTTACATTATCATATCCGGTACAAGCTCTTAGAGTAGAAAACCCAATTCCACATAAACCTGTGTTGTTTGCACCTTGGAATCCTTCCCTTAAGTCCTTCAATGCTTCATTTCGTTTTTAAAACATTAATCAGTAAATATAAGTCAAAATGCATAAAGAGAAACAAGAAGATTAGTACATATGTTGTCAGGTGAAACTTGACTATAAGGAAAGAAGAGTAGAGACATACCAGAAGGAACAATTCCGGATAGAGAGTTGTTTTGAACACGTACAACTTCCAAATTTGGAATATCAGCTAGTGTTGCAGGTATTGTTCCACTGAGGTTGTTGAAGCTCAAATCCAGCCTCCTTAGGTTCTCCAAGTTCCCCAAGCTTTGAGGAATTGAACCAGCTAATTTATTAGATTGCAAAGAGAGAGAATTAAGCTTCTTCAACGAACCAATCTGTGCAGGTATACTTCCCACCAGTTTGTTACAACATATCTGCAGCACTAGATATGCAGAACAAGTTTATTAGCGTACATAGTATAGTATTACATGCTTAAACCAACCCAATCCCCATAATTTTCAACAATGTGGCTCAACCGCTCAGGGACACACAATTCTAAACAAATATCCTTCATATCTAATCAAACATCTAACCTTGTGATCATATCACCATCCCACATAACCCATCCCTTAAAAGCTGGTTTGGTTAAAATAAAACCTTTTATAGATGACCTTACAGCTTAAACCAACATAATATGTGGCAATACTATTTAGTATATGCTAACCTTGGAGACTAGCCATGTGGCCGACCTCAGAAGGAATGCTTCCAGAAAGAGAATTCACATCAAGATAGAGATCCACCAGTTCAGCGAGATTTGAAATCTCTCTGGGTATCTCTCCAGAGAGATTGTTGTAATGTAGATATAGACCCGATAAGCATTTGAGTTCAGCCACCGCCGGAGACACCCAACCGGAAAGGCCCTTCCCCTGTAAGGTAATATTGTCCACTTTCCTGTGCTCGTTGCACGCTATTCCTTCGAAGGAACCACTACATGGATCACCGTCACTGGTCCACGAGCTCAACACCTTGCCCTCTGGGTCCAGAGAGGACTTTAAGTTCATCAGAGCTCTAAGCTCAGTATTTCCGCAAACGCGTTGCAGAGTGGGAAACGCAATAAGCAGAAACAGAGAAAACAATAAACCAACGAATTCCATGACCGTTTTGGGTCTAAAATTCTCAAACAGAAGCTGGAACCGAAAGAGAGACACCCATGTTTTACTTGGATACTGGTTTTTGGGTTGTTTTGGAAGTAGTTGGCCACCGAGAAGTAGTACGACTTTGTTTGTTTCTGGAGAAAGAGAGACGAAAAAAAAGAAGTGGAGTATTTTCCTTTTCAAACAGGGAGCATTATTAATTACAACTTTATGGGTTGCCGAGGGACATGTTCATATTCATATTGCATCTGTGAAGAGGTTTTGGGGGGAAGTGGATATTGGGTATTTACTTTCCTCCTCCCCACTTTAATATTGCCCCCTCAATTTATTTATTTTTTATTCTCAAACTACCCTTAGCCTCTTTCTCTTTTCTCATTTTCTTCTTATTTTAGCTCGAGGTTTTTTTCAAATAAAATTTAGTTTAAATGTTAAATATATTATTTAACATCAAATAAAATAAAACAATTAAGATTAAGTGTTTAACAGACATTTTACATCTAATTTAAAAAATTCAATTCAAGTGTTAAACACATAATTTAATATCAAACAAAATCAAACAATTAAAATCATGTGTTAAACAGAACATTTAACATTAAACAAATTTAAAAAATTTAATTAAGCTGTTAAATAAGTAATTTAATATCAAATAAAATTAAAAAATTAAAATCATGTATTAAACATATCATTTAACATCAAACATATTCAAATAATTTAGTTTAACTGTTAAACATAATATTTAATATCAAATAAAATTAAATAATTAAGGATAATTTTCTTATTTATCTTAGATGTAAAAAATAGCTCTAAAGAACCAAAAGAAGAAGAAAATTAGAGAAGGATAGTTTGGAAAAAAAAAAATTAATTGAAGGGACAATGTTAAAGCGGGGAGGGAGAAAGTTAATAGCCGTGGATAGTTACTATCACTATCAGTCGGTGGGGATGGCTGCCACTAGTCGAAGACATTTTATCGTGGAATTAAATATATAATAATGTTGTGGACCCACCATCTACGACTCTCGTACTTCAAATTTCAACCCACAAATTTAATTAATTTACTCCATAGAATTTGAAATGTCTTGGGGTCAAAGGAAGAAAAGGCACAGTTGGACCTAACTTGGGCATTCAGAAGAGGGCAGAGCAATCACTAAGAAGCCAACATGCAACTTATTCAACGCAACACAAAGATATCTGATTACCCAAAAACACAATAATCAGGCAAGGCCTTTCCTGTATAATGGTTAAAAAGAACAGACATCCTGCACTTCTTTATCGCGTGTTTTCGTTATAAAAGCTTTAAATAATGTTTTTCAAAAAGCTATTAACTTTCTACTAAGCGCTGCAAAGTGATTCAATACAATTCTAGTACCATATCAAATTACAAAAGAATTCCCTTGGCCTCTTTACATTTTTTGAACTGGCTCATGTTTGTGGCCATCGTTTTCAATGCTCTACACTTTACCAAACACAAGTCGCGTGGATTACCTATTTATATCCAAATCCAATAATAGTTTACAAGAAGAGAAAGTTGGTATTTTTCTGCTGTAAAGAGTCATATATATAGCTGTCATGACCGCTAATTCAATCATAATCTCGCCACCATTCTCGATCACTATGACCAAGAAAGAAATTCCACGACATATCATGTAAACAGACGTAAGCCGATTTTAAACCTGTTATGTTGTTAACGGTCTAATTACAATGTATTCTCAAGCTTACGTTTTCTTTTGTCGTGCAATAATTTTATTTGGTCTAATGCTAAAATGATTATGATTATGGTTATAGCCGGAAGAATTATTTTCTGGGTAAAATTCAAATATTGACTGGTCATGAGTTTTGTCCGTCCAATAATTGTTTAAAAAATAAATTCTAGAGCCTATAAAAATAAAAATAAAAATTATAAATATAATCATATCAAGCAATTCACTTAAGTTAAGTTACTTGAATAAATTATAAACCTGTAAAGTTGTTCTTAATAAGGAAAGGGAAAAGGCAAAAGCAAAAGGAAGACTGATGACGAGTTTTCTTTGGGGGCTTTAGTTTTGATTAAGTTCAATAATAAAGCTGTGAGTTGTCCAACGAGCTCGGTGAAACCCATCTGAAATGGGCCAAATGAGCCCGTCTATCCGGCCCGCTAGATAAAATAATAATTGATGATAACTTGATAGACAGACCTGTACCCAGACTTTTTCTGCAATACGACGCCGTCTGTGTCATAGATCATATATCAATCGGTTCTAGCTTGAAGCCGAAGAACAAAATCATAGCGTGTGCATCTCAATTTTCGTCTGAGCTCAGATAGAGGAGCAGGAACGAAACTAGTTTTGAAGGGAGAACGTCCGAACCCAAAAACCCGGAAAAGAATGGGTCTGAGCGACGACCAAGTTTCTTCCATCAAGGAAGCTTTTACGCTCTTCGATACCGACGGTGACGGTCGGATCGCTCCTTCGGAGCTTGGGATCCTCATGCGCTCTCTTGGTGGAAACCCAACCCAAGCCCAGCTCAAGGCCATCATCGCCGAAGAAAAACTCACCGCTCCCTTCGACTTCCCTCGATTTCTCGATCTCATGGCCAAGCACATGAAGACGGAGCCCTTCGACCGCCAACTTCGCGACGCCTTCAAGGTTCTTGACAAGGACTCCACTGGCTTCGTCTCCGTCACTGAGCTTCGACACATTCTAACCAGCATTGGCGAGAAACTTGAGCCCGCCGAGTTTGACGAATGGATCAGGGAAGTCGATGTCGGCTCCGACGGCAAGATCCGTTACGAGGATTTCATTGCCAGAATGGTCGCTAAGTGACGCGGTCGTGATAATGGGTTTGTTTCCGTTTAGTGTTTGGGAATTTTATTGTTTGTTTTATCATCTTCTTTTGCTCTTATGGGTTTTGTAATGAAATTTGTGTTTTAATCTGTGCTCGTTTCGGTTTCTTTTTTTCTTTTCATTTCCTTTAGTAGACTAATTAACCAAGTTATGCTAATTTTCATTTGAAATATTTGGGGCCCTAAAATTTATGCTGCGTAGCTTACCTGGATGGTTTTGGCCCTTTTGGGTTGGGGAATAGTGGAACTTCGCGGGCCTTCAATTTGCTTTCTTTGTTTAGTGATCAATTGTATTGTATGATTTTATCTAAGGTAGTCTATATATATGCTGTAATTGTTGCTTAAATCAAATGTACACACGAGTAATGGTTGGCCAACATGTGTATTTAATCCATTCCTTTGTATACATAACCAGTGCTTGGATTTTAAGTAAAACGTAATGAGGAAGAAAATGAATGTGATGCAATTTTCTTAGCATTTCTGCCATTCTCTTGCGGAATGGTAAATAATAGGTCACGGCCTTACTCTTTGATGATATGCTTGGTATGTTAAGTGTTGATACACAACCGAAACTGTCTTGCATGCTTGGGGGGGTTCTTGCTGTGTCAATGATGTCTCAACTTAAATACTTCAATAATGCTTTCTGGTGCTTTTTCTTTTACCTTTGCTCCTTGTTATTTTAGGTGCGCAAGCAACCTTCTCTTTTACAGATAAAGAGAACGCGGAATTCAATATACACGAGATTGATTGTATCTAGGAAATCCAGTCTCTCTGCAATTAGTAGTCAGAGGCCATATATGGATAGTGAATAATGCTGGGTGGTTTCAATGTCTGGACTTCTATAATAACTCCTTAGTTTATAGTTTTTGACAGTTGCTCCATTTGTATTTAGAATTTGGTTACTTCTATAATTTATGACGGTGGTCCTTTTCCTTCCCAATGTGGGTTTTTATAGGAACTGTCTCTAAACAAATTGCTCTTTTACATCACTTGTTTGGGGGACATGGGGAGGACTTGGAACAATGGAGTCACATCTTTAGTCCAGGCTAAACAGGAAACAATGATTCCTTGCCGAATCACTAATTGCCTAGGAAACTTGAACTTGAATCGATGAAATCCACTTGAGGATAATGTTTCGCTACGTAAAAATGAGAAGTAACAACACACCCATAGAATTTCAGTTTGCGGACATGTTTGAACAGTTATTGAACGCATCTTGTTAAACATATTACTTGTCAAGCATGGCATGGGTGAATTCAGTAACTAGTTGATGTTTCATCCCCATTTTATGAGCTGTGCTGGCACCTTGTTTCTATTAATGTTATGATGAGTACGTGCTTGAAATTTTAATATTTTTACTTGTCCTGTTCAAGTTCTTCAACTTCAAAATGAGAGGGGACATAATGTCCAGTTCAAGCACTGCATATTTTATATTTGTACTTTTTGTTCAAAATTCTGGTTGAGTGTGTATGTATAGCATTATGCTAGCGATGGGGAGATCTTTCTTTTTATACCACTTTTAAGGTTTCTGTCAGAATCTGGGGACAAGTAGAGCAAATTAGACATTTAAGTTACCATGGTTCGCATTACGGTATTACTTAGTATCAGTTTTGTATGATTGCTTTCAATAATTTTACCTTTATATGAGTTTTATTCAGAATCGAACTTTGGTATATTTTCAATTGCAAGAAGGACCGATATTTAATGAGTTTCTTTTTTGATGATCAGAACATTTAATGAGTTTCAACCTTTGTCAAATGGACCAACCGTGAATATTCATGATATAGCGTGTTATATATGTTTTTACTTGAAACAAGCTTAATATAAAACATTCATTAAGTATTATTAAATTAAATGTGGACTTATTGACTTAAACTTTTATAAAAGCTTGTACCGTGGAAAAAGTTTTAGTATCAGATCATTAAAAATAGAAAATCATTTTTTATATTTTATTGTCTACGATTTTATTTCAATATTTATCGCAATTACACACTAATACAAACAAGGAAAAAAAAAAAAAAACTCGTTTGTAATTTCTCATTAACTTTTTGAAACTCTTTTATTAGCTATCTCCTTCGGATGTCTCTTTTCTTAGATTTATTTTTACGTAAACATAACTTTATTAGAAATAAATATTTCTAAAATGTAAAAAAAGAAAAAAAGAAAAAAGAAGAAGGTTGGTCACTACTCTCAGAGAACGACGCCGTCGGTCCCCGGTGTTAGCATTTCAGCACAATACAAAATATAAGGTCATACTAGCATTAGGGTTTCCAACTCGTCCTCTTCAGAGATCTTCCGAAGTCTAGGCCTTTGCAGCAGCCGCGCAGGCGTCATCACATCAACACTATGGGTCGTATGCACAGTCGTGGGTTAGTAAACTCTGTTGTTGTTGTTGCTTTTTTTTTTTTTTGGCAGATTCAGCTTATCAAACTCGTATCTCAATCTCTGCCGTGCCTTCTTCCATCTTTACTAGTGCTTATTGTTCTGTTTCTAATTTATTGGTTGCACCGTTGCAGTAAGGGTATATCCGCTTCGGCTTTGCCTTACAAGAGGACGCCGCCTAGCTGGCTCAAGATCTCTTCGCAAGATGTAAGCCCACATTTCACTCTGTATGGGAAAATATGCAAAATATTACACTTGCATCTTCATTCTAGACATGGAAGAAGTAAGTTTTTATTTCACTGATTGATAATAGAAAATATTTAATTCCGATTTAGGTTGAAGATAACATATGCAAGTTTGCGAAGAAGGGTTTGACGCCATCTCAGATTGGTGTCATTCTCCGAGATTCTCACGGTATAGCTCAGGTCAAGAGCGTGACTGGCAACAAAATCTTGCGCATACTGAAAGCTCACGGTCTCTTTCTCTCTCTGTCTGTGTGTGCGTTTGAATTATATTGTCAGAAAAATCTGATTTTTTAAAATGTTTTTAGGACTTGCTCCTGAAATTCCTGAGGATCTTTACCATTTGATCAAGAAGGCTGTTTCTATTCGCAAGCATTTGGAGAGGAATAGAAAGGACAAGGACTCCAAGTTTAGGTTGATCCTTGTTGAGAGCAGGATCCACA
This sequence comes from Bauhinia variegata, assembly GCA_022379115.2. Taxonomy (NCBI): domain Eukaryota; kingdom Viridiplantae; phylum Streptophyta; class Magnoliopsida; order Fabales; family Fabaceae; genus Bauhinia; species Bauhinia variegata. The sequence goes on from CM039433.1 coordinate 1,332,759, forward strand.
GACTTGCTCGGTATTACAAGAAAACTAAGAAGCTCCCACCAGTATGGAAATAGTGAGTGCTTTTTGCTATCCATTCAATTTTCTACCTGCTCGGTCTGTGATTAGTTCTTGAGTAGTATGATGCAACTAATGCTTTTGCTGTTATTGATACCTATAATGCTAAATTAAGCCTTTTTTAACTAAATCTTACATCAATCTATGTAACTGCAATATGTAAACATAGATTATGGAGTTAGTATTTCCTTGTACTTTTCCTATGACCAACTTGTACATATGGGGGACATTGTAATGATTTATTGATTTATGGTCAACTCATTTTGACATTTTCAAACAACTTGTGATGAATTGGGCGCTTGGATCTTTCTACAACTCCGTACTGGAAGGACGGACTTAATTCATTATTCTTAAAATTACATCATGCATGAAATACTTGTCATGTTTTAGAGGATTCCTAGGACTCATATTTTATGATTTTGTCTATAGACTATAAACTTATGGCTGAAATGAATTTTATTACTTTGAAATGGTTCAAACCAATACCAATAGACAATTTGTCCTTTATTTTACCGTCTGTTTGCTGCTTGAGATTATAGTTACTGGTTGATTTATTTTGATTTACGTATGCAAATGGTTATGTACTATGATCAATAGTTTGCCCCCAAATTACACCCTTGCTGCTCAACCAAGGAACTAGTTGAAAAGAGGGTAGAAGAGAGGTGATGCTTGTATGATAGCGTTCAATTTCTTTCTCCTGTCTTTCAAGACCAGATATTTTTCGTGTGGGAGTGTATGTAATAACTGGTCGGTAAAAGAAAAATATAATATAACCCAAATGTACATACGAATCTTGTTAAAAATAGGACCCTATGCGATTTCGTTATTGATATTAGTTGAACTTTTGTTAGTCTTCTACTCTTCTTTGCTTTATATGCGTAACTGTGAAAGATGATAGTATTATTTATAGGCCCTATGACCTATTTTGGAGTGGATAAATATTTTTGCCTTTTGGTTTGGAGCAATTTCCTGTCTTCATTGCAGCCAATGACATCTGATATGTGCAGTGAATCAACTACGGCTAGCACTCTGGTTGCTTAATGTTCAACGTTCGAAGCTTTTGCTGGTTTATGTCGTTGGACAAGCAGCTTGCTGTTATTTTGAAGCGCGTATGGAATCTGGATAGCTGATGTCGAGAGGTGGTATGCTAGAATAGACAGAAAGATAAATCAGTTTTCTCTGCTTTTCTGTGTTTTCTTTGAATACCCGGTGAATAAACAGATAGCTAAGAAGTGTTTGTGTTGACTGCACTTTTATGGTTTCATTTTTTAGTAAATTTTGATCCATTGAAAATGTGTTCTCGAATATCGCTTTCTGCAGCATTTTAGTACCTGAATTGGGTCTCCAAGGGAAAACGGGAGTCGAGTATTAAGGGAATAAAAATTTTGGCCAAATAAATATTGAATATAAATGTCGAGATAAAATTTAGGCTTAGGAATAGGAGTGTGATTCCATGTTGAATACTTTTCCCAGTTCAAATGGGAACGTTCAATCCTCAACTCGTCGAGCAAAAAAGCTTTATATTTAAACCTTCGCTGCTATAACTTCCCACGTATGAACGAAACAATTTCTTTGTTTGCGCTAAAGCGAAAGCTTTGAGTTTATATTATGGAGGCACATAAAGCACGTTTAGCTTGTTTGCTGCCATCGATTTCGTTAGCGAGGTTCAGTTGAGGTTTCAACGCGAGAGCATAGATACCCCAGAGGGTCCGATTTGGTCCACGGTATGGTTGCTCAGATCTCCCATAAGCATCAAGATTTGCTCCGCAAGTTTTAAGGACTTCAATCTGAGTCTAAATTATCATCAACACTTGCTACCCGTGACTGATTCCAGTGAGGATGGAGATGAATTCAACCGTTCAATCGACAAATGACATCAGCTTCTGAGAAATGCAAGAAAACATTTCGAAATCACAGATTCTTGGCGTTCATGGATGACATACGTGACTGCTGGACTCGAGGCAATGGACAGGGAAAGATCAAGAAAAAGGATTGCCAATTTTTTTGTACGAGTTTCCCTACACAATGAATGAATTAGAGCGAATCTGGGAGTAATCAGTTAAACCCGTAAAGAAGCATAAAAGATCTTAATTGGATGATCTTTCCTTGGCCGTGATCTTCAAATGCATGTTGCAGACTGATTTTGGAAAGGAAAAAAAAAATGCAAAGCTACTATTAGCAATCAAGATGATTTAATTTGCATTTTTATGGGTAAATCTTCCTTTAAAAACATCCTTAACAAATGACTTGCAGACAAATCTAAATTGGGAAGAACAGGGATTGAAAAGGAAGTCTAAAAGAAATTTAAAAAAAAACAAACTTAAGAGAGAACAAGAGTATCCTCTTTCAAATCAAATGGTTTACTATGGTCATCATTTCTCCATTAAACTAACCAGAATCAGAAATCCCGTACGCACTAATAAATCTTTTATTTGACGCCCTCGGTTCTCATTGTACATTGCATGTCCCAGCTTACACAACTTGTCTAAATCCCAAAGAATAGTTGACGATGACATATAGTGAACTGATAGAATGAAGAAGAGAGAAATGTACAATATATTCCCACGTGAAATGTAGATAAGTTTCAGGAGGCATAACGTGCTGCGTCTTTGCGAAATCTCCAGTAAAGAAATGCAATGTAAATTCACCACCCAATTGGCAATTTTCTGAACTATCAAGTGGCTGGTTATCTAATTTATTAGATTCTGAGCTTTCTGGGGTATGAGGTAGCTGACTTTGAGTAGATGGATTTTGTGGGCCTTCCTCATCCTTGCGTGACTCGTCGGGGTCGTCCCCGCCATTTTCTTTACTAGAACTTCCTCCAATATCTCCTTTTGGGATACTGCGAACTAAGTCTGGCCGAGCTTCAACACCAACACATCTAAGGTGCAACTGCCACAAAATACAGTTAAAACTAATGTCCACGAATTACTGATAGAATTACTAGAATTCACCCCAGGAACATACTAACTGATGTTGGAAACATCATATACCTGAAGATGTAAGTTGACTTCATCTGGGCGTGAAAGGAAAGGAAAATCTCCACCTGTTTTCAAGAATGCCCGCCTTGCCTCAGGGTACTTTTCATTCAGTTGATCTCTAAGTTGTTGAGGAATTGCACAGTAGTCGTTTGTCTTTGAGTAAAGCATGCGATCATGTCAAAAGAAGATAGCGTGATAAGAAAACTTACTATATGCCATAGCTGAACTGCAAACCTAAAAAATGACATTTATGTCTTGCATAAAAAGGGGAAGATGCGTGACTAAAACTTAAGAGAAGTTCCGACGATATACATCCATTATAGTGATGAATGAATCTGAAAGAAGAAGGGGTCCCACGGAAGCATCATCAGTTGTCAATGTCAACCTAGAGGCTAAGTCTTCTCTTGAGAGGGTTTCCACCTACATTGAGTCACATATAGAATCTAGTCAATTAGACAATTCAATTTAGCAAAATTAATAAACAAACAAACAAATTTTTAAAAAACAAGAAATAGGTTTTCACTTTATATTAGAAAAATAGAAAGATTGAGAAAAGCTGACTGATCAGCACAATTTGAAATGAAATACAAACTCTTGTTAAATCATAACAAGTAAATTTCTATCATACTGGAAGGCACTGGTGGCAAACTGTGGACAAAAATCAGATTCTGCCGAATAGAGATAACCTGAGAAACAACAAAATCCACTGAATCCGCAATAAATGGTTCGTGGGGGCCATCACGAATTCCTGTTAAGACATACCGCTTCAGCAAAAAAGAAGGGGTCCAACTCACACTGTGTATGCCAATAACAAAATTGGATCAGTTAATAGGTTGAGAACAGAATAGACTGTATTAAGAATTATCAGGAAGTACCCACATAAATAGAAGAGTATGAAATCTGTTAACTGTAGAGTAGACTTACGAATCATCTGTAAGACTCAACTATGTTGGTTCTGAACGGCCAATATACAGGCGAATAAAATCCCCACAATATCTAAATATAAATCAACAAAATGACGGAACTCACCTAAAAGAAACAAGAGAAAAATATACCAGATATCTATTCTCCATCCCTAACAAAAACCAAGGAGTTAAACATTCCATAACATTAGAGCCTGTGCTCCGACATCTTAGCTTATGTTATTCAGATGTCCAATAACATGTACTAACTTGATAGCCCAACTGTTCAATTTGAAGCAAACTGATGGAACTATCTCCCACATGCTCGAAAATATCTTTTATGATGTATACAGTACTATTTTACATACAAAGTGAAGCTCGGTACTTTTCTACTAGAAATTCGACTAAATCAAGTCAACTTTGAAGTTTATTTTTATTTTTTTAATCAATTATAAGGACACTGTACAAAGGAAATTCAATTGTTTCAAGCCTATAGCTTGCTCTTTCAAAAATGAATATGAGAAAATTACATGGAAGCCCATGACATTGCAGCAGAGAAATTCCGTGTCTCCAAAAATGAATTTGAGAGAACTAACGATCGAACCCGTCTTGGACGATGCTGAGCAAAAAGTTGAGCCAGGAAGCCACCGAGGGATGTGCCGTAAAGATGTATCTGTCAAAGAGACCGAATCATTATACTAAATGTTTCCTCAGGTTGTTAAAACTTATGCAACAATACAATAGCTTCTAACATTCATTGGAGTTTTATAGACAAATGGACATAGTAGGACAAATATGCATGTATTTTAAGGTGCAAGAAGCATGGTCAAAAAAGTTTGGAGAGATAGTACATGATGGACATCAATAGCATCCAAGAACTTTTCAAACGCTTGAATCCATTCAGAATGATTCCATACACGAGGTATATCAACAGATATGACGCGGTAACCCTGCAAAAAGTGAACACTTCACTTTCGTTACTCCTGAGACTTGCAATACTATGAGTAATAACAAGATTTTCTAGTAAATTCCTCGGAGTTGGCAGGCAAGATATCCGAATAAATAAAATTATATTGCCGCATTCATGATATTGATGACGTATGAAAATACATTATTGTGAAACTATACTCTTGCAATGTATGATACCTTCATGGACAATGACATGATCTGTTTGTAGTATACATCTGCCGTTCCAAATGTTCCAGGAAGGCAAATCAGTGGAGGTACAACTTTTGGACCAAAATCATAATATCGCCACTGCTTGGTGCCAATCTGCAACATTTGAAGTACAAGATCAAAGACATATCATCAGAGAATCATCAAGGAAAATTACTCGTTAATGACGGTATGAAAAATGTAAATTTGAAATCGTAAATGCGAAGGGTAACTGGACTAGTAACCGACTAAGGTACATGCTAGTGCAGAAGAATAAATAAGCGCAATTGCTAATAAAATAAAATAAAAAATCAATAATGAAGGAAATAAAAGAACTAGCAAAGCGTGATAGCATAACAGTTCAAAGCGAAAAGGAGAAACCTAGAGCCAAAAAAACAGTATGAAGTCGGTATTATTTGGACTAGGTACGAGGACATATTAATGAGCACACTGGTTGCACATCACTGACATTATTATCAACTATAAACAAAGCCAACAAAAATTGGAAAATCTGATGTGAAAATTTGACTAGTCAAGGTAGTAAATTCATAAAATCGAAAGGGAACAGTTAAGAAATGAAGGTGAGAAGAAAGCAAAGAGGACGTACTGGGATCTTGTGAAGAGGCACTTGAGACTTGAAGTAGATGTAATCTCCGGGCGCCGAAAAGACGCCTTTCATTGCTGATTGCTAACTATTACGGGACCGTGTCCGTCGTCTCCGATCCGATCTTATCCATCTCTTGTAAACTTCTTGCCTTTCTTCGTCCTCCTTCAATATTTATTCAGACAAGAGATTGAAGATCGAAAAGAGAAGATAAGCACGTGCTCGGTCCCTCCTATCATTGAACTCGAATCAGCAGCCAAATCCCTGTTGCAACTGCCCCTCACCATCGCAGTTGGGGGGGCGGGGGGGACCAGCTGACCGCCATAGGGCCCACGCCAGAGCCCAAGCGCTCGCAGCAATTACTTAAAGTTAGCCAAAAAAAAAAAAATGACGTTAATAATGAATGCGGATTTCTGCGTTCAACCCCTCTACAGTTGTCTTTGTAGTCGCAATCCGACAGTTGTCATTCATCCTTAGTTGCTCCTCTTCATATCGTTCGTCGATTTCGTTAAGATTAAAGGAACAAGATTGGACTGCTCATTAAACGTGCGACAATCGACGGATGAGATGGAGAGAATCAACTGAGGATGGATGACAATCGTCTGATCGCGACTACAGAGGGTTGAATGCAGAAAACCCAAGTCGGTTAATAATTATGTATAATTAATTTTATGAGAAAATAATTATATAATAATAATAATTATTATTTACTAAAGCCTTCTTTGTTTAAATGTTTCTAGGGTAAGAAAATTTTTATGAAAATATCCTTGGTTATATTTATGATGTGTTAATTGTTATAGGCTACTTAAGCATGTTATTATCATGTGTTAATTTTTATAAAAAAATTATTTAGGGCATAATTACGACCTTCACTTCTAGAGTTTAGAATTATTTAAAATTTATAGGAATTTATATTTCCAGATCAGGTTTAAAATATAAATATTTAATTATTCTTACTTCCCTTCTGTTAAAGATATTAAGTTGGATATTTCACGAGTTTCAAACAATTCAAACCTTGTCAGGGCCGACAGCTATTAAATTAACTCGCATGACATTGAAATTAGAAGCCAAAAAAAAAAAAATGTATATTAATAAAAGGTAAACAGGTTATGCTAGTGACCTAGTGAAAAGCATACCTGGCCACACCAAGGAAAACACAAGTTTGCATAGTACAATAAGCAATCCGGTCAAGCAAATCCGCAAAAAGAAGCTGAAGCGTCAATTTATAGACACTGTTAAAAGAAAAATTCCGTCACGAGAGAACGTAATATGAGCTACCAAAGCTATTCCCAATCTGATATTTAATTTTCGAAAAATCCAGTGAAGGCCTTTCGTTGGAACTCCAAATGTGAACCTCCTAAACCGACAGGAACCTAGAAATGACTATCAAACTTTGGTTGGTAAGAAAGCTTCTTCAGTCATTTTCTGGTTGCAACTTGAAAATCATCTCAGAATTGCATGTAGTATGGCAGCCAGCTGCCACCATTTCACACAGTAATTTAACTGCAATCCTTTGTTGATAAATCTAGGAACGTCGCAGTTTCACTGGGAAATCTCCATAAATATAACTCAACATACGTACGAATTAATGCATTCTTTTTTTCTTTTTTTTTTTATCATTTTGGCTCTCTCCACATCCCATTCCCCAACCATGATCTGTTTATAAGTATTCACTCGTCAACCAGAGGTTTTGATCTACCACCAAACGGCACAAAGTGTGAATTAACCAAGTAGCCTACAACAGATCAGATTCAAGAATTTTTTACGTAGAAACTTGTCCTAAAAGTCATTTTACATTCGCTGTTCCTGCTAATTCCACTATCGTCTTCGGTGGAAAGGAAAGAGTCACAAAGAAATCTACAACTACGAATAGGTCGATACCTGCGAATTTCCAGGCACTGTCGTCGTCATGAACCAATCATAACCACACCAATGAGGATTGCAATGCAACCAGGTCGATCCAAGAGGATCTGGGTCTCCGGCAACAGCAATTACATCAGAATGCAAACAGGCAAGTCACAACCACAAGAAAAGGGAGGTAGAGTTTGCAAAATTTAATCATTAGTACGGTAAATAAAATCCATAAGCACACTATCTGTGTCAAACTTATGATAGCACAAATGTACACGTGACTCGAGGCAAAATTATTTAGTGCTCACTAAAATGGAAAACTAGAAAAACAAATATAGGTCCCGCAAATAAGGAATATCATTTAATCTCTCAATCAAAGAATGTACAATGGCTAGCCTACAAGATCATATAACAAAATATGAAGTCGAAGAAAAATGTAAAACCAAAAATAAATGGCAAAGTTCCTGCTGCTTCCTCAATAGAACTGTAAGCCTGCAGTTATTAGCTTGTATCAACAGCAAACCGATGCCCTACATGGCTCAAACTCTAGCGTGAAAGGACCGAAGAAAGTGCGTGCGCAAGAGAGGTGAATTATCAGTAACTGATAGTCAGATATGGCGGAAAAAAATTACTTTCTACAGAAACACGATGCCGAAAATCACCATGCACTCTTCTTCTTAGACCCGGAATAAAAGTCAAGGTACCACCGTACAAACTTCCTGAGTCCCGTCTCCAAATCAGTAGTAGGTCTGTAGTCAAGCTCCTTGTGCGCTATGCTAATGTTCGCATGTGTAAATTTAACATCGCCATTTCTTGGCATTGGAACCAACTTCTTTTTAGCCTTCACCTTCAGGAGCTTCTCCAAAATGCTTACAAGCTCACTCACGGGCACTGGTGAAGTATTACCCAGATTAAAAATCCTCAATTGTGCAGGTCCCTTCTTCTTCCCACCACTACCGGTACTTTTCTTGGCCGTATCCAAAGCCGCCAGACACCCTTTAACAACATCATCGATGTAGGTAAAATCTCTTGCAACGGTTCCATGATCAGGGGACTGAAAAATGGTAATTGTCTTTCCTTTAAGAATATCTTTTGTGAAGAAGAAATAAGCCATATCAGGGCGACCCCATGGACCATACACCGTGAAGAACCGCAACCCAGTAATTGAAAGCCCATATATATGATTATAAGTATGCGCAATTTCTTCACCAGCCTTTTTAGTAGCAGCATAAAGACTGGCTGGTTGATCAGTTCTGTCTTTTTCTGAGAATGGCACCTTAGAATTAAACCCATAAACGGAACTTGAAGATGCCCAAACAATCGCAGGTTGCGGATTCGCCGATTTACACACTTCAAGAAGATTGACAAAGCCAGCGATATTGCTGTGTACATAGGACCCGGGATTCTGCATTGCGTAGCGAACGCCCGCCTGTGCCGCAAGGTGCATTACATGGGTAAAAGGCACAACATCGAAAAGCTTCTGAAGAAGCACCGAATTGTTGATATCTCCCTCGACAACAAATACCCCAGCGCGTTCAAGAAGCTTTTGCCGGGCCCGTTTGAGGTTGGGATCATAGTAGTGATTGAAATTGTCAAGTCCAAGCACGCCATCACCCCGCCGCTTCAACGCCACAGACACGTGGGTGCCGACAAAACCAGCCGCCCCAGTTACTAGGACTGTGAAGCCAGATGCAGATTTCCTACGTGCCGATTTGCTGACACGTTTTTCCCAATCGGGTCCACCCCAGGAGTCACCGATAGCTCGACGAGGGGAGCCGACGGCGGAAGAAGGAGAAGCCAACGGAGGAGAGAGAAAGAAGAAAAATATAATGAAGGCCAGAAAAAAGGAAGACCAGAGAGTGAGTCTGGAGAGAGTAGAATGGAACCTGAGGCGATGAATGTAGGGAGATTTCTCCGACTTAAACTTGCCAGGCGTCGACGGTATATTGTCAATGTCTGACAGCGGCACTGTCTTCAACTGTAACATTTCCCGAACCCGATATAGAAATTACAAATCCTAAATCGAAGATTTTAACTTTGGGTATCAGAATCGAATGCTGGGATACGGAGTTGGAATTGGATACAAGACAATATTTGTTTCAGAAGAGTTTGTATCCTGTATTTTTGAGGGAAGAGAAAACGAGGGTTTTTCTTGGGGGGCACAGAGAGTAGGATCTTGTTTCGAAGTTCAAACAGCAAACAGGGGATGGGTTTTATAATATTTGATTGGATTGGACGATGGGAAAAGGTAGCAAGCCAGCAAAATACGCAGGTCGGAGAAAAAATTTAACAAGACAAAGTACAGCGCAAGAGAGGGGCATTTTAACAAGACGGGCATTTTGACAATTCCCTGGGAGGGTTTTGACTTAAGACTTTATATTGACTCCATGGTATCTGAGTTATTTTTTTAATTATTAGCAGCTATTTATGGCCGGTGATAAAACATGTTAAAAGCGGTTTAATTTTATTCTAATTATGTGTATAAAATATTTTATAGGGAGAGATGTCGGATGCATATAAAAGAAATTAATGGCACTTTGTGAACTCTCCAATTTTTATTTCGTCCGTTAGTTTTCGGTCCCTCCGTATTTAAATGCGTGATTAGATTAATGAATTGAAGGAAGCACTAAATCTCTATAAAGCACAAAAATTAAATGATAAGGAGAGGTGTACAATTGAGGCAGCAGAAATAAAAGGTACAAGACTTGGAAAGTAGGTAAGCTTTCTGCTAAGCAGGTGAATGAGATATCTTGTTTTCTAATTTAAGTTAGGATGAGTACTCTAATCGATCTAAAACTAATAAATAAAACAGAAAGAAGAAAGAAGCCACCTAATTTACTTTTCTGAGCAAAAATGATGTCCAACAAACGTGAAACTGATCATACAGCTCTCTGTCTTGGTCAGTGGTGACTCATTGGAACGTACTAGCATGGATGGCGAAACACTAAATATATATCTCCGGTCTGCAATTGTGAGGAAACAACCATTGCTTGTCTTCTTTTTTTCTACGTATTCATCAATTATAGCTATCAAGATTAGGGAGTCATAAATGATTTTGAGTGTGTCTTTTCTTCAATATAGTAAGAAATCAGAAATATGCTCTTATAGTAGTTAGATGGCGTTTTTCGATGAAATCCACTTTTTGCCTAAGACATCAAATCAAACCAAGTGGTTTAAGTGATGTTGTCCAACATTTGAAGAAAATGGTACCACGTCAGTTATAGAAGCTTGAAAATTTGATAATTAAGGTGTAGGCATACTTTTGTGGACATCTCTATGGTTTCCCTAAGTTAATCCTCACCGATTGACGTGGTAGTTGCATCTTATCTTTACGACAGATGCAAATTAATTGCAATAATGCGATTTTTTTTTTCCTCGCCGTGAGTTGACTCTTTTTCTTTCTTTGGTAAATAGTTTAAATCATTTTAAGCAGAGGTCTATATTAGACGCGCCTAGGTCCAGGAGATCTGTTGTCCTTCCAAGCCCTCCTTCCCATAGCCCAAATCCAATATCGTTATGTCGCCAAAAAGAACCAAAAATGAGACACGATAGAATTCTATGTCCTTTACACGTGTCCCGTAAATGGGTGATGTGCTAATCATAGACTTGGTACGAAGTCGACACCTTCGCATGCTAACATTGTTTAGCGTCACCAAGTCTGTCTTATGCGACAACATCTGCTGCAAAGCAGAGATGGTTTGGGTGAATCTTCGGTAAAGAACTCGAAACAGATCTTTCTAAAGTAGAACTATATTTTCATTTTAGAGTCAAGTTGATAGACGCAAAACCCCCTTTACCAATACCAGAGAAGACATCCCTTACCACCAGAACCTCTTACCTTCACTGGGATGGACTGGCTAGAAAGTCAGAGGGTGTGGGCATGGAATTCGGGTGACAACAAAAGCATTTGTGATTGCACATGTCAATGGTCACTCTCTTCTCCTAACTGGCCATTAATCCAACAGTAAATGGAATTCATGAATTTAAGATTGCATTTTTTACTGGGTAATTTCAAACAGATGGTCTAATTCTCGTCAAGGTCAACAAACTTTCTGACAAATACCTGTGCTTAATTTGCTTTCGCAGTAATATGTACTAATATTGCATTGCAGCTAGCTTGCTTGATCCTCATCGTCCTCCTCAGATAAGAGCTGCTTTCACAGAGGTTAGTTTGCTTATATATCAGTCTTCAATTAGTTCTAAGTTCCAACATTGTCTTTGAAATGGGAGTGCGTAATATTCTAATTTATTTTATATGTTTCCAACCAAGTAATCGGACAGAGCAGTGGCGGTGGCCGTGTTAGTGGATCAAGGTGGAGGAGATGGTACACTTGCCATGTGGTCTCACTCACTTACCAACCCACACTAAATAAAATTAATATTGAACAAATCTCGGACGAAAATAAAAAAAGTATAAAGCTAGCAGCCTCTTTTTATAATAGTTTATACTGTAAGCCGCGACAAATTACGGCTTCTCTTCTCTAATACTACGTGTACCAGGGCAAGGTAATTTAAGGGAAATTTATTTTTAGAATTGTACACTACGCCAAGATGAATTTCTAGCAACACCCACTATATCTTCGAGCTTTGATTTGATGTACGGAGAAACATATTATTTTTATTGATTGATAATATTCTATTCAATATATAATTCGAATTCTCCAAATAAACTTGATTAATAAAAGAAAATCTAGAAAAAAAACTATGATATTTAATTAGAGGGAGTAAGTTAATTGGCTTGATAAATTAATTATTTGCATATTGTATTTTTAACTGCACGGCTTGGGCTCGTCTTCATTTGGCCTCGTCTCTTATGTTTAAGTGAGTGACAGAGTAATCTGCTGTGCTACCTCTATGTATTGATGGACTTGGATTTCTTTTCTTAGAGCGATTGCACACGTGCAATCGGCTACAAATTGAACGGTCTATAAATGAACGACTGACTGAGAAAATCCAAGTCCATATATTTATACGTTCGCCTAGTAGCTAGACCAGTGCAGCTCTCCTAAAATAAAACTATAGCTATTTCTCTTTCTAGGAGAAATTGTATTATAGCAAGCAGCACGCACTGACAGGTAGAGAGTTAACCTTATCCATCCATGGATGCCAGAAACTTGTTGCGCTTCTTCTTTCTTTCCTTCACCCTAGCAATAGCTCTGCTCCTCACCTGGCTTCATTTTCCCTCCCTGCCAGACAAGGCCGAGCTTCTAGACTGCAGCACCAACTCCGGAAGCTGCACCTTCAACTTCAACAAACGTTTTCGACTCAAAAACCCTACTCTTATTAAAAAACCAACAGACCTCCCTCGCCGCCGACACGAATCGGACAAACCTCGCCACCCTCTAGACCCTCTAACGGTCCAAGAAGTCAACAAGGTCCGTGCCATCCTCTCCGCCCATCCTTTGTTCAAGTCCACTTACTCTATCAACTCTCTAGTCCTTGAAGAACCCGACAAAACCTTGGTGCGTGCTTGGAAAAGGGGTGACCCACTCTTACCCAGAAAGGCTTCGGTGATTGCACGTGTGAACGGCGTTGTACACCTGCTCACCGTAGACTTGACTTCCAACCAGGTAACCCGCCATGAAACCGCTCCATTTTCCGGGTACCCGATCACGACGGTTGAAGACATGGTCGGGGCGCTGGATGCACCATTGACCAATGCACAATTTAACCGTACAATCACAGAGCGTGGGGTTGATATGAACGACGTCGCATGCCTTCCAATCTCGCCGGGCTGGTATGGTGAAGCGGAGGAGAATAGGAGGGTGATTAAGGTGCAGTGCTACTCCAGGCAGGGAACCGTGAATTTCTACATGAGACCCATCGAAGGGCTCACCGTGCTTGTTGACTTGGACACAAAGCAAGTCCTGTCGATTTCAGATAAGGGCCGCAACATACCGATACCGGACGGCGTAGACACTGACTATCGCTACTCCGTTCAAAAGCTCAACGGAGTATTAAATCTTGTTAACCCGATATCCATTGAGCAACCCAAGGGTCCGAGTTTCACAATTGATGGGCACTATGTCAAATGGGCAAATTGGGAATTTCACCTAAAACCCGATCCAAGAGCTGGCGCTATCATTTCCCAGGTCAAGGTCCGAGACCCAGAAACATCGGAGCTGAGGGATGTCATGTACAAAGGATTCGTGTCTGAGCTGTTCGTTCCTTACATGGACCCCACGGAAGGCTGGTACTTCAAGACGTATATGGATGCAGGCGAATACGGGTTCGGGTTGCAGGCCATGTCACTGGACCCCCTCAATGATTGTCCCCGGAATGCGTATTACGTGGACGCCGTGTTTGCATCTGCCGATGGAACACCTTACGTCCGACCGAACATGCTTTGCGTTTTTGAGAGCTATGCCGGCGACATTGCGTGGCGACACGCGGAGTGTCCACTCACTGACTTGCAGGTAATTAAGGATAGATATCTATGGCTTTTGCGAACGAACATGACACTGATTTTCGAGCTATCCTTGGCAAGTCGTTATTTTGTTTTTTTGGTATCTTGCGCAGTTCTGTTTGAATTTTCATTAATTGAATTTGCCAATTTCTTTGAGATATTTTGTTAGGTCACTGAAGTAAGGCCAAAGGTGACACTAGTGGTGAGAATGGCAGCTGCCGTAGCAAATTATGATTATATTGTGGATTGGGAGTTCCAAACGGATGGACTAATCAGAAGCAAGGTTAGTGGAAATGCAGCAGTAAAGTTGGCTAGTCATTTGATATTTTCTTGTACAAATAATCACAATCTTGAATTATTATTATTATTTATGGATGGCGTCGCTTTGGGACTTGATTTGGTGAAGTGGATTTGTCTGCTTGTATTGAAATGTCGAGATTGATTTTATTTTTCCACATGCAGGTTGGACTAAGTGGTATTTTGATGGTGAAAGGAAGCAAGTACGAAAATATGAACCAGGCTCCTAATGAATATCTGTATGGCACCCTTCTGAGTGAGAACGTCGTTGGTGTAATCCATGACCATTACATTACATACCGCCTTGACATGGACATCGATGGCTCTGATAATTCCTTTGTAAAGGTAGATATCAAAAAGCAAGAGACGGCGGCGGGAGAGTCGCCCAGAAAGAGCTACTTGAAAGCTGTCAAGAATGTGGCTAAGACAGAAAAAGATGCCCAAATAAGGCTTCAACTATATAACCCCTCTGAATTTCATGTAATAAACCCGTCCAAGAAGACACGGGTCGGGAATTCAGTCGGGTACAAAGTCGTGCCGGGTCCCCAAGCGGCCAGCTTGATGGATCCAGAAGATCCGCCACAGAAGCGGGGTGCTTTCACTGACAACCAAATATGGGTCACTCCTTATAACCGGAGCGAACAATGGGCCGGTGGACTATTCGTTTACCAGAGCAGGGGTGATGATACTCTTCAAGTGTGGTCCGATAGGTGAGAGAAGAGAATCTTTCGTAATTCACTTGAAACTCTGGTGGTGGAGCCTGCCAATACGAGATTCTTTAATTTTTTAAAATGAAAGGAGGAGATTCTTTCTATTATTATAATATAATATCTTGGCTAACTTTTTCATACTATTGCGTGGCAGGGATCGTCCAATTGAGAATAAGGACATTGTGGTGTGGTACACGGCAGGATTTCATCACATACCATGCCAGGAGGATTACCCCATAATGCCAACGGTGTCGTCAAGCTTCGATCTCAAGCCTGTTAATTTCTTTGAGAAAAATCCAATTCTAAGATTGCCCCCTAACTTTGAGACTGATTTACCTGTTTGCAAGCCTCCAGATTCTGCTTGACCATCCAACTCGTTGATTGAAAGGGTAGACTCTGTCCATGCTTTGGGTATGCATTATCAAGTTCTAGCTAATATCCTTTTTTCCAAGTTCAATCTTGAAAAATGTATCGTATGTAAAATCATGCATTATCAAGTCTTTCAATTTTTATGTTTAACATTAAAATATTTAATGCCTAAATGTTTTTCATATTAAAAGATATATATCAAACGTAATTATGATTTATGATAGGCACCCTCTATCTCTTTGAGATACTATTGGAGATGCACGACAAAAACTACGTGATCAATCTATGCAAGTAATTTAAATGACAACTAACAAGAAAGAAAAATACGTATCTTATTCAGAGTAAGATGACAAGGACAAGAAGAACAAACAAAGGAAGGTGAAATATCCCATCGGCCATTCTTTTGTCGGAGAGGTCGATTCTAACATGTCTCTTGTTTTCCTTTTTCTTTTTTACTTAAAAAAATACATAAATAAATGGGAAAGAAATGGATGGGTGCATTCCGAGTGACCGCCATTTTCTTTTTTGGCCACGTCATTTCTTCACACTAGAGTTTGGCAACATGATGCATCAAAGAGAGTTTGGTGATAGTATGACATGTAAAGAAAGTAATAGCCCAATCTCTAAGTTGCCTAACCCAGATTGATGATTTGGCATTGCAACGAACCAACAAGAAAAGGAGCCGCAGAGCGTATGTGCATCCTGACTCTTGAGTTGCACTTTTTAAAATGCTCTTATAAAGTTTTCATTCTCATTTGCTATATGATCTTTAAAGATCTTTTTCCACTAAATTTAAAGCAAAACATGAGCACGAATCGTGAAGGTTAGAAGTAGAGAAGTGATGAACGCGGATTGTTATCACTTATCAAGAGAAATGATATCTATATATACATCAACCATTGCTGGCAGACTCTGTTTATGTATAACTTTGCACGTTTCTTGAATAAAAAGAATCATGTGAGCCTGGTATCCGACTTGGATGCTTTGCTTTTAATCATCACTGGAATACGCTAGTCATTGCGGGGGTAACTGCACAACTGCAGATGGCACGACATAGCTGAAAGTGGGTATACAAGTTTTCAGAATATTCAGAATCTGGAGATATTAGAAAAACAACCGAGTCCTTTTCTGAAACCAAATGCTGCATTTATACTGAATATGAAGCAAGTTAAACAATAGGTATCACGGGCATTTCATCATTAATTTATTTTGATACTAACTGCAAGCTTGCTGTATGAATATTAACCACTGCCTATGTACTATAATATACAAAGTCATACAATAACAATTAATTTTATGTTTCCTCTTCATAATGTTAAGGGACTGCCTTTGGATTCAAGAGGTAAATCATCTAACCATGAGTCATCTAAAAGTGGGGATGGAGATTCCATTTCACTGGGCCATTCACAACTAACATCTATTTCATCATAGATAACGGGTCTACATTTCGATTCCCTACGTTGGCAAATGCCTTGTAACCAAAGATTGCAATGCACAAAAACCAAATCGCTGAGCTTTTCCAGCTCCACTCTGTTATGTTTCTTGTTATGTATACTCTCAAAGGTGCTCCAATTCCATTTGCACCAATGGGAACTACAAGGTTGGCATAGTATCCGTATTGCAGCTCTCTGGAGTGTGGGGATTTCATAACCGTACCCTGCCCACCAGTCACCTAAAGATACAAAATCAGATGAATACACAAATTTTAAAAGAATATATAAAATGCATTTTCAATTGAGACAAAATAGACAAATGACAGTCAACTAGATTGCCTGTACAACAGTCTGAGAATACAACCTTGTCGAACCTCTAAAAGGCTCCTAAATACTTGTTACTAGTCTCCTAAATAATTGAGTTTGAATGTCTCTTTATCCTATATAAAAGGCTGCAACCATTTTGTCGTAACTGTTTTAGCACTTGTTAATTTATTGAGATGAAGTAACTGAGTCAAGTTAACTATTAAAAGGCATTTCAGACGTAATGGGATTTATTTAAGACCCTATTCCATAATGAAATTTCACAACTTAATAGCAGTAGTTCGATCGCTGAAGGAGACACTTACCTGGGGCATTCAATGTTCTTCCCAAGACGGCAAAGTCAGTCCCAAGTGCACCTTGAGCATTGATGTAAATAGGATGTTCTTTAGTGATTTCCATTTTCTCTTTATCGGTGGAAGAAATCCTTCCCATAACTTCTTGAAATCCATTCCTCATCCGCAAATCTGTCTTGAAGTTTGGACTGTAGAAGATAGAAGGATTAAGATATGCAGCTGCAGTGTGTAATGATGAATGAAGTTGCATATTCCATCTCCTATCAATGACATCCCAGATTGGCATGTATTTGTCTTCAATTCCCTTATAGTAGGCCTTGATCACAATCTTTGCCCTCTCTACTACTTCATATATATAACCCATAGCAGGCATGTCTCCATCAACCATTCTTAGGATTTTAATAAGTGGTTCAGAAACGCTTACGGCTTCATGCGCATGCTTCCAAAATCTATCTAAATACAACAATGATTTAACGGCTTGTGCATCTGGACGCCTACTAATGGCTTCATGAGAAAACATGTGCTTTAAATTGTCCTCTTGTATCACTATGGACCTCAAAGAAAGGAAATTCGTGATAAATCTAGTAATTCTCGGTCTGATCAATTCCTTTCCACCAGTGAACTTTCTCATTAAATTCAGAGTCCATGCATGGCTGTATATGTACCTTGTTATGGTCTTTGCCTCTTCCAGGACAGTAGCAACCCAATCTTGTCTACCAAAATCCTCTAACATCTTGTCGACACAATAAGCAGCACAAGGAGACCAAAACAGTGAATTATAATTTTCCATGAGAAGCCTTCCAGCATAAACATAACAGGCTGTTGTATCTGTTATAACCTGAACTACATTTTCCACGCCAACCTCCAACACAACAGACTCCATCAATTTAAACAAGTGAATAGCATCATCTTCGTGGCCAGAAACGTCAACTGACCTGAAAAACATTGTCCCTTTTGTGCATGCAACAGAAAATACTACCAGTGATCTAGTCCTACCATCAGACCAGCTATCACATAGAACAGTACATCCTGTTTCTTTCCACTCATCTCTGTATTTCTTCAAGCGATCATGAAAATCACCCTTTACTTTTTCCAAAAGAGTAGACCTTAGTTTCTCGTAACTCGGCCCTTTGTAGCCTACTCCACACTGGGCTACAGCATCCACCATTTCCTGATAATATATGGATTTAGTAGCACTGAAAGGAATGGAATTATGGAAGAAAAATATGGCAATTTTTTTATCAGCATCATCTTGCTTTTGCTTTTGAGCATCGTCCACAAATGGTTGTGCTATAAGCGGTGGACAGGGAAATAATAAAGACGGGCAAGCATTGCCATTCTGCCCACTAGATCCATGGTTAGGATGGACACCACCACTAGCAGAAGAGCTGTTCTGTTCACAATTTGCAGCAGCTGCTTGATCCACCTTCTGTTTCTTCGGAGTTTTCTGTTTCTTCGGAGTGCTCAATATATTTTGGATATGGTCTCGGACATCAATTGGAACTTCAGTGCAGGGAACAATATCTTTGTTTTTTATTTGAGCCAAGTGAAATTTCATCCTGTATACTCCTCCACTGAACTCCCGTTGACAATAATTACATCTCACCTTCTGTCTAGTTGCATCAACAAGGACACAATGTTCCCAACAGGCATCTCTTCCTCGAACCATTATCTTCAATACAAGTTATAGTCAGTTAGAATTTTTACAAAATAATAGGTTTGATACATTAACTAGGCTTAAATGGATACCAGAAGGAACTAATAAATTGAGGATCAATCAAATGGGGTTACTATTATAATTTAACGAAACTACAGTTTTAGATAAAATTTATTGAAATTCGACAATATATTTGGACTGACGAAGTTGCTTCCGAGAATTCAAAACAACACTTCTACTAAGTATTGACTAACAACTTCTGTCAATAATCCTATTTTATCTTGGCAATGCCAATCGGCAAAAGCTTCATTTCACTGCAAAACCACAATTTGCATGATTAAATAACTTAGCAAAACAGAAATGAGGAATGGGCAACATCTTGTAAAAACTCCACCACCAAGTGGGTTTCAAAGTTATTCCGTTGATTTCTCGTGCATCTGATACACTATTTTCAGTGGCATCAGAATTTTTGACATTAATCAACAACTTCATCCCTAAGTTACCACTTATATCAGTAGAAAGCAACTTCATAACAACAAAGAAAAGCACGATATCTTATGTTTTATGACAAAAAAATAGATAGCAAAGTGAGAACGTGGTTAGTTAAATGGAAAAAAGAAAAAAAAAAAAAATTTGAGAGCACTGAAAGAATTATTGTATTAAAAAAGCAAACATTATCTTCTGCCGCAAAACACAATAGAGCAGATAGGTGAGGGGAGAGGAGGTACCTGGCGGTGAGATTATCCAAAGATAAGTTCTTATAACTCTTTGAGGGAGGAAGGAGGAAAAATTGTAGTTGTCGGAATCTACGACTATGGGATCGGCGATTGGAGGGAACGGAAGCAACCGAGGAAATCAATACCACGGCGATAAATTACCGGTACTCGCCAAAGTCGCTTGACTCGCTTCCAGATAGGAAGCGTGTTGGAGGATGAAAAATCATTTATTTATTTCACTTTTTCTCTTTTTTTTTTTTTTCTTTAATTTTTTAATAAATACATTACAATAACTTCTTGGGTGATAAATAAATGCAATTGTCTTCTCTTTTAAAAAAAAAAAAAAATCATCGCCGTATTGATTTTTTACTTACATTTCATTTTTTAACCTAACAATAACATATTTGTAGAATGTAATATAATTAATGTTTACTTAATAAATGAATCCATATAATTAGAATGTGATCTGACCTTCCTGGAGCAGCAAGAATTTAACCTATTGTGCATCAAATAAAAGAATATGATTTTAGATAACATCTTGCATTTTTACTATTCATACGCAAGTAACATATATAGGTTTATAATTATATTTTTTTTCTTTTATTGGAAAACTGGCTTATCATTTATCAATTGCTATTCATTGCCTATATATGCATAGATAGTATTTATTCAAAATATTAGATACGATAATTATAACCAACAAATGTTCCTTCTTTTAATATTGGCGACAGGAATTCATTTGGAAACTATAAGTTTAAACCAAGTTAACAGCCACTTTCTCTCTCCTCCGTCTCTATTTTTTCTCACTTCTGCTGCATAAATGTAAGAAATGCAGGAGATCTATTTTACCACCAGAGTTTGTCTCTCTCGTCATCTTCTACAGTAACTCCAACAAGAAATGAATACACAAGTGAAACTGGTAAATTATTGTTTCTGGATATTAACATACCAAACTTAGAAAAGTTTTGTTGAAAGCTGATCATTCATAGCATTTGCAGCATGTCCGATCACAAAAATGAAATAGCATGTTCAAATTCCTAGCTCTCGCCTCTTCTCAGGGCAAAAACCAAACAAAAATGGCGATGGTACAAAGCGAACAAAACAAACAATTTATGAGTATTTTGTCAGTCTGTTGTTTATTTGCATTTGGTTGTGCGATTATTCTTTTCAGCTAATCCGCGGTTCAACTTACTTGCTGCCTAAACCTGCGCATACAATCTCCAAGACTTGAAACCAAACTAGCACATTTCAAAGGATCCTTCGTATGCTCCTTGTAACATGCCAAGGCAACATCAAGCTCAGCCACGCAGGGCATTGGCTTAGGGTTTGGGAGCTTATACTCTTTATCACGGAGATCTTTTGCCTTTTGGGTTACTTCCTGCAACATGTTCTCCTCCTGCTTCTGCAATCTTTCCACAACCTTCTCACTTTCCTGAAGGACAGATCGAATAGAATCCAACTCTGAATTGGCAGGTTGTAGAGGAGACGTTGCTGGTAGAAACAAAGAGGGTTGCATTGGCCACCCCGGAGCAGTTGCACTCTTGGGCTTTTCTGAATCATCCAAAGTTGGCTTCTGACTTACGTTAGACTGGGGCTGGCGAGGCTCTTTTGGTACCTTACGTTTAGTTCTTTTAGTTTTCTTCTTTGATGTCTCCACATCTTCAGCGAGCCTATTGACAAGGTTGCTGCTAATCTGAATTGTAAAATCACCCATAGTATGATAACTCCAGGAAAATGTACCTGAAAGGCATCATAAATGTGATAAGGCTTGCCAGAAACTATCTTCACACTTAAGATATCAGAAACCGAAATCTTTCAATCGGTTCAAGTAAAGAACCTCCACTTAATAAAGCCAATTACAAAAAATTCACCCATAGTATGATAACTCCAGGACAATGTACCAGAAAGGCATCATAAATGTGATAAGGCTTGCCAGAAACTATCTTCACACTTAAGATATCAGAAACCGAAATCTTTCAATCGGTTCAAGTAAAGAACCTCCACTTAATACAGCCAATTACAAAAAAATCACAAGCTTGTCTGGGTCGACGGACAGTAATAGTTAAGTGCCTTTGTGTGTGTGTCAGAGAAAGCATCTTCACGGAAAATAGAAAGGCTTTATCACCAAGAATGCCAAATGAAGATATAAAAATTCATTAAGACCAAAATAAAACAATGAAAGAAATTCCAACCAGATGTGCAACCCTGCCGAGTGACTTGATATCATGTATAACGTGACAATGAGAGAGTAAAAGATGGATGACAATTGTTATGTCTCTTCTTGCAGTCTAGCAGTTTGATCAAAACCTACTTAAGTAAAATATGTTATAACTATCAAGACGCTGATACATAATATTCTTAATACACTTATCTTAATCAAAGTGATTGGCACCAAAACCTTTTGTAACCACACCAATACAGGTAAACGGTTATGTATTGTAGACTAGATGACAATTACATACAAGCATACGTGTACATGGGAAAACCTTTTGATTACTAGATAGGAAAACAGAAGTGATTTATTTCAAAGAAAAACAAAAAGTAAGCAAGCAGCATTGCATCTTGAATAACTAGAGACAACAACTCACTTCTAAATTTTTAAGATAGTAAGTTACTAACAACTCACTTCAGCTCAATGCGACAAAATGCATTTTAAACAGAAGCAATATTATATGATGAACACATGTATTTCGCCTGAATGTCAAAAACTCCAATTACATTAAATTATTAAAAAAATTCACCTAGAAGACCTTAATAGTCAAATAAAGATCTTTAAAAGAATTAATCAAAATCAAGATATAAAAACACAAAAGGAACAACATCTGAAGTGTTCGAAAGCATGAAATCAAATGCCTAGTTCCGTAGAAGATGAGAAATCACTATTATCAAATACCTGTAAGAAGACTTGTAAATGTTTACATAACTATCCAACGTTTGAAATCAGGCATAGGCTTAGGCCATGAACAAGTAACAAGTCAACAAGAGTATAACTTAAATAGTAATTAAACATTCTAACTTCTAATTTTCAATTGAGTGTATATGTTCTTAGGCTGAGTCAATAAAGTAGCATACATAGTATAGCATCTGATAACGCATAAGCCAGATATATACAGACATGATACATCACTCCAAATGTGAGCCACTGTAATTTGGACCAATACATCTTCCTAATATCACATTAGATTGGGAAGTACTAATTAGAACTCCAATTGATCAAATAATATATGGACATTGTAGCTTGCTTTCCATTTTCTATCATTAAATTTTTCCAGGAGAACCTAAATCTTATTCGATATACAAATACAAATTAAAAGCAAAGGCCAAACGAGTGAGAAGATCTAGATGCCGAAAGACTCCAACATTTGGTACCAAAACATCTCGGTAGAGCGTTTGAATTTTGATATTCCACTGTCTCGGTAGAAGCAGATAATTTTCGCACATTATCGCTTCGTTTCGAGAAAAAGACTCGAATAGCATAATTCATAACTCACGTTGGAGAAAATACAGCAATTCTGAGCGTGGGGTTAGATACCTGATTATGGATCAACCAAACGGGGACGAACTCAGCGGCGGACGAAAATTTCCAAGAAAGCAGACCAACACCGAGGCGGCGTGCGCTGCATCTAAGAAGCGATTTGCCGAAGGTTCCCTCTACTTCTCAAATCGTACGGGGGTAGACAACCACCTAAACACATTGTCTCATTGATTTGCTTTTTTTTTTTTTGGGGGCATCACTTTCAATATTGGGCCTCGACCACAAGTCTGGGCCTCTTAATTGCCACTTATTAAATGGGCTAACCAGAGGGTGGTAATACTGTTCCTTTTATTTTGCTTTCGTAGAAGATCATTTCTTCTGGCACACTCCCTTTTTATATTCACACCCAACGCATGTCTAAACACACCCGTCGAGAAAAAAAATGTGGCAGAAGAAATTACCTTTATAGAAACTTTTATATAGGTGTCATGCAACATTACCAAAAAAAGAAAAAGTGTCATGCATTACTAACTTTATAGGAAAAAAGAAAAAGAAAAAGTATAGCCCAATGTTAACTCTCAAATTTTCAATTTAAAAATAAACATAAAAAATACATATTTGAATTTTACCGTTGATATTAAAACTTTGTTAAGATACTTACATAACTGTTTTTTTAGTCTAGTCACTTTGAACTCTTAGGACCCAATTTATATGAATACATCTTATTCGCTTTTTAAACAGGCATTCCTTTTTTAATGACACAAATTGGATTGCTTTAGAATTTGAATGTAGGTGTCTTTTAAATATACATATGGGATTGTTTTTTAATGACATTAATTCTAGTTAAATATCCAAAAAACTGTTTGCGGTTGATCTGATACCTCGTCTAGGGGCCTCCAAGGGGAGCAGTAGCGAATGTCCAGCGTGGAATGATTAAAATGGAAATTTGGAAGGCCGCTGCATCATATTTAGATGTTATGTGTACATTTTGGTTGATTATTAGTATAAAAAATGGCAGTCAAATTTGCAATTCTGAGAAGTGGTGTGTCATTTCAAACATGCCAGCTAATTAAATTGTGCAGACATTTTATAATCCCAACGATGATTCAACATTGTAATCAGTGATGATGCCAAATTATGTAACGATGACCACTGTGAATACTGTTAGGTATTTTGTCCCCCTACTATACACCCTGTGCTTTCCCATTCTTTTGTTATTATTTTAATCCATTTTCAGTTTTCAAACTATACTATAATCATTCAGATGAGACGCGTATCTCGTATACAGGTTAAAGTACAATCCATAATCCATTCTTGTGTAGTTGTTTTATTTCAACCATCTGTCTGTCAATATATAAGACATTAATTAGTACTCCTGCTTGTCAATTCAGCGACCAATTTTCACTTTAATATCTGTAACTTGTACCGTAAGAAATTAGCTACGTAAGCCTCTATGTCATCGCTATGTAATGTTGTAATTGACTTATATTTTATAAATTCAAATATATGATAATCATAGACTATTACTAGCTACTTAAATAATATTGGTAACTCTTAAAAAACCATGGTTTGGAACCCCACGTTGAAATCAAAATTAAATTAATTTTCTTTCTTTTTGAGGTCAATATGTCGCGCGAAATTCAAATCAGCTCCTTTATCATTCGTAATCATGGTTTCCGGTGACAAAGTCTCTAGGAAATAAAAGGTCGTGTCATAAAATGGTTGTCTCATCAGCATGATCAATATATCAGAATTCAAATCAGGTACCTATCGAGTATTTTACCCCATGGGTTTTGCCGCCACCATCCAACAAATGATAAGTTGATTATGCGATGTTACATTGTAAAATACGTACGTGCCGACATGGCTCCAAATTCGAATCGTGTTGCTGAGTTCAATATACTCATTAAGACGTAGCAATAGTAATATTGTATTTGGATTAATTTCCAGAAGGTCTGGGACTTTCCTTTCGGAAGACAAAGTGG
The DNA here is from genome assembly GCA_022379115.2 of Bauhinia variegata. Taxonomy (NCBI): domain Eukaryota; kingdom Viridiplantae; phylum Streptophyta; class Magnoliopsida; order Fabales; family Fabaceae; genus Bauhinia; species Bauhinia variegata. The sequence continues at coordinate 1,357,971 of CM039433.1, forward strand.
AACGAAGAAACTACAATCCTCGTGGGTTAGGTTATGGTGAGTCGGCCAATCATGGTTTTAGAATGTTATCATTAGTTCCACTAATGCGTTGAGCTAATGGGGCTTACCAATTCCAGAGACACCATTTACAAAGTTGCTTAAAGCGCAATTAATTTAATCACCAGCTTGAGTGTCCTTTATGGTTCCTTGGAATAATTGTCAAGTGATGATATTTATTTAGAATTAGAAGAGACTCTTTCTATACACAATTTTATGAAAAGCTAGATAACGATAGAATGCACTTATTTGTGCACCATTATTTATTTTTTTAAAATGCACTTATTGCTGCGTGCTTTGCAACACGAGGAGCAAAGAGAATCTCTATATCGCTTATGGCCAGAATTGGTTTCGGTTAATGCCATCAACTGACCATGTTTTCTCGTTTATCGGACAAAATGCCTTCTGGTGTGAGTTCGTACCTTGAAAACACAAGACTTAACAGAGAGAACATAATAGGTTCCAACTTTATTCTATTCATTGCTGACTTGCTAAAAGGCCGGAGTTTGGTCTATCTTTGCCCAAGAATGGCTTCGATTAGATGTGAATACAAGAATTTTCTGTTTCGGTACTTGACCCTGCTTGATAAATTACATTATCTTGGAAAAGAAGATGATATTGATAATAAAGTTTAATTAATGGACTAAAAGGTGGGGAATTGGATGCATATCATGATAAAAAGTTATGGATTTGAAGTACCTTTAGGCTTAATCAGCATGCATGTTTATAGGTTAGTCTGCCGTCAAACATGTGTCCCACTTGTGGAGCCTTATGTTCACGGCAATCGATCATCTTCTTCTCAGTGTTTCTGTCTATCTTATCTCTAATGTCACAGAAACCTGTACTGATGCAATAAAGCAGAAACTAGTACCGTAGTAAAATAACATTTAGTATTATTTTCCAAGTAGACATGTATTTACACAAGGTTTTCATAATCACAAAACCCACTAGCTCTCTGACATTCTCCATTCTTGTCCCTAGCTTTCACATAAGATTACAACATTTATAAGGAAACAAGTAACTGGTATTTTTATGAGAAGGTTTGGTATCACGTTGGTCATTTGGTTGGTGAGGAACCTTATAAGAGTAAAGGTTCACCTTCCAAGAATATATGCTATTAGCTTGATAAAATTCAACTTCCAACACCAAGAACCTAAAATTTGAGCCCATGGTATTTTTTAACAATGTACAGATTTGACAGTTTACTCTGCTTTTGGGAGACAACTCACTTCACCGGCTGGAGTGCATCCTATTGTCCCTTTCCCTCCATTCCTAGAGTTTGCAGTCCATTTGACTCAATATCGTTGAAACAATTAAAACCAAAATCATGAATGCCAAAGTCTTGACAGTCCAATAACCAAGCACAATTATCCTCCCAATATGGCAAGCCACCCATGTTGTCGTTATTATTGTTATTATTCTCTACTTTAGGTGTGCTGTCCCATAATGCTTCAACCAGTGGAGTTTCATCCAGCCATAAGCTGTTCATTAGGGAGTCATCACTGCAAATGCTATCTAGCAAAAGGGATTCGTCCCCAGAAGAATTTTCTGCTGGGGATGAGCTTGAATTCTCCTCCGAGTTGACAACCCCGTCTGTTTCCTTAACTTGATTTTTATTTTCAGATTGCGGCATATTCTCAGCAGAGGATGACGTTTCTTGTTTACTAAGGGGTTCATGAGTAACAGGATCTATACCCATCTTTATTAGCTTCTTCTTGATGTGAGTGTTCCAATGATTTTTAATCTCATTGTCTGTCCTTCCTGGTAATCTAGCAGCAATCTTGGACCACCTGAAACAGAGCAACTATAACTAATTAACTAAATGAAAACCCATGATTGTAATTCAAGTTGCAGTTTTTACGGATAAACTTGATGTAAGGATTGTTTCTTGGGGGCAAAGATATTGGATCGTCAATACATATGCTTAGGTTAACTTTAAGGAAAATCTTCACTAAAGCAAATATCTATTTTTCAAATAATTAGACTGAATGAGTATCCTTCCCCTTTGAACAGTAGCTCCTATTTAATAATATTTTCGCTCTGTGAAGGAAAAGATTGATTATGCAGGCCAATAAAGTGATTTAGTTTCAACTAATTACATATCAAAATACTTAATTACCATGTCCACGCCATATAAAAAAATCCACATAATGCCCCATTCATTAGTCTTGGTTTTATAAGAAATGAGAACTTCAGCAAAGCAGGCAAGTCTGCAATTGCTTCTGCGATAAGTTGCCTTGTTCAGGACATGATTTTCTTCAACATTCTATACCAGTAAAGGCAATAAAGTTTTCAACGTAGTCTGAAACATGTTAAAATAGAGAAGAATGTTAAAGGTAACTGGTTCAATAATTGTTGAAAGCAATGCACGATGAGGAAAAAGAAATAACCTGTTGCCAAGACGGGCATGAAGATCAATAACGAGTTGCTCTTCTGCTTCTGTGAGAAGTCCTCTCTTCAAGTCGGGGCGAAGATAATTAGTCCAACGAAGGCGGCAACTCTTGCCACAGCGGCGGAGGCCAGCAAGCTTGGGTACAGCTCGCCAACAGCACTGGCCATTAGTGAGAATGAAGTTGATGAGCTTCTTGTCTTCCTCAGCGGTCCACGGGCCTTTCTTCACCCCAAGCTTGTCACAGCATGGTTGCCTCCCCATGGCACTATCACATACACAAACACAAAACACCACTAGCTAGCTAACCAATACAATTACAGGGTTTCAAACTAAATGCAAAGTCTCACCAACACTAGCTTGTAATGACTCTAAAGTCCCACCCACCTTTATATAAGGCCCTCTCATTTTCCAGCCTAATTATTATATGCGATAAAATCATATCACCCAAACAAAACTCTTATAAGAGGCAGAGAAAGAGGGGTCCACCAATGGGTTGTGAAAAGGACATGGGAGCTAATATGGGGTGTTCACGTTCTGGTGTGTCTAGCTTCACAAAATGGGTGAACCAAGGACAGAGCTACATGTAAGCATTTCTTCAAAAATTATACCAAAAAAAAGAAAAAGAAAAGAAATCTTTTTCCATTTTCCTTTATTAATCCACTGCCCTGATTGCACTCTTACTCAATCCATTCGTCATCATTACGTTTACTGTCCTTATTAGAAGGTATCTGTTATGATAGTCTGTGGGCGATTGCTAGAAGTCCTCTTCTGAACAAGAAACATAACCGTTTGATTTGGTGAAACTATACATGTAGAATGTGTTTGAAGAAAACGCATCATCTAACGAATAGCAATTGCAGATGGTAGTCACTATGCACAATTGACCATTGTTTTCTGAAGAGTCATATGATACTGGTATTATATTTTGCTGGCTCTAATTCACCCTAATGCCAATGACAGCACGCCATGTTTGTTTGACGTTCCTGGTATGCAGGAATAGACAACGATCTCTTGAGCTTCCCAAGCCACAATTCTCTATTTTTCCACTTCTTTCCCACCTTACAAAAGAGAATTCTCAGTTCAACTCCTCTCTCCTGTCCATCCATTACATGCCTGTCATAAATGCAGACTGTGGAAATTTCCTCACCAAAATGCATATGCTTACCATATAAATAAACTCTCCAATAAAAAAAATGACTAAGAGGTTCAACTGTTCAAGATTAAGTGGTTACGATGAGTTTTACTTGTAAGCGCTGCGAAGAAAATGACAGCAAGTGTCCTAAGATTCTCAAGTTCCTCACAATGTCCGGATAACTAAGCAAACAAAATTTCTCTGTAAAAAATAGGAGATACATATGATAATACGAGGATAGACAATTTTAAACGTTTGCTTCGTCTGTTTGTTATAGTTCGACCACTACCATAAAGATACGTACATCATATGTATTGGCAAAATTAGAACACAGACTTGATTCAATTTCTTTAACATGGAACAGACGTGAATTTATTTGTTACTAACACGAATCATATAGCGGCTCGTGTTTCTGCCACCTTTGCCTACTTCTGGATTGTTCCGTTCTCAGATTCTCGACTGCAAGATTCACTCACCAAGTTGCAGATATACATAAACGAGTCAGAAATAATTTTCAAAATCAATTGTAATACTAGCCAACTAACATAGATCTTAACTAATAAAGAAGATAATAAACATAGTTATCAGCAAACGCTAACTTTCTCTGAGGGCCCCAAGGCTAACACCTGCCCTTTTTCGTGTAAAAAGAGATGATATCTAAGGTCAAATCTTTTATCAAACAACTTGACTTCCTGATGTATTCATTTTCTTCTGACAAGTCATGTAACTCAAATATACTACAATACATTTTTCATGGCTCCTCTAGCTTAGGTTGGGAGCAGTTGCCAACCCAAAATTTCGGTCTTTGACTTATAGCGCTTGGTTTGGCGGACATGGTTGATGGTTTTGGTGTGGGCCCTTTCTCCTCCCATGGCTCTGTGTGTTATGATTATTTATATTAAAATTCAGATTTAATGCACAATGTACGAAATACATATTAGGTAGTAATAGAGTATTGTAACTTTCTTGATTAAACTCCCTAGAATCTATGTTTCTACTTACTGATTTCTACATCTTCATGGATTCTCTGCTTCATCATTAGATAATTCTAAACCTTATCTGTATATGCATGTTATAGAAAAAACCATGTATGTTGTGTTTGTATTTTGTTATAATTTCCTATAGGTTGAGCTTTCACAATCTGTTACTTCCCTACTTAGGTGTTACCAAAAAAAGAAAAAATAAATTTCAAATAGTTTTGATCGGAATAACATTTTCTACCCTACTCTGTCCTATTTTTATAGAAGCCAAACACGACAATGAATATGGTATAGAAAATTATTAAGTTATTTAAACGGCTACGTGTCAAAAATCGTATCTGAGGTGCTATATTGACTTACAAGGCAGTGCATCTCAGATGCTTGCATGCATCGTATATGTATATATACTTTACCCTTAAGGAAGAACCAAACGTGATGGATAAAACGTAAAACAGCGCAATATTTTACTTGTATAATAGTAGTACTGGGGCTAAGCTATCTCCGTATTTCAAAGGGATAGGGTGCGTACGTTGCCGCCATAATTGGACGTCGATGATCTGATCTTATCAAGGTTCATAAATTTGAATGAGACATCAACCTGCGAACTAATTAAGATAATATTCAGTTATACTAAACTGTCTTTAAATTCATTATAAAAGTTAGGTACAAAGAGCCAGATCGAGTAATACGACGAAGCCATGATGTATAAGCTAATTTAAGGGTGGCATTGCTTGCAAGCTTGAAGCTGTCTGCCTTACACTGTGCACCTATTACTATCACTGTAGCTGTTGTGAGTTCATTATCAGCACCACGACTTTTGCCCAAACACCCCTCATTTTTAATAGTTCCCTCCACTTTGGATTGCCTTCCACACTTGCTACAATTTAATTGATCAGGCTCTACCAAAGATTGTCACTCTCTCAGTCCTAGACTTGTGGAAATATATAAGATGGTCCAAACGCATGCAACTGCAAGTGATGTTCCAAGACACATACTAAGTGCGCTGCCACTGCTCCTGAATTCAGCCATCAAATTCACTAATACTCGCTGTTTGAGTATTTTCTTAAAGAGTACAAATACAGAATATGAGTACTCTGTCCTAGCCACACCGTCCAAGAAAAAAAAAACTCAGGCCTACAGTAAGTTTTTTAAATTAGCTGTCTCTAAGTATGCAAGTAATTAGTGTGTGATTGACTTTACTATATCCTGATTAATCCGGTCCCTAATCTGCTATACAGTTGTACCCCAATCTCCAAGCAACGCCATATATATTCTAATAAAAGAGAAAATAAACGACGAACATGGTGTGATGTCAGAGAAATGTTCATGTTTAACCTTATAGCTGTTATTTTTCTGTGGTTTGTAGAATACCACTTGTCGGAAATTGAAGCCTGGTCTCGTGGAATATTGAGTGTTCAATGGAACGAAGTCCCCTCTAACCTATTAGCCACACTCTTGTCTAAAATATAGACTTATGATAATCGGGGAATGATGATTAACATTAGTACCTTGTGAAATAATTCCGTATTAATTTTGATCACATATTGTAAAAACCAGTTAATGATTCGTTTTGAGAATTGTAATTGCGTAGTTGGTGGGTAATGCACTCGTCATAAAGACAAACATTACGCAATAACTTCGCCATCGAACCGATTGTTATTGAAAGAGTACTGACCACAGACTAATTAAACTAAAAGATAGTACTTTCTAGTGCCTATTTGCTTTTAGTGTGTTAGTGCAATTTTAAGTAGTTCTATCCTGTGCACGCTTCAGAACGGTATCTTTTCAACAAATTGAAAATATTATATTATTACATAGTAGAGCATTCGATTAAAGATTGAACTCAAAAATAATGTCCAAAATTTCAACACCTTAATCAGTAGTCTGAGGACAAGGGCAGTCAGAAGAAATGGAGCTCAACTTTGACTACACTGTATATTGAAGACTCATTCCCAATCTTCCCATATGAAAGATTTGATTTGGTAAGAAAACTTTGAGCACAAGCAAAGACTATGCTAGCTTTTAAGTGTAAACCGACTTCCAAATCAAAACTCAGTTGATGGTCACAAAGCCATATATAGCCTTTCAGTACATACTCGTCCATTAAAATCCATTCATTGAACCAAAGAGTCTGTTCTCTTGGACATGGATGGAGAAGAGGTAAAGCACCAAAGGGTGAGTTAGACGGGTCACCTAAAAATTCCAAGGGACTTAGACTAGACAGACAGGCACAAACAGATGGTTCGTGTGAAATTCTTTCTTACGCTAACTTCTCATGTCATTTATGTGAACACCCAATGGTTGACGAATCATTTTCCCTACTAAGAACCACTTTAGACATGAATAAAAGGCACAACTTGAAGAAAAGCTGTCTGCGTTAGGCATGTTGGGGCATCTTGAAAACTCATTCCACTCTTACAGTTCCGCATCTATCCAAAAGAAAATACTCACGCTAATTTTAAATTTTAAAACCGAATTATACGGCTAATAGTCAAATACCTTAAATTCAAAACTCGTCTTACCGTATGTTTGACACTAGTATTTAAGATGATCAACCCACGGGAAGGCCCAAGAGTGGATGAAAAGGATAAATGTAGCTCAAGCGTAGAGGATGTAGCCTGTATGATGTCCGGTACCTCAAAGGGATGAGGGGTGTTAAAGAAATCACCGTGACATCCAACACCCTCCAGGCCTTTTAAGTAGGGATCAAGCTTTGGCCTATGACCCAGTTACTTGACTATACCGTTGCCTATACAAATTAATTAATATTAAGAAGCTAACGTTTTTGTTCTAGTATTAAAAAACCAATGTTCTGTCCTGACTTTTGAAAAACAAAAAACAAATACCCAGAATCGAGCTTTCTTACGCAGTGTGCAGGAAGTTACCAAATGCCCGCGATACTAGGGCCATTTCCGGGTAAATATGATCCCCTAGCCAACACTACCACATTATAGATTGCATACCCGTAAACAAGATTCTTATACCTTCTGGTTGCATCAAACTCTCATTCATGCAGTCTGTCACCTTAGATAACTATAACACCAACAGTATGTTCTTACAAGCTAAAGCAGTCACTTTTTTAATTTTTTCTCTGAAAAGAACTCATTTTTCATCTTCCAAAGTCACAGACACAACAAATAATCCAACCCACCAAGAAGATGTTACAGGTAGGAAATCCAGAAATCTCAAACAAACACGTTTCCCTTTTATAATATCGATTTACTTAGGGCCTCCAAATTTGCTCATCATTTTTGCAATTACAGGAGCGACCTTAGGATTTCCCTGATGCTTGGCCAAATCAGCAGGGTTCTTCATAACTGCACAAAAATGATCATTGAATCAATTAAAAACATAAACTTTTCGATTAATACCATCTTACTAAATAGGCAGCCAACAGGTAATATAAATTAACTACACGTAAAAATAAAATGGAACGTAAAAAGGAAAGATAAATACCATCTTGAAGAGCAGCCATGACCTCCGGATCACTAAATGCCGCCATCAGTTCGGGGTCCTGACAAACACGTCAAACAATAATTAATATGGAGACAAGAATAAGGCTTAAGCAGAATATAATCATGTTTCATCTCCAAGGTTTACATATAAAACTCAAGTCTGGCTTGGACGTGCAACATGGCACACATGACAAATTTCACAAGCAACTCAAAACATAAAGATGTGAAATTCCGGATTTACTTACGTTCAAGATTTGGCTAAAATCAACATTTCCAGGCACCCCGCCTGGCATGCCACCACCGGGGAAGGATCCCGGCATGCCACCCGGAAATCCACCGGGCATGCCGCCTGGGTTACTGCTGGAAGACTGTTCTTGCTTTTTAGCCTTTTCATATGCAGCCTGGAACAATAGGGAAGCAACAACTGAGTTACTTAAAACTCACATATCAAGTTAAGCGCTTCAGCATATGATCTTAAAACTGAGAACCTGAGCTTCGGCTCGGCGTCGTTGTCTCTCCCGTTCATTCTTTTTCTCCTCTCTTTCCTTCCTCAGCCTTTCATACTTCCTACCGTGCTCCTCAATCTTGTGTGCATTTGGTTCCACCTACAAAGTCCATAATTTGCAGTAAGGTGGCAAGTAAATCCAACAATATGGATATAACTCGACTCCCTGTCTTGGCTTTTTGGCAAGATAAATCTGAGAGTATAACATTGTTAGGTTGATGCATTCCAAGGTACTTATTATCACGCTAAACTAGTTTCACAAGGAGAACACCACACACTGGTTAAGATGTAACTCAATTGCCAGTTTACAAGGTTGCCTATGCTCAGCATTATCTTGTAGATAGTATTTCATGGTAGAAAAAGATGGAATTATAAACTTTTGGTATAACTTAAACAGCAAATGGGTTTTAATGCCTGATTTTGTAATATTGCAACAACCTTATTCAACCCAATGGGGGAGAGGGAAATAAACACCTCAAATTTGAATTAATCAACCCCTTCTCTATCCCCATGCACCATCTTTTAATACCTTTTTTCAACTGAAATCAGTCTAGAGAGTAAATCAATGAGCAATTTCATCAGGATCAGGTAGCAAAAATAAGAAATAGCAGGCACTCTTTACCCCACTTCTATTCCTTCCAATCGATCTATTTCAACAAAATATTTTTATTGAATTTATCAAACTTAATCTTGTCCCTTCATGAACATATTTTGGTCGGTTCAGAAGAAACCAAAGGTCCAAATCAACCAGCAACCACTTTGTCTTACCATAACATAAGAAGCTTCAGCTATCCGTTACCAACATTTTTCCCTTATAAGTGGTTCAACGTACTTAATCACTATGAAAAGTTCAACGTACCCACAAAAGATATTATTAGTGCATCTTTTCCTTTTCATACAAATGTCGCATGCCCTTTTTCCCCTCCTATTTCATGACCAATAAAAATATAATGGTATCAAGATTTGTAGAATCACTGTTTACAACATGCTCATGTGTCAAGTATCTTCCGTGCTCCTATTTGAAATAGCTATCTTAAGCTATCCATAGAAATATTTTAATTAATCTACACATCCCCACAAATCATTTAATGATATTATTTGCTTTCTCTTCTGCTCATAACTGGCATTAAATTTGACAAACATCTCTTCCGATCAGATAGAGGGATAAGATAGCAAACCTTCTTAAGTACAGCATTTATTTCCTCGTCGTAATCTAACTTTGAAGCCACATGAAGATCCTTTGCAGCCTGCTCCCAGTGACCAAGCATTGCATGTGCAATACCGCGAGACTTGTAGCCTTTGGCAGAATCAGGGTTAATCTGGCAATGCAAATTTTCTTACCATATTATCTCAAAATATTTATACCCAAGTCCAAATGCACACATATCATCAATAGTAAATACATTAACATTCATTGTGTATCAGACCCATATAAATATCACTAAAGTGGTGGACGCATCCAGTTCTTCATTCAAGCAGAAGCAGAAGCAGAAATTATTCCTCTAGCTATCCTTTTCCTTTAAATTACCATGAACAAATTCATATTTAGAAAGCCTATTAAGCCACTTATGCGTGCATATATAAATAGTACTGGGTATTCTTAGACCTAGTTTAATTGAAACAAGAACACAACCGTAATTGAATAAGCCACAAAGAAGAAAGAGTATCACCTCCAAGGCAGCATTTGCATCACGGATGGCAGCATTGGGTTTTTTCATTTTAATGTAAACACTGGCTGCAGATGATAATCAAAATACAGCCACAGAACATTCAACCTAAATAACAAGAACAAATAGATGGATAATGTAAAAGAGCAAAGTCAAATACAAGAGAAATACCTCTGGTGGCATACATTATAGCTGAGGTAGGGTTTAGTAAAATTGCCTCCGTCAAATTCTCAATCGCTTCCTCCAACTTACCTGCATAACAAAATCACCATTCCAGTATTAACATAAATGTCTGCATATGCACCGACTTAGTTTACAATGAACTTTACCTTCGGAGATTGCTTCCATCGCTTTGATTTTGGCGGACTGTGAAGCATCACGACTTTCTTCAGTGACCTCAACAGAGGGGTCTCCCATCTGCAATGTGACATGCCTTTGACGTGAGTCATCAAATTAGTGAGAAGGGACAAAAAAATAGAGAAATCGACGAAACCAATTTGAAGGGGAACCTTCTGTGGAGGATCATTATCAGGCTCAACAGTTTCACCCTCCAGCTCAACATCGGATTCGATTATCTCGTCCTCCTCGTCTTCATCCATCTTTCCTTCTCCGGCGCCAACATCTTCGATATCCTCATCGCTGTCAACGTGGCTCTTCTGTCGACAAGTCAAATTATACACACAGCTATTCATATATGCAGAAATTGATGAGTAAAGAACAGAAAACCGCAGTTCTAGAGCATTAGTGTACCGATTTGGAGTTAGCGGAAGGGGGAAGAGTGGCACCGAGACTGTAACAAATACGTGAATACAGATTGGTAATAATGAACAGGAGTTCGTGACAAAGAATATTCACGATGAACAGAAAAAGGATGAGTTTTAAATTTTACCTCTCGAGGTAGTCACGAAAGAAGGAAAGAGAAGGTTCGCTGAGGATGGATGGGTTCGACTTGCACTGTTCGATAAAATGCTTCAATTGATTCAACTTAGACGCATCCATTCTTACTGTGCACCCTCGTTCCTATTTAGCAGAGCCAAGCGGCGGCTTCTTTGCGTCCGTTTTAATGCTTGCTGGAGTAGGCTGAATTCAACAATCTGCGGATTGGCACTGGGCACTAGACCTTGTTTGACGAGGTTCTTCTAGTAGCTTCTACTTCATAGGCGAATTTAACAATGTCACTGCATTCAAAATTTTAAGAAGTTTTATATTAAAAAATATAAGAGTATTTCTTAATTTTAAAGAATAATTAGTCATATTTTTAAAAAATAATTTTATTTTAATTATTTTTTTATTTTTAAAAAATAAAATATTAAATAAAAATATAATAAAAATTATTTTTTAATTACTTAATTATATTCTTTTAAAATATAATTTAAGTAATATAATTTTATAATTTTACACGAAAAAAAAGTAATTTTTTATTTTTATTTTTGAGAAATCACCAGCCTCAATACTAATACTAACAATATTCATAATACTTTTTTTATTTCATTATCATGTGTATATACATATATGGATACATATTTATTATTAAATTACTTAATTCATAATTAATTCACTAGAGTTAATTGATATTATTATAAATAACCAAGATTAGGTAGATATAATAATTGAGGATTGTCATCTTAAAATAATAACTAGAGAGTGTCACAAGGTTTATTAAATGAATTTTCACAAGAAGAACAGCACCTTACTAGTATCGAGTGCTTAATCAAACGTTTGGAAAGGAAAGAATGCAAAATGAATTATAAAACAAGGTAGTCCATATATGGAAATATTCAGGGCACTCTGCTTGCATCTCCATTATCGCCTTCAGGGGAAACAAACTTCAATCTCAGATTAATAGACGACTAAGCAAGCATTGACAGTATGCATATGTAATGTACCTCTGCAGTTGCTGCCACGGCGGGAGAGTTGGAGGATTGATGGAGTTCATGAAGTGGGCGCATAGAGCTAACTTCTGTTGAATGATGCCTTATTGGAGAGGAGATTGACAAATAATGGTGAATTCAGCTTAATTAATCATAGGAGAGTGTATTCAAAATTTAAACTGCATGCGAATATTCCAAGTTAAATCAAAGTTATCTTTTAATATAATAAAAAATGTCGTTATGTTATGCACTCTGCAACAATTTTAGGAGAGAAGAAGAGACGGTGATTTTTCTTTTCACTCTACCCAACTCAACGGCCCAATGGCTCGGCAATCAACAATTTTTTGAGAGCCCAATCAAAATATGAATAAAACCTTTATAAAAACAATTATTAATTTTTTATAAATAAAATTCAGTTTACTTTTTTAATACTGTTTTTTGCGAGTACCGTGAACGACAGAAGTTACGAGTGACAAGTCACAACAGAAACCAAGTTCATTTATTTAGCCTTTGCATCATTCGAACTGGATAATGTCACGCAATCTGAGAAAACTCAGGGCTGTCGTCAATGGCCGCTCTTAGCTTTGGCTTCGCCACTTCAAGCCTGAGTGCTCGTACGCGACCAAACTCCTACCGTTTCAGACCCAGAATTTTCTGCATTGGACGGGTAACTTTACTATTTCTCTTCCTTTGTTTCTGTTGCATATTGATCCAAACTTAAGTCATTTTTTTATGCGAAGGAAGGACCCCGATGGCATCCTCGGTCCTCCGCAAACCGGCCACCTCGCCAGGCTAGAATTTCGGAGACGCCTTGAGAAAGATGCAGAAGCTCGCGAAGCATTCGAGAGTCAAGTCCGCGAGGAAAAGGCTCGCCGTCAAGCTCTTCGACAAGTAAGTCGGTGGTTTCCAACATCCTAAATATTATCAATCCTACGTAATTTACGTCTGCAGCTATGCCTTAATTAATTATATCATATGTACGCCCATTTCTTTATCTCTGTTGTTTTTTTCAGTCCCGGCATGTTCCGGATACACCAGAAGAACTCGTCGAGTACTTCCTTGACACCGAAGCTCAGGAAATTGAATTTGAGATTTCAAGAATGAGGCCTAGGTTGTTAATTGAGTTCTTTATCTTTAACCTAAATAAAATCCCCGAATTCTTAGATTATCTTGCACAGAAATTTGCATTTAAATTTTGCGCGCTTTCTGTTTGGGAGTTCCTTCCTATACCTGTACAAGCTCTTTTGTTCGTTACAACTGTATATGTTTCTGCATTTGAGTAAATGGATGATAGATTATGAATTGTCCTTTTATGATTATTACCGCCATGGTCATGTGAGCAAGCTACTGTTATCTGTCATCTGCCTTCGCATGGAACTTTTACTGTGTTTTTCCAATTAATTAAGTCAGAAACAACTTTGTATGATTAGAGAAGTCTCTCTCCAGTATTCAAGGGAGTAGAAAAGTTCAAGAATTTTCTATCCAAAGGGTGCTGTGCTTTATTATTTCTGCAGATTGAATGAGGAGTTATTTTCACACCTGAAATTTGAGTTGGGAAAGCTTCGATTTGCTGTTTCGAAAACCCAGGTTCCTTATTAAATTAATTTATATTTCGGTCCAATGAATTGGGCTGGCAAGTTATGACTCAAACGCGGATTGTTTCTACAGGACATGGAGGATAGACTGATTGAGCTAGAAGCCCTACAGAAAGCCTTACAGGAAGGAACAGGTTTGTCAGACTCCCTTAAAAGAGAGGAGGGAAAAAACTTGGTGTAGGACTTAAGTTCCTGCAAAACTACTATAAGCTCATCCCTTGCGCCTTTTTCCTAATACAGAAGCCTATGATAAGATGCAAGCTGAACTCATAGCAGCAAAGGCCAGCCTAACCAAGCTTTTGACATCAAAAGATGTAAAAGCAACTGTATGTCCTGTTCGTCCATTATTGCAAGGGTTCTTTTTTTTTTTTTTTTTTTGGCTTCCAAGTTTGTTTGTGTCGCTCAACTGAAACAATTGAGCAAATTTATGTTCAACGCAGTTACTGGAGATGGTTGAGCGCAATGAAGTAAATAGATCCTTGTTGGCCCTTCTTGATGAAAACATAGCAAATGCACACAGGGGTAACCAGGTAGTAGCAATTCTGAACAGCTTTTCATCTGAATAACAGAATACATGTGAGCGGCATTATATCAGGGACAGAATTTTCCCATGATCACTCACTTGTAATAGATTGCTTTGCTTAGCAATATTGAGATTTGCTTGATTTAGTTGATTACTAATCATTACCCCCTTAATGCAAATAAGAAACAACAGAATTAACACACCTAAGTTTGCAGGCCAACATTCTCCGTGAGCAATGTAAAGATTATTGCCTGCATTCTGCATTATGACATGACATGTTTATATGTTCTTTTCCAATTTGCAGAAACGGGCAGCAGAATTCATGGAGAAGATCCGTAGCTCTGTTGTCAAGTATATCACAGTGTAGTGCCTTATGGTATATATAACGTTTTCTCATTCTTCCTAAGCATTTCTGGACTAAATTTAGCAAAACTATGATGCTGATCAAATGTTGTATCATGCCATAATGCTAAAGTTCTTGTATGTTACAGATAGAGTAGTAGATTTCCATCATGATATCGGATGACCAGAACAAAAAAAAATGCTTGATATAGAATTTGTCTTTATGATATGTGAATGGGTTTTACAGCTGACAAGTTGGTGAAGATTGATTTCATAATCTCAATACATCCCCTGTTGAACAATTGTTTAATTTGATTCTGTTGTGTGCAATTTTAAAACATCTCCTCGGACTAGTAAATAAAGCAAATTGGACACTTTTTTGACCTAATAATTCAATTTAATTTATAATTGTATCTCCCTTCAGTTCTACGATAATATCACTCATTCCCCTTAAGATGCTGTTCAGACTTTATTAGTAAGAAAAGGACACGAGGACGATTTTGCTTCTATCTGTGTTCAAGTAAAATCTGTGCGCTTTAGAAGTTAAACAAGAAATCATAACGGAATTATGCATTGCTTCCATATGAATGCCTACTTATTCAGTTGAGATTCCATTATCAAGTCCTGTTAAGAGTTGTGAAGGTCGTATAGATTCTAGCACGTCAGTGCTTGTCCACCAAATCTAACAGTTCATCTTGAAATAGTCTATGCCGTACAAAGGACGAAGATTAGATTAGGCGGACAGACACAAAAGCATATTACTTTGCTCGCCATCCAAAGGTTTGAGAAGATGCCGAAGATAATAATAGAAAAAATATATTAAGTGCTTGCTTTATTTACCGGTAGCTACTCAGGAAGGAAGATTGACGGAATTTTTTTTACAAGGAAAGACGGAAAGATCTTCAATAAAATACGTTAGGTCGAAAGCAAAGTTGGGCATGTGGCCACAGTGTCTGTCTTTAATTTGATTTGACTAGAAAATATAGAAAAAAAAATGCGAAATAGTATTTGCAGTGTGAATATAAATGTGACTTCCATTTTCCCTTCTTTACATCATTACAAGACCAACACGGTAAATCTTTAAGCTTTTCCTTCAAGACATGGCAAGACTTGGGCTTTACTTGTTTATCCTGAAGCTTGTGATTTTAACGGCAGAAGCCGGTACTGGCATGCGCTCGAACCCAATAGAGTTCATCAAATCGTCATGCAGAGCCACTCGGTACCCTGTTTTATGCGCCGAGTCTCTGTCAGGTTACGCAAGAGTGATCGGGCGAAGCGATCGACAACTAGCTATAACAGCCTTGTCAGTGAGCATATCCAGGACTCGATCTTGTGCAGCGTTTGTGAAAAAAATGGCCAAAGTAAGGGGGATTAAATCTAGGGAGTACAACGCTGTGCAAGATTGCATAGAGAACATGGGTGATAGTGTGGACCGTCTCAGTGAATCGGTGAAGGAGCTAGGCCGTACGGGTCGTGCAGTTGGCGAGGACTTTGTGTGGCACATGAGCAACGTGCAGACTTGGGTTAGTGCTGCTCTCACCGACCAGACCACTTGTCTTGATGGTTTTGCTACTCCTCGAATGGATGGTTATGTCAAGGCTTCTATTAGGCGCAGGGTCCTCGGTGTTTCTCAGCTCACCAGTAATGCGCTTGCCTTGGTTAACCGCTTTGCGTCCAGGCACTGAACCAGTAGTGAACTCAACTCAACTGTCCTACTCGTTGCAACTGCAGTATCTGAAACCTATGTCTTAAAACTTGTTTAACTCTATTTTGATAGATGGCCTTCAATGTTCTGCACAAAGGTTTAAGATTTGGTCGCGTGTGGTCTTTGCTTGCTGAGCCCGCGTGTGTGTAAATGTGTTATGGGGGTCTCAGCTTTCGAGTCAGGTTTTCTGTTTATCATGTTACGTTGTGCTTTTTCTAATCTTGTATATTGTTCTCTGTTTTAAACTTAAGTTGTAGATTTTTTCTCGAGAACCTTAAAAACCCATACGTAGAAAAGAGTACATGTAAAATAAAGCACCGTACCCGGATGGGGCAATTTCCAGTGTTGGTCTCTATACAGTCGATGATCATCTTCTCCTTTCAACAACAGTTTTGTCGCTTCTGTTCGCCCTCTGGTAGAAAATGATGGACTTCTTTACTAACAAATACGACCATATTTGATCCTGGTTGATCTCTTACGTCACAATTCACTTGCACAATTTCAGTTTACACGACAGATGGTTAGGAAATATGCAGCTATCCCATTTGTAGAATTAGTGGAGTCTTATCTTGGTGATTCCACTTACGCAATTCTTTTAGCCGAGTGGGGTCCATAGGCCAAATTTATAGAAGCTGGATGTTCATCGAATCGAAAGATTCAAAACCCATTTAGTTTATAGTTGGTTATACACGCAGGGGTTGTTTCATCTCTACTGCTAGGCCAAAAGAAATCTGCCATGCGAGATGAGAGTATGATTTAGATACCTTTAAGGGGCCAGCCAAATAGTTATAGTCTGTTTAAATTTAAAAAACTTGGTATTTGAAGGATTCGTGGTTATTTACCAAAGAATTTGTCTTGGTCGAGAAATTCTCAATTTGGGTGTATGAATAAATTTTCAAGCTGTGAAAGAGAAAGATAAGGACGGGTCTGGATTTTGCAGTTCATTTCAATTCACAATAGGGTAAAGTTGAATACGAGGTGGATAAACATGAAATAGGTGATTTGTGGCCTTGTGGACCGTGCAGCTCAACTGCCAAGAAAACAAACAAGGTCCACAAAATAATAAGTGCGGGTGGAGGTGAAAATTTTCAACTGGAGTCTGGAAAAGGAAGGAAACAGGTAAAGAAACTGAGAGAAAAACAAAGGGAAGAAACATATCTTTTTGTCGCGAAAGCAGAGGAAATGTTATGTTAGGATAAAAAGATAACTTGATTAAATTAGCATGCCAGCCATTACTCTTTAGGAGACCCCACACGACACCCATATTTTTCTATACTGGTTGAACAGTTAAACAAGGTTTGTATAAACCTTAAATTTATAATAGCTTTGCTTGACAAGTCATCAAAATTTACTGCCATAATAGTGCTATGATGCAGCTGTTATATTGTAAATATACTGATAGAATAACCTTACTAGGAAACTGCTATTCTTGTACAGTTACTGTTATGAAGAAGTATGAGGGAGAACCTGCATATGCCAACATCAGTACCCTCATCTCAACAAAATTCTTTTGGGGGGGGGGGGGGAGGATGACTCGGACTCTGATGGGCTACATCTGTATCTCTTCCGTCGTGTAGTGGGCCGGGAAAGTTTTGAAATTATTGGGCCTCAATATGTTTGTGGCCCTCTTTCCAGTACTATGGACTCTGGAGGCCCCTTTACTCTTTATAAAAAAAAACATTTTTATTATTTTCATCACCTATTTATCAACTGATTATTTTACCAAATATCAACAAAAGGCACCCTACGAACATTACTCCCCCCCCCCCCCCCCCCCCATAACTTGTAAACAATTACAATGCAAAAACATTATTTTCTTTGGGTTAAGAGATTTGTAAATAAAGGAGGAGCTATACTATCCATAATTTTTTCATAAATAAATAAATAAAACAACAAATGGATAAGATTTGCCAAAAGTTGGTGTGGGGGCGAAGAGAGCTAAATGCTAATTGTGCGTTACGTGGAAGCCCTACAACCGTTGGCTCTGACGGCTTAGGATTTATGAAGCTTTTCATTTTATCCGTCTATTATCTATTTAGAAAATAAATCTCATGGGAAGTGCTATCTTTTGCCCTTAATTATGGAAATATTGACATTTTTTCTTTTCTTTATATTCATTTTTCTGCTCTTAAATATACCTTCTGGCTAATCTGTTTTCACATTTCCTCTCGACCATGAAAAAAATAAAAAGAAAAATTCCTACTAGCCGGCGTGAACGAGCATCTCATAAAATTAACGTAATTATTTTCACATAATATATATATATATATATAAGGGAAGATTATCTTCCGGTTCAGAAGCTCAGTGCTGTTGGCCGAAAAGGGACCTCAATACTTTGGTTATCACCAACACCCAAAAAAGAGAGGAAGCAAGAGAGAACTAGAAACAGAGGGGGAATAAGGAGTGTGCTATAGGAACCCAAGCCACAGACACACTCTTACTAGAAAAAAATGGCGACAGAGTCTTTGAGAGTGATGGCAGCGTCAGCTTCGTCTCTCTGCAATTTCAATGGGTCTCAGAGGAGGCCAACCCCTCTCTCTCCAATTCTCTTCAAGGGCGTTCGTTCTCAATCCTCACACTCTCGTATTTCATCTTCTCTTTCTCAATTCTTTGGAAGTACTCGAATCAGCTCCAAAATTTCAAAGCTTTCCCTCTTACGCCAACAGAGCAGAAGAAACTTATCTGTATTCGCCATGGCTGCTGAAGGTCTCTCTTTTTTTTCTCCCTCTGGTTTCATTTTCGAGTTCGGCATATATTTCTAATATATGAAGTAATTCTAGACCAAGTCTCTATCAGATATGTGTTTTATATGTAGTCTTGTATTATACTTTTTAGTACATAGTTCATGAAATGAATTAAAGTGAATTTCGTCATAGCAATACATTGCTAATTTTGACCCTCTTTCTTCAAACACATCGTCGTCAAGTCGAGCAACTCGAATGTTTTAGGTCTTTTTATACTTGTATTCCATTGGTTTATCCGTTTTATGGACGGGGAATGTCAATCTAATAATTTGTAAATGTACATGGATATTCCTACGGATGATGTTTGCAGTTCTATTGAAAACAAAGTTCTCTACTTGTCACTAATAGCATCCGAAATGGGAGCTTTAAAATCATATCAACTGGTCCATTACAGATAGCATGCTTCTAAAAGAATGAGTCTTATTTTCTTATTGTTTATGATCTAACTTTATCCTATGAAAGTCTTGACTTGCTAGATATTTTACTCTTTTGAAATGCACAATGCAACAACTAACACAAACGATTCTTTTTCAACTTCCTTACCAGACACAAAGCGTGCTGTTCCATTGAAGGATTATCGCAACATTGGCATCATGGCCCACATAGATGCTGGAAAGACAACTACGACCGAGCGAGTTCTCTATTACACAGGAAGAAACTACAAAATAGGAGAGGTACACGAGGGTACTGCAACAATGGACTGGATGGAACAAGAACAAGAACGAGGGATTACCATAACTTCTGCTGCGACCACTACATTTTGGGATAAGCATCGGATCAACATTATTGATACTCCTGGTCATGTGGACTTCACCCTAGAAGTGGAGCGGGCTCTTAGGGTGTTGGATGGAGCTATATGCCTGTTTGACAGTGTAGCTGGTGTAGAACCACAATCAGAAACCGTGTGGAGGCAAGCTGATAAATATGGGGTCCCTAGAATATGTTTTGTAAATAAGATGGACCGTCTTGGAGCAAACTTTCTCCGAACAAGAGACATGATAGTAACAAATTTGGGTGCTAAACCACTTGTAATTCAATTACCAGTTGGGGCGGAGGATAACTTTAAGGGAATTGTTGATCTTGTAAAGATGAAGGCTATAATTTGGTCCGGGGAAGAGTTGGGTGCCAAGTTTGTGTATGAAGATATCCCGGATGATCTTCAAGAGCTGGCTCAGGATTACCGATCTCAGATGATAGAAACGATAGTTGATTTGGATGATCAAGCTATGGAGAGCTACTTAGAAGGAATTGAACCAGACGAAGAAACTATCAAAAAACTAATTAGGAAGGGAACCATATCAGCCAGTTTTGTGCCAGTACTTTGTGGCTCAGCTTTCAAAAACAAGGGGGTCCAACCGTTGCTTGATGCTGTTGTGGACTATCTACCTTCACCACTTGATTTGCCTCCAATGAAGGGAACCGATCCAGAAAATCCAGAAACAATAATAGAAAGGACAGCAAGTGATGATGAACCATTTTCTGGACTAGCCTTTAAGATCATGAGTGATCCATTTGTAGGTTCCCTTACATTTGTCAGGGTGTATGCCGGAAAGCTAACTGCTGGATCTTATGTACTCAATGCAAACAAAGGAAAAAAGGAGAGAATTGGTAGACTTCTAGAAATGCATGCAAACAGCAGAGAGGATGTCAAAGTAGCTTTAACAGGTGATATTATTGCTCTTGCCGGTTTAAAAGATACTATTACTGGTGAAACACTGTGTGACCCTGATAGTCCTGTCTTGCTTGAGCGTATGGACTTCCCTGATCCTGTTATAAAGGTTGCAATTGAACCAAAGACTAAAGCTGATGTTGACAAGATGGCAAATGGTTTAATCAAGCTTGCCCAGGAAGACCCTTCTTTCCACTTCACCAGGGATGAGGAGATCAACCAGACAGTGATTGAAGGAATGGGAGAATTGCATCTTGAAATTATTGTTGACCGACTGAAGAGAGAATTTAAGGTTATTTCTCCTATTCCATGTTTTAAATTTTCTAGCCATATTATTCTATTCTTCAAGTATTACACTTACAGTGGGCATGAAGTAGCTACAGATTATCTTTTCTCTAAATTTAAGGTTCGTCATTTTATTATTATGGAACCTTTTTGGACTATGCTGCATTAGAGAAGTGGAACTAGGAGTAAACTACCTATAAATGGTATATGGCTTAGACATGACTCCCTATCGTTGATAAGATCTATGTCTGCAATCTGATTAAGGACTATTGTATTAAATGGTAGTTTTACTTTTTTAATTAGTCGCTAGTTCGGTCCTTATTTTCTTTTTCCATTGATTTCTCCATTAAGCATTTATATTAGTGTGTCTATATTATTTTTATTATGGGTGTGTATATATAAATTTTGAAAAGGATCCTGATATATGAATTTTTGATTGTAGGTGGAAGCTAATGTTGGTGCTCCCCAAGTAAACTACAGGGAAAGCATTTCCAAAGTTTCAGAAGTGAAATATGTTCACAAAAAACAGTCTGGTGGACAAGGTCAGTTTGCTGATATCACTGTACGGTTTGAACCAATGGAGGCTGGTAGTGGATATGAGTTCAAGAGTGAAATCAAAGGAGGTGCAGTACCAAAAGAATACGTTCCAGGGGTGATGAAAGGATTGGAAGAGTGTATGAGTAATGGTGTGCTTGCTGGCTTTCCAGTCGTTGATGTACGTGCAGCACTTGTAGACGGCTCTTACCATGATGTAGATTCAAGTGTCCTGGCATTCCAGTTGGCAGCAAGAGGAGCTTTTAGGGAGGGAATGAGGAAAGCTGGACCAAGGATGCTTGAACCTATAATGAAAGTTGAAGTTATAACTCCCGAAGAACATCTAGGTGACGTAATTGGTGATCTCAACTCAAGAAGAGGTCAGATCAACAGCTTTAGTGACAAGCCTGGCGGACTCAAGGTATGTCAAATATCCTGAATCCTGATTTTACATGTTAGATTTTTCTATTAATATTTGAGAGGATGACTAGCGGGTTTATGTGCCTTGTTCTGTCTCTCACCTACCTCTAGCTGAGTGTGCAATATGTCTTTGGTGCAGTAATTGGTCATGGTAGCTGCCTTTTTATTTCTACTACATTATTATCTTTCTGTATGTTCACTGCTTTTACCAAAATCATTGTTGATGCACAGTAGGCCTCGTGATTTTGTGCAAGTCTTCCATCTTTGTTGCTAAACTAAAGTGCAACTTTAATACCGTATGATATTTCCACTGCCTTATAATTCCACTCTGTTACCAAAAGTTATTTATACTAATTTGAGGAGAAGTGAAACCCTGCATCATCCCACCCACTTTACGGCTTCTACACCTTCCCTGGAGTAAAAGGTTGAATAGAGGAAACGGGGAAACAAGTCATAACAGCTATAAAGGCGCCTCCCTCGTTTATCTTAATAATTTAGTGAATCATATGAAAGTTCATAGTTTGGAGAAGCGAATAAGTAGGTTGAATAAAGTATAAATAGTGCTTTCCCTTTCTTTTCCTTGCGTGTTAAATGATATTATTCAGAGCTAAAACTTGTACATTTCGTCTTTTACCATTCTTTGGTGGCGGCTAATGCAGGTGGTTGATGCCCTGGTACCTCTTGCCGAGATGTTTCAGTATGTCAGTACACTTAGAGGGATGACCAAGGGACGTGCATCCTACACGATGCAGTTATCCAAGTTTGATGTTGTACCTCAGCACATTCAGAACCAACTTACTTCAAAGGAGCAAGAAGTTGCTGCTTAGTTTAATAGACTTGGTCTCCTTGAAGGCCTTTTTTGGTTTATTATTGGTCAGGTGCATTTTCATCAAATAATTGAGGTTTTTTTTTTTTTTTTCCCAATTGCATTTTTCCTGTGCCTATATGAAGTCAGACTGTTAAAAGAAAAACAAAAAGAGAATGAATGGAAGGTTTTTTTGGGCAAATGTTGAGAACTGAAATTTTGAGACAATCGGGAGAACTAAATCACTGTAGTCCATGTTAACGTTAAATTAAAATATTAACTTTTATTTGGGTTCAAAAAACAAATCTTGTATTTGGGTTGGGGTAACAAGTAAAAGTACAAAGTTAACCTTGACCATATGTATATATAGCCCCCGCTCTAGCTACAATCGGAAACTCGGTTAGTTAGCGTAATAGCAGGGATGACAATTGCCCCGCCGAGAATCAATTCGTCAGGGATTCTCCATTCTAGACAGAGATTGAAGAAGGCAGAAACTTCAATCATATTCTCCCTTCAATATAATATTTTTTTTTTTTTCTAAATTTGCAATCTTTAATTTATTCAATTATACTTTTCAAATTCTTTTTTATATATATAAAAAAAAAATTAAAAATCCGACAAATCTCGATTCTCCTCCCCATCCACGCAGGTCGGAAACGGAGACAGACATCCTACTCTCCACTCTTCGGTTCCCCAATACCATTTCTACAGACTTGCAAAGGCAAATATCAAGCAGCTTAATCACAAACTCAATTTTTTTAAAAAAAAAAGAAGCTTAATCACGACATTAGATGCTCAATTCTTCAGACTGAAAAGAAATGAGGGCATAATTACTTAGCGACAACCCTGAAGGTACATAATTAACGGCCATGATAAATTGAGCTAAGAACAGAAACTGGAGAAGTTTTCATCATATTCATAAACCAACCATTTGAATTCAGAAAAACGTGAATACAGCTACTCAAAATTTTCCAACTATAACTAGCGTTCCTTTTTCGAATCAGTCCAGTTTAAGTCACGCTAAGAACATAAAATTATCCACCCCTCCCTTTGCATGAACTGCCGCTTAGGTTCTACTTCGTCTGGACAATTCCAGCACTGATCAGCTTTTGGATCTTGTTCATCACCATAGGATTCTTTGTGTGTTCCTGTGCAGCCTTGGGATTCTCCTGGAAGTCAGTCAATACCTGCACGAATGCCAAATCCCATTAGTTACCCAAATTCCAACCATACGGTCTACGCGCAACACAACCATACCTCCCCTTCCAACCCCACCACCGCACACAAAGGGAGAAAACAAAAAAAAAAAAAAAGGAAAGAAAGAGAGAGGCCACATGATCGAGACCTACCTGTCTCATTACAGGGTCTTGGAGAATGTTCTGAATCTCTGGATCCTGCATCGCCTTGGCCTGCGATAACACAACAAAATTAATTTGCCAGCAGAATTGGTCTCAGAAACATAAATTTCTAAGGATGTTAGTATGTCAGACCTGTCTCTCCTTCAACTCATCAGGACTTAAATCTCCACGACTGGCCTTATTGATTTGTTCTACACATCTGAAATGCATATTATAGTATTAAATAGTTATAATACTACAACGATGTGAAAGTAGAAATAATAACACATAACAAAAAGAAATGAAAATGATGTAGCATAATACCATACCTTCTTATGCCATCAAGCAACTCCTGGTTGTTTGGGTCATGTTTCAACCCTTCCTGATACGTTTCCAAAGCTTTATCATATTCTTTCATGAAAAACTGGACTGCACCTTTTCTAGTATAACCCTTGGAGAACGTTGGATCAAGCTCAATGCACCTATCCGCATCTTTCAATCCCTCAGGCAATGCCCCCAATTTTGTGTAGCAAGCAGCCCTGTTACTGTATGCCTGAAAGATTTAAACAGCATAGGACTTGGATTAGCGTAAAACAATATGATTATCACCTCTGTTCATCAAGAATATAACTTGCATTAAAAAAATGATTATCACGTCTATTCACTTTGAATATTACCTTAGGATCTTCAGGGTTCCTTCTAATTGCCTCCGTATAATGCGTTACGGCCTCAGGATATTTTTGCTGCTTGAAGAATTCATTACCTGCAAGAAGCCAATATATAGTTACATTAATAGATGAATAAGAAACATACACAGTCATCAGTGTCCTGATTACGTAGTCAACAGACCAATTAGGAAATTCAAACATGCGAGAGTAGTGAGTTTAAAAAGGAAGTATACCTTTCTCTCGCTCCTCATCAGCCAATTTTGGATCAAAATATTCTTGTTGTTCTAGTTCTTTCTTAGCTTTCTCAGCATCGTTCAATTTCTTCAGGGTGTCTGGGTTCCGATGCTCTGTAAGAGCTTTTTGGAAAGTCTCAATAGCAGGTTCAAAGTCCTTGGAGCATTTTGCCATTTTGACCAGTGCTGTCCCCTTCCTCGTTAGAGCTCTAGCAATCATCTTAAAGTCGGATCTCAGCTCTCTTCCTCTTTCAACAGCCTGATCGCAATCCTTTATACATTCCTCATACTGCAGATATCCAATTAACGGATAGTTGTAAGAATGCAAAATTCAGATAGAAAAAAAATAAAAATCTAAGTATATATAATAAATTGTCCAAATCAAATGTGCAGGTACATTAGAGACAACCGAGGAGCAGATTTTATCTAGTTGCTTGTCCAGCAATCAACATACAAATTTCGTGTTGCGCATAAACACAGCTAATAAAATGCCACAATCACGCTAACAACAATTTATATTATCATTAAGCATAAACATTATTTGACGAGGCAGTCTACCCAGAGACAGATTATTCCTACTAATTCCACACTTCCCATAATGTGGAAGGGACATACATGCTTTCACGCCATTGAACAGCAGCATCATTAACAATAAATAGCATCTACATTTTTAAGAATTTGCAGAAACATCCTTCAAATCTTAAGGTTAGTGACCTTCTTCAACACTAACAAGTAAAACTAAGCGCTCCCGTTGAAGTACAGCAATTGATGATAACTATTAACCATTAAAGTGGGAAAAACTGAAGAGCAATTACTTTTTAAGCCGACTAGCATACCTTTCCCATCTCCAAATAAACAGCAGCGCGGTTTGTGAGATATGATATATCCTCATCATCCAACTCCAAAGCCTTCGTGTAATGCTGAATTGCTGTTTCAAAATCCTTCTTCTTGTAGGCTGCATTTCCTGCCTCCTTTTCCTTTTGAGCGTCAGCCTTCCTCTCCTTTGCTTCCCTATCCTCTGCCGATTCCATAGACTCAGGCTCGGGCTCGGGATGCTTCTCTTCCTTTGCAGGCTCAGTTTCAGCTGGTCTCTTCCGCTCCTGTGGTGGAGGCGAAGGAGAGGACTCCGGCATATCAGTGTCCTCGGTTGGTGCCCGCATCCTAATGTTCAGTAAAACCCCAAGGGCTTGCATGACTCTTTGATCCTTCAAGTACAAATTTAGATTGTTAGGATTTTTCTGAATATCTTGCATCATATTCACGAAATCTGGTTGTTGAAGGAACACTCTCGTCGTCGGGTCAGCAGTGAGCTTTGCCCACATCTCGGGCCCAGAAAAAGCATCTCCAAAAGGATTATTCGTCGGCGGCGGCGCACGGTGCCTAGAAGCTGCCGACTGAGCGTCAGCTAAGCCGGATTTTAGTGCTTCATTATTAGGGTCGATCTCAAGCCCTTTCGTGTAAGCAGCAATAGCATCATCGTGCTGGCCCAGACCAAGATGTGCAGCACCCAGACGGCTGTAACCCTTGGACCAATCGGGCTTCAACTCCACGGTTTTCTTGGCGTCGGTTAAAGCTTCAGCGTATTTCTGAAGAGAAGCGTAGGCTGCAGATCGATTTGAATAGAGTACATGATTGTCGGGAGACAGAGTGATGGCGTCGGAAAAGTGACGGATGGCAGCAGCGAAATCGCCGGACGAAAAAGCAGCATTACCTTTGGCTTTGGCTTCGTCGGCCATTGAAGGCGGAAGGCACGGTGGTTATGGGAAGAAGGAAGGCCGGAGATCAAAAGTGTGTATACTGGTGGTATCAATATGAGAAGGTTGAGACTTTTAAGGCTACGGGAATGCGCTAATATGTGAAGTACCAGAGACTTCTGGCGACTGAATGCTTGGAGAGGGGTTCTGGAAGGTTCTGCAGGGATCGCTACATACTTGCGGCGTTTTTTATTTTCCTTCTTTTCTTATCCTTATTGTTTATTTACCATTTTAAGATTAAATTAATAGAATTTATAATTTCTATTTTAAAATGAATTAAAATTTTAGTTATAACACTACTTCAAAAGGTTAAATTTGTAGAATTTCTTCGAAGTGGTATTGTTAGTATATTCTTTTTAAAAAATTTATCCTCAATCTTGGAAAAGAGTTAGGATGCCAATTTTGATAGCATAGTTAATTTTTAACTATTTGAATATCATAAACAAAAAAGATTATGGATTAAATATTCGATAAAAAATAATAAAGTGACTACCCTAAATAATAAATCAATGACAACACAAAAAAAAAAAAAAAATCAATGACTGCCTAAATTTTTTTATATTTCTTTTTTCTCATATTTCTATATGAGATTTTTTTGATATAATATTTTTTTTATGGGATATGATATCATTTACGTTATTATATAATAGTAACGGAACGAAGTTTGAACTTTTATATCCTCGTAATGTTTTTTTTTTCTGATGTTTTATTTGTATACGAGATATGGTAACAAATAATTTTAATAATAGACAACACACTAAGTTGCACTTGCTAATCAAAAATTACTCTTAAATAAGAATATTTTATTTGGATTTTATTAAATTTCTCTCAACTGACCTGAATTAAGGGATTCCACTGGATTTCGCTTTTGATTAAAATCAAAGAAGACCTTCCTTTTATTTTCTTTTTATTTTACTATGTTGGCCCAATCTTTATCAACGGTATGTTGGGTAGGCTTGAAAGACCTATTTCTAAGGGGAAATCTGGGCCTAACATGTTTGGGATGTTTCGGACTTTTACGCATTGGGCTCAATTCTAGAAGGACATTTTTTTCTTCTAGGTAATAATATATTGAGCATGAGACAATATTGCCTCAAAAATACAAAATTAATGGAGATGCGGGGTATCGATCCCCGTACCTCTCGCATGCTAAGCGAGCGCTCTACCATCTGAGCTACATCCCCAATATGCTTTTTTTTTTTTCTATATTTTAACACTTAAAACTATTAATAACACCCTTAATTCGACTGACATTTTTTCGGTCACAGTTAGGAAAACGGGAAAAATATACGTTAAGAATTTCAAATTCAACCTGCGATCCTATGGTTTACACTTATTATATGCCTAACTTAGGATCAACGAGAGAATAATTTAATTTCTCAGCAGACAATAATTCTTGAATGAAATCCTTGGGACACCAAGCAACCTAACCACATATATACATTTTTTAAAAAAAATAAATCAAATGACTATTCATAGAAAAAATCTCTTGTTTTAAAAAGTTGTATCGTGGTTATAATCTAATCACTGTCATTTTCATTCCATTAGAAAACAGTCAAGATTAATTAGTAGACTGCAAGACAACCAAAAAATGGAAAAGGATTATATATCAACACATACGTGAAAATTCCAAACTGCAATTATTTGTTTAAATAAATATCTTCCTCCACTTGAACGAATCCATTAGTTGTTAATTTAGTTTATCTTTTTTTTTTTTTTTTCTGGTGCAAGATTTTTGTTTCTAATTTAATTTGTTGGTTAAGACTTTTGTGGCCCGCTAAGCTTATCATTAGTAGGTGATGACTTTAAAACATCCAACCATCCGCCGCAAAATAAATAAATAAATAAAAAATAATCCAAGCCTTGGCTTTTTTTTTTAGGCTAAAAGTTTTAGCTATTGATTTCTTCATCAACAAATTTTAATTTTAAATAAATTAATAATAATTTATAATTTTATTAATAAATCAATAGCAATTATATTAGAGTAAGAAAATTTTAAATTAGTAATCAATTGAAATATTTGATTATTTATAGTTTATATTATCTTCTGTTGTTTGTAGGCTGTTGAATATATAAATCACAACGAGACAAATTTTAATATACTATCGATGCTTAATTAGTTGTTTTATTATTCCTTTTTTTTTTTTTGTGGGCGATGATATTTTGTATTGAAGTGCTGTCTCCCAAAAGTTGCGTATGGCTAATATACGCATTGATTCATTATTCATAGAATGAATGGATGGGCAGTTTTGGTTGTTCACCATTGATACAATTGCTTAGTTATAAATACATGTAGTGGTTACGTATAAGAAGAACTTTGTCAATATCAATAATATACATATACATGTAAATTAGTTATATATATAGTGGTTACGTATAAGAACTTTGTTAATTAAGAATATACATACATGTAAAACGGGACACGATCAATTATTAAAAATGTCACTAGACTAGACAATATTATCATATTATAATATAATACGACACACAAGGAAAACACACTAATATTAAGTCCTTGGATCATACATGGTTGTCGCATCCCGCGTTACTTTACCAACCAAAGCTGGTCCAACTTAATAGAATAAAAAAATGGGTAGCAGCAGTGTGCACCGGAAGGTGTCGCAAAATTTGAAAAGGAAAAATATGAACTGAACTGAGATAGCCAAAAAATCTAATTGAGACGCAGGTGTCGCTCTTCCCGGAATTACCATACTCACGCACCCAGCTGTTCCACGCACAGGAATTGTGGACCCACGAATTCACAGGTGTCAATGTCTTGTTTTGCATGGCATCTCCACCAATTCACAGTATAAGACCTCTCTCGCCACCTCCCTCATATCATATCATAGCAGCTACCTCTAATTTTCCTTGGTGTCTTCTTGTTTAGTTCAGCTTCCATGGCGGTTTATAATCGCTTCAATTTAGGTAACAACTTAAAGTATGCCTTGTTATTCGCACTGATCCTGCAAAGTATAGCAGTGATAGTAGGTGGCCGAGCCGTGTGGGAGTCGGGGATTAGATTGCCTAGCGAGAAAGAAGTTGGCACCCAGTGGGCAATCTTGGTTGCCGGTTCGTCCGGTTATGGAAATTACAGGCATCAGGTGGGTTTGCTTAATTAATTGTTCTGTCTAAAGTTTTTCATTCATTAATGAATGAATTCAAAGTCAGTGATGCAGTTTGAGTTACGATCAAATACTGATCGAGTAATTAATTCAATTACTGATGGGGGTAAGCACAGGCAGACGCGTGCCACGCATATCAACTGTTGAGAAAAGGTGGGCTGAAAGAAGAAAACATAGTGGTTTTTATGTATGACGACATAGCGAGCCACCCCTTGAATCCCAGACCTGGAGTCATCATCAACCATCCTCAGGGACAAGATGTCTATGCCGGCGTGCCAAAGGTAACCTATTTTTCTTTAAAAAATTATCAACTACAAGTGGGTTATAAATTTAATTAGGTGGTGTATCCTTCTCTTTTCTTTTCTTTTTTTTAATTGCTACGGGGGATTTAGAACTATAGTTAATTAATATGATTTCCATATTTGATGATGATCACTTGATAGCTGTCTAGATTATTTGAACTATAGTTAATTAATATCCTTCTCTTTTTTAGTTTAGCATTTTTTTTCATACAAAATTCTATATATGATCCATTTTTCCCTTTTTTCCATGAGGGGAAAAAATTGAATGGAGCCTTTCAAGCTGCTGGTTGTGACCCAGATTGGTCAATTGGTAATTTGATTATTATTTTTGTGAAAAGTTATGTATTATATTTTAGGTTGGCCAACATCGTCTTAATTTGTTCTTTGTTGTTTTCCCTTTCAACTTGTGGTAGTGGTGGAATTACTGGTAGCGCCCATCTTATTACATCGATAACAACTGATTAACTAATTAAAAAATCTAATGTGGACAATTATTATTAGCTTGTTAACAGTAACAAGTGCGAATTAGGTGGGAGGCACTATCCTTACGGCATCTATAACAGTGATGAAAAGACAGATTACAGTAGATGTGAATTGACCTTCGTTGTCGGTTACTTATTTGTATTTCGGTAGTTCCTTTCCCCCCCTCCCCTCAATTAAAAAAATTTTAAAAAATATTTTTATATAGCCGTTCTAAGAATAAAATAGTTGTGTACGTTCGTTTAAAATTCAAAACGAAAATACAGAACCGTTTTGATCTTAAAACAGTTTTATATATCCATTTTATTCTTGAACGGTCATATGGGCTAGGGGCATTATTAGTATTTCTAAATTTTTTTAATTGAGGGAGAGGGTCAATGGAAAGGTGGGGAGGGCCAAAGGAAACTACCTGTATTTCTTTTCAATATTTTTGGTGACCCCATGATCAAAAATTAAATAGACTGGTTAACAGAAGAAATATGTTAATTTCTAAAAGTTAACAGTTTCGTTCATAGTTCATCGCAATGATCGCATTTGTGGTAGGATTACACTGGCGAGAACGTGACAACTGCAAATTTGTACGCTGTAATTCTTGGGGACAAGAGTAAAGTAAAGGGTGGAAGTGGGAAAGTTGTAGATAGCAAACCCAACGACAGGATCTTCATATATTACTCAGATCATGGAGGCCCAGGAGTGCTTGGTGAGCTTAATACCTCTGCTTAATTTTGTTTTATACAAATGTATTGTGTTATACAATTCACTCAATTCGATTGGATTAATTGCAGGGATGCCAAATCTTCCATATCTTTATGCCATGGATTTCATCGAAGTTTTGAAGAAGAAACATGCCTCTGGGGGTTACAAGGAGATGGTATATACATATACATAGAATCCATTTTTTTTTTTTTTTTTCCATGAGATAGTGATTGGAAAATATTCAATCTCGGGGTGATTATTGATTAATAACCCTCTTGTATCCCATGGAACATTAATCTGTAGGTTATATATGTGGAAGCATGCGAAAGTGGGAGTGTTTTTGAGGGGATAATGCCCAAGGATATAAATGTTTATGTTACAACAGCTTCCAATGCACAGGAGAGTAGTTTTGGAACCTACTGTCCTGGAATGGATCCTCCTCCACCTCCAGAATACATCACTTGTTTGGGGGATTTGTATAGCGTGGCTTGGATGGAGGACAGGTACCCTTTTTGAACCTTTTACAGTTAATGCATGGCTCAGGTAATCAAGGGGTTAAAGGAAGCGTTTGTTTGTTTCATGAAACTCAAAGTAGTTAGTTAATGCATGTGATGGACTTGAACTGTGCAGTGAGACTCACAATTTGAAAAGAGAAACTATCGAGCAACAATATCAGTCGGTAAAGAGTCGCACCTCTAATTTCAACAACTATGCCCTGGGTTCCCATGTGATGAAATATGGGGACACGAATTTCACATCTGAAAAACTATATCTGTACCAAGGTTTTGATCCTGCCACCGTCAATTTTCCTCCTCACAACGGCAGGCTACAAACTCAAATGGAAGTTGTTAACCAGAGAGATGCAGAGCTCTACTTTATGTGGCAAATGGTACACTGATTCCAGATTCTAACCAGTTATCATTTGAAGACGAAACCTTGATTATTTACTTGGTTGCGTTACAGTATAAGAAATCAGAAGATGAACAAGAAAAGAAGAGCAACATCCTGAAGCAGATTACAGAGACAGTGAAGCACAGGAATCATTTAGATGGTAGCGTGGCATTGATTGGAACCATTTTGTACGGACCCGAAAAAGGTTCTTCTGTTCTTAACTCAGTAAGAGCACCCGGGCTGCCCCTCGTCGATGACTGGGCGTGCTTAAAATCAATGGTAAACATATCGCTCTCAAGTAACCCTCAATAAATTTCCTCATTTTGATTTTTCAAAGTGTTTATAAGGTTGGTTTGTATTGATCTTGGCAATGAATGCATGCATGCATGCAGGTGAGGGTGTTCGAAAGTCATTGTGGATCACTGACTCAGTATGGCATGAAACACATGCGGGCATTTGCCAATATTTGCAACGCCGCTATCTCTAGGACTGCCAAAGAGGAGGCTTGCGTGGCAGCCTGTGATGGTTATGATGCAGGGGAATGGCATGCATCAATAACCGGTTACAGTGCCTGATTTTGAGTGAAACTTGGACGCAAACCCCTCAATTTCTCCTAGTTTAGAACATGCAATCTCAATTTGAAGTTTTTTTCTTTTTTTGTAATTAGAATTGTCTACTAGGCTAATAGTGCGGGTTACTCTCCTAGCCCACAAATGCAGGGAGGGATCAGATGTATGCGACTAATCAAATTTTATTTTATAAATAATATAGTTTTTGATAGCTCGCCAGTACCTTAATTTCAGTTAAAGGCTGACCTAATATTTGGGAGAGTAATGTCGATAATGCCAAATTAGAGGGGCCATCCTTCGGCTGAGCGGTGACGAAGTAATCTGATCAAATCAAATCTCTTGAGCAGTGGTCTGAAAATGTGCAGGGTATATGGTATGTCTATTGCTCCGGGATGATTGAGTACTCCTTCTGAGACTCGTCATTCAAATGTATTAGAGGTATCAATACCCGCTTCTTCGCCCACATACACTGCCAAGTACCCATTTGACACCCGTATTGCCAATGCCATCGGGCTACTCTTACTCTTGAAACAGCGCACCAATGGCCAGAAGGGATTCAATTTTCGGTGCCTGAAAACATCAACGACAAGTTCAGAGCCACGAAACTTCCTCGCGTTCGCGGACACCGAATGGGGATCAATATGATCGATCTTGTAGATAGGTTGCTTAAAATCAGTCATTTCGCCAAGTGGGTTTCTATAATTAGTGAAAGTTTTTGTGGGTTTCTATAATTTAGCATGTGAATATTTTGAAGCAAAGAGAGTGTCAGAGCAGTCAACCGCGATAAGATAAAGTCAGAAGGAGGAGAAGAAAGGTCAAATTGGCAGTGTTGGACTTCGATTCGATTGTGTCAGGGTGCGTATACCAGGAATAAATTCTTGTGCTAGCTCCTAGCTAGTCTGTTGCTTAACCCAAAAACAAACATTTTTGACGGAGCCTCCCGCAAGGAGGATTTTTTTTTCCCTATGTAACAAAGTGGTTCAGTTGACATTATAGTCGTACATGGAGCGAGCGGTGAGGGCAGTGTCTGGGCCTGGAATTTTATCCATTTTAGCCCAATCATCTAATAGGCCTAGCCCAACAATCAGTTATGATTACAAGTTAGTAATAGGAAATTTTAACTGGTTTATATCATCAAATATCAATTCTCGTTCTCAAATAAATGCAACAAATGACCTGTTTCGGGGAAACAGAAACTATTCTATGTGATGAACGAGCTTTTGAGCATTTAAAATATTTTAGGTGCACGTGGAAAAGGCATAGGTCTTCTTATGATGATGAAATTAACTGCTATTTCCCATACGAACTTGGAACCTGTACCGGTTTTAGTAGCCAATCTTCTATACATTTTCGATCAAATCAAAAATTACATGGGATTCAAATATCTTTTACATTTTTTTAAAAAAATTGTCAAATAAATTAGATATTCAATTGTCTTCCACTGAAATCCGAGTAATTAATTGGTACTTAAAGGAAAAAAAAAAAGAAAAAAGAATCTAGGTTTGTTATTGCACTGGGGTTTTTATGTTGTTTTCATGTCATGAGGAATCTTATATTGAATTGGAATCTCGAATTTCTATATGCACAATCATATATTATTCAAACCACGTATATTACTTTTAAGCTAACAAGGGGAAAGTTATCGATTTCAAGTGCTTCTGACTAGTTATCGATTCCGAAGCACTCCCAGAGAGAGAGAGAGAGAGTTGTACATGAGAATGCATTCATGTGCAATTAATTGTAATAACTTATGAAACGGAGAGAATAATAATAGCTTGGCTCAATTTTTGGCTGGGAATTGCCAGATGGATGGTCCCGGCCGTTTGCAGCAGTCGGAATTTAAGTTTTAGGCAATTGGCACCCACATGACATGCATGGTGCTTGGCACATGACCATATATATATTAGAAATTTAATTTAATGAGCAGATAAAATGGAGTAAGAGTGTAATCATTCCAAATTCCACTCTCTCGAACTTTGTTTGTTCTTATTTCTTAATCTTATAATTGATGCTATAATTGGCACTATTGTTTTGAAGGGGACATATAAACCAAACTGCCATCATGTATCGGCTCTCGTATCATATGTGCGCTGCTATTCACATTTACTTCATTGGTTTTCCTTTTCTCTTCCGTTCCTAACTTAGCAATCAAGCTCCTAAAAAAGACCGCTACACATAAATAAAAATAAAAGGAGCATTAAAATTAAATGTGATTATTAGTCATCGGACAACGCATTCAACCAACAAAAGATACCATATGATTCGAATGGTGCATGTGTTTTGGTGCCTGGAACAGTTGACCTACGAAGTCAATAATTATAGTATGTCCCAAATTAAAATACTACAAGTCCTACAAGTTTTTCATTGACTATTATGATTAATCAAAGAGGTGAATCAATACTAATTATGTCAACTTATTTTTGCAGTTTTCTCATCACAAAAACATAAAAGAAAAGAAAACTAAAAACAAATGCGAAACGCATCATCAGTCATGGAAATTAACAAGTTTTTATGTTAATGTTGCTGAGCTGAGATTCAGGCACGGTAGTAGCTAGTCATGAATGGTTCAGTGCGTGGGTGGGTGACTCTTGAGATTAATTATAGTCTTCAATACCATGCAATTGGATGATTATTCACAATTGAATTATGATCATCATGTATACTTGACTAGAGTTATTGCACCCTAATTCATAGTTAGCTTTCTAAACCAAAATTTCTAGATAAGCTTGTGTTGGTGGAGGAAACAGTAACATTAATTGAGTGCAAAGTGTATTTTGAGTAGCCACGTAAACTAACATTCATGTATTCTCATTTACATTTGGTGAATTATATTTGGTGGGATCCATGTTACGTGTGCTTTGTGAATAATGATGATCATAAAATCTGTTATGGAACAATTTGATCATGAACAAATTAAAGTGGCTTTAAATACTATCTGCAGGTGCATATATATATAATCATGAATTAATGAATAATACTTCAGATTTACACGTCTTTTATTCTACTAGATTAAATTTGACATCCTCTTTCTCGTTTTTGAAATTTACACTTGTTTTTCCAGTTTGATTTCTGGACCAGCCATTCTCATTTTGTGTAGAAGGCGCTGAAATAACTTGCCAGCAAATGATTAGCTGAATTTTGCTTAATTTAATGATATATATTTCAAATTGGAAACTTCTTTCTCATTCTTATACTGGAATATAATAGTATGTCACAAGCTAACTGTTAATTAATTGATCACTCATCCAACTTATGTTGAATTATTTATTTAACTAATTAAATATTCTTTTGTGGAAGTAAAATAGCAAGCGATGGTAATGATTTACCATTATCTGTGGTATGTGTAACCCGTGAATGGCTTCATCTTTTTCTTGTCAGGAGATTCATGGTGTTGGAATTAATTAATGTTACCGCACTAATTACCCGAAGAAATTAAGTTTTCAAAGGGATATTATAAATAAACAGTTAAAAGCATGCCTGAGGCTGAGAAATTAATGGATTAAATTGGGGATATATATGCCATATTGACTGTGTTAATGAGAAAGCAGGAAATCCAATCCAATGGAATGGCTGGCAATAGGAAGGGAAGGGGAAGGAAAGACGCATGTGGTGATATGTGGCTCTTTTCAGCTGCAAGAAAACATAACATATTTCTATCACGTGTGTGAATATATATATAACATATGTTGGTGCGCTAGCTCATCCAATCATTCTTTGAGACAGTGATTGATTAATTAATGCTTCCTGTGTCCGCATGTTAACGCGCATGTACTTTCTCTGCTCAAACAATTACACAAACACAA
This sequence comes from Bauhinia variegata, assembly GCA_022379115.2. Lineage (NCBI taxonomy): Eukaryota > Viridiplantae > Streptophyta > Magnoliopsida > Fabales > Fabaceae > Bauhinia > Bauhinia variegata. The sequence goes on from CM039433.1 coordinate 1,394,486, forward strand.
ACTTCGATTCAACATATATAATGTGTGTGTGTGTGTGTACATGAAAACTTGGTTCACCAATCAAGAACTTCACATGCGCATGAAAACTTGTACGACTCTCTTTATGAATTGTTAAAAATAGAAAAATAAAAAAACTACCTAGCGAGAGATGTTATATAGTAAGTTTTCATATATACATTAATCCTAGCATACTCATCAATCACTTTCGCTTGCAAGTTTTGTTCTAATATTCTTCGATAGATATTAATTTTAAGGTTATCAATTACTTCTCCTAATTGAACGACTTAAAGTTTGTTCTTTCTTTGAGTCATTTTTTTTTTTTCAATTTTATTTTGTATTGTAATTGATTTTACTATATGTAATTATTGAAAAATTCTAAAATAAATAGTGGAGGAGCTCGTAATATATGGCAAAAGCTAATATATGCTATAATATATGGCAACCGATCCTTTTCGTTAGCAAAAAAAGGAGATTAGTAGTACGAAAATTAGTTTGCCCTCGTAATATATACTGACGATTCATTTCGCAGCAACTCAACTTAGATATCATTTAAAGCACAAGACGATGGAAAAATCAGTTCACCCGTGAACTAGTTAGTCCATTATCTTTTAAGGAGATGAACCATGCATATGCATATGCATATAAATGTAGGCATGCATTTATGAACTATAGTTGGTAAACAAGTCAAGTTTAATGATGAAAAGCGCAACGAGAGGGCCCAGAGCATACTTGAGTTGGAGGGGTGACAAATGTATTACGGCGCAGCAAAGCTTAAGCTTAGGCTTAGGGCGCAATTGCTTTGAATGTAAAGCTGGTAACAAGTCTTTTCTTGATGTACCCAGTTCAGTTGTTAATACATAAATATATGCGCTTTCAGTCTTTAGCGTATGTTCTACTTGTACTCATTGCTCAATCTTTACTCCATTTATCTCGATCCTACATTCAAATTAAGCTCCCTGTATATATACAATCCAAAAAGTCAGAGATCGAGTTCCAGAATCACCATCTGCATCGAAATGCAAAAGTAGATAATACATATACATGTATCGGCAGCAAGCTGCGCGCACTTAAACAAATAAAAAAAGAGAAAGAAAAGCTCGGTCGCATTGCTTCATATAAAAAATAACAGGCTTTTCAATGTTTCGTTTCTATACGTGGAATGTTAGCAAGAAGAACATAACACATTAGTATACTTTTTGCAAATAAGAAAAGGATGGACAGGAATAGCTCCAGCTAGCTAGGGATGGCGAATCGAGAGAGAGACCTTTTTCCATAATTCAAATGTATCAGAACAGTTGGCCATCCTCGGTTGAACGTGGGGAACCAAAACAATAATGTGTCCATTTCAGCAATCATAAAACTGACCCCACTCCCTGCTGACTTCCCACTTTCTCCCATTAATTACCTTCACCTATGGATATTCATCTCCTCTTCATTAATGTGGAACATAACAAATTTAATTTTATTGTAAAAGATTGCTAAGGAAAATCTCTTTCTCTTTTAGCTACAGGGAAACAACCATGCATGGCTATATAACATCAGACTTCTCTCTGAACATCGTTCGTGAATCACGTGTCTCCTCAAAATATAACATCAAATTGCAAATTTGTTGCGAAAATAAATAGTTAACGTTTTATCAATTAGCTTCTTCAAAGTCTATTCTGTGTATAATTATTCACATCTCCTCTCAATATTGGGAAGTAGCATATATACCTTTTTCTTGTGTGTGAGCCTGATCACACAGTAATCCAAAAGCTTTGAGCCTTTAGCTTCCATGAAGCTAAAGCTAAAGCGCATAGCCATGTTAGCATGGTGGGGACAAGATGACACCTGGATCACGTCTGAGACTTTTGCTTCACTTCTTTGCTAGTTTACAAACAAACCACAAGTTAGCCGATTCGTTTAGCTTTTATCTTACCTTTTGCCTTTTTTTGATTTTTTTCATAATAATTATAAAGATTAAAAAATTATTATATCTGATAATTAATGATAGGCCTTTTTCCCCTCACCTCCAGGCGGAGTAAGCGACTCGGAACTGTGCCTTGACGTACCGGCACGCACAAGTACCAAACGCCTTGCACCACGTGTCTCGCTTATAATGGTTCATCTTCTCTGTCACACTCCAAACCAAGTCAGAAGCCAAGAAAGGATACACAGGAAGCGGCAATTGAAAAGAGAGGATAGGCGTGTGGGGCCTACAAATGGGATAACGGGGTATGGGCCCACGAACACAAATGGCCTGCACAGAAATCGTGTGACTAATGATCGTGGGCTAGCCCATGCCGGACCATAAGCCGCCACGTACTGAGCCCCGACATGGAGGGGCCCACCCTCCACCACAGGACATTGGCACAGAAATATACATAACGGGGTTCGGCTTTGTTAGCTCATCTGACCTCAGCGACTTTGCCCGAGCTGATCTAATCTCTAAATATTTTAAGAGGGGGTTCGTATTTGGAGAAGTGTCGCTTTCGTATTGCTTAGGGTCGGTTGGTGGGCCCAGCTCGTGAAAGCTTCGGGAACAGATTTCATAATAGAAAATAATTCTGTGTATTTAAAATATTGCGGACCAACCAACCAGAGCTCGCGTGCGGTTGCTGCAACTGAAAAGAATATTATTTTTCAGTCTCGTCTATTAATTTATTTGCACTTTTTTTTAAGGAGCATTTTTCATCTATTTTATCAGTTTATTAATTGATAATTGATAATTGATAATTAATAATTAATTTGTGGCGAGTGGGCTGCTTCGGTAGCTCATTTTCAGACAGCGGGTGCTGCAACATCCCATTGCGGGGCACCCAGGTGGCTGATTCATTGACCAACCACGTAGTTAGGCTGCTTTTGCAGTGAAACACGCACTGCTCATTCTCTCTGTATGGACCCGAACAAAAAGATAATTACTCCTCTTGCATTAATTATCATTTGAAAGAAACAAACAATCCAACCCCAACAAATTAATTAAGACTAAAGACAATCATTACGACATATATTCTGAATGCACCCACCAGGACAGGACTTAGAGATGTACTTTCTCCCTTCTAAATTATTTCTCATTTAATACAAGTGTATATAAATTTAAAATATATAATTAATGTGTTAAATTTTTTTCATATATTTTTATTTATTTTAGTATTATTTAATTTTATAAGAAATGTGTAAAATAATTAAAATCTATGAGAATAAATATATTTAAAAAATAATAATTAATGTTGTCTTAAACTTTTAAAATGATAAATAATTTTTAAAAAATATAATATGAGCTAGTGTATATCCTCCGTTAAAAAGAAAAAAGAATTTACACGTCAAAATGTTAGGAATTAATCAAACGCTGAAATGGTCATAGATTGGAACGTGAGCCATTAACAAGTTCCTTAATTATGCATTGTTGTATATAGTCCAAGTTATTATGCCTTGCAATCTCACTTTGATTTATTGATGCACAAATTTATGAGTGTGATACAAGTCTAGTTCACTTTCTGTTCAGTGGAGGAGCACTTTTCTATTTTAATTAGATAGCCAAATAAATTGGTTAATAGTAAATGGTTATACAATAGAATTATTTTCTAAAAATTTATGGTTAAATTAAGTATTGAGTCCATCTAGAAGAGGTATTCTTATATATGATTATGATTATCATGTAATGTAATGGACAATTAATTAAATAAAGATGGTATCCGTGTATACCACGCGGTGCGTGTAGACTCAACAGGCAAAAGACATAAGTGAAAGATGGATGGGGATAAGGGGAGAGTGTAACTTTTGGCGGGAGGGAGGTGAAGGCGTTGTTCTAACCTATAAGGGGGTCAGGGTCAGGGTCAGGGTCAGGGTCACCACCATAAAATTAAATATCCTGCATCGATTGCCTATCATAATCATATATAATGCATTAATATTTATTTATTCTTATACAAGACTAACCATTTATTCTCATCGTTTGATCATCTTCTCTCACTCTTTCTCCGGCCCCCGCCACCTCAAACATTACATCATTAATTCTTTCTCTGGTCTCCATCAGTTGCTGGTGGGTGGAGCTCGACCTTCACACATCTCTCTTTCTCTTGAGCCCTTTTAGCGCCAACCTTTTTATGAGCTGAAAGCTTTCCCAGCAATCTAGCTCCAACTCAGAAAGATAAGGAGAGAGAAACTATGGAGGGGATGGTTTATTAGGGTTCTCTATTTAACCCTACCTCATCGCCATTTTCCCATTCCTGAACCTTCAACCTTTCATTTTCCCTTTCCTCCCTAGCTTTTCTTTTTCAGTAGTCCTCGGGATCTGATCTCTGTTTCTCTCTCCCTTTGGATAACCACTAGACACTTCCTGAGAGCAAAGCAGTTTGGGCAACAAGGGATTCAGTTCACTTCCCGAGGATCACTTTTGATTGTTCCTTCTACTTTCTTGTCTGTTTTGTCTCCTTGCCCTTCCCTTCCTTTCTTTCAGTGCTTCTTTTTTATGTCTGATTCGATAAGATTCCACAAAGTTATAAAAAGCTCGTTGATGAAAGACAACTTTATGAGTTTCATATCTAGCGTACATGAATCTACCATTCAATTAGTGCCGGGAACAAGGTTGCTTTGATCAGATCTGCGCACCATTCTAGCTATTCGGAGATCTTATCTTCTTGGGAGAGCAATATATATATATATATCAAGGTCGTTTCTTATTCTGTTTTTTTTTTTTTTTTCATCCTATGAGCTCTTACCATCATCTTCATCTACTAATTTTTTGTTTATCTATTATCTGGGGTTTTGCTTCGTGATTTAAAGCATGAAAATGCATGGTGGAAGGTAGGAGATTTCGTTTCAACTTTTAAGTCAACCACCAAGAACATAAGTTAATTAAAAAGAAAAAAAAAAGACAGCTAAAAGACAGAAATAAGCCATAGTCAAATGCTACAAACGTCACTTCTGTTTTAGTTGCATATAAAATCTTTGACAAGACTTTTATCTGTGTTTTTCTGTTGGGGTTTATATCTCATCAGCACCAACCTCTAAATCATTCTTTCAAGACCAACCCGCTAAATCACTTTCCCATTCTTCCTTTTTGTCTTCTCTCCTTTATAATTTTGCCCCGACAATATATGTTCATTCGGTTCGTTGCCTATCCAACTTGAGCATGACTTTATTTTTATTTTTTCCATGTGATCATCTTTATATATATATATGTATATATATTTGTTTTTTCTTATAGTGTTTGAACAATCTGACTCTAATTCACATATATAACCTCTGTATTTATCTCCTTGAGCCATTATTTACGTGAGCAAATCAATTTGTAGATGAAAAACAAGACCTTTGATGCTATCCTACAATATCATTTCCCTTCTTAATATAATCGCATAATTACATTACAAAGCGTGGCCTTTGTATAATGTGCTACAACGAAGTTTAAATTTTTCTTTTTTGAGGAAAAAAAAGACTAAATCTTCCACAAGGTAAAGTTATAGAACTTGAACCATCATACTGCTTTTATTTCTGGCTTTACTTCAAAGAATGCCAGAAAGTAGGGCAATATTTTTAGTAATTTTTATCATTGCAATCTCATTATTAATTTTCATGATTATACATTAATAGTGTTCTATTGATTTCTTATGCATTTTCTCATTCTTCTTTAATTCGAGGTTAATGATCCTTTTGGCAAGTTAGTTTATATAGATACGAGGGAACATTTATCTTCGGATTTTCTTTTTACTTTTTTGGAGTGATTTTCATTGCATAAGCTGTTCGCATGCATTAAAACAACAAAATTAAGAAAAAAAAATGTTTATTTATACCCAGCAATAACTTCGTTATGTTTTATTGATACATGACTTATTCAATGTCGGAGATGCCTTTACTTGATTCAAATAACCGGCCTTTTTTGTGATCACGTACGGGGTGCAGCATAGATAATTGTTTCCTTATCAAACCCTATATCTACTCCGGCTAGATGAAGAAACTGTATTTATATAGTGCTTGAGACATTATTTTATGCTTTTCATTTACTCTAATTCACTCATCTGTTTTTTTTTTTTTTTTTTTTTTCACTAGCACATGTTAGATTCTCGGAAACCTGAATTCAGCATCATCTTTGATCAATATATATATATATATATATATATATATATAGAGAGAGAGAGAGAGAGAGAGAGAGAGAGAGAGAGAGCATAAACAAGAATGTCTGTGAGGATGAATAGAAGCTATGGATTTGATTCTTCTTGTGTTTCTTATATGTATATGCTTGTTCAACTACATCAAATAACATGTGCCAAAAAAGTGGCATAGGGTACAAGTGGCTCACGATTGGCAAGTGTGTATAATTAACTGGCTAGTGGAATATGATTTCTATACATGGCGTATTGAATCTTGTAACTAAGTGTAAATGCTAGCTGGATAAATGATTCGATCATTATACTATGAAATTGTGTGTTGAATTACAAGAAAGTATATGATGGTCGATGCTGATTTTTCTTCCTTCTTCGAAATGCAGGCTTTATATCTTTGGAAGTGGATATGAACACGTTTTCACATGTTCCACCAGGCTTCCGGTTCCATCCTACTGATGAAGAGCTTGTTGATTACTACCTCAGGAAAAAAGTAGCTGGTAAAAGGATCGATCTAGATGTTATCAAAGATGTCGATCTTTATAAAATTGAGCCATGGGATCTTCAAGGTATTGCCTTCCTATAATTAAAGGCCCCGAAAGATAAATAAGAGCAAGCAATATATATACACAAGAATTCAACACATGATCTTACAGCTGTACGCATTTTTTATTTTGGTGAAACACAGAATTATGCAAACTTGGCGTTGAAGAACAAAGTGATTGGTATTTCTTTAGCCATAAAGATAAGAAGTACCCAACTGGTACTCGCACCAACAGAGCTACAAAAGCAGGATTTTGGAAAGCTACAGGAAGAGACAAGGCCATCTATGCTAGGAATTGCCTGATTGGCATGAGAAAGACTTTGGTGTTTTACAAAGGCCGAGCTCCAAATGGACAAAAATCCGACTGGATTATGCATGAATATCGGCTCGAAACAAATGAAAATGCAACTCCTCAGGTAATCGCTTCTATTAGCTACCCATTTATATGAATATATACATGTATAGCAATCTATAATTACTATCCTACCAATATTAAGTACACTTAGCATTCTAGGGCTCATATAAACTTATACTTATAAGTTAACTACCGAATACATCAATTTCTTCTAACAAATTTAATTTAGTTTCTAAAATGCAACTAATCCATAGCTAGAAGGAAGAATATGACAAGAAATTTAAGGAAAAAAAAAAAAATCCGTACCTGTATTTATCCTTTGGCCATATACCTACCTATATATCTACTTAACCTTTGATTCTTTTGTTTCTAACTATGTTATATATTAACCTTCGTAATTGCTCCAGCAGGAAGAAGGCTGGGTTGTATGTAGAGTGTTCAAGAAGAGGATGACAACAGTTCGGAAAATGGGAGAGTACGATTCACCCTGTTGGTATGATGACCAAGTTTCCTTCATGCAAGATCTTGAATCCCCAAGGCGAATTTCTAACTCTTCTTATGCATCATACCACCAACACTACCAATGCAAGCAGGAGCTGGAATTCCAATACAACATACCACAGGATGCTTTCCTCCAACTTCCTCAGCTTGAAAGCCCTAAACTTCCCCAATCAGCCACAAGTTTGAGTTGCAACTCGGTTATCCCTTATGGGTATGATAGGAACACCAATGGCAGCACTCTGCAATCCTCATCACTCACGCAAGAAGAACACATGCAACAATACCACCAACAAAGTCTGAACTCTCTTCATGGTAGCCTTGATCAAGCCGTGGATCAGGTGACTGATTGGCGAGTACTTGACAAATTTGTTGCTTCTCAGCTCAGTCATGACCAAGATGCTTCCAAGGAAAACAGTTATTCTTCAAATGCAGCTATCCTCAATGTGGCTCAACAAATTACTCTTCTAGCAAATGAATCCAAAAGGCCACAGGAATATGCCTCCACATCCACCTCCAGTTGCCAAATTGACCTGTGGAAGTGAAACCTTGAAGTAATTAGATGATGCATACTAATTATAGGAAGTACGTACAGTTTAACGATTACAAAGTAAAAAAAAAAAGAACTAAAGTATTGCTTGGAGTTGCTGTACATAACAACCCAGAAAATATTCTATATCCTTAGCTTTTGGACATCTGGTGCCCAATATATTGTACCAAGTAATACTAATGCAACCAGATGTACCAATTACCAATAGCCCTATTTACTATGGCAAAAGCACTCCATGGGAAATGTATGGCCGAATATTGGTGGAACTATATCCTTGAATTAAAAGTTATATATGTACTGAATTTCAGTTTAGTTTATATTGCAACTTATTGAAAAACATTAATCAATTCGGCCTGAGGGAGAGGGTTTTGACAACTTTTGAGATGTGGTTCCACTGGCAAGAAACATTCTTAATTTATGACAACATTTCGAAAAATGTGAAAATGATGAAGTTTTCCCCTCGTGGAGTAATTGCACAAGATTTTAAGGGAGAAGGCGACCCGTGAGGCTCAAAGCAAATGTTTAATCATTTGTAACATTCAGGAGTCTTATAAATTTTGGAAAATTTATAAATAAATGTAGAGTCAGTAGGGTATTTCTATAACATTCAGGAGTATAATATTATTTTTAAAATCATTGAAAACTCCCGAGAGATGACAAAGCTTCCGTGGCCTGGCATAAATGCTCCAACACCAATTCTCCTTCACTTTGGAGTAATTTGTATATGTAGAAAAGCTCAGGATTCAAGTCTTTCTACATGAAGCTATAGCCGCTAACAAAAGGCACTTCAATAAGTAGCATGTCCAGAATGTTGTGGATAAAACCTATGACTATTGCAATTGATACACTACTAAATTTGAAGCACTGCATATGCAGATACAGCAGTCAGTTTAAAATATGCTTTAGCGAAGTGCAATGCAATTCCAGCAAGAAACGTATCAGCTAGCTAATTATACTGTTATTTGATTTTTTCTAATTATTCTGAGGAAGAGAGCGTTAAACTGTTCATGCATGTTCTAAAATATATCTTTATGATAATTCACTAGATTAGTAGAATAAACACATGCCTCCTAAACTAAAGTACTGCTTTAGTATAAAACTAGAAATCAAAAGAGTAGAGTCGACTTGACAGTTCAGTACATGCTCGAATTTAAAAGCCTGGATTTTTGTCAAACTAATCCCATAAGATAAGAGTCTTGCCACTTGAATCTCAACGTACACGAACGTACCTGTGTGTGAAGAAGTCTTCTAATGTGGAAACTTGCGTCTAGCTTGTCTGTCTACCAAAAGTTTCTTCCTTCAGCAGAAAGCGGGTTCTCGTGGTCATACAGCTCTAGACTCAAACTGCTCCATATAGCAATGCAGATAAACTTCTTTGAATAACAATGAATCAGTTACTATGCCTGGATAGAGAGCCATGAGTTTAAAATTCTATGGTTTTAATACGAGCAGCGAAGCAAAATTTAAGAACCGAATGATAGGTGTGATTCAAGGGCCGGGTAGATATTCTGAGGTTGTCATTCAACAATGACCACAAAAGAAATTCTTGTGTCGAAGAAAAGAATCAAAATTCCTTTTAAGCAATGGCACGGCACAATGATTAGGCGTGCTCCCATTAACTTATAATGTATGTTTCGACTTTCATCACTCACATTCACATATACACAGAAAGATAGACAGTGTTATCAGAAAGAGGGTTGGCAGCACGCTAGCTTGATGCTTGCAGAAGGATTATTCTCATATATATGAATGAGAAAAGGAAAAGGGTTTTACTTGTAAAGTGCTTCTTTCTAACCTAGTTTGACTTGTGATTAGTGTTTTCATTCTCCTACCCAATCTAGTGTCACTAGATTTCTCCGGCATAATAACAAGAGAGATCTATCGGTTGGACATAGGCCTGCAGAACCGAACCGAGCTGACCATGCGCGTTGATGCTGTGTGCGACTGAATAATTGGGGTTTGTTAAAAATGTTGTTTGCAGACTAAGATAACATTATTGACCATGTGAATCAAGCTTACAATGACATCATCATTCGATGTGCATCCTTAGTCCCCACAAATTAACGTACCCCAAACCTCCACAGTTCTGGGACTCAGAAAGTTTACTCTGCCTTGATTGTCATATATTGGACATAGATAATTCCAAATGCCAACGCCCCCTTTCCACTTTTTTCTTTTTTATAATCCCTTTTTGTTCATCATATGTCAGTTGAGTAGACTGCACCAACACATCTAAAAAAATCAAGATACAAGAATCACAATTTATCTTGTTACGGTATAATTTTATTGGTGTAGACCATATAGGCCATTCTTAGCGTCTTATAGTTTTAATTACCGTCAAAGTTTGGCCATATAGGTCAGATTCTGTATATATACGGCAGTCCAAGTGTTCCCTCGAGCAGATACGAATACGACCCATTAGGTGTTGTGGCTTTTGATACTTTCGACCGTATCCGAACGCTGATGAAAAGAGAGAAAGCAATTTCCAAAAAAATGATTGGTAATGCAGAGGAAAGGAGCAGGTAATTAAGAAGTAAGAAATACGTACATGTATATCAGATGTAATGTGGTACATAGACAGTACAGCTGCTCAAATCCGAAACACAATTATATGTATGCATACAACATGTCAGGTACCAAATTATAAAAGAGAACTTTACGGTGAGAAAAGCACCCTTAAGTCTATAGTTATATTTCAAGCTTAGATCAGGTGGTCCAAACTACATGTCAAGAGATGCAACTTTTCTATGCACAAAAATCATGAGGAAGGAGCTGTCCGCATAATAGGGCACATCCCCTGATTGGAATGTTTGCAAGACAACCGTAGAGGAAACAAGGTAATTCTCCGTTATTATTGATGTCTTGCATTTTTTTCTTTTTTCTTTTTTAAAAAAAAGTTGAACCACATATAAAGGGAACAACCCCAAGTTATAAAAAGAGGAAGAGAGAGGAGAGGAAAGAAAAAGGAAAAATAAAAGTAAAAGTAAAGACGAAGCAAGTAGCAACTTAATTGATTTGCTCAGTTGCTGGTTCAGACATGACTTGAGAGTTTAGGTAGGGTGTCTACCACTAGTCTGTGTTAGAGGATATACACTTATAATCGTATAACCGTTTATACACCCTTTTTTTTAGTGGGAAGGGGGCTTTCTCCAGACAACTCAACTTAGAAGTCACTTTCCCGTAAGTTGGCCTTTCCTTCTAAGCCCTTTCATCTACTCATCATCACAAACACACAAAGAAAGTGCAGACTTTGGCCTAGGCAGTAGGCCCTAGGTGTTATGAATTAATACTGTATATCACTCAAATGAAACCATGAGTTACCGCTGTTATTGACATGGCAGAGCGTAGACATGAGGAAAGCAGAAATTTTCTGTTCTGTTCTATTCTGAGGGACCTCTTCTAGTCTTCAATTGTCCGAGAAACTAGAATCACAAATGTACATGGATGCATACATAACTATGGCAGCAAACAACTTTCCATAACAACTTCCATTCAAGTTCACGAGATTTTCAATTAACTGATACAACGTTTCCTGACAACAGACCCGTGGACGTACACTCACTGGAATGATTAAAGAATTCAAGGAAGCCATCTATGTTCTGTGTCCACATTTTTGTGTTCACATTCATAGCACTATTTATGATTTGGTAAAACCTTTAAATATCGTGAATGACAAGAAACAGATACCAACTTATACCAACTTTCCCATAACCAGAACACATAATTTGATCTGCAAGAAAATCTCACATTTTAGATAACAAAACCTATATGATGATTTAATCCTCAGAAAATAACAGTATACAAATCAAAAGGTTCTTTGTCAAAGGCAACTTGAGTATATATATTCAATTCACTTCGGTACAAAAGATGATACTCGATGCTTCATTTGCGTTGTCTGACTCTGACATTATATGTACATGAATATGGATATTCTCAACTTGCTAGTAACTATTTGGCATCACAAAGCCCTGTTTTATCATCACAGAAACCATCTCGATCAAGCAATTTCTGTGGTGGAGCACTTAAGAGAGGAGACGATGGAGAACCATAAGCATTTCGCCTTTTGTTCCCACAGCCTAAGCTCGCTCTTGTGCTTACTCCTGTTACAGGATTTGTGCCGCTAGCATACTTGCAAAGGGCCTACATGAGAGAGAGCATTGCATTTCAGCCACCAGTTATATATATATATACACATATATAAATTGAAATTTTCTACTCAGTCTGTTTACTGATTAATATCATTTGATTGGTCGTCATTATCCCTTAAAATTGGAAGAATATGTTAAGACAACAGCTAAACTGGAAACTGGCATGACTGAGATTCAGTTTTATTCATAGTAATTTATTATTGTTCCATGGAAATGATTGTTGCAATACTGTTTTCTTAAGTGAAATGATTGAGGGAGATTTATAGCATAGATGCCAATTAGTAAAAGGTAAGCAATGTTACCTGCTTTTGGAGAAGGTCCAATACAGCATCACTGAAGTCGGCACCTTCAATCACAGCACCTCCAAGGTCACTACGTGTCAGGACTGTTCTAACCAGAATGGCGTTTGTGAGATTAGCTTCATTAAGGACCTAGAAACCAACATAGGTAAAAATAAAAATAAAAATAGATAAACAAAATAACAAGAGAAAATCAACCAAATTAATCCATTTGATTCTTTTACCATGCGATCCATCAAGGTATCACTGAAATCCGCACCTGCAGAACCAAGATATTACTGTCACTCTTCACTGCCTGAGTATGTATAATTCTCAATAAATAGTAAATACACTCCAAAAGGTGAACTAGCTTCCGTTAAAGAACTGAGGCCATTTTGGCTCTAGCATTCCCAAATTCTGAAGCCTGATAGATTCCCTCGACAAACCACCGCACACTCATCCGCTGCCGTTCTCCATGAAGCTTGAAGACTCTCTTTTAACCCTAGTCCACTTAGTTATTGATTCAATTAAATGTATGTTCGTGTCATACGTGGCCGAAAACACAAATCTCGAACGCAAATCACAAGTAAACTTCAACCTTGAAAGTTTTTGCAAAGGTTAAGCTTTCACTCCTTTAGAAAATCTCTGTTTTGGACTTTCACTGAAAAAATATCTTTTTTAGCATCGCAGGTACAGGTGATTTTCAAGGTTTTGACGAGTTTTTCTTAAGTGGATTTGGGTAAACTTAGTTTTCTTGCCAAATTAGAATTCTTTGGTTTGAGATTATTGTATCTAGAATTATCTTAAAATATAATTAAGAAATTTTTTAATAATAGTTTTTTAACTGTAAAAGTAATATCTTTAGAGATTATGATAGATCTACAAATGAGAGTTTGCAGTTTATTCAAATTGTAATTCTTGGACTATTAATAACCCCCAGTAGTCCTTTGAGTAGGTTTGTATCCCCGTAAGGGTGAGAGTAAGGAGGATCTTAGTTGTATAATTTGGGGCGAAACACATACATCTGTGTATATTTCAAGCGATTTTACACCACAACCTTATAGTTGAATCTATTCAGACAAGGAGATGAGGAATTACAGATATGATGAGCTTCCATTTAAATGCCGGGTCAAGATATTTGGTTGTGAAGCACTGGATTGTCTTCGTGAGGAGGAACTTATTGCAAAAGGGTTAGCTGTTATGAATATTGACTCTGATTTAGGAAACACCGACGTGTCTAGCAAGTCTGAGTTAGAATTGAAAGCAAACAGACTTATTTTTCCGGCCTCAACTAGGACCAGTGCAGTTCGTTCATATCCTCCCGGATGTGGTACCAGTGCTAGAAGTTTCACAAAGGAAAGTGGAATGAAGAATGATTGTGATCAACTCGGAAACAATAATTTGGATGGGCTACCTGAAAAGGCAGCAACAAGAAATGCATATGAAAGGGTTGTTGTCACTGATTATGAGTGTAGACTGGGTAAAAGTGAATCGATATCCCAAGGAGTCATAAAAAATTGTAAACAAAAAAATCTAACTCTTCCGAAGAAGAAGAATTGAGGAACTTGTCTCTGAGTACGAGTATAAGGAAACATGTTTCGGGAAAAACACTACCAGGTATAGACGGAGCAGAAGCAAGATCGATTTGATAGTCAAAGGTAGGTAATTTTGGGTTGAGATTCATGAATTTCATAGGGAGGAAGTAGGAAGGCCAATGCAAAGATTACTTTGATATGTTCTCCAGGTGATTATTTCACCCTGTTGTGTGACTGATTATATTATTTGAATGGACAACCGATATTTATTATGAAGCATAAGCAGTTTTAGCTTGTGATTGCCTAATCTTAGATTTCTTTATTCTATACAGAACTAATAGCTGATTTCAACTAAATTATACCTGTAAAATTTGCTTTGTATGCCACAGCTTTCTCAAGGTATGCACCATTAAAAGTTGAACCGCTGAAATCAGATTCCCTCATATCAGCAGCTGTGAAATTGGCTCTTCTGTATCAGTCATTTAGAATCTTAATAAATACAAAGTTGCAGTAAATTTCTGCATTATGACATTCAAAATAGTTTGATGTAACTGTCTGTCTTTTTAGAATAAAACATTTCTGTTCAATTGTGATAAACTGATTGTTTCTTGACTGATGTAATGAAAACAAGAATATAGGGTAGTACTTTCCATTTAGTTTTTTCCTCTATAACGGTTAAAGGGGAGTAGAAACTAAGATTTTTTTTTAAAAAAATAACCGCAGATGAGTCATTACCTGAAATTTTCATTCATATGTACCGCTTTCCTGCATGATGAGAAACAGAAATGAGGCACTTGTTCAAAAGGTTTGTTATTCCATAACCCAACAGGGTCTGTCTACCACAGTACCACTTATCTAGCCAGAAAGCATGAAATTTCAAATTTTCAATTGTAATTTTCTCATGAAAGAAACCAACCTGAGGTCTGCAGAACCGAATTGGGCAGCGGATCCTATCCCAAATTCACCCCTGGTGGCTGCCTCGTATTTGTTAAGATCAGCAAGAGCAGACATGTCAGAGCTCAAGGAAATAACTGCAGCTGCCAATGTGGCCGAAACAAATTTCCCCCATTTCTTAGGTTCTGCGTTGACAGAGAGTCTTAGTATTAGAATAGTCTGTATTTTTGAACTAAAATTCAATGAGCTGAAGAAAGTTCAATTTGTTGGTTGCCTTACAGCAATTGAAATTGATTTGAATATGTTTTACTTACCACAAGAATTATCTCTATTTGAGTTCAACTGGCAAATGACGGGAAAGGGTTTTGAATGAATTTGCTGTAAATTTGAAATCTTGGAAGTTGAGGAGACGTGAAGAGATTTAATGGAAAGTGGGGACACTGAAGTAAGAGCCATTAGAAAAGGAGAAAATGAGAAAGAAGAAAGCAAAGTTGGAGAATGGAGAGAAAGGGAGGGCTTCACTTGCAGTTCAGAGTCCGATTGCCGCGGGAAGGAGGCGAAGAGGGGAGGGATTGGAGAGAATTGGCACACGTCTCCCGTTATCTGCTCTTTTTTGGTAACATTCGGTAATCTGCTTTTGTTGCTATGCTACAGCCTACTGATGGAAAGCCACGTATATAGTAAATGTTTTTTATTTTTTGGTAGATATAACTTGTTATTTTTTATGCCTGTTAACTTCTAGTATTTGGGCCATTTTGTGGGGCTTAAATTATTAGCGAAGATAAAGTGGACCGGTAGCTTTAACTATTTGGGCCTCGGAACCTGATTACCCAACAATATTTGGACCTACAAAGGAGTGCCAACAGCATCTAGTTGTTTATTCCAGAGAGCCTTCTAATGATGTTATTTCCAGCTTCTCACCATATTTTCTTTTTCTAAAAATTGCAAAAAGCTTGCATTGCTACAAATTAGTTGTTTATTAACATTCCTGTTGGTCCAAATTTACATTTTCAAGTACTGTTTGTCGCTCATATCAATATCAATAGTAGAAAGATAAAAGACAAAGCAAAGATATATTCAGTCATAGGTTTAAGCTTCCTTTTTTCCCGAATAGCTTCTAATGTAATATATAATATGAACTGGGACGTGATAAGATTGGGTCGTATCCATGAATGGCGAATTACAGATATAATATAGGAGGCAGAAAATTGTTTCATTTTCTTATGACACATTGGACGACTCTGGATCACTTTTTATCTGCATATATATGTCATGAAAGCTAGCTTTATGAGGAATTACGCGTTGAAGACTTAATTTGACTTGCACTGAGTTAAGTGTGTGCATAGATAATAGGGCATGAGGATGCAGGTACATTTCAAAGAGAGAGATGTAGCAGAGTATTGGAAACAAGGAGGATCCTGTTATGTCTATCCTATTCCAAGTTTGTCCTCTCCTATACCAATACCAAATAAACTGAAAAAGAGCAGGTAAGGTAAGGTAACTAGCTAGTTACATTGAAGGAACTGATCTGATTCTGATAGCTAGGTTAATAATGTATGTAGGACAGTACGTACTCTCCCTCTCGTTTGTAAACCTCATGATCCCTTTTGTGGGGTATATGTCAGTTTACTTGTGTGGTTCAGAAGTAACAACTGGTCCCTCATGCTCATGCAACATAGCTCGAGGTCCATTGTTGGCTGGGCTGGGGCTAGGGCTGGGGCTCAGCTAAATGTACCGATCAATGCTACCTATCGATCATCACCTCCGCCATGCCTTTAAACTTGTACTCGAATCGAATCCTCAGGAATGGAGGGACGGAAGGAAGCAAAGCAGGGTGATCAACAGGGCCAGTTCGAGAGCCAAAAAAGGTATATAATTCAGAACAGCACATTGAATTGCCACTTTATCGGTTTCTACCCTAACACTCCCATGACCATGAGAGAGAGATTTGAAAGATCCTCATATCCCCACAAGCAGCAGCAAATAGCTCCTAGCAGGCTTTTAACAGTCACTGGCTTTTACTTATTCGTACATATATATATATATATATATATATGCATGTTTTAGTTTATAAAAATATAATAACATATTCATATTTAATATTGAATTCTAAGGAATTCATTCATGCATATGTGACCATTAATTTCTTTCATATTTTACAGAAACAATGATTGGTCATGCATTATCCGTTTCCACGTAATTTGATGAAAGTAGATTCACGTTCACTGGAAATATATATATATATATATATATGAAAGATGTTAAAAACTTAATTGAACATAAAAGTTTAAAACCATAAATTAAATGAAAGTTTAGAAATAATTTTATATTATATGCTTCCAAATATAAAAGTTTATGGAGTTTTAACTGTGAACAAAGTAAATGCTCATTTTAATTAAAAAAAATGGTAATACAAGATTTGTTCTTTAACCACGAGCTCCAAGAGATTATAATACTTTATTAAGAATTGATTAAACTTAAAAAAATTTAAGTGGTTAAATAATGAGATCAAACAAACTCTTATACTATATTAAAAATAAATTTAAAATTATTAAATAAAAATAAAAATACATAAATAATTTTATATTATATCTAACATAATATTCATACTAGCACTTCTTCTTTTTTCACGAAAGAGAGTCTAATTTGAGCTTTTACATCGATCTCTCTCCCCTGATGATACCATTTATAGGTGGCGAGCTTCATTAACCTTTCTAATATTTATGGTTAGCAAAAAGAGGTTGAAGTAAAGAACAAAAAACGAAGTTAGCAAACCCTGCGCTGTCTGACTTTTTTTTTAAAAAAAAAAAAATTCTCTCGTGATCCCTGAATAGTTTAAAAGTGAGATTATACGTTAAACCTTTCGCTTAAGTACAGTAGGTGGATTACAAGACTCGAGCCTCGTGCTTAAGGAGTTGTCTAACAACACTCTGAGGAAAAGAGAATCGAACTGTCCTATTTTGACCTTATCCCTCTGCCAAATATGGCCAATGTCCTAAACATACCGGCTACAAGCCCTAATTTTAGTGTACAAGCCTAGTTCATTCTAGCTTACTATACCATTCTTGGCGCCATTACTCTCCTTAATTAGACACCAAGAATGCCCATATCACAAATTACATTAAACTTGGCACTTCATATAAATGACACAATCCTCCGTCACTAGTGATCGAAACACCTAGCCAGTAATTTCTCGTCTGTATTTCCAGTTAAAGAAAAGAGTCCGCAGGCTTTTCGTTTGGCTCTATACATGTATCTTTGGTCGGTATTTAAGTACATGTTATATCCAAACTCGTTGCTACAGAGTAAAAGATCAGTTAACTTTTTGATAGTTAAGTACTGCATTAATCAAGAAAGCTTTAAAATTGTTTTGTTGAAACACTTTATTACCCAAACTCTTGATTGCTAAACCACATCTCATAATTTAATAACTCTTAGAATGTAAAGAAAGATATGTCATTGAATGTGCAGTCCTTCTTTTTAGTAGTAATTTTTTGGTTGTGCTGTGTGATATTAATTGTAACTCCAACATTGCTAACTGTAGCGACAGGGTTGTCCCTGTGGAGGTGGGTTAGGAAGAAATTATAATATTTATGGAGACCCATCGGTTTTGGTTAATGGATCAATTACACAGGCTTTGTCATTAATACAAGAACTTGACGACCATAGAGTTATTAGAAGCACAAAAAAAAGAGAAAATTAAACCAAAACCGACTAAAAATTGGAAATGATACTATCAAGAAGGACATGATTCGACTACACCATATCAACTATATGTTCTCCATAAATTGTAAACAAAGCATGCTAGTGGCTACATAGCCTAGCTTCAAGCATTTACTGGCACTATGGAGATGATAAGGTCAATTTTTCGCCCTTCTCCCTGCCTCTTAATCAATGTGGTAAGGTGAGGAGGTCAAAAGTTAAAAAATAGAAAAGTACAATTTGAAATTAACAAGTTAGTGCCGCGCACCATGCGTTCATCTAGGGATGACAGTAGGATGGATGTTTTCACTCTACAACTTTGTTCTCCATGTTCAAAATGCAACTTATCTTTGGCCTAATCCTTAAATGAGTATTTGTTATGCCCCTTAAAATACTCATTTAGCTTGATGCTTGCCCTATATTACTCAGATTTATATGATTAATCTTAAACTCTATTAATCACTTAAGTTTTATCTCATTGAGTGACTAAGTTCTTGAAAAAAGCTTTATAGTAATATGAAAACTAGAAGTTGATTCTACCATTTATTGTAGAATCTCAACATGAGACACATATATAATGTACAGCTATTGGACGAAAGTGAATATTATATTGTCCCCCTCCAATTTTATTCTTATAAATAAATAAATATATATACACACACATACAGATAGCATTTTTTTCCTTGCTTTTTCTTTATAGAGCAGTAACACATATGCTTTCCGCGGAAGACTCGGTCTAGTGTCTCGTGTGTCAATTTCCTTTTTGACGTGTTTGATATTTGGGTATGGTTCAGATATTGAATAGGACCATCTTGGTGCCCTGTAAAGGGCTAACAAACTTTACAACTTTTATCCCCTATTACTAAGAAATTTGAATATATATTTTTTTGCATGGAAGTTGCAAACTTGACCCATCCATCCCATTTGCGATTTGCAAATGAAGGACGAAATGATGTCCTTTTTGGGGAAGAGGTTATTTCATAGGTTTTTAAAGGGCATGGATGGTGATGGTTCTGATCTGATGGATCGATGTCTCAGATAAATGAGTAGTTTCACCCAAAGGTAGGAGGTAGTTCGCAAACTAAGAAGTGGGAACCTTGTAGGATTAATTGTTAGAAAAGGAGGCTTGGGAAAAGATTCTAACCAAATTAGCCAACAGAAGCCAAAAAGAAATAGAAATTTAGTAAAGGACAAAGGTGGAAAGAAAGAAGGAAGAGGCAAGTCTGCTCACTTGAGATGTTTTCTACTGACTTAAATACGTATCAGTCTGTGTAAGGGCAGCGAGATTGAGTAGTCAAATCACCAAAAGTAAAAGCCTTTTTTTATTGCGTAAATATAAATAATAATAGTATATGATGATGCTATCATGGAGTTTCTCTAGTTTCACTGGCTGTGGCTGGATAAGAGCCAAGTTAGGGAGGAGCCCTAAGGAGACGGAGGACTTGGAAGCGAAAGTGCTAGGGTTGAGATCAGATCACTAATGCCATGCCAGGAGGTGTAGCGAGTTCCTTAGTTCGGAAATAGAGGAAAATCTTTAAATAATCAAAGGGATTGAGATCATCACACCTCAAGACAACACCCTCTTTAACTGCTGAAAACAACAGGTGAGTGTGTGAAAGCTATATCACCCCATGCACACGTCCCTTTCTGGCTCCTCTCCCCCACATCTGCCGCCTCTCTCTCTCCCCCCCCATACACACGCACATCGGGAATGCCACCACACATGTTTCTATGTCATATTATGAGTCCTCCGTATTCATGTTAAACCATCTCTTATCTTCGGATGATGGCGATGATGATCGGTGATGGATGATGTTGCATGCATATATATTCATACATACATGTGTCCTTGTACATACATGTGAATAGCCTTATAAACAACACCAATAAACAGAAGAAGAAGGAAGAATTCCGTGCCTTTCCTCTCTTACATCTACCAGACCAATAGATAAACCTCTCTCTCTTTCCTTCTCATCACTCTTTCTCTGTCTCTCTGCACCTGTCTTTCACAATACATAATCGAAAAAAGCATATCCAAGGTGGTTGTTAACCTGTCAATCTATCAATCAATCAATCAACAGACCAATCATCAATCAAATTTTTATAAGAGAAGAAAAAGGGGCTGCCCAAAATGTCATCCTCTTCAACTACCTTATCGCTGGACCACCTTCCCCCTTCCGAGCAGCTTTGTTATGTCCACTGCAACATTTGTGACACCGTGCTTGCTGTATGTTCATTTGCTTCCTTGCTCCCAAAAATCTGTTCATTCATGACACTTGCCCCTCTCTAGGGTTTTTCTTGTACTGATATCCCCCACTCTATATATGCAAGCCCAGTGTTAGGTTTTTTCCGTCTTATTGATTAAATTTATTTCCTTCTCTCTATTCTCATCCACCTTTTGTTTTTGTTTATTCAATTTCAGGTAAGCGTTCCCTGCACAAGCTTGTTCAAAACCGTGACTGTCCGATGCGGCCATTGCACCAATCTCCTGCCAGTCAACATGCGTGGATTACTTCTGCCATCGACAAATCAATTTCACTTGGGTCACTCTTTATTCTCTCCATCCCATAACCTCCTGGTATACGCGTGCCCTCGAATTTTTTCTTCTGTTCATATGGAAAGCAAGTATATTTATTGCAATTTTCTTTTTCTGAGAAGAAAATACCCTTATGATGAATTTGATGGAAGTTTTCCTCGGGCTATGAATGTGCAGGAGGAGATGCCAAATTCATCCCCAAATTTCCTGATCAACCAGACCAACTCTTCAAATGACTTCTCTATGCCTACCAGGACTGCAGTTGATGAGCTTCCTCGGCCACCGGTCATAAACAGACGTGAGATTTTGCTCTCATAATTCCTAGGGTGTTTCAACTTTCAACTGAGGGATTTCATTGTCTTGGTCAAAATGACGGTTCCCCTTCTCATTTATCTCATGCTATTTTTCCTCTAAAGCAACTTTCCCGTGGTAAATATACTGTTGTTTTTCATAGGCCAAAGTCACGATAGCTAGCTGTGGCCCTTTTTGGTCACTATCAACAGTCCTTAAGGTGCTCTCTGGTCCAATATATATTTCCATTGGTAGATGGGAAAGGGTCTTTAGGGCACAATCAGTTAAGCTCTCTGCTTGTTTCTAATTAAGAGCATGCCCTAAATGAAAACAACGACGCTAACCCTAATTAAGAGTCATAAAAAGCTGACAGCACACCTTTTTTGTTATATATATATATATACATCAGCTGGTCAGCATATATCTAGTAATCCAGTTTTATAAAGACTGTTTAGTTATTATTTAGTTGTCAGCACTGTAGCAGATGAAAGGAAAGCATGGGTTATTTTGGCACATTTACAAGTGCGCAATGAAAGAGACTGGAGAACAGTTAGATGATTGAGATAGTATAGTGCAGTTTCTCGCCCCCGGAATTATAGTTTGTTTGAAACTTGGATAATAGTAGAGAAGCATGTAGATAGATAGACAGATAGTCAGAAATCAATAATGAGATAAGCAACCAAAAAGATTATATTATAAGTTTTTTTACAAAAAATGCAACTAAAGTCAAAGGAAGTAATTTTGATCTGCTGGGTTTGGATATGTTTACATTGTGTGCTATATATATATGTCCAGCTCCAGAGAAGAGACAAAGAGTCCCCTCCGCCTACAACCGCTTCATTAAGTGAGTATTTGAGTAAAATCCTTGGCTATCTTCTTATATCTCGCTCTCTTTTATCTTTATTTTTTGATTAAATTTTATTATGTGCTATTGAGTTTCTGAAATTGAAGCAAATTTGGATGGTCCAAAATAAAATACTCTGCAGGGACGAGATCCAACGCATCAAGTCTGCCAATCCCGATATAACCCACAGAGAAGCCTTCAGTGCAGCAGCCAAGAATGTATGATATGATATATGATGTATCTCACTTAAACCCTAATCGAAAAACTAAATATAAAAATGTCTGTCATACATGTTTCTTGCTTTACCAAATTAGGGTTTCTCCTTGATATTTACCAGAAAATAAAATAATAAAATAAAAATAGGGTTTTCAGTACTATGGTTTTGGAGTTTATTAGATGTGTGACGTGTTTGTGTTTTTTTGTATGTCAGTGGGCCCACTTCCCACACATCCACTTTGGCCTCATGCCTGATCAGACAGCGAAGAAGACAAATGTGCGCCAGCAGGTAATTAAGTTATCACGCGCCCTCTTCTCTGAGTACAAATTAAATGTTAATTTCAGACATAAAAAATAACATGTAAGTTCCCTGACTTTGATTCTGAGAATGTGTGTGTTTCTGCCTTTATGTACTTGCTCCTTAATTAAATGTTTTTTTTTTTTGGTTCGTTTCAGGAAGGAGGGGACGTTCTGATGAAAGATGGGATTTTTGCTTCGGCCAATGTTGGTGTTTCTCCCTACTAGTTCTCTGGAGTTTGTCGTCTGTTTCCAGTAATTGTCAAGTGGAAAAGTTTTCAAGTCAATCAGCCTCTCGAGCTCTGGGAGAACTCTAATTCCTTTAACTTACCTATCATGGATGTCTCTACTTCTTAAGGTCGTTTGGTGTTGATAATTAAGTACTACATTGTATCATCATCGTACTTCTGATTACGAATCTAAGATTTTACATTCCTGAATTTCCCCTCATCTGCAACTGGTTAACTTTAATAATGATAAATAACTAGCTGCCTTCTCTGCCTTTAAGCTTCAACATTGGGTACTCACACACATATACATATGTGTATATATGCATCCACATCCACATGTTAATTATTGATTAGGCAATCTTATCAAAATAATTCGTAACTCATGTAAGTTGAATGCTGCTGACTATCTGACTAATCTTCGCTAGCTCCATATAATTTGAGGATCAAAGAATCCTATATATACCATTTGCCAGAACTAGGAAAGCAATCAGGCATATCATTTATAAAAACTATCGACCGGATAACCTGACTAAAAAATATGGTTCATCATACTTCCATTTATTTATTTATTTTTTCATCAATTACAAATGGTACAATTTTATGTTTTAACTTCATCACTGGGAATTCAGGACTGAGCTAACTTTAATACCAAATTTTATGTTTTTATTAATCAATGTATTATTTAATTTATTTTTTATTACACTATTTATTCATCATTATAGCTTAAATTTAAGTAACATGAATTATAATCATTTTGAGCTCCAAAAAATTATACGATAAGCACTTATAGTGAGTTATTAACGTATTATTTACCAAACTTTACGGGTATATATGTATAAAAGTGGAAAAAGAAATAAATTACTATTACATGTAGGTGAACTATATATATGAACATATATATTACATGGCTGCTTGAAATATTGAGTTACCTGATCAGTTTAATTTACTGATTCAACGCACGGACGAGTCTCTAGTTAATCGTATACAAAATTACGAAATTAAGCAGAGTAATCTTTTTTCCAGTAAGTGAAGAACAGAATGAATAGCCACATCAATATGTGTGTGAATGCAGAAACCAAAAAACACCAGCTACATTTATTTATTCACAGTAGCTGGCCATATTATAATGATTTGGATGACATGTGGTAAAGTTTCTTATTTTGTTGATTAAAAATCCAATTTCTTGCACCATGCTAGTGTAAATGAAGGCATGTAATTATAATTATTTGAAATCTCGCGTATGCATCATCTGATGGGTGTTTCTTTTTTTATGGCCTCTCCTTATTTCCTGGAAGTATGTCCCAAATCAATGGCAGGATTGGCCCGTGCAGAGGAAGACTGTTTTGTTTGAAAAAGAAAGAAAAATACGAAGAATTTACACTATGTACTTTATGTCTCCCATTGTAGATGGTAGTAGTAAGTACACGGGGAGATGCTTTAATTTGTTGTTTGTTGGTTAGGGATTATGGAATCTGTTGAGCTCAAGTTGGAGCTAGCCAGCAAAGGTGCCTAAAGTAAAGTCAATCTCAAGTAGAATGGCATTGAATGCAGAGAGCGGAACAGGGATATAGACAGTGTATAGGAAAAGCAGGAGCTGGTTTGTCCAATAACCGATATGATGCTGTGCGGGCATTTAGCAGATAAGCGTGACTTGTAAAAAAGTTGCATCGGATGCGGATGCGGCCATCACTTGAAAAGGCTATGCCTATTCACTCGTCATTGATGCTCCCCAACTTGGAATAGATCATCAACACTGTTGTAATCAACAAAGTCATAACACGCATAGCCCCACATTCCACAACCAAAACCAGAATGCTAACACTATTAGGGGATCCTCTGCTCAACTTTTTTCTCTTCACCTCACCAAAGCCCATCACTACTTTTCCTAGTATTTATTTGTATTTTTAACCGGGGCCCCCTAACCGTAATTAGTGCTACATTCATTTTTTTCCCCTCAATGATGGAGCACACATATGCCCATTATTCTTTCCATATATATATTTTTCTCCCTTTATTTGCTTAAGATATCCGCTGCCCCAGATACTGCTGTCTTCATCTCATACTAACCTCTTAAGAGAGATTCATTCTAGATTTTTTATACATATTAAAAATTGATGGTAACTTCGGATATATTATTTCAAGACTCAAATATTCGTATAACTCTTTTTATGTGAAAATATTCATATAACTTGAACCAGATTATATTATCCGTTTAAACTAGATTAATTAACCTTAATAAGAATAATATTTACAGACATTAAAGGATGACGAAAAATAACGGGGGTATTATTTGTTATTTTGATCTGGGATTGAAAAAGCTAAAGGTAACTTAGGCAAGTAAAAAGATGAAAAGAAAGGGGGCCGAAGTAGAAAAACATAGAAGTGTAAATAAAAAGAATTAGTTAAATGTTTTGTTTGGGTATTTACAGGTTGTCCTATTTTGATGAGTTTGCTTGTGCATTCATGATGAGATTTGCCATGGAAGGAAGGAAGGACCTTTCGGCTCGGTCATGGGGTTGACAAATGGACCTCACTTCGATTTAGATGTGGGTGTGGTGCTCGACCCATTCATTATTGAGACAAGTTTGGTTTGTTAAAGACATTCTCAACAAGAAGCTGGTTTTATGCTAATTAAAACCCCGGTTTTAGGGTGGGTCTTAGAATCCAAACATACATATAGCATAGGGACCCATTTTAGTGTGCGTTGCAGGAAATAATACTGGCTGTTTCATGTTTAGGCTGTCAAACACGCAGAGTGAACCAAAAGACAACTAATACAATACAGCTTGTAATCCTTTTAATTACTCTCGACGCCGATTTTGACAATTTTCTACGACACCTTGTGTTTTTCGCTATACTTTTATTGTTTTAGCGACTTAAGTTGACCCAAAGTACAAGTGAACGAAAAGATCACATCAGGAGAGAGATGAGGGTGTGGAATGGTTGAGTGGTGCACTTGCACAAGAGCAAGAGCAAATAGGATAGGAAGACAAGGTTTTTGTGATGTAAGTGTCCACTTTTTGCTGGTCCTGTCTGAAAATATTACAAAGGGCTTCCACGAAGCTAGAAGGCAATTGATGGGTTAACCTCACATAATGATCTACCAACCAAAATTCATCTCTGCAAAACTAGATTATACCGCCGATCAGACACGATTTCAAAAATGATAAATCACACGGTGTTTTGCAAGTTGCACTGCAATGAAAATTGATGAATTGTCACCCGTACATAAATTATAGCCATTAAAAGAATTACAAGTCCCAAACAAGGAACCCTGGATAATAGTAAAGAATACAAATCAAAATCACAGCAGAATTAGTATAAACAAGAATAAACTTACAAACCTAACTCAACCACAAAACCTCACTCAGAAGCCTGGCACAGCGCCTACAACAAAAGGGGATGACAGAAAATATACTTCTAGTGGAAAATTACTACACATAGAAACATTAGCAGGGAGAAGAATAACTTGAGTTTAGTCCCGTTGATTGATGTTGCTGCTGCAGAAATATCTTGCGGCCTGAAAAAAGAGAAAACATTAGGAATCAAAACTAGAAACTAGGCTCACCAGTAAATAAGTTAATGATATTGGATAAGGAATGATTCAAGAACATACTTCTGGTATTTGCTGAGGGCACCACAGAGGAGGGCGTTATCTGGCATGGGCAGCTCAGTCTTGTTAGTAGCCTCTGGATTGACAACCCGGACATATGTTTCTTGACCGAGATACCAAGAGTCAAGGTTCTCCGTTCTGAGGTTCCAAACTCCAACATTGTCTAGGGACACCAGAATTGCTGTCCAAGCTCCAGGATATACCTACATGGAGATATATGACAAGCTAGGTTATAACGGTAAGGTTTAAGCAGATATATAAAAGTGACAACTGGATCATCAACATATTGTAAAGTTTGATTTTTCCCTCATAGAATCTCAAAATTTATTAAAAAAAAAGAATGATAGTGTAATGATATAACCAGGTAAGGTTCCGGGGTATACGCAAAAACGAAGCTTTGATACCCACGACAGAGCATCAGATCCACCATTTCAATTGTCTAGAACAAGAGATATTAATGAACTAGTTTATTACTAGGTAGTAGGAACTTGGAGTTCTGCACTAGTCTAGTGTATCAGTCTGGAACGTGAAAATAGGAAGCTATAAAAGAATTCCAAATGTAGCAATCTGAACGGTCCATATTACAACTCTAGTCAAGGATTCGACTAGCATCACGTAAGAGACAAGAAATGATTGATATGAACCTTCTAAAACAGTTCGGGAGTAACCACATGCATCCCAGAAGAAGTCATACCTGTGTTGTAGCGCGAGCTATTCCATCCCACTTATTATATGTACCCCTGCTATTCTCACTCCACTCGCCATAATCCATCCTAGGCAATCAATCAAATCGTCATGTCACTATAACCTCAAAAGTAAAATTACCAAGTAGACATAGAATAATAGTACTTAATAGAGAGGAGATTTCTTAGTACCCAACAACAAAAAATGCATATCCACTCATGTGGTAGGAATGCATCTTGGTGTCGTTGTTCTGCAGTATGATTTCCATAAATCCTCTGAAAGTTCCGTTAATTACTGATGTTTCTGCCCGAGGAGGCCCTGTTAGTGGCTTGGTGGGAAAATCAAGCTTGTATACTCCCTTTAATTTATACTGGTCAGCGAGCCTAATTGGAGTGGAAGGATTAACGAATGAGACACCACTGAGAGTAGCTCGTCTCTTCCCGTTAATCTTCTCTGGTGGCTTATTTCTTAATACATAAATTTCAGTTACGTTGATGGAACCATATCTGAAAGATCCTTGTGGGTTAGGGCGAGCACCACTTGCTGATACATTCCACCTGCACAGATAACCACAGAATTCTCCAACGGTGGGTATTCAATTTTTCTCTAAATTGAGGCATATGCAACCATGTAAATTCACATAAAATACGAATGAGTAATGACACTAAAAAATTTGGTTCGGTCTTGTAAAACATTTTATAATGGATCCAAAAGTTTCTTCTCAAACTTCTTCTACTTTTCTTAATCTCCCAAAAAAAACATATATCTTCCAGATTTCAGAAAGTTCACAATAACAAGTATCCCTCAGCTTTAGATGTCATACTGCCCAAAAAAGTGGCATTAGCAAATATAGGCAGAAAATAGAAAATAAAAATCATAGTTCGATAGAACTATGAATTAATGCAATCATATTATAGCATTAAGAGACCTGATGGATCTCGCCTGGTTCATTGAGAAGGTTTTGTCATATTCATCATCTGGACCTTTTGGGAGAGGACCGGCTGCCTTCCCCTTGGAATTTGTGTAGTGCAAGATGGCAACACCAGTAACTCTCTGCCAACGTGATTCGTTCACAAACCTGGCACTTGCAACGATGTAGTAATCCGTACTCGCATTTTGATCCATGGTTACCAGAAAAGAATAAGATTGTCCAACATGTATATCTAAGCTAGTGTAGTTCTGTTGCACTGTATAAGATCCCTCGGACTCAGCTAGTAGTAAATTGTGATTCTGGATCCTGAAGTTCAGACTAGTTGACACACCAACATTGTGCACACGAAGCCTATAAGTTTTCCCTGTAGAACATAATGTGTCACGTTACTATGCAGCTTATTACTTATTAGGTCTCCATGTTACGTGAATAATGATGTTTAACTCAAAGCAACATCCTCTTAAAAGGACATAATGCCTACTCAAGACATCTGCAAACGTCTATTATTACATATCACCTTGTCATTTTCATAAAGCAGGTATAGAACTCTCGGTATAGAATACATTATACGAGGAATTTTCCATGCATCACATAGTCTGAGTTGAATTTCTTCCAAGAACGTACCAGGGTGGACTTCGATTGTTTCATAGTCAATTCCGTCAGGAACAAGTGTATCATTATATCTATACGGCCCTTTCCCATTGATGAGAACACCATCTGGCATTCCAAGATCTTTCCCTTCATCGAGAGCCTTCCGCAAAGCCTACATGCCAAAGAAGAAGTAGTACTATAACAGATTGGCACCAGTGTTTAACTAGCAGGACTTTCCAAAAATTCAACAAATACTAACCGTATGATTCCGTATGTACCAATCTCCTATAAAAATTTCAATGTCCCCATGAGGAGTATCAAATGGAATAGGAATGATAGCCCGGTTGTTTATGATGAAACCCCCAAATCCACCAGATGCTCTTTGCAAATTAAGGGATGGAAAGTAGAAAAAACTTCCAATCTGATCCTTAACCTGAAATTGGTAAGTCCAGTTCCATTTTGGAGGAATGGGACAATTGGTGCCGAGAAGTCCATCTTGCCATGAACTTCGCCGTTGCTGGATCCCAGACCTGTCTCACCCATCGAATCTCGTTAACTCAGATACTAGAGTTCGAGTTCAATAATTTGTCCAGAAAACTCAAAAGTGTAAAATGCAGAATCATACCAATGAATAAGCAGATTCTCGTCCAATTTGTTTCGAACGTTGACCACGACGTTGTTATTCGTGGTTGCATTGATAGTAGGACCTGGAAACTTGTCGTTGATTGCTATAACCTGCAAGGACAAAAAAAGAATATGCAGACGTTAGAGCCATTGCAGAAACCCCATAGCTCTTTCTACAAAATTATGAAAAAGCCAGCAGCTCATGTCCCCCTTCAACTATCAGTCTACTACATTGAGTGAGAGTACGAGTAAAAATGCCACATTACGTAGATCTGCAACCAAAACTAGATACTTTGGGAAATTCAAAGCCAATCCCTAGTCATCCATTGGAAGGTATGTAGAGCCACACGAAAAGCTTGGAAGAAAAACGGTAAGAGAAATAATATCAAAGGGCAAGAAAGATCCAATAAACGGACCTGTTGAGGTACTCCAAGGGGAGAAGCAGTGATGTAAGTAACCTCAAAGTTATAGTAAACAAACGGATCCTCAGCAGAACAGAAGCTCACAAGCAAGGAAGTGCTGATAAGACAGAGGAACAGATCTTTGCACAAAGCCATTGCGCGGAACTTTTACGAGTGTGAAAGATTTAGACTTGGAAATTTTTGCCAAGGTTTTCCTTTCTGTGTTTTTACATTATCAGAAAGGGAGTAGAAAGAAAGCAGAGAGAAGGGGTATCTCCGGGTCGCAAGAGGAGAAAAGGAGGAAGGGCAAGGACAACTCTCTTCTACTTTTGTCCGTCTGTGGGCATCGCAGTTATCTTGCACACTTGCTTGATGGTGTGAGACGGATAACTTTGGTTTGCTATTGATTTTGAGCATCCATTGCTTGCTTTTGTCGGTGACCGGTCGTCGTTTATCTGTTTAAGCACGAGAGAGAAAGATATGGTGTTCTAGAGAGAGTGAGAAAGAGAGCAATGACAGACAGTAGCCAGTTCACACTCGAAGTAACAGGCGCGTGCGTATGCGCGTTAGCTTTTTATTCGATCATTGTGTCTCTCTCAAAAATAATTTGTAAATAATAATGGGGAACAAATATGAATAATAGATAATAAGTAGCCTCCAAGAAAAAAGCATAAATGGTGTTACAACGGTCGGATCCCTTCGAAAGCGCCACATGCTTGCCAGCGGTGAGCCATTCTTCCGGTGTGGGGTCCACACAGTGGTGGGGCGGGGCCACTTGGACTATAGTACAGCTCTTTTAACCGTTCGAGTCTGACTTATCTGAACGGTACACGATATTTGATGAGCCAACGGATGCAAGCACGGCGGATTTCCAGCAGCCAAAACCCAATCTGAGTGTTTTCGTTTTCGTTTTCATTTTCATAATAAAAAAGGAGAAGGATGAAAATACAATTAGCACGATGCGTTCCAGGCTCAAGGGAGGCGTCCATTGTTTTAATCAATCAGATATTAGTTTCAGAATAAAAAAATGCAAAATATCTGAGGTATAAATAAAAACATCATTTATATTAATTAAGCCCAAAATCTTTCAGCAAGAGGAAGCAGCCGACTGAGCTTACTTAATTTAGGTAGAATTGATTTTATTTTTTTTTTCCTTTTTAAGCCTAGTTTGGGCCCATATCCAACTAACACTGAGTCCTCCAAACACGATCCCACCTTTCCTCTTCTTTTTTAGCAGAGGTAGACCACACAAGTTATCCTACCCTGATTAGGGACTGAAGTTGAATTCCTTGGCACAAGCAACTAATACTAAGAAGTAACACTGAATTAATGTTAAATTTTCTAAAGCCATTAGTTGTAGAGTAGAAAGGAAGGCGACATGACATGTTAACCAAGTCACAAGGAGAGTCCAGCAAGATTAAGATTAATTTATCGGTGTTGGTTAATATACTTAAGCAAAACCATTTTGTATCAACATATATGCAAGCAGTTGTGGGCCAACAATATTTCTTTCTTTCCATGGTAGAAGAATTTGAAGGTTGTTCCATGAGTCAGCAGTGGGTTGGCACCAAATCAAGTCAATGTCCAAAGCAAAATGTATTCGTATCTAATAGTATAGTATAATATAATATGGAGTATTACTATTTACTGGTTACATGATTTGGATAGGTTAGGAAAATGTGATCATTCAATAGATAATGTATCATATCAGTAGTATTGTATATGTCTTAATTTCCCATATTCCTTGTGCAATTTAATCTAATATTGTATTCAATTAGCCACAATATGTACTTGTATTTATGATGTTTTATATAATGGCAGGGGTGGGGTGCGAGAGAAAGACCCTACATTTAGCATAGAAAGTTCCAGCTGCAATAACTATTAATTAAGATGATTAAACAGTGCTACTACAATAGAGCTTTGCTTTAATAACCTATTTCCCAAATCAATTCATCAAATAAACAAATCCATAATAAAGAAAACCTCCACTTTCGTAGACAGGCATAACACAATTTGGTTAACTTTGTAAATTACATTTATAAGACGGCATTACCACCGCATTGGCGCCAATGACCCAATCATAATAATTTTCTTTTCTTTTTTTTTATTCTTTTGGCATCATAATGATAATTAGGGTTGAGGAAAGAAAAAGAAAAAGAAAATATTCCATAAACCAACTCCCCACTTTTTTTAATTAAATCGATACTTAATACCTTCTGCAATCGTAAGTAATGTACACTTTTTTTTTGACGTGATAATGTACACCTTACTTGATTTGATCTTAATAAATGGGTGAGATTAGATGATAATTGTTAAGTTTTTTAACTTTCTGAAAAACGAAAAATAAAATTTGGAATTAAACAATGTTAACGTTTCCGCCTTCCCCTGGACATGGATCTCTCTTGCAGCATTAGCCCGAGTCTGATTAGTGCCCATACCGGATAATGCAATGGTTTTGGGCATACTGGGAAAAGGTAAATTCTTTTTACGCATTTCAAAATATTTTGATTACACATGTTATGTATTATAAAACTTTATCTTCTCAAAAAGTACGTCCAAAAGAAATTGGCCATGGGGAAAAAGAAAGAACCGTCTTCTTTTTTTTAAGAGAAGAAGAGATGGACAAATTGGGTGAAGCTCAGATTTGCTTCATTTGGATAGTGACAAAGCTTGCCATGAAAAAAATGGAAGAATTGGGCCTTGTACAATGGGATGGGGGAATCCAACATTGATTATACTGAGGCTGTTTGTTGAGGATGGTATGGATGAATGAATGCAGAATTCATCTGCCACACCTTGATGGAGGCACTCACTGTGCCCTCAGTAGCATTGTTGAACAGGAACAACCGAGCAGCTCCATAGATTGCCTCTGTTGGGTAAACCCGCGATGTCACGCACGTCCTTCCACCTTGACCAAAGCTTTCAATTATTGAATGGTCCACCTAACGAAACGAATCACCGTTTCCAATCAAAGTCATAACCTTAGTTGCTGTTGCTTCAGATGGGACAATTAAGAATATATGCAAAGGTCTCAAATTTATTTAATAACTTACCAATATCCTTACAGACAATTTCTCATCTTTCAATACTGGAACGGAGCTCCCAAAGACTTGCTTAATAACATCAGTTGCCAGAGACGACCTACGCAAACCACAAACAGATTCAGTTTGTAGCCAAAAAGATTCATCGCAAGTAAATTGCCTTTCTTCCAATGTGGACTATTTACCTTGTTTGGTCAGAGCAGAAGGAAGTTTTAAGATGTCCGTCGCTTCCTTTAGTGACATAGAAGTAGACTGGAGTATATTCAGAGAGGCCATCGTCTGCAAGAACCAGAAAGCCAAAAGGTCCCAGGGCACCTCTTTGAGCAGCTCCTCCACTGCTACTACATGTGTACTCCTCATTGGACTCTGATACCTTCTCCAAGGCTTCTTTCTCTATCTCAAACTCAGCAATAATGTCCAACTGTTGCATTCCCAAGATTAAATTTAAATATTTTAGCCTTAATTATCTATTACCAATAGTTATACTACTCTACTCTAGTGGCAATTAATTGAATTGAGGAATTTGACAAACCTGTGTGGCTGTTCCAATATCTAGTGGCACCACTGACCCTGGCTTGGCCTTCAAATTCTTAAATTGATCTCTTCTCAATCTCAAACTCTCCACCTCCTCAACCGGCCATTGGAGTAAGTTGCTACCAGTCTTTTTATCAAGCACCACGGTTCTTGGAATACTCTGTACATTTCAAAATATAACCAACAACAATTAATTGAAACACTTTAAAAAGCGTATCGAATCGAGACAGAAATTAATTAATTAATTAAACGGTACCTGAACAGATGCCCAGCCTTTGGTAACATCGGCAGCCTCGCTATCAGCCTCTCCGATCCAACCCCACAAGATTCTTCTCCCCTTACTGTGATCATAAAAAGTCTTGGAAGCATAGAATATACCATAATCATATCTGAGTCCAATACCAACATCATTCTTGATGTCATCTGGTATGAATTTGACGTTGTTCTCATCGTA
Organism: Bauhinia variegata; assembly: GCA_022379115.2. NCBI lineage: Eukaryota > Viridiplantae > Streptophyta > Magnoliopsida > Fabales > Fabaceae > Bauhinia > Bauhinia variegata. The sequence goes on from CM039433.1 coordinate 1,428,357, forward strand.
AGTTCCCAGTGCATAATAATCATGTCTGTCATCATCCAAACTCACCTTAACTACATGCTTGACATCAGCACCAACCATGGATGTATCTAACCCACTATCACCGGTCTTGGATACAGGGTAGAAGTCCACACACTCCCACATGCCGGTGCTATGCACAGCATGAAGAACTCCCTCAATAGCCTCGTAGCTCTTGAAGTCTACGGTGTCATAAACCAAAGAAATACCAGTTTTGTTAAGCTTAGAACCTATAGTGATGCGCCACTTTCCTTCGGACGTGAGCCAAGCAGTGGTTGGGTCGCGGAAGTCCTTGGCACCAATACCCGGTGGTGGGAAAAGAACCGGGTTACCCGGGTATTTGACCCAGTTGATGAGGAGCGGGTCAGAGGGGTCGGCGGGATAGGCGAGGTTCTGCACCTGCACTGACTCATTGGTGGAACCAGTGTATAACATAATGACTTGACCATCGAGTAAGATGGTGGCAGAACCTGTCCAGACACCTTTCTGGTCATACCATTGATCGCCCACCATTGCCAATGGAAGATGAAGCCAATGGATGAGATCTCTCGACACAGCGTGGCCCCACACTATCATGTTACCCCAAACTGCACCATGTGGATTGTACTGATAGAAGAAGTGGTACCATCCCTTGTAATACATAGGACCTGTAATATGCAATTTCATCTTACCATAGAATACTCAGAGTGTATTAATATTTAACATATAATATTTTGTTGCCAGAATTGACCTCATACTCATTCATTATTCGTTATTTTATTGAGAAACAATGAATTACGAAAAGTATAGGTGGTCATACCGTTAGGATCTGAAGCAGAGCAAACCGAATTTCCCCACGCAGAGCAAGCGGAAGTTACCCATCAAAACAGGAGAAAAATCAGACCAATCAAATCATGATCTTTCTTTTTCAGAAACCATAATCATAAGACATTTGATTGAGTCTCAATATGAAACCATGAACTAACATTTGGTAACTGGAGTCTGTTCCATATATTCATTTTGCCTTTTTTCTCTGTTTCACATTGTTGTATTAGATAATGATGCATGATTTCCATGTTGCTAATAAACGCGTATAAAATATCCTGGACGATGCATTTAACTTAGCTAGGCCGAGGTTTAATTTATAATTTATTCAATGGCTCTATTAAAATGAATTAAGATAGCATGAAAATGGGAAATTTGGTTGGGAAGTTGGCAAATGTTGAAAATGTTTCATATTGGAGAGGAGATTAAGAAAATTACCGTTCATCCAATTCTTTTCTGGCTGGAAATGGTAAGCGGTTCTCTGCCACGAGAGCATGCTATTGTTCCAAGGGAATGATGCAACATTGACTCCGGTGAATAACCTGTTGGACTTCTCCGACACTCCGGCCGATACACCTCGTGAAACAGGCTCCAATGTCGTCGGGGATACTGTTTGTTGGGACGTGGACAAGGAATCATTGTGAGCAACAGCAGGTAGATGGAAATGAGCATTGGATTCCCTGTTGTAGCCATTAAAGGCCACCAAGGAAACAAGTACTAGCAGTCCACAAGATAGCACCAAGAGTCCCTTCCATGGTCTGCGAGTCTCAGCCGGAGCTCCGGCTGAGTGGGGTCCATCCGGGAGAGGAGAGTAGGAAGAGGGGAGGTTGTGACGGCCAGAGGAAGCGGGAAATGCTCTGGGGCTTGTCATTTTCTATTGGGTGGATAGAAACTAAGGGAACACGGAAATACTTGTAGCTGAATTGGTGAATGGTGAAGACGAAGCAAAGACTAGGAGTGGGGGTGTAGCAGTAGGATAAACATATAGTAGTACATGCTCTTTTTAGACTGCAACTGCTAAGAAATAAATAAGGATCCCCCTTTCCCTTCCCTTCCCTTCCCTTCCCTACAGACGTTAAATAGAAAGATGATGGGACTGGGCAAATGACAGAAAGTGCAGAAACCGTAAACTGAGTCAGAAAACTGTAAGATGCATTCCCATGTCCTTTTTATACATGTTCTATATTTACAGTCACATCACATGAACCATGCAATAATATACTCGTCGGCATTGGGTATTTTATTTTAATTAATAATAATTGGGGGTTGGCTTGTGGCCCCAACATTTTCTAGTGGCAAAGATTTCTGACTACGGTTGAATGGTTTAAAATAGAATCCCCTAATTTCTGTTCTCCAAAAACAGCTAACACTGTCACATTTTCAACTCTTGCTATCCTGAAGTCCTGATAAATGATAGTACACTGACAAAGTGACAGCTTTCCACGTGCGTTTTCTTCTACCGGCAATTTCTATTCGGATTGTGAATTTACTTTGAGTTGGAACTCAGCAGCATCTCATATTTTCTTCTTCACCCTATATATCCTTTCTGGTTTTTGGCACACTTAATATCACATCATATTCTTTCAAATAAGATGAATTAAATAAATGTCATTCCCCTTCATACTCAAGGCATCCTGCTATTAAATTGATAAAGTTATAGAAGATAATTAGATTCTAAATTCAAGCTTATGTAACTAAAAGTAAAAATGAATTTAATTACTTGAAGCAATAAAGTTTATGGTTTACTTAAACTCAAGTTACAAAAATTAATTCAAGTTTAAATCTAATTACATTAAATCATTAGCAACTCTCGCTTGCCAATTCAATAAAGATCCAATATTTGTGGATGACTTCCACTCTCAAGTAATTCGAATATTATTTTTATGTTTAGACAATGAAAATGATTCCAATCAACGAACTGATCATAACAAGTTATACAGAGTAAGTACGTGATGGGTCATTCAATTAATGGACAAGATTACAAGAAGCTAATAACGTTGGCCAGACCATGTTAACGTGTACCAATGGTCTTTAGAAGTCGAGAAATATTTGGCAATCGCTTATCAGAGAAGACAAAGAACCACAACAGTCTAGGAAGGTTCAACAGTGAGGTTTACGGGTAATGACTGCCAAATTTTTAAACTAAACAATAATAACAAAGGTCAATTATGCTTAATTAATATATAAGAGTCTAAACCAACACGCCTAGTTCGTCAATGAGTTGCCCATATGATTATAGTCGCAAATAACTCTTCTGCTGAGTCAGAATGCGATCGAAGCCCTTGCTTGTTCTGTTAATGGGCTGCTGTCACATATCAGAGTGTATATAGAATAATGCAAATAATGCAATTTGCCAAGGCAGATTACCGTGGCTTTTGTATTTACTAAACAATAATGTTCAATTTTGGCCACACGAAAATGATGAGTAAGCATGCATGCTTACCGCCCTTATTATTCCAAGACCTAAGTGCGTTTGTTTGAGGCTTGTGTAGTTTCGGCCCCACCTCTCCCTATAAAACATAAACCAGATATTAATTGAACTTTTTTTTTATTTTTTTGGTATAATATTTGTTCCTCTATGTAAATTGAAGCTTGACTAATGAGTAACGCCTGTTTCCATATGCAGGGACGCATGGTGTTTACAGGTTCCACGTGCCTCTGCCTCTTCATATCATAGGTTCAAGGACATATAATTATATTATAGTCCAATAATGTGATGCAATGAATCACCGATTGGTCCTCATGCGCCTCCCTCTGACCTAATCAGTGGAATTTATGTGTGGATATGTGTCTCCTAAACGACAATAGACGCAGACGGTGCCTGCCCAAATTCTGAATTAAAAAACGAGTTTCAGCAACAAAAGCTTGCGGGTTGTCATGTAAACTAAACAATAATATTATTAGAGATTAAGAGATTCAAGGCTGCAAAATCCATGATCCGTAGAACCCTATCCATGTTGGGCACCCTAGTAGAATTAGAGATTTTTTTTTAATAACATCAAAGAAAAAATGCCATATGTCTGGTTGCTGGATTAATGGACCAAACTATTCCATTCAACCTGGTAAAGATAAGAAAATCCCATCCGACTTACTCTCACTCGAGTCAGGACTGGGTTGTCGAATCTCATGGTCCAATTCAGAATCCAGAGTCACCGATTGACAGGGTCACATGAGCAAAATCAAAAGTATCATATTAGATCACGACGCAGTTGGAGACTTGGGCCCACTCGGATACCAAAGTGCAGATGAAGCTCAACATTACCGCTTTTGTCTTTTGCGTTGCCAACACCCAACATTCAATTTGTTCTCTTTGCCAACTTTCATTTCCCCAAAGCCACCCCACTCCTTCTCTTTTTTTTCACCATAACAGGTATGGGTATTTGGCCAAACATACCATGGAAGCCAGAGGAGAACAAAGAATATGCAATAGAATCCTGAGAAGATTGTATCGAAATTATATACTCGTTATATGCGAAAACATACGTTCGGCGCCTAACTACCCCCATGCAGAGCGAATCAACTCCCGTAGAATTACAACATTTACCATTAAGGCACACATTAGATCAAATTTTCAGATCTCCATGGTCATTGATTCAAGTTTAAGCCCCTAAATGAACACAATCACGCCCATTACAATAGGAAATCTAAAATATAAAGCACTTTGGAGGGATTGTGCGATTTACATGAAGAGAAAAGTTCAAGGTTAAACAAAAAGAAACAAGATGCCCGGCAGGTGTTGTATATTCAATTTATTCCTCGATGATAAAGATCTGCTGAGAAACCAAAAGAGCCAATTCATACATTGGGAGGAGGCCAAATCTTGCCCAATAGCTCTTCCACTCGCTTTGCTTGATCAGCATTTCCATCCAGTCCAGCAGCCAGGAGTTGCACAGCTGCATGCCCCATAGCTGAAGCGAGGTTCATTTGGTCCCACTTAAGAAGCTGAATACATATGGAAATCAATTAGCAAGCAATTCAATTATTTAGCAAATCTGAATATCATAACACCCCTTAACTTGGAGTCCTGCTTATTCAGCATTAACAACCTGAATTTTGTTCAGGATCCAATTCCACATGAAAATTTATCATCTTAATACATCCGACTTTGCGGGCAGCTGATTTAAATACGTACATATAACCTAAAACAGGACCAGTTAAGTGCTATCCATTTTTATGATTTATTCCAGATCAGACTAAGATGAATATACCCCTAATCCAACAATATGTAGCGGACAGTTCTGGAGAATGAAAAGGGGTCAACAACTCTTCAGGTGATGACTAAGGTAGCTAATTAAGTTGAGACACAAGGCAGTCACATGACCCATTGTCACAAATAATGAGTAGAATTCATTGTTTTCTTTAATTTTATCCCATAATAATCTTACAAAGGTTATTGGCTGGGACTGCAGTTCAAAGGAGTAATATTTTCCCAGAGAACAGAATGGTTTATAAGTGAACCTCAAACCTCAGTTTTATGAAGATAAAAGAGCACAGTTACGCATGGGAATTTGATGGTCTGTCGAAGGGTAAGAGACTGCACATTTAGCTTGTTACATAGGGTGTAAAGTACTCAAGAAACAAGGGATTGCTTCTGTTGCAGTCTTCTTTCATATCTATAAAATACAGCTGCTTCTAGCAAGAAGTGATCTTATTAGGCCGAGACATACTGCTTATGCAACTAATTTTGTTATTTCAAATCGAAATTCATACTTTGTACGGGAGAAAGCAAAATGAAAATAGGGGCTGAAACAATACCTCTTCATCACTAAACATGTATCTGGAAGCAGATTCCTGGGATAGCCTCCTCACAAAAGAGTATTTCTCATCAGGAGTAGTAACAGATTCTTTGAGAGACTGCAATACTTTCAATGGTGCTATGATGTAGTCAACCCTGGAAGAGAAGCAATACAAAACAAATGAAATCAAACTTATATCAAAATTTTCAATTGATATGACCCCAGGGATGTCTTTGAATACCCCAGAAGACTAAATAGATCCTGCTTGTTACGAACTGCTGCTGCCATCAGCTTTGACTTGTGTCCATATTTGTGAATATAATTGTACGCTTTTGTCACCTGCTATCATAAAAATGATATCAAGCAGAAGATTTCTTTTATAATGATATCAATGGTGCTCATTTTACGTCAAATGACAGAGATATATTATAGGTTTTAATTCCAAAAGTTTTCAGCAAAAATTATAGGAATAAGGCAAGAGCAGGAGCAGAATAGCAATATTGCATAACTGACCAATGCCAGTCCAGGATCTTCTCCTCTTCTTTGGGCAAATTCTATCTCTGGGTCACCTGAATGATTGCGTGCCCAATCCTGAAGGATTATGTAGTATAAAAAAGATAGCCAAGAAGTTTACAAATGCTGTTGTCACACAATAAAGGTAGAAATTACCCTTATGCGACCAACAAATATTTGAATAACAGATGCACCGGCTTGGGCTGCAGCAGCAGCTTGAGCAAAGCTGAATAAAACCAATTGATGAAAAGATTAATGTTAAAATTGAACAATTTGCTTAGATCAAATTGAATATAGCATAGTTACTAGATAGTAACTTAGACCCTCGAAAAACTATTACCCCCCTTTTTTTCTTTGGGCAATAATAAGCAGGAAATTTCACAAAATGCAAGACAGAAAAAGTTAAGCATTGGAATCGTCAGAAATCCTCTTAGCTTCTTTTATGAGTGTCAAGTTTTCTGTGAACACTTGATGAAATACCTGTAAACAAAAGTCAAATGAGTCTGTATACCCTCGGATTCCAGCAACCTTGCAGCCTCTATTCCCTGAACAAAAACCAAATAAGGCACTAACCCATTAAGTACAAAATTATAATTCTGAAATCAGCATTAGAAATTTAGAACCCTACTTGCCTGACTACTCACCTGCCATGTTGCAGGAATTTTAAACAAAAGACGCTGAGGAGGAACATTGACGTCATTGTACAACTTCAAAAGGTCATGTACCTGAACATTTGATAACAAGTAGCATAAGAATGCACCAAGGTTGCCGATAGGTGCATTGGACGAATGAGCGGAGCATTGAAAACTTAAGCCTTGTTTTCATGATATATGCTCAACAGTCATTGAAAGGTGAAACTTAAAAATGATTTAAACGGTTAGACAAAAAATAAATCTCTCTTTAAATTCGGCATTGGTCACATAAGAATAGCCCATTAACTAAATCTACCTTTCCTCTATTTCCTGTGAATTTTGTCGATTTGTAAATTTAGAAAACTTTATGGCATTTGATCCTTCAAACTTCTTCAACAATATAAACCTCATTTTATAGAAGCAGAGCAATCATAATTTTAGTATTATTATTTACATCTAAGATTCTACCTTCTAAACTGACTTATTTAAGTGCATACTCGTACATGCTTAAAGACAGAGAGAGCAGGACCAAATACCTTTCTGATAATTCCATGTGTGTCATAAGCAAGACGAGCATCCACTTCAGTTGAAACACGACCAGGTACTAGTTTTGCCATGTCAGCACCGACATTCACTAAAGCCTGCGTTTCCAAGACTAATACCATAAAACAACCAAGGAAGCAAATGTGCTTTCTAGTGAATCATCAAATAAACATTGGAAATCAAAAAATTAATAATAATCACCTTGTTGAAGAAACAAGACAATCTCGCATCAGAGTTATCAAGACCATTACACTCAGGATCTGCCAAAGCCATGTCCACAGCGTTCTGCGTAAAAGCATATGTAACTTGGAAAAATTAAGTTACCAGTAAACCAGACCATTGTTCGCTTTCAGATTTTACGCATGCATAAAAGATGAGAGGGCCTACCTTAAATATGGTGTCTGGGAGGCCGCATATACCCAAGAGGAGTGAGGAAGAGACAGTAGCAGCTGTTGGAGGAAACCTGTATTGTCAATTAATCAGTCAAAAACATTAATTAATTAATTAAAGCAAAAATAGCATTATTAGATTAAGAATAAAATTGAATAGTTTGGAGTAAAGAAGAAAAAAGGAAATGAAGAGGATGAGGATACTTCTCGAAATCATCGAAAATGACAGTGTCTGGAACGATCTCACTGAAGGTGGAGACAGCATCCAATTCCGTGGCCAAATCTGAAAGCACAAATCGAAAGTTTGATTATATAAATGACATAGCAGTGGCAGGAGAGTATGAAATCAACGAAAGAGAGAGAGAGATAACCAGTGTCGAGAGAAGAAGAGAATCCTGTAGAAGCACGAATTTGAATTCGAGGAAAGGATCTCTGAAACTTGAAGAGCTGAGTGGGAGATGAAAATCTCAATCTACCCTGCGTTTAAGTTCCGAAGAGAAGCGCTTAATTATGATTATGTTGATGATAAAAAAATGAGCTAAAATTACACAAGTAGAAAGGTGAGTGCCAGTACCTGAAATCGAATGCATGACGAAGAGGATAGAGCAGCAGAGTGCGGAGTTCGCAAGGTGAGTGACATTTTTCTCAAAATTGGCGTTCAGAGCGGATCACAACCTACACTGGATTGGACTGGACTGCTTTATAATTCCAGACTCGAGAATTCTCTTATGCTTATTTATTATGTTCTCTCACTTTTTATTTCATTACCTTATAATTAGTCAAAATTTATTAATTAAGTAAATTATTTTCTTATCCGAATAGATATTATTTATTTATTTTGTTCCATATTAGTATATCAACTAAATAAATTGGAATTAGATAAAAATTTAAAAACTATTTTAGATAATCATATCTGTAGTTTCTCTCTTGACATTACTCGACTATTTTTCAGTCTTTTCACTTTCAATTATTTCTCCATTTATATTTAATATTACTATTATCAGTATATAAATTTTTTTGTTAAATGTCTGGAAGAAGAAAGGGGTCAGTCCACAAAGGAAGAAAAATACATTTTAGCAGCATTTTCCTCGAGGAGGACTTCCATTCCTGACTCACTACTGTTTATTTGATTGTATAACAAATATCATGCTTTTCAATCACTTAGATATTTTCTTGGAATCAAAGCCGAAAGATAAACAAGTCCTTTTCGGCTGGGCCTTGCAATTTCCGCCGCCATTTGTTTTGTACTGTGTCAGACTCCAAATTAAAAATAACGATAATCCAATTGAGCGATGAAGAGGACGAGTAAGGTAAATCCATTGGGCCTAATTTATGGTCCATCACAATACACTCCACTTCAGCCAAGACAAGACACCCAAGCAAAACATCCATTAAATTTCAAACATAACGGTAGCGGGTACAAACAATGAATCAGCAGACATCAGACATCTAAACGAAAAACAAAATATAATACTCACATATTTAATAATAATAAACTCCAATAATGTTTTACTAAAACCAATAATTTGGAGGGATTAACCTTAATAAACAATAAACAACATACTGGAGAAAGGTGTAAAAAATTAAAATATTATGTTAATTGCCTAGGGTCTATCCCGCGTCCTTCCTTCTTGCCTCTTCAAATTCACTAATAGTTGTAGAAATTTCATGACCTGCGTTATGGCATGATGATATTAAGCAATTTCTTGAATGGACGAAAACAGTAATTAAGCAAATGTAGAATTCCATATCAGGATTTGCACCTCATTTGTGTCGCGTAGAGAGTACAAGGCGTTGCTTTCTTTCATGACTGACGAAACCAAAATACCATAACCTTGTTGGCTCTCTCGCAGCACCTAAAGCATATGAATGGAATGGTCAAGTTTATAACAAAGAGTCGTATGTGTAAATTAAACGGTGTGCTCTGAAGCTCAATGCGAATACCTTGAAAGCATCTTCGTCAGTCTTATCATCTCCAATGTAGATAGGAAGCACACTATCCCTGTCAGTGAACCCTGCACCATTTTACGCATCAGATCAGAAAACCATCTGTGATATGATATCATGCAACGAGAGAGATATATATTCTTATTCTCACTTACCTAGAGATTCAAGTAAGAACTCAACTGCTTTTCCTTTATTCCAATCAATCATGGGACGGACTTCTAAAACCTATAAGACGAAAAACCATTTAGTTGAAATGCCATCAAATTTCGAACCACCAAAGTTGAATACAATACCTTCCGCCCGTGAGTTAAACGTAAACGAGGGTAATCTTTTACGACGTCATGGACACGCTGTCCAATAGCAGTCCAATTCTGTAGTTAATTTAACAATCATGAGATAAAGAAGAGGAACTCGGTCATTAAGGGTTAACGAATGCTTACATTCTCCTCTACATTACGGTAATGTACAGAAACGCAAAACTTGTGATTTTCAACTTTTGCGCCTTTGATGTCTTTGGTAATCTCAACCAGGGTTTTAAAAACCTGTATGTATGGGTACTCGTAATATTAATTTGCTTTTCTTTTAATCATGGAAAGTTTCAAGATTTCTAGTGTTGTATGAGATGATTTTGTACCTGGTCGATCAAAGAGATAAATTCTCTTGCAGGTTGAAAGAGTGTTATTTCCTTTCCCTGCCAAATTCAAATATACAAGTAAACTCAACGAGTTTTCCTTTCCGACGAGGAAATTAGAGAAACCCAGAACTGTTTGATTATGATTAACTAACTTTACCTGATCGTCCCTAGATTTAACACAGTCCGGATGGACTTTAGAAAGAGAATCACAGGCAGGGCCAATAATGTCCATACCGTGGCTTCCAGCATAGTACAGTTCCGTTAGTTTAACTAAGTCAAAAACCTGATCAAAATAGAATGGGTTCCACTTAATTTGACAGATCAAAAAAGAATGTCCACGATGATGATTTAGGATGACGAACGATAGTCCTGGGTACCTTGTCGCGGCTTCTTCCGCTAATGATTGCCGTGGGAAAATATTTTGCCACACTTCTCACTGTTGCCCGCATCTGAATATGGAGTAAAAAAAATAAAAAGCACAAGTCAGAACTAAATGGGGTTATTGAGCGGAATCAGTTGACATGGTACATATATGACTTTCATGTAGGCAATGCTCACAGATTCGGACATAAAAGCGCAATCTGGATTGTCTACGATTGGTGAGAGAGTGCCATCATAGTCTAGAAATATTGCAATCTTGTTATTTTTAGCACGGTCAACAATTTTGTCAAAGCATTCGAGTGCTGATGGGTAGTCAAGCTGGTACGTACAATGAAATGAAACAAGAAATAATTTGAGGGGTTAAAAGAATGAGCCGAATGAAATATAAGAACATAATAAGCAAAAGCATACCATACCATCCAGGAAAGATAATCTTCGGTTTCATGGTCTATGGAAGCAACCTGAATGTTAGAACCTTTAAGAAGCTTCTTCCTTGGGGGTGAGGAAGCCTTCATGGCATCCAACCATCCATTGGAGCGAACATCATCAAGACTAGCTGCACTTTTCCTGGACCCGCTTCTTGTATACTTACCGGGAGACACTGGCTGATCTTGCTGGGAGCAAGTTAATAGACTAGAAAAGATTCCTAGTCTAGACTTGCCGATGGGAACAGGAGAACCGTGATTGGAGTCCATTAGACCCGGCCAACACTAAAATTGTTTACGAGCGAGCGACTTAATTGGTCAGTATCAGATGCCGGTTTATGCAGACACTAGATATGGTTAATTAGCCAACTCTTTTGTCAATGAAAAACCACCTCTTCAATGCTTTCTTGTCACTGCTACTGGGTGAGCAGTCCATCAAGCATGGGTTTCCTTGAAACTAATAAGTTATATATATATATTTGGGGAAAGAAAATGAGTTTTTCATGTTATTAAAAAGGAAACAAGGAATATTAATTGTTAAGTTAAGCACGTGCAACAGACCTTCTCATATATTACAGTTGTGGCATGGATGGGACGGAAATGTAGAACTAGTTCCTCAGACAAGAAAGTGAAGAATGGCTTCAAATCAACTACTTGCTTCTGTCAAAACAAGAAGATTGATGTCTGGGTACACGAATCGCTTGCTGGAGCACAAATTATGATCCACGTTAATTTAATTAAAGAAACCAGAATGTAGTACGAAAAATAATTAAGCATCTTTCTGAAAAAACAGGCAGCCATTTTTCAACGACCAACGGAACATTAAGTCATGTCGAGAACAAAACACATTCAGTTGTCGAGTCCAACATACAGTAAAAGGGTGATATGATATCTGAGAGCAGAGAGAATTATTTACAGAGTAAGTGTGGTTGAAAGTAACTCAAAAGCTGAAAAAGAATTTCTATTTTTATTGAGACAGTAGTGTACAGTCTGGTAATAGACTGAAATTTCTCGAAGATTAATTTGCTCATTCTTGTATAACTTGTTTAGTCAAAATTCAAATATTTACCACATGTTGGGGCAATAATAAGATAAGGCAAGTAGAAGAAGATCTTGTCTGTGAACTGTGAACTCCCATCGAACATGAACTTTGTTTTTTTTTTTTTTTTTTTCTTTTGATTAAAAAAAAAAAGGAAAAGAGATTAATTTCACAACAAAACACGAAATACTAAAGGAAACTTCTTAGCCAGTTTTTTATTATAGTTTGAGGTTGTATTTTTATGTGCTCGTCACTGCACAACAACCACCGTCCATTATACTATTATAGCTATTTTTTGTTTCCAAAAGGTATGAAAACTTAAAATAGTACAAGTACTGAATTAAAAATGCACATTGATTAATACGATGCACTGTATTAATCATATGCATACATGCAGTTATATGTCTAGTTGAAAGTCTGGCGATGGACCTACCTCATCTAAAATTGAAGGAAAAAGGAGCTGTCAGCCTGTCACCCCCAGATCCAACGCACGACCTTCACATTCCTAACATATATATTTATATAAAATTAACCCAAAAAAACAATCATCGTTGATTGATTAAAAGGACAGTGCAACTGACAAGAGGAGCATAACTAAACTTGAATAAATTCCCTACCACAAAAAACAAAAGGCTGCATTTTTCATGTTCTTGGGGAGAGAAAAGCTCACTTTTTAATCGCAAACCTGCATGTATCAGGCTACAGCGTTAAAGATTAGAGTCACAGAAAACAGATTGAAAGGAATGCAAAAAAAACTAATTAGAGACAAAAAGAGAAATTATAAACAAAGAGATCGTCCAGAGAAGAGACGGAGACTGAGACGGGTGGCTTCACGAAATTGATAGAAACAAGAGTGTATTTTTATCAGATTCTGTACGTAATTATGTATGTATTTCGAACACGTCTCACAAAAACGACATCAAATATTCGAATCCGTAGCTATGGAAAATTGCCAACAGAGTACGTAAACCTGATTTACGAGCGGAGAACCGTAAGCAAACAATAATAATCACTCTTTTCAGAGGCCAAAAAACAAGTCCGAAATATATAAAATCACAATGAAACGGAAACCAATCACTAAATTAGACGGCAACGAAGTTTATATGGAAAACCTAAGAGAAAGGACAGAAATCAAATTGGAAAAGTTACCCAGAAACTCAGGCGCCGAGAAACAACCGAGAGGAAAAGGAGAAGAGCCAAACCGCTCGAGGCTTTAGCTATTTATATGTTTGAGGTGGTCGAGGGAGACGTGCCTGTCAAGTTAGTTTCACCCTATAATTCCATTCTTTCGTTGTGATTAATTAAATTGATTTGGAAAATTAAATCATGATTTGAGCCATACATACATCAACTTTTATAGTAGATTTTTTCTTTCTTTTTTTATCTAATTCCTTTCTTTGAAGTTTTAGAGATGGATATTGGATTAGATATGAGTTAAGTGTTATGTACGTGTGTTTATAATGGTCCCACCGTAATAAACTTTCGGGAAAAGACACGTGTAATAAGAATTTACAAGGGTGTCCAAATGGTGACATTTGTCAAATAATGATGACGTGGCCCTGTGTCATTTTGGCCCACAACACAAGGAAAGAACAGAGTTTCACGCTCGAGTCGCTTTCGCGCAGAGCTGGCATTCGTCGGTGACGGAAATCTATCTATCTCATCTCATATGGCTCTAGATTTAGGTTTTCCTCGAAGCATAAAGTCGAAAAAAGTATGCCAGTGAACCAAGTGATGGATCCACGGCATTCGTCGGTGACGGAAATCTGTCTATCTCATCTCCTTTTTTTTTTTTTTTTAATGGTGGTAGCCCATTCCTTTTTTGAGTTTTGTTTTCATTTATCTTCTCAATGTGCAATTTATCATTGCAATAAATTCGTTAAATTAATTTATTTTTTCATAAAATATTTGTAGGAGGCTTTTGTTTTATTTTGTGATTGGCGTGGCAAATTGAAAAAAATAATTTTTATGATTCATGTGATGTAACATGATGCGCCAGCCATATATATATATATATATATATATGATGCTTTTTTAATTTCTAATGTGCTGGACAATTGATGCAGCTTGCTAGCTTTTCATATGCCTGAGAAGACAAGTCGTGAATAATAAATATGGAGAGGTTAAGGATTATGCGCGAGCGTGATTAACGCTGCTGCATTAAACATTTGAATATCATACTCATTAATAAAAAAAACTTATTAGCTTTTTAGGAAATAGCATCAAATGAGATGGCAATTTAATTAAGGTTTGTTTTTATTTTTTAAAGATCATCCCACATATAGGTACGTGCAAATTTGGATTTGAGTGAAGCAAAATGATAATAGCAGCAAAACTCTTCGGTAATGTTTTCTAAATAATCAATCTCCCAAAGACATTATCATTGCGACTCTAATAAAAAGAAAACAAAAAAATATCATATTTTCCGCTGCAACTGCTAAGATAATTTGCATTGCTAGTAGTGTACAATTATTTTAGTTTGCATTTTGATAATGCACTAATTCTATTTCGACTTTAGATATTGTTGGTCCCATTGGCTGAGCATATTCTGGTAGAAACTGTATATAACACATGAGAATTTTTTTTCTTTATAATTCATCGTCAAATTTTATGCCTGTATTGCACGTTAAACATTGCATTTAAAATTTAAAATCTTAGTCGAAACGTATACTACAGGGAATAATACTTAATTTATCTAGGTATCAACGATGAAAGGAAAAACATATACATTCTTGTTTCGTTAATTAATGTACTGTTTTTTTTTTTTTTTTCCAATGACTCGTTAATATATACATTCATAACATGAATGCTAGAAATAATAGATCATAATAGATTGTACTTCATTAAACTCAACAGAAATCAACTAAGGAAAAATAAGTTATATATAAATATATTAAACGGTTTAATTTATTTTTAAGTTTATAGAGAAGATGCTCTGTTTATTATTATAAACTAAAGCAAAGGAAGGAAAATATTGGCAATATCAAACGAAAATGATAAAAGATGGAGTTGAAAAGCAGTCGAAAGAAGACGAAATGAGTTAGAAGGAAGTGAAGAAGTCCGGTCGGTTTCTTTCACACTTGTAAATAAGGTGATTTTTTTTCTACACCCAACCAAATTTTCATACACCCTAAACTTTTATTAATTCTCAAATTATCATTAATATATGAAATAAAATTCACACACCTTCAAAATCCCATCAACCAGTAGAGAGGAGCATAGGGAGTGGAACCAACCATTTACCGTCGCAAATTACCGTGCACTACCAAACCTCCTCGACGAAAATTTTGTTGGCAGCAAAAATCACTCCATTCTCAATCTACAGTGCTAGCAATCATGGATAATTTTAATATAAATTTTTAAAAATTTTGTGTTATTGGAATCTTTTTTCACATTTTATGATCATTTAACATTTTAAACAAGAATCTAGTTATCCTAGTTTGGTGAATTGTTTTCACTATTTTTTTGAGTTGGTATGCAGAAAAATACGTAAAAATTTAAGTTTCTTTATAGATTTTCATTGATGACACGTTATACTATGAATTTTATATATTAAACAAATTTTATAGTATAAAGTATTACTTATTACATATTTATAAAATCCATAATTATTATTGAACAACTTATATATTTTAAACACAAATATTTATTATAGTATAAACGTTGGGAGAATCACAAGATAACATTACGAATTTTCATAATCCGTAAGAAAAGTTAATTTTTATTACGAATCAAACAAATCTGTAATCTATGTGTTTTGAACTATGGAGTGTATAAAATTTATTTTGGTAAGAAGTTTAATTTGGGTAGTACAATAAATTTGGTTGGGTGCAGGAGTAGGACCCCTATAAATAATGTTATTGATTATTGAGCCGCCGAACGTGGGCTACGGTAAAAGCCCAATAATCCACACGATGATCGGTTATCTGATCCAGTGGACCTTAACTGTTAAGGCCTATCTTCCTATTTAGTAAACTACCTTCAAACTCAAAGGGAGAGAGTAATGTTGTCGACGTTTGCAGCGTTCTGTTCTGTTCTGTGCAGTGCATAGTTAAGAGAGAAGGAAGAGATGTTGTGGATATGATCCGTCGAAAGCAAGCGGAAGGCATTACTGTTGTACCCTGTAAATAATGTTGTCGATCATTTGTGAATCTAATAAAGGACGAACACAAGCTATACTTTGTATATTGTTTTTGGTTCCTTAATCCTTATCCTAAGTTGTCTCTATCCCAGCTCAGCTCTGCTCTCCCTCTCTCCGTTGCTGGCAGAATACCTCAAGCTACAATTCAGACAATTATCTTTATTTTGTCTCCTTCCTTATCAAAGATTCCAATCTCCCCCAATTGAATATTTGAACATACTTTGGTAAAGCGAGAAGAAATTTATGCCAAACAAATACTGTAATAGACAAGAATATTTTGAACGCAAGACGAAAGAAACCAGTAATAACATCCTTACGAACAAAATCAAATCAATTACTTTACTCGGTGGTAAAAACAGAGAGAAGAATTACAAAGAGGTTTGTTCAAATCATTTATCCATCCTAATAAAGGAAAATGCGTGCGAATGAATTATATATCCAGATCGTGGGGTTTCTCAATTATAGAATAATGGGTTTGGACCACACTTTGTGGACGGGCATAGGATACTCCTTTCTTGTGTTTAGGAATCTAGAACTCAAATCTTGCATTGAATTTTTTGAAGATCTTCTTATCATTATAGCCTGACCCTCAAATGACAGGAGATACTACAATTACTTATTGAGTATGCTCCGACGCTTATTGAATGATGGGCTGAGATGATATGATACGATATTGATTTATAAGAGCAAAGGGACATGGCATTTGCACTGGGCATGAGTGGGCGATGATTATCGGCACAACAAGGTGCTCGGGCACCATCATTTGTTTCTTATATTTTTCTCAACCACCACCAAAATTTGCTTTCTTTCCCTCTTTGGTGGTAGGCCCAACACTTTTCCTCCATCCACAGCAATGCAATTACAATTCTCGGGCCCCATTCAATTCCATCAACAATCATATATACATCATCAACACAAAGCCAAATTTTCTAGCCACCAAGTACTGCAAATTTTAATATTTCTAAAAAAAAGAAAAACCCAAGTCAAACATACGTTTTACTGCGCTTACTTTTCAGTAAATATATATCACATGCCATGTTTGTCTGAATTAAGACAGAAACTTTCTTATGTATATATGTGTGCGCGCACGCAGAATGTGCTCTTTATTTTTCTGGTTTGATGGTTGTGTTGTGTTGCGTGGGAAGCAAATAGATTTTGTTTGGGGGGGGGTGTTTGTTGGGGACAAGAAAATCTTTGGCCTATCTTGGAAGAAAGATCAAAGATCTGAACCCCTCCCTCCATTTACGTACATACAATAATAATAATAATATTAAGAAACAGTAGAGAGTACTCTGCTAGGGAGAGCACTTTCCTTCTTCTGTTTCTGTTTGGGCCAAACATTATTTTAGTTTTATAGGGATACCAACCCCTCTCCCACCCTTCAGACATCCCTTGTATTGTCATTACCATGGGCATATTGGCCGCGATGCTATCCTTCCCTTCCTCGCGTGCAATGCTATTAATTTCATTTTATTTTAGGTTTTGGAACTTACTGGGCTAACTCATCAGTTTCATTCTCATATGAATTATTATTTACAAACAATTAATTCAGCAGAGTTTTAGACGAATTCTCTTTATATTCATTCTGCCATAAATCCAACAAAAGGCATCAATCATCTTTTCTAATGGCAACTGATTTTTGCATATAACAAGTTTATTTAACATAATTAACCGGCCATCATTAATAAGAGCAGTAATTTCATTTTCTGTTGAGAATGAAAAAGGCCGCGAAATCAGGTGTAATACGAATGAATAATTACATGAATTGAAAATATTTTAGTTTTAAAATTTAACGATATAGGACCGGCAATTTTAGTTCCTTTAGAATAGATGGTCTCCGCCAGTTCAACTGTTGCAGAGAAACGACAAACTAATGAGACGAATTGGGATAAAGTTGGGGCAAAATGGTCAATGTCGTGAGGTAGGCCCCGAACTCTTAGGGCCATGTCTGTCAGAGTTGTCGACGGTTGGACGGGCGAGAAGATCTCCGCCGTACAAAAAGCTTAGAACCAATCAAAAATCAATCCAGAAATGTTTAATTCACGCCAACATCACACCGCTCACCCATTTTTGAGTCATTAAAAAAAATGTTAAATTGATTTTGTTAAAAATTTAAGTTATTATATTTATTATTTATTAAAAAAATTAAATAATTTAAGAGAAATTTAGATTGAATTTTTGTAAAATAAAAAATGTCAAAACACGCCGTGGATTAAGTAGCGTGTGAAGAGCACGTGAGCTAGGTCCCTCTAATTTCTTTTCAGTCATGTTACTTCTTCCGTTCTGATCGGTGATTATTGCGCTGACAATCCACTTTGAGTTAACATATGAATTATGAATATGAATATGCCATATAAATGACTTATAATTCATAATATAATGAAAGTGCAATCATCAATCGTAAGAATGAAATTGATAACCAGATGTTTGGCTATCGATTGATTAATATTAACATAAGCACTAAGCCACTAGTCCCGGTGAATGGGATGGTTTTTGTTTCTTGTCGCCTAGACTCAGCAGAGGACGAGGAGGATACATCATCATCATCATTCATGATGCTTCTTTGTTTTGTTTGTTTCCCGTGAAAACTAACTTTGATTTTTAAATTCAAATACCATTTACATATTTGTTCCTTGTCATTATTCTTCTTGTTAATAATTTTCCGGTATACGGAATCCAATCCGAGCATCACTTGCACAAGAATACAAAATAAGAGATTGATATGTCTAGGTACCCTATCTACACTGTATTGTATTGTTTAGTGTGTGCGTGTATCTATATGTGGTAGATAAGTTCAAGGTAAAGCACAGTCGCCTTTCTCGATATCTTCACTTTTTTAACTGGTAAATATTTTCACGGTGATGGAGCTAGCTGGGGGTCATGGCCTAGCGATCCCCGCGGTTATTCCTCCCCATACAAATTTACCCTAGAAAACTACGTCTATCGATGTACAATTAATATTCAATTCATTACGCTCTGCTTGTACGATATCTTTCATTAGAGGCAACGATTCTTGCTTTTCGACAATAAATAATATCGGTTGGGAAGACAAATCTTTGCAGAATCTAAACACAGGTAGAAGGACCAATTATTTTTTGTGGGATGAAATGGTAAAGGGCATGGAAATAGTAAGTATCCTCACATAGATCTGCACGTAGACTCGTGGAGTAGCCAAGGGTCCATTCCCCACAAAACCCATTACCATTACCATTACCATTAGAGGGCAGATTCCATGTAGCTTTCCCATCTTTTTATGACTTGCCATTGCCAGCTTCAGAACAAAAGGTTCTTTAATTTTGCGCAGTTTCTTTCCCCTTTCACTAAACAACTGCCTTTGTCTTGGTTGCTTTACTATACATAATTTAAAGATCTATTTATCGAGTAATGGAGATCAGAAAGAATTATATATTTTTTTAAAACAAAAAAAAGAAAGAAAGAAAGAAAAAGGACGCTTTTTTTCTTAATTTAATATGCATGTGGTATCGCTGGTATGTAATAAATTCTGTATACGACCCATCCGGGATATCCATAAAGATTCGACTTTCCCCTTAATTAACAACTATAATCTCTCTCGGGGATATCTATATGTATATATATTTCTCCCCACAAAATCAGTTGGATGTGATTTGCGGACCACTTGCAATTTATGGGTGAAACTGAATATTAATCCTGCAACATATAAAGATGCATGCGCACATTTCGAGTTTCTCCAAGTGGAAGATTTGCTGCAGTGCAGTCCATGAATGCATGGATGAGCAAAACTGAGTGATCGGGAAGGGCTCAAATTCAACAGCATCATAAGGATATGTTGCAGCTGTTAAGATTACGAGTGCGTGACATGACTCAATTCGAGTCTTTTAGATGGTTTAGTGTTGCGTGTGGTAAACTTCAAATGGGAATCACACCTAAAAAACCAAATTAATTAATTATGGAGTGGAAGGGACAGTGTGTGGTCTCACAGCTCACAAGCTAAGACATGAAGCCAACAACCAAGGGAGTCACTGTCTGTAATTTAAGGTGTACAAAGCAAAAGGTTCCAAACAGTAGCATTATATATATTTTTGTCATTACCCATGTCTTTTAGTTATATATATATGTTTGTAACAATTTAGGGATGAGGGTGCCATTAATAAATGACTGTTGCACATGTGTATGGTGGCAAGAGAAAAGGATATTTGGGTTAATGTGGAAGAGAAGAGATCTGAGTTGGCCACAGAATATTACTATAGAGATTCGAAAGCAACTGCAGATACACACAGATAGAGATGGCTAGTGACTGATTGGTAAAGGAGAGGTGTAACTTGCAGTAAATAGATCATTGGCCTTAGATTTGGTTCTTGGCTTCTTACAAGTGCTGTGGATGTGGTAGCTAGCTGGATATATCATAGTCATACATTTCCATTAATTCCCACTCAGTCAAACTGTTTGATACAGTGTATTGATACTCCATAAAAGTAAGACAGCAAATATCAAACAGACTACATTTTCGTTCATACATTGATTCACCGTATGACTATTGCCACAGTACGTAATTGTCTCTTGTCAACTGCTACTATATATTTGTATCTAGCGTCCAAAGGTGGCTGGCTAGTAAGTAACTGCAACTAGATTAATTAACATTAGTATTCAGCGGAATAAGCAACATGAACCGGCGGGAACCGTTTTCTTTCTTTTTGTTTTAACCAGGGAAGGGAAAACTTCATTCATTGCTTGGAATCGAAGTAAAACACTGAACAACCTAAGAGGCTAAAACCACCATGCACCTTTTGTTTCATCATCAGATCTGCCACAGAAGCTATTCAAATATAAAAGATGTTTGTCCCTCCGTTTAAAAAGAATGATGAGGAGAGAAATGGAATTTGATACGTACATATATACACACATATATAAAATTAAGTTTGTCAAAATTCAGATTAATAATACTAAGAAATGATAGCAAAAATCAATGACAAAAATAATATTTTGTTTTTTGGTCGACCCACGAATAATTTCACTTTATGTTAAATATAAAAAATAATCTAGTTTGGAGAGTAAAATAAATGATATAAATAACATTACTCGTGATTATGAAAGAAATTGATTACTGTTTTACTCGACATACTAATAATGACCAATTTATAAGCCTCTAACGACTCATAAATAGCTATTGATGACTGCGAGTGGTTGCTCAAGGAGATCCATCATTTGCCTTGCATCTGCTTCCAAAATTTTATGTCTTAGTTTAAGTTGAGATATAAATTAAAAAATTACTAATTAAATGCACTCATTATAATACTTTTATGTAATATATTTTTATTTTACTTAATATATAGTGTAATTAAAAAAAAGAGAGAGAGAGAGAGAGAGAGAGTAAATTGCATTTGATTGATTGAGGATACATATGAAAAGATAAATTTGACATAGTTTTAATATTATAAAAAAATTTATTAAAATTAATTTACTTATGACTTGAGTTATACGTTATCTTTAGAATTCATTATACTTAGACGGATGAAATATTATATAATAGGCTGTTTTTGAACTGAGTTTCTTTGTAACCGTAATAATGTTTAGTTTTCACCGGACACTTCACAGATCATTTATAATCCAATTGTACACACACGTACACATACCTTGTAGTAAATCCAAAATTAAGATGTTAAACTATATAAAAAAAAAATACAGTTTTATTCTTATCATGAACTCCATATTTTGCGGCAATTCTAAATAAGAGCAAACAGTAGTTGGCTGGCTGCTGGCATTAAAGGATAACATTACTGGCCCATGAAATTCTGATAAGAAAATAGATAATAAAATTTTACGAATGGATACATAATCAGTTAAATTGTTGACGTTGAGCATGCATGGTTCATTAGACCATATATAATTGAAAATATAAATTGGGGGTTAAGTTGGTTATTATCCTAGCAATTTTTTTTTTCTCAACTATAACCAAAAAAAAACTCTTATATCAACAAGCCACGGCTGATTTAAGAGAAGAGTTATTATTATTATTAAAAATAGTAATAATTGGAAATATAAACTGGGAGCCTCGTGATTCCTTCGTTTTTTTTTTTTTAATACTTATTTTTAATTTTTAACACTTTTACAACCCATCTCTTTCTTAGTTATCCGAAATATCTCACCCTTCTAACATTTTTGTTTTTGCAGAGAGCCCCTTCTGGTCTCTATTCTTCTCCCTCCCTAAGCTTCCTCCCCTACCAACGCACACTCTATAAATATCCCCATATACATTTTTTTCTTTCCTCTCTCATATCTGCTTCAGTTATTTATTTTTTCCTCTTTCTTCTGCTTACTCTGGCTTCATACTCAGTTCTAATACTTCTGTTGTGATAAGGAGCTCTTTTTTATTGTTGGTCTGAGACGAATATACAATGTCGGATCAAGGAGACAAGGATCCCCGAATTCATGGAATCAAAACTAAGATTCGTGTCGTCCCCAATTTCCCAAAACCAGGTTTGTTCTTGTTGTTGACGTCCTTTTGCCCCTTCTCTCCTCTGTTCTGCATTTCTTTACCAGTTACGCGTTAAAATGTAGGAAATGAAGTAAGAGTTGTACCCTTTTCTGTTTAATTATTAGATCATGCATCGTTTCGGGAAACCCAAACATAAGAGTATTCAGTCTACCTCACTCTGTTTCTTTCCTATATCCATACTCTTTCCCCAACTTAATTTTTCCATTTTTCTTGACAGAGCAGTAGCCTCTGTCTACACGAGGTTTATAATTTTTTTTTCCTTGTTCAGTTTTGATATTTAATTTCTAAACTTTCTACTGCGGTTATCAATTCTCTTAGTGTTTTCTTAGTTTGCTTACTTATATTTGTAATGGCAGGTATTATGTTCCAGGATATCACTACTCTTTTGCTCGATCCTAAAGCCTTCAAGGACACAATTGATTTATTCGTTGAGCGGTACAAAGACAAAAATATTTCTGTTGTTGCAGGTAAGAGGAAAAAAAATTAAAAATAAAATTGATGGCTTTTTTGGAATAAAAACGGTGAAATATGGGTCAGATGCATGATTTAAAGCTTTTTAGGGGCTTTTATCACTGTGGCTAGCTAGAAGGTGGTGGGTCCACGCTTACGGAAAAGTTTGCCAGAATTGCAGTGATGCTGTATAGTGCATAAGTTTCTGGTTGTCTTTTTGAAAGCTTTAAAAGCGACATTATGGAATGGAAGTGACTGTGGGTTTTGGGAGTGATTTCTTGTTTGACTATGAGTTCTGGTTAGTGGGTTGTGCCATTGATTGCTTTCTGAAGTTATTTTTTAAAAGCATCTACAATTTCCTTTCCTTCTCTCCTCGTGGGCATGTGCTTGGATCCAATTTGTATGGATGACGATTGGTGATGGATACCAACTAATGGAAGGCCAATTCTTTTAACAAATTCCAGAATTTCTGAATGCGCGTTCATATGTTTCAGAAATTTAACTTGTGAAATGTAATTACATTGTTTGAAAAAAAAAGTATGTGTTAAAAGAATTGGCCATAGTCGAATGTGGACCCTCCCTCCTGACTTCAGTTTCTATTGGGCCGATTTTGTTCGGCTCTATTTTAATCGTGGGTTCCGAGGTTTCACTGTTGGATAACTTCGATCTCTTTGCCTCGTTTATCCGTTGTCTTTTATCATTCCCTTGTCTCTTTCTTGTTCTTATTCTTAATCTCCTTTAAATTGAATGGCACGCAAAAGACCAACTACTGGGACTATTGCATTTGCGCATGACTTTTGTTTTCTTCTCCCCTTGTAATACATACATGCATGTCTTCTCTCTATTATTGTTTCTGCTTTTAATCATTTGAGTGATGTCAGGATGTGCTGGAAGTTGTTGTATGTTTCTGAACTTATTGTGTGAATTTCACAAAGCTAAAGACTACTATATCTTGCTGGATTTCATGTTTTATGTATTGTGCAATGTCACCCATATATATTACATCGCCGATCAGAAAATTCGTGCATTAGGGCCTGTGATGACCTGGATATCTACCGTCATATTCTCTTTCTATGAGACCTTTGTGGAAAATTCGCTTCTCATACAGAGTCCAGTATTATCATTTATTTTGATGGGATATAAGTAGCTTATACCATAACTGGGCTTCAAAGCTGTTTGCATAGTGCTTCACCTACCTCTGCTTCTTGGACTTGTTTGCTAGTTAACGGTTTAGTTTATTGTAACTGGTGTCTAATGTCATGTGGCCAAAAGTCCCGAGTTATGCTCTAACTATCATACTCTTGATGTATTGCTCATGCCCCTTGACGGCATGTTTTCTCCATAATCTTGTATTCTGAAAAATGAGTTCGTCTTCTTTCTTTGCAGGAATTGAAGCCCGGGGTTTTATATTTGGTCCTCCTATTGCACTGGCAATAGGAGCAAAGTTTGTACCTCTGAGGAAACCAAAGAAGCTGCCTGGTACTTTTTTGGCCCTTCGTATTTTCTGTCGATCTTCTTATTACAATGGTATTATATGGTTGCTACATGTAATGTAATATACATGTGGCAGGTCTATGTTTCTTGTTCGCGCATTTTTATCATTTCGTCAGTTAGTTTTTAGATGCTCCATTCCAATGATGAACGAACATGCTTGGCAGTAGATTGCTGTGCTCCTTCCGTTATGTGCAGCCAAGTCATTCATGTTGCAGTTCCATTGTAACTTTTTCGTTGGATTTATTATTTCACTTCCTTATTAACATTCTCTGTTGTTTCATCATCATTTCACCCGCCTGTTGATTGATCAGAGTGTTTCTTGTACTTGGTTCTTTTTTGTTTTTGTGTCTTTTGCTTAACTAGTTGTTGCGCATATAGGATAGAAATGGTTAAGAAATCTGCATGCTGCAGGAATTTGTTTTCGCGATGATGTTACAATATTTAGTTTCTCGTGCAGAAATCCGTGTCTCAGTTATCAAAGAATTTGTCGAACGTATGATCAGACCATTTGGTCTTGTTGAATTCCTTTTTCCCAAAAGCTATCTTCTGTACATTTTGTTGTATGTGCATTCACCTCCAGTGCGGTCTATCTAGTGGTAATTGGTGGCCATGCTTTTATCTCATTTTACTTTGTATGATTTTTTAGAAATGCACGGGAAAGTGGATCAGATTAATCGAGAAAAAAAGTGGTCCGAATATGGATATGTGCCGATAGTTTTTTAATCTCCAGTCCATTGTTTGAGATTGTCATCATACCGTACTTGTACTTGGTTTCTGAGTTTGCATTAAGAAAGGGAAGCTTTATTGGCAGGGAAAGTTATTTCTCAAGAGTATATTTTGGAATACGGAAGGGACTGTCTGGAGATGCATGTTGGAGCCGTGGAAGCAGGCGAGCGTTGTTTGGTGGTTGATGATTTGATTGCTACTGGGGGAACGCTGGGTGCAGCCATGGACCTACTAGGTCAGTACTCGTGCAAATTCTAGCACTTGATGATTATCAGGAACTCCGGTGTGTTAAACCAAATTTCTGAAGCAGTGGTTGTGGCAAACGTTATGAAATTGAATGTGGAGTTTTGATTTTTGATGTTTTTATGATGTGCAGAATGCGTTGGAGCGGAAGTAGTTGAATGTGCATGCGTAATTGAATTACCAGAATTGAAGGTATGCATGCTATGCTGGTTTGGTTTCTCATAATTTTGTCTATCATGTCATATCCGTAACTGTTTGGGATGCGACAGGGGCGCCAGCGGTTGAATGGGAAACCCTTGTATGTGTTAGTGGAGTATTACTAGTGATGCGAGGCGGACAGGATGAAGATGTACATTAGGCTAGGGGGACTTTGCCATTTTGATTCTCATTTTGTCCACCATCCATCCCCTCGCTACCACCTAGTTTATTTTTATCTCGATTATTGAATTTTAAATTGAGACCCAATATGGGAAGAAAAAAGGGACGATAAAGTCAAGTAGGACTGATTATTTTCAAAATCATGAATTTGTTTGGGTCTATCATATCTTTTATGCTTTCCTTCGTGATTTTTAAGATTCATAAACATCAATTTGACCCAACTCTGTTTTCTATAAGCTGGTGTTAACATGTGTAATTAAATCCAAGTTGGTAATGTGATGAATGAGTTGATAATTTTGGGGGAGTCACTCGAGATTTCAATTGGTCAAAGGTTTTTTATTTTTCTCGTTTAGGCCGAAGGCTATCATACCCATTCAATTGCGTGACTTGCGCTATACTCAATTCCCCCACCCCTATTTATCCAAAAGTTTAGTTATGAAAGTTGAGGGCGGGACCCTTCTCTTTTTCTTGGTCATCCATACCACAAGTCACAATCAACAAACATTTTCGATTTGGTCATATATTTCAAAAAAAAACCCCAATTACTCACTTTACAATTCCATTCCAAAATAAACATCCGAGTACAAGTAAACACGAGAGACCGCAGTTCTTATAATATTAGCATTTATCAACCCAATTTTCTCCTAATACACCCACTATCTGTATCTTCCACCAAAAACTAAATATGAAAGAAAAAATTGTGTTGATAAATGCAGGGAAAAGGCTCAATGGTCAGACTCAAAATCTCAACATACATACACCTCCAAAAATAGAAAAATTAAAACAAAAAAAGTAACAAATTTAATTCCTTTTCCATTTTTTTTTTACAATTTATAGATTATAAGAAAGCAAGGCAATACCGCACGCGAATCAAACACCAACAACTGCCCATTGTCCCCGCTCGCCGAGTCCAACCCAACTCGGTCATCCAACAATGAGTCCATGAACCCTACTCGCTTTGACACCCGCCCCGCTATCACCCGGCATACCAGCATGGCTTTCCTGCCCCTGCCTCCGCCCGCGTTCTCGTGAGCTCCTCCGCTCCCGGAGAAAGTGCAGATCGCCGTTCCTTTACTCCCGGGGAAGGACCATGCACAAGCGCCGCCGGCCTCGTAGGGGCCACCGCCCGAAGTGGGACCCAAAGCATGAAAGCGCATGACCTCGTTCCCATCCACCGCGCACCGTGCATTCTCCTCCCAGTTACTCCCCTGACGAGTTGGAATGGCCGCGGCCGTGGCCGAAGCGGCACGAGCCTTGACTGTCTCGCGATACTCCTCGAATCGGGACACCGTTTTGGAACCATTCTGGACCTTGAAAATCATCTCAATCCGACCCGCGAATGGTTTTGGACCCCAGCTAGTGTGGAAGATTATCTCTACCACATTGCGCGAAGGATGTCCCTCCGGAAGCTCCGTCAGGGAAGGAAAGAAAGGATCGGGAGTAAGGGTTGGCCGGGCAGAGGTGCTACTGCGCGACCGGTTCATACCCGTTGTATTCAAATTGAAAGGGACTTCCGGTTTGGTGCTCCGCGGGTATCTTGAACTGGGATGCTTTTCTAGAGGTGTTTTGGGTTTCGGTTTTCTAGACTTTGGCTTGGCCGTGTCGACGACGTCTTTGATGCTTTGGACGCTCTTTCTGCAACTAGCACTGGGTATTAGGATCTTGGGGTTGGGGTGGTAAACGTCTTCGAATGCTCTGGACTTACACTGTAACGATTTAACCCAGCCACTCGCCATGAAAAGACCCGGGACTCTTTTCTTTCTTTCTATGTATTGCGATTGCTCGACTGCGTTCTTCTGTCTCCGAACTTTATGCAGGCTCGTTGGGTGGAGGACTCATCTTTTCAGCTGGCGTTGGGGTTTGGTCAAGGGGTGCGGGTGAGGAGACGAATTGAAGAAAGGAAAGAATGAGAGTGGAAGAGACATGGCGCGATAATAAATGGATTTTACTCTGAAATGACGCTATTGACCTTCTGAATATTTTGGAATTACCCACGTGGATTCTGTCTCGTTCTTCATGGCTCCGGTAAAAGAAACAAATTCCATTAATTAGGAAAACAAAATATCATCAAACATGGAGAGGGATACAGGTTTCGATAAACTGCCACTTTCAGTTTTGTGGCCAAACGTTCAATTACAGTTTTGATCCATAACTCCCTCCTTTCAAATTCCGGTACTCAATTAATTAATAGCTTTTATTTAGTGGTTTTTAATTATTTAACGTAGTTTGGCGTTAGGAATTAGTATTAAGTTAAATTAGTTGAAAATTTGAACTTTTTTTTTAAAAAAAAATTATTTTATTTTTTTTGTTTGTTGGCGAGTGCTAATGATAACTTACTTGTGAAGTTAATATAATATTGGACTTTGAAGCCCCTCCGGCGAAAACAAAAACAATATTGTCCTGTGCAGTATGAAAAACAAAAACAAGAAAGCGTGGGGTTTGGAGTTGGAATTTATATATGATTGCTTTCAGTAAATTTTGTCTGTGTCGGTGTTATTTGTTTCGGGAGAGTCAGACTATTATGATAATGATTCACTATGGGACCAGGACCTGATATCTCTGGCGTGAATGTTAAAAGAAATGAAATGGGTAACAACAAGGAGAGAGTCTTTTTGAGAGCAGCTAATCAAGTGGAGTCGTTTTCTAATAAAGCCTTTGCTTCTGCCATCTATCTAACTTTGAATGCGCCATGGCTGGCTGCCATCGTTGGTCCTTCTAATCAAAGCAAGCAAAACATTTGCCCCGTGAGCTTCAAGTTTCAATCAAACAGTTGGGATGGACCCTGCTTCTTTGCTTCCGCGCTTTTTAATTTAATTTAATTTATGGCGCGGACTGGGTCTTGTTTGCCAACTCGACACACAGGGTATTTTTGTCAACGCAAAAAAGTTTCTTCCTTTTCCTTTTGTTTTTGAATTCCCCATTTTCGGCCATGCGAGAGTGGGGAGAGAGAGAGTATAGAATAGAAGAATCTTTTCTTGGGAGTTTGGGGAGAATAGAAGAATAGAAAGTGGCAGAGAGAAGAGAATGCATCTAAAAAAACAAAGCACTGAAATTTAAACCACACTTGTTTTTTTTTTTTTCTTGTGTTAACTCTCTCTCGTTAACAACGGCTGCAGCAGCTAGGTGCTAATAAGTCGCTGTTCATATAGTTGGGATAATGGCTTTTAAGTTGTAATCAAAGGAGGAGACAATGACCTTGAGATAACCAAAGCTTATCTTCGATTCAAATTAAATTATTTATTGCAAATGCTTATCAATAATCGAACTCTAACAGAGACTCGAGGATTCAATTAACAGAATTTGAAATGAATTGAATAGTCCACCATCTCATTTTGGGTTAATCAAAAGAAGTGCAATTCTTTCTCAGAAATAGGAAAAGCAGATATTGGTGTTGGTGGTTGGGACTGGGAGACGGACGCATCAAGCTGGGACTACGCCTGCCAGCCTTCGCTCTCACGCTCAATCTATTTCAGCCCCGGGAAATGCGAAACCTGCTTCTGCTTCTGCTTCGACTTCAACTTCAACAACCTCAAAATACTACTTTTTTTTGTAAAAACAAAAATTAAATTAAATTAGTCAAAATGATTCAACATTGATTACAGTAAATCTTAAAGTATTTATAAATTATTTATTATTAATTTGAATGATACAATTTAGATTTCTATTAAACGGCCTAACTTAAGTTAACATTTTCCCTTTGTTTCTAATCCATGTTTCAATATTTTCTTTTTTGGGTTCAAATGATCATTCAAAGCTTGCGAGAGGAACTTGTAAGAATTTAATTCGTACAAGAGTACAGACAATGAGTTGGTATTGTGGTGGTGGTGGGACAATAAAGATTGGTTCGAGTTTTGAGTGCTGGCTCTTCCATTAATGAATCCCTGCACCTCGATTGTCTTTTCAAAAAAAGGCTTTGGCAGTGGAATTAATTGGGTGAGGCAATTGAAATCTAGGAAGGCAAATCCATATAACTTTGTCTTTTGTTAAAACAAATGGGGAATCATAGTGTCTTGCCAAAAGCAGATTTGGCGAATCCATAACCTTAACTGCCGGAGTATTACCCATAATTTTTTTCTCTTGTCACCGACAACAACCTTATCGTCAGACTGCTTTGCTTGCCTTTGGCGCTTTCTTTGCAAAACCAATAACGATACAACAGATCGACGGTTATATTAATAACTACCCCATGACTCCTCAATTAATTAGTTGCTTTGGGAAACAGACTACTCTTGTGTTGCCCAAAAACTTCTGCTGCTTTCCTCTCACTAATAATTTTCAAAACTCCATCAGTATGTCCAAACTTTTTATATCACATTGTAACTCTCTCGCATAATTTTTTGTCTATTCTCATTAATAAAAAAATACAATAATTATAAACTGCATTCAAATTTCATTATTCATGTCAACATTTTATTGATAAATAATTTAAAAAATATTTTTGTAATTTTTTTTTTGATCGGAGATTTTTTCAATTTCAAAACTTGATCTTGGTGAGCCTTGAAACCCAAGGCACTTAAACATTATATCATCGTTAAGAAAAAAACAAATTTATTGTTGGCAACTTGGCATCGCCCGGAAGACATGGCGAGCACATAAAAGAAACGGCTAAAGGCCCAAAGGCCGAACACATAACTTGTCTTATAGTCGAAAAAAAAAAGAAAAGGAAATCGAATGAAAAAAGGAGAAAAAAATTATATAAGGTAAACAGTTAAGGCAATTATTATCACACATATACATACATTCTTGGACTGTAATCATTGTCAATAATTTGAAACATAATCGGTTGAATAAATTTTTTAATCCAAAAAAAAAAAAAAAAAATTCAATGGTACTTGGTCGGCGAAGAATTCGCTAATTTACGGATCTTTGGACAAGAATCGATTAAATGGCCAACTCGTGGGTGGTACCTGTTATAATTTAGGATATGATTCGTTCCGAATATTTTACAAGAACAATATTGGCATGTGTTGATGGATTCATGCATACATACATACATCGTTCATGCGTATCATATGGTCTCTCACATTGACATGTATAGCATACGCTCATTCTTTCATTTCATTCCTAAAATATCACATGCATATATACGCCGTGCCAAGCCTCTTCATATATTTATTACTGCATCCACATCCAAAATCACCATGTATGCGAATATTACTTTCAGAATAGCATCTTTCACGGGCAGACTTAAATTCAAGTAGGCCCATCTACAACATAAGCATGGGCTAAATTTCTTCTAACATTAAGAATCTAACTTATTTATTTATATATGAATATTAAAAGAAGACATTTTTTGTTTGAATCAAATTATTGTCGGTACAAGTATACCTTTTTCTTACACCAAAAAACATTACACCAATTTTTTGGTCAATGAGTGGGCCTAAAACAAGTGGATTGGGCTTCGTCTTTTTGTCTCTTTTTTTGTTGTGATATTCCTGGTTTTGTTAACGCCCCTCTTTCATGATTCTTACTGAAACGACGTCATTCCGTGTCGCTTCTCCGTTTGGAATTTTGATTGAGCAGGGCAACCAACTTTCCGATTATACGCTCTCCCTAACGACAACGAGCCTAAGGACCCAGGCCCCTGGTCTGCTATGGGCGATCCTTGACCACCGAAGTCCACCGCCACTGTTAGCGCGCCACCGCTCCTCCGTCACTTAATTTCCTTTGACACCAATACCTCTCGCTATATCCCATACACTCACAAAACCAATAACCCCTACATCCCTCCTGCGACTTCTCGAAATCTTGGCCGATTTTCGATTCTTCTTCTCCGTTGCCCTCTCCCTCTTCCTCTCCGTTACGCACACACTTACTCCTTCTCATCCTTTCCTCCTTTCTCGATATCGTCTTCGTTGGGCTTGTCAAATACCTCGTTCACAGACCTCGTCCTCTCTACGGCAACCACGATGACTGCAATGCCGTTGTCTCCGTCGATAACTTCTCCTTTCCCGGTGGTCACTCTTCTAGGGTCTCCTTTACCGCCACCAGCTTTTATCTTTCCCAGTCCGCTATTATTGACGCCGTGATCCATTTGAAAGCCCGCGGCGACCCTAATGTTGGTTCGGTTATTGACCGGTGGATTGTTGGAAATGAGGCCGTGCCGCAAATGTCTTGGTCTTGGTTGTTTGGGCATGGGCGCTTCCTACTGCATTCTCTAGGGTTATTCTCGGCAGGCATTTTGTTCTTGATGTTTTCGTTGGAGCTTTTTTGCGGTGTGTTTGAAGCTCTATTCACCTTCCACTTTCTCAAATTTCAATTTATCAGCTCGAGGTAAGATGGAAGAGTGCTTTCAATCAGTAGCTAGTGGGGAGAACATTAGGATACGAATGTTATCTTAGCTGTTACTTTAATTGGCGCTATATATTTGTTTTGTTACATAATTGGTCAAATTGGAAATGTTCTGTGGCATACTGCCATTGTGTGCCAGTTCTAGAAATTGGGGAAGTACACTAGCCTTTGTGAAGGTCGCCAATTCGATTTCTTACGTGAATGGGATTGCCTTTAGCGGCTTTCTTTAACTTAAGGTAATTGACATCTGATGCTGTTTTTTTTGTTGCTTTGGGGATCGATTGCAAATATGTTAATTGGATTATTCAATCTTGTAGGTTATAGTCTATCAAAAGTGCTGTTTCAAAGTAGTATGCATTGCTGTTGGCCGTTATCCAAGCTGTTTGTATTAGGCAACGAGGCTGTGACCGAACTGGATTACAGTACTTTTTCAAGTGCTTAGGCGCGAAGGTTCTAAGTGCCAGACCATATATGAAGAGAAGTGCTCAAAAGTGCCATGAAAGAATTTATAAATAGAGAGACAGAGAGAGAGTGGACTTTTGTGTAAGCTATTTTCTGATAATACTATCCAAACAAGCTTGAAATATCATTTTTTTAAGGGAAATGCTTATATTCTTTAATAATCCAAAAAAAAAAAAACGTATTTAGTTTGTTTTAGGCATGATCAACCAGGTTAGCAGGGTCTGTGTAAGAGAATATTCATGATCAGATTGCTACTTTTTTGAAGAATACTTATTTTTCGTTATTTCTTTGTAGGTACCATTGTTGATTACTATTTGTAAACTTTTTTTTCCCTTGTCTATTTCGTTTAAATTCACTCATGACCATTTGTTGACCGTTATATCCTGTGTGTTTTAGGTGTTCAAATCTTTTTAACTTGTACTTATTTGGGCTCGGGATGAGTTTCCAATGTTCTAGACTCCACGTTAATGGGGGTGTGTTAGCCAAGAAATAAGGGGAAAAAGAAATGAAAAGAAAAGATGGAAAAGAATTTCCATGTCTTCGTCTAGTCTAGTGCTGCCTTTTCCTTTATAATGGGCTGCAATAATGAAAGCTGAGAGGTAACGATGAGAGTGCTGAGTAAGAAGGAGAATCCAAATGATCCTTAATGAAGCATCGTGAATGTTTGCCAAGGGATTATGATGCATGCTGGGAAGGTTTTTTGAGGTGCTTGTTGAGTAATTCTTGGAGTGCGTCGTGTTTCCTTCCTAAACATACACCATCTCCTATAATTTGAACTTGCCTTTCGTTAAACTAGCTTAGCATTGAGAGCACTGAAGTCTAGTTCCCTGCTTCACATTCCCTTACTCCGCCTATATATGGCAGTATAGGCAAGCATGTGCTTTTAATAGAATAATTCATTTGTTTGTCTGCATGCAGTAATCCTTCAACCTCCGTGCCAGTTTGAATATTCATTAGACAGATAATGATGCAGAAACTGATAATAAAGTATTGTTGGTTTCACTGCATTAGCATCTTGATATTCACAAGGACGATATCGGAGCTTTATAACTGACAATCTTGCAAATACTGAGAACTTTTTAGATATGGGTTTTTGACGATTCCTTTAGTGCTTCATTTCTGTTTATAGTAATCTATTCACTGGCGTTGAAATTATCTACACCTGTCCCCCAGAAAGATAAAGTGATAAACGTACAATTATATTGTAGCAATCCTGTTACCCTGATACAGCAGAAACCGTACATAATTTCTTTACAGCTTTTTGTCTAATGTTCTATTCAAAATATAGGATTTATGTTGACAAAAGCAATGAGAAGTTCTTTATCCCATGTGCAAAATTACTGCAAGGTATGTAATTTTTGCAGACGATGATGCTGATGCGAACTATTCTTGGAATTCGTTATCTTTTCTGACAATCACTGCCGGGATCTGGAGTTTGCTTAATTCTTGCTTTCGTGATCACTATTTTGCAGGCTCGGATTGATTAAACGTACGTGCTTGAATTCAACTAGTATCATCAAGAAAACATTTTTCTAGTTATTTCAGAACTAGAAATGTTTTGCAGAACTTGATAAAATACGGGTAAGCACATGGTCAATGGCGTTCTTTATCAATTTTGATCAGAGAAGGGCATGTTGTTAGGATTTGGTTTGAGGAACCCTTATCTCCATACGATGTGTTGGCGCTCTGCTTGTAAACTGAAATTTTGTCTATCATCAATTGAAAGATGTAAAGTCATTAAACTGGTTTCTTGCCGAGCATGTGCGTTCATGGAAAGGATTTGGTTTGATAAGGTGTTGTGGATTGACTGATTGATTGCTCTTTAATTTCCTTTCAATTTTCAAAAAGGTTTATAAAGTTCGCCAAATTAACGCTGACGGTGATTGCCAAAATGTGCTGGCAGCATCATTGCCATTGGTCAAGGAGATGTGTCGCGTGGAACATACCCAAATATCAGAGTCAAATAAGTTGATTTTATGGTTTAGTCAGTTGACAAGTGGAGTTGATTCCCATTAACGCCAAGACAATTCTGTGGATGCCAATTAGGAGGAGACATTGATAATCCTTTCCTACATTGACATTTGAAATTTGACAATGATGCTCTTTTGTGTCTTTTTCTTTCTCCTTAATGTTTTTGCGGAAATGCAATTGTTATTTACAGTTTACTATTTCTTACCTTGGATTGAGATTGCATATGCTGATCCTGAGGAAGAACTGAAGAAGTTCATTATCCGTGTTACTGCTCAAACAAAAGGTAACTGATGAAAGTGAAACCCACAACCAACCATTCAAGGGTACTCCAAGGACAATAGCCTAATGTATGCCTTGCGTGGTCATCTTGCTAGGAGAGGAGACTATTGAGTTACTGCTCAAAGGGCTGGAGTGTTTGGAACTTAGTATTATCTTTGTGGGACACATGTCTTCCTACTTTTCGTATACCGCTTCATTATTGTTTTCGGATAGTGGGAAACTTTTTTACTGCAAAATGTTCACTCAGCATTTTCCTGGAAGAAATGAGTTGCTATCAGGGAGCAGAGATTAGATACGCAGTGAATTGAGCTGTCGTCATTGCTAGATTCACCTAGAAAGTTGAAATATAATAATACAAGTTCGGGCAATTGTAATTGAGACATGCAGACTAGTAGTTCAAATTCGTCATCCTTTAATTCTTCATTGGATTATGCGCATCGATGCGTTACATGTTGATGTTGCAACTTGGGAGGACGAGTGGACGAAAGAGGAAATTAAGCTGAATGTATCTTAAAAAGTTTTATTCGCTTGCTATTTGTTTACGTTTTGTCGATTCAACCAGAAATTTTAAAAGAAAAATATATATATATACTGGCGAAGCCAATGCTGGCATGTTGTGTGTACATCTTTGTCAGGTTTTGTGTCTTCGAGATTACACCAACAGGGCAACCCTGAAACCCGAGTTCTTTGAAATGGGAAAGCCTGAGGTGGTGGGTTGATTTGATTTTGATCATAAGGGGGTGGGCATCGCATTTATTCGTACAGCACCTATTTGGGTCTTGTTGTGAACATGTTAGACCAGTCAAGGGTTGCCGATGACGATCAAACTTACGACAAGGGCTTAGCCGAGCATCATGAATGACAATGATGAACAGCTCACGGTCAGTGTGTGACTGCAGCCCTAGAAAGTCATGCATCCTATCCTCCATGTGAAGCTTTTCTGCGTTTCGTACGAATTATTTTGGGAGTTTGTGGAAAGCATTTAAAACGATTTTGGACCCATCTCCTTGACCTCAGATTCAGCTTTACAGGACCACTTAACCAAATTGGATTTAGGCATGCAGAGACTTGCATGTCTTTCTAGGTTAGCTTTGCTTTGTATGCAATTTTATCACTGCTACAATCAGAGGACCCTGGCCAGAGGGATTCAGGGAAGAAACACTGACACCATCTGGAAATAAAAACGGTAGAAGAGTTTCAAGAGATCAGGACACTAAGCATTATTAGAAACCCTGTCTCCTTACCCCACTCTTTATCGTATCTGATCTTGTGCTTCCT
Source organism: Bauhinia variegata (assembly GCA_022379115.2). Lineage (NCBI taxonomy): Eukaryota > Viridiplantae > Streptophyta > Magnoliopsida > Fabales > Fabaceae > Bauhinia > Bauhinia variegata. The sequence continues at coordinate 1,464,603 of CM039433.1, forward strand.
TTTTTTCTTTTCTTTTCTTTTTTCTTAAAATAAAATTATTTATTCTGCGTAATGAAAGAGGAAATTAAAGAGAGCATCATCACTTATGGCTTTTGGGGTTGGGGCTGCTACATTTGGAGGGAAACAGTTCCTAACGTTTTCAAGCAATTTGTCATATCACATTTCAATTCTTCAGACTAGTCGGATGGTTTTTTCTTTTTTCTCTGCAATAATGTTGTCATCACTGTTCATAATTGTCTATTTGTTATGACGTGAGTCACGAGGCACGAGAAAGCCATAATCATCGAACCTAAATTACCCTAATGACAAATAATTGGTGTTTGCGGCACTAATCCGAACTAGATCCAAAAATAAGGAAGGGATAGAAAGGTAGTGTACTATACGTGATCCTCTACTTCTCTCTTTTAGCCTTCCTTGCAGATATTATGGATGATAAGATCCATTTAGCCTCGTACTTATGTACAATACACTGTTTCCTGCATATGTTATTCATTCAAGTAAATCTGTCAAACACAGCTCATGCACTTTGGAACTGAACTGGTTTTATATTAAAAGAGAAAAGAAAGGGGAAAAGGTTGACCACCGAGAAATTCTGTGACTAGCTACATTAGTTGTGGGCAGGGGAAAGGCTTGTATATATTTGAAGAGACGCAGAAAGTGGGTCCTTATGTGGTACAGAGACACAAGTAATTATAAATCCCTCGCGGTACACTTCAATTATGTCTTTCGTTAATTTGGTGAACGTAATCACCATCTTATAAGACTCTACTAGTCTCCGGAAATAAAACCAAAGACATTCCAAACCTTTATATATCCATTCACACCGCAAACTCTCAAATTGTAATGATCAGTCAAAAGAAGATGCAGGCAAGGTAGGGTATCCTATACCCATATAGCAATTATTAATGAAATTAAACATGGGGCAGGACAATCTTAAGGAAACCTAAACAACAATGTACACATGGAAAAGGACACAAGAGATCAGATCTGGTACTGGTACTGGTAGTAGTGTGGAGAGAGCAAATTAATTAAATTCCAAGCCTTACCTCGAAAGAATGCGTGCTAGTATGGGCAGGCACATGCTTTGCTGGTGCTGAGGCACATTTTGATATGATATAAATCAATCCAAAATGATATGATATATAGAGGAAACAAAGAAATATTGCTCCATCCACAGAAGACATGAAGAGCTGTGGGAGGGGCCGCTTGTTACTCGTTAGTGCTTCAATGAGTTGTTTCCCAGCTGGAAGTTTGGTGATCTCCCATGGAGGACACTTGTTTACTGATCATTACTACTTTACAAACACCGATTTGATTGTTTTTTGTTGCTTTCTTTTCCTAAACAAACCCCTTCCCCTTACTTTCTTTCACTTAATATTTCTTCTTTTTTTTTTCTTCAAATTCATGTACTATATATTATATATATATATATATGGGGCCATGCAGCTTGCATTTTTTCAACATACCCCACCCACCCATCGATTAAAAATGTCAAATTCCTCATCCTTGAATATCTCCATCCACTAAATTTAATTTAGCATCTCATTGAGCTTGCACGTGCACTTTATGATGATTTTTTTGCTTCTCCGTCAAATGTCTGGTTTCTGAATGTTTCACCAAACTACTCACCAGCACTACTTACCTATCTTTTTTGCCATTATCAATATTAGGTAGAGAGAAAAAAGAAGAAGAGAGACATAGGTTTAAATTACAAGCAAGAATATGAATAAACATTTCAGAGGATGCACAAGGACTTAGAAAGTGGATCTCGTGCGATCTAGCTAGCTGTCACCATTACAACCGGCCAGTAGTTGTGAACTTGTTGGGACATTTTCTGTTTTAGTACTTCTCAAAAAAGTAAAAATACTAATCAACTTCGTTAGTTGTACCCATGTTTCCATAAGAAGCATGCGTGGTGATTGTTTTCACTGTAATACGAAAAATTACAGCACCAGGAAGGAGGAAAGGCATCCATCAAAGTGAGTTATAAGTGTGTACATTTTAAAGGCAAGAAAAGTGATATGCTTGCTGTTCCAGTATTTTTTCTGTCAATGTTCTTGCGCTATAGCTCAAGGCATCCCCACGTACTAGCATCATTAGTATAACACCTGTAAATAGCATGCCATGCACAAATTTTATCCCTCGTTATGCATAAAAATAATATAATTTAATGCGAAGATTACACCATCCCATATAACTTGGAAATGATGCACCCACACATCGTTGCCCCCGAATACGCATACAAAAGCTTATTGGAATATACTTTGATTGGGCAAGCAGCCAATAAATAAGACACCCATCCCTAACACTTTGTAGAAAGACGTCATATGCAATCTAATGAACAATAAATTAATAAAGCGATGTTGATTTTCTCACATATGGACTTATATATTATAATGAGACTTGAACACACTATTGGATTAATTCATTTAATTATCAAATCACACCCATTTCGAATCATTCGATCCCTAAACAGTTTCAAAAATACGCAACAGTCGTCACATATGGCGATCAACTAATAATTAATAATACACCTAGGTGATGAGTCATTACATGCACATCATTGTCATATATTAATTGTTAACTATTTGCTGTCATAAGACCAGTTTAAGGTTGAAAAGAGTTGTGTTATGAACCTCCCTTTATAATAATGGAATCTATTTTACGTCGCTGTGAAATCAAGCACCACATGTACTACATTATTGTTGATCACCACCTATACAATCGTAGATCTAATACATGCAAGTAGGCTTTTAATAAAGTCAACAAGCATTTACTATTTCTATCAACCAAATCGGTTTGATATGAAAAGCATCGTTCTTCCATCATTCTTTTTCACTTCAACCTCCCTCCCCTCCCTTTTTCTTCTGCTTAACCAAGCATCATTAATTAATTCTTTGAACATCATGCATGTTTAGATTGACATTAAATGATTTATTTAATGTAATGTCATGCAGGTACAATGCAACTTCAATGACCAGAATGTAACGCAAATAAGAATCACATAAGAAAGTTATTCTAGTTAAATCAATTTTACCCTTCTAGAAAACAAAACAGTAAATTACCACGAATATATATGTCTGTCTGCATCTGCATGAGTGTTTTTTTCTTGGCCGTGTCCTCAGAAAGTTAAAGAGAGGGAGTTTTTTTTTTTTTTTTTAATTTTTATGAAGACATCAAATCAGTAGCCCTTATGTCAAGGCGTTCTCCACTCCTTTTAACACATGACCATGTGGGATCCTCTGTATATCCCATTACCTAAAAAACACGCTTCCAAGCTTAGTAACAAAAATAAAACAAGACAAGCAAAGGAAAAAGAAGAGTTATTGCCAAATCAGTATCTTATAGATTGAATAAAACAAAACAAACTATTCCCATGTCAATCAGTGCAAAGCAGCCTTTAGAAACAACGAAGAAAATGACTACTATGCAAAGTAGATAATTAAGATACATTAAACTATATTTAACTGAATAATATACATCATTCACGCACCACTTAATTAATACTGCTTTTACCTTTATCAAATTAATCATATTACGAGGTCAGTGGAAACTAATAATTCAACTCTACCAACATAAAAATTTTCTCTAATTTAATGCATGAAATTGAATTGAGTCACATCTATGAAATTCGTAAATCTTATGAAAAAAAAACTAATTAATGTGAATATGACGAGCGTAAATAAGATTTTCAATTTTTGTATAATGGAATCATTTTAGTAAGATTAATAATGAGTCTTCCCTACGTCCACGAGACATTTCTCTTTGATCTATAGTGATTATGGAAAAGTGGTGGGGATTGGGGACAATGAAGTGTTCCATTGTTAGATATATCTTATATATAATATCTGGTTTGCCTTGCTTTCGCGGTGCCCTATATAGAAAACAAAAGGCTTGCTCATATAATTGCGTTGCGTGTCCTGTTCACTACAAAATTTGGAGACTCACCTTCTATGATCTAGCGCCTCTTTTGTAATATTAAAGGTACATATATAGTACCTAATATATACTTTTCCAACCAAGATTAAAAAGAAATCAAAAACTATGTATGATACTTGCAGCTGCTAAATAATTCTTCTTTTTAGAGAATTATTAATCATTATATATACCGTGATTGAGACCAACTATTTTGAGCTCGTGTGGGGCCAGACAAGTGTAATGGGACTTTAAGACAGCCTTAATACAGACATATAAGTTGTAGATAAGTAGATAATTTTGGTCTCACAAAGAGATGACATATTATATTTGGTTTCTTCTGTCAACTGATATTTAAAATTGAATGGGGAGACTGTTTTTGTCCATTCCTAGAGTCACAATATTTAAATTCCTACAATTAATTTTCTATCTTCTGCTAATCCAGATTGAGAAAAGTAATTAGGTTTTTCTTTTTCCTTTTTCAATTAAGCTCTCACTTCCTAGCTGTCCATTTCCTTGTTTCAATTGATTAATGTTGTTTTTCAGCGACTATCTACTCCAAAAGAATTCCAACTACGAAGCCATATCTTGTTCCTGCGTCTCTTCTTATCGTCCTTTGCCATAGGAAGACATGTCGATTCATGTATAGTTACTCAATTGCCCAGCCTTTCATGTCGTCCCTTTCTAGCAATTTCACGAGTATGTTAATATTAATCTCAAACAATCATAGGCCATACGAAATAACCTTTTTAAGGGTCAACTCAATACTAAAAAGGCAAACCAAATACTAGTATAATTTGTGGGTATAAGGAAATATCTATCGGCTGGGATAATTGGACTGTTGAATCGCTTTTTGAATGAAGAATTTTGAATAATGAAACTTAAAATCATTAAATCCAATCTTAAAGAGTCATGTGTAAAGGATACTTGAGATATTGGCTCTCGTAGTAAGCGTGACATTATTAAAAAAGTATAAAGATATCTATTGTACTTTAGGAATGATTAGTGTGCATTTTTAAATGAAATGGGCCGATGGATAAAATTGCTAGCTAGGGATGGGATTGATAACGGGACCATTTTACTTTTGCAAATGGCAATGCATGTTATGATGGACCATTTCACCAAGGTTGCTTGCTTTACTGCACCGTTAGCATTAACTATTAACCCAGTGTCGTCTTCAATACCTAGTCCTAATTAACAACAACACAACACAACACGCCATTTTGATTTGGATATTATAAACAGAGCACTTGACTTGAGCTGTTGGGTTTTGTAGAATTTCAAAAGAGAAATTAAAATGTTATATAATATATTTTGAATTTCTAAGATAGAACCAAATGGTAGACCTCGAATGGAGAAAAGAATTGAGGTGGGAAGCGTGGAGAGTGGAAGAGAGAGCCACAGCCACATGTGGGGCACATAAGATGGAGATGGAGATGGAGTAGAATAGAAAAAAGAAAAGCATGCAGCTACCCAAATTCTTACTACTTCCCTCTCTTATGTTTTTGCTTTATTTTCTTAATGTTATATGTTGCCGTCCCTTGTCAGATTCTTGCTCTTACCTTACACGAATTACATGTCAAATGTTTAACCTCACTCCAACCTAATTATCAGCCACCCATCACTTCACTTATTTGCTCTCTAATTTCGTTTCTCAATTTTGTCATTTTTAACTAATTTATTCAGTTCGAAACATTTTAAGAATTTAACAATTTTATGTTATCTTCGTTTGACGTTAACTTTTGCATGATAAAAATTCAGTATTACACAGTTAATGGCATTTATAACAAGCCTGCCCTGGCCTTAGTTTCCGACTCAACTGCCACACTGTGGTCGTTCAAACTCGCACGATATTTTACCGATAACTTGGCTTTTTGATTAAATCGCGAGAACTCCCGAGTCCCAACACTAGCTCTTGCCTCCCTAGTCTCAGTTGCAGTCCCATCTCAGCTCCCACCAAATTGAAAAGTTAAAAAGCAAAGCAAAGCAAAGCAAAAGAAGAAGACGCAGACAGAGAGAAGAGAAGAGGAAGGAGAAGAAGCTGGATTGACTCTGATTCAAAGCAAAAGCCTTTTTAATTACCATTCTGCCAACTCCTTTATTACCACCTGTACCCAGCAACTCCCTCCCTCTCTTCTCTTGCCTCAATTGGATTTGCCGTATATAAATATATCCCACTCTCGTCTCCTCTCCCTTCCCACACACACAGAAAATACAAATATTTATATAGTATACAAATTACATTACATAGTCTCTGAAAATCACAGGTTTTCCTTTGCCATCAATTTAAGTTAATATATTATTTATTTAATGTCTCTTTCTCCCACTCTGCCTCCTCTCATTTAATTAATCCTTCCATTTCCTGCTTCTCTCTCCGTCTCAGTTTCAGAGCTGCGAAACCCGTCTCTCCTCTTTGCTTTGATCTCAACCCTAAATAATTATTCTCCTTCCACCATTTTGAATGCACTTGCTGTTTGTGTGCACACTTGAAATTTCACTGTCGCGCCGTCTGTTTTCGGCAAAAAAAGGAAAAAAAGCTGTGGCGTGAAAATGCGAGTGAAGGAAATGCACCCCTTGTGCTGTATCTCCCTCGAGAGTCCAGGAATCGGGAACCAATCCCCCGAGGCCTCACTTTCCAGAACTAGGAGTCTGCCGGCAAGTTTCGCGGCCGCCTCCCGCGCCGGATCTGATGGCAATGCCGGTGTTCGGATTCAAGGATCGGAGACAACTGTTGCCGGTATACTTTACAAATGGACCAATTACGGCAAAGGGTGGAGATCTCGATGGTTCCTTTTGAAGAATGGCGTCCTCTCTTACTCGAAGATCCGCTGGCCGGAGAATCTGAATCTTCTAACGCCGACCGACGAAGTCAAGCTGATAGGAGAAATTTCCACCAACCGATTAGCAAGGATGGAGACCGGGAATACCATGAGACGGAAGCACCAGAAATCAGCTTCCGGAGTAGTCCATCTCAAGGTACGTACTTACGGGTTTTCTTTTTCTCTTTTCACCTAAAAGGAAACACCGGCAGAAAAAAAATAATTGAGAAAAGGTCACGCTTACTTCCACTCACCAAGATGTGATCTGAACAACAGGGGTGAATGCGGTGAGATCAGATTATGATCGTTCTAGGGTCAGCTTAGTGGACGTTAACAATTTTGGCGCTAGTTCTTTGCAACTTTCCTGTAGAGGCAACATTTTGATTCAAATATAGTCTCATTTACTCTTTTTTTTTTTTTTTTTTTTTTCTATGGAAAGCAAGATTAACGATTGGTGTCATTGTTTCGGCCCATGAAAATCCTCAACCTGATTCTTTTTCTTGCCGGAAAAAAGCAATTTAGAGATGCGTTGAGGTCCGAACAGCAATGTGTTAAACCGGCGGTTTCTGCGATTGCTCCTTGTGTTCTCTCGTTGCGACCTCTGATTTCCTTCTCTTGTCCCTCAGTTCACTGTTAATACTAATGAGTCGTGACTCTCTCTCTTTCTTTTTTTGTGATTTCAATTTCAAAAATCAACTTTTTTAATTCCGTTTACCGTTTTAACTGGTTGTTAATGTTTAGTGGGTCACATCAGCAGGTGGCCGAGGGGTCAGGACAGGCTACACCGTAGCCCTAGGCATTTAACTTGAGGTCACATCATCCCTTCATTGGCATTGGTTGGATTTTCAGTTCTTCACATTGCTTTGCTTCTCCCACCTACGCAGAATTCATACGTTTTCCCCACGCTAACCTTCTGCTAATCCACAACCACAAATCTGGAAAAATTAATTAATCTCAATCACAATGATTCCTCAGCTTCGTGATATCATCCACAGCCATGTTTTTTTTTTTTTTTTGTCGTTTCCGTTGCACCGCTTTGCTCTTCTAAGACTGTGTTACTGTAATTCCAGGAAAAAGAAAATCTCCCGGCAGAAATCAGATATTATTGTTTGCTTACAACAGTCGCATGTACTGTCTTGTAAGAGAGAAAATCAGAAAAAAAAAAACCAAAGTATTAACAGTGCTGTGATCGGACGGTAGGAAATTAGGGATCTTGCATCTCAGATTTTAGTATGTGTTGTTTCTTCTTTGGGGTATGATGGAACTGCCTCCACAAGTTCGATTTGATGCCGCCTTATTTTAGACCCTGGGCTGCGGGCTTCCGATTAGAAAAAAAAATAATATTAATAGGCTTTCAGCTAATGATTTTATACTAAGATTAATTATTAATTTTATGCTTTACATATGATTATTGATTAAAAAATCGAAAAAACATAGACTCCTCATTTTTATTCTATTTGATATACACATAATTTTTTTAATCTTTGTAAACGCATTTGGAACCTTTTTTTTCTTCTAAAAAATATTTATATTTATTTATGTGGGACTGAGCGACTGGGAGTTGAATCCTTCGAGTGGGGTAGTAGTATCATCAATGTATAATGCATGATCCATCTGAAGAGAGAAGTTTTTGGAGTGCTTCTTGTTCTTCTTATTATGTTTTTTTTTTTAGTTATATAATAGCGAAAGAAATAAAATGTAACTCACTACTGTTGTCTGTTGACGGGGGAACCTTCGTTGGGACCTAGGAAAAGTAATATGCCTTGTTTTACGTTAGCATATTCTTGCACCGGATGTCTTGAATCCCTGTAGCAGCGTCATTCCCTGCCGGTGCTGGTATTCTTGAATCTTCTTAGGCGGGCCTGTATGTTTGGTGCTTTGATTTTTCTCTAATGTTAAAATTTTGTTTTTGTTTTTGTTTGGTGTGGGTTGTCACTTCTTATCCTTTTCTGCAGTAAATAATTAAATTGTTTGTGAATATTGTTTTAACAGATCTCATCATTTAGAGAGAGCAAGTCAGATGATCGGCGGTTTTATATATTTACGGCAACGAAGACTCTCCATCTGAGAACCGATTCAAGGAGAGATCGGGTTGCTTGGATACAAGCCTTAGTCTCTACTCGTAGCCTCTTTCCTCTTCGATCACTCAATGATAACTTCTCCCTTACTTCCAGAGATGTATCTATTTCTACTGAGAGGCTTAAGAAACGCTTGCTTGAAGAGGGAACCAGTGAAAACCTTGTAAAGGAGTGCGAGCAAATCATGCTCTCTGAATTTTCGGAAATTCAAGGACAACTTAAGGTTCTTTGTGAAGAACGATCAACTTTGCTCGACACAATAAGACAGTTGGAGGTAACTATACTTTATTCAAAATGCTTGTAAAATTCTCACAGTTTGAAAACTAAAACCAGCATAGCATATTGAAAATCTCCCACATTTTTAATTTTTTAAGAAAACAAAAACAGTGGATTCTCCTAGTTATGCAACAATATAATGACTTCTAGTGCCTCGGTTTCTCATTTACATTTTCGTTTCCTGGGTGGACCAATACTGAGTCAGCTCGACAAGACCTTCGTTGAAACTATTTGCATAAGATTCTTAAAGTCTCTTTTCAGACATCCTTCTTGTCTCATTGCGTTGAAGTCATGTTCACCTTTTACTGTATTCTTTTTTCTTTTTCGTTTTTCTTTTCGATTCATCAATTAATACTAATTTCACGAACTCTTCCAGTATTAAATGCTATATATATTTTTCATTATCTTCCTTATAATGGGACTTTTTCTTCTGCGTGTAGCAACTACTCGTAATTTTATCAGGTGATATTTCTGAGAAGAGCATTTTTAAACTGAGCTTCTCTCGAGAGGTCTTCTATTATTCTCTATGTAAATAATCACATGTATATCACGTTTCTTGAGAATGCATGAATACTTGCTTAAGAAACATGTGGCTCTAGCATCTTATGATCAGATCGAAGATATTACATCATATGAATTTTCTTTGCACAAACAGGCAGCTTATAATGAACCTGAGGCCTCTGGACTCCATAATGGTGAATACCAATTATCGAAGAATGAATTATCAAGTCTAGGGCGTGGAAAATATAGCGGTATGTTACTAATGCTTCTCCCAGTTTCATATGCTTTTAGTTTCCTCTTTATCATGTGAAAGTAATATCTTTAGCATGTGATCATTACTAGAGAAACACATTTCTACCACATTATATTGCTGTGCATGAATCTAATGGCCATCCTATGGATTACCAGTCTACCCATCTAAAGTTTTGGTCAAATTGATATTGTTGAGAAATCTTACATCATGTGCCTGTCTCTACAAGTTAATTAAGGTATGAACTTGAGGTTTAGGGTAATCTGTGATTCATACAAAGTGACATTTCACACTCTCCTTGTCCATAAATATGTACTGTCATTTTATCTTCTGATAAATTAATATGTGCCTTTGGGTAAATATGTTTACATCGAGTCTATCTGTGACATTAGACGTATATGTACCTATCTTGTTAGAGTGTACGATTAATTTTCATATGCTTTTGGATGTCAGAATGCAGTACAACTGAATCATCAGATGATATTGAGAAACAAGACATGGAGGAAGTGTCAGACGAAGATAGAATCTCATATTATGATGCTGCAGAGTATTTTACCGAAACTGGTATTTTATACGGATCGAATGGAGCTTCGGATCAGGTAAACAAGTTGGGGGATACTAACGGCCAATGCATTGATGTGGAAAAAATTCAATCCGAACAGGTAGTAAATATTTCTGGGTATCCTCTGATAGCAAGAAGGGAAAAGCTTCCAGATCCTGTGGAGAAAGAAAAGGGAGTTAGTCTTTGGTCAATGATCAAAGACAACGTGGGAAAAGATCTCTCACGAGTTTGTCTTCCTGTATACTTTAATGAGCCGATATCATCCCTTCAGAAATGTTGTGAGGACCTGGAGTACTCCTATCTTTTGGATCAAGCTTATGAGCATGGAAAATCAGTAAGAATACACATTTTGCTTTAGCTTGTGCAATACACTAGTTCTGAAGTTCATACTATAGAAAATTCGAACTTTTACTTTGCATATGCTTTTTTCTGTTGCTCTGGTAAACAAATTTTTTGCCCACCACTGATCTGTTATTTCTTTTACTTGTGTAGAACGGAATGCATCCATTAACTAATTGCCTTTCAACTTGCAATAACTTTTAATCGTTCACTTTTCAGTATTGACAAAAATTAAAATATATCCAAAAATTTGAAGGGTTTGCTGTATTGTAATTGTTGTGATAACGACTAATGCCAGACAAGTTTTAACATTATTTTTATTGGAAAAAAAAAATATATATATATATATATAGTAAGACATGTTTTATTTGTTGCTTCAGTATGACCATCATAGGAGTTAGATTCTATTGAATCTGACTTCACTTCACATAAAGATGGATAATGGAAGAGTAGTCATGGTTTAGATTTCTCAATAATATATTTTGGAGTCTAGCAGAAATGAACCATATGTTAGTGATAATTAGTAGGAGTATTATAAGAGTAAAGATGATGTCATTTCGATGGTATTAATATAGCATGTCCTTTTTAATTTCAATTTCAGGGAAACAGTCTCCTTCGGATACTGAATGTTGCTGCATTTGCAGTCTCTGGTTATGCATCATCTGAAGGCCGGCATTGTAAACCCTTTAATCCTTTGTTAGGGGAAACTTATGAAGCTGACTTTCCTGATAAAGGAATTCGCTTCTTTTCAGAGAAGGTTAGTACTTTGTGATCTAATGATGCAGGATTATGGTTGAGAGAGGTATAGGCTGTTACACATTCAACTTGGGCCTATCCAGAGAGTTATGCTCCGCTTGTAAGAAAGTAGTCTTTTAGAAATAAAAGAAAATTGTAAATCATTCTTCAAAACTATAGCATGGTAATGTTATATTATTCTACAAGACTGTATGTAAGCTCAAAATCATTATTGGCTCAAAGGTATTGGTCTTCACTTCGCCATATATTACCATGAGGGAGTTTCATTTGTTCATGATCTTTCCCCCCTTTTATTATTTTGAGTATATGCCGACACCTCTTCTAAAGCAATACTCTATAACTTTATGAAGTAGCAAGAAGATAAAAGTAATTAACAAATCTGGGATTTCCGTGAGAAGTTAGGAAATGCATGAACTGTGCATGTTTCACCAATAATACACAATGCTGTTATGCAATCAGAGCTTTCATTTAGATGGAAATTTTCTCCTTTCATATTTGTTTAATCAGTCCCCATAGATAAAACTGTTTTGTTCGTTTTTGCTCACAGTAAATTTTCGTGGGTGAAACAGGTCAGTCACCATCCAACGCTCATTGCGTGCCACTGTGAAGGTAGAGGATGGAGGTTTTGGGGTGACAGCAACATCCGTTCAAAATTTTGGGGAAGGTCAATACAGCTTGATCCAGTTGGTGTTCTTACCGTGGAGTTTGATGATGGTGAAATTTTTCAGTGGAGCAAGGTATGCATTACTAAATAACTTTGCTGTATCTGTAGGATATATACTGCCCAGCTGTTTTAATTATGTGCCTTCTAAGAATCTGAATACATTTTATAATTTATATAATATTTCTGAATTATTTATGACGATTGTTGTTGTTGCTCTCATTAGGTCACCACGACAATCTATAATCTTATCCTTGGAAAAATATATTGTGATCATCATGGGAATATGGACATAAGAGGCAATCGCCAATATTCATGCAGACTCAAGTTCAAAGAGCAGTCTATCATTGACCGAAATCCTCGTCAGGTGAGGATACTTCGTAGTAGTTGTTTTGCAGCCTGATATATCATATGTGTTTTATCTTTCCTGACTCCGTTTCATTTCTGTTTTTATTCCCTAGTCTAGTGTTAAATTTAGGCTTCTCTCCTGCATTATAAATAAATCTCTCGAATTTTCCGTAGACCCTACTCTCTAAATTCCTTTTTGCTTATTAGTTACCTTGTTCAATCATAAGTATGGTGTGTCTAATTAGGTGCATGGATTTGTTGAAGATGTCACGGGCAAAAAGGTTGCCACATTATTTGGCAAGTGGGATGACAGTATGTATTATATTAATGGTGATGGGAGTATGAAGCCAAAAGGTTTCCCTTCATCTGATGCGTCTTTGTTGTGGAAAAGGACCATGCCTCCTACAAATCTCACTCGTTACAACATGACATCTTTTGCAATCACATTGAACGAGCTAACTCCAGGATTGAAGGTAGTGATGATGTATTAAATCAATTTCTAATTTACATTTCCATTTTCTTCTTATGCATCTCTTATTGTGTTTTATAGCCTTGTCTGATTCCGGGTATTTGATCACGGATTAAAGGAGAAGCTTCCATCCACGGATTCCAGGCTTCGGCCAGATCAGCGGCATCTAGAGAATGGGGAATACGAGAAGGCTAATACGGAGAAACAGAGGTTGGAAAAGAGGCAAAGAATGGTATGTTTTGCATGTTTAAGAAACTATCACATTACTTTTATTTTTTCCTATTATATCATACTGACTATTATCATGCTTCTCATTGTCTATAGTCAAGAAAAATACAAGAAAATGGTTGGAAGCCTAGATGGTTCCAAAGAGAAGGTGAAAATGGAACATTTCGTTTTGTGGGAGGGTATTGGGAAGCCAGACAACTGGGAAGATGGGATGGCTGCCCAAATATATTTGGCGAATTTAACCAAGACATTGTCAGTCCTTTAGATGCAGCTTGACTTTACTCGAGGTAACTTTTTACATATTCTGGAAAAGCATGTTAATACTGTTCTATTTACAGCAAACACGTCATCTACCCGCTTCCTTACAAAGTCGGTTGTTTTTTCATGCTTGTCTATATGTGTTTCGGAGACAGATTCGTATTAATTCCTAAGTTTTAGATTCATTGGAGGTGCCCAATCTGAGATAATGACACTCATGCAGAGAACGATAAAGGTGGTCTGCGCCTTTCTTGTTGGCGACTTGTTTGGAGTAGTGAATGGAAGTGAGAGTGGAGCATTTGAAATCCTCTGAAAATGGGCCCTTTACAGTACCGATTGGACAAGCTTTATGGATATTTTTGGCTACAAAAAGTAAAGGGAAGTGGTGGAAAAGAATCACTCTCAGCGATTGTTTCCCAGAATTACTTAGTAAAATTTAGATGGTGGACTTAGAAATTGTTCTTCACCTTAGAGACCGGGCAATGCAGATAAATCTCAATTTGAGGCTGCTATCTGATACCTCAGCGAAGAATACGGCTCAGCGAACAGTATTAGATCAGGACGTTATCTCTCTGTAGCATTGTCACGGTCTTTTTTTTTTTTCTAAAAAAAAAATGTAATTACTTATGTTATTAGCTCACTTAGGTATGATTCTCTCCCTTTTTCCCGATAGTATAGCATCGGCAGGCTGTTGATTTATTTCATATTTGTTTGTATTTTCTTAGAAATAAAGAAGAAAAAATTATTATTTCCATCCTTTGATTATATTATATAGTAAAACACGTTCAACAGTTCTGGTTAGATTCCAACGGGCGACAGCTTATAATTAACCCGAAACCCTAAACCATCAGCATAAAAATCATATTTCTAAGATAAATTTAGAAATTAATTCTTCTTGTTATCAGATAGAAATTCATTCTTTATATATTTACTATTTCCATTTTAAAACTATTGTTTTAAAGGTTAAGAAACTTGAGTCAATTTTAAGGTGACAACTCCATTTACTAATTTTTTATTAAATTTTAATATAAAGCTTAAATTCAAGATTTTGTTGACCCTAGTTAAATATAGAGATTAAATAAGGATATTATAATCAAAATATTACTTTAATTAATAATTTTCGATTCATGTAAAAAATCTTAGAATAGAAGAGTTACGTTGTATACATAATATTGCAAGAAATAAGTTTTTCCTTATAAGAATCTCCCTCAAAACATATAGTTATGGCAAATGATAAACGCTTTGATTCCCATATATTATTTATTATGCATGATTGAATGTGATGCAATGAAGCGATGGAGGTGTTCCCGTGGAGTATATTCCTTTAATTAATTGAATTATTGATGGATGTGGGAGAATTTTGGACAGTTGCAGATATGTTATTACAAATGGGGTTTGGGGAAACCTTTTTCTGTAGGGATTGCTTCCCATGGTTGAGACAAAAGCACCAAATGAAAATGACAAGATCTCTTCATCCAAATTACTTGAAGGATTTTTCACATGCAATTGCAATATGCATTGTCTTTCCCTCTAAACTGGATTTAGTGTCAAATTAATTAATTGGTTTTATAAGCTGTTTGTCAGAATCCAGACTAATTTCAATGTTTAGTTTAAGGTAATAGTGTCGCTCACATCCAATTTTGGTAAAACGGTGTTTTTGTTTGCAATGCTTTCCTAAGTCCGCGAGTCTGATGATTGAATATCTTTCTTATAAAATTTCACATCTTGCATCCAGCATAGCTCCCTTCTATAGGTTATATAGATAGATACTCCCTCTCTCTCTCTAACAGTCAGTTTTAAAGGGAATTTTTGTTTTTATTTATATCTCATTTCAAAAGTTTCTAATGATATTAAATTTTATTTTTATTTATATTCTTATTTTAATTTGTGTGAAAATGGATATTTCTTTTATTTTTTTAATTAATTGTTGTTTTAGTAAAATATTTTTATCCTTTTATAATAACCAAAACACAAAGGAATACTTTATTTTTATTTCTAACCTTAACAAATAATTAATGTATATCTTTTGAATATTTTAAAAAATAAAGATAGTAATATTTATTACTTATTACAATTTTATAAAATTGTACCACTTGTTAAATGCCCTTTCTTAATCATTCCTCTAGCTAAAACCTTAAACCACAATAAAAAGAAATGGATGGAATATTTTGCATTCATTTCTTTTGGACATAACAGAAGAGATAGGGTATAATTCCTTATACTTCTATAAAACCAACATTAATGTCTTGTCTAGTAATCGGCTTTAATTCATTTCTTTACTTGCCACATTTATAATTTGTATGTTGTCATTTCTTTTTCTTTTTTCTTTTTTTTTTTCTGTTGTCTGTCTGCCCAGACGTAGTATTACTAACAGTACAGCCTCATAATTTTGGGTACATGGAGCTTAATATGTTACACCGAAACAAACATGCCAGGGCAAACAACATAAAGTATGTGGATTTGGATAATAGGAAGCAAACCACACCCAGTATTCTTCTTTTTTCTTTTCTTTTTCAAGGGTGCTTTCTCTTTTTCCATATAAATATTATTTGTACATATGCAACAGTTACAACCTAACCTTGCAGGAAACCAAATGCGTAGCATTTTTTTGGCTTGAGATAAAAATGCTTAGCATATTGAGACAATTATACAAATCATAAAGGAAATTAAAAGGACTATGAAAAGAAGGAGGAAAATTGAAAAAGAAGATTCAGGATATATAATAAAAGAAGAATCCTATGCATATATATGCATGCATGGCATGCCGTGGTCTTGTTTCCTCCTCTGCTCGGCAGAAGAATCCTATGCATGGAAAACAGCATCTTGTTCCTCCAATTCGATGCCAACTTCGGCAAGCCTCTTTTCCTTGTAGACGTACCATTTAGCACAAACCAAGTATATCACAAAATTCAAAGCACTCAAAATAGCCAAAAGCCAGTAAAAGTTATAGAGCCTGCCTTGGTTAAGGTTGTCGGCTAACCATGGTTTGTGTCCCGTCACTTTGTGCACTATGGTAACCAACAATGTGCTGAAGAAAAATCCTAAGGACAGTGTGCTTAAGAAGAGCCCCGTGCTCATCGTTTTCATCCCTCGTGGACATTCTCTCAGAAAAAAATCTAACTGTCCTGTGTACGTAAAGGCCTCCCCTGCCCCCACAATGAAAAATTGAGGGACCAACCAGAACACACTTAGTGGGACTTTGGCATTAGGATCATCTACCAAACCCTGTGATCGTGCCACTCTCAAGCGCTTTATTTCAGTAAGTGCAGCCGCTACCATCGCAAGAACTGAGCAAACCAACCCGATCCCAGTACGTTGCAAAGGGGTTAGTCCTTGTGGGTTCTTAAGCACTTTTCTTGCTATGGGGGCAATAATTCGGTCATATGTAGGCGCAGTTAAGAGAATGGTTCCGACCAAGAAGGCAGTGAGCGAAGCTGGTGGAATTTGGAATGATTTTCCAATGTGACGGTCCATGGTGGTTGCTTGCGAAACTGAGAATGTGGTCATTTGGGCATGCACTGACCAAAACATTATGGTAGTAGCCCAAATTGGTAGCATTCTTAATACCATCTTCACTTCTTCAACATCTGTTAGGGTTGACAGATACCATTTCTTCTCCATGGTTCCAGAACCTGTTTCTGATTCTTTGATTGCAGCCTTGTCCAAGAACCTGCACATGAATAATTAAATAACTATATCAGAGAAAGACAGACTTATACTATTATGAATTAACTGATTAAAATTTTTGCAGCTAGCTAGGTATATGGTCGAGTTAATACATATTCTGTTTGATTTGGAAGCTAGCTAGGCGTATGTAATGGTCGAGCCAAAAAGAAGAGAAAAAAAATAACGTTTTTCTATTTATAGACAGATACAACGCAAATTGTAAGATTTCACATTCATAGGTTATGTTGAAAGTAACATAGAGCCAACATGTGCGTGACAGAGGTAGCTGTGCCCTGTGCAAAAACAAATGACGCATGCAAACCCATTAGTTGGATAGGAGTAGAAGACAGCCCCCTCGTGAAGGCAACAATACATACATTCATTGCTTGCTTGCTTCTTGTACAGCCGACTACATATATTATATGTTAAAAAAATTTATAAATGGAACGCGCGTACTAGAAGTTGATCACATATCATGTGTTAAAAGAAAAAAAGAAAATTATTTTATTGAATCCCCCTATATTATTATTCATCCTATACATATATATGCAGACATATATTTTGTTGTTGTAAACAAAGTCCTTATTGTTATTTGTCCTTGGTGAGTATATTATCTTGACCACGATGGAATCTATTTTCTAACTTCAGCAGATGCAGACATAGATTGCTACGAAACTAATACAATATTATCTCGGGCTCTGGATGAGAATACGTTTTGTTTCTAATTTGAGCTGGCAAAGCCAAAATGAACAAAAATTTATCGGCTAGTTGTAACCAATTACAATGGAAGGGACACGCATGACCCACTTGATGAGTTCCCTGTTACCGGTTAGACATATGTTTCCAACTGTTAACTGTTACCCACAAGGCCTCAACCTTTGGAGAATACACACATTATTCTCGCCTAAATCGTCCATTCCCTATGGGAAATCAATTGTTTATTCAAAGATTTTAAGCTTTCCTACGTCTCTACCCCATGAACCCTTTTCAGTTTTAAGATTAATATAAAGTAAAAGAGGTCCCTTTTTATCAAAGATTTTAAGCTTTCCGCCATATTAAAAGCATCGCACGTGCCTTTCAAAGCAGGTGAAAACCTTTTTCTGGGAAAAACAAACGAACGATACCGCGGCGAAGAATAACGAGGAAAAGGAATTTTACCGGAACTGTCTGCTATGAGGCAACCTCTGCTTCTGCTTCTTCTTGTTCTGCCTTTGATCGGGTATGCCGTCGACGTCAAATAGCCATGAAGGATCAGAGGGCGATTCGAGGTGCCTCTTCCTCCATGCAGCTACGAACACCACCGCAATCTGGGTTAAGGGGCTACCAACGAGTTTCCTGAAGCGATAGCGCCTTGTGCCCAATAGAAATATAAGGAGAGCCACCACAATAGCAAAGGCACAAATTCCATAACCCCATTCTCTTCCGATGTTATCTTGAATGTAGAAGAGAATGGTCACTGCGGCTAGAGAGCCTATGCTTATAAAGAAGAAGAACCAGTTGAAGAATTTCAACATCCGTTTTTTCTCCGTTTCTTCTGAGTCGTCAAACTGATCGGAACCAAAGCCGGAGACGCTGGATTTGAGGCCACCGGTGCCAAGGGCAGTCACATAGAGCGCTAAATAGAGTACCAATAGCTGCATGCCGCTCGCTGGCTCGCAAGGTTTCCCACTTCCTGCTGTGCATTTTGAAGGATGTAGGCTTGGGATAATGGTAGATATCGTCAATATTGTCACTCCCTATTGTTCAAGAAAACCAGACAACGAAATTAGTTTTATAGTCTAGTCTGGGTAAGAAAACAGAGCATGCTCCGCCTCTGCCACTATACTGAATTGGTTCACTTCAGATTTCTGGCAGAAAGAAAGCTGATAAAGCACAAGGAATTTGGAAATCTTACCAGTGCTTGAACGGTTGCAAAGATGGCGATAGTAAGATATCTGTCAAAGAAGGAATTGAAAAATAGAATAAATAATCCAAGGCTAACATCAGAGGGTCAATAACAAAAAAATTGAGTAAAGTAAAAAGAGAGAGAGAGAGGAAGAAAGAATTATAACAAATCAAACCTGCCAAGAAAAGTGTCCGCCACAAAGCCACCAAGCAAACAAAGCATGAAAGAAGTTCCCAAGAAGTTGGTGACTGTGTTAGCAGCGGAAGCATTGCCGAAATGCATAGTCCCCGTCAAGTAAGTGACCAAATTGAACGCAATTCCAAGCGTAGTTAACCTCTCGGTGGCTTCTGCACCTGAGCAATGGAAAAAAAAAAAAAAAAAAGGAGCTAATGAATGAATGTATACCTGAAAAAAATCAGTTAATTATAAAATGTTTTCCAGTTAGAAGCTTGCTTACATAAAATCATGGCAGCTGAAGTCCAACCGCCGGTTTTGGCCTTCTCGGCGGGGCGGCCCTTGTAGTCCCATGCATCGGCTACGGTTTTCCCATGTGTTTCAGGTAGTGTGCTCATTTTGGCTAGACTAGATGCTTGCCAAATAGAGAAGGGAACTCTTGCTATGGGTATGGACGGGCTCAAAATTTTGTGCCTTTTATATAATACTACATCTCAAGGGCCATATGCCATTCATACTTACTACAATTAAATAATGTCATTTATCATCAAACAATACTTGTGACCCTAATCCTTCCAAACTATTATAAAATTATTAATTGAAAAGAAAAAATAAATTGTACACCGTCTAAACTAAAGCCATGGTCGGCTGATGATCCACATGGTAAGGACAACCTGGTTTCCGTCCCCCTCCCTTGTCTTAGAGGTAAGTTTGGTTGCGTTTTAAGTTTAAGCTTAACCATTTTGTTAAATATACAAGTGGTAAGTTGAAGTTAAAAATTAAAATCTAACATATTTAATATACATATGTACACGTGTGTGTATTAAGTCCATTAACCTAACATTTAAGTTAACCATTTTGAATGGTGATGCGTGGCTCTAGGTCAATGTCATCATCAGCAGAGCTACATTGTAGTCTCTAAGGCTGCCCTGACCCACCATTTTGTCCCATCGGTCTCACAGATTTATTACTACTCGCTCCTATCATTTTCCTTATAATGCAACATGCAAGCTTTCAGTACATGTTTGTAGCACAAAACATGAAATATCTTTTCATGAAGACAATTTTTTTTTTTCCTTTTTATTATAATTTTGTGCATGAAATTTATTCCTGTTAAACGCAATATATATGTGATAAGTAACAGTGGTGGTTTTAACTAAAACCAGTCTACGTCGAACCCTCTTCATCTTTGCACGTTCCTGTAAGTAGTTCCATACACGAACGAGGAATGCTAACACCTCTATTATGCTTAATCGCATGAAAAGATTAGGACTTGTTAGTTAATTTCCACCACGAAATCATTTTATAAAGCAATCATATAGATGATAAATGTGTGATCGTTTGACTAATCCCAACTATCGATCGATGTTCTCCCAAACAAAGTTAAGGGGAGAAAAAAAGAAAAACACCATTTGACTAATAAAAACCTTTAAAAAACGAATGGAATCATGTTATTGGACGGCTCGTGGTGGCCCCATCGTTTTCTAATTTGGTAATTCAATATTTTAGATCAAACAATTAACTAATCAAATAATTGATATATAACAATTAGTTGAAACTCAATTGGAGAATGATTTTGAAGTTACCATATTTAATCATTCAATAAAACTTCTGTTGTTTTCTGCAAACCACAAATATGTTATAGAAATCATCGGTCTCTAATTATTTTAGAAATAATATAAACGGCCGATAATAGTAATTTTGAGCCATTAAACCCTTTCCTTTGACGGCTTTTCGAAAGGTTGGAAGAGCCATTGGCAGGTCATGACGTAACACGTGGCTCAATCATAGCAGTTTAAAATTCGACTTAAATAGTTTGCTCTCTGTACGTTGTCGCTGCCATACATTTCTCAGAAAAAGAAAAAAAAAAAAAAGAATAAAAGAAATGAAATAATGGAAGAGAGAGAAATCCTATCCACGTGTCCGATAATCTTAAATTGACAACAACATATATAAAAGAAAGAAAGAATCAATCAGAAAAACCAAAATTGTGGACTTGATCGATATCATTCACTGGAGTATACGGATGGATCCTTAATTTGCATGGGAATTAATGGACGTATAATATATATGCTTAGTTCAAAATAAGAGGGAGAGAGCTCATATCATGGGCGGCAAAAAAACAAAACTTGCTTTAATATTGTCAGTTGTCATCAGATTGTGACATTCGAATTATCGCTTATCAACTAACAAGAAAACCAGATTATGTAATATCTTATATAAGCTGTGGTGTGGAAAAATGAAGCCTTCACTCGGTGACTTCATCCCAATTAATATATGTTTAAAACACCCAACTTGATTATTAAGTACTTCAAGTTGAGGAATTAATATTTTTATTCGCGTCTATGATTAATAATATATATCCCTTCTCTTGATCATGTCTTCATTTTCATTACTTGAAACTTTCAGTAACAAGAATGTCAGAAGATTCCGATGTTAAATTTCAAGTGTTTTCACTTTTTAAGATTTCATTAAACGCAAGACTTAATTTGTGACACCCACGGCCATGCATTACATTATAGAAGATCATTAATATGGGTTTGAATTAGTTCGAGGGTTAGAAGTTGACTTGTATGTTAAAGTATATACGTGTCTCTTTATTTATTAGCAATGATTGGTGCATTAAGCATATAGTATATACATATTTTATAGATGATTAATGTGAGTCGCATGCATCAATAGGAGGGCCTACAGTTTCATCGTGTCAACATGGGGAAGTGGCGTTTGAAAACGCGCGTGATCATCATGGTTTTGAATTAGAGTTTGTCTTAGCTTAGCTACCCTTTGACATATGTACAAAATTAATTAATCAATAATTACATTAATAGTATGTATGTATGTATATCTTTGATATTAATATATACCACTTTTAATACGATACAATCATTGATCCACACAGATATACTATCTGTGATGGTGTTGAATTTAGTTGTAAATTGTAATTAACTGAGTTAAATTTACTATCAAGAGGAGATGGAGATAGGGAATAATGTGATGCGAGGATGATTCTGAATTTAGGGTAGAATATACATAATGATTCACCTGGAGATACGCAGTTCATGTGGAATTGCCAGTTAGATCCTGATCCTTTTCAATTGGGGAAGTCTTCAACTGGGGTTGGAACGGACTATATATTAAAATAAGACACGATTAATGATGGATGGAGATCCACTGAATCATGATGTATCAATATCTACGCGTAAACCAGATGCTTTGGAATCTTTTTTCCGACATCTTTTTGACTTTTACTACTTTAATTTTCAAGAGTCCATCCACGTCCATCACCCCTCAAATAAATTTACTAATCTGTTTTCTATCAAACAAATACAATTGTATATACTAAATTAGGGATAATGGCGTCAGATATTGTGCCTATCAAACCGTGCCACATATTTCTTCTAACATCCAAAGCTGTATGGTCAGTCCACTCTTATTCAATCTTTATTTTTTATTTTTAATCAACAAAAGCAAAGTACTGTTTTCAAGTCCTCAATTTCATTACGCTGCTCATCCAGGCTTGGGGTTGAATTCCTTTTATACAACAACAAATGAAAATGATGAACGAGGCTAAGCAAAGCGGTTCATTTTTTACTTTGTTTTGGCCATAAAAACAAAAACGATATATTTTCAATCTGAAAGAAATTGCAGGGAAAAAAGCATTTGATTATACATTTGGGTTTCGGGTTTTAACACAAATCAAAATTAAAGCTAATGTCACAATGGATCTGTTTTGCGTACAATTGAGTGTCTGTACCAGCACCAGCCCATTCCTTGTGTAGGCCCATATCGAATAAGAAGACCAATGGGAGTTTATTTTCACGCCACCCCATTCCGGAAATATGGCTCCCGAAGTATAAAAGGTGGTGCAAATATTAATTTACATGGTGTAAGAATTAATTTCCAAGACTGAAATATTGCATTTTGTGCCCAAAGATAATAGAAGCATAAAGAAAAGGCCCATATGAGACGGTCATACAGTGAAGCGCCCAAAATAAAAGAAAAAAGACGATTGCAAATTTGCAATAATTCTATTATTGTATGAGTCCATGTCTACCGACTTATGTTCGGCTTGTCTGGATTATTGAAAGAGTAATGGTTACACTGAGATCAGCTAGACCTAGAAGGAGAAAAATGTGGAGATTAGTTGTAATAACACATCAGATGTTTCATAACTTAATATGCCCATAAAATAAAAAGAAAAAAAGCTTAAATGAATCCTTTTGAGTGAAGGTTCAGAGATTATAACATTAGTTACATTAATTGTGCCACTTTGATTGCTATCTCTTCCAAGTCCCAATACTTGTGATGAACTTCAAGTTAGCCCTCCAATTAAGGGAGCATTTTCTCTTCCATACATTTCTCGTTTTCTTGTAACAATTATTGTGTAATGATATGTGTTTTTTTTTTACAATTTTATTTTTATAAAATAATTATAAAGTATGGATGCATGCGTACTTAAACAATAGTAGACATAGTATTTTTTATGATTTTTCTGTTGCAACTTGCTTCAGATACAATCTGACCTATATGATTCATGACCGAATCTTTCCAGTCTAGATGAAGGAAGGCAGCCAATCAAGTGTGTGTGTGTGTGTGTGTGTGTGTGATGGACACTGCAGAAAACTGCGAAGGTCACAAGAATAGAACAATTGTCCGCAAATAATGGTATCGTACGATAAATTCAATCCAAAAATGTACACTGGTTGGGGAGCCGTTATTAGACCCGTGATCTCATATTTCACAGAACTCAAAATTGAAGGAAAAGAAAAAGCTCTAGTAGTAGTATTGCAAGTTTTACCATAACTTTTTGGAAATTAAGAACTACAAATGGGAACTGCATTAATTTAGAAGTACATTTCTCAGTGTAAGAGTTAGTATTAACACTTAGCACCGATCAAGCGAAGAAAACAAACGACAACTACAAAGTGGAAAATAAAGGAACACACCCAAATCCCAATGCTTTATTTGGGTACTAGAATGGTTAGTGGCTTAGGCCTTAGGGCTTAAGCGCATTGGAAGTCAGAGGGCAGCTTCTTGCCACATGTGTTAACAAGCAAGCTGAGTGAAATGGGGATGTTAATGTTAATGCCAAGGATGTTTGCTTTGATGGCGGTGCAAAGGCAAACGGCAACTTCAAGATCAAGAAGTCCTTCGAGCACTGAGCAACATGGGTGGTCAAATGGTGAACCAACCACTGCACCAACTGGTCCATTAAGCAGCTTGGCACATACTCCCAGCTTCAGCGCATCTCTGGTACAGCTCCTCTTGGATTCGGTAGCAGGAGTGGGGAATGGGTTGGGGATTGGCTTAGGCTGCGAGCAAGTGTAGCACCCACTTGAAAGGGTAAAGAAAAGTAGATTGATGGTGAGGAAGAGACCGAGTGCTGAAGATGTAGAAGAAGCCATCTCACAGGAAAGTGAAACTCACCGCAAGAAATGATAAAAATAGCAGCGTAGTTTGAGTGATGGAGGAATGATTGGTGATGTGATTATTTATAGCCTACAAAAGTTAAACTTTTGACTCGAGATTAGGGTATCTATGTCACAATGAACATTGATATTTGAGGCATAAGCCTTAAGACATGTGAACCGACGAAGCTATCCTCGAGTTAGCTGGCAAAGCAGTGGTGGTTTAACATAAATAATGGTAGGATTTCCAATGAGAAACCTTTCATTATTTATTCGAAAGCAATTCTTGCTTCACCTTTTGTGGATGACAATATTGAACTATTGGCATGTGAGGAACTCCCGTGAACTTGATCCATCTTGCGCGGGAAAACCTTTTCTTTTTTTACTTCATCTTGATGCTGTAATGTCAACAACTTGCGCATTATTATTTATTTGGTAAACACTAGCATTATTCACCGATGATATATATTTGTGTGCAAGACCACCTTAAATTAGTTTGGGCTTACACCACTGAAATAATTAACCTGAATGGCCGTACAGCCCAGGACAAGGTGTTATGCCCAATATATATGATGGCCCACTTCTATTTCATGATGGTCTTTTTCCATTTTAACGGAATATAGAGATCCGAGGGCCAGGGCTAGGCTGATTCGACCATGCATATATGCAGTATGGACTTGTATCCATTGCAGAGTTCACGTGCTTGAGGATCATTGCCTACCAAAATAATTGACGAGTCCAATGCTTTTATTTCGTAATCATGAGACCCTACATGCAACGTTATTTTCAAGGCCTAAGATTGTGATAAACTCGTGAAAGGTCAATTAAAAGATAGACAAGAGTTATCTTATATTAGTAATTAATCCTTGCTCTTTGATTCCATATCATAACCCCACAGGAAACCGAGTGAAACGATAGAAACAAGACAATATAAAGAAGATCAAAACAAACAATATTCCTTCTTAATCTTTTCTATCTGGTGCGAAGCTCTGCTTCATCTTCAAGTAAGTGGGGGGTTTTCCAATCATTAATTTTCTTGCGATTTATTCTGTGCTTCACCGTCCATCAACATTCATGCGATTTCCGAGACTTGTTTTCTAACAATCAATAAACTATTAATTATGATAATGAAGTCATGTCAAGAGAAACTTTTTACAGTGGTTTAACATTTTGTTTCTAAATGATAACAAGTGTGGTCATGTCTACCCAACCTTTAATTAGTCACAACTAAAGTTACAGAAATCAGAAGTGATACTTACAAATATATATATGGTTAAGATCTAAGAATAACATTCGTAATTTATGTCTGTTCATGAAATACAAGAAAGTCAGAAGGAATAGTCCCTTCAGTCTTACAACAATTTCGTTTTTTTGTTTTTTTTTTTTTCTTTTGCAATACATATGTTAGTCCATTAATCGATGCCGACTCACGGTTCCTTCTTTGAGATGACTTTCTATTTAAAACGTATTATTGGATAGATATGGATGGATTTTTGTGATTCGTTAACTCTTTTAGATCAAATCTAGTTGGTTACTGAATTAAGGATGGCTCCACACACTTTGTGGTTGCAAGAAAATAAAAACGAAAAAAGTAGACTGTCTGCAAACTTTCGATATTGAAATCTGTGGACGGAGTTGTGCGTGCTGATTTCTTATATGAACTCAGGAAAGTTCTAGTGGAGCCCGTTATGGACTTATGATGCCCGTGACTCTTTAATTAATGGATACTTGTAACTATATTATTCGGACAATAATGCTAATTTGCCACAACATCTTCAACCATACATACCACTGACAACAGGCATAGGCCAGGACACTTTCATTTGTTAGATTTTTTTTCTTCTATTAGAAAAAATTAAAGTCTGTAATTATAGACGTATCCAGAAAGGAATGACTAATTAATAACGTCAAGACTCAATTTGTCCCTCTGAGGAGTAAGAAGAAATTAACATCTTAAAATCTAATCCATCAAGCAAGGCAGAAAATCTTTTGCGACTCATTTCAATGCCTTTTTATCTTTGGGTGTTTGCACTTTAGATCCAAGAGTACACCCTTTGATGCCTTAGGCCTTAGATAGCCTTCTCCAACGGCTTCAATTTCAACCCTTCTAAGATTTTATTGACATTTTCTAAGAGCTTATTGTCATCTTTTATTTTGTTGTTATAAGAATCTTGCCTCACTTGAAAGGGATCTCAAAAGTAACGTCAGTTAATATCAGTCCAAAATATATGAAGGAAATTACTATACAAGTCACAGTCAGATCAGAAATATGGTTTTGTCAAAAGCGTAGACTAATTTTAACTTGGATTATTATTGAGTCCAAAATATTTATAAGTACACTTGTATAGCAAACTAATTTGTTTTTACTTGTTATCCCTATTCTGTGGGAGGGTAAGCAATGCCGGGTTGGAGAATGTGTTCAATTTCCCCTTCTATACATCATTGTGTTAACCTTCTGTAACCCTCGCATTAATATTTGTGGATCAATACCAACAAATTAAAGAATGTGCTATATGATTGGATTGATAGACTTTTCGTAAGTAGATACAGTAGCAATAGCTAGCGCATATGATAGTGGAGGGTCCCAATGTCAAAACAAAACGGGTCCTGTGACAAAGGAGGCTTTTTTCTACTACCACAATTAGTGATTACATAGGACCCGCTGTCCCACTTGCCGAAGGTATCTTATAATTCTGTGGATTTTTCATTTTGCTGTGGAATGGTGGAACCATTGTGGTATTGCTACTTAGCTATAATGCTTCGTAGATCCACAGACGCATAATTATATATATATATATATATATATATATCAGTCCCTATCTTCACAAGCATCAAAAACCGTGTCTTATATCAAACTTAAGCTGCCAGCTATATTCCCAAGTTCACACATGGTTGCTAGCTACTAGCTAATTTGGCTACTTATGCCCTAATGTACCAACTTTTTATTATTTTTTAAAAAATGTTGCTTACGTCAATTGTTACAACTAATCACCCATTGGGCACTATATAAACCAACCTTCATTTCAATTAACTCCATCTTCAAAAGCAGGCTTCTTATTATAAGCTCTAGTAGTTAAGCACTACCTCCTTTAAGGTAACTCTTCATCAACTACAAGGGTTTGAGATGGCCTCCAAAACTTCTTCTTCCCTTGCCCTTTTCCTAGCAATCAACATTCTCTTCTTTGCGCTTGTCACTGCCTGTGGTACATGCCCTAGTCCAAAACCAAAACCAAAACCAAAACCAAAGCCCAAGCCCAACCCAAACCCTAGCCCCTCAGGCGGCGCTTCCTGCCCTCGTGATGCACTCAAACTGGGTGTATGTGCTAATGTTCTAAAAAGTTTGCTTAACGTGACCCTTGGTCAACCACCAGTGAAACCTTGCTGCTCTCTCCTCAATGGCCTTGTTGACCTTGAGGCTGCAGCATGCCTCTGCACTGCCCTTAAGGCAAACATTTTGGGCATCAACCTCAACCTTCCCATCTCACTCAGCTTGCTTCTCAATGTTTGCTCAAGGAAAGTTCCGAGAGGATTCCAATGTGCTTGATAAGTATACAGCCCTTTACTATGCCCTTCCCAGTTTCAGTGAGCTTTCTAGTCCAAGTTTGTGTGATTTGTGTACGCGGATGATTAACTGCTCGTTATCCCTTCTTTACAATATCATCAATGCTTGTTTTCATTTGTGAAATGGGTCATAGTGAATAAGATACTCCCAGTGTTTACTTTATGTAAATCGCAAGGAGAATCAAAGTCGATTTATATGTTCTTTATTTGATTGAAAAATTATAAGAATTATCTTTCTTGAGAATGGATGCTTAGGCCTTAGCAAGAGCCTCTTAAATTTCCTTTTCTCTCCAGTGCCACTTCCCCACAAGATAGAACAAAATCAGACAATAAAACGAGGCAGAATAATAGGGACCAGCTTCAGCTGTCTTGTCCTTACATGCATTTTATGTACGGAAAAGGGGAAAACAAATTACGTATAATGATGTTGCGCGTACCCGTGAATAATAGAACATACGTATATAGCTCTTAATCCAACTGAACTACATGCTCTTTCAAGTACATGGTTGAATCCTAGCAACCACTTGATGTCGTTTTTCTATTGGAGATACTTGGAGGGAATTACAAACCAAACTACCAGTTGTTTCTTTTACTCTCTGCTTTCCCAGCACTGTTTGTCCCGTGATAGCTAGAGAACGTGGTCAAATATGAGAACCATATGGCAATGAAAGAGATTTAGGATAGTGTCACTTTCATTTCATCACAACTTGTACAAAAGTAAAGATTCCATATATTTTTCAGATCCATTAATTGACAATTCGATCCGAATATGATTTACAATGGGATCACTTTAGGTAGATGGAGATTGAATGTTTGAATGCTTTGTCGTTCAGACGCGGTAATGATGTTAACATTTAATGGTCGACTACAGAGTACAGATTAAGCTATTACCTATATACATAGCTAGGGTTAGAAAATTTAATGTTTTGAATGCACAAATTATACAAAAGAAAAGCTAAACTTACAATTTTTTTTTTAAAAGTACTTGTCAAGCGAATATGTGCCATGAATCTAGCATATATATATATATATATGAATAACTAGAATCTGCTCGAAGGTCCGAATAATTATTTTGTAGAATTAACATATTATTGTCTGAAAATTAATGGCCATAAGTATGCTTCTCGCAACAATAACTTCTTCACAAATTATCTCTGAAAAATTCACACGAGTTTGATATTAAAAAAGAAAAATGTTTAAGACCATGATCTTAATTTGTTAAAATTGAGTTATATAATTATAATCTTTAGCAGGTTTGATTAATTGCTGTTGTGTTTATAGTTATATCATCAAATAATTCATAGTGATTGAAACATACAATTTTCCAATTCATGCAGATAGAAACGACCGAGTCTCGAGTATACTATATATATATTATCAAATAGGAATGGCAACGGGATAAAAAGTATAGTTCCTGTTCCCGTTTCCTGCTTACAAATTTTTTTTCACCCTGTTCTTGCCCACAAATTTAAGGAGAAACGGTTCTTGCCCCTAATATCCGCGGGTTCTATGGCGAATTTTTTAAAATTATTTTTTATATAAAAATTTGTGTTTTAACTAAATAAACTTAATTTAATATAAAATAATTTATGAAATTATAAAAAACACCTTTTATCTTATATATTTTTTATTCTAAAACTAAAAAATATTTTAATATTTTTATAATTTAGGATCCTTATGGAGCGAGAAATATAGTCTCAATCCTGGTCCCGATTATTTTCCATCCTACTTCT
Source organism: Bauhinia variegata (assembly GCA_022379115.2). Taxonomy (NCBI): domain Eukaryota; kingdom Viridiplantae; phylum Streptophyta; class Magnoliopsida; order Fabales; family Fabaceae; genus Bauhinia; species Bauhinia variegata. The sequence goes on from CM039433.1 coordinate 1,494,490, forward strand.
GTAGGAGAAATTCTCTCCTCAATCTCTCTGAAATTCTTACTCATCCGAAAAAAATTGTCATTCTTATTATAAATAATAAATAGATAGATAATAATAATAATAATTATTAAAAAATATATAAACGTAGGCAAAAAGAAGAGAAAATAACGAATCTACCGCCTGGGATTCCATTTTTCCCCTATGAAACTTCCTCATCTACATAATGACAGTTGCAGGTCATCACAGAGGTTTCTTCGTTTAGCACAATTCCCTGCGGCCAAAGCTCGCCATGTGCGATGCAGAACGTATATACACTTCACTGAATTGGAGGTATATATAAATAGATTAGAAAATTCCATTTAGTGGAGAAAATTAAATCACGATCGATTCTAGACTCAGCGTGATAGACCAGCAAGCAGTAAATCAAGGTCTTGTTTATGTCTCAAGTCTAAATTTATAGATGAATCTTATAAATGTAGAACTTAGGTGGATGCACGGTTCCTATTAACCAACATATCTTTCCCGTGAACCTCTGTTGCATTTCACGTCATATCCTTCCCTTCCACATAATATAATAATATAAAGAGAGTCTTCAAATTAGTTTTATTACCCATTAGTTTTAATTTATTAATTAGTCAAATTAATTAAAAGATTTTAATGATGCTTTATTACTATTGGGCGTGATATCGTAAGGCAACATTTAAATTATTTAATCAATGAGAATAATTATTTCAGTTACCCATTTATTATTCATTAGTTTTAAATAATAAAATTAATTAAAAGCCTTTAACTAATGCTCTATTATTACTAGCTTAATATCACCGGTAAATTATAGTATAATATAATAACAAACATAATTAGGCAATACGTACGTGAATGACTCTCTGTGCATAGCTAGATCAATCGCCATAAACAAAAAGTAAGCCTGTAATGCTTGATTTGGCAGGACAAGGACCATTCTAACATGTCATTCACCCCTAGAACTCTATGTAGAGATTCCAAAATTGACGGTGGGGTGACGTGCATGCCTTTCTAGACGAGAACTCTACTAGCTTTATATTGTTTAAATATCTAAAAGATCAAGGTCTTTCTTTCAATTAAGCACAAATATGGGACAATTAATTAATTTATAATCAAATCCAGGAAACCCCAGTGTGACAAAATTGCATTTAGCACACAAAGTGAATGCTGTATGTACTCATAGTACGTACAAATGGAACCCTGACGACCTCAGAGAACTAATTTTAAGACAAACAATTTGGTGATCTTTATAACTTTGGCCTAATGAAAAAAAATGTTTTCAATCTTAAACCATTATTTGTCACATCTGCAATTCACATTTCACGTACTTGTGTGATTGTTTGTGTGATAGAGGGAGGGGGAGAGAGAGAAGGATGCCATAAAGGGATACATGACAATTAAACGGACTTAATTGCCAAAAAAAAAAACAAAATGAATCCCTTGAGCCTAATATTAACACGAAACAGGTGCAACCTTAAGCACAAGCTAAAAACCACACCAAGATGCTGCATCAACCCCAAAACCCTAAAAGGAAAGAACAAAGCCAGTAGATGGACAAACAAATCCTTATAACAGCGTGCGTAGTGTCTACAGAGGTGGACAAAGAAAGCCAGGAGGAGGAGTCAACCCGCATGTTGCTAGGACTTGAAGAGCAAGAGGAACAAATACATTGAGATTGAGAAGCTTAAGCTTTATAACAGTGCAAAGACAAATGGCTGCTTCAAGCTCAAGCAACCCTTGTATCACAGGACAGCAGATATTCTCAACTGGATTCTCTATTCCAACATGCACCAGTCCTCCAAGCACATCTAAGCAAAGCCCTAGTTTTAGCGCATCAATTGGACATGTCTGCTGCGGATGAGGAATACCAGGAAATCCACCCGGACCACCACCTCCCCCACCCCTGCCTCCACCTCCATCTCCCCCACCGCCACCTCCTCCACCAGGATAAGGTGAAGTTGGTGGAGGTCTAATAATGATGGGCGGAACAACGACAGGTGGTAGAGGAGGGCTTCTCGATGGAGGTGGGAATTTAGGATAACCTCCATGATGTGGTGGATTTTTTGGATGAACTGGCCGGTGGTAAGGTGGACGTGGCTGAGTACAGGCGCCACAAGCATATGTCGGCGGCAGAGTATTCAACACGAAAATCATGAAGATGAAGAACACGGCTATGGTTTTTGAACCCATAACTTGAGACACAAGCTTAAAGATTAGAGCTAAATGGAAATTCTTGGTTCTTGATGGACTTTGATCGTTCCGAGGGGTTATATAGCTCAATTCTTTATGAGCAACCGTGAATCTCTAAACAGGCAACTAGAATTTTCTGGAGATAGAGTAACAACACCGATGATTACGTTTTATGAAGAACATTGCAACTTATAAAACAAACCCAACATATAGTTCTTTTGTGAGAAACATGTAATTGGATAGTTTAGAGTTTTGCTGATAGTTCGCTGATTTCCAGACTCTCTCCGTGACTAGTTCAGTACAATCCGTGACAAACGCGTTCATTTTCTGAAACTAGTTCAGTGTTCACAGATTTTCATGGCACTATCCCTTTGTTTTCTTATCATATTTTGCAATATTCGACTTTCTCTTGGTCTTCACTAGATTTCTTAATTTCGATCCCTTCATCGCTCATTCTTGATTCTGTGAGTGTACTGTTTACGCACAGTACTTTCAACTATTAGGCATAAACTATTTCAGTTGGCTATAGCGAAGCTTATAGCTAGGAACCAAATATCAAATATTAGCTAGGGCTTCTGCACGAACCAATATTTCTTAGTTCAAATATCAAATTAGAAAAACAAATATTTTAGCTGATCAACGATACTCGTCTTATATATTTATAAAATTTATATATTCAAGAAAGGTTTATAATTAAGATGGACGCATGGGCCATGAGTGATAACATTAAATTATGATTAATATTAAAAGGATAATATAGATTATTCAATATTGCTGAAAATCGTCAAGCCCGAGCCACGTTCATATATTGGAAGATCAATCAACAAGCTACGTCGGCAACTCTATTATATCTTTTTTGCACCTCGACTGAATCGTTGAAGTTGATGGCAACAAGTAGAGCATAGGGGAATTACGCGTATTGCCCTAGCTAGTTGGATTGAATTGTCTATTTTGCTACTTCTTAGTCTTGCTAGAGTTTGGACTTCTCTCACTATCAACCTCACTTAAACATATATCCTCTTCATCAAGTTGCTCTTCATATGTATGTATATATTTGGCTCATAGTGGGTGTTACATCTGATGACTATGGCTCATTTGGATAAGCACATAAATTAATTAGTCGGATATTTTACTTCTATAATTCAGAGAGTCCTCCTTTATAAATTTTTATCCTTCCATGACATCATTGGCTCCTAGAGGGATTTGGATTCCCTTAATAATGTGACTGACGTAATTTGGCCATTTAGATGAATCAGCTGAGCCATTGTTTTAAATTCCACTATTCTAGATTTTATTACATGTTTAGGGTTTAGGTATGACAATCAGAGATACAAATTAAAATAGACTTACCAATGATATTCATGCCGTTAATAATTGAGCTTAACAAAGTTCCAAATTGATGAGTTTTAATTAAATAACACTAACAAAAGAACCATATATACATGTGGACAGACATGTCTTCCATGGTAATTCTGGATTATTATCTTGGACGTACATGCCACTATATATAACAATCATGAAGATAGTTATATGTCTATTAATTCCTCGTCCCCGGTCATTGAAGTACGAATATGGAACTGCACCTCACCCTGCAGTTCACTTCACAAATTTCTGCCACTTGATTAAGAAAACTAAACCTTTTAAACCAGGAACATTAGAGAAAAGAGGAATCGAGTTTGAGACCTGAATGTTATCATAGATCATATAGAGAACTTGTACTCCATCGTTAATTTGACTAAATCTGAAGATACTACTACTTTGTTCATTTATGTATACATTTTCCTATACTTTACTAACTTTTTTTCTTCTATGCCCATGTCCATTTCTTTTTGTTTACATGACACTAAGGAGGTTTTAATATTTTGCATATTATCCGAAGCTGTCTATCATTCATTTCTTTTATATATGGATTTAAACAGCAAGAAGGGTGTTCAATCGTGTCATTAAACCCACGGCTCTGCCCCTTGTTTTTGTGGCTGATTTGTCGTTTTCATTATTTTCCTTTTTTGACGAATCACTAAAGTAGTCTGTCATTTTTGTATTATGTGTCAAATCATTAAAATGCCTATTCACTGCAATAGCTATAGTGATAGTTCGAGAATCAAATGTAAACGGAGATTGAGGAAACTTCAGACAGATCATAAAGGAAATCGTGAAATACTACTTCTTAAATGAAGAAACTCTTATTGAATATAATGAACACTAATTAATAGTATAAAATATTAACGAGGTCGATATAGTACAAAGGAGGAAGGCGAGGAGCCTTACATCCATTGAAATAATAATGACCTCGGAGGATATGAAAGAAACATTGATGAACATACATTGCCAAATGGCAATAAGTGGCAACAAAAGTTGCAGAGTCCAAACACAACCACAACACTATGGATAAGTATAGCAAGGATTGAACTTGATATGGACCAACTTTTCATATTTCAGATGAGCCGTGGTAAGCCCATCCATATGGCCCAATACAACAATTAGCTTAGGCCTCAAGCCAGCCTGGAGGGCCATAAGCCTGCATAGGTTCATTTGAACATGTTATGGCTACACTAGCCTATAAAAGAAAGAGGTTCACCCCTTAAAAGGGACTTTTTGGACTCTACACCAGAAACACACAATCACACAATACAACAAAACTTATGAAATAGCTTAAAAGAAAATATGAGACTAGCTAGACAGTGGAGATTTAAGCGCACTGGAAGCCCTTGGGGATGTCCCTTCCACAGACGTTAAGAAGCAAACTCAACTTAACAGGAATGTTAAGGTTGATGCCTAGGATATTAGCTTTGAGAGCAGTGCATAGGCACACAGCAGCTTCAAGATCAGCAAGACCAGTAAGAAGGCTGCAGCATGGCAGTGTTGGTGGACTTCCAACCTTAACATTCACCAAGTTCAACACATTGGCACACACACCAAGCTTAAGGGTATCCTTTGGGCAAGTTGCCTGCTTGTGAGTTGGTGGCTTTGGGACAGGTGGGTGTTTGGGAACCTTTGGGGGTGGTGGGCAAGGTACATAGGTGGAGCTAACCACAGTGAAGAAGAGGAGATTGAGAGAGAGGAGAAGGGCAGCTTTGGAAGCCATTTAATTTCAGCAAGTGATCACTCCCGAGTTACTTGGGGCCTTTGTGGTTTGGTGAGGAAGTGATGAAGTTTGAGAGGGATGCAAGGGGTTTTTATAGATGAGGATTTGTGGGTTTCTTCGGTCTTTAACGTTAAGTTAATTAGGAAGCCCATCCGAACACGTTGGATGGAAATTCATGAAACAACTGGCACAGAAACATGGAGAATATGCGTTGGGGGAATATCATTTGGAGCCTTTTCCATTGTTTAGCTGTCAATTGGATTCTCATGACATAATTTCATACGTATTGGTGTCTAAAATTTTCATAGTTGTGCATTTTAATTGAATTATTGCATAAGACATTGCAGGTTATTTGTCTCATTTTTTATTGATTCTATGGAGAATTATTTCAGCCCGAGGATTTTCCTTGTTCTCACTGTATTTGTCACTTAGCTTAGCACTTGACTTTCTGTGTCGCTTATTGTGGAAGAAACTGAGACTGGCCAGATCTGTTGAGGCATACTTAACCAAGTTTTCCAAAACTCTAGCGAATCAAAACAATGTAAGCATCAATTAGAATGAGTTACTCTCATCACTTCTTCTTAAACTTTTTTTATTACTGAAGGACATAAGAGAGAGAGCAAGATGAGGCAGAACTTGAAATTTGCAATCCTAAGAGGATTTGATCAAGGGTGAAAAAGCTTACAAGAACTAGGGGTGATAATAACCACCAAGACAAGCCACGCTTCCCACTTTGTTTTTTCTTTTGTCTCCTTCCTTTGTATGAGACTTGCATCTACGTATTGTTAATTAATTTATAAACTTTTAAAAATAACTAAATTGAAGGGAATGTGATAGTAATAATGTAGCTCAAAAAGTATGAGGAATAAACAGATCAGCCGACATGTGAAGGATGCAGCAACTATTGTCACTTTGCCTGAAAAATAGAACTTGGAAACGTGATAGTGGATCATGATCATTGATAATAAGCACAATTTGGGTAGGGCATGCATGGTAATCGATATTGATATGCTAGAATTGACCGTTTGCCGTAATTGGAGAGGACATGGACATGGGCCTTCTAGATGCTCAAAATTTATTGCCTGCCAGGATTTACTCTGAAGTCATTGTCTTAACCCTGATTGTTAAACCTTTGTTATGATATTTGTTAAATGACTTGGAATTTATTTGTTACGACCCGCATTGATGACCCAACCAGAATTCTTTTGGGAGCTCGACTCCAAGGGAATATTTTCTTAGGTCTGTGGTGGTGACGGAGGGATCGGGCCGATAGGCCCCAAACTGTTAAACTTTAGTAGTGTATTCTTGGGTTCAACCCGGTTATGTATTTGGTTTGGGTGGTTTGACTCGATTTATAATATGGGCCATGTATAAATATGCCTCTTAAGTTAGGGTTGGGGTTGCGGGGTGTCTCTCCGTGAATGTAGATCACATTGATCGAAAAATCTCCGTGTTGATTGTTGTTCTTTATTTTTTTTTATCTGTAATTGCTGCAACAATATGTTTGGAAAGATTTACTTGACCCTGGCTCTAGAAAAAAGTCAATACAGATGAGTATATATATTCTGTCGAGTGCATAAACTTTTAACAATACTATGCTAATTAATGATAGATTATTGAAATTCGTCAATTATATACGATGAATTGAAATCCGGTTTCCACTTAACTCTTTTTCTTCTTCTCATTATTTTTAAGCAGTATGTGATGAACTCTTGATAACAGCTCTCGTGGGCGCCCATCTATATAAATATATATATCGATTCTGTCCCATCCAAAAGAAAGCGATTAAATTAATAAGATATGTATCATTTTCCGTTAGGTAAAGCTCCATCTTAAAAATCTTGTGATCATTGGATGACACTAGCAGTAGCCGAGTCGTTCATTCATCACTAGACAGACAATTAATGTAAACGCAAGACTTTGATGCTTGTATTTGTATGTAATCATCCACTCCGTCCGTGATTTTGAGTTTACTCTAAATTTCCATAGAGACTGCGAATTCAAATATCTAAAAACTCGTGCAAATATATATATATATATATATATAACAGTCACTAACAAGTATGGGTAAACGCTCACTGTTAAGCTTATTATTATAGCAAAAAAGGCTATCGACATAGCTCTCACACCCAGAGCAGTAAAACGATAAAATAGCAACTGTATAATAAAGGCCATTCATGGAGTACTTTTCCTAGCTAGCTCCTACATTTTGCGGTTATATGTCATCGCATCTCAAATTATTTAATTCTATCCCCTGAAACAAATTAAAAATATTAATAAAAATCTGCCAAATTATTTTCATCTCAAACTCTAAACATGAGGAGTACGAAAATCCGAGGCTTGCGTCAACTTGTTGATGTTCCAGGCCTGGACAAAAGTTTCTGTAGTGAAAGTGGCCATTTTATATTAATTATTTCTCAATTATCACTGTGTAGTCTATTCTATTAATGTTGACAAGATTTTCTGTGGTGTAGCGGTGTACCAAGCACGAATGTTCAAGTTGCTCAGAGTCATCATCATACATTTGACTACGATCCTTAATTTGTTACCAATCAACTTAAAATATGGATCCAAATCGCTGAAATACAGAAAATGATGTTCCATTAATACGGTTTTTATTGACTTTTTCCCTCATCTTGCAAGTCATTTCAATCTCTAGGCGGAAACGAAGAAGAAAGCACACGCCTTCTTACTGTTGTGCATATGTACTTACATGCACACAATCCTGTGGATGGTGAAGAGTCAAGACTCAAAATCTGAATAGATATTCATGTAGAAAAAAATTTTGAGAAAAGAAAAAAATGCTTCAGTTTTTAACATTAGATATAATTTTCACTTTAGATCAGAATCAAGTTTCATGATTAAAACAACCAAATTAATAACACGTCGAAATTAATCTCATATTTCATTAAATAATTACTTAATTCAAACTAATCTCCATCAAAAAAAAAAAATCAAAGAAACAAAAGTGATTTTTTTTTTTTTTTCTAATCATCACAATTAATAGATTCACTGAGCTTTTCCATTTTCATTCATTAAATAACTCTAACAAGTAACAACAGCAAAATCCCGCCAATACCAATCAATGTAAAATATTACCATCGCAATTAAGTTGTTCCTTTTTTTGGGCCTTGTCATGTACTATTGGAGGCAGAGGGAACGAATGCACTATTCAATGTTGGATTCTTTATTTTCTAGCCGGGCTGGAATATGGATTGGTCTAATCCAAGTGAAGAGATTTTACTTTTTAGGCCATGAATCCCTGTTGAAGTTTTAAAACTGAAAAGGTTAATTTTTTTTTACAAATTTCAAAATTTTTGAATGCACATTTCATGTATTTTAAATTTTTAATTTTTAAAATATATAAGATGTGAGATTAAAAAAAAAAAATAGCCAGCTGAAAACCACCATCACAAATTTTGGGCTGATTCGGCCCTTTAATTGAAACTTTTAAAGAAAACACAGAAACCAAAGTCAGGGAACTGCTAATATATTTCATTTCAGCTCATTGGTATATGGACAAGGTTCAATTTTTGCCATTTTGCAAATAAAGTCTTCTTAATTGCATTGGCATTGAGTACAGAAATAAGCCCATTCCAATAATAGGCACAAGAAGTACTCGAGAATGAAGACATATAAGCATGAGACTGAACAAACAAAACTAGTTTCCGCTCTTCCATTCAAGCAATTGGTTTCACACGATCCATTATTTAGAAATTACATTGGGAATACAAAGAAAACAAATCCGAATGGATACATAAAATAACGACTGCTCATTTCAACATCTTTGATTCAACTATGGCTCACCACCAAGCTCCACTCGCAGACTGTCATATGGATACACTTTGGGTGTCTGACCACAAGGACAACAAATTAATATATCAGCATGCGAATTATTAAATATTTTCGGAAAGTAGCATTTGACATGAAGCTTCAAAACCAGAAGGATAATATCACAGAAAAAAAATAGAAGAATGAAGTCCTTTAGTACAGGAAAGATTGACGTGCATCGGAATACATGGAGAATATATAGAACAGATTTAGGAAACAGAAGACATAATACTCCATGCTCCATATACAACTCCAATGATCAAAACCGTTTCATAAATTCATATTAAGAATAGCCTTAGCATCATAAATTCATAATGACTACAATGGTTGTATAAGGAAGGAGTTTAAAAGTATACACAGTGGCAGGCTGCTACCAGTTTTGTCATTGTCAGTGAACCTATGCAGGCAAATGCTCATTTTCTTCCCTCTTTATGTGCAATTTGTTTTCTGTTGATTAACAAGTTCTACAAGATAACTGCTCTTAGACAGCATCTTTGAACGCAATCCTCCTTAATGGAAGGGATAAAGGGAAAAATGATAGGTAGGATACATCCACGCCTTATATACATAAAAAAACATGCGCTCACGTGAAGCCTACAAATAGATCTTTCTTAAATTCCTAAATAGGGTTATGGCTTCTAATGGTACCAATTATGAATCCCAGAAAGGAGTCTTGACAACTTCATCTTGGCAATTCAATGAGAAACCAGTCTACCATCCAATTCATGTCAACGGTCGGGTGCAATGTGAATCAGGTTAAAAGAAATGATGTCATTACATTCATATCTATTTTTCGAAATTCCTTTAATCCAGATCAATTAGAATTTAGAGAATAAAGAGGATCATCCCGCTACCTGCATCCCTTCACCATCTAAGTCATTGGCAAATGGTATAAAGAAAGATGTCACTACTAGGTTTAAGAAATAACCATATCCATAGGCATGAAATTTTCTCTCCATATGTACATTTTCTAGATGAAGCAGCAAAGGAGTCCTTTACACAACCCTCTACAATATTTTACACCAGATTGATGCAGCCTTCCATTTCTAGCTAAGTGAAGTTCCTAGCTAGATTATACTTAGAGAATAACGGGAAATAGGTCCAGCAGATAAGAGGCATGGATGGCATACAATCCTTTAACAATAGACTAAAATATGTTACTGATCGTATAAATTAGAAATATGTTAATGATCATAAAATTAGAAAGATGATGCAATTCTTTGTAATATTCTCCACAAGGTAGAAACCTACATAATCATTTATCAGTAGTGTAGTATTCAAACATCAGGAAACGCCAATACTCTTTTATCTGTTAAGAGGAAATTCGAAACGTAGCACAGCAAAACCAATTCCCAAAAAACATATGCAGTTAGTCCACTATTTTCAGCAGCAACAAGTTCGAGTTTGGGGCTTACAAATGGTATCTTGGAGGCTTTATCATTCCACACAGCCAATAGTCCGAGAGATGCAAAAAATCCCAATCCCCCGCAAAGCCAGGCCAATGCTTCATACTGGTTTTAAAAATTGAAACAGAAAAGTGGAAATCAAAGATGAGTATGCATATAAAACAAAAGGAGACACTACCACTTGGATATTATCTTGAAATTCTCATAAAGTAAACCGAAAAAATAAGGAGTTCTAAATGAAAACTCTTACCTTTCCAACAGTATCTGCGATACGATCTATACAGGGCTCGGGAAATGGAGTTCCATTGTCCCACACCAGCTCGTCATTTACATGAAGCTGAAATAAATTAATGTTAAAGGGATTCCACATGATTTTCTTTCAAAATCAACAAAGGGCGTAAGCTTAGGTTAATACAGACAGGTTTATCGGGGACGATATGTTTGCCGACGGGGAGGCCCATGCCAGAACGGAGGCGAAGGGACGAGGCCACAGAGCGGCCAACCACGCCGTTTCCGCCCAAAATCCTCGACGCTGCGTTCGTCAATCTCCCTGCCATGATTTCTCTTGATCGTTCGTTTCCTCCACAATCACACACGCTCTTGCCACAAGTCCACTGCGACACCGAAACAAAATACGAAAACTCTATACGACTTCGTTTCAATCGTCATCCTCTAGGCCTTTTTCTTTTGGAATCTGGACAGTTGGAATTGGGCTGTCCTAGGCAGAGGGAAATACAGTTGCCCAAGCCCAATAAGACTTTTGGATTGTAAAAAAACTTTCGGATTTATCCCCTCAAATTTGATAATTGAAAAAAAAAAAAAAAAAGGCTTGATGGTGGCGAAAAACCGCGAATACAAAATATATTATAAATGATGTAGAAAATTGAAAGGCACAATAACGAAATAACTGTTTTTTTTTAACCAGAGGAAAAAAGAAAAAAAACTGATTTTTTACTCTTGTTTCTCAATAGAAAGAAAATTTACATTTGTTCTTCACGTACAAAGACAAGAACACTATCTATTAGGACAATTCCCCATAAACTCTTTTTCTTTTTTTTATGTGTGTTAGCGGCAACTCTCAATTCAAACATGGAAAACAACTTCATTCATTATAAGTCATTTGTCATCACATTTTCAAATGTCATTTTGACTAAATGAAAATTGAGAAGACTCTGCATTGTAGATGACAGAAGTGGGTAAGAACTAAAAATAACTTTAGACGTCGTACAAATGTTTGTCAATAACCCCAAATATCCAAGATTTGAAAAGGCAGGGGATATCTGAAGAATCCAGACTGGCGCGGTAATAGTTTGGAAACAAAACCAACCGGCAACCAGAAAGTGAAAGCTTGTAACTATGTACGAATATGTTCCATTGGTAAGAAAATAAGAGAAAAGAATAAAGCAGCATTACATTCCGCCGAAGAAGGGAGGAAATATTTTAAAAAAAAAAACACGACTCTTGTACATATATGAATTGACCAGAAGATGGTGACTACTTCACTTAAATAATACTACATTTATTTAAGTGTTAAACTTATTTATCTCAATAAATTGAACTAAGATATTGAGATAAATATACTAAAAAAAGCATTATCTAAGTGAATTATGCGATAGAAGGTGCTAATTTTTCAAATCCAACTGAGCCTGCAGGTTGTGGATGGTGCTGGCAGAATCCCTGAGCCTCTGTGCTTCCTCTTGGGTCAAGTGCACGTTGGTTATACCCAGCACTCCTCCTCTACCAAGCTGCGCGGGCAAACTCAAAAAGACTTCGCCCTCATCAATGCCGTGAAATCCCTTTGCCAGAACCGACACAGGGTGGATCTTCCTTTGGTCTCTAAGAATACTTCGAACTAAGCTGGCCACCGAGTAACCTATGGCCCAAGATGTGTAACCTTTCAGCCGAATCACTTCATAAGCGCTGTCTACCACTTCTTTATGAATCTTCTCTAGTGTTTCTTTCTCGTAAGCAATTTGTTGATTCTTCAGAAAGCTTAGCACCGGAACACCCCCAATGCTAATGCTAGACCACAGAGCCACCGAGCTGTCCCCGTGTTCCCCCACTATGCAAGCCTACAATTACAACAAACATCATTGTAATTATTAATTATTATAATCTAGTTCGCCGTTGCCCATCTTCAGTCAAACTTTAGTGGAGCAGTAGTTGGATTGTGGGATATCACAACAAATTCACACGATAGCCAGCACTAAAATTAAAAATCGGATGAATGACACGGTGTTAAGTTCAAATTGTTTTTTTAATCGGAAAACGTTTTCTTAAATCAAAAAGGAACGAACCAAATAAAATAAAAGAAAGCAACTTTAGTTTACCTGGACATCCTGAGCGTTGACGTCGAGATGATCAGCGATGAGGAAACGGAACCTGGATGAATCCAAGTTGGTACCGGATCCAATGACACGATTGGAGGGGAAGCCGGAGAGTTTCCAGGCCACGTAAGTGAGCACGTCTACTGGGTTCGAAACGATCAGCATAACAGTGTCTGGGGAGTAATGAGCGAGTGGGGGTATGATCTTCTTAAACAGATTGACGTTCCTCTGCAACAGATTCAGCCTGGACTCTCCGGCGATCTGCCGAGCACCAGCGGTAACGATGCACAGATCGGATCCGACGGTGATGGCGTAATCATCAGAGGCGTGGATCTTGGTGCGGGGGAGAAAGGCGGCGGCGTGCTGCAAGTCAAGCATCTCTCCTCGGAGCTTATCGGGGTTGACGTCAACGAGGAGGAGCTCGTCGGTTAGGTCTTGAGTGAGGATGGTTTGGGCAATGGCCATGCCGACGTTGCCGACGCCAATGACGGAGATCTTATTGTGGCGTTTGGTGGGGGAGGGAGGAGCAGCATTCAGAATGGGCCTGAAGAACGATTGACTTAGGTCTAGGCCGCCTGGACCCAAAGACGAAGTTGAACCGCTCTTGTGCATTGTTGATTCTTATTTGTGTTTTGAGTTTGAGTTTGTGTGTGTGTTTCTTTGCAGGGGACGGAGTGCGGATTTTATAGTCTCGACTGGGGAGAGGAATTGGGAAAGAAAGGGTTTGAGACTTGGGGTAGGGGAAAAGAAAGGAAGGATTTTTAATTTCCACGGTCAAAACCTTTCTCGAAACTCAAGTCTCTTTTTTTCCACGTTCGAGAACAAATGCCCTTGCGGTTCGGGCAAAAGATCTTTGATGACTTAAATTTGTGTAATGTGGGTACACGTTGACAATGTCAAAGACACGTGGCTTGAAAATAAGGCAGTATCTCGTCCCCTACTTGTCAACCTTGCATCGCCTTTTGCAGGCAAACATAACATACGAAATCAATGATACTATAAGGTAATTGCAATACAAGGCAGAAAATAGAAATCTGTGTTCTGAGACCGGTTTTGAACGCTCTTTTCTCTTTCGGTGTTTCAACTTTGTACAACACCAACGCGTTTGCATTTAGATTTTTAGCCGACGGTTGTACGGAAGACAGGGAGTTATAGTAGGTTCAGTTTGATTAACTTAATAGTCAAATTTAAATAATTTTATAATTTATTTAAATTGATTTATTAATTATAAAGTAAAATTTTTCTAGATCTTTCAAGTATTTTAAAATTTCATGTGACAATAAAATTAAAAAATGAAAATAATTAACTTTTTTATTAATTTAAATAATAAAAATACAACTCTTTTTTTAATTTAATTTTAATTGATTTAACATGCATATTAAAAAAATATACTATACTAATAATTTTAATATATCATGCCACCAAAACTTTAAAAATAAAATATTATAATATTTAACAACATAAGAATAATAATTTTAAAATTTTAAAATATTTTAAAAATTATAATTATTGATTAATAAAGTAATTAAGTGTTAACGCATAGGAGTGAGAAGTATAGAATCATTCGTTCTATATCTATATTAAATTAAATTTATTTATTATTTATTTATATTAATATTGATTTGAGAATAAAATAAAAATAAATAAATAAATATATTATTATTATAAACTATACAGGTATCAAAAAGAGAAATTCACACTTTTTAAATACCAAACTCACATTAAAAAAAATATATTTTTTAACCAAACTCATCCCGTTTCTTGTATAATAAAGGAGATGCTATTACTGCTTTGTCTCGTCGTAACGAAAGAAAAATACGAAGAATTTACACTTTGTACTTTATGTCTCCCATTGTAGATGGTAGTAGTAAGTGCAGGGAGAGATGCTTTAATTTGTTGTTTGCTGGTTAGAGATTATGGAATCTGTTGAGCTCAAGTTGGAGCTAGCCAGCAAAGGTGCCTAAAGTAAAGTCAATCTCAATCTCAAGCAGAATGGCATTGAATGCAGAGAGCGGAACAGGGATATAGATAGTGTATAGGAAAAGCAGGAACTGGTTTGTCCAATAACCGATATGATGCTGTGCGGGCATTTGGCAGATAAGAGTGACCTGTAAAAAAGTTGCATCGGATGCAGATGCGGCCATCACTTGAAAAGGCTATGCCTATTCACTCGTCATTCATGCTCCCCAACTTGGAATAGATCATCAACACTGTTGTAATCAACAAAGTCATAAGACGCATAGCCCCACATTCCACAACCAAAACCAGAATGCTAACACTATTAGGGGATCCTCTGCTCAACTTTTTTCTCTTCTTTCCTACCAACCAAATCCACACCCCCAACATATAATAAACATTTCTTTTATTTTCTTTTTTCTTTTCAAGAAATGCAATATCAAAACAAGTGACCACAAACCGCTCAACTTCACCTCACCAAAGCCCATCACTACTTTTCCTAGTATTTATTTGTATTTTTAACCGGGGCCCCGTGACCGTAATTACTGCTACATTCATTTTTTTCCCCTCAATGATGGAGCACACCTATGCCCATTATTCTTTCCATATATATATATATATCTTAATCCCATTAGGTGTACATTCAAACTCGAACTTGGTTTTAGTGGTGGAAATTAGAAACAATAATTAAAGCAGACGCCGAATAAGAATTATTCACTAATTTTGGACTCTCTCTGGTAAATGTGTGAACGATGGAAATAATGTGCGGTCTGTCAACTATCTCCATATTGGTGCTGAGCCAACTAAGTTAACTTAGCGGAAGAAAGAAATCAAAAGTGAAAGTATTTAACTTGAAGGGGATTACAGAACGACCAAGACAAATATCAATACGATGCTTTAGTAAACTGCAATAGTAGAAAACGAATTTGAAATGGAATATTCATGGACGTTTAGCAATTAGCAGGCTTATGTATGTTTTGATCTCAATGTTGACAATTGGAAATTATATGGGCTTGTTAAGAAGTTAAGCTCCTTTTGGTTTTGAAGCGTACGTTTTAAATTCTGGGCTGAAGCTCTTTCATTATGTTCAGGTTAATACTCAAGCACATTCTAATGTAATTGACTGTAGTGATCGCAAAAATTCAAAGTATTATGTACTTGTTTTTCAGATACCATCCTATCTCCTCTTTATTCACTCCTCCAAGTCACTTAACAGTTTACTTTCTGACCTACCATCTTAACTAGATGTTGGCTCACAAGTTTTGTTGTTGCAGTACATTGCTCGGTTCAATGCTAAGGCTGTAAAAAAATTTCTGTATACACTCAACAATGGAAATGTAGCTAAAAAGAAATTCAACTGTAAGTTGTTGGCTGAGCAAGTTATATGTATATAAATAGGCATGATTTGCAACAAAACGCTCATTAGAAATAATTTTTGAGCTGTTGGTTATCTCTGCTTGAATCACGAGCCTTTGGAAAATCTAGAATTAACTAACCAGAACATGTGTTGTCGCCTTGAAAGCAGCAAGAGGGTCATGCACTTTTATCTGCTAGATACTAGTCAAATTTGCAATATGGGCTGCCTCAAGATGATCGGATTTATCTGATAAATAATGATGGCTCTAGCTTTCGTTTTGTCTCTCCTTGTTGACAGTTTATTTTAATTATTATCTTCCTTTTATTAAATAACTTTGGGAGAAGTCTCCAATCTTTTTCATAGCATTTTCTTTTTAAGTTTGTAAGCTTCTAATCTTTGTAACTGTAACTTGTTCCTTATCTGAAGGTAATGATGATTATTATTGATTACACAGTGAGGCTTGCTCCGGAGGAGACATCATCAGAGTTAACTGGTTTTGTCCGCAACGTAGTGACTTGCATTGGCATATGTAAACAGACATTCAGGTCAAGACTGGACCTATAGAATAATATAGAAAGTCTTATGATATATGTAAATATTGACCGCTTAACTAGACCTTTGAAATTAGTCCTCATTCATGCTGTTTGATTGTTATTATTTAATATACGCAATATTATGTTTGTCGTGCTAATGCTTTGATAATTGACACAAATAAAGAACAGTACATACCGATAGATGGCTTGCAAGACTTTGTTTATGTAGTCTTCATTAGCCTCTTGGAGCATACCCTTCTTCAGCTGAAGTCTTAAATAGGATGGAATCCAAATCGACAAATTGTTTTCTGTTATCTACGTTCTTGTGTATCATTTGAACAATGTCAAGGGCTCAAGGATCAAGAAATATTTTAAGTACCTTCCTTCCCATTTTTTTTTGGCAGTTATCTTCTAATCACAAGATTCATAACACAGTCATTTTCTTGTCCAGCTTGAAATTGCTATGATTCCATATCGAGAGGCTCCGTCAACCTTTTTCTTTATTGATTGGATACATGGTCTGGTTTCAGGTGATTCTGGATGAAGCCATTGTAAAGCTAACTCCAGATTTCTTTTGGTTGGGCGGCGGGGAGGTCGATTTGAAGCTTGGAATCAGGACATCTCAACTAATCAGATTTGTCAAACCATTCATTGTCAACTGTAGCAATAATTGATTATTGCTTCATAATATGTAGTTAAGAAAATTGAGCAGCAGGCTTCGACGAGACAGTTGTAATTTGGAAAAATTATGATATTTTCAATTCTCTATTCTTGATATTAAATGACTGCAATAGAGATCGTTCTTCTCAGCAGTGTTTATAATGTGCTGCGGAGATTTACAATGTTTGTAGAATCAACGTATGGTAGAATTTAGACTGCTTATTTCGTAAGACATGATTATGATCGAATATTGGATGAAGAACTATTGCACCGTGTGGCAGACATCTTTATCTTTCCTGCAATAGTGGAAGCCGAAATCCATTTTCTCATCAGACATGCTTATAACAGTTAACTGAAAATTGTGAAGAGACTATGGAAAGTTAATTTAATTGCTATCTTCATTTATTTAAGAGAACTAGTGAACTACTAACCACCACAAGTGTGACAAGCTGGCTTGTCTTCTATTGCTTTTTGTTCCATCTTTAATTCACAGTAATGCATTCATTCATCAGTGATCAAACACACAGAGGAGTAAAGTGACACTTTTCATCGAAAATGGATTATTCGTAATTGACTGCACCGTGCAGTCGATTGCGGGCTGTTCGATTTATTTACTATTGCACAATCAACTACAATAATAGATAGATTAAACGGCCCGCAATTGACTACACGGTGCATAATCCAGCTACTTTTCATCTATCTATTCTATTCTTTTCACTGGAGTGAGAGTAACTTTTTGCAGATAAGGAAACAGTAGTCTGACACCGTCGCGAAGGCATTGCACGCGCTTAAAACGTTATGGTTCGGCCTGCGATGTTGACGGAAGTACACAGATAAAAACGAAAGGGTAAAGGATTCACTGTCCTTTCCCATCACCAGAAGGGTTCCTAGCACTCTTTGACTAGAGAAGATAAGTGATGAAGCAGCTAGGGCTTTTCATTATGAATGGGTGGTTTCTTGTGGGGTTGCGCATAATCCATTTCAGCTATGTCCTCTACAGCATCACCTGCATTTGTAGTTACAGTTCGTTCAACATGGCCATGAGCAGATCCCAGCAATGACCTTGCGTGCCTGCTCAGCTTCTACACAAGCAGCATACGTCTATCAGTTTCCTTTATTCCCCCAGAACTTTCAAACTCAATTAAGCCATCTCATAAATATTTCCATATATGCTATATATGTCACTGATGGAACAGATTCAACAGAAAACAGATGCATGTGCGGAAATAATTGAAGGAAATGGGGGCATACAGTTTTAAAGATAAACTTGAATTCATCCAACATTTTTTTTTTCCTGAAATGCACTTCCAAAAAAAGAATTAACTTAAAAACATTGCAGGGTTATCATGTACCTTTTTTCTGAAGAAGAACGGCAAATCTATCTGAACAGAAGTTGCAACCTCAGTTCCTGCATACCCACCAGCATTAACAATAAATCACTGTTATTTTACAAGAAGAGAAATTTTAAGGTGTATATATGGCCAATGTACCACTAAGAAGGATATAAAGTTTCTAAATTATGAAGTTACATGCTTGCGAATTTCTTGAGGGGAAAAAGAAAGAAAAGTAAAGAAAGATGGCCTTGCACCATGATAGACTTCACATAAGTTCTGCATGCACATTAGACCGACAAAAAAGTTAAGGCTAAAAGAAAGAAAAAAAAATGGGGTCTAAGAATGTCAACTATCAAGATTGGAAGTTGCAATTTTATTTATTATTCCTATTAGATTACTGAGGGGAAGAGTCAAGTGGGACACAGAAGAGATTGCTTTTGTTCAATAATCAATGGCAGAAGTTGCATTTTTCTTTTCGTGCAAATATAAGAATTCTCGCGTGGAAAGAAATTGAGGAAGACATTCAAACTTGGCACCTGACGTTGTCCCAAGTATCAACTGTTTCAACTTGGATGCACTTCCATTCATAACTTTCTGCTGCTTGGCTTGTTTCAACGTGGTGGTTCCACTTGATTTCAACAACCATATCATCTGGTCTGTATCCTGCAGGTAATCTCAAATTTCAGATTCAGCCACCATCATTAATTTTAAATGCTTCACACAAAGTTGTCCTTGATTTTGGCTACCGATTAGAAAATAAAGGAGTTGGGAACTTAGAATATTGAGGATATAAAAGTTAATAAAGTGATATTTTAGGAAGCCAACCTTGTGAAACTGGAAATTTTGAGTCTCATATTGGGCAGCAGTGAGGGGGCGCGCGCTGCATGCATGTAAAGAAAGACAAAGGAGAGGGAGGAGAAGAAGCTGGACAAGAGAATACATGGATTTGATTATCAGATAAGCATGGGCGAAGAGTCTTGGGTCAGGTGTTCACGTATATGTAATGGTGGAAGAGGAAGAGAATTAAATGCAGGCTTTGTTTGGGATTGGGACGTTCTTAAAGAGAACATGCAGATGTTTGGATAATGACCCTTCAAAACGAAATTGCAGATATGGAGGGTCCATGTTTGACCCATCTTCCCTCACTCTTTTAATCACTTGGGTTGGGACCCTCTCAGAGGCATTATAGAAACTAGTGTCTATAGTGAACTCAAGCAATTAGGCCAAACTGAAGGATGATTTGGTCCAGCTTCCAAATCCAAAGACCTCTATCTCTAACCCCAAAATTACCGTTGCATGCCTGCATGTACAAATGCCTTTAAATTTAAGAGACAGAGCTTTAGTTATTCTACAAAATAAAATGATGAACGGCGGAAGAGAACATGGTGCTTTGGTTTAGTGAGAAAAGAGAGAGAGATTCGTTATGTTTCTATCGTTGAAAATGCAGATTACGATGTTGGCAACCAGCACATGCTTTCCCTCTTAGGAAGAAACAAAGACTACGGGATGATAGCAAGTAACTTTTGGGAGACATTCATCAGCGTACAACAAACGGCGACTGCCATAGTATCTGGGAAATTGGTTACTTCCCTTTAAACTTCCGTTCAAAGTTCAATTTCCTTTTGGGGGTGCATATTAATGTATGTTCCAAGTTAAACTAAAATAATATGGGGAAAAAAATTGTGCTCTTTGAATTGGAAGCATATAATATGGGGACCTACGTACAGAGGAGTAGGTGGTGGGACTGACCGAGGGAGATGGTTTAGGGACAAAGGAGCATGGCTAAACCGTAATATGCAACCTTCTTCTCAACACCAAAGGGTCCAGTTTTCCAAACATGTCATTGCCAAGTCCCGTGAACTGTCAAGAAAAATTCTTGGCAGGATCATGCATAAATCACTACCCCCATAGAGCCTTTCTTTGAAATTGCAGCCACGTCCTTTTAAAACATTTAATTTACGAAAGCACAGCAAACAAACTGAGACAGGAAGAAGAAAATCCTACTAGCATTGGTATCGCGTCACCCGACAACTCAAGGGAAAAGAAAGTGAGGACGAGGTTTCAAATCCTGCCAAATCTTAGCTAAAATCCGATTTGGGTCAGAAGATATAATGATATCCTAGATGCAAAATCATGTAGAAGAATACGATAGTAATTCGTAAGACGATATAATTAGTACTATTCTTTCTTTCCTCTGCCCCAGCCCATTGGAAATGAACAACCACGGTCCAGATAAAAGGGAAAGGAACTTTACAAAAAAATTAAACAGGTTCTTGGAATTTATATGCAAGTGTACATAGTAAGTATTAAAGCAAGTTCCGTTGCGAAATTATAAGAAGAGAAGGAGGGGATCGATCAGTGGCAAGTGATATTCCCAAAGGTGTTCTCGCCACTGTAGGTAACATAAAGGAACCCATCTTCATCCTTCTTCTCGTCATATAGAGCAGACATGATAGCACCTGTAAAATTGAGCAAAGCAAACAGTTCATGTGATGGGCTGTTTCCGATATATAATGCATTAATTGCTAGCGGATCACCTGTTGGTGGAAGGACGTTATCCACAAAAATAAAGATTGCCTTTTCAGCACTTAACTTTATCCTTTTGCGGATAACATACACAAACTGTCCAACAGACAGGTCGGCAGGGACGAGGTACCTACGATTTAGCCATTCAGTTATTCAGCTTAAGGTAGCCAACAAATGCCCACCAATTTTTCCACAAGTGAACTAGCACAAACAAACCAGAATCCGATCGTTCCACATTACATTAAATAATTATCAATTCCATCTCAGAATCTATAACTTGTCAAAAAGAATCAAAAAATAGGAAGCCAGCATCACCAAGTCACATAAAAACTAGAAAGCAAAGTCAGATGCCGTGTTCCTAGGGACATATTCAGGTCCTCCTACAAAATGGTGAAGCATACATATAATGAAAGACACAGTTATAGCTTTGATTTCTTAAAACATAGTGTTTTGGGAGTAAATAATAATTAGAACCACTTAACTATATCAGTAAATCTTTTGACAGTTGCTAGTAGTCTATCATGGCCAATTAATTCAGTACAATTTTATAGCTGCTATAACTTAATCTGTTATCATCACATCATGATCCAAAGGCACTGCAATTTTAAAGCCTAAGCTTTTTGCTTCCCTCTTCTCCGCCAACCCTTCAGTATTCTAATTTAAATACAAACGAAATTTCAAACTTCACTAAAATGCTTTCTTTTCCTTTTGAAAAATAATAAATAAACAAAAAAACAATTGTTCAAATTAGAAGAAAAATATACACAAAATCTTACTTCTTCTTGTCAATGCTTGGGATATCACTTCTTTCTGCCTTCTCCACAATCACCTTCGGGCATATATATATCCAGAGACATGTTAGCACAAAAATAAACACATAAATGTCATTGATATACATTTTCAAGTATTCAGAACTGCAACAAGTCAGCAAGTAAAAGCAGAAGTTAACATTCATTGTCCATGATTTGATCTAATTTAACACAAGATACTGTCATTACTGGGCACAACTTTTCACAAAAGTCAAATGTATGCTGATATTTGCAAACTGAAAAGAACCACTACAACAGATACTCACCGGGATCCTGTCTGGGTATTTGTCCCTAATCCTTGCAGCCTCAGCTCTTCTCTTCTCTGGAGCCCATTGAAAAAAATATATTTATTTGTTTGACATTCAGATTCTCGCACACAAAATAAAAAAAAAGGATAATTTCTTAAAAAAAATATATATATATATCTATATACCAAGATCATGCGCTTGTTTGAAGTAACTCTTTGCCATTCCTCCTGAAATGAGCATCAAACTAAAGTTAATTCCCAACAAATAATAAATTGCATTGCCTGCAAAGTATAACTAATTAATCTATCAATCAAAATCAAGAGATACCACTTGCAAGAATAAATTCCCAGAAGTCAACTAGCAAAGGATATAGCTGAACGACAAGATGCCAAAATTAACCTACACGAACCAGGCACATGATTAAAAAAGAGGACTACGTTTCAAGCGAATCACCCTTTATTGATAATCCGATAAACATACATGCAAAATAATTTACTAAAAAAAAGTGGGAAAACTCCAATTGACTGAAACTTTACTGATAATCCTTCTTTCTCTCAGAAGACAGAGGAAGATACAAATATACCGAGGGCTTCCCGAAACAAAAAAGGGACTCGACAATCTACTTCTTACTGGGAAAGACCGATTTTTGATCAAGAAATAGTTTTTAAAAAATATGATCGTTAAACGAAAATTTTTTTTTGACAAATTGGGGAAATCAATACCTCTCGAAGACGAACCGAAAATAGGATAGAAGCAACACTTTTGATCAGAACTCCGAGAAGCCCGAGGTTTGCAAATATATATTTATATAGATAGATATAGATAGATACAGATATACTATATGGCTGCTTTACTTGGTTTTTCAAGTACTTATATGTATATTTTTTATTTTTATACGATTCAACTAAATATAAAAAGAAAATAAAAATTACATTCATAAAGAACCGAAAATTTCAGTTTTAATAAATACCTGAATAAAATACCAAAAATATTAAATACCTGGTTACAAAAAAAAAAAAAAGTATTGAAAACCTAAACAATCATGCTTAAATTTATGGCAGGATATAATTTTTAAGGGACGCTTGATATACCTGGTTACAAATTTTTTTATAATTTTCCAGAAAAGTAGAATATCATTGTTGACTTTCCACCAATAAATAAATAAATAAGAGATCGTCATGACTATACAGGTAGAAGATTAACACAATAAAGCATAACAATCGACATAAATGAGCCTTTTTTATGGGAAAAATTGTACAATAATTTAAAATATTTTATATCTGTATTAAAAATATTTTCTTTGGAAAACTAAGTAATTTATTTAACTTTGCAACTAAAATTGTAAAATATAATCTAGCTAGATTTAGATAATGTCATTTTCTTTTTCTTTACGGATTTTGTAGCTATTACGTTTATTTTTACTTTACAAGGTTGGCTTCTATTTGGTTAGTAAGGTCTAAGGTGGGCTAAGGGAGTAACTTTGAGGGGTACCCTAGTTTATTTAATACGATTACTTTTGATTGTAATTCTAATGAATAATATGATTTTTTTTTTTTTGTTTTTATTTTTCAATAATCTTTTCTTTAAACAGAGTGTTCTGAACAAAACACCATGTTTAGCACAATAACAAATCCCTTATTAAAATGTTAGACTGAAATCCTCTAACATGGATGATATGACCCACTTAGGTCAAATCTATCTAAACCATTCTGAAAATATGAATACGTCACCGTCGAAGAGTCATAACATTATCCAAACCTCTTCCATCTATTCACAGCTGCCCTCCATTCCTTTTTAATTTGTTTTTAGTATAATTTATCTTTCTCCTTTCTTTTTAATAAAAAAAAATGAGAGAATTGTATTCATCCCTTTCCATGAGAATATTTCTCTGGTTTCGTTTGGTTGAGCGTTTTGACGAGCCTCCTTCTAACTCGTTCCGATCTCACTCGCTCAAGTTGATTTTCTCTCTTATTTTTTTCGAATTTTGGCAATGTGTATCTTGCTGTTTAATTAAAAACTCTTGCTTAACAGGAATGATTTAATAGGAAATTTGGTAGACAAAAAAAAACAAAAAAAATCTTGGCAGCTCTGTCAATGGTTCAATAGGAATTTTCGGACAAAAGAAAAGGAAAACAAAAAATGATTTGCTTAGCAAAATTCCATTTTTCATGAAACCGTTTCTTGCTTAGTCTAATTTTATCAATTTGTTTGAAAATTTCCAAACGGCGAATGCTGAAATTGACGCACAAGGAGAAAATAAAAAATGACAGATTTACTCCAAAACGACAGAACCGAAATCCGAAACGCAAAGCACGCATGGACAGCCTAGCGCTATAATTTGCCGGAAGCAGGGTTTCAGCTGTAGAGTTTGAGATCTTTATAGCTTCTTTGTTTTGATTCGAAATTTAATGGAATAAAAGAAAAAGAATTTGCAGAGAGATATTTGATTGACCTTCGCCTAAGTGTAGATCGGATACATGCGTGAACGAATCATTATCTACTATTCGTGTGTTTATCTGTGCTACTTAATGTGTTTGGATCACCAATCATAGAAGAACATTGTTATCTTCACCTGCACTTCATGAATAATATTAAGAGTTTGACAGGAAGGATTATATGATATTGAAATAAAAATAAGTTGAGTTAATCTATGAGTTAAATTAGCTTAAGTTAGATTAGTTTAACTTGTTAATGACTTAGTAAGTTCAGTTTATAAGTTAATGAACTAAATTTGAGTTAATAATTTTAAGAGTTTAAACCAACATAAATTTGGTGTATTAACTAACTTATATTATATTATATTTATAAATATTAAAAATTAAAAAAATATGCTCTCATTAATTTATCTATTAAATTTACAATTAATAATAGTAAAAATTACAAACAGATAGTTAAAATTAATAATATAAACTAAATTTGTGTAAGACTTTTTCTATCTAATATGATTAATAAGCTATTATTTTATATTTTGTATAAATTTTTAAATAAGTTGAGCTTATGTCAAGAAAATTAACTCGTTAAACTAAATCAAAAGCTCACCAAATTTTTTGCGAGCCCGACGTAGCTTTGCTCATTTTCATCCCTTCGAACATACATCTTTCATTTGCTTAATTCCCGCCTCTCGAAGATGCAAGACATATGAAGCATATAAATTTTTCCAACAAGAAAAAGTGAATTCACCTAGTAATTTTTCTTTCACATGCAATGCTGTACTACATATGGTGGTTAATAAGTTTATATGAACACCAGACATCAAAGCGAAAGCTGGAAGACTTGCCAACAAGCATTCTATAAAATTAAATACAAAAATAGCAGCAGCTATGCTTTTTCAGTCGATGGTTAGGTACAGGTCACTTGATTCGAAAGATGTTTCGTTGTCACTCTGCGGTGAAGACGGTAGAGAAGGCAATTGATTCTTCTTCTGCTTATGCATTATACGCCAATCATCAATGTTGGTTGACCTACTGGAATTGAAGCAGGGAAATTCGCTGCTGTCTAACATTTCTATAATCTTCTTGGTTTTACCAAGAATGTGAACGGCTTGTCCGACATTGTCCTCCCTCTCTTCAATGGTACTGTCCAAACACTTAGCAGACATGACGTGAAGTAAGTTAGTGAGACATGCTCCCAGTATATCGGAAATCACAACAGTTATCTCCTCAAATAATCTTTCACTCCGGAGGTCACTTGTGCATTCAGAACTCAGAAGACTAGTTTGGCATAATCTGAACATGGAATTAGCTGCCAATAATTTGATGGGCCAATGTGAAGGGCTTGCCTTTATGCATATGTTGATATTTTCTATTTTCAGTCTTTCATACCTCGCTTTTGCAGCTTCAGCTAGTTTTTCAACTGCCTCTTTCGAACTCTTTGCTTCAACGGAGAGCTCATGGAGATCCACATCTAGCCACTTATGATACAGATCTACTCCATGCCACACAATTTCTGCTGCCCTCCTGATATTAATCAATTTTCCTTCTCTGTCAACGCAATGTTCAACGAGCTTTACATAGGGGAGGCTTTCAGTTAGCGTAAACATCAATTCTTTGACTGAATTCCTATTGATGTTCGGAAGCGCTAGTGCAATACTTGCCAGTGTCACCAATGGAAGTGACCAACTATTTGGAGGCTCTTCAGCATGTAAAGAAGGAACTAGGTCACTATCAAAAGCTCCCACTTGCTTAAATCCTTGCATGATGGATGACTTTTCCAGCAGTTTAATCAGAAGATTAGGTTGTCTACTTTCTCCTACCTGAATCCAGTGATCGGTGGCATCACAATTGTTTCTCATCACCACCTTGACCAGTGCTTCTTCACCTTGAAGATGCAGAACAAAGCGGCTAAGATCCGGTTTGGAGTCAGACTGTGACTCTGTTCCCGACCTAAAACACGTAGAGTCACTCTTGTTTAGTTTGTATTTCCACTTTCTGCACAAATTGTGACACGCCAAGAGCGTGCTTACCACCGATATTGAAATAAGTTGGACTACTTTGCACATTAGCACAATCCCTATCTGCATCTGGATACACAATTTCAAACAAAATAACTTTGCAGCATGGGCTAACTTCCTATGGCGCCGATTGAAGATTCTTAAATTTATAGGGCACTCTTTCATTTCTAATAGGGTTTCTATCCAGTAGCGTTCGACTTTGAATTCCATCTTTCTGCTCGTATTGTTTACTTTCGGGCACCTAAAATTAATGGCAATAAACCATCTACATGCAGGAGCAATTGTACCCACACCTACTGCTGCGCCCTGAATAGCAAGAATTAAAATGGTGGACCATTTGTAATCAGATTGGCCGGTGCAAAATCTAAAAGACCAGGGCAAGAAGTAAGATCTAAGCATGGCCTCGGCTAATATCAGTGCACTAAGAAGACAGAAAGCACCAGAAGCAGTGCACGTTGGTGATCTCCCCATCACAAACTGAGGGCTACTGGTATGGGCCATTATCCAGAATTTCATCAGTTTGAACTTGGTTTTGTCAATAATTGTCCCACCGGTTTGGACTGAGCATTCTTTCAGTGCAAGCTCATACTTCTTTTTGTATTTGAGTTCCAAAAAATGTTTAGTTGTTGGAACAGTTAAAGCAGAGGAGAACATGATGAGGAGCAAAATAAGCATGAGAAACATGATGAGAGCATGCTCTTGCCAGAAAACATAGATAACACCAGTAGCAAATTGGATGCAGATATTGACAATTATGGTTATCACAAGTATTCCTAAAGCCATAACATTCATCAATATTTCTTTATTTTCCATGGCACCGAGAGAAGGCATAGAATTACCGATTATTGTGCAGACGAAGGCACTGCTACTGAGTTTTGCGAGCTGATCTCGATGGCTAGGCATGGGGGTATTTAGATCCACTGATAACTTGAGTGCTACAGCAATCAAGGTTAAGGAAGTAGCATTGAGAGAGAAAAACTTGCAAGGGAACCAGAATTTTCTGCGACGGAATCCGAGTAAGGCATCTGCGGCCATTCCGATGAGGCAGAGCAGAGATGCGGCGGCTATGTATATGCCTATCCATGGAATTGGTTGGCTGAACTTTGTGTCATACAGATGCCCGTCAAGGTCGCACCCCACTTTTACCATCTGTTTTCAGTTTTTACTCGTTCCTTCTGCTCTGCTTTCCCTCAGGTAGGTGGGTATATACCATCCAAGCAACGCTTGCGTCTGCAGAAAAACAGCCACTCCAACCACATGCTCTGAAGTCAATCTTACACTGACATGTATTTTCGAGAATTGTCCATTTGGGACGGTGGAATCGGGGGACGGCGAGTGTGACTGGTCTTTTAAGTTATTCAATATATATATATATATATATAACTATTCAGCCAGCGTTGAGCTATTAATTCATTTTTTGACTGTTACTCTCTTGTTTTTTCTGGCTGAGGATTGGTTTGGGATCCGTAGATACTGTGCCGTGAACACGAGGGTCGTGTTTGATCTGTCGTCTATCAGGACAAATCTAAACATTGCTAAAGCAAGTCCCTTCACATTATTTTCTAAGAAAAGAAAAAATAAAAATGTTAGACTTTCTCCATTGGTTCGTAGCTTATTTTTTGACAAGTGATTTTTTTTTTTTTTTAAGAAATGTTGTTTGTATATCTATTTCTGTATACCAAGTATACACCCAAAGTCAAAATTGTCAAAATAAATAAATAAAATAAAAAAATTATAGAAATGAGTATAAAATAAAAGAGTGAATAACTATTTTGATATGTTATACTTAAAATTTTTATTTATTTAGTCTCTCAGTTTATTAATTTAGTCTTTATATTTAAAATTTTAATCAATCTCTTACATTTTAAATTTTTTAATTTAATTTTTCATATTTTAAAATTTTTATTAATTTTATCCTTTAAACTTATAATATATTTTAAGTGTGAGAAATTAAATTGATAAATGTAACAAATTTAAAAGATTAAATTAATTAAGATTTTAAGTATAAGATCAAATTAATAAACTTAAAATATAAAATATCAAATTAATAAACTTAAAATGTGAAGAGTTTCAAGTTTGAGAAACTAAAATAAATATTTACTCTAAATAAAATGATAGATCAACCCTTTTATGTTTTTTTTTATGTTGGTTAGACTCAAATAAAAAAAAAATTTATTGTTTTATTTTAATATTTCATTCTTAATTTCTCTTGATGTGATTTAAGAAATTATAAAATAATATTTTTTAAAGAGTAATCTCATTATTTTAAACCAACCATAATAAATAGATAAGAGAATAAGATACTTGGCGAAACAATAAATTTGCTTCCGACGAGGAATTGCTGTATCCGGTTATGGAGTTTCGGTAAGAACTTCATGTTACCTGGCTATTTTGAGTTCTGATTTGCCAAATGCTGATAACGACATATATATATATATGATCATGAAAAAGGGTTGTTGGTTTGGATTGGTTTGAGTTGGGTTGACTGGTGAAATTTCATGGCCACAAGATATTGCTTTAATTATATCATATTATATTATATTACTAGGCTGCTTGTAGCATGTTATGTCATTATTTTGTCAAAATAAATATCCATCTCCTCAATTTGCCGCCTTAATTAAACCATTTTACATTTTATCTACGACTTGGTTGCTGGTTTACTGACTAAGACCTTCATTGAAAAAACAATGGTAATGTTTAGTTGTATTCTTCTGCAAGCCCCAACACCTGCTCGTGTTTAAAAATTGCAATTTATATATAGTAACATCAAATCTACCTCAATTGGCTGTCTCTAAATTCTAACTTCATCTCCATTTAGAACATACAAGTTTAACATGAAGCCCATAGTCGCAGTTGGCAGGCAAACTGCTTAGCAGATGGTATGGTAGTCATAGCCTTGCTTAAATAAAAAAGCTCAGTTATATTAGAAATGTTCAAACTGATTAATTTACAAATGAATTGCTCATTCAAACATGCATGAGATGACATTAGCATATAAACTAGTTGAAACCCAAGGTCTTGTTTTTAATTAAACAATATATACGTAGGGAGAGTTAGTTGATTATCAAATTCGGGAGTGAATGGGAGCTGTTGCATTAATATAAATCATAGAGTTAGCCAGAGGAAAAAAACAATAGAGCTAAAAAGAGGTTATTTATTGTGATGACAGAAAGAGAGCCTTGCCCCAAGCTCACTGCTTCCCATCAATCTCTTTTGGAGGTCGAGAATTTGACACTCCCTTCGGTAGGTCATGTTTTTTAACTTGATACTTGGCCATATTATCTATAATCTCTCTGCTCTTATCCATTCCTTTTCTAACTGCCATATCAAACCACAGAAAGATGTAGCCTTGTTCGGAAACATTCTCTTTTTGTTTTCCATCTTATCTTATGATCAAAATATCTTTTTCTTTTTCGTTGTTTCAAGTTAACCTTGTTCGGTGCTTGAAATGGTTGACTACCAGTTTCAGGTTGTAGTGATGACGGCAAACACGGGATGCAATCGTTGTCAGGATAGAGTTTCTCAAGTTATCTCCAAAATGAGGGGTGAGCAATTGAATTGAATGCATATTGTCTTACCAAACCAAACCAAACAAAATTGTGAAATCTTGGATAATGTTAACGTTGCAGGGTTTAGAGAATGCGTATTTGACGTGGGCAATAAACAAGTGATTGTAAAGGGGGATTTCAAATCCCACGGTGACGCCCCATAGGAGCCTGCCTGCACACCCAACTTCCTGTTTAGATTACTTTGTCAACAGTGACTTCATTTATTTTACCAATAAGTTTAGCTTAGTTCCTTTTTTTGGTTTTGGTTTTGGTTTGGTCAACGGTCAACAATTCAATTCAATTTTTTTAAAATCGCTTAGCGCACTCCTAAGCATGTTAAGTTAATGAGATCATACCGGAAGATTAGAAGCTCAACACCGCACGCAGACAAGTTATTAAAATCTTTTGCTTATGCAAGTTTCTGAGGCCATACAACCTAGTTGGAAAAACGACATCCTTCATCAGCAGATCGTAAAACTTGGATCGGATCATTCAATTGTGATTTGCAAAACGTCTTTTATTTCTTGCACCTGCACCTTGGGAATCATAATGTTTACATCCTCTCTGCCATGCCCAGGCATATCTATTCGTAAAAACAGAGCCTCCTCACATCCCCAGAACAGAAGCCCATAGGAAGAGATTCGCCGTGAACTCTGCATCTGAAGGGCTATCATTGACAAAAATGGATGGCATGACTCAAGTGCAGCATACAAGGGGCTGTGCCTTGGGCCGTTGTGACGTGTCAATGTAGGGATTCTGATTCTTTGATTATAAGGGAGACATGGAATAGGGAAACATTGGACATAGACTCGAATTGTTGTAAAAGATTCCAGAATTTACCAGAAAAAAATAATTATCAAGTCAAAAATCATAGGTCGAACGCATAAATACGAAATGTACCATTACCATATCCTGCATTCAGCGGCGAGGACGAAGGAATTTTTCAAACCCTACGAGAGCAAGCAACTGTTTCATGCAACCACTCTTGGAAATAATTATCAAACAAGCAAATGAAAACTTGCGAATTATTCTTGAGTTAATATAGAACTACTATAAGATGTAACTTGGTGGTAAGACTATTAAACAAGAAAAATATTTATTTTGTAGACACCGTTTCTTAGCTCGGAGTTGGGAATCAAGGCGATAGCTGGAAAACTATACAGCTCAAAAAATAAGAAATTTTTACTGAACTCTAGAGAAAGAGAATCTGTATGACAAACAAGAGAAAAGGAAGGCTTTTGCCCAACAACTAGTGATCATTCTTGATATCACCAGAAGAACCACACAGGAAAGAAAGACAACCGTCTATTCTTAAGTTACAAAAAGAATGCATGTTAACGAAAGCATGACTCGGTTCACAATTAATCTGGTCTCGAAGCATCCAGACACCCACGACCTCCCCTACAAGTATTCTACTTCCAAAAAGTTATCGACCCAAAGAGGTAAAAGTAAAAAAAAAAAAAAAAAAACATTCGCTGAATTCATCTATTTCCCTTTTCATCATCATTTCTTGAATGGTCAGGACAACATGGAAACTATGATCAAAAGTATGGCGAACGATTGAATCGCAGAAATCCTTAGGTCTTCTTCATGAGATATCCCATAATTATGCCGAGTAAGCCAATTATGACGACAAACATAAAGGGGACTCCACCACGACTTTTGTTGCCTTCACGCCTCAGCAGCTCCTACAAGAAAATACATAAGTGAATGCTTCCTCCAGCCCAAGATAACATTGAAGAAGCAATTCTAATAAATACACGTCTTATTAGGCCAAAATAGAATTGAACAGTAATACCATGGGCAGAAATCGTATTATATAAAAATTAGAACATCGTTGTTTTCTTCCCATAAACTACTAGGAAGGAATTGAAAACAGACATACATAGTTGACAGTCACTTTAAGAGAGAGTAAAGGGCGAGTCAAACATAATTTATATTTAAATTGGAAGTCGTAGAGTTAATACGAAATCACATGAAGCACAAATTAGAATCATAGCCTGCAAGATTGTCCCTAGTATTTGAATGTTCCCCGCCTTCCTAGTGCCAAGTAATAGATCAAGGATCCCATTCAAGCCAACGTGCCTATTACCTTCTTCCACATCTAACACAATAGTAAGGCTCTAGGACAATTAAAGAGAAAAATATCCATGCCATAAAATGCACAATCACATAAAATATCATTCTATTAAGGCGGAAATCACATAAAACAGAACTCTTTCGTCTAATTATATTTGAAACACATATTGTTACTAAAAAACAACACATCTACGAGGCTTAGTCATAAAAGTAAAAAATAGTGTACTATCCTTCAACAGATATACAATTGTGTTCAGAATTATATAAAATACTCCTAACAGAGTAAACAAGGGTTCGATTTGTCTATTCCTCACCAGTTCCTGGCGAAGCTTGTTAGATTGCTGAATCGCATTATTCTTTTCCTCAGTCAACTTCGATATAAGAGCTTTTCCCTGCAAAAAAAGGAAGTACCATCAAAATACTTGATACATAGTACAACTCACATTTATATGCTTAACAAAAATTTCAGCCTCTGTAACCAGACAAAAG
Source organism: Bauhinia variegata (assembly GCA_022379115.2). Lineage (NCBI taxonomy): Eukaryota > Viridiplantae > Streptophyta > Magnoliopsida > Fabales > Fabaceae > Bauhinia > Bauhinia variegata. The sequence goes on from CM039433.1 coordinate 1,527,318, forward strand.
AAGAAACTCATTTTATTTTCCTAATCCATGATTGGCAGGTCATACATTCCTTGTTGACGTTTAAAAAGATGAACTTATCCAGACAAGGATTCATTAGACCATTGGTTAATTGAGCTACAATCGGAGACTGGATAATAGATAGCAGTGCTTTAGCCTCTTAAGCAGATAAAAAGACTATCCTGGGCTCTTTTCACGAACCTATTCTAGATTAAAAATAAAATATACATTCATATCTGACATGAAATGAAGAGTCAATAGAACAACAAAGTTGGGAATTAATGTGTTGCACAAGATGGAAAACTTTTGGAACCCAATCAAAACAACAACGGAATCAACGTAATAACAATTGCAAGCTAAAAGCTCTCCGTCTCAAAGATATTAGTCTAATCTAGCCAACACTGCAATTGACAAATGCCTTGTCTTCAAAACACTTGCAACAAAAATCTCACTTAAGCAATTAAGAGCTCCAAGAGTTTAAGACTGTTCCTTAATAACTTCATTGAGTATATATATATCTTCACATATAGTACATAATGCAATATTATTTTATCACTAGAGGAACCAATACCCCTAGGAAATATCGGACATACCAACAAGATCAGATAGCAGTTGGTTTTTCCAACCATTAAAAATCCACACGAACAAACAAATCAAAGCGAGGAGACTATTTGAACAACAAAGTACAAATCTATTCGTATATTAGCAGCTACTGCGAGATTGCCATTCAGGTTTCAAAGCATTTTATCAACAAAACTACAAGTTGACAAACAAATGAACTTTCTAGAAATACTGTTTTCTTCTTCTCTCACCTCCGTGGACTTGTCTTGAAGCTCAGCTCGTTCAGTAAATGCTCTTGTTCCCTGAAATATCCATATTAAAATAAAAAATAAAAAAATGATGATAGTTGATGTCCTCATGTTTTTAAATAAAAAAGGCTCACCAAAACTTTGAATAAGTTCAGAACCCACCATTGTGAAGTCAGCACTACTAGCATTTCCATTTTCTGAAACAGAACCCCTAGGTGATGACCCTTCTTCAGAACCTTCTGGAACGGGAGATGGTGGCTGAGGTGGAGCAACATACACGACTTTCAATTTGCACTCCTCAACCACATGTCCTGCCTCCTTGTTGAACTGGAGAACCCCAAATAATGCAAATCTTGTAATTATGCACAAATATAGAAAAATCCCGAGGAAGTTGGATTGGTAGGGTGAAGTGTAATACCATTTCTGCGCTGATATCTTTCGCGGCAGCACCATCGTTTGTCTTTACACTTTGGAGAAGAAACTTATCCTTGCATTGCATATCAGATGGAGCCTCTTTTTGCGCTTGCATGGTAACTGAAAACCGAGCAAATGTCAACATGTTAATAAGTGATATATTAATATAGATACAACTACGAAAAAAAAAAATGTTGCAAAATAAACTTTTAACTGTTTGCATTGATATACCTATAACATCACATGTTGATCGTGGCAAGACAATACCAGTGTTTGGACGAACACAATACTTTTTTGGATTGGTTGTTTTCACCTGAACATTCAAATCATTTGATAGACAGCAAAAGCAACATTTTATCGGATAAAAATATATAATTGTCGCAAAATTCATTCGCTCCATTCGACATTGTGCAATAACTAAAAGAGAAAGTCAAAGTAACCCGGTAAGCCAACACTTAGTAATAAGTTAATTGGGCAGATCTTATCCTTCTGGCAGCTCATAAGAAATACGGAATAAAAGTAAACATATAACAATCTAATCGTGCCCCAGAGTGTCATAAAATTCTCCTAAAATCAAAGAAAAAGAAAAGAAAAGCATTCTGGAATAAGCGATAGGAAGCACAACTAGGATTGTAAGAATCAATTATGTTACCTTGAAAGCTACATAGCTATCGGTCTTATTAGACAATTGAAGAGAACACGAGATCTGCTTCTTCAGCTCAACTGAAGCCATCAACAAAAAATTTACAAGCAAATCAAAATCATGCCAAACCCTAGAAAACGACAGACAGATCCAAAAACAAAACAACAAAACAGAATAACAGAAAAAAACTCACAGGGGAACTTGAGCTCGAGAGGTTCGATGCTAAGGAGCTCTCCAGTGCTCATCTCGGACCAATGGCTCTTAATAATTGAACGTGATCTGAGAAAGTCGTGCGAACAAAGCAGTAGAAAGCAGAGTGATTGGGGGATACAGAGATTCACAGAATCTGGTGTTTCTTTGTTTGTTGCGTAAACCGTATTTCGTTTTCACGACAAAGACGATGGGCGGAGAAATCGAGGGAGGGTAGAAGGTAATGGAGGAAAGGGGAAGTTGGGGAATTGTAATGAGATGATGACAGGATTCAATTTCCTTTTCTATTTTCTCTGTGGCAGAGAAAGAGAGAGTACTGTGCATATGAACGTGCGTTGAAACTCGTATTCAAATACTAGACGATAATTTTTATTTTTTAACTTATTTTAAAAACTGTTCAAAACTAAATTAGACACATAATTAATAACCTTTAATTTCAGGAATTTTAATTTTAAAATTAAAAATACATAAGTTTAAAATTAAATAATGATACGATAGTGATTATAACCTCCGTTAATCATCATCTTAGAAAACATAGACCTCGTTCATATATAAAAAAAGAAAAGAAACATAAGCCTGTTTATATTTATATATCTTAAAATAGTTTCTAGTTGCCACCAGAGTATAAAAAAAAGTTGATTCTCTGTCATTTTTATATATTTTGCTGAGCTCATTGGTTTTTTGTCTTCTTATTCTCTGAGTCGGAAGGATCGGTTCCGTAACGAGTGGAACACTTGACCCAGATCCATTTCCTAGGCCACTGAGATTATGCAATACAGTTTAACTAATGTCGTCAGATTTCACGGTTAAGCGAAGATTTCATCCAAAAGAATTAGCCAAATGGTCCAAACTTAAAGAAGAAAAAATTTCAAAATATTGTATTCATGGGTAACCTACTTTGAAATTTTAAGTAAATTAACTTCACAAAAAATTAGACCAAATTGCATTATCCATTTGGAGTAGTAATTGTGTAGGTCTCACTTTTTTCTGATATGTGTTTTTTTGCTCTCATAAAATGCTATGCTAATAGTCCCTAATTTGGTAAGGGCTGGTAATAAGTGAGGTTCCGTGGTCCAAAAAAATGTCAGTGCACCTTTTTTTTCTAGTCTATGCATTTATACAAAGCTACCTTTCAGTCAATTATTCAATATTACACTCTAATCGAATGGTATCTTTCAAGGGTAGATGATAAAAGGGGATGGACATGAAGAAAAAGTAGTCTTTGATTATAACAAAAAGTGGGCACACTACTTAATCCTCCTTTCAATATTTGAGTAATGGAGTATACGCAGGCATTACCAAATTATAAAGGGTTGAGAGCTACTCCTTTTTGGGTCAATAATTGTTTAAATTTAATTTAAAACCTAAATCACACTGCCAACGTTCCTTTCCTTTCCTTTACTCACTGGGGCCATCCCCTCAGTGCTGGCCAAACTAGATCCAACTCTCCATACGTGTGATGTATAAAGATATGAGATGTGTTTTCTTCTGTGTCCCAAGAGACCCAGCATCAATTTTTTTTCCAACTGCTAACAATTCCCCACAAAAATTAAATTCAGAACTGAGGTTCTGTTGAGGGACACAAACACAATGGAAAGGCATAGCCTTAATCAATACTCGAATATGCCAAAAGGAAATTTTAAATTATTAAAAAAAAAAAAAAGAAAGATAGAAGGTGGGTTGCAGATTTTGCCTGAAATTTTTCAAGCACCTGTTAATGTGTTTGGGTGTTGGGTAAGTGCGTGATATGATCATGTGAACAGAAAAGATTCCACGCCATCCGACAATCTAGCTTTAATGGAACATTATGAAAATGACACCAACATTATATGATGGACATTTTTTAGCAGATCAATCATGGTCCATTCAATAACACAGCGTGGTTTTATCATACACCACAACAATGATTTCCTGTTTCATTTCCCAAGTCCCTCGGCATCAATGTTGTCACCAACTTCAAATTATTGTTTTAGAAATGGATTTCGTTTCTTTACGAACAGCCATATATACTTATCAACGTAGCAACATATTTAGGATATTCGTCACGAAAGAAAGAAAGAAAAAAGGAATCAATTTACTCATTTTGACAAGTGCCAATTTCACATCTCTGGCTATACTTCCATATGTTGTGCGAGTCCTTGCAAGGCCTGTGAGAGGAAATGAAGAAAAAGTAAAACAAAAGCTGAATTGACGTCGCTAGAGACAAGGTTCGCAAATATTCTTTGAGCTCACCATCTTGACGTCCTCAATTGCGGCTTCTAGTGTCTTGATTTTCTGCTAAGTAGAGAGTGTCAGCATAAATCTGCTAAGAATTTGGATAATTTTGTTAGCATAAAGTGTTAACATCATATACAAAACTCACATTCTGTGTGTCTCCAAGAGCGGCTTCTAGCCCATCAATTTTCTGTAATGCGAGCTTATATGCAGAGTCTGCTCCTGCAGATTCCTCACGTCCTGTCGTCCTTGTACCAGTGGTATCTTGGTTTTCGATGTCATCCTGCAATTTATCAAGAATCATTTCCCTATGCTATTTATGAAAACAGAGTGTCTGCAGTGCACTTAATACGTGAATAGTTCCATGCCTTGTGGGGCTCCAAGGTATCTTCTGAACCCACAGCACCGTTCTCTCTATCACCAATTATCTCCTCTCTGAAGGAAATTGCCTAAAAGATCAAACGAAATCTCCTTCTCAACTATTTCTGGATGACAATTAACGAGTAAAAAAAAAATATAGTTCATTTGCCAGAGTTTAACCTGAATCATTTCTAAAATTTCTGGGTTGTTCCAAGGCCCTCTATCACTCATCAGGCAACCGCCATAATCAGAACAAGTGCAGTTACCACCCAGAAAAGTAGGTAAATTACTGCAAGAAAAATGGAATCATCACATTTAGAAGTGGAAAATTCGGCAAATAATAAGCAAAAGTCATGTTACCTTGGATCAACAACCTCAAGCACCGCGTTCAGATAATTATAACCCAACACCTGAAACGATAATCTTCAATGTTCAAAATAGATACTGGCTTAAGAGTGTCACAACCTCAGGCTATGTGAGCATAAAACTAAAAAGAATGAACAGTACTTGAATTTTAGCTGCCGTGCGCGCGTCCAGAAAAGCTCTTACTGCTTTCCACAGCATCCTGAATCCAGATCCAGCATTAATAATAAAGAGCCGACTCAGTGTCTGCGAAACACATCATTTATAAATACTAGCTATGCAATTGATATACATGCTCACAAAGCAACCTAAATCTCAATGGAAAGTTTTTTTTTTTTTTTTTTTTTTTTCCTACCTTAAAAAAAAAGGCTTGTAATTATGAGGTTCAGAGAGTATGACCACTTTTCAATTTTTATTTTTTTTTATTTTTTTACTCTTTTTCCTTCTCATTTCCATCCAACAACTATATATTGACAACCAGAAACTGCATTGAATACAAAGGAAACACCTCTTTTACTAGTTTATATTTTAACCCAGAGTAGAGAACTAATTATTGTCTGATCATCAGATGACCTCTTAAAGCACATACTACTTTCTTGGATAAAATATAATGATAACACATCTGCTTGGCCAACAGGTTCAGCCAAACATCCATTCATGTCCTCAAACCATCTAAATATGGTGGAGTTTCAATGTAAAAAAGAATACCTCAGGGTAGTAACTGCTGTCAATTCTCTGAATTTCCATGAAGAGGTATCTCGCTGGCTTTGAAAAATTAGACATTCCCTGGTAAAAGACAACAACCAAATAACTGTATTCATGACTAGCGGAGGGAATCATCATCTTGAAACATATGCAATGTAATTCCCAATGCTTACCACTCCATTTACATCTAATATAGTTGTAGTAGACGCTATGTGCCCCTTAGCTGCAATTGAACAAGCAGGGTATCTCGTGGTTAGTGTTTTCTCTTGCTCTGACACATGATACTTCACAAACCTCTCAATTGTGGTTACATTCAGCAGTTTTTCAAGGTCTACCATCCCAAGTCTCTCAATATATACTGGTCTACCATATTTATCAACTCCATGGTATCCATGAGGATAGCATTTCTTTACTTCCGTATACTCTCTGAATTTAAATTCCTGATCATATATTCGATGAAAAAATAAAATCCAATAACAATAGTTAGTAACTCAACTTAAGCACCAACTCGTGAAAGTTAATCAACTTGCGGTGTAGGAATGAAAATTATGGCACTAACAATGGTTGAATACATAGCTAAGCAGCAATAAAGCATCGTCTGATATAGATTTTATGGAAATATTTCGGGTTTGGAGTTTGACCTTAGGCAATGTATCTACTTCAAAATCATCTCGCCATTTCAGAAAATTCAGAAACGCTTCTTTGGCCTTTAGCAGATCATAATCCCTCATCCGCAGGAACCTTATAACACACAGTGTCATGATATTGATGCAATTACAAAACCAACTCAGACAAGTATAAGATATACCGTAGAAGAGTGTGATAATCATTTTGCATTGCAGGTAAGAGACCCTCAAGAAAAAGCAATTCCCTGAATGAGTCAACTAGTTGTTCATCTTTTGGCTCATGAGCTCCTTCTAAAACCATCTGCAGGCTTTTACTCCTTCCAAGTTTCTTGAAGCTGTCCCTAACTTTGAATGGATAACTCAACATTGACTTAATGGACGATGAAGTTGAAGATCCCTTTTTTCCTTCTATTGGAGGGAGTTGCCATTGAGTTTCAATTGGACGATGAAGAGTTTTCTTCTTAGTAGGGTCAATCCGAGATCTTTGCGAACCAGTAGGTGACTCGCCTTCTGCTATTATTATATCCTTAGCAGTTGGCTTGGAATAATTCATTTGTAAGCAAACGATGTTCCGTAAACGCAAGAATACTGAAAAAACACGTTGGTGCATGCCTCGGATTAGGATAAATTTAGTAAAACAAAAACAACATTTCTAACTAATTGCCAAACAATAAAAGTTGCAGCAGATGGACGTTGAAGTTCTCATACGGCTAAGGAGAAAAGAAAACTGCTCACGATATCATCACAACATTGTCAATAAAACTCATTAAAGATAATAAGGATTCTGAACGAACATAATTTACAACATCTTGTTATTTGAAAGACTCCTGCCAGTAACCGTTTAACCAATTCCGAATTCTTAATCCTGTTTGTCTTATATGTTTGAGCAGACGAGATGAATGATAAAGAATTAAATCAATGCGAAAATTGAAATGAGAAGTATTGATGATGTCAACTTGTCTCTAATTTTGAGTAAGGAACTCTGAAATAGCGGAAAGTGCGAACAGAAAAAAGAAAATGTAACAAGTGCAGATACAAACTTACATAACAGAGACGAAGAAGAAGAAGAAGGCTCTTTTTCAGGAGAGACACAAAGGGCATAAGTCGACATGTTGGGAAGGATCGAATACCATGCTTTGGCTGCATTTTTCGAATCCCTGTATCCAAAGAAACCGCGGAAACAAGAAAGGAAATTCCATTTTAGGCGCCAAGATAGAGTTTTTAATTTGTATTATCGGGTTTCGGCCCATTTAACTTATGGGCTAAAAGTTAGGCCTTTGGGCTTCCTCGTGTTGTGTTTCGGAGTGCGACCCAATTAAATTAACCCGAGAGTGAAAATAAAAAATGTTAAAATTTTTTAGTCAGAAATTCACCGACGCCATTAGAGTAAAATAAACAAGAAGAAGCATGTAATTGATGATGTGAGCAAGGACACCCTTTTGGCGGCCATACCTTGTTATCATCATTTGTAGATCTCGGATATTGGGAATAATAAATAATTCATATCTAAGGAGACAGCCTGGAATTCGGAAAATCAAGAAACAAATCCAAAGACACTCAATTCCGTATGTTGAACTCACGAGTACATTCGAGTTAGGCTATCTAAATCTAAATAATCACGTGTATATACACGATGGCGATGGCTTAATTAGTCACACTCATTAAGGACATAGCGACGTTCACTTAGCACTGCATAAAAATCCATTTAAGAAATCCTTTGATATTTTTGGTCAACTCAACATCATGCTCATATATCCATGCCGTGAAATGTCTGGAACAGAATCAATCGAAGGGCAAGATAGATAGATACTTAGAATTACAAACAAACTGAAATCAAGAAACAGGTGCTTTGAAATTCAAAAATGACATAACTCGTTGATTCTTGCTTCTGTGTGTGAATTGGGACCAAAGTGTGTGGTCCTTTTGTTTGCCGGAACCAGAAAGTGCTTGTTTTTGCAGACCCACTTCGCTCTGAAATCAAATCAAATCTATTGCAGATGCATGCAGTACATGTTTTTATCGCCTTATTCCTGTCACGTTTCTTGTGGCAAATGCCATCGCCCCGAGGAATCGCACAACGATCAGGTACACCCGTTGGTATAAGGGGCGCCAAGGACTTGATCATTTCTCGAGTTTGTGCGGGGACCACGCCGTGGACCCACCCATCATCCTAAGTGGAGAACCATCTAGAAGCGCACGAGTGGGGACAGCTAGCTAGCTGTATCCAGAGTCCAGACTTTCCAACAGCGCCTGAGGTTGGTGGGACTTGAGCCATAACTTTTTGACGCCATCTTTTGGAAAGCGAATCAACTGGCGGCTTCTGCCACGTCATCGCCGTATCTGCGGATCAACGGCTAAGATCAAACCTCAAATTACCATCGATCTGATCTGACCAGTTGCTTTTGCGGGGATTTCAAAAAATAAAATGACTTTATGGCGAGAGTAGTACCATCGAATTTTATTTATATTTTATATTATATATATAAAGCGCCAATTTAAGTAGAAAATACTCAATTAAATTGAATAATACAGGCATTAGCATTCATAAGACGAGAAAGGAATGGGGATGGAGAGCAAGATAGCCTTCCTATCCCATGCATCCACCAGTAAAGTTAACGGCACAATGTTTGATACCTAACTGTATATATATTTGCCATTTAAATTTATGTTGGTGCAGTTTTCTACGTACTTCAAGAAAAGAATGACACATTTTAGCTTGGATTTGAAGTGACTCGGTGCTTCTTTTTTATGGAGAGCCCAAACTCTTGGGGATTGAAAATGCCCGCCAGAGCACAGAAAGCGAGTGCCTAGGTGAATTTGAGGAAAAGAGTTAATGCAAATGACGAAAAGATTTAAAAGCTCGATAGTTGATATAAGGTTGCAGATAAGACAGTGTTTGGTTATGTCAATATCGATCCACTTGGCACGCCCAATTTACACTTTACAGCTTAGCTTACAGTCTAACTAGATCCACTCGTGGCAGCCAAAGTTAAAAAACTTTTTTTTTTTATGTATTCCAAATGGGTGGTACGACGATGCTATTGTATCACCCTTTCCTCATATCAATCATATCATTGTAGGGTGTCCGTGAATTCCTTTACAATTACCATGTATGCCAATTTTATCAAAGGTGACAAAACTAGAGACAAAAAGTAAATATGAAAGCAGACGCTACACTAAAATTACAAATAGGGAGTTGCTGAAGGCGCCCCCACTTTACTTGGGGTAAAAAAATTGATTGCCTAAAGTACCCCTTCCCTTCAGCTCCCACACCCGCTGAGATTTTCTCTTTTTTCCCTCTCTTTACTTGTGCTTCAAGTAAAGAAATTATATATATATATATATATATATATATATATATATATATATATATATATATATATTTTATTTTCTATATAATTTTGTAATATTTTTTATTAAAAATTTAAGAAAATATTTATTATATAATAAAAAAATATATTAAATTATTACAAATATTACAAATTTTTTATTATATTTTTAAATTTATATCTAAATATTTTATTTTTTAAAATATTATATATATTATCAATAAAATAAAATAATTTAACAAAATATATTATAATTAATAATATTAATATAAATTATAATATATTTTATAATATAAATATAAATTTTTATATAACGATTATATATATTTATTCTACAAAAAGACTATGTATAAATTATATTTTGTATATTTGGAGCCAATTTTTTTTCGACTTTTGGATTTTTGATTTTTCAAATTACCCATGCACTTTTGGCATCAAAAATCCTAGTGTTATAATCGTTTGTTATAATCGTATGATGGAATTCACAAATTTGTATTGGATTTATGTATATTTTGTGAAGATCAGTTGTGGACAACTGTTACAATGACTTTTAGAATGTGTACAACCATTTCCATTCTCCAACGTGAAATCAAGGGTATTTTGAGAAAGTTAATGTTTTCTTTTTTTACAGGGAGGCGCACCCAATAAAGGCGGGGGCACCTTCAGCAACGCCCTTACAAATATATATATATATATATATATATGTTCTTAACCTTGTCCGATGGCGATGGTGACGCGATGGCTTAATTGTTCGCTTCGTTGAGAACAGCGGTGCATGGTTGTAGGCTTTGTGAAACCACTAGAATCACTCGATGTTTCAAAAAAAAAAAAAAAAAAAAAAACTGTGTCAAACATGACTTTCAAAAATAAAAGGGCAGTCAATTAATTATAAAGGAGATAATGATAAATAGCTGTTTAATTTTTGCCCTTACAGTTTACGCAGAATTAAATAGCATAGGATGGTGTTATGGCAATGAAAAAATCCTTCTCGTTTGTTTGATATTTCTGTACAAGTGGAGTGGACACCGACTTTAATAACTTGGTCAACTATATATTATCATTTTACCAATTGCTTCCTTCTTTTTTACTTTCTATTTGTGAGGGTGAGGGTCCAACATCTATGTGGCACCAGCAATCTTTTTAGATTTTTCAGATATTATAATTATATTTCCTCCTTCAGTACATGGCCCCAACTCTCCACATACATATGTAACTTCACTCCATCAACTACAAAGTCAAAGTCACCGGTCTTGCTCCATTCATTGCTAGCCTATGAGATTACTTGCCAAGACCACTCGTTTCCAAAAACCAAAAAATATCCTCCATTTAATTTTTTACATTACATTTACAAAAGGAATGAATACGCGAAGCAAGAACTCAATGGTAAACCTGTCCTGAATGCACAGCGTATGAACATGAAGGTCGCCTTATTAGTCATTACCCGCTCCGGCCCATTTTTAACCCAACCCGAAAAATCAGCGAGAGACCGTACTACACAAGAACCACTACCAGATGAAAAAGAGATTGACTGTTTGCGAGCGCATGCTAATTCTGGTTCAGCCTATCCCAAAGCGACGCGCAATGCCTCCTGGCGAAACCGACGCGCTTCTTTTCAAGATCATATACTACCTCAAAGCCCTGCTGCTGGTAGTTCCCCAGCGTGGCTCCTGGTCCACCGGTTAATTCGACCTCGTCTCCACCGTTCATCAGCATCAAACACCCCACGCGCCTCTTCCTCCTTATTCCATCACCACCGTCCAAAAACTCGTAGAAGTAATTCTTGCTGGGTAGCACCACACTGGAACCGTTCCCCGCGAAATGCAATGTCACGGTCGGGACTTGCCCTACCTTGTCCATGTAATAACACGGCCCAAGTCCAGTTTTGTCTTCAATCTCGCTCGCTCGCTCGTGAACCCCCCCAACTCGGCGATCGAACTCGGCCACCACAGAGTTATAAAAACCCGCCGGTAACATCGTGAACGTCGTGCCTGAATCCACAACCATACCGCCACCGCCCTTCTTGTCGACCCTCTTCACTATCTCCGGCGCCGGAATCATTTTCTTCCCCACGGAGATTCCCACGAGTCCGACGCAATAAAAATATGGGTGTTTTGGATTCTCGAGCATGGACGTGTAGACAAATTCAGCTAGCTCACTACCAATCTTCTTTTGTTTATCGTCGTAACGGCCGATGATGAGGGGACTCGGACGGCGAACTCGTTCTTGATCGAATGAGTGAGAAACCAAACAGTAAGAAAATTGGTTTCCCAGTTGGGGAGAAAAGGTAGCTAGTTGAGCTGGCAGAGACAATAAACCGCGACCAAAGCCAGCAACTCCAGTGGGCTCGCCGAGAGTGGTATGGGCACAGCCAAAAGTGAAATTTTTGAGAACCAAAGAAGGGGAAGATGCAGAGATGGAAAGGGTATGGCGATAAAGGCGAGCGATTAAGCTTCCATCGCCGTAAGCATAATAAAAAGGTGGGCAGGAGAAAGAAGAGCAGTCAGAGGTCTCTATGGATTCCAAGGGACAGCGAGCCATTGCGCAAAGATCAGAGGAAGGGATAGACGAGTGAGCAGCAGAGCATGCAGGAGACTTGCACGAAACGGCGGCCATTCGTGAAATGTTGGGTGGTTTGGTGTTAATTGCAGGGTTAGACTTTCCTTCACAGAGTATGCATTCAAAAGGGGCGCAAGGGAACCAAACAAGGTCACTGCCGGTGTCCATGTAGAGAACTATGGGTTGGAGAGGATCAGAGCCGAGGTAGAAGGACAGAGTATAATCACTACCTGGCGAGAGCGGCAGAGACACCTGGTGCTGCTGCTGGCCGCCGAGGCGGCGTTGGTGGTGAAAGCGAGCGGCGGAGCGGGTGGAGGTAGATTTCAGGAGGTGGTGGGTACTGTTGAATTGAGTTTGGGACATTGAGTGCGTTAGAGGCATTAGAACCATTTCTGAAGATTGAGTTGAACACGAAATACAGAGTACGAACAAAAGAATAATGAGGGAAGAAGCCATGAAGAGCTGTTGCCGAAAACAGAGATCACCTAGAGAGGATAAGATTTTAAAAATTGGTTAAGGGAGAGAAAGAGCGAAGAGGGGTGGTAGAAAGAGAAAGAAAGGAGGGAGGGGTTTATAAAGGGAAGCGAGGAGCAGAAGAGGACGAAGCTTCTGGTGGGCACGGGTGGGTTGGCTTGGTTTTTGTTAAGCAATGGTGGGCGTATCTGAGGGAGGACAAGGGTGTTGGGTGTCCGCTGCGTAGCAATATAGCATGGCATAGTATAGTAATTAAAGCTAAAGAAGAAGATTTATAATCATTTCGAAGGCTTAATAATTAATGAACTTGGCAGCGACGTAAGTAGCAATTCTGGCACAGTATTTTTGAATTGCCTGCTTAAGCAAAGTACTAGTCCCTCTGTGCCGTGCTTGGCGACGGCTGTAAGAAAAAGCAGCGACTTATCTTTTGAATTGAATACATGACAACCACGATTGTTATTGTAATTATCAGAAGGATTCAAACAGTCAGTCCGTCCTATGTCAAAATTTTCAAAGCATTTGTTAACGAGGATAAGGTTGACGCAGATAAGACTGGTACTGGAAGGAACCAATCTTATATTATATGAAAAATACGATCAACATCAACTTGGGTTAAAGCTTCTTTTTTTTTTTTTTGGCTCTTAGGGGTGGTCAAACTGCATCTAAATAATTAATCCCGTGTATTGAAACATAACATTCTAATCCCCACTTTCAACATCCCTTGTTTACAAAGAAAGACCATCTGATCTTATCGAGTCAATGAGAGAAAGTTCCGTCTATCAGCAAATAAAGTATATGTAACGGATTCTTCTTTTTTCTGGTTTCTCAATACAAAATACATGCAAATGATTTGTCAATGAAAATAGATATCCTTAAGCATCTAATTACCTTGGAAAAATATAAATAAATTATTTATAATAAATTAAACCTACCTGATAATGATAGTATTTCTTCATTATTATTTATAATAAATATTTATTGTACATTGTTCAAATTATCATCAATAAGCTAAGACAAAATTAGTAAACAATTCGAATCATTTGAAAAAAAAAAAAAAATCTTTACTTTCAGTCTTCCACATTTTTGAAAAGAAACAAAACAAAAGCCTTTCTTCCCGGCCAGCTAATCCAAATCGTAGGCACAGGACGCGTGGCAGTATTAGTTGGCCCCGCAGTTTTCTCCTCTCCAATTCTTTTCGGAAGTTCACTCTTTTTTTTTTTTTTTAATTGGCCGTTTATTTATAAAATATAAAATCGTTTGGTGGTGAATAAACTGGTAATTGGTGCCAAAAATGGGTGTTGTTTGAGGACCAACCAGGCGTGGGCCCCATGAATAGGTCTCACGTCGTCTCCCCCTTTACTTTTCGAGTTTGACTTGGTTTCTCGTGAGCCCACTACTATCACCCAATAAGAATCAAAGGCCCTGAACTCCACTACCCAACGCACCGCCCGCGACATTTTCTCACCCATCTTTACCACCCCTAACCCCAACAAAAATAAAAATGTTACATTTAATTTCAGATTAACATAAGGGATATTTTTTTTTCTTCAAAATATGGTAGAACAAATATTCGAGATACAGTGACTATGACCTATTTTCTCACGACGGCAATGAAAAAACTAGTCCTGTCCTACTCAAGTCGTTTTCAGATGTTGGCGGAAGATAGCTCATTAGGCTAATCTGTCATCAATTATTGTCTCTAAACTTGCAAAAAATAATTCATTTTCCTTTCCTGAAAATTCCCTCTGCCTGCTTCCACTAGTCTTCGGGCAAATTAACTATACATGCTCTTGTTTTTTTTTATTGTTGGACTTGGTGTTTAAATTAGCGGAAAGCACTTGGCATCATTACTATTTTGTTATATGATTATTATGAACGGAAAGAAAGATGAAAAGTAGACAAGATTGGTTGTTTTAGCGGAATACAATGAAAGTGGCCTGTTATTTAACGACGCGTTACCTAATGAATGAATAGCATACCAAACCCTATCAAGAAGTTATGTATTTCCCGGTTCTGTCTACAGACATTTAGAGATAAATTTGGATCTTTAGAGATGAGGATCCTCTTCAACAAATATAGGTAGAATGGTTCCGTACTTTATAGGCCATTACCAGAAAGAAGATAAAAAGAAATTCGGCGGTGCAGGCCGCTAAATAGACAATTCAGAAGCTCCAATGAATCAATTATTGTGTGTACCGATTCTGAGAAATCCAATTTATCTATTCATTTGAAAGAACCTAAGTCTTTGCTACATTTAATTATGTGAACCAAATCCTTAAGGATGACCTATTTCATTCTTTGTTTCTTTATGAAAGCTATTATAACCCAAATTTAAACTGTTTTCGTCCACCAATTTCACTTGTTCTAGACACCTTTTTGTTGGCCATATGTCTCGTATTGATTCACAACCTTGGAAGTCGACAACTTATTTCTCAGTGTTTCAATTTACCTGCTACCAATTCTATCTCACACTTAGATATTT
The DNA here is from genome assembly GCA_022379115.2 of Bauhinia variegata. Classification (NCBI taxonomy): domain Eukaryota; kingdom Viridiplantae; phylum Streptophyta; class Magnoliopsida; order Fabales; family Fabaceae; genus Bauhinia; species Bauhinia variegata. Next base: position 1,542,500 of record CM039433.1, read on the forward strand.
AATATCATTTATTTCGGAGACCAATATCCATTATAGAAAAATGGTTATTGCTAGGGTAGGGTAATTCTTGTGAATCCAAAAGTTCTCATACTCTTCCTCTTTGTAACCTTTTCTCTTTTCGTGGGTATGCTCATGGGATTCTGGTGCAAGAAGGCTTAGCTGATTATTATTACAAAATATCTTTGTACATGTTCTGGCAATGCATTGAATTGGAAACCCCAATTCTATCCAAACAAGATATCTTTGAAGGAGTGAACTTTCCTGGTTCTGACTTAGTTTACTTTCTGCAATCTCAACCAACCAAAAGCAGAGCAATAGTTATTTAAGAGCATTCGCATTTATCACCACTAATACGTCATAGTGAAGTCTAGCCTGTTTCTGCTGTCGCAAAGCCATTAACGTATCACTACCTGACCCTACGTATCAACATCTATTGCTAGGAACCCTTTTCTTGTTTTCTTGGTGTTTTCCCAAACATGTCTGGGGCTAATTTTCTTTTATTTAACTTTCTCTTAGTATGTCCCTGTCGAAATGTTTGTACACCAGCCAGAATGCAAAATCCGTGCAAAATAATTTTGGACTCCATCATAGTATTCGTTCCCAGAAGTGGAAGTACAGTTATTATGATGGAGATGGAATAATTCACATCATAATGACGACTGCAACATTATTGACACTACCGGACATCTAAAATTATTAAGTTTCATTAATCCGAATACTACGTAACACTAAGTAACGAGAAAATAATTGATAAAAGCGAGCCTACTTTCCCCTTACATTTTAGTTCCTCCAAGTAAAGTTTCCACCATAACATGGCACTTAAACCACCGTAATCTAAAGTTCCAATTCAAGTTATGCTGAATAACGTTATACTTGAGTAGGCTGTTGTTATTTTAGGCCAGGACAATCTTCATAGCATATATAGCAATTTTCATAATTATAACCTCCTCTCTGTATGAAGGATGAGTATATTGCTATATACCAAGATCTAAAAATTATTAGGGATAAGTGTAACTGCAATCATCATTCATCAGCAAATTGAACAATGAGCAGAGGTATGTTTGAATAAGATCATCCAGTAAATGAAGCATCTTTGTGGAAAGATGGAGAGCCAATTTCCAATAGTAACTTAAAGAAATCATACCTTTGAAGGAACCCTGGGCAAAGGCCTTATCTTCTCCAACAATTTCTCGGCTTCAATAAAACCAACTGATCCCAGAGACAAGTATTTTATAGACCTCCATCTGTTTGAGCACGTGGAGAGGTAAGTTAAGTATTCACACCGCAACAGAAACAAGTATAAACTAACCAGAAAGATGAATATATATACCTGGGTGTATAGGGTAGTGCTAAACAATGAAGATGTAAGTGATTAACGGAGTTCAGTGGAGGTTGATGAAAGCCCAATCTGTCAGAAAGAAGGTAAGAGAAGGAACGTCATTTGCCATGTTTAATTTAAACACTACAAGCAGTTTCAGTTCAAATCAACCTATTGACCTAAAGACCAACGGAGTAATATTCCGTATCCTAATGCTAAATAATGAGGCTTCACTGGCACAAGCTAACTCAGAGTTTGATAAGAAAATAAATCCGTAGAGATTGATCAATAAAGTTAAGTCAAACTACAAACAAATAGATATTCAATCTTAAAATGTATTTCTCCGCACCCGATTCCCCCCTTTCCTTTTATTTATTTATTTTTTTTTTTTTCCCTTCACTGTGATTACCTAGAGTGTTAATAGAACATATAATATACGAAGACCATATTCAATAAATATACAGAAGCTATCTCTCAACTGCTTGTGCATCTGGAAAGAATAAGATACATCAAGATTTCTTTACCATGATTTAGGCACAAAGACAAACACTGTCGACCTAGCATGATAAAGCATTCCCATTATAGAAACTTCCATAGTAGATTTAACAGAATACATACCATGTCTATCCTACAAAAGCTTATTAGTTACAATGTGTGTCATAGAGAAATAATGAAGATTAGTTGGGAATATTTCTTCCATAAATCAGAATACACAGCTAAGGAAGGTATGGAACCAATAATGAAGATCACTTGCTGAGTTTGCAAGATATTTCACATGAAGCACAGGCTAATGAATATGTCAACATTGTGGAAGCAATTGCAGGGCAAACAGCACTTTGGGTCAATCCAGTAGCCCAAACTTGAAAAATCGACAAAAAATAATTAGCATCGCTTGCATAAAAGAGACAATACCTGTGCTTGGACAGAGGCGCATCTCTAAGTAATAACATTTTCCCCACCTCTGACATGTGATTCACTAGATGAAGTAGTAATCACATATTAGACCAGGTTAACCATAATAATAACATTTATACATATATATGTGTGTGGGGTGTGTGTAGATTTAAACCCTATAATTGCTTCAACTATCAGTTTCTTTACCCAAAGTGTAGTCTTCTTCTTTTCTCTGGAGATCTTTAACTGTGGGAATGTGCTCCACAGGAATAACTAAGTAATGCCTAAGCAGTTGTGAGGCTCAAATTGGTCAACTCAATAACTGTTAAAAAATGAAAACGAACAAAGTGCGGAAATAGGAATTCAAGAAACCAATGAGGTTGCAAACTCAAATGTTCTACAGGCAAACGAAGGAATGCCCAACATCTGAGAGGGCAAAAAAAATTTAAAATTTCACCGCTTTACTTGTTTGAGAAAACGTATGATTTTAATTGATATCAGTACAGAAACCACACGAACAAATCACCAAGAATTAGTGGTCATTTCAGTAGTAGCATAAATTCTTAATTAGAATTGTGAATTTAGCTTATTCTTTTATCATTTATCAAAATCTTTTCTTTCCAAATCATAATCAACTCAGAGTAGTAAATAAATTTTTGAGGAAGTTAAGGACATAAGGTAATGACGTAATTGTATCATGGGGCTAAGGAAGCAGGTCAATGTTGTCTCGTCAATATTAGTGGATTTAGCAACTCCAGTTATAGGTAACTGTGGAGATGGACTTGCATCAAGATACACAAGACCAGAAAAACATTTTCAACCCCGTTCAATAGAACTTACAAGGCCATATCAATAACAAACAACCTTAATTAGATTTGAATTCAAATACACCTCGTGTCTTTCTTGTATGCCATATCCCCTAAATCCTAATTAGATTTGAATTCTCCAAATGATACTGGATTTTTCGCGCACTCACTTGAATAATGGTTCGATATCCTGTGTGCAGATTATCCAATCTTCTACTCAGCTCAAAATCAACTACATTAAACAACTAGCTAATTGATCAGCCAAAAAAATACTTTCAGGTACGCGATCAATTTGTTACTAACATCTTAAATCTTTAGTTCATGAAACGAAATAGCGAAAAGCGGAGGAATCACCATGAGATGCAATCATTAAGACTCGAATTAAAGTAAATGAGAAATGATTACTTCTGAGTACCTGATGGCTGATGGATTGATATCCTGGAAAGCAACAACTTTATCATCCTGCATCCCCAAACTCAATCAGAAGGAAACATATTCGAAATCCCCCATTCGGCCGTAAAAAAGTGTTCTTCTTATCAGCAAGCAAAAAAATCATAGGAAAAAAAAAAAAAGGAAGGAATGAAACGAAAACAGACGTGGTGAAGAAGAGCAGTGGATGTGGCGTTGTTGGCTATCTGACAGAAAATGCAAGAGGTTGGTACCGCTACTGCTCCCGCCATTTTTTTGCCCTAATGTTAACTTATTGGAGCTACTGCGCGTTGTTTCCCCTTCCCCATGTGATCTTTTTAACACTTCATTCATCTATCAAATATTTCTTCGATGTTCGAATAATGTAAAATCAAATGAAAATAGATAATAATTATTATAATTAACCATTATTTGTACATGATATTATAATACATCAAATCAAATTATATGAAGTAAATTTAATATCTCTAAGGAGAGAGTAACTTTTTCTTTCTAATTTGTTGTGCTGGAATATTGGGCTTCAATATTTGTAGTAATTATCAGCTCCAAACACTAGCCCCGTCGAAGTAGTACCACCATCATGAGCCCTCAAGGCCCAAATTACAGTCAAACCATTTTCACTTCAATTTATATATATACATATATTTTTCAAAAAAGTGTCCAACTAAGACATTATGTGATTAGTCCTGATCCATTTTTCAAAACGCGTGTTCATATTTGAAACTAGAAAACAACGTTTGCAAGATTGAACGGACATTAAAGCACTTTTTTGGTCTGGTCATGCTATCTTAGAGGATACTCTAACGCCATAAGAATAATGGAAAAACATGTAAAAGTAGCCGTTCAGACTCCAGCTACGATAGTTGATCCTAATTAACAACATCGTTAAACACTACTAAGCCACGAAGCATCAAACAATTTAACAAATTATTGGCGAAATACTTTTATTTTTTTTTTTTAAAAAAAAATCCCTTCGTATAGGTATCAGATGCTGCTCGAATCTTTCTCTTTATTTATTTTAATTTTCTTTTTTTTTTTTTTTTTTCTTGGCACGGCAGATATCACGATTCGCTACAAACGAAACTTCCAGGAAACTTCGTTTATAGCTATAAGATAAGATTTTTTTTTCTTTTAATTTTCACGAGGTGACAATTTATATTTTAAAAACTTGTAGATGAATCTTATGATTCTATATTTTATAAGCTACAAGATGATTTTTTTTCAGATAAAAAAAAGATAAGATTTTTTTGTTTCTTATCATGAAGCGAGTGAGTCAAGGCATACACGTATACATAGAAACAAAATAAATAAGGAATAAATAAATTTTGGTGAAATTTATATGTCTGTTTAGGAATTCTCTTATGGAATCAAGTTATAGGAGTTTTTGGGACAGTTGTAATTAAGATGGACGCAGGATAAATATTTATAAACATAAAGTTCTCCGAAAATGGCTGCTTTTAAACAAGTAACGGACCGCTTTTTTTTTTTTATAATAAATACCGTATATATTTTTAAGTACTTAAAAATTATTTTACTGAGTGATCAAAAAGAATAGCACAGGAGAGTTGGATTAGCTTGCACATTACCTTTGGCTTAATTATAAGCTTTGTTAGTGTTGTCGTATAGTCGTGGCATACAATAATAATAGCACATTAACGTAAATTTAAATTTCTTATAATCGCTCCAGTCATATAATTGATTGCAGATCATATTATTTATTAAAATTATATAATCAAAACAGATCGAGTGACTGCATAACATTCGGGTCCCATTAACGTTGGTGTAATGTAAGGCTTGCACGCCAGCCCCAGCATCAATTGTCCCACCATAGTGTTGGCATTGCTGGGGTCATTCGCGTAGTTACTGGGGCTTCTTTTTTATCCCCAGAAATATCTAATGATGTTTTATCATGTCTAAAGTGACCAGAGAGCATCTCTAGGCTTTGACTAAGCTACTTTTTGAGTGCTTGGTCTTGGTGTCGGAGCTATTATTTAATTAGCAGCTTCCCCTGGTTCGTTGTTGATCAAATTAGTTGGTCTTTCTCCAGATACAGATAGTAGCCATAGGTGTGTGGAAATAGGGAATTCCAATGGGGCTGCATATGGTGGCGATAGCAAAACTTCATGTGCAGTTAACCAGCCATAGCTTAAGCCCAGTTGTGTGTGGGTTGGCATGCCCACTTGCTCTGAAGCTCTTAATGGGTTTCAGACTCTTCCGCGAAGCTTACACTGAAGCGCTTTATGCGTCGAGGCTGTTCTTGTTCCGGTTGGGTCAAATAGCATTCGGTCGCCGGCCTCTCGCCACCAACGGCCATAGATTGGAACGAGCAATTCGATTAATCTCCCAAACAATCAACAATTCAGCACCACTACACGACCAACAGCTACCACCGGACACCATTCTTGCCCTCTCCATGCTTTCGCTTTAGATCACCGCCGGCTGATCACTTCTCCTTTCGTAAATCCTTTCTCTTCCACGCAATATATATTTTTATTTATTTATTTACTTTTTTCCATTCTCAGGGATTCGGATGTGATCGCCTTGTATTGTTGCAATTTACTTTATAGATTATGGCTCAAGGCTTAATATTATCTGGTTCCCTCATTTTTTTTTTTGTTTTTTGAGGTTACATGTAGTAATCTTTTATCTGCCGACAATCAATAAGCATAATATTTATATTTATGATAATCTGCCCAATCATACGGCTTAATTTTATTTGAATGTTTTTATCAAGGAATAGGCTTTGATTTTAATTGGATGGCGGTGCATTTTACCACGACCTCAATTTATGCATTTTTGAGCTAATCTACTGGGAGGGTCGGCCAATCAACAAAATTTTGTTGGCGAGTGCTGAGTGGGGCCAGTAAAATAATGAAGGATGGGAGGATTTTTATCGCTTGCCCCTTGTTTTGTGGTTCGGAAAAAAAATAAAAAAAATTAAAACATCATACTTTGGAAATGGTTAAAATACGTCTATATGCCATCTCAAAAAAAATTTCTCACATGTCCCATATTTAAAAATATTTACTTCAGATGTACCAAATTTTAACAAAAGTCTTGTCATTATCGTACGATTAATTATTAATTATTAATTAATAACGCGTGCCAAGGAAACAGGAGGTGATAACTTGTGTTAGAAGTCGTAGCACTAGACCCGAGCTATCCCTACTTTAAAAAAAAAAAAATCAAATATTATTAATTATTAAATTTAAAATAAATAAATAAATAATTTAAAATTTAAATAATAAACAAAATAAATAATTATATTAATTAGTAAATTAGTAATTAAAAACCTACAAATAAAAATAAATAAATATATACTATTAAAAAATATATATTAAATAGTGTTATAAAACTCACGGTACTGTTTGTAGTTTAGTGTTTTCAGTTTAAGATTTAATTTATTTAGATTTATTATGTAAAATTTAAGCTTGAAATTAATTATTTAAAATTTTGAATCATAAATTTTAAATTTTAAATCTTAAAAACTTAAATTAAAATTATTTTTTTAATTTAATTTAAAATTTATGTTTTAAAATTTTAGGAGTTGTAATTTTTTTTAGTAAGTAGACTTAATAAACTGAAATTATTTTTTAATTTACTATTTAAAATTTAATATTCATAATTTAATGAGAGTTTAATATGTAAATTTTATGATTTTACATTTTAAGATTTATAATTTTTTTTGTTATAAAAAATTTAACCTTCTATATCTTAAATATTATTCTCGCCTCTCATCATTGAACTAACTTTAATAGTTATTAAATTATTATTTTTAGTTATTCATTTTTAAATATGAATTATATTATTTAAAGAAGCCTATTATTTTAAAATTATTTATATATTTATATTATTTGTGTTAATTATTTAATTTATTGTTTATTATTTTATTTTAGATTTAATAATTAATAATATCTGTTAAAAAAAAAAAAGAAAGAGGAGTAAATAGGGATAGCTCACGTCTAGGGGTCAGGGTATGTTTAAATTTTTTTTATCTTAATAACTAAAAGAATATAAAAATCGAACATGTATTATTTGATATAAATTTATTATATATCATGACTTCGATCATAGAGGTGAGATGATATTTTTAAAATTTGATATTGGAATTTTTTATGTTCAATTTTCCATTTTTTCATATTTATGCAAGTAAAAAATTACTCTTTAGAAAAATGAGAAAATAAAAAATTTGGTTTTGAGAGATTTTTTGTCCAAAGTGTTAATAAGAATTTATGGGAAAAATAAGAGAGAGAAAACAAAATTTAGATTTATGCCTGCATATTTAATAGAAGTAGACTGGAGAGTTTTTTTTTTTTTCTTTGTTTTTTGGTCTTAGGAGTAGAGGAGTTTGGACAATTTCCATATAGTTGGAGGTTTCTTTTCATATCATAAATTTCTCCATTTTTACGCTTTTTTTCTTTCTTTTTTTTATATTAAATTTACTAAAATAGTCATTTTATATTAAAAATACAGCATCACCCCATCCCATAACTCACACACATTATCCTCTCTATTCTTTTCCTCCTCTCTAGGGTATGATTTTTTAATGTATTTTTTTAACTTGAATATTACTAAATTGTTCGAGTGACCACTAACCTTTTTCTTTTTTCTTTTTCCCATTATATGAAAGTACACACTAATTTTTAAATTTCACAAAATTATATTGATATATATATATATACTCATATAATCATCACTACTTATTTCTTCAACTTTTCAAATTTTACATTTCTTTAAAAAATCTAATAATTAGAGCCATATACATATAAAAAAAATTGTCTAAAACAAATTGATAAATGAATGGTTATTATTAGATGTGAAGTAAAAAAATGAGGATGAATAGATTCTTTCATAATCACTTTTTGATGATGAAATTAGCAAGAAAACTGTAAAAAAAATATCATGCATCAATATAAGTTTTGTTATTTGATTTGAATATCACAAAAAACTTTTTGCAATATACGTTGAGAAGTTAAACTTTTTTAGTAAAAAAAAGTAGAATAAGGTTAAACGAGAAATAGATAGGGGAAGGAAAAACCTTAAAACATAAGCTTTGCGTGGGAGGATTTGAGATGAATTTTAAATATTTTTTTTTTAAAAAGTAAGTTGTGAAAATACCAAAAACAGAGAGAGGGATGATTTTTTTAAGAAAGATTTGACTTGAAAGTGGGTAGGAATGAAAAAATTAATGATATATTCTGGCACAAATCAAGCCCATCGACTAGTAAGCGAAGCCCACAAGTCCAGTCCAAAATAATGAACCCGTTCTGCGCCACCGCCATAAAATTTCAGTGCGCGAGCATTTGTCTCCTTTTTATTCTTCTCTCTCGGCCCTCATCTATTTTCATCTCCGCTGTTCTTATCTTAATTTGGTCGCTGGTTCCGTCGTTAGGGTCCGCCGAGTTCAACCTCCACCGATATATTCCACCCTGAAAATTTAGAATCGGCGTGTCCGGATCTTAATTTTTTATTCCCGCGGAAGTCGCCTTTGCCGTCATACCGGAAACTAGTTAGAACAATGACGACTGCAGCCAGACCCACCTGGGCACCTGCTAAAGGTGGCAACGAACAAGGCGGTACTCGAATTTTCGGTCCATCACAAAAATATTCGTCAAGGGACATTGCATCACATACGACTTTAAAGCCAAGGTACAGCTTTTTCATCATTTTACGAACTTCCCCTTTTCCAATTTATTCTCTATGTCATGGTTCCTTGAGACCCTTCTGTTGGAAAACGTAGGAAAGTATTGCGAGAAGTATGCTGAAAAATTGTATCATAATCAGGGCTCTCATCTTTCACTTGAATGGTCAAATGGGTTAATTTTCATTGCATCCGTAGCATTGAAGTTTATTGATAGTCTTTTCTCATTTACTGAATTCTCCTTTACCTTCACCAGCCAACTATGTGAGCAGAAATATGCAATTTACGTTGGAACTTTGGAAATTACGATCATTTAATCGGCAATATCAGTGCCATAGCAAGAAACTTGTATTAGGGTTTCCCTATTACCTTTAGCGCCATTGGTACGTTACATGGAATTGGGCAAAGGAGTAACGGCTCTAAAATGTTTACATCAGTGTTTAAGTATAACTTGGAATTCTTGGTTTCATCCCTTACGATAATTTGTCTTGAAAAGTCATTTTAGTTTAAAGTTTAAACTATTCGGGTCATCACTTGGTATGGCTATAAGGCATTTCTTTACCTCTCTTGTCGATGTTATGTCATTTAAACTGTTTCAATTTTCCCCTATACTCTTGTTCGACACTGAAGATGTTAGAAGTATGTGTCTGTCATTGATGTTGCATGATATCTGTTCTTCTCTTATGTCAATGGTGTTTTTCTTCCTCTCACAAACCTATGTCTACCTTGCCCAGGAAAGACGGGCAGGACACGCAAGAGGAATTGCAGAGGAGGAACCTGCGTGATGAACTGGAAGAGCGTGAACGGAGGCATTTGTCATCAAAGAGCAAGTCTTTTCATGGTAAAATTATCAACATTTTATCATTCTCTAAATTTCTGTAAATATGTCTATTGAATTGCATCATTCCATTAAGAATGCCACTTATATATTTTGATGACAATCTATTGTGACAGATGAAAGAGATCGTGGAAAGGGAGGCCATCTACTGTTGGAAGGTATTTCGCGAATTTTATGACATATATTTTGTGTATCGAATTGTATCAGAAAAGAAAGAAAAGTAAAGGCATCATAATACGCCTTACGGTTTGACGTGTCTTTATATCCATAGGTACAAAGAAGGAAACTGAAGATCGCATTGTTCCTCGTAGTGTAGATGCTGATGATTCCGATGTGGAAGTGAAAAGCGATGAGAGGTTGATTACCTTGCATACTTTTATGTGTCATCAATTTTTGCTTTCAGGTGTATTTTGGTGCCTGGTCTAATATGCTATCTGTGTGCAATTGTATGAATATCCAAGCAGATATGGTTAAGTATCTAAATAAATTTATTATTTATAAATCATTTTGGATGAGGAACGCTGAAGGAATTTTTTATATACGATTTAATTTTATGACAATATATCACGGATATCTCAAGATGCATATATGAGCATGTATAAGTAATGATTATTATATATATATATATATATATATATATATATATATATATATATATATATATATATATATATATGCCGGCATATGCAAATATAACAATGTATAATCACATATAATGATATAAATCCATGAAGATATGTCAGTTTTTAATTATTCAGTTGAAGTATAAACACATGGTTATGCATATACATGAATTTGTGTGTGATTTTTTTTTTTAAAAAAATAAAAATCAATCATGTCTTGGAGCTTTTAGTTTTTGAATTTAGTTTGATGGACAATCAAATAAAACTCTATTGTTTTTTTTCTTCAATTCGAGTTCATGTCAGAAACATCATCTATTTTGCTTATTTCATGCTTCTAGTGCAAGTTGAGTTGAAACAGTTTGATATGTTGGAAATAGATAATATTTTAGGTGCATTCTGAATTCTCTTTTTCGTGATATCTGAACTTTAATTTCCTACCTCAACTCTTGTAATGAGCTCAGTGTCTTTGCTGATAATATACTGAAGTATCTTTTTACTTTGCGTCAGTGATGATGATGAGGACGAGGACGAGGATGACACAGAAGCTCTGCTGGCTGAGCTTGAACAAATAAAAAAGGAAAGAGCAGAGGAAAAGCTACGCAAGGTGAAGTTATTCCTCCTTTTATTTTAATTCCATTAGCTAATTTAAAGTCTTGCTATCGAAGGTTTCCTGATATGTCTACTTTTACTGGAGACCTTGAACTTTCCATTAGATGCACCTTTGTTATTATTTTTTTTTCTCTGTTTTGGTTCTGTAATTCATTGGTTTATGGACGAGTATACTCCTAATGCAGGAACGACAAGAACGGGAGGAAGAGCTTAAAGTAAAGGAAGCAGAGCTTCTCCGAGGAAACCCACTGCTGAATAATCCAACGTCTTTCAATGTGAAAAGAAGGTTTGAACTTGAAAGGATTTGTCTCTACTCTCGTCCTTCTCGTAAGCTCAATTATTAATTGCTGGTTTTGTTTTGTATGCATTTGGTTGTGTTAGGTGGGATGACGATGTGGTGTTTAAGAACCAAACCCGCGGCGAAACCAAGACACCGAAGCGATTCATCAATGACACCATCAGAAACGACTTCCACAGGAAGTTCCTGCAGAGGTACATGAAGTAAGGCTTTGTGGCCGAAGCCAAGTTGTTCGGAAACACTGTAATTTGCAACCATTGCGTATCTAAGCGTAGTGTGACTGTGATCCACTGTTTAAGAATATCATATTTTCTTTTATAAACTAAACTGCCCATCGTTCTGCGTCGAGCGAGTCCAACACGGAGTGAATCTCTTTGACTTTTCACTCATCTGTTTAAAACGAACAAGAAAAGAAAAGGAAAAATAACGATGAGAATATGCTGAAGTTAATGCGAATTGTGATTCACATTTTCTGGTCTTCAATTTTCTATGGGGACAATCTGGTCCTTGTCAATCTCCAAAACGGAGCAAGTTATTTGTCTTTCTCTTAGCGGTTTCGTGAAAATACAAGTTTTTTCTTTTTTGTCTGAAAATTGTGAAGTGTTAATTTGAAGGGGAGGATTTGCCATATTAGGGAGATTTATCTGCGATTTTTTTTTCGGTTATGAGTTTTAAATTTGACGGACGTAGTATCTTGTTAGACTAGTTTATCTGGACGAATAAAAACGGACTAACAGCATATTCTTTGTATTTAGATGGGAAGCAGTGTCTTTTTATTCTGAGAAAAAGGTCAGATCCGTTTCAATAAGCATTAAGTAACTCAACAGCTTCCATTTTATTATTTCAGAAGGAACTGATTATCTTCATCCCCTCGCTGCTAATAAAACAGAATGTCCTAAGACAGTGTTTTAGAGCATTTGGCAGGCAAGCCCAAAGATACCCAAAACCAAATGATTCCCTTAAGTAGAGGTTAACGTGTGGAATAAGCGGCTCCCATCCCCAACACAATCAACTTCAAGAAAGGATCCAACTCTCAAGCGTCCTATACTAAAATTCATCGACGAACATACCCATGAATAAATTAAGCACCCCACCCGAATCCGGATATATAATTGAGAAGATAAGATGCTTGAGAATATACTCAAGCAAAGTATATACTGACTTTTTTCGTTTTTGAGTGCAAAAGTACCATACTGTACTTTTTGTCTTATACGCCAAACCAACCTGCTGGAAAATGCGCGCAGCGCCTCTTTTCATTCCCTTTTGATCTCGTGGTAACTTCCTTTCCATTCCAATAGAAAATGTCTTTTTCTTATCCTTTTCCTCATCTTCAATACATAGACAGTTGGACAAAGTTATCCTCCCCTAACCTTCTCGCACCATAAGGAAAACAACAAGTCCACAAATATCTAATCTTACCCATCGCACCTTAATTTCCAATTGAAGCTGCCCGCAATTACATATGGCTGGCTGGGCTTCGTATTTGTATATTACATACTATTTCAACAAATGGAAAGGGCTAATCGTGCAGCGAAACATACTTGTTTGTTTGTTTGTATCTAGTGTCCAATGCATGATTTGCCGTCGATCGCCTTCCTTCTTATCCAGGACCAGGAGAAAAATAAACGCACAACTCCACTCTCCAGTCTTTTCCGCGGGACCAAACACGAATCTCTTTCATTTATATCAATCAATCATCAACCATTATGTTCGTACAAAAATATCAACATAAATTGTTCCAATTCCTCGTTTCTTTCATATTATTTTATCATCAAGTTATATCTACAAAAGAAAAATCTTACCAACACATATATTTACTTTAATTAATTAAAAATAATGGTTAGTCAAGATCATGAGATTATTAGTTTTAAGAATGTTGGGAGAATTTCCCGGCGTAGTAACCAACAGGCAAGGGAAGGTGTCTCTTTCCCTTTGGGCAGTCGAGCATGTCCTACATCTTGGTAGCTGCCGTCCAGCTCCAGCGTTTGGCATTGGCTTCCCAAAAAGTTGGTTTTGGGAAAGAAAAATCTTGATAATTTTATTTATTTGTACAGTTTAGATTTCATATACGGAATCGCGAGCATAATGCAAAGTAAACCCTCTGATTATATATACGCGGGGTTTAAGTTTAACAAAGCGATAATATAAAATTTAAGCAAAAAACTAGTAAGGTGTATTCATTTATAAATATTTCAATTGGGTAAAACTGGGGCGAGATTCCTCTTCCTGTCTAGCGCGTACAACTGACAGTCCTGGCCCGGCTACCGTTTCTTTAAAGGTTATTGCTTTTTCTCCCATTCTCTCTTCTTTTCTTTTCTCAATAAATGATAGGTTGACGAGAAAGTTCCTTTTTATCTTTGCCTTTCATTTTGCACTCTTCTGAGAAATTTTCATTCATAATCCTAATCGACGCACTCTAAAATATTACGAGACCGAGTGCGATTATTTCAGTCCCAACCAGCTAACTGCCGATTCAACCCTACGACTTTAAAGCCACTCCCCACCCAAACAGACTATTCGCCCTTCCTTTTCAGGAGCACAAACTTGGGAACTAGCAGAAAGCAATGAAACCCCAAAATCACAATGCTGTTTTGCAGAAATGGTTCCTCTTGTTACTGGCGATATGCTCGTGTTCATCCATAGCAGATTGTAAAGAGAAGAGACCACGCCACAAGAATGCGTACGCAACCATGATGTATATGGGTACGCCCAGGGACTACGAGTTCTACGTCGCCATACGAGTACTCCTCAAATCTCTCGCCAGATTAAACGTCGAAGCCGATCTCGTCGTCATTGCTTCTATCGACGTCCCTCTCCAATGGATCCAAGCTCTGTAAGCCCTCTACTTTTTTAATTTATTATATTATTTTTGATTTAGTTTCCGGTTTGCTTGCTTCGTTCGCGGCGTGATTTTCTATATCCTTTTGGGTAGCTGAATCCCCACCGAATTTTAGGTGTTTGTCCGAACACTCGAGCTAGTTTAATCTTGTTTGATAACCTTGTGAGATTAATATCAGCAAGAAAGAAGGAAACAGCTTTGGAAAGTAGTAAAGAAATTAACCAAGGGAGGGTTATCGTAGCTCTTGTTTTGGTTTAATCAAATCAAATGCTAAGCTTAAAATATCTACTTAGTAATTTATCGGGTTTGTTCCACGAGCGGAGTCAGCTTGGCGCGTGAACTACCAAGACTCGTGATAAACGACGGTTTCAAGGAACCTCGTTCTTGAGAATCGTGACGGTCCGTTTCATTTCTCCGTTTTTTCCTTCTATAAGATAAGATAACGCAACTAACGACGTTTCAGCACTAATAATAAGTCGTACTATTCTTATTCTTGTGTGGAAGCGTGTCTTGAACTTAGAATTGAGTATAATAATAGTAATAGGGATAAGTTAATTATATACCCATGTATTCCAGTTGTTGCTTACCATACAGCATTAATTTCAGTCTCAATAGTCAATACTGAAAGTAAGGATGTGTAAACTGTTACGTTATTATTCTCCGGTTCTCTTTTTTTATTTTTTTATTTTTGGGTGTGTTAAAAAAAAAAAAAAATGGTCTTTCGACTCTTTGGTCCCCTTATTTCCCCTGCTTCAAATGCGCGCCGAGAAGTGAAAGAGTGAAAATCCTCCTATCGCTAAATCATCAGTGGAGCAATGGATTTAGATGACTCTGGTTTAGAGGATATAATACATAGCGTGGTCTATAGAATAAGAAATTGTGATAACGTGGGTGGACACTTTACAAAGTCTAATTGGTCAGCGTCTTGTCTTAATCCTTATGTTAGGAACAATTTTAATTTCTAACCATAGAAGTAGATGAGGCCTGAGGGTTCCGGTAACCATATTTGGACTCCAGCACGTGCCCGCTCACAGGTGGAACTCCCAATCTTTAATATTTGACCAAGCCATCGATAGATATTATCACTTACAATCTGTCTGAAAGTGACTTTTTTTTTTTTTTTTTTTTTTTTTAAATAAAGAATAATTAACCTCTGGTGTGAAATGATATCTATTGACAATTGAGAAGAAAAACAAAAAGAATATGCCGCATCGATCAAGCATGAAAAATAATCTGGGTGGATGAGTCTTATCTTTTGTGTTTTGTTGGTGGATGGAACAGTGAAGAGGAAGATGGTGCGAAAGTGGTGAGAGTGGAAAATATGGATAATCCCTATGAGCATCAATCCAATTTTGACGTGAGATTCAAGTTAACAATGAATAAGCTGTACGCTTGGAGCCTGGTGGATTATGACAGGGTGGTTATGCTGGATGCTGACAACCTCTTCCTTCAGAAAACTGATGAGTTATTTCAATGTGGTCGGTTCTGTGCCGTCTTCATCAATCCTTGCATCTTCCACACCGGCCTCTTCGTCTTGCAGGTAATTTTTTGGTTTTTACTGCTCTTTAACCACTCTTTGCGAAACTGCAATATATATAACTCCACATCGCACAGAATAATTATTGTACCTTTGAGTCCTTTCTTTAAACGTTTCCTTCACTTTCGTTGACGTATATGCTCAAAGCAACTGAACAGTATTTAACGGAGGAAAACATTTCACGAGGTGGTGGAAAGATTGACGATTCAGAACGCAATTTATTGATTTCTACTTTTGTAAAGTATTCACTTCGGAGGCCTAACTCAAATAGTTTAGAGACGAGTCAATTCAGAAGCCCAACTCTGAAGGTGCCTTGTGACGAGTGTTAATCCTATATAAATTTTCAATAGTAACAACTAACCGCAATAACAACAAACTGATCCTCCTGTGCCAGCCTATAATAAATTCGTTTTAAATATTACAAGTTAACAATCTTAATAATCTCTTTCGTATGGTTGTAATTCTGATTGTTTGATGTTTGCAGCCGTCCATGTCCGTGTTCAATGATATGGTTCATGAATTAAAGATTGGAAGAGATAACCCAGATGGTGCAGATCAGGGCTTCTTAGCTAGCTATTTTTCAGAATTGCTCGATCAACCTATGTTTCATCCACCTCAAAATGGCACCAAGCTTAATGGAACATATAGGCTTCCCTTGGGTTACCAAATGGATGCTTCTTACTACTGTGAGTAAATAAAAATGACAAAGAAATATATGATTCATTAAGGTTTTAACTGAATTACCTCAGTCAATGGCTTCGTGAAATTTAACCACGAGCATTTCTTATCTTTGCTGTCTTCAGATCTTAGACTCCATTGGAGCATACCCTGCGGTCCAAATAGTGTGATCACATTCCCGGGGGCACCGTGGTTGAAGCCATGGTATTGGTGGTCATGGCCTGTACTGCCATTAGGCATCCAGTGGCATGAACGGCGTCGTCAAACTTTAGGGTAAATCCAAAGGAAGTGCTTTCATTTTTCTGTGTAGATATAAGTGTTCATTTCAAAGTTAAAAACAGTCCGTCCATTCACATGGGAAAGGCATTTATGAAAATTTGCATGTTTATTGTGCAGATATGGTGCAGAGATGGCTGTGATACTGGTTCAATCTGCTATTTTCCTGGGAACAATAGCAGTGACCCGTCTAGCAAGGCCAAGCCTATCAAAGCTATGCTACCGACGCAATGATAAGAGCATCATCTTTGTACAGAGCAGCCTCAAAGTGGTAGCTATTTGGTGCATAATTGCTGCCTATATTGCCCCAATCCTTGTGATTCCTCACACAATTCATCCTCTAGTTGGATGGACTCTGTACTTGCTTGGTTCTTTTGCACTTTCTTCAATTGCAATTCATATTTTTCTGCTCCCAATGTTACCGGTTTTGGTACCCTGGCTTGGGATTATTGGGGCCCTGATGGTCATGGCTTGTCCTCTTTATCCAGATGGAGTAGTGAGAGCGTTGTGTGTCTTTGCTTATGCTTTCTGTTCTGCACCGTTTTTGTGGGTAGCTATAGTTAAAATAATGGCAGGTCTTCAGCTATCTTTGGAAAGGGAAGCTTTCTTACCAAGACTAGGAGAATCTACGCCCCCGTCTGGTTTTAACAAGCTGTATTGAGAAAAGCTCAGCTGTGCATAATGCCAAGGTTGGACTCGAAGTGACCTACGACAAGCTTTGCAAAAGCTGAAGGTAGGTGCAGAATCCCCTGCTCACAGGATTGATTCTGTTCATGGGGGCCGTGGATTTTGCACCACCATGGTGCTTGAAATTATTAATATTCTTTTGGATAGAGGAGGGCGACCACGTTGCCCCAGCAAGAAGGAAAACATGGGAATTTGTAAAAAAAAAAAAAAAAAAAAAGAGAAAGATTTCTACTTATCATTTTGCTGTATCCCTAGACCATGTAAAATACTAGATTGATTTTCTAGTTCGAAGAAACACTTCCACATGACAAAGATTATGGCAATTACATTCTATCCGACCCATTCTGTAAAATACTTGTATTTCTCGGCCATCGTCGACGAGAAGGGGATTTCTTTGCTCGCACCCGTTTCTCTTTTCACACACCCCAGTTTTTTTGTCCAAAATACACTCGACCAAAATCTGGAGTACATCGTCACAGGGAGTTTGTGATTGTTTATAGTCATGGATTTTGGAACTACACATACACCCTATGATGTTGTATTCCGAATTCTGGAAAAATATAGAGATGAGGGGGTGTGAAAAGAAATCCTGCCTTGAAACCTTGGGCATATTAGAGTCATGGGGGGTACAAAGCTTAAAAGTAGACCAAGAAAAAAGTCCAAACAGTCAAAAGCAATTAACTTGTTTGAACAATGAAATATCATTAATTTGATTGATTATTACGCATTTTGTAATTTTCTTTGTTTTAGGAGTTGTTAATGTAACACATATGTTGCTGAATGATATATTTATTATTCGTTGATAGAATAAAAAGAAATGTTAAGCGATTAGATAGCAGTATTTTATTTGTTAATGGAAAGCCCATTAACTTGATTCATATGGCCCCTAGTTTGTTGACAATTGAACGAATTGGAAAGGCAGATAGCAGAGAAGCCACACCCACACGGGCTGACTTAATTATTTCTTACACTCCAACTAGTCATCGCTACTCTGACACTGTTCAGTGATATCAGAGCGCTGAAACCGATTGTTGGGCACTAGTCTTGGCCCCCATTCATCCATCATGATCCAATCACTCTTTTCTTCCCATATGGACGGACATTAATTTTCCCCCTAGTCCCATGCATTAATTTGAGGGCAATCAATATTCGAGTTTGGGTAATTTTGTCTCACGGCACGATTAGAAATTTTCTTATAATAGGGTTCAGGCCCCAACGTTCAAAAAAATTTGTGGGCCTGTAAAAAGTATCTGGGTGGATGGATCCCCACTCGTCTGGGACCAGAAAGATAAAAGAGGTAATTGATCATAAATACAAAACAATATCCATCCTTGTTGGGACCATCATTTGTCATGAACCCAGCATCACCATCTTCGTCCAGGTGACCGTTTGAGGCAAATTCACACAGATGCCATACAAGAATTAATATTGGCCATGATAAATTATTAAAGCACAACGAGGATTAATGTTATCTATACAGTAACTTTGATAATTAAGCTATTTATGGTATTCACATTTGATGCATGTGCTAGTAGTAACTGTGGCAGTTGATAGAGCTATCATTCAAATTCCTTGATTAGGACATGAGTTTATTGAATTTGTGAGTTAAGTCTCCGGTATGCTTGTTGAAGCTGCGTCCTCCCTTTGAGTGATTCTTCGAGAGTTTCAGTACAGTAATCAGTGGGACTAACAAGATACGAGTCACGGGGCGACACTTTATGAAGACATACTAGTACCTAATAAGTGGTAACTTCCAAAAAAGGTAGTGATCATTGATAAAAAAAAGTGACCCACATGTGTAGCCTACACTTGCGTAGCTACACTGCATTGTCCCTAAAATGCTAGGGAAAACCCCAGAAAAATGACCGTTGGAAAGACCAATATTTCTGTTGCAAAAGTAAATTAGTGTAACCGTATTATTATTAATCACGAGCTACCTAGTTAGTCTCGGACTATAAAATGTATCTCTTTCTAATTCCTCTGTACTTGTACTTGGTATCTTACTTAATTCCTCAAAGACATTCATTCTCTTTTCTCTTCTTTTCCACTTCAACAGTACTGTTATCTGTGCGCTCAACGCTAATATTCTAATAATGGCTCCTCTTTTCGTCTATATGCTTTTGCTTTGCATCTGCGTACTTGATGCACGAATGATCTCGTGCACAACATACAGTGATAACACGCCCAAATTTGTCTCTTCCGCAGACCCACCCCATCACCAACACCGGTGGATCGGACCCATCGGCCACCGCGTAATCACCGTCGACGTTAACGGCGGTGGCCATTTTCAGTCCGTCCAAGCGGCCGTCGATTCAGTTCCAGAGAACAATAGGATGAACGTCCTTGTTCAAATTAGTGCAGGCTGCTACAAGTATAACTTAAGCCCTTCTTATAAGAATTGCTTTCTTTCTAACTTTTGTCGGGGTTGAAGTTAAGTTGAATGTGGTTAATTTGTATTGTGTGGTGGTGAATCGTGGGCAGAGAGAAGGTGGTGGTGCCGACGACGAAGCCGTACATAACGTTTCAGGGAGCGGGAAGGGATGTGACGGTGATAGAATGGCACGACCGAGCGAGTGACCCTGGTCCTAATGGACAGCAGCTGCGTACTTACAGAACTGCTTCTGTTACTGTTTTTGCGAATTACTTCTCTGCTAGGAATATCAGCTTCAAGGTTAGAAAATAATAAAGAACAGAACGCTCCTCGTCAACATTAAATTCAACACGAATGAATATTTTAATACATGATCTAGTGATATTAAGTGCAGAACACAGCACCAGCACCAATGCCGGGAATGCAAGGATGGCAAGCGGTGGCATTTCGAATATCTGGAGACAAAGCATACTTCTCTGGGTGTGGATTCTACGGTGCGCAGGACACCCTTTGCGACGACGCCGGCAGGCATTATTTCAAGGAATGCTACGTTGAGGGCTCCATAGATTTCATCTTTGGGAATGGCAGGTCCATGTACAAGGTAAGTGGTAGTATGTATATATCAGCATCAGCGCTAACTTCTTTTATGTATCAAAAAGAAAGATAATAAAATGACATATCTTAATTACCACTATTTGGGATTGGTAACTTGGGTGGAATACTGCTGCATTTAGTTTCCTGCTAATTGTATTTGAATACGTGAAACTGAATTGCTTAGGCTCAGAGTACGTTAGCGGTGCATGTCTTCGTAGCAGCAGCCAGTAATGTAAGAATAAGATACCGCCAAAAGTTAACAGCGATCAGTACACACTGGCGCCAATTAAACGTTATGGTTTCATGCAACTCTTTCTTTTATTTATTTATTGGCTGTGATGATGGTATCTTAGGCTATTTTTAATAGGAATTGTTTAATGAGTTAGGCAAGTTAAACGGTGCACCATTAGGCTGTAACTTTCAATTGGCATATCTTCGTATGAGTTATTTGTATAAGCAACTTTAAAAATGAGCTAGCTACTTAAGTTGTTTTTATTGTTTTAAAATTAAAAATAAAACTAAATTGAATACTTTAAGTTGAAATAAAATATAAAGATGTAATGTCAATTTAAATAATTTTGTAAAATTGTGTTAAAAATTCATTTGAATTGCATAAAGTAAGAAAATATTATGTAACTTAGTAAATTTAATAAACATATTAAAATTATAAACAACTCCACAGGAGTAGAAATAGCACGCTGAGTTGGGTTTTGATTGATTGGGATTGGAGCAGGATTGTGAGCTGCACTCAATAGCGACGAGGTTCGGGTCCATAGCTGCGCAATATAGGAAAGTGCCATACGATAAAACAGGGTTCGCATTCGTAAACTGTAGGGTGACGGGTACAGGCCCGCTATATGTGGGTCGGGCTATGGGCAAGTACTCAAGAATTGTTTACGCCTATACATACTTCGACGACATCGTTGCTCACGGTGGCTGGGATGATTGGAAGTGGAACCATGTCAACGAGAACAGGTAAGCTCCCTCCTTTTCTTAAACGCCACAACACAACAGAAATTCTTCAGCGCTTTTCCCTAAAATGTGATTCTTTTGGGCTGTGTCAGGACTGTGTTTTTGGGAGTTTACAAGTGTTGGGGTCCAGGAGCCGAGGCAGTGCGAGGGGTCTCGGGGGCCCGGGAGTTGGATTTTGATTCCGCACACCCATTTCTTGTCAAGAGTTTCGTTAACGGGAGACACTGGATTGCACCCTCTGACGCTTAGCCTCGCTACGTGTACATGCTATTTATTTATACCAGTTTTTTATTTGCTACGAGAAATTTACACGTCCCCGACGCCAAAACACAAAGTAACAAAAAAGCTAACCGCAGTCCACTGCATATAGGAAATTCTTTTATTCAATCTCTTAAGAATGGATAATTTACAGGTTATTATTCTTTCTTCATCTTCAAATGTAATAAATAAATTCACAATTTGCCTGCTGTTTTAGAACTAAATTGTGCCTATCTTGGTTTGGATTTTCTAAGTGATAATAAAAATACTTGTGCTATAATTTGGACAACAGAGCCACTGCTTATCTCATTTTTTTTTTTTAAATGAAAATGCCGTTTATAAGATCTGTCATAAGCTTAAGTTTATAATAATGCTTAAATATATAAAAAGTTCCTAGTAGTAAGAATTGAATCTAAATCTTACAAGTAAAGTGGTATAAAACTTCAAAAATAAAAAGGCTTGAAAAGGATCAGCCAACCATCAGCAACTTGCAGTACCCATTGCTCTCAGAAATTGTCCCTAGACTGGCCCTCCGATCATATACAAGCTTAAGATAAGCCAAAGAGGTCATATGACATTACACAATGAGTTGGAATTGAAGAAACCATTTTATTTCGACGAGCGAAAAATAATCCCTACCAATCTGCTCATCAGCAACTTGAAAATGGCAATAGGGATAATGATATAGCTTCACATTATAGAACAATTTGGGGATTCAAGCATCTCCGGAGATCTGCAAGAGAAAAATGTGGATATACGGGCGTAAATTGACACTTAGAAAGCATGATATAAATAAATATTACGGGCCAACTTTCCATCAAAGCAAAAATAATTGATGACAATGTAAGGGACCAATCATTAGACTATACTGCTTAACTGCTCTATAGCTAACTCACCCCTAATACTTAAACTTCCATGACACGTTGTTCATTTCTTATAAATCTGAAGTAAGTGTAGACTTATGAATGACCGTGGATATATGGACTTAGCAGAAAGTGTGAATCTGTGACAGATACCTAAACATGCAATACGCTTGCATTTTCAATTATAATAAAGACAAGGAAACTAGAATGACACTTACAGCTGGCCAAGACTGGCTAAATCGAAATCAGGAGCAAGCTCTCGGACAATATCATTTGGCGGCTGTCCACACTCTTGCATTTTCTGCATAAGCTCAACAATCTTGTTGAAGTTTCCGGGATCAGTTTCATAGACTACATTGAGATTTTGTATCAGTTCATACTGGCGCGAGTAACGTTCATATTCTTCTTTGCTTAAGCTGATTTTATGCTCTTCCAGCCACTTTGGATATCTTTCGCCTATTTCCTTCATTGGTTCATGAAGAATCTCCTTAGACAAAAGCTGTTGCATCATGGTCTCCACAATAGATTCCATGTCCTAGACGAATTAATAAAGTATTAGCATTAATTCAGAAGGAAGGGAAGCGGAGATGTTCTAAGATAAACATTCTTATGGAAAAGATAACAAGAAAGTGATAGTGTAGATACTGAATGGTTAGAAACTAAGATAGATGATGATACAAGCTAGCACCACTATTATGCAGTTCAAATCTCCTTTCAGGCCTCAATCACTTGATTCCTTCAATCCAAACATGATAATCATCAGTTTACCTAGTTTGGACTTGTCTCCCTCCTTCCCAAAAACTTAATCCAAGGCACTATCTCAAGATTTCAGTGGCTGCTTCACACAGCCACCATCTCAAGTTTGTTGAGTTAACGTGTGAACATTGGCAAAAAGATCCGACAACTCTCCTCTGAATGGAAATGATGCTTCCTTTTCAAAAAAAAATACACATCTAAGCTCCCTCAATCCAAGTACAAGTATATTATTGTTTTCACCGTTAGTTTTATGCAAGTTTTCCTGTTATAATCCTTGCTTTGTACTGGGAGAAGAGATGTTTTGAACCCAGATCACCTAGAAGCCTTTCAGCATGGAAAGATGCTTATAGGTAGTACTAGCCAAGAAAAGCAATGTTACTAATTGAAAATAAAAATATTCAATCATCACCGTTAGCAATCATGAGTACTGCTTTTAACAGAGTACAATGACAAAGCTTGATTTATTATAACCAGCGACTCAATAAATTCATTGATGGAGGCAACTTTCTTTCAGGAATGATGTGAATCCCAGTTTGATGAGAGCGCCATCCATGGAATCACATTAACAAAACAAGAATGTGGATCAAATTGATGACTTTAAAGGGATAGATTTATTGGTATACTGACGGTCCAGAGATACTACTTAAAAGACCAATGATGACTTCTTCAACGAGAAATAAGCAAATAGAGAAAGGAATGAAATTCAGTGAAAATTAACTTCATATAATATTTAATATAATTACTAACAGAAGGAGCAGAGTGAACCCTAAAAGAAGAGATTAAAAAAAAAATGAAGTGAAGAGAGAAATATCATTTTCAATCTGACAAACTCCTCCTGCTATTGGACAGCTAAGGCTTATTATAACCAGAAATATAAGCAATCAACATCTCCAACAGGAACTTATGTTCTATGCAAGTTTTCAAGCAGGAATCTTGTGTAGTGTTTTTGGGCTGACGCAAAATAACACATTATATGCCTAGGAAAAAGTATATATTGATCAATTCACAAAAAATAGGTTCCTTCAGTATGCCAAGCACTATTGAAGTTCAGTCAGAATCCATTCTTAATGAAACATGTGAACCTGAGCTGTTACTTAAGAATAAGATCACAGAATTTAGTCAAAGCAAATACTTGACATCGCAACTAGATTTCTCTAACATCTTTATCCACGCCACAATTTTCATATCATTATCATATTCCAAACTTAGAGACCACTACAAGCAGTAACCCATAAGAACAGTGTACAAACCCAGATATCGAAGGACAGAGCTGTTTGCTTGATGGATTTGGGAGGAGGGGGAAGAATATTCAATTTCAATAACGGACAAGAACAAATATGAATAAATAGGTTACATAGATATATGGATCATCAATCTCCCTAATGGACTTGTTTCCGCATGAAAAACTTCTGAGCTTGTAGAGACTTGACTACGTTGATCATCATATAGGAGACACCAACCAAGTTTAGAACTTACGAAGGCTTTATGGTCCTGATTATCCATTACAGCAGTAGCAGGAAAATTACTTACAAGTTAAAGTGGTACAAAATTCTGTACAGTACCTAATTCTAATATCAGTTTTTAAACAGGAAACTTGAAAAAAAAAAAAAAAAGCAAAACAAAAATCCATAACTCAGATTCACTTCACAACTTCATATTATGATCAAATTCAAGCACTTTATCAAAGAATTAATCAAGTTATTGGGACCAGTCACCAGCATAAGAAAAATCACTTCCACCAATAACCAATTCCTTAACCCAATTAAAGTGAGATGGAAAATACCTGAGACCCGGCAAGCTCCTCAAACTGCTTAACCCAATCCTCCATCATTGCATCCTTACCCAAATCATCTCCACCAGGTTTCGAGCCCGAGATGAATTCTAGTCCCTTAACAGCCTCTTTTGTCTGCTCCCTGAGCTTGTCAAGCGCCTCTGAGACATGGGCATCCTTGGATATCTTTTTCTTGCCTTTTTTCTTGCTTTTCAAATCAGGTAGGTTCATGCCCAATCCTTGAACCCCAGAAGGCAAAGGAGAGTCCTGCGTGTTATCTGTTCCTCCCCCACTTCTACAAGCAAAACAAAGATGAAGATTCAGTTATAAATGCACTAAAAACTTATTGCTAACATAAATGGGAGGGATTAATAGGGGAAAACAAAACCTTTTATAGGAAGAATTGAGGTTCAAGTTCTGGAAATCATCTAAAGCACCTGAGATGATTCAATGGACGAGTTTCAGATAAAGAAAATAGGCAGCATTATATAAGGAGATGAAGAGATACAGAAATAATTATTACTATCAAGGAGTCGGTCCAAGTCATCAGAGTGGTGGTCGGTCATGGTTTCACCAAATTTGAACTCTCCCTCCTCGAAGTCGAAGGAGTTAAAGGATAGAACACAAGGATGTGAGAGGCAAGCTGCGAAAGGTGAAATATCCGGCGGTGCAACCGACATGCCATAGTCTTGTAATGTATTGGTACTAGTTTGAGTCAGCGGCGAGATCCAACGGCTGTGATTTCCGAGGTTATTTTGACTCTCTCCACATGGGAGATTTTTTAATTGTTTTATTTTTTGTTAGATGGAAATTTTTTAAAAAAGTAAATTACAATTAAAATGTATAATCACTAAATTAGGATTGATAAACTAGGCGACATGATGAGAGAATCCTTTATTATGATTTTTTCATTTTTCATTTGTTATGAGATATGGCAAATAAAATAAATGCCTTAACAATTAAATTGGTAATAAGATTTAATTAATTTTATTAATTACTATTAAGAAAGTGGGCCACGTTCGCAGCACCGTGGAAGTCCGAACTCAACGGATGTAACTCTGTCCGCGCCTCAATTGCTTATAGCTGTGGTCAGAAAGAGCGCGAGCAAAAAATGGCTGCTGTTGCTGCTATAGCACCAACAAGGCATCTCCGTCTTTGTCCTTATGCTGCCTTTCGATATCTTTCACTCTCTGGCAGAGCAATCTCCAACAACCTCCCCGAGCTAAAGCTACCCAGAAACAATATCAAACCTTTCCCTTTCTATCGCCCCCATTCGTCTTCTGCTTTGTTCGGTGAGATACCTAGACAGCGCTGCTTCTGCACTCAAATCACTGGAGCTCTTCACTCTGGCAAAGCCGTCGAGAAGACCGAAGAGGATAATGTTGAAGACCGGAGGAGCGAAATTGGCGAGAAAGTTGGGCAATTTCGGAAGAAGCTGAGGATTGCGAAGATTAAGGGTGGGCCTACTGAAGGATTGGACGAGGTGGGGGAGAACCTGGTAGTGGAAGGCTGGGTCCGAACTCTACGGGTTCAAAGTAGCATTACATTTATCGAGGTAAGGGTGATTGTCTCATTGTTTGTTTGGTTGTGAATCTTCGGAGAAACGGAAGTGGAATACGCAACTGGAGGGATTTCATATTTGGCAGTATAGAATTTCTCATTCAATATATAAATTTGAAATCATTGTAGTATCTTGATAAATCATATTAAAGTGAAAGATTTGATATACACTCTGTATAGTTGATTTTGTTCTTTCTCGATAGGAAATTTTAAATTAAATTAAGAGTTTGAGGTACATCACCAGTAATCTCTTGTAGCTAAATCGTCACATAGTCTGCATCCGTTTTGAAAAGTTATGATAGTCTGTTTGATTACAATTGTGTCACTTGCCTTGTTCTATGTTTATGATATTAGGTTAATGATGGCTCGTGCCTTTCTAACATGCAATGTGTGATGGACTCAGAAGCTGAAGGTTACAATCTGGTAAGTTTAATGCTGAATGCACGAATGTTTTCACATGTTCCAGCATTTCAAATATTTCCATTGAAAAATTGGAATACATTTGAGATTTTGGAACTATTTTACCTGGTTATAAGCAAACATCCTTGATCCAAAGTTCCTAAAGGACAACATCTCTTGTAAGAAGATTTCAACATCTGATTAATTAATATCGAAAAATAAACAAAAGAAAGTATTTTTGGTGAATAAAGAAAATGCATAACGTCCCTATTGGTTATAGCATAAGAAGTACTTGGTTTACTTGTTTGTCTTCAATTGCCACAGTTGTTCTTATGTGTTAGGTTGGCAATTCAGTGAATGCAGAAAAGGAATGTTTTACAAGACAGGGGAAAGCATATAAAAATTTGACATATATGTGATTGTTTTGTGATTCATCTGCCAATCCATATGATGTACTATGATGATGATGTTAACAAAGAAATTCTAGCTGTGCATCATTGCTCCAATGCGTAAATTTATTCACTGCATATGTAGTTTTTATCTGTCTTTCTTGAAGCTCTGGAACTTATTATTAGGTAGAATCTGGCTTAATAACAACTGGTGCATCAATATGGGTGCAAGGAATTTTGGTAAAAAGCCAAGGATCAAAGCAGAAGGTTGAGTTGAAGGTCAAGAAAATTGTACTGGTCAGTCTTACCCATGACTCTTAATTCCAACGAGATTATTATTTCATTTCCTGATTAGAGATTAGCATTTCATTTCTGTTTGCACCTCTGCTCTGTTTCTATTTAAATTGCCTTTTTCCTGTTTCATGTGATGTAAGTCTTGTGCTTCAAGCTTGGAACTTTAACACAACTCTTGTCTTGCATGCTCATTCAGGTTGGGAAGAGTGATCCCTCCTTCCCCATGCAAAAGAAAAGGGCCAGCAAGGAATTTTTAAGAACAAAAGCACATCTTCGTCCAAGGACAAATACATTTAGCGCTGTATGGTTTCTTTTATTTAACATATATGTTCTCTCTAGATCTTTTCTTAATTATGCAAAAGATAAGTGATCTGTTTTGATCATCAACGTTAAAATTTATAGAATATGTTATTTTATAATTTTATTGTTCTTACTTTTTTACTAAAAGTTGACAAGGTAATGATTTCACGTAAATTTTCTTATTATTTTCTCTTTGACAAGAGAATGACCTGATTTTATAGTATTTTCTATCAACTGGTCTTTTTCATTTTGGTGGTGCAAAATGATTTCAGGTTGCAAGGGTTAGGAATGCATTGGCATATGCTACACACAAATTCTTCCAAGAAAATGGGTTCGTATGGGTCTCAAGTCCTATTATCACAGCTTCTGATTGTGAAGGAGCGGGTGAACAGTTTTGTGTTACTACTTTGGTATTCACTGTACCATCAGGCAGTTTCTTCTTTTCTGTTACAAACCCCATTTGAGGGGGAGATAGTCATGCCTTCATATTAATATGAAGTACATAAAAATAAAAATATTATTAAATTGAGTAAGAAACATTATTCTTTTAGTTAAACTCAGATTAGTAATTTTGTGACCTCTGTTTAATTTACAGATACCAAGTTCTCGAGAAGCTGTTGATTCTCCTGTGGATACCATTCCAAAAATGAATGACAGGTTTATTGACTGGTCACAAGTGAGTCTAATTCATATCCATACTTTTCTTATCTCACTCGTGAGTGTAAGAGTGGAACATGGTTATTGTGTTCTTCATATTCTAATTCCAACCATTTTGTACGTCAGGATTTTTTTGGAAAACCAGCATTCTTGACTGTCTCAGGCCAACTCAATGCCGAAACCTATGCCACTGCTCTTTCTGATGTACATACATCTCCTTTTTTTTTCTTTTTTCTTTTTTCTTTTTTTTCTCTTTTCTAAACCTATTGTACATTTGAGAACTGAAGTGAACTTATATCAGAATATTTTGCTCATGTAGGTCTACACATTTGGTCCCACATTTCGAGCAGAAAATTCCAACACTTCCAGACACTTGGCTGAATTTTGGGTTAGTTATTTATACTTTTTCTTTCTGTGCAATCTGGATAATAAACAGGAAGCCTTGCCAGGACTTCTCAGGACACTATTTTGCTTTTTGTTTTTGATTCTTCTTATTTACTTAATAATGGAAAAAGTACCAATGGAAGTATCCTCTTTTCCATTTAGATGATTGAACCTGAACTTGCGTTTGCTGATCTAAATGATGACATGGCTTGTGCAACCGCCTATCTCCAGTACGTAGTATGTTACCTTCACAACTATTACAAACTTACATGATCTTTATATTATTTTGGAAAGCTAACTTTAATATCGTATATTCATGTTGAAGCTTATAGTCTACTTATATTGTTTCTTGAAGGTCAGATATGTTCTTGACTACTGCAAGGAAGACATGGATTTTTTCAATACATGGATTGAAAAAGGAATCATTGATAGATTGAATGTATGAGCTTTGTTAAACTGTGTTATTACTTCATCTGGTTCCCTGATGTTTTTGGCTTGACTTGTTAATTCTAGTCACGAATGTGCCTTAATGTTGGAATTCTTCCATTGTAACCTTTTAATAGGATGTTGCTGATAAAGACTTTGTGCAAATAACCTACACAGAAGCTATAGATCTGATTTTGCGAGCAAATAAGAAATTCGAATACCAGGTTAGTAAATTGTCGACCATGTAGATATTTTGTCTCTTATTGAATGCTTTTGGTTTCATTTCAGCATCTTATTTGTTTATATTATCATCAACGCTTTCTGGATGATTTTATCATCACATATTGAAATGGTTTGATCTTATTTTGGTGCCCTCCCCCCTCTTCCAACTAACCGGAAGAGCTGATGAACCAGAATACACAAAAATGTGGTAGTATAATTTTCCGATTTTGCTACATTGATTTTCTTATTGTCTGGATTTATAATTTTTTTTTTTTTATTTCTGAATATTTCCAATTATAGTATTCAACATCGTTTTTCATCTCTCATTTATAGGTGAAATGGGGATGTGATCTACAGAGTGAGCATGAACGTTATATAACTGAAGAGGCATTTGGCGGATGTCCTGTTATAATCAGAGACTATCCTAAGGCATACTACTCTTGCTCGCATGTTCCAGGGGGAAAAAAAAAAAAAAAGGGGACTTTTTTCTCCCCTCCTTGTAGGCTTACTAAAAGACCTCAAGTTTTTTTTTTTTTTTTGGGTGGGGGGGAGAGGATTGAGAAGTAACATTATGCTCCGTTCATTAACCCTCCCCCTGCCCAATTAATTAATCAATAAATACATAATCTTTTTTTTTCCTCCAATTTTCTTGCGACAATGCTAGACAAGGAATTAGATACAAATTGTTTTCTTTCTGAATCCTCTTTTTCATCTTTTTAAATTATATAACAGTGTGTAAGTTTGGTGTGTGTGCGTAAATAGATACATGAACAAAATATACTCAGGTTGTTGAATGTCATATTCTCAGGATATTAAGGCATTCTATATGCGCCAGAATGATGATGGGAAGACAGTTGCAGCCATGGATATGTTGGTCCCACGGGTAATTTATAAGATGTCTTTTCTCTACTCTTACTGTGCTACGAAATAATAACTGAGGGGTAAATTTTCATTACTATCCAAAAGAGTAGTTTTCAAGTTTGATAATATCCACCAAGAATAGAAAGGTCAAATTGTAGATGCAACGACTCCACCCCTTCTTCATGTGTTAGATGTTCACATGCTGGGTGTCACTGCCACTGGAGATACAGTACTTAACTAGTTCAGTGTAAGGCTGGGTTTGTTACTTCTGATAGGGAACGAGAAAATAGTTGAACCCGAAGTAAATGTGATTCAGCCAGATCATCCTTGTGCTGTGTAACCTGGGAATACTTTGTGCCTGAATAATATCATTCTTCATTATCTTGTTTATAATGCTCCTCTGATGGTGGAACATATGGTTCCCCACTAATGTATACAATGATCCGCGGCTAGTGAAAGTGTGGCCCTGTGATTCCATGCTATTGCTCTTTCCTTTCATCATCTTTTGATGTGAGAATTATAGACGTTTCTCTATGGTTTATTCTCTCTTTATTAGGTTGGTGAACTTATTGGTGGAAGCCAGAGAGAAGAAAGGCTTGAGTACCTAGAAGCTCGTTTAGAGGAGTTAAAGTTGAACAAGGATGCTTATTGGTGGTATCTTGATTTGCGTCGTTATGGTTCTGGTGAGATATCTCTTTATTTTGCGTTCACACACATGCACACACCAAAAAAAAAAAAAAACTAAGATGTTTGTTTCCTTTCAGCTTCCTTTAATTCCTCATATTTAAATTATCTAATTGTTTTAAGAGTCTTGCTATTTAAAATAATAGATTTCTTGTCCGATCAAAATACTATACACAATTACACATTGTAGTCGTGTAAAAACTTCTTGCATTCCTTAATGCTTAGAGTTGGAGCCCATGCACAGATGCCAATCTCTTGTGGAAGCAAATATAGAGTAAGCTTAGCTTTTAGTGAAGAATAGAATTACATCCACACAAGTTGCCTCAACTCCCTGGGATAAATTTTCATGCTTTGTCCTCTTGGACTTGTCTTTCTTGCCATCTGGATCATGTTCTAAGGTCAATTTTAAGAGCCGAGTTTTGATGTTTTAGTGAAACTAAAATCCCAATCGATGTGCAAGGAATCCACGCATTGATGCAGCTGTTTAATTTTGGCAGATTGATTTGGTGGCAGGATTTGTTACCAAATTTTGTCGTATGTAGAGAATTTTTCTGAGAGGATGATCACGTAAAATGCCTAGTTTCATGCAATAGTTTGGCCAACTCAACGGTGACACTGATCCCCTGTTTTCTTGTGTGCAGTTCCTCATGCTGGCTTCGGTTTGGGCTTTGAAAGGCTTGTGCAATTTGTGACAGGAATGGACAACATAAGGGATGTGATTCCATTTCCTCGAACACCTGATTCAGCTGAATTTTAGAGGTGAAATTGCATGGACGTCTTCCTATACCATTCTTTATGTAGAATCAATTCATGTATTGACGCAATGTAGTCTTCATTTTTTTTTTTTTTTTACGGAAGTATTTATAATCTTTGAACTGTTGACTGAATACAACAGAGTTGAGGCTGCAGACAACTTGTAAACAGTATATGAGCTTGCACAGACCAGAACAAACTAGTAGAAACTGAAAAGGGGAAAGATAATCGCAGATAGACCGGTTGGGTAGATTGTTCGATTTTTCTAGATGCCGTCGCAGACTACTGGACATCAATACTTCGTAACAATCGACCATTCAATTATTTATTTATTATTTAAACATTAGGCAAAGATGGGAGCGCCTTGTGCTCTTGGGGAGAAACCTGCAATGAGGTACCCACCTCTGGCTCCGGTAGGCGACGCATCTACCATTAGGCTGCGTCACTTCCTGAACCATTCAAGCTCATTCTTTATTTATGAAAAACTTGTTAACAATGGTGAATGGACGTCAAAAATAGAAAATTGAGCACTCTTACAATAAGAGCAACGGGTCCCTGCTCTACCCAAAAGTTATGACTGCAAAAATTTCACAGCAACACAAAAGGAGCAGGAATGCATTTTTAGCATATTCATTCCGAATGGTAGGCATCATAGCTTCATTGCTTCAATTATTTGGCTGTCTTGTTACTGTCCAGCTTCCAAAAAAAACAAAAAAAGACGAAATTTTTAGCAACATCCAAAATTACGACAACCAGATGTTCGATGCTATCGTTAAGAATAATAATGCGGCGTCCCCACATTCTGAGCTCTAGAAGGATAAAATAAAGAGCACCGCGATGACGTAATGTTTCCATTTTGTCTTCTATGTATTTTGGCCATCCATGTTTATATGTGGCTTTTTAGACTTAGTTCACTTATGACTAAATCCCTTTTTATTGCCTTTTTATTTTTGCTACATTTTTCAATTGTAAAAGAAGATTATGACTTTGGGCAATCATCTCAAGTCTCAACCAGTTTTTGGATTTATTAGTTCTTTCCAACGAAATCTCACCAACTTTTTTGACCGAACTATTTAGATTCTATAATTATAATAATAATGATAGTAGCATAAGACAAACCTCAGACTCCAACTATAATTGTAAACTTATTTGATGATCAGTTTATATTTATAATAATACTTGAAGAATATTAAAGTAATGTTTATAATTGTTCTCTAACGCTAAGCAACACTATCGAAGGTATGACACACGGAACATGATTAACTTGATTGGCTAATTGCAGAAAACTTCTATCACCAATTGGGCGAGTTTCACTGAATTATGAACTGGCACCTTCGAAACACGCAAAGGACCCTCATCATAAACAGGATAAAAATGTAAAATGATTACATACAAAACTTATCTAAAATTAATTTAGAAACTTAAATCAATTCCAAAACTGAAAATTACAAGGACAATTTATTTCACAATTCGGTAAACTTTTTTTTTCGTCTTTGATCTGTGAGGCCTTCTTTTTTTCCCTTGAGAGGGGACACGGTGTGTTTGTTGAAACAAAATGAACAAATCAACTATACTATAATACTCCCCAGTGTAGAGGCCCTATCTATCCCTTGTAAAATCACCAGTTCCTCAAGTCCACGGTGGTGGCCAGAGTCATCTCCCATTGGCATTGGCATTTAAAATAAAAGAACACCTGATATCAAATGCGGCAACCGCATAAAATGCATGGCCTGATTGGGAGTGGGGAATTATAAAGGGAAGGAATATGGAGAAGGGGGAAAAATGACATCTTTAGCTTCTTTGGGAACTCCACTTGATGCGTATTACTATTCCGTACTTCCCGAGAAATGCAGAAGCAGGGATTTCTAGACTAAATGTTGAGTGACATAAACAAAATTTGATATTTACAGCTTGATTATCTGCTCAAAGCTCCACCTCTTGGAGATCTCCAAAATTGCCGCTGCTCATAGGCGTACGTGTCAAAGATGAACCTTCGGGCATAAACGTCGATGGCGGCATGCCCAACGCCTCCCCCAAAGGCTTGGTTCCATCCATCTTTGGAGGGCTAAATGCATCACCAAAACTCCCACTCCACGAAGCTGTTCGACGTGAGCGAGGGGATAAAGAATCCTTGCCATTTGTCATTGCTCCCATGCTTGCGATGTTACCCATGCTTGGAAACCTTTGCATGGGCGTAGATTCGCGGTACTGGAAGGCGGACATTGAAGGATCTTCATTAGCTGCATTACCTTCTTGGGTATTTTCTGCTATAGCTTCCATAGTCTGCTCGTTTGATGATGGTACTGGAGCGGGAATAAAAAACTTCGCATTGGCAGCGACTGCAGGCTTAACAGATGGAACTGAAGGGGACTGGAACAAGTTCGCCGAACTTCCACCACCTTGGTTGAAAGTGTCAACATACCTACCAAAAATCCATAAATGGTTTCATCTAGTGCATCTAACTTTCAAATGCTCTTGAAAGTCAAAAGAAATCAACAAGAGGTCCACTTCACTATGCTTGATTAGTAACATTTATAACCAAGTTGACCTCTGCTTCGACATGATCTGAACAAGATTTAAAAAGTAAGTCGTTACCTTGACCGGATGTGGCCCATGCGTCCGCGGGCAGAGAATTGATTTGAACTAGGCAGCATAGGTGGGATCCCGGAATTATGTTCAGGAGGGCTAGAAGTTTTAAAATCTGGGTCCTCATTAGAAGGCGAGCTTTCTGTCTTCAACGCAGATTTTAAATTGTATTCGGTTTTACCACTCTGGAAAGCAGCAGCTGTTGGAGGTGGTGCAATAGCAGCTTCTTCAGCAGGAGGTTCAGCACCTTCCTCTACCCATCTCTTCAGCTTTTCATCATAATAGAACTTATTTTTTTCACCCAATTTAGCCTTAGATCAGAACAAAAACCATTTGAATAATTAGAATCAGAAAATAAAGAACGACACTGGTGAAGATTTAACGCAAATATAACAATTAATCATACCTGTCGGCCTGGTCGAGGTCTCAAGACTAGCTCAACTGTCTTTTGGAAAAGTTGTGAGCCAAAACTAAAACGAGAAAACCGAGAACCCCCTGAAACTGATGCTTTGCCTTGTGCATCAGATGAAGTTGTTTCCTGTGATGAATCAACCTGATATTTCACCAAGAACAAATATAATAACCAAACACAACTATTATAAGTTGAAGAAATTTGAAGCACACTTATCAAGGCAATCACACACCTGTCTAGGGGTTCTACCAAAGTCTGGCTCAGAAACACTTCTATTATGCACAGTCATCCTATTACCATCGGCAGTCCACTCACTTATGGGCTCCATTGAAGCAGAGGGCACTAGGGATGACATGGCCATTGTTGATTGGCTATTCGGTACTCTTGGTGGCAAGGGCTGGTAATGTTCTTTTCCATAGATATTTCCATGTGATGTCGATGGTGCAGGTGGTGGTAAACCACCAACGACTCGATGAGCAGTACTATCAATTAAGTTGAGCAATTTGCCGACTAATTTTCCAGGAGCCAAATTTGCAGTATATCCACCCTACAAATGTATTGTTTATTACAAAAATAAGTACTACCAAAATAATGTAGAGTCACAAAAGCACAAGGAAGTACCTGTTGATGGGTTTTTATCCTCTCCTCAAGAGATGATACCAATTGTTTCCATGTTTCTACTTCAGGTGCACGGCCAGTTTTTAGGGATTTTAGTACTGCTTGGCAGTACCTGAACATTACTAGCCATGAGAAGGCAGATTGCATAAAACATAACTATCAAACATAATTTTCAACGAACTTACTTCAACGAGTCTAAAACTCTTCCCACTTCAGCCAGCATATATGCATATATGAGCTTATATGGCTGAAATGGAAGTAAAATAAACTGAGAGTTTCCAAGCACCTTTGAGTATTCATACAACTCCGTCCTCTGTCCAAGTACACATTAGGTAAGATGAGTTTAAGTGCCTCACAAACATCTCACAATATTGAATTAAAAAGAGCATGATATATCCCAGAGCAGCAGATGATGAGATTGGCCCAGCATGTCACGCAGAGTTGAGTCACTAAAAGGCATACATTACAGGCAAGGTTGATCAAAAAAAATTGTACATCCATTTGAAGAGAAACTTATAATTGGAGGAGTGATGCTTTAGAGAGCAAAATACCACTTTCTTAAATTTTAAGTATGCAAATAGATCTAGGAGAGAACAATGAAAGTCCACTTTGAACCTTAAGGAATTTCAGAAAGTCAAAGCCAAATGAGATTCACCAAATGTGCAAGGCATTAGCATACAGATAAAATTTTATGTGACATTTTGTATAAGAAGGACCTAAAGGATGAAGAGATTGTTAAAAAGCTAATTTTATTAAAGCAGTAACATAAGACCAAAGGGATTTCAGCCACCCCGTCTCCACACCTAGGCCAAAAAATGAAGGAGAAAACTAAAAGGATTTCAAAAAACCTGAATAGCCTCTGGACTAGCAAAGGTTCGAGGAAATTTCCAGTGATCTGCTCCAATTAGACAGAGTCTTGCACTGTCCGAGTATGACTCAAAGTTTGCTTCGGCAACCAAATAGCATATGTGTGCAGCAATAATCTAATATGTGAACCTCAAATTGAATTAGTATAGAAAACAACAATAATGTTAGACAACAGGAAAAATAGATCAAGCACAATCATACCTCACTTCTTTCCTTCCACAAGCAATCACCAAGATGAATAATTACAAGTTCATCATCTTTTGTTCTGTTTGCAGTTATTACAGCCAGATTCTCCTCCCAGTCATCAAGCATGCCATTAGTTCCACACTGAAATTGCAAACCAAAAACAAAAGCATGAGGTTTCCTAATCAAAGAAAAGTAATATTATGGGCAACCATTAAGGCCTGAAACTAGAAAACATCTAGATTGTGTAGATATTGCAAGACCCATTAGTCTATCTGCTTAAGGTTACCTGTGCTGGTTGCTGAGGCATATTAACAATAGCAGGCTGCCCACTAAAAGAGCTGTCAGTAGAAAAAACTTCAGCTGGTTGCCCTGCAATAAGAAGGCATAATGTGCGCAAAGGTGACCCTGCAACCAGTTGGCGAAGTGCCATTTGCTTTACTGTATCAACATAGAACTGCATCGCAAACATGCACCAAATTTATTCTAAAAACAGAGGGAGGACGGAACACGCAAGGGTCCATCTACCTCATACATTTCACCATCTGGACAGTGTCCAACACAGTATGAAAAATTGACAACCGACCTGATCGCCAAGTTGCAAAGCAATCACAAGTGCAGGTCCCCACAACTGACCCTCCTGTGCACATTGTAAAGCCTCCTTCTTTTTACCAGAAACAAGTAGATGTTGTACCTCAGAAGCCGTTGCCTAGAATAGAACCAAAAATCAGTTTACGGGTTAAAGCTTCAAAGTATTTAACAATATGCAGCAAGGAAGGATAAATTCATTAAATAACTTAATACAAACCCGCGTCTGTCCTTCAGAAGGCAAATTCTGCAAGCAGTGGCTTAGCACACCATACTGAGCGTGTGTACCACTCATTTTGGCAGATGCAAAAAGTTTTGCGACTGCTGACTCGGGACTATCATTTTCCTGCAAAAAAAAAAAAAAAGGCAATATTCAAAAAAGTTACCAAATTTGGCAATGACTGGCAGGATATACTATTACCTAGAAAATAGAACCACGAGATGATTATTAAGGAGGCATACATATAGAGGCACTTATAAGATAAAATTTATTAGAATATTTATAAATCACAATAGGCAACTGGTACAAGGCAACTAAAATAATTATTACCCTGAAGCTGGTATAAATACTTCTAAAGCCCTATTTTCCACCACAAAAACCCAAAAACTTCTGCTTTTTATGCTAAAAAAATATAAAGATACCAAGACCTGTTTCCTTGTAACCTGAAGTTAAGTGAGAATGTAACATCCCGTGATTGCAAATAGCATACGTCGCAACCATCATATGAGAGAGTAGGATATCCAGTCACTTTGCGGAGCAATTATAAATTCTTCAAAAGCAAGGAATTCTAAATGGTACAAAAATAAGGGTATAATAATAAGATGGTTATAACCACCACCATCATCATTGTATATACTCTGCAGGGTAGGCAGCATAGATCCAACATATGGACCAATGGAAGTTAACATCATGTCTTAAGCTTATTTTGTGTGTCTGCGTGTGTGGGCCCGGGAGGATAAAATTATTACACATCGACCGTGCAACTCTTAGGGGAATTCAGGTCATTCTTGAGAAATATGCCATATTCAAATAAGAATCATATTAGAAAGGAAATGAAAATGAATTAAAAGAACAAAAGAAGTTAGCTTACTTTTAATATGGTGTCTGTGCCAAAAGGAGAACGTAGTTTTCCGTAATGTTGACAAGCTATTTTAAGCAAAGAGAGAAGCAATCTCAACCTTTCACCTTTCTTAATATCCATGTCAGGTGATCCACAGTGTGCGATCCTCTCATCGATCCATTTATACAATTCTTTGCTTCCAACACTCCCGCCAACTAATGGACCTGGGAAAGATTGCTGACACAGAGCACTAAAATAATCGCTAGTGCCATTTCCAACACGAGAAGATTCCACATTTCCCACAACTTCCATCAAGTTCAACACAGAAACAGAACTTTGAAGAGTATCCTTCAGATGAAAATGAACACAAAGGGTTATTCTTCTGAGAAATCTATGCTAGGAAAAAAAAAAAATTCCATGCTCCGGTTTGTCCAGATCCTTAATCAGGGAAAGGGGCAAACAAAGTACTTTCAAAAGACAAAGAAGACAAACACAACCAAATGAAACTGAAGAAAGTTTAAATTAACCTGGCTTCCATAAGATGAGCTCAAAAGACTAGAATCTTTCATTATGATGAGTTTTCCACCAAACCCGAATGTTACCAGGGCATGAGGAGGACGTCCAGCAGATGATCTTCCTACATGAGTGCCATAAGAAAACTGATTTGCACCCTGGAATGATTGCTGGGAATAACTAACGGACTTCTGACTTCCAGGATAATCATTTGAGAATTGTTTTGGTTCATCTAGCTTAGCATTTGAATAATTAAACCTTAGACCAATATCCCCACCAGCAACAAAGCCTTGCAGTTCAGTAGTCCCATTGGCCAACCCCGGACTCTGACTTGCCTTATTGTAAAATGGAACTCCAAAAGAATTAGAAGTATTCTGATGATCGTTACTGAAGGGAATGCTTGAAGCATAAGAATTACTAAATTGCTGGTTTCCAACAGAAGTCATAGAATCCTCACTTTGATTAACAGCTGCAGTTGTGTACCTGTCCAACCCCTGTTGTTGGCTACTGCCATATGAACCATCCCAGCTGCTTTCTGTGGCCTGGCCACCAACACCCTGTGAATCATAGCTGCCAGCTTGGGCATAATCCCTATGAAAACTAGCATCAGCATGTGAAAAGGTATTGGTAGAAGCATATCCATTTTCAAGCCCCGGAACTGAAGATTGATTGGATGAGTTGTAGGTTGACAATAAGCGCCACTCTAGGGCTATTTTATCATAATACCACTCAGGATATTGAGGATCAAAATACATATGTTCTGGGTAGCCATTATTTCCTTGTGCAACCTGACTCCAGTTAGATACACTCTCAGTTGTCCCAGTTTCAGCTAAAGTTCCAGCAACAGACTGCGTGCTCTGCTGCATATAAGAAAACTTGCATTTACCATCAGAAGCAGCATTCCAATCAACAGTTGAATTAGCTTCAGAGCTCTCCTGAATAGCGGCTGTTCCATTATAACCATCTATTAGATACCACTGCCCAGTGTTGGGGTCATACCTCCAACCCTGACTTTCCCAGTACTGCGTGCTACTTAGATCTTGTTCGTTTGTACTTTTTTCCAAAGATGAGTCATAATTTTGATCCTCCACATATTGTACATAGTTAACAGAAGCATTTACGCTATCACCTTGAATTTTGGTATTAGATTTTACCTCCCTATTAAAATCATCGCCTGCTTTACCCGGAAAATCCCCAGATTGATTCCCCAATTCATTGAAAAAGTCAGAGTACGAACCAAACCCAACGCCTCCATTGGAATCAGCATAAAATGAATTCCAACCCACCTCCTTAACCTCTGAATTAATTATTCCATTACTATTGCCTGCGCTTGAAGCCGATGTGAATTCTGATCCCATACCACCGTTCCCGGGATCCTTCGAACAATTGTCACACCCAACTGAAGAGGACACCAAGGAATTTCCCTCTTCTGCATGTGGACCAACCAAACCGGCATGAAACTTCTCACTACCCATTCCCTCTTTTACTTCAATCCCACTTTCGCCACCATCTGAATTCTCAAATGCAGCATCAGCATCACTAATACCCAGATTTGCAAACGCCTTAGCATCATCAGAATCATTTCCTTCATCGTCGCCAGACTTGACGGGCTCTACATTATCCTCAACCAGTTTATCAAAGAAATACTCGTCCGTATCCTCCACTTGAAATGGAGGATTCGAAGCCATCGACCAAAACCCTAGTCCTTCCCGCTCCCCTTGATCCCAACAAAGGCTCAAACCAATTCTGGATTTCAAATAATATACTTTTCAGCCTCGATACCCGAGTTAAATGTCAATCACCTCGAGATCCAAAACCAACAACCTCAGAGTGACTGTTCCCTCAAACCTAACCTCAAGAATAAGAATGAAATAACCAGAGAACAAATAAGATCTGGGAATTTTGAAAATCCCCTAATCCAATAGCCATAAAACAAGTAAAACATACCCGAAAACTGCAAGTTTCGGCCTCAATTCAACCGCTACGAGTTATTCCAGAAAGCATAGAATTCTAAGAAAAGCAAATTAACTCACAGATCGTTTTGATAATTAGCAGAAAAATCAGAGAGAGAACGAGAGAGTAAACAGAGGAAAGCCCTCGATTTCGCCCCACCCCTCCCATCAGTAGCTACGTTTTTTTTTTTTTTCTTTCAATTTTAGATTTAATAATTTAATTAATTAATATTTAATTTGGTAATTCTTTTTTTATTATTATTCACCTCTGTGTAGTTTTCTTCAGTTTGATTGTTCGTGCGTTTTTCTTATCTCATTTCATTTTATTATTTTCCATTTTTCTTATCTACACTTTACCGCCACATTAATGAAAAAAGCGGGGACGCGTGTCATGTTATATTTGCATGCAACTACTACTTCCAGATGTGCTATTTGCTGCTTCCGCTCCTCCCGTTCTTCAAAACAAGACAGAGACAGAGACCTCCCCATTTTTGACTAACAAATAAATTATAATATTTTATGAGAATTTTAGAAAATTAATATTGTATAAAATAAATATTAACTCAAAAGCGTCGGGCATAATTTATTTACTGAGAATTGGTGTTTAATGAATGAACAAAAAAAAAAAAAAAGGACAACGACCACGGCAGTGTTGTTAGAAAATTTACAGATCCAACACCATCATTTGTTGATAAAAACGAATTCACGAGTATGGCACGGGAAATAATTTGACCAAATTTGGTGGCCTGGCATTAACTTTTGAGATCTACTGCTAAGACAAAAACAATAGAGAGAGATCTAGCTGGTTTATTTGAGTCGAGAGACATGGACATATACAAAGGAGAAGAAAGAAAACAAGAACTAGAACCTACTAAACTGCTCTGCACTGAATGCAGGAGCTCCGTGTAGAGCCCTACCATTTGGTAGTTTAGTTACACAGGGAAACCAGTATTGTTCCTTCATTCGCATGCAGCATCCTTAATTAGCTTGTCTGCTTCACTCTTGACACCACTGATCTTTTGCCACTCTGCATGCACAGACAGGTAGGGTCAGGGTCAGGGTCAGGGTCACCCTTACCTTGCTACCCGTATTACCAATTCATTGCGCTTGCGTTAGTCCATCTGTTTTTAACGAA
This sequence comes from Bauhinia variegata, assembly GCA_022379115.2. Classification (NCBI taxonomy): domain Eukaryota; kingdom Viridiplantae; phylum Streptophyta; class Magnoliopsida; order Fabales; family Fabaceae; genus Bauhinia; species Bauhinia variegata. The sequence continues at coordinate 1,584,402 of CM039433.1, forward strand.
TCAGGTCAAATCCCCTTTCTTGTCTCTATGCTTTTTTCACTTTTACACACGCAGCAGATCATCATTTAAGCATTACATAATACATAAGATAATTAGCCGTAGCATATTTTTGAATAGATAGTTATAGTTAGCATGGCTTTACATATATAAACAGTTGCAGTTATATTTATATTAAACTTAAAGAATGAAAATTTGCCAACATTTTTCATTTTTAAAGTTAAAGAATGGATGATTAATGGGGAAAACAAAGAAAACTGCTGCCTTTCCCCTCATTCCAGAACTTTCGTCGGTCTCAAATTTGAGATGGACCACCGTGAACCTAAGGCTCGTAACACTCCTAGGCCTGGCCCAATTAAAGTCGAAGCACCACAACGTATTTCCAAATCACTGGGAATTTTTTTTTTTTTTTTACCCCCAAAGGGCTTCTTAAGAGGAACTCAACCACACAGCATAAAATGAAAACTCGATTTTTTCTTTCTGTGATGGACCTTACCAAATAATAATTTGGACATTACTCGCTAGCACCCCAAAAGAAAAAAGAAGGCCGATGAAAGTCGCGTTGCATATTTACAGTTGTAGGCGGTATTGGGTTAGCTCCATTAATGAATAAACAAACTTTTTCCTTTTTTTTTTTTAATGATTTTGGATTTGGATTGGTATAGATCATGCTTCAGAGTCAAGGAAAGCATTGCACGATATCTATATATGCGTTAGGCTGGGACGCTATAATTAGATTTTAGCTTACCAAACTCAACTCCCCACGGAAACATACTGTTGCATTTCGCAGCACGCAAGTAAATTGCTACTTACTGGACCCGTGGGGCTGTGGCTTTAGATGTAAGTTCATCTTTCCCCAAGCATAATATTCCGTACGTACTTCTTAGCTCTATACTATCCTAAAGCATGTGATTCGATTGAGGAGGAATATATATATATATATATATATATATATATATATATATATATGATCGAGTATTAAAGAAGAATGGGAAATTATTGTTATTATTTTAGATAGACAAAATTAAGGAGATATATAAGATTTAGATGGATGGAAGAGAGGGTGGGGGGCACGTGGATAGTCTTAGGGAATCCAGATGGATAGATCCCTAAAACTCTGGTGCCACGTCACGTGAGATGCACGTTTTAGTTAATTAATAATTAGCTAGACTCCATCAGATCACAAGTTGGTTTGGTAAAGGCGAGCGGAATTGAATTAGGCTGTGAAATAAATAATTAATGATCATCATGGTTTCGGCAGCGTCAATCAAAGGTTAGAATTGCAGAGGAGTCAAAGGGGGAAAGGTCACCACTTACTGGGGCAAAAGGGTTGGATGCCAAACTTGGCAATAAGTTTTTGATCGATCATACATGGAAAAGGAAAAATAGAGGGCCGTGGAGAAAAAGAAGGAGAGGCGAAGAAGAAAGCCTTAAATCATATAAAAGCCTCTGGCTGGGAAGCAACGTCTGTACAAGTCTATAAAAACAGTGAGTAATTAAAGCTCGAATATCATAAAACCAAGTTTCTCTTTATCCGTGCTTCACGAGTCACCGACAACTGATATGCCTGTTATCATTATTAACTTATTATTTTGTCAACGCGATAAGCCCACTATTAGTATTAGTATTTCTTTGGGACTTCAAAAAAAAAAAATGCTTACAAATTTTCTTTCTTTTCATCAATGTTGTAAAAAAATTTATTATGACTGAGTTCCTCTCGGTCACAGCCCAACAAATGATAATAGGAGTGGAAAAAATCAACTTCATAATAGTTTACATACCAGACTTAGTTGACACATTTTTCTCTGATTTTTTGCTGGCAGAAAATGAAGTGCGTATTTTTGTAAATATGATGCTCGGATCCTGTGGTCGATCAGGATCGAGTCTAATTTGGGTTACCCTTATTTCAGGGAAAAGAAAAAATGGAATCTGAGTCGTGTGGCAATTAATCACGAGATTTGACACCAGCTAGCTAGCCAACCAATAAGCATAAGCAATGACCGTTGAATAGCAACTGCAAAGCTTTCGCGCGAGTCGTGTCCCCGTAAGCAAGACCGGTATACCATGGGGGACAGGGCTGCGGCATCCCTTGAAGTTGAACTGATTGAGAGGTATGAAACCAATCTCTTCTTCTGGGGAAAAGGGTGATACATGTTGGCGAGCCTCTGGCCCCACCGCTCTTATTTTGTACCAATCTCTCGGAAAGCTGGGGAACCAGTGTGCTACAAGTCGCGCTGACCAAATTCATCGCGCTGTGACACCGTTTCCTTTCAAAATCATGAATCATGATGATTCTCGTCCGTGATTTAATAACATGGCCAAAATTTTCTGACATATTATCTAATTTTAACCTAAACTTTATGAAGAGACATTAAATAATAGTTCGTTTTACGTATTTTAAAAATGGGACATCTAATAAATGATTTTTTACCTTTTTTTTTTTTTTTTTTCTTCTTCCTTCAAAATGGATCCAAGTTGACGATTAATGGAATCAGGGATCAATCTTGATTACATTGTCACCTTATTGATCAATATCCCTTAGTAGTCCATCCAATCATTTTACTGCTCAAATCAAAGTGATCTTTTATGTTTATTTTTTCCCATCAATAACTAGATAACTAGCACTCTCGTGTATTTGAAGAAAAAAATGGCCGGCCAAGTTTTTTGTATTTTTAAAAAAAAAAGGAAAATGTAAAATTTATCCTCGGTACAAAACTAAAAATTGACTTCTATATATACACGTGGAATGTGTAGATTAGGAAACGATTATGTAGCCTTTCACAAAGAAGAGAATGCAAGCACCCAAGCATAGTAACATTGTGAAGTTTACACACTAAGCACATCGTGACAGGGAACAGAACAGACGATAATTTTTCTAACGTAGTTTTTGTCGTTTGAGCCAAATTACAGCATATAGTCCTCCACTAACACACTCTGGATAGAGAGAATGAGTTCCTAGGATTAAGGCTTCTCGTTTGTCCTCTTTTTTTCTTCTTCGTGGTTTTGTGTTGGCTTCACGTTACTCCTCGCGGTCTCAGAAAGTGTCCAATCTCATAAAATTTACCAAACTCTCTGTAATCACTGTGACAATTCAAGTAGAGTTGTTGTGAAGCAAGACATCACATGCACGACGAAAGAAAGGTACCCATAGAACAATATCGTAATGACTAAAATGTCCTCCTTTTTTATAACAACAAAAGTCCTCGTTGTTAGTTGTTGCTCGTTAGATAGATTTATTTTAATAATGTCTTTAAGCGTTTAGATAAGCATATACTACTTTATAACCGACGATATAACAAATCTGACTGATTCTTCGATAAGAATAGTATTAGTCTCCTCCCACAGCTTCTCTTCTGCTTCTGCCCGGATACTTCGTTCTTTCCGAGGCAGATAAAATTCTTGTATAATAAAAACAAAATATCGCATTCAGAAACGGACTGTGGACTTTGGATATTCTCCAACCCATCGTTGAACTTGGAAAGGGAAATCCTATCACAAACCAACCAATTAGATTCTTCTTTCTTTCATCATTTTACAGCTTCTGACTGTGTCTAAAAATTATTTCATTTCATGCTTTACGCCGAGACAATGGAAACTCAACTAGAGAACAATACAAACAAAAACAAAGGCAATGATGAAGGGGAAAAGAAAGAAAAAGAAATTACTTTAAAATTTTGAGAGGAAAAAGTGGACAGGTTAGAGACCGGCTGGAAGCAGAGGCAGAGCATAAAAACAGAATTGGAGCACTTTAGTACTTTTAAAGGGCAAAGTTGTTGGTCCACAACCAAATCCCGAATCACATTAACAGGTTTTGCAGGGTAAGTAGTTCTGGTATTACGAAGCAACAGAGAGAAGAATGTAGAAACAAAGTGAAAAGTAGGAAGCAATTCACCATCCAACTCCAGACAGTTGGTGAAACATAAATTATAGTCAGCTATCATTGTACCATTAAAAGCATTGATCTAACGAAAAAAATAATGAATTGTTGTTTAAACCAAAAAAAAAAGAAAAATTCCACTTTACCCAATTGCAGAAAATAGCTAATCATAATCAGATAGATCAATGAACTAAACCAAAGAAGAAAATTATGCATCAGAAAGCACACTGAGTTCATCTTCTTCTGCTGGAGCAGGCAAGTTGAGATCTATTATGGCCTCTTTTAATCTACCGGAATCTGTAACAGTTGATGATGAAGATGCCAAGAGATGAGATCTCTTGTGACCACCGAGTGCTTGTCCTGACCCAAATATCTTACGACAATACGGGCATTCAAAAATTTTATCATTACCTGCATTCTGAACTTGCGTTTCGTCAAGAAAGCAGATGTTTTTGTGACTGTCTAATGCGCGAGAAGATCGAAACGTTTTTCTACAGTTGTCACACTGGTGCTTCCCGCGAACTCTCTTCAACTTGATCTTTTCTAATCCCCTTGATTCCTCTACCGATCTCAGCTCTTGTACTTCCTCGTCTTGATCTTCTTTTACAATATTTCTCACCCATCTGTCCCTTGAGAGCATCACGAGGCACATAGCAACATCTTCTTCGGGGGAAGTATCAGAAACTGAGCTCGCAGGTTCAGGCTCGAGCGGTGACTCTGGAAAACACGGCTTAGGCCTCTTCAGTTCCAATTTCTCATCCTGATTCTGGGTTGGGCTCCCCGCGATGCTGGATTTCCGGTTTCTCTTGGATCGCCGCCGAGTTGGGTTCTTTGACTCAGTCTCGCTCTCTCTATCTAGGACGACAGCCCCATTATCAATGGCAAAAGAAAACTCAGGATCTGCAAGTCTGAAACTTTTCTTGGGATTCTCCCTCAACTCATAAATCAACCCCTTTTGCTCTGGCTCTCCGTATCCAAGTGCTTCTTCTTCTTCTTCTTCTTCGGAAGAAGAATACGACAATAAAGCCGAGTCACCGAGTGGTTCGGGCTTTGGAGGAAGGGGAAGGGTGGCCAAGTGAGCCTTCATGTGTCCACCTAATGCTCTGCCATTGGCGAATGTCCTAGAGCAAAGCTTGCATTTGTGCTTCTCCATCGGATTGGTAGCAGAGAAGAACAGAGCAGACGGAGAGCAAAGCAAGTTGAAAGCTTTTTACTCTCTCGAAAGTTTAGTCTAGGGGAATTGGGAACTTAAAAGGAGTAGGCGACAAGCATTCCTCCACCAAAAAACACACGACACAAAATATATTTTCATATAATTGTGAAAATGTTAAAACACATTATAACAGCGTGATTAATTATTCGGTGCCAAAGTGTGATCGTCAACAGGAAAAAGGCCAACGAGTAACGTGCAGACCTTGCTTCAATGCTCGCTCAGTGTCGTTTGGCAGGCAGATACTGGGAGTGTCCTTTTCTTTCTTTTTGCTGCTTTTCTGGAAATATTTTTTTATATTCCCGGTATTTATGGCTATTACTGTGTCATATTTCCTTTCGGAATTCGGATGTGACTTTTTATATGCATAAGATAAACTATAATTTCCTCGTGCATATAGTTTTCAGTGATGAAATATTTATTTTTTAAACAAAAGTGGACAATTATTTTGTTGCCATACGGAATTGAATGATTCATATCTCTATTAATTTCTGTTAATCCAATATAACAAGGATGACTAGAATTTTGGGATCTGATACAATCTATTATGAATCTCCTTCCTTTATTGGTCATCTAATCATCGGAATTTTTTAAACAAACAGAATATTATGTTCTTTGCATTTGTAAAAAGAGAATGTTTCAAATTATCAACTTCAACATATGCTAAATCTTACCAGATTAATTTTTTCCTCAATGCCCCTGTTAATTGAATCGTATCTCTTGAAAAATATAGATGTCGTAACCAAAAAAATATATATATGTAAGAAAATTAGCATGAAATGAAAACTCTTAATTGTGTTTAAAATTTTATTATTCCAAACATGTAATATTGAACATAATGTTTTAAGTGATTTTCGATATTTATGTTTTCTATTTTATACGGTGATTGTTAATAAAGACAATCATCAACCGTCTTTTTTATGTGAAGTGTGAACTACCACTGTAGTAGTACATGTTGCCACATTATTAAAATATTATGGCCTTTTTTTTGGTGGGGATAATTATGATCTTTTTAGTTTTTATCAATTATGGCCTTCTTTTTTTTATTGATCAATTGTGATATTTTTATCAACTCCAAACTATTTTAACAATTTTTTTATGGGATTCCACATTTAAAAAAAATGACCATATGTGACTGCCGAATAGGTGGTTATATAAAAAAATTATATATTGTCTATAATTTTTTAGTTTTATTCTTAATGAATCGAAATTAAATTTTGTCAATGTCATAACAATTAAACAAATAAATATACTGTAATTAGCACCGATAAGAAAAAAAGAAATATAGGCAACCGTCGTTTATCATAATCAGTTTGTTTAGTTAAGGAAAAGGTGACTTGCACACTTTTTTCACTTCATTGACTAAATTTCAATAACTTTTTTGATCCAAAGTTGTAATATTTTTTTAAAGTTTAAGAGAAATAAGCATAAAATTTAAAATTAAAAAAAGACGTGTATATTATGTGAAAATATAGGAACAACATGCAATACTTTGTTAAATTTCTGTCGTCTCACTCTCAGCACGAAGTACAAAAGGAGGTACACAGTCACACCTCACCACGCTTTTCTTGCGGTAGTTTTTTTCCACTTCCAGCAGCGATCGCTCTTGTTCAGCGTTCAGTCTTCATGCTCGGAGTCGGTGTAACATTTATGGCATCCGGGTCGGGTATAATCAAACACGTGATTGGCCAAATGTGGCAGTCCGAGACTCCTAATAATCCAAACGGAGGCCCAACTTACTCTATTATGTGCTGACACAAATCCAATTCCCACTTTGATTCCAGCCGAAGCGGTTCACCCTGAAAACTTGAAGGATAACAAATGTGTGCTTCATCTTTAAAGGGTCCGGGAATTAAAATGAAGTTTTGATGACTTGACTGGATGCCTAGGAATGTTGAGTTGTATTCACGATCATGATATATATATATATATATAGAGAGAGAGAGAGAGAGAGAGAGAGAAATGATAGCCAGAAAAGAGATGTACAACTATGTGGTGCTTAGTTGTGTTCTCCCTAGATCTTATTATACTTCCTACCCTGCTATTCCTTCATAGGTAATGAGATGACACTCTAGTTTCAATAGTACGTAGATGGAAGTTTTGAAGCTAGATTCTTCCCTAGTGTTGGAGATTCACAGAACCGATTCATGGGTATATGCTATATATATATATATATTTCTCCTAGTATTTGATTTGCCATAGAAGTCAAGTTTGGTGCAGTCGGCCAGACTTGACAGACACATGTCAAGTTACAAAATGGCCTACAACTGCTGAACTGGAAAGGTTTGCTGCCTGCAGTCGTTACACCCTGCAGTCGACCGCTGTTAAGCTTATATATCTCAACGAAATAACTCTCTCGACCACAATATCCACATGCACTGTTATAAGCTGCCAGCTTTTGATTTTCCATTTTTCTTCCCCTCTTAATTAATAACAATAATTTAGAAAATATTACTTTAAGATTTATTTTTTAAGAAAAAAACTAATATAATGCTCCTTTCCTCCTAATAAAACAAGTTGTAAGAATGCTTCTGACATGTTATCGTTTCCTTTGTAATTTTTTTTTTATGAATTTTTGTGATGAGAATTCACTTAATTGATGGAAAGTTGTGGGTCGTGGGTTCGGTACATATATTCAGCAGTCAAAGTGGTTCGAGTTAATATTAGAAGTAATGTCGACGCCAAGCATCCTCAATTTCCTTTATTTTTCAGGTGATCGGAGGATGAGATTCCACTTGTACTTAATTGTATGGTCAATAGTTTCCTTGCCATTGATTGACATTTCATCCATTTGATTTGATTTGAAATTGGACTTTGAATCAAAATTTTCAATCAATAGTGAATTAACAACTTTCGAAAAACTTCAATCTTTTGAAAATTTCGGTACTTGTGTACTCGTCCTCAATTTCTCGCGTACCAATTTTAAAAGTTATTTCACAAAATATTAAAAAATAGAACAACTTGAAATACGTAGCCACATAAAAGTTTCTTATGATCAGTTTCTAGATTTTCTGCAGAGAGGAAAAAAAAAAATGTTGTGCAGATGCGCCGCGTTCAATTCGGAGGTGGACACATGTCTTTTCCTTTCTAACTTCTATGACTTGTCAAGAGGCGTATTAACCCCTAAATCAAAATTAATTGGATCGCGCTTACGCTGGTTGAGACCTGATTTTAATTTTCAAAAGCTGACAGCAAACTCGTGATTAAAGAATCCAGTTATATACTCACTCCTCGTGGTTATAAAAACCACTTTTCTTTTTATTTTTTTAAGTTAAGATTAGTTGCAGCGTTAGTGTGGGTGATGTTAAAGTTGATGCGTTAAATTTTTTAAGTTTTACAGTTTAATAAATAAAAATATATTTTTTATAGTTGATTGTGCGATGCAATTGGTTGTAGATTGTTCGATTTATTTATTATTGTACAGTCAATCGTTGACTCTGTAATAGTAAACAAATCGAACGACCTACAATCGACTGCAGAAAATTCAAGTCCTTAATAAATAATATCACTATTTAATTGTATAAAAGTAATTAGATTAAAACTTACTTAGAAGATTACACTATTAGAAACATTTTTTTACTTAAGTTGTGTGAAATGAAAGTAATAATTTGTGGAGTAAAGCTCACATAAAAATTATAAAATAATAACTTAAAACAATTTATGAGAGTTAATTCATAAACTTATTCTTAATAAATAAATTAAAGAAAACGTTAATTAAAACAACTTGAGCTGATTATAGAAGATTGTCTTTAATAACTTCACTTATACTTTCAACAATGAAAATTTTAAAAATTGATTGCTAATCCTCCTATATAATTATTATAAGTGGATCGCTTATAATTTTACATATTTCCAAGATTTTAGGTTTTAAAAAAAAGGTGACATGGAGAACTAGTGTGTAATACAAACAAAATTTCAAATGAAACAAAATCTATGTAACCGAGACTGCTCACTCCGGAGAATATGATCTTTGATCCTTCGAGAGCTTAATCGGAAACCATTAAGATCTGTTTCCTCGAGTTGTGTCTTCTACCTAAACATACGTAAATCTGTGTCTCTAACCTCAAGTTACTGTAAAGCAAGGAGAGTACACAGAGATCCAGAATGAATCGCAGAGCATTCTTCCCCAGACTGACATGACATACTTTTCCCAGATCTTAGATAACAAAAAATCTCTGCGACAAAATGATCTTCTGCTCTGCTTTGTTAGAAGTCGATCGATTTTGCTTCGATCGCACTTAAAAATGTCATATCTAACTGAACAATTTTCTAAACAAGAGAGACTCTAAGTTGTATCTTCGAACCCAAGGATACCTCTACCTTCAGGAAAAAAAGCCCCTTGTCATCAAAACCACAACCGAGGAGGCTGCTCATTGTTCTGCAAAAAAAGCTAAAAGTGGGTCCATATTCTTTATCATCCAAACCTTGCTTTGCCATATTCTTCCCATATATACATATCTAATGCATTACTTGTTTGAAACTTTGATTGACCAATATCTCTTTCTAAAAGCTGCTTAAGTAAATTTCTCCAATTTTATTCTAGCGATGAAAAAAAAGTACACACGACTTGTTGAAATTTTGAAAACAGATCAACATAAGAGAGGCTTCTCTGCATCGAACTCACTCTCTAAGCCATGACTTTCTATGTTGCTGTAACCTTCTTTCCCTTTTGCCCAAAGCACAAAGTAAAGCCCCGCGAACATGAGGAATATACCAGCAAGGCTGCAACGCATTATCACAACAATGAGAAAAATACTTTTTTTTTTTAAAAAAAAAAAAAAATTGAAAGTTGGACAATTTACCTTCCAATATTAAAAGTATCTCCTAAGGTAACAGCAGAGAAAATGACAGAGCAGACAGTGGAAACGGGGCTAAACACGGAGACCAAAACTGGCCCTCTCTTCTTAAGTGCCCATCCATTGAAGCTTAGGCATAATCCACTCACTGCCCCTGCCTGTGTATTTACAATATATTATATTGCACGCAGTCAGTAACTATCATGCACAATGATTGTAATCACAAGGAAAAAAGAAGAAGAGTGGAATACCAGAACAGAATAGGCAAGCAGGTCTCCAAAACTCACGAGTATCCAAGCAGTTTTAGCTTCTTTATCTTCAAATAACTGAGCAATTGCAGTCGTAAATGCTCCAAGCAAGGATGTTATTGCGCACAGGGACATAGGTGCAGGAAATTCTCCTAAGGTAAAGGCCTACAAGGTCCACAATTTTTGTTTCCTTACGTTACAAAAGCAATATAGAACTTGTTTGTCTTTTTGTGTACAAGTTAAGTTACCTGCAGGACAATGTTGCTTGACAACATGAAAACTGCAGCTATGAGACATAGGCAACCTATTATCTTGTCTTTGTCAAAGATAAAATCCGATGAGGGCAGCGATAATATTTGAACTTGATCTTGAACCTCTTTGGCAGTCGCAGGATCAGGGGAAAGGCTTTGCATTATGCTCATTGTGAGAGCTCCCAAGACGCACATTATTGTGCCTAAAATTTTTACTTTACTGTAAGTGCAACTTATATCCACTTTCTCTAACCTGCCAACCATAAATAAAAACTTTGATTACCAAATGTTTTTTTTTTTTTAAAAAAAAAAGGTGCTTAAATATGTTTCGTGTCTCATATAATATAATTCATATTTCTGTAATTTGATGTTCTAAGTTAATAAATATCACCCTATTAATCAAACTGTATTACCTGAAAGTCCATGCGATAATGAAGATAAGACCTGGGGCAAGATTTGGCATGGCAGTTCCCATTGCCGGCGAAGTTAGATTGATTCCTTTAAGTAGTAAGGACTGGAACAAAGTAACCCTGCATATCGATGGCCAGAGAAAAAGAAATTGAATTTAGAAAATAATTTAATAATGGCTTTAAAATCCTCATGATCAGTATTTTTATGATTCCTTTGTTGTTATATAAAGAATTCTATTTTAACATGCTACTATTTTAACTTTTCCTTTGAGCACTTGAAATATTGCATGTATCCTATATAAAGGGTTAAGTTAATAATAAACCATGCTTTGAAGAGGTGGATGAGCAGAAAGTAAGGGAGTGATTAACCCAAGAAAGACTGTTTTCAATTCTTATCCACGTTAAGCATTTCCAGTGCTTTTGTTTCTCTCTACAATCACTGGAATTCAAAAACCCTACGCCTGCTTTCGTCTTCATCTTTGGTATTTATTTAGAAAGTTAAGCCAGCAACTTTGCCTTTATAGATCTAGCCAATTAATCAAACTTCTTTGCTGGTTTACCTGAAACATCTTTTCTGGATTAATTTAATGAGACGAAATCAACCTTTCATACTCAAATACAAATTCGAACAAAGGGGAAGCGAATTGTTATCATAAGAAGATCAGAATTCTGATGATTGTAAGCGCAAAATCAAAATCATTAAGTAACTGAATTCTTTCAAATAAGGTGAATTGAAAAAAGAAGCAAATTAAGTTCAATAAATAATGAAAGGAAAAAAGCATAGACGTAAGATTTGGTTTACCCTCCTAATGAAAGCAGCAATAGCAGTATAATTAGCCTCGGTGTCAATATCCGGGGCCATTTATTCCTGCAAGAGATGCACAAGATGATGAAAATTAGCTTCAAACAATTCAAGTCACATGGTTCCTCGCATAAAGCAAAATGAGTTTGCAGAGAGAGACCTTTCAAAATAAAAGGCAACAGGGAAGAGGATGAAGAATGTAGCCAAGGAAGTGCAAATGACAATGGAAAGAGCGCTGAGGTCCAAAGACATAAGATAACTCACTAACACTGCGTTCCCTGCATATATAAACTGAACACATATCAATCCTCCTATTATCATTACATCTTCGATAATTCCAGCTCTCATGGCCACCACCATCTTCAATCTTAATTTCCTCAAAACAAAACCCACATAAATTAATGCCTCTCTTTCTTGATCGATGTTTTCTTTTTCGAGAGGATTAATGCACCCTCTTTTTTTTTTTTTTTTTTTTTTTGTTTAAAAATTGCTTCTGCTTATCCCCTGAAACAACCCACGAACTGAACTAACTTTGGCCCATTTCTACCAGTTCCCTCCTCCTCCCCTGCTTATTTGGGTGACAGGGAATTCAACTTGTCCCCATTCGAATTGTCTCTATTTACAAACCTTTACCTTTTTCTCTCTCTCTAACATGTTTTCTTCTTTACTCTATTAATAGTGGCCATGAGGATTGGTTAAGATAACTACATCCATTTCTAGATTCTGTCGTAAAAATAGACAAATCTATTTTTCCTTTTTTGTTTTATAATTAATATCATCAAATAACCACTTCTAAAATTTAATATATTAGTATGGATGTATTTTTCGTTTTATATACAATCTATTTTATGATATTTTATTTATCTAGGTATAATGGTAATTTCACAATAAACTCCTATAAGAAAAAAAAAAGTTGATAAACATTTAAAGATGTAGAAGGAATTTATATATGTTAACAAGTTAAAGAACTGATTTATCTAGTCTAACAGTGTTGTTGCTAACAATTCCTCATTATATGATTAAGACTGAACCGCTGAAAAAGATGAAAAGAAGACAAAAAAAGAAGAAGAAGAAAACGTACAAAGACGGGAAGAGAAAACTAATATGAAAAGTAGAATGCTGAAAGCGTAGTTTGATATACGATTTGACTTCTAGGTAGGGATACAAAATTCTTGCTTTCATCGCATTCAAGTTTAAGCGGTGACTGATTCTGCAGTGAATCTGACAAACGTATTCAAGTTTTATTCTCTTTGGTTCTGCCACTGTCTCCCCCAACCTAAAAACCCTGGAACTTAAAAAACAAAGAAAGAAAGAAAAAAAAAAATGAAAGTGGCCAAAAAATTAGAGTAGCATACAAGCACAAATTAAACATTTCTTTTTTTATCATGCATACATAGAAAAAAAATAATACCATAGCTATTCTGTTTATTATATTAAAGTTAACATTAAATATTCATTAAGATGCACCTTCAATTTAAAAGATATTTTGATGGTTACTTACAACCACCTAACCAGATTGTTCCAGTAATCAATCTGAAGCACATTCTTTCCAGATTCAACCATGAAGACCCGCCTGTCCCACGGTCCCGAAAAAAAAGAAAAGAAAAGAAAAACATCTCACTTATCTATGAGATTTTTTTTTCCTATCCACGATTTAACTTTGAAATTATCTCAAGTCTTTATATTAGTTCTATTATCAAATAGTTTCTGATGGAATAACAGTGGCAAATAAGTAATTAACTAATACTTTTTTTTTTTTTTGGTGTCATATTGGACAGCAGAGCATACGATTAGTTGCATTCTAATTTTCAAAAGGTAACATCAAGGGGCATGAAATGAAATTGGAATAGAGTCTTATTTGCAATTTGCTGAGGTTACCTGAAGTCTGCAACGAAGAGCAAAAATTGCTGAAAACACAGAACTTCCGTATTCCTTCCATTGGACAGATCTTGTTATCTTGGAGCTAATGACTTTTAGTTCAACGTCCAATTCAGAAAAGCACGAGTGATGGAACAGCCTCAGGGGGACCTTGCCAAAGGTGGACCCAACGCTGAGTTTACGTTATTTCAAATTGATGACGTGATATGATACGATAGCCCTAGACATTCAGAATATAATAACGTAAATTATAGGCCCCATCACTGTCTGCATACACCCCTACACAGTTTATACTTGGACAAAATCTGGGACCTAAATTTCTAATCTACAGTTAACTGCAGTGATTACAGAAAATTTAAATTTCAAAATCTGCTATTTTTCGGATGGTGAATAGGCTGTGATTTATCCAAGTCTGCAAAATAGTTAGCAATGTCCTAGAGGACATCTGTGGCAACATTAAGAATCAACCAGGGAGGGAGAGATCCCGAAGCTGGTATACCAATAGCGTCAGTTCTCTTTGAAGGTGAGCCAGAATTTTAAGAGTGAGAACTCAAAAAGTGTCCCAATAAGATATGTTGCTTGGAAGGAGTTGGTGGAAATAAGTAGAGGAAGAGAAGCAAAATTGCTAAGTCGGTTGATGAGATCTGAGTGTGGTCAAACGGAGTTCCCCGAGGGGACGAAAGAAATTTTTGTTTCCATCCTCAAGAAAAATGAGATATAATATCTCTAACTATAATAATTGAGAACCCAATTCGAAGAGGTTGAACAGATAACCATGTTAAAGCACTCATTTCGTTCCTAGATTCGAGTTTTAAGGCTTTAATTATGCTTCCAATTTCCCAACCATTCTCCACGATCAGAACGAAGCTTCTAAAGATCAAGCCGAGCATGAGAGTTTCTAATTATTTCTAAAATAGTTTAGATTCTTAGGAATCAAGTTTGGGCGAATAATATAACACAAAATACCCATAATTTCTATATTTGGAATTTTGTTTCATTACACACTGTAAGGAAAAAGGTTAAAGAACGAATGAAGATACCAACCGACTGAATGTTTCTAATTATACTGTAGGATCTCTGACGTCTTGAGCGTTGCACATTGCAAGCTATGCCTTTGGAGCATAAAGATACCAAAGAGTGGTCAACACGAATCAATATCTTACAGAACAAGAAGCATCGACATGACAGATCAAACAGTCTTTAAAAAGCTGGTATAAACGAGGCAAGTATACACAGTTTCGAGTTCTAGACTATCTTATTCATCAAAAGTTTACCTTCCAAGCTTTTGAACAAATCAGTGAGAACAGCCACATTTACGATACTGATATAACACAAATCCAATCATGCAAGAGTAAAAGGCCTTCTGACAAGTTAAGGAAATAACACCTCTCCTAGCAGGTCACCTTGGAACTGACTGGCCAAGCTCTGAAGAACAAATAAAACAATGGCTGGATTAGTAACAAGCTCGAGGAGAAAACACTTAGAAATTGTAATCAAGGCAAACAGTGGACAGAAACTATAAGAGAAACACGCAGTGCAGTTACAATGATGTGAGGAAGAACCACGAGTTAATCTGAAATTAAAATAGGTGTCCTTTTGTTTCATAATGGATCACATATCAATCAACATATTAAGCACAAATTTTGAGTGCGGTATCTATGATTCTCCAAATTGTTTTAAGGTTGGCCGTGCAAGGATTAAAGATCCTACTCTCAAAACGGATGCATGTCTCACACTCACATCCCATCAAATTCCATCTGGCGAAAGTAGCAGTTATGATACCATGTTATCCTAAATGACCATAAGAATAATGTCAAATTGAGACAAAAAATTTGCATCAAAAAACTAGATGGCTATCCTATGAGGCCAAAATTACCTAAACTGAAATTTCAGCGCTCAATCCACTTTCTGAATTCAATTTCCCTACCACCACAAGACCTTCCCTACCGTATCACCACTAGCGTAAATACATATGTTGTATATTTAAACCAACGCATCATGTTTTAACAGGCAAAGATGTGCATATTAAACCCTCCCTGAAACTAATTTGATTGAGTGAGGTATAGGCACAATAAAAGAAGCTATATGAGATAAGGTCATCCGAATCAAGCTTAACGGATTCCAACTCAACCACCACACCAAAACAATTATCTATAATCGATGAAATAACATAGTGATCATGTGCACAGAAAAATCACAACAGACTCACAAAAAGCTCATCCAATGACTCAAGGATTTAACAAATTTGCTGATTGTATAAAGGAGAAAACTAGAAGATTTGGGATTTCCTAAGACCTGCCAAAGTTCCACTAGGAAAACCAGCAGAGACCAGAAGTAGGATATCACTATTAAGGGAAAAAAAAATTCCCATAGGAACTTCCTCCAGACTTTCCAAATAACAGTGGAAACCACCGGTAGACCTCTTGAAATGACAGAAAATGCATCACTATTCTAACAGATTTTTTATGTTAAAAGAACATTCATTTTCATACTTGATAACGAAGCAGCAGGCCATAATTGGTAGGTCCCGCAAATTCCCAATTAACTATGTGCCTGCAGGAACCAAATTTTAGAGTTAGTCGACAACGAAACTCCCAGTTAAAGCACTGTCACCTCTTAAGACAGTCCAAAATGTTTTATCCACGAGACTAACCACCAAAAGCTATGAAACTCCATAATAGAATGAATCAGAACCAACTAGACCATATGAGACTGTCTTAGATGCTACTAAAAATTCCAAACGTACGGTCAATTAACTACTGTCCCTTTAGCAGTACTATAAACATGTCTTAAGCTGGCCAAAATTCAAGACGTGACAACATGAATATACAAATCAAATCAGCAATGCATTGACCCCTTATGTAAACAATTTGGATACGCATAGGAAAATTGGTCCAGGATAAAACGTGTCAGTTAACAGCATATCCAGCAATTCACAACCATGAATCATCCATTTGCAAAGTTCTCGAGAATTTTCCTTTTGAAATTTATCCAATGCAATTGGGCCGTGAAGGAATAGAAAGAGAAACAACATCCCGAGAAGCAAGGAAGCTACTCACAGTTCTTAATAACTTTGGAAAAGAAAGAATTAGAGGCCGGGAGAGGTGCAGCAGAGTGTACCCTGAGAAAGCGCTCGACAACTCCTCGAAGTTGTGCTCAGGCACGACGTCATTCTGGCAGCAGCAACGGTACTGTGAAGCGGTATCATTGACTGAAGGCATCCCAGTTCCGGTGCAATCCTGTCGAAGAACAAAAACATACAAGAAAAAAAAATAAGGCTAATTTTTATCGCAAAAAGGAATCCAACCGGAGAAAGGTCTCAAATCAATGAGAACCTGGATAGGAAGGATCGGCGAAGAGGAGAAGATATAGACTCGGCAGTGGGAGCAGAAATGGGGACTGATCTGGAGAACGAATCAAAGTGTACGTTGGATTTGACGGACGGACGAAAGTGATATTCTTTGCACGGTTCTTCTGCAGGCTGAAGCCATTGACGAGTCGAGGATGAGCAGCACGGTATCTGGACTGCAGCAATATCCGTCGGAGGGTTTTAGTTATGGGATTTTACGCTTAGCTGCTTCAGGCCATTCGCATTAGTCAGAATGAACGTGTCCCTTCAAACGCACAGTCTAGGACTTTTTTTTTTTTTTCTCTCTAATGGTTTCTATGGGCCTCCTTAAGTATTAATTTTGGACCTGGACATGGTTACGATATCTTAATATTTCATAAACACCTGTCAGAAAGCTGACTAAGCATTTCATCCCAAGGTTTATGAATACGATTTTTTATTTATATTTATCGAAAAAAATTATTGTTTATTACTTTTAATCTCAATCATAAATTAGTTGAGAATGAGAATATCTCCATGTAAACTCAAATTCCCTATAAATTTAAGGCTTTTTTTTTAAAAAAAAAAAAAAAAAGTAGTAGATTATGTTACATACACTGAGCTGCCTTTAGGGGTAAAAATAATTTTGTACACTCAAGTTCAAGGCCATTTTAAATTTTTAAACAGATGTCATACTGGCTCCCACAAGTACTCAATAATTATGGATTGACTATTTGTGCCGCAACAAGTCTTGTTCACCCCAACAACCCCACCCCCCCCCCCCCCCCCCCCCACCACCAAAATAACACTTGAAGGAAACAGTGTCTTCTATACTGAGAGATACTTTGTCTCCTTCTATTACCCAGGTTAGGCATATTCCCATTATTGCCATTTCATCCCTGCATGCCGGAATACGCTCTTGTTCAACTTTCCAATGTTCTATTTTTTTGCGATTCTTGTCTTGAATCCATAAGAAAAGTACTATCACCTTTATGCATTAAAAAATCACAACCTTTTTCAAGTTTTTAACAATCAATTAACAAACATGTCAGATCCAAAAAAAAAAAAAAAATAACAGACATGTACAATAAAATGTGAAATACACATAAATTGAACCTTTCCTTTTAACTTCTTTTGAAAAAAAAATCATGTTTTGTATGTGAATTCTTCTTCACAAACCTATAAACTAAAAGAATGAAAAATAAATCTACATAGTGAAAAAAAATTACGTACATAAAAATAATATCAAGAGCAGGAAAGCTTTAGAGGTGGTCCATCTAGATAAACCACTTTCCGACCCATGAGCAAGATTAGAGGAATTTTCAGACTCCAACAAAGAACTGAGCCTGAAATTAGGGTTTGACCCATAGAGAGCCTGAACCCCCTCCACGTCATCAAGCTTCAAGTCCACCTTCTTAGTCCTAGGACTGAGGCTCGGGTACATGATGGCTTCCTTCACCGTAGAGTGAGCCAACCCAAGTACGTGTCCGATCTCATGGGTAGCCACTGATTCCAAATCAACGGCCACTTTTGACTTCTCGCGGTCAAAATCAACGGCCCATGTTTCTGCTGCGTCTAGGTGGAACCTCCCGTTTTCTGGGGAGAAGGCGTGTGCTAAAACCCCCAAGACCCCATCAAACGGTTCTCCGTCCCCGTGATCGCCCCGATAAAACCCGATTCGGATATGCGCCGATTCATATCGACTCGTCTCCACGAACTTCACCGGAATCACTGATGCCCACCGTGAAAAGGCACGTTGAAAAACGGGCCGAATTTCCGACGAGCTCAGACGATCAGTCGTGTTGTATGGCGAGAAAGCATAGGTCAGAGTCATCGAAGACCCGCGAGCCCACCTTGGCTTTCCATCAAAATAAGCAAAGTGCCTAGTTGAGTGTATCTCATGCGCCGGGTTATCGCTTACGCCGCACCTCGGAGCCATAATCGTAGATATGGTATCGGAGTCCAGCTTACCTGTAACGGGCAAGCCGAGCCGTTTCTGGTAAAGAATAACGGCGGACTCTAACTCTTTGTCGAAGGTATTGGTGAAGTTCGACGTCGTATTGGGGATAGACAGGTAACCGAAATGATGCAAGTACTTCTTGAGCTCCGACATGCCGCTGACTTGGCTGCCTTTCTCGGCATGTAGTAATTTTGAGAAGTCGTGCCACGTGGCGTTGTGTATTTCGGTGGTTATTACCGTTACAGTTTCGGGCATGGTCCTGGCGGGAAAGCAAGGGCGGGAAAGAAAGAGGGCCAAACAGGTGAGGAAGAAGAAGTAATAGTAACCGAAAAACGGAGACATAACTAAAACTATAGACCCGGTGTTTGCCTGTTGCGGCAAACAAACGGTTCTATTTGGAGCTTTTAACTAGAACACAATTAGGATATGATACGATTATATATATAAACAAAAGGGATTTTATCATAAGACTGAATTCAAATTATAATATATGTGAAACTTGTGTTTGGTGTATATACCCAAGCTAGCCAGGCAAAGAAAGGATGAGAAAGCTAAGTAGATTCTGCCGTGGAAGAAGCCCTATCATTGGAGATTCTGACTTTTGAAGTGTGATGGTGGGTAAACCACTGGTTTCTATTTTCTAATTATATTAATTAAGTTTCTTCGTTTCATTTAATTTTCTTCCCAACGTATATGACTGGATATACATATTTAGATTCTCGGCAGCTAAGGATGACTGGTCAATTAACGATTGAACCAGATAGATACGGTTTGTTTTGAGTTTAGTTGATGGAAGGATTATGCTTGTTGGCCGAATTCGGGGGAGGATTAAGCCATCAAGGTTTTAACTTGTTGGATAAGACAAAGCCTAGATACTTTAGAGAGAAATAATTGATCACGCAATATATGTTGTGATGAATTAAACCAGGCACTCTAAATAAATTCCCAAACTAAATTGAATTCTTCGCTAGCTATATATTATATGTTCGGCTCAATGGAATTCAATATCTGGTTTACCAAATAGTAAAATTGAATCATTAGAAATCAGCTGAATAAATGAACCAACTGTGTTGCCTCTTGGTAAATAGGGAACGTTCAAAAGTCTAAGTCTGCTAAATGGTTTTCGCTTTCAATACGCAATTGGACTAGTTAGATGACTCAAATATGATCACTATAGTATGCCCTTAATTTATGAATAATATCTCTCGTTGTCATTGATGATCAAGGGTCCTACGTTTCTCTGTCTCAAACCGGAGTTGTTTTCTTGTGGCTGATTTTTTATTCCAATAATTTTATCCTTCTTGTTGCTATATAGCATAGTATATACTGTGACTTGTGATGAAAACTAGAATGAAAGCGAACAAAAATGAGAGGGCCAAAACAAATTTGAAAGCATACAATAATAATTAGTACAAATAGATGGGTTGAATTGTTCTTTCTCTTAATTTCTGATCAATAAATTGACCAGAGTCTTCAACAAACAAGGGTTGACCACATCCTTTCCCGGTCTACATATCAAAAATAAAGGCCTCAAGCTCTTTTCATAGGGAAAAAAGAATGTTCTATCAATACTTCCCTCTCTCTCTCTCTTGGTAAGAATAATTCTTTCTTTTTTCAGTTAAGATATATATATATATATATATATATATATATATATATAATATAAACCAACTGTTCAAGTAGATGATTTCAGCAAGAGTGTCTTTCTTCTAAAAGTCGGTATTATCGTTAAACAATAAAGAAACAGTATACGGAACAAAACTTGTGTTGATTGAAATCGATTTTAAAATCAAATTGAAATAGAAAAATCTACTCTAAATTTTTTTTATTGAAAACATGGAGACGGCCTTCAGGTTAACTCAAACTATATATACATATATGCTTGGTTTCATAAAAATTAAAATAAAGTCTGCAGTACTATACGTTATAAAATTTTGGGTGGATTCATGCCATTGTGGAACTAGCAAGGACTTATAAATAAACTTCTTAATTATTACTTTTGGATGATATCGTGAAAATAATCAAATTATTTTTCATACATGATTTGGAAAGCCGCAATTCAATTTTACTATTCACAAGAGTGAGAATTGAATGCGCAGAGCTAAGTTGAGCTACTTTCCACCAACAACTGATATTCTGATATAATTCAAAGTATGACCCTAAAACAAATGGTGGAAGGAAATGGAAGCAGCAGTGTTGGGCGTGCCATTTAAGCCAGATTGTAATTACTGTTCAACCACCTAATAATTAAATTACAAGACTTATGCTTATTTATTGTGTTGATTAATGATGAAAAGTGGGACTTGTTCGTTTGCATTTAACTGATCATTCTCTACACTGAAAACCTTATTTTCACTCCTTTCGTTTATTTATTTTTATTTTCTAAGAAAAAACAGAGTTGTGGGGTTCTAGGAATTATTTCCCCCTTCATTGAGGCTAGTTAAGCTACCATGGGCCATAGGACTTGGGTGGTCTTCGTCGTGGCAATTTTGCCTTTCACTTGGAATCTTGGACTTCTAAACCCAGTAGAAATTTGAAGGAAACCTTTCTTCTGCAGCCCAATAAAGCGCAAGACGTGTGTACGAGTCTTCCTACCTCAATCCGGATGGAATTGGAATTCCTGGGTCTAACACTAAAATTAAATATTAATTAATTTAATTTACTAAAAATTAAATTGATGTTACTCTTCTTAAGACATTAAGTGTGTTACTCTTCTTATTATCTCAGTTCGTATGTAAAGGCCCCTCCTAAGTCAACCCCCAAAAAAACATAAACTTATATAACGTAATTAGTTGATGTAAAAATGGCGTCCTTGAGTTTATCAACTACAATTTTGTTTTCTACATAAAATGAAACGAAATAGGGAATTATTGTTTCCCTTCTCTGGACCAACTTTGTGATTAGTTTATTAATATTCCAAAATACGTTTTTTATTCAAAGAGTTATATTAAAAAAAAAAAAATCCTTTCTTGTTTGTTCCGTCCCGCAATAAATGAAGAAGTATTTGTCCCTTTCGTTTTCCTAGTTGTTCTTCTTTGATTCCTGATTTTACTTCCGATCCTTTCGTCATTTAGCATATATTAATGTGATATTACTCCTGAAGTCATTCGCGTCGATGGCGTGCGTTTTCGTAATTAAAGAATGAAATGGAAGAGATAAAGAGGCCAATAAGAACTTTAAATCACGTGATTGGCACGGACAGGTTTAGGAACATTTCTAACTTTGGCTCCATTCATTTGGGCGAGACGAAAAATATTAGATATCTCTTGCCGTTTTAAACATCTTAAAAATTCAATTCTAGGTTGATCTAATTGATTAAAAAAGGATTTCAAGTCTCCTTTAATTTTGGCCAACTCAACTCAATTTATTTTTTATTTATAAAAAAGAAATTCAAGTCACTTAATACGGTCACATTATGGTGTGTGGGTATACAATATACTCTACTAGTTCTACTAGTTAACTTTGGGTTGAACAATTTAAAAGATATGATCATTATAGTGTATAGAAATGCTTCGAGATTCTAACGAAGAGTCATGGCCTTGTCACTTAGTCAATGACCTATTTTTGACCCTAATCCATGCCTGCCGGGTAGATTAGTCATAAGCCCTCTTAAATGACCACGTCCGCTAAAGAAAACAGATCAGGCTCTTTTTTGTTTCAAACATTCTTTTTCGGTGTTGTTTCTTGTTTCTTTAGAGGAGAACGGGAGCTGGAGTGGTCGGGAGGGAAAGGATAGAAAAATGTTGGATAAAGAAAGGAGAAAAAGCTAATTGTGATGGGCCATACATGAAATCCGGGGACCTCAAGGAAATGCTCTAGTAAGTTAGCATCTTCGACAAGTTCACGATCGATGTTTGTGTCATTGTTACAAGAAAAGCATCATATATCCACCTTCTCCTTCGTATGCTTTTTAATATATAATAAAGGTAATCACAACCTTCCATAGATGATTGGACATCAAAAGTGAAGAATTAATATGTCAATATTAATCTGAGTTGGCATGGCATTTAGGCAATATGCGCGGGGCGATTACATGCGGCTTTTGCTTAATTACTAAGACGGGGGCCATTGGTGATAGGTTGACCTCGCTACTTATTTATTTTGTTATGGCTACATTATCGAAGAGGAATATCTAGCAATGCTATCTTCAAGATTCGGAACTTTGTACCAACAGAAGAGACACAATGAAATACCAGTGCCTGCATTACATGCCCCAAAATAAAGCCCCGTTTAGATCATGTGCAGAAAGAAAGAGTACTGAGAAGTCAAGTAAGACAGAGGGAACTGCTTTCCATATTGCTTTATTTTACACGTGTGAAGCATGCAGCCACAGTATTCTTATCGCTTTAAGATCTTAAATGTAGTCAGCCCTTGATCATTAGTCCCGCTAGTCATTAGTACTTGTCAAATTTCACATCAATGGATGGTCGGATGAGAGCAGTGGCTCAAATCAGGATATCTGATCTGATCGATGAATAGACACAAAAAAATGTGACCCGGCTTGGCTAATATTGATTAGTAGATCCATTCAGAATCACATAGCTAACCATGACTATATAACTTGAGAAAGTGATTGGTCTCTAGTGTTCAACGTGCATCGTGACTAATAAATACTACATCTTAAATAGTTTCACCAAAACAATTCTAACAAATACCAACACCTGCTTCCGTACAAGGTATTTATTAGATATTGAGTTTAAAATTTGATTATTATTTTCCTATCAAGCAGGAAAATGTTTGATTATAAAAAAATAATTATAACAAATTTCAATCTTCGTATGTGCGATCGTGAATTGGATCTTGAATTAATTCGACTTTATTGCTGCCTTTTGATGATTCACTGCTCGCCCATAACTCCCAATTAAAGGCATAGGCTATTTTATTTAATTACCGGCGGGGTATGTCTTTTTTATGTTTTAACTGGGAGGACGACGTAGCTCTCTTACCCATCCCCCGCGTCATTCCTCGCGTACTGTGATCTGCTTTCTCATCCTATTTTTATTTTTATTTTCTCATTTAATGTCAATAAAAATGCCGAAACTATTACAATTAAATTGATTTTTTTTTTCTAAGCATGATTCTCTCGTGTAATTTTTTTTTTTTTTTAACTCAATCAGATCTCCCTAGTTCATATTTCACAATCATAATCTAAAACCATTGATGGAAGTTAAAGTATAGAAATAACAACGTATAAGCATTTTCGTTTTCCTCTGTTATTTCTCTTTTGGGAAGCCTACAATACCATAGTTGCTCACTTCAAGGACTTCACGCTCCGCAGTGTGACTAATAATTCACAGAACCCTGAATTAGGGTCCCTCCAGAATCTGGCTAGTTGGTCTTTACTTCCCAATCTCTCGCATTCACATTATTCGCAACCAGATTCTTTTTTTCTCTCAAACGGCTCCTTATTAACTACCTGTACCTGCAAGGTCTCAATCTTACGCTTTCTCGCTGAGCTTGGATGGAAGAATATGGGATTTTAGAGTGAATGCTACGATGACGATTTGGGCGTTGTTTTTCTAACCCAAATGGGTGTGGCCAAGGCCTGGAGGTTTAGTTTCTTGTCTACGAACCTGGCTCCGTTACAGCAACCAAATACTAATCATGTATGCTGGAGATCGACGACGATGGCGCCGGCGTCATTGCAGCAGAGGAAGCCGATCTCGTGGTCGGTGGCATGCGGGTTGATGCTCTTCGGGTTGGGTTTAATTTCGCTTTTAACGGGTCATATGGCTTCTGATCTTGAATGGTACTCCCAGCGATTGGTCCAGCGCACGTTCTACTCTAGACTGGTAATCTTTGTGTTTTTGCATCACGTAATTGACTTGTTATTTTGGGTGAACTGGGCATTGAAAGTGGTATCCAGTTCCATCCGATGTATTACTGTGTTTTGACACTGCCAGTGTGGTGTCAAATGTGGGGATGATGATAATGTAGATAAAGAGCTTTAGTTTCTCTGGCATTGTTGCGGATTAGCAGCTACTGAAGAGAGATTAACATTAAATTTGTAATTTCATATAACTACTTTTGTGGTCGTCCATCTCACTTAAAAGTATAATTGATGCTATCTTTCTAGGACATGGGTTACCGTGCACCAATTGATATTTGGAAATCACAGTTTTCTAGATACTACTATGGATGCAGTGAAAGGGGACGCCATTTTGCTCGTAAGTTAATTGACCACCAACTATTTTTTTCCCTTATAGTTGACAATATCATTCAAGTGAATTGTCTTTCATGAATCAATATTCAGAATTTCCCTGTGCCAGTTGCCAAAGTTTTAAGTAACTTCATATATTCTATTTCGTCGTTTGTATGATATGATTGATGAAAATTTAAAAGCTAGTGGTAATTTGTTGAAGAAAGTTAATGGCAGAGCCACGTGACTCTCTGTGTTGCTTTGTACTGTTACGCTATTTTTGTTGATTGCCAAATTTCTTTTCTGATTAGTTTGAATGACAGCAGTAGGTTTACTAGAGATTATTGCAATTTTGGCTCGGGTATGCATGTTTCAGAGACCTTTTATATTTTTTCCCCGTTCCCACCATCAACCTTCTCTCCAATCTGGACATTACCACCTCAAGAAGAAAAGTAAGTGGAAAAGAAAACTTCTGGGACAATTCTTTCCCTGATCAGGAAAGCAATTCTTCCCGTCATTAACCAAGAAGACAAAAGGGATTGTTTACTTGCTACATTGATCTTTCTAGATATGTTGACATTTGCCTTCTTTTCTTTTGGTGTTAAATGGTACCGGAACGACCATCCTGTGGAATTCTTATCCCACAATCAGTAGCTAGTTGCTTTTTCACGTTCTGTGTAGAATCCCAGTTATTGGAGTTCAGAAACTCTCTTCTATTGACATTCATGGGTTTGTTATGCTGGTTAACAGAAGAAGCAATTCTACTTTCACAGTCAGAGAAAAAGGATTTTTGTTATGGTGTATTATATATCTCAGTGTTATGGATGTCAAATTTGCTTGTCGTACTGCCAATAAGTTACCATAAATTTCCTTATTTGCGTTGCTAATTACCTTATGTATCAGTACAAGTAGGGGGGGGGGGTGTATTCCCCTTGAAGAGTCTTATTGTATCTTGAACACTTATTTATTGTTAAGCAAGATAAAATCACGAAATTAAGATGATTCGTAATTCTTGAATAAGTTGAATATTTCCATTGCATATTTTGTTTTCCCCAATATCTACTTATCTGTCAGACTCATACTCTTACTTCTAGACAATTGCCTGCCTTAATTACTGGGGTGGTGAATATATTAACTTGTTCAAATGTCACTTTGTCACTTCTGTAATTGGATAATACAGCTGCTGTGCGTGAGCGTTCATCAAATGGCTACTTGCTTATTGCGACTAGTGGAGGACTGAACCAACAGAGAACCGGGGTAAGTAGGACGTAAGTTTAAACTACGTTACATTCTCAGTGCAAGAGATTTCTGGAATATCAGCTGGCGCTGATTCAATAAATTACACATTGAATAAGATAGTAAAGGATAAGTTGCTTTAGAGGTATTAGTTGCTCTTCTAATAATTAAAACCATTGAAAAAGAAGAAGAAGCTCTGTGTGTTTTACTCCTCTTAGTTGTATTCTATATGTGAGGCTTGGTTAGGTTCTTTTCTGTAGCCATACAGATAAGTTTTATTTCAAAATTTCTATTAGAATAAATACTTTCTGTGGAATGACTATCATGTTCGTGCACTCAGATAACTGATGCCGTGGTTGTTGCACGAATTCTTAATGCTACATTAGTTGTACCTGAGTTGGATCATCATTCCTTTTGGAAGGACGACAGGTAATTTGCGAATTCCTTACATCATACTTGGTGCAGTTGGTGAGAAATGGGAATCAAATTATAGTTGTTATTTTACTAAAAAAATCCTTCTTTTTTGTGCAGCGACTTCATCAACATTTTTGATGTTGATTGGTTCATTTCTTATCTTTCAAAAGATGTTACCATTGTTAAAAGGGTTCCTGATAAGGTCATGCGATCTATGGAAAAACCCCCATATACAATGCGTGTCCCAAGGAAGTCAGAACCTGAATATTATCTTGATCAAGTTTTGCCAATACTGTTGAGAAGACGGGTGAGGCTGCTTTATTCATATTGTTATCGGTCACTTTTTTTGGTTCTATAAAATGACCATCATAGTGAATAGTAATTTGTTATCATCAGTTTGCAGAATGCCTTTGTGGATTTTTCAGTACAGTAACTGACATTTGGCAGATTTTACAGGTTTTGCAATTGACAAAGTTTGACTATAGACTAGCAAATAACCTTGATGATGAGCTACAAAAACTGCGTTGCCGCATTAACTATCATGCTTTAAGATTTACAAAACCTATAAGACAACTTGGTCAGAGACTTGTTATGAGGATGCGTAAGATGGCTAACCGTTTCATAGCAGTTCATTTGAGGTTTGTTCGAAAAACTTGGCGTATAAAGGTTTTGATTGACCTACCATTTAAAGTATAGTCCTGTATATGGTGTACAAGCACTTATAGTGTCGATTCTCTTTCCTAATTGTATGTACTCTTTCTTGAAATTTTCTTTTGTTTTCCTATCTTATCATTTGGCTTGTCTGAATTTGTTTGATTAGTCTATCATTTAAATTTTTTTAGATTAACTTTTATGGTTCTGAAACTGGAAAGCAATTGAAATTATTTGAACAATTTTACAATTTCACATTGGTTTACTTCTGTTTGGAAGTGCCAAGGAGGGGAACAGTAATTTGTTTTCTTTCAACTTTCTCATACCATATATCTTAAAATTGTAATGTTCATAAAAAAGTAAGAAATATAATTAATTCTCAACTGAAGTAAGAATTTAGGAGCGGGAGTTCCATGTTGATTAGCATTGTCTAAAATATTTGTATTCTTGTAACATTATTAATGGTTGATTTATGACAGGTTTGAACCAGATATGCTAGCATTTTCAGGTTGTTACTTCGGTGGGGGAGAAAAAGAGAGACGAGAGCTTGGTGAAATCAGAAAAAGGTGGACAACATTGCCTGTAAGACTTCAATTGCCCATGACCTCTGATAGGAAAGTCTTATTCATTTTAATTAGCTGGATGACATTTCATCATATTTGTCACCTACGTGTTTTCAGTTCCTGAAGGAGTTGCAAACCTATATTATTTTCTGATTACAAACTATTTTGCTATATTAGGCTTGTTAAGGTGGAAAATAGAGCTAGTTATTAGTTCTAAATGAATGATCTATTTCTTAATGCAAAATAAATAATTCAGGACTTGAGCCCTGATGGAGAGCGAAAGCGAGGAAAATGTCCCCTTACTCCTCATGAAGTGGGTTTGATGTTGCGGGCACTTGGTTTTGCAAATGACACATACCTCTATGTTGCATCAGGAGAAATATATGGGGGAGACGAAACTATGCAGCCTCTCAAAGATCTTTTCCCCAACATCTATACAAAGGAGATGCTTGCAGATGAAGAGCTAAAGCCTTTCCTTCCATTCTCTTCCCGCCTTGCTGCTATTGACTACATTGTCTGTGATGAAAGTGATGTATTTGTCACTAACAACAATGGAAACATGGCCAAGATTCTAGCAGGCCGGAGGTAAGACTACATAGAAATTTACTCTGATGTTATGCTATTGGATGAATTTCCTATATATATTTATTCGCACTATTGTGGGAAAGTAAGTGATAAATCATACTATAAGGCTCCTCTGAGTGATGATCATGAACTTCGAAAAAAGCACCAAAGAAAAAACCCTGAGTTGTAGCCAAAAGTATATATATAAAATTATGGTATATATTGGATTTGACTAAAATATTATTTTGGTTTCTCTAATATTAGAGTTGTTGCATACTAGTTCCTCTTAAATTGGTGGTCATAAAATATTCCTTGTTGAATATAAAATGGTAGTAAAATAGTCCCTTTATTATAATACCATTAAGTTCATGATGACATAGCTTTTATTTTTCACACCTAGATAGTTTTAAGTGATAGAAATGCTAACTAGACTAATTGAGTCAACATAAAAAAAACAAAAAACTCAAAAGAGTTTCCAGTTGTTTTCCCCATTCCAAAACTTCACAGATTGGCGCTTATTTATACAAATAAATATTAGTGCAAGGAATTAAGAGTTTAATATCATATCATAGTGCTCCTTTTATAGATAGTTATGGAAACTTGATTTTTTGGTTGTACACCACACACCAATTTCTCCTATGCAGCTCATGCTTAGATCTTCTCTGCTTTCTATTGTTATAGATGTTTGGTTATCTTTCCATTAGTGTTTATTATCGTAATGGATTGTAATTATCAATTATCCAAATTTTAGTTTATTTTTTGATTTAACCTAATAATAGGTTCTCCTTGAGTAATTCTTACAAGAACTTTTATGGAGTACCGTGTCAGTGGATGGGAAAATTTACTGAGGGAAACTGCTAATGTTCTTCAGCAATATGGCTTATCCACACTTGAGTCCTATCCACATTACTTGATTACCACCACTACCCCTCTTACCATAAGATTCGTACCTTTGGTTCAGGAATGAAAAGCGAACGATTGAGTCTCTCCGTGAGACTCAATCCGTAGCTTTTAACACAGTAGAGAAAGTCCTTCCGATGAAGCCACAGTTGCAAAGAATGTATTTGGAGTTCTGAACTTCTCTCTTTAAGTAAAATGTAGGAAGAAAATTGGAAATTTTAGAGAGCCAAAGTATTAAGCTGACTTACTTAGTCTAGTAAGTATTTTTATTATTTAAAAATATTCAGTTATGAAAAATAAAAGTTTTATCAGCATAAACTCAACAGTATTATAACAGTGAGATTATTTTGTGATTATTAATTTAAAAGGATTAATTTGCCACAACTCAACTGAGAAATCAAAATAATATTTTAGTCTATTTAATTAGAAATAGTCTTGGCTCATGTCAGTTTCGAAAGCATATGATCTATCTTATCCCTCACTTTGCTACTATGTAATTCTTCGAAAATTGTTGCGTATTGACCCGCTTTCATAAATGGACAGCGGTTTGATCGCAGACTATTGTACTGTGCGACAGTCTTCTTAATTGATGCCATACATGCTTTCTTCGGTGGACTTTAATTGCTTGTACTAATTCATCATATCTTTGTTTTATTTAGTTTTTTTCCCGGGGGTTAATGACTTGAAAATTACCCTAATTTTCTCAATGATTATATTCTGTTATAGGAGGTTTATGGGTCACAAAAGAACTATCAGACCAAATGCGAAGAAGCTTAGCGCGCTCTTCATGGAAAGGCATCATATGGACTGGGATATGTTTACCAGAAAGGTTAAGGCATCCCAGAGAGGATTCATGGGAGAACCAGATGAGATGAGACCTGGACGAGGAGAATTTCATGAATATCCTTACGCATGCGTGTGCGAAAAACCATTCGTGGATGAGCAAAGCAAAGAAGAACGTCGTCCCTCTAAGCATACAGCTACAAACCTGACAGAGACAGAGAAAGCTGACGAATGGAGAGAAAGATCAGTACTTGATAAAGAGTAATTCCAGGAGGTGAGAAGAAATAATGGAAAGAGAGAAATAAGAGACTTGTCGGCATGACTTGTTGACGGCATGGCATCTCTTCGCGTGTCAAATGAAAGTTGAAACGTATTTCTTTATTTTCACGGTAACACGTGTGCCTTAATTTACTTGTAGAATTCATTATTATTCAACAAGGTGTGCGTGACGAGAAACGAGTCCACTGGTTGATGACCCAATCTAGATCTACTATGTATAGGAAGATTGACATAATTGACATTAATGCCCGGCAAATGTTAATAGAGAAATGTTTGGCTTACTCTCTATCTGAGTTCCCTAACAGTATAAGCTTGCCCTGCTAGAAAACGAGTTCTCACCCATTATCTTTACTATCATTTATTTCTGCAAATTGAAGTTGGTTGGCAAATTACTCATTTATACAGGGCATCTTCAGTTCTGACCAAATTGTATGCAAAATGATACTTGCAATCGTTCCTTTTTTTTTTCCCCCTAAAAAAATTATTATTTTGCATTTCCAATTCATTCCCTACAAGAGTATGAAGACGTAATCTTACATGTTGAGATATGCCGGTGTAGTGAGACGCATGATATAGACCCATACGAAAAATTTAAAAGGGGAAAAAAACCTAATAGAATGATCTATTGGGAGGCCAACTCGGCAGCAAAGGAGGTTGGGTGGTCGAGCATCGCGTCATCATTTTGATCGTTGATTCATCAGCAAACCACTACAATCCACACTACATGGAGAAATTCCATTTACAGCCTAAAGTGCAGTAAGACCTAGGGAGAGATCAAATCACATTGTAAATGTTGAATAAGACTAAAATCAATATGAACATCTACTGGAATAGTTGGACTAAGCCCAAGGACGCAAGGATTTTCATTCCTTGGTTCTCTAGTATAAATA
Organism: Bauhinia variegata; assembly: GCA_022379115.2. Lineage (NCBI taxonomy): Eukaryota > Viridiplantae > Streptophyta > Magnoliopsida > Fabales > Fabaceae > Bauhinia > Bauhinia variegata. Next base: position 1,615,578 of record CM039433.1, read on the forward strand.
TACACATTTATGCTGGGTGTATCGGTCATCCAATAACATATTGCAACTTCATTCAACCTTGGTTATGCCCTGTTATAATCAATCAGTCAGTTATATAAACTTGCGTAAACGGGCTCACCCACACCACCAGAAATTGAAATTCCAGATAAGAATTCTTACCCCTAGGAGTATTCCGATTCTGGTTTTTGTGACTCTTATCATGTGACATGGAAGGAATCTTTGAGATGATCAGCGAACTCTGCAATCCTTCTAGTAGCTGGCATCCAAAATCCAACCACAATGTCAGGCACAAAAACAGTAGACAATCACACACGATAATACATGAATAGAGGAACAGAACTTTGGAGTGAATCATTCTCATTACTTTCCCTCTTTTTCCCTACTTATTTCCGCAAAAGTTCTTGCATTATAATTAGTTAGCCAAACAAAGTTTGTCTCAATATGTAGGTCATACTAAGTTCGATTACATTAAATAATTTTGAATAAATTGATTATATAATTGAACATAAGCACAGACCATCTCATTGGTTACATGACCTATGACACGGTTTCAACTCGTGTTAAATTCAACCTAGAAAAATTTTCAATAAAAAAGATACTTACTCTTGATGTTGGCTGGATTCTGCGATTAGATCTACGGGGCTCGATGACTTCCGATGTTGCTTTCGCCGGATTACCATTTAAAGCCTTTTCCTCTTCTATCTTACCCAACTTCCCACCAGCAGGTGCTAGTTTGCCTTTACTAGCTCTTGATGTGGATGTCTTCTTAGAGGAGGGAGCATCAGATGAGGTTGCCTGTGAAGAATATAAGATTGGTCCTCCTCCTCCATCAGACACAGAGTCCATCTGTTTTTCACTCTCGGATGAATGGCTAGCAGGATCCGGTATCTTTTCAGTACGGTCTGTCAGATCACTGGGGTGAGAAAAAGTATTTGCTAAAGGATTGCTTCTTGGTGGGATTGTTCTACTCAAAGCATTTTGTGGCTTGTCAGACTTGTAAGTCTTTGGCTTGGAGTCAGCTCCTCGTTTCTCCTTTGCTTCAGTCTTGGAATTATTTTTCCATCCACGGGATCCAGAACCTTGAGGCATCAAGAAATTTGCTAGTTTGACTGAATCATTTCCATCGTTGATCTTATTGCTCCTATCTGCAACATAGTGTTTGCTTACTTCCATAAACTTCCTCTTCTTCCCAGGTTTAGGAACACCGAAAATCACTCTTGATCCTTCCTTCTGAAGACCAGTCCTTGCCATTCTTTGTGTATCAGGCTTATTTTCATTCTTGATGCTCTTACCAATGTTGAACACTTTCTCTTTATCAGCCAAGTCAAGTAATGTCAACTCATCAGAGTTCACCGACTCCAAAGCATCAGTGCCTTTTGACAACTTATCTTTCCCTTTGGTCTCTACTGCATTACTAGCCAGTTTAGGTCGTTTCTCATGAGGTGTATCACCCTGCATACGAAGGGTACAACTCAGCACAGACAAGCATAAATAAGTTGATCAACAGACGCAGCAGTTCACAAAGTACCTCATGAGTAGAAATCTCATTTCCTCCCACTCTTGAGTATTCAGTCCATTTTCCATCCATCCAAATGAGGGAAGGACGGAGATGCCAAGCTCTAACAACGGATGTTTCCGCAGAAGCTGCAGAGAGAATAGATTATGTATCCAAAGAAGCTGGTGCTTTATACTGGTAAACATGCTACAATTAATGCTTTATCAAGTGTCTATGTACCTGGAAAGTAGACAGTTAATGTTGTTTCATCTTTCTTGTTCTTCTCTCTCACAACTCCTTCCCACCAACTGGAAAAGAAAATTATCAAACTTGAGATAAATGGCTAAAACAAAATACAATGCAGAGAATCTAAAATAGTAGATTGTATTTAATTACATGACAAGAAAAATATAATCAAATAACTACCCCTGTATCTGTTGGATTAGTGTCAAACAAATGAAATCATAGCATATAGTGTATCCAGCCATCAGTTTCTATGTTCTCAAGATATGTTGTAACTTGTATCTCATCAAGGTGCCTTAAAATCCATATTTCAATAGCAAATTGCTAATAAAAGTGAAAAATGTAGATAGTTCGAAACTGTACCTTTCTTGTATCCATGCATCAACTCTATCCCCAACAGACCAAGCATAATCTCCCATAGCTGCTCTACGTCTCTTCCTTGTTCCTTCGTAGCGCAAGCCAGTAAGAGGGCGAGCAATTCGTATTCTTGGTGGCTTGTTTCCTTCACCCTCGAGTGTAATCCATTCCTTCAAGGGCCCTGCATCAAGGAAACAGTAATATTATTTAATCAAGATACAATGAATACATATTGTAGTATGCAATTGGTCTTTATCTTAATGCAAGGATAGATTTAGACTAGGAAGCTTCCAAGATACGTATAAGACGAGAGGCAAGATGAATATCATATATCTCATAGCTTCATGATTTTCATATCTAGAATACAGTATCCTAATTCAAAGCTCCAAATTCATTAAATCCGTAACATAAAACTTATTTAAAAAAAAAAAGTATAAAGGATTTATCTAGTAATTCTTTAATTCCAATGTTCCCTCCTAGAAGGGTTCTGATCATTCAACAAACGTGTTCGTCATGAAAGGTGAAAAGTCGAAGTATTCTTTTTTTTTTGGAATAAATTAACTAAAAAGTCATATGGTTTTACTTACGGTGTGTTGGGTTCAAAGGAGAGGAGGGAAGAGAAAGGACATGAAATAAAATTTACTAAAATAACCTTGCAATAAAATTAGAGATAAAGAAAAGGAGGTCAATTTGGTTATTTTGATATTAAACGAGGCTTCCTCTCAGAGGGAGAGAAAATGAGGGATTAAAACCCCTGGTCAAGCAGTCGATAAAATGCTTCATTCTCATAGAAGTAGAAGCTAACGTGTACGCATGACCAACCTCCATCAGCTAGAAGCATGGTGTAGCATACATAAGCTTTACCATCCTTCACACTCAACACATTGGCTGTGAACCATGCTGCTTTAAATCCTTCTCCATCTTTAAAAACCTGTAAGAAAATGATTGCGTCAGCTTGTAAAGCATAAAATCTAACTAAGCAACAATTTGAATAATGCATGCAAATTTAATTACAATTTATGACATAAAAAATCACAACATATGCTTTCACAACAACGCATCACAGCCCAGGGCCATCAAACTGTCTACTTTAACTAAATAAACTAAAAAAAAGAAATTGTTCTTTTGAAAAAGACCTCTACAAGCGAATCCTCCTTGATGCCAACCTCTGCCTGCTTTTCAGATCCATTTCCAATAATGAGAGAAGAAGAACGTAGTTCAGTTTCAGATTCTGGAACCATATTAATGGGACTGCGTAAATCAGAAACCTTCTGGCCCTTGGGTCCTCTTAAATTCCTTTCATTCATGTTGATAGTATTGGTGATCCCATCCATGGATCTCCTATGGTCGTCTGACCTCTCACTATACATATTATGAAAAGGTGACTTCTCGCTTGCAGTAGGTTGCTTCCCCATTTCACCGGACAAAATGTCTACTCTAAGAGTAACTTCAGCGCTGTCTCCACCATTGCCAACATTTACAAGACCTGTGGCCATGTCTTTTGACAATCCAACCTGCTGAGGAGACTCTTGGGCTGTTCTCCAACAACCCTCAGGACCAGCTTCTACTAAATCACTTAGTGGCAAAGGATCGCCCATAGTAACAATCTTTCCCGCCTGAGACACAGCTTCTGCTGCCAACTCAGCAGCCTTTACAATAGCATCCATATTTTCAGCTCGTTTTGTGGCAGCTGAAGCAGCTTCCACTCTCCTTCTAGAAGCCTCTTTGGCAGCAACAATGATAGAACTGGAGCCATCTGTTCCATTAGTAACCTTCAAGATTGATGCAGGGGTAGCTTTTCCCAAGTTATTCATACCCTCAGAAAGAGAAATTCTACTGTTCTGGAAAGCATTCTCGTAATCAGATGACAACAATGCTTCATCAGCCATTAATTTTGCTTGCAATGCCGCATTTGATGCAACATTGGCAGCAGCAGCAGCTGCCTTTGCAACAGCTGCAGCAGCTGCAACTGAAACTGCCACAGAAGCTAATTTAGCCTCAATATCTGGCACCAATCCAGAATTTTTCTGTTTGTTCAACTGCTTCCATATCTCAAGGCTGTGACTCACAGCAGCAGCAGAATCAGCAGCAGCTTTCTCTGCATGTATTCTTGCCTCCTTAACTTTAGCAAGGGTCTCTTCTGATAGAATCTTCTCAATACTCCTATCATTTTTGAGGTGATCAGCAGGAGACAGAAGGGATAGAGGCACAATAGATTTTTCTATAGTAGTTTTGGGCACATTCCCAACAGGGGTTGTGATGGCAACTGAAGTAGATGTATGGCTACTAACAGCAGGAATTGTCTCTAGATGAGATTGTAATTGCAAAGCCTTCTGGCCCAGATCCTGAGATACAATGACCTTCTTTCTTTTTTTAGGCTTTGGATCTGAAGAATACTGAGCAGCTGATACTGTAGCATTGCTTGTATCAAGAAGAGGGGAAGTCCCTATGAAGGTACTGGCTGAACCTCCACTAGGAGCTGGGAGACCAGGATTAACATTTTTCAGGCTGGAAGGTGGCAGAGAAGATCCTTTGACTGCATTCAATTTAATAGTATCTGAAACTGGTGATGCAGAGAGAAGGGAACTGTTATCAGGTGCAGGAGTTGGAGATGCAATCCATGGTCCACGAATTGGGGCTTGAGATATCCAAGACACATTATGCCCAATGAAGTTCCTCAAAGGTGGAGTTTGGTAAGGATGCAAAGAAGTAAGCGCCTGGGGATAATCCACAACAGAACCTCTTGCAAGGGAACTAGACTGCAGAGAATCACCGGAAGGAGTAGGAACACTCCAAAGTGGCGATGACAGGGGCATCAGGGTGTTTACAACACTTGGAGTAGCCTTGCTGCTGGTACGACCAAGAGGTGAGGTTGAACTTTTACCTTGAAATGCACTTTGTTTGACTGCAAAATCAGAGACCCAGAAGTTACAAACAATCAAATAGGGACAGACAGAAAACCCTGAACAGATTATCAATCCTAGGAAATACCAGATTGTGATTGCAGAGGTGTTTCCTCATTAATGGGATGAGACTTATGACCATGTTGCCTCTCCATGCATGCACGCCAAGCATTCTCCCAAATGCTCTTTCCACCGTCTAAACCAATTTTCTAGGAAGTCAATCTTTTACATGATGAAGAATTAAATGAAAAGTACATACAAATGGAAATTCTGATAATCTTTTTCAATTTTTTCTTTTTAAAAAAGAAAACTAACCTGGACCCCCAAAAGCCGATATCATATAAGCCTCATCAGGTGCTGTCCCTTGACTATAGCAACATCAACAACAGAGATAACAGGCAAAATTGATTATTCTTATCATGCTGGAATGTTTAGAACACTATTCTTTTGGTAAATATTTCGTGGTCCTTCACATCGGACAGCATAATGACACAATAAGAAATGTAGGTTCAACATTCCATCCAACACTAACAGGTAAAAATTTTCACACTTTTCATCTTACCAGAAGAACAGTGTCAGGGGTCAATAGTATCAGGGAATAGGTCAGGAAAAACATTTATGGTCACATACATCTATGCAGCATTCATAAAAATTGGGTAACAATATAACAAACATTTAAACTCACATCAATGCTCCATAGACAAAGATCTGTGCCCGCAATTGCACTTGCTGTAGGTTCGTGAAAGGCTGTTGAAACAGTACAGGTGGAGAGGCAGAAGTATTCAAATCTGGAAGACTAGATGTTGAAGCATTTAAAAGGGCAAAAGGCCTGGTACTGCAATCAATGTGCTCATACTGCTGCATCTCATTGGATTGCATCAGCTGGAAACCAGGAGATGGGCTAAGGGACACAGGCTGTCTTGCTGGAGTTGTTTCTTTCGCTTGACTTCCTTTTCTAGAAGATTCCTTTCGAGCTGTCTTAAGAGATGCTCGCCTAATTTTACGCTCGGATTTACCTTTAGAAGCACTATGTGCTATCTCTCCATCAGATACTTGTGGAATTCCATGGGAAACATCTCCTGAAATTTTGGTTTTCGTTGGACCAAACTCAGAAGTTGAAGGAGAAGCCTCCACAACCTTCAAATAGGGAGAGGAAAACAAGGAAGGAAATTAAGGTCCGTAAGATCACTTGACATTCACAGTGATGAAAGTAACAGAATATACCCTCAAACATTTCACGTTATGAATCTTTCTACAAGCACCCTTGTGCACCAGAGGGGAATTCAATAAACACTACCTAAAGAGAATACGATACATATAACAATGTCCTTCGAATTGGATTACGAACTGTAAAAGACTTACTATTGATACTTTGCTGGCTGTAGTAGCTGGAAGTGATTGCCTCTTGCGAACAACTTTTGAAGCCGATTCTGCAGAGGCTTTTTTAGGTACTTTTACCACTGGAGTGACCTCAGAAGTTGAACTTTTCTCATCTTTAGATTCAATATTTCCCTTTGCATCTTGAACAATAGATGAGACATTCGTTCTGTCTGAATTGATGAACTCAGAAATTGGGGCATTCTGATCAGAAGAACCCTTAAGTTCATTCCCCTCCTTCTGAGTTTGTGAAGCTTCAATTGTAACAGAGGGATCACCAATAATATTAGCAGGATTGGCAGGGCAGCCTCCAGACTCAGGCAACTCAGCATGAGAACCAGGCAAAGGAGAAGAAGATAGGGAACCTTTATTTGCAAATAAAATATCACCTGCAAAATAGAATATTGTAATATGCACAAAAAAGGAATGGGGGAGTGGAAGAACATGAGATACACGTGTTAAAATAAATCATACAGCATTGGAACTAATACATCCAAAAAAAACCACCATTACATGGTAAAAATGTATAAAAAGACAGGAGAAATTCTGGATAAGATCCTCTCCACTTAGAAGTTCAATACCACTATTGCTTCATAAAAAACAAAGCAAGAAAACAAAGGAAAGAACAGGGCACGTCAATTCTAAAGTAGAAGAGAGGTAGACAAATACACATGAGGAAGACCCATAACCAAAAGCAGAGGGCATTAGTAAGGGTCTAAGGGAAAAAATTGCTAATTACGAGGACTGTTGGTAATATGTACCAAAGTCAAATATAAGTACATTAGTCAAACCAGACATTTAACAAATAAATAAATAGGGATAATATGCAATTCTCACTATTATAACTAATAATGAAATTAGTAATTAAAGATAAGGAAAACATATAACTATACACAATTTATCATAGAAAAAAATCCCTCACAGTGTCTAGATTTTTCTGTATGTAGCACGAATCACAGTATCTAGTACACTATAAAAAAGCTTGCTCTTACCACAGTAAAACTAAGTGTCTATTAATTCAAGGCTAGTACATCAAACAGTAGTCTAAAAGCAGTTATCATCTTTGACATAATGAATTAACTATCCAACAATACCTTTCTTAGTGTGGTAAGATTCTTCCAATGATAAAGCAGAAAGTTTGATTAGGTTTTTCCCAATGTTTAGAAATAGGTTGATAACTGAAATGCACAAACGTAAGGACCAGAGACACATGGCATTTCTCATTCATTTCTCACTAAATGTAGTAACACCCTTCAAGTAATCATGAGATGCTTTAATTGACAAAAGATCGTAGTGACCATAAGCTTACATGAATATGGAAAATGATACTTAATGAATGATGACATTGAATCAAGTTGTTCCAAAAAGCAGTATGACAAAATCAGTCAGACGAATTCATTCAATCATGCAACCACAAGGTTCAAATAAAATTATTCAAGCAAAGCAAATTAGAGAAATTTGCATACTTAGCTGACTTAATGCAATGTATTATGTGAATAAATTTTTCCTATGTTCTAGAGGTAACAGAAACTCTTACAACAAGATGTAAAATATAAACAAATCCTGATAGTAGACAATATTAAATCTATAATTACCTGAGATTTTTGAGGGCAACTTGTCGTAATTCTCTTGTACATTCTCCTTGCCCAGCTTATCAAAAGAAACTGTGACTTCATCACCCTGTTCTGATATTGATTCACGTAGTTGTGGAGATGCTCCACTCTCTTTTGTGCATTCCTGGATAACCTTATCACTATGTGGTCCCTGAGTTTCACTAATTTTTTCAGTAATATCATTCCCCATATTTTGTGGACAGACATTTACTGTCTCACATAACAACTGTCCGGAATTGTCACAAGATTGATGTTTGTCAGTTTCAGAAACAGGAAAAGGAGCAGTTTCCTTTTCAGAAGACCCAACTGTGGTAGATATGTCAGCTTTCTCCGCTATTTTGGCAACAGAATGCTCCTTTTCATTAACATGAGAAGACCCAACAGGAGTTGTCTCATTTCTAGACGGAGATGGAACATCCTTCATTTCTGAGGATGTTAAACTAGTATTTTCTAATACAACCTGTGAAGCTGCAAAATCAAGCAAAAAAGAAACCTTGAAGATAAATCCTATTATATGTTAAACCAAATTACCTTCTAAATTAACTATCATGTACCTGAATCATTGACAGCCATGACATCAGATACTGCTGAGTTTTTCAAGTCAGCTTCCAATTTACATCCACTATTAGACGATGAACCCATCTCATTATCAACAAGATGGGATTGATAGACATCAGAATGCATTTGGCTAGAATCAGGAGAAGCCTTTGTACTCTCTTTGTCATTGATAGAAACATCTTGATGAAACTTTTCAGGATCAGCCCGCCCCTCAACTTCATTGTTTACACATGTGTGGGTTGATTCACCAAGAATGTAAGATGTTACTGAAGAAGCAGCCACACTGAAACTGGTAGAATCTTCTACTTTGTTATCACAGTTTCCTTCACCAATTTTAGAAATGTTGTCCACGATATCTGTTTGTGCCTCTGACTGACTGACCAAAGTCTCCATATCCATATTGTCTCTGCTGCTCAATAATTGTTTTTCCTTATCATCACTGCTCTCAGTATATGTCCTATTCTTGACAGCATCCACATTCTGCTGGGTGTTAGGACCAATACTACAACTGGAATTGTTGATCTCAACCACTTGTCCATCAGAACCAGTATCACCAGATATTGGAAGGTCACAAGTATTTAGTGCAGAATGATCATTTGTTATTGTGTCTTTAAGCAATATTGCATCTTCACTTGTCCTATCCCCAGATGGATTTACAGAACATACATCAACATTGCATCTTTCTTCTTTCTGCAAGTCACATACACTATCCAATACCAAGCCAAATGATTCCTCCACATTACTTACACCAGCCTCAAGTTTCTCAACTACACTTCCACCTTCTAAAGCTTCTTTATTAGAAACTGAACAAAGTGGTTTATTTAGACAATTTGCATCACTTCCAGCTGCATTACTATCCAAATTTTGGTTGTCCACATGAGCATCTTCATTCATTATAGATGATTCCAAGTCTTGCTTATCATTTTTCGTAGGCAAACAGCCTTTTTGTTCATCACCAATACCAATTACTTGATTTCGATCATTTTGAATGTGTATTGCGTCACAAATGGAAGATATATTTTGCATAGATCCCACCATATGCACCACAGAAGCAGATGAACCATCCAAAGTTTTACCATCCAGTGATTCATCAGCCACAGTCTGAACCTCTCTTTGGTTTGCATTGTTACTTCTACCATCAGTAAAGAGACTTCCCCCTGACATAGGCAAGTCAATGTTTCTGCAGATATCATTTAGTTCCTGATTACTTGAATTTCCATCAAGGGATTCCCCTTCATGAACTTGGGAAACTCCAAGATGAGATTGATCCCTTTCAACATCCTCCTTCAAATCAGATACACTTTCATGAACGCTATCAGGTGGCTGTAAATTTGTAACATCTCCTTTAAATATATTTTTATCAACAGGTTTTGAATTTGGCTCCATTTGCTTAGCTAAGCAAGCCAGTTCATCGCAGGATGATTCCTCAATAACAGTTTGTCTAGGAATCAATTCTTCCTGGCCAACAGATTTTAGTAGCATTTCAACAGATTCCGAGGAAGTGGCCTCTGACCAAACATTGTTGTGCCTTGAAATAGAGCAAGATTCAGCTGCACTTGAACTGAACTCTATGCCACTATTCCCCCGAGAGTATGCTTCAATCCACTGGTTATCTTCGTTACTTTCAATACCAAGGAAAACTTCAGTTTCAACCAGACTATCAAATCTTAAATGCCCTTGAAGGCTTTCATCAAAATCAAATTTGGGGAGAGCATATGGCCTTAATACTGGAGGAAATTTGGTGTTTCCTTCACCAGCTAAATGAAGATTCTGGCCTTGATAATCATTGTCATCATAATCCATGGGTGTATTCCTATAACAATTAACAAAAAGTGAAGAGGGTCAATGGGAAAGAGAGAGAAAAAAATGATAAGAGGGTATACACTAACAAAGACAGACAGACAAACAAAAACATGCAAACAGAGACGAGCATAGGATCCACAACAAAGACCATGCATGGGTATGCACACAGTAGTAAAAAGAGCTCAAGTTGAAGTACGAAAACTTCAACTGTAGATGATCAAAAGAACTCAAGTGTTTCTAATTTTAGACATCATTTAGATTATTACTACTCATCTATCATTAAGTAAGAAAAATTCTTCCTCAAAATGCCACAGCAACACACAGGTTGTGAGCCCTCGACAGCTTCTTTGAATAGCGCTATCTTATAAAAAAGATTCACCAAAAAAAAAAATGGCCTCGATAATGGACATAACAAGTAATTCTTTTGGGAAACTACGTAGCCAGCATCACAATTCGATTTGATTTTCCCAGAGGATTAAGCAAGCGCATTCCTTTAGCAAGCATCCATAAGAACCGACCAGAATAATTTATGCACCAGACATCCTTGAAAACTTCCCTGCCTCCAATTAGCCAGTTCAAGTGGTGGAAAATAAAATTTGACTAAATAATAAATAAACAAACTCACCATTTTAAGGCAAAGAAAGTAAAGCCTTCGCCCTAATCACAAAAAAGGGGGGAAAAAATAACCCTACATCTCATCAAAGTTGGACATGAACAGTACCATAACAATTAAGTCTAAAGACGCTACCTCCCTCCATCCGGCGAGGAAATCCAACCCGTTTGATCTCAGCTATTCGCCAATCGTACAGTCATCTACTGCGTCAGAAATAATCCTTCGTTAGGGTAATTTCTGTATAGCGCCCTTGCCTTAAAAAAAAAAAAAAAAAAAACTGATAAAACAGCAGAACAAAGTCAATTAAACTTCTCCACAACAGAACTTACCAGAGGCTTCGAGTTCCGGCGTATCAATTAGGGTTCCGACGTTGAAAGAGATAGACTAGCAAGATAAAGTGAAAACTAACACCCAAGAGTAACTGATACTTTCTCAGTGGTTTTTTTTTTTTTCCTTTTCCTTGGCTGAGGAAAAAGAACTCTTCAGGCTTTTGTTTTTTTCCAGCGCAGAGAAAATGAATGTCAGCGATAGGTATGAAATAAAAAAAGTGAGTTTGTCCGTAAATAGTCAAGATCGAACGGGTATAAAAGTAGAGGAAGATATAACGTAACAAGTGTATGGTCTTGATTCGCAGGTAGTAAGTATCTAGTCTAGGGTTAACTACGAAAACCACCGACCGTGGAAACGAATACCGCGCGTCACAGGTACTGGTCATTGGTTAATTTAAATAGCGAAGGGCAAACAGGTCAATTAGAGTGTGTGATCAGTTCCACGGTGGAGCGTGTAATGTAGTAATTTTAACATGAGAATAGCAACGCTGCGAGTTTGGATTGTATCCAAAAATTAGGAGTACTGGGGGGAAAAAAAATCTAAAGTCATATTTTAGGAATAGATCGACACTTGTCGCGGTAGCTAGGTTGGGTCAGAGTGACACCACATACATACATAATACCTGTATAAAAGGAAAGATTGATGTTATATAGATGCATATTTGTGTATATATTTATTTTTTATAATTATTTACTTTTATCTCTTCAAAATTTTTCTTATAATTTTATTTTTACAACTCATTTAAAATAAAAAAATACCAAAAAATGTGAATGTATAAATATTTGCGAATCATTTTCCTAAAGAAGAAATCAGGTAAATGATACCATGATACATGCGTCTCCTCCAGGGAACCAACAGTTATATATATTTTAATAGTCATCCTGGGCCCTCGTATCACCGTATATTTACGGAAAGAGCCATGGGGCTTTGGAAAGAAGGTGCGGGCCTGCAGGGACGTGAGTCTTTATACTAACGTCAGCTGTTTTGGCAAATGACTCACCCACCATGCAAGTATGATAAATAAAAGCAATAGAAATTCACACCCAAAAAAAAAGTAAAAATAAAAATAATGGATAATTATCTGAACTTTTATATAGTCAAAGAGAAAAATACATTGTAAGTGGTAAAATAGCTAAATTAATCAAGTGTTTTCTCCATGAGTAAAAATAATTAATATACTTTTTAATATTATATAATTATAGTATTTATATCTTTCTTTTATCTTTATAGTATTTATATTTAAACATAATAACTATATATATCTATAAACCTATACTGTATATATATGTGGTTAAATTAACCATGGCAATGATCGCATAAATATGTATTGGTGTCACAGTATTAAAATGTGTTATTTTCACCTGTCATCTTCAAAGTCGTTATTTGTCTTTCAATCAACCAAATAAAACTTTTAAAAGTACCCATAAAGATATGTTATTTTTTTGGTTATGAGATATGTTAGATTTTTCTTTTGGGGAATCAAATGTTATATTTATATTTTAAAAACATCCTTAAACATTAATCCTGATTTAATATGCAATTTAGTAGACAACAACTAAATTATCATATATTTTATTAATCATTATTTTCCTTAAGCAGTTTATTTTTTTTCACATCTATATATTTTTATTAGTTTATCTGTGTACTTCTTCTACTCCTGGGTTCTTAATAAATGATCTGGAGATTTCATTTTAAAAGACTTATTTTATTTTACTTTTTTTGGTACTAAAAGATTTATTTTAATTTATTTAAAATAACATTATTTATACACCAATTAATTTTGTAATAATTCATAGTACTATAAATAACACAAATTAACTTCAACTGAACCAGTATAACCCAAATTACTAAGTTACTAACTACTATTATTAGACAATTAGTCAAAATGTTTGTCCCATATAATTCATTTGATAATGCTATCTTGATAAACGTTAAAGATTAGCAATTTTTTAAAAAAAAAAAATAAATCTGTTAGAAACAACAAATTATTATTTTTTTAATCAGAAGCAACAACATTTTTATCTTACATTTGTTCTAAATTTTATTTCAGTTTAAAAATATTAAAATAATATTATAAATATTAATACATTATTTAAAATATATCTTTTGAATAATAATAATAAAAGGAGACATGATTTGAGAGAAATTATAGAATAAACCGCAAGACTATTCTAATTGTAATGTCATCTTTCTCGACCTGCGCCTTTCTCTAAAACAGTGTTATGTTTAAGTATATATAACAACTTCTCAGAAGGCGGTCAACGGGACAGATCGGAACAGTTAACAAGGATCTTAAACAGTAAGAGCCTCAAAGGTGAGCAAAGATAACAATGTTAAAATGTGCAATAAATTTCTTTTTGCACCTGTACTTAAATCCCCGTTGGTTGTTGCCTAAACCTTCTATGCTCCATGACTTGCATAACACTACCGTTCAACTTCCCACGCAATTAGATATCACACCCACCATGGCTTCTCAATCAGATCCTTTGAGAACAAGTACCGGAACCTGGAACTGTAAGGCAACCATTCTATGATCTGAGATGCCTTTTTGCTGGATTTACGATCTAGACACTTCTGTATTGAATCATGAAGCTTCTTGTCAACACTTTCCATGACCCATCCAAGGAGATCATCTGAGCTGATTGATGCTTCTTTAGAAAATCTTTCAAGCAACTTTGGGAGAAAAACTTTCCTTGACTTCTTCACCACTACATTTGCTTGAACGAACTCTCTTTTCGCAATATCCAGTTCTTCTCTTATATTTGATGCTGAATAAACTTTTAGCTGTAGTATTAAAGCAAAAGAGTTCTTGATCAACTATTCAGAGTTTTGGTATCAGAGAGCAGAAATAATCACAGATACAAAACTAAATTAAATCAACGAGGTAGATGCAAAAATGCAGACATAAAAAGAGTTAAAGAAAGAAAAGTTACCACAGGATCTGACACGGCCCCAGCACATAGGGCAAAGCAGACAAGGGGTTGGGGATCTTTAAGACCCAATTTTGAACTGATAAGCTGTCTTTCTTCACTACTTTTTTTCCTCAAGGCAGCTGACACGATGCTTTCAAGCCACTGCAGGTTATTCAACAATATATAAAAATAACTTGGTGAAACATGGGATTCCAGAAAATACTATAACGGATTATTGAGTTTTAATTTATTAAAAACATGGGACTGGAAGCAGTAGATGTAAACCTATGGAAAAACTAGAATCGATAATAGATAGCCCTCGATAGTCCCAAACAGAAAATGAGTATGGGAATTTCATGGTCCCTGAACAATTCTGGTGCATAAAAATATTTCACCATTTGACAGCAAACATCCATAAACATGCCATGAGTTCGTGTTTGTTTCTGAACTGTAAGTTTTGACATGAGGGTTAGGTGAGTACCCTTCCTATACGGGGTGTTCGGAAGCAAAATATGGATTGCTCTATGGCATTCGCACTTATGATATGACCGCCAATGTTGTAAGCAGCCTGCACTATACAAATGTAGGCATAATTAACCTTGTGTACCATAAGAAAAAGGTATGTTAATGTGTCAGATATTCTCCGCATCTGAAACTATCTCCAGACATTTCAAAACCTCTGAGAATTTGATTCTGACTGATGGTAATATACAATCCAATAAAGAAGTGAACTACCTTGTGAAACAAGGCTAACCTCCTCAGAGAGCTCTGCGGAATTCCATATGCTAAATATGCCTGTGAATGGCATAATAAGATTATATATATAAATTAAGAAGTGGTTATAACATAATCGTATCTGATCACTTGACTCTTACATGCATGACAAGAGCATTATGCACATTGATCCAGAATGCAGTTAGGGCAGCACATTCCATTTCACTGACATTCACCCTTTCGAGTTGCTCAACTAGAACCCTGAAGGTAAAAAGACCAAGAATTTGTGAAGTCACAAATTTAACATGAAGAAATTTAGTAAAAGGCTTGAAAGGAATGCAACAAGCATGCATAAAACTAAATCTGATACAGCAAGTACTAAACAGTGTTTGAGGAAGCCAAAAAAAGAAAAATAAATGCCTTTCCGAAACAATCATATTCCATACGTATTACTGGTCTGTGGTGCGTAATCGTAATGAGTTTTCACTTCACCAAAGCAGAGGGCAGATATTGGCGAAGACCCCAGAACTTCACCAAGAAAGCAAGCACTAATTACTCCAGGAAAAATAAATAAGGGTAACCGTCAAAGTTGATTTGGGTGCAGTGAATTGATCATGTCTGGGAAGGAACATACAATCTGTAACCGTATAAAAGAAAGTAAACTAATCGTCTCACTGTAATATCCTTTTCGCAAACGCAATTTAAAACTACTAATATAAGATGTCTACAAAAGACTCTGTACAAATCCCAATCAAAGTACAATAAGATGAAGTAGTAAATGAACTCCTAGTTGTGAAATTTTCAGATTCCCATACAGAAAAATAACTTGTAAGCTCATCATGCCTTGGGAAACTAAATAGATGCATCTCAAAAATAATTGAATTTTGCCATTAACACTTCCAATATCTTATCTGAGAATATGATACTTATGGTTATGGAATCAACCTGTAGTTATTGATGGCATAAGATGCATGAGAAGAATGACTTTTATGAGTAGATATCCATGATATTTCAACTGCTGATTTGCAAGACCAATCTCGATCCTCTCCAGTACCATGCCGAGGTTGTATAGCATTAGTGGACGACCTTGATAATAACGGTGATCTATTATTTTCAGCATTTCCAGTGCTTGTACTACGAAGCCAGCAATATACAGTAGCCATACACCTCACCATCTCCTCAGACAACTTGCTTGGGCATTGGTATAGATGGTCTTTTAGAGTTCGCAAAACTGGAGTTTTATCTACTGTAGAAAACTTTTCGTGAATCTGACTTATGATTGAGATGAAAAACGTTAGGAAAACACTGCATGAATGTGCGCATATAAGAATATTAACAAATAAAGATTTGTGGAGAATTATAATTTTATATTTTATATTATTAAAAAAGTGGGACCTAATCTCCCTTGCGTTTTAGATTCTTGGGACAACTCGCTTTAGTCTAGTACTTCTAAGCCTCCCACGTCTAGTGCTATCCGTTCGTAAGAAAAGTAGAGAAAACATGCTATGCATACAAACACATATCCACGTAAAGAAGAGAAAAAGTGATATACTCTTACCTTAATGGAATCAGAACAAATCTTTTCAAAACAAATGCTGCCTTTGCCACTCGATAAAGGAGCGTGACTTGATCTTAAGTTTCTAACCTTGGGGTCATTTATTGAAATTAGAGCTTGAAGAGGTCGCAAAGGGAACTTCTTTGAGGAACAGAATGCACTTGAAATTATACTTGGATGCTTCCTGGATTCGTGCTTGGTATGAGCAGGTGAAGCCACCCCAGAATTTTGTTCCGAATGTGGCCGACTAACACAATTTTCAAAAACACTCCTGTACAGAGTAAGCACACGCTGCTCACGGCTTGTAACCTCTTCTTCAAGTAACTCAATTTCAGCAATCAAGTCTTTTGTCTACAAGACACACACACGCACACCAAAAAACAAAAAAACTTAATAGCTTCAGTTAGTGATTTCATGTAATCAGACTTTGTTATAAACCACACAGAACTACATCAATCAGTTCAGGTATAAAAGTCCATATGAAACCTTTACCATAAATAAAGAACGTTCTCAGAATGTAATCATTGCCGCAAAATAAACTACTTAAATTGTATCAATAGCTTAATAATTTACAGTAGGCATGAGGTTATTCACTGCTGCAGTATATTTATTCTTAATTTTATATGAATCCTAGAAATGAAGTACCAAATGGAAATGAAATTCAAGGGCAAAGATCCTTGCTTGAGACGCAACAGAGATCTACTGGTACGGTAGGCATGTCTAAGTAGTTAAGTATTTTCATTCTTCCCTTTTTTTTAAAAAAAAAATTAAAAAAAAAATGGGAAATAAAGATAAACCTATGACGAAATCTGGAACTTTTGAGAACTTAGAAAACAAACGTCAAATAACCTGAGCAGAAAAGTGCCTGTGTCCAGGAGATAATGTACTTGAGGCTCGGCCCATTGCCCTCTCAAGCAGGAGGCGCATAGATCTCTCCTGCTGTAGGCGTAACTGCAGCTGCCCAACCTGCAAATCAATATACTTATGTCAACTTGCGCAGATAAATAAGAACCTGCACCGTATCAAGTTTGTCAATTCATCATTTAGAGTCCTGCATGTCTTATCATTTATTCCCATGAATTTAATGGAACAGATAAACAGAAGAGGCACAACCCGAGAAGACAAATGACAAGGCTTCCAAAATTTTGCTTATTTGCATGACTGTTATCTAGGAGCTCTTTTTCATTAAGACGTCTTGAGCAGAATAAGGTTCTTTCAGGATTTGCTTCTATAATCCATCCAAATAAAAGAGATCAAGCCAAATTTGTACCACCAAATACAAATAATTTTGTATCGTTAAGCTGATTAAACAATTTGTTTTCGGTTTTTGAAGAAGGGTTCTCAAGGTTACCTTGTTTTAAGTTTTAACCATTTTCAATTTAAACTTTCTGTTTAGCACCGATAAATAATAAAAAATAAAAAATACATCAAATTTCACTGGGGGAAGGGGGAATGAAAGGAAGGATGTGAAAACCAAGTCAACCAGGACTTTACTCAGTCATCTCAGCAAGCAGAAAGTTGAACAAAAATAATTCATAAGATATGTCAAAGTAGAGAATCTAGAGATAAGATGCATTTACATCTAGATAAATGCTTACATCTTTTTCCAAGGATGCTCTATGATTCGACAAAGTATTCTTGTTGATATAAGTGAGATTGTCATGCAAAGGAGTTTGTAATCTAGAAGGCCCGACAGACAGTGGCGAAACCTGTTCAAGTAAGAGGAGACCAGTCAATTATCTACTGAGTCATATTAAAAACTATAATACAACGATTATAAAGAGCGTGTGTGAATGAAAGAATTGTTTCTTAACAAATTATGAGATATTATTTGGAAGTTAATCATCAATCTAAATTGTAGTCTCACAAGTGATTCATTTTGATCTGTCTCTGTGGGAAGCAAAACTCCACCTCTTGAGATCTTAAAGTTCCTGTCAGAAGCACTAAAAATTGCACCAAAAGTAAACGCTCTGTCAGAAACGGAAGCAATTGAAGGTGATAACTGCAATGTATCTCATAGAACAAGACTAATAACATACAGAATTAAGACCCCTGAACAAATTTTTTAGTATTTCACGAATACATCCAACCAGAACTACCAATAACCATGTTATTCGTCAAAATTCTTAGTTTAGAAGGAAAAAAAAGTTTGATAAGCAGGAAACTTTTGTGAAGCAATTTAACTCCAGTTACTATGAACCTCAATATCTGGATGAATCTGTTCCCAACACCTACTTGCTCAAATAAAACACATTTACTTGGATATGCAATCAGCATTACTGCCATCCCAAACGGCTCCAATGTTGCAATCATAAACCTCAAGAATTTTCATTTACTCAACTTCCACTTGTCGTGTCGTCTTTGGATTGAAAAATTAGCACAGTCTAACGTTTACTGAAGAAAGAAATGCCCTAACAGTAACACGAGGAACGGAATTTTTCTTTTAAAATAAAAAATCCACTAACGACGCAACGGAATATTAATCTGATCCTATAAAAACCCACAACAATCAACATGAGCGATACTTGAGTTTAAAAATCTACACCTCTTGGAGCGCCTGTGTTGAGGCTGGGCATCTTGCCATGCCCGAGAATTTCCATTGTCTCTATAGGCACCTGCTTCTGCCAGGCCTTGCTTTTCAACTACATTGAAGTCACCCATTATTATTTCTTAACTATTCTAGAAAGCCCTCGCATTCTTCTTCTATCAGGACTCGTATATTTACTTCACTAGAGACTATTACTAACATCACAGGACCGAATATAAACTTGATATAAATGAGACTGGACGGAGTATATGAAATCATAGATCTAACGTGTTGCAAGGGACAAGGGAGAGGGTGGGCCTAGGCGTGGAGCATTTTCAAATAATTGAATAAGAAAGTTTTAATTGGAAGAATTTACATGATCCATTTGGAAGGAAATGTTAAAAGTGAAATTATTTGCAAGAAGAGAAGAATGTGAAGTAATTACCAGTAGTTGCCCAAAGACTGCGACAACGGGACAAGATAGCTCCTCTGCCCACGATTGAATTCGACCACTTTGAGTAGTTGAGCGCATTCAATGTTTGGATTTAATTCATCCGCTGATCAACAACCCTCCCTGTCTCGCTTTTTCTATTTCTTTCACTCTCAGTCTCAGAGGTATACGAATTATCAAAGCAGACTGACCGATCCGTAAAATTTGATTTTCAAACGGCAAGTTTCAGTTCAACTGGTTCTGTGTCTTTCGCCCGCCAGTTTTTTTTTTTGGTACATCACCCGCCAAAAGTTCGCTAAGTGGATCAAAATCTTTTTTTTTGTGTGTGTGGTTGGTGGGACAAGGCCCATGAATGAAATCCCCGCAAACTCAAACCTTTGCCAAGGTTATCTTTTGGCACATCCCATATTTTTAACCGAACACCCCTCCTTCACACATGTCACACATCCCAAATCCTATTTGTATCGTATGTGGTGTGTGGTTAGAAATCATGGGGTGCGCTGAGGTTCCAGCGAGTCTTTAATTCGCAAATGCTTAAGGAAATTCATTTTGACAAATAAGAAATGATGCAAGAGAAGAAACTTGTAAGTTGTAACTATGATTTGCATCATTTGGCATGATACTCATGGTAATAGTTATTTATTAAATATTAAAAGACATGTTCTTTTAAGGTAAAAAGTACATTATATGTAGTTATTAAAAGCCAAAACTATAATAGTTGACACTGCAGATTACCAGATAAATAGAAAAAAAAAAAAAAAAAAAAGGAAATTGTATATGTTGATTAATAGATAAAATGATGTTTCATATATGCAATTACTAAGTTAAAACGTAGTGACATACTATGTTTCTTGCTTGAACCACGTTCATCGGGTCATGTGGACATACCTTATCCACGTTGCTACTGTTAAGGATTACGATAACAAGAGGCATGAAGCTGTCAAGGGGGCCAAAATGTCATGGTCAATATTCTGTGTAGGATATAATTTGAGTGATCAAGTTCTCATGTAATACAAATACCAATTTTTTTATTCTTCCACTTTCACAATAAATGTATATGCTCCATAAATAAATTGCTGAATTATTAATATTATTTACAGAGTCAATGACAAGAAGAGCAGTAGTATACCGAAACTATTCCGCCAAACCATCCAGGTCCAACTACTAGCATGTGCTGATTGATTCAAATTATCACTTTATTAAACAATTCCAATACAACAAAGAGTTTGGAGCCTAACCATTTATTTCAATGGTTTCCTTACTAATCAATTTGTGGGAACATAATTGATGGGCAATTATTAGAGGAGATCGGAACGGAGACTAAGTCTTCGTCTCTCTTATTTCATAGTGCACTTAGAATACGTCTCAACCATATTCGTTGCCATCCTTGTTCTCATCATCATTAATAAAGCCTCGTTCTATAATATGTTAATTTGCTGAAGATGACAAATCACGTGCATTTCCAAATGCAATAATGGAGCTTACTTTGATAACCATACTATTCCAAACAAAGATGCTTATCCATCCAGCGTTTTTTAAAGTTTCTTTATTTGTCTGTCCATTGATTACTAGTTAATTTAGTTGTCATCACGCTCATAATGAATAAAATATCAAACAACAACTTCCTCAATAAGTTTTAGAAGAAGCAAAAGCCAAAGAAATTAGAGGCGAGGAAGGCTTGGGTGCCTCTAATTATATATTCGTTATCCAACGACTCGTGGGCCACGGTCGGTGGAGGGCTAGCCGGCGATGGACCTCACTTCGTAGCCATTATATGTTACTCTACTTATATAAAACCTTGGCTAAGGTATCTCATCTTACGCAAGGCACTCGCTTCTAATTTAGTTGGTCTTTTGGTTGGCTAATCTGTTTCAAGAGAGCCAAAATGGTGAAGATAGCTCTGGGTAGTTTTGGGGACTCGTTTAGCGCTGCCTCCCTGAAGGCTTATCTATCAGAGTTCATTGCCACTCTGGTTTTCGTGTTCGCTGGCGTTGGATCAGCCATAGCTTATAGTAAGTGCTGAGTTCAGTGTAGAGTATTCTCTATTTTGCTTAACATGATTTGAGTGTGTTATGTAACGTGTAAGCGGTAAATGATGGAATGGTTATGTTGGAATTGGAACAGATAAGCTAACATCGGATGCAGCCTTGGACCCTCCTGGTCTGGTAGCAGTAGCAGTGGCACACGCATTTGCTTTATTTGTAGGGGTGTCCATAGCAGCCAACATCTCAGGTGGACATTTGAACCCTGCTGTTACTTTGGGGTTGGCAATTGGAGGCAACATCACCTTCCTAACTGCTCACTTCTATGTGGTTGCCCAATTGCTTGGCTCCGTCGTCGCATGCCTCCTCCTTCAATTTGTCACCAATGGCCTTGTACTGCTGCTCTTCTCCAAAATATTTCTTGATATTTCCACAAACGTTTTTAACTATATATGAGTTGCTTTACAAAGAAAACTAAAACTAAATGGATTTCTATTATAATTGGCAGGCCGTTCCAATTCACAGCCTGGCTGCTGGAGTAGGGGCTTTCGAAGGTGTAGTGTTTGAGATTGTGGCTACATTTGCGCTGGTTTACACCGTCTACGCCACCGCTGCTGACCCCAAAAAGGGCTCTTTGGGGACTATTGCACCTATTGCTATTGGGTTCATTGTGGGTGCCAACATCTTAGCTGCTGGTCCATTTAGTGGCGGTTCAATGAACCCAGCTCGTTCATTCGGCCCAGCTGTGGTGAGCGGCAACTTCACAGATCACTGGATCTACTGGGTTGGACCATTGATTGGTGGAGCCTTGGCTGGTTTAATTTATGGTGACATTTTCATTGGCTCTTATGCCCCCGTTCCAGCCACAGAAACCTACCCCTAAGGCCTTCTTTTTCTCTGTTCGAGTTTGTTCACCGTTTGCTTCTTTGTTTCTGTGTGGAGATGGTACTTTTTACAATTCACCCACCAAATGAGCTTCTGCTTGTAATAAAATTGTAAATTATAAATTACAGTACTTTATTTCAGGAACTTTTTTTTTTTTTTCCAAAATGATTTTTATTGACGGGCCAAAATGGCATGAAGAAATAACAGTCCCCATCACAGTACAAAATTACAGAAATTGAAGGGGCACAAGCTATAGTGGATGGAAAGGAAGGCTGCTCCTCCATCTTCCACCTCTCCTCAAAGTAACAACAACAAACTGAGGATCTAGATTTTAGAGAGAGGATTCATCGAGAATCAACCAACAACAAAAGTTTTATCAATCACATGACGTTATTAGTCTCTACTACTTTAACCGATTTCCTGTATACAATTATAATCGCAATTACAGTTCCCATGTTTACCAAGGTCTGGCGGTTCATTCGTTAGTTCCAAAATGTTAGTACCCATGGTCAACAGCCTTATACTCAATTTTTGAGAAATATCGGTCTCAGTACTCTTAGATCATACATTCCAATATTCCATCTTTGCGAGTATCGTTCTCGTCATACAGCAAGGACTTCCATTTCAATTCTGGCAATCAACCAAACACTGTATCTTTGGATGGAACCTAGAAAATTCATCGCCACTGCAAATCGGGGCTTGTTCATGACAGCTTTGAATTTAGTTGCAAAACTCACGAGTCCTTGCCGTGCAAGATAACAAAATTCAAAAATTTTGAGAAACAATTAGGGATGAAAACGATAGCTGTTTCCAAGCAATAGCATTTATAAGTTTACAACACAATACTAAAAATTATTCCGGGACAAATATATGCAATTCTTAAATAGTTTAAAAAGACAACAAATTTGGCCAAAAAAATAAAGATACAAAAGGAATGATGATGTTAAATGCTCAGAGGATGTCAATCTGGTGAAGGTATATCCTTCATGGCAAAGGAGGTAAGACATCAGCAAATTGCGAAAATCAGTGTATCGCCGTAGCACAATCATCTGTGTAGGATAGTCACACTACGAGTTCCTGGGCTTGGGTAGGATTTCTTGCAACCTATGTACGATAGATCACAGAAATGAGCCAATTTTCATAACTACAATAACATGCGAGATACAATGAAATTGTGAACCAATATAAATTATAATACGAAGCATAAATTTTTATATGCATTTGGCCAAGCAGGAAATGATTCCAGCGGCTAGTGCAGTTCAATCAAGAAATTCTAATTTCTAAAGTATGTAATAACCAAATGGCTGATAAATTATCTATAAGTATACAAATTATGTAACTATCGAAGGTAGACACCGTGAACAGATTTTGGAGGTCGATTTGCTTAAAGCTTGTCGTTCAAAGTGTAAGTCACACTCATCTGTCCTCCAACCATCCTAACAATTGTGAGCAGCACTTCCCCGCTACCAAGGTCTAACCTCTCACAAATAAAGAACGCAAGAGGGAGTGCACAAACAAAACAAAAAATAGTAGAAGGAGGAAAAAACTCAAATCAAATAAAGACAAATACTTAGCAACACCTAAGGTTCAGTTACTAAATCCTAATCCTGCATATCGAGAAAAAGACAAATTTATGTCATTAAGTTGCAAGCCAAATTAGGAGCTATGGCTTATATTAAGAAGCATGTCGACTAAAAAGAAAATTGTTGAAACTCACCATGAGGCTATCTAGTCAAAAAGATGGCAGTTGGATTTCCAGGGGATGGAGGGTTCTGATTTAGCAGAGAAACTAAAGAACCGGCTTTAGCCATAGAATCAGGATTAGTCGCGGACAAAACTTCTACATCTTCAAGACCTATCTGTCTCTTGATCAACTCCAAGTTTTTTTGAAGTACCTCAATCTCTCCAAACGGTAATCTCAAGTCCAGGGCCTGAGCCCCAAGTGCAATTGCTTCATCCTTCTTAAACCTCAAGAAAGGCATACAGAGCTTTTGGATCTTTTTAAAATCGGAAGACTGACCTACAGAACTCTTTAGTAAAGCCTCCAATATCTCCGCATCTGGAGCAAAAGTACGAGTTTCATCATTAAACTTGCTCTGGAGAATCCTCAGGCATTCAGCTTTCCAACCATCAAATTGCTCATTTACATATACTAAGCCTGTTAGCTTGTTTTCTGTAAGTGCAACTGGGGCGCCCTTATTTGCTCTCTTTGAACCTAAAAGCTGCTTCTGAAGCAGCTTCCTCATTAAAACAATGGAGTCTTGCAAATATTTATTGGCATTCTTCAGGGTAAGATCTGGAACATCAGCTGTTGGCCAGCCTGCTTTCACCACAAAACCATCCTTCTTCAAAAGCTCCCTCCAGATGTATTCAGCATAGTGCGGACAGATTGGCGCTATAAGTCGTGTCTGAACATCCATAAAGCGCCATACTAATTCACGATTATAACCTCCAACTGCACATGAGAATCTATACTCATCCCTAGCAGCCTGAAGGTCATAAAAGCCTGATTTCAGAGCTTCTCGGAACATAAAATTCTTGTAGTGCTGCTCAGTCGTTTGGACAGCAATATTTATCTCATTGGCAAATACACTATCTGCATAAGTAGATGGCGGGCCAGTTCTCATGGAAGATTCTGCAGCCAAAACATCTTCATACCATGCCATCTCCTTAGTGAGTCGGAGAATTGCAGCATTAGCAGTCTCAAATACAAAATTGGCATCATCGACGCCATCACCAGCATCAGCCAATGAGAATCGTGTAGCATCTGCAGAAAACTCCTCAATTGCCTGACGCAATGTTCGGAAATTTCCAGTGGACTTAGACATCTTCTCAGAATTAAGCATGATATGCCCGTTGCATCTAAACCCACGTGGCCAGTGATGCTTGGGGAAAATTGCAGTATGGTTATAAATGCAGAAGGTAAGATGATTCTGCATGAGATCCTTACCAGAAACGCGAAGATCAAACGGATACCAATACTCAAATTCCAGCTTCATTTTCTCAAGAATAGATGATGAGATATCAGTTGATTTAGGGTATTGTCCACCACAGAATAAGTAATCCCAGACCTCATCAGTCAATTGTTCAGGTTTAATTGGAGATTCACTGGACCCATACATGTCCCCATTCTGCAAATAGTGAGCAACAGTGTAAAAAGCCATGTAGATGGTGGAATCAGATAAGGACTCAACTAGATATTGTTCATCCCAAGGTATGCGTGTCCCAAGGCCAAATGATCGTGAACAAGCCCACTGGTTCAGCCAGTTCAAAGTATGCTCAAAGCCATGTCGTGTCTCATCAGAATAAAGGTTCATGCTGGATGTGCACTCCTCAGCTAACTTTTTCCATTCCTGCTCCCCATATGTAATGTACCACTGATCTGTAAGCGCTACAATACACTCATCATTAGATCTTGATATCACCTTCTTCTCTGGTTCACTGTAGATAATAGCCTGAACTGTCTCCAAAAGTTTTCTCCTAATCAAGGGTTTGGCTTCCTGAACCTTCTTCCCGGTAAATTCTCCAACAATCATCGTTCCTTCGGTAAATCCTTTCAAGTACGTTTCCTTCTTGGCTTCTGCAAGCTTGTCTCTTTCATTCTGACTTCTGATTTTCTTCCGCAAGCAAACTTCCTCTGCACACTTGTCTCCTAGGTCTGGAACTCTAATAATAGGCACAATGTCAAATGGTAATACCCATTCATCCTTCACACCATACTTTTGCCTAAATGCTGGTTTCGACTTTAAATCCTGCAAGGCCATGTAGTCATCTGGAGCATCACTAGGCACACTGGTTACTATGCCAGTACCTTTATCCATTAGTATGGACAGCATTGGAAGAGCATAAATGACCTCATTGAATGAAAGAGGAGACTTTAATGGAAGGCCAATCAAATCATTACCAGTTAGCTCAAGCAAGCAATTAGGTTTCTCTGATATGCGAGAGTAGTTCTGATAGGCAAGATTAAGGGCAGCTCTATGAGCAAGAATAAATACATCAGTTTCATTGATTTCAAAGGCTCCGTACTTCCCATCAGGCAATACCCATGCATTCGTTTGGCCATACATGGTCTCAGGTCTCAATGTTGCAGCAGCCAGGAATACTTTTCTTCCCTCCAGCACTCCAAATTTAACCGGGAACGGTGGAAGCACCTCCATCTTGATGATAGTGTATTCTTGGGGCTGGACACCTTCACCACTTGCTCTATCATGATCTGCACATGGTTGGCCATCCCTAATAGAATATATTGTATATCTGACGTCTTTGACAATCTTACCCATAGATTTCAACTTTCTCATTTGCCACTTCACAAAGGAGTCAAAATATGGATTCATATCTGTCGTGATGAAGGACCTTCTCCAGTCACAACCCAACCCAAAAGCCTTAAGGTCCTCGACAGTCAATGGAGGAAAGTAGTACAGCCACTTATAAGGATCCTGGAACTCGGCAATCTCACTATCAGACAGACCAAAGCTACGCATAATATCCCATTGGAATACCTGTCCAGTTGACTTAGAAGCAGCCTTGGACTTTTTTCCCTTGAATTTATCAGGTGGTGCACCTCCACTGCTATCCTCGGTTTCAGGCTGTTCGTCTGCTTTCTCCTCAGCTTCCCGAGGAAACACAGGTGGATTTCCATATTCTTGAATCTCTCTTGCAAGTTTATCGGCTGAGGCCTTGATGGGCATACCCGTGCAGTGGAAAGCAAATGGCAGTAGGACATTGGCACCTCTCAATCTATGATAAGCAGCAGCAAATTCTAGTTTTGAAATTGAAAACGCATGTCCAAGATGTAAGTATCCATTCATATAAGGGAAGGGGAAGTTGCCAAAGAACTTTTCACCAGGTTCAGGAGGCTTCGCACAAGGTTCAGCCCTGAAAATATCATTTTCTTCCCACCACTTTTGAACTTTTACCTCAATCTCCCGCAGACGATCCCTCCTTGCAAAACTTTTACCACACTCAGTCGCCATATTGCAAAGCTGACGGCCACTGCAGTGAACAATCAATGTTGTTATGATCTTACCACATAAATTTGTTTCATTTTCTCTCACTTATCCCTCAAAGTAATAGAGTGGAAAAACAAAAACCAGTAAAAATTTGAAAAAGTAATCTCATAGAATAAAGAAAGTTAGATCCAGCCTTTCGTTGAGTGGAACAGTGACCAATAAGTTCTAAGGTGGAATGAACAAGTATATAAAAATCCGAAGTCATGGATCTTAACAGTCGGTAGTGATACCGCATATGTATGATTGGAGTTCCAACACTGAGAACAGATAGAGCAAGGGCCTTACCGTGAATAGAGATGGAGGCGGCAAATCACCATACACCGAGGGTCGACGATAAGGAGACTCAGACGGAGGGAAAGGGAGAAGAAGGGTTTTCTTTTCCATTGCTCTATGGGCCGAATAGGACCCGTCCGTGAGCCTGATTGAGTTGGGCCTCATCTACGGCCTTTGCTTTTGCTCCGAATCTTTTTTCTTTTGATCACCGGATTTTTTTTTTTTGCCATTAATCGCCAGAAATCTTTTGCGTTAAGCACGGTGAAGAACGGATGACTTTCAATTAGCAATTATTACTTGTTAATATTGTGCCCGTTTTATTTCGGTTTTCTTTTTCAATTCAATTTTTTTTTTTTTCAGTTGTCTTGATTTAATTTGTGTCTGCGATCCCACTGTGGATTTGTGATTGTCTAAACTCTCAACATCGGTAAACGACCCGAGATTAAAAAATACACACACACACCACTAAACGACCTGCAGTTGAGCACATGGTGAACATAACCTTAATATCTGGACACGAGGCAACGAAGCCGAGTGGGAAAGAGACGAGAGTCGGAGAATGGCCCTTGCAAGAAGATTCTCTTCCAGCCTCCCCCAAGTTCTTGGATTGGCCAAGAGGTCCTCTCAATCTTTGAGATTCCCGGACGACTCTGTGGATTGCTCATCATGTTCCTCTCTCACCCATGGAATCCATGTCTTTCAATGCCCTGTAAGTCACCTTCTCCGTCTCACCTACTGCATTTTTTTTCCTTATTCTTTGAGACGGTTTCCGAGAGAAACACTTTGGCACCAATGCCATATCTTGTTTGGAAAACAATTTATCCCTTTTCCAACTGGGAAATTATGTGTCCAAAATAAGGATGGTTTTCGGTGACTTGTAGACTAGTCTTTTTAAAAACAAGTTGGTCACGAGGGATGGGAAGGGATTCAGTTCTGGGTCCCCAGTTGGGAATTGAATTAATTTTTTTATAGGATGCGGTTGGAATTGTTGCCAAGCTATCGGAGTGTATTGCCACTAGAGGTGGAAACATTCTCGCTGCTGATGTTTTTGTACCTGAAAATAAGCATGTCTTCTACTCCAGAAGGTAGTTTCATTGTCTTATGTATAGACACTCGCTCATTTTATCATTATGTTAGTTAGGGTTTTAAGTGGATCTTCGCCCTGGATATGTGTTTTCATCTCTTTGGTTTATGGCTGTCAAACACCGGTATATAAGCTCCACAAACATTGAAAGGAAAAGAGATATCTTTCATGATCTTTATGTGATAATATGACTATGCTTAGTGTAGCAAATTGTATGCATAACTGCAGTGACTTTGTTTTCGATCCTATTAAATGGCCCCGAAATCAAATGGATGAAGACTTCCTGAAGCTTTCAACATCATTCAATGCAATGAGATCTGTTGTGAGGGTGCCAGCTTTGGATCCTAAATATAAGATAGCTGTTTTGGCGTCAAAGCAGGTATACATTGTTGTTTTTGTTTCTGTTGCTATTTTATTAGTTGTAATGTATATTGAAATTTTCTTTCTATCATTTCAGGACCATTGCCTCGTTGATTTGTTACATGGATGGCAGGATGGAAAACTACCAGTGGATATCACCTGTGTGATTAGGTGAAATTTCAGAAATAACACCACTAAATTGATTTATTCACTTTAATCTTATTTATTTTATCTCTCTTCTGTGATCTTTCTTCTGTAATATATTCAACAGCAATCATGATAGAGCTCCAAACACCCATGTGATTCGTTTTCTTGAAAGGCATGGTATTCCATATCATTATTTAAGCACAACCAAAGAGAACAAAAGAGAAGGGGAGATCTTGGAGCTGGTTCAGAATACCGATTTTTTAGTACTTGCAAGGTATATGCAGGTGAATAACTACTTGAAATTCAAACTCTCTATGTTTTTTGCTGTCTAATGTTCAACAGAAGGACATTGTGGAATTTGGTTTTGTTCTTGAAATTTGGATGCTGTTTCGGAAGAATTGGATCTTCTCTGTCTTTTCAGGTCATGAGAATGTGTTAATTTATAATTATTACGATGTGTACCTATTTCAATATTTTATACTTTAATATGGAGAGGAAATTCAATGTGTGTTTTCTGGCTTAATTAGATTACCATCATGAAGTCTTCAGCATTGATTTGTTTCTATAGATATTATCAGGAAACTTTTTAAGGAGTTATGGGAAAGATATAATTAATATTCACCATGGCCTGTTGCCTTCATTCAAGGGTAGCAATCCATCTAAACAGGTTGGTCCTCCTGCCTTTTTCACGGTTCACACTGTTGCCACTTTAACCATTCCTGTGCACTTTGTGATTCCTTCCTATTTGTATGTGCACGTTTAACATGTTAGATTATGTCTGCAGGCGTTCGATGCAGGTGTGAAATTGATTGGTGCAACGAGTCACTTTGTGACAGAAGCACTTGATGCAGGGCCTATAATTGAACAAATGGTAAACGTAAACTTTTAAATGGATGACAATCAGTTTCGTCCTCATAATTCTTATTACAATTCACTAATTACCCACTATAGGAACAAAAGCTATCAGTTTGACAATAGATTTAGATAGATACTGCTGCAAAGATTCTGTCTAGGGTTTGGATTTTTTGGGCCTTTATATCAGTTGTGGGTACGCCACGATATATTTTGCAGTGTTATATTCTTTGCCGTGATTCTTTGCGGTTCCTACCTGTCATATATCAGTACAATTTAGCATTAAATTTAGTAAATTATGCATCTGCAATCAGTGCAGATGCGTGATATATCGTAGACTTATGATCAGCTTAAGTATGCCTAAATGTTTTCTCTTACTGGGTGAAATGGCTAAATCTCAATTTTTTTGGCAGGTTGAGCGAGTCTCCCACAGAGAGAATTTGCAGGGCTTTGTCCAGAAATCAGAGGACCTTGAGAAACAATGCCTTTCAAGGGCCATCAAATTTTATTGTGAGCTTCGAGTATTACCTTATGAAGAAAAAAAGACTGTTGTCTTTTGAGAGCAGACGGCAACATACATAATGCACCAAAACCAGGTGCATCTATGTCCATTGAATTCTCTTATGAAGTCCAAATTATTATATTCCACTTACAAGAATGAGCATAAAATATGAGTGAACTTGACCCGTTTGATCCCGAATGATCTTTAGTAACTCTTAATTTCATGACTTTGTCGCAATCATCATTTCTTAATGGCAAGTCTGATCGTGATATCTTCTTTATATAAAGAAAATTGCTTCTCACATAACTATGGCTTGTCGATTCTGTTACTCTTCTGGGAATAAAAATGAAGACAACATTTAGAATTGCATCTTGATAACGACATAACAATCGATGCAATTTTATCCTTGAATTTTAGTGTGTACAATATTAATTTAGTAATATCTTATTACTCAAGTGTACCTGTTAAGGAAAGGAGTTGGGAAAATTAATTAGGAAAAGAAAAAATTAGATGCATATGAATCTCGTTTGATCAAACACAATTTACTTCTTGTGTTGCAACATAGCAGGATAAACCCATAACTCATTAGCAACCAGAAGCGGCAGCAAACCGAAGCGATAAGCAAGAAAACACGTGCTTTTTTCATGAGGCACGCCAGTTCAGGGATACCTATTTTAGACTGGTGTTTTGAGTAAAAATATGTTGAACAGTAAAAGTGTGGGATAGAGAAAGACGAAAAAAAAATTATAACTGTTTGTTAATGATGTAGCTTAAAAATATGAATATCATCAGTTCTGTGATAGGATTTTTTATTTTTTTTAATGAAAAAGGAGATACTTTTTTATTTTCTATTTAAATTACAAGACATCATAAATAAGTTCTGCCGTTGTCATATATTATCCATACACGCACAATGTTAGTATAGATTATATTATTATATGGGAAATGGCTGTCTCTTTTCCTGCCCTTAATTTGACTATCCGTTCACTGTAAACCGAATGATTCAATGTATACCATACGTCAGAATCTCATCTTTGAATTTAAGTAATTTTCCTTGGAAATTTCATGGCTATATATATCTTGGGATTTAATATAAACATGCCTATTATTATCCAGGCTCCTGCCACCCAAAAACAGGAAGGCAGTATCAACAAGTTAGATTTCCTGATTATCTTCTTTACCATTGCATTTGGTTTCGGTCTCTTCCTTTCTATCTTTTTCTCTGGATGTTACAAGATAAATGATTGCCTTGCTTTTGGCAGCAGGCGTGCCATCCAGAATGTTTCAGGGAGCAGAAGTCCAAAGCTATCGTTGCAAAACTGATGCAGATTGCAAAAGACAACGTGATGTTGGAGGGTGCAAAGAAGTGCCATGGGTTGCCATGCCTGCCTATTATATGTGTGAAAGGGCTACATGCGTGTCCCTTCGCCCCTGGACACCCCGCAACCAAATCTCTTCCAAATTCAACTTGCAACCTTGATGACGAGTGCTCAAGCCTCTGTCCTTCTGACTTGAGCACAAGGTGTTGATGCGGATATTTTGGTTTTGGATGACAAAGCTAAAAGCCTCCTTTTACTATTTTATGGCCATCAAACTCATTCCGTTGTTTATTATTCTTATGTATCAAAATTTTGATTCCAGTGAACATAAACCCGACATATTAACAGGAGATATTTTATTGCTGTACCTTAGTGGGCATAGGAGTATATGTAGCCGTCAACAAAATTTTACTTGTCCTACTCTCTCATATATAGTTGTAACCATGGGACAGATCATATCATAAGCTGGTACTAATATTTAAAAATTCTAGAGAACGCTCCGCTGCTTCAACCGAGTTAACTCGACCAAGTAGACACTCTATTCCGTCAACCCATTTTTGCTTGTGTAGTTTGCTCTTACACTTGAATTCTAGAAGACCTTGTCCTGTTTTGAGACCAAAATACAACTCCTCTGATGCCTCCCTTTCTTTTCGATATGGCCATGCAGCATCTTGGTCACAGACTCCGTAAACGACACCTATATAGTACAATACTATGGATTGTTAGAGAAAGATGGTTGGAAGTCCATGGAGTTTTCAGCATTTAAGTGTTAACACTCACATTTATTCTTTTTAGAGAAAGCTCCACCCACGTTTTTGCTTTTGATCTTAATTATGACCTGAAATAGAAAATTAAGAATTTTGAAAATTCTTGTTCTCCGTCTCGCCAATGATATCATAACCACATAATATTTGTGACCCATAGATTTGATCAATTGTACCTGAAATTTCTTGTTGACATAAACAGAGACGTGCTTCCATCTTAAATCACCTAAAAAAACCAAGTAGCCTTAGAAATGATGATAAACGACTTTATATGAGAAATCAAATCCACTGCAGTGAATCCCCATTGATCATTGATGGTTCTTAAAAATTCTGATTCAATTTCACATGATTTTGGTATATGAACTTTAAAAATTACCTTTTCGTGTAAGCTGTAATAAATCACCCACACATGGAGGATACTGTTCCCATGTCTGACTTTCCAAGGATGGAAGCCAATGTGTTTCTGTTACTCCCCTATCATAGGGACTTATAGATGCATTCTTCTTGGCTTCTTTTGGCAATCTTGCTTTTAAAGCTGCTTCTCCTCGCAAAGCTGATATTGCAGTGCAAAGAGAACCTATCAGTAAATGATCAATAAGCAGTAACATTTTATAAGAACTCTTTTAACCATCTTCTAAAGTGGAAAAATTAAGCAAGTTACCAAAGTACCTGTTGCAGCTGCAGCAGTAAGAGTCATTAAATCTCCTGGAGTGTGAATATTAACGGCGGACCTAACGGTAGAAGCCACACGGTCGTGATCAGCTCCAGCCACTTCAGCCATTTCAATGCAGTGAGATGCCAAGAGTTCCGTAGCTGAAGCAAGAGCAACGTTCAATTTCGAATGCGAATTATTGGAGTTCTCTGCTGCAGCCACAGCTGCCAAGGCGGCAGCTAATCCGGCAATAGAGAGAGCAGAATGCACATGTGCATTTTCTAAACGTGCTTTGTCTCTCTTCTTCATTGTGATATTAGTATTACTATGATGTCTTTGGTGAAACCATTTACCAATGGTGCCCATCCTTCGACTAGTAGCAGAACTTGTAACCTTACCAGGCTGCAAATTAAAGAAGAACATATTATTGCGAATTTCATATCTCTATGAAATAGTAAGAAATTAACAGGTAATTTTGGGGCCAAACAATTATTATTACCAGTTGAGGCTCCGAAATAGTTTCTGATAAGGTATCTGGATTCTTATCGAGGAAAGTTTGCTTCTGTTTTTCAGAAATAGCCTTTGAAATTTCCGAAGCAGAGAGGCTCCAAGACCTCGCTAGGAACTCCATAGGCTCGTGTGGTGTTGGCGGCTGAGGGATAGCTGGCAATGAAGACACCAATTTGAGTTCATCATTTTCCTGAACATTCTCAAGCCCATTCCACGAAATATTTTTCCAAGGTGGAAACAGACCACTTTCCATTTTCTCTATCTGTCACGGAAAAAATTCTGAATGCTTGAACCAATTGAGCCACTTATATACTTTTGTCCTGTAGCTGTTGCATCAAGCACGCAACACATGTAGGTTAGCTAGTAAATTATCTGAGAGACTAATTCCAGATTCATAGAAGCAGAAGTACAGGCATCAATTTGGTGTTTTTTGGAAGTAGCAGCTGAGAAATTGCTCATGGATTGCCTTTGTCCAGAGCAACACCAAACAAGTACTTCCAACACCCTAAATTATATATATGGTGCCTAAATTATCCAAAATCTTCACTGAATTGATAATCCAAAAGTAGAAACCCAAATGAAAGGTTATTGCTTCAGAAACAAAAAAATCTTCAGAAACAGAAAAAGATACCTGCTTTAGCTTTACACACCTCGCATCCTCCTCAACTCAAGAGATCAGCTTTTGACCAAATCAACACTGTTACGACCAACTTCCCTTTCAAAATTTATATAGGAGACACGCTCAGAAGCAGTGAAACAGAATAGCTTACAGGAACGCTGATCGAAATCTAGTGCTCTGAGCCTCCACTAATTAAATTCTAATTTCATTAAAGAAATCAAAAAGAATAGGAGACAATCCGGTATTCGCGAAGCTCGAGAAATTAACAAATGTTGTACCTGTAAATTTAAGAAAACATAATCCTGGAGAATCGGATATGGTTTCGTCGAACTCATGCAAAGCACTGTTGCTTATGAAAGAAACATTGTGATTATAATATAAATTATGGTCATAGGAGAGGAGAGGAAGAATGCTTAGATAGATAGATATCGGTCTTTCTTAATGTAGGTTTAGCGCGCTTCGAACTTTTTCGGTGGTTGGGTATCTGAATAAAGTGCGTGCAGGACCGGCCAAACGCCATGCATGTGTATCTTTTAGAATATTGAATGGACTGTACGGTGATGGATAATGGACGGTGGGGACGGTTTTATTACCGTCCAGTGCCACCTACCTAGCTCCCACAAACAAGTACAGTAACCCATGCGCACCGGCGCGGCTACGCTTATATCCCTTCCCGTCTCTGACAAACTAGGTTGAGTTTCTTTCCAAGTTTGCGAAAATTGGAAAAAGGATACGGGAAGATTCACTCGCCATGAGAAAAGGTGGACAAGACATTTCAACATGAAAAGATAATAGGTTCATTCGACTATATGATGGAATTGCTTAGTGGTAGGAGGCTTCAATGAATTGGTTGCTTCATGACAAAAATAAAATTTTGTTTGCTTCTGTTGCTATAATATTATTAAATACTCAATTTTAAAGTTTGAAATAACATCATTTCGAAGACTAATTAATGTTTTTGTAACTGAATTCATTAATTTAAAAATTAGTTCTTTTTATAAAACTTATTAGAATCATATTAATCATAGGTTGTCAAATATAGAATTGCAGCACAAAATACTTGTTTCGTTTTAATTTACTTGAAACATGTTTCAAAATGAAACATATATATTATTCATATCTTTTCATTTTCTTTTTATTTGATAAATCCAAATTGTGTAATGTCACTAAGAATGATAATTGTTTCGGTGAAAGCAACAGCCATACACCAGCTCTGAAAGTTGAAAGAGTGATCAAAGGCTTGGCCCTCTTAGGCTCCAGTTGCATCATTTGTAGTATATATCAGAACTCGTCATTATTATGAGGGGAGATTTTCATGTCACGAGGCATATACTTCATGTTCTCATGTCACTGTATCATGATGTGTGAAATGAAATATACGTGTCAAACCTAAATAACTGAGAATCACATCTTACCTACCATATATAATTCGCATTCCTCCAGAAACTTCAAACTTCATATTAATGGCAAATCTATCATAATGCAGCATGCTTTCCGTTCCACCCTCTTTTGTTTTCTGATTGAGCCAAAAAGCTTAGCTAGAGTGGCCCCAACATATATCTGGCTTGAAAACGATGAATTAATTCCATCGGGACTAAAGCTATTGACCACACAACTCCGTGTATAAATCTATATGCTGGAAACCGTGTGTGTAAGATTGGACCCAACATCAAAACAGTACTATTATGAGGTACAATTTAATTCTACAATTAATTATAAGAGATTGGAATATATATATCCGAAACTATATTGAGTAGGATTTTTTTTAAAAGAGTGAATGTATTGTAACGACAATCTCACCTTTTTGGATTCGACCCCAACTTTCTCTCACTTACATTTACATTTGGAGCGCTCCTTTAACTTCGATCTTTCCTTCGGTGATAAGAAACTTAATCTTGTATGTAAATTACTTAATTTACCCAATACTTCCATGCACTAATTATTTACCACTGCAAAATATGAAAATAATAGAAATGATTTGTCTCACATCGCATAACAAAATTAATAGAAAGGATTTTTTATTTTCTTTTTAATAAAATTTGTTAAAAATTATTATTAAATACTAAAATAAATATAAAAATTAAAATAAGTAAACATATTTTAAAAATAAAAACACATTTTATAAATATAAAAATAGACAATAAAAAAAAAAAAAAACGAAAGTGGAATCCAAACAGCCCTTAAGTAACACTGACAGTAGATAATTATTACGTATACAGATAAAAAAATAATTATAATTATTACGTATAAAAATTGACCCTCCCGAATTTTCTCGATAACAAACAGGAGGGGCGATGGTAATTCATGAATGATTTACCCACTTTTTTAGAGGAAAAAGAAGTAATAGCTTTCTGGCTTGTCCGCTAGCCTCACTTGCTCTCCCCCTCCGTCGGTGAACACAGCGACGACTGGCTATATTTCTCCTGGACGCAAGCAGTGGTTCCACAATAGTGAAGCACGGTCAGTGGAATACGTTTATTTTTTTGACTTGATCTGATATGCCTGTAAGTATAGCTCTCTATCCCCTTCTTCGTGCTAACATGGTTCAGATCAAGATAGATAGCTGTAGGGTTTTGTAATTAAGATGAAAAACACTGGTTTGAATTTGATAGGGAAGCTTATGTTGGGTTTGTAATTCCAATATGATGTAGATCAGGACATTCATAGAGGTGGAGCCACCAAGCCCACTCCGATACTTAATTGGAGCGGCGATTATGATGATCGGAGTTGTATTACCAGTGGGCTACATGATGTTCCGAAACAAGCGAGTGCCTTCATCTTCTTCCTACTCTAAACAGACGTAGGTGTGCTTTCACTATTTGTTTCCAGTTCCATTATTTCTATCAATTTTCCAATTTTATGTTAGACTGTTAATACAAGAACAGATCTAAAATCTTCGGATGATATTAGCAAATTCCAAATATGGCGCATGGCCGAGGAATGATCATGAAAAAGATTATCTCTGGGATACCCTAAATATTTGTTAAACAAGGGAAAAAAAAGTGACTGATCAAAATTCAGCTAGTGAGGCGACTTAGCTGTTAGTATTTCCCCGGAAGAAACGCAAAAAAAAAAAAGTTGAACCTTTATTTCTTTTGCTTTGCTTCACCAAATTTTGAGCATATTGATCTGTAGAATAGAAATCTCATTGAAGATTGGAGGATATAGGTAAAACTCTGAACTTGAATGATGCTAATATGATGATTTGTGTTCTTATTTCCAGGAACAAAGTTTTGATATAGAGACATCTTGAAATGAGAAGGCTCGTATTTAGAGGATTTAAATTTGTCGATCATTATGTTTGGAGGTGATTGATAAGAGATTTCAACGAAGATGCAATTCATTACAATTGCAAATGCATTTGAGTCCCCAAACATCGTTAGTAGTTTGTTCAATTGGTTCTGAACTTTGACATCAAGAAATATAAGCATTCAGCTTGGCTTTCATTCCATTTTTACTCCGGGAATTCATAGTTGTGAACATCAGTGTTGCATAATTTTTCTAACATGTTGTGATGTTTTTCCTGAAATGAAGAAGAAAAATATGGCGCTTTGTTGGTTACAGAATTTGGCTTATTGAATCTTACGGATTTATCTTTATAGGAACAATTGTTATTGTTTTGTGCAGTAATCCTGAGTTGATATATATGTTCGCATAGCAATTGGTTTTTAAGGGATTTCATCATAAACGCTGAACTCCTGCCTGGTTGCCACACCCCAGCTACCCTTGTAGACAAAACTCAATTAGGCGAGAATAAGGAGAAAGTGGTGAAGCTGTTATGAAGCATTTAACACTTCAACTCGGAATTGTAAAGCTTCCAAATCGATACACTTATTTTCGAAAATGAGTAAAAAGAAAATTCGAACGCGCCAAACAGTATACCATGTATGCATAATACATTACCCCTTCAGTGCTATAAGCCTATCAAATATTCGCATACCTCTCTGGATAAAAACACTAGAAGAGCACGCTTTAGTTCAAACATCACGTGACTTCTCGGTTTCTTCTGAAGGCATACTTGAATTTAGCAAAATATCAACGGCACAATTACCTCCTCAACTAAATAATGTAATCCAATGCCGCTATCTACGTGGTTCACAAATATAATGAACCGTGGACAATACCTATACGTACAAGGACTAATGCCACCGTCCGAGAGCCTCACCAACACGGATTCTGTCCCCACGTTTGACACAGAAGTTGAACTCTGGTGATGAATTCCCCTCTTCATGCAGTTTTGGAATGGGCGCTTGGAAGACAAGCACAACCGTCGATCCCATGTTGAAAGCAGCTAACTAGGAACCCGAAAAGAATAATTATCTCCATGTCATACCAATATGATAGCTCACATTCACAAGTATTCAAAGTACATGCAATAAGCAAAGAGCTACCACCAGATAGATTGGTCATTGGTGACTCTCCTAAGTCGTTATTTACTCATTTATATATATGCTTTTTTTCTTTGGCCAGTATCCTGATTCATTTATGATCCTCTTCACTATTAATTGCTAGTATACTAATCAGTTTGTGCTAAATTTCTGTTGCAACATTGAAGTACGCACAGAAGCGCTTAAAGACAATTACAACGGACTTCTAACCTCATCCCCTTTCTTCAGCGCCCTTCCAACCCCTTTAGGTTCATAAACCCGTTCTTCAGGAGGCTCTGAATGTAGCAACTTCTTCCTTGGCTTGTTGGTCTTGAGTTCAGGTTCAATGAAAAGCTGCAATTTGAAAGTTTAAATGACTAACTAAAACACCAGTCAGTGACAAGGTATTAAAAATCGGCTTTAATTTTCAATACAATAGTCAGTAAAAGGAAATTCGTTGTTTATTCACATTTTGAACTGATAAGGATAAAGCATAATAAACAGTCGTTTTTCAAAAAACTACTGAACTTATTCTGAAAGAAAAAGTAGGACTTGCATAACTAACATAACTATTCTAGCATGTTTCAAGTTGCTACTCTTTTCAGATATTTCCCAAGTCAAGGGAGGTTTGTACAAGTCTAAACATATGATTATTTGTTCTACTAGGATGTAGGAATGGTTTTAATGCATTCACGAGGAAACATCAAAACAAAAATAAACCTCTATTGAACCAATATTTGTGGCACCAATTGCAGCAAGTGCCATAAATCCTTCTTGCCATAGACCTTCAAGAACAACCTGGTCATAATAGGAGCAAATCAGTATATCGTTGATCATAACTTGAAAAAAAAATAAAAAAAAAAATCCAATTATTCTTCGCATAGTTGACATGGTGTATCAAGTATACCTAGAAAGAAAGTCGCTCTACTTATAACAATCACTTTGCACTAGATCGTTTGACTATTGCGAAGAAAGATATTCAACTGAAACAAGAGGGAAATTCAGAGCAACGGTGGCTCACACTTCCATGACAAGTGAAAAGCATAAAATCCCTATTTTTCATTCAGTAGATTCACCTTTTTCAATACTTAAGTCTTATAAAGTTATATCGCAACAGCGATCTGAGGCCTTGAAACAAAAGTTAATGAAAGAACAAGAACCCATAATGCAGATTTTGTCCTTGGAATCAAATAAAAATTACCCGTTCATTTTCAAGATAAAGGTTTCTTATTGTTCTTACAGCACGTTCATTCACAGGATAAAGACGTCCTGCAACAAAAGCATTAAACCACACAGATAATAAGAATATAAAACGATACAAATTAGAAATAACTTGGTAGTCAACACTAAACGTAAGAGTTTATGCCCAAGGGAAAGGGATTCGCCCCATGTCAACACAATTTTTCTCCTTTTCTTTTGAATAGTTACTACATGAGGAAGCCATTCTCAATTTGTTTGAATGTTAAAGTCGCATGAACAGGATGATTTACCAGAAAAATGTCTGCGAGAAAGAATATTCCAGTTAGCTGGCGAATGTATGCGATGGTAGTCTCCAGGTTTTAAGTAAACAACACAGTAAAAAAAGCCTCTCTTTGGGCTGCAATGGAAAATTTCGAATATGTACAGATGGTCATACATTACATTCTGTTTCTAAGGAAATAAAATATGTAGAAGCAGATACATTGGTATTGACAAAGACAAAGCAAAGATATCTCATGAAACAACTTATTGCAGGAACCATCACCCTTTCTTGTCATATGAATCAAAAACAAGAAGAAGAATAATTCAGAATTTCAGTTCAGTCCACTTTAGTAAAAAAAAAAAAAAATGATTTCTGCTGTCATGGCAACTTAAGTTTCTGTTATTGTGAAGTGAAATAATAGCCGAATTTGAGACCAATAAGGACCAAACAAAATATAACTATAACTCCTATTTGAGTCACAGATAAGGAGTCTCGAATGACTCTTGATAAAAAAAGACGCATGATTAAATCAAGAGTTAGTTTGAGTAGATTATATATAAATCAGAGGTTTTCTTCAATAAAAAGATCTTGTATAAACATGAATTCTTACAATCAGATTAAGTTAAGAGATTGGTGGTAGAAGGAAACTCTAAACTACGACATCAAATTACCATGATGACGTAGGGTCCCAAACTTTGGGAGAAGCTAATGAAACACTCCACCATGATCTCTTGCTCTTCTCCCCAATAGCTGTTGTTGATTCACTACGCTCCTTAGGCATATTATCATCAGCTATTGCTGGAAGGAAAGGGCTTGCACCAAGAAGAGAAGAAACAGAGTATGAAAACCCTTTAACTTGCTCAATCATTGTCCCTGCTCCTGTCAACTCTCCAAACCTTAAAACTGTACCATCCACAGGACTAATCTGCAGAAAATAAACATGGTCAAACAGGTTGTAAAAATGCTTAAACATGAAACTGATGGATCATTTTAGATTCCCAAGAAAATGTTACCAGTTACCAGACATTGTGGATCAGGGTCAATAGGCCTGGAACCTTCTTTCAGAGTGCGGATAAAGAAATCACGCAAAGTGGCATACTCCTCTAGAGGGAAAGCAACTTCTTCTAAATCTGAGATGACAATAAGATAATATTTAAACAAATCCTACATTAGTTTATCATTAATAAATTCTGCCATTTTAGTGACATAATCAGTATTGCAGCATATTATAATATAATGAAGAAAGCATTGAAATAAAAGGATGGAAAAGCAAAAAATCATACTTGAATGGAACGCACGTGCCCAAGCTCTATACAGATGAGGTCTTAACCACAGAGGAATTTCCTGAAAATTTGTCCATTACAGGTAAAGTTATATCAAAGGAATATGATAAGGTGAAGACCACTAAAGACTATAGACAACATGTATGCAAAAGCACTTTATGTACATCATTTAATCTCGACTGTTTACTTCTTTACTAAACTCCTTTCCTTTTACTTATCATGCCTCAGAGCATTTTTTCTCCACATCTTCACTACAAACAGCAAGAAGAATGGAAAAAAAATTGCAGAGATAAGCAAAAGTAAAGACCGAAAGAAGCAGATTCAGGGATCAAGAAGATTTCTTACCACACTTGTTAAATATCCCCAACATCTGGAAATTGAACGCAGTGGCAGCACAGTTAAGAATGTAGCCTAGTGTTGACAAGGTCATAGCATACTTGTAAAATTCAGACTTAAAAGTGAATACGTGTAGTTACCCATTAAAAAATTAATTAATTAATTAAAAACACAAATAAACAAGGACACCTAACTGTTCCTCTTTTTTTCTGTTTTCTTAGGGGCGGGGGGAAGGGGGAGGGGGCATGGAGATTGATACATAGATGTGATACCTTTACATCAGGTTGGAACTCCAGCTCCATTCCTTT
Organism: Bauhinia variegata; assembly: GCA_022379115.2. Taxonomy (NCBI): domain Eukaryota; kingdom Viridiplantae; phylum Streptophyta; class Magnoliopsida; order Fabales; family Fabaceae; genus Bauhinia; species Bauhinia variegata. The sequence continues at coordinate 1,657,746 of CM039433.1, forward strand.
CTCCCGCATCTCCCCAGTCTGCACAAAGAAAGATGTATATCATGTATTCATCTTAGAGATGAATAAATACACTATAAATATTATAATGTTGAAATTCTGATTTATCAGACATCGTATATGATAATCTTAGAGATGAATACGTACACTGTAAAGATAATAATGTTGAAATTCTGATTAATCAGACAACGGATATGATAAAATTCCAGTACATGGCTGAAAACAAAGTTTAACACTAGGCAGTAACATGAGATGTCATGCAGAAGCACCGACTTATGATCTCCATCAACTATAAAGATGTGATTGCTTATTTGACTTTTTTCTGGGCCTTATTTCTTATTTGATTTGAATTTTGCAGAACTTTCTCCTTTTTTTTTTTTGTCCCCACTTCAATAATAATACTTAAGAAGCAAGAGAAGTGAGGCTTGGTTCTGCTGGGAAAAGTAATGAACTATATATTATGTGTTAAGGAAATGCACCTTCTTGTCATCATAGAGTCGACGTGCATGGAGTGCACCAAGCATTAGTATGGTAGCCAATGTTGCACCAGGTATAAGAAAAGAATCACCTGCATACTCTAGTAGCAATGAGCTCCAAGCATCACAAAGAGGTATTATAATATCAATCAAGGATAGGGATTGACGATTAAAAGATGTTTGAACCAACTTCAGTATTTCAAGGATTTACGACTGATTTGGATTTCTTGACATGTGATAGATCAATCACGAGACAATTCCAATATATATATATATATATATGCGTATGGCTTACCATATTTCAGCACTCAGCTTCTATCTCACTCTCCACACTATCATCTTAAATTTTGAAGCTTTGAACTATTTGATATAATGGAAATTTGATCAATTATATTTTCTGGCAGTTTTCCTCGTAGATGGACGGTGGACCTAAAAGCCCTCCTGCTGGGTTCTCCCAGCCCATTTAATTAAACCAAATTAACGCCAAGACTCTCCTGATTTACCCCAAAAGCCACAGCCTGTGGGGCACATTGTGCACGTAGTGTTTCTGAATCGCTAATAGAAATAGTTATTGAGCTAGCCTGCTAACAAAAGCTAGAGCTTTTAAGTGTTCTTTCTCTATTTCGATGAACAGAACATAAAAACTAACTAAAAAATCAAACAACAGGTACGTCAATTTTAAAATTCCAAACATGGTAGAGTGTAAATAGAAAACGAATGACCTTGGGAACTGCCACTTCCACCACTGACAGAAGCATGAGGTTGAGATGTTTGAAACTTTTTCATAAACGAAGTGAAGGAACGAGTCTGGTTGAGTTGGTGACTTAGGCGTGCATGGTGAGAGAACGCAGGGAACCTGTGCGAAACCCTATATTTCATTTTTGCTGTTTTCCACTCGGCAGAGGCACCGAGTGATGTCTAGTGGTGGCGAGTCGCTTCGATGTTTAATGTTGGAAGAAGCAAACAAGCGAAAAAATAAACTGTGTTGCGAATTGTGATAGCCACAAAACAATGCTTTACCCCTTGAACGACACGCAAATTAAGAAACCCAAACGACATAGATGAAATCACTGTACGCGCCCGTTTCAAATAAATATTTTTCTTCTTTTATGTGATTACACAAATAATTAAATGTAATCATCGAAAAATACATAAAAAGGATAGGGAGAAAAAGAAATCCAGAAAGGCCAGCGCGGTGTTGGACTTCTCCTAGAAATATAACGATTAGCCAATTAAAGTTAACAGGCACCAATCATTGGTTTACTCATCTAATCATATTGCTACTGTGAAGTACGGGATCGTAGGGGTCGGAATGATGGGCCGCGAGCATCTTTGATCTGATGAGGTTGTCTGTTGGTGCAAATCCTGTTCGCTCGGTGAGTTCTGGAGCTATTGATGTTAATCAGAAGGATGAAGTATGAGATGGAAAGATAGTTTAGGCGCTGCAGTTTTTGTTACAACAGTTCATGGTTTGTTCTTATCTAAAACACTGTTATATGCTTTACTCCCTCTCCGGTCTTGTAATAGTACAAGACATTTTTTAAAAAAAATTTAGTGATTTTTATCATAAGGTAATTTGTAAATAAATATTTAAATAATCTAAGTATTTTTGTTATTCATAATTCATTAATAAAAAAATAATATTAAATAAAATTAAAATTAAAATATTATAAAAAATTAAAAATTACTAAAACTAATTAAAGAAATATTTAATTAAAAATTAATACGTATAATTTAATTAAATATATCTTATAATAAAAATTAAAGAAAATATTTTGCAGTGGTTACAATTAGATACTAATACTTATTGCGACAGTCTAAGTAGAACGTGTGTGAAAAACTATCAATTTTGTGAAACGTGAATACTTGATTTGCTAAAAACAGCCATTGATTCTAAAATAAGTTTATTTAGCTTTGTTTTTTGGTCCTGTTTCTCCACCCAAAGAAAAATTTTCTTTTGCTTAATTTGAGATTTTTTTTTTTCAAAGCTTCCTAGAAAAAGGAAAAGTATTACAAAAACTACATTCAGCTTAATCAAAAAAGCTGAAAATAAACAATTTCCCAACAATGTACTTCTAAAAGAAATTTAATGACTCGAAATAATTTATACATGCAAACAATTTTTGTTTTTTGGTTATGTATAATTTTAGCAAAATTCTTTTCTTTTTATTTTATTATGATTTGCACGAACGAACTTTTTTTAATAATTAAATTATGTTTGATAAAAAAAAAAATTGTTTCAACGCAGTCTTAACGTCACCCCACACGAGAAAAAATGCGCAGAAAAAATAAATTAATTAAATTAGATTTAAATTTCCCGCTAATGCGCGCTCAGCTTGTTACTTCCCTTCCTGCCAAATCCCCAGCGTGCATCGTAAGCTAACTCTCATCCGGCCCAACCATCACATCCATCAATGCTCTTGTGACTATGATCGGACGGGCGCGCAAAGCAAAATTTGCTGAACCTTGAAACCAGATTTAACAGAAGGAAATGGAGGATGACGGTGGAGAGAATTCAAGCTTCGTGATCGGTCTCATCGAAAATAGAGCGAAAGAGGTACTTCTTTGATGGTTAACATATGCTCCATTTTCCACTCGAACAAATGAAAATTTGTTTTGCTGTTGGCTCTTCAGAGTTCTTTGATAAAAGAAAATCCAAAACCTCAGCTCAAATCGTAGTTGTTGAAAACTATGTTTAATTTGATTATTGCTTCTAGTTTCCCTGATTAATTAAACAAACCATGGACCTCTTTCATAATAGTTTCGTAGATCTAAGGAATATGTTGCTCAGTATTCGGTTTTCAAATCCTTTTATGTTTCAAATTGTTCGTTGTTCGACATTCCTACAACTTCTAGTCTCATACTGCGGTTTTAAGAGTTACAATTTTCAACAATCAGTTGTTTAAATTTTAAACAAGCAATCGTTAGAAGCATTCAGATCTAGGTATAGTGCGGTTTTGACTCCCATAATTTGCGTGCGTTTAAACTAGCAACATTTTTGTACTTTCGAATTTCACTATACGGAATTTATACCAGTTCTCAATGTCAGGGAACCTAAATTTTTTAATGATCGATTTATGTTATTGGAATTGAAATTTAGTTTCAAATCCTCTGATGAGCAATTTGAGTAGGTCTCATGTGCATATAGAGGATAGTATTAATTGAATTAGAAATAAGTTTATGCGTTTGAATTAATATATTACGAGTTATCATTTTAAGTACAGGCGATAAAAACTGTTGAGTGATGCTTTACCTTAGTTGTCCATGTGAATAATCGCTCGCCGATAAAAACTGTTGCATTGCTGCATTGACAGCAGAAATGGCTTCGTAATGACTAAAAAAATAATATATCTCATATTCGATGTTAAAGTCCGTAGAGGAGTGAATCCCAAAGTCATTTATACAGTGAGTTTCTGCAATTTAAATTTATGTTAGGGATTGCATTCTTTAATTTGATCCTTTCTGTAAATACAGTTTATTCTAATCATCATCGATTATCTAGAAAGCTTAAATCTAGTCCTTATCATCAATTAAGTATTTTTAAAATTTCAGCTAATTATTGCAGATAGGTTATTCTTTGGGGCTAATCTTCTAATACTAATACGGTAAGAATAAGTATGTGGACTTTGATAATGTTTTCAGAGAAGATTTCTACTAGTTTATGGCTATAATGAATCAACGAAGGAACTTTTCATTGTAAATATGTTCAAAATTAATCACCTAAAGGTGCATTGTTATTAGGCATGTTAACTATCATCGAAAAGAGTTGACAGGAAATGGTGTTTCAGTTTACCAATTTTAATTGCTATTTTGATTTAACTTGTTTGTTCCTTCATGTTTTATGACTTGACAAAGAATGGATTTCAAAACTTTTGAAGACATCGGAAGAATATCTCAGTATCTATTTTTGCTGCCAGTTATATAGTATTGGTTTTAGATAATGAGAATAATGCATAACTCGAATCAGTCATCTTGACAGGTTGGAGTGGCTGCTTTTGATTTAAGAACAGCGTCGTTGCATCTCTCTCAATATATTGAAACTAGCAGTTCATATCAAAATACCCGAAAACTTTGCTGCATTTCTATGACCCCATCGCCATCATTATGTCTCCAAACAAGTTATCACCCAATTCTGGCGGAGTTACAGAATTGGTCGATACGTTTTATGGTTCAGTCAAGAAGGTAATATTGCCGTCTCTCTCTGTCCCCCTAAACTTTCACATACTCGTTCTAACTTAGATGCATGGCGTCCTTCTATCGAGTTCAGAGGCTTAATGAATCACTGTGGATTGCTTCTTTATGTTTGTAATCCTCGTTTATGTAGGTTGTGTTGGCCCGTTGTTGTTTTGATGACACAAAGTTTTCCTGTTATGCTTCTTATTCTTCAGTAACTTTCTAGATTTAAGGTTCGATTACATTATGTTTTCTTCTCATAAGTGCTGCTGAAGTTTTGTGTTACAGGGTGCTATGTTACTAAAAAATCTCGCTTCTACGGAGCCTTCAGCACTTAGTTTAGATACTTAACACAAGCAGTATTATCTTTGCTTGGCTGCTGCTGCGGCTACTATAAAGTGGTATACTTCTGTTACTTATATTGATCCGCCAAGTTAAATACATAGAAATTGTTTTTTATGTTAAAGTAATTATTCCTGCGCTGACTTCTGGAACTTATTTGATACTAGTGATAGTCGTTTATAATGATGCTAGAAACTTGCCTGTAGTTCAGTGTGAAGTAACTCTACTGTTACGATCTCTTGATGTATCCTGAAAATGTGGTAACCTTTTACTATGAAACGACTCTTCAACAGTTACCAGTTTTGTGCAGTAAAAACGTAACCAATGGTTTTGATTATCTCTTTTATTCTCAAATATGTTTTATCTTATGAAAGCTAACATGTGCGTTATTGCTCATTTACTCCCAATAATTCTGTACCTGCACAGGACGGAAACAGAAAAAGGGGTTATTGTTACCAATCACTCATTGTCGATACGTGTTTTGGTATGCACAATTGTTCCCTATGCGATTACTTTTTATAAGTCACCGACTTACTGGTCATTTGTCTTGCCGTTGGCATTTCCTGTATTTTTTGACGAAAGTAAGGGTCGTATACAGGTATATCACCCCCAAGTTTGGACACGTAAACACACAGACAAGCACACACACACACATAGAGGTGAGGGGTGCCAGTAGAAAGATCGTTGGGACCTAATGGACACAAATTCGATTGAAAAGAAAAGTAAATCAAGCCATCTCTTTCTTTCATTTATACCACAAAATATATTGATAGATTATAAAATCCCAATGGAGATGCATTTTACTTGCAACACTGGCCAAAACCCATGTGCATGGTCAACTAATTCATTATGCCAAGCTTTAGGTTCCGTTTAAATTCAATGGCATTTGGTTGCGTGTGGAAAATAGTGACTTGGGTAACAATCTTAAATAAGTCACTAAAATTTGTCTTTTTGGGTGAAGGTAAACACTTTAATAAATCTAACACTTCATGCTTTTTCTATCCCCTCCCGTCATGTTATATTTTAAAACACACTCCCCTTAGTAAGAAATGTTTTCACTAACACCCAAATGTACTTCTTGGAATAAAATACTGATCATTTTCTACTATGCATGACATAAAATTGAATTCAGAAAAATCAAAGTTCCTCCCACAAAGTTTCTTGAAGAGAACTAGTTAACAATATAACTACGTTTCATAACAAGAAAATACTACAAATTACTACTATAGAATAGAATGATTTCTAAAAACTAATGTAATACTTAAAGATTCTTTACAAAAGTATTTTTTTTTTCACATTTTTTATTCTTAAGTTTTATTAATGTAAAACTTGATTTTAAATAAAAGTAAAGTTAATATGTAATCATAATTTTTTAAAATACTAATACATTAACTAATTTTAAGAAAATTCTAAGAACTTTTCTATGAAGTGTATGCTTTGATTAAAACGACTTCATAAAAAGCAGATGAAGTATTTAATAAAATTAAATAATCAAAACATTTAAAAATTTCAGAAAAAAAATCGTAATTTCTTTTTATCAATCATAAAATGATATACATAACTCGAAGTCATATGTTCTGAGTTCAATTGCATGTCTTAAGTTCCAAGAAAGTGGAGCTTCGCAAATGACAAGCATAAACAACGTGAAGATCTACGCCAGGCCAAAAAACAAAAACAAAAACAAAACACTCCTGTTATAGTAGGGAAATAAGAAAATTCCCCCGCGTTTGTTCTTGTCTGTTCGTTAATAACCTTTCAAATGTAAAGACAATTTAGGCCCAAAAAGACACAGAAAAGAAGGGGTGGTGCGTGATTCAAGAATTCAACGGATTTCAAAATCCAAAACAAAAGCTATCGTATCCTCTAGATAATAATATCCATAAATAAATAAAATAAAAAATAACAGATGACCTGTATATTTGTGGGCGACATCTACCGGGATTACCTCATAGTACTTGTAAGTTGAGTCCTGTATCAAGGACGTCATTGCATTAGATATGCAAATGATTCAGAACCAGGATTCAATTTCCACATACAATAAATGACAAACCTGGTTCACAGAATATGAATTGAGAACTCTAAGGCCACCCAGCTTCCCGACCAGCACGCTCCTCAGCAACTCACCTCTTGCTACGCTTAAATTTCAGTTGAGACGCCTTGACTTGTGGGCTTCCCATACACAATACCTTTGGGAACTGGCCTCTTTCAGCCACCCCTCCAAACCCGAAAAAGGACATACCCCTGCAAAAATTATAATCACAATCTTCACTATACGATAACGACTGAAACAATACAGTGCAGCAGTATTAAAAGCAGAGGGCCAATTGAAACACACAGGAGAAGAAAAGTATTTTTAGCCAAAAAAAAAAAATTGAGTTATACAAACTTATTATCAATTACAGGAATAATTAAAAAGAAAAAGTCAGATGATAAATTTGAATGAAAACATGCAAATGTAAATAGAAACCTACAAACACATGATAAAAAAGGCAAAATAAAAATGTGTCTGATCTGAGACAAAAGCGAGATTGCGTAAGAAGACAATTCGCCCGGTAAGATGATAGACTGAAGTTGATTATAGCTGGCCTCAGGAAGCACCCAATCATAAAGCATATGCATCATGGCGCCACTTAACCAGCAAATTTATGTCATTAGCCTCAAATAGCCTATCTCAATTAATTATATGCTTATGCACATGACTTCATCCCAATAGAAATGGATCACACTTATTATTTAATAATAACATCAGCGATCCATAAATTTGTAAGAGAATTCATTAAGTAAACATGCAAGTGTAAATGGAAGCTAACAAACATGTGGTAAAAATGGATATATAAAAATGTGTCTGATTGTGACAAAAGCGAGATGGCATAAAAAGACAATTCGCCCGGTAAGATGACAGACTAAAGTTCATTATAGCTGGCCTCAGGAAGCACCCAATCATTAAGTATATGCATCACGGCGCCACTTAACAAGCAAATTATTGTCATTAGCCTCAAATGGTCTATCTGGATTAATTATATACCGTGACCTCATCACAATACAAATGGATCACATTTTTGTGCATCAGCAAACACATTAACTTTTCAGAAACACTTATATTGTGTAAGAACAACATCGGATCTTATTCTCGCTGCTTAGAAATCAACGGATCACTACTTTAGGCCAAGTACGCGTATAGACTGATGTGACAGAATAATTAAAACTCCAAATCATGCAAATCAATACAAACCACTCAGCAAAAAATGTATTATGTACAATCTTTTAAGGGAATACAAGTAAGATAAGTCAACTAATTAAACTTACACAGATATGAGAAAACAAGTAATTTTTATAGAATAGCTTTTATAAATAGTGTACCATAAACAGAAATATCTGTACCTGATTAGCCTTGTAACCCAATCAACGAACCTCGTAAGGGCGAGTTGACCTTGTCAAACGGACAATTGACGGTTGTTGATGATACTCCCAACACCTCACCCTCTGCAAGAATCTGAGGACTTCAGATCGTTTCTTACGCCATAGCTCCGATACATATCGTAAACACCTATGGCCAACCAAAAAAAACGCTATTCTATCTCAAAAACTAACCTATTTTTACCAAAACATCTTTAGATCTATGACAACCAACAAAACCTACTGACCGAACATTAGTTTTCCAAACATTAAGTTCATGGAAATAAAAACACATTCCACATATTGTCCCATGTCCTGTAAGAGAGTTGAGAGCTATTTTAATTTTATATCCGATACGAGCAAACAATCGAAACAAAATAAATTAATGATGAAACCTATTACGGCTAAGATTTAGGTGGTCTGATTTTAGCAGAACAGATCTTTGAAATGCAGGAAAAAAAAAAAGAGAAGATAAATAAGAATGTCAAATATGATAAATGCGCAAAATCATATATGTAAAACTGATACAGACAGATGTAAAGCTTGGTAAGAATCCTATAGCAGAACTTTTTTCCATTATTCAAAGTTTCTCGAAAATAAGTATCCAATTAGACATTCTTACAGAATGCGACTAAACATGTCCGATCTCGAAAACTCTGTAAGCTAAAAAAACGAATAACAACTTGCGTCAATAGAAGTTTTCGTCGGAAACAAAAATAAATAAGGCAACCGATTTCCTTAAACAAACAGAATCACAACATCTAAAAGAAGGCTATAACATTTTTATCCACCAAGAACCACTCCAGGAACTACATTAAGAAGTAACAAGAACGCAAAAGCGGCACTCAGAAGATACAACTCACCAATCACTCGCATTAAAGCGCAGATCAGAGCTATATATTAACGAAAGGCAGACTATGGAAAAGATGAAGGAATCCGTACCCATCGGACCAGAAATGAACCGAGACACGCAGTCTCCGCAAAAGGTTTGACGCTCACGAAGTGAGTGCTAGGGTTTAAAAAGAAGCGGGAAGCTGTTTTATAGCTGCAGCCCTGACCTGATAAATCAATCTGGGCCGTTGATTCCTTACACACGTGTGCACAAATGCAACTCGTACTATCCGTGGGTTCATGAGATGGCGCTTGGTTCGTCAGCCAAATACGACAACTGGGCTTCCATTGAGTTGGGCTAAAAACCCTAAAACTCGTCGTACAGGGTGATTCTAGCGCACAAAAAAAAAAAAAAAACACAAAAAGTACATATATATTATTACTGGTTCAAAGCATGGAGTTATATTTTATGTTTCATTCTTCTTTTTTTTAATAAAAATTATGTTAATTAATATAAAGGAAACAGACAAAAAATACAACATAAAATGAGACAGAAATTGTTAATTTCATAAGTTATATTTTACCGGCCATTCATACCCATGCTACGAAATTCCCTGTATGTTAAAATAGATGTTTAGTTCCAAAAGACTTGGGAGACATTGACATTTAAAGTTGTTTTACTATTATAAGCGCATGTTTTACTTCACAAAAAATGTGTAGGACCAGGAGGCATCATGTCAGGCAACTGACTGTTGGGATCAAAATGAAGAAACACAGTTCATGGGTTGAAGGGGAAAAAATACAAAGAAATATTTTTATTTTTAATCATAGGAATCACATAAAAATCACAATTTTTTTACATCCCTCCTAACTTAACCTGACTTATATCTGGATAGATTGTAACTTGCAAGCATTCGCGTGATAATAGCGCATGAATAATTAACACGTGTTATTTTAAAAACGATCAACAAAATCCACCCCAATATATAATGCACAAAAAGGGTAGAAGACAACATGAAAAAGTGACATTACAGGGACGGAATCTTGACGAATAAAATAAAATAAAACAAAAATACAGAGTTAGTCAAACTTATTTTATTTCTAAATACTCTAATAATTTATGAAATATACTCATAATATCGTATTTTGTGGTAGCTATTACGTATTCAGGCCAAATTTTTAAAATGAAAACTAAAACACAAGCAAAAATACTTTCTATAAGATTTTGAAAATTTGAATTATAATAGTTTCTGATACTATTTAAGCTACTCCCCAATAAAAAATAGGAGAGTGTATGCTTAAAAAACATACTACTAAATGAAGTGTTTAAGAAAAAGATGCACTCGTCAGTAGTTTTTCTTTTGGTATATGTGAGGTCTAATACCTAAACATTCAATTTCATTAATACCTAAACCTTCAATTTCACTATAACTCTCGTAATGAAATTATTACATTTTTTATTTGAAAAACTCAGCAATGATATGATTTTTTCCCAAAAAAAAATAAAAATGGCTAAGCATGCGAATCTCTTTTTGGCTTCATTTCATTCAATGTCATTCTCTCAAGTCGCAGCCTTTTTGTCTTTTATAATTTGCCCATATATAGCTCTCCTATTCGCAACTCTCAAGTCACAATCGAGTGAGCAATCGAAGAGGGGGCGAACGCAGCGTTGACTCACTGGCACTGCAATCAGCTACAATGGCGACCTCTGCAGGTATATCTCAAAACCTTAGTTTTGCGTCCTTGCACAAACCCTCTTCCTCTCTTTCACCTGCGTCTACTCCGCAATGCCTTGCATTGCCCACTTCTTCAAATCCAGCCAAACCCCTTACCTGCAAAACCCAAAAGCTCACCCAAAGAAATGCTTCATTGATCTCACGCGCCAATGCATCTTCTTCCCCATCTTCTTCTGTCGCCTATTCCACTAACTTTCACGGTCCATGCTACGTAGTCGGCGACAACATCGACACTGACCAGATAATTCCCGCCGAGTATTTGACCCTTGTCCCTTCTAAACCCGAAGAGCATGAAAAGCTTGGATCTTATGCACTTGTTGGCCTACCCGCTTCGTACACCACTCGGTTCGTGGAACCCAACGAGACCAAAACCAAGTACTCAATTGTGATTGCGGGCGCCAACTTGGGGTGCGGATCGTCTCGTGAGCACGCTCCAGTAGCGCTAGGCGCTGCCGGGGCAGCGGCGGTGGTGGCTGAGTCATACGCCCGAATATTTTTCCGGAATTCGGTGGCGACAGGTGAAGTGTACCCCTTGGAATCGGAGGCGAGAATATGCGAGGAGTGTAAGACGGGAGATGTTGTTACAATCGAGCTCCGTGAGAGCCTATTGATCAATCACACAACTGGAAAGGAATACAACTTGAAGCCAATAGGCGATGCTGGGCCCTTTATTGAGGCTGGTGGGATTTTTGCATATGCTAGGAAAACCGGCATGATTCCTTCTCAATCTGCCTGATTCTTCTATAGGTATTGGTTTTCTATTCTATTAATTTATTTCCTATCTATAACAGTTTATACTAACGGCGTTGAGATTATACTTGGGTGATACACCAAATTGTCAATCTAGCAGTGAGTTGCACGGTTCATAAATCTATCTATAACAGTTTATACTAACGGCATGGTGATGGTATAGTTAGTTATCTTGTGGCTAACTGATAAGTGCCTGTTTTGAAGGCATGGGTGAGTCGTGTCACCTAAGCCAAAAGAAACAGAATGTCAAATGGATATAGATGGATTGCTGGGGTAAAAATCAAAGATTGAGATCTCTGCCTCTATCTCAAGTTTTCAGTCTTCACTGGAATGATCTTGTCATCCTTATTGGGCTATGAATTATTCTGTTCTTTCATCTTTGTGTATAGTTTTGTTGTATGTTGAAACTACTGATGCCTTTGTATGTATGTCCTTAGATTATAGCTGTGACTTTCTTCACTCTTTTCTGCTTACAGGATGAATGAAGATATTCATTAATGTGTCTTTACTCTCTCTTTTGCTCACCTTGTTATCTGTATTGATGCATGTACATGAGTTACTAAGCTCTTACTCAATTGTTTACAATGTATTTCCAGGACAAGTCTGCTTCGAATGTTCTGTGCTGAATTGCAGCGCCATCATCGTCTTTCTGCACCGACTTTTACTCTAACTCTTTATTTACAAAATGTCCTTTCTATGACTTCTATTTTGTGACATTGGTAATGTATTTGAAATTTCTGTTTGGGTATCATTATTAGTTCGCATTCCTACAGAAGCGAGTTAGCTGATGTGACTTTCTATGCATCTTTCTTTCTGGATTTGTTTTTATGCACTGCTAGATGCATCAAGTAATCATGCTTTGAAGCCAAATGGGTTGATTTGAGTTGTGCCGGGATAGAAAATGTGGTTTCTTATAAGAGGAATGTGATTTGATTTGGGTAACTCGAAAGTTCAACTTAATAATATTATTGGCTACATTACGTATATGGCGTAGTTTGGGAAGGATGATCGTTAACTGACTAACAATCTCCATGGGAGAAAATGGACGGAAGAGAAAATAGGGGAACATATATATATAGATATAAGACCCGCTGTAATTATCGTCAGATAATTTCGAAACTCGAAAAATTGAGACAATGTAAAGTAATTTTTAATCCAAAGTGATTTCTATGCTTATTTATGTTCTCTCGTATTTTCTCCCTCAGTAATTTGTCAAATAGTCTAATGTGAATAAATTCCTATTACTATCCAAGTTCATAAATAAATTTGCATAAATTGGAGAGCTAAACTTAATAGAAGATTTTAAATTTAATCAATGTGAAAATTAAATACAAAGAACTATTTTTACCATATCAAATGAAACAGTACTTAGAAAGCTGTTACGTACTAAAGCATATAAAACGTAAAAATATAAAAATAAATTATATTTAGAAACAGAACTCAAATGATTGAATATGATCATACGAATGTTTAATATAGAAAATTACGAATTGAAAAACTGAGATTAAGTTCTCAGCAAACCATAATAATAAAGAAGAAACATGTTACATAAAGGAATGAAAAACATTTCATAAATGAAAATTATTGAAGAGATTTGAGTTACATTTTACATTCAAATAGTTCCCCAAATCTGCTTCTGCTAGCTCCCCCATGGGCTGGCTGCTGGCTAGTGGGCATTGCAACGCAAGGATATACTCTTGTGCGGAGACCAGTCCCTTATTTGACCAGAGAATGGAAATGGTGCCCACAGCCTACCACTACCTGTGTGAAATGTTAATGAACAGGATCATCGTCTACCTATGCTTGCGTTCCCTGGAACCCCTGGAATGCTTTACCTCCTCTTCCTGTGGAGGTGGCGGCGGAGATGGCTCATGCCTAGAAGGCCTCCTTTTGAAATGCCGCTCATCATCGCTGGACTCATAATCAGCCGCGCCACTAGTTTTCCTCCCTCCAATACTCGCTGGGGCGCCCTTCCCTGGCCCTGTTTTGTAATCATCGTAATATCCATTAGATACCGTCTTGTGATGCGCCGAAGACCCTGAGGCACCGCCTGCTTCAGTCGACGAAGTGGACAGCTTTCTCTTCTTAGTTACTTCTCCCTCGGGGTAGCTAATTCGGGAGAAGACGCTCCCTTTCAGCTTGCGATCAGCAGCAGCTGCGGTAGAGGAGGCCTTGGCCGCTGGTTCCGATGAGTGTCTAGAAGAGGACTCCGACCGGACATGACGGTGATGATGGGGACGCTCGTGTTCATGGTAATCATAATCTTGGTTTAAATCCCGATCTAGGTCATAGCTACGCTCGCGCTCGCGACTGAGGTGATGCTCCGGTTTTCTTTTGGCCGCACGTGTAGGATCCACCTCCCGAAGAGATCGATCGGGCGACAATCGTTCTGAACGTTGACGGGGGTGATACTCGCTGTTTGTCGAGGGAGGAATCGGCTTCTGCACAAAAATACAAGGAGCCAACTGTTAGGATTGGAGCAGCACTCCGGAGACTTATTTTCACGTTCCACTTTTACCCCTAATAATTTTTTTTTTAAAAGAAAACCTAGGTTTAATTGTGATCACACTTCAAATATGTTTCCTTTTTATGTATTAAAATTTATGGAAGATTACAATATCTTTTTTATTAAAAAAAAAGAAGAACAATTTTAACAATGCAAATTAAAACAACCAACAACTGTTTTGCTGTCTTTATTGTTTAGCATGATTCAACAATTGAATGAATAATTTTTACCCATTATCGTTTATTATTGATTTCACCATCCTCGAGATTAATGGGTAATCACACTCAACTCTCACCCATTATAAAGCCATTGTTCAATTATTTTCCAATTACAGAAATTTTTGGCTTCAAGGCAATAACTCGTTACAAACCAATAGAAGAAGCCAAGTTTGTTTCAGTTTCGCCAAAACAAAGATGAATAAGGACAAAAGTGTTCGTTAGAGATTTTATCTTTTAAACTTTAGCATAGAGTTGAATTGGCCAAATCATCTTCACCGTCCATAATTAAAAGGGGCAATGAATCCTCATTACCGTTTCAGCGTTTATCCAACGCCCGACACCTCAGCGTTCCACCCAAAATTAAAAGGGGGAAAAAAAGAAATGAAAACCTTCCTCCACTAAAGGTTACGACAGGAACCATTTACCAAGAAAAAGAAGATTTAGGACGGAGGGGGGAATTTTGCAAGATTCACACCTCAGCCCCTTGAATGACTATTTCGTCCAGAAACTTCAAGCGGAAAAAAATCCTTTGCATGAAATAACCTAACTCAAGATAATTAAAACCCTCACCGAATGAAATAGCTGTTGGCAAAAGCACCGGAGTTATTTTCTGTTTAGCCACATTATTCTATCTATAGCTGTTAGTTACTGATTATAATCAGTGTTAACCAGTGTATCACTTGATAATGAATAGCCAAAGATTATTATAACTTTTAAGGAAGCAAAAGTAAAAGTGGAATCATCACGCGAAATCCGTAGTCTTTTGGAAATTTGCGGTTTTCTGGCCAAACTTTTGCCCCCCAAAAAAACAATCGAATAGAAAGTCCGCAGAGAAGGAAAAGTAATTAAGACAATAAAAATTAAGAAAATAAGAAGCACATACAGGTTTTGATTTCACTGAAGAAACATCCACACCACTGCTCACTTCCCTACCGAAATCTCGATCTTTGCTGAAGTCCCTATTCCACAATGAAGAAAATCAGCCATTAACGTACAAAAGAGAAGCCATACCAATGGACAAGCCACAACAACCACATAGAATTACACGCAACAAGAATAAGCCACGAAGGAAGTCATTCTTCATAACATATTGTCTCTGTCCATTATACAAAGACTAGTTCCTTCACCCCATATTTTGATCAAATATCTCGACTAGCACTTGACCCCTAAAAGTGAACTAACCAACTCCGAAAAGATATCGAGGGAAGCCACTATGATATTACAAAATGACAAAGCAACCCAAGAATAGTTCCATTTGTACCTTTCACCTCGTCTCTCAGTTTCACGCTTCCTCCTCAAATCAGCTTTCCGAGCTTCAAACTCCTCTCTACTCATAATTGGAGCTGGAGCATTCATGGCCATACTGAACTCGGCAAGATCTCTAAACGTGAACAAAATATATCACATTAGTTCCATGGACTCTTGTCTGTCTCAGGGACAAGATATTTACATGTACAATCAGGATAAAAAAGCAACTATGTCCTCTAAAACCTTATCAGCAACAACATGACAACAGTCCTAGACATGTTTGTGGGTATGTTGTAGAGAAAGAAAAGGGCTACAAAATTTCTCTTACATACCTCTGAGGCGGAACAACAGGTAACATGTAGCCCTGCATGCCAAAAGGGTCTTGAGGCAGCATGCCCCCATATGGCATGTCTAAGGGGCCTAGGTTGTAACCCATCATTGGCATTGCACCCGCATATGGAGCCATAAATCCATCCATACCAGGTTGCATGCCATTCCAGTAAGGATTATAACCAGACGGGCCCATAGGCATCATATAATTCTCAGCTCCAAGGTCATGTGGGGCTTTCCATGGGAAATCTGCAAGAAAAACCCAACTTCAGATAATTTACCAAGAATATGAATATATATATATATATATATATATATATATATATATGTAAATGCCTTTGTATTCTCCATGAAATGTGGATGACTGGGAACCAGATCTTCAAAGAAGCATTATAGATATAACATGATGCAGATATGAGGAGAAAAAGTGACGGAACATAGCAGCAGATTTACCATTTCCAGGCATACGGATTTTCTTCTTTTTCTTTTTCTTCCCTGCAAAATTAGGAATCTAATAAGATAACCTCAACAGAGAATTAAAGAAAAAGGAAAGAGGGGGGGCGGGGGGGAGAGAGAGAGAGAATTTTGATGGTCTAATCAAGGGGTCCTTATTTTCATGGAAACAAATATACCAAATTAAAAAAAAAAAAAAGAAAAAGAAGAAGTAAGAAGACATAACACCAAATCCATAGTACCTGCTTCATTAGGAGCTAACTTTTGCTGCACTTCTTCCTCAACTAGCTGGGCACTGCCTTGCGAGGCTGGTTCTTTTACACTCACAGACTCATGAGTAGCTTCAGATATATCACCTGCTCTGGTAGCCCTTACTTTCTCTAGTGACTGCTGTGGGGCAGAAACAGCCTTTCTTTCATCACCTGTCTCCTGTATTTTGGTTGTTTCATCATTAGCAAGTGACACCTTTTGTTCTCCCTTGGATGCAGCAGAGGAAGTTGGAGATGGAATCTTAGGTTGTGGACAGCGGGCAGACTCCATATCTATTTTAAATCAGGAAGGTAAACGATTCATACCCAGCCAAATTGATAAGTCATAAAAGTAATGTCGAGACAAATCAAAATAGTTGATCACCTTGAACTTGGAAAGTGCTCCCACCATTTTCAGCACTGCTATTGCCCGACTCCAATATGCGATTAATTGTATCTCTTAGCGTCTTATTTGGCAAAAGATCATCTGCAAGAATATTGGTAGCGCCACAGACACACATGGACTTGGAGATAATACAGTCCCTAATACCTGAATCAGAATTTAGAATGATATGGTATTACTATAACCTATCATTTTATGCAATGATTCAGGGTAATAAATGGCAGTGAAGACATCAAAGCATCTAGGATGGTGAAAAAGTATTAAACTACAGAAACACGAGTATCCGAAAACCATGAACATTCTGTATGCGCATGAAAACTTACATTTGTCACAGAAGCTTTTGAAACAGCACTTGCTGGTCAGTACAGCATCTTTCATCACTTCCTTGCACAAGGGGCAGTGCAGCTCAGGTGGTAGATCACCAACAGAACGGGTTGATGGTAACCCTTCTATTTCTTTCTCAAAAGCAGCCCTGTTTTCAAAAGAAAGTTTGCAATTAATTTCTTGTCTACAGATTAAAGAATGGATTAGCACAATAAAGACTCAATGGTGTACTGACTCGTTCGGCTTCAAAACAGCAACCGCACCACTTGGTAAAGCATATGAACCATCTGGGGTTGCCATCAGCATGGATTTTGGAATACCAGTAGGAGGTTTAACTTTTTTAATATCATAATTTGGATCACCATTTGTAGGGCAGTGCTGAATAAAATGTCCTGAACATAAGTAAGAAGAAAACAGTATGTAACCATGTTGACATTGCTACCCAAAAACTCGGAAGCAAAGGGGAAATGGAAAGCCTTGAAACATGTAACATACCAGGCACCTTGCATCTGTGACACACGTAGCCTTGTGGAGGTGTTTTCCTCTCCAAACCTGCAAAACCTCAGTGAATTAGTTACAAATTTCAGATGACCAAAATATTAATAGTTTATGCCCAAAGAAGCAGTGTTACTAATCAAAGAAGGCAAAGAGAATCACCAAAACCACGTCCACCAGCCATTCGTCCTCCCATACCCCTCCCAAAGCCTCTACCAGGGCCGAAGCCATCAGGACCTTGACTGCATATTCAAAAAAAAAAAAAAAAAAAAAGACAGATGTAATATAATATTATAGGGGCAAATATATAAGTTCTTTAGCAAGAATACAATATAGGATGCAACTCACCGTTGCCAATCCAAGGCTGGAGTATCAATCAAGGCCTTAATCTTACTGTCTTCATCAGCTTTATTGGTTGGAGGAGCATCTGGGATAGAGTTGTTTGATTGAACAGGAGGCACGTCAGGAATTGCATACAAATCATTGCCAAATTCATCCCATTCTGAGTCTTCAGACTGTCAAGAAGAATCAAGATTTAAGTTCCTAAGCCATGCTGTTGAAATGTTTCTGTTAAACAAAGTTGGAAAGAAAATTACGTACATATTTTACAGCAGAGGTACCCATAGCTGGTAAGCTACTACTTTGAGGTTCGGTCTCCACCTTATTTTCCACTTTTGGCCTGCAAAAAGAAAAGGACAGATTGCAACTCAAGATAGATTTTATCAAGTAATGAACAACAGAGATAAGGTTTTATCTTATGCAGATTGTGCCACAACAATATATGGCATTTATAACAATGAACAATGCATGAGAGGCAGTTTTTATGTCGATTGTGCCACTATGATATATTGATACGGTCTGCATAATCAAAATACTGACTGCCCATATTGAAGAACTTGAATACCTAATGCATGATAATTGGTTAAAAGTTAAAGAAAACAGTTACTAAGGTTAAAGGTTTGAGATAGTACTCTTGCTCAGTAACAATTGGTAAACGTGAGCGTCCTGGAACTCGACGAATTAACACTGAAGTATTTTTAGGAACCAACATAGCTTCATCGAGATATTCTGAAATTTCAAACAGACAAAGCGACAATAAAACACTGCAAAGATTATTCATGAAGCCAATTATATCAACTAACCATACTAGAACCCCCACAAAAAACAAAATTGGGCGATTGTAATTCCTACAAGAAAAAGACATCCTAATCACATCCGACCAGCCTAGCTAACATCCCATGCCTCTAAATTTTAAACAGTCTCACTTCCTCTCTCTCTCTCTCTCTCTCTCTCTCTCTCTTTTCTTCTTTTTTTTTTTTTTTCCTCGGTTAGGGTGGGAGTCAGTTCGGTGACAATAGAATTGTACCCAGATGAAGGTTTTCTTTAAAGTGCAAAAGCGCACATAGCAAACATTGGAAATTCAAAACCACATTAGAGTTAAGACAACTGAATCAGGGAGGAGATCCAGATTTTTAACTTACAAACAATCACTTAATTGAAAGACAAAGACCAATCAAATTATTGCCCCCAAACCCCTATCCATTGGAAATATTCAGAGAATAGTTCGATTGAAATTCAGAACCAACCTTCATTGGTCTGGGCGTTGGTGACCACAAGGTCGAAATCAGTACCCCTTCCTAAATGCTTTGATTCAAAAATTTTCTCTTTCAAAGTACCAACAGAGATGAAAGGACCGTCCATGGGAATTGAATCATAATCTCTTGCACTCTTAAATTTATAATACACCGCCATGGGATATTTCTCTTTCTATCCAAAAAGATAACACGAACAATAACAAAGAGATAAACGATAATCAAAGGCCTTCGAAAAAAGGGGGCCTGATATTAAACTCCAAAAAATCAAACAGTACAATTATTCGAGATATTTTTCTTTTCTTTTTTTCCCTACTGTAAATTACTCAAATTAGGATCGAACAAATCGAACCGACAAAATGGAGAGCTCTGCCAAGTTTTTCGCGTACAACACCCAGTTGATCTTCTTCGCTACAAAAATTAAACGGCATTTAAAATCCAGATGTCTGAGATTTCATCCAGCGCTTGCGTTGGGAAGCCTCCAACATAAAAATCAGAAAGCATTAGCATCCGCGGATTGGAACCATCAGATGAAAATCAGGCAGATCTAAATATGAAGAAGCCTTCTAAAATTCGTAGATGCGTGAAGCTACGGCAATAATTCGAGTCAAACGGTATGATCGAAGAGGATCAGAACTTCAATCTTCAGCTTCAGCTATGGACCCGATGTGCCACGAGATCGAACATCCGAAGCGAACCTCTGATTGACGGCGATCAAAAATTGATGAAGAATCACGAACTCGTTGAGGTAGACCAAAAAATTAGAAGCTTTTCAGACGACGTTGGAGCAACTGAAGATTGATGAGCAAGATTTGAGAAACTGTCGAAGCGTTTCAAGCCGCGTAGTGCGCTTAGGCGTTGAAGGGCATATTGATAATTAGGCATAGGGTTAGGAAAGTTGAGTGGAAAGATGAGATAGAATCCAGAGAGAAGGGGCTTGCGATTTCTGGTTTTCCCCGACGTTTAGACCTAGAAAATCCGTTTGAAGCATACTATAAACGCAAAAGTGAGCGTTACTTTTACGCGCTCTTCTAAGGATATGTTTGGATGGATGGAAGAGAATGGAAGGGGATGAAAGGAATGAAAAAAATTAGTTGTTCATTATTTGAGAATATTTTTTAATAATAAAAATGAATAGAATAAAAAGAAAATATTTTCATTCTTTTTCTTTCAAAATTTTAAAAAAATTTCCATCCCAAATTCAAATGTAACAAATGAAAAGAGATACTATATTAATTAAAAAAAATTATAAAATTACAAATTTAATTTTTTTTAATTTCATATTTTTTCTTATACTCATTCACATTTATTTTTTCATTTACATTATTTTTTCATTTCAAGTTTAAAAAAGAATATTAAAATTTATTTTGTCATCGCCTCTAAAAAAACATAGCCTAAAAGCATTTGACACCTCTCACGCTCTATCAAACTCATGCTTGTTCTATTTGTTTCGAATAAAATAATTGCGCCGCCTTTTTATTTTTAATTTAAATTTAAATTTAAATTCGGCATGCTTTGTTCAGGTAAAATTATTTCGGTTTGTGAATATAAAATTTTCATTTTCCTTCAAAATAAAATTCTTAGATTAACTTATTTTTTATCTCTTTTATTTTCTTATTTTTTAACTTATAATAATAATAATAATACACACAAGCGTCGATACAGCATTTTCTTTTTGTTTTTTTAAGAGTGTTCTGCTAAGTACGTGTCTGAAAGTCAAATGCTGTGAGCGTATGAGAGCCATGACCATCAGCGTCGCCACAACTTGCGTGTCGTTCCCTCCATTCATTCGCTTATTCAGTCTTACTCTTCTTCTCCGTTGGTTCCAAGCTTCCCAGATCCATGTAGCATCTCCCTTGCAAAGTGTCATTTGCCTTCTGAAATAATCTATTGCTTCTGTCGTCTTTCATTGAGCTCCCATTGAACCAGAACCAGGGACGATGCTAATTTTATCCCATGTCCAGTTTTCTTCTCGCTTTGTTCGTCGAGTATGAAAATTACAGAAGTCTTAAGATTAGAGATACTGATCTTTTTATTATTGCTTATGTTCGAATTTGTAAATTCATCATTCCAGTTTCTCTGTCGTTGAACTCACTCGTGTACATATTGGGTATGTGTACAGTCCACTCATTCTAATTCCTCTATTCTTCTCATACCTGATGAATGACCACTTGATTCCTTTTGCAGATTTCTTGGTTTCAATTGATAAGCATAAGCTTGCAACTCTCAAGTTTCGGCATTGCATTAACTATCTTATCAACAACCATTCATTCCATCACATAACAAACGCTTCCGACATAAACTAAGGGAAATCGAAATTGCTTCACAGAAAAAACGAACTTGTAACGTAACACCAAGTTTGCTTAGCGGTTAAAGAGAGTAATTTTGAAAGAAAAAAAGCATCCAATGGTCATATCATTTGTTCTCTGTAGGACCCTGAATCTCTTCAACTCCCAAATACTTGTTAAGCCAATCCAACCCGTAGGGTTCTTCGGTCGAGAAGTCCAACAACTCGTTCACATCGAAGCTAATTTCAGAGTTCCCACTTCCCTCCTCATTCTCCGTCATAGCACTTTGCCAGGTATCAATGTCCCTGCTTTCTCCCGCCGTTGATGTTTCTGGATTTTGCACTTTGTGATTCACTTTCTTGCACAAATGAGAATTCCAGTAGTTCTTAATTTCGTTGTCTGTTCTTCCTGGAAGTCTCCCAGCAATCAACGACCACCTAAATACAAAAAAGGTCCGAGTATTACTTAGCCATAACTTTCAGAAATTTTAATGTAGTAACAGTCTATCTTTCTTTATTTATCACCACTAGATGTAAATTGTTATGTGAAGAACCTGTTTCCGAGTAGTTTGTGAAGCCTAAGAATCAAATCCTCTTCTTCATCCGAAATGTTGCCCCTCTTGATGTTGGGTCTCAGATAGTTTAACCATCTCAGCCTGCAACTCTTTCCGCATCTATTTAAACCTGCCACAGCGTACAGAGAAGAAAAGTGACGCAGTTAACTTTGTATTAGCTTCAAATTTTTCTCTATTCACATTTTTAAGTTCATCTTAAAAGTTAAAAAGTAAACTAATGATGGAATGAAGCTAGAAAACATGTTAGAAACCTGATTTGACTGCAATAGTCTTCCACCTTTTAGCCCCATGAACTTCAATGCATTGGGCAAGTTTTAGGTCTTCGCCTGGGGTCCATGCTCCTCTGTTCAGTACTATTTTCTTGCTGGATGCATCGTTTTTGGGTGCCATGAGAAAAGGAAGATACGATTGGAAGGCCCTGACACTTACCCTTTAGATAGTTTGGTTACGGATGAGGGTGAGAGTGAGAAAGAGTAAGGGGAATGAATGTATATAACATGGGTGGGTACGTGGGCACTCGGTTGTAGAGAGATTGAAAGGTCAGCGACTAATCATATCTACCCTTCCCCAGGTATAGGATAAGGGAGTTATAGCAAGGATGGATTGGATGCCCAACTACCAGTTAATCAGTTCACTTGTTAGTTAGAGAATGGGCAGTAGAACATACTTACCATTCCATTGTAATTATTAAAGTAGTTTCTTTCAAGACAAGACTGGAGCCTGAGCCTATACAACATATAAATACACACACATGTTGGCCAAGACAGCGTGTTCATAAGGTGCTGATTCCTATTTTATCAACAATTGCGTACGGATGATACATATTATAGAATCGAGGGTTATACGTATTATTATTTAGTAAAATTACTTTGCCAATATACTAACAGTGGAATTTAGCGATAATTGTACGGTTATAAATAATTAAAGCGTGCATCACAATTTATAAGCAAATATGATATTATTGTCCGAGAGTTGACGATTAAAAAGCCAAACGACAAGAAACAGAAATAGGAGTCAAAATAAGTCATGCAAATATCATATTTACCTTCGCTTTAACAAAGATGCCATTTGGGACAGTTGTAATCTGACCACACTCCATACAACTAACTGCACATGTATAGCAGAATGCCGAACTCCATATGCTCAAAACTGTAAATTTACAAAGGCAAGAACACTATATGCTCAAAACTTTGAAAGGAAAAGAAATTTCTTTCCATCTTCTCTATCACTCTGTATATTCAAATGTATACTCTTCCCCACATGCTATGGATTAAGTAATGCTCGAACAAGTTTCTTCATTATACTGAATACCCCATATAAAACCAAAACCATCACAACCTTCTTCGAAGCTAACATCCTTAGGTTAACCCTCAGACCGTATTTTCTCATAAGTCCCACTGCAGCCGCACCCAGAAAAAGAAACCAAGAACCAACAGTACAAAGAATTACCTTCACAGTCTCAGAAAATCCCCACACATTGCCGAGATCGCTTGACACCTCCATATAAGACCATGCAAGGCCCGCTGGACTACTCTCTGCCTGATTTAATCCAAGACTCTCGTTCAACCAAGCAGACAACCTAACAAGCAATTTTGCGAGCCATGCAATCTCATCACTGGATGTAGGACGTTTCATCCGGTCACCTTTGTATTTAAAATCTGTAAACGCGGGGTTGCCAGCTCTCCTAGGCTTGAATATCTCATCACGGGATTGCTGATGCTCATGCTGGGCTGGTTCAGGAGAGCTTAAAGATGACTTTATAGTATGCCCATCAAATAAGCACCCCAGCCTTGCCTTCAATGAATCTATGCATTGAAGGCTAGGCGAGAGATTATCACCACCAATAGCTTGCAACTCAGCTTCTGCACGCAATATAAACAACTGCAAAGACAAAATCAGAATGAGAACCCATGCAGCATCTACAATGACTTTTACAGTATGAAACACATAAAAATATGATAACAATAATTATCGGGACCTGAAGGAGTTGTTGTCCATCATCCTCCCCATCAGAAAAGAGACGCAAATCTTTATTCCAATGCTCATGCAAGTATGAACCATCAGCATCAGTTTCACATAAACCATCCTCCCAGTCCTACAATCAATAATTTTTTTAAGGAGAAAAAAAGGTCAAGCTTAAGTAGAAGCAAAAACAGGTCAGCAAGTTCTAAGATCTAGGAACAAAACATACAACCAATATAGTAGGAAACAATGGGCAGTTCACATGAAATATAGAATTATAGCCAAGATGTAGCATAACAGTGCAAGAACTTATCCATAAATTTGGAAGATAAATGGAAATGGCAAACTTGACAGGTAGAGAAAGAATGGACGTACCTGCAACTATTCATGGATGACAAAAACACATCTATGCAAATTATTTGGCGTTGATTTGCCTGATCCAGCCTGTTTAGAATGAAAAACTGTATCCACATTCCTTAAAAGGTCGATGAGCTCTTTCAATGAAGTTAAGGTGTCTAGCACCTGAAACCCAGATTAAAAAGTACCAAATATCAAAAGGTTTCCATCAGTAAGAGATTAAATTAAGATCAATCACAAAAAAAAAAAAAAGTTCAGATATAATAAGTAATATCTAAATTAGACATTATAAAGCATCTAAAGCAATGTTGACTGAATTTTTTGAACATATCTAAGGACATATATCTACAAAGAAATGTACAAATTCAAAAAGATGTCAGGACGGGCCAATAGTAGAGCCAAAGCAAACTGATGTTTCAATGAAGGTAAAACCAAATATTGAACAAAACAATTGAAAAAAGGACAAAATACAAGTTCTAATACAGCAATAATGAATGGGATTTATTGCAATTTTCTACTAATACAGTTTTAACCCATCCAGTATTAGAACACAATGTGACTATAAGGATTCAGTGTAGTTATGTCTTTAAGTACATAGATATAAGTGTGTAATATTCAATATCTAAAGCCACAATCCTCATGAGCTAATAACCAAGTGCATCACTAGCTTCAGATTGCAGATGTTGCAAGAAAGCCTAGTGTGTAACTTGTAAGCACATGACTGAGTATCGAGAGTAGTTGATCAAACGATGCCAGGAAACAATAGCAACAAGTCCAATTAGAACTGATGTGCTCATAGACTGAAATGCAAGCATGAACTGGTAACTAAAATTGAAGGAAGCACGCTGCAAGTATCCTCCTTTCGTTTCAAGAATTAGTTCCCAGCCATAAGACTACAGTTTCGTTCTCCATGCTACAGTTATTAAAATTAAAAGGTCATACACATCTGATGTTCACTACATTCAATAATCAATAGTCACTTTTTACACTCAAGGCGTTCCAAAGTTTGTTCAGAATTTCAGGAACACAAACTCAAGGGCCGGTCAAACTTTTTTTTTCCTCCAAAGAAACATGGGCCAGTCAAGCTCGATTCACTGTAAAGTTTGTATACTGTAAACAACTAAACATCATGTATTACCGGTGTAGGCAGAATATTACATTCATTGGCAACCTCTAAAGCCTCAGAAAAAAAAAATTCCCAAAGTTTACTAAGCTTCAGTTACTTAAGATTGGTAAAGCAACAATGTGGTTAGAGAAGGAAAAAAATGGATAAGAAATGTACCTCCAGCACCATGGGGACAATTGTTTTCACATCAGAATTAAGAAACTTGTGAGCAAATCCAATAAAATGTATAACCAAGGAACTATAGTATAGGTAGTTCGACAACACGTAATCCTGCCAATGACATGTATATCCATTACTTCCATACAGAGAATCTTCCTTTCTTTCATTTAAAGCAGATCCATTGGTAATTGCATTAAGTTCTGAAAAATCATCCCATTTGACTCTCCAGGGTTCCATATAATTAATCCAAACAGAAAACACCTGAGATGCATTCTTAATGGAAGTTGCCACAGGGAAAAACAAAAATGTTCTCAAGAGAAACCTATAAAGAGGCCTCTGTATTAAGGGGTTCCAGTATTCTAGACGCACAGAAGGGAATATAGTTGTTGCATCTTTTGACTTCATGGCGTCACGTGAACCCATAGCCTTCCACCTAGAACTCCCAAAGTATTCAGAATCCTCAGAACCTTCAAAGGCGGTGACAGTACTCAAATTTAAGTACTTCACAAGCAACTTGACCACCTCCCCCAACCCTGGAGTTGGGGGTGTCTCTCCAAAGAGAGATCGTAAAGGAAATGAAACACCATAAGGCTTGCACAAATTCAAAGGTAAAGGAGAAAGGTCATTATCAACTAACCAAAAATGTATCATAGTATTAACCAAGAACTCTGCCCTCATTATAACCGTTCCATCAAAGCCCGAAGCATAATGAAGAAGGGAACTACGGTATGGTTGAACTTGATGGACATTTAGATCATATGTAGGCACAAATTCTCGAAGATATGCGTAAAGAATCCGTATGTATATATTACACTCAATCTTCTGCTCCACCCCACGCTTAGCAATCGAAAAACCTGGAATAGAAGAAGTCCAATTCTCTAACCTGAATCTTCGAGCTCTCTTCACCGAAACATGATCAGAATTCTCACTCTTTCCTCTACAAACCGGAAAGTAAGCAAACCAAAAAAGATAATACTCCAAGACATTGAGCTGGATTTGATAGGAAGCACTCTTAATTGTATCTTCTTTCACTTTACCTTTGAATAAGGGGCACAACTCCGATAAGACCATAGCATCCTTGTCGCCAGAGAGGAGGGAACGGGTCCACTCCGGCAACCTTTCAGTTGGAAACACGTATTTAACGAGGGAGAGACGATCAACAGCGAAGATTGAGTTGATGAGAATGCCATCGAGGGAGAGGAGGGAAAAAATCCTATTAGCTAAATCAGTGTCGTTGGTTGAAATGACCGTATCAATCCAACCACTGCATGAATTTTGAAGACTAGGGCACGACCTGGTATCGTCGAAGCCGAAGAGCTTGCAGATTAGGGTTGGGAAGGTGATGGTGAAGAAATGACGGGATTGGTCCGGTGAGTGAGATAGCAGGAAGGAATCAATGGCGGCGCAGGTGGAGATGATTTGGGAAGGTGTGCTAGAGGCAACTATGGTGGAAGCTAGGTCCTTGGATTTTGATACAGAATCGAAGGCGTAGGACGGAGGGAGCATCGCGAAAAGATGGAACAGCGATGAGAGAGGTTTCAGAGGAATGAATCGAAGATAAAGAAGAGGAGGTCTAACTTCAGAAGGCTACTGACTAATGACTACTGAGAGCTGAAGAAGATTAGAGAGGAAGAGGGATTTAATTGTAAAGTTTTTAAATGCGAGAGAAGAAGAGGCAAATGGCGCCCTTTTATGTACGGGGAAAGGGCAAGAACTAAACTAATTACGTGGCGACATAGTTGAAGTCGGTGGACCAGAGCTGTCTCTGCCCTATACTCTAACTCATTTTCCACAAACATATATTGAGGAAAAGCCCAAAGTCAGAATTTGGGCTTTAGGCCGCGGAGCAAAGCATTTGGACCAGCTCAACCAAATTTTACCGACGAAAAAAAACATAGTAATAATATTATCTAGCAACAAAATATTATTGTTTTCTGTACTTGGTGTTGTGTGCTTGCAACTGCCAAGATTATTATCAACAAAAAAAAAAACCCCTTTTATTGGACAAATAATTAATATTTTGACAAATTCTTGCACATTTAATCATAAGGTAGAAAGATTTTAAGATATACTTAAAAGTTTAAATAGATTTTATATAAATTTAGTTAAATTTAAATATCCGTAAATAAAAAAAATAAGTGTGTAGAAATTTTAAAATTTAATTATCTTGTATAAATTATAGAGACATATCCTTTAAAATAAATATAGAGCTATAAATTAACAAATAAGTTAGTTTTTTTTTTGTCTTAAACACTAAGACACAAACTTATTATTAAATTTTTTAATTTGTAATTCATCACATTTAAGTTAACTGAAGAATAAAATAATGTAAAACTCTTTCAAATATGTTGGTTTAAGTATCAATAAATAATAAATTCACAAATGTGAACATAAGATTATGCTTAGCACCTGAGATTGGGAGTACAAGCTTTCTCATTATAAAGTTACATCACATGGTATATTCGTATTTAATTTTTCTGTTGAACTAAATTTGTGCTGAATACGTCTCAAATTTTTATTTAAAATATTTAAATATAATATTATATAATACATGTATCTTGAGTTAATCTATACCATTTATTCACTAATCAATAAAAATAGCACAAGAATATAACAAACAAGTTAAATCCCATATACCTACCAACTAGTAGAATGGTCCATTTAGGAAGTCACACTATGCAGTGGTTTCCACTTTCCACAAAATATTGAGTTGCATTGCATGGTATAGCACTAAACTATTCATGCTTGATGGCGATGCCACAAGAAGCCAATACAACCCCTCTTAGCTAAAGGTTCCCCGCCACGATCGCATTGCAAATCATTCCCCTCACAGCTAAATCAATGAACAAAATTAGAAATAAGCACTCACTTTATAAGGAAACAAGACAAGAGAACAGCAGAGTTAATTGTTGGACCAATAAGATCCGTATCCCATCCCATGATCCAATGGATGTGGAAAAGGATATCATCACTCAATTCTCTCTCTCTATATAAGGAACAAAATGACGCCATGAATTCATCATGTTGATGTAAATAATAATACAATTCAAATTTAACTCAACACTCAACAGTATAAGTTGGTAGGTATCCTTGCAGCAAATTAGCTTTTGCTTTAAAGAAAAAGTATATATTTAAAATGTTAAAATTAAACCGCCTGTTTTTAATATTTCCATGATGAAATTGACCTAAAATTATTTTCCCATGAGTAAAATTGGAAGACAAAGACAGCTAAAGAAACAAATTAATAAAAAGCGTATATATATATATATATATATATGCTTAATATGGAGTTTGTTAATGTTAATCATTAATAAAAACAAAATTTCTTAATCACTGGGACAAAAGGAATATATTGTAACATGGAATTGTGTTTTGTCCAACTTAAAAAGCACGGGTAGAGAGCCGTCAATTGACGTTATGGGGTCGTAATGTTTCATTTGTTAAGAATAAGGTCCTCGATCGATCGAAGCAATAATGATATTGAGTCATCTTCGCTTTTGATCAGCTGAGGCGTTAGATGTCACTCTCTAACGGAGAAGCAAATGATTGCTTCTCCGGTTAATAAAGGGACTGGGATGTAGAAAGACAAAAATTACTCCAAATTAGTAACCTGAAGAGATAATGACATGGATAGGCGTATTATGCATTTGAGGTTTCTTGTTTTGTTTAATTCCAGTACTTACATACGTTGTCAACTTGCCGTGTTCTTTTCTGTTTTTGTTTATGACAAGCACACGCAGAGAAGACTATGGCCGTGGGAGCCCCCAGGCCATTAAGGCAGTAGCCTTACGCCGCTAAAAATATTACCAAATATCAATACTCCTTCTGTTTTTAAAAAATTATCCTTTAAAGTTTTTATATAAAAATTAAAAAATAAAACATTTTTTTTAAATGGTAAATGAGTGAAAAAGAGAAACACATGAGATACTAATTAAATGATGTGGACAAAAGTGAAGAGAAATAATTAATGTCATTTCATATTGAAATGGTAGATAGAAAATTATAGTGAAACATTTAAAAAAAAAAAACAATTGTTTTAAAACAAAGGGAGAAAGATATATGTATTATAAAATAATGAAAACTTTAGATGATTATTTAATTGCATCATTAATTATTAAGCTAAATATTAAGATTTATTAATTAAAATTTAAAGGATAATTTATTATATATATTCTCACTATACATAATGTTTTCAATTGATTTTTTTTTCTATAAATTATTATTCTAATTTTCTTTACCAAAACATATAATAGTATTTTTATCTAAATATTTTTTTTTCAAATAATTTAAGCAATTTTTCTCAAAACTTTATTAACTATCTAATTATATCTTATATTTTATCAAATCTCTAATTATTAATATTAATTATTACTAATAAACATCCGCAGTAATTCACATCATTTATAAGTTGTTAATTTCTATCATTTTTACATTTTTTTATATTAATTATTGATATTCATTTAATATTGATTTTGCAACTTTCTTATTTATATTTTTCTTATAGTTTTTATTTTACTTTTACACTTTGTAATAATAAGAGATATCAAAAGTATGAAATTATATTTAAATTTTAAAGAAAAATTATAAAATTTTAGGTAAAATAATTATATGAGAACATTTGAGTTACATTAAGTTTATCTACTTTACTACTTTAAAAAAAAAAAAAAAAAAGAAATTGTCTACTTTAATAATTTTACTTAAAGCCCTAAGACTATAATGCATGTCTGCAGCTAATTGGTTTCTATGTTGTTATTGTAGAAATAAAGAATCTCTGTATTCTTGTTGTTACATATACATAAGGCATAAATCAAAGGTGGCCACTGAGATTTCGGTCTAATAAAAGTATAAAAAGTGGCGAGCCCAGTCACTTTCATCGAAAGAGATGTGACAAGAGCAACATTATTGTGATTACAATAGTGTGCTTCCCTTCCTTGGTAAGCCACTGGCTCCTTTTGTCAAAAATCGCTATCAGCTCTAATGAGAGACAAAGAAACATATTAATATTATACGTACGTTTAAAGTAATAGGGCAGGACAATGATATCGGCGAGTCAGTAATTTCATCGAACGCTTTGTGCGTATACCAAATTTTCTGCCATATATACATGCTACTTAAAATGCAGGGTGAAAGATCAGAGGCGCGGGATAAAGTTGGATTCCAAGCTTGTCTCGTAAGCTTGGTCTTGTGGGGGCTTCATCTTCCTCTTTGTTTTCTAATTGGACTGCTCTTTAATTTCTTTTCTCTGTTCAATTTTCCTTTACACCTTGAGCTAGCCTGTACTTACTTACTTCCTTACATTAATGAGGTGAGAGTTGTCAAGTTGATATTTGATTGCTTCGAGTTGAGGTTTTTTTCTAAAGATTAACACGGACGTAAAAGAAACAGGAGTACCTAATCTTAGTAATGATGTCATGAGGGACTAAAAGAATCGTGTCTTTGTGAAATGCACCTTTAATTCCAACTATCTTTTGTTGAGCAACTCAAACCAGCCTATTATATCTCTTTTAAAATCTACCTGTCTCTCTCCTTATCAAGAGTACTAAATGTCAGTTTTCGAACGGAATTAATTTAGTATAATCTAATCTTGCATGCATCACGTGGGCGGAGCTTTAATAAAATATTCCAATGATTATTGCGATTATTAATGGTGATATATAATGCTTCCAATAATGAGGAATTAAACAATTAATTGGCTAGTTTTTTTAAGATTATTCTTAAATATCATCTAATTCAATTTAAACCATGTAAAATTATTTTACCTACTAAATTATGAAACAACTCTATAACTCAAGGCCTAATTAAATTAGTTCAACAATTATTAACGCAGTTATGGTAACAACTAGCTTGTTAGCTCAAGAGGGCATTATAATTTAAAATAACTGATTGACATGGATTTTAATTCTCCGCATTTTGCATAGAAATCCTTTTTTTGTCGGGTTTTTCTTGGGCGGAGGTGGGTATATATATTGAGCACGAATTTGCTTCAATAGGGAATTTAGGAAGTTAGCTCAATTAAAATGAGGACTGGCAGTGGGCAATTAAAGCACACGAAGGCTGCAGATTATCAAACCAAAGTCCCAACTGCAACGGAATGATATCACACAAAACCCTAACCATGATCAATCCTATCTTTGTATACTAACAATGATCGTAAAGGGATGATTAATTTTGATATAAAGCCAAGTCATCAAAGTCTTTATATATGGAATATCTAGTAGAGCTCAAAGTCTTCA
Organism: Bauhinia variegata; assembly: GCA_022379115.2. Taxonomy (NCBI): domain Eukaryota; kingdom Viridiplantae; phylum Streptophyta; class Magnoliopsida; order Fabales; family Fabaceae; genus Bauhinia; species Bauhinia variegata. Next base: position 1,689,963 of record CM039433.1, read on the forward strand.
TAGAGATAATATATCAGTCATTCTTGTTGTGCATATATATACTTTTTATCAAATAAGATAGAATAAATACCTATTTTAGTCTCTCACACTTAAAATTTTTATCAATTTAATCTCTTACATTTGAAACCCTAATCAATTTGATCCCTCACATTTCAAATTTATCAATTAGTCATTCATATTTTAAATTTTTTATCAATTTCATCCCTTAAATTTATCAATATTTTTGAAGTGTGAGAGATTAAATTAATAAGTTTTACAAATTTAAGGAACTAAATTAATTAGGGTTTTAAGTGTGAGAGACTAAATTGATTAGAGTTTTAAGTGTGAGTGATCAAATTGATAAACTTAAAAGTGTGATTGACTAAATTAATAAGAGTTTTAAGTGTTAGAGATCAAAATAAGTATTTACTCAAAAAAAGATATGATTTGCTAATTCTTACATGTTGACCCATTCTTAGTAAAAAAGAGGATGAAACTTGTCCTTTCAGAAAATCATTGTAATTATGCTTTCAAAACCTAGCTACTTTAGAAATCCATATTCGTCAAAATGCATTGTCATCGAAGTCAAAACAGAAAAGAACGGGAATATAGAGCAGTGCATAATTGACAATGTACGGCTGGAGCTGGAAAGAAAAGAAAGCAGTCGTGATTGATATATTATGCCTACCCAAGTTCCTTTTCTCCAGAGTTAAGCATGTAAAATGCACAATGACGTAATTAAAGGAAAAGGCCAAATTACAAGTAGGATTCTCCTGTGTTATTTCTATACCCATAATTTTGATTAATTAGCTAATGACTTGTGACAAATTAACATGAGAATATATATATATATAAAAGACGCCGCCTCGCACCCACGAAGACAAACGAATCAATATTGGACCTTTTGGGAAAGCAGCAACTTTTGGATAAAAGCTGAAATTCTCAATGGTCTTGGCTGGGTAAATTTGGATTAGAATGAAGTTTGATTCGCGGAAGGTTTACTTGCAGCAATAGATCGAGTACTTCACCTTTTTCTTATTGTGGTATTCAGCCATATATAACTTACCATGCACGCAGCCAAGAGTACGTACATGCCCCTAGCCATCCCCACACATCTATGAGACTGACTTTTTTTTTTTTTTTTGACACAAGATCAGTTTCATAATATTTCTACAATACTAGTACTAATGTTGCATGCACTGCATTGCCAATAGTAACACTCCTTCAAGACACAATAGCTAGCAATCTGTACCGTGTTTAAGTTAAGGAGCTTCATTCCTCCCAGTCAGTGTCTGAGCTCCTGCAAAGAGTCACATCCCATAGCTGGTTTGGTAATTGTGTACCACTATCATCACCAAGGCAAGAACCCCCACAAACATATATACTTCTAATTTTAATTTTATCGGTGAGTGACGCAGAATGAAATGAATGATGGTGGGACTGGCTAGCTAACTAATAGCTATTGAGGTTGAGTTGCCAAGTTTGGAAGGTGGAGCATAATGAAATTGAAAATGCCCACGCGTCGACTCTGCCATGGCTAGTTCATGGCACACAATGCCAACAACAGTAGAAAGCAGGCAAATGAAATCTGTCATCGCAAAAGGCCGTGATGAGATAGACCCACGTACAGTCTCCTCGATCGCAAAATGTTCTACTGAGATTACCGAATAAAGTTACCAGCAGACTTATCATCATGACTTAGCCATATCCCCGTATTCCATTCACCCACATGATCACTTTTTAAGTCTTCTTTGTGGGTCATTCTGTTTTGTCAGATATAAACATGAGTGACTTTTACCTTAGCGCTTGTCAATGTGTGTTAGAAACAGAAAACTAAACCCATGTGTATGTTGGGTTATCCAACTCCATATGAAATGAATTATCGTACCCGTTAGTTATGCCATGCTGTCAGACATCCTGATCCATTTGGCTTAAGTATAGTTAATGGCAACCTTTCTGGGTCTTCATAGAATTAGCTACCATAAACATTTGGGGTTAGGTACTAATTGAGGACTGAGAGAAGTGGGGGTCGTCGGCTCAATGAGTGTCCATCACGCGCAAAAGACCTAAAAGCAAACATGCACTTTCTTTTTTATAGCTTTACAAATGGTGCCATAAGTTAAAATTGACCTTGTGATCTATTAATAATGTTGTAAGATTTCAATTTGATCAATAATATATATGATTACTATTTTTTAATAAAATTTTTATTATTCTCTTTATAATAGAAATTAGAATTGATCCTCAATTTGAATTGAGTTTAAATGTTTAGCAATACATTAAAGGTAGACTTCAAAGTCTATCATTGATGTAATGCTACAGTATAAGAAAAGCATATCCTTTCTGGGTGCTTTGTTATATCAACCATATTATATGTACGTTAGTAGATTCCTTAATTAGGTGAGGAGATAAAGAATTTATTCTAGATATCCTTTCTGCTTCCTAGCTCATGTGCAATATCAGCTTTGATGTATACGCAGAGGCAAAAGAAACCAATTAAGGGCACTAGGCCAGTCGTCATACGCATGATGCATTTTCTTGCAGTTCGTTATAGATAAATCAGCAAAGAGAGTGAACGAATTATTATAAAAATCAATATAAGAAAGAAAAAAGGGATAAATGTAGTCAACACTACGTTATTATAATTAAGCCAGGAAGAAACAAGATAAAAAAAAAAGTTAATCCAGATAAATTATTTATGAGATACTCGTACCTCTATATTTGTATGTACAACTGAGCAATATGGCAAATTGACAGAATGTTCTATATTTACAGAGCTGATAAAAGAAAAGAAGGGAAACCTGAGGGATGTGGCACAAAAACTTGGTGGATTTGGTGTTTCGCTAAAGACAAAAGTGGCCATGTATGTATTCTAGTAAGAGTCCCAGAGAAAAGGAACAGGGTCCTCCAACCGTGAAGCTGAGTCTAGAAGTTCAGTTCCAGGCACTAGCCACGGAGACGAGAAGTGGAACATTCTATGATTTAAGTCGGGTGAAAGATCAGGGAGGTCAAATGTATCATCTTCATCTGTCAACGGTGAATTTGATGATTCCCCAGTGTCATGGGAGGATGATATTGATATGCTTTGGCTTAGCTCCACTTCTGCTTTGTGGCTTCCTTCGTAATCTATAGCGGCTGCTTTTGCAGCGGCGGCTTGAATGTCCTTAGGAGAAGTGCTGGCGGGACGCGGAAGGTCTCGAGCCAGTTCGGGGAAATTGAGGATAGCCGAGCTACCTTTGATTGTAAGAGCCGCTACGTCATGAGCTCGAGCCGCCATCTCTGCCGTGGGGAAAGTTCCAAGCCAAATTCTTGATTTCTTCCTCGGCTCTCTGATTTCTGATACCCATTTGCCCCATTGCCGCATGCGTACTCCATGATACGTTGGGTGCTTCCCATCAATGTCTCTTTTTCTATTTTTCTTATTTTCGCTGCAACCTTGATTTCTCATCACTGCGTTAAAGTTGGCTTCTACGGAGGAAGAGGAAGAATTGGTTGAGGTTGAGGAAAAGGAAGTGGTTGGTCGAGCTTCATTGTCTATTAGGACAGCTTCTTCTTCCATGGGGGAAAAGGAAGTGTGAGGAAAATGAGGTGAGAAGAGCTTGGAAGACGGGGGTTGAGGAGCTGTTAGCTACTTATAATTCTTCACATACATATTAAAGATTTTTTTTTTTTTTTTTTGGGGGGTTGGGTGGGGGGAGGGAGGTTAGAAAAATAAAATAAAATAAAATACTGTACATGTTGATGCAAGGTCTAGTGTTATACAGATTTTCCATGGCTTGTCGTTTTGAAGAGCATGATTAAGGGGATTTTTAGAGTCCTCGTCGATGGCCAATGTTAATTCATTAATCACACAGCTTTATCTTTATTTTCGATGTGATTAATAATATCACTTTAGATTTTTGAGGTTCATTGTAAATTGATAATTAATATTTATGTGAGAGAATAGGTGTCGCTTGTCCACAAGCCGGGTTGTTAGAAGTACATATGATGATGTGAGTGCTGGATGTTTATCCTTAGCCAGCCCCCAAATTAATTATGGAGAATTTTTTTATAAAAAGAAAAATGAAGGTTAAAATCTTCTTTCTTTTTAAGTTCAATTTGGCATGTGTCGCCTAGGTCGCAACCGTGGAAATTTTACTATTTTAGTACCAATGATTAAGGACTATATTATTATTATATATTATATATAAAAGTTGGCTCCAGGGATAATCATTTTCTACAAACCTATAATAAAGTTCAATTAATATCATAACTTTAAGCTCTTTCTTATTTTCCAGTTTGAGAACTTTCAGCTTCTTTTTTTTTATGGTAAGAATTTTAAGCTCTTTTATAGATTTTTTTTTTTTTTGAAGTTAATGAACTTTCCAAATACGTCTTAACTTTCTCGGATTTTACATTTCTCCTGGAATATATTACATTTAAAGAAATGCGATTAAAAATAATTAACACACTGATTTAGGCACTTGGTTACCATATTAATGGACGCGTGTCCTAGTGACCTTCCGGTTGAGGACTCTAAGTCAAGTACACCTTTGGACGCTCGCCAAGTTTCCCTTTTCCTCTACGCAGAATAGCCAAAATAGGACAGACCATATATCACCCAATTAATACAGTAATCAATTAATGAATGACAGCATAAGAAGAAAATTTGTTGATATAATTTTAATTTTTTTTCAGTTAAAAGATTATTCTTATATTTAAAGAAAGTGTTATTGAACTTACAAGTCATTCCCATTATTAATTATTATAGTTTAAAATTCTTCGAAATCTTATCTAATTTTTGAACTAAATATCAAAGTATTGAAAATTGTGTATTTATCACACGTAGTTGGATAGTAATAAGGAATGATCTGTAATCACAGCGTGGGGCTAGTGTGTACTACGAGTACTGTGAGTTGCCACTACACGAGACGAGAGGAAGCAGTAAAAGTTGACACGTGAAAACGAAGTGCAATTAATTAATAGCAAGAAAAATTGTCATTGTGTATGCAGTTTTTTATTGACTAATCGAAAAATAAAATTAAGTAGCGTTGCACAATTCTTATGCTTACAAATAAGCATGCGCAATTTATAAAGAAAAATTTAATTAACTATGTGGAGCCTCAGCCTATATGAAATTGAATGCGATTAATGTGGATCCTCTAATCGGTTGCAAGTTGCAACTGCCGACATTGTCCTTCTACTTCTACATTATAGTCCAACCCTTAAACTACCGTCTATATAAATTTATTTTTGGTTTTGGTTTACTTAAGGACGTTCATTAGTAACAGATGACTAGATTATGAGATTCCTGTAGGATCATGATGTTTCATTTTAGCATTTCAGATATTATTATTAACTGTATATACTATTACTATTATATTATAAAACATTTCAGGGACAAGCCAAAGCCAAATGATAGAATATATTATTCTTAGCATTCCCTAGTAAAACATGCACCTTGTTACATTTAGATAAGGTGGAAATTTCTATGTATAATAGCAATAGATATATAACAACTCAGAAGTTCGTGTGTGTGGAATTGACAAGGTCTCCGTGGCGCCTAATTGGCCACGAAACAGAGTCTTACTAATACCTCACCCAACACGTATGCCCAAAATACTGTTTGACCTTCCTCTTTGGTAACCAGCCTGGCAGGGTCATTGAATATATGCTCACTGACCCTGTTCTTCAAAAACATTTAATTTACCCAGACAGACGACGCTGAGGGAACCGTCTCAGTGATATTGTCTGCATGTGCTCACAGGAAAAGCTGGCTGAAAACAAAAAGGTTCATTTCTTTAAACTTATTTTTTTAGTGGAATATTTTTCGTTAATTATTTTTTTGGCTAAATTTTGTAAAAACCTTGTGTAACTAAAACAGTATTCTTGCCATTTCCTTTTGTGTTGCTAGAGGAAAAGCCTAAAACAACATCGGAGTCAAACTTGATAATAGACTCGTCATAGAAAGTTTTCCAGGGCCTACAGCTCAGCGTTGCGGAGCTGTTGCTTCAGCACTGGTCCAACATATTCATGGGGTTGGCCATCAGGCACCACTGACTCATTCAGCGGTTCCTTCCATGCCTCCTCGTACAGTTTTGGATACACGTTTCCATCATAGCGTCCAAGAACTGACCCTAGATAGTGGTCCGTGTAATTAAACGCATCAACCAGAGCAATTGCATCACGACGAACCTAAATAAATACTATATCATTAATGAAATCAATCTTCATAGGACAAACCTGGGAATACAAAGACCTCGGCTGATCATTGGCAAATGAACTTTGCTTAAGAGTGATGGAGGCAGTAGAAAGAAAATCACCCCGATGCTTATGGAGAAGAAACAGAGCATACACGCTGCAAAGAATTTGTAATTGATGTTTCACCCCCCTTTCCAGGTATGTCTTGCCGCAACTTGTCAATAAATCTGAAAACATATATTATTATTTATTAATAACTAGGACAAGTAGCACAAATAAAATTAACAGAAGCTCACTTGGAAACCTGCAGCAGAACAAAACATGAATGTATATGGCCATTGATCTGATCTGATCAAAATTGGATCATAAGTAAAGTACCCTCTTCTGGATTGGTAAACTTGCTAAGCTTTTGAGCTTCAAATGCTTCCAGTACTGTCCTCAGCTGTAGGAAATAAAAACGAGTGTCAGTTTATCACTCAAGCAGTATTCAATAGAATGTCACCAGATTCTCATTCATTATACCTTTCTGAACATGAGATTGACAGACGTTCCACTCGACCCATATGAGCTGTTGTGCCGACAGGCTTTTTTCCTGATTGCAGCTGAGAAATAGTCTTCGTGAGATACCTGGCAACCTAGGTGAGAAAAATGTCAAACAGCTAAAGACCAGCACATCGTAATAACAAATAAATACGTTTAAGAGATAACAATAACAAACCTGTAAAAGCAGTACAATGTTGTCGCCTTCATATGTGCAGGCAGGAACATATACTGAAAATAATTCAGGGAGACCACTTCTGCGAAGGTAACCATGGCCACCACACAGTTTACGGCATTCCCCAATCCCGTCCTGCAAATTATAGCAGAATGACCAACAAAATTCAGGACACATCAAAAGTTAAATAGCAGAATAGAACACCAGAAACACTTAATTAGAACCATTTGCATTAACAGAAGCATACTAATCCAGTTAGTTAACCCGCAGACAACCAGAACATTATCAAACATACAGCAGTTGCTCAACTAGTCAAGGACTTCAACCACGCAGTGCATGCATGAACCTCGGGCAACGTTGAAAAATCATTAGCTTGCAATCTTTGAGTCACATCCATACATAGCCATTTCAACCACTCACCAACAAATCTGAAGACATAATCAGAAGCTAGCAAAGGGAAAAGCCTAGCTTGCTGGGTTTTATAATCAATCACCTAGGGAAAAACATGTGGCAAAGAGTAAGATGCATTTCTCATAGAAAATTAAGAATTAAATAGACACAAGGTTTTAAAACTTACGTGTGATTCAAGGCCTGCATTTTGCTAGCCAAATTGTCTTCGAACAGCACTGTATCTTGTAGCAATGCAAATAGCTCGTGACAAAGCAACCGATGCATCAGATACAATTTTTTGTCTCACATCTACCATAGCTCCATAAACTAATTGCCACGGAACATTGGATTCAACATATTTGCCATCTTTTGTAACCTGTGAAACCCTCGTCCACATTTGATTCCTCGGAATTCTCACATGGTCAAATTTCAGAACCCCATTATCTATGGTGTTAGATCCTCCATTTCCAAATTTCATTCCAATATCACTAATAGTTATGCCTGGAAGTGGTAAGTGATCATCCAAGCTCCGCAGCTGGACAATGAAACCTTCATTTCATATATATATGGACATTCAGTTAATTAATTAATATAAGATACTAGAAATTCAGATATATAATTAAATTAAATTTGGTGATTACCATTCACTCCGTGGTCTCGGCCGTCAGTAATTACGCGGGCATAAACAACAGCGTGTGTGGAAATTTTACCCAATCCACCAGGCCACCACTACTTACATCAGCATCAAAGACAAAGAATTAAGAAGATAGCATAGTAGAAGTACCCTTTAAAACCACCAAGAAGTTTCTAGAATCTCATAATAAATAATTCATTCCCAAAAGCTCTCATCGCCTTTATCACTTACTTTGCAGGAAGTCAGTGTGGGGGCTATGAATAACAAACTCGTCCGTTTGAGGATCAAAGGTAGCTGTTGTTTCAAGCCCTTGGAACATTGGATCCATGGCCAAGTTCTGTTTGGGTATAACACCCAATTATTTCCATCCTATAAGCCAATGGCAACCACCTCATTTGTTGTTCCTCAGTGCCTTGTCCTTTGATAGTTGGCACGAACATTCCCTGCAAGTAAACATAGAATGCTAGATCAACATTCTACGTACCCATGTCAAATCCTCATACCAACACTTAAGACAACCTGATATAGAGTCGTCCGCCAATGTATGATCTTATATATAAGCATAACATAGAAGATAAGAATGACACCAGAGCAATAAATTAAGTGAATTATACCCAGTGAAGATCTGTAAAAGCAGGTTCATCCACAAAGGTCCTTAGTATAGTAGCTTCTTCTTCTAAAAGAATGCAATTTACTCAGTCAAACAGTATAATAAATAGAAATGGAAAAGGCATCAAGACAGTGTCTATAGTGGAAAATTAATCAAACAACACTTGAGAACATAAGACTCACTCACCAGTGAGACGAAGCACTATGATCCTCTTCCATGCATGAGCAGTTTTCCTCAAAGTGTTCTTAAACAACTCCTTTCTATCCTTTGCAAATGCCTGGAGAGTGGAGACAGCATACATTTAGTGGAATATTCTTTGATTCGTTTATCACCAATCCCAAATAAGAAAGTGTGGGAACTTTTAACATCTCAAAGCTAATAATTCAGTTCATATCCTCCTAAAAAGAACGATAAAACACAGCACGGCAGCTTGGGGTTCAAATGGTATTTGAAAATTTTTTAGAGTGATGAAAATTCACCTGATCGATAGCAACAAGACGAGCAATTCTATCGGAAAGTTGGAAAGCGTGGCGAGAACCGGCCCAGACAATATTCATCTCTTCACATCGAACTGTGCTTTGTTCCTCTCGGGACCCAAGTGATCAACACCTTGCATTTTCGAATATCAAACCTTAACACTCGCTAGCTACGTGGAATCAAAACCCAACTAAACTTTTGGGTTGCCTTTGCCTAAAACAATGTTTTTCACAATTTAGTTTTGCTACTAATTATAATAGATTGTCGAGATTCAATGTAGTTACTGATGATGCGTGTGTGTACTGTGCTATAGTCATGCTCAAAATGGCAATCATCTCTTGTTTGAAAATTTAGAGGCCGAGTCACCTGAATTGATATGTTATCATTCCTACATGTGTATATTTTTAAATGAAAACAAAACAGCTGCATGTCATTTGATATGTCGGAGCGATTTATATAGAACGTTTTTATGACTAGGCAGCCAACAAAGTTTTACTATACCTTGAAAAATTATTCATGCTGGTTCTAGTCTAATGGTGACATCATAGATTCATAGCCATGTTTATTTAAAAAAAAAAAAAAAATGTCACGCCAGGTAGTAATTTTCTATTGGCAATCATGAATTTGTGAGCAGAATTTCAAAAATAAAAAGTTTTTTTATTAAAAAAGAAACCTTACATGTAAGGAACCATAACAGTGAAAAAAAACCTCAATATCAATCTTTATATCCCGTCAGGTCATTCCAAAAAAAAAAAAAATTTGATCTGCTTTGACCTGTCAAATATGTCCACTTTATAAGACACGCTTCTATTTTTCATTATTGATTCCTTTCATTTTAGAATCCTAAAGTTTCGTCATGAGTTCAAGTATTAGTCAATATATTTAATCAATGATCCTTAAATTTTATTTCTTCAAGTCTGAATGTGAGTTTAATTTTCCAAGTTTCGACTGAATAATTGAAAGAAAAGAGAAAAATCTTTGACTATTCCGTGTGAACTAAAGTCATTGACAAGTCAGAGTAAGCTAGCTTGGTTGACCATTGGAAATAGAAGAACATATTCTACAGAATTTTGAACTCTCCTCTGGGGATAGAGTTTTTGAACTTTTATTTGAGTTGAAATATAAAAATGAGAAGAAAAGAAAAAAAAGATGGTTGAGGATTGACTGAGTCTGAAAATAACTCCATTGAGGCTAGGCAAAAGATATCTGTATCTTCTTACCCAGCATCGGCGTCCTCATAAAATATGAAGTTTAAGCGAGATTGGTTTACTTCGAGTAAGATGAAAACGTCCAAGTAGATTGTCTTACCGCACAATCAACTTTACAAGAGATGACCAATAACCGAACAACCAGATAAGGTTCAGAGTTTAAGCAATTCCTAGATGCTACTGCCTACCAGCAAGAAACTAAGTTAATCACTATGAAAGAAATAAGTGAAAATTATTAAGGTTATCCCATAGCCATATATAAGAATAACACAAAACCACGTTCATAAGCCCTGTATTGATGGATAATGCTCACATCTCTGAGCCAGCCTGCCTACTAAAGAGCCCTTAAACTGCATGGATCGCACTGTCATTTATATTTGAACTACCACATGCTGGAGTTGCATGAAAAGCCGACTGTCTAGAGGGTCCTTCAAGAAGCTTTAGCGACAGAGAAGAAGGGCCAGAGTCACCAATAGAGTCTCCTAAGCTCAGTTTTGACATGCCAACTAGCTCATCGACATTTATTGGGCTTTTAGAATGTACTGCAGTTGGCTTCAGCACTTCGTGTGTCTCCTTTTTAGTGGTCTCCGGACTGTATCCTGACCAATAGGGCAGAGGAAATGGGAAGAAAGGCGAGACATATGTAGGATATAGCATGGGATACGCAGATTGTGAGCTATCTGGCTTTAACGAGGCAGACTCTCCTTCATTTGAGTTGGTTGAATCCATGGATTCACACTCTTCCTCAATAGCTGGAGGGCCAGGCAAGGGGTCATTTCCGTCTGTTTCAGCCTTTGGTTCATTAGCTGTCAAGAAGTCTTCTGGTACCATTGGTGTGTCAGCCGACTGCAAAAACCATGACAGAAATAGACCAAGTCAAGAAAATGAGGAACGCACTGAGGGTGAGGGGAGTTGGTTACTTTTGCAACACTTCCCTAAACTACCTAAAATGTCATGTTTATGTAAAAAAGAAAAATCTAAACAGACACGAATAACTTGATGGAAATTGGAAAGTAAGTCAAACAAAACCTGAAGTTACTAATTCATCAACAGCAGCAGCAAACAAGGAAGCAAAATGGACAATTTTCACAAATTATAAATGGACATCAATGTACCATGCAAGTCCTTGTTTTCTTCATTAGAGAAGGTAAAAAAGAATAAGCCGTATTCAATATAAAATTATCAGTGGTCATGATATGCAATATGCAGCCTCATTTTCTCATATGCATCTAAATGTAATGAGACATGTTTCATCATGGATAGCATTTGCTAAAATGGCTATTAACTTCATCTGCAACGATATCAAACAAGCTGGAACGTCTTTTTCGCCTGGACACATTGCTCTGCCTGATGAAGTATTTCTGAGCATGGCTGGCTACTTGAGTAGGCGTCCTTGATATAACATAATTTCGTGCAATTCCACGCCAATCTCCTTTGCCAAGCTTCTGCAATCCAAGTAAAAACATTCTATGTTCCTCCTCAGTCCATGGAACACCTGCATATAAAAAATTAGTAACTTCAACAAACAAATACAATATGCACGAAAAATCAAATATTTTCTCTTTTAGCCCATTAATGAATAAATGATCAAAAATCATGAACAGATCCATCTAAGATATGTAAATTGCATGAAAACAGTACACTACGAAAAGTATGAAATCATCACTAGATGTTAGAGTAACTTTTAGCTAGAACTCTAAGACCCTTGAGTTAATCCTTACACACCGTGTCAGGGTAAGTAGATAACCAACTCGGTAAGCATTTCAGCTGCCCTGACCAATGGAAATGCAACATTTGCACCTGTACGTAAGAATCTGTACCCTCCCTTTCTCGCCCAGGTTTGATGTGGGAGGAGATGCCATCTACAAATTGGTAGCAAAAACTTATACATGCATTACAATTTAAATGCATGCGTTTCACCGTTTTCTTTTGATGCATAAAACGCACGATAAATCTACAGAGTAACTCCATAAAATTACGTACTTCCATGACTAGGATCTAGCTCCAAACTAACCAAACAGTAACTCAACAGAAATTGAGTGGCTAATTTTTTTTCCTCCCCTAGGTATAATAGAATTTCCATTGCCTTCCCCACTGGAAATGCTGTTTAATCCCCCGACCCTTCAATTAATCAGGCTAGTAAAAAGTTGGGCATACTACAAGGCAATGATCAGTACCCATGAGGCAAAAGGGCTCCTGCCATTTAAAGCACATGGCTCGAGATTGGTACATATCTATCTACTTCATAGGCCTACATCGAACAAAATTTTACAAGCATTCCAAAAATTAAATCAGAAAAAGACAACATTTGATCATTATGGATAACAAATTAAAATCAGATAACTAAGCCAGGATTTTTGTTTCTTAATCATATTTGATCCCGAGAAAGTTCCAGAATAAGTAAAAAACTACAAAAGAATACTTGTAAATCAAAGTACAAATATGAGCATGCAGAAGAACAAATAATTGAATAGGCAAAAGGAGTAAGCTTTTGGAATCGAACCCTTCTTTCTTTCACGGGAACTGGATGATGAGCCAGGAACAAAATCCTCCGAAGCGTAGCCGTCAGCGGCGGCACCGTGATCAGGGGTATCCCCGGGAGAACCCGGATTGTTAGACCCGGCATGATGAGTTCCGGAACTTGACCCGGCATAGTGGCTGAGATTGCCCATACTAGCACTCTTTCGGATCGACCCATCTGTCAATCGGACCCCAAATAGCTTGACTCCACGGTTGGGGCAGGTCCTGGAGTTGTGTCCATTGTGGCTGCAATGCGAGCATCGCCGAGTCATGCTTGCTTGCTTGGTTAGGAGTCCTTGAGGACCAAATCAGATCGAAGTGGATAAAAATGTACTCAACTGTAATTTAGCAATTAAGATGGAGGAATCGCAGGTCCAATGGATCCGAATCACATGATCCGAGACAGAGAAGGGCTTAGGTTGGCGGAGACTGAATTGGGTTTTTGTTGTATAGTTAATTTTCTCTCCCTCGGCTTTCGCAGATGGGAGAGAAAGACAGAGGAGGTGGACAACGGAACACTATCCATATATCTTGTCTCAGATAAAGAGGAATTTCTTGGATACTTCGCGGCTAACTTAGAACCACGGTCATCGAGTCATGACCGCTCATCAATAGATAGGGGGAGACGTGGCAGAGACTTGTTAGCTGCCGTAGGCCTCGTAACTACTGGGGTCCTTCTCCTTTATAAAGAAAATTATTTTTTCCTTCGTAACCATAGACTAGTTTGTTTTACCGTGTCGTGTCGTGTCGTTCTTGGATGGCTTTCCATATTTTTGAGTCTTTGACTTTTCAGAATCTAAATATTTTTAAATAGAGATAATTTATGTATTTTAAAAGCCAGAAAGAGAATTTGTTCTTTTAACGATTGATCATAATGATAAAGAATAACGAATGTTCCTGACAAATGTTTTAGTTTTGGAAAATAGATAAATCTTATTGAATGCTATAATTTATAAAATGTTTTTGGGTTAAATTCATTGCAATATACTAATATTACGTAATTTTTTGGAAAAAAAAATCTCTTCGGGCGAAAGTAGATTGCTAGTGTTTAGCCCATTACCTTATTGAGTGACACTAATTATCTTGATTAGGAATGTCATTTTATTTTTAACAAAACTTCATTTATATAAAATTAAAACAATGATGCATATCCTTGGTTGACCTTACCAGAAGTACTCATGGCAAATGGCCAAAAGAAGATTTAGATTTGACATAAAGTAGTCTAAAACTCCATCTTATTGCTCTAAACATTACAAGTAATCACTACTTGATTTGAATCCTTAAGAGGCAAAATGTTGAGATTTTATGCTAATTTATCCATTAAATTTTTGGGATAATATCTATCATCGCACACTTTTCTTTTTTTTTTTTCCTTCTATTTTACTAGTCAAAAATTTATTTGTTCATCGTATGTAATTAGAAAATTTTTTTTTTTTTTGGTAAAAATGGACCAAATTGAAAATTCTTAATCAAGTTCTTCGTAAAAGAAAAGGAAAAAATTGATTAACTAATCTGTGAGTCGATTAAGGAAAAAAAAAAAAAAAGTGATGAAGAAAGAGCAAGAAAATATGGGTCTAAACTCAAATCGATTTCGTAGGAAATGCCCAGGTGGGAATGCCTCCAAAGAAGAAGGGCATGTTGCCGCGCATAATAGCGTATTGTGAGATATTTTTCCCACAAAGGAGGATTTTAAAAGCTTAGCCACCTCATCTATCCCATTTCTTTCCACCTCCTCAAACTCAATTATTCTGCTTCCTCTTTATTCCTTTCCTTCCTAAACCCCACTCAAGGGTTAAAAACAAATGTTTCAGCAGTTTATCCAAAACTGACACCTGTTTGCCGCTGCCCAGAAAATCAATCATCAATAACAACAATGACAACATAGAATAGAATCACATACAAACAGTGTGCAAGTAAATTTTGTAACTGCATGCTGCATGTGACTTTCAATAAGGACCTCAAATTAGCGCATCTTTGTCGACTGTCTATTTTTCATTTTTGTTTTTGTCCTCTGTTTTCCACTTCCACCCAGATCAGATCGCCTTTTTGTTTATCTCTTTTTCCGCGGTAATTGAATCTGACAAATTCATCAAGCAAAATCAATGAAGTTGAATTATCCTTTGACGAGAAAAGACATGTGCCATTGCATAAAAAGAGAGCTGAGCTTTTTTATCCACGTGCTACGTCATTCGTCCTTGCCCACCGACATAAGTGAAGCCTTCTCCACCCCCACTTTTTCTGAGAGTGTATGTGTTGCGTGCGTGGACAAGAGTGTGTCAGTCACCTTAAAGATTCTTTGCGAGTAAAACAACACATTGAATCAACTAGCATTTTGTATCTCAAGAAGCAACTTATCCCTCCCTTCCCTTCAGACACTTTCGCGGACTAGATTCGAGTCGGCAACTTATGAGTAATTTGGAAATGTACAGTGCAACTGTTTCTGAACTAGAGTAACGCATATCCAGGGGCCCCCAAAGAAAATATTATCACATAAAACAACGCATTACGAATGCCAACAGCATAATCGAAGCTCACGACGCACGTGTTCCAAATTTAACTTTCTTTAATATGTCACTCCAAATGTAATTGAACGTGATTTAAGTTAAAAAGGGAAAGGAAATGGACCTTCAAAATTGACATGTCCTTCATGTGAATTAGCTGCACAACAACGAGCACTTCAGACGTAAACTAAAAAAATTGACCTTCTAAAAGAATGTTACATTTTCCTCCTAGACATACCATACCACCTCTTCTCTTGTGCGGGCTCTCACCCGTTCCCCTTTTCCAGAAGATTTTAGAATCAATTTACCAAACAAGGGCTGTGCCTTTATCTCTTGGAAAATCTGCTTCGTCTTGTCCTAGTTGGAGTTGCATGATAAGCTATCCCCCTAGCTCTTTCAATACCATGCTCTTCTTCATCGTCACTAGATTCATCGTACCTCCATCTTGTTCCACCATTGATGTTGCTTTCTCCAATAGCTGGGTTCTTCTCTATATGGCTATAAAATTACACAAACAAACGCAGTCATTAAAAATATCTAATAATTTTTTTTTCTTTTTTGGATGAACATTTAAAAATTCATACAACACACACGAATATATCCTTATATTCATACATTTTACGAATCAAATAATATCATGAATGATGAGCAAGAGAAATAATAAACTCTTACCTCCAAGAAACATCCACTGGATCATCCGAGGACGCCACGTTCCTACTTCTATCATCATTATATGAATGACTGAAGGTGGATCTACCAACAGAATTAGCTGTGGCCTTCAAGGAGTACAAAGGACTAGTATTTTGATTGCGACCGAAATACGGATTCCGTTCAACTCCTTGTGAGTTAACATCCAACATATTGTCCCGGGAATTGCTAGGTGATGTTCTGTTGACTCCCTTTTGAGGTGAACCATTCTTGAAACGGATCCTCTGATTCCTTGGAGTTGAAGTGCTGTCAAATCTGAGACTTTTGCCTATGCTACCTTGATGCTTCAGCCCCCTCTCACTATTAGAAAACAATCGTTCATGAGGAAGTGATGAAGAACCAAGATTGCCACACCCGGGGCCAGCAGTGGTGAATGGCTTGACTACGTTTGTTGACCTTTCAAAAGTGGTTGACCTCAATAAACAATTTGCATGGTCAGCATCCAAGACGAGGGAAGAGTTACCAGGAGAGGGAATCAGTAAACTGGTTGGCCTGGAATCCTCAATATGAGGAAGAGCTGGCATTTCAACTTCCTCAAGAGAACCAGCAGCACCCTCAGCCAAATTTCCACTCTTCAGTTGTCGCTGCTCAACATCTGGCAACAACTCCAAGCACCTATCCTGTTTATTACAAAACCTAATTTCATCAATTCAATCTAAGAAAATGCCAAATCTGCTAAAAGTTATAATCACTTCGACTTTAACAACTACCAAAGGACTATCATGTATATCAATCACATTATACTCTATGTGGTGCTGCATATAACATATCGTGAATGCTTTGTTAGCTTGAGCTGATTTAGGATTATTCATTCGGGCACACACAGCATTACACGTCATTTAATAAATGGTTCTAGCTAATATAAACAGCACTACCATTAATTTTTGTCTAATTACTAAAGTGAAAACAAAAAGGAGATAGAGGGTGGGGAGTTTCAAGAGTCCAACAGATGTACACAGACCATATGCAACAAGGTAGAACACAACCTTTTGAATATCTTACAGAAAATAACATTGCAGACATTCTTTGGACTTTCTTTTGTGAATGCTGACCTCAATTAAGTCATGCTTATTGTAAATCAAAGACACAAATATTTGCATCAAAATAAACAAGTTAGATCACTTACAACCAACTTGGCTCTCCAGTGACTGGCTGTCTTTACTCTAGATAGAACCTCTTGACCAACAGAACCTTCCGAAATGGAGTCTTTCTGTACCTTCTCAAGTTTAAGATGAACTTGATATGCTTCAGCATATCTGTAGCGCTGAAATGGTAACCACAGAATTTTTTAAGTCCAAAATCACTTGCACATCTGTAGTGCCAAATTACCGTGCCAAATTTTAAGAAACTCAAAAGCAGTTCTCGTTGATTAACACTGATAATGATTACTGAGCAGGAAGGTACGATATCCAATTGGCTTCAAGACCAGATATTGCATGCATGAGACACTCAAATATCAGGAATTATCGCTCACACTCAGGTTTGCCTAATGAACCATGGAAGATATAGATATGGCTCATCTAAATAAGACTATGGTTGAAGATCATGTCAAGAAAGATCCAGGAAGCAAGTGACAAGTGATGATATCACTTATCAGATGGTGATTAAGACAGACAGGGTAGCTTTGCTTACTAAAGTGAATATGGCAGACAAGATAGTGGTGACACTCCTATGCCCATGGATGTTGTTGTTAGTATTGCCACTGGCAAGAAAGACATAATCACAATGACAATTGGGATGGATGGATGTGGCGTGGCTTTCTTTACCATGGCTTTCATTAGAAAAGACAGGGGAAAAAGATATGCATGATATTGCATATTCTATCAAAAACAAAAATGAAACAGTGAAATTCTATTAAAAAATAGTGATGTCTGAATGACACAGATCAGAGGGGTACAACAGTTGAAAGACCACAAGACATCAGGATCACATGATAAATAAATCAGTAGAATCAATGTGGATGTAAAACAAGCTATTTAATTGATTACCTGAATATAAAACACAACAAGGAGATTTCCAGTAGTCGTCAGCGGGTTCACAATAGCATAATCCAAGAGGCACTTATGCATATATTTCTCTTCATCAGAATTCCATGGCAACTCAATCATTCGATCCACCAAGTTCCTCCTAATACAGAGGCAACAAATCTCACTGACCAGGACTTCCACCCACCCACAATATTGATCTTTTAAACTGCCAGAAGTATCCTCAGGTGCTCCATGATTCAACTTCTTTTCCTTCACTTTGGACCAAAGCATCCTCTGATGCATAAATGCTTCAGTTAAAAGCCCACACTCAACCCTCACCCGCACTGTTGTGACAGCCTCTCTAAGCGAAATCATCTGTGATCCACCATCACGCCCAGACCACCTTAAAACCATTAAGGCTGTATCAGGACTATTCCTCTCCAGCAGAACTTCAGCAATTTTAGGATGCGTTGCTGTGCTGGATATTTCGGGAAGAAGGTGGCAAACTTCCTAGCAGTATAATAAACCTTGTTAATCTACAAGGAAAAGAATAATATATCTGTATTTATAGCCAAAATTGTAACATTCAAGATCTCCAAGTGGCAGTTTACCCTCTACTCCTCGTATTCGTTAAGGGAACTCCTGATGCATTTAGTAGATCGTATTTTTTGCACTTACTAACATCCCAGATCTTCTACTCAACACCAAAACAAGAACACTCACCATTAACATTCTTACTAATCACTTTCGTTTCAAGACCAAAGAAACATTTCCGATATATTATCATTAGTCGGTACTTGAAACTAATCAGTGAATCAGCCTTGATACTATAGAGTCGACATTTTATTAAAACCTAGGGAAAACTAGCACACGTGGACTCACTAAGCACAGTATCATGTGGAATTACCTGTAAAGCCTCTTCAGTGTGATCATCCAGAAGGTAAAATGCAAGAGACTCCAGTAAAGAGTGCCTGCTGATATTAAAGGTAGCTGCAAAGTCCTCTATTATTTCTCTCCATTCTTCATCTGGAAGTGTCCAGTGGCGATCATACAGATAATACAGAAACTGCAGGAATTAAGGAAGAAATGAAGCATTGCTCTACATGGTAACTAATAACTATCATTGTCGGAAGTGTCCACAGCCACATAAAATGGTATGGGGAACAAGGATACAATTGCCCGTTTTGCAATGATCATATCAGAACTTCCACGTAAAAAGAGTAAGTCAGCAGCAGATCGAAGATTTCTGAATGGATAGTAACCCAGCACACCATCAATATTAGCCATGAAAATTGAAGCTCCATCCTTCTGCAAGGATGCAATTTCCAATCCAGCCCCCACATCCTGTACTAATCCCTCCTCCAAATCAAGGTTATTCAAAGCATCTTCAATAAATAGGGAACCATCCTGTCTGATGGACTCCACAGGTTGATTCATTCGATCAGGCCATGCACGCTTAATTGCTGATGATTTCCGTTCATGGACAACCAAAGCCCACAATGAACTGTCACTAAAACGAGACCTCACATCCTCCAAAAATTGATGTCTTGCACACCAAATGATAATCTCCAGATGCTGAGTGGAATAACGTAACAATTAATTAGTCAGACTATATGAACTCTTCAGAGTTCCCCACCTACAGGCAAGGGGAAGAAAGAGAGAGAGACAGAGTATAGAGACAAAGTTAATACATGCTAACGGCAACATAATGATTCATAATGGTGAAGATAAGAAGTAACATCTGTCACTCAAGAAAGGCCCTCTTACAACATAAAATATACGGTATCATTTATTTAAAATAAAAAACTACAGACAGATTCCAAACTGCCATCCATCCCCAAAATAAGCACACACACACAAACCTTTTAGCAAAGCACCGAAGACAAAGTTTATAAATACTATCAAAAGGTAATATCTACAAACTTAGCTTAATAATTTTTCAAGTCAAAAGGCATTAAAGAAAAAGATCAAAATGTTGCAACCATGTTAACCTGCTTCGTCTTGGTTATGCTCTCTTTAAGATGGTCCAAATCATGAAGCTGCGCTGAAAGTGTATCCTTAAAAGATGACACCAAAACTTCTAGCACATTGGATATGCCACACAAGTATGTTGTAAACTTAAAAAGTAAACTCAATTCACTTTTGATTCCTTCAACATCAAGACTATCTAAAAACATTGTTAAGGGGCAGAAAATATTATGAAATTTACCCCACAATAAAAGCAGACAACCAGATTTAGATATCAACAATTGAAAGGTTCAAGGATACAAATTTTCTGTAGTTCAGTTACAATGTTTCCGAATGTCCTCTTGCACCAATCCTTAACAACCACTTCGTCCAACAAAAATGCAATGACAGGATCACTGGAAACAGCAGTTTCATCCATACATACATCTGTGACATCTGTAAAATTTCTCTTAAAGAAAATATGATGTTTCCGCAGTGGAAAGAGATGACAGACAACAGAACAGATGATGATGATGATGATAATAAATAGGTTACATTCACGTCATCATACCTAGAAAACTATATCTTTATTGATACTTTTTCTTCTAAGTTACTTATGCTCTTTTTTTTTGTTATGCTCATGATAATTTTAGGTTAAAAAAATTAATCTATAGGCCAATTTATGACTAGCAGTAGAAAGGATACAGTGGCAAATTAAAGAAAACAAGTTATTTTCTAGCGCAACATCAAACAAAGAGTAAAGTCGTTGTACATGAGCTGTTAGTTGTTTCTCCCCATCTTCTATTTCTTGAAATCTCTCATCACATCTTTTGGAGATAAGTCCGGCTTCTATGCACTCGTAATAAAGGCGGAGACGCGGTTTAGTGCCACTTTTTGGTATTGGAATTCTACAAATTGGGCATATATCACAGTGTTGACTACACTCTGCACATAATGAAGCATGCCCACATGAACTCAGCACATGGTGTACGTAGCGACCACAGCTTCTCAAGTCTCTGGTTGCCCGGCAGCGCTCCACTTTTGCTTCCTTGCACAACTCAGTTAGATCAATGGATGCAAAGTGCCCCAGTGCTTCCTTGAATTAAAAAATATTTCAATACAGTTATTATTACTTGGCAAGCATGGCGTGCTAACCCACAGTCTGAGAAGATAACATGAAAAGAAATCATCTATAGTATAAAGACAATTTTTACCCATTTGAACAGATAAAATAAGGCTTGGGATTGAATTGATAACCAAGTGAACCCTTGACAAGGACGACAAGGATACTAGAAATTCGTACATTTTAAGGACCAAGAATTTCATTAAGCCATAAATAAGATAAGCACATGATTAGTGCTCACTAACTCAATAGGCTTTGACACACCACAATTACTCACTGAAAAAATGATGGCAAACTCCTCTGATAATATACAGATCGAAAATACTATTTTCATCCAGAAACGACAGTTTGTGAACGTAAAAATTCCCCGGCTAACGGGCTTTAACACGCTGACCATGTTTGGCATGCTACAAACTGATCCCAATACCTAGTAATTCATTAATCATCTCCATGAAGATTAAACAACTTAAGGAATATTCATGATGCTAGTCTAAGAAATGTGGCTCTTCTAAGCTGAACTGAAACTTGTACTAAATACAGAATTGTGAGAAAGATACTATAATCAGTGGGCTTCCCCAGCTAAACGGAGGTGGAGGCGAGCCAAAAAAAATACTAAGACAGCTAGGGCTAAAGAAGTAGCTCAGCAGTGCAACATGAAAATGTAAGTACCTGAACTGATCGGCTACTGTAGTTTGGTTGCAGAGCTGGAGAAGATCTTGAGGTGGCGGCGCCACCAGTGGAGCTCACAGTTACGGTGGGTCCATTGAGTTTCCTATCCATCTGTAAGACTGTGGAAGCAGAGCTACTGAAACTTGTTCAAAAACATCAAAAGGAGAGAACCGATAAACGACGAAATGATTGGGGAAACAGTGCGCATTAGTGTTCAGTGAAGGACCCCATTCCCATTGCCACTGCCTGCCTAGTAGCTCCAAAAAAAAAAAAGGTTTCTTCGGAGAGGGAAAAGAACGCAGATTGGAGGGCTTTTCAAAGAGTTCACGAATGAACCCTCTTCCTTTACTTTTTTTTTAAAAAAAAAAAATATGAACCCACTCTTTTCCGGTTTCCGTCTCAAAACTCGGGTCGGATTTCTCCAAAAAATTGCTCTAGCCCAAATAATGATGGATCTCAAGCTGTTATGGACACGGGTTGCTTTTCTTTCATGTGGACTACGGGCCAATTATTCAAGAAGCCATTTTTGTGAGCCCAATCCTCTGAAAACAGAAAATATTTCACAAACTGTCTTTCTATAGTTTTTTTTAAAAAAAGGTAATTAAATTATTTTTCTCATTAAAAATAAGCAAGGGAAATACAAGAAAATGGAGAGAAACCAAGGGTGTGTTATTTATAGATTTATATTAAATACTAAATGCTCATCATCTGTTATGATTATTCTAATTTATTCAAAAGGCACGAATTTTATGATTAATAATTTTTTTTTGTAAGATAGATTTGTAAAAACAAAGTAAGAATTTGAAAGAAGTCATGGTCATTATGTAAATAATATAACATTATTGCAATTTACCATAAATATATTTTCAGTACAAGGTCATAAATTGACCGAGTCACGCCGTGTGGGATAGAGAGCACGACTGAAGGATGTTAGCGGAAACGGTCTGGTCAAATAGAGTGGAGAGGCATATTCCATAAGGACATATAAAAGTATATATATAACATTTGGCATGTGATTGTAAACTTGGGGAAAAATTTAAGAAAGATAATAAGGAAACGAGGATCTAATTATCACTTAAAGGTTCTCTTGGCCATCTATTATATTTACAGTTTTCATCCAAAAGAGTGATTATTCCACACTGATATTATAAATTAACTAGCTACTCTGATTTTAGAGCATTCAAAACACAATTATAAAAACTACAGTCAATATTAAACATATTACAAGTAAAAAAAAAAAAAAAAAAAGCTAAGAATTAAAAAATATGATAATATTTATAAACAAAAAAAATGATAATTTTCTCATTTTTCGTTCATTTTAAATGTATATAAGGAAAAGGAATTAAAAATTGTAAGTAAATGGCTCAAAATTATTATCGTTATTTAAAAAAAAAAAAAGAAAGAAAATGAAGCAAAGAAGAGTATTCAATCACGCATTTATGTGGATGGAGTGCACGTGTTGAAAATGGAAAGGGACGATGAGCATATCAGCAGATGTAATCTTTCAGTTAAAAGTGTATACGATTGGTAATCGTAAGTAGACTTAGGCCTAATTTTTCACGTGTTATGATATCAATAATAATGCCTAGTTGAGCTCTATTTTTTATTTTCCATTGGTTGACCTTGAAGATTTTAGATTATCTATACTTCTTTACACTATATATTTTTTAATTATAATTTAATACATTATATTTTTATTATAATTTTATTTTATTTTATTTTTAATGAGCAATATAAATTTTACCATAATCCATTCTCTACTCACTTTTTCAGTTTTTATTTATTTTAACCAAATTTTTATCTTTCTATTTACTATAACCATA
Organism: Bauhinia variegata; assembly: GCA_022379115.2. Taxonomy (NCBI): domain Eukaryota; kingdom Viridiplantae; phylum Streptophyta; class Magnoliopsida; order Fabales; family Fabaceae; genus Bauhinia; species Bauhinia variegata. Next base: position 1,713,414 of record CM039433.1, read on the forward strand.
TATGTTGATGTTCATAAATATATTATTAAAATATTATAAATTCATTATAATTTAAAAATAATTATAATTATATTTCAAATATTATATTACTCTTTTGATGAGTACAAAATAATGCTATTCTATTTTTTAAAATACTTTAATTTTTTTTACATATTTAATTTTATCTAATTTATATGTTTACATAACAATTACATATTTTAAAGTAATAAAATATTTATTTACTTATTTTAATAATCCATTAATTTTTTAAAATAAATATAAAGTTTAATATCTTAAAATTAACGGGGATACAATCTAGTATTTATATTATTTTAGCAATTGGTAAAAGTGGACATGCATTCTCAATTATAATTATAATTAAACCATTGCGTATATACATGATTATAATATAATCAAAACATAAAAGTGTCTCAAATAACCGTTTGAATGTGTTTGTTGTCCATTTAAACATATGTATGGTCTTAGCCAGCCAAGCAGGAAGCGTGTATCAGAATTTGCCCCCATTAGCTTTCAAGGTCCATCACGGTTCACAGCACATTCAAAGTCCAATATCTGAGTTAAGTGAGTTATTACTCTCATATCTCAATATTTATAAATGATGTTTTGGTCAAAAAATAAAATATCTATACGTTACAATTTATTTTCATAACACTCTCGTATTAAAAACAACATACCCAAATCGTTAATAATAACTTGAACATTTAAAAGAATGAGTACACCAAAGTTTAATTCAATATCTTTCAACATTAAGTACACGATGACTCTTTCAAACTCTTTCAGCTTGCAAGCAGTAATTAATTTGAGCAAAACTAAAACAAAATGGCCAAACTCTTTTTCAAGTAACATAAAGTTGGACATTGTTGCATATAGAATCATACAAAAATACCTTCCTTTTTTACAAAGACACGTTGGATTCAACAATTGAACCACCTTAACATCATAGGTGACAAAGAGAAGCTACACGATTGAAAATGTTTTAATTTTATTTCAATTACATGACGCCTACATTTTTCAAAACAAAAAGTGCTTATCAATTAGTGGCCAAAAGAAAGTGTTATGTATTAGGTGCATTTTTCATAAAAAGAAATAAGAAAATTATAATAAAAATAATATCAAGGACTAAAATGATCCATATTATCATGGCTTTAGTGATTGTTTAGGTGTATTGATGCCTTTGACATATGGTAGAAGGAAAACCATCCATTTTGTTTGACCGGCAATCTATACATCTTGTATGTGAAGTAATGCATATATTGAACATTAACCGGTTGGTATTGGAAGATAAAGTACGGTTGATATTGGAAGCTAGTAAAGAGAAAAGGTTAACCAGTTACAACTTTTTTTTTTTTTTTTTTCCCATGTGGTAGTGGATCTAAATATTATAGTCGTACACTACGCTGGTCTTCTATTCTATTTTGATTCGTTTGAAAGTCATGGATGGTATTTGATACCCGAGGCCGTATTTCGGGTATTGTACTGCCCGCCTAACGTGACTTCTTTTTATCGACTTTGATTTATTTTTTTTTTTTTTTTTGTGTTATTATACGAGTGGGTTTTACCGGCAGGTTGATGAAGAAGAAGATATCTGAGTGATGAATGGACCGTGAAATATAACTTTCCTGTTGATGGGTTACCGTCACGTGGTCCCCACGGAGGACTAGTAAAAGGACCCTAATGGAAATAACTAGAAAGGAAAGGGTTGAAAGTGGTATATAGACGTAGAGCGAACTCTTTGCTCGTTCGCTTTGCTATATCAAATGTGAGCGACCTGCGCCTAATGCATAAACCACACAGCGCCTCTTTCTCTCTAAACTTCTCCAAGAAACCACCTCTGCTTCTTCCTCCCATGCCTCTCCCTTTCTATCTCTGTCTAGGGTTTTTCTTTCTCTCTATCGCCTGAACTGCCCCATTGTCTTTCGTCCTCACACTTTGTGTGGAACATAATTTCGAGGAAGAGCTGTTTTTCCAAGGGTGGAGTTCTCGATGGCCACCGCACCAGTGAAGTCCCAGCCTTTGCACAACTTCTCGCTCCCTTTATTGAAATGGGGTGGCAAGAATCAGACTAATACCAACCATCGTTTCCGCCGTCCCATATCCGGCGACCCCTCGCTTGCCACTGCCGCAGTTGCTGATCACTGTTCCGAACCAGAGTCAGAATCCGAAACTCGAGCTCACAGGGTCGGATCGAGAACTGCCAGAAACCGATTCGGGTTCTCTCCTTGCTATCTGGGAGAGAAATCCCAGAAGCAACAACATGCTTCAGAGCGAGTTAGCAACAATGGAACTGATGATGAAGCTGCAGATAGAAAGAGGGAAACTGAGGACGCCGAAGAAGCTGAGCCCGAAGAAGTAGTGCAAAAGCCATGGAATTTGAGGCCCAGAAAGCCGCTATTCTCGAAAGGCGCCGTTGAGATCGGGGTAGGACATCCCAGGAATGGAGAATTGCAGGAAACGGCTCCGTCGTCTTCCGCGGTTCATCACAGTGAAAACCATCCACAGCCGAAGTCGCTTCGGTTGAGGGGTTTCACCGAGACGCATGGAACAGAAAGAAAGGAGAAGAGGAAATTTTGGATCGCTTTGTCAAGGGAAGAGATTGAAGAAGACATATTCGCGATGACTGGGTCGAGACCAGCTCGACGGCCTAAGAAAAGGCCCAAGATTGTGCAAAAACAAGTCGATGTATGTCTTTCATATTTTTTGTGCTTCTGGGTTTTTTCACCAATTTTTGGTTATTTCTTTGCTTACATTTTGATCATGCAGTGACTTAAATAAAGAACCTTTATTGATAAATTTCAGAGTGTTTTCCCTGGCTTATGGTTGGTGGGAGTCACTGCGGATGCTTACAGGGTGGTGGATGCTCCTGCAAAGGTTCTCTCTCGTCTCTTCTGGCTCTCTAATTATAATGCTTCATGCTACAATTCTTATATATTAATTGCAGAGATAGATGTAGCTATGGCCTCTGCTGAATGGGTTTTTGTGATTACTTCTGATATAAATTTAAGTAATTTTCGCTAATATATTGACGCTCATTTGATGATGGATCTTGCAGAGGTAGAGAAGCTAAAGCAATTGCAATTTGCAAAATCTGATGACGAGGTTGTGGCCGCAGGAAAAGAGACCTTGACTGGAGGTACAAATGCGCTGAATTTTGTAAAAAGAGCAAATGACTTGCGAAATGGAAGTATTGGAAAGAAAGATAGTAATTTCCTTGCTTTTGTTGTGTCGCTGAATAAAGCTTAGATGCAGGAAGGGCAAGATTAGTTTGGTTTACTTATCCGAATTCCGAAGTAGTCTTGAGATGTAAGCAGAAGAAATATAGATGAATCAATAGAGTAATTTTCATTTATAGATTGGCGTGCTGATTGTTCTAATTATTTATTGTTATTATTACTACTATCATTATTATTATGAATTTAATTCTGATTCATCAACTGTTTACCATGTTTGACAGGCTTCCCTACATCGTTGGGGGGCAGAGTAACAAGCATATATAGTAAATTTGCAAATCCCAAATTCAATACTGGATTTAGTATTGAGGCACTGCATATGCTTCCTAGCTCCGGAAGAGCCTTCTTCGTGTAGAAGAACCCTGTTGAGGTTGGAAGTTATTACAATGGCTGGCTTCTGCCTTTTATGTGTCTATATGTCGCTTTTGCTTTTTATTTGATTTCATGGATTTGCATGGATAAGTATAGCCATTAGCAGCAATGAACGATCACCAACCAAATGATGTTTTCATCTTTAACAACTCAAAGAAAGTATTAGTTGAGTTATGGTTGTGTTGTGATCTTGTTTGATAACACTGAAGATTCTCCAATTAATGCATCATTTTTATTCACAAAACTCTCTCGGTTTTCTAGTTTCTAAATTGTTTCCTTCTTCATACTTACTTGGTTTGTGATTGATTTCCTGTCGTACTTTTAATCTGTCTTCGCCACGCCAGTTTGCATTCTTTCGACGGGGAAGGTCTTTCAGCCATTCTCTCCTTTTCGAACTGGTCAACTGTGTCCCATTAATATATTTTTCATTTCGATCTTCTTGTCAAACTGGCATGTTTGGCCCGTGGCATCGCTAACGTATCTGTAATATTGATTACTGATGCCATTTAAGATTTGGTTGGTAACAATCATCACGATGGGAACAAGAATGGAGTGCTATTTCTTGTTGACACTGACCATCAATGGAGTGCTTGCATAGCCATGCCAACTACGCGGTTAAAAAAGAATACTCCAACCTCCCCCTTTCTCTTTTTCTAATTGAAGACCAAGCTGCAAATGTCGCTTAATGAATCTGGCTAAACAGATTATGGGAATTTTTTTAATGAATTAATAATATGATTTCAAGCATTTTATATCTGCATATGCGAGTAAAATTGATACCTGCATTGTGTTTTCTGGGAGGTATGCCAGTTCCAGAGTCCATTTTCTGCATCTTGCTTGATCAGAAGATCTAATCAAAATGCAGTATTAAATCCTTTGTAGAATAAGATGTAATCAATGGCTGTTGTGGGGAATACAGCACGAATGAATCACCATTAATTGCTGGCACAGTGCATCAGTCGAAGGAACCTAGCCGATCAAATCTTTCTGTTAATGCACATATTTTGCCGCGAAAAGTACTCGAAGCCTGGTATTGTTCAATCTTGCCTGTACTCTCTTCTTCTATTCACGTTGCTTGAAATAACCAAAAAGTTGATAACGTCGTAGCTTTTCGACTATTTATAATGTTAATGTTATCTTGAAATAACCAAAGATTTCGTCTCCACTTATTGGATCGGATCGGATCGGATCGTCAGAGACAGCACACTGAAAATTTATGGTAAACTTTTTTTGACTTTTTTAATTTTCAGAATCTGGCAACTTTTAGTTTTTGATTTATTTTTTGTAAAATAAATTTTGGGTGCGGTGTTCTGGGTGGTTGGAACCAAGTAGAGCTTGGCCTGTCTGATCCAAAACAGTTGGTGTCGTCGGAGTTGCCCAATTGCCTTTTAGATGTAAATACCATCAGTGATGGTGTTGTATTTGGAAACTCAAAGTTGAAGTAATTATTAACCTATAAATATTTGTTCTTCAGTTAAAAAATGACTAAAACTTATATATAGATGTATAGTTTTATTGACAACTAGTTTGTATGAAAACTCATAGCAGCAAGTGGTTCGGCTGCCATTCTTTCTTTTCTGTCCTGTAAAATGATATGATATCACAGGTGCTTGGTAAAACATGAACGTACTAGGCTTGCGTTGCGTAGCCTTAGCCACCAACACCAAAGAGACTCACTTTGATTTCTGATTACATACTCAATGAGTAAGCGAATGAGATTGACGCTCAGATCCAATTACTAGATTATTGTAAACATCAAACAAACATGTGCCGTTAGCTATGAATATGACGGACAGTTATTACCCTTTTTCCATTTTTAAAAGTTAACGTGCTAATACGTAGGTGGGGACCAAATGTACATAAATCAGAGGCCAATTCTTTTTACAAATACCTTTTTTTTTAAATTTTAACTTTTAAAATGTAAATTACATTTCAAAAATTAAAATTTTAAAACACATAATATGTGTATTTAAAAATTTTAAGATGTGTTAAAGAATTACCCTAAATCAAAACCCACAAATATTAGAGTCTCTTAAGTTGGGCTCTACACTTCGGCCATTGTTTATTTGATTGATATGTGGACTTGGACCATTGTTCAACGTTGTTATCAGCTTGTTTTTCTTATGGGGTGTGCCAAAAGAATGGTGTGTGGTTAGAAAGTATAGGGTGTGCCAAAAGAATTGTACTTTTCTTGTTTCTTTTTTTGTTCTACTCAAAAACATGCTGCCCCAAACCTTATAAGTTTTGGCAGTTTAGTTCTCTTTGGGCTTCATTACTTGCCCACCTCTTGTTACCAACCTTACATCTAAGAAATCCATAGTCCAAACACAATTAACTCTTGCTAGGGGATTAATTTTTGCGCCACGTTAAGTCAATGTTTGCTCCACTACCGGGAAATATAGTTCCGGACGTCTAAGAGGGGTGAGGATACTAATTTCAGGTGGTGCAAAAATTAACTTCTCTCTTGCTAACACCTTTTCAATTCTCTCTGTAAAATGGCCCAAAAGAATCGAGAATGCCACAAAGGTCTGCCTTGAGCCTTTTAACGTGGACAACAAATGTCTCCCTATTATGTTCTGTTGTTTTAAGAGGAGAAACGTATTATGTAAAAGGGCATTCATGGATTAGCATATTCATAGATAGTTAGGTCTCTTAAACAAGTTAATAAAAAATTAATCTTTATCTGTATTTACGGAAAAAGAAAATAACCTTATTAATAGGTGTCTTAATTTTAATAATTTTTATGTCTTAAAAAAATATTAATTTGAATCATCAGTCGAGATATTCTCGATGTATAAAACAAAAATCCACAATTTTTATGAGAATATGCAACTTAACAATAATCAGCTTACAGAGCATCTACAATAAAAACTGGATATATAATCATTCAAGTTATTGTTGCATTAAAAAAAAAAAGGTATTGATACCCGTGTTATATTGGCGATTTGGTATGACTCCTAAACCACAAGATGGAAGGGCTCTATTTAAATTTGACAACCAAACATGTTTAATAAGTAGTCTAGTCGTAAATGATATGAGAAAATGGAGCGAAACTTGGTGTGGTGATTCCACAAATCCATGAAAATAAAATAAAATAAAAGGCAGTGTTTGAGTTTCAATCAAAAGTTATTTTAATCCCAAATATAATAATGCAAGTAGACCACGTTTTATAGCAGCAAAAAGCTCGCTCAATCTGGGCAGTAGGAGACACACCTGCAAAGTGCCTACTGGATTATGTCTTATTTTAATACCATATGGCCCATTCGTGCTCACAGCCACTTTTGTTACCAAAATCATTATTTCCCAATCGTAGGCTAATTTTATTTTCGTCTCGATTTATGGACAATATATCATCATTATTATTAAGAAAAAATAAAATGGGAGATAGATATTATTAGTTTTCATAATAATCATTATTTCATACACTGGTATAATTACGCAGAAAGAAAAGTTTAATCATTTGAAGAAGCGAAATGATTGAGTTAGTGTAAGGTATAAAATATTTGGAGAACCCAAATCATGATATTATTAATCATTGCATCATCATCATCATGTGCTATAATACAAATTCTCTGTCATTCCCGATTAAATTAAACCGCCTTTTACCAACCAAAACATGCTCTCGACTAAATATATCATATATCAAATCTGTATGATCCTTTCAAATTTCCATCTTTGCCCATCGTTTGAAATTACAAATTCAATTTTTTAGAATGTTCCAGCATGGGCATCTGCGTCATTCGGTGGACTGGTGTTACTTTTATAATTTCAAGCAATATACAGTCCGTACAGGTGACGCACGTGCAAACCAACAGTATATGAAACATCGATTAACGATATAACCGATCCAAGTAAGTGATTCGTTTAACCGTTAATCACATGGTTAGCAGCTCATCCGGTCACATGGCCAGACACCGTGGGGACCACTTAAAATGCTTCTAAGCGAATATCCAAGTCAAGTTGGGGTTACAATAAGTTTTTATCTAGATGGTGGTTGCACGTGCACGTGTGGCGAATCATGCAGTCAAACAGATTTACAGTGTATCGCACGGCTTGGGGACCCGGCGAATCCCACTGGGTTGGGAGGCGACCGACTACTCCGGTTATGAAGCTGGGAAGAAGCTACCGAAGATACAATTGTATTATTTTATAAAGAAGCAAAACTAGACTCAATTTTCAAAGCTTTATGGATTTTCAATTTTATTCTAATATTTGATTTTTTTGATGTTCTTATAAAAATGCTTCTTTTGAGAGAGTTATAAAAATATTTTTTAATGGTACTAGAACACACAGATTTGAAAACAAAATAAAACAATAAATAAATAAGGCGTAACACGAACATGCAGTACAACTATACAATAGTATCCGGTTTAATAAATATTTCTATATTTATATTATTAGTTATTTTTCGCCAATAAAATTATAAATTTGCCATTCAGAAACGCCAACAACATTTTTCTTATTCTATTTTCAGTTTTTACTATTTTTAGAAAATATTTTTAATAAAAAATTTATTTATTTATTAAATCAAATATGTTTTGACGTCTATTTATTTTTAGCAAAAATGTAAGTTCAGTATTAATTAATGTTTTCACAATTAATTTAAAATAATAAAGTCCTACAAATTTTAAATTAAAACGCACGTAATGGCAAGTGAGGCGAATGATTTAGAGAATAAGAGGTTTGACCGTAGACCAGATCCAACAGACACAAAGTAACTTTGACCAAAGTGCACGCGGGTAGACATTCTACACGTGTGCTTTGCTGTCCGTCGGCACCTAAGATAATGGTGCGCCAGGTAGGATCCACGAGTGTTGTCCACAACCCGAGGTGAAAACACTGCTTTGCCTTGCAGCAATGCAATGCAATGCAAAGCCTTTGCTTTTACTCTCTGATTTTGTACACCAATTGAAACATTGATTATTTTAAAAATAAATTTTCTGCAGTCGAGTCTGTAATGAAATCGGCTGCGAGTCGTTAAATTTATTTATTATTGTATAATTAATTATTAATTTTATAATAAATAAATCAAATAATTTAAAATTGATTACAAAATCGACTACAGAAAAATTCGAGTCCGATTATTTTCCTTGCATCAATTCGGCGATAATGCCCAATTTTCGCTCGCATCCATCTCCGTATATTCCTTAGTCCTTACCCAAGTTGTGCTTCACCCCAATAAATTTTAATACGCTAGAACCACTCAATGTTTCACTTATATATTATAATCTATTCGAACATTTAAAATAATTTACTTAAAATATTTATAATTTAAATCAAAATAAATTTTTATGATTTCATCTGATAATTTCTATGATTATCTATAATCAAAAACCTCGTCTCATACCGACACTGTCCCAAGACGAAGGGGAGAAATTATTACCATGGCTGTGACTGAAGTAAGTGACAGATAGACTACGATTGGTAGGACAGAAAAAATCAAGACAAGATTCTATATAATGAAGGCATGACTTAGTCAGGTGTAAAGTCTAATCGGTCTGGATGTGGTGGTGGGTCCGTCGTTAATGCACACTCAAACTCTAGCACCACGTATTATTCACCACCAATCATTGAATAACATGAGGGATAGAAACAAGGGGTAATATAGTCATTTACCTTACGTAGGCTCAACATATTGTGATCAACACCAGGGTCCGGAGTTCACGTGCTGTTCACATGCGATTGAACGCTGTACGGACAGTTGGAAGGAAGTTCGGGCCCCATATTTAGGTTGTCGTTTAACTATGAGTTCCAATTATTGAGTGCCTCTGCCTCATGACAAGACATATTATCATGCTAAAAGGTTTTCCCCAAAAAAAGAAAGAAAAGTTTTCACTAGAGACTGCAAATTAATAAATTGTTCCTGTTTGCAATAATAATATAGTATATTTTTAAGAGAAACAGTCTAATAAATCAAATTTTATCTTAATAAAATATTCACTTAACTACTTTAATTTTAAAATGTATATTTTATTACAAAATATGACTTCCTGTTAAAAATTAATGAAAAATTATAAAAAGGTTAAATTAATTAATAAGTGCCTGATTTACAGTTGAAGGAAGTTTATTAAACTTTTTTCCTAATTTTTATCATCTCTAGGATTAATGTTGAGTGTTTTGGGATAAATTTATGTTAATTATGTAGAAAGGAAAATACGTAGAGAGATAAGGAAAGGGGTCCAAGTTCACGTGCAGATCACATGGGCAGGAGGAGGAAAGGATGTTTGATGGGAAGGAAAAAGTTGGAAAGCAGTAGAAAGTAGAACGAGGGTGATGAAGATGATATGATGGTAATGGGTAATTTTGTCGGGTAGTGGCGTTACACCAATGAATATTGAGATCCATTATTGAGCTCTGTGGAACCATAGCCAGGGAACACGTGGGACAGCTAGCACGCACTCGTGGGGACACCCTTAATCATGCCCCGACATCTTGTCTCTCTCACATCCCTGTGCTCCTTATTTATATGCTATATTTTTTTTTTTGTTTTAATTTATTTATTTCTAATCACTATAATACCTTATTTATCAAATTGACTCATATACCTTAATGATATTATTATTCATTTCCTTTATTAATTTCACACGACTTGGAGTTATGTTTGACTGCAAGATGTCGAGCTTTAGAAAAAGACCAAACATAGACAGACTTCCGTATTTTTTTGTTAGCCAAAGAAAAATAATGTATTTGTATTCAATAATTTAATGAGCTTGTTTTGATAGCTGAACAAATTATATAATACCACAAACATGTAGATGGGTTTTCATGAGTTATTTTAAATCAACAAAAAAATAAGTTTAAGTTGAGAATTCAATTAATAAATTTTTGAATTTTATGATTTGAAATACGAATTAATTGTTATTAAATATATCATGATTTTTGAAAAAAAAAATGTATAAGAACGTGGACTTAAAGGTTATGATTGAAAAGATTCAAATTTTAGTTTTTGTTTTTTTTTTTTCTCATAAGGTGACATTAAAGAATTCAAAATACAACAAAAAAATTGTTGAATAGACAATAACCATTGACTGATTGAGGTTAGCAATCTTCTATTGATAAATTTAGGCCTCATTTAATAATTGCAACACTTTGTTCATATTTTAAAATTTTAATGCACACGAGAGAAAAAACATCAAAATATGTTATTATGCAAATAACATCACTATGTTCTGTTAAAAAAAAAAACCATCACTTCATATACAAAAAAAAAAAAAAAAAAACATTATCCAAAACATTATTAATGAATAATTTTGTGTTTCACAAATTTATACTGGTAAAATATTGATACAAAATTTGACAATGAATATTTATTTATATTTGTTATACAAAATTTATACTGGTAAAATAATTTTGTGTTTCTTGCCGACTTAGAGAAAATCGCGAAACGGCAATGATTAGCTCATCGGGTTGGAAATATTTTTGTCATTTTGTGGATGAGGGGTTAGCTTGTCAAATTGATAGCGAGCAAAGAGAAAATGGGTCCGTCCCACGAACTTGAGTACCTGTAGATAGGGATGGAACTTGGAAAGTAAGAATAAAGACGAAGGCGAAATAGTTCCAGGAAAATTTGAAGTCCGACACAGGCCACAGCCACAGCCACACGGCAGTGGCCTCCCGCGCACGCACTTGTATTTCTGGACATGGGCGTGGAAGGAAAAGTTGTTGAGGTTGGGACGCACGCACTGGTTTGGAGAGTGGGAAGCGATGACGGAGGACAGGGGAGTTCAAATGATTGTGATGAGGAAGATGTCGGAGAGTGGAGGGACAGGATGACAGTAGGACTTTGTTGGGGTTGGGAAGTAGGACCCTCGCGCTAACAAATTTCAGGGGGTCTGGGCGGGGGTTACAGCGCGTCATGCAGCTAGGCATGTTGGTCCACGTGAGTTGGGGGAAGTGGTTTTCTCTGGCGCTTCCTTCATTTCCTACCTTCTCCCCACGTGAACTCCACTCTCACTTGTCTCCCTCTCTTTCGTTCATTCTCCTTCGCCAAGCCAGTTCCGACAATATAACACGGCTACTTCCCCATCCCCATCCCCATCCCCATCCCCATCCCCATCCCCATGCACCATCATTCAAACTACTTAACCATATTCCATTTTGGTTTCTTCTTATCATAATCAAAACAATATATATATTTTTAATTTCGTGAGAATGATTAGAGTGAATATAATTGTTTTAATCAAAGTTGTAGTTGTATTGTCAAACAGAACCATATATATTTATTCCTTTTTCAATCATAATTCCAATCGTTTATCTTTTTTCCTCATTTTATATTTTTTAGAGCAAGATCCACGAAGCAGTCAATTAACTTTTTTGTACAAATAGAAAAAAACTCAAAATCACGTGACCCGCACGTATTCCGATTTGGTTTGCACGGTTATGGGTTATACATATATACGTTATTCAAATGCAATAGGTTATATCAACATTTTTATCTTAAAGAACGTATATATCTTCTTATTTTAATGATGACGGACTTGCAAGAGAGATCTCTTTTTTATATTAAAATAACATTTAATTTTAATTGAATATAATTTGATTAAATCGACCTAAAGTACGTGTTAGCCTATAGCCATCACCAATAGCAACGTGTTAAGCCATTTGATCCTGTAACCATATTGTGCGAGGAAACTGTGTCCGTGAACGACACCACACCGGTGTCGTCGTTTGAGGAGAAGGAAATTCCCGCGCGAGTAGCAGAAGCCATCGGGAAAAGACAGAGTAGAGGGTATTTCACTCGGGGGAAAAAAGGTTTAGAAAGCGACGTTGTGGCTCTGGGGAAAGACCTCGTCGTAATCGCACGGGGAAAGATTGTGTCGCATGGGATAAGGGATAACCGGGACCCACTGAGAAGACAATCAAAATATAATAAAAAAAAAAGGGCAACCTATTTGGTTCCACTTCCAATCATGACCATCCACTGTATTGATTTTGATGGATGTCGAGGAGAGCTCACAAGATGCTGGCCCCACACCTGACATTTGACCTCAACCGTTGATGTAGGGAAATAGTTGTCAATTGGGGGAAGTCTTCAGGTGCGGACTGGCCCACGGGGTTAAATGCGCAAGATTTCTAGCGATTTGCATCTGGGTCCTTTCAATGTTATCTTTGGACAGGTCATGAAACCAACTCAACCCCCAAACCACATGCATTTAATTTCGGTTTGGTAGATTCGCTTGTTAAGGCATTCATACCAACATATTTTTCCTTCCTTTTCAATCCCAAACACCCTTTATCTATTTATTTTTTTAATTAAAAAACTCAACACCTCGATTCACTTTTAAATTTTATTTCTATTTTTTGTTCTTTTTTGGTACAAGTTCTCTATTTTATTAAAGGCATAAAAAAAGAGAAAAATTCTGCATTTTAATTTCTTTACAAATTATTAAAATATTTATCGGATTTAGTTAAACAAGCGGAGTATCTCAAACTCCAAAGAATAATAAAAAAAAATAAATGACAATGCAACAGTTATGAAAGGAAATAAAGAGCAACATTCATTGAATATAAGCAACCTTATCCTCCGAACAAGGCTCCATGAATTATGATGGCGATGTGAAAAATAACATTCATTTATTTTTGATTGATGCTCGTTGGATGTGAAATAAGCAACCTTTACATGAAAAAATGAAGATACTATCATTTTAGATTAATATTTCCTGATTTTTTTACATATGAATATATATTTCACGATTATTGGTTATCTTCCGCTAAACCTTCCATAACATCCCGTTATAATTTTTTTAAGGAATTAAAATATTCATAATTTACACGTATTATCTTTGAATTTTTATTACATTTTTTTTAATGTAAGACTGTAACTGTCCAAAAGTTGAATATATTGATATTAATTATCCCATTCAAATTTCAAATAAATAGAAAATGTAATTATCTTTACGAGCATTATTGTATTTTAAGAAAAAAAAACAGGGAGTTTAGTCAATAGTCAATTTTATTCAGTCGTAGGGGTGATGTGTTGCCTCCTGTGGTATGAATGGTGAAGTTAACATTAAAGAAAAATAAAAAATGAAGCCGTGGATTTACTAAATGGTCAAAAGCAGCGAGGGAAGTGAATGAGGAGAGAGGAGAGAGGAGAGAGGAGGCAGAAGTGTATTATTTGGGGGGCAAAAGCCATGATTGAGATAATTGGGCTTCCTGACATAAAAGTCATGATTGAACTGAAAACACCATTCGCACCCATTTTCCTTTTCCTTTCTTTCTATATAATCCCCACACACCCTCCATTTCTCCAAAACAACTCAACCCACCACACCAACCCATTTCTCCCTCTATTCTACAAAACAACTAAACTCCTCTCTTTCTCTCCTAAAAACTCAATCTTTGAGTTTACTCATAAACTTGTTTTGCCGCAAAAAGCTTTTTGCTTTTTCTTGCAGAGATTAGAGATGATGGTTCAGAAAGAAGATTTGGGCTTGAGTCTCAGTTTGAGTTTCCCTCAGAATCCTCTGCACCTCAATCTCGTTTCTTCTTCCACTTACTCTTCGTCCTCTCCTTCTGCTTCCAACCTTCAGAAAACCTCTTGGAACGAGCCTTTAACTTCCTCGGGTCTGTATTATTTGACTGCCTGCTGGGTTTTCTCTTCACTTTTGAATCTGCATGACTTTGGGTTCCAGATCTGCTTTACCTCCTTTTTTTACTATACCTTTTTCGGCTTCTTTTTACCTGAAAAAACACATTTTATGGAATAATTTCTCCTTTTTTTCCCCCTTCTTTTGATTCTTTCTTTTTTCATGTTTGATATCTGTACAATTCAACAATCGTTTTCACTGTGCTTTACGTTTATTTCCGAAATACATGTCCGTCTGGGGATTTCTCTAATTTATTTATTTTTTGCGTGCAGATCGAAATTCTGAAACATGCAGAGCCGAAGGTCGATCTTTCCTCCGAGGAATCGACGTGAATCGATTGCCTTCGGCGGTTGATTGCGAAGAGGAGGCAGGGGTTTCATCTCCAAACAGCACGATTTCGACTGTGAGCGGCAAGCGAAGTGAGAGGGAACCAAACGGAGAAGAGCATGAGAATGAGATGGACAGAGCCTGTTCTCGAGGAATCAGCGACGAAGAAGACGCCGAAACCTCGAGAAAAAAGCTTAGGCTCTCTAAAGATCAATCTGCTATCCTCGAGGAGAGTTTCAAAGAGCACAACACGCTGAATCCGGTAAGCAAACTAAATCCATGTTCCGGATCTTCTATTTGGTTGACAAAATTTACGTTTGGAATCGAAATCCATGTTTTTGGCTATTCGCTGACCTATGTTTGGTTCCATGTTAGCAGAAGCAGAAGTTGGCGTTGGCAAAGCAACTGGGCCTTCGACCAAGACAAGTAGAGGTGTGGTTCCAGAACAGAAGGGCAAGGTTAGATATTTCACCCAAGTCTTTGGTTTTGTTATACTATGTATTATAATTATAATTATAATTTGTGTTACCATTTGTATCCTCTGCGAGTTTGGAGATTATTCACGAGTCGTTTTTGTCTAAATTGTCAGGACTAAGCTGAAGCAAACTGAGGTAGACTGTGAGTTCTTGAAAAGGTGCTGCGAGAATTTGACGGAGGAGAACAGACGGTTGCAGAAGGAAGTTCAGGAGCTGAGAGCACTCAAACTTTCCCCACAATTCTACATGCAAATGACCCCACCTACCACCCTCACTATGTGCCCTTCATGTGAGCGCGTAGCTGTTCCGCCCTCTGCGGTGGAAGCTGGCCGCCACCATCCCATGGCCCCGGCTCACCCTCGGCCTATTCCCATCGGCCCGTGGGCCACGGCAGCTCCCATTCCACACAGACCCTTTGATGCACTCCGTCATAGATCCTGAGATGAAGGGCCTTTTGGCCTTTGTGATTGCATCCAACACTTGTTAGAGCCGTGTAATGCAAGGCAAAGGAAAATAGGGAAAAAATGGTTGTACTGTTTGGTTGCCGGGGTTGGGTGTTAAGGGATGATTAATCTTTTTTATGTTGAAAGTCCATTCTAAGATACGGTATTTAGATAGAGATGATTTTGGTGGGTCTTCAATTTGACCCACTGAGTCTTGTTTTTCTTTTGGGGGATATGTGCTATGTTAGTTTAGGTTTTTAGTTTCTCGAATAGTTATTATAGTTACTTTCCCCCAAATCTAAGAGACTAAACAGACAGAGACTTTTATGTAAAGTGAAATGGCTAATTAAATTATAGTTTCCTCGCCGTTTCTAGTTTCTTCTCTTCCACAAGGTTAAATTTAAATTTTGTTCGATTTTGTCATCTCATAAAAGAGAACAAGTTGTGTGAACAATGTTTAGAGATGCGGGGTTGAAGTGGAATTACCATGAACTATGAAGAATGAAAAAGTTTTTTTTTAAATGTTGATGCGTTCTGAAAGACCCGATCGTATTTTGAGAAATAGAGACGATCATGGGCCCAAATGTTGGTTTCTTCTAGTGAAAGCGGAAGAGATGGCTAATTTCCAAGTTATGGTGACCGTTGAATCCTAGGATTGACAAACATTATCTTAATCTTTGTTTCAACTGACAATATTTTCAAAGCACACCCTTCATTGGTTTTGAACAGATATTTACTAAACTATTCATCGCTTGGAAAGGTATTCTTTCCATTCAAAAGTTAAGTTTGAAAAAAGAAACTCGCGTTATCTTGTTTGTTTGTGACCTTAAATTTTAATTTCTCCGTAGATGACTATATCTATATCTATGTCGGCCATTATTTGGAATTTGAATGGTCCAAGGTTAGGAAATTGGTTAACACTGGCAGAAGTCACTAGAATCAAATATATCTAATTATCAACCATCTTTTTTCATCATAACATAACATAAGCTGTCTCTCTGCTCAACGGATGGACAACTGGGTAGCACAATGCGAGCAAAGCTCCGCGTACGTTGTCCTTGTCAATTCCCAAGCATTTGTCGCCCAGAATTTCTTCTAACCAATGCAAAACTGCAATCATCATAACCAGAATACTAGCTTTTTTGGGTTTTGCGTGTTTAAACGTGATTTGTGAATAACTAGAAGAATCTTCATTCTTTGGTTGGATGCATTTGTAGAAACAAACAAGCAATCCAGTGAAGTAAAGTGATGATTGGTATATTTTTGGAACCTGGAGTGATGGCCAATTATTTGAAGAACAACCTCTCCGATGGACCAAGGTCGTAAATAGCAATAAACGTGGCCATGGATGATGGGTCACAAGTAACTATCGTCTCTATCTCAATGCATGTATGTATTTGCACATCTATCTTGCTCTATATTTTGGAATGGTCCATTCATTGAAAGTGAAGTTGAGGCAATTAGGGGCCATAGAGAAGCTCATATCAGCCATAATCTCACTCTGCTAGCTATCTGGCTTCGACAATCAGTGGAATCTACAACTTTTTGCAAACAAAGGCTAAGGCTTGATAGACGCTGACACTGTCAATTATTATTACAATGTGCCAATTTGCCTGCCATGTCCGCGCCCTCATAACAAGTTAATAAGCACAACCACAGCCAATAGCTTGTTTTGGGCTTATTATATTGATGGTAGGGGCCGCTATGCACACGTTTCACTCATCAGACAAACTAGGCCACAACCGATGTCACATTAATTACATACAAGACAATCAATCCCTCCTCATTTTGCCACCTGTTTATACCATTGTCTCCATCACGGCGCCACCAACGTTTAACCTTTTTCTTTTTTCTCATTACAATCGCCTCTCAGTTTATGCCTTCATATATATTATCTTGCGCATAATTTCATTTGTCTATATCAAATGACTGCAGTTGCCATGATTAGAGGATTACTTAATTCTATACAGCTTCTGATACGGTCTCTCATTGCAGTGTGCGCGCAACAGATGTTCTTTGGCTTAATTCCAAATGGTAAAACGCATAAATACACTTTTGTTATCGTGTATCCGTATTACAAGAAGTGCAGAAGCTGAAAGCATAACCAACAAACTGAACTTCTAGGAACATATATAGATAGTTTACCAGCAAGTAAATTTGTTTATAGTACAACAACTTTCTTGAGGAAAACTATGTTCCGTCCTATTTAATAATAAGATACAAAAGGAACTTGGTAATTACCTCGAGGAGGTTCTACTACGAGCACTCCTCTTGATAGACTCTATTCTCTGAAGCCTGATTTGCTCTCTGAATTTGGCTATGAATTCATCAGCCTGCTTATCCACATCTGGCCCTTCATCACTCACATTGTTGGAAGGAGCTGTGTCAGCTTTTGGAATCTCTCCGCTTGGCAATGTTCCTCCACTTTCATTCTGGATGAAACTTGTAGCTCCAACATCATCGTCCTCAGTTTCTGTGTCTTCATCAGTTTCCAAAATGTCCTCAGAGACAAGGGGGACACTTCCATGACCCATAAATTTGTCTGTCCTAAATGACATACGATCATAACCCGCAGCCATCCTCACACGCTCTTCCATGAAGTCTTCTTCGGCTTCCATTGTATTCATCATTCCATCTTCTCCAGTCTCTCTGCCTCTTGTACCTGCAGCCACATTCTGAGCAGCTCTGACTGTTCTCACCGACTTTCCCATTGATATGTCTTCAGCATGGCCGCTTGCCTTTACTTGTATTCCTGAATCCGCGTTGATCCATTTGGAATCCTTTCTCTGAGCTGTGAAGCTTCGCTTCAACTCCTTATCAAATGAAGCTTGTTCATTGAATGGATTTGACCTTGGTTTCATGGAGATTGATTTCTGAAATACTGGTGGGAGAGGTGGTGGAGGGGGAGGGGGAGGGAGAGGAGAAGATTTGTGAAAGCTCTTCTTCCTCACAAAATCCTCGGCATTCTTGGCTTGCGATTCTGATGAAAATGAAGGGGAAGGAGATAGCTCCTTTGTTGAAGATGTTGATGATGGAGGAGTCACTTTGGGTGAAGAAAACATGGAATTTGCTCGCGATGAACGTGAAGTTTGGGACTTCAAAGACCGAGAGCTGAATTCGGATTCTTTCGTGGGAGATGAGGAAGCGTATTGTGTAGGTGCATCAACTTCTTGTTTCATTTCCATTCTTCCTGACCTCGATCGCCAGGGAATAGGAGAGGAAGCACAAGGCTTTCCTTTAGCTTATCCTCCGATTCGGGGTTAGCTAAACCTTCAAAACCTCCATTTCTAGCTTTACTGCTTAAAAATCTTTTGGAACCTGATTGAGAGCTAGACCTATTAAGAGAAACAGAGCTAATTGTTTCATTGACAATGACAGATTGAACAAGAGCAGAGTCAGAAACACGGGATTTCAAACTCCGAACAGGTAAAAGCAGGGGCTTTTCGCCGATTCTTGAGCTCGTGGCACTCTGCTCATCCAAATTAGATTGTTGCTGAGCTACCACAACCACTGGTTCATTCCTGTAATACTGACTGTTCCAAGTTTGGACCTTGTTTTCATCAGACCCAGATGGGCTTTCAGGGTCATCTTTGAAAAATGATGACACCTGTAGAAATCTAGAAACATAAGAATGTGCACTATCGAACTTTGAGCCATTCTCTTTCTCTGTTTCATCGTTACGACGGCTAAAAATCCCGTAAGAGATAGCAATACCGACGAAAACAAGGTGCAGAAGCTCCCAGCTTCTAGTGAGGAGAGATTGGTTGATGAATTCAGGTGCTTGTGAAGGAAAGATCGGTAGAATAACTAAGAAAATGGCAACTATGACAGCTTTGTACAGAAAATGATAATAAAACTTACTTGGGTCTTGGTGGCTTTTTTCTGAAGTTAGCCTCTTTTCATGTTTGGTGCTAGGGATTGCACCTTCCATCGAAAATCAGAAAGAAGCCTACGTGGGAAAGTGTGGGAGGCGTAGAATGTCTGAGACTTGACACAGAGCTGAAGAAGAAGAAGGGAGGTAGACTTCTAGATTAAAGAAAAGCACAAAGAGAAAAGTATAATATGAGGAGAAAATTAATAGGGGAGATGTGAGCAAGTTTCAAGCTTTTGCTTTTACACTGTTAAGAGAAAATGTCATTCGCATCCTCGCATTTATGCCAATTGCCCCTGCTTCCTTTTTGTGCTTTACCCTTCTTAGTGCTTGCTTTCGGCTATGAGATTCTTGGTCTGAGCAAAATACGATCTTACTAATTACACCATAGTTATAACCAGTTTGCTAACTATTATCTATACTGAGTAGTATAAAAGTAGCAACGCAACAGATGCCAATGTTTTTAGAATTGCTTATGTGTAAAAGCAGAAGATTACGTTATCTTTGCATTTTTACACGTAGTAGAAGGGATGGATGTGTGGATAGAAGCAATAGCATCCATCAAGCTTTCTTCAGAAATGAATTGTAAATTAATAGTGCTACATCATGAACCAGTTATTTTTCCATGGCTGCCTCAGCATTTGACTGAATGACAAAAAAAACAAGAGTATAAAGGGAAAAAGCTAGCCACTAGCTAGCATAAATGCAAATCACTAGTGGTCCATGCTGAGTTGGAGAAATATTATAGAGCAAAGATTCATAAGCACCAAATTCCTAATATCTAGTAATAGTTGCAGAGCTCTTATTGACCAGATTGTTAATTATTCTTGCAGACACAGTGGGGACATATAGGGAAATTGGAAAAATGCACAAGGAGGAAATTGATAGGATAGGATTGGAAGCAGTCAGGATTCTCCTTTTGGACTGCCTACGCTACGCTAGCTTTCGTTTTGGGGTCATTAAATTATCTGAAAAGAGAGGAAAAAGAAAAGGCAAATCGTAGTAAGTGTTTGCAGCTGTGGTGGGAATGGAATGCTTTTCTTATCTGCATCTTTTTTGTATCCTTCAAATCCTATATTTGGCTGGCTGATGTTAGATTCTCGTAAAGGTTACGCGGTGACCCAAATTTGGATATTATAAATTTATCATTTCTTTAAGCTGGAAAGGGCACTGCAGAGAATAAACTGATCTGTAGTGTAGTGTAGTTCTTTACCAGTGACTAGTGATTTGCCTTATCATGCACACGTTGGCAGACAGATATTCCCTTTGAGTAAGAAAGTTCTAGGTTCAATTTTACGTGTCAACGTTCAGAAATGGATGACTCATTTTATCAAATCACGTAGAATTACACCACACTTTCTCACTACGTACTGTGATAACTATAGTCTCGTTAAAATTTATTTTAGATAAGCAACAGAGATGGCTTCATTTCAAGAATATATATTTATATATTCATGATCAACCATGAAATTCTGTACTTTCTAGATTTATACACTGCAATACAGATGTCGTAGTGTACTTTTATGCAGTACAAGACTGAATAGTTTTCATGGTGACTGTCGTGGAGAATCTTCTTACAAAGATAGCTAGCTAGGGATCATAGAATTAAAGGAAAGAATGTGCTGTCTTTCAAGTTGCCAACTGTAGAAGGTGATTGCGAAAGTGTTGAGTTGCTGGAAGGATGAACGAAATTAATATAAATTTACTTGAAATAGCAGTTCGGGTTAGGGATTATTCCCTTGCCAACATTCCATTATATGAAAAATTCTTTGACTGAGTTGGAGGGCTCTCCTTGGTCATAGTTAGTAGAGGTAGGTCTAAATGGATGGTTAAGAGATGGAAGAATAAACAAAAACAAGTTGTTTTTGTTTTCTTGGTGTGAGTGTGGAATGAATACGTTGGAGAAAGACTTGTTTGTTGGCAATGAATCTGATACGGTACCAACCATGTGCATTTGAGTTGAGATGCATGCATGCACTTTACCTTCGAATGAAGAAATTCAAACAGAATATGATTTAAGTGGAACATAACCAAAGAATCACCCAAGCCATTGCTTTGGTCTGTTTATTATATGATCAGTTTCTGGCTATGACCACATTCTCTGTTCTAATGCTTACGAGGCAGCATCCCACTCTCTCTCTTTAGCTACTTCAACACTCAACACAATATCTATCTAGAAATCAAGCTCCTTCGTGACAAAGATTTTTGTTTTGGCCTGCGAATCAAGATGTTTAATGTTTTCAATTTTATTAATTTTTTTACTTACCATTTTGTGCTAATTTATGACAAAAAAGTTAGGATAATTTTTATTCACTTCATTGAAAATTTCTATATTCAATTCTCGGACATAATTATAGTTAATCAGGTTACTTAGAATTATAAAATTATTGTTGTTCAGTATTTTTTTTTTTTTTTTGTCTTATGAAGGGTTGTTAAGTATATTTAAGGCTACTCTCTTTTTTTGGATAATATATCGCTTTATTAACAAGTTAAGTAAGTTGATTTAACATAATCACAAATAAAGCGTAACAAACTCAATAAAATATCATAAAAGTATTTTTAACAATCTGTTAAATTTCTATTCAGAAAATGATTTTTTTTAATATAAATGGAATAAAAATTTCAAATTACCCCAAGATTTACTTTATTAATTCCGATAAAAAAGGATTTACTTTATTAATTAATCATACTAGATAGGTTGGTAGTTTTTTTGGTTTTTTTCGGTTAGAGAGGATCGGTTAATAACTAGGACGAAGGTTTTTGCACAAAAACGCAAACAGATGTCGGCAATCCATGTACTATCTGCCCGATTTTGACGATCAATCTGTAACAATTCGGTCAGTGTGACAATCTGTTTTTTCATTTTCTCCATCCCTTTCTCGTTCCCTTTACTTTACGTGTCAGAAATTTGTGGAGCTAAAGGTGGAGTAGAACCCAGGCGATCCTCTGATTCAAGAAAATCTAGGGTTTCCGAGTTACTGTCTTTTTCCGATTCTATTTGGATATTTTTTTTTTCACCTTTCCACAGAACAAACACTGATAAGATCACTCATCCGTTATCTTCGCCTCATTTCTGGCGTCCGATCAATCTTTTGTTGATATGGTATTCGTTCATCTGGATAATTTCGATAATCGTTTATTCTGGTCGATTTATCATCTTGTGGTTCATTGTTCGAATTCATGTAGAATTCTCAGTTTTCTTCCTCCATCACATTTGTGATCTGCAAATTACAACAGGAAAAAGTTTGTTCTCTTTTTCTATATAATTTTCTTTGTTTGGTTATAGAGACATGGAAACTGAAGGGGATGTAGAGATGTAGGCTTGACCTGTTGATGTTTGTGTATAGATATTTGGTAAACCTCCAGAAATTACTGTAATTGTTTCCGATTCCGAATAAAGTTATGCGTATAGAGGAATTGAAGGGGGAGGAGGTGGAAGGTGGAGAGGAAGGACAATCATACGTCGGGGATGGTGATTCTGGCGGAGCAAGTTTTCTTGGGTCTGATGCTAAAAGGGTTTTGGTTGGAGCAGGGGCTCGTGCACTCTTCTATCCCACTCTGCTTTACAACGTCGTCAGGAATAAGATTCAGGCGGAGTTTCGGTGGTGGGATAAGGTTGATGAGGTATATTATTGTATTTTTTGACTTTGATATTGGTTCTGGTTATAACTTGATCTTAGAATCTCTATGTCATGGTGTGCCTGGTGACGCGTGAATTACAATGTCTTGTGGGATAAGGTTGTACTGGTGGTAGTTAAATTATATGTTTATTTTATTCGTTTGAAGTGTTTGAGTTTCAGTTGTGTATTTCTGCTGTTGTGATTCTCTGTCATTTTCACTTTTTATGTACTGCCAGGAATATAACAATTCAATGAGTGTTTATCAACATATCAAGGGAAAAATGCTTCTAGTTTATCAACTATTTCTCATTTTTATAATTTATACAATTGATTGAAGCTTTATGTTGTGAGTTTAACAATAATAACGAGATGGTGCTCTGGAGATGATAAAATTTTTTTGGAACTCCCGAATTGAGAAGGAGGATAATCAAATTTTATGGTTAAAGGCTTATGACAATCTAATTCCGATGTCCGGTTGGGCTATTACTATTGTCCTGTGATTTCTTCATATCAGTGTTTTCTTGATTCAATACAATGCTTTACTTGGCAGCGTGCTCTTTTTTATAGTCTTCTACACAGCTCATTGTTCGCCAAGGGCTCCGGAGTTCTGAATTCTTACGCACTTAATTTTTCAGTTCATATTATTAGGTGCTGTTCCATTCCCAGTCGATGTTCCCCGCTTAAAGGAGCTTGGTGTTCGTGGAGTCATTACATTGAATGAAGCGTACGAGACTTTGGTTCCAACCACCCTATATCACGTGAGCATCCTCAATAATTTTTTTTTTCCTGCTGCCCGTGTATGTTTTATCAAGGGGTTTGGCTTATGGTAGTGCTTTGCGGGAGGAATTGTTGATTTAGTTGTATATGAGCTTGATGTTGAATTATAAGATTTAAGAAACAGGATAGACTAGATATGCCCCTCCGGTATGTCAAGAGACTTGCGATACATGCAGTGATGGGCAAAATATCTGTTTATATTGTTTTTCGGACATAGAAGACTTGATGATGATGATGGTGAGTTCCTGTTAAGATAATCTAAGTTGTGATACCTGTTTATGTAGCTGATAAGTAGATTGTTCTATATTTCTTCTTTAATGGTTGTGTTTCGTATGCGTATCGATGTACATTTTTGCATTTTGCAATGGGCCATCTTCTGTGGGTTTTAAATTCTGTATATTTTTGGCAGGCTCATGGAATTGAGCATCTAGTGATTCCTACTAGGGACTACTGTTTTGCTCCATCATTGCGTGACATATGCCATGCTGTGGACTTCATTCATGGTGAGTAGTATTTAAATCAGTTTTGGCATAATGATTTCCGTCTAGAAATAGCATATACAAGTTGCATGTTTTGACGGACATTCAGCCACCAAGATCCACTTACTAAAGGTTGAAAATTGAAAAGCAACTCCTGGATTTAGGAGTTTTTCTGATCCTCATACTCTGTAGTTCTCTTTTTGACTAGTTATCAATATTATAATTTACTTCTGCTAATAGGCTGGTAATTACAATTGTTCTCTATTTGAACAATCGATTATTTTGAATTATGATTTAATTGTTATTTCTGACAATTGGGTTTTTTTGGTGAAGAAAATGCGATGTCTGGACGAACTACATATGTTCACTGCAAAGCTGGACGTGGTCGCAGCACAACAATTGTAATCTGTTACCTGGTTGGTGCCACAACCTAACAAAAGGGGAAAGAGAAAACAGTATATTATGTTTTACTGGTTCTGATATTTTTAAACTTGTTTGTTGTGCACAGGTGCATTACAAGTTGATGACGCCTGACTCTGCATACGATTATGTAAAATCAATCCGGCCAAGGGTTCTTTTAGCATCGTCACAGTGGAAAGTATGTGAAGCTTTTCTTTTCTTAATAAGAATCATCGATGAGATTAACTTGCTGTTTGCTTTAGTATCCTCTTTTGACTTGGGTTATTTGCAGTGGAAATTGTCGTGTTAACGGTTAGTGCTTTTCAATTTTCACAGGCTGTCCACGAATATTACCATCATATGGTGAGGAGGATTGTCACCCGTGCTCCCATGGCCAATTTAGTGGTGAGAGCATCCGAGGCAACAGCAGCTTCGCAGGGCCTTGTCATATTTGATGATTCTTCTGTAGTTGTGGTAACAGAGTCTGATCTCGAAGGATACGACCCAAGAATTCCATCAGGTACTGCGGCAAATAAAATATGGACAGATTTAAGCATCGTTTATCGTGTCCGAGTTTCGGGAGAGGCGGCACTAGCAAGAATATCATGTCTATGGTTGCGATATCGGACACATCAGAAGATTTCTGGGGAGAAATTGAGCCGGGAGAGTAGCTGCTCACTAAAAACTAGTCACTTGGATAGCATTAGCGTTGATATCCAAGTTTACTGATAAAACAGTTCGAGTTTGATCTTTCCATGTTCTGCCCAGTAATAATTCATCATGTTAAACGGGGCCAATTGAACTTTTTCGCATGTATATCGTGTTGTTCTGTCTTGCTCACACTGGGCAATCCATGTGTACAGCTGAAATTGTGCTATATATGATACTGGATCCGTCCGAGCAATTTGGACGGATGCGTACATCTCAAGAAGCAATTGTTGAATATGATATTCTATACGCAAGGCGGCTTTGGTATTTGATCATTTCATTTATAGCGAAGTTGGTAGGACATGAATCTACCTGTCAGCTCAATGTAGAATTTCTCCTTGAAATAATGACTACAAGTTATTTTAAGATGTTTTCTCACCAACTCCAAAAAATCGTTAAAAATAACTTTCATGAGCGTGTAAGATGTAGTGTGAAAGGGCTAACTGAAGATTATTAAGGAATTACTTTTACCCATTTTAAGACTCTTTTTCCGTGGATAAAGTAATATGTTAAAAGAACTTAAATGGACTGGTAAAGTTTAGGCATGTCCAGATTAAAATTCTATCAGAGTGGATAATGTAAGTGCAACCAATGTGTCAAAAACAAAAAACGATCATAGGTGAGATCATTTTAAGTGGCAATTTTGGAAATACTCTCGTAATAATTCGTGTTAACAGACACCCATCCTTTGCATATGCGTATATGTTTGAGCAACCCACATGAAATCGTATTCAATTATGGCGTGATTGACTCATCGTCCTCGGTGGATTCATATACTTTGAGGCCAAGCAGTTCATCAAAGAAATTCTTGACTGATGGAGGCCACGAATATGACGATGATCCATTAAGTAAAGCTGTGGCTGATTGTTCCTCCTCAAGTTGAGCCACAAATTGCTCCACCTTGTCGCTTCTGACAAATCTCTCATCAACTGATCCCTGTTTCATAGAGCCATCTACTTTTGTTGATGACTTGAGGTTCAAGTAAGGTACAACATATTTCTTCATATCCTGCTGAGATATTCCCAGATGACCTCCTCCAACACTGATGAACTGTACCCTACCAGCTTCATCCAGGCTTCTTAAACCAATCCAGTCCTCAATGTATAGTTGTGTCTGCAAAGTAGGTTTAAGCAGCAATTTTGCATGACATTTCAGTAGGCATTTTACGATTTGTGCACACTTTATTCTCTTGTCAAATAGTGGCTAGCTAAGGTGTTTTCTATTCTGTTGATGCATATTATTACATGGCTTCTGTGCCCATCATACCACAACTAATTACACTATCATATGCTATGACGTGGGCTTTCAGCTAGGAATTGCTGCCGATGGCTTCTATCCCTTTATGTATGTTTACGTTTCTTTCACAAGATTCAAGGATCTGAATATAAGTAATCGACTTGAATAATATCATTTACTGTATGGAAATCAAATTCGGCAGTAAGAGAGCCGTATGACAAAAAACGAAGATCTAGGCAAGTTGAATTAAGAACCTTACCTGTTGAGGAGGTAAAACTGGCTTGAATAAGCCATCTGGGTAATATCCAAACCAGGCAGTTTCCTTTGGTATTATTACAGTGTCATTCTCGAACTGTTGGACGTATAAAATAACATTGCAAAATAAATGAGTATTTCTCATCAAGTTAGCTTTCAGGATAGCTGCTATCTCGGAGGAACCAACTTACCATGATGAGCACTAAGTTCTGCAAGCTACTGAATCTTTCCTTATGAACGGGGTTCCTCTCATCTGGGAGTTCATTGTTAAGTACAGGAAGAAATCTACATTTCTCCAAATATTCAGATATAGCCTGAAATCAGAATTGACACTTCATTGAATACTCAGGTGCAAGGAGACAGGCTCAGTATTTGACTCCATAGTACATCGAGGATTCAACAAACTGATTTTACAGATATCTCATTATTCATATATCTTCTCAATTTTTTAACTAAAGGTAACAACAACACTCACATTGGGTAATTTAAGATAACCACTAGGAGCCAAGTGTTCCTGAAATTTCAAGTGTTGAGGAATGTCAGAGACGGCAAGAATGCCAAGAAAAATTAATCATAGGATGATGAGAACTCATGATTTTCGACTTTTTTGTTAAAAAAAAAAATCAGGAAAATTGTAAAAACATAGAAAAAGCAGAAATAATTACTTGAATGTAGTCACTGTAAATCTGTGACTTGATGAGGTTGTCTGCGATGATGCACAAGCTGCCAGACTGTATAAGTCAAAAACCATTAAATATCAGAATTTAGCACCAAACGCGATGAAATGAGAACGGAAAGAAATAACTCGCTGATACTAGAAAGCCACAAAAAGTACTCACCCCACATAGCGGAACTGAAGCAGTACCAGCATGAGGGCCCGCTAAAGAGATAAAATTCTTAACCTTGTTCCAACAACCAATACAAAGATGAAATTTTCATAAAAAAGTATTGCACAATTGTATGGGTTAAGGAAACAGAACACTCAGAGAAGAAATTAAAGATAAATTTTGTTTTATTACATACACCATTTAAGTTCAACAACTTCTCAATTCCACGGTGTATTTTCAGAAAGAAAACATTTGTTATCCCGTGAGAAGACAGTTCATCAAAATCCCATGAAAGTGGACTCGAAGCTTGCCGGTTAGAAAGAAAATCACCAATCAACCTTTCGCGGACACCATCATTGAATTGTTTAGTTAACATATTTTAACAACATAGACACATAATTAATTGAGCAATTTGTAGTAACATAAATACACATCAAACAAAGTAGATGTTACGGAGATAATAGGTTCTTACAGGAGGTCCTCCTTCACAGAATTCTACAACACCTCGACCAATTAAATTACCCTGTTGAACAAAACAGTCATTTAAGAATGAAGCACAGAAGATTATGATTGGAAAATGAAAGAAAAAGAAATATGAGATTAATAATACAATTGAATAACTGCATAGCATATCTAGAAAGCATACTTGACATGAATGAAGCAATGGGACCAAAGCCAATAAACGTGAAGATAGATCATCTTCCCCAAAAAATATGACATATTTCTTCGGGTGGTTAAGCTGATCTAGATATCTTTCAATCTATCTTTACATAGTGTATTGTTTGACTGAATATCAGCCAAAACTTTTTAATTATGAATATAAAAAAATCCAAATCCTCATATATTACCTGGGAGAGGCCAACGATGTTGTAACCTTCACTCAATTCTTTCTTTTCCTTCACCTTTTGGCAAACGATCTCAGTCTGCAGACAAGTAAAACAATTCAAATTACAAATAGTCAATAGACTCGATACTACCCGTGACTACAATATAACAAATTAACAAGTCTGTTTCTTTCTGGTCTATTTAGTACCTGCTCCTGAAGGGGCTTGAACCATGAATCCCATGTCCCATCGCCTACTTCTCTGGAGCAAATGAGGCAACATTATTAATTCAGAGTTGAAAAAAGACTAGGGGAATTTCACAACGATGAACTCTCAATATTAATTCAAGAAGACTAGAAATGATTCAGGCATAAAAAAGTTTCAGTATATGAAGGGGAATTTTATTACAAAAGCAAGCATACATGCAATATCCTTCAACACCAGAAAATTTGCTCAGTTGCTCAGTGAATTGTTTAACTCCATTATTTGAGCACTGATCTCCTATGCCTGCAACAAAGGATCACTGAAGAATAAGTCTGATTTTGCCCCCCCAAAAAAAAAATGTGGAGAAATTAAAAAAAAAAAAAAAAAAGTCAAGCATAACCAGATAGCTCATTCAGTGATCCAGAAAGTCCACGATATGAGTACATGGATTAGACATCAACATAGACAACGTATCCGTCTATCTTATCAGAAACAGAGTTCCTCTCATGTTGCAAACGGTTTATGATCCCAGTAGGAAGGTATAATACTTGATACAAATTGAAAAATAAAATGAAATAACCTACTCAAATCAAAGAAAATTTAGTAAACAACCAAGTGGTCATGTCACTGATAGTATAAAATGAAGCAACTAATTAACAGTCTAAACTGTAAATTCCAAGCGCATTTATTCTCAGGTAATCAAGTTTTATGAGAGAGAATTTAACTTTTGCTAGCAAACATGGCAGTTATCTTCTACACGGTTATCATAGAAGGAAAAAATGATTATTCATTAAGAATGAGAAATCAAAGAAGTGTCCACCAAATCCAATCATCAAGTGGTTGTTGACTGTTGAGTAATCTAATTGTATAGTTTACTTACCATGGAGTACTATAAAGGGTATTGATAGTGAAACTGGGATTATAGTGAAGATGAAGAGAAAGGATAAGGAGAGACGAGGCATGAGTTGGTGGCGGATGCAGTGAACAACTTCTGCAGAAATGAAAGAAATTTGGTGGGTTGCGATTGGTGAAGACAACCCTTTAAATAGGGAGGAGTGAACAGAGGAAAAATCAACTCAACTGTAAGCGGAGTGGCACTTTTCCGTGTTGCTGCATTTAATCGCTAACAATCAATCAAAAAATAGAATCTTTGCTTCCTTCTCGAAGGCAGCAAAGCAATCCCAATTAATTGGAAGTTAGACGATGACTTTTGAGCATGTGTGTGTGTGAATGTGTATGTGTCGGCCAGGATAACCAGTTGGACAAATTGGCGCTCTTTACGTATGGGCCGCTATGATCGGATCTCCTTTCTTATTGGATCAACTACCAAGCAAGACCTTCCACTCAAGTGGGAACGCGAGAAACAATAAGTCAATGTTTCTCTCTATGTTACTTGAAGTTCATATATGAATGATTTGGCGAATTTGAGGATTTTATATTTGCAGTTAAAAGTGTAATGATTCCAATATTTGAAGGATGTATTAGCAATTCTTATTTTTATAATTAATTTTTCTTTCCAATTTTTCTTTCTGTCTCAAAAGAACAGAAACGCACTAATAACTAAATTCAGATTCAGCTCTCGCGAGAAATTGAAGACCCGTGAAATATAGCGGTAAAAATTTCTATACTAAAAATGAAATTTCAGATTTAATTCTCAATTTCATAAATATTTATGAGTCATAATTGAAAGAAAAATAAATTTTTACATTTACATATATTCAATTAACCTTGTATCTTTTTCAGCATAAAATCTGAAAGTAGGAACTTAAATAAACTCGTGTCGTCGTGAGAAATGACTTAGCAAATTGGAAGTTCTATTCGCAGAGGCTAAATGCTTGTGCGTATTACAACATTCCCATAAGTTAGTTATCTATCAACCTCTGTGATACAGGCCTTTCTTGCTGACGACATTTCCTCGTGAAGTAATGAAGCATTATGCTCCTCAGTGTGGCAACCGCAGCTAGACAGACGCGATGATCAGAACTGCACATAACATGAATTAATGTTATGGAGATGAATGGGTCCAAATTAGAAACAACTACAACAATTAGGTGAAATGGAAAATAAAGAAACTTGAGTTTACCAATATTGCGTGCTATGTTGGAATGTCTTGTCTGGTTTTCTGGTTTTCCACTGTGTTGAGACTCAGGAAAGTCCCAGGTTAATCCCAAACCAAGAGTGTTGTCTGAGAGATAAGGACTATATTCAAAAGGAATTGGGACAGTTTTGATTTTTACACAGGAAACCGGCAAGGGCAATGAAGGGTTAAGTGTGTAAATATGATAATTGGAAGTACTTAAGCAAGGAATCTCCATGAAAGGAGATGGAAGAGTGGTGGAGCAATTCAAGTAAGAATAGTTTTTCAGAACATAATAATATCGGAAAGGTGTGAAGGAGAGATCAAGGTTCAGAAACACTTGATGGACACAGTTTTTGGGGTCAAGAAGATCTATTTTCTTGGGGTCATAAGAGATGGACTTCACAACCAAATCCCCATAATATGGAAAGTTAATAGCGGTGACGTTGTATTTGCATAGCACCTCAAAACCAGAGAGAGCCTGATGCTGATGCAGATGCAGAGGTTGCTGTTGCTGTTGCTGGCCTTTAATCACAATCACAAAAGGATAGTGAATTTCTGGGCCACTAACACTGCATTTTGTTGCTGGGTCTATTGCATTCGAATTACAACTCTGCAAGATAGAAACCCACAAGAGCATGAGGAAGATGAATGGACCCATCACATCAGAACGCACAAGATGCAAGGCCAGGACCAAAAATTAACTCACTCATTATTTTCCGCGTTATTAACGCACAGAGTCAAGAGTGGAAGAAAGACCAATAATGAACGGAGCAAATCTAGTCTTCTCCAAGACGTTTACATTACATTTGCAGGTTGCATAAAAAGACGGGGTTTCTTGAGGACTTCAACAACCTTTAAAGTGATAAAGCATTAGACTTTAGGTGGGGGACAAATTAATCAATACCCAAGAGTTCGCTAATGACCTTTGTTGCCATTGGATACATGTATGTCTAAGCTGTGAGACTGACCTATGCAGTGCCAGTGCCTTCTTCCGTCGTCTCCACTCGCTATCTCTGCTATTTATTACATTTCACCATTTTTTTGCTTGACTTGAAGCCTTCCTCTGTTCCTTGTTGGCTGGCAAAAGTTGATCACTTTACATTCCAATCGATAGGAAGAGGTATCTTAATTTGGGTGTATTATATAGAACTTGGTATCATATATTGAATACTTCAATGGAAGGGATGCAGAAAATAAACATGACCACCAAAATCCTTTCGACTCATCTTGTTCCCGTTTTGTACAGTGACGCATAAACGTACGAAGCAAGCAATTTATTACAGAGTATAATCATTCAATGGGTTGATCACGTTCAAGCTTCTTTTTAACATATGTATTATAAAACGCAATTGGTGTATGCTACGTAAATTCATAAACAGAGAAAATATCAGTAACTTGTAAAAGGTTAGAATCAGTTCCTCTGCGTCAAGATATAAATACCCATTGGGCGTCTATCTAGACTTGACGACGGAGGAGGTAAGATTTACATGAGCTTGTGATTGAAAGAGGTAATTTTGCATGGCAACAGTTGCCAGGGAAAACCTTTAACATCATTAAAATGTCCGAATAACTATATCAGAAAACTCTAATTTGTACTTTAGTAGCATCTATACAGCAGGCAGTCCATTTTAAAGTATACAACACACCACACAGTATCGTCATTACACAACAAAACAAGCCCCCTTCGGGCCTTAAATAAACTAGTAGCTATGATTATAGATATCGCACAGACAACAAAGATACAAGAAGAATAATGACAAGATAAATAAATAAAAATCATAGGAGCTCCTTCGCTAGCCGCACTGGCTTTTCATGCAGAAAGGCCACATCACCATTAGGTACAGTTAGCAAGTGGTGATTAGGCTCCTCTTCTCAGTGGCATATGATGCAGACCCATCAGATTCTGATCCCTCATCGTCTGCAGTGGCAAACATTTAAGTTTTCCTCCACGTGATCATGAAATATTTAATATCAAGGAGAGCAATGGCAACATTCAAATGTCCGGAGAATTATGCATAAAAAAGAGTAACTGAATACAAGTTCAATAATTAAAGTGCTTTATGAAGTCAAGCATGTGTATATCTTTGTTGTGAGGTTTTCAGAGATATGGTAGAATATCGCTTTCATAAGGAAAGAAAGAAAGCCCACTACATGTTTGTTTCCTTTGTTTTCCACCATGCATCGTGCTTCTTCTTTTTATACTCTTCTGTTTCAAGCTTTTTTCCCCTTAATAAAGTAATAAAAAGCACCAATATATAGAAAACATGTAGATGTATGACATGTCATAATTCATATGCCTTTGAAATTAGATGTTTTCTTCCCAAGAAAACCAATAAAATCAATCTGAAGAAAAATACACAGATTCGAACCAGTTGGTTAACATGGCTGTCCACAATTCTTACCAGAATATGCAACACGTTCAGGAAGATGTCTAACCGCGGCCACCTGAAGGCTTTCGGGCAGAAGACAATTGCAAAAAGAACCTGAAACCTCAAAACTACATATCATCAAAGACAAGGAAACTAGTAGTTGGGATCATTGAATACACAAAAACATGGCAAAATATAAGCGCATATTGCTAGTATATGGGATGGCGTAAGACATAGCAGCGTTTGATTAAAAAAAAGTAAACCAGGGCAAAAATGTACTATAATGTTACTTATACATCTTAATGTGTATAAAAGATGGGGAAAAAAAACAAAAATTACAAATTTTATGCAACAAGAATAAAAAGGAAGAGGAATTCCTTACCCACACGAGCCAGCCTATTTACCCATGCAGGTATAGGCTTTCCAGTTAGCTCTTGGCAGACTTCATCTGTAAAATGGTTGCAATTCTTTGCAATGAGATGGTAAGTGTCACCGTGATATCTACTAGAGAGGCGCTCCATGTAAGAACGAAATTCTGATTGAGACATATCAGTGCTGCCCAACAACACGGATCGCCTAAAGATGAAGCCAGGGCAGCTTCTAGGTTCCACCTCAAACACACCACTCGTAGGGTACTCATGTGCTCCAAACCCATATTCCATGTCATGCACTGTTCAAGAAAACAATAAGCTTCTTTTCAGTAAAACAATAAAGCATTT
Source organism: Bauhinia variegata (assembly GCA_022379115.2). Lineage (NCBI taxonomy): Eukaryota > Viridiplantae > Streptophyta > Magnoliopsida > Fabales > Fabaceae > Bauhinia > Bauhinia variegata. The sequence continues at coordinate 1,747,216 of CM039433.1, forward strand.
GCCTTCAATATCCGAGTTAATAATATATTCAAAGAAGGTAGCTCCAGTCCTTTATAATATTTTTCTTTTTTAACAAAGGCCTCTTGTCATTTAGATAGTTTAACTGTAGCAGCAATCAAATTTGTTCCGTTAAACTATGAAAGAGATGTTGTACAGAAACAAGTTTAGGGGGATAAGGTCATAAGATGGCTTAACTGAAATATATCCCCTTTGTTACATTAATAATTAATAACAATATTAAATGACATCAAATTCTGACCTAATAACGGTATTTTGAGATAATACGACTGATGCTCAATATGGGCTTATGGAGTTCTATTTCATAAACTTTTGCATTTGACATAAACCAATGGTCATCGTCTAAGGCAGACCCAAGCAGATCAAAGTTACGAATCAAGTCGAATAGAATGCAGTAAATTCCTTCAATATTATATCATACAAAGATGAATTACTTCTTCATATGAAAATTCAACCAGTCAAAGTTACCCACTCAATGTGCCGCATCCAACCATGAATTTCCTAACAATGTTTATCACATCAAGCTATCAGATGAAGAACAATGTTCCTAACGATCTTCCTCAATCTGGGAACTAATCTCAAATTTAAACAGATTGCGTGGATACTGCTTTTAACATGGTTACTTCCATTCCATGGAGGAAACACCAAACATAAAAGCACGCTACTTGTTTGGCATATCACAGCTTCAGCTACTGTTGGTATAAAGAATACAAATAAATGACCCTCCCACAATAGCAAGAAGAAATATAAGCCAGTTATCCATGGCTAAGCTCGCACCAGAAGACCCCCGTTACAGGGTCAAGCCCAAGTTCAGTCCTGCGAGGGAGCCAAATCGGCATTGACTAACATATGAGGAAATCGAGTGATACTAATGGACAAAGTAGCAAGGCTTTATTTAGATGTAGTGAATCAGCTGGTTATTTCCTAAAAATACCTTAGCTTTTTCTTTCATATAATGATTTTCGTATGTGACTTGAGTGAGTAACAATGTTTATATTATATCAATAAGGTATGAAGAAATGAAGAAACCATAAATCATCTTTGCACTTCAAAACTCAGATTCAATAGCTGGCACATGCTCTCTACTACAACAGCAGATTCGACTTACACAAATATGCATATGGTTGTTAGTTGCATATAGAACAAAATAATAATAAAAAAAAAAATATCAAAATAGAACCTCATAACCAAGTGAGAATCAATTGAGCCACTATTTCCATCGTCACCACCATCTAGTATTCTCGTAAGTTATATTACTTTCAAAACTTGTTTATAGAACAAAAAACAAGCATACACAAAGTAGTCCTTGCCTATGCCAGATATTACGATAACTGTCTTCTTGGCTAAATGAGATACCTAGCAATTTCCTTTTTATCTAATTACTTCTCTAGTTTTCCAGTTTCTTTTCAACACCCAAATACTGCACCATACTATCACATTTCATGCTATACGTGTAAATTGAAGAAAAACAACACACAAAGTAGTATCACGAAAACCTCCTACCTTCTATACCGGAATGAAAGATTCCAAGACCAAACAAGTAGAGATAATTGTTTACAGGCGTGAGATCATATATATTGAGATACACCATAGCACGACTTTTCTTCCCACTCTCCTGCTCCCTTTCAGAGCTCGAGCTCGAGCTAGAGTTCACTGGGAATAACCGCATTGTATAAAAAATTTCGGCCTTCCCTCTCCACAGTTCTCCAATTATATTCCAACAATCACAAGTCCATCAGAGAAAAAATCCTAACCAAATATAAAAAATAAAAAGGTTCTTTTTATCAAGCCTCAAATTTCAAAAGCGTAGATATTATGAAAAAGGGGGAAAAAAAATCTAAATTTCCGTTAGGTAGGTACAGAAACAGACAGCGACAAAAGAAATAAATTTTAAAAAAGAAAGCTTGAAACCGTGAGCTTTGATATGGAGTTGAAGCAGAGGCAGTGGAATTGAATTGCGCAAAATCAGATCAAATTCACAGGTGTTTTTCTGAGTTAATTCTCAGGTGGTGATGAAGAGACCTAAACAATACGGATCTAGCATAAAAACAGCGGAAAGTATAAAAACAGATCGTGGAAAAAAAAAAGCCCTAGATAACCAAAAAGAAAGTCAGATCCGGCATTAAGTAAACAAATAAAGCACAATGATTAGCGAAAGAGAGAGGAAACTACGAGTGGAGCAAGGCCTGCAAATTTAAGAAGAAGTTGAGGTTAAAGTTGGAAAATAAATGTGAGGTGCCTCACCCAGAAGCTAAAATCAGTGGCGCTATCTATGCGTTTCGCATGCAAACATTCACCACCATCTTAAATTATTTTTTTATCAGCTAAATCTTTTTTTGTGGGCACCATCTTAATTTTTTTTTTTAATGGGGAGCACCATCTTGAAGTTGAATTCTTTTTTGTGAAGCGGATTTATTACCAAGTTTTCTTATATTATTAATTCTTTTAAAAAACAAATCCACAAACCGAATTATTTTGCCAATGAAGCTTATGTTCAAAATCACATAAAAAGACAGTTGTTCTGTGACAAAGATTACCACTTTTTTGTTTTCATTCGATGAGCGAAATTCCTTCCATCTATTTTGTATACCAAAAAAAAAATCCTTTTGTATTTGGAATTTTCTTATGAGATGAATCTTTGTTTAGTTATGATTCTAATTAACATCGTTTTTGTGAAACACGTTTTCAAAACATTATGCATGAACAGTACTAATATACATCATTGCCCTTAAAATCTCTCCACTTTGTCTTGTTAAGTCGTGACTTTTGTCTTAGCATGATCGTCTTTTAAAAATTAAGCTCCTGTTTAGCATGTGGCAAGAATATGAATTTAGTTTATTTTATATATATATATATATAAATCGGTCCAGACATCTCTCACATAATTGAGATTTCAAATTCCAGTTTCTATGAAAATAATTGAACCGTTGTCAGTTGGATTTTTTCAAATCTCACATGGCATTGTCGTCTATGGTTGGGGAATAGAGGCCAGGCCGACACGAGCAATTTGACGTTTCTTGCTTCTTAAAATTGTTGAATCGTCGCTTCAGGCATTGTATATAATTTAGAGGATTCGATAGGAAACATAGAGTGTAGTTGCTGTCAAAATAAAAATACTACCTTGCGGGATGGATGGTTTACCCACGAATACTGACAAAAAATAAACATTTCATTCTGCTTATCAACGAAGATAAAGGGCATGTATCAGGCAACACCTTCAAGTTACATCTGCTTGTCGGTCGATTTTGACATCAACCTTATCATCTGCTGATAAATTTCATCAAGGTTGTGGTATTTTATGTGTTTATTCTTTAAAAACAACGGTCTTAAGGGTCAAGGTCCAATCTTGAGTTTCAAATACAATTTTGTAAGGGCATAACTAGCATTTGCAAGAAGCGCATGTTTCATGTTCAGTAGGAATGTTGTTTATCTATACATCGAGAACATCATTATGGTTACAAGTTATATATATATATATACAATGTAAAATCTCTACCAGAGCAGCTAATTAGGTTTCCACTTGTTACTGGTATATGACAAGCAAGGAATATAGTGAGCGATGTTGGGTTGGGTGATTTCTTGAGTTGAGGAGCTTTAGTTGCCAAAGCAGTTGATATCTTGAATGTCCACCACGTTATAGTAGAGGGACGATGACTTGCCATCGAACTTGGAAATCATATGATGAACACATAGACCACAATAACGTTTCTGAAGACGAGCAATGCAGATATCTGAGATCTTCTTGAACAAGCTATCTTCTTGGATTAGTGGTTGCTCTACAAACTCAACCAAGGGCATCCACTGCATATCATCAAATCAGTTAGAACCCTTATCAAGGAGTAACTTGTTTATTATTCATTACATCATCAAATCACTTTTTTATAAGTAACTTGTTAACCTTTGCGTCTTCAATTTCGAGGTCGTCAACGACAATCTTAGTTGACAGGGGCCTTAGCATGCAGACGAAGAACAAATCTGACTTCTGGAATGCCAATTTGTGTGCATGCCTGGAATTGAATTGATTGAAACTCATCACTCTTAATGGTTAAGAACAAGAAAATTGTTGCGAGTGATAAAACCAGAAAAACGGTTAAGGAGTGCAGTTTCACAGGAAAAACTTGAAAGTGGATTGTCATTAAAGTTTCGCATCTAATTGGTTGCGAGTATAACTCTTGTTATTACCTGAATGCTGTGACTTCAACAAACTCGGTATCAATCTGAAAGACAAGGCAGATAGAATTATAAACCTTGACATGACTCAATAATACTATAAGATGGAACCACAAAATAAAGTAACATCATAGGAATATTTAAAACTATACAATTCTTACCCCAGTTTCTTCTTTTACTTCTCTTATGGCTCCTGTGTAGATCTCCTCTGCCTGCCAATAATTCAGACAACTGATAAAGAATAAAAAGGAAACGTACGGAAACTTGTATGTTGGTCTTCATTTACGTTTTCAAGATAATGAAGTGACTTCACAATTATGAGTACCTCGAGAATAAATCCAGTTGGTATCTTCCAAAGACCAAGATTTGCTGCAGAACAATGTTTCTCTCGCACTACAAGTAGCTTCACAAATTTGTAACGCTACATCAAAACTAGAAGAAGGACATGCATGAATCGATTAAATAAAAAGTTTCTGAGAATACTTTGTTTTTAAGGTTCCCCTTTTCTAAGTAACATCAAGAGATGCTCATAAGCCTTGTGAAACTGCAGAATATCAAGATAAAGGATTTTGATTTATTTCTGACTTTTTTTCTTCCTTATTAACCGAGGATTGGTTTACTTGTTTCTTGAATTAGCTATGGAAGCGTTCATACCTCATCTTTGTCGTTGACAACAAATCCTCCAACTCCTACTTGGTGTGATGCATTAGCTGGAAGCTGGCAAGGTCCTTCTGGAATCCAATATGTCAACATCACGTACCCTGGCTCCGCATGGTGGTATTGAAAACCTTCCTGAATCCAAATGAATTACGGTTCACATTTCAATGTTTCAAAACAAGAGCGATTGAGTGATCATACGGATGCTTTCGCTTCTAAGCTATATCTTGAGTTACTTTAACAACTTGACGCATTCTTAGATTCTTATACAAAAAATTTGCAGCATAATTTGTTAAACATGTAATGAGTTATATTACCTTCACAGCAAGTGGAACAAGATCAGATTGCTTTAGCAGCAACTTAAGCCATATTCCCTTCTTTCCCTGCAATTATCAGGTAGGTGCTAAGGAGTTTTGCAAGATGAAGCCCAACACGAATACCAATGCCATCAGCAATGAAATCCAACTTAAATGGGAAATATACGTCGTATGGCATATCTTCTGATTTCTCAAGCAGATAAATGATGCACAAGGCTGAGATAATAAATACTTATTTCACAGGAAATGTGAACTTTCGCAACATGCTTTTCTAAATTGTTACGAAATGCTTTCAGAAGTAAGGAGCTGAATTTCACTACTACATTTAGAAGTGCTAATAGATGATGTGCATGTCGCTAACTACTAGCAAACAGAGCTGCAGTTAATCCAAATGGTGATAAGAACATTGCAGAGATTTTACCATCTGCTTCCAATGAGAGAGAGAGGAACGCAAACTAGATACAAAACTATATGGGTTGGCTGGCAACTTTTCAGGATCAATGACAACTCCCCCGTACTCATCATCGAAGGCATAAAGTATTCTCATGTTTTTGGAAAAGAGATTCGAAGTTGAACTAGAACCATTAATTCCATTTATACCATAGGAACTAGTTTCTGCAGCTACAATATTTGGAGAGACAGAATTCAGAGCTTTATTCGCCAAAGGAGAATTATCTGAGGCACCCGAATGGTAACTCCTAATCAATAACCCTGCAATTAAAATGAGAGCATCAAACTCGAGCTCCCGTAGGATCAAAATCTTTGTTTTGCTTATTATAGTGAAATGCCCTAAGGAAATCAAACATGCCGTTTAAGTCATCAGCTTCAAAGTTAACATACTTAGTTGGGTACTGAATTTAACTGACAAAAAAAGCTCAAAATGTCTAATAAGCAACAATAGATAAAGAGTTGAAGCTGTGAGAAATGAATCTGATTTTAGTGTTACCTCTGCGACACTTGAACTGTGTAGAGAATTTAACACTAAATTTGTGCCTGAAACTGGATAGCGGAGCGGAGCAGGTTCTTCCCACACGAACTATCTCAGAAGAGGACATAGATTTAGAAGCAAATGAGTTTAGCTCCATCTGTGTCAAAACCTAAAGCTGATACCAAACACACCCGCTGATTGCCACAATCAATGAAATCAAAACCTGAATTTATATGCTTTTGAAGTGAATATATACGAGAATCTTCACAAAAATCTAGACTCCCATAGAAGGTATCGGTGTGAGACTAAAGAAGAAGCATGGAATTCATCGACATTGAGAGAGTAGAGACAAAGAGGTTTAGCATATCCATGACCCAACAAGGTTTTAGCTAATAACCGATGCCGTAAATCAGCATTAAGGTAGTGGACAAGCCTGGTAATTGGCGGTGTATAATGGTGTATGTGTGATCAATGGGAAGAAGAACAAAAATCTTCCCATTGATTGGCTAATGGGGAAAACGAGGGGAGTGACTCGACTAAAATCATATACGGTGGAGAATGAGAAGGGAAGGGCAGAGAAGCAATCAATAACAAGACGCTATCTAAAGAGCGTGAGCTGCATGCATGATTGAGTGTCTCATCTCATGCATGAAATGAATAATTTATTTTTAATTAGATTAGATAAAATGAATTTTTGTTACATAGGACAGGTGGTTGCGCGTAGGATTGTTATATAGGACAGGATATTCCGCACGTGGTTGCCGATGCTCTGTTCTATTACTCGGGTATGAAATGTTTTTGTCCATTGTTAGGTTGACGTGACAATAATAATAATAAAATATATATTTCTCCTTTTGTTTAATAAATCCCGCCTAAACTCACTTGTGTTTGTAGCTTAATGATAATAGCTTTAAACGCTGATGGAACAAGAGTATTATTAATTGTTCCCAACCACAAATACTTGGAATGGCAGATTAACGTAAGAATAATTCGCCAAAATATTATATTTATAAGATATTGTGACCCCAAAGGAAAAAAGAAAGAAGATTACGATATTGTTTGCTTGGGATATTATTATTAATTTATTTGTCTCTTTCTAAGCAATAAGTCTAGTGGTTGTGGTGGAGGATACGCGAAGCCTGGCCAAGCTGTCCTGATGTGATGAAATAACCTTGGGATGGATAGATACATAGATAGATAAGGACTGTTTATTAATTAATTAAATAATTAATTTTGAGCTCTTTATGCCTGCAGTCTCGTGGCCCCTAATGGAAGTCAGTGATTTTCACGTGCTCCATATTCGTAACGGGCTTATCATCATGATTGTTTTTCTAGGTCCTGGAGCTGATGGGCTTAAGGCCCAAAAAGAACTAGAGTGATCTCGGCGGGTTTTCACGGTTCATCAGTTAGGCCCAAAATTTATAGCCAGCCAAGATTCCCAGCAAACCAGAAATCCAAATCACTGCAGGACGTTGGCCCAAAAGTAATGCAAGACGAGGTAGTTAACTTTTGAAGCCATGGAATATTCCATTCATAAATTTGCGCAATACAAGAAATGTTGAGATCTGAATAGCGTAAGTCACCAAACAATATAGATTCGATAAAAAAGAACAAATATTTCTCGTAAATAATTAATGTGGTGTGATGATGGAGACATGACAACCACATCTTTAGATTGGTCAAAAGTAATCTTAAATCTCGTAGTATATTAATTTGAGCACAGAACACCCCTTATTTACCAACTTAACCTCAATAATAGTTGACTGGCACGACATATCTCATTCAATAAAATTTTATTTCAGTTACTGCTACGTATACGTTTGCTGCATCATACGATAAGTTAAGTATACTCGTTGAATAGTAAACACATTTTAAAAAAATACCAAAATGAGCTGTCCTCAACATTATTCCTTCTCTACTTAATCTAAAATAAATAATTTTATTTGAGAGCGGCTGCTATCCACACTTGCTTTTGACCACTTGATCGTTCGAATGTTGTGAATTTGAACTTCTCTATCTATTTTTCAACATGTATGTAGCATGTTCCCACGGTTGAAGCCTTGTAATTAAATGACATAAGGTTTTTTTTATTATGAATAAAACTTGATAGATACAATTGAAAAATGGATAATTCATTCTTTTAATGCTAATAGAGAGGCATAAGGTATAGTCATTATTTAGTGGTGCTGAGATAAGTTTGATATCACTTGTTTTGGAAACGAATAATTACTAGTCATTTGTTATTTCAGGCTCGGTCTTAAACCCACGTGCGCCTTTGACTTTTTCTGTCTTTTACTAATAACTATACTTTATTTAACCAAATTCAAACACGGAGGAACCGTCATCCAATTCAAACCTTTCATGTGGAACATTTGACTGGTCAGCTTAGCAGGGAAGGGATTCTTTTTCTTCTTCACCGCTGCCTTTTTCTCCCTCGAGTTTGCTTAACTTGGAACCTGGAATACAGGTAAACATCAAACAGACTACTTAGTTAAATGTAAGTAATGGTTGAATGATAAACTATGATGTTAATCCTTTATTTTATTCAGGTAAACATCAAACAGACTACTTAGTTAAATGTAAGTAATGGTTGAATGATATACCATGATGTTAATCCTTTATTTTATTCAGCGACCTATTAAAATGGAGGGAATTACCTTTCCCCCTCCCCATCTTTAACATCCACCACCTCCTTCCCTGCAATTTTACAAAATTGCCCTTGCGAGCTGAAACAAATTGAACCCCATCCTCCTTCCCTCAAACGGCATTGTAGAGTCAAAATAAAAGAAAAATAACTTTTTACAGCCATTTGAAGGAGAAAACAGCTCTCCATGGTAGTTTTTCCTTTCAAACGGTTATAAAGAGCCATTTTTCTCTTATTTTGGTCCTACAAAGCCACGCACAATTAAAGTGACCAAAACGGCTGTGTATAGCCGTTTCTAGAAGCAACTGGCTCTTCATGACCATTTTCTTCTTAGAACGGCTATGGAAAACCGTTTTGATCTCCTATGGCCGCTCAACTCTCATTTGAATTTTCACTATTTATCTTCTATTTTTCCATCAACAAACAACAAATTTATAAAGTAAAATATGAATAGAAGATAATGCATATCTTAAAATTGTGAAAAAACTCTACAAAAGTCTAAATCCAACAAGTGGCGATGAGGAAATGAGAATGAAGAAAGTTGGCGTTGGGAGGGGGGCTAGGTTTTTTAGAAATTAAAGATGAGGGGGGAGGCGACTAAAGGAGGTGAGGGTATTATGGGAATTTTTCAAAAAAAAAAATAAGGGGGGGGGGGGGGGGGTGGTGGATGTTAGAGATGGGGAGGGAAAAAGGTAATTCCCTAAAATGGAACAAATCTAACCTCCTCGTAAGAAGTGAGGCTTGGGCAATAATCCATTCATTTATTATACTGTCTTGATAAGCGCCTAAGATCATGGTTGATCATATCCTTACTATTTTTTTGATAGTGATCATATGTTTACCTTTTATGTTTGTCTACTTGTTCTAATCAATTCATTCATGACATCACGATTAATTTAAAATGAATCATAACGAATTAACCGAAGTTCAATTTAATATCAAATACCAAATAATTCTCATGTCACGTCCAAGTACTCAACAAAACTGTGGACACCAACCATATATATTTGGATAATTTTTCTAGGAAAAAAATTAGAAAAAAACAATGCATGGTCTTGACTTGAGCCATCAATTATTGTAGCGTGGTTAGAAGTCGCTATTTTGGTGTTATGACCCACGGCATCAGGCTCATCTCATGACAAGTACAAAATGAAATTATTGAAACGGGTGAGTTAGCAGCTGAGAAAATTCAAAGGCCATAAATTCAATTTCAAAGTACGTGATCAGTTCAGTCTGACTTTTTTACAATGAACAGATGGTGATCGTTAAGAGATGGATATCATAACTAATACTCCGAGCAAATCGTAATATTTATTTAAGATAAATGTTATATGTATATTTTTTTAATAATAATATATCATATTTTATGTATTTATTTATACATTTTTTATAATAACTTGTAAAGATAAAATTATAAAAAAATATATATATACAGAAACTTGTGACTACTTTATATATATCCATTAAAAAAGAACTCCTGTGTGTATATTTAAAACTTGTAAGTTTCAATCATTATCGTGAGAATATATGAAATAAAGTTGCCTTAGTATGTACTCGTTCAGACCCATTTTGTTTTAGTCAGTAGTTTAGAGGCTTGTACTAATCATTTAACAAAATTAAGCAATACGTACAATAAGTCACTGATCTTGCTTACATACATTACAGGACAATTTCAAGATAAAATAAAAGGTTATAAGAAAAACAATTTGGTGAATTAATTGTTTTCACTTCAATCAATTATAAAATATGGATTCAAATGGATAAGAATAATAAGTGTTTCACATTTTTTTTTTTTAAAAAATGAGACTGATTTATACTATATATATATATATGTTAGCGATTGACAGATTTCTTTTAATAAGTAGAATTTTAATTAATATTTAAAACTTAAACCCAGATTTACCAAAGTTATTTCCATTTAAACTAACATCTTATTGGTGCTAAAGATGGTTCGATGAAGTTTAGTTTTTTTTTTCCAAACAAATTTATGATAAGTCTCTCAATTTTTTCTTCTTTAAAGCATGTAGAGTAATTGATTTTCTTTTGATGAGAATTGAAATATTGTTGGTACTTCAAGTAATTGATTGAAATCTTAAGATTCTAGTGCTCAGAGACAATGATTGAATTAAATCATCTAATTTTTGGGGAAAAATATCAAACGGTACACTGTACATTGTATTCAAGAGAAAAAGGCTGCACTGAATTTCATACGACCATAAGTTGTGGATAACCCAAAGCCGGGTGGGGAGATAACGGTGATAACGGTGGGATGTTAAAAATTCCTTTGGCATCACTTTCCCAGATTAATGCCCAAGTAGACGGCGTTAATGGGATGTCCCTTAGACGGTTGACGTCGTATTCTTCCGTTTTCTCCTTCTTAACCACCGTCTTTACTTCCACTTGTGCCTCTCCGTCGTCATCTTCACGGCTACGTTTTCTACCGTCAGCGCCGTTAACGGAAGTGGATTCGGAAATCGATTTGCCGGCTTCGAGAGGGAAGTTGAGGATGGCTTTGGAGCCACGGAGTTTAAAGGCAGCTCGGTCGTAGGCTTTGGCGGCCTCGATAGCTGTGTCAAAAGTGCCAAGCCAAACCCTGGATCCCCGTTTATTCGGGTCACGGATCTCGGCAGCGAATTTGCCCCATGGCCTCTGTCGAACCCCTCTATAGTGCTTCTTTTCTACAGGATTTGAATTTTTCTGCTCGAATATTTCTGGAACCTCTTGTTGCTGATCCGAACTTCCAAATTGGATCCATTCGGTTTTCTTTGGAAGCGAGATTTGCAACGATGGTTTCCGATTCGATTGATCTTTCTTCTCTATTGTTTGAGGCCTTGGTTGGAACTCGAAGATATCACTATTGGACGGTGAATTTGATTCGAATTGGGAGAAACTGTTGTTCAACTGCGAAGCTTCTGTCTCCATTTTTGGCGTTGACAGGTCAATCACTTGGGATTTTGACTCGAATTCAAACAGATTAACCTGATTTTCTGCGGAAGGCATGGAATTGGTTGAGAAATCCAAGATTTCAGTGAAGAAATCAGACACATCAATGGAAGAATCGCAGCTTGAAGATTGGGAACAGAGAGAGTCAGATTGGGAGGTTGAATCTGCTAGGTTTGCTTGGTCAAACCATAGCTTTTCGGTGGCAGAGCTGCAAAGGGCAGCGGAGAAGGCCCCCACGGGAGAGAGTTCTCCAAGAAGATGAAATTTTATCTGTTTGAGGACTGAAACTTCAACTGGGTTCGCCATGAATTAAACCCAAAGTTTTCTGGATTTTGTGAATAAGAGCAAGTTCGAAGATTTTGAAAAATTATTGGATGAGATAGGCGTGCGTCTAAGTTGAGTAAACCAGAGAGTGGAAAAGGGATATATATAGAGGGCTGAATCTTTGAACGTCCATAGTCCATACGACCTTCTTGCTGTGGTGCGAGGAGAGAGGAAGGAAGCTTCCTCTTCCCTCATCAATTATTCTCGTAGTTTTCTTTTCCTGCGATCAGCAACACCAACTCACCTTGTTGTCCACCGTTGGATTCGCTGTGTATTGATGTCAAATGCAGCATCAACGACTTGGCGTTTGAGATAAACTGTTCACTAAGTTTTTTTTAGGTGCGTTAAATATTAATACTAAATAATATAAATAAAACAGTACAGCATAAAAAATTAAAATATAATATATAAAATTTAAGATATAATATAATTTTTTATATTGTTAATTATTTATTATTTAATGTATTGAATAAATTTTTTTATATTATTTATGTTTAATTTATAAAAATATTTTGTATTATTATTTTTTAAAAAATATATAATAAAATTTTAATATTTTATAATAATTAAAGTAATTTATAAAAATTTAAAATTTAAAAAAATATCATTGGTCACTGACCATTGTTGGTACCTTATCAGTCATCGACCGTTGTTAATATTTCACTGATTGATAAAAATTATTAGGACTTACTGTCATTGATTTAATAAGCTAAGGTATAAAAGATTATAAGATAGTTTGAGAGATAATAATATTAAAATTTATATCCAGTACTTTAGACAAATCCTTGTCCCATAATTTGGTGAGTAAAAAAAATTTACGAATTTATTCAATACTGTAATTTTTTAAAAAATCAATCGAAAAACAAAAATTCTTATATAATCCAATCCTTTATTTTTATTTTTTAACAAATCAAACTAGCCTACTCTCTTAGAGATCCGTTTCTGCTTCCAAAAGGCAAAGGTGCATGTATTTGTGAGAAAAAAACATATTTTATTATATAAACGACAACAAGGTAGACATTTTGAAAGTAAGAGTTGATAATTAGACTTGCATATCCTTGAAATAGTCAGGGAGATGAAGGAAGGCCTGAAAATTTGGTCGCTTGGTTAACAAGACGGAAATTTTTTTCTGTTGTTTGAAGATCAAGAAAATTAGTGTTGTCCCGTCACTTTAAGTTGAGAATTGGTTTTGAATGACGTTATTATTTTTTTAATAATGCACATTATATATCGAAAGATGTTAGTTTTAATCAAGCACAGTTTGTGATTAGTTTGAATTTTTAAATTTTTAAATGAGTTAAAAGATTAATTTGTTAATTAAATGAGTCCAGTTTAATTTTTACAAATTAAGTTTCAACTTAGTTTAACTAAATTGACATATATATATATCTATATATGTTTTATTTTGGTTTCAATTGAAAAATATATAACTTTTATGAAAAAACATATTATTAACGTAACTAGAGTAGTGAAATATTAAATTAAATTTAAATATGATATGAAAAGGAGAAAGAGAATGAGAAGAAATCCAACAGACTACAAAAATTTAGAAAAAAGAAGAAGAAAAAGTGAAAGACAAGAAAGGATGGAAAAGTAAAATCTTATAAGAAGTTAGGGTTAATTTGAAAAAAAAAAAATATTATCATCAAAATTTATTTTAATCAATTTAATGCATATAACAGATTAAATAAATATGCGAGCCCTATTATTTTTTTATATCTTTTTTAATTACAATGATCCAATTAGAATAGGATCTAGACAATTCCATTTTCCAAACAGTCGAAGACACGGACTCCACATCACACATATTGATTATTAGGTAAAATTAAAATGATCTAGTGGTCCAAGTGTCTATCTTGCATTTGGACTAAGTTTAGATGCTCTTGTGTTCGCCAGCAACATCATCATCTTTAATAAATAAATAAAAACTTCCAATCATCTGCAATATATTATATACATATTGGTTTTCTAGCTATTGGTGGAGACTTGCTTGAGTGGAAATCAATTTTTTTAAGTGAATCATGGAAATTATATGTCGCTTACTTAACATTCTAGGAGAAATTATACATTTTATCGGTTTCTTTGTTCCAGGTCCATCCTAACCTTAATTTGCTCCGACATTGTTTCTAATTAATTATAGCGTGAATTGAGCTCTCGTGAAATGGTGCATAAGCCAAGGCACAAGAAGTGGTCAATGGTTTCAGGTTCATAAATTACTCATCCAAGTCTATTTGTGTCCAGACAATGTTTCAACCACTTGGTATTTTATACAGCTAAAGGCTAAGAGCATCCTATCCTGTCATGTCATATATGTTCTGGTTAACTTAAATGCTTTTGAAATTATCTTCCTAACCAGGTCTAAAGTTCTTACTTGGTCTTAAACACGATTAAAGAACAGTTACAAGTTAAAACCAGGTCAAAATTTGATCATATATTAATTAATGCTGATCGTGAGCCATTTGAATTGGCTTCATAACAATTAAATTTAATGTCATCTTATGTCTTTCTTCTTCAGTTGACCAAACTCGTCATTATTTACACGAAACATAGTGACAGTTTCAACAGCTGAAGTTTGGAGGTAGTCACTGATCGTTTTCATATAATTGCAGGCTAGCTACCCTAATAAGCAGTTAATTACGAAATATCATATCTGAATGGTTGGTTCAGACGCTTTTGCATCTATTTGCTTGTTATTATTGGATCTACTAGCTTGGCAGAGGCCGAAGAATTTTAAGGTTAAACCCATCCGGCTTCAAATTCTTAAAGAAAATTTCTCAAATCTTTAAAAATTATTTGGATCTAGAAAGAGGGTTCTTCAATTAATTAGCCTAAATTATTCAGTAGTAACTAGATAGCAGGATACGTCATTTGTTCAACTACTTCAGTTGGAGTCTCTTGAATGAAATGATCATCTTATATTAATGTCTGTGATTGTACTATTCTCCTCTTCTGGTTTTAACTGGTTTCTCTGTCTGTCAAAGCTTATGCAGAAAAGTGTCTTCCATGCTTTTCTACTATATATATATTCATCTGTCAGTGTTCTAAATTAAATTGCTTAGCAAATGCAAACGAACAGCTGATGCATGCTTCTGCGTATTACCATTCATACTAGACCTATCTTATTGAATCGCCCCACTCATCAATTCTTTCATTTATCATTAATTCAACTAGAAAAGTAGTTAAGTTTGAATCTAATGCATATTTGTTAACCTGGACAATTTAGATAATTCAATTAATTATTCCAAAATGCTCTGTGCATGTGTAAGCGTAGAATTAACAGATGCATAAAATTCTGCATCCTTCTTAAAAGAAATTACAGTGAGGATGGTGAGAGATAATCATGTGATAGGTCTTAGGAGAATAGTAAATGTGAAGCAGAAATCAAAGATAATGGCAGATACATGAACCTTTCAAGGACGACCAAGTTTACGGATCATCTAATTCTTTGAATGTTCTATGAAAAATAAAATAATAATTAGACACCTAACCTAATTAACATGCATTGCGTGGAACATCATTTATTCCTTTCGTATTTATATTATATACATGATTGAAAAATGGACGAGTTTTTGGGTGTATTTGATACACAATATAGAATAGGACAAGTAAAATAGTACAGCACAAGTAGTTAAGTTATAGGACAACTTCTAGTCTTGTTTACTGTTTGTTAGTTAATGCACAGGACAAAAAATTGTGTACTGTTTACTGTTTGATTAGCATAAGTATTAAACAAAATAATATAAAATTTACTATAATATCCTTTGTGTTATACAATATTTGTTATTTAAAAAAAAAAAAAAACTATTGAACAAGATTTTGACATATAATAAATTCTTATTTTTGAATTTTACAAAATTAAAATTGTAAAAGCAAAAAAAAAAAAAAATCCAAATATTGCATAGATTCATTTTGCACAATAAAAAAAAAATCGATTCTAAATTTTTAAAATCTGATACTCTAAAAATTATTAAATTCTGAAAGAAATGTTTGCTTTGTATTTTTGAAACTATAATCATTAAAATCTGGTACTATGTGTCTTTTTTTTATCATTTTGTAGGGAAAAAAAATATTAGTGTGTAAATAGTGAAAGAAGTTTTAATTAATTTTATTCGTTAGAAGGCTCGACTTGTTAAAAGATCTAGATAGAAGAGGTGGGGTTAAATTTACCTTTTTAAGTTTTTGTATTGTGAATAAAATTTTTGTCTCCTGATTTTCTGAGGGACAAAAAATAAAAGATTTATCTAGTATTGTTATTTTTTTTTAAATCAAACAGAGTACAAAAAATTTTGTTTAATCCAATTCAGTCTATATTTTTAAAGCAAATCAAACATGCCCCTTCAGTTGCTAATTTCATCTTCTCTCTCTTTCTGGTCTACCTGCAGACACAAAATCAAAAGAGAAGAGCTGATCACAAATGAAAATGAGAACACTTGCACAAAATAATTAATATAAAATGTACCGCTTGCAAATTAAAAAAATAATAATGAATATTTATTTGACATATCTGTACTTGGAATTCAAACAAATAATTATTAAAGTAGGGAATATATAATTAACAAATGAAGTGAATCCATAGTCCTTAAAAGGGTTTAAATAAAATTGTGAAATAGGCCCTTGCATGCCGCCTTTGCTATAATCCTAATTAATATAATTGTTGCCGCCATCATTCACAAGATATTGAAGCCGCAAATTGTAGATTTCGTATGTCCAGTTTCATGCCATAAATGATAAAGTCATTAATATATACGGCCATTAATTATCCTTTAAATCTAAATTCAAACTATAACTTTGGAGAATTGCTTTCCTTTTTTGTACTCATTAGATAGTTTAATTTAAAAAAAAAAAAATTAAAAAAGTGATTACATTTGACCGACGGAGTAGTTTAAAACTTGCATTTCAATTCCAGACATTGAATTTGACTCTGTTGCCATGTATCATATGGAAAACACGTGCATACCACACCCATCAATTAATATTTACTTATTTAGCTTTCAGTTTTTTTTTATACAAAAAATAAGTATTCATTCGTTGAATATGAGAGTGGCTTTACAAAACATCAGGCAACTTACCAAAAAGAATACATGGGACTTTCTAAAAATAATCAACTTAGCCAAGAGGAAGAAGACAACTTCTATACAGGACACAGGCCTAGATGCAAAAACAGAATAATGTGGTCTATATGGCATCTATGAACTCAAAAAAACTCACTTTCTGCTTGAGAAGTGATTGGTTCATAAGCCCAGCCTACATTGTTGAAGACTCGATCGTTCCTTGCTTTCCAAATCTTCCACAAGATAAACAAGGCAAGGTAGTAGAAGAGGGTCTCTTTGACGGAGCCCTCTGGATGAGTTGAAAAACCCATATGTAGAACCATTCACAATAACCGAGAAGGTAGTAGAATAGACACACTCTATAATCCATTGCACCCATTTGTTGCTGAAACTTATTTTATGTAGCATAAACTTTAAGAACTCCATCAACTCGATGGTATGCTTTACTCATATCAGGTTTCGTAGCCATTTGCCAACCCTCACCTCCTTTTCTATTCTTGAGATGATGCATAAGTTTATGGGCAATGAGGATGTTATCAAAAATAAATCTTCCTTTCACAAAGGCTCTGATTTTTACTTATAAATAACCTTAGCCATAAGCTTTTGGAGTCTGTTCACCAGAATTTTCGGGATAATTTTGTAAAAGAAGGTACATAGGCTAAGAAGAAGAGGAGTATGATCAGACCCTATTCTTTCCAGATGCGTTATCATAGCATTAGGATACAAGGAATTCCATGAAGCATTAGCGAATGCATTCACTTCTTGATCTTCTGTTGCACCAAGTAAAGATTTCACCATTAAAGCCCATGTCATCTAACTAGTACAGCATTAGAAATTCCTTAAAGTCATTAGTTGCATTTTCATCTAAATCAGCTTCTCCCTTTTTTTTTCATACTTATACAAAACAACATTAAAATCACCCCCCACTATGGTTGCACCCTGTCTAGAACACATATCAGTAGATAGTATTAGAAATTGGTCTTTTCTAGTAGCAACATTAGAGCTAGTATGAATGCCTACCAATTAGATAGTATCATTATTACTTGTATACAACAGATCACAAGCAATAAAGAAAGAGTCAGAAATAACATTAGTTATAGAGAGCATATAATTTCATTTCAGAATAAGACCACCAGCAGTATTTTTGGGATTCACAGTCACGAAATTATTGAACTTGCATTTTTTCAACCAGGCTTTGACCCTGTCTTCATTATTTTTTCAACAGATGAGAGATTTGGAGCATTTTTCAACATTCCTCTCCAGATCCCCTTCTTTGAACAGGACTATCTCGTCATCGTCACTGTTTTCCGCCATCTTCGAACCTCTCTCCGCAACGGACAATCGAATCAAAAGTGGACAGAGACCCTAACTGTGAAACATTTAGCTTTCAGTTTCAAGGGCCGCAATATATCATTAAAATATTTACAACTTGATGTATTTTTTATTGCAAAGAAATTCAACGTGTTTGAATACAAAGCATTTGACTTACCTAATATTGCAAAGATGGATACCGCCAAACTGTTTGGTTGAAACTTTCATTCATCAACTTGTTCTGCATCGTATTTTTTTTTTTTTTGGTAATTCATGATTGGGAATTAATAATATTATTATGGATTATGGTTCATTCAACGAACTAAGAAACGGAAGGCTGATATGACATTTACGTAGACCAAGCCAGAAGGTTACAAGAACCATCCTATAATATAATGCACGTGAGGATTTCCTTTTAACTTTCAAATTTCAGATAATTCCAATTGTGGGCCCTCTTATGTCTTGTCTAGTGTTGATTTGTTTACTTTGTTGGCCTTAAAAATAACTCTGTATTATTACGTCATTTTCATATTTTATTTTGTTAGTTTTATACCTTATAGTTAATATACACATATATAAATAATAAATTATCATTATTTTTTTAAAAAAATTAACTAATTATCATATTCTCTTCCGAATTTTTATTAATTGAGATTCATTATTCTCACCATT
Organism: Bauhinia variegata; assembly: GCA_022379115.2. Classification (NCBI taxonomy): domain Eukaryota; kingdom Viridiplantae; phylum Streptophyta; class Magnoliopsida; order Fabales; family Fabaceae; genus Bauhinia; species Bauhinia variegata. The sequence continues at coordinate 1,766,251 of CM039433.1, forward strand.
AACTTAATCACATTCTAAAATAAGAATGTGTATTTTTCTTAATTCTTATAAAAAAGGAATCAACGAGATATATCACTGAAAGTACCTACCTTTTGTGATGAAGATTGAAGACTACCCTTGGAACGGAGCCTATACTTTGAGAAACATATATATTAACAAAATCCTAAGTGTATTACTAGTACTATTATAATATATTATCATTATAAGACAAGAGCCAGACGACTCAAACATTGCGGTGCTAGCGCACGTGCTGAAGATTGTCCCATATATGTCAATAATAGTATGGTGAATTTTTCTAGTCAAAGTCAAATATTTCTGGGTCATTGGTCAGCTTCAAAGGGTTCCTCGCATTAAAAAATAAGGTTCAAAGGTTTCTGCTTCTGCTGCTGATCTGCATTTCGTATCCTTGTTAACTGTGCCAATGTTGTTGTAATGCTAACGTTATTTGTAATTGGAGTTTATAGTACTAATATGTCTTGGACAATTTACAGCACTGATATGGCCCTTCCAATAAGAATCCAACCCCAACCCCAACCCCAACCCCATTCCCATCCAATGGAAAAGCAAGCAATTTGGTAGGGATGATAGCGGCACCTAATTTAATTAGAAAATGACAAGTGTTAATGTTTAATTTCAAGGGGTAAGGTGACTTGTGGTCAGGGTCATCTCACCACCTTCCTGGAAGACGCATAGATGAAAAAGTTAATGCGGAAATGCAAATTGAGGATGTGGGACCCACATAAACTTAATGGGGTTCTTGACTCTACGCAGACTTATCCAAACTGCAAACCTTTCCAATCTGTCCAGAATCGATGCACCTCCGATTTATCGCCAATTACTATTTCTAAACAATTTTCTATGCACTCGTAATAATAAATTATTTTATAAAAATTAGTAGTAATACAATAATTATGCAGCTGGATATCATAATGTTAATGGAAACCGATGAACATAAACAATGCTGAAAAATATTTTGATTTTTCTATCGTTGTATAATTTTTTGAGTTTGATCAAAGATTAATAGTTGTTTGTAAAAAAAATTATTCACTATCACAAAATAAAAGAGATCTATCTACAATAAGTTTAAACATCAAAATAATTCGAGAGAACTCGATTCTGTTTGTTAATATTGAATACAAAGAAATATAGAAATAAAACCAGGAAAATAAGAAGAAAAAAAATTAAAAATTGAGGGATGCAAATACTCGGCGATTGGGTGATAAATTGTGTGCGCTTGTAAGACGAATGACGTCATAGTTGTAGTATTTTATTTCCAAAATCCGTCAATTTAAGCACGTGGTGAATGTTTTCCTCCGCCATTCTATTCTTATTGCCGTTGAGTTTACACCTCAGAAGGTACGGAGAAGCTAAGGGCGAGACCAAGAAAATGATTTCACAACTACAATAAAATCCACAAATTTTATTATTATTGTTTTTTACAATATCTGTAATTTTACCAACCAAGTTCACGAACCTACTCCCCTATATATACCCCTGCCATCTTTGCCTCCTGTATTAGAATATTCAATAAGCCTCTCTTTTGTATGCAATTCTCATTCTCAAATAATAACCAAATATAAAACAGAGACTGGAATTGGATCCAAAACATGTACGGGCAGAGTAGCACCCAGTCCGATTTAGCCCTTTTGGACTCCATTCGGTGCCACTTGCTGGGCGATTCTGATGCTCGATTAACCAATTCGAGTAACGCTCCGTTTTACTCTCGGAGCTCCAGTTTCGGCAGCTTGTACCCTTGCTTGAGTGATAATTGGGGAGAGTTGCCACTCAAAGAGGATGATTCCGAGGACATGGTACTCTACGGCGTACTGCGCGATGCTGTCAATGTTGGATGGGTCCCATCCCTTGATGTTGCTTCTCCAGATCCAGATAGCTGCTCCTCCGGCTTGTCCACTGTGACAGTTAAATCGGAGCCCGATGTATCGCCGGTCGTGCTTAGCCCTCCGGAGATTGTTTCGGCTCCTTTTGTAATTCAGCAAGAGAAAACTGTACCCGCGGCTGCGCCGTCAAAGGGGAAGCACTACCGGGGCGTGAGGCAGCGGCCGTGGGGAAAATTCGCGGCCGAGATCCGTGACCCGGCTAAAAATGGGGCAAGGGTTTGGCTTGGGACATTTGAAACAGCCGAAGACGCCGCGCTGGCTTATGATCGAGCCGCTTACAAAATGAGGGGCTCGCGAGCTCTACTGAATTTCCCGCTCCGGGTTAACTCGGGCGAGCCTGACCCGGTGCGAGTGACTTCGAAGAGGTGTTCGCCGGAGCCTTCTTCTTCGTCATCGGAGAGCGGATCGCCCAAGAGAAGGAAGAAGGTGGTACCAACGGCTCAAGCCGGAATGAAAACGGGACAAGTGGCAAGTCAAGTGGCATCGTGTACGCGTGGAGAACAGCTATTGGTTAGCTTATAGCAATGCTGACAGAGAATGCAATTATGCAATGGCTAAGCTCTCCTCCATCCGACAAATTTTGTACTAGACCTAAAATTGAAAAGAAAAAACAAAAAAAAAAAAAAAAGAAAAAGAAAAGAGATGGGTGGGCTTAGTTTGGCTGTGAATACAGAACATTTGTTGTTTCTTTGTTTCATAAATGGATGACTTCAATTTGTTACTAAGGAAATGGTTTAAAACTGTCTCTCATGAGTATTTTCATGGTTGGAGTAAATTATAATTGCAAAACGAGGAATAAAGTTTGGATTATGAGTGTTATTAGTAAAGACAATATTTGCATGATTATTAAACCTTAATTTCTGTAATAATCAACTCAACATCTGCTGTCAAAAAGTATATCTATTAATAAAATAAAATAAAATATATTATTTTTAATCAATAGAAAACTGTAAAATAAAGTATACACTATGAACTCATGAATATACGAGGTCGATCAATGAATAGGTACTTGGATGTCTATTTTTCTTTTTTCTTTTTTTAAAAATATATATATATAAAATGTGGTGTTGACTATTTTGTATTAAGTGGCATTTTTTTTTTTGTATATCACGATCAGTTTGATTTGCATATATTTTTTGATATCAAGTATGTTTAATTTGATGTCATTGACATATCGACACAAGGTCTGCACACTCTTAAAAATCAAGGTAGCTAGAGTCACATTTTTTAATAATCCGTGGGGCGTTCTATGTTATCTTTGCATTTTGTAACACTGAAATATTTAATTAAGAATATGTGTGTGACTGACACGATAGGGCATTATAATTTAAGTTGATTTTATCGCACATTGTTACTCTGATCTCATTTAATGAAATCAATAATTCAGTGTGCTGTCTACGCAATTACCCCTTTCCTAAGGCAGGTGATTCGTCACATTTGTTTTCATACTTTTGTTCCTTATCCTCAAGTCTTGTGATTGAAGCTGACATTTTTTTTTAAAAAAAAAAAAAAACATAATTTTGGATGAAAGGATAGTGCTGCAATCTAAGAAAAAAACAATTACTTATAAATAACTTATATTTATTTCACTTTAAGAAACGAGGAGAGACTTGAACTTATATTTATGTAATTTTTTAAATTAAATAAAATAAATTTTTGTATTTTAAGTTAATAATAAAAATAAATTTGTAGTACAAATAAAAAATATTTAAATAAAATTTATATTTATTTTTGACTTAAAATATAAAAGTTAATTTTATTTAATTTAAAATGTGAATATTTTTAAAAAAATTAATAAAAAAATGAGTTTTTCTCATATATAAATAAAATAAAATCAGCATTTTCAGCTAATCATATCCCATTTTACAACTGCTCATTATCTTAATTATCAAAATCGCATGTCCATCCACCAAACGGAGGACAAATATCTGAAATCACGCTGTTCTTTTACGTTTTTGGCTAATTCTGTAACCATTTATTTTTTCAAAAAGAAAAAAGAAAACTAGAATTAATGGCTATAATTGTAAAATTGAACTAAAATAATGATCTATTTTCTTGTCCATGGTTCAATCCCACCACTACAAGTGTCTTGTGTTGGGAGAAGTCATCGTTGGATTTTTCAGTTTCAAACTCAAAAAACTGGATTTGGTAGCAAACTGCTGGCGTTTGCTGAGGTAGACGTTAACCGCCAGAGCACAACGCACGAGCACAGTGGTCTCCAGTGACATCACAATACCATGCGAAAATCTTACTTATCTCCGATGCCTTAACTTTCAAACTTTGACCTTGACTTTTCTCATTCGCTCCAAAAAGAAATTTCAACGATTCTTAAAGCACAAGAGAAAATAAATCAGAGAAGAAACACAATGCGTCACTATCTAATAGCTTAAAAGAACCATACCCATGAATTTTTATTTGATGTAGTAATAGAGTATTATACCCCTAACTACAAATATTTGATGTACTCATGAACAGGAACAGGCTCACTTACTCTCGACAAATCAAACAACAATTTCTTCAAATATTTGACAAGGATGTTTTCATATTCACACACAAATGACTCTTAGTTATGAAGAATACATTTGCTAATTACTTGTACACCATCACCGCACAAGGTAGGTTTTGCTTCCACGCACCTCCATCTTAATTATTGTCAATGGTCTCCATCTTACATATATGAACCGCGCTGAATGAGATCACTCGCTTTCAAATGTTATATCATCACTTAAATGATTAATGCAACTTGATTTCTAGGATCATGTCATCATTTAATTATACCAGTTTTTCTAAGTTATTTTAAGATCTTGAACATAGTTATGAAAATATACTAAGCTAATTCGTGAATTAAATTAACTCAACTTACTAATAATTTAGTAAACTTGACAAGCCAAACTTGAACCAATAATTAAAATTGACTCGTACTTTAACTTACTAAATCCAAATTTAAACTTAATCCTTTTCATCCTAGTTTAGCCCTTGTCCTTTTGAGAGACCAAACCATCAGTAGGTGCTTTTTCTGGTCGGCAAAGCTCACGCATCCATCCAAATTTATGCTTTTATGGGCTCCAAAATAATACTGAGACCCAATTGCTATTTGGATCCATCCACTTTAACATTTCTCAGGCCTTTTTAACATACCGATCCTCTGGCACACCCTAAACCCTACCCAATTTGCATCATATGAGGTGCCCCAGAAGAGTTCCCCGGAAGTTGATGTATTGGGCATAAGCAGGTCTGGCCATCTAGTTCCAATATTATTATTTTTTTTGTTGGAAAGCAACGGGGCCTAAACCCAAATGAAGGGGGGGAAAAAACTACAGCTTGGACAAGTAATCACTACAGGAAATAAAATCTGAGGAAAAGATAATACAAGTGAAGTGAGTAAAATGCCAAATGAATCGCTTGAAATTACTCCGGGGACTATCTCGAATATAGTTTCAACAGGACCTCAATAAGCCCGGGTTGTCGCCCTTAATAAGCAGCCCCAGATTTCTTTGAAACGGCAATGACGTTGAAGTTGAGGGAATCTGGATTTTTCTGGATCATGCTCTGTATTACTTTAGCTGCGTCCTGTTGCAGAAAAATCAACGTATTATTAAAAACTGAAAATAACAAAAGTACTTCATATGCCAATAATGTGGTAATGAAGTAATGAAATTAATAAAGAACAACAGGATAATGGTCTTACTATAGAAAGATATTTACCTTCAACAAAGTACTTGGGGAGGAGGAGCCATGAGATATTGGCCTAGATTTTCTTCCATCGAGCTCATAAAGTTCACCTACGTATGGCATAATTTGCAGAGAAATTAACACGATTAAATGCATGCCAACAACAAAAGGGAGAAGGAAAAGAGACCAAAATTGATGTAAAAGCACATATACAGGAACCCAAATAGTCCTAATCTAGGATTCATGCAGCTGGTCCCAAGGATCTTGGCATTAAGGTTGCTTCTTTATGTTTCTGTTGTATCTTGGACAATCATATAGAGATCACAAACAATCGCATATGGAATCACGTACCATCAACACAAACAAAGCAGATGAAATGAGTGTCCACATTATCCGATGCCTGCATTAAGGGGAAAGAAAAAAGAGGAATATAAGATTAGAGAGAAAAGTAGTTACGAAGGGTGGACTAGGGGAGGAGCAATTTATGTATACAAGATAAAATGACACGGCAAGATGCTTTGATTGTCTCCCCTTGTATCAAACTTCAAGCAGTCTTGATGAAGAATGTGGCATCTTGATTTTAGCCATATTGTCCAGATAATCTTTCACTTGTGTTATTGTATATTTTCTATAGATTATTTCTATTGTTCTAGGGATCCCATTTTCATGTACACTTCAGCCGTACTTAGATTTTCATCAAAGCAGATTCTATTCATTCTGTCTATCTCTCTTCCTGATGTCCAATAACAAGTAACTGCTTATCTACATTATCTAATCAGGGACAGTGCAAGACTGTTCTGGCAAAGATGTATTTCTTCAAAGTTGCAGCTTTTACTAGATTAAAAGAAAATTAACACCTTATTGACCCGTAACATGAAAATTCTCATGCAACTTCCAGAGAATAGAAATTCAAGGTTTTTTTTTTTTTTTTTTTAAAAAAAAAAAGGGATGAAATAGGCCGGTATGTACTTGTAGTTTTATTTCTACTGTAAAGGCAAATTACCATTTATATGAAAAGGCTTCTTCATGTATTCATCTCTACATAAACTTACTTACGCTTGCATCTTAACCTGAATATGAACAAAGCAATCATAATTTTGAAATGCTTCTGTGTTCTATATGAAAATCACTACGTCCTAACTCTCCAAGATTCCTCACGATTCAAGGAAAGCCTGATCCAAATTACATATTTAAAGCCCTTGATACTGTAATCCAAAGATTGAAGCTAACAAGTAGCTCCAGAAGGAAGATTAATCTGAACGCAATAAAGTATAATTACAAGATAAGAAGAATGAACCTTAGACCCTTACATGGCAACATTCATTTACCATATCATTCCCACTTAATGTTGCTTCGGTCAGTAAATTACCTCTGTATCACCAGCAGTGGCTGCTACCGAATGAGCAACTTCCATTTCTCTGTTATTCTCAAGAAATGTTGCCCGCTGCAAAAATATAAAAGTCAGAAAAATGGTAAATGTGCAAATATTTAGCTTAAGATTTGTGTCTATGCTAGCATATGCGAGTGGCGGTTAAAGAAAGAGGGGCCAGGAGGCAGCACCTGGAATGGATCCATGCTTGCAGTAGATTTAAAGAACCTATCAAAGAACGACTCCTCAACTGATAATAAGAAAAGAAACATCAATTAATTGAGAAGTAATGATTAATGTACTAAAATTTTAACTGGGATAATTAGATTGTTGAAAACTTACCAAGCTTGATCTCAGAAGTTAAGTTCCCCAGAGCATGAAGAAGTCCTACTGTACCACAAGCATTGCCCACTGTTTGCTTCATAAAATATACTCTACTGCTATCTTCCTATACCAGAACAAAACAAAAAGTTCCTACTTCAAATATACTGGTCAAAACTTAAAAAATGCGATCAGTGACATATTATGTGCTACCCAAAATGCAAAATTCTTGAGCTATTCGATAAACCATACTATGAGCTTGTACTCTAGTATAAATACATGGTGATAAAACAGAATTTGTGATTCTTCCAAGCACGGATAATGAACACTTACAAATAAACTCGAAGATTAATGAGGTATCACTTATTACAAAGAGAACATAAATACATATATCAACTGACCTTTTTATCATTTTCTTGTTGCAACCTCTCTTCTTCAGTCTGATAAGAAATGAAATTTTCATTGAATCAGCAGACTTAGTTAACAATAATGCATAAGTAGCACATATTAAAGTAATGGGTTTAAACAAGGGCAAACAACTCTTTCATTTAAAAAAAGGGAGCTGCATGAAACTAACCTTTGAGGTTATCGGGTAAAGGAAAAGCACAGCAACCACAGGTTTTGGAACTATTTCCAAAAGTTCTTCATCTAAACCGTACACATCAAAACACTCAGCCTCATCCTGCGGAAGGCCAAGACCCCAAAGGTACTGCAAACAAATAAAATTATCCTTCGGTTCATTTTTCCTGTGGAGCTTTTATTCACAAAAAATGCGATGCATCAAGTTACCCTTTCCACATAACAGAATAAATGGTAAAACCAAAAATAAAAAAATGAAGAAAGTCCAAATAGCAAATAGTAAAATAACATCTTATGATTTGTAAAGATCTAATATGTGCTACCCCATTAAGAACCTCGAGTGACTCTTGAGCTATCACATAATGCCCATAACTAATCAAATCAGCCAACTGAATTCTCATTTTTTTTTTTTTTTTTGTGGGGGGGGGAGTCTTTTTCCCTTTTACAGGTCTCCAGTCCAAACACCTAATTCTTCAAATACACCTAGATTTATCCACTGTCCAATAAGACAGGGACCCATGATCAAAAACATCAAGGGTGCAATTTCGTTGACGTGCATTTCTGCATTAGTTCGCCGTCAACAGAATCGACAAGGAAAGAAAACCATAGTAGGAAGCTTAAAATCTCAAGCTTTCATGTAAGTTCGAATTTCCCAACCCAAAAAAAAAAAAAGTTGAAGTCAAGTAAACATCAGTCTTTACCAGAGATAAAAATAATTTTCTCTCAGTCAGTAACAACTCGAATATTAGTATGAAAAATAAATATTGAAGTAGGATTTTTGGTTTAGGTTAGTGCAAAAGGATGAATACCTGGTTCATCACATCAGGGTTAGCTTCAAGAGGAAGCCATCTTTTAGCAGAGGCGCTTTCATCCACGGTAGCCATTGCTTCTTCCTTAGTGCTCTCTTGTTCTTTCTAGTTGCTTTTCCTTCGTATGTGCTTTGGTGACCGAATACGAATTTTAGACGGTTTAAGATTGGGACAACGAAATAGCGAGAAGGTTGATCTTTATAGTATATAGCTTTGGGTGGGTATAACTGGGCTTGAGAAGACCCATCATTTGAAAATGGGCTAAGAGAAACACAGCCCATTGCAAACATTATGCTGTAGGTATTAGCAAAAGATTCCTCGAGTTTATTTTTATTGTTTGGATTTATGTTGGATAAGATTCATAAGAAGATTCAAGCTTTTAAGTTCAGCAGAATTGCTTGATATAGCTATCAAGTTCAGCAACGGCAGATTGGGTTCAGATATTTCCACCCAGCTGCGACCAGTAGATGTAGTCCAGATTATCAAAGCGCACATTTTGGAAGATTAAAGTGAATCTTTATGCTCGCTCAGTGTTTATCTCTCCCCTCTCCAGATTATTTACCAGAATTCAGTAACATAGAGGGTGCGTAGTAGCTTTCTTGGACAAATATTGTCTCCTATAGCAAACAAAATTATTTTTCTCAATTTAATCAAATTTGATTTAATTTCAGCTAAAACAAATTATTTATTTAAAAAATCAAACCAAACTATATATTATATATTTTTGGTTTTGTATCACACATAATACTAACTAATTAAAAAATTACGAGAATTTGGTTGAGTTCTGATATTTAATTCCAAACACCTGCAACTGCTCCTTTGAATCATTCACCTCTGTACTTGGGTTTCCGCTTCTCAACAAATGCAGCCAAGGCCTCAAGTCGATCTTTAGTGTTCAAAGTCATCTCATAGCATTCTTCTTCCAAATCCGCAGCCGGTCCCTTATCAAGTATCAGCAGTCCCTCCTCAACAGCTCTTTTAGCAGCCCTTATAGCAATTGGACCCTGTCAACAATTTACTCTTTCTTAATTCCAAATACCAAATATATATTAAAAAAAAAGAAGAAGCTCATATTTACTCCATGGTTTTCACTTTTCAGCAAGAAAATACCTTCTCATTGATATTCCGAGAAACCTCAAGTGCCTTTGAATAAGCATCTCCTGCAGGAACACTGTAATTGGCAAGACCTGCCAGAAGTGGAACAGTAACCATATATCATCTGTTCTCATCTTTACGTTTGATGAAACTTACTTTTTTCTAATCCGAATAATAATCAACATACCCAAAGACTCTGCATCTCTACCAAGAATCCTCCTACCGGTAATTATAAGATCCTTAGCTAATGCCTTTGACACCAATCTAGGAAGTCGCCGCGTACCGCCAGCCCTGTAAAGACCAGGAATCCATGAGAGGTGATGAACACCAGAAGCTGTGGATTTAGGGCTTCAATATGATTCCGGAGATGGCAACTTGAGGTTACGAGGTAATTTAGAAACCAGAAGTCGAAGTTAATTATAGGTAATACTCATAGATATTGGTCACAAACACTCTTGTTAGTTCTAATACTAACAGCAGTTAGTGGCAAGAAGAATAACAGCAAGCTATAATTCAAATGATATGAAAATATTCTATCAACCTCCACGTGGGATTTCTTTTGTCAACTTTCGAAAGGTATCCATTATTAGTGAGCAGAAGTGATCAAATACATGATTTCACACGCAGAACAAGGAGAATTTGTACACTAAGCATACCCAGGGATTATAGCATGTCCCGTCTCTGGCAATCCCAAGATGGCATCTTCCCCTGCCATGAAACGAAGAAAAATATCAATATCTCATACTCGCATTAAATTTAAGCACCCAAATAATCCAATAAACAAATAAAGTAACTGTATTAAGCACTATGTAATTACCACATATTCTAAAATCACATGCCAGAGCCAGTTCAAGTCCACCACCCAACGCTGCTCCTTCAACAGCAGCAATAGTTGGTATAGGAAGCTCCTGAACAGAAAAATAAGAAATTTATGTATTTTATGCCAGTTTCAACTTTCAAGGAGCAGTATTTACAAAGATGGTAATTGGTATGAGCTAAAAGACAGGTGCTATGAAGAAAACAGTCTAGCAATGAGGCGATAAAGCTTCACAGCGACTCTTCAAACCTCTAAGGAGTTAACCAAGTAAATGTGGCGGTTATTGAATAATTACATCGAACCTCAATATATGTGAATGTGGCCCGAAGAGCTTTGGAATATTCTCGAACCTGAGATGAGCTAAATGTCTTGCGTTCCTGTCATCCCACGAACATACGATGTTAAAGCATGAGAATGTACAAACATAGGAGGCAAATCTTTCTTATGTATTTTTCCTTCCTTTGGCAATCAAAATCCATGGTTTACCTTTAAGTCTGCCCCAGCACAGAAAACTCCAGGAACGGTGCTGGTGAATATAGCGACATTGGCAGTGGAGTCCTGATTAATCAATTCTAGCACGTGCTTTAGGCTTCTCATCAAATGCGTGTCTATAGCATTTCTATTTTTTGGCCTGTTTAATGAAACCTTGATAATCCCTGTAAACAAAAAATGTTAAACGGTGTCTAAAGCAATTTTGTAATTCAGAGATCCGAATGACGACAACTCGACTAGCTCTGGGTAGGCAGCATTAAATCATCAAAAAGAACACAAATATGCCTAGAACCTCCTGTGTGCTTTAAACCAAGTTGGGACATGGGGCTAGCTAGACAGGACAAACACATTACCTTACAACAACATGGGCGAGATAGTGCCATTGCTACGGCACCAAAGAAAAGTCCATTGAAATCAAAAAGGACGAAAGACAGATCCACTGAGATTGAGTTTAATATAATACTCAATCAGCGTTTTCATGTTCTCCAGTCGAAAAAGCCAGCACATTATAAATTAACTTACATCATCAGAAATAAAATAAACATAGAATTTGTGGAGTGGAGTCGGATCCACTGAGGTTAAAAATAGTCTAATTAAGAGAGAGACTTAAAAAAACAATTTTTGGCGGATAATATAGATTCTACCATGATCACATCCATCTAGTTTTTGAAGCCTGACGATTTCAGAAGGGTAAGGGTCCAAAGCGAGATGATGCTGCCATCGGTTGGCTTTGCATGAATGACTCTGCTGGGAAACTGTTATTAAGCTCAGCCATGGCTGATTCGAAGTGATATGAAAAATTGAATTCCTAGACCTGCTAAATGCCCTCAAAGACTGCATAGGTTGGATTCAAGTATAGGACAAGAATATCGGCGAGAGAGGTGAATGGGCAGATTATGACTTTGAAGGAGCTCAGAATGAAAAACAGAGATACTGACGGAAGAAAGAGACGTGGGTTGGCGCAGTCACTACCGGACAGCGTTATTTGACCTCCACGAGCATTTATGTGCCTATTAGCAATTGTGGTTGTCGAGTTTCATTTTCACGTGCAAATAAATCAGTTGCGGTCCGCAAATTGCCATCTGGCCCCGATAAGGTCCATTTTTTTCAACCATAAGGGTGAAAAGCACAGGCCCACTATAAAGTGACCTTCCTCTCTTCCTATCTATCCGTCTCTCTCTCGAATAAAATACTAGCCGAGTCTCAGAAAAGTGAAGAAATTCGTGCCTTTACCCTAAAACATCACCTTATCACACATTTTCTCTTCGTTCTGCTATACTTTTTATTAAGAGGCATTCATGTTATGATAAGAGGGAAATTCAAGAATGATTTTTATATATAACAATATTAACACTTATAATGTTGCTAACTACAACATATTTATCTGACCATAACGAGCAAGCAAGTTATTTTTGGGCAAGTCAATGAGGCATAAAGGCCCAAAACAAAATAAAACTACGCTAGAAACACTTGGGGCAAATCAACTCCCCGTATATCAGCAGCAAGAAAAACCATCAGCCCTCCGGTGAGCTAGCCAAGGCCGTGAACCCCCACCTTCTCTGCTCGTATGTTGCAGCTGCTCTTCCCAGGGCCAGTCCTTATCCTGATCCAGAAACTGAAACAGTCTCCTCATACTTGGTTGGATTAATTTCATGTTGCAATGTTGTCTCATGAAATCATGGTTGCAAAATCATTTCTTCACTCTGAAATTCCAAGTTTACAAACATTTCTAGACCAGAGTTCAAGTCACATGTTAATTAAGCCAGCCAACTGAGTGCAAATTAAGAAAATGCATATTACATCCCCTAAATTAAGCATCAATTCTTAGTCGCATTTGAATCACGTTAAGTAACTCTGTATTATTAGTCTAGCTATCAATGACTAAAATATTTTAAAGGAAATGAGTACCCTGTTTGAAGGCTGCTTTACTTTCATGTGTTCTACAGGTCCTCCGGGGTTCAAACCTGACTTCATCTTCATTTTCCTCTTCCTCTTCAAAGATAATTCTTTTCTCCTCACACTTCTTCTCTTTAGTAGCAGAATATCCATAAACACTGCTCGTATCATGCACAAAAAACTCGTAGACATAGCTTGAGAACCAGGCTCTGAAAAAAGAATCATCCGCCAAGATACACTCTTCTCCACAGTCAAACACAAACAATTGGAACTTTTGGTGAAAGAAATTCTAAAAGAAATGCTATGTACCAGAAAGAAGATAGTGTGAGCTGAAAGAATCAACACTCTGTGAAAAGGGGAAAAAAAAGAGTTCCAAAATATGCATCGGACTAAACTTTTTCGTGTTCTAAATTAACATTTGAAACGGAATCGGAAGTTTTATAATCGAAACTTGAGAACCAGTTCCCGACGTTAGGAGGCTCTAAAAGGGCTTCTGTTTAGGTTGCCGGATAAACATCAAAACAGTAAACAAGAATGGGCGAATTAATTTAAAAAAATGTACTGGATACAGACCAGCAGGGAGCAAAAGCGAGAAACACGAATTTAGAACCTGAATCCAGAAAAATATAACGGAAATCAGAAATATCAATACTCTGTTAAACTACTAAAAATTATGTGAAGAGGAAAAGATATATCGGAATATAATAGAACCAGGCCGTCAATTTCTGTTCCAACACTTTCTCAGCAACCAAACAAAGGATACAATTGGTACCTGGGAGTTGAGGCCTTGAAGGTTTAAGACTGAATCCATCAAAATGCTTGAAATTTCGCGGGATGAGATTCGCGCCATTTATCTTTAAGGCGCGTTGAGTTTAGGCCACGAATTTTTGGTAACCGTTTCTTTTTTTCTTTTACCCCAAATGTTGTGGTTCACATTTCTTTCACAGAATAATTGTCAGTTCGAGAATTCAGCAACTGCCTTTCTTTTTTTTTTTTGGAGGCAAATGAGACTTTCTATCGAATCTCTAACTGTAAGCATATACTTCCATTTTTTCCCACACCAGAATGGCATAACTAGTCATTCATGTAATAGTTAACAATGAAGCCCCCATGACAGTGTTGAGCCTTTTTTTTGGGTTCAATTTTTATTTATTTACTAAATAAATGGAAAGCACATGAATTTTAATTTTTCCTTTAGTTTTCTAAAGAAACAATACTAACAGTTCAGTGTATTCCCTCTCAACTAGTATGCATTTTTCACTAGACGTGATTAGTGCATGAGGTGAGCATTCTAATTTGCCAGAAATCTATTGGAAGCAACTTAGGTGAGAGTATACCCAGTGAAATTAATTAAATTTCTCTCCTGAATTTTTCAAGTAGATCTTGTATTTGCCCCATTAAAAACAACTTACAGTATAGAATAAAATTGATAGTTTCTGTTCCTTTTTTCTTTCTCTTACCACTAAATTTGTTTTCTGCTAAGCATGCAGCTAAATTTAAGAAAAGGGTTTCACAATTCTAATGCTTAACCATAACTTTCATTCACATACCTGTTGCGCCATCAGATAATAGAACAACAGGAACTGCATATCATAAGTTCTGTAAGCCTACCTGATTTGCATATCACAGAACAAATTACTCTTTACAAGCCAATGTTAGGCGTGAAAAAACCTCAATATTGTCATTTTATGTGTGTCCTAAGGAGGGTGATTCACATAAAACCAATTGCATTCAACCATAAGGAAACTTAGTAACAGCCCGATGATAATGTCTCCATTAATTCAATCAGGTTTTCCTTCAAAAGATGAATTATACAATGAAAGAATGCAACACTTCCATCAAATATGAGCCAACACTTACAAAGGCAAGATTTCCTTGACTCTTAATTTAACTGATTAACAGTAATTGATAACAAAAAAATACTACTATGATGCATTCTTGTGTAATATTATATACTGTTCCAGTTTTTGCCAGAAGAAATTACTGAAATTTGGTGCTACCTGCCCGTCTGATTAAACATAAAAGGAATGTCTTCTTCTGTATCAAGACATTAAAGATAGGCCAGGTACCCTGCAAAATTGCCTTAGGGAAACCGGATTTCTTACCATTTCAAAATAAACCTAATTTCTTACCATTTGAGTCATAGATATCACTAAACAATCAAGATGGACAAGCAGGAATAAAGTATGAATTTGTTGCCCAATTTGCTCTCTCTCACAACGCAACGTATGCGTTTCAATTTTCAAAAGCAATAGAGAGAGAAGCACTTTTTGGACTTGTCCAGTTCAGTTTTCCTAATCTTTTTTTTTGCCCATATAACAACATTCTTATATTAAATTGAGATATTCTTCGCGAAATTCCTAAAAAACTTCAAGCTGTGAAGGCATTTGAGAATTTTGCAGATCATTACCTTCTCCAGTGACTGGCTCAACTTAAAAGGAATCGATAAGAATCCACTTGTCGCGATTCTAGGGTATAGATTCTATTCCATATTTGAAGGTAAGTTTTCTTCGCGATTATGAAATGGCAGGAATTCTGTCACCAAAAAATTGTTATTTAACCTGCTTGGATTAGAGTTATGATCTCTCCGATTTAAGTGTGAATTGTATGAATGATAGCTTAATTTATGCAAGAAGGAGGGTTCATTATTTGTTTTGCTTGATTGAAACACTATTTTACAGATCCTTTCTGGAATAGATCATGTTATCATGTTCAATAGGATATTTTAAATCTTGACATCATTTAATCTGGGTTTCTGATTCTGTGTAAATTGGGTGTGATATTTGGATGATTTTTTATCTTTCTTAACCTTTTTTTCTCCATTGTTCTTTCCATCGCATCTATTCATACCCTTTTACACTTCAAAATCTACTATTCTCTTCACTGGTGTTTCTTTATTCCGTAAAACCTATTTGTTAAGAAGTTGTCTGTTGGAAATTTGGTAGAATGTGGGCAAAAACTTTGTTGATTATTGTCTTACCCTGGATTAATGATAAGCTTACTTCTAATGATTGTAATGAGTATTAGTAATTGCTTAGCATATGGAAGTAGACAAGCAGATTATGTGTTCAAGCAGCATGTTGCAGAATGGTAAGAATTATGTAACAGGATGTCATTTTTTTTGTTTTTTGTTGTTTGGGAGGGGGGCGCTTTAGTTGTCAAATACCAATTACAGGACAACAGTACAAGCAAGATGAGACTTAGAAGTAACTAATAGAAAAGAAAGCTGGAGTAGCTCCTGTGATTTCAATCTTATGTAGGCAGAAAGTCAAATATGCATAGATTGTTTCAGTTCTCATTATAAACAATGAGGAAATAAACATTATTGTCCGCCTATTAGTGCTCAGTTTTCAATTCATTTATAATTCATCAAATAAAGTTTATATAGAAGAGTATACTAGATAATCATCAGAATTATTTCATGGCATATAATTCCTTTTATGCTTGCATCACAATGGAAAGCAAATTAAAAAGTAACGATCAAACTGTTATAATTACCTTACAAGATGCTGAAACTGTTCAGACATTCTTCACCAAATGACAAGTTGTTTATTCCTCATAATTGCTCAAGAAATTCTTTCGTAATCTGCGCGATATCTGTCAATTAACACAAATGTTAAAAATGGAAATGAAAGATCACGAATTTGTTTGTCATGAATATATGATGTGCATGCTGGTTTATGAATTTGGATTTCAATCCACTCATGCTGTTTTCTTGTTCTGTCACAGATACTTTGACATATAGAATTGACATTGTGAAAGCAGAGTTTTTGAGTCACTAGAAACAAAGACATGTCCTCTGCATCCAGGCTTAGAAAGCAAAAACCAAACTATGTGTTCTCAAGCAGTTCAGAAAATGACTCGTATAGTTCGGATCCAGACTATTCAACAAGAAGCTCGCATAGAGCAATCAAAAGAAGAAATACCCGTTCATGCACTCGAAGGAAAATAGAGACTCAAACGGTGGATTCCAGTGCCCAATGGAGTGCGAGGATAAGAAGGAGACACCCTTTGAAGAATAGTACAGCTGGAGCAAGTCCAAGCAAAGAAAATGAAGAAGCAACTCCAATGAAAAGAACAGTATTGTCGTGGTTGATAGATTCAAAACAAATACAAGAAAATGAAGGAGTCAGCTATATGGGACTAAATGAACAAATTGTAATGGCTACGGGAAGAATTACCAGAGGGAGAATCCTGTGCAGCTGTTGCGGTGAGAACATTAACATTTGGGATTTCGAGAAACATGCCGGAAGCGATCTCAGAAGACCCTATGAAAGAATTTTCCTTTCAAGAAATCATAAACCCCTCATCAATTGCTTAAAGGAAGCTTGGAATACCGAAAAGGAAATGAAACGCCGGCAATTTTATTTCTTTGAACCTGAGAAAGATGCCGAAGACCCATCCGATGATGCTTGTCTGGTGTGCGCAGATGGGGGAAAGTTAACCTGCTGCGGAAAATGTCCCAACACGGTCCATTCCTTCTGCATGGAGATGGAGGTAAAGAATTTGATTCCTATTTTACTTGTGTGGTTTCCAAAAGGGATGCGATGGTTTTAAGTTCGAAGACTGTGATTTCTCCGCTTTTTAACTGCAGATGGATACTGTGGGTGATTGGTTATGCCCTTACTGTGTTTGCAAATATTGCGGGCTCAGAGGGGATGATATTCAAAGCGAGCATTTGATCAATTGTCCCCAGTGTGACAAAAAATGTATAATTCTTCTCATTTATGAATTTTTTATTTTTTAATTATCTCTCCACCTTTTTTCTCGTTTAAATCTTTATAATTCCTCTTTATCTTTTTGAGGCCCCATTTTAGAAGTAACTAATGCATAATAGGTGTATAGACTGAGCATACACCAAGAAATGTGCAAATTTCCTACTAAAAATACAAAACGTATTTCGTGCTTATGCAGTTCATCGAGCATGCTTAATTGAAGAAAAAGAAAAAGAAGGCGTAAACCTTAACTGTTGGAAGTCGTATTGCGAGCAGAGCTGCAGAAAGGTACATTTCTCTGTTTGGCCTGTTGATCAAAGTTAAAATTCTGACCTGACCGTGTGTTTTCTGGAAGATCCATGAGAAACTGGAGAGCTTGGTTGGAGTTAGAAACAAGTTAGACGACAGATATTGTTGGCAAATTATTCGAACCACGAATGACAATAATAATGATAAGCTGCACCACAAGATGGAGTGTAATGCCAAAGTAGCATTGGCCTGGAATCTGATTGATGAATCGTTCGAGAGCATTACTGATAGATTAACAGGCATCGATGTGATCCAAAGAGTAATGTACAGCTGCGGGTAAACACACTGATCATATTTATTGATACAATACAATACAAGTACATCTTCTAATAACTTGCCATTCAGATCAAACTTAACCAGGACCAATTTTAGACGCTTTTATACATTCATTATAGAGAAAGAGAAAGAGGACGAGATCATATGTGCTGCATGCATAAGGTATTTATTTAAATTTCTTCCCTTGATTTTATGCACAGTGGGGACATGTTTGTTTGTTGATTTGTTACTTGGGCAGAGTTCACGGGAGAAGAATTGCCGAAATGCCTTTCATAACCACGGCAGAGAACTACAGGAGGCAAGGAATCTGTGGCATGTTACTGGCCGTAATAGAATCGGCAAGTGGCTTATTATATGATCTCTTCATTAGTTTTCTTGGAATGAGAAAGAACTTGTGTCTTTCAACTTAGTCAGTCATGTTGCATATACATTTCAGATCCTGTGCAGTCTTAAAGTGGAGAAACTTATCCTGCCCGCAGTTATGGAAGTTCAGGCTATGTGGAAAAAATATGGTTTCACCGAGTTAGAAAGTGAGTTGACGAGAGAAATCACCTGCTACAATATCTTAACGTTTCCTGGTTTGGTGAGGCTCCACAAGGACCTACGCCAACATATTACGGGTGCTCGTGATTGTGAGTCTCTTTTCTCCCACTAGCTCTGTTGCACGAACCTCATCTCATCTCATATGATAGCCTTTTCTTCTGCAGATGGCAACAACCATAATGATGGACCGCAGAGACCATTTCTTGACTTGAATGTGGAGCCTCCTCCCGAAGATGACATATAGTATCATAAGATGAATTTATGGACTGGACTGGCCCTTTCGAACAAAAATAACAATTTTTGATCAAAGCAACGGGTCACAGTTTAGTGCTGTAAATTTGCTTCTTTTTGCCAAAAATCAGTTGAGTTGGCAGTACCATAAATGTTTGATGATATTTTTAGGAGACTAGCCAACTGATTAGAAAGTAGGATCATGAATACATAGATAGTAAGAAAAACTCGGCGGCAGAGAATCTTGTAGCTTGCAATATATTACAAGACTCTCGTCGGCTCGGCTGCAACGCCTCCTATCCTTGCCCATCTTTATTGGAGGATTAAATGGGCCTAACCGAGCCCAGTCCAGTTCCCCAACTTAGAAAGTCGGTCCTCCGTTTATTTATTTTTTTGGATCACCTAAGAGTGCAACTTGGACTAAAACAAAACAAACGTCAAAAAAGAAAATTAGTGTTATAAAACATAGCAGCCATTTACGTGATATTATGTTATCTTCTCAAGGAAACAAGACGATTATGTAATACGCACGTCATTTCAACGTAGAATTAATTCGTATCCCGCGCTTGAAAAACTTTCCGCGAAGCCACAGAATGAGGGAAGACATTACAAAACTGTTTTTTGATTTGACCACTTCATTATTATAGTACGGAGTTAATCCTCTTATACCAAATAAAACGATGACTTAATCCAAGGGTCAAGCTATTTAAGTTGGAAAGATATACCTCCCCCATCCCTAACAGCCAAGCCAAATAATAGTTTATTGTTTGACGAGTTGTTAACCCAATCCAATCCAATCAAACTATCCGATCCAGTAAAATGTCAATTCTATTTAAATTGAATACAGACAGTATACCTAATGACAAAGTAAAGTTCTAAATAAAGAAATTAAATCCATTAATTAATAGTAAAGGGAAATAAAATTGTTGGTCAACACCCCGCCTATAAGTCTCAGACAAGACGGACCAATTCATTATTGTCACAAGTCACAACCGTACTCGTTTCCGCGGAAGAGGTACGATGAATTTTCCATTTTGATCTCTGGGGCAACAAATATATGATCACATAACACGAGCCTTGACGATGACCAGAAGGGGAAAAGTTTGAGAAACTGAATTAAAGACAAACGACCTTGGAACTTAGGTACAGAGTTGTTCATGCAACACATTTTGACAACAACCTTATTCGTGAATTCTGCTGTTGCCAGTGGGAACACCTGCTTGCTCCCAAAGAACGACGACTCCACCATTTTTCTTTCTCAAGTTTCAAGTAACTTTAAATAAGGAGACCTAGACTAGAAGCTGTTGTCTGTGTCATGTTACACGAATCCATGTGTTCGTGAGTGAAATTAATTTGAAGCACAAAATTAAGACTTCACGTCACACGTGTACACACCCAATAGGCATGCATGACGAAATAAATACTCTCGAGTGTCATAATTTCTTCAACTTTGAAAAAAAGCATAGCATCCCCGACTTTAGGCACTACCACAATTTTTCTTGTTCATTAATTAGGGGATCTTATCACATGGGATATCACCTGATACGCATGCTTCTAATATCCTATTCATAGAAGCTTCATAATCAAATACATTATTTTTTTAATGAAAGCGTGTCTCAAATTTAATTTCTTGAGGAATTATCGACTGTCTATCCATACAACTCTAAGGCAAAATTTGACTAATAATTTTGCACACTTTTTTTACTTTTTGCTAGAAATAAGTTTCACGCACTTAACAGTGACACGCCTATGCTATGCTAGTGCGATGGATAGAAACCATGTTCGTATCAATTCAGTCACTTTCTGAGCTAGTTGAGGGCCCTCTCCCAACTCTGAACTCCCCCACCCACCCACCTCAACCCCCCAACCCCACCAAAAAAAAAAAAAAAGTAGAAGAATGTACACGTCATTTTTATCTCGTGTAAAATGTTTAATTTATTTTTTATTTTGCTGAAAAATTGGTTGGAAGGGGGAAAAAAAGGGATTAGGGACCCCTTTGAGTTTTTACTCTTTGTAGTTCTTTTGGGATGCTGTTTGGGTATCGGGTCACGTGTTTCCACAAAAAAGAAAATTGAAGGAACCACCCGAGCGTGTCTGCCAGTACGGTCACTTTCCATTTCACTGGGTGTCGGTGGTCTCTATTGGTCAACTGCAAAGTTAGACGATATTTTATTGAAAGCCGAAAAGGAACCAACGCACTCTCCGCTTGCATTTTTAATATTTATTAATCATTCTAATTTGTTCAAAATTTTCGCTTCCAAGGCGTGTCTCTGATTTTTTTATTTTAATAAAATCTAATAATCGAAATCAAACAGCGTAAAATGGAATAATATAATATTTTCTCGATTTCAGCACTTGCCACATGGGATGCATGCTTATACTTAAAAGGTATACTATAGTGGTTGTAAGATTTTTAAGTTGTGAATCATATTGAGGATTACTGCTGCACCAATTTTTTACTCAAAAAAATAAAATCAAAGTCAACTTACGCTGTTGTTCCCTTCCCTACCAGACGCGGGTGCATGTCCCGTCAGACGCGCAGCAGATCATTCGAAGACCAGTTTTTAATTTTTAAACCCTTTTTGGTAAATGAAAATTTAACGAACAAATTTTTACAGTCTTTTAATGCATGAAAAACCTAAAAACTTTTACCCGGTTCGGCCTGCTACAAATAGACAAATCTTTAATGGCAATAAATTATCACACAACATGTGGTTGCACCATTAATTTGCTGATGGTATATGCAACTAAGCAGTCATAATAATGTTCAGGACCAATCTTTAGTAGCATTAAATTGTACCTTACTGTAATGCATAATTAATTTTAACATGAAATGTCAGGATAAATGATTCATTATTTTAAAAAGTGTAATTTTTTTTATTCATTCAATGTAATTTGTGATTTTTTTAAAAAAATTTAAAAAATACGTTGTTGAACGATAAAGTTATTTTTTAAATTTAAATTTTAAAAATAATAATTAAAAAGTAAAATGATTATTTTGTTTTAATAATATACTAATTTAAAATTATAATAACATTTACGGTGATAACAAATGAAAAAGTAAAAATTTTATAAGAATAAATAAAAAGTGAAAAGTAAGTAAAGAAAGAGTAATTGTGAAATTTAAATTATAATAAAAAGTATTATGGTCAAATTACAATAAAAAATTAGATAGTGATAGGCACATTAATAAAATATAAAGTATAATAAGATTATTTTTTAAAAAAAAAAAAAGTAAAACTGGAAGGTGAGTTTTTTTTTTTTTTTAACTCAAGTATTTAATAAAAAACATATATTGAGAAAGTCACAGATTCTTTTATAAGATAATGTTAAATAACTAAGTTACACTCTCTTCTCCTATAGCATTTTATGTTACGGGGGACAAATATCCTTTATTTTAAAATTTATATCATATCTTTTTTATCATTTTATTATTAAAAAAATCTATTAGCAATAAAAACTATATAATATAATATAGATGGTGAGTGAGATGATTATTTATGCTAGTGTGTGGTCCTATATGTAACAGAGAGTGCAAGTACTATATATCAGCTTTCAGAAGGTGGAGAGAGCAGTTGCTGCAGGAAATGATGGGTTCAACTAATTGCATACATTAAAGTGCAAGCAGTAAAAAGAAATGAGTGACTGAGTTGCAAAGCGAGTGGTTGGCGAGGACAAATCCATCCATCCATCTCTTCTTTTTGTAATGTGCATGCGTTTTGCACGGTTGAAATAAAAAGGCACAGCCACAGGCACATGTGCGTAATGTCCTCGCGTGACTCATCAATTGCTTCTTAGTGGGAATTTACACCAATAATGTATCCTTTAAATCTAGCAAAAAGCGTCCGATCATCAATCTATAAAATCATACTTTAATATATTCAATCACATTTTCAATTCTCTTCATTATAAAGTAAGCAAAGTACTACTAAAAGTGTATACTTTGGTTTGTTGACTTCCCTGCTCTCGGTATGAATTTTCATGAAATACGCAAATTAAAAAAAGGAGCAAGGAAGCTTACAAATATAAAATATAAAGACAAAATTTTCTTACACCTTTATCTTAAATTTTATATATATTTTTTATTTTTATTAAATTAAATTCACTTTTAATTAATTTATTAATAAATATTAATTAATTAATATGAATAAAACATTTAACGTATGTATGAGATAGAGTTTTGTACACAAAGATATATGTACGAGGGAGAAAAATATGATGGTCATAGTTCATTAAAGCACGTTTTTAGTCATTTTCTTACTTTTTTTTTTTTCTGGTTCAAATTATCTCAATTTGTAAATAAATATAGTTTTTATTCATGCCCATACAAAAGGATAGATTTTTTTTTTTTTAAAAAAAAAAACGATGCTTTTCCATCCACTAATATAAGGACAAGTTCAACCGGCGGCATTTGATAGAATGACGCATTAAAGAAGCAGCCATTCTCGTATATGTTTGATTCTGTTGTAGTTCAACATGTTAGGCTCCAATTTCTTTTACCATTTATGACGAATAAATTTAATTTAATTTTAAAAAAAAAATCAAGCTTTGTTGGAACAGATAAGAATAATCATTTTGGATTAACAGCAATAATTTGATTTAAACAATTAGTTCTTAATCATAAATTTAATTAATTAGCTTATTGTTCAATATACTCAAGTGTTTTATCAAGTAATACTCGTATAGTTAAGAATACAACACAAAAAATCATGTATATTACTACGAATTTGTAGGCTTGGCACAAGTATTTGACTTGAATTGTTCTAAAATTCAATGTTCAACTTTCAAATTAATATCTTTCCTTGTAATCAAACTTTTTTTTATTTTCAGGCCTCGCCCGGAAAATTCTTAAATGATACCAACACGACGTTCGTATTTGCTTTTATCAAATATTGAAAGTTTAAGCTGAGAAATTAAGAGCTGTATGGCATATATATAAGGTACGTAATAGAAATCAAATTCCAAAGAAATTATGCATACATAAACCAAACACCTAGCTTGATTCTGATGTTCCCAGTAGCTAGTTCGCAGAAACTAACAAAGTTTGACTTGAAAAGTATGTATATTTACCAAAATTTCACATACGTTGTTTAAGTTTTTTTCTTTAAAAGACGAATTCAGCCATATAATAATTCAAGTTTCATACTTTATTATCATTAAGATGAAAAAAAAAATAAATCTACAATAGATTGTCAGTTTTTATTCAGTCCAACAACCGTAATTGAAAATTGAAGTAACGTTGATTGAGATATATATCTCATAATCTATGATATGAACTCATTTACTCTCTCCCCCTTTCGTGGAAAAAATAAAAGGAAGAAGAATTAAATGCGTTCTCTCTTGTTAGAAAGCTTGAAGGAGAGATGTATATATATTTTGATATTAATCGTACACGTAAAAGTTGACAACGTTCGGAGATAAAATAGTATTTTACTATTTTCTATCTGCTTTGATAGAAAAAGTCAAACCGCATATTTACAATCCGATACTTTTGACATCCAAATTAGGGACAAATCAGTCAATTTAGGCTAAAGCCAAGTGACGCCGTTTGGCATTGATCGCAGACTTTTATGAAACGAGACTACCCTCAGAGTTCCCCCAAATAACGTCTCTGCTGGTGATTTAAGTGTTGTTCAAATATATAAAATATTGTAATTTTGAGATTATTACTAAAAGAAAGTGAGGTGAAAGAGAGAATAGAAATTTTTTTATAAATCAAGAATGTTGTATAGAAAAAAAAATTAAATTGTATTATTTAATAAGAAAAAAGGAAAAAAAATTATGAGAAAAAAATAATATAATTAGTTGATGAGAAATAAAAAATTTAAAATAATTTATAAAATTTATTTAAACATAAAAAAATATTTAAATTATAAAAAAATCATGATTAAAGATGTTTTGAGGAAGACACCAATGTTGTCCCTCAACCGAGAGAAACGGTCCACATATTTCTTATTTCTCATTTACCCTTTCCACATTTTTCGTATCTACGAAACGACCCTGCGCGATTGTCATGGTTATGCTTGTAATTATCACGTCAATAGATGGCAAAATTAAACCGGAGTATAATAAATACATGCCTTGATCTCAATCGGCACTAGGTCTTCTGGGTTCATTATCTCAAGCATCCATCTGATTGACGCTGTCTTCACCTGCTCCTCTCCTACCTAATCCTTATTCTCAGAGAACGCAAATCAAACACAAGACAATCTTCACCATGATGCAGATCGGTTCCACGGCTCCAGCTCACAACCTTAACTTTTTTCAGATGAGGCGTGCCAGCTTCAGATGCCAAGCATCTCCTTTAAACCCCGCCGTGAAAACACCAGCAACTTCTTCTTCTTCGTCTGCAGAGCCTCTGAAAACATCCACCGAGGCCACTCGGTTGCACCTTGCAAACCTCGACAAGCTTCTCCAGAAACAAGAACCAACGACAGCTCCAACACAACCCAACCAACAACAAGCAAACCTTAAAGAACCCAAGAGTATTAATAATGGATCGTCGGAAAAGAAAGGCAAGAACATACTAGAAGGGCTAAGCTTGGCAAGACTTTGGCCCGAAATGAAAGCGACCGAAGAAATGTCCCCCAGGCACATGAACAAGCTACAGCGGCTGCTCTCGAAGACGGCGGAATATTCCCCTCGGGACGTCCTAGGTAGTAGGTGGATGGAATATCACGGTTGCAATGATTGGAAAGGTCTCCTTGATCCGCTCGATCAGAATCTCCGGCGAGAAGTGGTGCGTTATGGTGAGTTTGTGCAAGCCGCTTATCATTCTTTCCATTCCAACCCCGCCATGTCAGCCGAGGAGCCTCCTCTTCCACGACACGTGGTGTTACCCGATAGGTCTTATAGAGTAACCAAGAGCTTGTATGCGACGTCGTCGGTTGGGTTGCCGAAGTGGGTCGACGACGTGGCACCGGATCTCGGATGGATGACCCAGCGATCAAGTTGGATCGGCTACGTTGCCGTTTGTGATGACAGGAGAGAGATAGCGAGGATGGGAAGGAGAGACATCGTAATCTCCCTCCGAGGCACGGCAACTTGTCTGGAGTGGGCCGAGAATATGAGGGCCCATTTGATTGAGATGTCCGGAGAGGAGGACCCAGCCCAAGAAGAAAAAGCAAAGGCTAAAGTGGAGTGTGGGTTCATGAGTCTGTATAAGACGAGAGGGACACACGTGCCGAGCCTATCAGAAGCAGTGATCGAAGAAATCAAAAGGCTAATGGAAGTGTACAAAGGAGAGACACTAAGCATCACGGTGACAGGGCACAGCCTCGGTGCGGCACTAGCGTTGCTAGTGGCTGACGAGATAAGCGCTTGCAGCGAACAAGTTCCACCAGTGGCCGTGTTCTCCTTTGGTGGGCCCAGGGTGGGAAACAAAGCCTTTGGAAACCGCATTACCGACCGGAAAGTCAAAGTGCTAAGAATAGTGAACTCCCAAGATGTGATCACAAGGGTTCCGGGGATGTTCGTGAGCGAAGAGGTTGAGCAGAAAATAAGGAACTCCAAGGTTGGGGGCGTGCTCGACATGCTCGAGAAGAACACGCCATTAGCGTACTCACACGTGGGACAAGAGTTGCGAGTGGATACAAAGACGTCCCCGTTTCTGAAACCAGACGCTGACATGGCATGCTGCCATGACTTGGAGGCTTATCTGCATTTGGTGGATGGGTACTTGGCATCGAATTGTCCATTCAGAGCAAATGCTAAGAGGAGCTTGGCGAGGTTGTTGAAAGATCAAGGTGCTAATATGAAGAAATTGTATACTAGCAAGGCAAAAGCCTTGTCTGTCAAACTAGATAGAAATCACGGATCATTCTCCATGTCTACTGTTTTGCCTAGTCCATCATAAATTAAGAAATAAATAAAATATTAATTGTGAATATTGCAATTAATCATCATGTCTCTCTCGTCTTCCATTCTCTTTATATATATATCATGAGCAGTGATCACTTAAAAATGATTAAGAAAAAAAAAAGAAGGAAAATATATATATAAAAAATACTTCATCAAGTTAATTTCTCTAATAAAAGTGAAAGAATAGTACGACTGACTGGGAATTCGAATAATCAATTTCTGATGGCGTTTATAGGTATGACCATTGGGATGTGTGTGTGTGAATGCAACCACAACAACCAAGAATTACAAAAGCTAGCGTCCACTACTGTGAGTTGATACACATTGAAGCGACTGAGGAATTAATTTCATCAATGTTCAGTCTGTATTTTATGTATGTTTCTTTTCTAATGTAATCTAATAGCAAAATATATAAATGTCTACCTTTCAAGGACGGATTAATTTCAAAGACGCGTAGTGTGTAGTTTGCATGCACTGGGTGGAATTTACATGTGTAACTCAATGTTACCATAACAAGAAAACATCCATGCAAGGTATCACCAAGAGATAGAATAATTAAAGGATTTTAATCAATTCTTAATGTTACCTTACAATTGATTGAATTTATTATTATGCTATAAGATGTTTCATTATTTATAAGGAACACTCTAGGACTTGGTTTTTCTTTCATATTGACCAGATTAAGGAATCCATAAAAAGAGGTAATGTATCTTACGCATTAACAATTTTATTTTACATCAGAAATCAAATCAACTACTTAAAAAATGAAATCACATCAACCGTAAGTAATATCAAATATTTTTACTAAAATATCAAATATCAACAGTTCCGTTGTAGTCTAGTTGGTTAGGATATTCGGCTCTCACCCGAAAGACCCGGGTTCGATTCCCGGCAACGGAAACAATTTTCTTTTAGTTTTGTGAAAATACAAAAATATTTTTCTCCGCTCTCAGTTTGTGCATATTTTTCTTCACTCTCAGTTTGTGCCAGTGCCAGAGAGAAACAGAAACCTTTTCCCAATTTTGGAAGACCAATTGAAGATAATCTCATGTAATGACATATGTATAATTCACGATTCCTAAGGAATCAAAGCTGTTTGGAATGCCGCTGCATTTTCTTCCAGAGCAAACACCAATTCTTCGCTTTTGCCATCAGAGCCCGAAGTTCAGATGGCAGCACAAGTGGGAACTTTATTCCACGCTCTCCTCAAGAATCTCACCGGGATAGTTATACCAAAATGTCTCAAAGAAGTACCACGTGCACAATCACAATCTCTGGTCCCGTTTCCGTCGAATCTTCACGTTTGGGTCAACACGAACTCAGTAATGTCACTGCATCCAACAAGATTATCACCAGCTATATTCGATCTGGTGACATGGATTCTGCGCTTCGAGTGTTTGAAAATATGAAAGTCAGGAATACAGTTACATGGAATTCTATCTTGGCCGGGTATGTGAAGAACCTGGGGAATATGAAAGATGCTCATCAACTGTTTGCTAGAATTCCTGAACCAGATGTATTTTCCTATAACACCATGTTGGCCTGTTATTGCCACAGTCTTGACATTCATGACGCCCGCGCTTTCTTTGACAACATGCCTGTCAAGGATACAACATCATGGAATACGATGATATCTGGTTATGCTCAGATTGGAAAGATGGATGAGGCACGGGAGTTGTTTTCAGTAATGCCAGAGAAAAATACTGTCTCGTGGAGTGCATTGGTGTCTGGATATGTGGCATGTGGAGATTTAGATTCTGCAATGGAGATATTTGATGCAGCACCAGCAAAGAGTGTGAATGCTTGTACTGCTATGATAACTGGGTACATGAAGTTTCGAAGGGTTGGATTAGCAGAAAAGTTGTTCAAAGATATGAGTCTAAAGAACTTGGTGACATGGAATGCTATGATTGCCGGTTACATTGAAAATGATAAAACAGAGGAGGGGATGAAGCTTTTTAGGACAATGTTGGATTCTGGGGTTAAACCTAATGCATCAAGTTTGTCTAGCGTTTTATTGGGTTGTAGTAATTTATCAGCATTGCAATTGGGTAAACAGGTTCATCAACTAGTATGTAAATCTCCACTGAATGGTGACATTAGGACAGGAAATTCATTAATCAGCATGTATTCCAAGTGTGGGGATCTAAATGATGCCATGAAATTGTTTATTCGTATTCCTCAAAAGAACACTGTTACTTGGAATGCAATTATTTCTGGTTATGCTCAACATGGTTCTGGAGAAAAAGCCCTTCATTTGTTTGAAGAGATGAAAAATGAGGGCCTGAAGCCAAATTGGATTACTTTCCTTGCTATATTGTTGGCTTGTAACCATTCAGGATTAGTAGATCTTGGAGTCCGATACTTTGACTCAATGGTAAAGGATTTCGGAATTGAAGCTAAGCTTGATCACTATGCTAGCCTGGTTGACCTCCTGGGTCGGGCTGGTAGGTTATATGAAGCTGTAAACTTGATAAAGAATATGCCTATCAAACCACATCCTGCCATCTTTGGAACACTTTTGGGTGCCTGTAGAATGCATAAAAACTTAGAGCTTGCTGAGTTTGCAGCCAAGAATCTGCTCGAGCTTGATCCAACTAACGCAGCTGGTTATGTTCAATTGGCCAACGTTTATGCAGCACAAAATAAATGGAGCCATGTTGCTAGGATCCGAGAATCAATGAAAGCAAATAACATAGTGAAGACACCCGGATACAGTTGGATTGAAGTGGACAATGTGGTACACGAATTCAGATCAAGCGACAGATTGCACCCTGAATTGGCTTCTATACATGGTAAACTGAAAGAATTAGAAAAGAAAATGAAGTTGGTTGGATATGTACCAGATCTTGAATTTGCTTTGCATGATGTGCCAGCTGAGCAAAAAGAACAGCTTCTTTTATGGCATAGTGAGAAACTGGCAATTGCATTTGGACTCATAAAGGTACCGTTAGAAGCTCCAATCCGGGTATTCAAAAACTTGAGAGTTTGCGGAGATTGTCACTCTGCAACCAAGTACATATCAGCGATAGAAAAAAGAGAAATCATCGTTAGGGATACAAGGAGGTTTCATCATTTCAAGAATGGGGTCTGCTCCTGCGGTGATTACTGGTAAGCTTGCAAGTTTGTGGTGGTCTACTGAACATTCAAAGGCATTTGTTTTTTCTAGATCAGTGCCTGCACGCCATCACTTGGGCTTGATCAGAAATCAGTCATAATATAGAAGAAATGGTAGGCATTCAGAAAAGAAATATGCTCAACTGCTCTAGGATCGCCTTGAATTTTCAGTTGAGTCAGTTATCCATGAAGCTGGAAATTAACATTTGCCTTCTTGCCCGAGTTTGAAGTCTACGATTTCAGAATCTTTCAAGTTTCAGCTAGATACTGGATCTGTCGTCCGCGCCAGTGTCTTTATATTTATTTATTGCTATTGGGAGTATCATCCCTTCTTTCAGAAACAACTCACTCTGGCCAGCCATCAACTTGAAGAACGCATGGTACGAGTACCCGAAAATGTTCTGTTTTTTCTTTTTCTTTTTTGATTATAATTTATTTGTATATCGCAAACTTTATAATAACTAAGCATTAAAAAGCAAAAAGGAGAGGAATTTGGATATCTTCATGATGTAGAATGTAGATTCTTAAAAGCGGGAGTAAAACCAGTAGTTTGGAGAAGATAGAGTAAAGCGCAGTACTTGATGGACTATGGATAAAAGTGAAGTGAACGAACGACTAGGGGGCAAGGAACAATGGAGGAAGAACAAGGCAAATACTGCTATTCACCAATATTCCTAATTTTGTACAAATGTTATTAAAATCAAATACATTAGAAAGAATGGAAAATTTAACGAAGTGCTGAACGACAAGAACAAATGATGACCAACAATCTTTATATGAAGAAACTAGTTTTACATTCCAGTGAGACCCATTTAAACGTCCAGACCGCAAATACTTCCTCTCTAAGATGAGCAGCAACCAGCCTTCTGGTTCACTGGCTGTCCTCGAATCTGAACTGTTGGAGGCCTGGCATTGTTCATTGGTTGGCTTGCCATTCTGTTGAAAATCAAATACATAAAAATAAATAAATAAAGCTAAGAAAACTTTGACAGACACCAAACTAAACAAAACAAAGATTAGATGATCAAACAACATTACACCACAAAGTACAGCACCTGTTCTTGATTTCGGCAGCCATGGCCATGAAAGCCTGTTCCACATTGGTGGCATTTTTAGCACTAGTTTCCATAAAGGGAATCCCAATTTCATCTGCAAATGCCTGAAAGGATAAACAGTATGCTCAATCATCGGATCTTCACACTAAAGACAGGATAAAACGGATGTGTTTGAACATACAAATTAAGAATTACCTTTGCTGTCTCGTAGGACACAACTTTATTCGCTGTGAGATCACACTTGTTTCCAACTAGAAGCTTGTTAACATTTTCACTAGCATAACGGTCAATTTCATTCAGCCACTGCTTAACATTATTGAAGCTCTCTTGGTCTGTAACATCGTAAACAACCTGGCCAAAAAGCAGGATTACACCACTTACCCCAAAATCCAGAAAGGAGATAGCTGGGGAAAATACTTACGATAATGCCATGAGCCCCTCGGTAGTAGCTGCTAGTAATTGTACGAAAACGTTCCTGACCAGCAGTGTCCCACTAGATATCCATTAAAAAAAGGAAAATCAGTAAATGATTCATAAAAGATAGTACAACAACAACCCCGGATGTTTTTGAGAAGGACTTATTAAAAAGTATACTTTTAGCATGAAAAAAGGACAAATATTCCGTGACCACTGACCATATACATATTAGAATGGGCTTTTTGCATATAAGTATATGAACCTTACAATAGTTTTCAAAAAATCAGGATTAACTTTAAGTTCAATTTTATAAAATTAGCTGCACACAGTGACATCGAACATACAGACTTGAAACCATTCCCATCAGAACCAAAAATGACTATGAAATAAAGCTTGATAATGAAATATCACAAAATATTTGCGTGACTTACAATTTGAAGTTTAATAGTCTTCCCGTCTTGTTCCACGGTGCGAATTTTCTAAGAAAAAGAGCATGGTGAATAATTAGTCAGAAACTTGTTAAGGCAACCAGGAATCCAAGCTTAAGTCGTGCACAAGAATGCTTACAAAGTCGACTCCAATTGTACTGATATAGCTGTCAAGGTATGAATCATCCTGATTTACAACAAAATAAGAAAATTATCAAGCAGATATTTTATCTTCATAAATTCAGCAGCAATGCGTATGTTTTGGCAAGCTTAAGTCAAAGTCATAAATACCAAGATGATAGAGTAAAGATAAAATCTATAATTTTTGGTTTAATGCCCAACCAATTAAAAGAAGTTTGCTCTAAGTTGCTACATCCTCCAACATATCATAATTTGCTGCATATTTCAGCACTTATAAATAATGCTATGGTTCAGAGCAAGCAATGTCCTGTTACCAGTCACATCATCAACTTAATCTTCTGTTTTCAGTTTCTTTAGTAAATTTCAACCCTAATAATAGTTAGGGAGTTGTGGGATAATCCAATTTCTGGAATCTCTCTCTCTCACACACACACACAGGGACAAAGAAGATGTTGATGTCCATGAAACGCATATTATATCCAGAAGGAAGAAGGAACAAAGAGGCTTAAAACTTACAGCAAACCTCAGAAGGAGACATGATTTGCCTACACCAGAATCTCCAATAAGCAAAAGCTTAAACAAATAGTCACTGCATAAGAAGAAAAGAAAAAGGTGATTCTTCAGTCAGAGAGAAAGAAAAGTACAACGGAACGTTCAATCCCTTTGGTGCCAAAATTAGTTATTAGTAACACTACAAAACACAACACAAGCAACTAACTGTCGCTGAACACAACCCATGACAGTTTAGAAGTTAGCGTGTCAACCAGACGGTCACCAGATGTATAGGGCATCAGATACACTAGTAGATTTCAAGGGAAATATGTACGACCCAGAAGAATTTACTGATCTCTTGTGGTTCCAGAGTCTTTCTGTTACAGAGAAAGCATGTTGGAAAATGCACCTCAAAGTTGTTTAATTAACCTATTTCTGGGAAAACCGTTTATGGCTCAATAATATACCACCAAATTATTGGTAACCATATGCATATTGAGTCACTTTGAGAGATAAATTGAGCTTCAAGAAATTCTATCCTATTATTAGTGCAGATCAGTAGATGATGCAAATGGATCACACTAAAATTATCTGCAGTTAAATATCATCAATCATTGCATAAAGTTTTCTTACGATAGCCAATTATGTTTTCATTTAGCAATACCAATTTAATGAAATTTACATTTTAATCTTGCTATGCCTTTCAGAACTCATATATATTTTGGTGGAGAAGTTAACATCTGTGATCATATAAATATATATTCTAAGACAACTCAGAACATGTACAAACGGATCTATCTCCCAAACAAATAGATCTAAAATCAGCAGGAAAGTTTCAGAAACACCATCCACTACAGTGGCCGAAACGAATTTGATAAGCCACACATCAAGGAAGACATATTAATGACAAAATTGAATTAGCAATTCGTAAAGATAAAATTTACCAGTCCCATACGGTAAATCGTTATAGATCTAAAAGAGCTGAATTAAAAAATGGATATAAACGAGGACTACATGAAATTCTTAGATTAATTTAAGGAAATTACGAGAGTGAAGAAAATTTGCACTTACTATTCAGGATTCATGATCGTCTGAGGATGAAAAGGAATTGAATCGCAATAATTTCAATGAAATAGTGAGAATTAACAGTTTCCTAGCGAGAAAGCTGAGAGGAATCTGGGATCGTCGCCGGAGATGGAAAGAATATGATGAAAAGAAAAGTATTAGCGCAGGATAGAAGAACCCGAAAAAATGTGAGGGAATGGTTTTTTAAAAGGAACCGTAGACGTCGGAACTTTACGAATCGAGGGGGCGAGTGGAGTGACATATCAACAGGTACTACGGCTTGACACGTGTCATCAATTAGGCTTCCATTTTACCGAGTTGGATACTTCTTCGCACGTGTACGATCTTGTAATCGAATTAGCATCAAGTTATTTCTCCATTACGTTTCTTTTTCCACCAAAATTGATTTGACTTGCAATCAGCATATAGATGCTTATTTCATTTCATGTTCTCAAGTTTTTGGGATTTAATATGCTTGATGAGAATTAAATTTGATTTTTTTTTGGATGAAAGAGTATAAATTTATTAAATAAATTATAGATAGAGTATATTGTCAGAGTTTAACTCTTGTAATTATGTCTTTGATATTAATTTTTAATTAATTATTATAATAATAAATATACTAAACTCATAAGTCATTGACAATTATTTTTTTTCTATATATATATGTGTGTATATAATTCCATTCATTTATCGCCACACATAATTATTCTGTGTGAAAAATTTTCAATTTATGAAATAGAAGCAAGTTCATATGCTCTTGTTAACTTGAATTAATTAAATTAAATTCTAGACATTATGGTTTAATGATTAATTTAGAAAAATATAAGAATCTAAAATATCAACTCAAATAATTATTTAAATTTAAAAATTTGTAGGACTTAAATTAAATGTTTACGCTTTCTTATTTAAATATTACTATATCTCTGAAAATTTATTTTATTTTTGATGACATGTAATTTTTTCCCTACGAGCGGACGAAGAAAAGAAGAACGAGCTGTTTATGAGTTGCTTCTTCTATAAGAGATACGGGTTGCTGTGTCCCGCGTTAAAATAATGGCAAAAATAAACTGTACGAAACTTCAAAAGAGTACAGAAAGCCTACCCTCTAAAGCGCGTGCAACAATATGCAGATCCCAAAGAGAATTGAAGCTTCTGACGAGAATTAGGGTCAAAGCGGTGGCTTCAGCATTGGTGTACTTGTTTTGTTGCTATTAACCGTTTAAAAAATTAATTTATTAAATGAACAGTTTTAGAATTCGCGAATAATTTTTGTACTAAGGTAATGAGATGTGATATTATCAAATGAGGGCGTAAAATTTGTTTGGTATGTGAATAAGACCATTCAAAATTTCTCCAACCAGTTAGATCTTACATTTTCATCATTTTCTTTTTCGCTTTTTGTTAGAAAGATTCGGTATTTTGTCAATAAAGGAAGGAAGGTAGATGTTCACCGAATATATCTATGTAAATAAAAGAAGGCAGATTATCACAATTGGAAATGGAAACCCATAGGAAAGTCAGAAGTAAACGGCCTGGAAAAAAGAAGGGAGGTAGAGATTGTCTGCTCTCTTCCTCTATCTGTTTGTGAGCTGCAAGGATGCACAGATCGTCGAGTACTTCGAGAGTATATGAGGAGTCGCCGGTGACATCGTCATCGTTATCGTCATCTTCGTCGGTGTATTCGAGTTTGAGAGCGAGCATGAATGGTGAGCAACAGCTGCCCACATACGATCCCCTCTCCCACGTTGCCCAGAGGGAACGCTCTCGTCTCAGATCAGCCGAGAAAGCAATCCACCTTGTCCCGCTTCTGCTTATTTTCTGCGCTATCATTCTCTGGTTCTTTTCATCTCCAGGTGAAGACATCGCATACAATCTCATCTCCCTTTTCCAACTCACTAAATAGTTGTTTATGCAAATTCAAAGCTTCGTGCACCTGTTTCGGTTATTGCAATTTGAGACGGGATTGGACTACTCTTGACCTTAATTTATTATGCCAATATCGTCGGAATCCAGAGAATTTTTCTCCAATTCATCTTCATAAAAATATTCTTTTCGTAATATTCCAATGCCTTTTCTACTGTAAAATGGAAAATAGTATCTTGTTATCATCTAGATTGCAGGTGATAAAGTATATTATGAGAATCTTTATGCATCAATGATTATTCTTTTCCTGGGGCTTCAACTTTTGGAGGATAGAGTTCAATATAATTAATTTATCCGATCTAATTTTGACAGAACAAGGAGCTTTGTGATCCATCCATTGTAATCTATGGTGACATTTTATGAAACGATTTGCCACGGAGTTCAGAAGAGAATGACAATTCATCATCAGAGTTTCAGAAAGAGAGGACAAGTCGAAATGAAGTATCCCATCTTGAAAATGGCGTGTTACTCAATTATTTTATCTATTTTTTACAGTATTAGGCTGAATCCATTTGATTGTAAACAAACAAAAACAAAACCAAGAGAAGGAACATTACAGTGTACTAACACATGATAGTAATTTGTATCAGTTTCTGTAGCTGGCTTGAATGTTTGTTGATTCAGAAATGCTTTCCCATCTTATCTTTGGTGAACCTATAGTTACTGCTTGATGGCAACACAGGTGTCCTTCCGCAGAAATGATAGGTCTCCGTTCTCAAGATAAGCACCAGTTCTTATGCTGAGACCAAAACCCTATCTTTAACTTAAAGGAAAGAACTGCATTAGACCAGAAGAAGAAGACAGCAATAACTGAACGTAGTTATGTATATAGACTGTTGAAATTAAAATTTGTATGCTCCAGCATTGGACCAAGTCTGACAAGCTTAGGTATGACAATGTTGTTTCTGACAGAACAAACCACGGGGTTATCCCACTGCAAAACGGAGCCCGTAAGGTTAGCACGTACGGTTAGTGGGAATATACGAGGCCATCTTTCAGTGCCATAGGAACTCAAAGCTCCTTCAATAGATGATTCTTGAGATTTGATAGCTATAGCGAGCTTCTTAGCTAGAACCACTGCGTCTTCTAATGCACAACAAGCTCCTTGCCCAAGATTGGGTGTCATAGGGTGCCACGCATCTCCAACCAGCACAACTCTGCCCACGGAAGCTGCAGGACTTATCGCTGGCCAAAGCCATCGATCTACCAATGGAGTCCTAATCACAGTGTCTTCTGGGGTAGAATCCACTATGTTCAGAAGTTCCGAAGGCCAGTTCCTGACTAGTTCTTTAGCTTGCTTCTTTAGCACTGTTGGATCAGTAATTTTTGGACCTGCCATTGATTCAACTCACTTTTAAAAAATGTGATAAATTACCAAACAAGAGCTGCTATAGTGAACTGAAAATTTTGGTTATCTGTTGAGGACCTGGGGATGAACTGTTGAAGCAGATAAACCAGTAAACTTTTGTTGGAGAAACAGGAACATATCCAACTCGCAACCCTCTTCCGTAGATGTAATTCACATTTGGTTCATAAGGCTGGCCATCTGGATAATAAGCAAGTCCACGGAAAGCGCAGTAGCCGACGTATTTTGGCTCAGCGAACCCCATCCACTTGGCTATTGGTGATCGAATCCCATCGCACCCTATCACAATCTAGTCAGGGATTAATTTCAAACAATGTAGAAAGAATTTCAAGCATAACCCAATCTTGACATTAAGTAGACAATTGATGACACTGACCTTGGCAAGCAACTTAGACCCGTCCACGAGTTCTAACAAAGTATCGCCATTTGAAGTTTTTTCAATTTTGACGACTTTTGAAGAAAATCGAAGCGAGTCCTCCGGTAATTGAGCTGCCAAAGTTTCCAATAGTACTCTCCTCTCCACTGGACGCACCTCTTGGCTGCGAAATAACAAATACCCCTTTTAGTATCCAAGGAAGCGAGTGTGTTTCTAAAACAAATATGAAATGAAATATATCATACCTTTGGTCTTCTTCTTTAAAATTGAAGGCGCGCAACTCCCTCCCATCTTCGGACTTCACCGCCATCCTGCACAGCTGATGTTATGAACAAGTTCAGCAGAGATAGGCAAATCCATAAAGAAATCATTTCGAATACCATCTACTACTATATGCTTTTTTTAAAAAAGAAAAGAAAAGAAAAGAAAATCACACCCTTGAATTTCCAGAAATTGGGTTCTGAGATCATTTCCTACTCCAATGGCATCGAGTACTCTCCAGCCATTCTTGAAAAGGGTAAGTGAAGTTCCACCGGTTCGAAGTGACTCTGCCTGCTCCAGTATCAGTGACCCAATTCCAAGCCTAATCAGATATTAAACATCATTAGTATTAGTGAAACGCGGATGAACAACAAAAACAACTAGTTAACATTCATACGAAGATTAATTGATGAGCTGGAACCTGTGAAGGGATAAAGCCGCTGCAAGGCCGGCGATTCCACCTCCGACGATGACTATGTTTTCCTCACGAACATCAGATTTAGCATTCATGACGGAGAGGCCAATAGATTTAGTTCTGCGTGTTCTGATTAGAGATTGAACCCGGCTCTTGCCGTTGCCTATGAATCTCTTGGTATGAGAAGGCGATGAGCTGGGAGATTTCAGAAACAGAAAATATGAGGCGGTAATGGTAGCCATGATTAAACACTTCAATTCATTGGCAACTGACAGACAGTATGGTAAATACTTTTATCATTCTAGCGATAGAGACCATAAATAAGTGGTGGGGAAGGTAGATGACATTGCTGATTTTCTCTCAGCAACAAAATGAAGAAAGATTTTCCCGGGAAACGACAAGTGCCGTGCACCACAAACTGCTTTTTTGGGTCATTTTGTTTTTCAATTCTGCCTTCAAGTTTGGACTTTAGGTTGGGCTGATCTAGTGCTGGGCTGTGCGTGGAACAACATACGCGCTTTCTTTTTCAGCAGAAAAACAAAAAAAAAAAATGGACAAATGGGATTTTATTTCATTTTGCTTACTGGTGATGATAAGCAAACGAAAAATTCTAAAAATTTCATACTTATTATTTAGTATTTATAAAATTATTTTTGTCACAGAAGCCATGTATTTTCCGTTGAGATCTACCAAAAAAATCTTTCAGTTTAGAATATGACAGAATAAAGAATCAAAACTAATTATGCTAAGTGTATATATACTGTATGGGCCCATAGCCCAATTCTATTTAGGCCCAACTCAAATATAACTGATACATTCATCATTCTCTATCTCTGTACGGCCCACTAATCTCGAGCATTTTGACTGTAGTCCGGCTGCCTGATGAACCAAGTACACCTTGAGGACTCTTCTACCTTGCCACATCCACTATCTTAGTACAAGCAAGGCCACTAATTGAGAGAGTAGAGTTTATTCACTTTTTTTTTAATAAGAAATTGCGTATTGACTATCGTAGTCATAGTTCTGTTCCACATATGTTAGGCTATTTCTAATGTTATAAATTGTAATGTTGCACAGATTTTTTAAATCGTTCAACTTCAGTATTATTATGAGAGTATGTGATGTAGAGGAGAGAAAAAGACAGAGGTAATTACTAAAAGTATTGTTCCATTGAAAAAAATTTGGTCCCATTTTGTAGGTAAAAACTAAAAAAGTGCTTGTTCGTGCAGTGGGTGAGTTAAAAAAAATAAATAATGAGTCCCAAAAAAGATAAAAAAATGACAAGAAGTGTAACTAATATAAGTTGTATTATTAAATAAAATTTTATTTTTAAGTTGTATAGATGATGTGTCATCGTGAGACTTATAAAAATAATATAAATAATTAAGATATAAAACCTTAATGAGTACCGTGACTAAAAATATCCTTAAACTATTAAAAAAAAAAAACAGTGGCATAATATGCATTTAACTTTTAGAATAACAATTAAAATTTAAAAATATTTAATGATAATGATCAAATAAAAAAAATATAATCATCAGCAACAACGCTATATTAACGAAGGTGCTCCGGCTACGTATCTTTCCCGTTGGCCACGGAAACTGAGGAGCAAATCTAAAGGCATCATCCATCTCCATTATTGTGTTGATAGTTGAGGGAATGGCAGCGCGTCCTAGCATCTATAAATACGTCGTCTCCCCACAAAAAAACGAACGATGATCTCTTCTTCGGGTCATTGTATCAATATTATCCATTTATTTACAAAAATAAATAAAAAATAAAATGGTGTTCCAGGATAAAAGTAAGTCCTATTTTACTTATTGATTAATGCTGGACTGGTTAATATTCATATCCATATCCACGTATATAATCTTTTATATTTATAGTCATTGAATGATCAATGGATCATTTTGACTCCAGACTGTCTATTGGGTATAACAGATCAGACTAAGATTGGTGGAGAATTTAAGACTTCACTGCTTTGGTAGAGTATGTGGTGTATGAAATGGCAAACAAAATTAGGTTCGGTGAGCGCATCAATGCTACTCACTGATACTATTTAAGGGGCTCTTTTTTTTTTTAATTATTATTTTTATATATAAAATAATTCTCAGGTTACCACATTTATGGAGTGTTGGCTAAGCGTTGAGGAATTTGTTTATATTAGTATATCCAGGAATAAATTAGAAAAGCAACTGCATTTTTTAAAAAAAGAAAGAAAGAAAGAAAGCAGATGGTACGAGTTATTGCATAATTTGCATTTATTATGAAATTATCAACCGCAGATACAACGATGACCACCACCATGCAACCATTGGAATTAGATTAGTCAGATTTGATTACCATATTTTGCACACACCATTTTAAAACCGTAACAAAATATTATGAAATTAATTACAAATTCAAAGAAAGTCTAAGAGTGTTTCCAAAAAAAGAAAGTTTAAGAGTAGGGCAAATTGGTCACAGTCTTGCCTTAAAACGGAAAGTCTTGTCCTATAAACACACTAATCAGTTTTGGCAGTAAGACCAGAACTATGGCTGTGCCGAAACCGCAGATAGAAGCTGTGTTGTCTGTGCCACCACTGAATGTGACCGAACCACGCGAAGTTCGTCATGTTTTGGTGGATGAGGCATTGAAAGCAGGAAGATTTGGAGGGTGTTATAACGTAGTCCTCTATTACATGAAACTGAACGAAGAGGACAATGGATTGTTCTTGGCCGGTCGGATTGTGGAGTCACTAGGAAAATCTCTGTTGGAGAAACCAATACTTGCCGGTCGACTCCACAGAAAGGAAAACGGCGACACTGAATTCCAACTCGTGCCCAATGACTCAGGCATCAGACTCCTCGAGGCTCGAATCCCTATGACCTTGTCAGAATTCCTTGAATTGAATGCCAATAATGATCTTGAACCCGAGCTTGTTTTCTGGAAGGACATCGATGAGCAGACTCCTGAATATTCTCCTCTGTTTTACATTCAAGTAAGTGCCACTCTGTATTTTTTTTTTTTAGAATCTTGTAATATGGGATCCGGATTTCCTAAAAAAAGATTACTTAGTCAATACGATGACACAGAAGTTGAACATGCGTGTATGTTTTTTTTCTCAGGTGACGAAATTCCAGTGCGGAGGATACACGATTGGCATAAGCTGTAGCCTTCTGGTGTCTGAGAATTTGTTGGTTGACAACTTTCTAGGTAAATGGACAGACATGCACAACAAAATGCTACCACCAAATGAGATGACTAAAACGCCCATATTTTACCCTCCTGGTCTTGTCAGTTATGAGTCTCCCCCCACTGAAATAATTACACGTACCCCTAGCAGAAATGGAGCTCCAAGTATGGTATTCAAAATCACTGCCGAAGATGCCAATTTTAACAAGGAATTAGCCATGCTATGCGTAGAGGAGGCAGAGCAAAGGCTTGGCAGAAAAATGGGTTCAGAATTCTCTTTATTTGTGAAACAGTCCTCGGAGGATATCAAGGTGGAAGATTGTTCAAATGGTATATGCAGCGAGCACGTGTCAGAGCTCAAGAAAAAGATCACTCCCACAACTTGGGAAGATTTTGGAGTGTACGAGGTAGCATTTCATGAAGGGAATAAGCCTGTCCATGTTTCTCGTTGGATTGGATCGGTTTCTGAAGGAAATGTTATAGCAATTCCATACCCAAAGGAGGGTGTCTCTGCTGTGGTCATAGTTACACTTCCTATTGAGAATGGACTCTAAAACTCCTTGGCACCGAGCTCATTTACTCATCAAACTTGCTCTAATTACTACCACTTCAATTATTGCTTGTATTTATGACAATAATTTCATCTAGTCTTTTCTGCGTTTTACTATGTTCTGGCAAAAACTGTGTCGCCCGCGACTTTGTGTATCTTTCAGAAAAAATGAATTTCTCTGCATGTTTGTAGAAGTACTTTGGTGTGATCCATTTGTAGTGCGTAGAATAGAACGGACGATATATTGAAAAATAAAGGGGTGCATGTAGTTAAGATACAAGGTATTCCAGCTTTGATGCACTCCTCATCAAGTTAGGTTGTTGCTAGCCTTGCAGTCCATGCAAATGCAAATATTCCAGAGATTAATTGGGTGCATGACCTTGCTTTAACCATCATAGCTGTTCATCTGCAAAATTAATTGGGTGGCTATACCTATACTTGCTCTTCAATGATTGGTTGTATACATGGCACCCACCTGTCTGAATTATACACCACATATTTGGTGTTTTGCAATTTTTTTTGTTTTATATTTTTTTCGACGGTGTTATTAACCAAACTAACCAATATTAATTATATGGGTCAGTGCCCAAGCAGACTCAAAAACCCACATCTCATCCTCTCTATATAAAAGATAAAAAAACTTTTATAAAAATAGATTCTAAATATCTCACTATCTCTGCAATCCTTCTGTGACCTGGTTGACCCCTGAACACATCAGTATTATTTTCTATGGGGTTATGGAGAGGTGGGACTGCATTCACACATTCTATTAGAAAACATGGTAAATTCTTCTGGCACAGCCCGTGTTTTCTAATCACACGCTCTATTAGAAATCATGGTGTGCTAGAAGAATCCACCTTCTCTGTTTGATTGAGTGGGCTCTCTAATTTGGGATTCAAACTCCTTTTACTTCCACTTGTGATGTGGCCCAATTATGGATAGGAAGTATCTAATATTGGGCCGAATCATAGAGCCCAACACACCAACTGATACAATGGGGTTCGGACGTAATTTCAGAAATCTCTTGCCTCATGTGGCGAGCATACCACGTTTCCAGGCGTAACTTTTATGTCATGTTTGTGTTGTTGGCAGAGGGGGTTCGCCTTTCGGTGTTTCACAGGGAGAGGGACGGAAATTTTGGAGCCAAGAGACAGAAAGAAAGAGAGGAAGATTGAGAAGAGGCTTGTGGAAGAATGGAGAGTGGCAACAGTATTAGTAGTAGCATAGCAAGCAACCAGAGAAAGGCTGTTCAAGCAATCCGAGAATCCATTTACTTCGAAAGTGTGTCAAGTATTTACAGGCTTTGGCGTCGGTTGTGGTGTTGGAATCGGCGTTGGTCGCCCTTTAAATTTAGGTGCCTTTTGTGTTTCCCCTTATTTTTTCTCCCAGTCGAACTCCTTCTGCTTTCGAAGAGATGGATTTCGGACGGTTTTTCAAACCACAAAAACAAGACTTGAATCATACCCATAAAGAAACTCCTCCTAGTAAACCATGTATATGTTTTTGTCATTTGCTATTTTCTTCATACGCTTGTTTATTCTATTTCTATGAGAAAATGTGGAAATGAATCCCCATCTTATAATTTTCTAGCGTAATTAACGACTTAAATGAGATGTTACTTTGGATGATTGTCATTAATATTATATTTCATTTGATTTATTTGATATTTATTCCTTCTAGGTGCTATCCCGATGCTGAATCAAGTAATGAGTGCCACCAGAGGTGCAACCGATGCATTCTCTGATGTTAGCAGACATGTAAATAGCTCTGTAAGTTGAAATTCATCCTCTTCCTGTGTAAAGTTATGCTGCTGTCACCATGTAGCATAACTTCATTTTCTGTTCACTTTCATCGTTTATGGATGAATAACCTCATTTCTCATCGTTTTATTTAGTTGAGGAAGTTGGGAGCTAAGAATATTGAAGCGGGTGTTGGATGTGGAGTTGGTTTCGGCCATGGTTTTGGAGTTGGTATGTTATATATATTCATTATCGAATATCTCTTCGAAGTTTTGAAAGACTTTGATGCCCTACTTTCGGGGAGGTTTGCAAAATATTATGATGCTTCGGTCTTTTGTTATTCTTTGTTGTGAGACAGGCGTACTACAGAGTTCGCCCTCCGGGTAGATATGATAATGTGCATTAGTCAATCATGTCATTACTTGCTAGCTA
Organism: Bauhinia variegata; assembly: GCA_022379115.2. NCBI lineage: Eukaryota > Viridiplantae > Streptophyta > Magnoliopsida > Fabales > Fabaceae > Bauhinia > Bauhinia variegata. The sequence continues at coordinate 1,810,088 of CM039433.1, forward strand.
TACGTAGTCATAACCTTAACAATTTTAGCTATTCATCAGTCTGTTGTCCTTCTGCTGGAAGATATTTCTTTCTTTCTTTTGGGGGGGTTGGGGATGATTAGTCGAAATACTTTTAGCGTTTCGATTTCAGATGAATCTTCAAAATTCTCCAGGAATGTAGCTTTCTATTGTTCTTCTATTTTATAACTGTCCTTTATTGTGCATTCTAATAAAGTTATCAATGAATAATTGAATTCCAATCACCACCTTCTTGTTTTGCAACAAAATCACAATAAGTTGCTTCCATTCTCTGGATGCTTCAATTGAGCTGTAATTCATTACACATTTTTGCAAGTTCTTTTGTTCAAAGCTGAGGTATATGCATATTTTTTTATGGCAGGCCTTCCAGTGAAACCGGGGTTGCTGCATCAAGTCCAATATTTTCTTGTTGTATGTGAAATTTCTCGCATCTCAAAATTATTGCCTTTTATTACTTTTTTTCATGTCTTAAATTTAAATCCTGAAATTCTAGGTAACAACTTCAAAAATGATGATGAAGTTTGGAATTGCTCCGAATCTACCCTTTGGTCTGCCAACATCCTTTCAAAGTGGCATAGACATGGCCAATACAGCATCAAAACAAATCTCTACAGGAAGTATAATGCAGCTGGCAACAAAGCCAGACCAAGTATTTCAAGGTCTGTTAGGGTCTCAACCTAAGCAGGTTGGTTCAGCTTCTGAAAATACTGCATTAAAAAGCAATGCAGTTGACTCTACTTCTGGCAGCCGAACTGAGAAGGAATTCAGCAGCTTTCTACGAAATCCATTGTTGAAGGGAAAGCCTGGTGGACTTGATGAAGCGGTATGCACCATGCGAGACATCTATTTGTTTGCCAGTTTTCCTTGTGTCAATACAAGTAGCTAATTAGAAGCTAGAAGTTTTGATTACCATACATGATAATAGGATGTTATGCGTTTTCTGATATTCATTGAAATGCTCTCTCTCTCTCCTTTCCCCTTCTTGTGAGTTAATCAAATATCATGTTGAATTCTGATTCAGAGATACATTGCAGGATGAACGCATGCGGTCAGAGAATAACATACTTCAGATGGTAATTTTCTATTTTGTAATCCAAGGATCATTATAGGATTTCTATTTGCTTTTTGTTGTTGAACTTGTCAAAATGGCTCTGGCATTTAAAGATGTTCCTGGTTTCAGGTTCTGAAACACCAGCAGATCATTGAAGAACTTGTGGAAGAAAACGAGAAGCTCCGCCACATACTAGTGGAAGACCTGAAAATACCCTCCAGCAAGCTTCAAGCAAATTCTTCAGGTAAATCTGAGTTGCCATGTACCGATTGTCCCGAATGCCGGAGAAAACAAAGAAAAAAGTAGATGACTGATGAACTATAGGAAGATTAATGAACCTATTCAAGTGCTTAACTGGTGAACATTTCCCCTGATACCAAAGGATTTGTACCATTCAGTGCCTTTGCAAGGCAATTATGCAGGTTTGGTTGTCATGTGTTACTAGGTTGCTCAAGAGAATCGTTTATGTACAAATTCAAATGTAAATCAGAATAATAAGCATTAGATGATAGACTTATTAGGTATTTTTAAAATTTGTCTGTACCATACCAATTTTTTAGAGCACAGAGATTTGTCATGAAATAATTCAAGGAAAGATGTTGATTGAAGTAAAAATTCTATACTCAGTTACTCTTGTTTAAGATTTTTGTTTCTTGTCCCTCTGGCCTTACTTGATTGGTGCAAAACTGAGCAAGGCCCAGAGGCATTAATATTTGTGGGCGTTTCTCGTCCTTTCCTCGTGTATCCTCTGAACAGAAGCAGTAGAACAAAAGGGGGAGGGAGAGAGAAAGAGACAGAAACATATAAATGGCTTTCTACAGAGCTTAACTATGTATATAGTCGCACAACCGACTTCAATGGAGGAGTTATGATGTTCAGAGAAATCACGTTTTATGGTTTATTTCAATTAAACAACCATATTAATGTCTTCTATGTATATAAACTTGGATTCTGCACTGATAGTGTATTGTTTCTCAAAGTTTCTATTATGTTGTCTCTCGCTAAGTAATAGAGTTGTGGTAGAGAGCCCTGGCCGTGCACATCACTTTCTACTCATGGTTGATAGGCCACAAGAAAACCCCACCAATTGGCATCTCTTTTTATTCTTCCCCCACTGCTCCACTCGTTTCTCCTTTAACCTTTTCTTCCACGTTCATAAAATTCTGAAGTGCCAGTCCCCCAATCTCCAAAAGTAAATTCGCCCTTTTACAATTTCTTCCACACGTTCCTCTCTACTCTTCACAGCTAGCACCTAACCTTTTCTTTCCATTTCACCAAAATAAAAAATAAATAAATAAAGAAGCTTTTCTTTCCCCATTCAACTTCCCCACCCCCCAACACCATGTCAACCTCCTCTCACTAACGGCTCTTCATCATATGCTCACCAACCCCATTAAGCCCCCACCTATCTCTTCCGTTGCAAGAGAAGCTTTGAATATACCTTGGCAACTTACACACGAACAATTTACTCGTCACACATTCACTCTAACAATACTGCTACACAACTAAAGATGGTATACAGAACAGATCTTTTGATTTAGTATGTCTGGTTTATGAACAAACACTAATCAATTGTTAGCACAAGTTCGGTAAATGTTGTTACTTTATAATTGTGAAACCTTAAAATTATAAAATTGCTGCTAATATAAACATAGTATGTAAGTTTAAGATGCAAGTAATAGAGAAGAAGCTCTGGTTCATGAATTGGAGATACATTATTGTACAAATGCAGAAATCGCGAAATGTCTCCAATGATATATCTGATATCTCCAAAGCATTCACAAACAAATCACTAATCCATGAAATCTAAACCCAAATGAAAAAAAATTAGAAAATGGTAAAGAAGCAGAAGGGGAAAGAGAATGGCACCACGAATACATATATGTCTCGATCTACATGAATTTAAACAATGAGCGTCTGAGACTGTGAGTTAACTAAGCAAGGAAGAGTGCAGCCCCTGTGAACAATGCTAACAAGGAAAAGCTACTTCCGTGAACAAAGGCGTTGTTATTCGGAGTTGGGGCCACGGCCGGACCAGAATCTGATGAGGTTGGTGATGGGCCAGGTGCCTCTGGCGGCAGTGATGATGGACTACTACCTGCTGTGGACGACGGTGATGGTGATGGCTCCAGTACTCCAGCAGAGGGTGAAGGTGGTGAGCTCGCTGATGGACTTTGGCTTGGGCCTTCAGCTGACGGAGCGGGGGGCATGGTATTGGAAGATGGAGGAGTGGCTGTGCTTGGAGGGCTTGCCATCGGAGATCCTGAGGTTGGCGACGGGGAGGTGGTAGTTGATGGTGTGGGTGCAGATGAAGGAGCTTGAGCAATGGACAATTCTACGAGTGCCAAGGACATGGCTAGCACGAGCATGGCACGTGTAAGCGCCATGATTGATGGCTCTTCACTTTAAATGGAAATTTTGGGTAGTCAGAGAAGGAAGTATGGCAGGGAGGGTGGTTTCTGTAGAGGAACAGGGGAAGGGTGACTATGAGACTGATATATAGGGAAGTTGTACCATTTGTTTGGGTGACATTACTCTGGACCAACTATTCTATGCCTTCGAATATGAGGTTGACACGTATCACACTTACGCAACAATGGAATTAGATTTCCCCACTGATTATTATTCGGCATAATGTTACCAATACCATTTCATTGCCCCTACACTGCAGGTACGGGAGGACCCTCTATCTCTCAGCAGGGCAGGGCACATACCCAAACACAACCACCCACCTCTGTCTCTAATGAAAATCATTTTCCCCATAAGTCATCTGGCATCACAGACACCAGGGTAGTTTAGTCATTTCAGTTATGTTATACTATATGCCTTGCCTTTTTTTTTTTATATCGATAAACATTCCGTTCCCATGGATAAGTGATAACCTGACAGAGGAAAAGCTGAGGGTATGTCATAGGCCGGCACACCACCGTTGATTTTGATGCATCCTTACACTTACGGATAAAAGATCCGAGAGTTCTTTTTCCCAAGTTTAAGAGATTTATTTCCTAGGCGTGAAGCTTTAATAGATGAAGGGAAAATATCCCTTTGATCCTGTTTTGCCTTCATCTCTATATAGCAAACCCCCTTTGTTCGAGCTTTGTATTTATTTGTCTAAACTTTTGTGACTCGGAACAAGGAACAAATTAGGGATTCAAATCAGGATTTACAACAACAAATGCAAAGTGCTAACAGTATGCATGTAATTTACAATTAAAATTATTCATGTAAAATTTCAAATACATGACAACGTAATTTAGGGAAAGGGTTTGGACTAACAGAAACGTGGTCCTGTATCTAAACCTGTTGGTGAAACTCAGTGAAAATAGAGTACTTACTTGAACGTGACAAGAATGAAATCAAACTGCATTCTATACTATACATGAGTTGGGAAAGTCTATATTCTAGAGTCATAATCATAATGATTCATTAAAAGCAGATAAGCGCCATGACCCGAGGAGATGAGGAAATTCAACCCATACCCAGTAGCCACTGAAATCTGAAACGTTGATCTCACATGTATTCTAATTGCTAATTTACTTAGCAGTAGGCACTTATATGACCGGAAAATGAACAAAGAGGAATGAAGAGGCTTCTGCAAGCTACAGTTAGAACCGTGTAAACAGAAATGTTACATTTTTCTCATTACAACCAGAGTGAGTATTCAGCAATCTATTTGAAGAGGTTCATGCGATCAAACCTGAGTGTCACCTTTCCTCGCCAAGAAGTGGTTGAGATGAAGAGGCTGCAAAAGATCACCAGTAAGACCAATATACCAGAAACGTTATATGGCACCATAAGATTGATAGGAGCATTAAAATCTCAAGCAACCAATCAGACACCATTGGATAATACATGACAGTTCCTTTAACTTATCAACAATTAGTTAAAAGAATAAGATCTAAAATGTTTCTCAGACACACAATAACTACTTTATCCATGAAATATGCCACCAGAATCAAAATATCAGATCGGTAAATGCAAAACTAGCAATAGGCTGGAAGTTGCCGAAATCCCCATGATAATGACTTGTTAAATTAATATTACACAGAAATGCATTTACCATTTCTGCATCATGTCCTAAAAGCTTTGACAAATATAATATTTGCACTTCCAGCCAATTTTATGTGTTTGGAAGGAGGAGGAGGCATAAAATACCATATTGCTTTAAGTTCAAGCATGCCATATTGTTCAAGTAATCATGAACCCGTTTTTTAAAGATATAGTTAGTTGGGACATACCTCCAGGATTTTGCCGTCCATTAGATGAAGGTACAGGTTTGCCAGTTTTCTCTGCAATTTCAGCAACCACCAAACGTGATAGAAGAAGCCCAGCAATAAAAGCACCAAACATTAACATAATGAAAACTTCATCCCATCCCTTTGTTGAAATGAACCCAGTAAGAAGGGGGCCAAGAGCTGCACCAACTGATCCGGTACCATCTATTATGGCAGTCACTGTAGCTAGAGCACGAGAATCTCCTTTGAGAGAACTGTGTGTACCCAAGTCGGCAGAAACAGCTGTTGTAATGAGTGCATAGGGTCCATTTACAAATAATCCAGTCACCATCATAAGTAAAATGTTGACATTCTTAGAGATACTTCCATAGGATCGGTATAAAAGCATTGAAGGAATTGCAGCATACATGAAGCTGGCTGCAGTGGTAGCACGGGCATTGAGTCTATCAGATATGTGTCCAGCAAGAATTCCCCCAACAATACCGCCTACATCGAACAAAGTGGAAAGGTTGCCAGCAGATTTAACAGAGACATACTCGCCGCCAATTTCTGCAAAACCATCAAAAGGAACAAGATGGATAAATATTGGTTACATGCAAACAAAACAGGTAGAATAGAACAGTGCTCATAGTGGATGGCGAATTGTGACAGATGCAATTATATTTGGCGGCATAATCAATTCCAAAATTTATTCAGAAAGAAAAATTAGTTTAATTGAAAACATTAGCAGCACTATAATATAGAAGTTGTTATGGTTTTTTAACAGTTTTAATTAAAATGAGATGAACAGAACATGTTTTAATGATAACACAAGCTAATTGAAGTGTGCAATTCGGAATTCTCAAGAGGGAGCCAAAAGGCACTTCCATTCTGCCAACGTTAAGTTTAAAGGAGAAAAAACGACCAATCAAAGAATTTTGCACCATCGCTTAGGTTTCAAAATTGAGTCACATATGTTAGCTTCCCCTGCGAACATCACACTATAGTCATGTTACACTCAGAAAAGACACATTATGCGTGGGAAAAATTGGCCCATTATAAAAATAGTCATGAACATAAATTACAACCGGTAATAGGAGAGTTAATTCGATAGTTATCAGATATGGTTTAGCATAACTTTCACAAGTTACTCAAACAACAATAAAAGAACATAAAGCGTGACCAAATAACTTGGGGATCAATAACTGCCCTAATATGAAGCAGAACAGACTTTCTTGAACTATAAATTCATGGACAAAAAATGGCAAAGCTTTATACAGAAGGGCTTGAATAAAAACTGTTGAGCATCTTTGTAAAGTTGTGATATTTTTTTTTGTAACTTCATCCATCACTCATACAATCCAGCGACTGGTCAATGTTCATGCTCTTTTATCCACCAACCCAAAACAAAGCAGGTAACATCAGCCATATATATCAGAAGCACTGCATTTGTGGCATCATCAACTTTTCCTTTTTCATATTCTTTTTCTCATGCATATATAATGAATGGATAAAGCGAGAAGAAAGACCTTACCTGTCTGACTTAAGTAAAATGGTAACCAATAGAGAAAAGTGTACGCAACAAGCTTGGCAAAGAAAAGGCACAGCGCAAAAGGTATTACTCCAGGTATCATACATGCTTCACGAAGGCCAACGCTCTTCCTACTCATAGACCCGTTTCGGGGAACGAGGATTGTCTCTTGTACTGCTGCAATTCTGCGCTTAGCTATCTGAGACTCTTCATCACGAGGCATTGCCACTAAATCCGAAGCTGTACCATGAAGGGAAGTAAAACCGACGTCCTCTGGATAAGCAGCCAAGAAAAAGTAAACAATTATCCCTCCACATAAGATTAAAGCACCAGGAACAATGAAAGACCAACCCCAGCCAAATTCCAAAACGCAAGCAGCAAGAAGAGAACCGCATATGTTACCAACCGAAGTGTGAGCATTCCAAATACCCATTATCAATCCCCTCTTCCTTTTCCCAAACCAGTTACCAATGACAGCAACTACCGAAGGCCAGCCTGTTGCCTGAAACAAACCAGCAACCATTTGCATCGAGAGATAGAACCAAAAAACATGAACGTTCCAAAAATATCCCATCCCAAAAAGCGAAACAAAAATTCCACTCCCTATCATCCCCGTCGTCAAGAACAATCGAAGGTCTAGAGTATCCCCCAAATGTCCAGCCACATACATTCCCAGGGAGTAGCATGCCAGAAACGCAACATCAATCTCCCCCAATTTCGAGGTCCCATCTCGTCCATTAAACGGGGCCCACCCTTTGCGGTTCAACTTCCGCTTGTGGGAACCAGCGATTGCAACCCCCTCCTTAACGAAGATCTCCCCCATTGGCCATGGGTTCTTCTCGCCGACCTTACTATTAGAGTCAGGATACAAAACACTCTTCACTATGCCACTAGGTTTTCTGGAAGCATGGTAACATGCATATGCTATGAATGTAATCAACAAAACTATATATCTATATGTATTGAGGTTCCAATTCCTGCCTCTAATTCTTGTTACTAGCAAAATCCCAGGTGGGGTTCCCTGCATTGTTTCAGACTGGAATTTCAAATTCCTCACCAGTTACGCACAATCTTCAGGATTCAGGGAATTTTCTTTGTTTCTTTTGTAACGTTTTATTTTTTGAAAAAAATGAAAAAACTGCGAATGTTAGCAAAGGTGAGAAAGCATTTGGATAGAGGGTAAGGGTGGAGAGAGAGAGAGAGAGAGATGAGAGGGGGACCGAGGATGGCGAAGCAGAGAGGTGTTCAACGAAGCGTATTCCAGTGTAGGTTGAGGGAAGGAGTACGTGGCAAAGCTCTGGAATTTTGAATTGCACCGTTTCGTGGTTGGGCGCCACGCAGATTTTACGATGGGTGGAATTTATTGATTGGGCTGTTCATGACGGTGAACACCTTCTCGTATAGGAAAGCCATCGCAGATCGAAAAACAAAACAACTCGTGAAAATTCATGTTTTTAATTTATCGTCGACTTTCCTATGCCGTGCATGGCTACATAGATTAAGTCACATTTAACACCCCAATCCACAATAAAATTCGTTGAAAGATTAATCATACAAATTAAATCATTAAAGTCCTATCACTCTCCTTTTTTTTTTTGCTTTTTCACCCACTTCTATAGCCAAAGTTGGGGGGGGGAGTGCTTCAACTATTTTTCCATATTTTTAAAGAGACACTCCCATTAGTAACACCCATCAAATTATTGTTTTAAATTTGTCACCCTCTCTTCACTATAACTCCATGTTTTACCTCTGCTTTATCTTCTAATTCGATATGACCAGAGGACTTTCTAAAGTTGATTTTTTGTGACAAACCAATTGGGTACACATAGAATACATAAAACGAGCACCAACATAGAATTTGCAGAGGTTTTTCTACTAGTGGTTTATCATATCAGATCCCTAAAAGCTCATCACTTTCATTACAGTCCCAACAAGACCATAGTAGTAGCTCGTCACTGTCTGTTCCGTCATCCCGGTAGAAAACTAATAGTATATATATATATATAAATGATGTGAAGAGTTAAACAAGCAATTGAGTTTCTCTAAGAAACTCCATAAATCTAAGCTAAAATATTAGAGAGAAAAAAATGGTTTAAATCTGGTTTAGCTCGGCCTTCCTCTTCTTTTTCTTTGTCATTGTTGAAAGAATATTGTTCTCTTCATAATTCTTCTTGTCTAACAAGTTGTAACATTGTAGTTGCTTCTTTGCAGAAGATACAAAAGGTAGCGTTACAGAGAAGAGATAGACAATTTTAGAACAAAAGATTCGACCATTGGAGCAGGAGAAAAGGAATAAATAAGATAGAGATGAGTTTTAATTATTTTTTTAATAAATTTTATAGTGAAATGAGACATTAAATAAGACTCAATCACTAATGAATAAGATAAAAAAAATTGTTATCTTTTTTTATGGGAATAATAATTAGTTTGCATTTTTTTTTTTTGTTTAAAAAAAAGTATGCATATTATCTGAGTATGGTAACTTCTCCCGGATGGATTGAATTTTTAATTACTAAAAAAAAAAGTAATAAAATTCACACAAATGTTATAAAAATTTTAAAAATTACTAAAATACTTTTTGTTTAATATGAGAAAATTAATTTAAATGTGTTGATTTAAAAATGACTAAGCCATTAAGTATAATAACGAAGAGTTTAAGTAATTTGTAACAATTTTGATGTTCGATTTTTCCATATAAACCTACAAAAAAAAATGACGATTTATATATATAGGAATTCTTATTGTAAAAAGAAAAAAAAAAAAAAAACAGCTATAGACTAAGATAAAAGAGTTTAAGAGTACATTGATTTGAAAGTTATAACAATAAGAAATAATATGAAAATATTGGTAGGAAATCGGAAATCCATAACTATTTATTTCACACGTGTGGGAACGGATCAAAATAGATAAGGGCCTTTGTGTCCTCATGCCCGGGCTCAGTTGTGGCATTACCGTTACTCAGTGACGGTGTTCCCTATTTCTGTTCTTCCGTTCCCCAAGCCTCAGTTTCCCTTTGAGTCATGGCAACCAAAGTTCTGAATCAGGTTATCTAGTTTTATCTCTTTCTCAACATATGTGAGTATTTTGATGTTTGTTTTTGTTAATAATGCTGATAACCCGTAAATTACAGGCGCTATTTGCGATACCACAAACCCCCAATCAATGTTCTCCGAGCAAACTGGGATTTTCTACTCTTGTATCTTGTTGTCCCTCTACACTAGGTTCTCGTTGTCTACCTCTTCTTTCTAGGGTTTCTTCGGGCTCAATTTCGTGGAGTTTCAGTCCCATCATTGCTCAACCACTGAAGCGCACTTTAATTGTGAGAGCTGACTCGAACTCCGATGGTGGAGTTGAATCGAGTGAAAGTGTAGAAGAGACTGCATCGGATAGTGTCGAAGAAGTTGCGGAAGTAGAAGCGGAACAAAGTTTGGATTCTGATCCTCAAGTAGATGAACCAAAGCCCCCAAGAAAACCTCGGGTTAAGCTGGGAGACATCATGGGGGTAATTCATTGATGCTTATCTTCTTCAATTCATATTGAAAGTTGTTCACGTTTAGTTCAGAGGAGGGCATAGAAATTTATCTGGAAAAAAAAAAAAAAAAATAGCCCGAGGGGTTAGGTATATAATACTTGAACAATTGTGAAAATCTCTGCGTGATTTCTTCTTGTTGATCTGTTCCATTTGAAAGCATATAGAGGTTTGTCTAATTTAGTAAAGTGAAACAGATATGTTTACTTCATACTCGGAAATTGAAGAGTTCTATAAGTATAACTTTGCTTGAGGAAACATGTATTTATGGCAAGTATTTTTTTTGTGTTCTTGTTCTAAGGGGTAGGAGAGCTCTGATTGATAGAGGGTTGTTATAAACACATGGATTTTTATGAACTGTGAGGCACATATGTTCCAAACAAGCAAGGGGTATTTCGAAAATAAAAATTTATGTATATCCGAACAATTCATTAATGCAAAGATTATGTGTGTTGTGCTCTTGAAATGCATAATATGATCCATTTTCACTATTGTTTATGCAGTTATTAAATCAGAAGGCAATTGAGGCATCAAACAAGGAGAGGCCAACTCCAGATCTTAGAACTGGAGATATTGTAGAAATAAAATTGGTAAATTGTCTGGATTATTTTTGTTAGATTCCTGCACCTGAGATGAACTTTCTTATGATCTATTTGTGTGCCCTGCTTACAGGAGATTCCCGAAAACAGGCGAAGGTTGTCTGTCTATAAAGGTATTGTCATATCAAAACAGAATGCTGGTATCCACACGACTATTCGTATTCGAAGAATCGTTGCCGGCATAGGAGTTGAGATTGTGTTCCCTGTGTAAGTGTCTTCCCTAACCAGGACTTTAACATTTAGATGCCCTTTGCTTCATTTTCATTTATGGATAATAATTATGGTTGCATAGCTATAGACCACCTTGTATGTAATTGTCGTGTAGGGTGATTAGGATATAAAAGCTTCATGCTAGATGAAAATTTGGAAAGAGCTTTCCACCCAATATTTTTACTTGAATTGAACTAACTGAAATTCTAATGGCAATTCCTCCCCTTGAGAAGAATGATGGAGGATGAGATAAAATTCATATCAATTTCAAATGCTAGATACTTTCCCCTTGTTTAGTTATCGATATGAACATCTCAGATTTATTTCTCTCGCTCTGTTTGTCTGCAGACAATGTTGTATATATAAAACTTTCAAGAATCCATTTATGTTTGTATGAACTCTGAAGCTTTTTTTAGAATTTTATTTCTTTATGTCCAATCTTTCAAAATGCTGCACACAATATCTCAATTTCCTTTGGTTTTCCCTCTTTCTTTTGGCATCTTATATTAGATTCGATACTCCCATATAACTAATGCCTAATGGAAATTTGAGGCAGGAGAGGGCAGCTTTATGAAATTACCACTTTTGAGCCTGAATATTTTTTATTCGAGCAATTTAACCAAATGGTTAACGCACCTAATGAAGTTTTAGTGCCATATAGTATCAACTACGAAGCTCTTTCTAGGATTTTCTTATGAGATTTCTATTTCTATAATGTTTCTGTTTCTTGTGGTAGTTACTCGCCGAACGTCAAAGAAATCAAAGTAGTGAAGCACAGGAAAGTCAGGAGGGCAAGATTGTACTATCTGAGGGACAAGCTTCCCAGGCTATCCACTTTCAAGTGATATGATCCAGTTACCCAGATACTCTCTTTGTTTCATATGTAATCTAGTCTGCTGCGTCAGAAGAGATTATTATGGTGACATATTTTGATTTGATTTGATTTGTTGTGTTGTAAAATATATAATTTTCTTTCCTTGAAGTATTCCTCCAAGTGTTGGTAGCAATTAGCAAATGTGGTTTTCCTTGATAATCTTGGCGAATTCAACATGATCAAATTTTAAAGAAAATACTATTTCTAACGATATGAGGTGTCTTAAATGCGTTTACACGTTTATTATTGTAATTTCAACACCCACAGCAATTTTTTTTAATCATATAATTTAGTGGGCATGATCACTTTTTAAAAATAAGAGGATGATGATATGTTATTTACGATCATGCTAGCTTTATAGATTCTTTTTATTTGGAGTCCAATGATGAAGTCATGTTTCTTATGAAGATTTCTAAATTGTGAATTTGCTAATTGAAACACAATGGTTTTTTGTGGACGATGCCTAGAGGTGCTGGTGGTCGTGGCCTATTTAATTGAATCAGAAAGTATTATATTTTAGGAAAATGAATGAGTAAGAAGCAACCAAAAATTAAGTGCAGACTGTAGACACAAATTGTTGTAAGTATATTTAACAAAGTCTCACCCTAATGTAATATAATATAATTTTCAAAGCAGAAAGAAAATCAGATGAGATGGAATCATCAAGAAACTGAGACGTGCAATCCAATTTCTTATTCTTGTTTATGTCGATTACTTAATTTTGGGTTAGAAGGAAGGTGGACCTAGTTTTGGTTGACACGTCACAAGGGCCCACGTCCAGTCTGGTATCCCTCGGTTTCTGACTGTAGAACCGGGCGTCAGGATTACCTCAATTGGACACGTATGATAATTCTTTCCTTTATTCACTCCCTCCCATCGATTGATAATAGCTTCACCTCGCCTCGCCTCGCCTGTGCCACACCCATGCCCATCGGAGAGTGGTGGGCTCAAAATACCACAACTCTCTCTCTCTCCACCCAAACCAGAACACCTCTCCCTTCTCTTTAACTCTCTTTCCTCCGTGGTAGTTCAAATTCAGACCACACGATCTCAGTGGCTAAAACGTTGGAATCACACACTATCATTCGCAGCGACTCTTTCGTAGCCCGTGCTATTCGTTTCACCTCACATTGCAATCGCTATTCCTTTTCTCTAGTTTACCGCTCACTTCCTTTAACATTTCATTTCTCTTTCTCTCTCTTTCACTCTCCATCTCTTTGCTTGGAAGCGAGAATTGTTCGGTTTCTTCTCCCATCTTCATTTCCTTTTGTCAGGTTCCAGTGAATGCTGGGTTCTGAGATGGTGGTGTATGTTTATGTTGAGTGTAATTGATTGGCGATTCTGGTAATATTGATATCGTAAAGGGTCCGTCATGAGTGCTTCTATTGTTAATCAGCTTATCTCTGTTCAACCCGATGAGCTCAGGTTCCAATGTATGTAATGTAGTACCTACCCTCCCCGTTTTCCTTTTCTTCCCATTTTTTCATTCAACTTATAGCGCTTTGTTCATCATCTCATGTTTGTATCAACATTTTGGCTGTGCTGTGCAAGATATAACAAGAAAATTGCACGCGAAAGAGTACAACGGGTGTGGAAACTTTTTGGGTCAAAGGGTCCACTTGTAACTTTTTCTTCTTCAATGTTCTTACTTGTTACCATTCGCTGTTAAATTATTTTTGAAACTTCTTTTAGATATGGTTTCCGGGAATTTTATGTTACCAAAACAAGGATTTTGAAGTGATTGCGGGTGACATAAGGAGGCATGGTTGCTTAGGACAGGATTAACGGTCTCTGGCTTTGCTTCCTCTATCTATTTTCTAGTTGCAATACTAAATTTATTTTACCAGGTTAAATGTCGGTTGGGTGTTTAAAATTTTTGCACAAACTATGGACAATTGAAGTTCTAGGAAAAGGGAATACTGTGTCTAATTCTTAAACTATTTTGAGATGTCAAAAGATTTCATATGTCAGACTTCGTTAGTGTATGTAAAATCTCATTCTGAATTATTGGTGTCTTTTATTTAATATAAAATTAGAGTTCTGATTCAGTTATGCTCATGAAATTCATGTAACCAGTTGAGCTGGAGAAGCAAACATTTTGCGATCTTAAAGTGCTGAACAACTCGGAGCACCATGTTGCTTTTAAGGTACTTAGATATAAATGTGAGCATACTTTTGTTTACTGGATATGCTTTTAGTGCATTCTGACTATGTTCGATATTCAATGTTATGATTTTCTCATTGCAGGTCAAAACCACTTCACCTAAGAAGTACTTTGTACGACCAAACACTGGTGTTATACAGCCTTGGGATTCATGTATCATCAGAGGTCTGCTTTTTTAACTTTGCAGCGTCATTATTAAGTCCTTTTCCTTCGATTCGATCTTTAGTGATGTGAGCAGTTAAACCATAGAAGACAGTGGAGAGTATCTATCAATTCTTGTTAGAGAGGAGATATGTATGCGAACAAATCGCTAATTGGCCGTCTAGTAGACATTTATTTAGAAATATGTTGTTTCGTCTAAGATATAGAAAGGGAAAAATAAAATAATGGGAAAAGCTGGTGAACTTTAAATGTCACTTAGAAGAATCTGTAATTAAGAGCTTATCTCCAAAAATATAATTCTTTATCTGTGATTCTGTCTTTCTCAAGTGACCTGCGTTTTGGACAAGTACTATATGGCTTCAAACAGATCATATGTATAATGTATTATGTGATATCTGCTTATGAACTCTTTACCATACTTTGCTATTAGTATCTATCTTAACCTCCAAATTTTGGATCATGCAGTTACCCTCCAAGCCCAACGAGAATACCCTTCAGATATGCAATGCAAAGATAAGTTTCTCCTCCAGAGTACAACAGTGGCTGCGAATATCGATGCTGATGAGCTTCCACCAGATACTGTAAGAAAGTCACAACTGCCCTTGTTTGACGATATCAATTATCAATAGGAAAGAAAGTGATAAAGATGAAAATTGATCAAGAACAATATTTATTTTGCATGCAGTTTAATAAGGACAGTGGAAAATCAATAGAGGAGCGGAAGCTAAGAGTTGTATATATCTCCCCTTCCTCAGCCCAAGAGAACACAGAAGATGAAGCATTTAAGAGCTCTTCACAAAATCTTGATACTAATTCCGTGAGTCTTTTCTTCCTCCCCCCCCCCCCCCCCCCCTTTCTTTTTTCCTCTCTCTTCTGGAACCAAAGAAGGAAAGAAAGACAGAAATCCTCTATAGACCATAACAAAATTAGTCTGGTTTATATCCTGATCGCCTGGGTTTATAACAAAGTTCTTGGGTTTTATGAGTGTTTTATTCCATTTTGTACATGAAAATATTGCTCATGGGATTGGTGCCCGTGAATCTCGAGGAAGTAACGACACTAACAGACTTTCCTAGTCATATGTATACAAACCACAAAACATGTATTCATTGAAAGTGAAAAGACAAAATTATGGAGGGATGCACGCTTCATCCTTACTTTGTTGAATGACTTCTACACTAGCCAGCGTTGTAGTGCATTTGATAGTCTGTGTCAACAAAATATTTTAGTTCTTGATTGATGAATTCTGTTTCCCAGTTTGGACGATCTTATCTAGCAAATCAGATCCTAAGTCTTTACAGGCAGTATAGTAGTTTATGTTAAATAGTCATTCTTGAATATGTTTCTCAAGTTAAATTTTCTTTATGTGAAGAACCAAGCTTTACAGCGCTTGAAGGAAGAAAAAGATGCTGCTGCCAAGCAAACGAATCAACTGCAACAGGAATTGGTAATTATGCAATATGTTTTCTCGCATCTCTCCTTTACGTCAAGATTTTGGTCAAATTTGATTTCGAAATATATTTCCAAATTCGCGTTTACAGTGATTAAATGCGTTGGTTTGGGCCCAAAATCAAAATATTAAACATGAGATTACTGAGAGTATAATTATGCCTATAAATTATTTTGTGCTCCACCCCGTCCCAAAGAAAAAGCAAAGTAGAAAGAAACATAGAAGAATTTCGGCAAAGGATATCAGCCTGATTTGAGGCCTGTACATATGACAATTATGGAGAGTTGTGTAATTTGTAAACTTGAAACCATCCTTGTCATTTCTTATATGCTGATAGGATATCCTTATATGAGCATATAGAGATCTTGACAGTACTTTGGCTTCTGAGGTTGCAACTTAGTGAACGGCAATAATGCATGAGACTAGGTGGGGATCTTCAAGGGTAATTTCCTGTACTGAAATTGGCACTAAGTCTTTGCTTTGTTTCTTGCAAATGGCATGATGAACAAAGCTCAAAATGAGGTCTATAATTCTCAAGTTTTAACTTTAGTTGGCTGCATGTTTCAATAAACAAAACAGTCTGTTATATCAGCGAAGTGTCAAATAAGCGAGTCTGATTAATATGTTGAAGGTTGAGAGTTACCGAAAACATTTGCTGACCTACCTGGTCTTTATGTGCAGGACATGCTGAAAAAGCGAAAAAATCGAAGTGGTCCTGGCTTTTCCTTCCCCTTCGCCATTCTTGTGGGTGTCATTGGAATTATGGTTGGCTTGCTTTTGAAACTTACCTTGTCTTCACCATCTACAGAATCAGAATGACTTGGCACTATTCAGGACCTTTCCATGCAGACCAGACCTTCTCATTTATAATTCATTGTAAATTTTTATTTTTGTTGAATGAAATGTATTTTTGACTCGTTTCTTTCCTATACATACATAAATATATAGTAACAAATTTCTTAGTTTGTTCAACGATATTCATCCTCCCAACCCTTTTTTTAGCTTTTTATCAGAAATATATGATATGATGGGTATGTTAACCCTTTTATTTGGGGGATCCATGTGGAGATAAGAAGGTAGTGTGAACCATTTGATAACATTTGAAAGGGAACTACTTTTAAGTGAAGGCATACGATAGGACACGAGAGCAGAGCCAAACATGACATGATATAGGTATATACACATATTAGACAAATTCTATGACAGAGTTTAGGAGATAGATTGACTTTTGCATACATTGCCATTTTATTTAGTGGAAGTTAAGATCATTACACGTTTTTGAGGCTTGTTTGTGTTGTGCTTTTGCTTTTAAAGAACTTTTCTGAACACAAATCAGATTGAGAATATGTAAGAGAGAGAAAGTAGCAAGATATGGCAAATTTCGAATTTGGAAAGAGTGACTCCCATTGCCGCCGCCTATGCCATTACAGCCGCTAAGCTTGCCTTTACTGGATGGATCATCTCTAAAGTCCAATTATTGACTTTCTTTGTAATGACACTGCAACACATATTTCACCTTATTTTAATGATTATACTTGGTTTAGAACTGAAATGACATATAGTAGCATTTTGGAGTAGAAAAAGGGGCAATTAATGGAGCTCATCTTTTACGTTTTCGTTCAAAGTTGAGGACTTTCCTATATGCAAGTGCGTTTTGACAAATTTATTTCATTCCAAGTAAAGCGTACCTAATCACCTCTTTAAATGTTCCTTTTACTGGCAGTCTCGTGACCTGTGTGGGTTAGCCCAGCACCAGCAGTTCCTTACAGATTAAGAAAGAGGACATCAAAGTGGACTGGATTTGGTATTTATCATTACTAATTTGCATTATTCCAACAAACTACCCTAACATAATATAAAATATTAGGTGAGTAAAAATCCAAAAGAAAAATATCCATTTTTAAATAAAAAAAAAATTGAAAAATGGTATCTCTTCAGTCTTCTCACACGTCCATATATAGAAAAAGTTTATTCGAAATTTACTTTTTCATTTTTAGCTATGAATATGTTCCCATTAATCATATTTAAACATAGAGTTATTACAATAGAATTCTAACTAGTGAATATATATTATGGGCGAGAACGTAGGGAAATACTAGAATATTGCATGAAGTAAAAGATGGGAAGGAAGATTTCATTTTATAGAAGAAATCTTATCCTAAATTATATTCGTGAGAATTCTGGTCCGTCTCTCATAGATCAATTGAAATGCAAATCCCGATCAGACCTTTTTTCTGTGGGTTATTCTTCTTTCTTAGCACATTTGATTCCATAGTTTTAATTAATTAATTAATTATAGTCTTGTTGTCTTTGTATGAGAGACAGAGAGGCCTCTATCAATCTGACTCAATCGCACTCGTGACGTACCTAAATGGCTCGAATAGACAACGTCCACTCAATTTAAATGTTAAAGGGGTTTTGGTTAATTTGAAATTGTCTTTTTTAATCGATATTATTATTCCATTCCACCCCTTCAAAGCTGGGGATCCTTCATTGGATAAACCATATTTGACAACATACCTATTAGTGTTATAGTTAAAAAGATAGACGACTAAAAAACAAAAAATAAGACAACACCTTTACTTTTTTATCTCAAAATAAATTAATTTTTAACTATTAATTAAAAACACCTTTAAAAATATATATAAAAAAAAGTTAAAGAATAATTATTGTGTCTTTAATATTTTTATATAATCAATATATATTCACATTTTTTTTAATATAAAACTAAAAATTTTGGAACTCGTCATCTTACCACTAAATCAAACCTTTAAGATTATACGTTCCCATTTGTAATTTTAATCTTGTAGAAACTTCTCGAAGTTAATTAGTATTATTGTATATTATATTATTCTTTGTATATAATAAAAGAAAAGAACAAAGAGTGGGGCGGGAGGAACAAAGAAAGAGGAGAAAACATGGTTTAGGCGTAAGTGTAAATTTGCAATAATATAATGAATTTGTCCCCTAATCCCGTCACATTTCATTACGGTGAGTGACAACGATGTGGATAGATGAAAAATGCTTGAAGTTCATTATAATGATAACCTTGCTTGTAAAATAAAGTGGGCGAAGAAATTTGCACCATTTTAAAATCCCAATAAATTACACAAACTTATCTCTACATAGTAACAATTTGACCACATATGTTGACTTTCCGTAAAATAATACTATATTCTTTTTAAAAAAATAAAATTGAAGGCAACTTTAGTATACATATTTTTAAATAAACTTAAAAAATTATTATCAACTTTAAGTTATCGACTATATATATGTCACATTGATTTTTCTCAAATGATATAACATATTACATTTATACTCAGAAAATACACTTTCTATTAAATAAATATGCTTTTCATCCCTGTGACCATAACAAAGACATAAAGTTTTCTATTTTAATTTCTATATATATTTTAAAATTAAATATTGGAAGGGAGGAAATTGTTAAAGAAGAATACTATTATGGGTTAGGTATGAAGCTGCGCGAACCGTGATACCCAACCAAGGCTTATCCACGACCACCTGCCCTTTTTTTTTTTGGTTTTGGGTCGTTATGGCATATGCGTCTGCTATTCACCAACCAAGACCGAACACGTGTAACGTGCGCTCACTTCTTCTTTGTGGATTCTCGTCAGCTGCTTCTGCTTGTCTATGAACCTCTTTTTCTTTGGACTCCAAACCTAAAGCTACGTGCAAACGCGAGCGAGTTGAGATGTGAGTCGCGAGCCCACTTGATCGTGATCTTGAAAAAAGCTTCTTCTACCAATCACAAAAAATTTAAAAAAATAAAAATGTTTTTTTTTAGTCGTACGATGTTGTCTTTAATCTTTCGATGAGTAGTTTATGTGTCCAAATTTTAAAATAAAAAGACAGTAAAAGCCAAAATAATTACATTATTATTAGTTATATAAATAGTATGTGTAGTCTTTATGAATATTTGGGGAGCGAAGAAGGTTCCTAATTGAGCATTTTTCACATCGCAGAATATTTTGGAAAAAAAAAGGTTGAGATGATCCTAATTCGATGTGTTGCATTGTGAAATCTAAACTCATCATTCGATCATGTGCGCACTCGAAACACTAGAATACCATGATACAAACATTGTCGCCGCTCAATAATAAATTATTAATGCTAAATGGATACACACACACACTAATTATTAATTTAATTTATTGGAGACAACAGGCTTTATTCATTGTTTCACAAGTCAGCCCAATTTATAAATAAGCACATAATGCGACTACGGTTTTACTAAAATGGTTATATTTAAAATATAAGGGAAACTCCAAGCCACCAATGTAGCCAAAACCAAGGCTACTAGATAGATGCCTCATCTCATATTTATCCCTTTACAGACTACGCATTTTCAGATCCCACCTACTAATGTTGTTCTATGTCTCATTAATTTGGTGCATCTAAACGTTCTCGTTTAGGACAACTAGAAAAATTACTTGCTTATTCTCTTCCTTCCTGTTTCCTCATAATTATATCATCCAGATCAGTTTACATGATTTGAAACTTTACCCATTTCCCATGGAATTCACTAAAAAAAAAAATTAAAAAAATTAATTTTTTGATTGTTTTGTCTAAAAAAAAAATTGTGATTCTAATCCATCTACAAACTAATTAAAAACCCTTTTATATATCGTACGCAAATTCCCAACGGTATTTTATTTTATCTTGATGATAACCCATTGTTATAATTATTTTTTGCCGTTTTATATTTATTATAATTATAATAAAACAATTATTGAATGAATGATAACAAACAAGAAAGTAAACTAAACCATACGTCAACAAAGACGAAAAAAGTAAAACACCTGTGTCGTGAGGATGTAGGTAGAGGACTATTTGGGAAATTCACTAAGATAATACAGGGTATTAACGACACTTTGAAATGTATTCGGATGGATCTTTCCCATAAAAAAATACCAAGAGATCATTGGTTACGCCGGAGCCAAAGATTACGTATCTCCCACGCCCTTTATAGATGGCTTCTCTTTTATTTGTATTCCACTGACTAAAACGACGGAGAACATTCTACGTCCCAGTACATAATTTCAATCTGCACCTCAGCACTAGGCTGTGCACGTGGCCGAAAGTCTGGCCCCACAGTGATCCGAGGATGATAGCCCAGAAATTTGGTGATCCTTTTGAGGCGTCCGAATAATCCTAAACGTACGTACCGAACTTCTTGTCTGAACTGTTACACTGAATAATTATCGTCGCATGGGAAACAAACTATAAATGGAGGGAAAGAAAACATGTCGTTTTAATACAAAGCAGTTAAGAGTTTTAGTAGGGCCCACATATGAGGCTGACATATGTTTCAGAATTTTTTGTTTTATAGTTATTTTTATTCTTTCCTTTGTTTTTAAAGAAAACTCCCATTCTTAAATACTACTATAATTTAGCTTTACCACTGATTTTGTCACAGAAAAATTACATGATTTGAATAAACTTGGGGTATTAGTTTTAAACTCAAAAATATAGATTTTATTTGTATGACTTTTTTTGAGAGGATTTATTAAATAAATTTATCATAGACATATAATAAAATCTAAACTAATAAATTTAAAATTAATATTTCAAATTTACTTAAAATCACATAATTTTCCTATCACAAATTACTCCACATAGTTGATCATGCCATTCTTCTTCTCCCCTTTTTTAATTTATTTCTTTTTTTAAAAAATACATTTTTGCTCTAGCAATGAAATGTGATAATCATCAACATATTACCTTGAATTAAAGTACAATGGTTAATTTTTTTTTTTAAAAAAAAAACTGAAATTTTAAGGAAAAAAATTGTGCCTTAGTTTAAAGTAGAAAAAGCGTTCCACCTCAAATAATATTAAAAAAAATTACATTTACTTAATCTCATTAATCCCAAGAAGAATAATGGAAATTCCAACTTGTGAAATTATTTATATTTAATTATTATTGTTTATATATTTATATATTTATATTTATTTATTCAATATATATTTAAACCATTTTAGTACATAATGATATGATTTTTTTTGTCCCCTTGTAATTATGTCCTACTTGAATTGAACTATGTTTTTGAATATTTTTATTTTATAGTTACTTTTATTCTTTCCTTTGTTTTTAAAGAAAATTCCCATTTTCAAATATAATTTAGTTTTACCGGTGATACTCAGCTCTGGTTATGAGATTCAGATTCACTTTTTTTTTTTTTATGAAATCAATATTTAATAATATATATATTGTTTATATTCTTTTTAGGTGAATTTATTTCTAAATGCATTTTTTTGAAAAAAATTACGTTATCAAACTTGAAAATAATATACCAAAATTCATTTAAATTTATGTATTTAAAGTCACTGAATCTGCATCCTAATGAATCTACATCCGAGGAGGTTGTTTTCTTTGCTTTTTAATCTCTCTATGTTTTCTAAGTTTGAATTTTGCTCCAACAATGAAATCCATCGATACGGCACATTGAATCAAAATATGCTACATGTTAGGATTAACTCTATGGAGAAAATGGTTAAACCTTTTTTAATACGTAATTATATAAATATTAGTCAATATTCTAAATATTAAATAATTTTTATAAAAATGAAATTAATACTTCTTGTATTAAAATTTATGCTAAAAATACTGAAACAATAGTTTAAAATTGTCTTATATTTATTGAAATGACCGTTTTATCTTAAAAGTTATGGGTTAGAAAGTAAATTGGTTGAATTTAACGGCCTATATGTAAGGATCGATTAGTTGGTGCTGTACGAGTTCCTAAAAGGGCACTATAACTCGAAAGAACAAATTTAATAATGCAGTTAGCAATTAAAAAAAGAGTATCGAATAATGGAAGCCATGTTCCTTTGAGCGACTTCGTGCCACTTGATTTGTTTTTGGGTGAGGCCTTATCGGCCGTCTGATTTAAATAAGAAATTTTCTTACTGCAGATAAATTTAAATTTTTTTACTCGTGCAATCAATTGCATACTGTTTGATTTGTTAAAATTACACAATCAACACAAATTTAATAATCTGTAATTGATGATAGCAGCGATTGCAAAAAAAATTCGGTCCACCGCAGAGTAGTTGTATTATCTCATACTCAGGTTTTGGTTCAAAAAGGTTCCGTTCAACTAATCTGATGGTTGAAGTTGAATTTATCAATAAAATTGTTTTTCCAATTTTTTTTTTAATCTGAGAATTGTATTTTTAGATTTGGAGAATAGAGAAAAGTTCTGAATTTCGTGTGTGGACTGTGGAATGCGGATTGGAGTTTTTAAATTACGGTTTTTGACTTGAAAATTGGTCTAAAAAAAATTTGACGGGATCGCTTGATTGCCTGCTGGATTCATGTGATTGAGTGATAACCTCCTTGAACCACCGTTGATTTGAGATCAATGCACAACTCTTGAAAAAGCATATCAAAATGGTGGGACCTAATATGAAGCTTCCATGCCTAATCGACGGTGATGATTGGGTTTGTGAATTGTGACGACAAAAAGTCACACGGGAGTTTTCAAAAAGACCCACTAAATATTTATCAACATCATGTCACCACAATATACGATAGAATAAATAATAAATAAGATAATATAAATTTATGCCAGTCAGAAAAAAAAAAAATATGAATTAGCAGTATCATCAATCTCATCACAAAAAATTAGAGGACCAAGGAATTTTTTTGGTTGTGGGCTTTCTTTTTCCTAATTGTAAAAGAATTCACTATCAATGAGTGATTACAAATTACAAATGCTTAAACTGATGGTGAACATCGCATACTTTAAGATTTTCTTTGATGAGGATTTTGAAAATTTTTAAGCATAGCAGAAAAGTCTACAGCCAACAGGATATGTGCAAGTAATATTCTCCTTCCTCTATTCCTCATTCTCCCATTAGAGTGTTAGCTCAAAAAAAAAAAAATCCAAAATTTTAATTTTACAAAAAAAGAAAATTGAAATCTTTCTAATAACATCAAAGTAAAAAAAAAAAAAAAAAAGAGGTAAGAAAAGCTGAACATTTACTTCTTATACAATACAACAAGAGGTCACATATACAGACTTCTCCCACTCTCTCTCTTCCCCCATTGCATTCTACCTTCCTTTCCCCTTTTCCCAGCCATTTTTGAGATTCCTTCAATGGTCTTTTCTCTTCCATTGGATTGTACAGATTCCCAGCTAAAAGAGGCGTATCAATCCCTTCAATTATAGTTGATTTGTGGCTATTTAGGTGAAATTTTTTTGAAGACTATAAAACAATCTTTTCTGGGTCTATTGGCTTCTGCTTTCTTCTGCAAACTATCATTTCTGGGTGTGTGCAGAGAAAAAGCCTTCAATACCCAGTAAACGCCACAAAAAGCTTTAAGAGCATAATCATATTTTCAGAAAATTCCCATTCCTTTTAACTTTTTTTTGTTTGTCAATAAAATTATTTTTCCCCTTGTTCTTCAAATTTTCTTCGTATTTCTCTTTCTTCACTTGAGAAAAAGATTGAGACATGGGCAAGCAAGGGCCTTGCTATCACTGTGGAGTTACAAGTGAGTTCTTGTTTCTCCAATATATATATTCAAAGTGTTTTTTGGAGCTCGACCTTTTTCTCCCTCTCTTCAAAGGAGTGTTCTCTAACTACTTGTTCAGAGTAATTTTCTCATATAGTATAGAGATGTGCGAAAGGAAGAAGATGTTGACCAAAATAAATAAATTAAAAAAATTATGCGTGCTCTTGGAAATATTTTGGATGTGTATGAATTTATGAATACAAGTCTTTTTGTTCCTGAGAATGTTGAGTTGAATTTTCTGGAATTTAATTAATTTCCTTCTTGTTTGTGTTTTCCTACTCTCAATGAATCTCCTTTGTTGGTCTTTGATTTCCTTGCCTCTGTTTGAAGTTTGAGCAAATGTAATTGGCCCAAAATTGAGCTCAGAAGCCGTTGAATACTAGACTGGACTGTCAACGTGATAGACAGAACCTATTGTAGTTAAGGCGTTTATCAAAAAGAGTCAACCCACAGATCTCTTGTTCTCATATGGCTTATGTAAACTCAACTGAGAGAAGAATAGAAGAAATGAAGAGAATTATGCTTTCTAAAATGCCATATCCATTCCATTTATCAGTTGGGAAAGGGTTTAACATAGTGCTTGGTGTTTCCTCTGTACAGCAGTTTCTCATTGTACCTGAGAATGTCTGTCCAAACATTGTATCCATCCTTCACGCTTGCCTTTCTCCTATGCATTGAGCTTGAATAAAATTCCATCCTCTTGCTTATTCATCATTATACTTCGAAGCTTTCTCCATGTGGAAGTATTGTGGTTCTGAATGCTGATTTCATCAGCAGAAATGTTTCTGCAGTTAAGCCTTGAAAATGTTCATTTAGGAATATAAATGAACATCTCTTCTAGAATTTTGAAACACTTCTAAGTGTTAAAGTCTTTGCAAATGATGTGTTGTTCAAAACTCTCGTACCGTGTCTTCATATTGGGAAATGTGATTGAAGCACCACAAAAAAATGTGATCAAGATATCTAGACTGCCTAAATTGGGCCTTAGCAGCTGAATTTGGTCATTTCAGTTCAAGTGCAAGCATTCTTTTCTGAGCTAGTCTAACTCTTCTTGACATTTGAATTTTACCTTTCTCTGTATAATGTCTATACACTAGTATTTTGTTTTCATCAGCAAAGTATGCTGTTCTCTGTCATCCTTATGGCGTATTAGTATAGTCGACATTCTTGACCGAATCCTGATAGATGATGCTTTCTCAACTTCAAAGTTGTTTGCCGAGTTCAGCTTACCATTATAGCAAAGGACAAATCCTTTTCGACTGTTCGCTTGAACTAGAGTCTAGGGTTACGCCATTACTGTGTCCATGCATCTGTTATTCCCCCCTATTGTTTACAAGAACTTGTATAAAGTAGCTTATAAATTCTTCCTTTTGTTGAACTAATTATGTTATGCTACCATCACAGCTGGCAATGCTTGCTTACTTCAGAGGAGTTTTAAGAGTACCATGAAAAGAAATAAATCGTTCTATAGAAAAAAAAAAAAAAAAAAGGAAGAAGGAAAGGAGAAGGGACTGGTGAATTCTATTTGGCTTTCATCTAATGGTTGCCCCAATAATGCTTGATAGCAATTAGCATGTGCTATGATTAATATGAGGGCCAACTGTGGTCATCCCTGAATTAACTGATTAAGGGGGTTTGTTGCTGTTATTATTGTTGAGAAATCAGTACCAAATCTGGGATTTTTTTTGAGAAAAGATCATAATATTGACAATTCACCGTTCTTTTATGTATGTCGCTGGCCAGTAACTACAGAAAATTCTATACTGAGAGGCTTACGCTGACTTTGCTAGTAGCTATCCTCCATCTGTATGTTTATTATGCGTTATGTATTGGATTAATCAAAAACAATACGAACATGTGGTTCTTTTCTGCATGCAATCTGAGATACTTATGTGTGCATAGGTGGTTAATTATTATAGAATCCTGACAATTAAGCATTTCAACAGGCACGCCACTTTGGCGCAATGGGCCACCAGAGAAGCCAGTACTTTGCAATGCATGTGGATCTCGGTGGAGGACAAAGGGAACACTTGCAAATTACACCCCTTTACATGCTCGGGCAGAAACTGATGATTACGAGGATCAAAGGGTTTCTAGGGGGAAGAGCATATCATTAAATAAGAACAAAGAAGTCAAATTGCTCAAACGAAAGCAGAATTACGATAATGTAGCTTATGGAGGGTTTACCCCTGATTACAACCAGGGATTCCGAAAAGTTATAGATGAAGATGTGAGCAATAGATCAAGTTCTGGATCAGCCGTCTCTAACTCAGAGAGCTGTGCTCAATTTGGTGGAACAGATGCTAGTGACTTGACAGGTTGGATGTTCACCATGTGCCGATTACATTGGACAATTATTTCGAGTCGTCACTGATTATGTCAGCACTGGTCTCTCCATTGAGATAGTTTGAATTTTGATGGCGAGTCCAGGTTTATGATGGATATTATAATGAAATAAGGGTAAAGGAAAAAGAAGTAAATTATGTATTTACATAATGCTTTTCATGGAAAAAATAGGCTCCAAGAAATGGATTGAATGCCTGATACTTCTAGCATGAAGTTCTGCTTGTGTCTCAAATTTGTTCTAATTGCAAGCTCTAAACTATATGTGGATTATCTATTATCCATTTACTGCAATTATCTAATATTCTTTACATTATACATTTTCCTACTGTGAAAGTTAATCTTTTAGTTCTTTATCATTGTTAACTTAGATCAAGAATTCTACGTTATTATGAAGAATATATAATGTCCTGCTTTACTCTTCTGATATAAGATAGCATCTGTGTGGTTAATTTAGGTGCTGCTCAATCAGTTGTCTGGGATACTATGGTGCCTTCAAAAAAGAGGACATGTGTGACTCGTCCAAAGCCATCTTCTGTTGAGAAGCTCACAAAAGATTTATATACTATCCTTCATGAACAACAGTCCTATTTATCTGCCTCTTCTGAAGAGGATCTTCTTTTTGAAAGTGAAACACCAATGGTCTCTGTTGAGATAGGACACGGAAGTGTTCTCATTAGGCACCCTAGCTCTATAGCTCGTGAAGAAGAGTCTGAGGCTAGTTCTCTCTCTGTTGATAACAAACAATGCCCAACAAGTGAGGCGTATTCCTGTTCTGGTGCCATTCCCTTGCATAATAATTGGAATGTTATGAACTTCTCAGCTCAAAGATTTGAAAAGATGAGGAATTCTGTTGATCAAGGAATGCCGCAGGAGCAACTTAAAAGGCAAGTTTTTCTGCACTAGTTTATACAAGTGTATAATTTCTAGTTGTTTATACGTAAGAAATGCATATGAAAGTTTCATTATTGAATTTGATATAAAATTCGAGTGTTTGCTCCTGCCAACATTTGCATATGATCACTTAAATTGGGGATTTTTAACACGAGCATCATTATTTAATTTTATATTGATTCTATTGTTTGCTCCCACCCAATACACTACATCTGAAAGGGTTAATATTGATTAGGAATTTTTTCCATTATTGGTATGGGGTTATCAAACATGACTAGACACTCGAGGGAAAAAGAATGTGGAGAAATTGTTTGTCCACTATTGCTGAAGATACAAAGAGCATTATCTGTGGTCATTAACATTTCATTCGTTTTGAATTTCAGGGACAAATCTCAGCATGAAAGAGTACATGTGCTGGGAAATCACAACTCACCACTGTGCTTAATAGATTTGAACGTGAGTTAACTTACTTTCCATATGTTTGGATTGCACTCTGAAAGCTAAATGCACGAAATTTTTATCTCTGGTATGCAACAACAAGGTTTCACATGTTTATTTAATCAAATGCAGTCTAATTTAACACGGTTTTTGTGTCGACAACACACACAGACGCACAATGGCTTAACTGGATTTGATTTGTGATCTTAGATGCCTCTTGACAGTGACTTATATTCCTAACCATAAATATTTTGCTTCTATTTGGATGGTCTCGTATGCATATCTTGATCTATATTCATAGGGCTTTAAAGTTTCCAATTATTTATCAAATCGTTGTTGACATTTACTATAGGATGTCATAAACTATGAGGAGTTTATGAGACAATTGACAAATGAAGAGCAGCAACAACTACTGAAGTGTCTACCTCTGGTTGATACGGCTAAACTTCCGGACAGGTTAGAATCTCTGTCAGTTATGTTCTGTTAAAACTTCGTTAGTGATCAGGGGATACTGT
The DNA here is from genome assembly GCA_022379115.2 of Bauhinia variegata. Taxonomy (NCBI): domain Eukaryota; kingdom Viridiplantae; phylum Streptophyta; class Magnoliopsida; order Fabales; family Fabaceae; genus Bauhinia; species Bauhinia variegata. The sequence continues at coordinate 1,838,621 of CM039433.1, forward strand.
TTTGATGTTTACAAGTTGAATCTATACAGAAGTTTCAAATATCTTTATCTTTCTCTTCATGGTGCAAGTAAATAGTCTAAATATATCATATCTGTAAATAGTGTTTTCAGAGAGAATCAAAGGTCTTTCAGTTGATGCCACATGATATCAGAATTTGCGGGAAAAAAAAATCACATACAAAATCCGCATGAATCGTGGCATATAATGTCTCAATATTTCAGAATTTTGTAATATGCGGGCCTACATTGCATCCGAGGATGAAACTTGGGAACATAAGTTGCGATAAATGCAACATTATGATATCTTGTATTGTTGTGTGTGCAGCATCAAGAGCATGTTCAATAGCTCCCAATTCAAGGAGAACATAACTTACTTTCAGCAACTTCTTACGGAAGGTGTCTTTGATATCTCCTTACTGGGGGCAAAACCTGAAGACTGTAAGACATTAAAAAGGCTTGCTTTATCCAATCTTTCAAAGTCAAAATGGGTGGAACACTATAATTTACTCAAGGTTTGGGCCGGTTATTCTTAACATGTCGTTCTTTATGTGTGTGTGGATTCATGTATTAGTACTTATATGTTATCGCATTCTTCAATCAATGCAGAGATGTAAAAACCGAAACGGAAAGTCTGTTGCTCCGGGATCCACTGGCACTGTATCAAGTAATGTTGCAAACGTCAAGAGGTTGCGTGACAGCCAAAATCAAAATTTTCCAGGTTAATTGAAAAGTTTCTTCTGCGCTTAGCAAGAAAATACATCACATGTTGAGATATTGCAAATACTCTCCCTTTTGTGGACCAAATATTTAAGTTTATTTTTGCTTAATTATCAGCAATCGCGGCAATGGGAATCCTAGTGAAACTCTTCTGAATTATGATTTTCTTTTTTGTTTTTAGAGTGCAATTCGCATTATGATTTCTGAGTACTCATGTTAGTGCCCATCTGTGAAATTCCAGAAACAAAGACAACAATGAGAAGCCCGAAAAGGGTGGTGATGAAGGGTGGGTATGAGGTCAAGGAAGTTATGGAAGACGGGTCTAGCGTCAGTCCAAAGAGCTTGTTTGCTTTACCCCCTGATGGTAGCTCGCTGATGCTGGATTCTTTCAACTTTGTTGAGGAGAGTTCTGATCAGGATCTGCTGTTGGAGGTGCCATCCAACAGTTCTTTTCCACAGGCAGAGCTGCTGCAGCCAACATTAAGCATTGGTGGTCAAGCCAGCACCAGCAGTAGCTCAATACACCCACGTCTTATCCATCCCTGACAAATATATCACTAGGTCGCTTGAATGGCTATAGCCATAGACAGAGTCCTCTATTGTATTAGGGTCTGCACATTTTCTTGCATATTAACGCCAAAAACCCTGTACAAGAGATATGATGGTTGCCCTTTTGTTTCATTGACCTTGTTGAGCTTGACTTGCCGAGGGATGAAATATAAGTGGGCTTTTTTGTTTGTATAGATTTTTAACAGATTTGTAACATATAGCACCCAGGGCGGAGTGATAATCTGCAGAGTTTTGTATGCATGCAATTTCAGTTAATGCTTTGCTTGTGAATAACTTAGGCAACCCATTTTTTCTTCTTCCACAACTAGAAACTTCAATTTACTGAGATAATGAAGGACGCCTTTATGGGTTTAAGTGAAGATCTCGACAATTATGTTACTAACTACGAATCAATGTCCATGGAATGGAAATGACTTATGCATATGTAACCTGTCGTTTTCATTCATGAAGACGGTGTAATTTTCCTATCGATTTTTGAAAAAATTATGGCATTTTTATTGGGATATGTTGCTTTTATATTATAAATAATGATAAAATCATTTCAGGGATATTCTCATGCCAATTTTTTTTTTTTTTTTAATTTTTTCTTTTCAGCAAAAGAGAACAAAAAGAGCGTATAAGCGCGAAGCTTTCTACTAGTATTCGAGTGTGTTTTTTTAGGAAAAGGCCAACAAATTTCTCACCCGAATGTATTTTACTAGTCTTTTTTTTTTACTTAATATATTTTATTTATCTATCACACAAAATAAAATGTTAATAGAGAAAGAATGAATTTAACTGTTTTTTGGTGAGATATTTTTAAAAGCTTATAAAATTAAATTTTGTTATTATAAATAAAATAGTATCTAATTATTTTAATATTAATTTGAGCATTTTAATTCATAAGAGTGCGAGACCTAGTTTACGTCTTCCTCGACTTTGCAAATATTAAATTGGAGGATTTGTGGGAGAGCGAGGAGAGAGAATACCGCACATGATTCTGTTGACAGATTTGTCCCGCGCGTTCTTTACCTACTTAAGTCCCACGCTGCAATTTGCATTTAAAACCACGATTTCTCTGCTGCTCTCGCTGTTTAAGGCGGTGCATCGATGTGAATATTTTCATCGATGACAGTTTTTTCTGGTAATTCACTTCTCTTTGCTTCAGCTTTTAATTCCTTCGAAATTCCTCTCTCTCCTTCTCTCATTACAGAGTCGGAACTTATTTTGTGCAATTTCATCAAGCTTTAAGGGGATTTGGCATCCCAGAAGAGCGTCAAGAAATTTTTTATCTTCGTAACGAGAGATCACTTTCATTTCATCCATTCTAGATTTCATAGCTTTTGTAGGGGATCAGATTCCAGGGGTGGTGTTTAATCAGAGGGACACCATAATTTAACTCTTGGAACTGGGGTCACATGGATTATGATATTACTGAGTAAAGATATGACAGACCAAACACTTCTTTCAGTTACCTTGATTTTCTTGTTTGATAATATCCGATTTGTGATATGCAAAATTTTACACACTTCTCAGTTTTTGATACTTGTTAAGTTTTTCATTTTTACTGGTCCCTGATTTTTTTTGTTGGATGATCACTTGTTCACAGAGATAAGATTTCAGGTTCATTTGTTGTCCAAAGCTTGAATACGCCATTGCATATGGTTTTGGATTGCTATGGGTGTTGTGGAGAATATGCTGCATTCTAAATCATTAAGAATGGTTACCTCGGTCAATAATAGTCATTCGGAGGGAAGAGGTGCGAGATCACCAATGGAAGATGGCAATTGCATTTTACGTGCTCAGCCTGTTTACAAGTGCCGCAAGTTTTCTGCCAATCGTGATTTCCCAGCTGGATGTGGACGGTTTGCAACGAAAATTGATCTAAAACCGAAGGTAGACACTGCAAATGTTAATTTTGGTAAGGGTGCAATTGTTGAGGATTACAGTGACGGAACTTCCAAGGGAGCCGAGCCCCAACATTATGAGTTCATAGAAACTTCAATTCCAACCGAGACTCGTGGGCAAACAGATGACTTCAGTTTGAAGGATAGTCCCGTGGTCTCGTCCATTCCTGTAGATGGGTCTCCTTTAACAAACAATAAACCTGAAGAAGTGCAGTTGGAGGACTTGGAAGCACTGGTGGATACAGGGTTGGCAAGGACAGCAGAAGGTATACGTTGTGACTCCTCTGATGTGTCAAAATTCTTGTCACCAGATGTGCATCCATCCTGTTCCAGTGGTTGTTTGGAGAAGGCCCTAACTAGAAGTTATCTTCCTCGAAGAAGAGTTTTGGCCAACAGAGACTTCCCTCCTTTTTGTGGAAGAAATGCTCCACGTCTTGAGAAGGATGAGTGCCCAAACATCAACTTATCTGTGCAAAACAAGCGTACGGGCAAACAGAATTTGGCCGTAGATGACAAGCCATTGAGAAATGTAGCAGTCACTTGCATAAATGAACTGGAAAAGAATGTTCAAGATAGAGATGCTGAAGGGAAGGCTACAGAGGAAGTGAAGGGGCAAGATGTATTTGAATCATCTTCTGAGATGAAATTGCAGCTGGAAAATGCAAGAGAAAAACCCGTTACAATTCCTAATGAAAGTAAGGTTAAACTGAATTCTAAGACAGTAGTGAAAGAAGAAAAATGGGATGCCGTACAGTTTGAGGGAAATTCAGGGAAGGAGATCATAGTTTACCCTGGAGTCCAAGGTCTTGTGACAAAGTCTTCAGATGTATCTGGTCATCAGCGCGGGTTGAAAAGAGACTCTAATGAACTGCAGGTTGCACCAGACAGGGTGACTGTGTTAGCTCTGATGTCTGAATCGGAATGTCCTTGGAGGCATGGTAAAGTTTCCTCCGAATATGATTTGATTGGTGGTACAAATGAAAGCAAGGAAAAGAAAGTCAAACATTTTCAAAGGCTTGACAAGTCTAGATCTGCTATCAAAACTGAAAATTCACCAAATCATTCTAGGAAGAAGCCTTTAAAAAAGAAGAAAGGAAGTACTGCTTGTGAAACTACAGGTCAAATGGTAATTTATGAAAACAATGATGGTCTTGACCCTAATGAAAACATAGAAGAGTTTCGCATGGTCCAGAGACGACATGATTTCCCTGTAGATCTTCCTCCTTTTGATCGTGGTAGTTTGAGTGGGCATGCCTGTGACTCAACTGTGACTAGAAATAAAGTGAGGGAGACGTTGCACCTGTTTCAAACTCTTTGTAGAAAGTTTTTGCAGGAAGACGAAGCAAAGTTGGGACCTGTTCCTGGAGATACTTCTCGTGGGAGGGTTGATTTACTAGCTGCTAAAATCCTCAAGGACAAAAATAAATATATTAACACAGGCAAGCAGATATTGGGATCTGTCCCTGGAGTTGAAGTTGGTGATGAATTTCAGTATAGAGTGGAGCTTAATATAATTGGCCTACATCGCCTGACTCAAGGTGGCATAGATTATGTGAAGCACAATGGTAAGGTCCTTGCAACTAGTGTTGTTGCATCGGGGGGCTATGCTGATGAACTGGATAATTCAGATGTCTTGGTTTATACAGGATCAGGGGGAAATGTAATGAAAAGTGATAAAGAACCTGAAGATCAGAAGCTTCAGCGGGGCAATCTTGCTTTGAAGAATAGTAGTGAGGAAAGGAATCCTGTTAGGGTGATACGTGGATCTGATTCAAAAAATGGAAAGTCTAAGAAATATGTATATGATGGGTTGTATGTGGTTGACAGATATTGGCAGGAAATGGGGTCACATGGTAAGCTGGTTTTTAAATTTGAATTGCATAGAATTCCAGATGAGGCAGAGCCGTATTCCTGAGAAGGCCGAAAAGGGTGGTGATGAAGGTTGGTATGAGGTCAAGGAAGTTATAGAAGATGGGTCTTACTTCAGTCCAAAGAGTTTGTTTGCTTTACCCCTTGATGGTAGCTCGCTGATGCTGGATTCTTCCAACTTTGTTGAGCTGAGGAGAGTTCTGATCAGGATCTTCTGTTGCCTGTTGGAGGTGCCATCCAACGGTTGTTTTCCACAGGCAGAGCTGCTGCAGCCAACTTTAAGCTTTGGTGGTCAAGCCAGCACCAGTGGTAGCTCAAATACACCCACGTCTTGTCCATCCCTGACAAATATATCACCACGTTGCTTGAATGGCAATAGCTATTGACAGAATCCTCTATTGGGTGTCTGCACATTTTGTTGCATGTTATACGCCAAAAACCCCTTTCAAGAGATACGATGGTTGCCCTTTTGTTTCATTGACCTTGGATTGCCGAGGGATGAAATATGGGTGGGCTTTTTTTTGTATAGATTGATAACATACTATAACATAGGCTAGCATCCAATGCGGAGTTTTGTATGCAATTTCAATTAATGCCTTGTTTTTGAATAACTAGGCAACCAAAGTTTTTCTCCAACAAGTAGAAACTTAAATCTAGAAAACCCATCTCCAGTCCACTAAGATAATGAAGGACAACTCTAAAATTTATGTTACTAACTACGAACTAATGTTCTTTTCATTCATTTTTATAATTGCAAAAAGGGAAGGAATGATGTTGCAGTTTAAGATAAGAAAAGAGAAGTTTTTTTTTTTTTTTTTGATATGACGAAGAGGAAAGTTCTTAGGCTTAAGGAGTGTAATTTTCCTATCGATTTTTCAAAAAAAATTAAGGCATTTATTGGGGATTTGTTATTTTAAATTTTAAACAATAATAAAATAATTTTAAAAATACTCTCATGCTAAAAATATTATTTTTTTCACCAAAGAAATAGGAAAGAGTGTGTAAGCTCGGAGCTTGATACTAGCGTTCCAGTGTGTTACTTGTTTGTTTCCCTTTTCTTATTTAGGCCAGCGGCCTTGCGGATTATGGAAGGAAGGAGGGAGAGAGAGTAACACGTATTTCTTGCCTTATTTGTCCCGCGCGTTTTTCCCCACTAATTGTACCATGCTGCAGGCACAATTTATATGTTACTCTCGCGGTTTAAGACGGTGCATCGATGCGAATATTTTCATTTGGAATTCTCACTCTTTAATTTCAGGTAGTAATTCCTTCTCTAACCTTTACCTTTAATTTCTTCGAAATTCCGATCGCTCTTTTGCTCATTCTCTCATTACACTGAGTCTGTATTTATTTTGTGCGACTTGGTTTGGTTTTATCACGCTTTAAGGTGAATTTGGCATCCCAGAAACGCGACTATGAGAAAATCACTTCCATTTGATCCATTCTAGATTTCTTAGCTTTTGTATGGGGGATTAGATTCCAGCCTTAGGGTGGTCTTGAATCAGAGGGACACCGTAGTCGAACTCTTTGAACTGGGGTTACATGGAATGTGATATTACGGAGTAAAAGATATGGTAGAACGAACACCTCTTCCAATCACCTCGATTTACTTGTTTAATAATGTCCGCTTTGTTATATGCAAAATTTTACGCACTTTCCAGTTTTTGATAATTTGTTAAGTTTTCATTTTTTACTGGTTCCCTGCTTTTTGTTGTTGGATTGTCCCTTGTTCACAGAGATAAGATTTCAGATTCATTCATTGTCGAAAGCTTGAGTACGCCATCGCCTATAGTTTTGGATTGGGTATGGGGTTTGTGGAGAATATGCTGCATTCTGAGTCATTAAGAATGGTTACATTAGTCAATAATAATCATTCTGCTGGAAGAAGTACGGACTCAGCAATGGAAGATGGTGATTGCACTTTTCGTGCTCAGTCCATTTCTAAGCGGCGCAAGGTTTCTGCCAATCGTGATTTCCCAGACGGATGTGGACGGTTTGCAAAGAAAATTGATCTAAAACCGAAGGTAGACACTGCTAGTTTTAATTTTGGTAAGAGTGCAGTTGTTGAGGATAACGGTGAGGGAACTTCCAAGGGTGAAGTTGAGTCCCAACATTATGAGTTCTCAGAAACTAAAATTCCTACTGAGACTCATGGGCAAGCGGATGACTTCTGTTTGACCAAGGACAGTCCAGTGGTCTCATCCATTCCTGTGGATGGACCTCCTTTAACAAACAATAAACCTGAGGAAGTGCAGTTGGAGGATTTGGACGCACTGGTGGATAAGTTGACAAGGACAGCAGAAGGTGTATGTTGTGACTCCTCTAATGTGTCAAAATTCTTGTCTCAAGATGTCAATCTATCCTGTTCCAGTGGTTGTTTGGACAAGGCCCTAAATAGAAGTTATCTTCCTCGAAGAAGAGTTTCGGCCAACAGAGACTTCCCTCCTTTGTGTGGACGAAATGCTCCACGTCTTGAGAAGGATGAGAGCCCAACCATCAACTTATCTGTGGAGAACAAGTGTACGGGTAGGCAGAATTTGGCTGTAGATGAAAAGCCATTGAGAAATGTAGCAGCCGCTAGTATAAATGAAATGGAAAAGAATGTTCTAGACGGAGATGCTTGTGAGGGCAGGCAAGTGGACATCGCTCGAGTTGATTCTGAAGGGAATAATACAGAGGAAGTGAAGGGGCAAGATGTATGTGAATCATCTCCTCAGATGAAATTGCCACTGGAAAATGAAAGAGAAAAATGCGTTACAATTTCTAATGAAAGTAATAACCATCGGGTTGAACTGAACTCTAAGGCTGTAATCAAAGAAGAAAAACGGGACATGGTACAGTTTGAGGGAAATTCAGGGAAGGAGATCATAGTTTACCCTGGAGTCCAAGGTCTTGTGACAAAGTCTTCAGATGTATCTGGTCATCGGCGTTGGTTGAAAAGAGACCCTAATGAACTGCAGGTTGCATCAGAGAGGGTGACTGTGTTAGCTCTGATGTCTGAATCAGAATGTCCTTGGAGGCGTGGTAGAGGTTCCTCCAAATATGATTTGATTGGTGGTACAAATGAAAGCAAGGAAAAGAAAGTCAAACATTTTCAAAGGCTTGACAAGTCTAAATCTGCTATCAAAACTGAAAATTTACCAAGTCATTCTAGGAAGAAGCCTTTAAAAAAGCAGAAAGGAAGTACTTCTTGTGAAACTACAGGTCAAATGGTTTTTTATGAAAACACTGATGGTCTTGACCCTAATGGAAACATAGAAGAGTTTCGTGTGGTCCCGAGACGACATGATTTCACTGTAAATCTTCCTCCCTTTGGTCATGGTAGTTTGAGTGGGCATGCCTGTGACTCAACTGTGACTAGAAATAAAGTGAGGGAGACGTTGCGCCTGTTTCAAGCACTTTGTAGAAAGTTTTTGCAGGAAGATGAAGCAAAGTTGGGATCTGTTCCTGGAGATAATTCTCGTAGGAGGGTTGATTTACTAGCAGCTAAAATTCTTAAGGATAAAAATAAATATGTTAACACAGGCAAGCAGATATTGGGATCTGTCCCTGGAGTTGAAGTTGGTGATGAATTTCAGTATAGAGTGGAGCTTAATATAATTGGCCTACATCGCCTGACTCAAGGTGGCATAGATTATGTGAAGCACAATGGTAAGGTCCTTGCAACTAGTGTTGTTGCATCGGGGGGCTATGCTGATGATCTGGATAATTCAGATGTCTTGGTTTACACAGGGTCAGGGGGAAATGTGATGAACAGTGGTAAAGAACCTGAAGATCAGAAGCTTCAGCGGGGCAATCTTGCTTTGAAGAACAGTTGTGAGGAGAGGAATCCTGTTAGGGTGATACGTGGATCTGATTCAAAAGATGGAAAGTCTAAGAAATATGTTTATGATGGGTTGTATGTAGTTGACAGATATTGGCAGGAAATGGGGCCACATGGTAAGCTGGTTTTTAAATTTCAGTTACATAGAATTCCAGATCAGCCAGAGCTTGCTTGGAAAGAAGTTAAGAATTCCACAAAGTTCAAAATAAGAGAGGGTCTATGTGTTGATGACATTTCTTTGGGGAAAGAGAGAATGAAAATATTTTCCGTCAACACTATTGATGATGAAAAACCTCCACCGTTTCACTACTCTACTAGCATGATATATCCTGATTGGTGCAATCCCATTCCTCCAGAGGGATGTAATTGTACTAATGGATGCTCTGATTCAGAAAAATGTTCTTGTGCTGTCAAAAATGGTGGGGAGATCCCATTCAATCATAATGGAGCAATTGTAGAAGCAAAACCTCTAGTCTATGAGTGTGGTCCTTCTTGCAGGTGCCCTTCAACTTGCCATAACAGAGTTAGCCAACATGGCATAAAATTTCAACTTGAAATTTTCAAAACCAAGACAAGGGGATGGGGTGTCAGATCTCTAAATTCTATCCCTTCAGGAAGTTTTATCTGTGAATATATTGGAGAGCTTCTCGAAGAGAAGGAAGCTGAACAAAGAACTGGTAATGATGAGTATCTGTTTGATATTGGCAATAACTACAGCAATAGTACTCTCTGGGATGGACTATCAATCCTTATGTCTGATCTACAGGCAAGTTCTTGTGAAGTTGTGGGGGATGGTGGCTTCACCATTGATGCAGCCCAGTTTGGTAACGTGGGGAGATTTATCAACCATAGTTGTTCTCCTAATCTTTATGCTCAGAACGTCCTTTATGATCATGATGACAAGAGGATTCCTCATATAATGCTCTTTGCTGCTGAGAACATTCCTCCCTTGCAAGAACTGACTTACGATTACAATTATATCATGGATCAAGTCCGTGATTCTGATGGCAATATAAAGAAGAAGGATTGCTATTGTGGTTCTGCGGAGTGTACTGGTAGGATGTATTGAGGACTGCTATGGAGTAGAGGTGATTTCTTAACTTGTCATTCAAACATATTTATGAACCTTGATTACCATTATTTTCTCAGCCTGAATGTTTATATCTTGTTTTGCTGTTACCCACCCGTGGATGTTGCTTGCATCATAATTATGGTAGGAAACAACACAGCAACCAGCCATGGATTCAACTAAGCATTTTTAACTGAAAGCTTCTTCATGTATCATCTAAAGCAAGGAAAAATACTTATGGAAGCAACTTGCTTTTCCATCTTTTCCCCATTATTCTACTAGTTTTTTTTTTATTTTTTATTTCTATTTGGGCTGTTGCTTATTGTCTAGTTCTCCATTTGTCAAGGTGGAAAAGAATGAAAAGGATACCATTCTAGTCTGGGAAATTTGGAATGCTTATTTCAGTAATGTCTTTGACAAAGACTTGTCGATCCATTGTTAATGCCAATTATATCATCCATATATTCGCAGGGGTTTGTTTAAATTCAGTTTTAGAATCTGATTTTTGCCTCTAGTCCTTTCAAAGACCCAGTATTTGTATGAATTTTATTGTTGCTACCCGTCTGCATAATTAGTTAATAATAGTTTGCATGAACCATTGTTAAAAATTACCCCACGTTTTGTTGTATTATTTCAAAACAAGCTCTACAGTGTTACTAACGTGGGTATTGGCCAGAAGTTGACAGATTTCAACGAGTACCTCTTTCAGAGGCCGGAGTTGCAAAAAGAGAATGCAATTTACTGTTTTGGAAAGTGGGCCCCAAAATTGATGGTTAGTATTAATGCCGTGGACGATACCATCTACTTTATGACTTTGTCGTGACTTTATTCCACATGCTTGTGACAGTATACCCAATTAGCAGGTCATTTGTGCATAAGTTCGTTCATGGGATGATCAGCTGCTAACAAACATTGTTATGAGCCCCTCCCTCGCGTGCCCAGATTACTTTGCTGCCTCTATTATCAGTGCGTTACTGGATTACAGAATATATGCTTTCAAAGTGAAGTTTACTTTCAGCTCTGCTTTGAAGTTGCGTTGTGCAGGGTAGTAAATAAGGGGTAGTCAAAATTAGACATAATCGTTTCCTGTTACAATAGATTCTCCCCTTCAGTTGGATAGGCACATCATGTCGCTGGTTCTTTTGTTCTATGAAAGTAATACTCAGTAGAAAAAAAAAATTTACACCACTTAACCGGTCTTAGGTGAGCGATCTAACATTCCGTGGATTGTGTATATTGTGCAACTCTGGCGTCTCAAATTTTGTAGCTAACAGCCTAACACGTTTTTCTCTAATGCAAAACAGAGAAGTTTTCGTTGGTTTATTTCTTGTTAGCCTCTCCAGTCTGCCCCCTTGCCTTTACAAGAAAAAATCTTCTCTTTTTCATTGGCATGCTAATTCATCACTTTGCTTGGAACTCGGCATCACTGTGAATGAATTAAGTTCTTAATTTTCTTTGTCTATGGAATCACGGTTGGGAAATATTCACACCCGTGTAAGTCGATGTTATTCCATTCCAAATGAATCTACATGTTCTTAATTTTCTGTCTTTGTGATTTGCTGCACTCGTTCGTTTTACTTTATGCATTTAGTAGAAACTTTTCCCACTTAATTATGTGCCCATGGAGCAAGGACGAAAGTCAGATTCGGCCTTAGTGATCCGACGATGCGGAGGGGAAGGGCCTTCGCTCATCGGATAAAAGTTGGAGTATTATATAATCAAACTTTAATTTCTGAAAGCTAAATTATCTCGTGGCTCAACGGATTGGATTTGGGACAATATTGCTCGTGTTAATCAAGTCAAGACAGCGGATTTTATTTGCTTTTCCCCAACTTGTCTTAGTTTGTCAACAACAGGAATACTTATCTTGCGGATTCAATGCACGATACCATACTAACTTAAATTAGCAACAATATCGAGGTATTTTGCTATGGCAGCCAATAATGTGAAAAGGGTACTCTGCTTTATTTATTATTTACACAATGGTAGGAGTCTCCTTCATACTACCCGGTACTATTCATATTCCATTTCAATTGGAAGTACAGAATCCTTATTGTTATATTTCACACGACAAAGAACACTAACACAAACCAACGCACAATAATATTCTCAGAGAGACACAAATTGCATTACGTAGGCATTAACACTGACTTTTCTAGAATAAGAAAAGTGCTTCTTAGTAAAATTGAATCTTAGTATCATAAGTAGCTTCAGCCTTCCAATCACTAGGGATAGGCTTTTTGGGCAGCACTGACTTGCCATTCGCTTTGATTCTCAATTTAACTTGACCACTTGGTGGGTTAGCAAAGTCGAATACAGCTCCATACACTCTGCGCATAGGCATCCATTCTTTGCTGTCCTCCTGCAGCACCAAACATATACAGTTTAACAGCTTATATCTCAAATTGATACGTATCAGTGAGAAGGGCACATCAAACAATAAGAAAAGCACTTATATATATGTATCGTGTATCGTGTATCGTGTAGTGTACCTGCCACAAGTCAATAGAAGTGATGTCTTTTTCCCCACCAACATTGAGAAGCACAATAGCTAAGTAGTAAGGGTTGCTGCTTTGCTCTTTAATCTTGACGAGGATGTTGGTAGCATATCGACAAGGGACCCTTTTGAATTCTACGTCTACGACCCCGTATTTGAAGAGCTTTTCAGAAGCATTTGGGTTGCGTCCCAGTTTTGAGTAAGCACGTCGACTCATGATGAAGTCAGTTCTATCTCCCTCACCATAATCCGTCGCCACTACAATTGCTCCATCGTTATCACAGTACTGTGGCATTTTGCACCTAACCTGAATTCCTATTCGTTAAACGAACAACTCAGCCTTGCTTAGATACATCACAGTAATTACTGTGCTAGTTGAATTAATTACCTGATAGCATGCACCACAACCAGCTCCATTCCTCCATAGCCCAGACACGCCTGCGACACTTCCATAGTTGACCGTCCTTCCATATTCGCCGAAGCCACATGCTCCACCTACACCATGCAAATTATCAATTGGTCAATCAGACACTACACAACCAGCTAATGTAATGGTTTTATAAAATAAATAATGCAATATAGTGACGTACTTGGAGTCCCATAGCCATCTGAGGTACCATAATAGGTTGCTCTAGAACTAGTAAAGTATTCCTGAGACGTTGTACATAGTGCTGCAGGTAAGAGCAGAATCATACAGACAAAGCCAATTAGGTCTTTCGAATGAAGTTCCATATTAAATGAAAAAATGTCAAGACACAAAGAGGAGAATAAATGTGTATGAAGTAAGAATTATGAAGAAAAGGTCTTGTGGGATGCGAATCCAATATGCGGGTAGGCATTTATAGTAGAAGCCTTAGAGATGGTAGCCAACCTTTTCCGCCACCTGTTCCGTACAAGGGAAAGAAGATACAAGAGGATTAGAACAATGATGTGTAGCAAGCCTTTTACCTCATAAATGACTCAGGACAATTTAATTTATGTTGTCCTATTCAATGCATTTTTATTTATATAAAATAAATATGAGCTATTAAGGATTGTAATAAAATGGACTAAGATGAATTATAAGTTTAAATTTTTAACTTGATCATTGATAGAGGGTAGAATTTACTCATTGTCTTTTTTTTTTTTTATATATTTTATTTAATATTTATTATATGATTGCTAATATGTAGATTATTCTCAAAAACTTGAAACACTTAATTTTTCTATTTATCTTACATAGAAAATTTTCAAATGTCAATTTGGTATGCAAATAGAATAAAAGCAATTCTTGAAGATATGTTAAAATCTCAGAGTACGTGTGCATATTGAAATGGAGTTTGATTTTCCCTAGATTGGAAAACAGGAAAGCAAAAGCTGATAACCAAGGCTGGCACCAACCCATAATTAATAACAAAGTGTGTTTTGAAATCTTCTTTTTAACGATTAAGTTATCGTCAAAAGTGTGTTTGTTGGGTCAAAACCACGTACTATGAGGTAATAACAAATGGAATAAGCTTGGTAAAGCCGAAAGAATAGATGCTGTACTGGATTAATTAATTAATACACACCCATTTATTAAATCCAGCAGCCTATGTTTGTCGTACCAAGTAAAATTTTCCTCGTATCAAAGTTTGGATGAGAAGGCTTGAAGGTTGGGGGTCAAGTGCATCCACTGATTTCTTCGCAGGAATATTACTGCAATATAAACTGAGTCCTAAATCGAAAATAATATGCCAGTTTTGGTTGGGCCTGTCCAGGGAGAAGGGTCAGATGGCTGAAGCCCACTAGGTCTGCAGTTTGTGTTATGTTTGGTAGTTATGGTTACCAATCAGATTATTCCATTCCAGCAATAAATAGATACGTAATTCAGTTTGTTCGAGTATAACAGGTGGATGATGCTTGACGTTGCTGATTCATGAATAATAATTATGGTAGGAAACAAGAAGCCGTGAATTCAACTGACATCATTTTTAACTGAAAGCTGCTTCATATATCAACTTGCTAACTTTAATTTCCAATATCGTTCTCCCACGTGTTCTATCTCTATTACCATTCGGGCAGAAGGATATTAATGAAAAGCATAACATTCTGGCTTAGGTAATTAGCTAGCTAGGGATGCTTATTTCAGTAATGTCTTTGACAAACTTGTCGATACACCGTTAATGCCAATTATATCATCCATATTTTCTCAAAAGGGTTGGTTTAAATTCAATTCTGGAGTCTGATTTTTGCCTCTAGTCTTTGAGACAACGGATATATATTAATATATAGATGAATAATAGCTTGTTTGCACGAATTCTTGTTAATAATTGTTCAGACTATGGTCTAATGATTTACAGACGTAGATATGTATTGGCCAGAAATTGTAACATGGGTCTCCTTAATTCAGAGGCTAGAGATGCAAAAGGAGAATTCAAAGTATTAATTGTTTCGGAAGTAGGTGTTGGTTTACATATATAAATCTGACTGTTAGCCTCTAAAGTAAATCTTATCCTTCCAAGTACAGTACTGACTACGCCACATTACCAATTCTGAATTGCATCAAGCATTCTGATCGACAGTCAACAATCTCAAACAGTAAGGTTAAAAGGGTACCGCTTTATTCATATTATATTCCATTGGGAAAGTACATGATCCATATTGTTTTATTTTACATGACAAAGAACAATAACACTTATTCTTAGAGTGACACAAATAGCAGTACGTGGGTTGTAAAACCGACTTTTCTAGAATAAGAAAAGTGCTTCTTAATAAAATTGAATCTTGGTGTCATAAGAAGCCCCAGGTTTCCAATTGCTGGGGATAGGGCTTTTGGCTAGCTCCATATTGCCATTAACGTTGAATCTCAATTTAATTTGACCACTCGGTGGGTTAGAAAAGTCGAATACAGCTCCATACACTCTGCGCATAGGCATCCATGCTTTGCTGTCCTTCTGCACCATCAAACATAACAAGTTAATTTATATCTAAAACTAATATGCATAAGTGAAAAGGGCATATCAAACGGTGTACCTGCCACAAGTCAATAGCAGTAACGTCCTTATCTCCACCAACATTGAGAAGCACGATGGCTAAGTAGTAAGGGTTGCTGCTTTGCTCTTTGATCTTGACGATGATGTTGGAAGCATATTTACAAGGGACCCTTTTGTATTGTACGTCAACAGTGCCGTATTTGAAGAGCTTTGCAGAAGTGTCTTGGTCGCGTCCCAATTCTGAGAAGCCACGTCCACTCATAATGAAGTCAGTTCTATCTCCCTCACCATTATCCGTTGCCATCACGATTACTCCATCGACATCACAGTACTGTGCCATTTTGCACTTAACCTGATAGCATGCACCACAACCAGCACCGTTCCTCCATAGCTTAGACGACACGGCTGTAACCTTTCCATCGTTGACTTTCCTTCCATAATCGCCATAGCCACATGCTCCACCTATATATATATATATCAATTGGTCAACAATAATTAATATATATAAACAACAATCTTATGTATTATTAATACACAAAACATAGCCATGTACTTGAAGTTCCATAGTCATATGGGGCACCATAATAGGTTGCTCTAGAACTAGTAAAGTATCCTTGAGATGTTGTACAAAGTGCTGCAGGTAAGAGCAGAATCACACAAACAAGGCCAAGTAGGTCTTTCGAATGAAGTTCCATATTGAACGAGAAATTCTCAGACGCAAGTTAATTAGAGAAGGAGAAAGTAAGAAGAAAGGCCTTGTGGGATCGGGATAGGAAGGAAAGATGTGGCCAGATATTTATAGTAGAGGCCTTAGAGTTGGTAGCCAACCTTTTCCGCCACTTGTTATTACAAGGGAAAGAAAATATAAGAGGATTGGAACAAAGATGCGTACTTGCAGATCTATCAAGCATTGACCGGTGAATTAGGGCCATTTTATAATAACTGACTCAAAATGATTTTGAATAATTGTAAATTTTTCAGTAATGGGTGCATGGAGATACATTTACTGTCCAATTCCCTTTACTATTATTTTTTTTTTTGTCAAAAAACTATAAAATAAATACAAGCTGATATAAAAGATTGATAAATAGATTTAGAATAAATTACTTGCTCAAATTTTATTCTTATTCATGTGATAGAGGATAGAATTTACTCATTGTTTCTTATCTTTTATTTAACCTTCATTATATGAATTGATTGCTTTCGGTCTCAACTTGCAACACTTTCTTGACTTTTTCTATCATTGTTGTATATAAGCTATAGAGCAAGCGAAATGAATTTTCTTGTCCTCTCGTATATGACTAGGTAAGTTACCCTGATAATAAACTTTCAAATGTCAATTTAATGCGCAAACAGAAAAAAAGCAGTAAACCATGGAAAATTAAAGCAATTCATGAAAAAATGTACAAATTCAAAACAGACTCGGTAAGCATATATTATTGAAATAGAGTTTGATTTTCCCCGGAAAGGAAAAACTGATAACCAAGACAACAAGCCATTAATAAATAGTTTTGAAATCTTCTTATTAATGATTTTGTCAAAAGTGTGTTGGTTGGGTCAAAACCAAATACTACGAAGATGAAATTAATAAGCTCAAAACAAGTGCTTAATTAGATAGATGGTGTGTTGTTGATGGCATAAAGAACTGGATTAATTAATACAAACCGACCAATTCCATTTATTAAAGCCAGCAACCCATGTTTGATAAGTAAGAGCACCCACTGATTTCTTCGTAGGAATTAATACTGCAATTAATTAATATAAATTGAATAAAGTTTGAACCAAAATTACATTACAAAAAAAAAAAAAGAAAAAAAGAAAAAGAAGAAAGTTACGATAACAAGAGAAGAGGATTCCTTACATAACATAATGCACTTTGTTGCTGAGAACATTAGTTCCTCCCTTGCAATGACTGACTTGTGTGGTAAAGCCGATTATATATATCGTCTATAAATCTATTCACCACAGGGTTTTTCAAATCTAGAATATATACAAGTCGATTTCAGCTTGATTTGATGGATCAGCTCAATTAGCTTTTTTTTTAATTAATTTTATATTATTTTTAATTCTAAAAACATAAGATATACATAATCATTTGGTAGACTAAGTTGGGCCGTTGGAGCTGACTTAAAAACTTGTTTTTCATGCCTAAATTGACCCCTCTACGTACTGGTTAGAACTTGATTTTTGCTTCTAGTCCTTTCAATTTCAAAGACAAATATTTTGTACGAATTTTATGGTTGCTACCCAACCCATGTACCTTAATAGTTTGCACGAACTATTCTTTAAAATTGCCTCACCTCTTGTTGTATTATTATTTGGAACCATGCTCTATACTCTTTCGATGCAACGTAACGTACTGTTTCGGAAGTGGGACTGTAAAACTCATGGTCAGGTTAGGATCAAAGCCAGCCACAATTGATTAATTAATTAAATCATTTACTTTTTGACTTAATCTGTCGTACGTGATTTTATTTTTTACTTGCTTCTCACAACATATCCCATATATATCTTTGCAGATCGTTCGTTCATGGGATGATCCAGATCAGCTGCTCTACATTCAAGGTATTTTGCTATATGTGGCAGGCAGCCAATAAGATATCAAAAGAGTAATTCATATTAATTCCAATATATTTCAATTGGAAACCACTGTTTTATTCCTCAAGGCAAAAGGCAAAGGCAAAGAGCACTAACACATATAATATAATAATAATAATAATACTATTCTTAAAGCTAGTGACACAAATATATATATAAATAATAAAAAAAAGTGCTTCTTTAATCAAATTGAATGTCGGTTTCATAAGCAGCTCCAGCCTCCCAAGTGCTGGGGAGAGGCCTTTTGAGAGGCACCCAGTCTGCTTGGCCATTCACTTGGAACCTCAAGTTAATTTGAGCTCTTGGTGGGTTTTCATAGTCGAATACGACTCCAAATACTCTCCGCATAGGCCTCCATTCTTGGCAGTCCTCCTGCATACAGAAATAGAAGCACATTAAACAACAAAAAAAAAAAAACAGAAGCACTTTTAGATATCGTGTATGCTTACCCGCCACAACTCAACGGCAGTGATGTCGGTTGTTCCACCGACGTAGAGCACCACAATGGCTAAGTAGTGAGGGTTTCTGCTGTGCTCGTGGACCTTGACGAGGATGTTGTAAGAGTATCTACAAGGGACCCTTCTGTATTCTACATCGACGACGCCGCATTTGAAGAGCTTTGCAGAAGCATCTGGGTTGCGTCCTAATCTTGAGTAGGCACGTGGACTCATGACGAAGTCTGTGTTGTCTCCCACACCAAAATCCGTCACCACTACGTATGCTCCATCGTCATCGCAGTAGTCTGGTATTTTGCATCTAACCTGCAGAATACAATTCATCAAACAAGCTTCCACGTCCTTCCCTAGCTATTACATATCGATCCCTCCCTTGATAATCTTTGTTGAAGAAATTTAAAGCTGCTGTCATTGACTTACCTGATAGCATGCACCACAACCAGATCCATTCTTCCATAGCCCACACACGCCTGTAACACTTCCATCGTTCACTGTCCTTCCATATTCGCCGAACCCACAAGCTCCCTCTGCAATATATATCGATTGGTCAATCATATATGACAATACACAACCAGCTAGTTTAATGGTTTCAGAAAATAAGATGTGTCTAAAGAGGGTATGTCTCTGTAATAGTTATTAACATGTTATGTGTACATCTCTTTTTATACTCCATTAATATTGTAATTATTTGTATTATAAACAAAAAAAATTAAAAAATATATGTAAAAAAATAAGTGTACAAAAATAAATAAATAAATAAATAAATAAATATATATATATTGCATATTTAGAATACAAATAATTGTTCTTATGGTATATAGGACATAGAGACGTACTTGGACTCCCGTAACAATCTGGGCTGCCATAATAAGTTGCCCTAGAATATGTGAAACCGTCCTGAGAGGTACATAATGCAGGTAAGAGCAGAATAATACAAACAAGGCTAAGTAGATCTTTAGAATGAAGTTCCATGTTTATTGAAACTTCTTAGACTAAAAGAGGAGGAGAACTAAGGTATATGAAGTAAGGATCATAAGAAGAAAAGGTCTTGTGGGATGGGAAACAAAGACGTGTAGGTAGATATTTATAGTAGAGGCCTCAGAAGTGGAAACCAACCCTTTCTGACACTTGTTACAAAGGGAAAGGGCAAGTTGGAGGATTGGAAAAATGATGTGTCCATGTAGACCCTAGCAAGCATTCAGCCCTTAATTATGGCTATTTTATAATAATTGACTCAAATTATTATCTCAATGGCGTGATGGCTATCTTTTCTGCGGGAAGATCCAAAAACCTGCAACTCAATTGTTTAAGTTTCAGAATCTTGATAGAAATTTTAGCCCAAAAAAGAGAAAGGAAAATGAAAAAGAATGAAAACACTACTAGTCGATACCGTTTTAGACTCTCTTCTATTCAAGTGGTATCA
This sequence comes from Bauhinia variegata, assembly GCA_022379115.2. Taxonomy (NCBI): domain Eukaryota; kingdom Viridiplantae; phylum Streptophyta; class Magnoliopsida; order Fabales; family Fabaceae; genus Bauhinia; species Bauhinia variegata. The sequence goes on from CM039433.1 coordinate 1,858,481, forward strand.
TTATCACCTTTTCTTAGTAGGCCTTAATACTGTTAGGTACTCTTGAATTGTAAATTTTTCTGGTTTAACGAATATAGTAAAATAAATATGAGCTGATAAGCCAAAATCTGTGTATTCAATTCGAATAAAAGCAAAGCAAAAAACGAAGGAGAAACAATTCTTGAAAATACGTTAGAATATCAAAATATGAGTTTGATTTTCCCTCGATTCGAAAATTAAAAAGAAGGAAAACTGACAACGAAGGCACCAACACATTAATTAATAGATAGTTTTGACATCTTGTTATTAATGATGAGGTTATTGTCAAAGTTTTTTGGGTCAAAAGCATAAACTATGAGGTAACAACAAATAGAATAAGCTTGGGTGAAGCCAAAATGAGTGCTTCACTATTAGTATTAGGTAAATGTGGTATTTTTGATGATATAAAGAACTTGATTAATTAATACACACCCACGTATTAAACCCAGTAACCCATGTTTGGCTGTAAAGCACAAACTAGGTATATCGTATACAAAGCAAAATCAGATACTAATATAATAGGTCTTCCTCGTGTCGAAATTTGGATGAGAAGACTTGAAAGTTGGGTTAAGACTAAGAGAGCACCCACTGGTTTCTTTGTAGGAATACTGCAATACAAATCCCAAATTTTATATTTTTTAAAAAATTATGATAATCATAATCATAATACAATATAGAAAAATAAATGCACATTTGCTGTCGGCGTGTTTCTATTGGAAAGGAGGTGTATATATATATATATATATATATCCAAAGTACAAATTCTGTTGGAGTAGTAGGTGCATCTTCATTTTGGCCGCCCATTTGGTAGCTTCTAAATCAGCAAACAGCTTATGAATGTTGATGCAAACTAGACGAGGATAGTGCTTCAAAGCCTTTTTCCTCATTGGCCAAATTATCGTCCTCCCTCTGCTTCTTGCCAAATAAAAGCTTTCCTCTCTAATTAACAAAGTTTATGACTTCAAATCGGGAAAATTGCTAGTAATGTATTCATTAAACTGTAAAGCAAACCGCGTTAACTGTTCGTACAAGAGATAAGCTCCAGAGTGTTAAGATATAAATTCCTTCTATATTCTATCATGTTTGCTGTGCACGTGAAACAAATGTGAAGATTTTTCTTAGAAAAAAAAAAAAAAAAAACAGGTATGAGATTTTTAAGCTCGTTAAACATGTCCACATTCCAAATTTTGGTTAAAACTCAAACATCTAACATTACTAATCTAATTTAAAGCAAGCAGAGCTACAAAACTCTCTTCACCCTTTTTTCTTCTGTACATTTTTGCTTCTACTGTTCTGCTTTGCATAGGCCGATGAACAGAAATCAACATCACAAATATATAGTATCCAAAGATGCCATCAATATCAATACTTTTTCTTTACGACACACCTAATTCCCCCACTAATCTGCTCCCATGTTCACCAAATTTGTAATACCAAAGCAGAATTAATCAAAAAATTAGAATAACATAAATTATAATTGTGCTTACAATAAATTACAAAAAGCAAAACCTGCAGTCTTCTGTTATTTTTTTTTTTTTTTGTTTTGGGGTGGGTGGGGGTGGGGGTGGAGGTGGGGGAGGTTGGTAAAATCTACAATGTTGAGGCCGAGATTCCAGTTCTACATCTATTTTTGCCTGAACCGCTGTTTGGTACAGTTGTAGATATTGGTTGCTGGTCTTCTAGATCCTCCATTTCACATGACCTACAACCACAAATTTAACTAATTTCATGTTAACAATATCAGTTATCACCCAAAAGGAAATTTCCAAAGAATACATGACTAGCAGTAAATTTTTTTTATAAAATTACACACTATACAGTACTACTCCTGAAAAGGAAGGCAAAAAAAAAAAAAAAAAAACCAGAGACGGAGCATTGTTTTAAAACATGACAACCACTAAAATAGGCATAAAAAATGATACTGCTCTCCATTAATGGTGGAATACCACTAAAATGCTACTGTAAAAGACAATGCAAAGGGTAAAAGGACCCGAGTATGTGTACGAAAGGGTTCAACACGTGTTCTGTAACATTCAATCAACTAAAGAGAGATGGAACTAAATCAAGGAGACCACCCACTTACACAATCATATTTAACCTGAACGCCAAAGCTGAACTATCCAGAATGCAATGCAAGGTGTAGGCAAGTACAACAAAAAGGAAAATCACCTACCTTAGGAAGGCCCATTTCTACGTGTCCCTTTTCCTGATATCTTTATTCTTTTTTATTCATTTTTTGCAGGTCCGGGGGATGGGGCATAATTGCATAGCTTGTATGGCCATGAAAAGAACAAGCAATTGCTCTCCTATTGGAGAACCTACTTATGCTGGCACTTAGTAGTGGAATGGAAAAGAATAGAGACTAGAGGGTTGTGGATGTCCCTGTCAGGCGAAGCTTGCATTTACTTATTTAGATCTTAAGAGACTGGAAACCTTGAGATGATGACATGACATGCCCAAAAACTTCAATGCCCATTCGACCTTAAGAGTTATCTATTTTTTTTTTTCTTGTATTTTTTTTATCTCCCTTAGCTTTTCTTTTTTCTTTTTAAAGTTTTATCAATTACAAATAATCATAATATCTTACCTGGACAAATAGGTGTATATCAACATGAACACAGCAATTTCCCTTATTCAATACTCCCTCTATTTAAAATTATAAGATATTATTTAGAAAGTTCTCCCTCTATTTAAAATTATAAGATATTATTTAGAAAGTTCTATGTTTAAAAATCTTAAGATATTTTCTTGATTTTAAGGAGTAGTTAATGACATTTTTTCAAAAAATACCTTTTATTTAAAGTTTTGTTTTGATTATTTTTCATGCATTCGACTCAAGAGACAAAATAATAAATAGAGGCACTATAGGAAGAATACATTCTTTTTTAATTACCTAACTATATTCCTTTGAAGGTGTAAAATAGATAATAACGTCTTATAATTTTGAAGGGAGGGAGTAGAACCATGATGCAGTCATTAGACTGGAGAAGGCATATTCCATTATATGTTATGATCACAAGTGATGGAACTGAAGAAGTAATAACGAAGAATTGCAAATTATCAAGTAAATGTGCACTGTTACCGCTGAATGCATTATGTAAAAAAGTAAGTCATCTTCAAAGAAAGATTATAATGAGTTGATATGTACTTTACCTGAAAACTCCGATAAAATAGAAATTAAAATTGTCCTTCAGTCAAATAAGCTGTGCCTTTTTAAGGTCAGAAACAACTCCACGATCCTCAGTGCTCCTCTCATTGTATAATACCTGCAGCAGAGAGCAATTTTTCGTTTTTTTTTTTCTTTTAAATTTTTTTTTTTTTATGGAAAAGAAAAAATTAATTTATTTCAGATGGCAAGAACCTTATCAATGATCCCGTACTCAACCGCTTCACTAGGACTAAAATACTTTGGGCGCTGAATATCAGCTTCAATCTGCTCGGGTGATTTTCCAATGTGCTTTGCATATAGATTAACCTTAAAAGCGAGTTAATGGGAAAAACAGAATGAAAATGAGTTATTATAATAATATAGGCAGAGTTATTGAGTAAAATTCACATACAAATTTCAACCAATTTAAGCATATTGCTCTCCAAACTGCAGGGTCCATCAATCCACATATATTTACAGGTAATAATGATGATTCTACTGTAGCAAATAAGAAGCATTAGCTGATTACTGTTCTCACCAATTCGATCTTAACATTCTTTATTTCCTTTCTTGCAAGGTCAACGTCTGTTGCTTGACCTTGAAACCTTGCAATTGGCTGCAAATCAAAAGGGATAACATGGATAAGATGTCTGGACAAAAATAACCCCAAAAGACGTAAAATATAGCCTTTGCACCAGTTGAAACTGAACCTGTCTTATCATTATTGTTGAAGATGGTAAAGCAGAACGGTTCCCCTTTACACCGGCGGCCAAAAGTAAGGCTGCTTCTCCCCAAGCATTACCGACACAAAGAGTAAAAATAGGAGCCTTGACATAGCTGTGGCAAAGAAAAAAGAAAAAATGAAACATGTCCCGATACAGAAAATTTTCTCTGTGGAATTCATCAAGGTGGAAAAAGTCATACGAGAAAAATTAATTTTATCTACTCTTTAATGAGTGGGGGAGAGGGAGGAAAAACCATAGTTCATTGAACTAATAAATATTGATATCATGCATTGAGAATTTCAATGTATAAATAGTAAATCAAGAAAGACAGATAATGGACAAGGTAAGCAGCTAATATTTATAACATCTGTACCCAGTAATACGCATATCGCGACATCGACAAGCAAACTAGGTAATTACGCATGGTCAAAGACCAGCAAAGGCCAGGATACGGACAACCTTTTAGGTACACGTCAATGAGTTGAAATTTCGTACATATAACAATTTGATTTATCATCTTCGTTTACAGAAATCAAGATAAATATCAATTAGTAATTCCACAGCCACACTTAATCTGAAGTGGTTAGAACTTTTAAGTAAAGTGAAAGTGTATTGTTTTTTAAATCATGATAGAACTCAGGCAAAACAAGGGCATGAATGAAAAGTTAATTTAGCATAATACGCTGATCAATACAAGCCCTTGGTATAATTTTAAATCAGCTAGATAGTCACTTGAAACCCCAGTACATGGTGGCTTTTTTCAAGAGATTAAACAAAAGCGAGACAGGAAAATTGATGACATTATCATAGAAAGGATAAAGATAATTTACCTCATAACATCATAAACTGCAAATGCTTCAGTCTCATAACCCAACTTCTCACCACCCTTAAATAAGGAAAGAGATTCTAGTAAACAAATGTACATTATCGAGATCAAAATACCATCATTCAAGGATATTTTTCATCAGATGCACGGAGTAAGAGGGAATTCTAAAAACAATCGTACTAATTCCTAAAACAAATATAGTCCCCTCGGTCAAAAAAAAATAAAATTATTCTCTCTAAGCATTTCCTAGTTCTGCATCAAAGAAACTCCTGATCATAGTTCAGCAATATATAAAGAATATTGCATACCTTGGTTGTCCCAGTGGAGTTTATGTATAGATAAATAGGCTTTTTATCGTCTTCATATTGAAGGTAAAGAAATTCAGCTAGCATCAACTCCGTGACGGCAGGAACAAGGGACATGCCCAGGTAGACAATACGATTTTTGTACAAGTACGAAGCTAAGTCTGGTGGAGGTTGCTCCCATGCACTTCCTCTTGAAAAAGGAATAACCTATCCACAGACATTTAAAAAAAAAAAAAAAATGAACATGAAATATATCTCCAACGAACAATGGAGGGGTTGTGCACGTATAGCTGACTAACAATACAGAGAAATCATATAGGTTGCACAATATTTATTTCTGAAACACTGACATTGATCTACACAAAACTTTATTAGTTTATTTTTGTTACTGTTAACAAAATGATTAAATTTCTCCATTGTAATAAAGACAGAAGATAGGAATATATTTAAAGAGGAACTTTATATCAAAATTCTCAAATTGGTTCTGAGAAGGGGGGCCATTCAATTTTCACATTTTATATTTTTTGATGATTAAATATTTTCAAGGTGGGTAAGTTGGAGCGGTTATTTTAAGTTCCCAGCTTCTTCACCTTGAATCAATATTCAATGCCCATTTTAGTTGGTCATAAAGTTTAGCCTACTTGTTGAAACTATGCAAGGACACCAAGAAAAGAGTAAACGAGGTTCTGGCAAAGAAAGCCTTCACCAAAGACACCTGCAGTGCTTAAGAACAGCTCTGTTCCTTTGTAAAAAAGAAGCTCCGGGGAAGCGTTAGATTTAGAATTGATTCAGTTGAGACTTGCAGATGTTAGCTGGTATAATAACACTAAACCATCCAGTTAATCCGACAGCAATATTTCTCTCTTCTCTTGAATGTTAGCTGGTATAATAACAATAAACCATCTGAGTGTTTTCCTGGTTGATGTTGGCAACAACAAATAGCTGAATGTTGTTTACTTATAAAATTAATCCAAGGGTATCCTGGTCAGCAAATCAAGTTCAAAAATTCCATTAAGAATGTACCTGGCTCCATTTCAAACTAGTAATATCCTTAGTCCAACACACTCAAATACATTCGTTCATACATTATACACCAAAATCACACATTTATAGTCCCTTATGGCAAAACAAAATCAATAATCATGACCTTGTTCATTTTTTTTCCCATACGAAAAGGCCAAAAAATCTTTAACCTATGAACCTACTAAAAGTTTTAACTCATAAATTAGATAGATAGTTGTTAGAGTTTCACTCTACACTCATGTAATGTTGGATTTCCCAATTCTATATGGCATCTCATCTAACTTCGTATGAGAAAGGTCGCATTCAAATTTAATTCAAAGTTCGGAAGTGTACCATAGTAACGACGCCTCTTTTACCCTTGGAATGGCGAAACGACGCTGGATTCAGACACGAAGGTCTCAGCTTCTGGCCGGAGAATAAGCTAGAAATACTGCTTCCAACAAAAGGAGTTGTGAAGTTGGTGGAAAGAGATGTTCTGACAGAGGCCGAGGAGGAGGAAGAATTCAAGGCTCCGACAGGGCCTCTAATTCGAAAAGAAGCTGGGGATGCCAACATAGGTTTGTGGAGAGTAAAGCTCGAAGCCGCGGTGGCAACGTCCATAGCTGGAGAGTTCAGAAATTAGGAGAGAGAGGAGAAGCAGGAATGGATTCGGCAACTCAAGACGGATGCAGTATTGAAATGGGCAATTTGGGCTTGACGTTGAACTCGGGGATTTCTTTTTACACATCCTGTTCACGTATCCTATAATATCAGAAGTTTAATTTCCGGAACGTAATTTGTAGAAGTTCCGAATTGTATAATATGGTCGAAAAGAAAAAAAGGTATGTGCACATAGAAATCCCCTCAATTTGGACTAGTCATCTGGCCCAATCTTACAATTTACATCCAAAAAGCCTAGCCCATTTATTTGATAATTGGGCCTGGAGATCCAACGAATTTTTCTTGCTCAAAAAACCGAATTTTGTTTTTTCGCATTTTAAATACAGAATATTGTGGTGGCCTTTTTTTTTGCCATGTTTTGCAATATTAAAAAATTCAAATTTACTATTAAACAACTATTATCGGTGACTAACTTTACCGATACCATCTAAAATTATAGTGACCTGTTATCTCGTTATTTTGATGTTCCTGGGTAAATTATGATCAACCGAATCACCACGAACAGTTAGTCGCCCAAGCAGGAGACACACTTTCTGTACACTTTGATTCTGAGGATCCTCTTCTTCTGTAGAGCATTGATGTGATAACATTTAATGACACCCCAGTCTACATTTGGGCTCCATCTAGCAATAACCAATTCAGTACTGAGATTAAATAAAACCATCATTTACACGAACATGGAAGCCAAACCAATAGGCAAACCAGAGTTGTGGGTTCGATTCGCAGGAAACTAGCGAGAGAGAAAGACCTCGTACGAGTGAAGCGAGAAACCAGAGTCCTGCTTTGAATTTTTTAACTAACGTAAGAGACCTGAACCTGTATGCTATATTCGTATGCGTTTGTCCAGTTTCCACTTTCAATTGAGTTTGTGTGTTCACAATAAGACAGCTATGCATATTAGAGGCTTTTAGGGGACTCAGCATTGATGTGGTCAGAATCGAAAGGATGAGGAAGAAGATAAATAAACTGACCGTGATCTACAGTAATTTGACATCGACCCCACTTATTTTCCGGGCAATCCCACACGCACCCAGAAATAAAACTTATCTTGGACTTGCATTAATGGTTAGATTAGCATGGTCAAAAAGAGTGATTTAGAATTTAGATGCCGAGAATTTCATTAGTTTTTACTTTGACAGCATCAGACACAGTTGGGGACCTTCGAAGATCATACTAAAGAAGAAAAGAGAAATTTCCATAAATTTATTAAATAAGCAAATCCAAAAAGAAGCATCTAATGAATATTGATGACCCTTTCAGAAAAGAGCGTTGATGCACAAGTTCCACAACACACAATGGAAAAGGCAGAGACAAGAATGCATTAATTGCATCTTAAAGTAAATACCGGTTTATCACTAGATAATCCACAAGCAACAGCAACATTAACAGGATACAAAGGACGAGAAACCATGGCTCAGGATTAGCACTCTAACAACCTCCTATACTATGTATGGCATATTCTTTAGATAAGTGCTACCATAGCTCCAGCATAACAACTAGAAAATAAATTTGGAATGTGAAAAATAATTGATTAACATCAACATAGCTCCAGCATTACCAGGGAACCAAATAGTGTAACTTGGTTGGATCAGCAACCATCAGCTTCACATATTCTGCCTGGCGCCTGCTGCTCAGGAATGCAATATGCTCGCCCTTGAGGTTTTCAGTTTCTTCCGAGATTGTTTCTTTTGTTTTCCCAAAGTATCATAATCTGTCCTCTCCTTCCACTTACTCTTACACAGTTTGATTGGGCGATTTCCTACGTATTTACCATTCATCTCTTTAAGAGCTATGGCAAGGTCAGAAGTGTCGGCAAAGCTAACAAATCCATAGCCTTTTGTTTTGCCGGAACGCTTGTCTCTGACAACTCTGGCCATGTTAAAGGAAGGAAATCTTGCGAAAGCTTTTGACAGAACATCATCATTCACCTCATTACCAAGGTCACCGCAGAATAGCCTATGGTCATTCTCTGGCCATTCTGCCAGTGAAGGATCCTCCCATGATTGCCCAGCAGCTTTGCGAGGAATCGCTTTCTTTTTGCTCTCTGCTTTGTGCTCGATCTCACTGTTAGCGATGGCTGCCTTCACATTCTCCAGAGCTTCACGCGTGATCGTCTGTGCATCCCTTTGAAATAACTGTTGCGCCTGCTGATACTGAGGAAGATAGTAAGCGCCGCCAACTGGGGCCGGAGCAGGGTGAGGAGGGATTTGCCCAGCCCGAGGCGCCGACGGGGCGCCGACGTATGGTGCTGCCGCATACTGTGATGCCGCTGTGGTTGCAGGTTGCTGAAGATGAAAAGGCATGGGGAAGTATGAACCGTCCGAGTAGGTGAATTGGGAGGAAGAAGCTGAGGAAGATGGGTTTGCCATGAATTAGAACGGTGCCCTAAATTGAATCAAAAAGGGTTTCAGAATTGAGATTTGAAATCGAGGATTTCAATACGGAATTCGGAAGGGGCTCGGGATTTTCACGGTTTAGGATACTCCTGCATCAAGGCGGTGAAGGAAAATATCCCAAGATTCAAACCGAGATAACTTTTCCGTCGACGACTCGAAGTCGGAGTCGGTGCACCAGTCGAGTTTTCCTCTATATATAAAGGAGAGGCTTGCTTACCTTGTCTGAATAGTAATAGTAACGCGTTCTTTTAATTGGATTCCCCACAACGTAAAAATTCAGGGTTTTGTACATGGGCTATAATTGGGCTCAGTATGGACTTGAATTGGGCTCACTGTGGTTCGTCATCTGTAAATTCTGTGTTTGAATCAAAATTGTAGCCAAAGTTAGGAGAAAACTTATCTGAAAATTTTTTTAACCATTAAATCGCAAAAAAAAAAAGGAAAAAAACTTAAAATTGTTCCAACGCTATCATCGCAATTTTCTTACACGAGAACATCAAATTAAAACCTAAATATTTTAAATATTATTCAAATCATTACACTAAACCACACCAATTGATTTTGCTATCATGGCATTTCATAACATGAAATGAATATTTTAAAAAATATAAATATAATAAATTTTCTTATGCACAAACATATTGTATATGATAATATAGAAGTTCGCCTTCTTAACTTATTGTAAATTATTTAAATTATTAGTCAAATCAAAATTAACTACTGAAAAAAAGAGGTTAGTGATCATAACTCTTACCAAAAAAAAAATTACGGTGAATTTGTCCTTGATATTAAACCAAGCCTTGCTGTAGGCGGTGCTGAGTGACAGACAGTGTCTCTTATGCAAGTGGACCAAAGTCCAATATACGACAAAAATGTTGCGAGAATTACAAACTGTGTAACTCCTCGCTCGTTTTGATTATTTTGTACTTTTTTGATTTTCTATCATTTTTATTATCCTGTTAGGAGCTTTTTTGGGTCATCTCATCTGATCTAAGCCCATTCTGTAATCGCCTTGTGCGGTTGTGTTCCAAGGTTGAGGATAGTGAGCTGTGACAAGTGGCACCCCCCATGTTCTGAAACCTTCACTTGTATAATCAAGCAATGTCCATTTCCATGGCTTCCTTTTCTCCTCCAACTCATTTATCAACAACCTCTACTTCATCATATCCCAAACCAAAACTCATCTTCAAGCCCTTAACCTCTCTTAGTCTCAGCCCCAAGAACCCTCGCTTTCTAATTTCTACTTTAAAGGCTTCAGCTGACAATGGTGTTGGAACTTCCGTTTCTGCTGCAACTGCAGTCGAACCGCCGCTAGAGCAGAACACCCAGGCTCCTTCTTCACCGGCACCGGAGAAGCTTGAAGAATCTGCGGGAACGAATGGGTCTGTTGCTGCAGTGGCCGAAAAAGTAGAGGTAGTCAGCAATTTTCAGGACCCAAGATGGCTTGGAGGGACATGGGACTTGAAGCAATTTCAGAAGAATGGCAAGACTGATTGGGATGCTGTCATTGATGCGGGTGAGGTTACGAATTTGCTATAGCTGCATAATGAGTTAATAAGCTCTGTGTAGATATGCCTTACTAACATGCTGGCTTGATTGAAGCCAAATCTATTTCTTTGATTTTTGTTCAAAATTGAGGTGGTAATGGGCTAAATTTTCAAAATTGTCTTCATTTTCTCAGCTACCCCCTTTCTGGTTACAATTTTTGCTATCACCCGTCAATTTATCTATAACATCACAAAAATCCCCACTTTATGATGATCATGCGTGGTACTGGACAATCGTTTAACATCAGTAATATATGGCACAAGTACGATTAAAATTGGAAGTGAGACTATTTGGGGAATGGAAACAGGATCACTGGCTTAAGTTACAGTGACCGTGTAAACATGCTTGGGCTGCCGGCAGAAATTGATTTCTTAACTGAAGAAATGGAAGTTTTGCTTGATAGTTGATACCTGCCAGTTTCTAGTTATACTTTCATTTAGATAATTATGCTGATGGATTTGCAGGGTGCGAAATGCTAGTGGCAAGAGGTCTTTTTCAAAATAGAGATTATTTAACTGAAACATAGAAGATTTAGAATAAGGAAGTCGACCAAAACTTACACTGGTAACACTAACTAGAAATGATAGTCCTCTTATTAGCATATGCAAGAAAGCCATCTAGACTATCAATATGACACCAGATCTGGCCTCATACCCCGTAAATATGTTTGTGCTCAGTCACTGACTTGGATGTGTTATGATGATCTTGGCTTATGGTACTTTGAAACACCTAAATGAACCAGTTTGTGAATGATGCCTAAAGAACATGCTATGTTAGTTCTTTGTATTTCATTATTTCTGGTTTGTTTTAGATTCATATGAATCACTTCACCTCATGGATCCTTTTATAACTATTTTCAGAGGCTAGAAGGAGGAAATGGCTTGAGGATAACCCAGAATCATCTAGCAATGAGAACCCTGTAGTTTTTGACACATCCATTATCCCTTGGTGGGCATGGATGAAAAGGTTCCATCTCCCGGAAGCTGAACTGCTTAATGGTATGTTCTTATTTGTCTATGGATGAAATTACGGCTATGTATGCTAATAAGAAAGAAATCCCCATTGCTGAGCCGTCTGTATCTTTTTTTTCCCCCTCTTCGGAGAATTATGCAGGTCGCGCTGCAATGATAGGATTCTTCATGGCTTATCTGGTTGATAGCTTGACAGGAGTAGGTCTGGTTGATCAAATGAGCAACTTCTTCTGCAAAACTCTTCTGTTTATAGCAGTTGTGGGAGTACTTCTGATCCGAAAGAATGAGGATTTTGAAAATCTTAAGAAGCTATTAGACGAGACAACATTTTATGATAAGCAATGGCAGGCAACCTGGCAGGATGAGAACTCAAGCAGTTCCAATAAAGAGTAGTGGAATTGCTGTTTGTACTTCCCCCTCCTCCCCCCATTTGTCTCTTAAATTACTGTTATATTTATCTCATTAGGACAGAACAATGATGCATATGAATTAGACGTTGTATCTCACTTCTTTCTGTCATCCTAGTGCAGAAGAATGCGTCAGAATCTCATCCAGATAACTTAAACCCCTTCTTTTCTTTTTTTTTTTTGAAGCCTTGAAAATGGTTTGTCTGTTTTTAAGTAATTGGGTCTTTAACGGCCAACTGGGTCATCGTCCACTTCTCTTTCTTTTGCTGGTTCAGTTTGTTGAAATAATGATTTTGAATTGCAAGATTAGAAAACGACTGGAATTCCAAGTAGAAACTTGTAATGCTGGGTGGAAACTAAATGCGTAATGAAAATTCAGTCAAAGTGATAAGAACTTTCACTGAATTGAGCAGAATACTCCAAAAAGTTTCCATGCTTCCGTATATATTAAAAATAATGGACTACAGGGCGACCTTCAAACCGATCAGGTTCAATGTCTGGACAAGGAATGTGATGGTGCACAGAATGGGTACAAGTAAATTAAGATGCTTTGAATCGTTCTGAAGTCTGAATATATCCACTTAGTTATGTTACTATTATATCTAGTGCATTTGATTAACAAGTAAGGGTAAGTTGATTAAAAGAAATCCCTTAGGTTGTTTTATATCTTGTTCCTCAGGCAGCAAAAGCTGAGTTCCCACACCACTACACTAGACTACATTAACAAAGAAAACCAAAAAGCATCCTATTTCAGAAATAACAGGAGTGCAAAAAGCATTTGCGCAGCTAGTACTACCTAACTGAACTTCCAGAGGAGAAGCAAAAGAGAAGCTTTGCTCAAGCTTCCCACCCTCTCAAGAGTGTAGCACGAGCAACACGGTTCACTCCTAGAGTGAAGGCACCCATTCGCAAGCTGCAGTTATGAGTTTTACACATTGCTTTTATGTCCCCAAAAGCTTTAGTCATGTACTTGTTCAGCTCACGGTTCACTTGATCTTCATCCCACATAAATCCTTGAATATTCTGCACAAGCCACACAAAAACTTAAAACCAACTCAGATTTTCAAGTTTTAGTTGGGTTGTTCCCATTACCTGAACCCACTCGAAGTAGCTCACGGTCACACCACCAGCATTTGCATAAATATCAGGTAATATAACAACTCCCTTCTTGGATAAGATCTGCAAACCAAACCAAACCATTTCCATTATCTAATATAAGTTGAGCATGCCTCATTAAGAAACAGCACAACAGTAAAATCCAAATTACCTCATCAGCTTCTGGGTCGGTGGGATGATTAGCAGCTTCTATAATATATTTTGCTTTTACGTCTCCAGCATTGTCCCTTCGAGCAAAACAATAAGATTGCAAGTTTTCCAAACCAAATCGCTAATGAAAATAAACAAAAAACTAAAGTCACTTTACTTGTTAAGAACTCCACCCAAGGCACACGGAATAAGAACATCACATTGATGAACAAGCAAGTCATTTGGATCCATAGCATCTCCTCCTTGGAAGTCCTTCAGAGTTCCACCCCCTTCCTTGTGTTTCATAAGAGCACGGATATCAATACCATTCGAGTTCTTAATAGCACCGGTGATGTCACTCACGGCGATCACTTTGCCCCCTCTGTCGAAAATATTCTTGGCTGCCCAAGACCCCACGTTTCCAAAACCCTAGTGATTAAATTTAGTAAAATTAGGTTAATAATAAAAATGAAAATTAATTAAGATGAATATCACCTGTACCTGGATGACAAAGGTCATGTCAGAAACTGACTTGCCGTATTCAGCAAGCAAAGCCTCTGTTCCGTAAACTACTCCGAGTCCTGTGGCAGCTTCTCTGCCTAGTGAACCTCCAAGATCCTACACTCAATAGGTGTCGTATCATATCATATGTATGGTTAAGTCTCATATCGTATGAACTGCATCTGTACTGTTAGATGCTTACTATAGGTTTCCCAGTCACAACTGCAGGTGAATGGCCATGAAACTTTGAGTACTCGTCAAGAATCCATGCCATGGTCTACAAGAACTGAAGTCAATAACTCTAGTTGGATGCAAAGGATTAAAATGGGTATTATTTGATAATTCTCGTACCTGTGCATTAGTCCCCATATCGGGGGCAGGAACATCCCTCTGGGTGCCAATGAGATCATGGATCTTTTGGGTGAAAACGCGAGTGAGACGTTCTAACTCGCTTACAGTCAGATCCATAGGGTTGCACCCGATTCCACCCTTTGCTCCTCCATAGGGAATATCTGCCACAGCTGTTTTCCATGTCATCAGCTGCGCTAGAGCATTCACTTCGTCAGGATCAACCTGTCACCGCAAACACTCAACACTTTCAAATAAAGGTATTTTGTTATATTCCCATATCTAACTGCAAATCATTTTCAATAACTGAGATAACCCTACAAAATTCGCTTTTCAATTAAATGGCACTCGTTGAACAGATTTGAACAATGAAAATCCTCATTCATTATGCATGGCATAGATATATTTAACACTAGAGAAGAGAAGAGAAAGAAGAACAAAACCTCAGGGTGATAACGAATTCCGCCTTTCATAGGCCCACGAGCATTGTCATGTTGGATTCTAAATCCAACATAGGAAACTAGAGTTCCATCATCTTTTGGGATCGTACACTCAACCTGAAAATGCAAAACAACATTCCCTCTTAAGAAATGTGATAAAAGAAGAAAAACACACGTTAATGAAATTCCATCTGATCTTGCCACGTGAAAGGAAACCAATCAACATCATAAGTAACAGGGAAGAGGAAAAAGATTTAAGTTAAAACCCAAAAAGAGTGATCAAGAAAAGATGTTTACTTTGATTTCCCTGAAGGGTATGAGAAGGCTATTCTCTAGTTTGGTATCCAAACCAAGAATGCGAGCTGCATGTCGAAAGTTGCGGTTGGTGGCTGTAAGAGCATTCATCACTACAGCACTGCAACTTTATCAGTAAAGCACAGAAATTAGAAAGCAAGAGCTTGCTAGCAAGGGTTTGTCCAAGTCTAAGTCTTTTTAAGATGAAGAGGTTGAGGGAAACAAGGCGCCAAATGCGCTAAACATTGGATTGGAGAGATTAGAGGTTTCATGAAAATCACATGTGAAATTTATTTATCTTGAGGAATAACCTCAACCTCATTCTTCTTATTCACAATGTAGAAAGTGATTTGAAATGAGTTGGGCTTGTTAATTCATTCATCTCTTTTGTCATTCACTCTAAACTAACACTGCGCCAATCTCTTCAAATCAGTTGAGTTCCTAGTTTTTCTACATTGTTCATGATAACTCTGAGGTAATTAAGGAAGACTCCGCTTTTTCTTAAAAACAATTCATTTACCAATTCATTTATAACTAATTAGAAACAATTAATATATAAGTACATGCATGCACACACCATATATAATTAATTGATGAAAAGATTAACATTTTATATTTAAATTCTAAAATGAAAATATAATTTGAAAGGTGTTTCTAGGAATTAGGCATGCAAATAAAAGAGTAGGTCAAACTCCCTCAGGAGAGTCCGTTAATCTTGCAGTAAACCTTTTGACTTTTCAATTGTTCCTCTCTTAGGAGAATAGAAGCACACGTGGCTTTCTCACTCTTGCAATCAGATCCCTTCGATAGTCCGTATAATGTAGTTTGTCATAAAAAAACACAGTACTACAATTTATATCCTCTTAACTATCCTTACCAATTTAAACGGGAGGCTACACAAAGTAAGAGTGTCATTTATAACATTCTAAGTAACTTGATAATTACATAAATATAACTTTACCAAAAAGAATTAGTAGTACCAAAGGGCAAAAAAACTTTTTTAAGAAAATTATAAAATAATTATAACAACAAATTTTTAATGAAAGCTGGTGAGCAAATTAGGGTATGTTGCTACATTTTTTAATACCATTTCGACAATTAAAAGATATTCATCAATTTATAGTCCTATATATGATTCCAAGTAATAATCTAAATAAACTATATATATAATTTCGAAGATTGACCAAATTAAATTGTTAGGACCGAAGATTATACATTGTAATATAAAATATCTTAATTATATATAAAAAAATCTTAGTGTCTTTATTTCCTAACAAATAATATATGTTAATAATTATACATTGTAATATAAATGTCTTAATTATTTTCTTTAACTTCTTTTTAAAAAAGTTGGTGTGTATAACTATCAGTACAGTAAGAGGAAGAAACACATAGAGAAATTAGTTGCCCCTATGTTGCTTGCAATAGTTTTTGTTTAAATTAATGAGAAAATTTCTCCATCGTTAATAATTACTACTGCTAAAAAAGACATGAAAATACACCAGATTTTTTCTGTATAATACTTATAGAAAACTAAAATCCTGTGATGCTGGTCGTAATCGCAATGAAGTGGAAATCCCCGGATTCCTTTAATTATTTAAAGTTGTTAGCCAATACGGGGAATCTACTTCTTTGCAGGTGTTTAATTATAACCCTTTAATTTGTATTTAGGCATATAACAGTAATAGTAAGTAATTTGATCCATTTTTGAGTTCACTATCTATCATGGTAATTCTATTCTTAATTCTTTTTAGATATCTTAATGATATTTTATCAGCTATATATAAAATTTCTATTGGATCCTCTGTATTAAGAACTCTACCGATTATTTCCAGTGATTAGGACATAAAGTAAAAGATTTCCTAATATCCCATCTACCCATTTCTATACCTAATATAACCAAATTACGGCATACATAAATATTCTCTAATTAAAAGCAAGGACATGTGATAAGGAAACAAATATCATAAACATATGAACTCTTTCATACTAAGATATTGTTCATTCACCAACAGACCAGCTTACAATAATTTTGTTTAGTTTGTACTCTTTTCTCTCCAAATTAAGAATGGAATTTTGAGAATTTGGGTTAGGTACAGATAGCATCAGAGTCACATTAGAAAAATGTAAAGCAACGAAGAAGAGGAAGTCAATCCTAAGATCTCAGACCAGATACAAGCCTGCAAGTTCAGCCGTTTTTTTCGAGGCACCATAATAGGGCCGCCCCAATGTAGATAATGATTATTTTTCTTCATTGTTTATATTTCTTTAAGACCAAGTATGATATCGTTTTCGATCTACCCAATGAATATATACTGACCTTTGTTTTCTTTCGACCTTGATCCATTCATTGGCATTTCTTTCTCGTATGCAGAAAATTAATATAACTTAATTACCAGAAACCTCAAACTCTCTGCCTCATTCCTTATCTCAAAATGCCAACCCAAAACGTAAGTTCGTTCTGCGACTACTTTTGTGTGTCTGTTAATGCTTGTTGGCTATCATATTATGCGTGCTTGACTTAATTGGTTGATTTTTGCATGAGAATTGTAGGTAACCTGCTGCAAAGATAAGGTAGTGCTTGTGAGAGTATACGTAGAGAAGCCGAGGAAGAAGAGGGAGTCATCAAATCATCATCATCACCATCACCACTATCATTTTCATCAAACATTTAGACGAGAAGTGGTTCAAGGCACTGCTGGTAAAGGATATGACAGGAAAGCTGAGCTTCTTAGGTATTCCCAGCGCCTCCGACAGTCTGCAAGATCAGCGCCATCCATTCCCTTGCTCTCTAATAAGCAGATTCCAAACAACAATCGGCAACTTATCAAGGTAGCATTATAGATAACTACTAGATCAGATATGCTTGTTACTACTTCCATTTTATGATCCCACAACTACAACTGGAAAAGTTCATATATGTAACCAAGTCATTGAATAGTATGTGATGGCATTGTTTTGTTTTCTTCATTATTCTGTAGATTGTCCCTTCACAAAGAAAACCAAAGACTTCAGAAAAACCATCTTGCTTTGGCAATTGGAAACTAACAATTCCAAGCTTCTTAAGATCATTGACAAGTACCAAATCAAAGAAGAAACGGAAGCGCAGTGGATTGTCGAGCAGTCAGACCAGAAATGTCATAAAAAAATTAGAGGTATCTGAGTACTTGCCGTCTTTTGTGGCTATGTTACTAAGGGCATTATTCTATTTTGTCTGCTCTGATATTTTGTATATATTACTTACAGTCTCAGATGAAAAGAAAGAGTGCTTCAATTTCAAAATTCTTATCAACAACACGGAAGAGATCTTGAGGTTCAGTTTAATCTCCCGTTTACCGCTCTCGTGTTGATATATAACCTTCCATTCGAAGGACCCGTCATCTTAACATTGACGCCGTCCAGACCAGAGGAACAGTGGCGTACCCTCTATCTATTCACTCGGCTTATAGTTACAGACAAGGCCGGGTACCTTCATTATATTAAATTATAAAATTACGGCTTTTCTGTTTTTGCTAGTAAGATTTTATAGGATGAGGTAAAAGTATAATCAATAATGTACTTCTCCAAAGTTGGGCCCTAATTCCCACGTGAATAAACAATTATTGTTAAGTGCTTATTTAATTTCTTCTCTCTTTTGATTTAAATAGTCCAAGCACAACTCATGTTGAGAGTTGTTAAAATGTCTACTAAATCTTATCTATGGAGTGCGACATATGAACAAAAAAGATACAAACCCATTCAGCAAATTAGAGCAACTGGGATATTGGTTTGGGCCATAGCAAGAGATGTGGTAAGACGTGCGCCTCTTGCAAAAAATGAAAGAAACAATAATACTGCACCCATTACTAGTTAATGGAACAACATCCCTGAACCACTACTCCAACAGCGGAGAATAAACCAGAGTTTTTATAATTATTGTCGGCTCAGTGGTATTACTCTCCAAATCCTGCGCTACCTAGATCTCTGTTGCCGAGTATACTCCCACAGAGCAATAGCACCGCTGACATGTACATTGAGTGATCTAACAACTCCCAATTGGGGAATCTCGATGCAGGCATCCAAAATATGAATTATATCAACGGGTATACCTTCCTTCTCTCGGCCAAGAACCAGGACCTGCGTATACAGCCAAATGATATAACATTCAGGAAAAAAATAAAGGAGGCCTACTTGTACAATATAGAGACGAAGTTAAGGCACTAATAGAAACTTGGTCACAAAATCTAACAAACTGTGTACTAAATATGTTATATGTAGTAGCTTGCAACCAGAAAACCGATGCCACTAAATATCATTCCGTAACGCCATGTTCATAGTACAACACTGAGTAGTCAAGCCAATTCAGACAAGTGATTGAACTGTGAGCGTGAGACTAAACGGACTGGTTCGGCCGTTACAAATAGCTTTTCTTATTTTATTTTTTTTATCTGTAGATTTTCAAATCAAATGTGAGAAGTTTTGGTAAAACACTATGCATAAGCATTACTTTTTATAAGGAGGACAAGTCATAGGCAAGAAACTACAACTGTGTTTAGAGAAACGATGACTATTCCTTATTGCGGTATCTCCTGCTGATGTCCATCAATTTCGCAATAAGATACTTGAAGTGGGAAATCAGGGTTCAGTAGAAAACTCACTGAATTTTTCGGAAAGGTATACTGATCAAGGGGTATACTATTGGCAGTTTGTTCCAATCCCAAGATGGAGAATCCCTCTCTCTTCTTTTTCTGCAAGTACGCCTTCACGCTATTTACCGGGACTTCTATTATGGGAACCCACTTTTCAGCCGTCACACTGTATGCAGCAATTCTTGTGAATGATCGACAAAAATGCAGCAGATTAAAACATTACTTTCTACAATAAATGGCATGGAAATTAGTATTATCATTAAGGGCTCCACATTCTCTACGTTTTTTCCCCTCCAGAAAAAGTTGAAGGTAAGAAACTTTCAGCTCAAAGTTAAGAAACTAATCTATTTGTGGTCCAGAAACATATCCAAGACAAGTTACAGATCAGACATGAATAGCCAGGAGAAACATGTTCAAGGTGGGATGTGATGTTTTCAATTAAAAAAATTGAAACAATACAAAACCCCAAATATTTGAATCACGCTTTTTCTTTTCATCCTTTTACTATGAGAGAGAATCACATCTATTAGAATCTACTATTTTTAATATCGAAATGGACCCTGCGCCCAACGAATTAGTAATTTTCAGTAGATCATATATTAATATGTACGACACCGCACCAGTATCTAAAAAGAAAGATCAAATTACTCTCACTTATGTTGGCTTTGGTGTCATAAATAAGATTAACGACCACGTACACGGAGTCTTGCGGGTTTGCAACATGTTTGTGGTGAAAAACATTTGTTTTATTCTATATTCTCGCTTAATCACTTGGAAATATGAGTGTTTCAACAGTATCGACAGTTCACGCTATTTAATCACAATGCAAGTTTTTTTAAAGAGAAGCATAGTTATACTATGACTAAACCTGATAAGTAGGAATTGTTTGTCGGTTAGGATGTTTTTATCAGCAATGGTCAGCCCGGATGCTCTAAACACCTGCAATATGCAAGAATGAGCGTAATCAGGGGTAAAAAAATAAAATAAAATAAGCACGTAGAATAGGTAAGAATGATAAAAAATGGATGCACAAGGAGTAACTGACCTCACATGTACGTGCTAAACCAGCAAGATTGGGTATGCGATCAAGCAACGATGCTACAAGGATAAGATTTTGTCGATTTGCCTTTAGTTGTTCAAGAGATACTCTCCTAGAGTGTAATAACTGATCCAGTAGGAGATCATCCTCTTCCATTTCTGTCACATTAAATATCAGAACCAGATTAAATTGAAGTAGACAAAAACCTACACTGAAAACAAAAGACTTATCTAATGCATCTACATTATAAAAATTGAATGTCCATTACAGAACCCCAGAAACCAAAGTTATATAAAGCAACGCAAAAGACTATATCCTGGGTCTCTCTCAAAATAGAATAGTTAGAGTACCATGCATTAATCTAATTGAGAAGGCAAAGTAGATAAAACTCAATATTGAATATCCACATTTCCTAATAAACAATAGATATAAATGTAAACTGGTAAATGAATAGAAGATTGTCCGTGATGGCCTAAGGTTGCTATTTCAATAAAATAAGTACCAAACATTTGTTCCTTTCATCACTTTATTAGTTGATGAATAAATTCACACATACCAAATAATTTTCTGTAGGTCTCCTCATTGCCAAAAATGGAAAAAGCATCTGTGTCCTGCTTGTTATGCTTTGCAAGAGTAACCTTTTTCTGGAAATCTGATGACATATCTTTGTCCAGGGTTCCATCATTGCCACCAGACAAATTTTCCAAGGAATCTATGTCTCCATTAATTTTTAAACTCTCATTCCTGATGGCTGTCACATCCTTTGCCATCGAACACCGTAGGTCTTCCCTAGCATCCTGAGATGGTGAAATATAAAATAACAATTTACAAGGTTGTGCAGAAGATATGACATTTCCATTCAAGATAATGAAATCATGACAAGTGCTTACATTTAAAAATGTGAGAACTTGCTCCATGAGAGATGTTGGGACACATTCGAATTCAACTTCCTATACCCATCCAGAATGACAGACGATTAGCTGGCTAAACAGAGACAAGATCATAGAGATATGAAGATGCCAGGATTGTTTCTAAATTATAATAAATGGGTATCTAAAATTTCTATAAATATATACTCAGACAGATTTTATCCATGCATAGACTGCTCCTTCTTTCCTTTCCCACATGAACACAAATATACAAAAGGATATAACTTTACATGCATACATTTTGCTTTTCTGTTTCCTTTAAGGGCTCGGTAAGACTTCATATACGACATTTACATAAATATCTTGTCCACAAATATAATTATATAAATAAACATTTATTTGCTGAAACTCAGAAGGTAATGGTGTCCATAGGTCGGGTTGTGGTTGTTTTGGGCCCAACCCAACCAAAAGTGGTCGGGTCGGGTTAATGACAATTTTTGTTGGACCCGATCTTACCAGAGTGGACTGGGTCGGATCATATTAGGTTGGGTCACCAGTAAAGGAATAAAGGAAAAACGTGGACAATAAATAAATAAAATTTAAGTGCTAAATCTTGCAATGGTAAGCCCATTATCATCATAAAATCACATTATCTCAATTTTCAGCTAATCAAACTCAATTTAATTTCTTAAGAAAATGCAACACCTAAAGACATAGAAATACAAGGAAAATTTCTACATCACTAAATGATGTACATCAAATAATAACTATTCAAATTAACTAACAACTCCAAAATTAGCGCAAAAATACAATGAATTTCTAATTGATAAAATGATAGAACAAGGGAGATAGGTACTTTGGTTTAGGTTTAGGGAGAAAACAAAAAGATTTAATTTTTTTAAAGGTCGGGCCGGGTCAATCAAAAGGGCTCATCTTAGAATACTAAAAAGGTTTGCCATTAAAAAAAGAAAATATGCAGCTATAGCATTTTTTCAAGTGAAACTCTAAGCATTATGCAACCAAATTTGAAATTTATACAAGTTTTCAAGAAAAATACAACCAATGGAAGTCAGCATAACACAAGAAAAACAGAAATTACGGGCAATATAATTTAACTCCAATGTTAATCTCTAAATGCACATTTACCCGAACATCTAAAATAGTCCTTTATTTGACAAAGGTATATAAAGATATAAATATTCTCATATATGACTGATCAACTTCAAACGGGAACTCACCTCAACTCGATTGACAAAAATCCCTGCTGGGGTGACGGATTTATTTGGGTTATAGGCATCGAGATATCCTTCCATTGATGCTCGCAAGCTGAAAGAGAAACATTATATATCGATAGATGAGTTCAATCCATTAGAAAACTCTAAGATAAAATATTCTCTTCACAATTAGAAATGAGACAATCGATGAGAACCCTACCGTGCACAATCAGAATTCTTTTCCAGGTATGCTTTCAAGTCCAGAAAGCACCTTTTCTCTAAAGGTAAACTCTCAGAAAATCTAGAATTTAACAGGGGGAACAGTTTGTGCAGAATTTGGTATACAAGTAACTGCAAAATGATCAAGCATAGGATCACTCAACTATTAGTGAGAGAGAAAGACAGAGAGATCAGTGTCACAAAAAGGTTACCTGGGTAAAACCCCGTAAGCTGTGATGATGTGAGGTTAAAAGTGGAACTAGAGGAGGAAATAAGTCATCCAAATGCCTAGACTGAACATCTTCAGATGAATGGAGGATCACATTAGCTGCTATGAATACATACGAAGAGAGTGCCTGTATTTAGTGCCAAATGAATTAGAAGATATCTTTTGTATAAAGCAGATTTTCAGGCCTTAATGCTAAACCTTGGTTATGCACTTTAAAGAATCTGAATCATTAGAAATGAATGAATGCTAGTAGAAAATTACCATGTCCTTCAGACATGTTAATCTAAAAAAAGAAGAAAATCAATATATTTTGTATTCCACTCTGCACAGTGCATGGATGTAAATGTAAAGTTCATCATATAGCAAGTTCAAAATATAATGATAGATGCAATAGAAAGACAAAAGCATGTAATGCTAAGAGTTAAAATGCTCAACTTAAACATCAAGAGTTGACACATTCAACTTAGAAGACAATTACAAAAATATGAGCAACTGCCTCATCCTTCATTTTCACATTAATTTTTCTATCTTGATGCAGGGGAATGAGTCCCCCATAGGCTTGGTGTGAGACATGGAACTCCCATATGTCAGTGGAGGCTCTCCCCTCTCACTAGCTAGCCTTTTAGAAGATTCCCCTTCATCAAGGGGTATCAAAGCTCAGTTTGTCTCACATTGGCTGGGTGTGAGATACAGAATTCCCATATATGAGAGGAGACACACCCGTCTTTATCAGCTTGGCTTTTAACACAACCACATTCACGTCACAGAAATTTCTTAGGAAACACGTAATGATGTAATAGTTTCTCTTCCTAGAAACTAAATTTACATGTATGTGAAAATTAGCAACAAATAAAACACAGAAGACTTGCAAAAAGGTTCATCAGAAAAAATCATACACCCAACAAAGAAATGAAAAAAAAAATTCAGAAGATAACAATTTACCTGAGGTCTCGTGTCATAATCCTGTAATATAGGGACCAATTGTTCTTTTACCTGTGAATAAGAACATTAGGAGAAGTGGTACAGAACGATATGCTCAAAACTCCTAGTCTCTAGAATTTCAACAGAAACAGGTAAATGATAACAGCCATTACATAACCTGTGACTGGAATGATACATGCTTCGTGGACATGGGTAATTTCATACAAAAGGAAAAAAGAGTAACGATAATTTTATGATTTCAGTAAATAATAATCGATACCCCAATATCAAAATGCTTGTGGATCTCTAGGGAATTCCAAATTGTTAAACTGAAATCTTTCCTAAATTCGGTTATTTCTCTCTTCTTCTTCTTTTTTTCTCCTAATTTCTTTCTAATTAAATTTGTTTCAACGACCAGATCTTAGGAAAGCCACAGATCAGGACCATCATGCTCACTCTCAATGTCCAAGATACAGTTTCTTCTCCACCCTAACGGAAGAAGGCATATTGATAGCATGCTAATTACCAGAGAGGAAAGTCCACTTATAGACCATAAATGATAACGTACCATATGATCAATAAATTAAAAATGGTGAAAGAGAGAAGAAAAAGAAAAGGAAGTCTTACAAGTAAAGGAAATTTTAAGTATATGTTGATCGCAAATGTCTCCAAATATTGACGAACAGCAGGTAAGTTATTTCTCTGAGAGAATAAAATAGAAACGATAACTATAATTAATGCCAGAAGATACCAATGGAGGTTATAATGCTATTACAGAAAAAAAGACAATTGCATGTCTAAATTGGTCGGAAAGTAAAAATTGCACTTCTAAGCAGTTTTGACTTTGATATAGCACTGGAAATAAAACCCAAACACAGAATACATTATAATCATCCACCACAAACACACAAATGGAAAGAATAGAAACACGTTACTAATCTTAAAACCGAATACAAATGTTTAAACCAGACAAAAAAACTAATTTAATAAAACATTTTTGAAAAAATTAGCATAAGTTTATACCAAGTCGTGAAAGATGCTTCTTTTACTAACATCAAATGCACAACATAACAAAAAAAATTGACAGTAAAGAAAACTAAAGTATAAAAAGATGCAAAATTCTTACATTAAGTGCTACAGTCAAGGCATCCATGACTTTCCCAATTATATCTTGCTCAACAAACGGTGACAAGACACATATCGTTTGCCAAGCACGTATCTTGCGTCTATGAATCTGTAACATCAACAGCAGAAATTCTAATATTTCAGTCTGACCAGAGGCACCAAAAATCCACAAAATCCTTCCAAAGACTGAAAAGTGAGTAAAAAGGAAATACACCAGTGCGTCCAGACAAAATCACAATCTAATTAAGTATTTAAATTCCCATTGTAATCTCAAAAAAAAAATAAAAAATATTGTAGTCGCTTTGTTTATGAAGTCTAAAAAGTATGATTGGTTTTCCTTGCATATATAGGTGATTTTGTCATTTGAATATCCAATTCCTTGCCCCAACCCACCTGTACAAATCATACTTAGGCTCCTGAATATATTCTCACCTCAGCATGCCATGGTATAGGAGTATCTAGAAGTGTTCTATAACAAGAAATTTCTTCAGTTTTCATCACTTTTAAGACCGGAGAAGGAAGATAAGAAAACGATAATTTCCCCAAAGATAACTTCATTAATTTCCAACATAATCTCAGAAAAGAAGCAGCCAAGCCACTGTAGATATTTTCAACTCATCAAAACATAATGATTCACACAGCGAGGGATACTTACTGCACTGTATTTTTTGTATAACTCCTTTGAAAGATCTTTATCATTCACCTACATCAACAATCATCATAACTAAGAAAAATAATAAATTGGATGTTGTCACTATGGAAATCTCTGTAAAATCGCCTGGTAAGAACCAAATATGACATGATAATTTTTTTTTTTTTTTTTTTTCAAACATTCATTCCAAATGTTGCAATATGTCTGTAAAAAAACAAAGTGGCAACGGCCACCAGGTCATGCAATATCAGCCAAAAAAAAAAATCATTGTGGCACAATATAAAGGATTTAATGCATATTTTCGTCTTTATAATATTCTAGCAATAAAAAGTACTTTGTAGTTAAGCACATAGTTTATTCTAATATTCCATTTTAGTAATCTACTACCGCAGAGTCAAGAAGCTCTAGCAGAAATAATTTGCCAGATTCTACAGCTGCAGTGCCATCCGCAATTTGGTTTGTGCTAGCCAAGTTTGCCAACTTGTAAAACAGGACAGCGACAGAGACACGTGCATACAACTCTGTATTTATAAATGCCTGAAAAAAATTAGCAACCGATTCATTCAAAGATAATAGCCTCTAGAAATAAAAATAAATCAGAATTATAATAGATTTGCAATTAGTGGCAACCAGTGATCCAGTATATCATCTCTCCAAAATGATTAAATAAAACTTTTACAAATTTGGGTAGAAGATTACAAAATTAAAAATAGGAAAAATATTTAAAATGCTAAGCAGCTCACTTCAGTCAGTTCAGGATCAGGACTCTTTGCCAATAGAGAGACTTCCCCCCTTGCATCATTGTTGTCAGCTAGTTCAGCTTCAAAATCCTCATCAAATGCAACTGGAAGAAACAATCGTCTTAGTCAAAATAATATTTACATGGTAAAGCAACAGACAGCCAAGTAAAATCTCAGATAAGATTGTTTGGTACCTGAACCATAGAGGGCCAACAATTTCAGCTCTTTCACGTAGAACTTTATAATCCTGGGATTTAAAAGCCACAACCCTGTCAAGTGCAATGCTGCAAGACGAATTGTGCGAGGACTTTTTGTGCCTTCCTCGAGAAGATTTACAACAAACTGAATCCAAAAGATAAATTAAAATTAAAAAATTAAAAAATCCTATATCATAAAGGGATTAGGGAAAAAGGAACAAGCAAAGGACAGAAAAACTATAAGGGAAGATAACACAAACCCATTTCAGGGGACCAGGTGTGTTGTCTGTGTCATGCATGCTCTCGTCATTAAAAACAGAAGGATGCAAAACAGATGACAAAAGAGCAGCAATTGATGCAACCCTTCGCTTGTTGCAGCTTACATGTAATATCCAAGAAGAATGGACCAAACGCCACACCATCTGATAAACATTGCATCACAAGAGAAGTAAATCACTTTAGCTGTGAAACGAAACAACACCAAATGCAATAAAGACTAGAAGCTTGTAAAACATGTAAGGACACTAGAGACTCCTGAATATTGCTTGGTTATCTAACGAGATTCTGAAACTTGCAATACATAAAGAAATTAAATAAATGCATTTGCACAAAAAGAGGTAATTCAGGAGAAGAGGGGATAATCCACCCTCAAATCTATCATGCATCCTAATTATGCTTCATTGTCATATAAACCATTCTCGTACAGAAGGGATCCTTAAATAGTCAGTTGTGAACCAAACCTGTGCATTTATTACATTATGATGGGCAACGGCCCCACTTAATGTCTCTTCGGCAAGTAGCTCTAATACCATTCTGACAGATCTTAGCATGGGTAGAACAGAACCTTCCCCAGCATTTTCAAGGCTGCCAAGTACAACTTTTAGTGAACTGATAAGCAAAATAAGTGTTATAAAACGACAGGCGGGAAAAGAAGGGAAAAGCAACACATAAAAAAGAAGTAAATTCCAACAGAATTCTTTGCCATTGTTGTAGTTAAACATCCAGCAGGGAGTCAAACCTTGATACTGAAGCACACTTATACAAACTCAAAATAAAGAAAGGGAACAACCACAATGCCCACCAAGTCCCCTTCAAGATAAGCCGAGAGAACTAATAGTATGTCATGCCACCAAAGAAACCAAGGGAGTAAGAAAAGAATGACCATAGCGTCCAAACAAACTGCTGATCTAGATCTTGGCTGAGTACGATCCTTAGCTAGAATCACACAACTCCCGCATAAATCATAGAGAGAAATTAGCATACAACTCGCCATATTCCTTACCTCTCAATGAGATCACTGAAAATGCATCTGACAGTGTCATCTGAGACGAAAGAGTAGCTTTCCACCAAATGAAGCTGATTCTTGCCAGCATAATAAGGAATTGACAACAAAGACTCTAGGCACATCCACTGGATGAGAACAATTTAGTTATAATCTTTTAATTGATAATATGCCATAGCTAATTGTAAATGCAACAATCATGCGAAAACTTTTCAAATTTCAAATCTTAATAAAAACTGATTAAGAGATGAAAAATAGGAAGAACCTCGATCCAAAATAAAGAAAACTGGAAGAACCTTTATAACATCTCACAAAGCCTAACGTACTCACCAGAATTATTAAAACTGTTATTTTTGTACCTTTATTTAAAAAAAAATGAATTATCAATTTTTTTTACCAAGATTTGATCTTCATATTTTAAATTGAACTATTTAGTTGCAAATTGTCTCTAACCAACAACATAATTTGCTGATATGGCATTTTAAAATTTTTTTTTATCGTTAGCCACTCATTTATAATCATATAAACCGTAATGCCTTTTTAAAAATTATAATTAACAAAAAATTAAATTAGGTTAATTAACTCCATTTTTCCATTTTTCTTTGATTAAAAAAAAAACTTCATTTTTTTCAAACTCGGGTTTAAGAACGTTAGGAAAGAACCAATCTCCTTCCCCCCGGGTCTCCTCCATCATGGCGCTTCTGTTCACCTGCCCCCATGGTCCTTTCGCTTTCAAAATCAAGCGGAGCCACCGCTACCAGGGCTCCGCCAACCATGGTCACTGAAGATCATGAACCAGACAGACATCGAACCCAGCAACAGCAAACCAGTCCCATAAAATCTCAGCCACTTGAGTCAAGTTCAGTAAACATTGGACTAAACCCATCAAAGACAAGAGAGCACAGCGAAGTTCGCTTGCGTTATGGACATTCATGATACCGCCGCAGAGTATCAAAGAAAAATCGACCTTGTCAGAGAAGGGGCTTCTTAGCCTCGGTGATGGCGTCATTGCCATACACAGACTACCACGGATCTTTCAATTTTACAGGAATAAAAAAACCATAACTTAAGGGTAAAGAGAGCGAGAAAGGGAATGAAGCAGTTAAAAGGAAAAGAGAGAAGAAGGGGTGAGGGATTTGGCGAAGTAAAATGCTGCTTTAACGATTTCATGTTGCTGTCTCTTGCGACTGATTGCTTGGGCTCCATCCCCATGAATACAAGCAGCGCCATTGGGGATTGCTGTGCTAGTGGCGCCAACGTATTCTGGTGATTTTTTTTTTTTTTTTTTCTGATGAAATTCTGGTAATCATATATGAACGTCCATAACAATGAATTCTGGACAACAGAATGAGTTTTCTATATAATAATAGTATAGTCATTTTTAAAAAAAATTAAGAGTTTTAAACCTGTGTATGTGTTTCAATATATCTTCCCAATTTATATGTAATGTTAAAAGTAAATAATTAAAAAATAAAATGCGTAAAAAATAATAATTTAAATTTTTTTATAATATTTTTAAATATTTAAAAAATGATAGATATCCAATAACGAAGCAGCCAAAAAGAAATATTATGAAATATATGAGAAGCTCTTAATTCCACCACATTCAAAAGAAAATAATTAAAAAATTAAAAGGGACGTGTCTACCATGTCAATATTAGAAGAAGAGGGATAGAATTATTCATTCTACATCTCTTCTAATATTTATATTGATAAATAAATATAAAAAAAAAAAAATTTGTTTTAAGCCCGGTCAGTAAATTCTGTTGGTTATTAGACAGTTGATTTTGAGAGACCAAAAATGCAAATTTTTTGTTTTGTAAATATGAAGTTCAAATAATTCAGTTTTTTGTTAAAAAAAAATTAAAATTAAGGGATTAAATCATTTATTTTCACAAAAAAATAAAATTGTAATAAAGCCAAAAATTAAAATCTGCTCGAAACAAAAGAATTGAAATAAACTGTTGAAAAAAATACGTCCCAAGAAAGAGAGAAATTAGCACCTTAAAATCCAACAAAACCGCCCTCCGACTTCTTGCTAAAACTCCTACTGTATGGAGATTATTGATGTTTTCAATGAAACATGCAAGTATAGAATCCAACAACGGCCTGCCTTCTGTCTCTGAGAATGATTCCTCGTTTTCCTTGACCATATAGAGAGACTGAGGAAAATATGTGGATGCTAGTACTCTGAGAACAGAAACTAGCGCTTCATATGCTGCAAGACAAATTTCTGCTCCAGTCTGTTTTAAACATAAATATTATAGCCAAAAAGTAGCTCATGACACACTTCAATCATTATAGATCATCAAAAATATATATAGCAGATAATGCACATAATATGCAAGGTACCTCTGAGCAAGAAGGTGGCGACCTAATAGTCCTCCAAAAGAATTGCCACATAAAAGTGAAAGCAGTGCCAAATGAAGCGTCACTTTCAATTTGTGTACACCACGACAATATTAATGCTATTGCCTTTACCGACATGATCTGCTTGGTTGTACACAAGGAAAATGAGAGAAATAGCAAAAACAAAGTATGCTTTACTAAGAACGGCGTAAATGCTTGGAGACTAATATATCATGTCCAATAAGCTACATTCTAAGAGCTATTTCTGCAGCAGAAAAGTCAATCACCCAACAATAATGACAGTGAAGAAAGAAACATACCGCTTGCAATACAGCAGTGGCGGTAGAAGCGGACAACCTTCGTTGGCTTGGGCCACCAAGTTTTCCCTTGACTGAACTAGGCAGTATCGTATCCACAACACCACCAGACCAGAAAATTGTAGAATACATGTTTGCAAGCTGAACCAGATCCTCCTGCATGCCAATTAAATCTTAAAACCATCGAAGGATCACAAAAAGATCCATGAAAACCAAAGAGAAAGTTATCTGCATCATGATAGGTATACCAGTATAAGAAGGAATGTGTCGACAATTTTCTCAAAGGCGACCTCTGTGAGACTGAAATCATCATTTGTTCCATCGATGCCAATCCCTAAGTCTAGTCTGGCTTTATTACCATATTCAATCACTCTTTCCTTCATTCTTTGAAGCTCCAGACCCAAGCTCAAGGCAAGAAAAAGGAATTTGACTGGTATGTATTTTGTGTCATGGCCATGGTTGAAGATAGAAGCACTACTGTTTCGAATGAACTGCAAGAATAGATTAGACCCACAGTCGTGTCTCGCAAGAGATAATCAAAAACAGTGATACCATAGTAACAGTATCACTACATAAGTATGAAATTTTTACCCTATTAATTTCATAAAAATAGAACTGATATAGAACCTTAAAAAATGCAAACATGTTGCAATTATTATCAAAAGCCCAATCGTGATGATTCTCATTTTTGTTGAGCATGATTTGATAACCAAATTTATCAGAGAAAGTAACAAAAAAGTAAGAGAAATTAGAGAAGAAAGCGAAAACGAACCACCAAAATGGGTCCCAAAAGATGTTCCTTTTTGATTGCAAGGAAAAGTACTCTTGCCCATCTATTTGCTTCACACTCCCATGCACTTAACTCTTCATCATCAAAATTAATAACCGCACCAACCAGGAGATCATCACTCACAAAGCTCTGTGAAAAGTCACAAAGACTTTCCCAGAGCTTCATCTCATTACCACAGCAATTGGCACTACAATGCTTGTAGCCACAACCAGCAAGCCATCCTTTTACTTTCGCTCTTAATGGACCTGGAAAGAAAGGAAGAGAACGATCAAGATTTACCAACTGAAAGCCACATAACATCAGATTTTAATGACTATTTAGAAACAAAGAGATAGATTTTTTCAAAACATCTAGTTAATAACTGAGGATAAAAGCAGTACATCTTAGAATTTTTTTCCCAAAAAAAAGGGGCGCTCATGCTTTTATAATTTCTTTCATCCAACCCCCAGCACCACCCCCCCCCCCCAAAAAAAAAAAAAAAAAAAAAATTAAACTAAGCTAAGCTAAGCTAAAAAACAAAATCAAGCATTCTAATTATTTGTTCTTTTTTTGAAAAGATATAGAGGAGATGCAAGGTGATAACCAATGATAGAAGCAGTAAACTCTAGATCTAATGCTTACCACCATAATCAGTAAACTCCCGCGGCAATGCTGAAATGAAAAGCAAAAGAATCTCAAGAGAAATATCAAATGTGCACACCACAGCTACAGCAGCATCCAGGACTTTGTCACAAACTGGTAACCATAATGGAGGTGTCAGTTGAATCATACCAAGTTTTCTAAATTCAATGAATAATTAATTATTCAAAAATAATAGCTTAAGTATCAGACCAAAAGACCTTGAAGACGGTAAGTGGGATTGAAATGTTGTTTGCTGCTTTCAATAACATATCTAAAATCATCCAGTAACTTTGTTTTATCATTTTGGTTTGGCAATCCAGAAGAAAACTCCAAAGGAAGAGTTCCTTTACATGACTCCATGCCAGCATGAATTTGTGTTCTGATGCCAGTAGCAGCTGAAGCAATGCATGCAGCAAGGCCCGTTAGACCAGCTCGTCCAAAAGATTCACTTTTAGCAGTAGATGCTAAATTGCACAAAAATGCAATGCATTTCCTGTAAGAAATGCAAGGCCAAGTACTCCATTAGATTAATGGATAAACAAAGGAATGACCTAAAAAAGTATTACACAAACAATTAACATCCAATCACGGGAACTTTTATCCAAAAAAAGATCCAACCGTGGGAACCATACGTATCTTAAATAAAAAGATCAAACTAACCACCATTAACAAATCTCAATGTCTACGCTTATATAACTATCCAATCAACAATATTGATTGGGTCACATTGCAGACATCCTCCATGCCTCCAACTTGCTTGGAATTCAGGACATGTGAATTGCACATGCTGACTTTATTAACTTCATCTCTTTCTTACCTCATCTAGACATAATGTATTTTTTGAGAGATTTCCTTCCTTATTAAGCTCAGAACTGCAAAACCATGAATCTAACAACCTTTCTTTTTGGAGAGAACAAAAAGAAAATAAGAATTACCCCCTATCAGATCAGAAAAGCAGTAAATTTAAGCATAGACATTTAAAAAACGAACATAGAGAACATCGACATTGCAGATGAAGATACAAGAAGCAGCATGTGGAAAAACTACTTGATAAAGAAAGAACCTAAATGATCATATAATCTGAAGTCTACTACAACAATATAAATGGATGTCTATCATTCTATACTAAATCAGAACTAGAACTGAACACAAATTTCTAAGCATACCTCTGAGACAGGCAATGTGAATACTGATGTAAAAAGCGGGCTGCACCTTCAATTGTCCTTGACACGTAGAAACCTTTAACACCTGAGAGATGAAGTCAATCGCGCACACACTAGTAAGTAATATCTATTAAACGGGATATGATTTTCCCCATTATTCACTATTCCTGCAACATAATTGAACAAGTAGAAGTGTATTTCCATAGTAATTTAAGGACTTTACATTTGAAGAGAGTAATAATCTAACCATGATTGAATTGTTAGCATGAATAGATTGAGAACAGAAGAACATAATAAGGTAAAATATAATTTGAAAACAAATTCACTTAAAGAGGCCAAAATACGTATGAACAAACCGAATTCTTTGTGTTGTATTGGGTCATTTAGCCCTTGCATAAATGGACCAAGGATAAAAGTTTCAGGCACTGAACTTATGAAGTTCCCATAATTCTCCCAATTGATGTCCAGGAAATACTGCATGATCAGGCATCTCACTTCAATGTTTGGAAAACAATGAAAAGGAAATATGATCAGTAAGAACAGAAAAATAATTTAATATGTATAAAACTGTAGAACTTGTATAACAGTACTCAAGCTTTCAAGTTTTGCTAACAAAATCTAGTAAGTTAATTAATTTTCATGATGAAAACGCCACTAACCTTGAGGATTGTCATGACGAAGGCCTCGTTCCCACAAAATTGATAACCAATTAAAGACTTCACCAAATATTTCTATGCTTTGATGGACTTCACTGACACTGCTTTCAACATTAAGATACAATGCAGAGAATTGGAGCAACAAAGATACCTGTGAGAGAATTACTTTTGCATATTAGATGCACTGGATTGAAGAAACCATAAATCGGTCCCTCAGGTAATAACATCTTTTATAGTAAAACATTAAGAAGGATATGGAACCCTTCTTAGTGCTCAGAATTAAGCCAAATACTAATAATAGGAAAGAAAACCAAGAGTACACAAAAGAAAATGGCAGTCCAACCTCTCTGCTTGGTTAAAGATACTCTATTCAAGAAACTACAACCAGAAAACAATGTCTTCACTCTTCAGAAACACAGAATCTTCTATTTGAAGTAAGTTTTCTCAAACTCCACAACCACTCCACATGATTCTACATCGAATAAACTCCTATATCCACCTCCTTATTCTAGGAAAACACCAAGTCAAGCACTGCAATAGATTTTTTCTTTTGGACAAAAAAGCACAGCAATAAACATAATCCAGATGAATCTAAAAACACACAAACCTTTAAAGCTTAACTTAAATGACAAAATGATCATCATGGAGAAATCTAGAAGAGGATAGTTACTCTCTTTTCCACCTAATTTATTATATACACATAGTAGAACACCACGGATGCTATAAACATTTTTTCATGCTGCTTTCTTAATTGCTCTGTATCTTAATAGGGTACAAAGCAAGGATGTTTGAATGGTTTCAAAAACATTTATGTAATGTAACATTCCTCTTGTTCTAATCCACTCCTAAAATACCAGCACACCACATATCTTCATCAACCTGAAACCTTACATTTACAGTAAGGTAATGATGCTCAAAGACAGATCAGATTAAATGCAAATGCAAATCACAAACCTGATGATTCCAAGCTGCTTCAACTAAATGACTACCAAACTCTTCAAGCATTTCATATAAAAGTACAAATGCCTCCCAATACTTTTGGCTGTTGAAAATCATTTCATCTGAAGCCGGATCCTCCCCAACACCCAGTGATCTGGCTTCCTTGTAAGCCCACTGTTCCCTCTTTGTAAGACCATGAGGTATTGAACGCTTTCCACTTGAAATCCCTTTTGAAATACTAGAGGCGGGATGGGTTCCTCCATTTATGTTCAGCGCCATTTTCAATATATGTAAACTTTGCTTCCTCACTAAACTCTCTTTATCAACCTAATCAGATTTAGTTTGGTTCTTGTGTAAGCAAAGCAAAAACAAACTAAATAACCTAAAAGAAAAAATGGTAAACAAAGCCCAATTACCAGCCCCCTCTTGATTTCATCCCAGAATTCTTTTTCTGCTCTTATATCAAATTCTTCTACTCTGCTGATTTTATTTGCATCTTCACATTCTTCCAGAGAAGGCAAAAAAGAGAAATACAAAGATAGTACATTATATGCCTCTCTTCTCTCTAAAGGTCCAACAGAAAACAGTGTTATGCAGCACTTCCAAATTTTCATGAAGAAACACTCCCTGAAACCAATTATAGGCATTTTATAAATAAAAAGTAGAATGCATGTAAATTAGTGAACAATAATGGAGTAGTTACAAGATTCTACCGAGAAAATTTATTTTTCTGTCCTTGAATTGAGACTTCAAATGAGCGATTGGAAGCAAAGGCTTTAAGAGTGGTAGGAAGAAGAAAGCCAATTGCACATGACCTGTGCTCTGGACCATGTAAAAGCATATGCTCAATCGTATGACATAGTGCCCAAATCAAGTTTCTAACAAACTTATCTGCAAAGCAGATATTCCCTTCCTCTGACTTAGAAGTTCTTTCTGTTTGCAGACACTGAAGGACAGCTTCCAGAATTACAGACAAAATATGGCTAGATGCTGGCAATGTGAAACAGCTTGAAAAAGACTGTAAGAGTCCCTTGTCTATTAATGGATTGGTCACTAGATTATCTGAACCCTGCAGATGTGAGCGGCTACTCCATTCATAGACATCCAACTCTTCATTACGGAGCATACCCATGGAAAGGCCAACTGATCTTAAAAAAATTGGCACCAATGTTTGTTCGAGTACTACCCAGGCATGAGCCTCAACCACAACGTCAATGAAAGATTCTGTGATCTAAAATCAAATTTATCCATGTCCAACAATAAGACAGACATGAAGCAAATAAGTTAGATGTTAGATGGATTACATATTATAGACAATAGACTGACCATTAGACATTATATTCTACCTGATTTAGCAA
Organism: Bauhinia variegata; assembly: GCA_022379115.2. NCBI lineage: Eukaryota > Viridiplantae > Streptophyta > Magnoliopsida > Fabales > Fabaceae > Bauhinia > Bauhinia variegata. Next base: position 1,894,644 of record CM039433.1, read on the forward strand.
GTCACGCTCACAAGCTTGTAGCACCTTAGCTAGAGGAAGGAAACATCTCCACGTAAATGACAGCAAGGCATCACAATTATCCCCTGTGAAGAAATTTTATCCAATCTTTTACCATCAGTATGTTGAGCAAATATTCCTTAATAATATGTAGAAACACTGCAAGTTAAACCAAATCTGTAAAGAGTGTAAATATCTCGAAGGAAAGGTCGGCAGAATGCCAAATACACACACAGACATATACCACGTTAGTGTACATACAAGTGCACATATGTCTAAGAAGGAGCATAACCAAATAAAAATAATAGAACACTTTCCAGAGGAACAACAAAGAGGAAGTCGTCTAATTTATAAAAGCTTTCTGCATATCAAAAACAATATATATAAATATAATAATTGACAAAATGTACGAAGGGAATGAAATCTCACCTATTTTCTTGAGGAGGTGACAACAAGCGCCAACCAGTGAAATAAGATACAAGCGTTTATCAGATTCCAACTTCTCGTCTTCCTTGATGATATCCTATCAAATTCACCAAAGACAATAAATCTAAGCCACCTATAACAACATGTGAACAACAAACCAATAGGCATCTTGCAACAACATTTTATACTGCTCTTAGAGAAAAGGAACCATTTACGTCACCTTATTAACCGTAAGATTTCAAGGATATTAACTGGAGACGAGCAGAAAGTAACGATTAATAGAACGAGAACTGAAACAGTGGTGATACCTTGATGAGGCGAGGGAAGTCATCGAGAAGAGAAGCAAAGAGCAATGGTGGAGACAATCCAGTGGACGATAGGATACAATCCAACATCGCCGGAATAGCTGACGGAGGTACTTGAATAAAGCTTTGTGACAAGGAAGCTACCAGAGAAGCCATTGGTTTTACTTCGGCTTCAAACATCCTACCAGTGATTGCGGCGAGTAAGCAGAACTGGGAAGTAAGGGTTGCTCAGCTCTAGGCTGTGTAAAACCCTAACTTGGTTGATAAACCCTGAATCGGGGCCGCCACCTCCACAACGTCCCTCCGCATTTCTTCGCGCGCTTCTCCATTGATTGGATTAGTTCTTCTTTTTCTTTTTCTTTTTTTTAAAAAATTATTTGCATTTTTATTTTTAGACAATTAGTATAGTCTAGTCTAGTTTTATTTTAATTAGTGCAAAGCAAAAAGTTTTTAATCTACCCAAACCTGACCAACTTGACCAGTGTAGTTATTTTTGGTCGGGTTCATAATTAAAAATCATTTTAAAATATTTAAAAGTTGATTTGTAATAATTAACAACAGGATTTTACTTTTAATTAGTTGGTATCTGGCTTAATCAATATTTAGTAAAATTACATTATTTTGATTTAAATTTATTTTTTATTTTCTTCAGTTCACCTTAACTTGTTGGTACTCAACCTCAATTCTGTCAATTCACTTAATCGTTTTTATTCGACTCAGTGGATTTAATTTTTTACCCATTAGAATTAATTTAAAAAAAAATACCTTTTGAATAAAATTGGTTACTCTTACCATCCATATTTATTGACATAATTTTCTATAAACGTTTTCTTACATAAAGTTATAACAAAAAGAAAGCACAGTGACATGTTTTTAAAATTGTAAAAACAAAAAAAAAAAAATGAAAGAAAATATCACTTTCTTACCAAGTTAGAATACATCACTTTTAGAACATGTTGATAGGTATGGTACATTTTGTAATTTAGAATTTCTGATAGTTAGAAGCTTTAGTGTGTTTATGACTTAGAAGGGACAAGCAAATTAAATAACACAAAATAAAATAAATTAGGATTTTTTAATATTCAGTAAAAGGTCCTACATAAATTGTAGAATTGTCTATTTATAATCTACTTATATCTAAACAAAAGAAATATATTAACGTGGGATAAGAATAACCAATTCAACTTAAAATCAAATTCATAAATTACATAAAAATTCCTTCTATTTAAAATCGAATAACATTTTCTTTGGAGTTGAAGACCAATAAAAAAAAAATTCCTAATTTATTTACATATATTTTCAAAAGAATTCTAATGCTAAGTTCCCTTTTTTATATGGAATTAATCCTATGTTTCATACTTATAATCTTAATTTTAATCCGAATTAATAAGCTACTAAATTACGATGAAAAGAAAATATTTTTTAAAATGCCCAAAAAACAAAAATATAAACAAAATGAAATATGAAAACAATTAATAAGACTAAAAATAGTGTTAAAAAATATTTTTCAAAAAATACTAAGTAAAGACATAAATGATTTTAAAAATATAGATGATAAAAAAATATATACAAAATGAAATAACAAAACAATTAATAAGACTACAAATAGTGTTGAAAAAATATTTTTCAAAAAGTTCTCAGTAAAGATGAAAATTATTTTCAAAATTTCTGTAAATGTTAATAAGATAACAAAAAATACATCTTGAGAAAAATATTTTTAACAAGAAAGAATGACCAAATATTTTATAGAATAAATATAAAATGATTTCCAAAAATATTTTTAACAAGAAAGAATTGCCAAATATTTTAAAAATATTTACTAAAAAAGAAAACTGTTGGTGCCTTAGTCTAATTTAGAATTTGAATTTAGAGTTGAAGGTTTTTAAGGTTTAGGATTAAAAAAATAGCATTTCAAGTTTTGATTTTAAAATATAATGTTAGTATTTAGAGGTTAAAGTTATTATGGATGATTTTGAAATTATAAAATATTTATCAAAATACACTAAAAAAAAGTTTAATAGGAAAACAAGGGCTAAAATTTAAGTAGGAGAAATTATAATAAATGATGTACTAATTTATAAAATTTTAATACACTTTTATTAATAATTATTGTGTACCGATAAAGAACTCATTTTCAATTCAATACAAAGGAAATGTTTTCTATAAAAATATTTTATAAATCAAATAAGTACTTGAACAAAATTATGGTCAAATGAAACTTTTAATGCGAACATTTAATTAAGAACTAAACACATCTTTTACTGAAAATGTTTTTTTCTTAATGAAATACATTAAAAAAAGAAGAAAAATATATACAATAAATAAAGCAGAAATTATTTTCAAAATTTATAAAAAAAATATACTAAATAAAGATAAAAATTCGTTTAAATATTTTGAAAACAATCAATAAGAAAAAAATGATTCTTTTAAATAAAAATAAGATTATCAAAAAATATTTTTAAAAATACAAAAATGCGCAAAAAAAAGATAAAAATATACACTAAATACCAAATGAAAAAGAAAACAACTGATAAGAAAAAAAAAACACATTATTTTCAAAAGTTTTGAAATTTAAGCAAAAAAAAAAAACATTTTCGGATATTATAAGTTTTAAATACCAAAATTAAAATCATTTTAGAAAAACACAAGAAACACAGAAATTATTTTCATAATTTCTAATAACAAAAAGAAAGCACGTCGGATCAAATTCGAAAAAAATACTTTTAGAAAAATAATAAGAATTTTTTTCTTTTTAAATATACAAAAATATTTTCCAAAATAAATGTACGAACATATTTTCTAAATCAAATAGGCTGATAGATTTTTTGAAAAAATCTCTTGTAGAACCAAATTTTTAATATAAACTTGTTTCATCGAACATATTTGAGTAAAAATAATTGCTAAAATACATTAAAAATAAACGAATAACAAAATAAAGAGAAATTATACTAAATAATAAAAAACTAATAAGGCAAAAATCGTGCTGCATTATGTTAAGTCAAAATAATTTAAAAAATGCACTAATATTTTGAAAAAGTCAATACAAAACAAATAATAAAATTTCAGTGCAAATTATTTTAGTAAACAAAAATATACTAAATGAATCAGAATATGGAAAATATATTTTTAGAATTATTTTCAGTAAAAATATTAGTTAAATATGAAAATAAAAAGAACTATTTTTCAAAAAACACTAAATAAAGATAGAAATAATTTTGAAAATTTTTAAAAAAGTTAGTAAGACTAAAAATATAGAAAATAAAAAAATATAGACAAAATAAAATACGAAAACAATTAAAAAGACTAAAAATAGTGTTGAAAAAATATTTTTCAAAAAATACTAAGTAAAGACGGAAATTATTTTCAAAATTTTTATAAACATTAATAAGATACCAAAAAACACATTTTGAAAAAAATATTTCCAAGAAAGAATGGTCAAATTATTTTATAGAATAAATATAAAATGATTCCCAAAAATATTTAATATATTCCAAAATATTTTTCAAAATATTCTAAAAAGGTTTGTAAGAAAACAAAAAATACATCCTAGGATTTCCCATAGAATAAGAATTTTCAAAATATTTTTTTAAGAAAATAAAACATTTCTAAAAATACATCTTCAAAATAATTTTAGTGAAAATAATGTTTAGAAAACAAAATTGAATCAGATTCTTTAAAAATATTTTTGGAAATACTTTAAATAAAGATAAACTTATTTTTAATAATTATAAAAAAAAAGTCGATAAGAAAATAGAAATAATTTTTGAAAATTAATTTTTAGTAAAAATAGTTTTTATAAAAAAAGTAAAATATTTCTAAAAATATACCCATACTCTTAATTTAAGTTTATATTTTAGAGTTTAAGTATAAACCTTAACAACTCTAAATCCTAAACACTAATTCTAAACCTCAAATGTTACCTTTAAATACTAAACTTTAAACCTAAAATACAAATTCCATAACCCTTCACCTTTGATCCAAACCCTAAAAACCTTAAAGCTTTAATTTTAAAACTCTCAAACATAAATCTTAAATTTAGAGCATGAGTAATTTTAAATTTACGACAATATTAATATTTTGAGTAAGAAAATAGAATATACATTTGAGTAAAATATTTTCAACAAAAAATGATTTTTCAAAATTAATGAAAATGAAAAGAGACTAAAAACGTATTGAATAAGATGTTGTAAAACTATTTTTCAAAATTTTCAAAATGATTAGTAAAAAAATAGAAAATACATCATGAGAAAACAATTTCCAACAAAAAAAGATCTTTCAAAATATTTTCTAGGAAAACTAAAACACTTTTCAAAATACATTTTTATAAAAATATTTTCAGAAATAAAAAAAACACTAATAAGTCAATAAAAAACAAAAAAATATTTTTCAAAACAAACTTTTCGTAAAAAATAATTTTTAGATATATATTTTTAATAAAAATATTTTTCAAAATATTCTAAAAAGGTTTGTAAGAAAACAAAAAATACATCCTAGGATTTCCCATAGAATAAGAATTTTCAAAATATTTTTTTAAGAAAATAAAACAATTTCAAAAATACATCTTCAAAATAATTTTAGTGAAAATAATGTTTCGAAAACAAAATTGAATCAGATTCTTTAAAAATATTTTTGGAAATACTTTAAATAAAGATAAACTTATTTTTAATAATTCTAAAAAAAAGATAAGAAAATATAAATAATTTTTGAAAGTTAATTTTTTGTAAAAAAAGTTTTTAAAAAAAAGTAAAATATTTCTAAAAATATACCCACACTCTTAATTTAAGTTTATATTTTAGAGTTTAAGTATAAACCTTAACAACTCTAAATCCCATACACTTATTCTAAACCTAAAATGTTACCTTTAAATCTTAAACTTAAAACCTAAAATACAAACTCTAAAACCCTTCACCTTAGATCCAAACTCTAAAAACCTTAAACCTTTAATTTTAAAACTCTCAAAAATAAATCTTAAATTTAAAGCATGGGTAATTTTAAATGTGTGAAAATATTAATATTTTGAGTAAGAAAATAGAATATACATTTGAGTAAAATATTTTCTACAAAAAATGAAAATGAACACAGACTAAAAACGTGTTGAATAAGATGTTGTAAAACTATTTTTCAAAATTTTCAAAATGATTAGTAAATAAATAGAAAATACATCATGAGAAAATAATTTCCAACCAAAAAAGATCTTTCAAAATATTTTCCAGGAAAAATAAACATTTTTATAAAAACATTTTCAGAAATAAAAAAAAAAAAAAACTAACAAGTCAAGAAATAACAAAAAAATATTTTCAAAACAAACTTTTCGTAAAAAAAAATAATTTCTGGATATATATTTTTAATAAAAATATTTTTCAAAATATTCTCAAAAGGTTTGTAAGAAAACAAAAAATACATCCTAGGATTTCCCATAGATTAAGTATTTTCAAAATATTTTTTTAAGAAAATAAAACATTTTTAAAAATACATCTTCAAAATAATTTTAGTGAAAATAATGTTTAGAAAACAAAATTGAATCAGATTTTTTAAAAATATTTTTGGAAATACTTTAAAAAAAGATAAACTTATTTTTAATACTTCTAAAAAAAATAAGAAAATAGAAATAATTTTTGAAAATTAATTTTTAGTAAAAATAGTTTTCAAAAAAAAGTAAAATATTTCTAAAAATATACCCATACTCTTAATTTAAGTTTATATTTTAGAATTTAAGTATAAACCTTAACAACACTAAATCCCAAACACTAATTCTAAACCTCAAATATTACCTTTAAATCCTAAAATTTAAACTCTATAACCCTTTACGTTATATTCCAAACCCTAAAAACCTTAAACCTTTAATTTTAAAACTCTCAAACATAAATCTTAAATTTAGAGCATGGGTAATTTTAAATTTACGAAAATAGAATATACATTTGAATAAAATATTTTCAACAAAAAAGGATTTTTCAAATTAATGAAAATGAAAAAAGACAAAAAAAGTGTTGAATAAGATGTTGTAAAACTATTTTTCAAAATTTTCAAAATGATTAGTAAAAAAATATAAAATATACCATGATAAAATAATTTCCAACAAAAAAAGATCTTTCAAAATATTTTCCAGGAAAAATAAAACATTTTTCAAAATACATTTTTATAAAAACATTAACAAGTCAATAAAAAACAAAAAAAATATTTTTGAAAACAAACTTTTCCTAAAAAATAATTTTTGGATATATATTTTTAATAAAAATATTTTTCAAAATATTCTAAAAAGGTTTGTAAGAAAACAAAAAATACATCCTAGGATTTCCCATAGAATAAGAATTTTCAAAATATTTTTTTAAGAAAATAAAACAATTTTAAAAATACATCTTCAAAATAATTTTAGTGAAAATAATGTTTAGAAAACAAAATTGAATCAGATTCTTTAAATATATTTTTGGAAATACTTTATATAAAGATAAACTTATTTTTAATAATTCTAAAAAAAAAGGATAAGAAAATAGAAATAATTTTTGAAAATTAATTTTTTGTAAAAATAGTTTTTTTTTTTAAAAAGAAAATATTTCTAAAAATATACCCATACTCTTAATTTAAGTTTATATTTAGAGTTTAAGTATAAACCTTAACAACTCTAAATCCCAAACACTAATTCTAAACCTCAAATGTTACCTTTAAATCCTAAACTTTAAACCTAAAATTTAAACTTTATAACCCTTCACCTTAGATCCAAACCCTAAAAACCTTAAAGCTTTAATTTTACAACTCTCAAACATAAATCTTAAATTTAGAGCATGGGTAATTTTAAATTTGCAAAAATATTAATATTTTGAGTAAGAAAACAGAATATACATTTGAGTAAAATATTTTCAACAAAAAATGATTTTTCAAAATTAATGAAAATGAAAACAGACTAAAAACGTGTTGAATAGGATGTTGTAAAACTATTTTTCAAAATTTTCAAAATGATTAGTAAAAAAATAGAAAATACATCATGAGAAAATAATTTCCCACAAAAAAAGATCTTTCAAAATATTTTTCAGGAAAAATAAAACATTTTCAGAAATAAAAAAACACTAACAAGTCAATAAAAAACAAAAAAAAATATTTTTCAAAACAAACTTTTCGTAAAAAATAATTTTTGGATATATATTTTTCAAAATATTCTAAAAAGGTTTGTAAGAAAAACAAAAAATACATCCTAGGATTTCCCATAGAATAAGAATTTTCAAAATATTTTTTTAAGAAAATAAAACATTTTTAAAAATACATCTTCAAAATAATTTTAGTGAAAATAATTTTTAGAAAACAAAATTGAATCAGATTCTTTAAAAATATTTTTGGAAATACTTTAAATAAAGATAAACTTATTTTTAATAATTCTAAAAAAAAAAGTCGATAAGAAAATAGAAATAATTTTTGAAAATTAATTTTTAGTAAAAATGGTTTTTTTTTAAAAAAAGTATAATATTTCTAAAAATATTAAAAATATACCCATACTCTTAATTTAAGTTTATATTTTAGAGTTTAAGTATAAACCTTAACAACTTTAAATCCCAAACACTAATTCTAAACCTCAAATGTTACCTTTAAATCTTAAACATAAAACCTAAAATACAAACTCTATAACCCTTCACCTATCCCAAGCCCTAAAAACCTTAAACCTTTAATTTTTAAAACTCTCAAACATAAATCTTAAATTTAGAGAATGGGTAATTTTAAATTTATGAAAATATTAATATTTTGAGTAAGAAAATAGAATATACATTTGAGTAAAATATTTTCAACAAAAAATGATTTTTCAAAATTAATGAAAATGAAAACAGACAAAAAAACGTGTTGAATAAGATGTTGTAAAACTACTTTTCAAAATGATTAGTAAAAAAATAGAAAATACATCATGGGAAAATAATTTTCAACAAAAAAAGATCTTTCAAAATATTTTCCAGGAAAAATAAAACATTTTTCACAATACATTTTTATAAAAACATTTTCAGAAATAAAAAAACACTAACAAGTCAATAAAAAATAAAAAAATATTTTTCAAAACAAACTTTTCGTAAAAAATAATTTTTGGATATATATTTTTAATAAAAATATTTTTCAAAATATTCTAAAAAGGTTTGTAAGTAAACAAAAAATACATCCTAGGATTTCCCATAGAATAAGAATTTTCAAAATATTTTTTAAGAAAATAAAACATTTTTAAAAATACATCTTCAAAATAATTTTAGTGAAAATAATGTTTAGAAAACAAAATTGAATCAGATTCTTTAAAAAATTTTTTTGAAATACTTTAAATAAAGATAAACTTATTTTTAATAATTCTAAAAAAAAAAGTCGATAAGAAAATAGAAATAATTTTTGAAAATTAATTTTTTGCAAAAAATAGTTTTAAAAAAAAGTATAATATTTCTAAAAATATTAAAAATATACCCATACTCTTAATTTAAGTTTATATTTTAGAGTTTAAGTATAAACCTTAACAACTCTCAATCCCAAACACTAATTCTAAACCTCAAATGTTACCTTTAAATCTTAAACATAAAACCTAAAATACAACCTCTATAACCCTTCACCTATCCCAAGCCCTAAAAACCTTAAACCTTTAATTTTAAAACTCTCAAACATAAATCTTAAATTTAGAGCATGGGTAATTTTAAATTTATGAAAATATTAATATTTTGAGTAAGAAAATAGAATATACATTTGAGTAAAATATTTTCAACAAAAAATGATTTTTCAAAATTAATGAAAATGAAAACAGACAAAAAAACGTGTTGAATAAGATGTTGTAAAACTACTTTTCAAAATGATTAGTAAAAAAATAGAAAATACATCATGGGAAAATAATTTTCAACAAAAAAAGATCTTTCAAAATATTTTCCAGGAAAAATAAAACATTTTTCAAAATACATTTTTATAAAAACATTTTCAGAAATAAAAAAACACTAACAAGTCAATAAAAAATAAAAAAATATTTTTCAAAACAAACTTTTCGTAAAAAATAATTTTTGGATATATATTTTTAATAAAAATATTTTTCAAAATATTCTAAAAAGGTTTGTAAGTAAACAAAAAATACATCCTAGGATTTCCCATAGAATAAGAATTTTCAAAATATTTTTTTAAGAAAATAAAACATTTTTAAAAATACATCTTCAAAATAATTTTATAGTGAAAATAATGTTTAGAAAACAAAATTGAATCAGATTCTTTAAAAATATTTTTGGAAATACTTTAAATAAAGATACACTTATTTTTAATAGTTCTAAAAAAAAAAGTCGATAAGAAAATAGAAATAATTTTTGAAAATTAATTTTTTGCAAAAAATAGTTTTAAAAAAAAAAGTAAAATATTTCTAAAAATATTAAAAATATACCCATACTCTTAATTTAAGTTTATATTTTAGAGTTTAAGTATAAACCTTAACAACTCTCAATCCCAAACACTAATTCTAAACCTCAAATGTTACCTTTAAATCTTACACATAAAACCTAAAATACAACCTCTATAACCCTTCACCTATCCCAAGCCCTAAAAACCTTAAACCTTTAATTTTAAAACTCTCAAACATAAATCTTAAATTTAGAGCATGGGTAATTTTAAATTTATGAAAATATTAATATTTTGAGTAAGAAAATAGAATATATATTTGAGTAAAATATTTTCAACAAAAAATGATTTTTCAAATTAATGAAAATGAAAACAGACAAAAAAACGTGTTGAATAAGATGTTGTAAAACTACTTTTCAAAATGATTAGTAAAAAAATAGAAAATACATCATGAGACAATAATTTTCAACAAAAAAAGATCTTTCAAAATATTTTCCAGGAAAAATAAAACATTTTTCAAAATACATTTTTATAAAAACATTTTCAGAAATAAAAAAACACTAACAAGTCAATAAAAAATAAAAAAATATTTTTCAAAACAAACTTTTCGTAAAAAATAATTTTTGGATATATATTTTTAATAAAAATATTTTTCAAAATATTCTAAAAAGGTTTGTAAGTAAACAAAAAAATACATCCTAGGATTTCCCATAGAATAAGAATTTTCAAAATATTTTTTTAAGAAAATAAAACATTTTTAAAAATACATCTTCAAAATAATTTTAGTGAAAATAATGTTTAGAAAACAAAATTGAATCAGATTCTTTAAAAATATTTTCGGAAATACTTTAAATAAAGATAAACTTATTTTTAATAATTCTAAAAAAAAAAGATAAGAAAATAGAAATAATTTTTGAAAATTAATTTTTTGTAAAAATAGTTTTAAAAAAAAAGTAAAATATTTCTAAAAATATACCCATACTCTTAATTTAAGTTTATATTTTAGAATTTAAGTATAAACCTTAACAACTCTAAATCCCAAACACTAATTCTAAACCTAAAATGTTACCTTTAAATCCTAAACTTTAAACTTAAAATTTAAACTCTATAACCCTTCACCTTACATCCAAACCTTAAAAACCTTAACGCTTTAATTTTACAACTCTCAAACATAAATCTTAAATTTACAGCGTGGGTAATTTTAAATTTGCGAAAATATTAATATTTTGAGTAAGAAAATAGAATATACATTTGAGTAAAATATTTTCAACAAAAAATGATTTTTCAAAATTAATGAAAATGAAAACAGACTGAAAACGTGTTGAATAGGATGTTGTAAAACTATTTTTCAAAATTTTCAAAATGATTAGTAAAAAAATAGAAAATACATCATGAGAAAATAATTTCCAACAAAAAAAGATCTTTCAAAATATTTTCCAGGAAAAATAAAACATTTTTCAAAATACATTTTTATAAAAACATTTTCAGAAATAAAAAAAAAAAATTTCAAAACAAACTTTTTCGTAAAAAATAATTTTTGGATATATATTTTTAAAATAAAATATTTTTCAAAATTTTGAAAAAAAGTTGATAAAAAAATAAGTAAAAATATACTAAAGACTTACTGAAAAAATAAAAGCCATTAGATCCTCCCAAGAACTTGATGCAATCTACAAAATTTCTGCGATAAACATGAAGAAAAATTCATGAAAAATCTGCAGCGACATATACCAACTTCCATAATGAAAAAAACATGAGCATGTAGAACTTGCATTCAACATCCACATGTGCCAATTTCCTTGTCTTTTCTGCATTCTATAACACATTCATTCTGTTGGTACAACCATTCTATCTGTCTTGAGCAATGCAGTGGGAATGAAACCATAACTGCCAACAAATTAATAGGCTATCAGGAAAAGAGGATGTCATTCACAGAACAAGATGAACTAAATATGCTAGAATTATTGAGTTTCACATACACGGAAATGATCAGCAAATGGGACACCATGACTTCATTCACAATCCAGCCTTCAATGTTCCCAATCAGTAGTTGCATAATTACTACTGATCTCATCTGCAATAGTGTCCAAGACAAAAACACATATTAACACAAAGACAAGAAATGAATGGGAGAATAATTGACTATTTACCTTTATCAGAAATTATAGGCATTCCAGAGACGTCAGGAATTCAAAAGTCTTGTGCAATTTGTGCTCCATAAGGCCATTATTGTCCTGTTGTAGAAACAATGTGCTTCAGTTTCATGCACGTGATGCTAAGTTGATTGATATTGTTAGAAATGCCACAAAAGACTGATTGATTTAGACTACTACCTGGAGGTAGCATCGAATGACTGAAAATGAAATCTAAGCCTGTATGTGATGCTAAATTGATTGATATTACTAGAAATATCACAAAAGACTGATTGATTTAGACTACTACCTGGAGGTAGCATCGAATGACTGAAAATGAAATCTAAGCCTGCCTTCTTCATCTTGAGTCCTCGCTCCATGCCTAGCTATCTTGTGCAATGCGCAACCCACTGCCAGCAAAAAGATCCCAAAACAGTTATCCATTTAAACAGCAAACAAACAGATTGAACAACTGGATGCAAATTACTCTAAACTAATATTCCATAGCTTAGTATCATAAAGTTCAATATATCTAGCAGATAAAGACTTACCAGGCTTCCCAGATTCCAACTTCTCTTTCCCATGACTCCAACCAAAATTGTACCTTCAAATTTCTGGTGGAGAGAAGAAACAAAAATTACTGGGAAAATTTATTTATGTGACAAGATAAAGTTGAATAAGTGATACAAAGTGAAGATGTAATAGTAATAAGTACAGGAAACAGAACAAGTTACCTACTATCAGGATCCTCAAGCTCCTACTTCACTTCATCAGGAAGACTAGCCAATCTAACACAAGAAGAGAAAAAACCTATTGGCAAGCAAAAAACCGTACCTGTAATTGATTTAAATAAAGAATGATGAGGATACCAAATATCATAAAATCAACACATGAAAATGGCTAATCCCAGCATGAATTCCTAGATCATATTTACATGCATCAGTTTAGAGAACAAACAGAAGAATTTAATCACAAAAAAATTCAAATAATATATAATCCCTCCGCCCTCCCCCTTTTCTGCCACAATCCATAAGGAGGAATTATGAAAGAAAGGATGTTTTAAACAAAGAAACTCCTTCCAATAGAGAGTAAGTGTAGCCCTATTCAAATTTTTGTTCTCTGCACAATCCAATTCCTTCTGTGGTGTGTTCCATTAGAGGAAAGGAAAAGTCAAAAGAGCTATGATAAATGACAAAACATCGGCCATCTTAATCTTAACATAGAAAATAACATTTGAAGTTTTGACCGGTGTACATTTGAGCTTTTAAGTTTTCTAAACTAGTCTATGGCTATGCCCAATGCAAGTAAAAATACCAGTAAATTCCCAACTGGTTATAACCTAAGTTAATCATGCAGGTGGTAAGCCATATTCAATGTCAATTCATTATCCAACTATCTGCATGATCAAACTTCATGAATAATTTAGTATTACCTTACTAAGTCAATTCCTTCATCCCTCAAAAACAAAATTCTAATTTAAGAGGTGAAAAATATGCATCAATTGCAGCTCAATTATATCCAATAAGAAAGCTGACTAAGAACTTCATTCTCTCAAACACCCTCAGTCCAAGTAAGTGGATGTGGTCGATATCAGAATTTTCACAAAGATGGCAAAAACAAACTAGTTAAATGAAACAAGCAGCACTTACATCAGTGACAGAGAGAATTCCTAGACCACTGGATCCAAAACCTTCTTCAATCTTCACGGACAAGTCAACAAATGTATGGGGATCACTTGTCAGAGAACCGTGGTCTGAGGTGCTGTAACAGCAAGTCATTCACAACTTGTTAATATTCTTCCATGCATGCATAAAGCAATAACTACTGATATTTTCTGTATAAAAGTCAAACTGTACTAAACTTGAAAAACAGAATATTCTCTGCACAGCAGTCCTATCAAAAATAATATTGTACATATGACCATAGAAGTTCTGAAATAAGCAATCAGATTAGCCTCTAACGAAAATGTTTTTCCATTGACATCAAGTTAGTGTTCAAAAGCTGTTCAGCCAAACCAATCTCCAAGACCAAAAAGAGAATAAACAAACATGTTTTAAGAAGTTTTTAGTTATAAATTCCCATCCTTTAAAATTGAATGTGTTGTGCTCAACAGACTGGGAATTTTGTTACGGTCAATTTTGCAACTATATGGAATCTATGACATACCTTGAAAACATTACAGAAAAAGGAAGAACCCTAAATTCCACTATCCATTAGATCCTATAATTCAAGTTTAGATCTTTAATGCTATGCTAACATATATTTACGATGAATCACCAAACAAAAGCTTACTGCTTTCGTATACCAACATGAAAACTTGTTATCAGAAAAAATAAAATGCGAATCAAAGTTACCCTTTTTCAGCAGGAAAATAATGAAGCAGACGCCCTTTATGACAGCGAGAGCGAAGAAGCATTGATTCCAGACCTCCATCCTTGTGAATTTTCATCCCTTTGGATTCTGACAAGTGGATTGAAGGTGAAAGTTGATCAGAACAGCAGCAGAAAAGAGAAAACAACGTGTAAAATAGGTAAAGGAATTTGATATGAACATGGCCCTTAACTTAGGTATGAATTTAAAATCTTAGACTTTATGAACCTTGAAACATTTAAAGTCAATTTCCAACTAACCAGATAAATTGAAAGGACAAAAAAAGAAAAAGCTTTATTAAGTTATTAAATGTTTTCAAGAGAACATTTCTGGCCAAAAGTCTTCAAAGTTTTTATCTATTAAGGAAAATGATGTTTTGACTAGCAAAGAAATCTTTATTTGATTTCAAAGAGTGATGGAAAATTTGTTTCCCCGACGAAAACGAAAAAGCAGAAAGCGATGAAGGGTAATGAAACACTAGAGGCTGGTCATAGTGTCCTTGT
The DNA here is from genome assembly GCA_022379115.2 of Bauhinia variegata. Classification (NCBI taxonomy): domain Eukaryota; kingdom Viridiplantae; phylum Streptophyta; class Magnoliopsida; order Fabales; family Fabaceae; genus Bauhinia; species Bauhinia variegata. Next base: position 1,909,698 of record CM039433.1, read on the forward strand.
CCATAGCCAAACATTCATGAATGGTTGTTTTACCGTATAGATCATAGTGATATGCCAACATCAATCCAACATCAAATATCAGCTTCCGAATTGCTTTGAAAGCTACACATTGGAAACAAATGATCCATCATTGTTTAATTACAGAACCACTTGGCAAACTTAGATATCACATCAACAAAATCTACTAACATTACTTCAAATCATCAAGATTTACAAATACATAATATATAATATATATACATAAAATGCTATTATCCTTGCATATTTAAGTTCGAAATCTAGTAAAGGAAAATAAGAGATAATAAATAATACTTGAAAAATTGTAGAAAATAAAATGTCAAAACTGCAATATTTCAAATATAAATTTTGAAAGAAAGGATAAAGGACATATTCAGGGAACAATATCGGCTATAGAGACTGATATATACAAGCAAACAAGGTATATTGACAGTGCTTCATGTACATTGACAAATGTAACACCAGGAAAACAACCTATGGTCTGTATACATCTATTATATAATCATTTGAATGAACTAATAGAACAACTTATAAAAATTGCAATCTAGTATCCCAAAGTTCATTATATCTAGCAGATAAAGACTTACTAGGCTTCCCAGACTCCAGCTTCTCTTTCCCATGACTCCAACCAAAATGGTACCTACAAATTTAAGGTGGAGAGAAGAAACAAAAATTACTAGGAAAATTTATTAAAATAGAAAGTAAATCAACGAACATAATTACAAACACAATTATCTTGGATGTCCCGAAAGCTAAACATGTGGCGATTGACCACGTGACCCCTGTTTGTCAAAAACTCAAATAAAGATATCTCTGGTCAGCATGAGAAATACAAAAAAAGGGTGAGTCCCACTACAAGGAAATAGTGCAAATAATTGGCTAGCAGCAGGTGTGTTTAAAAATATAGTAAATGAATGTGAAAACTAAAAGAGTAAGAAATAAATTGAATCAGATTCTTTAAAATATTTTTGGAAATACATTAAGTAAAGAAAACTTATTTTTAATAATTCTAGAAAAAGTCAATAAGAAAATATAAATAATTTTCAAAATTAATTTTCAGTGAAAAATATTTTTTAGAAAAATAAGTAAAATATTTCTAAAAAATTATAAAAAAAATACCCATTCTCTTAGTTTAAATTTATAAATTAAATTTAAGTATAAACCTTAACAACTCTAAATCCCAAACACTAATCCTAAACCTTAAATGTTACCTTTAAATCCTAAACTTTAAACCTAAATCACTAACTCTATAACCCTTCACCTTAAATCCCAAACCCTAAAAACTTTAAACTCTAAATTTTAAAATTCTAAAGTATAAATCTTAAACTTAGATCATGGGTAATTTTGAAATTATAAAAACGATTAATAAGAAAACAAAATATTTTTGAAAATAATATATTGATTTTTAAACTTTTATTAATTGGTATTGTGTACCATACATAATACATTTTGAGTTGTAAAATATTTTTCTGTAAACATGTTTAATGCAGAAAACAAACTATTTTTTCAAAAACGAAAAGAAAACAAATTATTTTTAACATTTCTAAAAGAAATCAATAAAAAATAACAAAAAAAATACTAAAAAATAAGAAAACAACTAATAAAGTTAACAACGTGTTGAATTAAATTAAGTAAAAGTATTTTTCAGAAATACACCAAATAAAGACGATAAAGAAAGAAATTATTTTCAAAAATACTAAATAAAGACAGAAGTTATTTTTACTATTTTCAAAAAAAAAGTCATAAAAAAAAAGAAAAATATTCAAAATAAATGTTCAGTAAAAAATATTTTTTAGAAGATGAAAAGAAAATATTTTTTAAAATGCCCCAAAAACAAAAATATAAACTAAATAAAGATGAAAACAAACTAAAAACGTGTGAATAAGATGTTATAAACTATTTTTCAAAATTTCCAAAAGGGTTAGTAAGAAAACAGAAAATACATCTTGAGAAAATGATTTCCAACTAAAAAAGATCTTTCAAAATACATTTTTTGAAAAAACATTTTCAGAAATTAAAAAAAAAAAACACTAACAAGACTAAAAAAAGGTTGTTTTCAATACACTAAAAAAAATATACATGTTTACAAAAAAGTGATTTCCAACAAAAAAAATAATTTATGACTGTTTTACGAGAAATTATTAGTAAATTTATTAAAAATGATGTTAAGTACTAAATAAATAAAAAAATATATGTGAAAATAAAAATAGAATTTTTCAAAAATGAAAAATATGAGAATGAAAACACTAAATAAAAATAGAATCTGCACGATGACAAACCTGCTATCACTGTCTTGGAATAGTTTTGCAGCCGAATATTCCATGAAATCAGTTAGGAGTTTCCATTAGAGTTACAAAAAATTACAATTCTGCCATAAAAAAAAAAAAAAAATCAAAATCCCAAACAAGTGATTTTTATACTGGTGGTGAGGGTGCGTAATGTTGTAGGTGTGTTGGTGGGGTTAACATAATCAGCATTTTAAAATAGATAATATTTAGCATAAACCTCTGTATTAAGTGGCAAGCATTTATACATTTGCCTAGCTATGTGAGAAATGACAAGTAAAGATATATTTAGCAAAGTTAAATATGCAACTATTCAAAACTGACCTTCCATTCAACTAATAAAGCTAAGCAACTAATTCCCCCTCTATGCTTACACAACTCAACTATGGATGCTATCAGGTAGTATAGAAATATATTGCAGAACCTATAACTACAAGAATTTAAACTTCTTGTTTTTACTTCCCTGCAACCGGATAAAAAAAAAAAAAAGAACCATGAAAACAGAACAGAAACATCATGCATAAATCTCCATTGGAGACACTTGGTATGTTTGCTGAGCTTTCTCACATATCTTTAAATAACTTTAATTAAAGCCAAAACTGGGGCTTTAGAAAAAGTCCATCAGTAAAGCTTCAACAGCTTCTGCTTCTCATTAAAGAGTAATTTTTTTCAGTAAGATGCTTATCTATCCAGAAACACCATAAATTCTAAATCTATTACAACAGAGGAAATAGAAAGTAAGGCAACCCTCAAGCATCAGTGCAGCCTCATGAACCAAAACTCCTTCAAGCAATTAGTAACCTCGTCAAGAATCACAACAATGACAGAAGATTGCTATCAAGAAAAAGATTTCTTTGAGTACCTCATAGCATTTGATGGAGTCAAAAGCTTTCTCTGGCAATCGTCGTCCCATATGAATATGAATTGCGATCCGCGGCTTTCTTTCTGGTTCATATCGCTCGGAATGCTTAGAGAAGAACTTGCGAATTTATTCAAGTCTGCCAAGGAGACCTCGTCTCCTTCCCTTATGAGAATGCAATAGAAACAAAGAAACAACGTCAAGAATCACAACAATGACAGAAGATTGCTATCAAGAAAGGGATTTCTCTGAGTACCTCATAGCATTTGATGGAGTCGAAAGCTTTCTCTGGCAATCGTCGTCCCATATGAATATGAATTGGGCTCCGCGGCTTTCTTTCTGGTTCGTATCGCTCGGAATGCTTAGAGAAGAACTTGCGAATTCAAGTCTGCCAAGAAGATCTCGTCTCCTTCCCCTATGAGAATGCAATAGAAACAAAGAAACAACGTCAAGAATCACAACAATGACAGAAGATTGCCATCAAGAAAGGGATTTCTCTGAGTACCTCATAGCATTTGATGGAGTCGAAAGCTTTCTCTAGCAATCGTCGTCCCATATGAATATGAATTGGGCTCCGCAGCTTTCTTTCTGGCTCGCATCGCTCGGGATGCTCAGAGAAGAACCAGCGATGAATTGAAGTCTGCCAAGGAGACCTCGCAGCTCTTTGAGATTCTTTGGTTTGTTTATTTATAATTTATAATAGAAGAAATAAGGTCGGTCGGATTTCCGACAAAAAAAAACACGAAACGAGGTCATTAAAATATAAAGTAAATCAACCAACATACTAAACACGTAGGGATTGGCTACGTGTCTAAGTGAGAGACCTTGTTTGTCAAAAATTCAAATAAAAATAAAGATATTGATCAGTATGAGAAATACAAAACAAGGATATATTCTATTTAAAAAAAATTATTTTTTTGTTAAAAATATTTTACTCAAGATGTATATTCTATTTTCTTACTAAAATATTAATATTTTTATAAATTCAAAATTACCTAAGATTTAAATTTAAGATTTATGTATGAGAGTTTTAAAATTTAAAGTTTAAAGTTTTTAGGTTTGAGATTTAAGGTAAAAAGTTAGAGTTTGTATTTTAGGTTTAAAGTTTAGGGTTTAAAGGTAATATTTGAGGTTTAAAATTAGTGTTTAGAATTTGGAGTTGTTAAAGTTTATACTTAAACTCTAAAATATAAACTTAAATTAAGAGCATGAGTATTTTTTAATATTTTTAGAAATATTTTACTTATTTTTTGAAAAACTATTTTACTGAAAATTAATTTTGAAAAATTATTTTTATTTTCTTATTGACTTTTTCTAGAATTATTAAAAATAAGTTATCTTTATTTAATATGTTTCCTAAAATATTTTTAATGAATCTGATTCAATTTTGTTTTCTAAACATTATTTTCACTAAAACATTATTTTGAAGATGTATTTTTAAAAATGTTTTAAAAATTCTAATTCTGTTGGGAATCATTTTTTTAGAATGTATTTTCTGTTTTTTTACAAACCTTTTTGGAATATTTTGAAAAATATTTTGGAATATACTAAATACTTTTGAAAATCATTTTATATTTATTCTATAAGATATTTTGACCTATCTTTCTTGTTGGAAATATTTTTCTCAAGATGTATTTTTTGTTATCTTATTAACGTTTACAGAAATTTTGAAAATAATTTCTGTCTTTACTTAGTATTTTTTTAAAAAATATTTTTTCAACACTATTTTTAGTCTTATTAATGGTTTTCGTATTTCATTTTGTCTGTATCTAAATATTCCAATAAAAAAGTAGTATCTAAATATTTAAGTTAGTCCTCTTACGGAAGAAAAAATAATCCTAACAAGAGTTAAGTGGTTAACAACGTGCAGATATTATATATATATACACACACACACAAGTGGTTAACGTCGTGGATCACTACGCAGCTTTTGGTGTTATCTCTTCTAACATTGTGGATTCCAGACTTTTGTTAAAATACACTTTTTTTTTAAAGTATGTTTGATATTTAAAAGTATGAACTTTTTTGTTTGATAGTGTTCAATTTATAATAGTAAAAATTTTTATTTATTTTTCTTAAATATATTTAATTTTTTCTTTTTATCTTTTTCTCAAATTAATTAATTAATATTAATATAAATTAAATTAAATAAATATATAAATTTAATATCAATATAGACATAGAATAAATAATTCAATGCTTCTCACTTTTATATTTTAACACTTAATTACTTTATTGATCAATAACTATCACTTTTTAAAAATATTTTCACAAAAGAAATAAATATTTTTAAAAATATTATAAAATTTTACTTTTTAAATATTTTGACATTGTTAACAATTAATAACATGATGTATTGAAATTAATAATATGTTATGATTTTGTAGGTGTTTATCTTTATAAATATACATATCAAATCAATTAAAAAATTGTAGAAAAAATTATATTTTTTATTATTAGAATTGATAAACACAAAAATAAAATTGTCTATTTTTTATTTTTTAGATTTGACTGCTACAAAATCTTAAAAATCTTATTGCTTCTCTTTAGATAAATTATAAAAAGTATTTCAAAATTGTTTAAATTTACTATTAATTAATTAAATTCAACCTAATCTAACTCACCTTTTTTATGTAATGCACAAATTAAAATTTAGTTAAATAAATAAATAATTAATTAATTAATATAGAGAGAGAAGGAATATCTCCAAACAAATAAAAATAAAAGGAAAAGTATCAACAATTACTCATTGAGTAATGCTATGTGTAAAATTATTGGATACACCCAATATACACCTCTTCTTCTTTATTAAGTATATTACATAAATAAAATTAAAAAAAAAAAAAGTGAATTGTAAAAGAATGAGTATGCATGTATCATCCCTCTTACCCAATCACCACTTAATTCACTCACCCGTGAGTCACTGGCCACCCAGTATTTCATCGCACACTGATTCTAACATTGTCACTGTCTCAGAAACGCTCTTGTTCATACTCTGAAAATGCGGAGTATATTCTTCCTCCTCTTGTTGGGTAGTCTGAGCAGTAATGCCCCTCACTTTCTTACTCTATATTTTTAATTTTGTAGTAATCCGTTTGGTTGCTAAGAAAATCGACTATTTCCTCCAAATTTCAGCTGAGAGTCTCTGAATGTTCTCTATCTGCCTTTCCTTTTTTAGTTGTCCATGGTAGCCAAACAGACGATAAGTTTCCATTAGTTGCTGAAATACGTAGTGACTGAACTTCGATTTGTTCCTTTTACAGGACTGTTCAAATATACCGTGGCTGTTGAAGGGTTTTGCTCTGCTCCTTCCACGCTTGACAGGGAATCGAACTTGAAGCCTCTCTACTGGAAAGTTGATAATCCCACGCTTTCTCCTGTGCATCTTCAAGGTGAGTAAACTAATTGTTTTATCAAATGTTGATATGAAAATGAAATTATTGCCGTGTTGCTTTCTAACTGTTAGTGACTTAGATCATTCACTCAAAACCTTTTACGTGTTACGTTAACAAATAAATATGAGAGAAAAATTTAGAGCAAGTTGAGACAAGACAATTGGTTTTAAGTACAGAAGTATGATACTCAGCTATCATCAGGCTTGGATTCATTAATATACTTGTTTAAGTTGATATTTTTGTTTCTTGTAGTATTAAAAATCCTCTCAACTTGACCCTTCAGTTCTCAAATATTTCCTAGCAAATGTTGTCCCAAACAACGTTGAAAGAACTTGAACTTTGAGGTTACTTTGACATTTGATAAAGTCCACAGAACATAGTTTGTCAACTGATTTTATATGGTTATGTTTGGCAGACTTGCCAGGTTTCACTCGCAGTGTTTATAAAAGAGATCACGCTTTAGTATCACCAGAGAGTCATGTATACGGCCCATTACCTGATTGGTACTTCTGACTTTTCCCAGTTGTTTTTAGTTTTTAGAATATGATTAAGCCTTTTCTGTTGGTTTGGTAACTCAATTCATGTATTTCTTTAACAGGATCAATACATTAGCAGCATATTTAATTGCACCAGCAATGGGCTCACACTTCGTAATGTACCTAGCTAAGTTACAAGGTTTGATTTATGATCACGTTTTGTTTCCGTGCAACCAATCCTGGCTTGAATATCATTTTTCTTTTTCTGTTTTCTGTCCACCTTTTTGTAATCAACCACATTCTATTTACTCCACTCTTAAGGATATTAGGATTGAGTTAGAAAACCATTAATTTTATATCTTAGGTGACATATTCTCTTGATTCATCCACGGCATGAATTTTTCATGTTCTAGGTAATTTGCGGCTTATAGTTTTGCCCCTGGTATGATGCTGATGCATACTTTACCCTTCTGCAGAGAATTCTAAATCAGGACTCCCGCCATGTGATGTGGAGAGGTTGTGACTTTTAGCTTAATTTCTAACCCCTCCCCAATTCCTTGGTATACTCGATTACTTTTTCTGGCTCTAAATACTTATTTGATGTACTTATAAAGTTCTTGTGTGTTTTATCCCACTAGATTCATCTTTGTGCTTCAGGGCACTGTCATCCTCACTAGTGCCAATGCTAGTAGACACAAACTGAAGGTCAGAATTTTTTGCTTGATTTACAAGTCATTTTGTCAGTGTGATTAATAGGTTTTTATTTTGTTAAATATTAAATTACTAGCCTGGTTATGAGTCAGCAATCAGCATTGGGAAGATTAACATTTGAAATTGATTCCTATAGACTAAAAAAAGTGACAGCACAATCTGATCTAGTAATCAATCCATACAAGTGAAGATTATCATCGTTTGGAATGTAACCATGATTAGTAAATGTACATAGTATAGCCACCATAACAGTTGCAATGTATTCCATCCTCCTCATTTGGCTTATGCAGTATATAAAACTAGATATCACTATTCATGAAGATTTTGATGAACACTACTAAAAGTTTGTTGCCCTGTATATTGAAGAACAGGTAGATGAGTATGCTTATTTACCTCCAAAATTGGACCATTCCATCACATGTGATTCATCTGCAACTCTTGTGGTATTTGAACGAAGGTTTGTAGTTCCTTCTTTGTTTCATCCTCATATATTGTATCCTAATAGTATTACCAGAATGAATTACTTGTACTGAAACTGGCTGAGAGATCCCATGTTATCTGTAAAATATTTTATGTGAAAGTCCCATCAAGAATCACACGTAAGCCTTAGTTTTTCAAGGATTGCATGTCTTGTTTTCATTCCTCTTTCAAATATCTAGCAGCATCTTCAACATTCTATTGACTGCAAGTACCAAAAATGTATTTAACCGGTTAGGTATTCTCCTTCGGAAAATCATGTCTCGGAGCTTATTGTCAGTTCAACAGATGATCAGCCCGTCCTTGAAACGCCAGGAGAGGTAAGTCGCTGCAGACTTTAATATTTTATAAGACAAGATGCTTCAATTCTCTCTTTTCCTTTATTAATTGAACTATTATGTGATTCAATTCATAATGATCCAGCAAAGAGCATGTTTTAATTTTTACTTTTCATCCCTTGTTCCCTTAAAAAAGATTTTCCAAAATTCATTTAGTTCAAGTCTTTATGCTGGGCTTTGTAATTTCTTCTAGTTCTCCCTGCAAATGGAAACTATGCACTTATAAAATGTTTCTCTTTTGCTTTATTGCTTGTATTATCAGGTTTTCGAACTACGGAAGCTTCTTCCAACATCTTTGGCTTATGACTTCAATATCCATGTAAGCTCTGATATTTCTCTCTCTTAATATATTGTGTACTTGAGTAAGTATCTTTATTTATTTTCCCCCTTGATAGAAGAAAAAGGAGATACCTAACAAATAAATAACACAATCTATTGTGCTTGGTTAGGCGTTCTTGTTTGTTGTTACTAATATTTCTTTTAATCCAATTGTTTTATGATCCTTGCTTCTTTGTTATTTTCTCTTCTTTTGTAACTTAAATGGACCTATGCCTGCAGATTATGGATTTTCAACCTGGAGAATTTCTCAATGTTAAGGTAATCTTCTTAAGCTCACCGGCGTGAAGCACCGATACAGATATATCCTGCATGTATGCCATACAACCGCATTAAAAATTTAAGTTATAAGACAGCAAGAATACTTTTAGAAATTATCTTTCTTTATGCCCATGTAAATGTTTAACAAAATAGTATATTTGAAGTGTAATATATATGAATCATTCAAACACTCTAATGATGCTTTAAAATCAAGATTTTTTTGAATTAATATGAGTACCATTTTATAGCTTCACTATAAGCTGGATTTGATCACTCCAAATCCAAGCTAATGTTAAGTCACACCTATAATCGATATGCTTTACATAGTATCTCAATGAAAATTTTGGCATCAAGAACCGTTTTTATTCATGTTAGGACCAATGATACACTTATCTGAGTAAGTCAAGTGTGAGAGTTAATCTGGTGTAGTGAAAGTTTAAAGGAATTTATACATTATTTTTAATTTATGATAATTGGCCTTTGCAGGAGGTGCATTATAATCAGCATGGTTTACTGCTTTTAGAAGGGCAAGGCATTTATCGCTTGGGTGATAGTTGGTAAGACTTGTAGACCTTGGACTCTGAAGAATTGGCCTATCCGTCTATTCAATATAAAGTGATAGAACATTTACTTCCTTGAAACTGTGTGAAACAGTAATTGAAAAAGGGTATTCCAACATGCAAGGAGATAAAAAAATTTACATGGTCAATATGGAAGTCATGTGACAGGAACGTAGTCTATGACCATATGAAAGCTTTTGGGCTGAACTTGGACTTTAGTTCTTCTATGGAGTTAAAATGGTGTTAGAGCACAAATCACACATTGCATATGTGTGACTTGCTCAGCTTTAGGCTATGTCCATCTGCACAGCTTGTTGGAGCGCAAGTCACACATTGCATATGTAAAAGTGGCACATCTGATAGTCTAGGCCATGCTTTCACCTAATTTTGGGTTAGATTTGGTACTGTTGTCCTTTGTAAGATTAGGGTGGAAGATTTTGTTCATTTTCTTCCTGGGATCAAATTTATTTTGAGTTTCTTTTATCATGATTGTTATTTGTTTCCATGTCCACCATTCATTTCTGGTTGTATTATTGGTCTTTCTGTACATAGGTATCCAGTTCAAGCGGGAGATGTCATTTGGATGGCACCATTTGTGCCACAATGGTGAGTTAACATTGGCAAAACAGCTGCATTCTGAGTTATATATTACATCATTTGTGTAATTTTCTTCTTATCTTATTCCAAAATTATCAAGTAGATACTCACATTTGGCACTCTCATCAGGTATGCTGCCCTCGGTAAAATCCGGACACGTTATCTTCTGTACAAAGATGTGAACAGAAACCCGTTGTAATGATAATGTTGATGGATGCCAACTGAAAGATGATTAGCTACCAGTTAGTAATGCCATGGACCTGTCCAATCAAAGAGTTGTCCCAGCAGGGCATTGAACTATTAATGGATTAACTTATAATAATCTTAAAATGGATTGTGATAATTCTGGGTGTTTATTACCATTCCTCTGTGGTCTAGAAGTGTGTATTCCCTGCTTAAAATTGTTCTTTATGAAGGGAGAGCTCGTGTGTAAGTTTTGTTTGGATTTCTTCAGATTTGTCCTTCACTTTCTTTTCTATTTCAAAAACGAAGAATTGTGAAATTGTGGCCCTCGTGCGACAGAAAATAAAAAGAAAAAATTGAGAACAGTAGTTTCATAAAAAAGAGGTTAAGGTTATAATAGTAGCTCGCAGCAGCAAAAGTAGAGGTTGCCATGGTGCTCCTGAACATTCCTTATTGTAATTTAGTATTGCAGGGTATAAAGCGCAAGAGCACTACTATTACAGATAACCGCAGTAAGGCTGTGGTACTAGAGAATTTGGAATCACTTTAGTGCTATCTTTGAGTTCAGAATTATTGCCTAAAGAATGTTTAATCTCTCTCTAGCCAACATCTTGGTAAAATACTAAAATTCTTGGAATATGCTTTTGAGAAACTTCTGGTTCATGAGGTTCTGCGACTAGTGGATTCCCGTGAATGAATCAGAAATTGACCCCACCCATGTAAATATGGTCAGAAAGAGGAGCATCACCACCACCACCGAGTCACCGACCATTCTCCTTCACTCCTTGCATTTTGCAAAACTTTTCTCAATATATGCTATATGCTCAACATCCAAGTCTTACCCAAATGGGAATATTATGATAAACAATGTATGCTTTTCTGCCAGAAAGTTGTTCATCTTTTCCTCTGTGAATCACTTTCTCTTCAAGTTATCCCTTATGGCGTTTAAATATCATTTATGTCATATATTCCTTCCAGTTTGGGTCCTATATTGGTCCCTTGAACGCATTCCTCTCAATTCTTTCTCACTCACTCTGCCTAACGACCATTTCATTTATTGATTATCTGAAATGCTTAATTAATTTATTGACTCAAGAGAACCTTTTTATGCATGTTAGCATTCATTCAGTCACTCTCTCTGTTTCTGATCATTGATTCAGCCAAAGGAAAAAGAACCTTTTTATGCACATCAGCATTTGTATAGCTACTTCAAACACGGCAAAATTATTGATCTTGCCTCTATCGAAGAAAAGGCGAATCTATGTTTGTCAACTCTTCTTGTGTGGTAGATACATATCAATTGTCGACAGCTGCATTTGTCTCTTAAGATTCCAGCACTGACTGTAACATTTAGGATGACATCCCCTATTTTATAGTAAGTCATATTTTAAATTTTATGGTTAAAAAATTATAAAATAACACATTTTCAAAAACTTACTAATATTTGAATTTTTTTATTTTTTAAATCAATCATACACTAGGAGCCATAAAAATGAGACAAAGAATGACTTCATTTCGCAAGGGAACTTGCTTACGAGCTTTGTTTGGCTTGTTATTTCCTACTCCAAGCTAATCTTCGAGAGTGACATATGTGCATCGAAACCCAGGACAAAGTCTCAAACTTCCAATTGCCCTACAGCTTGAGGTTCATCAACTTCATTGAGAAAAGAGTTAGTTAAATCTCTTTCGAAGTGCCCACAAGACGGAAATCTACGTAAAAAGCAAAGAACTTGACATGGGTTTGCAGATGAAAAGACTAAACTAGAGAAAAACTTACAATCATAGGGTCAGTTAAAGTGGCAATGCAAACCAGGTAGAAAGTAGCCTATGTATGTATGGATGGACTACGCTGACGTTTAAGTCTTGTCCATTTCCACCTCTAAGTTCTAAGTCTTTTTTACAGATCGCTTTCATCCTCTTCAATATCAAAGAAACTATTGCACTTTGCTTTTAGGTAGATAATATGGTCTACTTAGGATATGCAGAAAAAAATCAATTTCTACTGTTGATTTTATTAAATTTAGTAGCACGCGTGGATCATGGCAATCCCATTATTTTGGAAATCCCTGTGCTTTTTTGTTTGGTAGTAGAAACAATGGCTTGCCTTTTCGAATGATGGCAGACCATGTAGATCAACCAAATCTGTTAACAATAATGTCCTATCAAATTACATGAATGAAATAATTAAAATGCAGTGAAACGTTTAATTGAGTAGCTGTCAAAGAGCTACTTGTCTTTTTGTCTTTTGTTTTTTTGTCAAATCTAACTAAAGACTCTTTACGTTTAGAGACCAATCTTTATCAATGTTTTTGGTTTTTACAATAGAAATAGGCTTTAACTTGAACTAAAGGTAATAATGAAAATTTGATGGCCTTCAAAAAATTGAGTGTAAACCAAGCACATTTTGTTAACTTCCATATCAGTGCCGTTCCCAAGAATGCACTTTGAAATAGGAATATTTCCTTCCCTGAACCAAATACAGCCTAAAGGAGTGTGAAACTAGTTTTAAAAGAATAGATAATAGATAATGGATGAAGAAACCTTCAAAAGGTTCCCTTATGTGATGTTCTAAATCAGCTGACTGCTTCACTGTTACTTACTGGAAAGTAATGTTCCTCATCTATTCCAGTCAAGTGATATTTTGATTTTCTGTTGGAGAACCAACATCTAATTCGATCTTCTCAATTGTTTGTATTTTAGTCCTAAAAGATCGATCAAGTCCATGATGTTTGACATATTGGAACCATTATACCAGTTTTTAATAAAGAAGAGATTAATTAAAGTGCCAACGCCAATGGCTAGTGAGGTCTCTGCATATTCTACTTTATCAATTCCCCAATCCTTGAACTTCGGCTTTTCATATAGTGGTAATGAAGCTATAATCATTTCCCTAGAAATGCTATCAGATATAATATTAGAACTAGCTAGAGAGACCTCATATTCCAAAACAGTGAGCCATAAAAACTACTATGCATTACGCTAATTTGATGCACATGGAACCTCACAAAATCTGTGTATGTGATAAAGCCAGAAGGAGACCGTTCATATATTCCTAATTTGAGCATCTCTGGAGATTTGTAGGTTGATGAGTTCATTAATAATTATATGAACAGTTATAAGGCTTTGCATTGCTCATCTCATCAAGGAATCTCATTAGTTTTTTGCTGGAGCAGTTTCATTTACGACCCAGGGGAGAATTACACATACATCATCTGATAGATATACAAGTGTGAGTTAGTAGAGTTGAAATAACAAGAAGCCTCATATTGGAAGAATTTAAAATTTATGAAAAATATGTGTTTATTGACTTAATACCTTGAAGTTTTGGGTTTGAAGTGGCATCAAACCCACTTGTACGTTGTCTCATGGTCATGGGTGCGCAGGTTCATGGTGTGCAAAGTCTCCCCCAATCCACAACAAGTACCGAAGCCGGTCTGCAAGAGACATGATCATAATTAAAAATACATTTTTTTCTTGTTCTTTTTAGTGGCTACCAGCTTTGATGCATATGCCTTCACTCTTATAGAATGAGATTCATGCATAGCGTTATTAACTGGTATTAAAATGATATGGTTTCTACAGAGTTTTCAAAAGGAAAAGCATGTACGAAACTATTATGAATATTTATGGTTTCATCATATGGACATGAAATGCAGAAGAATCCTGCTTATTTGTCCACTATTTGAAGCTATATATATCAGGACAGATAACAAAGATTTATAACAAGCAGGAAGATGCTTAAAGGGATACTTTTGTATAACTAAGGATTATCCAAGTTGATTCCTTGTATTTTATGTCTTTCTTTGTCCTCTCTGGTTGATTCCCTCTCTGTTGTCTCTTGTGATATATATATATATATATATACATAAAATAAAAGTAAAGCATTTCACTCTTTCACTCATGACATGACCTTATACAGGTTCTTTCTCAAAGAAAGCTGAAGAGGGTGTGGCCAGCAAACCCACTAGAAGAGTATATAGGAGAAGGAGAGGAGAGGTGAGGTGAGGAATGAGGTCAATGAAAATTTGGATGACCCACTTAAAGAAAACACAAAAAGCATAAGTCTGGCTTCGCTTCCTACGGCCTCCCTTTCCCGTCTGTGCAACTTCACTTCCAATCACTAAAGCATAACAAAAAATTGCACTCTCCTAGTGCTTTTCTTAAATATACTTATGTGTCAATTGAATATGCTAATTACCACTTTCCCTAATCTATTATTAATTCAATCTTCATGGCACTAAAATGAAAAACAGCTTTTGAATACAATGCTTCAGCTTAAAGCTACCCATTATGTAGACTTTTGGAAAAAAAATTGCGAGTGTGAGGGACAGAGTTTAATTGGGCCAAGCATATCAGCAAAAGGCAAGTTGTTATCACACATAATTACAGCAAGTTGCAGAACCAAAAGTTCATGAAGTCAGCTTGTGTTCATTATGCTGTTGATCTTCCAATCCATTACACATAGCCTATGTTTGCACGTATAAAAATGATAACAAATTGAAATAATCCAAGTATTTTTCAACTATGAGCTCATGACATCACAAGCATGACATGGAATTCCTTCTACTTGTTTAAATCAAGAGCGTGGACTTATTATTACCTTTTTTCCGTCTTTGTCTCATAACCAATAATGCTATCACCAATCAACTTCTCAAATCAAAGATGGAGCTTTCTTAGAGATAAGTTTTGGGTAAAACTGTATCCAAAAATTAGAGGCATACTGGGATATACAACTTCTATTCTTAGAGGCCATCATCTTCCATAGGACCACTACTTAGCGACCAGAGCTAGGAGTGATAATCCAAAGGATAAGCTAGCTAGCTGCAAAATGTTAGATGAAGAGGTCCTGTGCCTTACAATATTTAAATTCTCCATTTTCCACCTTGTGATTACCTTCATAATTTCAAATTAGATCAATATAGTTGTTGATCAGATTACCACTAAAATTAATGAAAGATCAGTATAATCCAGACACTTCTAAGAAGTGGCTCAAGTTTTAAACCACGTATTAATTAAAATTCAAGCAGATATTCTGACAGATAAAAGAACCCAAAGCGTTAGCCACTTTGAGGTTTCCCACTGTGACAAGTGGAGAGATGTCAAGCCCGTGGACCACTCAATCTCAACGCCATATTCTTGAGTTTATAAACAATTTATTCTATTTTCTTTTTAAAATTGAAAAGGCTATCTACTTACTTGACTGGTGTATAAATGCAAATTCTACTTTTTCCTAACTGTTAACTGTTATAACGGATTCCCACTGATTATGTTTTTTTAACTGAACGTTACATAAAGTTGCTCCAAGCTGCTTCTTGCAGTCCTATTGGATAGACATGCAGTGGCTGAATTCTCTCGAATTCAATAGAAGCATCAAGTTTTATGCTAAGTTTTATAGACAGGTTAATTCAAATTGTATAGATATCTTAGTATGTCATATGGAATAGATAGTTATTATAGGTCTATACCTTATTGAGCCACAAATCAACTAGATTGAGGTACATTCATGCAGACCATATCAAGTCTATGGAAACCAAGGGCACAGGTGAAGAGGTGGATTTAGATTCCAGATGCTAAGATACCAGAATTTGATTGAGATAGAATTCTAAAAAAAAAAAAAAATGAAATTTTTACAAGACTTAAAATTGATGGTTATTATATAATATTGGACTTTATATGCTAGCCACCTGAACACTGAACGGTCAATATGCATGCTGCGTGAGAATCAGTTCATGAAAAGGAAAGAAAAAGGTGCAATTTTAATGGAAGTGGTTTTGATAATCTAATAGTTATTGGATGGTTCTTTGGCAATATATCCAATTCTTGTTATCTTCCCTATGAGTTGTTTGATCCCTATCCCTTACCTTCCCAAAGAAAAAGGTGAAGAAGAAGAAGAATCTTAAAGATATGGTTTCATTACCTGGAGTATCATTCTTGGATTGGTCATATAAGAAATACTCTTGCTTCTGATAAAATAATCAAAGAGAATGATTCCATCTGATTAAACAAGTAACACTTGTTTCATTGCAATATTTTCTAATAGATATTATATGCTGGCTTGAACTTGTAACTGTATTAGTGGCAACTGATGTTCTGTTCGAGAATCAAGTCCAAATATCCTGAAGTCCATGTGAAGAAATCTTTTGATGGTTTTGTGGATGCTTGTCACATCTGTGCATAGTTTCATCTGAGGGGAAATTCCAAAAGATGAGTTCAAATTCCTTCTTCACACAAGGATTCCTCTTACAAAGCTAACTTTTCAAAATACATAGGGCCGTTTGCCTACCCATACTCATTAATTTCATTTATCCTTCCTTTTCTTTTACACTGCATATCTTTCATCAAGAAAAAATGGTTTGCAGGTTTTGGGCTCTCCAAAGCACTATATGTGAGTATGGCTCTAAGACACAGAGAGAAGAGGAAAGGGGGCTTGAATGTTAATTTCCAAAACAGAAAAGGACAATAAAGTACTTTCAAAAAGGGACATTTGGGGAATTGGCATTAACTAGAAGGGAAGGAATCAAACCAATATTTGCCTCTTAATTTTATATTTAAACCTCCAACTCCAACCCATTCCTCATTGAAACCAACCCAACCAAGAAACTCAACTCAGTGCTTAGACAAGAATGGCTACCATTGACAGTGCAACCAACAGCATCACAATTTTGTCCAGTTATTTCCATTCCCTCTCCCAGACACCTCACAGGCTAAGAAAAAGAATGCTAGCCACTTGGACCCCAGACCAAGAGCTGAACAAGGTAAGGCAGAGGTCTGGGGCAGAAATGAAGAGGAAGCTAAAATGGTATGATCTGGTAGCTCTTGGTGTAGGAGGGATGCTTGGAGCTGGAGTCTTTGTCACAACTGGTTTGGTGGCCCTCCATCACTCTGGTCCTTCTGTCTTCATATCCTATATCATAGCAGGAATATCAGCACTTCTCTCTTCTTTGTGTTACACTGAATTTTCTGTTCAAATCCCAGTTGCTGGAGGAGCTTTCAGTTATTTAAGATTGACCTTTGGTATAAAACCTCATTCTCCCTGCTTTTTACTTGCTTTCCTTTATCTTTGAATTTCATTTTCTTATGTGCAATGCAATTTTTTTTTCCTGGATGATGCAGGAGAGTTTGTGGGATACTTTGCTGGGTCAAATATACTTATGGAGTATGTATTGTCAAACGCTGCTGTAGCAAGGAGCTTTACTGAGTATTTGAGCTTTGCATTTGGTGAAAATGATCCAAATGTGTGGAGAGTGGAAGTGTATGGATTGCCAAATAATTATAAAATGTTGGATTTTCCAGCCGTTGCTCTTATTTTTCTTCTGACTCTATGCTTGTGTCACAGGTTTGTTCTATTTCTTACTCTCTTTTTTTCTTTTTGAGGCTGCGGTACATGGTTTTCCTATCTGCTTATTATATGCTTGGTGATTCATTTGTCATTGGATAAAGATTTTAATATATTATCCTTTTATGAATATACTGTTTTTGTTTCTACGTATGAGTTGGATTACGGAAAGCTGATTCATTATTAATATTGATAGTGGATTTTGAAAATGATGTTTTTCTTTTTTCTTTTTTGGTTGATTGCAGTACTAAGGAAAGCTCAATACTGAACCTGATTATGACAGTGTTCCATGTAATTTTCTTTGGATTCATCATAGTGGCTGGTTTCTGCAATGGAAGTGGCCAAAACCTGGTTAGTCCAAATGGACTAGCCCCTCAAGGCATTAGAGGTATTCTTGATGGAGCAGCTATAGTCTACTTCAGCTATATTGGCTATGACTCGGCTTCAACTATGGCAGAGGAGATTCAAAATCCATCCAAGAGCCTACCTATTGGCATTGTGGGTTCAGTTCTTATAACCACAGTGCTTTACTGCTTAATGGCCCTTTCTTTGTGTGTCATGGTTCCTTATGATAAGGTTAGTAAATTGAATGATAAGAGTTAGATGAAAAATTTCAGTTCTATGTTATTTTCTTAAGCTTAACTCTATGCATCATAAGCTGTTCCAGAGTGATGAGTAAACCATGGCTCTTCTGATTTAATAGATATCAGAAAAAGCTCCGTTTTCAATGGCTTTCCTTAAAATTGGTTGGAATTGGGCAAGCAACATTGTCGGGGCAGGCGCTAGTTTGGGGATTGTGGCTTCTCTCTTGGTCGCCATGTTAGGCCAAGCAAGATATCTTTGTGTTATCGCAAGGGCTCGGCTAGCACCATCCTGGTTAGCCAAAGTGCATTCTTCAACAGGCACCCCCTTGAATGCCACACTCTTTCTCGGTAAGCAATTATGGAAACATATAACTTATCATTAAACATCTGAAATGAAAATAGGAAGAGAAATTGTTCTCTTCATTTAATACAATCGTTGATGTAATTTAAATATTTAAATGAATGCATAATTTTTTATCATTTAAAAATTTATGTTATTACATCAATAATTATATTAATTTTAATTGCATCAAATTTAGTTTTGTAATATTTAAAACAAGAAACAATTCAGGCCAAAATTCATAAAAAAAAATCAGGGTAATTTACCCTTAACTCGTTTGTCAATTCAGTATCAAAAATAATGAAGAAATGTTTCTTTTGTTTATGTAGGAGTTTGCACAGCATCTATAGCTCTTTTCACGGAGCTGGACATCATTGTTGAGATGGTGAGCATCGGCACACTCCTGGTGTTCTACTTGGTGGCCAATGCTCTGATATACCGTCGATACGCAATAACTAATCATTCGCCGCCTTTGTACACTCTCCTGTTCCTCTTTCTACTCTCTTTCAGTGCCATTGGCTTCTCCATTTCGTGGAAATTCGAGCAGCAACGGTGGGGTCTCCCACTTTTTGGAGGATTCATGATCACCATCACAGCCTTCTTCCAATACATGGTACCTAGCCTTGCCCAAGATGCTGATTGGTCTGTGCCATTCATGCCGTGGCCTGCTGCCATCTCCATCTCTCTCAATGTTTTCCTCATGACCACTCTAAAAATCCTAGCTTTCCAAAGGTTTGCTATCTGGGCATGCTTTGTTACAATCTTCTATGTTCTCTATGGCGTTCACTCCACCTATCAAGCAGAGGAGATTGATATGGTTGTTAATGATCTGAATTCAAACAATACCAACTTGCAAAGCAAAGTAGAAATTCAAGTGTTTTAATTAATGAAATTGAGCTTTTTCATTTTATATCTAAAAAAAGTGTTTAGTTTCAAGTTGGCCCTTGGCTTGCTTTGATGATATCGATGCCCACATGATATGAAGGAGAAATCTCTTCAAAAAAATTCACTTTTTTGGTAGTGGGCAGTGGCAAAGGTAAATTGATCGATAGAAATTTAGGTCAACTCCGAAGAAGGAAAGTTGGGTTTGCCCAGGTATGTTCCAAAAGTAGAATGTGGTATTGGCATTGATCATAATGATTGGCATAGAGACCCAGGCAGGGACAGATGCTTGTATTGTATTATATCAACAGTGATAGCAGTAGTTTTCAGTCCACTCTCCCCAGGACGAATAGTGTTTTTCAACGGTGAAAGGGATGCCTAGTTGGGTTGTGGTAGGATCCACTTCTGTCTCAAGTCTCGACCTTTTCTATTAAATCACGTCACTGGCGGTTCAGTAGTACATTTAGCCCCGACATTCTATATGGTTATCATCAAATTTTTCTTGCTCCAGCACATGAAGGAATCGTTTCAACTAAAAAACAATGCTGCAAATTAGAGGAGATTTTTTTCTTATTTGTCTGCATGTCTAAATTAAACTCTTTGAAACACATGCACAAACTTTAGTTGAAGAGTCTACTATATTTTCCATTGAGTTGGCAAAATGTAATCTCAATTGACACAAAATTTGCCACATCTATAGTTCATTCGCTTAAACTATTTGTGTGCTTTATTCGTGAGCATAACATTTTTCTTAGGAATTCCAAAATTCTCAGTTTTGGAAAGACATCACGAGAAATATACTAAAGAAACAATGAAATTATAATGCTTTTAAATTCGAATCAGAAATAATTACGAATACAAGAAGTTTGAAATTACAACAGAATAATGTATATATTTCCACAATTCAAATGAATCTGCAGAGCTGTGCTACGAATGACTAGTCCCTATAACTGTTACAAGAGGGTCGGATATTTAGCATCTAGAAACTCTCTGAGAGTCCGAGCTGCTTTTTGACCACCCATTAATTCGGCCAGCTTCTCCATTGGAAGAAGAGCAAGTTCTGCCAAGCTCTTACAACCATCCATTACGGCCCTGTAATTTGAATCTGTCACGCCAGGAAGACGCCTCAGAAACTCCACAGCAGACGTGTTGTAGTTTTCAGCTCTGCGACACAGTAATTAATGACCAAATTCATATTCTGGATAGGAGATGAATCAGTATATACAATCTCATCGATGACACCATTTGATATCCTACAAATGCTTTACTGACAACACAATATCCTATATCCTATATGTTTCTCACCCGATACTCAAACACAAAACAAACTTACAGCTATGAAATTGAAGGCAACTGACCTCACATCATTTTCCACGATTCCTTCTTCGGAGGGGACACCCACTCTAATTGCTTTTGTCTCATCTGGTTCGTCTTGATTTGCTTTCAGTGAAGTAAATATTTCAGCAGTAGCATGTAAACTCCGAGACCAGATAATTCGCAGACGGGGAAAGTGCAGCGCAAGCAATGACAACTTTGATATAATACTATTTGGCGTAACATCATCACCAATATCACTAGCGGACTGGAAAAGGTACCCATGAAAAATCTAATATCATCCACAATCCCACAAAACGAGAAAAATGCTAATACAATTATTCCATATTCTCTAATAATACGTAATGAAGATATATCTTGTTCAGCCCAGCCAAGCAAATTGTCTACAACTCCGTTATTATAACAATAAGACATGAAAAGCAATGTATACAGAGTCGTACTGTAATCAGCATACCTGGAATGAAAAGCTCTTATCTTGGGAAAACTCGATCAAGAGTACAGGTATCCTATAATATCGCACCATTGTCTCCACCTGATGGTAAAGACGACCTGACGTAAAGCTCATGAAGAGATCTTGGATACTTTTTCTTTCTACACAGATTAATGGTGAGAGTATATAGTCACCAACTTCTAGGGTCACTGGAATAATGCGCATTCCCTTTTGATGGAGAACATTTGGTAGGCTGCTCATGAACTCCCGCATGTCCACTATGACCTGAAAAGTCAAAATTCTCAACTATAGGTTCACTGGCGAGTAAATGAGGCATGTATGATACCTAAGAAGATATCACAGACCTGCATTTCTTTATCAGCCTCCTTTCTTCCACCTGCTTTTCTAGTTATTGAGTTTTGGGAAGTAGTCAAGTCTGGCTCTAAAGTAGAATAATTCAATCCTAAACAACGTCCATCCTGATAAATAGTAGGCAAAATGCACCAGGAAGAAACGCAAAAGAAAATGAATAAGGTAAGTCAAGCTCTAGAAATTTGCCACTCTCTTCTCAAATATGACGATCAGAAACATTTGTTTCATGACTGAACAACACATAATAATCAATATACTAAAGAGATGGAAGAGATACGTAGTCGATAGTAGAACGTTAAACAATGCCAAGCAAATCTTCAAAAATTCC
This sequence comes from Bauhinia variegata, assembly GCA_022379115.2. Lineage (NCBI taxonomy): Eukaryota > Viridiplantae > Streptophyta > Magnoliopsida > Fabales > Fabaceae > Bauhinia > Bauhinia variegata. The sequence goes on from CM039433.1 coordinate 1,931,801, forward strand.
CTTATAATTCTAATTTCATAAATCAATGTTTTTAAACCAAAACTTAATTCTACATGCGAATAAGAGTTCACAGGTATTCCACTTCCTTTACTGCCTCCAGTGGATAATAAAGCTTTTGACTCTCCGGGAACATGTCTTCATACATTGCTCTCAGTGACAGTAATATACTAGCATAATATTTAAAAACTAGTAGAAGCAAAGTAGCTTTTAAGTTTCATTCTCCAATTTAACATACCATGCACTCCATGTACAGCAGCCATGTAAATCATAATTCCTATTTCTTTTGTGAGCTGCTCATAAAGTTCTGTCTAGTTATATTCAAGGCAAACAACGTCCACTACAATGGACCCACACGAAAATTATATCTTCTAGGAGAAAAAGTAACAAACCTGGTTAACTGGAATCATCATCATAGACTTTTGCCTGATCAAAGATTCAAATGCTCCATTCTCCCGCTGTATGCTTGCCTCAAACTTCTGCACCTCAGTAGAATCTTCATAGAAAAGAAAATAGACTTTTAACCTTGTTGAAGGATTCTCAGCTTTGTAGACTTCAATTTCCCTGACAAAGGTCATGTCCGGATGGTATACAATGACCACAGAGGGCTTTAATATGTCAAGTATAGGTTGATCATTTTCTAGGGCATAAAAATGTACTGGTGGTAGCGGCTTTGTATTTCTGGCTTGATTAGTGTCAGAATTGGTATGCTTTCGAAAAATTGTTTTGCCCACTGATGTTCCGTCATGTGTGGTTTCATAAAACTCACCTTCAACCAGATAAATTTCATTTTGATCATTTGTGGATGCCTTTTTATCAACATTATAATCTCCAGAGACACCAATAATAGCTGAGGTCTCTCTAGTCCCCACTTTTCGTTTTCCTTTTCCACGAAGCTGTACACCAAATTCAGACCAAGAAGGATCTTCGACAGCATTATCCTTTTCATCTTGATTTCTTATTTCTGAAGCTGCTGCCAGAAGCGCATCATGCTCCTGCTTGCTAAAGCTGCTGGTTTTTGCATTTTGTGCAGGTGTTATAGGAGTAACACCATCAAGAATCCCAAAGCCTTTGGGATCTTTCGGCTTCTTTTTCTGCTGTGCTATGTCACGCAGCTTTACTTTGCTTAGCAAGTACTTCTTCCATTCTTCACCCATGACCTTCACAAAAACCAAATATAAGATAATACATGAAATTGAAGATTACAAAACATTTTAAAAAATGACATATTATGGCGCAAGTGAAGAAAACCTTTTTTGGACCATTGATGATGCATTCTTCTAGCTGCAAGCACGAACGTTCATCTTTACAAGCCACTAATACAATTCCATTATCTTCACCTTCAACCAATACATCTTCCCTTGAAATAACTTGCTTTTGTCTTTCCTCTTCTATCTCTTCAAGAACCTCCTATAATCATATGATCGTAAAGAAATTAAACAATCATAAATTGAGAAAATGCAACTCCTTTCCCCCAAGAACAGCTTCAGGCTGTCCAATTTGAAACAACAAATAAACTAACAAGGAAGAGAATTAAAGATGATCAGTCACAAATACACGTACATCTTTTCACAAATTAAATCAAATTAAATGAATATAACCTGGAGACTGTACAGAATTGGAACTCACTAACTCACACGTAAGACCTTCCACTTTGGTGCTTCTTCCAAAATTTCCTCCAAAACTAAACCCGCATTTGAACTTGTTGACGGAGTACCATCAGCTACACATACAATTAAAATAGAAGTTAAGCTAAAAGAAATGCCATCCAAACCCTTAGCACATTTCAGTTCCCTTCTTCCCTCTCTTCTTCAATGTTGATTTTCTTCAAGTATTTGATGAAGTTATGGAACAGAATTAAGATATAAGGACTAAACATACTAATAGTTCTTACTTTCTCTGCTGTCTTTGTCACTGCCTTTAAATTTCCTCTTTTTGTTTTTCAGACTCTTACGCGGCTCATTTAACTTCACACCATCTGACCTTGCAAGATGATAAACACGCTTCTTTGCATAATCGAATATCTTATAACTTGCCTCTGCAAATATCCAAACAGATCGAAAACTCTCTGATATTCTCAGTGTATCCAAATATCTCAAGTAAGTTACTGCATCATACCTACATAGAGAAAGTCACAGATATCAATCTCTATTCATAATCAATACATTCTTCAGAAGACCAAATGAGAAAAAAAATGGTTTTATTACAATTATAAGATATTCAAAATAAATTACTGGCGCTAAACAAGCTATTCAAAACCCGACAAGATTTTCTCACTCTTTGAAAACCAAATTTATAAATGGCACATTTCATAAACCCCACAAAGATAATTATGGTGCACATAGATTGTAAATAAAAAAATATATAGATGTACCTTACAAGATAATCCAATAATTTCCTCAAAGTCTTGAGGTCCGAGACTAGCTGCTTTGTCTTCTTCCCCAAAGTATGCCAAATTGGATCCAATTGCCTCCTCACAATCTCATCAAAGGACTTGAACAACCCATTTTCCACAGTTAAGTCCTCAACGTCAACTTTATTTGTCTTCCTCATCTCCTTTAGACATGCATCCATAACCTCAATAATAGCTTTTTGAATCCCCATCATATATTTTGTCATTGGCACTCTTATGTCCACCACAACCGGGGGTTCCTTCTCCAATTCCTGCGAAACACATACTTGAAACCTCGGCCATAAGTGCAACTTCCGAACATACAAACACTTCATAGTTCGCTCCGCCTTGGCAAATCCCGACACCATCGCATGTGGCTTATCTGAAAAGGCCCGAATGTACGCATCTGGATTCAGAGACCGAAGAATTCTGACTATAAATGCTTCGGTAGATGTCTCAGAGAGTGAATGTGCATTCGGTAGTATGAGTCCAGCAATATTAGAAGTGGGTAATTTGTTCGTTAAAAGATCCACAATCAAAATCCTTGGTGTGATGAAAAAAATTGACCCAGACGAGTAAAGGGTATGGCGATGGTGTGCCGGGAGGTCAGCGGCGATTTCCGACGGGATTTGTGAGGGTTCAGGGTTATGCTCTTTGATGTGGTAAAGGATTCTTGACTTGAGAGAAGGAGAAGGGGAGAGGAGAAGGAGGGTGCCTTGAGAAGAGGAGTGAAGAAGGAGAAGAGAAGAGATAAGCTTGGACAGAGAGAGACCAGAAGAGAGGATGACGAGACCGCCATTAGGGTCATCTAGGAGTTCTGTGATTATCTGCTCGTGGAATTGGACCATCGATTACAATTGTACTTTTAATTTGATATAAGGACTCTCATAGATCAAGAACAATTTTGCGGCTTTGGTCTTTTTGGTAGAAGTTGCAGACGAAACTTGTAGAGAGGGAGGAGAGACTGGCGGGAAGAGAAGGAACAAGGGTTCGCGCGGTCAGCGCAGATATACACTTGAAATAAATACGATTTCCTTATTTTTAGGGATGGTATTTAACACTTGAAACAAGTATTCGTCCACCTTCTAATAAAAGAAAAATAAATTTGATCAAAAATTAAATAAATAAACAATTTCCACTAATAATTATACAATTTCATGCTCCCAAAAATATATGGAGAGACAATTGATCAGAAGTTGATGGCTTAAAAATATTATTCATCAAATATTTTGATTAAACTTCCACGATATTATGTCAGATTCTAATTCTCTTTAAATTATTAATGATACAAATTTAAAAAAAAAAAATGTTAACAGTGTTACAATTCTTTCTATTGTAAAACATCTAAAGAGGATTAACAGATCGATTCCAAAGAAAACTATATTTGTTTTATTGTATCGTTAAAGATCAGTAATGCCAAAAGCAATAATCTTTTGTTCGGGTATTTCTTCAAACGTCAACAGCAAGTGGCATCACATGCCCCCTTAAGAAAAAGAAGAAATCAAGCTCTATAATATCTTTTTCCTCTTTATCTTTCCTGAGAATAAAACTCATTTCACCAACACGTGCGCGTGAACACAGGACGCGGGAGACGTATGCACTTCGGAAGAAACAAAGATTGCCATCCACGATCGCGTTCAAATGTCCTGGCTTTTCTTGATTCTTTGCAGAGACAAGGGGACTGGTTTTTCCAGAACAGACACATTGATATTGTTCCAAACGTCTGATTTTGTCGGCAACATGGCAATTTTCTCTGCAATATTCATATCTTCCGGAAGAACAGAACCAAACACTGTGTGTGCCTTCTTCCACTCCACGTGGTTAGCAAGGCTAATAAAGAATTCTGGGCCAGAACCAATCCAAGCAACAGAACCCCTTCTAATGGTAGGACATTCTTCTACAGGGATTTCCTTGAATGTGGTCCCTTGGGCTTCTAGCGTCCCTTGGATTAATGCAAAAGGAGGACCAAAAGCAGCCTGAAGAAAAAGGATTGATTTGCCTACTATCAGTGAATGCAAAACACATTTCAGATAGATAATTGCAAAGTTGTGGTGATGTGAATGTTTATCTATTCTGTCATACATTTTTTAGGTGGTTTCCGGTCGAGTCCCACGATTGACCTCGGTCCTCTGCACGATAAAATTGGCAGCCTGCGCAATGGTGTAAAGCCAACAGATCTAGAATGTATGCTACAGAATGTGGAGCACAGTCGGGGAAAAGCTGCAGCAAATAAAGAAATTTGAGTAAAATCATGTCGAAAACCGTCACAACAGGTAAAAACATTTAAGTTGAATGAATCAGACACATCTGATGTATATGCCTTTAGCCAGCAATAGATTGAGTATTTTACCATCTCAACATTGGTATATGGAGACTTTGCATTTTAAAAATGCGATCCTTTCTATACCTTACCACTTGAATTGTCGAATACAATCACAACAAAAAATATTCATAGTCAAAAAACAGATGCAGGATGCGTACTGACTAACCCATTGATAAATAATTTCCTCGTCCTAAGAACTACGTCTACGTGTTCATATATACGAATATCTGACCAGTCCACTTTCAATGTAATTGGCAAACAAGGCAAGAGGACTTTACCTTTATATGAAGAGTTCCATATGCAGTTTCCATCCCAACAATACCCTGCAATTGCAAAAAGGAAATTAGAAAGAGTACCTTAACAAACAAGGTACCTAAACTGGTGTTCTGCCGAGATATATCAGATTCATCCCTTCATGCCACCCATGCAATGGTACAATACATAAAATAGAGATACTTAATAACAAACTGAATTCTAATGCCATATACATCTCATGATGAAGAACAAGTCACCAATTACTATCGAGTCAAATTTGTTTGATAAATGGCAAACAATATTAATTTCATAAATTACTCCATATATCTACAGATAAAAAACAATAACCTTCTCTTACCTCTCCTTTTCCGTAGATTAGACCAGAAGTCCAACTAACAAGTTCCCCTGCTTCTTGCCGTTCAGGGGCTAAGCTGTCCTTTTGTTTCTTCAACCAGCACTGAAATAATGGGTGTCAATTCTAACAGTCAAAATATTGCTCTCACTATCTTTAAACAGCAACATACTCAGAGATCAAATCTAAGATTGAGGATGAATCTAAAGATAGGGTCTAGAGAAACAGGAGGTGACATAGGTATCCTCGAAGATATTACTCAAGCAGAGGGATGCTGTCATATATATTGCTATTCCTCTGTATAAAACCAAACTCCACCATCAGAAGAATCTAATTTTAGTTATAACACTCAGTTCAGCAAATTCGGATTTATGGTTTTACCACTTCTGGGTTCACAGAAATACGGTCGCATCGGCAACGATGTCATCCGAAAAGAACAGGCAAACTCGCAGATCTATAAACTATGCTAAGTCAACTTATAGAAGTGGGAGATCTCAACCGTAGCTTACCTCACCGAACTTGGAACCGCAAGTCTTTCGGTTCCCGCAAAATACCCACGTATCACACAGACACGGCCCATCCTTTCCAGTACACATGGATTTACACGCGTTGCAGCATTCCTCGGAATTGTTGAATTTAAACTCAGAACCCCACTTCACAGCAGCTCCCCAAAGCTCCAAATTTTCAATTCCTCTGCAACACCCTCTATTATCACCCCCAAAATTCTTGATCGCCTTGTTAGTAGCACCGCCTGCATCCAATGCCAATGACTCCGAGTTTAAAACTGAAAGGGTCTGGTTGGCTGTGAGCAATGCAGAGACGAGGGCGTAGACCAAGCCGCATGAAATCAAGCACGCCAACAGTATGAACAAACGGCTGCGAACAGTGGGCGCCGGTTCATTGGGTTTACGACCCATTTGAGAATCTGAGAAGAAGAGCAAAACCCGGATGAGGGTTTAGCTTTCTACGGATTCGGACCGCACAATTGAGCTGGTAAAGGCCGTTGACCGCCAAAAAGAGGTTGGTACTGAAGCAGTTCGGCAGTGCCCTAATACTAGTATAACGACTGCATTTATAAATGGAACTAAAACCGGTCATATTTACTCTCCCGGATAGAACAACTGGAGTTGTTGCTAAACTTCGCAGAGAGTTGGGTATCCCTTTGTCCCTTTCTACATTTCTCTTTCCCATTTCAGAACCGATAGGCTGCGTTTGCTTTAATTGTAACTGTATTCTCGTGTAGATAAATAAATAAATAAATAAAATGATATTGTTTTCCATTGCCCACTACTACGTACCAGAACTTGCTGTTTAGTTTTAGTTTCTTTTATCCAATTCTAAATAGAATTGCATGAGTGCCACAACAGAACGTTCTAATAATTAGCAAAAATTGATCTTAGATAAATTATTTACTCTAAATTCTATTATAAGCGAAATAAGGTAGGATAGAGAAAATCAGTGGAAGGTGCAAGGTGTAAGTTGGTGGGGGTGTTAAAATAATTTTATTACGAATTAAGATATTTAATTTTGGAATAAATATAAAAGTAGAATTTAGAAACTAAGAGGAGGATCCCCTTCCTAAATCCTTACCCTAATAGCAGTACAGGGACCATGAGATGAGAGTATATTGGTCTATCCGAGTCGGAGTGATGTTAGCCTATCAGAATATATTGCATCACCCTTTGAATTCCGGAATTGTAAAAACACTTCCGGATATATTTCACAAAGTCAAGGGAGGTGCAAAAAATAACCGACCAACAATTAGGAAGCCGAGTAGCCTCAGGCCGTCTCTCCTACTATCAGGGTCTAAAACATGTAGGCAGGCCCAAAGTTCGGTTTGCTTTGGCTGTATTTCTGTGAAGTAATTAAAATAGCTTCACTCCATCATCTTAGGATCCGTGGCGCAATGGTAGCGCGTCTGACTCCAGATCAGAAGGTTGCGTGTTCGATTCACGTCGGGTTCAAACCCCGAGCCTTTTGCTATCAAAACGTGCCACTAATTTTTGCATCATTTTAGTTTAGTTGTAAATATCAGATTATTGACCGTTTCATTGCAAACTGACGCTTGCGGGGGCAATAATCTGTTATTCAACCCTATAAGCAAGATATTCTATAAATGAGAGCATATCATTAGACCAATAAAAACATCAAACCCATATGCAAAACCATGTCTAGTTAATATTATATGTACTTTAGAAACCCCATGCCCTGCACACTGTAATTGTAATAAATTGTCAAGAATGCACAGTGAGTCACACGGCATAGTCGCCACTGACATCAATTTCAGACTCATCAACATCCTCGCCATCCAATATCCCTGAACCAGTACTCTGGTCCCCGTCTTTTGAAGCTTGCCCAGGCGTCCTTGCCTCCTGTATGATCCGCAACACCTCTTCAACACTCTGACTTGGTTGCTCTAGTTTCTGTCCTTCCTCATAGCTTTTTTTCTCTGCTTCAACGATCTCTCTGGCCAAGTTCTTCAAAAACCAAGGGTGCTCCTTTATCTTCGAAATGGTGATCCTCTTTAACAATGATAACAGGATTAGTTTGTGCCTGGGCACACTGGGAAGAATTCTTAAATGGATTGGAGATATAATAATCTTATAATATATACCTTGGCAGGATCAGCAACGAAGATTTGAGAAAGAAGATTCCTGCAGTCTGCAGAGACGCGCACATAGTCTGGTATGGAGTACTGAACACTCATTATCCTCTGCCAAACAGGAATAATCAGATCTGAAATTCCCTGCTATGAATCCAGAATACGGATTTATCAGCTTTTACATTAAATAAGAGCTCACCGAAATGCTCTTTCTGAAGTTTCTGGGATCTTCAGGATCTTCAAATGGGTATGCTCCAACTAACATCACATAAAGAGTCACACCACAGGACCAAACGTCTGCAATCTACACAACAGCCAAATTGCAAAGGAATTTGAACAACTTGGATTACAAGATACTAAGATAGTATTAGAATTTCTGTTTTTTCTTTTTTTAATGGCGGTGATGATTAAAAAGTTAAGTCCTAATACCTTCCCATCATACTCCTTTCGACTCAGAACTTCTGGAGCAATGTATGCAGGAGTTCCAACTGTTGATTTGGGTTGAGAATGAAGCAAAGCAGACTGCATGCAGTTGAATATCAAACTTATCAGAAAAGCTGTTAATCAACAATAAGCTAATATATCTCAGAAAATACTCATTGCTGGAAGATGTTGTCTAGTTGTTAACCTTAGAATAACCGAAGTCACAAATTTTAAGTCGGGGTGTTGGGCTTCCGTCCAAGAGGGTGTTTTCCAGTTTCAGATCTCTGTGACAAATTTGCTGCAGTGGGAAGCAAAAGATAGTGTGACAAATGAAGACAGTTTGCAATTGGAAAAAATAAAAATAAAAGATGGAATGAATTTAGAGTGTATACCATGGAATGACAGTAGCTAACTCCAGATATTAGCTGCTGGAAGAAAAACCTTGCCTGTAATACGGGGAAAACATCATAAAGAATCAATCAGTAATTTCAGTGTTTCATATGCATCGTCAATACTAATGCTTGACAATAAAGGAAACCTAAACCAGGGAAACTCTACGACCTCATCTTCACTAAATCGACCAGCACTGCATATTCTATCAAAGAGTTCGCCACCTGCAGCATATTCCATCACAATAGCCAAATGGGTAGGAGTCAGCAACACCTGCAGCCACAGACACACATACCACAACATTACTTCTATAAAACAGAAAATAAGTATACAAGGAGAGTGTCCTTTTGAGGTAAAAGTTCCATGTGGTTTCTGCAGATTTAAACTACTTATTGGCTTATGCATTCGAATGCAATATTTATTATAGAAACAACGCCTCAAGTACAGCTACGAGACAGAATAGAAACAAATTTTACCTCTTTGAACTTGATGATGTTGGGATGCCTTAAAGATCGGTGGTTAATGATCTCCCTTTGAACATTTTCGTCAATCTGAAAGCAGAGACAGAAGTCACGGAACTCATATTTAGATCAAAAAAATTGTGACCAGGATGTGAAGGAAGACAAATCATGAATTGATGAACATTTGAACAGAAAAGACAGACCTTTCTGCACCGCTGATTAATAATTGACTCAAACAAACAATTGAGAATTCCAAAAGCAATTACTAGATAGAATAAAGAGAACAGGGAAAAGAGGATATTGATCTCCATTGTAAGCAACAACTTTCTCTCTGCTAGGAGAAAAACCAACCAAATTTTGCCGTTTTAAATCATCCAACAAAAGAATGAAAAATGTATTAGACTTTCAAACTATTAGCATCAGAGATTACATAATTTGGCTGCTCGATAAATCTTAAATGAAAGATTTCACCTTTTTTCCCCTTTCGATGTATTTGACAGCAACAAGCTCTCTAGACTTCTTGTCTCTTACCAACCTCGCCACTCCAAAATTCCCAGAACCAAGCTCCTTCAATGGTTCATACCTCTCCTCCATACCGACCCAAGAGCAAAAACCAGTTTCCACAAGCACCTTAAAACCAGATACTGAAAGAGAAAGAGAAAAACAGAGGACCCAAATAAGTAGACCAAGAACTAGTTTAGAAAAAACAGTAAGGTCGTTTTAATAAACAGATATACGAAACCAGAATAAAAAGTCCAAAAGAAACAAATATAAAAACATGAAAAGAACAGAGAACTAACCCCAACTCACCCTCTAGCAAATCACCAAACGTCTTTTGAGAGTAAAAGCGAGTTACACTATCGGCCCAGCTGAACCAACCACCAGAGGGACACAGGATATATATATATATATTTAGCTGTTGCAGAAAAGGGATCTACGTCGGTTTTCTTATGGAAAAGGTGCAAAACTTTCACTAACAAAAACGCGGAGAGAGAAACGGTGGCGATGTGCGGACAAATCTTATTCGGACTTGGAATGGATCTCTTATCTGTATTTTCTCGCAAATGAGAAATAATAAAGGGTCACGTTTCAAGGATAAAGGGTCACTTCAAGTGTCTCAGAAAGACATTGACTCTGACAATAGAGATAGAGAGAAACCAGAATGATATGATACTTGGTTGTCACGCAGAGGAAAAATCCTCCGTAGGTAAACAAAATACTCACACTTAGACTACGTAAACGTGGGTCCCAGCCAAGTAATATTTGCAGTTAGATTATTATAGTAAAGTAATAACTGTATCAACCATAAATGTAATAACTATATTATCCGGATTGCCGACGAAGAGCTTTAACGTTTTTCTGTCTTGTGATTTGTGTGGGGTCTTCTTTTCATCCCACCCTCTTAGGCGGCTTATTCTCTTTTTTTCATTATTATTATTAAAAATTATTTTTGCTATTTAATTTTGCCATATTCATTTATTTCATTTTTTTATTAATTATTGGGGGTTAACACAACCTATCGAAAAATATTTTGATTATACAATTCGTACCGTAATATAATATTCTTTAAGGAGAAAAGCACATTGGTACTTGAGCTTTTTATACACGCGCTCGAACGCGGATCTGCATGGCAATGTGGCATAGTCCCGTTGAACAACAAAACCGTAATTCATGGGATCTTGGGGCCTTTAGTTTCGCGCCAACATGTTCTTGTCTCTGATTAGCTGTTATCTGGGCACCGCTTGACTTTGATTGTTTGGTACCCATAATAAAAAAATCATGAAACCGAAATAAAATTATATTAGGATGATTACTTCTATAAGAAGTTTGATAGTTTATAAAAAAAATAAAAAATTATCTGATAAAATAAAATTATTCTTAGGTTAAAAATTAAAATGTTTTTTATTAAAAATAAAATAAAGTATAATATATTAAAAGATTAAATGTTAAATTTAACTGAATTAAAAATGAATAACATCAACTCCCAATAATATATGAAAATGATGATTTATATTTTTATGTAATTAAGTTCTAATAGAATATATAGTTATTTCATAAAAAAAATTCACTCCATAAAATAAAAATATGGAATCCAATCATTATTTTATACACCAAAGAAACCATTGGTCTTCCTATATTATTTTTTACCAATAAAAAAACTTTAAAATAGGATGTGAGACATACTTTTAGATAAGATTTCTTTTTCACGCTCCTATATCTGGACAGCTGATAAGCTTAATCCATTTATTACATTGAGGCCTAACTCGTGTCAAGTTTAAATTTGGGCCCGGACAACCCACCCCTTCTTTTTTGGCTGAGGGTGTGAAAAGACAAATGAGAGTGTTAAAAGAAATATCCTCAAGCCATCATAATAGTGGCTCAATCTAGCCATTTTAAGGCTCATGGGCCATTTTAAAAACTTTCTCTTTTTTTTTTTTTTTTTTTCTGGAATGAAAGATTGTCTAATTCTAAAGTCTAAATTTTTAGAAAACATTATTATAGTACATGCTTCATAAAAAAAGAAAAAATACAACTTTATGATAAAAAAATATAAGTTAAAAACAAATTCATAAAGCATCAAGACAAAAAATAATTAAAGGGACCAATCTAACCCAGCCAAACTCAGAATAAGTTGAAGATTGGGCCGCCGCTAGAATTCTCTCACTAAGGGCATATCATGTATCATATTAAAAAAAAAACTCTCAGAAGGAGGTTTGGCCCAATAAGTGGGCCCACACATGCATAAACCAACACGTGTTTGAGAGAATCTTCTGGCGTCTTAAATTCATTCTTCTCTTTTTCCTCCCTTTCCTTTGAGGCGCAGACTCCTCTTTGTCAGTTTGTTATCTGAATAACCGACCATGTCTTAAACGACAACGTGGGCTGCCTCCAACTAAAGGCTTCCGTGTGTAATTAAGGATGCGGTGCTTAAAGTTAAACTAAATAATTATCACATTATTTTTCAGGCAAAATTTTTGGATTAAAATTGAGACAAGATACAGGTTAATTTTTTGTAAGAGTTACATGCCAATTTTTTATGATAAGAGTTTTATTTCTTTTTAGCATCATAAACAAGGTTAGTATCCTATAATTTCATTAGGAGCATTGAGCTTATTATTTATTTTTATTGAATATGCATAATTTGATTATGAGAGATTTGATCAACTGATTTATAGGAAAACTTTTTTGGGGGTTTAACGAGTGCTATTTCAAATCATTTTATTACGGTGTTAATTTGTAAATCTATTGCTACGCCAAAATGAGGAGCTAATTGTTAAATCAAATACATTGATTTTAATTATGGATGTAATGATATTGTACCCGTCATCCTTTACCCGGATAATTATAAACGGGAAAAAAGGGAGAAAATCAAAACATTTTTAATGCTTATAATTTTAATTTAATTAATTGTTCTACTTATTGTTCCATGGTCAAACGTGAATTATTTTTAGTTAATTGTTATTTTTTAAATATTTTTCATGATATATCACAATTTTATTTTATAAAATTATTTTGCATTGTTATTATTTTTAAATTTTAAATATTTGTTTTTCATTTTTTTTACTTTCTAATTATTAGTACTATGAGTTAAGAAATTTAGTAAAATGCTTACTGCCATTTATTGCGTCACTTCTTGTTGGCATGGCATCAATTTTGTTGCCTATTATATTTATATGAAAAAAGAAAATATAGCATGAGGACACCTATTTCTTAATTACTAGATATCCCGTTTCGTGATTTGACAAAAGTATATTCCAAATGTCACTCAGCCATTCGACTTTTCGCCGATCCACAGGGCTTTTGGTCATGCTGTCAGTCCATTAGGCGAGCACGTGCTTTGCACGGACTTGACCGCAAATCGCATACTTTAGGTGTTGGTCGCCCCCTACTCCCAAATGGCGTTTCAAACTTCGCTAGGAGGCTCTCGAACAAGATCACCGTAGATCTCTCGGGGCTTCTGCCTTCAAACCACTCTCAGCCGTGCGATACTTTCGGCGAATTCCGCGTTGCCTTCGAGTTTCTCACCTCGATAGCACCTTAACCGCCATGTGTAGAATCGGATAAATTCACAGAAAGGGCAAAGTTTTCAGCTCGTTGAGTTACTTTTCCTCACGCGAAGAGACATTCTGCTAATTTTAGTTGTTCGGTAAATTCCAAATTTTCATTTTCTTTTTGATTCGATTTCGATATTGTGTTAATTTTGTAGGGAGGTTAATCGGGGGAAAGATGAAATGTGAGACTCTGTGTTTTCAAGTTTGGCGGATTCATATAAGCTTCTCTTTTTACATACGTTCTTTTGAGATTTAAAAGGGCTAGTATTCTTAATCATCGCCTCAATTGTGTTCTTCTGTGGTCACAATCGCCTTGTCTATGTTACCAATTTTTATTCTAATTCAGTGGCGGCATTATGTTTTTCCTCGCCGTTTCTTTTATTATTACTTTACTTTTTTTTTTTTTTTTTTTGGGTATTAGGTCACCTTTTAGTTGGGCTGAAGTCAACCTCTCAATCATGGGATTGATTATTTCGCTAATTATTTCATATTCTGGTTTTTGGATTGCATCTGAAATTGCAAGGTTAAGATGATTTTGATGGTATGTTGTAGTGAAGCCCGCGGGTGAGACTAGTACTTTGCTGCTTGCTCTTCATCCATTAATGGGCTGCTTCCACTCTACAGTAAGAAGACAATTTCCTGGGCATGAGGACCCAGTACAACTTGCATCACAGACCGCTTGTAAGTGTATGAACTTTTCAAGGAGCCATCCTGATTCTTGTACAATTCTAAGAATCTAATTTGTTGTGACTGATTCATTGAATTCTATTGGCTGAATTTTATTTGCTTCTCAACTATGCATTGAGAGTCTAGACTTTGTTCCGCTGAACAAAACAAAATATTAAAAAAGAATTAGTATTCTGTAAGGGTCCACGATCATTTTTGGTATGTTCGCTGCGGAAAGCAGGTGGATGCTAGAAGGAAAGCAATTGCAACAAAAGAAAAACACAGTTAAGTCTGTTTGGTTGAACATTTAAAATGGTCAAAGGATGTTCTTTGAAAATAAACACTTCCCTTGGTCCCGCTGTCTGCTTTCTACCATATAGTGAACTATTCAAGAGAAGTATTTTGACCATGTTTTCTCTGTCAGCACAGCATAGTCTTATTAAGGGGGGGATATAAATGTCAAATAACATAATTTATCCCCTTTTTAATGTAATCAAAACATGAGAATGTTGCTCGTTTGTCTTCTTGCTGAACTGAATAGATTAAAGGATAAGCTCACATCCTTTCTCTTTCCTTAGATTCTCCATCTAACAATCTGTTCTTTTCCATCTTTTTGCCACCTTACAAATCACAAGTAGCGTTAGCATGTGATATGATAACTCTTTGGGTTTGTCAAATGAATGATCGAATAACCATTTGAGTTAGGAATTTAATGTGATATGCATATATTATGAAATTCAGCTATCTGTTTTTCTTAGTCACTGAGTTAATTTGTAGTTTAATTATTTGTACTGTTTTTTATTTTAATTTCACAGTTACTGTTAGTGAGGTTGAAGCCCTATTTGAGCTTTTCAAGAGCATCAGCAGTGCTGTCGTTGATGATGGATTAATAAGCAAGGTACCTTTAACCATACGCCTTTTTTTTCAACAGTTAATCTATCATTAGGAATAGGTCAAGAAATTATTTTATATATCAGAAGAAGTTAGGCGATTAGTTTTTCTTGCAGTATAATTGCTTGGACTGTCAAAGCCACATCTGAATTGATTGCTATGGGTTCTGTGTTATTTTTTTGACGATCAGCTTTAGTTTTCCCAACGGAGCTTCTAGCCGCTGAATACTCTTTGGTTGTTGTCCCATGTATTTTTTAATGGCAGCCACTACAATATACATAAGAATTTATGTACTAGTGCTCCAAAATCCAAAGTTTGTGACCCTTGGTTTGGGCAAGCATAAAAGACGAGAGCCTGCAAGTCATCATATCCAAGGGTCTTTATTGATTTTTCAACAGTTGTGTACCGTAGCCTTTTAGTCTACTTAATGAATTGTTATTGGCGTTGTCATATATTATGACTTTCTGCAGTTATTATTTAGATTTGTAATATTATATTATTATGTCTTTTCCCCTCTGAAATCTTTGTGATGATGAATGTTCTTTCTTTGCAGGAAGAATTTCAGTTGGCAATTTTTAAGAATAAGAAAAAGGAGAATCTCTTTGCAAATCGGGTATCATACCACTTCTGTTTCTATTCTTAAACTTCGCTTGCAAGCATGCGTTTGTACCCTCAAATAGACACGAGTGCACTTTCTGGATCTATGATTCTTACTTAATATGGACATTCTCATTTTATGTTTGTACGAGTTGACTGTAGAAATTTTTAGTTTCATTCTTTGTTTCAGATAGACACTCAATATGTTATTCTTGCTGCAAGTCTGTCGGATTTTTTTTGGTGAGCCATATGTTTGTTTGGCTCAATTAATTGTGGAATTTAGACGTGCAGGATATTTTTTGTATTACGTGAAAGTGGATAAAATGAAGTCTATTCTTTATTTTAGATAGAAGCAATGTTTGTTTAGCTTCGAAAATCCAGTGCATGATTCTTCTTTGACATGTTAATTTGCAGTTTGTGGTACCTCCATCAATTAACCGTTTCTATCAATTGGATGTGATTTAATATTATACTCATTCTGCATGCAGGTCTTTGATCTGTTTGATGTTAAGAAGAGGGGAGTCATTGATTTTGGTGATTTTGTTAGATCTCTCAACGTCTTCCACCCAAATGCACCGCAAGAAGACAAGATAGATTGTAAGTTGAAGATTTAATCCTCAACTCAAGATTAGGTTTTCCTTGATTTCGTTCTATTATCTGTCTGTGCTGATGGATTGGACTTGGGATTTCCTTGCAGTTTCCTTTAGGCTTTATGATTTGGATAATACAGGCTTTATAGAGCGTCAAGAGGTAAGATGCTGACTAATTTGTTTATCTAACCTTCTGAATGCAAGTAAGGTTTTCATATGATACCACTTTCAGTTGAAGTTCCAATCTATATGGATATGCTTTGTTCTCAAGTGACAATTTTGCCCTTTGAATTTGCAAACTTGGCTCCTTTCGAAAGGATTCGTTTATGGCATTCTTTCTAAATCTCCGGTCGATTTATGCATATATCATCAGTTAGTTTTTGTATAACTTTTTGACCTATATATACCTACTGAATCTATCCGGGATCTTTTCGATTGGCAGGTCAAGCAGATGTTAATTGCCCTTCTCTGTGAGTCTGAAATGAAGTTGGCTGACGAGACAATAGAAGCAATTCTTGATAAGGTGTCTTATGTATGCTCTTTTATCACTTGGGCATGAAAGCCAATAGGTTATTGATGTCATGATTCTGGAAAGCCTGAACGTCACATGCACATAGTGATAATGTTCAAGAACATCAACTCTTGCTAACCTTTTCTGATTCCTTCCACTTACTGACATTCCATTTTTTGTGGCCAGACGTTCTTGGATGCTGATCTGAACCAAGACGGTAAAATAGACAAGTCTGAATGGCAGAACTTCGTTTCTAAAAATCCATCACTGTTAAAAATAATGACTCTACCCTACCTGAGGTAAGTAGAAGTACGAGTCTATTTCTGTGGTAAAAATTTAAACTACTTTCATTCAGAGGGGTTCTCATATGAATGCAGGGATATAACAACAACATTTCCAAGTTTTGTATTTAATTCCGAGGTCGATGAAATTGCCACATGAGGCTTTAGGTTACGCAGTTAGTGAAAAATAGGGTGTTTTTTTTTTTAAAAAAAAAAATTGTTGATGTGAGAATTTGAATAGGGATGAAGTAATACTTGGCTGAATGTAATTGGCATTTGTCAGTAAATTGTAAATTACTTTCCAATTGGAAATATTTTCAGCCAATATTCAGGTCGATACAGATATCTGTTCTTCTGTATCCTTAATTCTTGTAAAGAACAGCAACTATTACCACATCCGCTGAGCAAGAGAGGAATTCGTTCTTGACAACTTGACATGGGTCACTTGCAAATTCATACCCCAAATCTAAATTATTTGTTGGGAAATCAGAATTAAAATATTTCCTTCTCACTTGTCTTGTTTTCTTAGTTTTATTTCAGCATTTTATGAATCTTGTCGAGTTTTAGATGCTCTTCAGGTGATAAATAACAGCCGTATGAGTTATTACGCGGTGTATGATTTTCTTTTAAAGCAGAACATTTTCAGTTCAAATTAGAATTATAGTTCCTTTGGAAAGGAGTCTTTTCTTCTAATTTGAAAAAAAAAAATTTATTTAATTTATAAATGTTTGAATTAAAAAAAATAGTTGTAAAAATTAAAAATCTCATTTTTTAAAAAAGGTGGAGATGTTTTTTTAAAGAAATAAAGTCATTTTAACTGATTTTAAATTATAATAATATTTTTAATTATTGTCATTTTATTATATTAAAAATACTTTTATATTTATACATCAAATATCTTTTTTAATAATCTTTATTAACTAATTTAAATATAAATAACTTCTTTTTCTTTTTTATTTTAATTTTCACTTTTTTTAAAAAATTAATCCAAAAAAGACTCTTAATTTAAAAAAAAATATTTTTATTCAATTAATGTTTGGATTGATTTCTATAAAAATACACTTTTACAACTTAAAAATTTTATTTTTTAAAAAGGATGTGAGGGGATATTTTTGGAAAAAAGGAGAAAGAAGTCATTTTGACTTATTTTAAATTTCAATAATACTCTTAATTATTATCATTTTAATATATTAAAAATACTTTACATTTACACATCAAAATATTTTTTTAATAAAAAATAACTTTTTATTAATTAATTTAAACACAAAATAACTTCTTATTATCTTTTTTAAACTTTTATTTTTATTTTTCTTTTTAACTTTTTTTAGAAGTTGCTACATGAACATTTAAATTTTAAAATTAAAATAATAATAATATGCCTCAATATTAATATTCTAAAACAAAAACATTTTATTTATGACCAAGAATAATTTATTGAAATAATTAAGTGTTCAGAAAAGAAATTAAACATCTGGATTTTATTTTTTATGTGTAGTCCGTAAAAAAATTAAACATGTACGCTAATTTTCTACCCTAACGATCTGTGAAAAACCTTTTAAATGAATGGTGGAAATTAATTTCTGATTTTTTAATAATTTTTTCTGTAGATTTTTTTTATCTGTGATTTATTGAGTTGACATTGGAATTTTTGTATAGTTAATCATTCATTTCTCAACAAATTACACCAAATCTACCTAATGTTGCAATAGAGTAAAAAGAAAAAAACAATGGCAACCGAAAAAAAAAAGAAAAAAGAAAAGCGGAATGTAGAGGGGAAAAGTATCAAAGACGGAGTGAGAGCTAGGGGTAGAGGAATAGGAACTGAGAGCTAAGCTGGGAGAAAGGGAGCAGATCGAGAAAGAGGAATTGAAATTTCAGATTTTGTGTGTCGGTAAATCCTCTGTCTCCTTCTATGTATCTGTTCCAAGTATTTTTTTTTTTTTTTTTCTTATTTCTAGTCCGTTGCTCTCCATCAAATCGTCCTTGAAGGAGATACTATAAGCTTAATAGTTAGAAGGATATAGAAATGGCACTTGCTTTTACGAAAGACATTCTATTATATAACCATTTCATGAAGAGCTACTTGATTAGTATGGTTTCAGCTTTACCAAGGACCGCCTTGACATCAAATATTCAAGAATTTCTGCATAGTTCTCGAGGTTCTCAACTACCATACGTTCGCAGTGTACTGTTTAATCCATCTCTGCAGAATTTTTCCACTGATAATCAGTGTGAAAGGTTATCATGGGAAGGTTCCACCCACGATATTCTGGTGAGGAAGCTTGAATTTGCTTTGAAGAATCATAAAGTGCACGAAGCATGGGAGGTTTTTCGTGATTTTAAAACCCTCTATGGTTTTCCAGATATTCGCCTTGTGAATCAGCTCATCGTTCAATTGTGTTACTCATCCAATAACCACTGGCTACGCAAAGCATCTGACTTGGTCCTGCAAATTGTCAAAGATAAATCACATTTACTTCAAGCTGATACCTTGATGAAGCTCTCCCTCTCTCTAGCAAGGTTGCAAATGCCAGTTCCTGCCTCAGTGGTTCTTAGACTGTTGCTGGAGACAAAACATGTTCCTCCTTTGAGTTTATTGTCGTTGGTTGTTTTGCATATGGTCAAGACAGAAATTGGAACACATCTTGCATCCAATTATCTGACTCAAGTTTCAGATTGTTTTAAACATTCACGTGATAACAAAGTTCATCATGCACGGCTGATCAAACCAGACACTATGATTTTTAACCTTGTGCTTGAAGCTTGTGTGAGGTTTAAGTTATCTTTGAAAGGACAATACATTTTCGAATTAATGCCACAGATAGCAGTGGTGGCCGATGCTCACTCAATTGTCATTATTTCACAGATCTTTGAGATGAATGGACTTAGGGATGAAATGAAGGAATTGAAAAGCCATGTGGACCAAGTTTCAGCTCCTTATGTTCATCACTATCGTCAGTTCTATAATAGTTTGTTGAGTTTACACTTCAAGTTTAATGACATAGATGCTGCTGCTAAGCTTGTCTTAGATATGAACAGACACCATGATTCTCATATTAGTAGAAAAGATAGCAAAAGCTCACAAATGCCTTACCTTATGGCAATTGGATCTCATAACCTCAAGAGTGGGCTGAAGATAGAGATTGAGCCTGAATTGTTGCAGAAGGATTCTGTCCCAAAAGTGGAAGATAGACAAGATCTTATTTTTTATAGGGATGGGAAACTTGTCCTTAGTAACAGAGCTCTGGCCAAGTTCATTTGTCTTTACAAGAAAGATGGGAGGATTAGTGAACTGTCAAAACTTTTACTGAGCGTTCAAGAGGGTCCATATTCATTAGCAGGGTTCAATTTGTGTTGTGATGTGATTGGTGCTTGCATCCACTTTGGCTGGCTTGAAACTGCCCATGACATTGTGGATGACATGGAAGCCGCTGGGTCTCCCATGGGTCGGGATGCGTATATATCACTCCTGTTAGCATACCACAAAGAGAAAATGCATAGAGAAGCGAAGGCATTCCTAAAGCAAATGAAAAAGGTAGGTTTGGGCAAAGAATTTTCTGAGGACACTATTAGCGAACATATCCTTTGTGCTGAAACATCATGTGTGCTTTATAAATCAGATTTGGTTGTCACTTTGGCTCAAGTATTCAAAGACGAAGAGGAGATAGCTTTTCCAATGGTTTATGAGTTCAATTCTGCTATGTATTTTTTCTGCAAGGCAAGAATGATAGATGATGCGCTGAAGGCATATAGAAGAATGGAAGACATGAAAATTCAATCCACTGTTCAAACTTTCGCTTATATGATCTATGGATATTCATCTTTGGGTATGTATCGTGAGATCACATTTTTGTGGGGAGACATTAAGAGATCGATGAGGACTGGCAATTTAGTGCCCAACAGAGATCTATTTGAGTTGCTACTACTAAACTTTCTTAAAGGCGGTTACTTTGAGAGGGTGATGGAGGTCATAGGACATATGAGAGACAATAACATGTATCTAGACAAGTGGATGTATAAAAGCGAGTTCTTAAGACTTCATAAGAATCTTTATAGGAGTTTAAAAGCATCCAATGCTAGAACTGAAGCTCAAAGCAAAAGGCTTGAGTATGTCCAAGCATTTAGAAAATGGGTGGGTATTGATTGAAGTTCTTTGGTTAATTCGTAGATGTATGAAGCACCTGCATATTCTCTAGCATCACACTAGATGCCCTGGCCATGTAAAGATTATTTGCTTTTGACTTATTGTGGTCATTCAGTTTTAGTTGGGGTTCAGCTCCGGTGTTCTCATCAAACAAGAGTTAAGTGAATAAATTAGTTTCATTCAGGCTGGATCTGAATCTTACAATGATCTCGAGAACAAGTCTCGAGAGCTGGTGAGATGCTTTTCTAGGCATGAAGCACTAGTTTTCTTTACATTAGACTTATGAAATCTTTTGCATATTGGAAAGAAGTTCTAAATTCCAGGGCGTTACTCGGAGAAAACTTCGTTTGTTCTGAATTTTTCGAAGTCTTCAACGGTGCAGTCAAATGTTTCACTGAATAAGGAAGGGATTCAGGACTATGCTATTAAATGCAGAAGCTCATCGTTAGAATCCATCTGTCCAAGATGAAAGTATTTCGCCCTGTACATACTTACAACTGTTTTATGGGTGGGGCCTTCTATAAAAAAAGAAAAAGAAAAATGCGGGGCCTGTAAGTCTAACCTGTAACGTGAGTGTGTAGTCTCTCAAGTTATTGCAAAATGACTTATAAATAAAATTGAATTTCTTTTTTTGTAGGAATAAAATTGAATTTTTTAAGTTACTATAGCTTTAAACAATAATTTTTAAATTCATAAAATTATAATTTTAAAATACAATCTAAAATTAAAATTAAAGGAGTCCTCGTTCAATGTTCAAACCCACTAAAAAAGACTTGATTTGAAAAAAAAAAAAAAAACTACAAAAAGAACATATTTTTGGGCTACAGCCTGTTGGTTATTTTGGGCCCAATTATATAATAGAGTAAACCTGCAGTCCAAATCAGGAAACTAGGAGGAGAGAAAGTGGAGAAATCGAACTCCTGCTATCTCTGACATATAAAATATTGAGCTGCAGGTGCACGCTAAACTGGATGATAAGCCACAGTAAAAACTATCGGAATGGATTTCTCAGAGCACTACGTGGATGTATTCGGCGAAGAGCCCGAACGGGATCAAGACAGGGATGACCAAGATGGGACCCACTCCTCATCACCGTCTTCGTCGTCTTCGGCTTCTTCATCATCATCGTCATCCGGTTCTTCGTCTAACGGCAGTGACGCGGCTGATACCAGCAGTGGTAGCGGAAGCGCTAGCAGTGGTGGCGAAGAAGAGGAAGAGAATGGCGAGGAGGTAGAGCAGAGCAATAGGGACTTCGAAGACAAAGATCTATTTGGTTCTGATAATGAAGATTACTGTAAAACCCTTGCTACTAGTCCATTTCAGATTCCTGGTAAATTTTCCCACTTTTTGCTTTGTTAGGCATTCCTTCTTTGCTTTTTTTTTTTTTTTTTTTTTTTTTTTGGGATTGCATATAAGCTGAATTGATGGTTTTCAAAGCTTATCCATTTAAGTACATATTGGCTAAGTGTTCATGATACTTTAATCAACTGTTAAGTATTGTACTTAGCTCTTTGCTAGAAACAAAGTATTATTTTCATACGAAACATAATGCTAGTAAAGTTATTGTGTCGTACTAACATGTCAGCATATACATGTTTCTCTAAGAACCCTTAGGAAGGTAAAAGATCATGCTTAATAATGAAACAGAATGCGCTATTTCTTTTTCTATCTCATGCAACATGGCACTTCACTACATCTACAAGTCAGTCACGGATTACCTTGATGCATCTGAACTGTTGAAGCAAATTGAAAATGTTCACGAACTCAAAGAAAATGACTATGTTGATTTGCCTTCTTAATTCGTTTTATGGCAAGATGTGATTTTCTCTGGCAGTATTGCCTGCCATCCGCAATGCAAATAATCAGACTAGAGGGGGGTTTGGCCGTGGTAGATGGAACCAAAATGATAGAGGAGCTGGCCTCCTGCCTCGCCCTGGTCCTTATCCTCAGAGGCCAAATTTTGGTTATGGGAATAGGTTTTCAAATGGCCGCCACGATGAACGATTTGTCTCTGAGATGAAGCTTTCAAAGAGTGAAGAAACCTTGTCAAGAAAATGTATTGCTTTCCAGGAGGTAGGTACACTCAATTCCATGTCCTCTATTTTACTGCTGTTATATTGAAAAGATTCAATGGTTATTATGCTATGGGAATAAAGAAATTGTTGTGACACCTGAATTTTCGTATTCCACCACTGGATGTTTTGGACCATATCATCTTGCATCTAAGGTGATTGTTATTTTATATCTCACTTGCTAGCATTCTCACCCTTTTGAAACAGGGGCTGAAATTGAAAGGACATGACTAGATCTGTATGTGTAGGATCATGATATGGATTTGGGGGCCTTTTCTATTTAACTTAAACATTGAAGTTTATATCATTGAGTTGTGTTCCCCTGCCATGCATTGGTATTATCTGTATCTGTTATATTGCTGGTAAATTGCATTTCTGGACTTCTGCAAAAGATGTGTCAGTAAATACGTTCTGATGATAACGTTTTGTTGTTTAATATGTTAGCCATGTGAAATTGGCTGCTATAGTCGCATAGAAGGTGGAGAGGTCTACTTTGATGATCGTAGCCTGGTACGCTATTTGGAGCTTATCTCATTGGATTTTTCATTTCATTTCCATGAGTATGATAAATTGTGCTGAATCTGCCATATAATGCTCTTTAAACTAATTCTTTTTCCTGTTCATTTAGAGGCTTTTTAAGCGCCTTATTACTGAAGATGTTGGAGCTGATCTAAATGAAGGTTTTGATACATTCATTGCCAAGAAAGGTATACGTTGTGTCAATAACTCTGAGTTGCTGCTTCACTATCATAAATTAGATTCCTATTTGCTATTTGGATATGACGTGCATGAGAACTGGCGTCTGCAACTGTTCATGTTAATTATCCCTTTTTTCCTTCCTCTTATACCTAAAGCAGATTTAGGTTCAGAGGGCTTTGGAGATCTTCTTGCTTGCATTAGAGGCAGAAATATCCCACTTCAAAATATTCATTTTGTGGTATGAAGTATTTTTGGTTCAAGTTTTCATAAGCCTTTAATGTGTTTTACAGAAGTAACTTACTAAAGCTTTCTTGTGTTTTGGTCATTTGCAGACATTCCGTAATAATCTTAACAAGGTAATGGACATTCATTTTTGAGTAGTATTCACTCTGGTCAGATCTTATTTTATCATCATATTTTAGAAATTTATCATTGAAGTATCCATCATGTTGTAGACCATTTTACTTATCTGGGTATAACTGATGAGCATTTTCTTCAGCATCGACATATATATATATATATATATATATATATATATGTTACTTTTTTGTCTTTCTTTGCAGATACTGGCTACTGCTTATATACGACATGAACCTTGGGAAATGGGGGTGCATAAAAGGAATGGGGTTGTCTATCTTGATGTGCATAAATTACCTGAAAGACCACCGAGTGAATTGGATCGTCGGAGGTACTGGACTTCCATGTATTTTTATCTCAATTGTGCTGGACTATGTAGATGTTAAATTTGAATAGAAATTGTAGAGCAGCCAGCCAAGATACATGTATCTGGGCAGTGTGTGGGACGGAAGATAATGCAGCCATAATTTTTTTCCCCCTTGAGATGTAATTTGTCATCTCATTTGGGAGGCTTAAGTAGAGGATAAAAAAGAGGTAGAGGAGGACAGGGATCAGAGCACAACTTAATGCCACCTATGACATTTTAAGCTTAGGTGGTACACAGTGGGTCAAGATTCAGATAAGCGAAGACTTTATTTAGAGAAAACATGGTGGAAAATGAGCGGTTCATCATTGACACTGAACAACTTTCATCCATTTATTTGCACAGTATTTTTCCCCCCAATAAATGGTTAAGAATAACTGGTTCATGACGTATTGAGGTCAAAGTCAAACTAGAAGCTGATGTGGTAGATAGGTGGAAAATTGACAAAAAGCCACTTAATTGTGGTCAAGTCGTGTTTAATAAATAAGCAAGCCCAAAAGTGATATTTTGGTGGATATGACCTAAAGGGTTGCATTCCCCATTTTGCTTGTCTATTTCAAATTTTGATGAGATGAAGTGTAAGCTTATTTTGTGTTTGGAATTTAGATCTTATTGGGGATATTGTTTTGAGAACCTTGCCACTGAAGATCCTAATAGAGCTGATGGAGAGGGGATACATCATATTGATGCAAATGTTGAATACTGTTCTCTGATTAAAACAAAATTGGGGCCTCATCGAATCCTGATGGGTGCTGAGATGGATTGCTGTGATTCAACTGATGATGGAAAGAGGTTCTATGTGGAGCTGAAGACAAGTCGAGAGGTTGATATGCAGATGCTTTTATCTCGTTTACCCTTTAACACCATAAGTTATTTACTTATTTATTTTTCCTGTAACCTTATGCTGGCTTTAATGATAAAAATCTATCATTTGGAATGGTGCAGTTGGACTATCATACTGAGGAAAAATTTGAGAGAGAGAAACTACTCAAGTTTTGGGTACATCTCCCATCTTATGCCTCAATTAATATGATATTCATCATTAGTTTATTTTTTATTTTTTTCTTTTTGTGGGGGGGGGGGGGGGGGGGGTGTGGTTGCTGTTTGCGCTTATGGCTGTTGGAACCACCATTTGTACTTCGAAGTTATTTCTAAAATTACATTCTTTTAGATTTTTCTTTTCCCAAAAAGTTCCTGGCTAATTAGCTTCCGTTGTTGATTGCAGATTCAATCATTCCTCGCAGGTGTCCCATATATAGTCATAGGATTCAGGTAATATATTATCATTTTTATTTTCATTAAACAAGTACTATTTCTTTTTGTTGAAAAGTAACTTGCACAAAGATTGAGAAAATTGATACAAGTCTATTTACTTGACATGCATGGCAAATTTGCAACATAACTACAACCACACTCTTCCACTCTTTATGGATAGCCATGGAAATCCATACCTTTGGTGCTTGTACACTTGGTTTTTATATTATACTATTTTGGTTGTAATGCAGGGATGATTCAGGTCGTCTTGTTCGGACAGAAAGACTAAGAACCAAAGATATAACGCAGAGAGTAAAAATGAAGAACTACTGGCAGGTACATTGTAGTGGCTAAATTTAACTGTTTGCGTTGGCAATCTCTGTAGTCATTTTTCTGATGTTGGATGATCTTATTGTCCCTCCTCCAAGGGTCCCAAAAATAAAGTTGTTTCAAATGTGTGTTTATACTTGTAATCAATCATCACATAGCTGATGTTAGGATCATTTAACCTTTTCAAGGGGAAAAATTGTTGACAAGTGTATTTGGAAAATCTCTAATCAAATGATTGTTTTTGGGCATCAACTCTAAAGAAACGTTGAACCCCTAATTTTTCCCTTTTATTAACTTATTCGCTGGCAGGGGGGAGTCTGCTTGGCATTTGCAGACGAAGTATTATGCTGGCTTTATGGAACAGTCAAAGAAAGTACGTAATATACTTATCAGTGACCAAAATGGATCATATTCTTTGGTCTGATTTCAATTATTAATTCATTTATTTTAGTGATTAGTACGTAATATACTTATTTATTTTTTGGTTCCAGATGAAGATTACATTTTGCAGTTTGCTCCGCCTTTCACTCGTTTAGAGCTTCTACAGGCCCAATCTTGTCCAAATGCAATTACTAGTCATCTTGAGCTGTTGTGAACTACTGGTGACCTTAATGCTATTTTTATATAAAATTCAAAACACGGAGAAATGGGTATCAAGTTTAGATTTCCCCCTCATTTTGAATCTGTTCATAAATTTTGGGGATTGAGTGCCAAGATTTGGCTACTCATCTTAGTAGATTTGGTATCAAATTTCAGTCTCTTGTAACGGAGATGTAAGCGAATAGTGAGGTAGTGCATTTTCATCTGCAAATAGACAATTATGTTGGCACCCCCTGGCTTGGAAGATGAAGGTGTTATTCACTTCCGAACTACGATACTGTACAAATAATGCTTATCAGGAGCGTTGTTATGATTTTTTTTTTTTTATGTAGTCGTTATGATTATTAAATGACTGTTAATCGGTGTCCAATTTTATGTATGGCTGCTTTATTATATTTGTGTACAAAAATCACAAGTGGCTGCTTCGAAGTTTCATTGTACTTTTGTTACTTAAACGTTTGTACATCTTAAGTTCTGAAGGAAGAATATGTGACCTCCTCTCTCAAAAACAAACAAACAAAAAAAATGGTGCAAAGACCCCCAAATAAATAACCTAACAGCAAAGTGGGCCGACAGTAGGCCCACGTTATGGGCGTCAGAGCTCACGTAAGAGTCAACAGGAGCCGCAGCACGTCCAGTGTGATTTTATTCTCACGTGCCGATTCACCAACTTGGGATTTCATAAGTTGGAGAGAAGGTTCAGAGCGCGAGATGGAGGAGAAGAAGGCGAGTGGGGTAATGAGTAACGAAGCAACTGAGAGAATATCAGAGAGATTGTCATCTTTGGAGAATCTCTACTTTCCTCGTGCTCTCCAATCCAGGGCCGCAGACTCCTCACAACGCAAAGCCATCTTCCTCGACCTTCTATCTCGAGACGTTGCACTTTTCTTAGGTAATTTCTCTCTCTCCGCCATCAAGTTTCTTTCTCTTTTCCGTTTTTGTTTTCATATTCCCTTATGCTCAATGCCCTAGTTTACCATTTTTCTTCGTTAGTTCTGGAAAAATGAAGAGAATTGTTAATTTCTGGTTTTCCATGCTATTAGACGATTGATTTTGACAGCTTGGCAGTTTCTGTTGGTAGATTGAAATACATGAAATTTCATTGCTTAATTTTTTTTTTGTGTTAATTTATGTAGAACGTTATGGATCACAGCTCACGAGCAATGAGCTGCGTGAATTTGATTTGCTAAAAGATGACTATGAGATTAATTGGCACTTAAAGCATCTTCGAAGCATAATGAGTCCAACAACAGAAGAGTTGAGGATGAGGTCAGTGACAGTGAAGAACAGAAGGCGGGCTTACTTAGATAAACTTATGTTTAATGGGCACTACTTCTCCGAAGATGCTATGAGGGAAAGGGAGCCATATCTTCATCATGACTATGTGGGAAAATTTCAGGATCATAGTGGCAGAGGCATGGCAAGACCAGGTGAGCGATGGTCGGAGACATTGATGAGGAGGTCAGAGGAAGCCATGTTGGTTGCAAAAATTAGAGGGGAACAGCAGAGACTAGGTGTGGCTGAGAGAGATTGGATTGGTAATGAGAGAATTCAGGAAGTAGAGGAGGAAGAAGAGGAGGAGGATGACGAGGAGGAGGAAGATGAAGAAAGGAGAAACAGTGCACATCCTCTAGAGGTAAAACACTACAAACTATGAATATCTATAGGAATTTAACTTTCCCAGATTAAGATGCTTTCTTTAAAAAAAATCCAGCTATCTTCATTTGATTTCAACATAATATTGTGGTTCTTTGGAATTTTCAGTTGCTGAAGATATATTATCTTTCCATGCAAATTCTATTCTCTTTTGACCTGTAGGGACATTTGCTTAGCTCTATTTTTGCAATATCACCTTGCTTGTATTACGACATCATCATAATATCTTAACTTTTAGATTTAGACCTAGTTATTGTTATTATCACCGTACTCTTGATCGGGTTGAATTTGTTTTGATTTTGGAACATTTATTGTCAACTTCTGTAGATCTTCCCTCCTGTATCGAGGAGCTTATAGAAATACAGATGTTATATCGGTTTATTGTTTATATGCTCTATCTTATTTCTTCATAAGACAAGTGTCAGCTAGTGAGGTTGATGGCAGCCTAAACTTTCATTATGCTTTTCAGTCTTCCTATGATGGATGCTTGATAATGTACTTAATTGGTAAGGTTTTAGTTGAATTGAATTGATTGAGCCCACATTCTATCTGTCCTCATCTAGAATATAAAAACAAGCCATACCATTTATAATGTTGTTGCCAGACTACTAACGTCTTCGGGTTAGAGGAAACCGAATTAAGCTTAGGTCTCTCTGTTGATTCATTCTATTTCAAGTTTCGACAGACAAGTTGGAGTACAATCCATCTTAACTGAGTGCCACCTGAGTCCTAACTACTTCAGACGTGCTACATGGTTCCTCAAATGATATCATTTTGGACAGAAAACATGGATTTCATTCCAGATATGGCCTCCCTAATTGAGAGTGAGCCACTTGGAATATGAGATGGTATGTTAGTACGTAAAACTTACTGATTGTAATAATTCATTCTGCACTTGATCTCATGAATAAATACAATGGCCGTATGGTGACCAGAAGGACTAATCTAGTGATGAATCCTATGTTGTCTTCTAGAGAGAAGCAATTTGTTTCTGTGCTGGTGGAATTTTCTGAGTTGAATTTTGACACACGAAGTTTGTTTATTTGTGAAATTATTTATTGAAATATCTCATCGTTTTGTATGCTCATCTGTTAGAGGCTTTTAGTTCTATAATGGTCACCATGTGTGTGTATGAAGTTGTATGGTTACATTTGCTTCTTCTTCTGTTGTTGTTGTTGTTTTTTTTTTTTTTTTTTTTTAAGGTTCCCTTGTTTCTCTATTTAAAAAATGAAAAATACACTTGCATATGCACTTAAATCACCCTGATGTAACTGATGGTGCCCCATTTGGGCAGGCAAAAGATAGTGAGGAATCAACTATATCTGCAGAAGAGCTGCAGGATAGGTTGAATCAATTTACCTCCATCATGCAACAAAAGTTTCTGTTGGGGGAAGATCACGAACATCTAGATTACTCTAAAATAGACAACGATGAGACCCTCGATGATCATTGGCAAAGGGAGGCTAATGTTGATGCAGAGGAGAAATATTTCGAGGATGATTGAAGCAGCATGTTATTGGAGAAGAGGTGATGGGGCTCGAAAGTAATGTGTTCAAACGCCGAATGTTAGTTTTTGCTTTTCTTGCCTTGCTCGACATTGAATCTATATTATGTGCTCATATTTGCATACGTTTATTTTGTAGTTATAATTATAATGTTAGATTATCAGCAGTTTGTTTTTAGTTGCATTTCTTTATTCTGTTGAACTAGTCCCATATAGCCCAATATATGTACGATTGGTTTTCAAAACAAAGCATATAGCTTCATTCTGATTATGTTGCATTGCACATGTCCCAATCGATTATTCCGAGACCGATCAAATTGAAGTATGCTTTTATACATTTGAGAATGTTTAATAATACTATACTATTTTAAATAAGTTGAGGTGGTATTGTCTAAGCCACATAAAATATTTAGGGATAAATAATTGAGTTTTGATGCTCATTCTTGTTATATAATAAGAAATAGCCTGATAATTATTAGCATGTTACCGACATTGTTGTATTAATCTTCCCACCCTTCCTGTAGGGGCGGGGATTGGATTTCTATCCTCGAAATTGGTATTACTAAAAAGTCAAAAAGAAAAACAAATAAATAATCGGTAAAAATAAAAAGTTCCAGATAAAATATCTCTGACAAGTTAAATAATATTATGTGACACGTATACACAAATTAATTGGTCGGATCAAGAGTATAATCACGTGCAGTGTTTCCACAGCAAAATAGCTAAGTAGGCGCACTTTTACAAATTCACATAATTATAAATGAAGCGGACTTGTCCCGC
The DNA here is from genome assembly GCA_022379115.2 of Bauhinia variegata. Taxonomy (NCBI): domain Eukaryota; kingdom Viridiplantae; phylum Streptophyta; class Magnoliopsida; order Fabales; family Fabaceae; genus Bauhinia; species Bauhinia variegata. The sequence continues at coordinate 1,962,344 of CM039433.1, forward strand.
CGATTTATCGGCAAAAATATTCCGAAACTCCAAACTTGTTTTAAGCTAGTTGTTGTAGTATTACTATTTGTTAACGCCACCATTATGCGCACTGTTATTTAAACCGTACGCGATTCAGATGCCAAAGATGAAGATTTGTGCTTTATACATCTGACAAGTGCCTGTGCATGTGCATCAAAACCCTAGCTCAGCCTTCTTCAAACATCAGGCACGGCCTCTGTCTCTGTTTGGTGATTTAGGTTTAGCTATGATTGGTTAATGTTCTCTCTTCAAATTGAGTTAGCGTGTGGAGCGATAGGTGAAACGAGGTATGTACAGAGACCGAGGAGGTGTTGGCTCCAAGTCGGAGGTCGGTCCTGTTGATCGGAAGCGAATCAACGATGTCCTCGACAAGCAGCTTGAGCGATCCTCGCCGTCCACTTCTAGGTCAATCAAGGGTAAGGATAGGACGACGCAATCGCTATTGGCTGCCAAGCCACCGCATGATCATAGGGACTCTCATTCTGCCTCCATCTCTAAGAATTCCAACGTTTCAGGTGGTTAGCGCCTCCCTCCCTATTCTTTTTTTGTTAAGAAAAACAGCGCTCTCAGAATGTATGTTATGGTATATATTATATATATTAAAAGGATCTGATCTGTTAAACCAGCGCTCTCATAATTGTTTCTCACCCTCTTCAAGATTAAGTTTTTATCTAACTTCCTTGTAATGCCTCTTGGGCTCTGATTTTTTTGAATATGTTATATTTTTCTTTCAAATATGCTCCACCTGTGATACTGAATATTTGATATGTATTTTTAACTTTATTATACTTCAGAAGATATGACTAAATGAGAATTAGTGATTCCTTTTAGAATCTCAGTTGCTTATAATAGGATTTAGTTATTTTCGTCTAACTACATGTTGTGAAATTGAGGACTTAGATATGTTTTTAATTTATCCTATCTCTTATAAGTGCTTTAAAATATCACGGTGAAAAGTACACATACAAACTGAGGCATAACTATGAGCGTATTTTCTATCGTCCTGCTCGTCCAAATTACAAGACTGTAGATATTAGCTCTGATTGTTTCTTATGCCAAACTTTCAAAAGTCTAGACCTTAGCTGATATTGTTTATTCATATGGGCGTAAAGTGAAATGTTGTTAGCCATGCATCCGACTTCATGACTGGTTATAAAAGCTAATGCAGGATGGGAAAAGTAGATAGCGTTAGATGTGTGAGTTGGGTAAATAATTCATATTATTAGCTACTTACTACCAAAGCCATTACCATAACAGTTGCAAAGACGGAATTTTCAAAATTTGATTCTTTCACACGAAAGGTATATGATAGAAAGTCAATATGAAGATTGTATTTGATATCTCACCTTGCCCATATCACCCAAATCTCAATACTTAATTTCTCTCTCTCTCTCTCTATCTTCTTATCTGGAATATATTGTTGGTTTTATGAGATAAAAACTAAGGGAGTAAAGAAAAATTACCATCCCTTGCAATAGCTGGAACGATTGTTCAGAAGACATTGCTGGCAAAAAGATGGGGGCAACAGCTGACAAATGAAGCGAGAGGGAGAGAGAGAGAAAGACACTTGATATAGAACTTCAAGACTGACATTGACTAACTTATTTATTCTTACATGTATTGGCTACAGAGGAATCTGAAACTGACAGTGAAGAGTCAGATGTTAGTGGTTCTGATGGAGATGACACATCTTGGATCTCATGGTTTTGCAATCTGAGAGGAAATGAATTCTTTTGCGAGGTTGATGATGATTACATACAAGATGATTTCAATCTTTGTGGGTTAAGCAGTCAAGTTCCTTATTATGATTATGCACTTGATTTAATTTTGGATGTCGATTCCTCCCATGGTAAGCTTATTTTCATGTTTTGATATTTTTTAGACGAGTCAAAAAGTGATGAAATATGATGGAAATACTTGTCTTTTTCATTGTATGAATTTATTTTAACTGAATTAGGAAAATTATATTATCCTTGAAGTTGAATTCAGATTGTATATCGGCGTCCCTTCTGATTGCCTATTTCATTATTCCCTAATTCGTTTGTACAACTGTTACTTGGTGTTGGTTGGAATTTATAGGTGACACGTTCACAGAGGAACAAAATGAGTTAATTGAATCGGCAGCAGAGATGCTTTATGGTCTAATTCATGCTCGATACATATTGACTGGCAAAGGAATGGCTGCTATGGTAAGATTGTGCTGTCACTTAGTCCTTATTTCTTGCTCTACTATCCACCAAATTGGAAATGGTAACGATATTGGAATTTTTGCAGTTGGACAAGTACAAGAACTATGACTTCGGCAGATGCCCAAGAGTTTACTGCTCTGGACAACCTTGTATTCCTGTTGGTCAGTCAGACGTTCCCAGGACAGGTACCGTAAAAATATATTGCCCGAGGTGTGAAGACATCTACTACCCTCGATCCAAGTATCAAGGCAGTATCCTCCTTGATATATAATACTAATTTTCTTTTTATCACTAGCACTTGACGCATCTACCTAATAGCGTGTCTTGAAATTGAGATTTTTAATGTTTATATTCTCTGGCTCCTCAGCACTTTTTCGTTGCTTTTGAGAGGGCTAAAATCCCCCTCCCTCTGTTTAGTGGTTCAAAATTGAGAACGTTGTTTTATTGGAAGTACATAAACAAAGCATGCTTTACTTCTTCAGTTGTTTATTCTTCAACCCATACTTCCAGCAGTTCTACATCACAATCACAAGGACAGTTGCCGAAATTTCCTGCCTGGTTGGTTTGTTTTTTGACCTATTTTTGTTGTTCAATTCATGGAAAATTCGAGGAAAGAGTTTTGGCAGTAGATTAAGTTTTAGTACACTCTACTTCTTGAATCTGTAGAAGTAGTTGGATCTAAGAAGTCTCTCTTTTTGTCGCACACACAAACCCACAAAGAATTAAGTTTTGAATCTTTCGCTGCTGCAGCAAATTACTCATTTTGTTGTTTGGATTCTTTTCCACTCTATGCTTTGTCGTATAGATTTTGGGTTTAATCTTATGATTGAGTACTGCAACTTGGACTTTATATCCTTAACTGTATCCAGACATTGATGGAGCTTATTTTGGAACTACATTTCCTCACCTCTTCCTGATGACTTACGGGAATCTGAAGCCACAAAAGCCGTTGCAGAGCTATGTCCCGAGAGTTTTTGGCTTCAAACTTCACAAGCCATGAAGCTGGATGGAGTTTCAAGCTTTCAACAAAGAATCTGCGCATCTTATCTAGCTCTGCCACGTTGTATCCATGAGAAGTTCAGCAGCTCACAAGATTTTCCAAACCATTACGATGTTGACCCCCGTGTTTTATTTATTTAGTCACATGTTGTAAAAAAAAAAGATATTATGCAGGCTTGCCCAACAGCAAGTGTTAATTTTGCTTCCAGCACCAAATTTGCTGATCTTTTATAGAACTCTCTTTTTGACGGGTTATTAGGTTGCGTACTTGAATGCAGTTTCAAATTTTCAATGGCTATATTAGATTGTTTTCTTATACTCCGCTTGCTTGATATGTGATTACATCTCTTGTTACAAAATCTCTACTACATATGCTAAAGCATTTGAATAATTGGACTACCTAATTCTAGGGATTTTGAGCTTCTTCGTTTGATTTTTATAAAAACTCAATACTCTGATGTCCAGTCAATCTAACCAAAAATTGTCTACCTTGGAGAGCCTAGCCATCTATCTTGGGTACTGGGCTTCACCTTCCGTACTGCCGCTATGAACCCATCTGTTCCGATTATGTGCTAATGCAATACATCAGATTCATCTTCGCTCTTCCTTGGCTAACAGTGTTGTCTTTCTCTGGTCTTTAAAGATACAAAGAATATACTGTAACATACACTTTCGGTGGTAAAGCTTAAAATCCGGATCGAAGAAGGTAGCTAATAAAGCAGAGTTGCAGTTATAAAGGAATGATAATGATAATTACTGGTACCACGAAGTTGACAATGGCCTTGGCATTTGATGTCGGTGCCGTCTCTCCTCATAGATTTGCATGCAGTACATATGAGAAAGCGAAGGAAGCAGAACAAATGCATGGTAGAGGAATCGGAAATAGGCAAAACGATTATATCTTGTTTCAAGTTTGGTTGTTTTAATCAAAAAGCGTCTTCAAGATTTAAATTTAATTAGTTATCTGTAGATTTATCAGTAACGTGTCGATTTCATCAACGTTTTGCGGTTATTGGTTAGTTGATTCTGGTTGTTTGATTTGAAGCTTGATCGTGAAATTTGAGGATGTTGAACTCAGTGTCAGCGTATTACTTTATCTTGAAGAATATAGCTTTTTTCTTTAGGTGAGATGAAAATTTGTAATTATTTAGCCATGGAGGTTGATCAGCTTATTTCCAAATGAAAATTATTCAATTTGTAAGATAATTAATCCATTCGAAAATAAAACGTAATATGTATATATTGTATTCTCACAATTCACAAACTTTTACGAATAAGTAATGTTTTGTGAAATATAAGGATAACTTTTCCAAAAAAAAGAAGGTTTATAAAATTACTAACATGTTTCGTAAAAAAAAAAAGTTATTACCATATTTAGAAAAAAAAAATAAAAATGAAACCAGTTATAAAAAGTTACCAACTTGTTATACAAATGTTTTTCTTTCAAAAAAGTGACATATGAGAATTTTTTTTTTGGCATGATGTGTGGTACTCAATCATATGAAATATAATCAAGAATACTAATCAAAATTTATAAAATTCTAGTATGCCTAATTGTAAATGTAAATGTTGTGTGTGGAATTACGTAATTGTAGCATGATGTCTTGCTATGCTAATGATTAATATTATGTGTGTGCACTGTCTATCATTTTTGTGATGCAATGCAGTTGGGCTTTGTCAGGAAAGGAAAATATAAGGACTTACTAGTTATAAAATCAAGTATATTGAAAAAGAAAAGGGAGAAAAAATGTAAAATATCTTCCATAACAGACAAACTAGAAGTGGATTTAAATTTTCAAATTGACCTGTTTAGTCATTTACCCATTTTCTTTTTCGCAGGAGCACAACGAAACGAAATGAGAGGAGGTAGAAATGGGCTATAGCTCCTCTCGGTGTCTCTCCCGGAAACTGACAAGTACATCAAAAACCCTAGCTGCAAAAATCGCCTAAAGGGGTCGGGGTCCTTTTCGTGATTTATAGCCACGCTATGATTGGCTGACATTTTGCTGAAAATCAGTTGGGGCGAGCAAGAGGCAGAACGGGAGAAGTTATGTACAGAGAGCGAGTTGGTGTTGGTTCTAAATCGGAGGTGGGTTCCGTTGATCGGAAGCGAATCAACGAAGCTTTGGACAAGCAACTCGAGCGATCATCGCCATCTACGTCTAGGGCTATCAACGGCAAGGATAGGTCAGCCCAATCGCTATTTTCGGCCAAGCCACCGCCTGATCATAGGGATCCTCGCTCTGCTCCCATCTCCAAGAATGTAAACGCCTTAGATGGTTAGCATCGGCCATTTTCTAGGGATTAGCTTGCTTTCGTTTTATTATTTTGAGAAAAACAGAGCAAAGCTATATCCTTGTTGATTTTCTGTTTCGTTTTCTATATTTTTGTTAGAACCTGATCTGTTCTCAATGCTACTGGCTATGTCTAGTAGGAGTAAAAGTGGAAGGAAGATGAGAAATAATCCTACATCTTAATCACAAAACTCGAACTTTATTAAAGTGTATTGAATTTGGGGTACTGCATCTTATTTATGCATCCAACCTATGGGCTGATTGGTGAATCATATTTGTTTATCATTTGTTATAAATTTTGCTTGGAGATATATACCGTCTATATTAAGTTATCGTTCTTACTACATCTGTGAGTTCCTTGAGATGGAGCCAGCTCCCCTAATATGTTTGAAAATGTTCTGTTTTCCTTTCCAACCTTGACCGGCCAATCCTCCTCACGTTCATTGTTAGATTAATGCTCTGAAGTTTGAAGTCTATTGGAACTTCAGAATGGTATGAGAATGAGTGTAATATCTTTTGTATCCTCTATTGGTCCTTGAGTGATATTACTCAGTGTTCCTGGTGGAAGGTAACATGCTTGTAGGCTTTGAGCAACTTAGTGGGCATGTTAGAGAAACTGGATCGTTCTATTTGTAATTGAGTAGTTACTAGTGAATTTTTACTCTTGGATTTCCTTGCTTTTATATTATCACTCTCATTTCTTTCAAACTAAAATGTAAAATCTTCTTTTAGAAACTTATCCATGGATATCCATAGATGTTATAGTTGGACCTATTACACGGACAGATGGTTGGCAGTTGAAGGAAAGAGCTGACCATGAAGAGAGGAGAAAAGATACATAAATGGAACTACCAAGACTTGCATTATTTACTTTTGACGGGCTGATGCCAAGACTGGCCTTAACAAGCTAATATAAAATTTCATATTCATTGGCTGCAGGGGAATCTGAAACTGATAGTGAAGAGTCAGATGTTAGTGGTTCTGATGGAGATGACACGTCTTGGATATCATGGTTCTGCAATCTGAGAGGAAATGAATTCTTTTGCGAGGTTGATGATGATTACATTCAAGATGACTTTAACCTCTGTGGATTAAGCAGTCAAGTGCCTTACTATGATTATGCGCTTGATTTGATTTTGGATGTGGAATCCTCCCATGGTAAGCTTATATTTATTTATTTTTTTAGTTTTCTTATACAAGTCTAGAATATGAGTAATGTGATTTTGTGTTTTTCATAATACACCAATGTACTTGAATCTGCTTTGAAGGTTATTGTCCTTGGTGAATTCAGATTGTGCATCTCATAGGTCTTTAGCTCTATAATCACCCGACCGGTCATTCTGTGATTTGTTTGGTATGACTACTCCTTGGGCTTGATTGAATGTATAGGTGACTCGTTCACGGAGGAACAAAATGAGTTAATTGAATCAGCAGCAGAGATGCTTTATGGCCTGATTCATGCCCGATACATATTGACAAGCAAAGGAATGGCTGCAATGGTGTGTTCTTTTTGATTTAATTTATCCATGGTCATGCTTTCATGTCCACAAAGTAAGTCATGTAATGATATAGGAATTTTTGCAGCTGGACAAGTACAAGAATTATGACTTTGGCAGATGCCCTAGAGTTTACTGCTCTGGACAACCCTGCCTTCCAGTTGGTCAGTCAGACATTCCGAGGTCAAGTACTGTGAAAATATACTGCCCTAGGTGTGAAGACATTTACTATCCTCGGTCCAAGTATCAAGGCAGTATCCTTATATATAGAGTTGAGCTTGTGTTTCATTTTTCAGTTGATGCAGCTGTATATCAACATGCCTTTGAGAATTTGATTATATCCAGCTGCTGGTTTTTAGTTCCTTATACAAAATAATTAAGAATTGCATGTGCATCCTAAACTGTTTCCTTTATGCTTGATTAGATATCAATAAGAAAGCCGATTAGAACTGTGATTACCGATTGTCAAAAGATTTCTATTATTTTGATGCATTGGTAATGTATAGGAGACTAAGCTAAGTAATGGAACATGACAGAGTAATGTTCAACCAGTAGGCTAGCTTTCGCATTCTTAGACAAATTCTCGAAAGACTCCGTACTTTATCTCTAACCAATGTCTCTCACTCTGTTTTCTTTCCAAAGGGATAAGAGTTCATTAATTTCTTATTTTGTGAACTTCTCTAAAATCCAGGCAAACAAATTATTTTATTTATGGTTTGTTCTGTTATTCTTTTTATTGAACTTTCTTATAGTTATAAAATCCTCAGAGATGCATATTAGTCCTGGGATGATTGCATGTCACCATGTTTTGGCATTTATAATCGCGGGTTCAATGTTCTGATGGAAGACCTTATATTGTACTTCTGGAATTTCCTTGAGTCCATCTAGACATTGATGGAGCTTATTTTGGAACTACGTTTCCTCACCTTTTCCTGATGACTTACGGACACCTGAAGCCACAAAAGCCATCGCAGAGCTATGTTCCAAGACTTTTTGGTTTCAAACTTCACAAACCATGAAGCTGGAATTGCAAGCTTTCACGAAGTAAGAGTCTCCCATCTCTTATTTAACTCTGTCTTGTAGTATTCCTTGCACCGTGCAGTGGATCATAAACTTTCAAGTCAGTACAATTTAGATCCAGCAAGTGCTTAGTTTGTTTAGGAGCGTGTATGTAAAGAAATATTCAGACATGTCCGACAAGTGCTTAGTTTCACTATCAGCTTCAATTCAGCGAGCAAGTGCTTAGGTACTTGAATGCGCGTTTCAATAGCATATTTTAGATTTTATCTTATTTATTATTATTATTGTTGTCATTATTTTTTTTCTTTAGCTTCATGCTGGTCATGATTGTCTGACTTTATTATTCAGATTCAATGATGTCAAGCCTGTCCAAGAAACATTACTTTGTTAAGTGATTATGTGGAATATGAATACAAAGTTGTTCCTCGAGTCTGATTATCGGAGTGTACGAAGATATAATGAAGTTAGGGATGGTTGTGATAAGTCTGGTGCTGAACGTTTCTTTGGAATGCAGATAATTTTAATTTTTTTCTCAAAACTTTTGCATTATGTATTTGTAATGTGTTACTACAGTATCATTATATGTTACGAATTATGCAGGTACTAGTAATATGATTGTGAGTAAATACGATACTGGTCAGCTTCCGTCCATGATGTGGAACAAACCATATCCAGGGATTTAAAAGCTTATAATTTTAGGAAAATCTTCTAGTCTCCATTCCTTCTTGGAGGCGAATCCATGATAGAGATATAGGTTAACGCTATATTTCTCAAATTATGCCCATATTATTAGTATTACTACATTATGTTGAAAACGTAAATTTTTATCAAACCTTATTTATTTATCTGAATCGAAGCTTAAATTTAAAGAGCCCATTCCACCTCTTGGGCGAAGCTTAATTTGGGTTGTAAGATTTTAACTGCTAGATTTGCATGACTTTATTTATACTTAATATTCTTGTTTTCAAAATTATAAATTTATATTATTTACTTTATATCCAATGGTTAAAAAAACATATTTTTTTATAATATTTTTATTTAATATTTTACGTCTTAAGTTAAATGTACAAAAAAATCATTAAAACAAGATTTTAAATAAAAAAAAATATTTTTAAGTATTTTTTAAATATTTTTATATTTTTTAATATAAAATTTTACAAATATAATTTTGATAGAAGAGAGTATAATATAATAGGGTCCGATGGTTATTAATTGGATATGTCATGAAACTTTTTTTTCTTTGAACGGACATGGACGAAACAATTATTTAAAAGAATGAAGGAGAAAAGAAGAAAATATTTTATTGGGAAAAGACGTTAAAATTTCCGTTGCCGGGAATCGAACCCGGGTCTCTCGGGTGAGAGCCGAGTATCCTAACCAACTAGACTACAACGGAGTTGACAAATAGACAATTATTTTTTATTTAAAGGTTTTATGACATATGAAAATATAATAAAGTTGGATATGAACCCGTTTTACCCACCCGCTTAAACGGGCCCGGCGTGGTTATATATAAATTTCCAGAACCGCACACTAGGGTTTCTCTGGTGTGGCCTTTCCCTCCACTTGCCCCTTACTCGAGTCCGTATTAACAAGAGCTTCGAGCTGAAAACATGGTACTCTCTCTTCATATGCAAATACGCTGTATTTTCTATTTGTGGTCTGTTTAAGGTTGTATCCGGAAGTGATTATTTGTGCGTTTAGTTTATTGCTACTTTCAGGATCTAATGTGTTTATTTGAATCTGTAACAAATTCATGATCCATTGAAATGCATTCCGTGGTTCCCATCCGTGTAATTCTGCGCAAACGTGATATGTTAACAGTTGCATTCCATGGGTTCTAAATTTAGTTGTAGCTCACTGAAGAAGTGCCTAATGGGTTGCTAATGCTAATTGTTAATTGTGGTGTCTATGACTTAGGTGCGCCATTGCAGAAAGCCTGTAACATAATGAAGATAATAAATAATCCTATTCTCCTTATTTTTGAATGCATGTTTTAATTTTCTTGAGCTTTTATCGGACGCTGACGCTGAGGTTTATGTTGATTTTGTCTCTTTGACGCAGACTAAGAGAACAAAGAAGGCAGGCATTGTTGGAAAATATGGTATGTGTTATTACTGCGTTTATGGTGAAACTTTATATGGGTTCATTTTAGATTTTGTTATTGTCTACCTGAAATGAGTTGATAAAAAACCATTGGTTTAATGCAAACGGACAGCCGCTTTAGTCCTATAACACGGATAGGATAGAAATGCTTTAAAATACTGGAAAGTGTCATCTAGTTGTTGTCACCATCTTCGTATGAAAGGTGAAGATAGTGTAGCTTTGTTTCTGTATGTTGGATTGGCTGGATAAGCATGCTGCAACTTTGTATTAGTGGGTGGCATTATGCTGTAGTTGACGTGTGGACTGCTGGCTCTATAAGAATGATTTTTGATTGTATAATGTGGAAAGACATCAATCATTAATTATGCATAAATCTTCTGAAACACATGCTTTTTGTGATGATTTCTTTGAAGGCATGCTATCCGTGCGTTGTGAAAATCCAATGACCTCTTTCTGCTATCCGTGCATTGTGAAAATCCGACGACCTCTTTCTTATGTAAAAGCAATTTTAGAATCTTTAACTTGATAACGTTTTGGTTGGGCAGTTATAGATCAAATAATGAAGAATTGAGAAGCCTTTGTAAAATCAATCATTTAATTTGCTTGTTCTAATGCGTGAGAACTGAGAAGCCTTTTTCTTATATCAGGTACCAGATATGGGGCTAGTCTGCGGAAGCAGATTAAGAAGATGGAAGTTAGTCAACATAGCAAATTTTTTTGTGAGTTTTGTGGAAAGGTGTGTCTTCCATATTCTATAAATGAAGAATTGTCCTTATGTCATTTCTTTTGGTTCTTCATCTCAGTTAACATCTATAAAGAGGTTCTTAGTGAGTTCAGATATGACTTGTTTCAAAATTCTCACGAGTCATGACATGGTCAACTTAATTGTTGCAGTACGCTGTGAAGAGGAAAGCTGTAGGAATATGGGGCTGCAAGGATTGTGGAAAAGTGAAAGCTGGCGGTGCCTACACTCTCAAGTACTGAGTTTTCTTCTTTATTCTCCTTTCCGATATGTTTCTCTGTTCAGCTAATTGACTATGTTTTTTACCATTTTGACAGTACTGCAAGTGCTGTAACTGTACGGAGTACCATTCGGAGGCTGAGAGAGCAAACTGAGAGCTGAGCTTTTGGTGCATCCCGGTTTATCGAGTAGTTATAGAGCCCGTTTTATTGAGTAACAGATTTCAGATTATCCCCTATATAATGCAACGCAATGGAGATTTTTTAAGTTCTAACGTGACAATATAGTATTTGTTTAATTGCTTTTTGTTGTTGGATTAGCACTGCTGTACTTTTCGATTATACCTTTGTAAGATGTTTATTTTTGCTTGTCATAACCGAATTTTTACTAGAGTTGTTTTTAAGGGGGAAAAACATTTTTTTTTCACGTATCATTTAAGACTAATTTATTTCAAGATTGGCACACCTCTTCAAACAAAGTTTTTGTCAACATGCCTAGTTATCTACCAAATGTTGTGTTTTTTTTTATTAGTTACTTACCAATTGTTGAAAAAACATTTTTTGTGTGAATCCTGTGATTTAAAATTTGAGCTTATTTTCATATAAAATTAATTACGGGATTGTTAAAATCTAATTTAATTAGCCTGATGTGAAATATGTTGAAATATGTAAAACAAATTTGATACATTTAAAATTAGTGCAATTAGATGACATGTAAAATTAATTACGGGATTCTTAAAACCTATCTAGTTAGCATTTAAACAACGATGTGAAATATGTTGAAATATGAAAACAAATTTGATGCATTTAAAATAGTGTAATTAGATGACAAGGTGTGCTAACAAATCAACTCTATACCATTTTGACTTATATTACGTGGATCAAGTTATCAACTACATAACATCTTTTTATTAGCTAAAAAGTTATTTTTAATAACTTAATAATAATTGCATATTGTTGTATATTTTTTCCTCAATTTGATGTCGAAAAAATTGATTATTTCTTTGTCGTATGAAGTTTTAATTGATTAAAAAATTAAAACAATAATAGAAATTTTATTAAGTTACTAGAAATGAATTTCTTAATTAATCAATATTCAAAAGAAGACTGAGGATATTTTTCCTTCCGCAGTAACCATTGACTTAAAATTTTTAAATTTACATATGGTATTTGTTAAGCTATTGTATTGTGTAGCACTAATTTATTTTAATTTGAGGTTCTGAATGAGATTCTGATATTTTTTAATGTATTCAGACATTAAATTTGGTGTTATTATAAAATTTAAAAATATATAATTTACTATTTTTATGAAATATAAAAATATAACACGGTATAAAAATCTTAAGATAATATTTTAGAGCTTAGTAAACGCGGTGGTCCCATCCTAAATCCCAAATGGCCCACATTCACTGTGTTCAAAATATAGCTGTTTAAATGGGCGGACGAGGAACCCTTCGCGCTGCCTCCCAATACACTCCGAAATACAGGAGAAAAACGGAAAATAAATTTAAAAGATTAAAGAAAAATAATCACAGTTTCTGTCGATCACGAGAGAGAGCCAATTTTGTTTGGACATTGTCAATGATTATTGAGATCGAGGGGACCGTGTCAGCAGCATAAACCTTCGATTTTGGTCTCCTCGGTCGTTAGCTGTAACCTTCATTGTTTCGATCTGATTCCATTTGATTCCTTAATCCTTAAATGCAATTCAGCGGTTGCAACCAGGTTCTCTTTCAAGTTTGGTTTAAATTTCAAACCTTCGAAATGTATAAGATTGCTTGGACGCAATGAATGTCCGAAAAATAATCACGTCCTATTTGCTGGTTAATTTTTTTCCCGGATCTCCTTTGTATACACAATCGTAGGTGTGATCCTGTGAAGTTTTTATCCAACTTTGATTAGTTTTGTCCAAGTCACCTAGATTTGGGATCTGAAGATTGAATCATAGTATATTGTGGATATCATTATCGAGGTTGAATTGTGACTATGGATCCATTATCAGCAATTAGCGAAGAACTGGCGGAGATCGATGGACAGATCACTGATATTCTCCGCGCTTTATCGTAAGAATTCTATGCTTCTTTGTTTCTCTTACTGCAATTCAGCTGAAATCTCTTGTTGCATTGTTTTGAAACATCTGATATTGACACGACTTGGGTGCTGAATATGACTGCATTTCAAACATTGAAAGATTTTAGAGTATGTGATGACAAAGCTTTCGTGTTTTAACAACTGTGTTTGCTCAACTACCCATTTTTTCGAATGAACAGGGAGGTATGCATTTTTTTCTGATGAATAGTTGTGATGTTATTCATGCAGAAATGGATTTCAGAAATTGGAGAAGATTAAGGATTCGAATCGGCAGAGCAGGCAGTTGGAAGAGCTAACAGACAAAATGCGAGAGTGTAAGCGGTAATTTGGCATTTGTCTTATTCTTTCGAATCATTCGTATTGCTTTTGCATCTTTATTCTATGCAGCTAGAGACTTGCATTTTGTTTATGGTTGAGTTACTGCTTTTTGTGTTAGTCACGTAATGGGAACTCGTATTGAAGTATTCAGGATTGGGGAAAGGGATAAAAATTTTGTTATAGCAAAACTGAGGCGTCTATTAATTGAAGCAAGTGCATGGCAAGAACCATTAAGGCATCAACTATTAACTTTTGGGATAGTTTATCCATGTCAATGACCAAATCTAGATCTGAATTAAATAGATCAACACAAATCAAGCATTGCTTAATGGAAAATAGCCAAATAGCAATAAATGCACTCCTAGTTATTTAAAAAGAACTGATTCGCAATAATTTCAAAACCTTTTTCTTTTTTTTTTTAAACTGAATTCATTTATCTTAGAGTAACATCTATTGCTGAATTACCACGCCTTAATGTTTTGCTTTCTTTACTGAAGTATGTGGTGTATATATTGTTGATACTTTCTTATCAGGCTCATCAAAGAGTTCGATAAAGAAGTTAAGGCCCTGGAGGGCAGAAATGATAGAGAAACCAACAGAATGCTGAGTGAGAAAAAACAATCAATGGTATGTTAACCTTTTCATTTGTGCGGTCTCTTGGTCCTGTACATTGTGCTGACAAGCATTTAATTTTGGTTGCAGATCAAAGAGTTGAATTCATATGTTGCTCTTAAAAAGCAGTAAGCTAACATATTTTACTTGTGGCTAGTCTTACTCTATTTAGCTGGAATAGATTTTCCTTAAAATGTCATCCGGAGTTGTTTCTGATCTTACATGAACAATATTTTTACGTTGATAGCATGAGGAAGTAAGTGCATGCTTTTGGTTGCAGATATGCTACAAATATTGAGAATAAGCGAATTGAGCTCTTTGAGGGTCCCAACGCAGGTTTTGAGGAAGATAATGTCTTGCTGGCTTCATGTAAGCCCTTTTGTTTCTCTGCCACTCTGTTATTCTATGATGTCCAGTTGTCCACCTATCTTGGATTTCTTATATGCTAATTTTCATGGCTCATCTATACTGTTTTCAGTAGCGATATAAATAGAAGTTCATAATTAATCTGTTTTACTATTTGGTATTAGTGATAACATAAGCTTATTTTACGTCAAAGAATTTATCTTGTTACTTAGTTGTTATATACGGCCTTTGCATTTTGTTATCCTTGATTTATTGTCACTCCTAATCGTGTTGGTTACATTCTGACATCACGTGTAAATGTTAATGCAATCAAGGATAGAAAGATATTGAAAGTGTGAGTTGAAAAAAGAAAGAGTGCTTAATTGTTACAGTTAGAAGGTGAAAAGAATATGCTTAATGCAATATACTGTTTCAGTGTTTTGTGATATAGTCTTGACGTGCCTCTGACTTGCACATCACTGTAGCATGCATGCTTTATCATTCATGTTGCCTTTCTACCGGAAACCTAGCACTTATGATGTAAGAATACTCTTCATTTACAGCCATGACAAATCAACAACTAGTTGATCATGGCAATCGGATGATGGACGAGACAGATCAAGCCATTGAGAGAGGAAAGAAGGTCGGTAATTTAATAGAATACTGACTTTCTATATTTGTTACAATATTTTCCTTCTCCAAAAGAGAAAAAAGTAATGCATAATAACTTAGTTCCAAATATGTCATGCTTATTACCCTTTCAGTACAATGATAGCTAGCTTAATTGTCAACAACTTTTAGACAAAAACTGATTACTGAGAATGAATTTTGTCGTTCAATGTTGATTTTGTATTTGTTCTGTGCTGAAGTTATCCTATGTCAATTTAATCTCTTCAATTAAATTTATAAACATGTACCAGAAAGGACAAAAATATAAATCGTATGTGGATTACCCATAAGCACACTATTTAACTCCCCATCCCCTCGCTGCACGAAGTATGGATAAAGGAAGAAGTTGGGGAGAAATGAAAAATCCCGCTTATGTTACAGTTTAAGTTTTGAACGTTTTAAAACCCAAACTAAAAAGAAAATATTGTAACAAAAAATCAAACTAAAAAAACCCAGAGAGAAAGAGAAAGAAGTATGCTGACAGAGAAAGTTAACATTTGCGAATCTCTTCGTATTAACAGATTGTTCACGAAACCATAGATGTTGGAACAGAGACTGCAGCGGCTCTTAAGGCTCAGGTATGTAGAAAACTGTTATCTTTTGCACGGTTCTTCTGTTCTCTCTCTCTCCACTGCCAAGGTAAAAAGAAAGAAAAATGGAAAAGAAGTTTCTGAAGTTGGAATCGGATTTAAGGACTGTCATCTCTTTTATGTTTAGACGGAACAAATGAGCAGAATCGTCGATGAGCTGGATTCTATCCATTTCTCGTTAAAGAAAGCCTCTAAATTAGTCAAAGAACTCGGTAGACAGGTCAATCTTTTCAATACCCACTTGGTTTTGTTTGGCAATATACTTAGTGTACAATTTACTTATTGGCTAACTCACTGGATTTTCTTTTTTTGTTGCAATAGTTTGCTACTGACAAATGTATTATGGCATTACTTTTCCTTATTGTGGTTGGAGTGATAGCTATAATCATTGTAAAGGTAGGAATTAGTTCACTTCATGATTCAAACTATTTATAATTTCTTGGTTTCCTCTATTTTTTTAGGGTGATTTCCCCTGCAGCGATACCATAATTATCATTACTTACAAGATACCATAAGAGTTCATATATCATATGTCAAAGTCATTTTTTTGTTTAGAGTGGGGTTGTTAACAAATGGTGGAGAAAATACAAACGTGATAGGGAGAATTATAGTGTGTTGGGAGAACCAAAGAAGGCATTAGTTATGAATTGGACTTACAAATGTATTGCCTAGCCAAGTTAACTCGGCATCTTCTAAGATCCCCAAACCCAGCAGTGCGACATACTTGCAAAAAAGCTATTTTGGCTGATTAATGTTCTGGCAATGGCCACGTTATGCCTTACTATGCTATATTGTCTTTCTAAATTTCAGCTGGTGCACCCAGAAAACAAGGACATTCGCGATATTCCTGGATTAGCCCCTCCAGTCATGAACCGAAAGCTGCTTTCAAGTTATAGTTGAAGAGTTAAAATGAACTATGATGAGCTCATCCGAATCATTTAGTGGAATTTGATAAGTTCATCAGCAACATTTAGCATGTTCTTTGCTTTGACGGTGCTGACGTCGTCTGCGGCCATTGTTACATAACCGAGCTTGCCTAGTATTGGATTTGTGATCGCTTAATATTTGCTGTAGAGATTGGTTGACTTGAAGAACGATAGACCTGGGCTATCTTGAAGTTGAAAGGCATGTATTGTCTACCTAATTATTCCTTGAGTTACATTCTTTTTCTTTTTTTTTTAACATATAGCTACCAAATTACAGGGAAAGCCAAAACAATGGGCCCTCGAGAATGATTCTTAAACGTCTTGTTACCAGTCATTTGTGATACAATATTCCGGTTTTGATTTTTCCCTTATGCTATGTGAACTTTCTTATAATTCATTCATATATACTAATAATATTATTTAAGATTGGTAAGTTTATATCAGGATTTCTTTTCGTAGTCACTTTGAACTCGGTATATTTGATAATTACACGCTGTTAAATTGTTAAATTGGATTCAATGTTTATACAGTTGAAGTTTAAATGAAATCATTAAAATCATCACATGACGTGTACAAATATAAAGAACGTGAAAAGGGTGCTATAAATAACATTATCTGATCTTACAGAAGGGAAAAGAATAAAAATCAAATTCCTTTTTCGGGATTGCATAAATCAACAAAGTGATAGCAAAAAGCTATTATCAAACATTATTATCAATCAAATAATGGTTTTTTTTTTTTAAAAAAAAAAAAAAATGTGATTTCAATTGGAGTGTGGTCTGTAAATGTTGATAACAGAAGTGACGATCATCGTGGGTGGGTTTGACGTCTATAGAACATCGACGCCTTCACATCGAGACCATTAAGTAACTTGCAAGTTTCAAGAGAACATGACAATTTCCAGATAATACAAATGAAACTGGGGGCCATGTCATTTTTTGGAATTATTCAAATTGGTTCATTGAATTGTTCAGTATGTTCCATTTTCGTAGAAACAGTTCATATCTTAGTTACCAATGTGAATTCAAACGTTGTCCAGTCTAGGACTAAACTTGACTTCGTGACAAGTCTTTTGCTGACTCTCTGGTTCCATGAGGATGCAATATTCTGACAACGCTTCAAGACATGAACGGGTAAGGCCCACCTTACTAGTCCGGTTCGGTCAAGGGACTGATTTGGCTTGCAATAAAAGGAGATGGAGTAAAAATCTAAAGATCGTTTGGTTACATGTAGAAGGTTGGTTCTTAGGTGTCAATTCGGGCTCAGTTTGACCTAATTAGGGTTCCAAAAAGACATAAATAAAATTAAAAAGGTCTATTTAACTTAAAAAAATGAATTTCAAATTAAAAACAATATATACACTTTACCAAAATGTAAAGATCAAAATGTTAGATTGACAAACTGGTTCAATTTCCCCTGTTTTTTGGCGAGTCAGGTCTTACTAAAATTTAATTTTGGAAAAAGTCTAAATAATCCTCTTAAATTTTAAGGGATATACACTTTACTTCAAAAGTTTAAAAATATGTACTTAATTTATTTAAATTTTTAAAAAGTATAAATTATTATTAAAAGGCTAGTAGAATTTGTTAAATACACATTACATGACACAATTAAAATAATAAATTTTAAAAACTAAAAAAAGGCAAATTCATAAAGTCTTTTAGCCCTCTTTTCTACCCCACCTGGGCAGGAGGATAGAGGAGGCGAAACCTAGGAAGGCAACAGAGGATCCTGAAGGCGAAACCTAGGAAGCCCATAGACCTTTCTGACATAAAGGCCAGCAATTGTTTTTTATATTACTCTATTTGCTTATATTCAATTGTTGGAACAGACCCCTTCATACCAACCATCTTTATGATGGAGCTAACTCCGTCCTTCTCTCAGCATCTTAGATTCAAAGCATTTAGCTACAGCAAATTCAAGATAACTCAACTTTTAAACCATTGAGATTAAGAGAGCCTAAGCAAGTCTGTAGGGAGTAAAATACAAAATAAGACAAAATGACAGTAAAAGCCAGACAGTAAATAAAAAGATATTCTTGTTGATAACAATAAAAACTACAAAATTTATAGGAACAATTATCCAGACGTGAACTATGCACGTAAGGACAAATACTTTCAAATCTAAGGCTAGAGCTCGTAACCATGTTTGCTTCTTTTTTCTGTTTCGAGCTGAGTGTATTTTCTATACTTCTAGGAACAATTATCCAACAAGCTAAAATGACCTCCACAACCTCTCTGCATATAGTATAGAAGAGAAGGACAAGGAAATTTATGATTTTATTTTATTTTTTTCAAAATTTATAATTTTAGATACTTTAATTGTGTTATGTGAGATGTACCTATAAATTTAAATTCTACTTATTAAACTGGACCTAAATTTAAATTCTACTTATTAGCCAGCCATGTGGAGGGTAGGTGCCTTTTGCCTTCAAACCTTTGAATCTTCAAATAACGTAATAATTGCAAGTTGAGTTTCTTACTGTGTGCGCAACTTGTTAGAATCAATGAATTGGAAAATAGAAACTTTAAATTTTGTTGGTGGCTTTTTGTTTAAGTTTTTATAAATTTTGACACACAGTTTCACTTAAAAAATTTGATGTGAACTACTCGAGATGGTGGCCACTAGCCCGTAATCAGTGTACTGATAAGGTTGATTTTGTTGTTGTTCTTTGTATACACAAGAAGGATGTAGTCAATAAAGGAACCCCTGCCGAATTGCTAATCATAATCAAAACAACAAATTTCAAGGTAGCCAGTCCATATGCATTATTAATCTGTTCTCTAGCGTTCCCCTAAAATTGTAACAGTTGAGTCAGAGCTACTTTTCAATTATGCATATATAATGGGTTAAAATGATTACCCTAAGTCAAGCCACTTTTTTCTCTTTATTAATGAAATGTAAAATAATAATCATTATCTCTAAAAGTGTAAAGTTATTTTAAAAAGAAATAGACATACATTTTAAGCGTTCTTTTCAATTTATACATTGCCATACCGTGGCATTATGGTCGGCTGACTCAACCAGAACCACTTTTGAAGGTATACATTAGAAAAATATTTGCAGTTGAATGAAATTTAGAGAATTCAAATAATCAGAATAATTGGAAGGTGGCAAAGCAAATGAACACCAACACCAACCAGCGCAAGCGCATTCACAACTTGGAGTCTTCCTCGTCATTAACATCATGGATTTCTACGTCAATATGATGTCAACCTTCTTCAGCGTTGATTGATTTAATTATTAAAAAATCATGGTTTCTCCTTCTACATGGTCAGATGATACGATGTGAATGATCATACCTATTATTCCTGCAAAGGTATTATAATTAATTTTTTTTTTTTAAGAAAAAAAGCAGAGTGTCTGCTGTTCCCATTAACTTTTAGATCTTGGAGAAACATAAGCTAATATCACATTAAAAAATTGCACGAGCAACATACGAGGGATGAAATAAAAAATTCCTTAAATTTTGAATTTATGATGTTTAGTTTAAAGTGTCTTGTATCTCAAGTTATTGTCATTAGTAATGGTAGGAAAAATTGCTTCTTCAAATATTTGATCTTTAACAGTGGAGCTTGATTTTGGCGAATCACCGTTTTGACCTGCAATGCACTGGAATTTGAATCCCACGCTTGAAGTTACTCAAACTCAATTGCATTGAAGTTTCGTTTTGGAAACAAGTACAATATTTCAGAAACACGAAAGAATTGAATGGGTATGGCTTTCGAATCTGTCCAAAAAAGAAAAATAAAAAATAATACATCTAAACATAATAATATTTTATGGGATAAACTAAATAATTTGAGCATGGTCTTTACTCGTAATATAATTTCCCAGATTTATTAACTTAAGTTGCAGTTGCAGGATATGAGCAACTGAATATTTTGTTTTTAGTATACAGAGAGAATGTATTTGTTTGGTGACGTGGATTCCTTTTTTTCACCGCTACTCTTTTTACCAGTTATTTCGTTTGTTCAAGCAAGTTATTAATACTGGTCTGAGTTGAAATCGAAATGTTAGCTGGAATTGTGATGTGAAAGCTTTGTTCTCTGTGGTTCGAGCCAAGGTATCGGTCGGGAAAATATAGGACGGTCAAGCAGATGTCCTCAACCTCAAGGGAAATGTGACCGAAGGAAAAGGAGACGCGCTGAGATTGAGTTTGATTAAATTGAGTTTATTGTAGCAAAGTTTGAAAGGTCTTTCTGGTCTACGCTCATGTGGAAAACTCGGTCTCACTTCCGTCTTTATCATCTTTAATTTTTTATTTACTCGTTTTCCGTTGTCTCTTCTCTTCTCTCCCTTTCGCATCAACGCGGGTGTACTATTTCAAAATTTTATTTTCTTATTCGGGTTCCCACGGCAATCCTCTTTTCAGCTATCATTCAATTAAGAAAAAACCCTTTAAAAATACGGAATTTTCTTATTCCATCCCCAGTTCATTTGTTTTCCCACTGCTTCTCCCCCTACGTATGTAATCTTCTCCCACCTCTCGTTTTCTCAACTGGGTTTACATTTATCATTCGTTTGTTTCGCTTTTTCAGCTGGGTTGGGTTCTGCTGTTTTCCTTTCCTTTCGCATCTGTTCATTGCTTTCGTCTTTCTGGTCTTCGTGAATTAAATTAACTTGTTTAGATGAATCCTACCCGAATGAGTGTATAGGAATCGGCGACAACAGTTATAAATTCGGTAATTTGTTAAATTGAGGATCGGGAAAATGAAGTGTTTCTTCTTCAAAAGGTTATCGAAGTCTGACCCTGGATTGCAAAATGAAAGCAAGAAGAAAAATCCAGCGATGGATCGCATATCAAAGTCTACGAGTTCTCTTCCGTCGCCAAGGAGCGTAAGTGAATTGTATAAAGAGAAAGAGCACAATTTGAGAGTTTTTACTCTGGAAGAGCTTAGTGAAGCAACCAGTGGTTTCGATAGGATGAAAAAGATTGGAGAAGGGGGTTTTGGGAGCGTGTATAGAGGTACAATAAGGCCTGAAAATGGCCGTGGTGATCCAATCATAGTTGCCATAAAAAGGCTTAATACGCGTGGCTTCCAGGTATGCATCCTTCAGTAACTTCTGTTATCATTCTATTCGTTTCTAGCTTACTCTTTGCTTTTGTTTGTGCATGATCTGATAACAACTACTTTCTCCAATAATTCTGATGTACATATATACATATTATAGTGAAAGAGCTATTTATTGGACGGACCACTTTTCCAGCATGATATACGGTAACCTGAATATGAACAGCACAAGACAAGTTACTGCTATATGATATTACGTGGTCGGGCTAAGAGTTCTATTACGTATTAATCTTCCATTGGTGAAGGAAGGATTTAGTGCTCTGGGCTCCACGGGCTTTAGGAATTATACGATACCTTGAAAGGGAGAAGCTTTACTCTCGAATGTTGTGTCGTCGTCTTCTTTTGTTTAGTTTTCAATTTTACATGCATTCTGAATACAACAGGTACTAAGGAAAGTTAAATGGAACTTTTAGAAACCAAATGTAAGAGTTAGATAACATGTCAAGGCTAAAAATGTTTGATTAATTTGATTGATATTGCTGAAGAAATGTTCTATATATTTAAATGTTAGTAATATTCATGCTGAACCGCTAAGAATACTCTGATACTTATTCTTCACATGATATATTTAAAGACTGCCCTGATCTTGGCGATTGTTGGACTGTGTGTGTGGTAAGAATTTAAACCACTAATCTATGATCCAACCCTTGGCATTGTTTTGACTTGTTTGTCCCATGACGATACTTGCGTATTTAATCCATTAATATGTCTTCATATTACTGTCTGCGTCTTATGGTTGTCTTGTTTTCTTGTGAAGGGACATAAAGAATGGCTTGCAGAAGTTCAATTTCTCGGCATTGTCAATCACCCAAATTTGGTTAAACTTCTGGGATACTGTTCCGTAGATGGAGAAATAGGAATCCAGAGGTTGTTAGTGTATGAGTTCATGCCTAACAGGAGCTTAGAAGATCATCTTTTTAATAGGCGATTTCCCGTCTTGCCTTGGAAAACAAGATTGCAGATCATGCTGGGTGCTGCCCAAGGAATAGCTTATTTACATGAGGAAATGGAGGTTCAGGTACTTCATGCTTTACAAAGAGTTGACTCTTGTTGACCATATTGAAACACTTTAGTTTAATTTGAGTTATTATCATTCATTCTCTTTTTGAAGGCCTAGGATCATGTCTCTTCTAGGATTGAATATAAATTCCAATACCAACTTGCTAATATGGACTGTGGGGATTGATATACGTTCAAGCTGAATATTCTGAATGTGAATGGTACATTCAAATACGTATTTTTCTTGATAATATTGTCATTTTCTTATTGGGCAGGTGATTTACCGAGATTTTAAAACTTCAAATGTTCTACTGGACAAGGACTTCCATCCAAAGCTCTCAGATTTTGGTCTTGCTAGGGAAGGTCCAACAGGTGACCAGACTCATGTATCAACTGCGGTGAGTAGATGACAGTTTATTTATTCTTAAGTGATAATTTATATCAGTTTCACAAACTTCTAATGTTGTGGCTTTTCATATGTATTAGAGTTAAATAGCTGTGCCTGTGATTTAAATAGCATTGCTCTGATGCCTACAATCAGCATATAAGAAATGTTTTGAGCTTATGCGGATTAAGTATTTTTGTTATCAGGTGGTTGGAACACAAGGTTATGCTGCTCCAGAGTATGTTGAAACAGGCCATCTCAAAGTTAAGAGCGACATTTGGAGTTTTGGTGTAGTTCTGTATGAAATCCTCACGGGGAGGCGAGCATTGGAAAGAAGCCGTCCAACAATGGAACGAAAGCTTCTAGAATGGGTTAAACAGTATCCTGTTGATAGTGTGAGCTTCACCATGGTAATAGACCCACGACTCAGAAACCAGTATTCTATTGGTTCAGCTCGGAAAATTGCCAAGTTGGCAGATAGCTGCTTAAAAAAGAATCCCGAAGATAGGCCATCCATGAGTGAGATTGTGGAAGGCTTGAAGCAAGCATTGCAGTATTCAGAAACATCAAACACTGCGACTTCTGAATCATCTCGATCTAAAGTGGTTCTAAAAGGCAAATAAATAGGCTTGGTAAAGCAACTTAGTGATCTTTAGAAGACCACGGACTGGGTAATTCTTCTTCTTTTGTAGGATATTTCTTAGGAGTTTTGTATATTTCTCATTTCTGTTTCTGTGGGTTTGGAGTTTGAAAGTCTTGGTCTTTACTTTGTCAACCATTGCCTCTTTCTTAGCCCTTTTACATAAAGTTAGTCAACTTAAGAGGATACAGATGTGAAGAAGAGGTTGTACCGATGTGTTTTGACGAATCTATACATATTGAACTTAATTATATTATCCTTATTCAATTTCTCATATATATTCTAGTTAAAATCTGTAAGGAGAGATGATTGGGTTATGTTTTTCTTCTGTCAAATGTGGTAGACAGATGTCAATGGCTGATTGGATCATCTAATTCGGTTGTCATTTTAGTTGAAAATTGAACAGCTATTATATTCCCCCGGAATTGCATCTTTATTGCGGGTCAAAGATGGTTAGGTTAGATAGATGTTTCTGAACCTGTGCTTACCCAAACCAAATGGTCCTAACTTGAAAGTCTACCTGGTACTGGAAATTTTAATTAAAAAGATATATGTTTGGCCCTTATGATAATTGCACTAAAATAATTTCTGGACAATGGAATATAGCATTGAGGCTTACAATTCTGCTAGCTACCGTAGTTCCGTCTTAATAGTAACTTACAATAAACTTTGATATTTAACGAGCCCAATCAATTTTATAGCCCAACAGAAAAAAAAAAAGAAGATATAAAACCCAATCGTTTTATTTCAAGTGATCCGGATCAAAAGAGAGTTGACAAAATCTTCTTGGCGCAAATTATATTGACTTCATTTTTCCCTTTGGTAATTTGTTATGCTAGAAAAGATAATAATACTTAAGAAATATAATTATTACAAAAATTCCAAGTTAATTATAAACTAAACTATGATTTTTTTTTTATTTGTTTCGTTCAACTCAAACTATTGTTTAAATGTTCATAAATTAGAATATGTTGATACATATAATATTTTACTTAAAATTTGAAAATTAAAAATTATAATAATTTATTTAATCATTATTTATTTTGATGAATAAAAGTACTAAAAATAAATTATAAATAAACATGTTATGACATCTCAAAATATTTTTTTTTAAAAAAAGTTAAGGCATATTATTTATGGTAATTTTTAATCTCCTCCACTCAAATGTAGCACAACATTGATTTGTAGATATTAGACAAAAAAGTAACTTACGCTTTTAGGCTTGGGGCAAAATTCTTGTAAAATCAATGCTCACTCTAAATCAATAATAATCTAAATAATTTAGACAATTTAAATTTAATCAGATTATCGGTTAGTAAATTTAATCACATTTGAAGAGTCTAATTTTTGTTTAGTTGAGTTACTCCCTTTTTAAAATGAGATAAGATAACATCACTCATAAGTAACATTAGTGGACAAAGCCCGCGGACCATAGACAAAACCCTTGACATCGTCAGGGAATTATCTTGGTCGGGTGATTATTCCAAAAGCTTCAGTTTTTGTTAATGGAGAAGAGCTTCACTCTCATTCAGACTCTTGCCACGGCAACCGTTTTCTCTGGCATTTCCTTCTGGTAAAGCTCAACCTCTCCCATTGTTCCCTTCTTACGTTAAATTAGGGTTTATGCCTTTATGATGCCACTTCCCTAATTCTTCTCAATTCCCTTAGGTATGGATTCATGTTCGGCAGAGAGTCCGCTCGGAAAGAACTCGGCGACTTAATTGAACGTCTTCGTCGGGAGAATCCAACCTCCGATTCAGCTGCTCATCCTTGAACGGTATTATTCATCTCCCTGTGCATAATTCATAATGCAAATTCGTCGTTTTAGATACTGAAATCCAATTACATTGTGAATTCCTATATCACTCTTTATTGGATTTGTAACATTGGTAGATAAATTTGTTCTCGGTTCATGATTCGAGTTATACATATCAACATGAAATACTCAATAATCCCTGTTTCTGGCATAGGATATGCCGTTTTTGCTGTGTATTATAAGTATCATGGTTCTTTCTTCTGTATTTATTTATTTATTTTTTCTTTTGTTCCTCCCTTTTTCTATATCTTATAATGCACTTAGCTATAAACCATGACGCCCGAACACGCTTTTGTATATATTCACACAAGAGCAAGCTTTTGATCTTTCTTCTTCTTCTCTTTCCCTGTGATGTGTCCAACGTAAAGATCAGTCCCCTGGGAATCAGAGTCTGGTAGTCTTTGTCTGCGTCCACCTTCAGACATGTTTCTAACGAAGTCCACTAGGTGTCTCCAATTATCACCTTCGAACAACTTCTTGTTCATTCTTAAATATGTAAATGCACACAATCCATTACCAGAGTCTGACCTGCTTGTTGCCAAAACTTGAGCATACGCATCTGAATCATATCTCTCCAATGCGTTCTCCCCAGCAAGTTCTGCCCCAGCTGCCCTGGTTGCCCTCTTTACTTGACGAACTAAGCCTTCGGGTGAGCAGTTGGCATGATCAGGCTGCTCTCCGTCTTTCATTTCCATGCAAGTGAAATTGAAGACAACTCCATGTTTTGCTAGCATTTGTGCTATTGGCATGTAACCATCACGAAATCTTGTATTATAGTATCCAGCAGTTAATTCAGCAGCGTGTGATCTTGTTCTGTAATGCCAGTGGATTCCAGCAATTTTCGCTGATAGTTTCACCCCAGATGTTTGGAAAATTCCTTTGGCAGATGCAAGGATCTTCTCACCGTGTTCCAGTAGTTTACCTGAGTACCACTCCAGGAAGAAGTATCCATATTCAGAGTTCCATGTTCCTTCCTTTTTGAAAAATCCAGTATCCTCAGGAAATTGATTGTACTGACCCGAATCATGGGGTCCATTTCTTCCCCAATCTCTCTTGCCAATCGCATCTGCTGACGCTTCCAGTGATGCTCTCATATACTGTATGACAAAAGGTCATTTTAGTCAATAGATATTCTAAAATTCTATCATCTTTTTTTCTGGGATTCTTTCATATATAAGATGTTCAATGAATTTACCTTGTCATAGCACTGGAATTCGCCAATTCCAGGAAACCTCCAAGTTCCGTTGCTCTCCGGATAAGATGGATATCTAAGTTCTCCACAAGGACCCATCCCCAATTGAATTTCCTACCAAAAAGTGTGGTATTCAATTTAGAATCCCTATGTGTTTGGTAGGTAAAAATGAAAAGAATGCACCAGAAGTAAAAATTGGCAATGCTAAAATGGAAAATACTTGATCATAACACTGCCTGGGCAATCTAAAATTTATCACACAATTTCAATCATTCTGTGTTCTCTAACCCCAAAAATTGTAGAAGAGGTAGGTAAGTAAAATACTTACGACTATAACAGTGCCCAAGTAGTCTCTGAACCTGTCACGGAAGCTTCTCATATAATCAGAGTAGACTTGAATGGGCGTCCTTCCTCTGAGAACAGGCAATGAATCACAACCCAAGGAGATGTACTCAGGATTCCTTCTCCCTGATCTGTCTGTGTAAACTAAGTCTGGGTTCTTACTGATTTCTTCAAGCACCCATGGCGGTAAAGGAATGCTGAAAATTCCAAAAAATACAATAAAATAATTTGTTTTCTCAATCTTCTAGTCAAAGTCTTTCAAGTATAGAAATAGGATGAACTAAATGGGTTTAACAAAAGAGATCGAAGCTCTCTTTTATCTTAGTCAAAATTGTTACTTTCTTTTCCGCTGGATAACATAACATGGAATAATTCGTTGAGGATGAACTATGTAAAAGGAGGTTTGGAACCCCTCTTACATAGAAATTAAGTGAATTCAATCTAAAGAAACAATTCACAAATCTAACCCAAATCTAAGATTCATAAATCCTCCAATATTACATAAAAGAATAATTTTATAAATAAATTTAATTTTTATAATTTTAATAGTTTCCGCACTACCTATATATACAGACACAGACAAATGTGACAAATCTAACCCAAATCTGAATAATTCTCATTTTTAACTTCGTCTATTGGCAAAGACAAAAAAAAAAAAAAACGAAAAAGGATTATTTTATAAAATCTTCCAACTTGATTATGGTATTTTTTCTCTCAACATAAAAATTAAACCAGAGTCCTTTAATTAAAAAAAAAAAAAAAAAAAAAAACATGATAAGTAACAAACGTACTTAATCAAAGTAGAGTCCCTTACCTGCAAGAATCTCCAACATTTCCTCCACACTGATGGAAAGACATAACAACTTGAAGCTTCAAGCCATGTTTCTGTACCATGTTCACAAGCTCAGAATAGGCTTCCCAGTTGTATTTAAGAGGTCCGTCTTTCTCCACCAAACCCCACCAAGCATCTACCATTACTCCCTCAACTCCTGCACTCTTGAGTGCCATCAAACTAGCATTCATTGCTCGTGGCTTATTCAAATTCCCACCCGTTGTTACTGTGTCTAATGGCAGCATCACAAACACAGGCACCCTCTTCGAATCATTTTGATTATTATGAGAAACCGTTGGCCCATGCAGCTTCTCCCATTTCTCGTTTCTTCTTGCTTCAGAGTTCAAGTTGCTATTCTCACGCGTTAGATGCGCTTCTTGCATTGAGCTCTTCGCCCGGAGACAAAACCATGGCTTAGTTTTTGCAAAGCTAATTGTGGTAGGCAACTCATCACAAAATTTGAGGCCTTTCGTTTCTTTCTGGGTAATGAAAGAAATTGAAGAACGAAGTGTTAGAGCCATTTCTTATGTGTAGCTGTTGTCTTTGCAGTTGCAGATTAGAGAGAGAGGAAATGTATGGAAGAACTACCCATGATGATATATTTTATTTATAGGAAGGAATTCAACTTTCCGAATTGAAGTTGACAAGATTGGTGGGGTCTAGTTGAAAAGTGAAAAAGTGCAAAAAATCAAAACTAGTCGGCTCATCTTATGACAGGGCAGTTTGACTCTCTTACGTGTTTCCACCTCTTCCATTCTTATCTAACCCAAAAACGCAGCACGTTTTGCTCTTGCTTCGGGTTTAAAACGGTCACACCTGCAGTACATTATTTGTCTTAATCATGGGAATTAAGCGCAAAATTAGAGGCTAAGCTTAAAGAAAATGACATTATTTATTTATTTTTTGGCTCTCACTTTTCCTTTATATTTTTCTACTAATTAACAACATATTCTATTCTTTGCTAAGTAAGAGATTCACCGCTTGAAAGCGAAAAGTGCTTTGTCCTTTGCTAAACAATAAGAGATCGATGATGAAATATGAAGCAAAGTCATTGATGTTTTAGTGGTCCTAAATTTTCTTTCTCATCTATCTAGTGTGAAATGGCACTCGTGCAGTCCATATCTAGAATGTAGATTTTTCCATATAGATATTTATAGATATAAAGTTCTACACATATGAACTCTACAAAATTCTTTGCATTACCTGAGATATTATAGTCTGCCATATTATCAAAATGCTTTTGTTTTCGGAGTTTTGAGGCTGAAGTGATAAGCAAACAACAGGTATTTTATGAAGTTCCAGTGTTTCATCCTAATAAGTCAAGTTTCTGACGCGTGTTTAAAAAGAAAAGGTGAATTTTACGTAGAGAACAGCTGAAGAAGAATGAGCATCCATTTGAGATTTTTTTTTTCCCCCTGATATTGCAAGGCTGTTGTTTTAGTGTGATAAATAATGAGTGGTTTTGTATTGGCATCATGTGTCCAGTAGCTAAGCTTTGGCTTCTGCGTTGTGTTAAAAACTGTGTTTTGTGGATGAAAAGATCTCAGAATTTTTAAAAATTTCTCTTGGTTCTGGTTTATTTTGCTCAAAGATAAGAAACGGCGGAGGCTCGTTATACTTGGGAAACCTGTGGTTGAGAAACGTCTTTGCTTTCATTTTATTGGATTGTTCTTTCTGCACGGTTTTGAAGTAGCCAAATTTAACTGTTCAACTCTTTTTTGCTTGACCAATATGATACTGTATAATCCATGAAGATAGGATCCGAAGTATTTTGTCATCTGCTATTCTCTTTAATACCCTCCAAGAGACTATTCTTTTTAATACCCTCCAAGAGACTCTTAAATTATCTTTATCTGCTAATTTCAAGATTTGATCCGTTGGAAGAAGTAGAAGTCCGTCTGAGTTTCATAGTTTGAATTTTCCGCTTCTTGGACAACTCTGTCTGCTAAGAGCATATATGTTACACTTGTCAGATCAGGGGCCTATGTGCTAATTACTAATATACATAGGAAATATGCAGCATAATCTCTTTCTCAACATTGTCTATAACTGTGTTAGCAGGAAAGCCAAATTCAAGGTCCTAGAAATGTTAAACAGTGATGATCACAAGATCCGAGTTTTTATGACTTCACTAGAAACTGTTTCATCATATTTAAAGTGGATTACGAAACAGTTCATTTGAACATGAGCAGTTCATACATGTCCCACTTTTGTCTTGGTTCATGGGACAAGCATAGACTGTGAACAAGGAATTCATGGTGTCGGTGCATATACGCGTGAGTAAGAAAGGACTGGGAAGTACGAATCCAAATTTAATAAGAGAGAAAATTGGCAATTTGGTATTCTTTGTTTAGTAAAAGATGATCTCGAATCTTTCTGCTGCTTGATATTTGATGGTTTGTTCTGTTTTTAAGAAGGGGTCGCTAAGATGAGCTGTCGCCTGTATTTCATAGGCCTACCATTACATTTCTGTGGAGGAAATGAGACCTTATCCTTCCGCTTCTCTAACTTCATCTCTCAATTTTGAAGTCTCTCAGAAGAAACAAAAATCAATTAACCGTAAACGATGGGAGAGACGTGTATGGAAGGGACATCCAATATAAACAAGTGGACCTCAATTCTCTTGTACCAAATTAAACATTTTAAAAGCGTTTAAGTCAATATATGGGGGAAAACGAAGCATAAATCGCCTTCGATGAGTCATCACATAACAGATGTTGGGCTCCTTTCAAGTTATGTATCAGAAAACAAGCCAATATGCTATTTGATAGCAACTCTAGCCTAAGTGCGTAGCTTCTTAGAGTTCCTCCTCGTGGTAAAAATTAGAGATTTTAATTTTTTATTAAAATTACGTTATGACTAATTTGATTCAAATTAAATAAGATTATAAATACAATAACAAGAGATTTCCGTTGAAGATTTTTTCCAGTCGCAGGAATTTCTCACATGAAACTCCATGTGAAAGCATTTCGATTGTAAATGGTTAGATGGGATATACTTTTTGGATCAAATATTAGTCGTTTTGTCTCTTTTCCTAACGACAATTTAGTTTCATTGTCACAACATGACTTTGGACAAGGTAGAGAAAAATCCCATCTGCACGTTACTTACTGTTTCCAAACTCGTAGTACAAGCTGCACTCGTTGACAAGACTAGCTTGATTCCGATGCCAAGGTTCCATAATTCCACTAATTTTGCTACCTTTCTGCCCTTTTCTGCTTGTGGTATCCCGTTCGCTTTACGCGTACGTCGACTTCTAACCCACGTAAAGGCCATCTCTAGTCTAACCTGTACCCTTTGTGTGATTTCATTTTTTTACACAATTCGGTTACCAATAACTGGCTCGAGATATGTGAATGTATAACTCCGTTAAATTGCTATAATATATTGCTAGCACAAAGGATATATGACCAAAAAGCTGATTGATTCAGCAGAAAATTTGGATTTCAAAAATTTAGCATCAACTTATTTGCAAAATCTATATACTAAGAGTTTCAAAAAATCTTCAGTATCCCCAAATATTTCCATACACAACAGCATACTTCAAATTCCCTGGTGGTCTCTGAAGCTATGAATACAGAACTTTATCTATCAATGGCACATATATGTGTCTCCCACTCGGCTTACGCAAGCCAACAAGCACAGTGAGATATTTAATGAGGTAATATAAGAGTATGAAAAAACAGACAAAATAGTTCAACGAAGGTATCTTGGTATCTTTTTTTTCATGCACGACTACCATGTACTAATTTAAATTTCACCTTTACAGCCGTCAACGACAAATTTCCAAGGAGTTTCAATTTTTAATTATCCATAAAGATCTATGCCGTTAATTGAAAGTTTAACCATCAGCAATGGGAAAAATAGATCCTATTCGGTCTCCAAAGCGATAGCACTTGATATTAACTGCATATGGACCAACCTGAATGTGGTTATCCTCCCTGCCCACATAGAAACACAGGGTGTACAAAGCAATTTCGAATTCTGGGCTCACTCCAATCAAAGTGCCAGATACAGATTTGAGAACACCATTCCATTCAAACTGAATTGTGAGTAGCTGGGTTTCAGAATCTGGCTGCAAGTTACAGTAAAGCAATATAAGAACATTGAAAATGATGTGGTTATGCCTCAAACTAGGAAAAACGCTAGTACTCAAGCTAAAATAAAAGTACTGAACAAAAACTCAGAATGAAACAGAACCTGGCCATTTTTAAGGCTGAAAAATATTTTCTAATTTCCTGACGTGCAGAAAATGAACTATTTCCCTGTATTTGATACAGCAGAATATATATATATATATATGCATGGAGTAACAAACTGAAATCCAAGATCATTGTGGCAATGCCAGATCACTATGACTATCTTAAGTTTGAGTACAGAAGCAAGCACCACACTTTCTTTAATGCCATTCCCAAATTAAATATAAGTTGTTTCTTACTGGGGAGATGCAAGTCCTCATAAGCAGCATGAAGAAGCCTACATGTTGGGTTCTTTTAATCCATATTCACCTTCCATGAAAGTTAAATTGCCAAGCAATTCTCCTTGTAGACGTCAAAAATTCCATACCAAAAGATTCTCGCGTATGGATGACCATACTATCTAGTTCGTTGTCGCCAATGCCAAAAGAAGAAGCCTAAATCCCAGAGTCATCCATCTATAAGTGCAATTTACTCTAGCTTAAATTATTTCATCTTCTGAGGACATGATCACCATTACGATGCAGAAAATATACTTAAGAGAAAATGATACAAAAAGTTGAGAATCAGAATAATTTTTGAAAAGCTTCAGTCTCTATAGTTTTGGACCATGTGGATGCATATTCACTTGGGATTAGCACTGAATAAGAATTACAACGTAGACAAAGCCACTCACAATTTGTCCCCGACAACGGGGGAAGATATAACCTTGATAATCAACTCTCCCTTTTGCTTCTTCAAGGTAAAACTGTCAAAACACATCAATAAGTGAAAGAAAAATTTAACAAAATGACATGACAAAGCGAAAATACAAATCAAGAACCAAAAAATATCCATCTAAGCATTCATCCATACAATTAATTCGATAACTACAAAATGACAAAGATATAAATTAATTGAAACAATAAATATTATTCAAAAAAATAAAACTTGAAGTTATTAGAAAGCCCAAAAATTACATCTAGGTAAGTAGCACATCATTTGGCAATATTACAAATAAAATTTTCCTCATATGGAGCAACCACTAAGTTCATTTTTTTTTTTTTTAAAAATGGATAAAATGCAACACAAATTGTAAATAGAACGTAGCAGAATGAGTAAGAAGTCACACACCTGAAGCCAGTTATGAAAGCCAGAAACTTCTTCTTCACCACGTTCTTTGATTTCTCCAACAAAAACATGTTCAAAAGCAGAAGAGGAACCAGAAGTACCACCTCGACCATAAAGGTCAAACCACAAACTGGTCATCATTCTTTTGAAGTCTTGGTAGTTCCCTGATGCAATACCCTTGGATGCGAGATACTTGTGAAGATATTTAAATGGTGCTGTTCTACTAATTTCTTCTATGAAAGCAGCTTGCTCTTGCCTCTCTTCAGATGAAACAACTTCTTTGTACCCTTCATGTGGGTTGTAATTATCCAAGAGTGAACAGAAACGAGAAAAAGTAGGCTTTCTGAATACGTCGTCACTAACCCAAGTGAACAAGTTCCCTTGCGCCATGTCTCCCTTCTGGAAAACCTTTTTCCCTTCACCACAGTCAATTTCGTAGTCCTTGCCAGGTACCAGACGATTTAAATCAAGATCCCATAGTTTGCTGCAAGCTTGAGACAGATCAGCTAGTTCATCCTCTGAGGGCTCTATACTGGCATCAATTTCAACCTCATTAGAGTATTCTTGCTCACTAGGATTTAGTTTATAGCCATGCCAGTGATCCTTTGGAACCTGCAAAGAAGCTGTCAGTAGTCAGGATTGGTTACATTACTCATTTACTAGTGATGTTGACGTATTGTTGAACGTAAAGACGATATACCTCTAGTAACGGTAACATATGAACGTTTAAACCAATACAAATATATCAAATGCGGTTAATCTTCTGTGGAAAAAGCAATCATTGCAAAAATTGGTGAATATAACCAACTATCATTAAGAATTTCATCCTGCAGACTCAAACAGACGGCATTATAACTCATCCTAAATAAGAAACCCAAAAAGAAATAAGAAAATTCCAATAAAAACCTATTTTATTCAGAGAAAAAGGATTAGGACCACCAAATGTATTGGGAATAAAATGCATTTTATAAGGATTCTATGTAACAATTGATTCAAAATAAACCTTGTGCCTTGGAGGTTTCTTGCCAACAGTCTGCCATCCGTCATCATTATCTCCATCTAACTGCATTAAAAAAATTATTTTGACCATAAATAATTGAATTTCAACAGATAAACTTCATAAACATAAGGTATTAGAATAAAAGAAGAAGGAACAAGCGTTTTGGCAAATAACTGAGCTTGCTCCCACTAGAGTTAATTCTCAAATATATTGTTAAGTGGAACTTATTTTCTCATGCATAAATCATTAGACATGTGTGTTTTCTGACATTGCGTCATGTTAAATAAGGTTAAAGGTACATGGGAAATTTGTGGGTTTAGAACCGCGAGTGATTCTCCAGCCCAAACGTTTCGAGGGGAAGAATGTGCCACTGACACTGAATATCTATGATCGTTCCCTTCTCTCACTCTCATGCAACATATGCAGATATATACAAATTTAATATCAAAATCCACTCCAATCCACCAAATGATTTGGATGGAAGCAACTGCCAATACAACGACTATTGCATGAAAAGGGACCCATATCAAGACCATGAGAAATCAGAATTTTTGTCAACATCAAGTGCTAACCAGGCAGCATGAGAAAGTGGCTTCTGCTTCAGCAAATATATTCTCAAGGGCCATATACCCCTTTTTTCTTTCTTGCTAGTTCCAACTAATTCGTCAAAAAAGGATTTTTAAACATTTCAGCAACTAGAATGACACTATTAATTAAAAAAAAAAATCACCATCTGGGGTCTTTTCGAGGTACTCAGATTTTCACTTTCCCATCCTTCCTGCTCTGGACGATATTGTTCCTGTAAAGACAAATTGACAACGTAAGTTAACATAAAATCGGTGCAGTTACATTTGTTTTACTTCAGTTCATCCACTACAAAAAAATTGATTAACGAAGACCCAACATTTCACCTTGTAGGGTCTGTTCGAAATCCTCGAACTTTCGACTTCCCACTGCTCCTGCTCTGGACGATATTGATCCTGCAAAATCAAATTCGTATCTTCTAAGAATTCCATTCAAATTTTCTGGTTCTTCTCAAATAGAATTCCGATCGCAAAACCAAATCAGAGTAAAAACCTCTCTTTTCCACTGATTTGAACTGTAGCCAGGTCTGCGATCACCCCTACCTCTCCCTTCATCATCTTCCTGATCTCCGGAGACAACCTATGCATTAATTTATCGCCGATCAACAGAAACTCAACCATAAAAGATAAAAAGAGTTAATCATTTTGAGGGCAAAATTAGTGATTGCCTCAGCCCAGGTGGATCTGGATCGTTCATCACGGGACGGTGAGTTCCGATGTTCCTCCTCATCATTGTCGAGGCGACCGAGAGCAACACCAACTAAGCCTTTGATGATATCCTCCATATCAGTGAGCAGACTTAATTTTCCGGACAAGGTGGGAGCAAGTGAGTGTCTTAGTGCGAGTGAGAACAAGGCTTGGACATGGGGGTAGTTGGTTGAATAAAGACGATGTGATATTGATGGCGGGTAAAAGGCAAGTTAGTTAGAGCGCTCGATCCAAATCTGATTGCCGACAAAACTGAGGCCAACACGTGTTAGCACCTGAATTTTTTGTTATATATATATGTACACATCCTGATCCTAGATTACAATATATGAATGAATATGAATATACGAAGACAATTACTTTACCACATTAGTGGAACAATAGAAAAGGAATAAATAATCCATATATGAAGCCAATGAGGTAAAACAGGAAAAAATAAGATCTAAATGAAATTTTATTATTTACATTCTTTTATTTGAAAATAGGAAAATAATCATAAAATAATTTATATATTTATGTTATATTTGTTTTTTGGAATGTCTAGCGAGGTTTTATTTTCATTTGTTTTCTTAAGAAAATTAATAAGGAGGAGAGAAAAAAAAAAAAAAAACTGTAACTTGTCGTCAAAAGAAATGTGAAACGAATGGGCCCAAAAATTCCAACCAAAAAGGCCCAAAAAATGTATGACATCAATTGGGCCAAATGACGATGGCCCATTTACACTAGAATCCAAACATGCGCTAACAGTACGATAAGAGTAGAGCCCAAACCCGCTATTGGCGATCGAATCCCAGGTCTTCGTCTCCGGTGTATGAACCGTGCTTCCATGGTCCAGGGCGTCAAACCGGTGAAATAACAGAACTCAGAATTTCGTATTTTGCAGCGAGGGAAAAACCAGAAAGATAGTGAATTTGCTTGTGGATATCTTGATTCGGATGAAATTTCAACTTTTCTGATGCTGTCTTCGAAGAACCAAGCTCATTGCTATGGCAGCCGCTTCGCCGGCCCTTAACAACAATAGCACCAAAGGGATGATGGTTGAATCCACAGCCACCACGAAGCCAACATCTCTCGCTGCCGCTGCTAACCTGGGGCATCGTACCGATACACCTCCGAAATCTCAACGTGGGCATAATAAACCAAAGTGTAGACAGTGCGGCAATGTTGCTCGCTCTAGGTATACACTCTTCCCTATTTTCACGCATACGGCATATCCCTCTTTGTTTAGTTTGGAAGAAGGGTACCCTCCCTTGCTATTTATCTGCCAGGGAAAAGACTATTATTTCTATCTGCTGTTTTTCTGTATGTTTCAATTTATGGCTTGGGGTAACCTGTTACTGAGTCTGCACTCTAAGAAATGGTGTCTGAGATATTTTGGACTGTAGAAACAGTGGCTGCAGCCATCCAAACAAATAGATTTGAGAAAAATGCATGAATGAGGCAATAGTCCTTTTGACCGAGCTTTCAGTGTTAGGAGATGATCCATACTTCCAAAGAGGTAGATATACGTATTAATATCTGGAAACCAGAGAAGCAATCTGCCTTTTAATTCATATATGGCATCAAAGTATTCCAATTTGGGAATTGCTCCCGTGTAATGAAAGCCTTTTAATTTCGATGAAGGGGATGCCCTTTTGAGGCTTTGATAAAAGCATTTTATTGGAGGATATACATGAGGGGTTATGATTCTATATTGAACAATGGGAGAAGTTGATTGGAAAAAGTAATTGCAGATCCTCAAAATTCTTTCATATAGAGCAGAAAAAATTCTTAATTTGTTACTTCAGGGACAATGCTTCATATACAAAGTCTGCTTCTTCATCTGTTAGATAGGTATAACTTTGAAACAGTTAATATTGCTGTAGTGCAATAATACCCAGTGAGTTTTGGCTGGTTACACGATCATTAATTTGATGCAGATGAAATATTATATAATTACGTTAGGTGCTTTTGATGAATGAACTCATATGTATTTGTTTGCAGTAATTAACTAAGCACTGTAAGTATCGTGTAGCTGAAGTAATTCTAACACCTCCAAAAGTTCACATAAAGCCTGATGATTTACTGTTTGGGAAGTTTTGATGTGTTTTTCTGATTGAGATTGGTCAATAAGTAATATTTTTTTGAGGAGTTCAATCAAATCTTGCAGGTGTCCATTTGAATGTTGCAAGAGTTGCTGTTCAAGAAATCAAAATCCATGCCATATTCATGGTGAGATAACTTCTCAAAAACCATTGTCCCTCCTTTTTCTGATTATATAATTTCCTTCGGCAGTATCCTCTCCCCCCTCCCCCAAGAAGAAGGGGAAAAAAAAAAAAAGTGGTTAGGTCTTCCTTCACCTTTAAACTTTAGTTTCTTTCTCGTCCAATGCTGTTTGCTACACCTTGATATAGAGGCATTCAGGTTGCTTTGCTATCTTCTGTTTAGAAAAATAAATGCAATAGTTTCTGTTGGAAAGATTGAGAATATCTATTTACTTTCTGTAATATGTTTTTATTTTTTATTTTTTCCCATATCATAAAGATCTCCATGGCCTGTCATTTTTCCCTACTCTTTTACATACTTGTGGTAAACGCAGTGTTGAAGGCAAATGCAACTTTTCCAGACAAGGCTGCATCTTCTGGTGCTCCTATTGAGCAGCAATCCTCAGAACCATCTCCATCAACGTAAGTTATTAGTATCAGTCACCAATTGTGGACCCTATTCCTATTCATATTCATATTTATAATTATACATTTCAAGCATTTAGGCTGAGCCAGAATGAACGCAGCAATGCTTAGTTTTTCTCTACTTAAAAACTTGCTTGGACTTGATGTGCCTAGAGTTCGTTCATATTTCCTGCCATATGTGAAGTTGGATATTTATTAGTTGGTCTTAATTGCCCCTACATTTCAAAACCATGAATTCTTCGACTTGAATTTTGCTGCTTAAGGCTTCTGGCTATTGAGTTCAATGTGATTTTACATCCTTTTTATTTAAAAGAAAAAAGATTCATTTCTACTCTTGAATACCTATTGTATCACATCTCTTACTCTTACAATCCTACCTTTTTCTTAGTACAGCTTTTTAGTACTCCAGTTTGTGCTTGTTACCTATATTGTACAGATCTGATTTGAATCACTTCCCAATTTTTAAGTTGTACGGTGAGCATTTAAAGAATCTTTCAGGTTCTTGTTCTAAAAAAATTCTATATCGTTTGGGTTGCTTCAGGAGTTCAAGTAGAGCTGCATCACTTCGACAACTTTCCAACAGCTTTGTCCAGTTCAATAATCTGAATGTTTCACTTCGTTCAAGGAAGCCGCTTACTAAAAAGGTGCAGAGATATATCATAAACAACAGTTTTTTTCTAAATAAATTGTTTTGGTATCTTGTAGGTTGTGTGAAAGTACTAATGTCACAAATTGTTACAGGATGCTGCATCTATCAATGAATGGAGATTTTCCAAGTTAAGGGAATACAAGGATAGAAACATTGAATTGGAAAACGAGGCCCTTGAACGATACATGCAGAATGTAGATTTACTGGAAGAAATATTAACTGCGAAGCCTGTGGAAGATGATGCGTCCACTGCATTAGAGTCTGATCCTACTTGCACAGAGAACGAGAACGAGATGATGGTATCAGGGCTTAAATTGCTGCTAAGATCAAACTCAAGGAGAAGTGATAGTGTCAGAATGATAATACAACAAATTATTGATGAAGGATTAAAGAAACTTCCGGATTGTGCTCTAGATAGCGATGTCAATGAACCAAATGATGGAGAAGAACCCAATAAAGCTTCAAAAAAGGCAAAAAATTGGAGGACTGAAAGGTTATCTGCTATCAGTGAACTTATGGACAAACTAAATAAAGTCCGAAATGAGGAGGATTTGAAATCTTGCTTGGAGATGAAGTCTCAACTCTTCAATTTGGACCAAGGCTCAGGCAAAATAGAATCTGAAGAGAATGGAACTCTCAAGAATGAGACCGCTGAAAGTGATACGACACTAGCAAAAGAATTGGATTATTCATTACCAAAATTGGTCGGGGCCATTGAAATTGATCAAGAAACTCTCAATGCCATAGACAAACACTTTTCTTCGCTTGAGCATGTAGAGGAGTTATGAGGCAAGTCTCAGGGCTTAGCTACTGCGGAGAAATAGAAATCTGAAAGTTGTATTGTTTATTACTGCATCATAACAAGTGCTAGGATCCCGCTGCCTTCTTTAGTGTGTCTGTCACAAGTCAGTTTATATTTGAGTTACTTATTTTTTGCATTGTTGATCAGAAGAATGTAAGTAATTTCCTTTGTGAGAATGCTATCAGGCATTAGCCCTTCATTTGTTCCCGTGGTGTCCAATTGGCTTCTCAGTTTAGTAAATCTCCTGAATCCAAATGTACTAACTATTTATTGTTTACCGCATGATGCACCTTATACCTTGACGGCATCACGTTGTTTCCTTTGTTTGGCAACTGCTTAGATTTTAGTGGTTTTATCTTTCGCATCATGTGTATGAAGAAAGTAGAATTATATATTCCTTGACGTTAATGCTGCAACAGAGGGTTATCTGCACATTGAATTGGAATTACAATTGAGTTGGGACATTAGCTCTATCCTCAGTGGGTTAGAGAGTTCTAGTATCCAAGTTTTGGTTGTAGTTCAACACAAGCATCAAGTATGAACTTTGCACAAGAGGGCCGACCGACGCGGTGCAGTGACTCAGTATTCAGGTCATTTGAAATCTGCCTTCTATGGAATTAATAGTTAAAGCTGGTTGGATGCCGAGGTCAGTGACAGTCTCATTGGGCGAAGATAGTGAGTGGGTCATTATCTGATAAAGATTATGGAAAGCAGGCCGTACATATTCGATATTCACTAGATATATCTGGATTGCTCTTCTCCTGCTTTGAAGTGAAGAAACACCTTTGGAAAAAGGTCTTTGCCTAACATGATTTTCTTTAATTTTCCTATTCCTCGCAAACAAACAAATGAATCCATCGGAGAATCCCTAAAGATAAAAACTTTGATTTATGGGTTATCAAGAAAACAAATAAACAAAACATGCTACACCGGTCACTCAAGTTTTAAGAACACCCTAATATTTCCTAATGTAATATTTATTTATCTTAGAATCAAAGACTTTATCAGTCGAAACTACTGGTTGGTTCCAACGATAAAAGAAACCTGGATTTGGGTTCCTTAGGCACATATTTGTTGTGACAGAGAAATTCCATCTTTCTGTAAATTCTGCTTAAAGCTTTTTGGCAGCCATCAAGTTTTGTGGGTTTCTTAATGGGAAAGTGCTTTTCTAGCTTTATTCTCTTACTTATTCCTCCCGAACCACAACTACTTTGTTGGTGAATATCAAACTTTAGAGCCCATTGAAACACGGCTGTCAATATTTCAATGTCTTTACTCGTCTCAGCATCAACTTTTCAAGTGCCTTTGCTATTTTATCAAAACCATTATTATGGCCTATGTTCTCAATCTATTGATCACAATATATAATGATTCTCTCTTATAAGATTTCGATTCATTATATTATAGACTATATTATTAGTCCACCAGAAAAAAGGAAACAAGCAATAAAGAAAAGCCCCTCAAGTGGGAAAATTCTCATCAGATAATCAACCTAATCTGACTACTAGCTTTATGAGTATTGTCAGAATGTGGTTCAAACTACTCCAGTTACTGATCCAACTATAAATAGTTTACTCTTTGGCAACATGACAAACTACATTTTAAGTCTTAATTATTATTCACTCTCTAGTACTTGGAATCCCACATGCTTTCCATCTGGAACTTATTGTAAATTCAACTCTTAAGTTTGATTATTTGGTTCAGACCACAGAACTATGATTATGTTGGCGATAAGGATAGAGAAAAAGCCAAGGATGTCACATGAAAATGGTGATTTCCCCAGCCAATGGTATTTAAAATGAAAAATAAATAAATAAATAATTACTGATAACTTTGTTAGGAGATGGAAATGGGATTGACAGATTGAGTAGTGAGCATCATTTTTTTTTTCTGAGATGTTTGGTAATATATTCTTTCTCTTTATAGAAAGTAGCCCCCATGTGTATGTGCAGCCAAGAATCATGGGTTGGGTTCTAGGTCATAAGAATCATGGTTCCTCTATAATTGTGTATTGATACTGAGGGCTGTCTCGGATGGATGCCATTCCGATGCCACTGGTATTTGGTCCAAACGGTATGTATTATAAGCTTTCAACTGCACGAAAAGAGGAGAAAGAAAGATCCCAAATTTTCAAAAGAAATTCTCCAAAAAAATATATATATTTGCCTATCAAATTCCAGGGCCACATGGCTTGGCACATTGTTCTAAATTCATCAAGTGATAAATCTAATGCTTGTTGATGTGCATTGGAAAGTCGTTCAAAGTTGACAAAACAATTTTAGGATGGACACTCTGTTTACTCTTTTTTCTATTAACTGGCGAAAAGAAAAACCATTTTTTTTTTTTTTACACCTAAAACTTCAAAATAAATATATATATATATATATATATAAAGCAAACAAACCCGTTAATACCAATTATTAAATAAAATAAAACAATGAAAGGAGACCTATTAATTTCAGAAATAGTGTTTATTTATCATTATTACCTACGCTGGCCTATCATGTTTTTCTTGAAGATGAAAATGACAAACTAAAGGAAAGCTAATCTCTGAGACTGAGTGAGGACAATCAAAATTACTTAAATTAAGCAAAACTCATTATGTTAATTGGTCCCTCCTTCAACAGTAGCAAGTTGTAAAATGTCCTTAATAACCATCCCATCCCATCCTAAACTAAACTAAAAAACCCAACAGGGATTGAATTGAATTGAAAGAGAGTGGCAACGATGGCAGTGGATGGTGGCTTAATCATCAAACATCAATTATCACTAAGAATAAGAAATGCTTAATCAAACGAATGAATGCTTCATTGACACGGCGCAATCGGTATCGTGGGATTAATAAGTCAAAGGAGGCAGGTGGAAAAATCCTCACTCCACAAAACACAAACCTATATATTTATCATCGGCGACGTGTTCCATAAGGGATACGATAAAGCCAAATCCAAACAAGAGGTTCCAAGTGCAGCTTATGCTTTCGCCAAGCTTTTTCTTTTTCTTATTCCCTCTAAAACTCCTTATTGATAATAGAAATTACGGTTTTTTTTTTTTTTTTTGGTTTTTGTGAATTTAACCTAATTTTGCTTCAATGGGTCTTGTTTGGTGGGTTTATATTTTTAATTAAACAACCAGTTCAAGGATAATTGAAACCTGAAATAAATATGCACGTAAAAGCAGGCCTATCCCGGGGGCAGGGCATACAAGACAAAAAGATACCTTGGAAATGAGATAACGATTTGGCAACCTCCTTCAAAAAACAATTTGCACGAGTTTGAGCAAGTACACAATTTTTATACTAATTCACAAATACTTAATTGTGCTTTCAAGCAAACCGAAGATGCTACGTGATATATATATGTATGAGGTTAGATATGAAGGATTCTTAAAAATGTCCTTCCTCCTTGTAACGCACTAATTCATACAAAATATTCCAAAGCCAACATCAACATAGATTTTCACCAACAAAAAAAATAAATAAATAAATAAAAAGTATTGTGTTTGAGACTTAGTTAAATAGAATGATCTCTTCATGTGATGTTCAGTTAAGTACACGTACACGACTCGACTGTAGAAAACCAAGCCTGCAATTATGGCTGCTGAGATATATAGCTATCAAGAAGCATGGCCTAACCCACTAGTATTTTCAAAAGCAGATTGATTTAGATCATCAAATCGACCCCATTATGCTATATTATATAATCTCAATTTTCTCATACGAATGAATATTGGTACATGCTTCTCACTATCTTCACAACCAAAGAATAATTTCTCACCTAATATATTTATATATGGGTTGGTGAAACGTTGAAGGTGTTGTCTACGAGGCCCTTTTCCCACCAAAATCAATCAATTTATATCTATATGTATAAATGGAAAGAAAGTAAAAAGGAAAGTGGGGATATTAATTTTTAGATCTAAAATAAAATTATAGCATTTTTGAGTACCAAATATTAATTTCGTACTGGTTGTTTTTGCCTGCCGTTTCTCAAGTCACACGCCAGGCACATGATATGCTTGAATTCTATTGTCACCGTATAATATAATGGCGGAAAAAGATACCATACACATGCACGAAAATTGGCCAAAACTCGGGGCCCTCGGTAGTTTCTAGCGCTAAAGTAAACGACAACTTAGATCCAATTAAGAAGGGGTCGGGTACAAGTGTACCT
Source organism: Bauhinia variegata (assembly GCA_022379115.2). NCBI lineage: Eukaryota > Viridiplantae > Streptophyta > Magnoliopsida > Fabales > Fabaceae > Bauhinia > Bauhinia variegata. The sequence goes on from CM039433.1 coordinate 2,006,148, forward strand.
TCTCAGTTTAGCCCATCTATTATATTGTCTTTGTGGGCCCAAATTTGCTTTGCTTTCTCAAAATTACTAATTCATATTCTATTTCTTTTTTTTTTCCTTCCTTTCCCTTGTAGATCATCATCAAAACGCAATTGAAGAGTAAGGTGTAACTCATCAAGGTCACATGTTTGCGGTTTATATTTGAAAATTTCTTAGTTGTAACGATAGAAGACAAGACAAAAGATGCAAGATGATGTCTACGATGTTGAATTAAAATTTCATATAATGTAAGAAGGCATAATTTGACTTCTCTTTTAAAAATTCTCACGCGAATGTTATATGATAACGAAGAAACCAAAGTCACTGATTATGTAATTTTTATTTTTTTTATTATTTTTGACATTGTTATATAATCACACCAAAATTACTTAATTTTTTTTACTATCGAACCATAAATTATAATTTATTTACGTAAAAAGTTTTAAATGATGATGTGATAGGTGAGTATTAGTTGTTAACATATACTGTAAATTCATAAAATCAGAAGGTGCGTTGTACATGCTTGAGAGATAGGAAAAGTTTATAATTGATTATAAGAAGGTAGAGAAGAACATGAGGAGTTGTCCATTGAGGTGAGGAAAGAAGGTTAATGAAAATCTATTAAAGCTAAAGGTTAAGATTTGTATTTATCACTCATCTTTTTGATTGATTAGTTTCCAAAGTGTTATCGAGAATTGCATAGATACAAAATTAGGTGAAGAAGTTGGAGTTGGAGGGATGATTCGAAATGGGGATATGTGCCCAAAAATAAGTGATCCAGGCATGACTTACGGCATTGACAGAGAGGGAGAGGGTTCAGACTTAAAGAGGACAAGGTGGAGGCTAAGGAAGGGAAAATACCAGAGATACCCATATGCATATGCATATGCATGTTGTGACTGCCTCACTTGTATGATGGGTTAGATAGCTAGGATCATATGTTTCATTGCTGGGATCCAGAAATCCATTTTATATTTGGTATTGAACTCTGCATTGATTAATTTAATTTTGAGCAAAATGAAATCATTAAGACAGCACTTTGCTAAGCTTTAATGTAATTAAATTTTGATTTAGTGAGATGAATCTCTTATTAGTCCATTTGGTGGTGATAGAAATCGTACAAGAATTATAAATGAGACTTTGTTAAGTAGCCCCTTATTCCTTTATATTGTTGGTTGAGCATAGCTAATATATAGCTATAAATATGCATTATGTATACTTGACATCAAAATTGACCCCTCCCACTCCCCAACCCTCTCGGCTCTACCCTCCCCCTCCCCCCAACCAAATAATTATAAGAAATAATGAATACAACCCATGCCTTCTCACAAACCCAAATGCTTACTTTCTTATTTAAAAGAATTCTCAAAATTAAATTAAAATACAATCAAGTTAATTAATTTTTCTTGGTCAATTTTACCTTGTCGTTCAAATCTCGATCAGTGAATCTCTCTTTCCCGCGAAACTTCAGAGCTGCTGGTTAGCTGTAACTGTAAGAGAGATATTTTTCAAGCACAGTGATAAGAAAAGTTTTTCTATTAAAATTTTCCCCTTTCTCTTTTAGTAGAAGTATCATAATTAATAAAGTTGAAGTTAATTTTTCTTCTCCCTCCCTGTCAAATTTATATGCAACAATTCTTTTTCTTTCAAAACAAACTATAGGAATGTGGACCCAAAGTGGGGAGGAATAATTAAAGCTAACTCACCTTGGTTGTTCTCCTGAGAATAATGAAAGCTACTTATTCAAGTCGTGCATTTATATTACATATCATAGATGTAAAGAAAGAAAAATGTGTGTTAGAACCAATTCTGACTTTGGGAAATTTTGATTAGTCCAATATGGGTACTGATGACCATTGAACATGAAATGATCGATGCGTTTGAATTTCTTCTTTTTCTCAAACAGAAGAGAAGTTTGGTCAATCCCCTTCTTTTTCTTTAACTTGACGAATTTAAATGAACTGTAAAGGAAAAAGGTTTAAAACCCTAGAATAAGTATAGAGTCCCACATGGAATTGTTCTCTGCATGTTTAGGACTTCAAGGTAGCTAGGTTTTTATGCTCACATCTCATCATATCTATTCTAAATAATATATGGGTTTTGTTCCCTTTCCTCTCTTTCCATTGTTATATTCAGAAAGTGACTTGAACCAAACATGTCAAGGCAATAATTTTGGCACAAACTATTGGGAAACAAGCCAAAATTGAAAGGTCGATCTGCCCTATGGTATAGAAAATGCCTTCAAAGAAAAGAAACAAGAAAAATTGAGAGATATGCCTTTGCATGCTTAATTATTATTCTATCCAAGAAACCTAGAGAGAGAGAAAGAGGAGGATTTTTAACTTTATGGGAAATTTGTTTTGCACCTTTCACATGCAGAGCAACTTCCTTTTCCTCAAGGGTAGAAGAGAAGAGTACAAATATATGCATATATAGTATTTAAGAAGGAAAAGACACCGAGATTTTCATGAACGTGTTGAGAGGCAGCAGCGTTTGAGGGATTTTTATTGTTTGTTTGTGGGGATGGCTTTGATTCTAACAAGAAAAGCAGTGAGAATCATTAGTGAGAGAGAGAGAGAGAGAGAGAGAGGCTCTCTTTCTTTCTTTCTTCGTTGGTATTTGCATTTGTGTTGTGTCTGACGCGTGAACGTTATTAATGGGTCTCGTTTTCCTATAGAGAGTATGAGAGAGATGTAAGGCAGTACTAGTAAAGTAAATTCATTATGATATGTTATGCCATGGGAGAGATAGGAAGAAAGACAATGAAGTGGAAGTGGGTGCAATGAGAGAGAATATAAATCTTTGAAAATTCACATTTTAACATGTCTCTTCTTCTGATGTTACTATCTAAATATAAGCAAAGATACTCGATTAATAGTATTATTTTAGGGTGATATTCAATGAATTAATGGCATTCTTGTCTTGTGCATGCTCACCCCACCCCAAGAGACAATACAGATAGGAATCCGAATCCAAATCCAAATATAAAGCCCTTACTATAAGAGAGGAGAAACTCATCTGGGTGACTTCATAAATTAATTCCTTCAACAAAATCACTTCGGCGTGCTTAATTAATTAAAGTTAATGTACGTAATAGTAGCTCTTGCAATAAAAAATAATGATTTTCATTAACATATATATATATATATATATATATAAAATCAGATATTTGATTGGTTGGATGGGTCCACTTAGACTTTTAAAAATTTTAGATCAGGTCCACTTAATTGTTTTTCAACCATAAAGAAAGGAAGATTTCATGACTTCTAAGCCATTGTAATAGATTGTTAACTCACATACCAAATGAAATGACTCTAGAGTATAATTGTTCTTTTTATAATTGAATATATAAATGTTCTTGCAAACATTATGAGTGTTTTCTTCTCAAATAATATAATGATACTTAACTTTGGGGACAGAAAATACGATCTTTCAAGTTAATTTGACTGTGTTAGATATTTTGTGGGAGGAGGAGCAGATTGGTTAGGGTTAATAATTTGGTCCAATTAATAATATAATCGTTTTGAGGCTATGAGAAAGTAAATTTTTTCTTTTCTTGTCTTGAAGAAACAAAAAGAGTAAAGTTGAATTGGAAAGGGACAATCCTCTTTCTCCTCCATCTCCATATGAAAGAAGCTAATACAAGTGGGGATGTGTTGTTGAAATAATTAAACATATATATTCGATTGGATTGCCATTGGCATTGGCACCTCACCTTTGAAAGGCAATAGCAGCTTCCCTTGTTTGCATCCCAAGTCAATATAATGCCAATTAACAGCAACGTACAGTCGTTCCAAAAGTATGCCAACCATATTGGCAACCCATTTTGATTGATTCTCCCTTCTCTGGTCCCCATGACCCTCGCTAGCCCATTATCATGCACATATAGAAAATCCTTTTAATTTAATTTAAGAGAGAAAGAAAGAATCTATCCAACTATAAAATTTGTGATTAACTCTAGAATTTTATTTTCTTTTTTTTCTTTTTTTGCTTCTAAGTGTGGACAAGACCATTAATTCAAAGCAAAAGGGTCACTAGTGGTTACAATGAAAAGGCAGCTTAGATTAGCTTATCTAGCTAGCTACAACCAAATCCATCGATCATAATATTTAGATCTATTCATAATATAAATGGTTGGTTTTGCATCATAGTCGCGGTAGCCTAATTATCCTTTCTTTCTAGCAGTTCATGTCGCTTTCTATTGTGCGTGTTTTGCTCCTGAATAATTCTACTGATGTTTCCTATATTTGACATAATTTGTTTGTCCACCAAGAAACATTGAATTAAAAGCGAGAAAAAAACAAACCCATATCGATCTATTTTCTAAAGAAAAAGCCTTTGGTGGCTTCATGTCTGTGGACGGCGGATATAAAATGCACTTGAAAACTCCAACAATTATATTAACATATAAACGATAGATCATTTGTGTCACAATTTTTTTTTTCTGACTAATGGCAAATTTTGACTACGTACCTACAAAATAAAAAAAAATAAAAATTAAAACACAAACCACTAATTAAACTTCCATATACCGTGTTACTATTTGATATACGTTGATTGGTTAATTTTATTTATATTAATTAATAATAACAAGTCAGGTTTATTCATTTTATATACATCATCCTTATGATATCTTCTTGACTTTATTTTTTGTGCACTAAATTATTATTGAACTTGCCCTGCCAACCTCTAATCTTTTTTATTCCTTTAAAGAGAGTAGTCATACCACTTTTTTTGGTTCAATTTTGAGCACTAGAGATATTTGCCAAATCTTTCAGCCCTTCCATTCCACCCATTGCTTCTGATTTCATATAATCTAATTTCCCACACTCCAAAGGAAATTATTCAAATGCTTAACTTTTCCTGGCCATTAATTTCACGGAAAAAAGTGGTAGGGTCAAGTGAATAGTTTACATTAATTCATATGATCTATCATCTGGAAAACCTAAACTAGTTCAACAAAGTTAAATTCGCCAAGTAATATAAATTCTGGGACAAGAATTATATGAGAGGAGAAAATTAACTAATTAACGCGTCTTATGTGATGGAAAATGCCAAGAGTTAAGTATTGATATAAAGCCAAGAATTGCTACAGCAAATAGAGAGCAACTTCTTACGTATGGGATTAGTTGGAAATTAATACTTGAATTTGCCTAGCTAAGGCAAATGGAATCATTGTGGCTGTTTTGGACAAAAAGACAAGACAGTCCTTGTCAGGGATCAGGCAGTAGTAATCTTAAGAAGGATTTGCAAAGTAATTATGCTCCCCAGAGGAGGCCAATCAAAGACGACATCTGCTGGCACAAGCAATAAATTAAAAATCATAGTATTATTCCTGAAGGGTTGGTCCCGAAACGCACCTTAATTAGAGGAGAGGTATCTTTGTGTCTGTCAGCTTAGAGAGCCAAAAACCCAACGGTGGCGTCTATTGGTAAGAAATAACTCTGCAATTACTGAGTCTTCAAAAATTCACCTATATTATTATTATCACCAAAATAGTAACTCTGCTACAATCCATTTGATTAATTAGGGGACCACCGAACACTGGTTTTGGGTATTTAATAAGTTTTTGTTGTTAAGGCAAGTTGCTCCATGCCATACTCATTCTGGTTTTAAATTTTGGGAGCTTGCAGTGGTTTCTCTATCGTTTGAGAAGGCAACAGAATGAGAAAGTGATCCGTGTTTTTGGAATTTTTTATTAAATTCTAACCAAAGAGTTCCCTCTGGGTGCGGGGTGGTCAACTTTTCTGCTGTCCACCTCGCGTTGCAGATAGATTTCTATTCATTTAATTTTCTTGGACTCAAATCTGGAGATACATATACGTTCAATTTTTAGGACCCAGTTGCACAATTTGAATTGAATTATTCCAAGCTTTTATTTATTTGTGAGCTATACAAATGAAACAAACCACACAACTTCTAAGATCGATATGACGTATTTATTTATCCTCATTTCACCGTTATTTTTTTAATTTCTAGAACATTTAAGCAGAATAGTCCAAGCCACAAACCTATAATATATGCCTGTCATAATGATCGATGACACTAACATTGAATTCAAACTAGAAATGTGGGCAAGGTCGCACAACGCCACCTTTCTTCAAACATTAGAATTAAAGGGCCTGGCTAGCTTGGCAAAATTCAAATAATTAAGGTGCAAGTATTATAAACATAATTTCCCAACTAACTGAAATTAGAGGTGAAAAAAATTGATGATTAAAGACGAGACAATCTCTAGAATGTGGGGCGCATAGATGGGACCAGTATTAGATGGGGATGGAGATGGAGATGCACGAGGAAAAGTTGTGCCCACAATATATGAATGTGTAGTAAGTAGGAGTTGGGGTTTACAGAGAGGGAAATAGATAGCTTTGATTCTTTTGCAGTGAATCCAAATGAAATTAGAGCGAGAGACCCACCACCACCAGTTGATGCTGTTTCCTACATGTACCCACACCTAGCTCTATCACGACTCCTTTTTTATTTCTCTCTCATCAGATGCTTCTTCTTGTGACTGCCATTATATATCATCAGCCAATGCCAATGTACTTACACAACACTGCCTCATAAATTATAGCACCACCCACCTTCCCATCCTGTACTGACTATACCATAAATAATTCTCTATCACCATTTTTCTTTAAAAAGAATATATACATAGATGTTATATTTACACTATTTTTTATTATTTTTTTCTTATAACATAATTAAAAAAATATATAATTATATATCAGAGTGTATCGTAATAATGATAACTTTTTCTCGTGAATATATAATTATGTTTACGAGGTGCATCAGAACATTGATATTGATTAGTCGATGCCATTCGATCGTTATTAAAGTCGAATCGTCGTAAATATAACAAGCCAGGGTTATGTACATAAAAAGTGTCGACACATAGAATCCTTTAATGGGATCGATCATTTTACGACAAAGACTACGGGCAATAGCAAAAACAAGTGAACCGCTAGACCAAGAGCTGGTTCTACTTTAGTAGCTAATTACTTTAAGTTAGCGGTTTTATTACCTAATAATTCGTCCAATAATTACAAGGATCCTCGAATACTTTGCCGTTTATATATATGCGTGTCGATACTTGCTCTTCTATTTGTATTGCTTTTAAAATATTAACAATGGTGTTTATTTATTTTCCATTACCACCATTCCATTATTGCTTGCTTTCTTGAAAATAAAAAACAAAACAAAGTGAAAGTAGAGACGAGCATAATGGGGAATGTGTTCGTCCACAGTCCACTACGTATAAACACTCAGTTCCGATTGAATTTTGGAAATGTGAAAAAAAAAAAAAAAAAGAAGGTATTTTTATTTAATTTATTAACATTTAAATTGATTTTTGTGTAGAATAAAAAAAATCTGTAAAAATTAAAATTTTATTTTTTAAAAAACAAATAAAAAGATGTTTTTTTTTTAAAAAAATAATATTTTAATTAACTTTAAATTATAATAATATCTCTAATTATTATTATTTTAATATATTATAAACACTTTTATATTTATACATCCAAACACTTTTTTTAATGGAAAGCCTTATTGCGTAGTACTCGAGTGAGTTAATGGTTGGTTTGGTTAAATCCTTCACTTCACCACGTAAGGTACAGACAAAGGCGATCACAAGCCTTTCAAAAAAGAAGGGTGAGTGCCGTGCATATATATATATATATATATATATATATATTTCGTGATAATTGTGATAAGATAAAGGTTAATACCAATAATTCGATATAAATAGTCAAGCCACTGCTTAATTAGTGTGGTGATAAATACATAAATTAATAAAGTATATATATATATATATATATATATATATATATTATATATATATATATATATATATATATATATATATATATATATATATATATAATTTTCAAAAAAAAAAAAGATATGAAAAATCAATGCTCTGCATACTTGTTCTTGTAAATTAAAAATAAAAGAAGTGGGTGGAAAAGTATACCAAAGAAAATGACATAGCTAGCCGAATAGGTATCGGATTAGAGTGATTGAACTGTGGATGAATGGTGGGGGATCGATGTAGTGAAACCGGTTGGTGCCATGCGAAAATAAAGGAGCCCATTAAAATTACTTGTAAAGCAAAGGGAATAATAAGAATTACATAAGAGAAAGTGAAGGAAAACACTAGAAAATGAAAGGACTTTGTTTAATTAGTTTTTGAGTAGGAAATGTGTGGGTCAAGGAAATCGGGGGTAAGTGGCTAGCTCGATGAAGCCTAAGATATACATATATATATATATGTATAAGTAAAGTCGGTGTCCTCAATCAAGGAATTATGCGCTTCGCTTCGTGACACCTCTTGAAAATGATGACTCATGTTACTACTTTTTCTTTTGAATGATTAAGTCCTTTATTTAATTTTTTTAACCAAAAAAAACTATGCTGTAAATATATGATAATAATTAAGGACGAGTTCTTTCCCCTTCAAATATTTAAATATTGTAGAACCCATAATGCTTGGTTCATGCATACTCTTTTTATATGTGCATCGAGCATACGATATACACGATGATGTGACCAATTTTTTTCTTAATTTTAACAAAGTAGTAGACGATACGAAACACAACTACTAGACCACAGGGGAAAAAATAAAAAAGAAAAAAAGGAGAGCTGTGACTTGTTTATTAATCCAGACCCAAAGAACAAGCTCATCAGCATCATGGTGAATATATAGACAAAAACAAAAGAAAGAGCTTTCAAAAGGCGCGTCCTTAATTTCCAGCATAATTATTGATATGTCTCAATACCTAAAAATTTTACCGTAAACAACTCCTTTGACCTGGCCCAGCTTCGTGCATTGACTCGACTCCATCGTCATTTATCTATGAGCATTCACATTTATAGTTTTATACTATAATTATGCACCCTGGTTTGATTTAACCCATTTAATTTAAATGTAAATTAATAATTAATCCATGCGTTCCTTTCAATCTTAATCATAAGCCAACCACATTTTTTATAGTTTTTAATTAGATGTAACCTTGGATTATACTACGTGATGATATATATCTTTACCTAACCTAGTAATTGATTTCAATTCTGTTCAGAACAGACACGCTTAATTGTTAATGAGGTCAACCAAGGAAGTTGTTGATCCAATCTTGGTCAAGTAGGACAATGTTTTCCTTAATTGCGGGTGATAATTGTCAAACCTAAACATCTCATAATGTAGAATCTAGAAAAAGGAAGAGATTTTTATGGTAATTTTATCTTTCCTTTTTTTTAAAAAAAAATTACTGGGACATTACATCATTATAGCTAGGTGTTTATTAATTAATACGTAATTGATATGGAAAAAGAATGAAACATTATTATATATAGGAATAGGATAGGTGATAACTAAGGTAACCAAATAAATGGGGCGCTTTGTTGCATTGATGGACCAAAAGAGATGAGTAGTAATAAAGAAAATGAGGGAGGGGGAGATGCTGCGTTGAATTAATGTTTATACTTTGAGTAGCTAGGAAAGAAAATGAAACAGGTTGTTGCGTTATTAAGTGTACAAACACCACGACACATACTGACTAAAAACAAGTACATATAAATGGCGGGTTAAGAAAACTATGTCCATGTCCGTGTCCAAGAAAGTGAGTCAGTCATATTTGCCGTGCAAGGCTGTAATGCAAAGACGACTAGTGCTATTAATTATATATAGTACTAGTTTGATGGTAATAAGAAAGAGAGCCGGTCCTTCCCTTCCCTTGGTAATGGTATTAGTGGGACCTAAACAAGGACAAATTGCGTGATGCCATTCCTAGCAATCTCTTTCGCATTTCTCTCTTTCTTTGTCACTCTCTCCTTCCTCTTGGTTTTTGCGGAAGATCGCCCAATACCCACTTCTATCTTTTTCTTCTTTGTGGGATTCACCCACTGTTGCATTCTCTAACCTTGAATTATACTACAATTTTTCACATCACTCGGGAAAAGAAAATTAATGATAAGGAAATATACCAATAATAATTCATTTTTAATTTTAGATTTTTGTTTTTATTTTTAAATTTAAACACAAACCGCACAAACCTTGTGATCAATGCACACAACTTTTTACTCCAAACAAACGTTCTAGTTTCATATCATATTTAATAAATTTGTAGAGTAATTTTATTTGGAAAGCCTCGTGTTTTACGTGAAGCCCTTATATTAATTAATTCATGTAATAACACTGAATATTATAATGACGTTACTGTATCTTATCTTAACTTTACAAAGATAAGATTCAACATTAAATCTATTTATTTTCGGATAAGCATTATTGAGCTCTTTTAAATAGTTAATAATAATAACTATAATGTGATAGAAATAGAATATCTAACCAAATATATTTTTTTTTATAAAAAAAAAGGTATAAATTGAGAAGATTTCCTGTCGGTATTCATCTGTAGAAATCAAAATAGTCAATCTTCTTGTAACAAAGTAATTATGTCAGGTTTGAAAGATTCTTCTGATTTAACTTTCGTGCGTTATTCATGTCATGTGGTTAAATTTTGCTAGGTTTGTTTTAGTCATTTGAAACAGTCCTCGATGAAATTAGCAAAGAAAGAGGGAACTAAATCACTCATCCAATCAATGCAATCAGATCGGAGATAGATGGATACATCCATATTTCTGATTTGTTCATCATTTTCTAAGATAAGATTCCCAAGAAACCACAGCTATATAGTAGCTGTTACAACTTTGAACATGTATAGGAAACCAGTAAAAGCTGGACCCAACTACTTACCAAATCAAAAAGATATACACAACACAAAAGAGAAAAGAGAAGCTAAATATAACATTAGGGAAAAAAGTTAATTTACAAATTTCCTCCATTAAATTAAATTAATGCCGAGACGAATTGTTCACTATCAGTACTGGATTGATGCTTTGCGTTATCACAAATCTTAATTTATATTAAAGAGGGAGACCATATCAAATAAAAACCGAAATTACATAAGATATTCTTTTAAACGATATGTCCCAAAAGGTCGGTGCCCAATAAAAAAAAACTGCATTTTCCCCTTTTAAAATAGGAGTCATAGCATTTAGGCATACAACTATTATAAGCTTAAGCTTATTAAGTATTCTACCTTCGTAAATTTAAGTTGTTTTAAAATTTTATTTTTAAAAAAATTTAAAAATTTAAAGTTTAGTTAAATATATTTTTAAATTTTATTCTTATTATTTTTTATACATATTATATTAAATAAAGATATTTAAAATAAAATAACATCTTATCTACGACAAAAATTTTTAATAAATATATATTAACCTTAAACGACTAAAATTTAAGAAAAAAAAATGTTAGAGTTTATGTAGGGAGTCAATCAAATCAATAATAATGGTTTAAATTACGAAGGAGATATTGTTTCGACGTGGGATTGCCCCGTTTTCAGAAAAGGGAAAAAACCAAATACGGAAGAGACTGAGTAGTAACTGATTTTATTTTTATGGATCCTAAAACAATATAATAATATTGATTGGTTTTAGGGGGAAAATAACTTATGAAGAAAGCAGAGCTGGCGAGGCGAGGCATGGGATGGGCCACATACGAACAATTCCAGCGGTAGCGCTCACCCCGAAACAACTACAACAGCAATACATCACCTATTTACCAACGTCTCCCCTGATCTCCTTCATTCACACACAAATCCACGCACACACCCAACCCCCTCTTTTCTCTTATCTATTATTATTATTATGAAAATTCAGTCAATTTTTTTGAAAAATAGATATTTCTTTTTTTTTGGGAAAGTATTTAAATTTGAATAATAATATAATATTGTTGTAAGCAAATAACAAACAGGAGAGACTCCTTCTAAAGAAAAGCCAACCCCACGCGAAGATGGGAAGGGAGGCAAAGAAAAAGAGAAAGAAGGAAAGGAAAGAGCAGAATAAGGTGTCTCTCTTGGACTGATTCGCTTCAATCGCATCTATCTCTTCCCCTCCCTCCAACCTCTACTACTCTCTCTCTCTTCTATCTATCTATCTATATCGCAACGCAAACACAGAGGAGAAGCACCCAACAAGAAAAGCTGAGGAAGAAAAAAAAAAAAAGAAAAGAAAAGGAAAGTAGGTGATATATAACCAAGTGCAAGAAATATATGAGAAGGGAAACAAGCATGGTGGTGGTGGCCTCTCAATACACATAATTTCCTTCTCTCTTTCAAAGCATCTCTCTTTTTATTTTATATTTATTTCAGTTTGTCCACTCTCATTGTCCATTGAAGAGTCCGCCCTGCTATCTATCTTCCTTGACCTGCCCTTCACATTCCTTCATATATTGTTCATCTCTTCATATTCTCATATACCCAACAATCCTCTCCTCTCCTCTGTGTAATGGCTGTTCAAGCTCAATATCCATCCAATGTCCTACTTCTAAACAGGTTTGCATTTTCTTAGCATTACCTTCAGTTATGCATACGGTTTCAATTTACAATCACTAATCCTTTCCTTCCTTTTCTAATAGCAAAAAGGGACAAGAAGGACATGACTATTCATTACAACCACAACCGGGAGGACTGCTTGATCAATCCCATATGTTATTCAACAATCGAGGTTTGTTATTCAATGTCTCTATTTTTATCACTGTCAAAAACTTTATTGTCCAATTTAGCTTCTATGCTATTCAAACCAATAACATAGATGAGGCATGGATGGTAGAGCACCAATCTTAAAATTGTTCAATTCGTGTTTCAGGTACTAATTCGCGCAAGAGAGCAAGGGAAGCTACAACTGCCATCGGAGCTTCCCAAACACATCCTGATGCTATTAATCCATTCTCTTTGCAATCCCAGCCTCCTCAGCTTATAGAACTCTCTCAGCTACACAACCAGCAACAAAATGTGGTCTCAACCGGTCTCCGTTTATCGTTTGGTGACCACCAGCAACAACGACTACAATTACAGCAGCAGCAGCAACAACAACAACATGGGTGTCACTCTGCTTTCTTATCTCTATTATCTGAAGGATTTGCCTCCCAAATTAAACAACAGAGAGACGAAATTGACCAATTCCTTCAAGCCCAGGTACCAAAAAAAATAACCCTTTTAGTTATTTCAGGAATTTTAGTTTTTGTAATGGGATTAGAATTGGGACTCATTGGTTTATGGAATTAACAGGGAGACCAATTCCGGCGGGCATTAGCAGAGAAGAGGCATAAACATTACCGTGCGCTACTCAGCCTAGCGGAAGAATCATTGGCACGACGGTTGAGAGAGAAGGAGGTGGAAGTAGAAAAGGCTACGCGCAGGAACGCAGAGTTAGAGGCACGCGCAGCGCAACTTAACGTGGAAGCGCAGGTTTGGCAGGCGAAGGCTAAAGCACAGGAGGCAACAGCTGTATCATTGCAAGCGCAATTGCAGCAGGCTATTATGAACGGGACAGCAATGGGTGGCCAGGACAAAAGGGGTGGCGGTTGCGTCGCGGAGGATGGTGGACTATCATGTGCGTTGGGCGCAGAGGGACAAGCCGAGGATGCCGAGTCGGCTTATGTTGACCCGGACCGACTCGTGTTATCGGGACCGAAATGTCGAGGCTGCGGAAAGCGAGTTGCTTCCGTGGTGGTGCTGCCGTGTCGGCACCTATGCATCTGTACAGAATGTGACACACGATTCCGAGCATGCCCCGTCTGCCTCACCGTGAAAAACTCAACCGTTGAAGTCTATCTATCTTAGGGCCCAATGCCCGTGTCGATAGGATGGCCCGGTAAGAGGCCCAACTTTTAAAAAAATGTGAAAAACAAATAAAACAAAAATATAATAAGAATTGCATTTTTTTTTTTAATCTCTCATTTTAGTGAATAGAGGTGAGGTGAGGAAGAGATAATCTGGCCGTCTGAGACTCGAGAATTTTCTTTTTTCGGTTTTCACATTTTAAAATTCCCCCTCTTTGAGTAGAGTTACCTACCAGCGATGATGTACATGGCCACGTGGGTAGTGGCATTGCTGTTTTTTTTGTTTTTTTTAATATATATATATTTATTTATTTATTTAATCTCTTGTATTTTCTCTCTTTTTCTTTTTGAAATTCAATTGATAGATATAAATTCTTTCATATAATAAGTACTTTGCTCTGTGGTTTTCTAAATCCTTAAACTTAGCATTTGCTTTGTGCTTGTGAGACTCGATGTTGTAATAGGATTATGTACTTGTATGTCAAAAAATTGAGTGTTTGTACATGTACGCTGAAAGTGAATGGTTTTCCGGCTGTTAATTTAGGTAAATAACAAGTGTGTGTACTTAGAATTGCAATCGTGTATGGTTATTTAAAAATTTATGGAATTTAGGTTCCAAATAGCAAGTACAATCTACAAACTGGTGGGTATGTCTAATATCTAGAAATTATCTGAGTGAATTGATTTTACAGTTTCTAGACTTCTGATTCAAAGGGCTTTATATAATCTAAGGGTCCACTGTGTGTCGGGGGGGAGAAGTGCAAGTGCAGTGAACATGGTTTTGATGAAGCATTAATTTGTCAGCTAAAGTTTAGGGTTTTCTTCCCCATTCAGCATCCCATGTGGATTGGACAATGGGTATCGATTCTTTCAAATTTTTAAAATATCAGATATTAGAATGCTATTCAGATCTCTTTTCTTTTCTTTTTTTTTCTTAATAAATACACTTTTAAATTTTGTTTAACTTTTCATTCATAATTAAAAAAGAAAAACTTGCAAAAAATACTTTCAGCTAAACATTATATCGGTCCTATACGACATGTATTTTAAAGGTTAAAAGATACTCCATAGAAAAGGAGGGGAACTTTAACGGTCATTTTAATTTTTATTTTTGTCGGTTAATGCCGAAAAATTGGACATTTAAAGATCCAAACGTCACCAGCAAAGAAAAGCAAAGCCCAGAGCGGAGCCTCGACAGAAGTAAAGATGAAGGCCCATTTTGTTTTGAAGAGCACATCCAATCCAAGGAAACACTAGTCTAGTCTAGGACCCCTTTCACATTCTTCCTTTACAAATTGGCAATACCAGAGTTAAGTTAATTTACACTAATACAGCGTTTGCATTTTCTTTTTCTTTTTCTTTTGGAAGGCAGAGTTAGAACTGACCATACCATAGTTACTCCACTGGTAACCTCTTTTACTGTCTTGGGAATTATTGACCTTTCAATTTCAAAGCAAATAACGGTGCAAAGTTTAGCAAGACCGGACCAGGAGGACATTGCTAGGAAAGGCAGCTTAATTGATTTCCGAGAAAAATCGTCCTTACTGTTATGTTTATGACTCTCGCTTCTCTCCATAAAGTGAGTCCAAACGTCTGTATGCATAGAGGGAAGACCCATCATCCCATGAAAGCAAACAAAACAGTCCCTTTTGTTCCAACTTCCAGGAAAAAGGAAAGAATTTCAAAAAAATTAAAAAAGTCTCAGGCTGGCTTACAAGTCCTGTCCTCGGTATCCTGTACTGTATAAAAAGAATCAAGGGGTAGATATAAACCAAACAAACAAGAGAATTGAACGAATCTTTGGCATCATGTGTGGTGGAGTCTTGTCCTTTGAAAAAGTTTCATTATCACGATTCACGGAGATGAAATGAAATCAAATTCAATTGGAATCCAAACATGTAAAAGTAAAAATTCAGTTCAGGACTGCGTGACTCGTACGTGAATGAAACAAGCAAGTAAGAAAACAGAGCTCTGTCTCTATCTTCGCCTTCTTTGAATATAATAACGTACGGGTCCGAAACGCAAACAATCTCAAACGTATTGATATCCAATCCAAAGGTATAATATTAATTTGGTTGGTTGAGTGTGCGAGATTCTTCCTCTGGCTTAGTTATGCAAGCTTATCCAGAAAAAGAAAATATAACGAATAAAACAAGATATGAAAACATAAAATAAAAATTTCAAAATCAATTATCAGACGCTTTCAATGTGGCTGACAAATTAAACGAGAGTAAGCCACTGAAATTAATTTAATATAGTCACTCATATCATATGCAACCGTAGATGCAATGCAATGTCTCTGTGGTCACCGCTCACATGCATATATGATCATTCATGACACCAGACCAGCAGCTGCCTAGAATTTACTTAATTAATGCGTGAAAATGGAGAGTTATTAACATAGCAATAATACCACTGATATATAGTGGAAACTGAGAACACATGTAAGCAAACGTCTTATTGTTCTGATTACACATGCAATTATTATGGTTATGAAAATAACATGACACCCACGAATTATATACTATATATAGTCGTTGCCAACTTATTGAGGAAGCAGACACTGATTTTCATTCATTTAGCTTTTTATATATAATAGCATTTAAATATCTACACACTAACAAACATCATAAAGCTAGTCACTGTAAACTTAATCAGATTAAAATATAAACTTTATTAGGTTCGGGTTAACGTGAACCCTACTGCTTTAACTTTCCATTTGTT
This sequence comes from Bauhinia variegata, assembly GCA_022379115.2. Lineage (NCBI taxonomy): Eukaryota > Viridiplantae > Streptophyta > Magnoliopsida > Fabales > Fabaceae > Bauhinia > Bauhinia variegata. The sequence goes on from CM039433.1 coordinate 2,022,574, forward strand.
GGGATCTCAAACCCGTGAGTGCTTTTCATATGCCTAGTTTCCTTTTTTTTAACTCTTCAAAACCTTTCGTGATCAAGATTTAAGCTTCAACTAAATCAGAGCATCATAATTGTATGAGAAGAGAGACGAAAAATATCAATCTAAGCACCAAACGTGTTTAGAGGGTGCCAAAGGTATAATGGAAGTGACAGGGCATTGTTAGAAATGGACCCTCGATATGATGCTACATGGATGGGATGGCAACCTGACAAAACACAGTGACATTGATCCATCTCATACAATTTTAGTTACTGTTAATCTCTATTTTATAGCTTGGCGTGTTGATCTTTTTCTTCTTCTTTTTTTTTCTGGAAAATTTTGTTAGGTGTGAAGCCACAAAATGCATTTCATTTTTTGCTTCCTTGTGATTTTTCTACGAAAACATTAATGAATTGGTAATTGTAATTTCCTTCGTACAGAATGGGACCGATTGGGTGATAGCTCACTCATAGATGACAATATAAAATATTTCAAAATATTAATATTATTATGCTTATGGTGTTTGCGGTTCGGATTTGATTCGTTGAAATACAACATGTTATTTAGTCTAAATCTAATCAAAGGCGGTTTAAATTGGATTAATTATTTTAGTTTATATATATATATATATATATATATATATATATATATTAAGAGCAAAAATACTGATCAAATACATAACTAATAAATCTATCATTAACAAATACAGAACTAATACAAAATTAATAATAATCTATCATTAACAAATATTGAATTAATACAGAAGTTAATAACAATCCATCATTAATAAATACAAAACTAATAACAGTCTTCATTATTCAAAAATGATGTATGTTTATGTATTCCCTGCCAGTTCATAATTAATAATAATATATTATATGCAGTTCAGTTTCTTCAAGTTCATTAAGCAGTTTATAGAGATTTTACAAATTACTTATTAAATCTTCACATCAACTACCAAATTGATTGGAAATAATTCTAATATTTTTTTAAATTGAAGTAATTTTGTTGGTAAATAGAGATTTTTTTTTAATCATAAAGCACGAGACATGTTTTTGAAGACGAAAATAGAAATTTAAGTGACATGAAAATGCATTGATTACTCACCGTTGGGCTTTCATTATCGTTGGAAAAAAAAAAATGACTGGACACATTGCAACCTCAAATTCGGGCTAGTTTAAAGAAGGAACTAGAATTGTGATCTGTTGTTTTTTCATCAAGGAAAAAACAAAAAAGGAAGGCCACTATTTCACAGAAGTAATAGTGTTTAGTTTGAGGGGTTTGGAGGAAGGAGGAGAGATATTTTGAGAGGATCATATTGTTTGAGTGATTACGTTAGTGACGAGAGAAAAAATTTAAAAATAAAATTATCATTTTTATTTTTATTTTCTCCCTTTCAAAACATAAAGAAATTTTGTATAATTCTTATATTATTTTTTATTTATAAGATTATAATAATAAATTTATCTCTTTTTTTTTTTTCTCTCCTTTTACAAATCAAATAAGGAAGGCCCTCCTCTCTCCTCCCTTCTCCTAGATAAAAATCTCTCCCTTCGGTTTAACCAAAACACTCCTTTAGTGATCCCTCTCGGACTCTCCTCGATGATTTTGTAATTTAGACCCACTAACATGTATTTGGTCTTTGATGTTAATGATTGTGTCGTGTCACGGGGTAAATAGGATAAGTTTAGCCCCCAAACCGAGCGCCTCGCTCATCCAAATGTTGCCTTTTCTTTTGGTTCTGGACGATGCCATTGTTACTCGTAACTGTAGATTAAGTTTTATTAGTAAAAGAGAAAGAAAGTACTACCCTTACCATCTAAGTCTAAATTTACCTGTATATATATGTCAAGTTTTCTTAATTGGGGTTTAACTTATTGATTAGAGCCCTATATGCATGTCTAAGTCTAACCAATCTGGCAGACATGCAGTCGTTGCGAGCGACAAGCAACCACATGAAAAATAGTCTGCAATTGAAACATCTTCTAACTTACCAGTTCTTCCGATTCACTTCACCGGAATCACACAAACACATCATTCTCTTTTCACACCTCACAACAAATCCTTTGGGTTCACCCCTTGACACATACTTCATCTAATTTTGTCATATCATATATAGTGGACCCATCGATGGTTACTGTGTGTGTAATCAAGTGGTAAACAGCACAAACGGAATGTCTTGGATGCAGCACACGGTCATGCAGGGAAAGAACTTTCAACAAGGTGAGAAATATCGAATGCAGAATTAGATTTAAGGTAAAAATTAATATCTGTCTCTCTTCAGTTCCTTGAAATGATTGGAAGTTGAATGATGGGTCATCGTAATTGACATAAAGATAATAGACAACTATCTTTCAAGAAAGTAGCAACTACTCCATGATGAACTAAGCAATGATGCCATGATCTATGCATTAAGTATTACACTACCGTTGTCATATCGTGTAAAGAAATTAAAGATCTTCCCCCGCCATTATGGAATGGGTCATTTGCAGTGCCCATTAACCATATACGCATGCCAACTCTACACGTCAAAGTCAACACTACTATTGTCAATTACAAAAGTCAAAATATATAGTTGACAAGTTTAATGGCATCGTAGAGTGTGCAAAGATAGGGACCCTCTCGCTTGCCTTGCATCAATTTGATAAAAGCCAATGGCTTTAGGCATACAAAGATTTGTACTGGTAGAGAGACTTGTCTCGTACTGCTTTCTTTTCTTTATATGTGCAGCTAGCTGTACATAGAAATTTACGAGCGAGAAAGCTTTGGCCTTTGGGTATGTTATGGCAGTGACCATTACCCACTAATAATAAGGTGAGCTCAAATAACGGTATAATCTTCCCGAACTTTGTGGGGCGTTAGAGTATGCGTACTCCTAAGACCACCCAGATTGATTGACACAGCATCGGATCGGATGCCATCCATTGACGTTTTGATTTTTCATTTTCTAGTTCATGGGGAGGGTTGCGTGACATGAACAATACAAATTTGTGTGTTGTAAGAACATAAACGAACGGAGCAACTAATGTTTACTATGGAGTGGAAGCAACATCTCTGTTATGAAGCTTAATATGCAGATTGCAAAACAAGCAGACGGCATTTGACAGGTCAACACTCATCGGATAGATGTAAGTCTAAGGGCATTTCTGCAGGTATTAAGTATTATTGCAAATAACTGGATTGTCTAGATATCAGAATCACTTGGGCTAGCAATGTGGACCAAGGTGAATTCTTTTGGCACAACCCACGTTTTCTAATCACACATCGGGTACAGGGTGTGCCAAAGGAATTCACCCATTAAAACAAAATTTTTCACATAGCCCACTTATCACGTTATTTGAGCTTTGTCTGCAACAACCTACTCTAAGATGGGCATTCTTTCCCGTGTAACCAAACTTGTGCTTACAAAAAAAAAATAGCAAATACCAATTCCTGTATGACCGTATATAAATTAAGTTTGTCACATTATTTACACAATTGCACACAGTTTTAATCCAGAAAAAAAAGTTCCAACTTGCTCGGTTTATTTTCAATTTTTTTTTTTTTTTTTATTGCCTTTCTCCTTCTTGTTCTTTAGGAACTGTCAGTGTAGCTAGTCTTTATCAAAGAGAAGGACGCGCACATACGTGAAATTTGGCAAGTTGGCTACTTGGACGATGGGCAATCAAGCATGCGTGGAAAAGAGTTTTGGGATCCAATCCACTAATACAGAATAAATAGAAAAGCTCGAGTTGTTATATATGATTTGGTTTCTTGTCCGACTGTCAACTATATATATATATATATATATATATGCCGTTATTCTACATTGTTTAATTTAAAGTTCTGTGCATGTTATCACGCAAACTAATAATACGAAAGTAAATAGCTAGCATGAAAAAAGAGAAGAGGTTGATTAAGCTGCAATTGCTAGCTTTACCCGCTAGATCTAGTGGCCATCTTCTAGTTTAATCTTTGTCATTAAATCTGATTAGTTTTATGGCCCTTTAAGGATTTTAATCTAACCGAAGCTACGTATATATGTTATGTAAGAGTCATCCAAGATTGGCAGTTCAAAGCATTAGAGGGACTGCTTGATATTCTATTTATATAACGTTAACGTTAATCAATTTCGGAGGATAACCGAGACGTTCTTTTTGCGTAGTTTATAGCTCCACGCATGCCAAGTAACCAAATATTTATTTAACGTTTCTAGCGCTCGCTAATAACGAAATAAAGAAAACACGAGCAATCCCTTTGTGTGTGTTCGCGAAGCCAGGTGGAGCCAAAGGCTGCATCTTTGTAAAGCTGCTTTATTATATACCATAGCTTCTGTTATTTTTCTCTTTTTTCTTTTTTCTCTGAAAGATGAATGAGAATAACAAACTAGTCCCTTTATTTTTTTTTTCTTTTTATTCATTAATTATTTATTTATTTTTGCTTAGCATTGTTTACAGTATATTAATCACGGCTTTGGAGAGAACTGCTGGCACCTGGCATCACGTGCTAAGTCTAGGAAAGAGCCTGTGTCAAAAGTGGAGAAAATAAACAAGCAAAGAAAAATATGCTGAAAGCATCCAAGCAACGGATATCAGGCTTGTGCACAAGCTATAGAGCATTTTGGATGTCATTTGAAATTAAACTTAAAATTGATTTTTCCTACAAATAAATTAAAAGGTTATTTTGGAATCAGTGAACAAATTTGATATGCCTTTATTAGAATTTAATTTTAGAAAATCATTATTAAAAAACTCAACAGAAATAAACACCGTGACGTTGGAGAGTTAGACTTCAGAGCACTGGATATAATGTTAAATCCGAAAAATCAAAAAATAAAGGCACCTTGTATACAGCGCACATGCCATTCAACACGTGTATTGTTTAGCTCCACGCTTGTCCACCACATCGAAGCTGATGAGAAACTCCCAAGTAATTTAACGAAGAACTAACACAAGCCGAAGAAAATTAAATATTTGACTGTATTAAGAAAAACGAGAAGAAATATTTTAACATTAAAAAAATCGGAGAAGGAAATAGAAAATCCAGCCTATGGCACAGTTCAACTTCATCGAAGAGGTTTCGTCACAAGAGACATGCGGGTTCTATGGGAAACATACGTGGCTGGTAATCCAACATTCCACGTTGCAATTTGCAAGGCAACACATGTAACATGACCTTTGATTTTGATTTTATTATTTTTTGCTCGAAAGATATTTCCTACTTTTCTTTTTCACAAGGACGCATTTTAATTTTTAATATGAAAACATGATTAAGATATTCGTAACTTAATGACGGAGAAATATTATGGTATCCGTAAATTTTTAAAAATATTAAAAGATCATTATTTTCTTCAATATTATATCCGTAAGTTTAACATTTTCTTTTTGATTTTCGTGTTTGATTCTCTCAGGACAGCTAAGAGAAAGTCCTAACGATATGTGGGATTGAGAACCACATCGATAGGGAAGGCACCAAGAAAAAGTGATGGATTGTAGTAGCAGTACAAGTTATCTTTCTGTTTTTTTTTTTTTTTCCCTCTCCATGCTTGCTATTATTTTCCTCCTTCTGGCTCTCACAACAAACGAATGTAGCACAAATTTCACCAAAAAAAAAAAAAACAAAAGAGTTGAACAGCAAATTTCATTTTAATTTTACTTTTCGTCATGAATTGTACAAGTTGAAGATGGTGGATCACGCAAGACGACAACGAACAAAACCGCGGCTGGCGCCTTTCGGCTCGTTCGACCACTCGGAATCTTTGAATCTCTCGTGTGGCTTTTTTGATTGCTGATCTTAGAAAATAAATTATTCACAGTAAATTATAACGTATAATTAATTTTAAATTATTTAATTTATTTATTATTATATTTAATTATATAATAATAAATAAATCAAACAATTTACGATCAATTCTGCGATGCAGTTAGCGAGTAATCCACCATGACAGCAACAATCACAACACAAAAAAATAGAAATCAAATTTTAAAGTACTGCCTATTATTTAGAAGTGCACGTCCTCGAGTAACCGAGAGCCCAAATCTTACCACAATGTAGTAGTACTAGTACTCAAGTTGTACTACTGTCAAGCATGCATGTCGTTTGGTTTATGTCTTGGTACAAGGAACAACGACATAATTACAGTACTAGGCTGACTACGAGAATCATCTTGTTCGTCAAAAAAGCATTTTATTCTATGACATAAACCTACTACTACGACTATTACTAAAACAATAATAATTGTTTTCACAAATAAGTATCACTATTATTTATACTTCTGCTTTTAATAAATTTAACTTTTTAATTATATTTTCATATTGGTTATATACATTAATCATTTAGTTCAAATGTTCATAATTTTTTTTTTTAAAAATTAGAGTAGTGCCCGAATTAAAAGTAAGAAAAATAGTTACATCATTCTAAAAGAGTATAAATTTAAATTTGTAACTCATCTTATATTGTCCAACGTAGTCGGAAGCGGTATTTTAAAAATTCATTCAGAGATTGAATCGGTAGAAAGAAAAGTTAATGATTTAGTGGTTCAATTGAAATTAAAATGTGATTAAATGATATTTTTAAATATATATTTATTTTATTAAAAATTCTAAAATAATATATATACATAAATATTTAATTAATGAAGAAAAGAGTCCAAAATAAAATTTAATTTTTTGTAAAAATTGTTTTAACTTTAATTTATATAAAAAAGAGAGTAAAAATTATATATATATAAAAAATGAAACAATGAAATAAATTTATATGAATGACATGTATTAATTATTTCATATAAAACAATTACTTGAGTTATACATGTGAAATGAAATTTTACATTAAATATATTTAAAAAATATATTTTATTTTCACTTATAAAAATAAATTTCATATAATATTATAAATTATTTTTTAATTAAGAGGCTTAAACTTATAAAAATTATTCTTTTAAAAATTAAAATTAAGTTCAATTTAAAAAATAATATTTTTTTTTTAAATAAAACTAATTCAAACCCAAATCGATCCAGTTTTTGTAAGTTGTTGATCAATTTACTGATTTATTGACCATTGTCTGCTCATCAATTTTCTCAATTCAACTGAATGGGTCTAAAAATCAATTTATAGTTCGATCAATTGAACCATCCAATCCGGTTCTCAGAACACTCGTCAAAAAGTTTCATGAGTGTATGTATGTTTACGCATGTGATAGGTATTTCCACGCATAAAAGTGGTATTTTTCAGAAGAATTGGTGATATGGAATTAAAATTGTCTTAAACCACGAGAAACTTTGCTTGAAAGTGCATATATAATCGTATCAAAAGCAACCAATTGTCCTAAAAATACGAGAACCTTTTTCTCCTTTTATGTCTCTTTGTTATTTTATATACTTACTTTTTTATTATAACACACGGGAACCTTTTTTTTTTATAACATATTTTATAACTTTAATAAAATATTAATTTTATAATTTATTTAATAAATATTTTAATATTATATATTTTTATTAATAAAAATAATATATAAATATTATATATTTTTAAAAAATTAATAAAATTAACTAATTTTATTAATATATATAATTTAATTAATTATACCATACTTTTACGTGGTTTTAGAAGCATATATTCTTGAGAAGTGTGAGGGTGAAGCTATTTAGAATAGTTTTCTATCGTAATATTATAACTTAATAAATAAATTGAATTTGATCGTTGAGAAATGTTTGCAATATATAATTCATAAATAAAAACACATGTTATAAAAAGATTCAGCGATAATTGTATTTTTTTATAAAATTAATCTTACACAAGATTACTTATGAATCAACGAAAATATGGCTTTTTGCCATAATCAATTGTCCCTTTTAACTGTTTGAATTTGCTTTTCTTATTTGGCAGGCTAAATTTATTATTGAATTCATCTTTTTAATTCAAATAAATCAACAAAATTAATTTTAAATTATACATCTAAATATATCCTTTTTTAAAATAGTTATCTCTCAAATTCAATATTGTCTACATCATTAATTATCCTCGAAATAATCTAATCTAAACGTACACACTTGCAGTGATATCTAAAAAAGTTAACTAATCAACGGTTGAATCGTACGAGCGAAAAATATTCCTCGAATCAGAATCGTCGTTATCGTTTTAAAAAATTTACTATTCACTAATAAAAATTGCTTGCTACTCCCTCCATTTTCGTATCATAAGTTTTTAATTGAAACACATAATTTAAGAAAAATAATAAAAAATATTTTTCTTAAAAAAATTGTAATATTTATAAAATTTGAGATTAAAAAATATAAAGTTATTGTTTTTTAATATTAAAAGAATAAATAATGATATTTTTTTAAAAAATATTTTTACTTAAATTTTTTTTTAATAATTCTCATACATCTTATTAAAAATAAAATATTAAATAGATATTATAATTACTTAATTATATTTGTTAGGGATGTAAAATAATAATAATATTTTATAATTTTTTTATACAATTATTTTTAATTTTTAAAAATTAAAAATAATTGTATAAATTTACTTTATTTAATATCAAATGCTAATTAATTATTACATTAATGCATTAATTTTCTATATTAATTAAAATATAAAAATTAAAAAGAAATACTATTAATTAGAATAAATATAAAAAAACTAATTTTAAAATTTATAAAACATCTTATATAAAGGCTCAAAATTTTTAAAAGAAACCTTGAAATATAAACAGAACGAGCAGTACTATCGAGAAGGGAGGGAACTGGTTTTGCCCGTTAGATACCATGTGGCGACTCATTAAGACTTTGTGTGTGCTAAAGGCACGTGGGTTGACATACGTGTAGAGCGTTGAATGAATATACGTGGTACGGGTAGCTGAACCTGACCTGAGTCACGGGCAGAATGAACTGCCATAGGGGTAACATAGTCCTTGCGAAACGAGCCCTGTTATTTTATATTTTATTTATTTATGCGTAAATAGGCAAATCCCGAAAAGCCCCATTTAGAATGCTCACGCCATCCATCATCATCATCATAGGTGTCAGTCGGCATGGGGCCCAATCGTCGATGGTTTTGGGGATACGGCCCACTCATATCGTGGATCCTATAGTTTATAGAGTTTGTGGAAGAAAACGACGAAAGAGTCTTGGAAAAAAAATTTAAGGAAATTGAATGACGTCATGTCTTTAAAGTGAGATTCAAGGTTTTGGGGGAAAAAGCGAGAAACCGTGGGTTTCGGGGCGGGAAAAGTAGTAGTACACGTACTGCTGAGGGAGTTAAGTGGATGAAAAGTGTCTTACTTGCAATTAAAGCGCGTGGGTTACACACATCTGAACCGTGAGCAATAAATTTCAACGCTTGTCTTGTGAAACACAGAGAGCAAGAATAATTTTCTCTCTTTTTTTCGAAGAAACAATTATAGTATTTATGTGGTGGTGACATTAATTTCATTGTCTAGACTCTGCATTTGAGCAATGAATCTCAATGCCTTCAAATACGCAAAAAAAAAGTCAAGAAGATTCACAATTAATGAATTTACCAATCAGTTTCAATAAAGAAAGAAGAAAGATGAAGGGAAATGAATCCTCTTAATTCAGTGAATTTGCATGATAGATTAATCACATCTATATGATAAGAATTTTCATTGATTTTATTATTTTAATATTTTTTAGAAATTGTTTTATTCGACTTCCTATTTATTTTCCATGGATAGAATATGAAATTTTTTATTTTTTACCTGTAGAGAAAATTCAGATTTTCTTTTTTCACAGTATTATTTTATATTCAACTGTTCATAAATTGGTACTGAGGGAGTGGACCCATCACTTTCATACTCCGGGAAAGTTTGGGTGTTAGAACTAAAGACCTGGGCGGTGTAACCGTTACGTTTACGCACATTGCACGAGCGTGGGACCAGACTTTTCCTCCTTATACAGCAAAAAAAGAAATTGACATAGAGCACAGACGAGGCGAAGGAAAAGAGCTACATGTGCAGTTGGTTCCAAATGGGGCCTACCCGAGTTTAGAAGATCTCTCTCCGATAATTAAAAACCCTCCTATCCTTGTAAAACCACAAAATTGCCACATTCTCATCCAACCCCTATATCCATCAGTTCCCCTTGCAAAAGTGAATGGCATTGAGAATAATTTTTGAGGAAATATTAGTGGCAACTGGGTCACATCACCTTAATTCATTTATTATAATCAATTAATTAAAATATTAATATTAATTATATTTTAGAGGGAAATATGTTGGTACTTTGAACGGATGGATTCACTCGCAAATCTGCCGCTGTTTATAGCTCTCTGTTCCGCATACAGCCAAAACAAAGCCTTCGCCATTCGCCAAACCCTCTTTATAAACCATCTCCTACATTTTCGTCACCACCGCCACTTTCATATCTTCCTACTCCCTTGACCAGTCTCAAAACTTGGAAAACCTTTTCAGTCTCTGAAAACCGCTAAAGCATTCATGGGCTCCTCTGGTACTACAAGAAGACCTTGCTTCTTAAAAGGCGACGACGGTTTGGCTTCACTAGCAGACTTGGAAGCTGGATACTCCCATCAACATGGCTATGTGACGACGCCTCTGGGTTATGTCACCTCTAATAGAACTAGCTTCAGAAACCTTGCGGCTTCTTCCCCAAGATCTGGGAGGTTCTATGATGCCAGATTCGAAGATCATCTACCTCATTTCCTGGAAGCGTGTTTTCTCTGCAAAAAGCCACTTGGGGATAACAGAGACATCTTCATGTACAGGTTAGCCACCCAGAATTCCACTTATTACTTACAATATGGTTTATTAGAAAAGCCTTCCAAGATTTAAAATCTCTCTTTCTTTTCAATTTCGATTCAGCTCGAAATGATTTTATTTGAATCTTTACCCCCGTTAAAGATTTGATGGCAATCTGGAACACCTTGTTTGAAAATTCATACTCGATTTCCTTGTTGGGGTTGCATTTAATTGAATGTCATCTTGTCAATTTTAATTTTGCAGAGGCGATACTCCTTTTTGCAGCAAAGAGTGCAGGCAAGAGCAAATAGAGATAGACGAAGCCGAGGAGAAAAACAGAAACCTGTCTTCTTCCATGAAGGCGTTGAGGGAAAAGGAGCAAAGAGAATCTTCCTCGCCAAACAAGACCCAGGATTACTCCTATCGTAGAGGCACAATTGCTGCCGCCTAATTGAATGGAAACAGGCGAGAGAAAATAGAGGAATGCCTCGATTTTCCCGGAACAGAAAACAAAAGAATTTAAAAACGGGAAAGTTTGAAAAAAAAAAAAAAAAACATAGAAAAGAAGAAAGAAACTCCAAGTTCGGCGAAGGGGAGGATCAAGCAGAGAATGGATTCCATTGAGGAGTCTTGTTGATGTAGATGTAAATGGTAGACGTATTGAGCAGCGTGTTGCATCTAGGAGATTCTCCATGCAAAATGGCCCTTTTTTTTGTGTTTGCGTGTTTGTTCAGGAATTCCTCCTTGCGGTGCTGCGTTTGTGCCCAATAGTCTCAAATTTTTAAGCAAAGAAACTTATTACATAGAGAGAAAATTTCTTCTCAATCATTGTCCAAGTTTTGGCCTTTTTACATTTATCCCCTGATGTCTCTTAAGTGAGATTGAATAATTTGAGTTTCGATGGGCGGGGTTTCTATGCTGTGGCTGGCCTGCAGGACGAAGATCACAAAGGAAGAATATTAAATTGAGGTGGACAACAGAGAATCTAATTGAGGTGGCCTTTTTACTTCGGCTTTGCTGGTTCGTATGTTATAATTTTATTAGTAATAGTAATATTATAAAAATAAAATTAAGGTTAAAATCTACGAACTTTATAATTCAAATAATAAATTTAATAGGAAATGAATCAAAATGATTAGAAATTACGGCGTTAATATTTCTATAATTCAAGTAATAACTCATTTTCTACAAATTTTATAATAATTCAAATGATAACTCTTATTTCAATCAGTCCAGTAGACTATTGGTCTGAGATTCATTTTGCTAATGGGGGTTGACGGGATTAATATTAATGAATAAATTTTATGCGTCGCATTTACGGTTTATTGAGATATTTCCTTTGATATTTTTTGTTTAAAAAAATTATGGTGATTCTACCTTAAACGTGTGATATTTTTTATGATGACATAGTATGAATGAATACATTAATAAAAAACAATTACAATCACCCAAAAAACAATTAATCTTATTTACCCAAAAAAAAAAAATCTCTGATCGTTAGAGCAGAAAGACAGAACTTAAATATTTTTCACATTAATAATTATCATATTATCACGTTACGCACATTTATTGTATACGAGAAATTTTCAAAATCTATATACATATTTCGGTTCGAACATCTTATCGTTATATTTAGCGACTTCTTTTGCAATAATTTTCTTAGAGACATTCTTATCAAGTTCATGAAAAGTCTAAGATTTGCTCTACACATTGAACAAGAACCCCTGATTCCTGAACGTCTACCAAAAGGGAAAGTGACGATGTTATTTTCTCATATACTGCTTTGGACTTTGGATCGAGTTATTCAATAAGCTTGTCAACCCAAAAATTTCTGTTCATAGGAAATTATCTCTACTTTTTGGGTTCCATTTTCTCATCCATGTTCTTTTGGAAGCTTTTTTTTCCCTGCTTTGGTAAAATGTCAATTCATAAGTTAACATGTGGTTTGGGAAGGACATTAACAAAATATGGCAATTCACCAATATGAATTATGGAGGACTAAGAATATTTTATAGGTCAAGGTTGGGGATTTTTTTTTTGCACATTCCATTGCTTCTGGAAGTTCAACTTCTGAAAAGAAATTTATTTTCTTAAAGTTGAACTTCTAAAAACAATTGAATTTAAAAAAAGAAAAAATGAGGTGTGCAAAAAGAAATCGGGCAAAGCTGGTCAGATTAGAAGCGGCCATATGGTTGCGGAGATGTCCCAGTAAAGTTCGGAGCCCAGTAACAATTTATGATCTGGAGCTCAGAAAGTGAGCAACAATTGCTAGTTTGATGGGTCTTGCAAGTCAAGCCTCTTAGCGGTTATTTACATTCGCAAATACATGCATACATATATACGTATGTATGTACATAATAAATCATTAGGTTGAATGGTTCGAAGATTTTTAATTTGGTAAAAAATTCAAAAACCACTTAATATTACATTAAAAATAAACAAATATGTTTATAATATATATTTTATTATCCGTTGAGTAATTTATAATACTATCTTAAATATTTCTCTTTCTTTTTGCACGGTGATCTTATGGCAATGTAATACTACTTTTTTTTGCTACTAAAACCAAAAAAATATGATTCTGTAATATAAGTAAGTAACGTACAAACGCAATAAAGAAAATGCATTTGTGAAATCACAAGACAAATTTATATATAGCTAAATTATCCAGAAAGATTTTACAACAAAAAAAAAAAAATTTAGGAAGAAAATACAAATTATTTTTCAAGTTAAAATTTATTTTTGCCCCATAAATTATTCCAAATAAATGAGGATAATTATATTTCAAGTTTCTTACATAAGACACTACAAAACCTATGAAACCAATAATAATAAAATAATAATAAGACTTTTAGATTTTTACTAATATCAACTTTAAATAAATTTTGTAGCGTGATGGTTTTATTTGAAAAATTAAAACTTTTTTTTATTAAATTGCGAGAGAACAAAATAAGGTATTATTATTATTTGTTTTCTCTCAATTAGTGTTAGTTATGTTATAAATTACAAGTGGTAAAGTTAAATTGAATGAGATTTAACCTTCAACATTTAGAGACAATTATATTTAGTAGCAACAAAAATATAGTTTTTTTTTTTTTTTAAAATAAAATATATAGATGAATTACTCAACAGCTCACCATAACTATGATAATAAGGCTTTAAAACCTTTTTTTTTTTAATAGATATACTTAGAAATTACTTGTTAACAAAATTTATATATTAGTGGTAACACATAGATATAATATCTAATGAGATATAGTTGTAGTTTTTATTTGCTGAACCTACTTTTTTCCATAGCAATTTTTTTTTTTTAAATAAAATCAATGTTAGAGGTGTGTCTTTTATGCATTTTTTAAATGATCTCATCATATAAATGCTACTCGTGGAAAGAAAAATAAAACAAATAATCAGTAGCCGTGGTCATACCAAGAAATCAATGTTAGAGTTTACGTATTACATATTATATCTACCGTATATTGTGAGTTAAGCAGTTATTGTGCTTTTCTTGTTTTTGCAAGGACATACAAGATACATATATTATAAATTTATTTGTTGTGTGTTTGAATAAGAAAGGATTTCGTGAGGTGGTGGTGTTAACTAAATTCCATCGGTGTGGGCCTTTTGACAAAGAAAACTCTTCTGTGGCAAGTGATCATTCATTCCCCTAGTTGGTGTCCCCACGTGAGATGGCGAGGTTTAACGTTACGACTCCAGACCACGGCGCTGACTGGTAGATAATGCTGCCACGTGTTAAAGTCGCTAACTTGGCATCGCGGTAAGCCGAAACAAAAGCGTTGAGCTGTTTAGCGTGTCTTTCCATTATTCACTTCATCGCCTTTGAACCTGTGACCCCACGATATCCGATACAGCCATCGGTCACCGCCTTCGAAATTCGGAAAGAAAATAAAAATAAAAATAAAAATATAGCTCATTCGCGGACGCTGCCACTGTCTCACCACTTCAAAACAAGGCCTCGTAAATATAACGCAAACCCACGTGATGGTAAATGCACTACGTGGTCAACTACAATTGGTAGCTTAATTTTTGAATTTTATATTCTCATCGTATTTAATAATTACTCACTGTACCTTCCAGAGTAACGGGCCCAGCATATTCTCGGACCAAAGCAACGTGGCCTCCAAGCTGGGAATCTCCGTTTTCATGTCCATTTTATCGTTCTGATGATCGTATTCATCTTCTTTCTTTGTAACTGTTGAGGCTTGAGATCATTCTCGATTGATATTATATGATCAACAGCAGTAGATATGTTGGAGGATCAAGTGGCGTACCTTTTGCAGAGGTACCTTGGCAATTATGTGAGGGGCCTCAACAAAGAAGCACTGAAGATCAGTGTCTGGCAAGGTCTGAAAATCATCCTTCGTCCCTTTTACTTTTTCGTCGTCTTCTTCATCAATCTGTATTTTTGCCTCAGTTATTTTACTTGCTCTCGAACGTGGTAGTTCTTTTACTTCGCTGCTGAGTTGGAATCATAGTGAGCTAAGTTTTTCACGGCTGAAAATGGACTATAAATTATGTCTTAAGGATAGTAGTAAAAAATAATCACGGCACGTTTATGTTCGTGGAGTTGAAATACAAGTGTTCAGTCCTACACATGAATGACTTGTGAACAAGGATAGATTGTGCGGTTAATTATAGTTGCGAACTGCATTAGATTAGTCTTTGGTTTCATGGGAAGGGAATTAACCTATGCAAAGCATTGAGTTTATTGGTGCATGTGAATTTTATACTGAACAAAATTTTGATTGAGAACTGAGATATATTGAGGAAATTGACGTGCAAGGATAGTAGATGGCCTCGCCTTGTATCCCTTATGAGATTAGGAACTTGCTTGTTCTTGCAAGAGTCTCTTTCAATCTACTTTCTATATCTTCCGAATTTTAATGGGATTTTAGAATTCCTGTTTGGAATTTGAAATATCACGTTATTATGGTGTTTGCATTCGAGCCTAAATCATGTTCACGGAATTGCAAGTTCTGCCTTCTCCGTGGTTGGGAATTTTCTTAGTAATTCTAGACCTCGCTGATCGGTTTATTTGGCTGCGGTCAGTGCGTTAACAGGATGAATATGTTCATGGACATATATACATTTAAGCATATATGTATGTATATCACTAATTCTTATGCTTGGTGGTTGAAATATAATACCATAATGCTTATCAGTTTGAAAGAATTAAAATGAGTTTACATATGTACAAGCACTTGTATTTCTTTTTCTGTGCTTTCCCCCTCACATTAAAAGATGTAAGAAATGCATTGTGCATATTTCTCACACTGTATTCAAACTTTGGCTGAAGGAGCTTCATTTTGTACTTGATGCTGTTCATAAAGGACCACATCTTTTCTAAAGGCAATTCTGATTTTTTTTACTTCCCTAACTAAAACTAAAATGTAAAACAGGTGATGTGGAGCTGAAGAATATGCAGTTGAAGCCCGAGGCTCTAAATGCTTTAAAATTGCCAGTGAAGGTTAAGGCAGGATTTCTTGGATCAGTGAAACTTAAGGTAGGTGGGGATTAACTTTAGAAATATCATATGTTAACTCTGGTTATGGGTGTCCTGATTTTGGTGCATGGTAAAACTTTCATTTCTTAATCTTATTTTAAAATTATTGTATAGTAAAACTACCATATCTCTTATATATTAGAAAGTGACATCTTTTAGTTTAGTTCTGTTGTAAACTTTGTCATAAGGTAAGACTTGATTTCTTGACCTTTCCGTACATTGCTTATTCTCCTGTTATTTAGAGTACTTGATTATTCAGCTTTCAATTTTTTGGATTAGTAAGGTAAGGTTCTGTAGAGGTTTACTCTATTTGCAGGGCTCTGTTGCATTAGATTGGACAGTGATGCTAAAGTACGTGACCTCTGTGGGATTGTATTTTTGGTTTCCTTTTTGGTGTTCACCTGATGGTTTTCTTTGGGTATACAGAGGGATATTAGAGAGGCTTATTCTATTGATTTTCTTATATCTTCGTTTAGTAAGAATTATTTTTGGCGCCCTTGTATAAGCCAAGTTCTTGATTAGAGTGCTTACATACATTTCAATTTAAGGTCCCATGGAGTAGGCTTGGCCAAGACCCAGTCTTAGTATATCTGGATAGGATTTTCCTATTAGCTGAACCTGCAACTCAAGTTGAGGGATATAGTGATGATGCTGTCCAGGAAGCGAAGAGGAGGCAAATACAGGTAAGACCATGTCAAGTAGCTGTATTTTCTATTTTGTTGTTAATCTGAGACAATGTTCCTTGAAAAACACTTTCCTTATCTTTTGCAACAGGAGATGGAAACCAGGCTGTGGGAGAAGTCACAGCAATTTAAATCAGAAATGGTATGAGTTTAGCTTTATTTTATTATTTTAATAAATTGAGGGAATGCAATGTATGTGGTGTACGTGTCTTTCTCTGTATGTAGTTTTTTTTTTTTTTGGGGTGGGGGGGTTAGGAGAAATGGTTACATACATATATGTAAGTATGCTTATTTTGCCATAAAGATGTCATTTCTCTCGTTTTTTTTGCAAGGAGTTGGATTTACATGTATTTATTAGTTTTTCAAAGGTGTATTTGCATGTTCCTTTTATATTGGTGTAAATTTTGTCTTTACCCTAAATGTTAAGATTTGTAAAATTGATCGTTTAAAAGAGAGCATGCCATTTATGTTCTTGATGCGGAATGGGAAGAAAGGTACATTTCATACTAAAAAATATTAAGATGTTTTTATATCTAGGTGTCCAATACATGGGAATTTAGCATTTTGCATCCCAAAAACTAGCTTCCAGTCCTATCAAAGTATATGCTTTTGCGTGTGTGTGGACATTATATAGGTATGTATATATTTATTTAACTTGTGTTTATTTGTTACATTCTAAGAATAAATCATGGTTGGGATCCCTCATCAGCACCATAATTGGAAATTTGAAGCTTTCAGTTTCCAATATTCACATCAGATATGAGGATCTTGAGAGGTAACAGAGGATTTTTCTATGAAAGTCTGATAACCTTTGCTGCTTTAAATATTGCATACTTTAGTTGCAGATACTACACAGATTGCAAATCTATACTCTAGTGTGATAAGTTCTGTCTTGTAGCAATCCAGGTCACCCATTTTCAGCTGGAGTGATGTTGGAGAAGCTTTCAGCTGTGACAGTTGATGATACTGGGAAAGAGTCTTTTATTACTGGAGGTGCACTAGATCGCATTCAAAAGGTTCTGATTTGTCTTAAATGAATTAATACAACAACAAGAAGTCTTAAATGAATTAATAATACATTTTAAATAATGTAATCCTTTTTATTAATGATTTAGATACTTGTTTAATTTGATAAAGTTTCAATGTCTATCTCACACCAAATGAATACTATCTTATGATCATTTACTGTTTGATAATGGTGTTTTGTTAGCTTGGGAAGAGAGAGTATAATTTTTATACACTATTTTGCAACACAATCCTACTCCAAGATGGCTGTGGAAGTGTTTACCAGTATAAACAATGATCTATTAGAGTTGGATACATGGGTTTTGATATTTTCATTTCTGTAGCTGGCATTGTGCAACTGTTTTGCTTGTTATCATGTGTTCTATGGATTTTATGATGTGATTCCTTGTCTGAGTGCTGTTACTATTTATGTAATTGGTAGTATAATTTGGTATATCCATGTTTTTTACCTCCTTAAGTGGAATTCAATAATTTACTGCTTGAATGATTTTTCTTCAATCATGGAGATGCTTGTTTTCATGTATTTTTATCAATGAATTCTTTATTTTATTTTTGTCTTTTTAAAAAGGTTATTTCTGGCAATTATTGCCATCCCGGCTTGTTTATTTGTCTTCCTCTTAGAAGCTTCAGTGTGTAATAGGTTCTTCAAGGTATGAACCGTGTCTGCTGTGCTGTTTAACTGCCATAAAAAAAAATACAGTTCATGTTCAATGGTGTGCAATTGTTCCTAATTATCTAATATGGAAAATTTGTCTTGAATGGAGGAAAAGGCTTTTTTGAATATGGAATTCCTTTGATGGTTGTTTGAACTTTGAATTTTTAATTTTCTTGAGGTTTATCTCATCATTTATGTTTTCTTTGACTCTCTAGAATTCTAGATTTTAATGTATATGTTTCTTTGTTAGTTCTCCTGCCTTCAGCCAGCCTTTAATTTGTTTTAAATGATAGCTTGCCTCCTTTACTTCTTTAATGATTTCTTTAACTTATCAAAATAATCACTAGTTAAGCAAATAATTGTCGCTTTTATCAACATAATGATTGAATAAAAAATAGAAATGGGCAGTAATAGAAAAAATTGAACTTATTCTATATGATAAAATATTAAGGTTATTGACTATGTAAAGTATGGTCAAAAAATTCAATTCTATTAGGAATTTTTACTTTTTTTCTTGTATAGTAGTATACTTGCAGTTGTTTTTTAAGTTGTTGTTGTTGTTTTTTTTTTTTTTTTTTCTCTCCTAGAGGATTGCTTATCCTCTTTTAATCTTGTAGTCTTCCTTTCTTAGTACAATTCTTCTGTTATCCAAAAATGAAAATGATATGTTATATATGAATATCAAAACGCCAAAAAGTTTTCTTTTTAAATTACTGATTATTGGGTTGGTGGTGAAAACAAGAATATACGGACAATCTTTTTCTATAATGATTACCTTTCATTTTGCTTCACCTGTCACCCTTATGCTGTCCTTTCTCTTTCTTTTTGTGGTTGATGTCTGTCATTGCTTTGCAGTCTGTTGAACTCGATCGGCTTGCAGTTTATTTAGATTCTGATATTGTTCCATGGCATGTTGACAAATCATGGGAGGATTTGCTTCCTTCAGAGTGGTTTCAGGTATATACATTTATATATACGTGTGACTGTTTGTGTGAGTTTTTCTATTTTAAGTTCTCCCCTCGAACCAACACTGTCAGGGGTATCATGGTTTTTGCAGTGAAGGTTGACATGCTCTTTTTCGATAAAGAAACAAATTGTATTATGGTGAATAATGGAGTAAGAAAAAGAGGAGTGAACAAGTCATCCTCCCTGTCAAAAAAAGTAAAAGCAAAAGAAGCAACCGAGGTCATAGACAAAAAGAGTTAATAAAGCTATCCAAATCCTAGAAACTTTTTAAAAAATAGTAAGGAAATATGCTAGGATCCTAAGCTTAAAAACACACAATTAGAAAAGTATTGTATAATATTTGTGCATTTTAACTTGGGACTGATTTGAGCACAAAAACAGCCTTTGATTTATGTGGGTGGGCCCTTCGAAAGAAAAGCCATTGTTTTTTTCTTTGCTTTGTAGATTGGTCATTGTGGTGTGGGTTTTTCACAAATGTTGGTGTGTGCTTCTACTCTTCAGGAATTGCTGGGGGTTAGGTACAAGGGTTTTGGTTAAAAGGGCGTGAAATTTTAATTGAGATCTACATTGCATTTTAGTGAGAAGTAATAGAATTAAGTAGAATCTCAGAATTTTTAATTTGTAGCAGTTGGAGGCATCTTCATCACAGAGTGTCGCACTTTGCTTCCCTTTGATGGTGCATTTTTTTTCCAATTTTATTCTTAATGCATTTCTTCTTTTACAATTTAACCAAAAAAACTTCAGGTATTTAGATTTGGTACTAAAGATGGAAAGCCAGCTGATTATTTGTCAAGGAAGCACTCATACATTCTGCAACCAGTGACTGGACATGGAAAGTACTCAAAACTGCGGCCAAATGAAATTGCTGATACCAATCAGCCTTTACATAAGGCAGTGGTGAATTTGGATGACGTTACAATCTGCTTACCTAAGGTTCTTTAAGCATTTCTTCTATGGTCTTATTTGTTGCCAAGGATGGTTATTTATTTATATGTTTATTTATTTATTTTATTTTTTACTATCGTTTTAATTTTATATTTGCAGGATGGATACAGGGATATTTTGAAATTAGCTGATAACTTTGCAGCATTTAACCAACGTCTAAAGTATGCTCATTATCGTCCTTTGGTATCAGTTAAAGCTGACCCACAGTCTTGGTGGAAGTATGCATACAAAGCTATTTCTGATCAGATGAAGAAAGCAAGGTATTTATGGTTGCGATTATTCTGGCTTGTCCCGCCTTAAAGAACCAAAAACTCTTTCCTGCTTAAATCAAATCTCCACTGAACAAATGAAATCTTCGGCAAAGGAAAGCTATAAACAACAACGGATCAACAAAATTTAAAATTGAATAATGTTGAGATATGGTGGTTATCCATAATGACCTAATTTCTTCTTCATTGCTCTGAGATGTTTGAAAGAATCTCTTACTGTTTTTGTTAAAATTCTCCATCAATCTTAAATGGATCATTGTTCCCTGCATTCTACTGATAGTGTCCATACTTTGTGGCATTAACATGTGTACAATTTTTTGGGGTTAAGTTTATGTACATGTATTTGTGTCAAGTACTGTGAGGCTATGTCTAATTCGGAGTGGAACTATTGAATCATATGAATGAACATTATAGGAAAGGACAAAGATGACACTCTGCAATTCACTTTTTTTTTTTCCCACAGACGCAGATGAGATAGGGTCCATAGGGAGCTAATGCATATCTGAATGGTGGAAATCAAAGATTATCTGTAACGTTGGGGGTTTTGTTTGGCTAGTGATGCTTAATATAATTTTTAATAGTTTATTGCTGCTTCAGAAATCACATAGAGGATTAGCTTTTCTCTTCTCTGTCTTAGCATTTGACTTACAATAGTTAGGTCAGGTGGATGTAATGTGCAGAAGAAGCTCCTTGCCACTTTTGGTGGTGAGTAGCCAGAAAATGTTCAGGCAGTTGGTGTTTCACTCATATTAGATGTCGTGATGTTTGCAGTGTTAAGATTTGTAGGTTGGAATGCAATTTTATAACCTTTAAGAATAAGTTGATGTCACTTGACAAGCTGTGCAATAGAATTAATTTTTTTTGGGGCAAGTCTATGGGATTTTTCAAACTTTTAATTGTCTTTTGCAATGGGTATTCAGAAAGATTAGAGTGTTTCAATAACGAACATAATATTTTTGGTTTTGTTCTTTTTTGCTTCAATCAAATGACTGTTAATTGAGAAAAAGGTATTCCATTTCTTCTTTGTAGTTTACACTTACACTAAATAAAGACTGGTAGAAGTCCCACATCGCTTCACAGTCATCTTTCATTCTTCTATCCATTGTTTTTTCCAGTCCTGATTCACCATTACTTAGCATAGGCTTAGGTGACTATGTTAAGTTTCAAAAATCTGATTGAAAACTTCAAGATATTAATATTAGTGGTTTTGTGATCCGAAGGCAATTTCTCTTTATTTATTTATTTTTTTAGTTATTTTTTTTTAAAATTTTTTAATGATGCATATCATGTTTGGGCTGTAAGAATATGGTATTGCTGCAGTGGAAAAATGTCTTGGGAGCAGGTCCTGAGATATGCAAGCTTGCGGAAGAAATATATCTCTCTGTATGCTTCACTGCTTAAATCAGACCTCAGTCAGGTGACAGTTAGTGACAACAAAGACATTGAGGAATTAGATCGGGAACTTGACATTGAACTTATACTTCAATGGAGGTACTTTATTCGATTTATCCTCATGAGATGATGAGGTGTTTTAATATCTGATTTGTCATCTATAAGCTTTAACATGATAAATTATATGGTTACATGAGGTAGTTATTAGTCAATTGAACTACAGTATGATAACTTTAATTTGTGCATTCAGATTGGAATCCTCTTGTTGACTCTCCAACCTTTAATGATGATTTTTATGTTTCATGGTATCTACAGAATGTTGGCACACAGGTTTGTGGAGAAATCAGCAGAAGCAGATCTTAACTTTAGGAAACAGAAAGAAAGGAAACCTTGGTGGTCATTTGGATGGTGCGAGTCTTGTCTTTAAGATATGATCATGTTCCAAGGATAAGATAAAGCAATGTTTTTCTAATTTTGATTTGATTTTGTTCCTCACCAATTCCAGGACCACTGAATCTACTAAAGAGGAAAGTGAGGCATTTCACTTCAGTGAGGAAGACTGGAATCAATTAAATAAAATAATTGGATATAAGGAAGGTGATAATGGGCAATCAGTTATTAGTAGCAAGGTGGATGTTCTTGATACTTTCCTGGTAATACATATGAAACATAATGCTTCAAAGCTTACTGGGGACACCGAAGAGCCTATTGCTGAAATATCATGTGAAGACCTCAATTGCTCCATAAAGCTCTATCCAGAAACAAAGGTTTTTGACATTAAGTTGGGGTCTTATAAGTTGTTGTCACCAAAGGGTTGTCTAGCTGAGGTTTGACTCCTACCCATGTGGTTGAGTGCAAAATTTTCCACTTGATGGTTACATCATAGCTGGCATTATATGTTATAACATGGTTCTATTGAATCTATGTTCTATGCTCTTGTAGAGTGCGAGCTCATGCGATTCTTTAGTTGGAGTGTTCTGTTATAAACCTTTTGATGATAAAGTGGACTGGAGCATGGTGGCTAAAGCTTCTCCTTGTTACATGACTGTATGCTACCGTTCATTCTTGGTTTCCTGGCCCCTTGTTTTTGACATTTTATTTATTTTTTTCTCTTTTTTACTGAATTATTTATGGACAGTATTTAAAGGACAGCATTGATCAAATTGTGAATTTCTTTGAAAGTGATACTGCTGTTAGTCAGACCATAGCACTGGAAACTGCAGCTGCTATGCAGGTATCATTTTACTTATCTGCTAATTTGAGATTTGATTGGCAAAGCTGGAACTGTAAATGAGTTAAAAATATTCTGAAAAGCTCTCTCTCTCTCTGTCCTTTTATTTTTATGGAAGAAGAATATTTATTTAGGAAAGTGAAGAAGAATAGTATTATGTATAATATGCAGTTGAAGCAATGAAGCCTCCTGATTGCGTTGCTTTTAGACTTGGAAAAACCATGCTTAGAAAAAAAGAACAAAAATGCTGTTTCAAGATTTTCTTTTTGTGGGTGCTGGAATTTTTAGTTTCTCTGAAAGATTGTTTTCTAAATTCTTTAACAACTAATTTTTTTTTGGTTATTTTTAGCTAATTAGTTTGTATTAGTCTTATTAAGAGAGTGCAGATGTTACTGCTTTCTGAAGATTTGTTTAATCTTTTGATAATTGCTGTGACAAAAATGTTCTTGTGGGTTCTTTCATTGTTCCTAGATGACCATTGGTGAAGTGAAGCGCACTGCTCAGGAGCAAATGAACAGAGCGTTGAAAGATCATTCTAGGTTTGTAGCTTTGAAGCCTTTCAACTAACTTACCTGTGTGACACAGTACTGTTTTCTATGTTCAAGACTTTGTAAAACTGTGTTTTTGGCTTCCTCTTTTTGGTGGGTCAAAGCTAAAGATTTATTTTGGGAATTGCAATATCATATTTGCACAGGGATTGGAAAGCTAAGCTCTCTTGGTTTGGAGATTTTTTTTTCTCATATTTTATTTCAGGATGTTATAGGAGACTAACTTCTCCAACTTTCTACTTTCTATCCTAATAGATTCTTATTATCCTGCTGTGAAAAATAGCTCTCTCATGAACTGTTGAAGTACAACATGAGGAAACTGTTCATCATGATTCTCATGAGGAGCAAAGTTATGTTCATATTGAAAAGGGGCTTCCTTAAACTCTTGGTGAATCAATGTAAAAAGAAAGTATAATACAAACTAGGCTGCACAGAAATTTTTAGGGCTCTAATGATTACAAGTGGTGAATCAACTAAAAAACTTGTAGTTATTCAATTCAAGAAGTGGTTAATATGCTTTATGGGTCTCTTGATGTCAAAAACCTTTTCAAACCAAAATTTTAAGCTATTAAGAGATGGCTATGGTTTTATATCTAACTAGTCCTTGTGCATGAAAGCCTTTTGTGTGATCTATGGCTTGCTTATACTCTGGACTGAAATTGTGTCTAATATTGAGAAATGGGGGCAGTAGGTGTAAAACTTTTGACCACTTAGTCAAAGAGACTTTGATTACATATCAAGAATCAATTTAATGCAAAAATTTAAGATATTCGGAGAAGACTTGAAAATGGTTTTATGTCTCATAGGTAATTCTCCCCAAAAAATTACTCCTAGAATAAAAAATCAGGTAGTAAATGTTAAATTTAAAGCTAATCTCTGTTGTGTAATACTCCTGACTCCTGAGGAGAGTGCTTCCTTTTTCAACTCTCTAAAATATCACTTCTTTGGCGACATCAATCAAATAGTGAGAGGGTGAAAGTGGTTTAACACTAGGAAGCTAATAATGAGGATATGAAGTGAGAGCCTCATGATCATGATCTTCTATTTTTTGCATATTGTTTCATGCTTGAATATAGACCCAAGGTGCTGTTGATAAAAATAAGATCTCATTAGATGAATCCCAAAGATGTAGTATTAATGTATTGTATAAATTAATAGACCTTTGATTGGGTAATTCATGTTTGTGTATAGTCATTTGTTTGAATCTTAGCTGTGCTGGTATAGAATGCATGTCTAATGTGTGTTTGCAATTGTTTAATTGATAAGTGAGAGTTACAATTGAAGTTTCCGATCACCTGCTAGGTTTTCATTAGACTTGGATATTGCTGCTCCAAAGATTACAATTCCTACCGAGTTTTGTCCCGATAATATCCATGCTACAAAGCTTTTGCTGGACTTAGGGAACTTGGTTATTCGCACACAGGTTAGTGCTTGTGAAAATTTTTGGAGCATTTCATGTTGATTGGTTTTGGAAGTTTTGGTAGGAATAGGAATGCTGAAGTTTTATTCTGCAATGCTGTTTATGTAGTCATTCAATGTATTTGGTCGGAATATGGTACTCTCATTTTGAAGAATGCTAAATTGACTGTAGAGCTGCTATGGGATATGATTTTTCATATGGTCTCTCTATGGTACTCTGCCCATGGTTTTTTCTTGAGACCTTTCACATATGCCGAGAGGGATTTGACAGCTTGATTACATTTCTGAGTTGTTATATCTTTGCTTTTGGTTTTCTTTATGTTTTTCTTCTCAGAAAGATATGTTATCCTATCATCTCTTTGTATTTCTTGTGTCCTTAATATTTCTTCTCTAAAAATAATATACCCATTTTAGTCAAAAACTATAAATAAAATGTATGCAGGATGACAATAAACAGGAGTCAACTGAGGAGAATATGTACCTGCAGTTTAATTTGGTATTGAGTGATGTATCAGCATTTTTGTTTGACGGTGACTACCACTGGAGCCAGATTCCTCTAAATAAGTCAGTCCATTCTAGTTTCTTCCCAATTATTGACAACTGTGGGGTCATCTTACAGCTTCAAAAGGTGAGATTCTTGATGTGTGAGGAACTTAGTTAAATTTGACTTTTCAAAATTCCTCAACATTCTAATTCATTTCTCTATGTGTTCAGATTCGGTTGGAGACTCCATATTATCCTTCAACACGTCTTGCTGTACGGCTTCCTTCATTAGGCTTTCACTTTTCTCCTGCTCGGTATCATCGGCTGATGCAGGTAATGAAGATTTTTGAGGCAGAGGATGGTGAGAGCTCAGACTCTCTTCGTCCATGGAATTTGGCTGATCTTGAGGGGTGGTTGTTTCTTCTTACATGGAAGGTAGAGCTCTCTTCCTATCCCTTTTGCCCAGGTCAATGAGATAGCCAATGTTCTTTCCTTGTTGGCCATTTCTATCTTCCATGTAATGCTATCACCTAATATGAAGTATCATCTGTCTTAAATATGTTAGGGTGTGGGAAATAGGGAAGCTGTATGGCAGCGGCGCTACTTCTGCTTGGTTGGGCCTTTGCTTTATGTACTTGAAAGTCCTCACTCTAAATCTTACAAGCAGTATACTAGGTAAATGTGCAGTCTTTTTGTTTCTTGTTGGATCATATGTAGAATGTGATTATATTTTATACTGAAACTCATCCTATAATGCTCATTGGAAAAAGTAAAAGACCAAAAGTAACAAGTGTGGTTTAGCATACATAGTCTATTAGTCTATGTTTGTTTTATGTACGGAATGATCAGCTAAATTATAATGCGCAAGTATTATACAACAACAAGCCTTTTTCCACTAAGTGAGATCAATTGCATGGATTGTATGATGTCATTTTGTTTTGTCAGAAATTGGATTTTCAGAAATGTTGCTCATCATGAGATTTTCGAAAAGGACAATGGATGGTGATTTTACACTTGACATTAAGCAGTTTACTGGAAATATATGATGTTGAATGCTGGTAAGAGGGTGTGGGATAGGTCATGTAAGTGCTAATAATTTCAGTAAATCTGCACTTTGTTATTGTTAAGAAATGATTCAACCAAATAGCAGCTTGAGTTGTTAGGTGAAGGCCTATGAATGGTTTTATATTATATTCAATATGCACCCACACATCAAAGCCCTTCAGGTAGGCCTACTGATACTATGTTCTAAGATTTTCATTTAATTGAGAAAATTGTGGTAGAAGCATTTGATCATCTGACTGTTAGGTGAAAGAGGTTTTGATACTATGTCAAAAATTAATTCAACTATTAACTTGTTAGGTGAGGACCTATGGATGGTTTTATAATTATATCCTATAGGATTTCTTATACAGAAGAAAACTTTGTACATGTATTGCAGGCAGTAATTAGGCATTGTACTAGGTTAGGTGATAATTTCTTTTTTGGATAAGAAAAGGAATTTACAAAGGCAAGAAATAAGGATATAAAAGGAGGAAGACCAGAGATCCTCCTATAAAGGAAAAGGAAAAAAAAAAAAAAAAAAACGGAGAAACAATTACAGTCAACTCAAAAGAACTCTCAGATCCTTCTTCATATCCATTAGAGACACCCTCTTAAAATACCCTTGGCAGACAACCATAACAAGGCAAAGCAAATGGTTCTATCCCAAAAAAAAGTGCTGTTGTAAACTGTATTTGAAACTTCTAGCATTCTGTTTCAACATTAGGCACTGTAATCCTGCATAGATAGTGCACTTCTGAGGGTCCTTGCAGTAACTTCCCCTTCTAAAACCTCCTAAATGGATAGATAAAAACTGATCTAAGGAAGAAGGGCAAACCTGCTGCTCATGAAAAATGCCAAAAAGCTGATTCTGGAGCTGCCAAGCAACCTCTGTTTAAGTAATCATGTTCAAACAGTTTGTAACGCTATAAGGTCATCGAATCCGAGTTGATAAGCTTCACTGAAAGGGAAAGCATATAGCATCTGTATTTTGTTGCTTGATTCAGATAATCTGAATCCTGCTTGGAGATTTCTCTGGGGTTCCCATAAAATTGTTTCTTTGTAGGAATAGAGATTGCAACCACTTCTTTCTGTGCTGTCCAGTGGCTCCGATGAAATCTGGTTTAGCATTTCTCTATATCTGCATGAATGGTTGGGCTGTGGAAAGGTGTACCTATTTAAAACTTGGCACCGATTGTTTTTATCATTTCATGTGCAAGCTCTGGCTCCCCAGGGGAATTGCTTTGTTTAAGAGAAACTAGAAAAACTTTACTTTGGCGGAGTTACACTACTTTCTGTCTTGCTGAAAGAATTATCTTTATCGCCCATTTGATTTTTTCTTGAAATGTCCCAATCTGATGGGTTATAATATGTAATGATGTTTTTATAGAGCCTGTCCTGTGCTTGACATATTTGAGTTTCTTTAAATTTTATCTGTATATGTTCCTTTTGCGTCATATCTATTTTTAACCATTTGCTGACCTGACTGTCACAGCCTACGTGGAAAACTGGTATATCAGGTTCCGCCAGAGTTAATTGGTAATGCAGAGCATGTTTTGGCTGTTAGTGGTCCTATACGGTCCAACAATAAGGTTATCACTGTTCGTCCATATTTTTCTAAGTTTAAGGACTAAATCTTCTGTTATCTTCAGAAATTTCGTATTTTCTCTTAATATCAATTTATTGAATGGATTTAGATTGTGGAGGACAGAAATGCTTTAATTTTCCGCTTTGAGTCTGAGGAGTTGAGGAAGACATGGCAAAGTCGCTTGCAAGGGGCTATTTATCATGCATCGGTTTGTTTCTATCAGAAGAAATTTTCATTTTATTTTCTGAAATATGAGTGTAATTTGATAGTATTTGTAATACCTGAATAATGTTAACGATGTGGGAGGATAAAATTTGTCTTTGCATCTTTTTGGTCAGAAAACAAATTCAATCTATCTTGCTTTGCTTCACTTTTAAATTATCTAGTTTGAGCATCCCATCATGGTAAATCCTGTTTCTGACTTGGTGCAATTTATTTATTTAACTTTTAAATTACAATAAACATGTCCTGAAATTATTATTATTTCCATATATTTTATAACTTAAATCTTCATCATCTTTTAAAACTTAAACATGCTAACTATGTTATAGTTTAGACTCTTTTTCCATATGGTTTGACTTCAGATGCTATTCATAGGAATCCTGAGACCACATATTTGTGCAGGATTCTGCTCCTATTGCTGGTCTTTCAGAGACCTCATCAGAACCCGATGACACAGAATTACAACCTGATGATGAGGGTGTGTCAGTGACTGAGAAATTATTTGTAACAGGCGTTCTTGATGAATTAAAGGTTTGCTTCAGTTATAGTTATCAGGTAGGGAATTTGTTGAAATTTGGTTGTTTTCCATTGGAATTGGTGTTTCAACATATTTTAATGATATTCTGCTTTCTGTAGTCTGATCACAGCTTCGTGAAAGTACTTTTAACTGAAGAGGAGCGCTTATTTGAATTTCGAGCAATAGGTGGTCAGGTAATACTAGTGGTATGGTTTCTTCTTTCAATGCTTTGATGTCCTTCTCTTTTGACATTCAGATTTAAAACCAGGTAGAACTTTCTATTCGAGAGAATGATGTGTTCATTGGAACTATCTTGAAGTCCTTGGAAATAGAAGATTTGGTTTCATGCAGCAAAACGTCTCAGCCTTGTTATTTGGCAAGATCATTCATTGGGACTGCAGATGCGCATTCATTTTTTTATGATACCATGAGACAAGGTGTTGAAACTAGTGATTTAACCCCAAGTGAAGCTGATGATAAGTTCTATGAGGCACCTGAGACTTTGGTGGATGGGGGTGATTATCCTATGCAGTCACCTGGAGGTACATATGAGAGCCATTCAAGTTCCCAGAACCAAATCCAATCTAGTTATTCATCATTGCAACCCCTGAATTTTAGTCGCATTGCTGGCCTTCTACCTAGCCATGCTCCTACTATCACCAAAGAAATTGAACTTAGTGACACATTGGAGAGTTTTGTGAAAGCACAAATTGTTATTTGTGACCGAAACTCTCCTCGATATAATGATGTAGATATGCAGGTGGGCGCTTATGTGTTTTGACAAGTTGCCTTTATTTTGTTTTGATTTTTAATTTAATACTTTATTCATATCATTTCAGGTGATTGTGACTTTGGCCATGCTGTCCTTCTTCTGTCGTAGACCAACTATTATAGCCATTATGGAATTTGTTAATTCTATTAACATTGAGGATAAAAATCTTTCAAGTCCCACTGATAGCGCTTCAACAACCATTTTGAAACATGACACACCAAGAGATGGGGATGATTTTCATTCTACTACCATAGAGGAACCTGCTGTTAAGGGTTTGCTTGGAAGAGGAAAATCCAGAACTATGTTCAATCTGACATTAAAGATGGCCCAGGCCCAAATCCTTTTGATGAATGAAAATGAAACTAAGCTTGCTAGTTTGTCGCAGGAGAATTTGCTTGCAGACATCAAGGTGTTCCCTTCCTCCTTTAGCATTAAAGCAGCCCTTGGGAATCTAAGAATAAGCGATGACAGTCTTTCTAGCAGTCATCTGTATTACTGGGTATGTGATATGAGAAATCCTGGGGGCAGATCTTTTGTAGAGGTGCGTACTCTCTCTCTTCCTGTAACTTTTTTCTTCTCATTACATGTTGAGATTTGTGACCCTTGTAGCGCTGAGAACTCCCAGCTTCATTACATTGATGTGTGTGTTTTCCCCGTCTTCTGTTTTTATTTTTTATTTTTTATTTTTATAAGGATATTCTATCCCCCTCTTCACTTTTATTCCTTCTCCTTTTTTTTTTTTTTTTCTCTTTTTTTTTCTAATGAAATTTCTCTATTACCTTATAAATGAACCAATTATTTGGGTTTTGGCATGTGTTCCTTTAATAAGTTATTTCCTCCTTTAGAAAATTGGTAAAAATTGTCCTGTGTGCTTTTTTTTTTTGTTTGGGTAGAATTTAATAATAGTAGGCAAAGGCGTGAAAAATCCTCAATTTATGTTACTAGAAAATGGGTGTAATGGAGCATAATTTTTCATGATTTATTTATTTTGTTTCGATTGTTTTGGTGGTGATTAATGTTTTGATCTCAGTGTACTCCTCTATATTGTTAGAGATTATGCTAGGTAGAAACTAGTTTGATTTGGAGTTATTGGGATTGCAAATCTTTACAGGCTCCAGATTCATGTATGTAATGTAGTCCTGGGTTCAAATCCCATCTGGAGTGGGTGGGACAGGAATAAGCTACCACATATAGTGTAATCTGATTTCCGGTGGACCTAAAGAAGAAAAAGATTATGTGGGAAGGCAGCCAAGTGGTTTTAGATATTGTTTTAAAGTTTGATTCTGTGGATATCAATTGTATTTATGAATTATGAGATCTTCTGTTTTGGTATCATAAGTAGATTAAGAAATGTTTACATGGCCATGCAGTTGGAGTTTACATCATTTGGCAGTGAGGATGAAGATTATAAAGGTTATGATTATAGCCTTTCTGGGGAGCTTTCTGAAGTGCGCATTGTTTATTTGAATCGGTTTGTGCAAGAGGTAGTTTACTGTTCACTTGAAGCTTTATGTACTTTGTTTAATCATAATCATAATTAAGGTTTTATATGTGTGTCAAATCGGGTGCAGATTGTAGGTTATTTTATGGGTCTTGTTCCAAATAGTCCAAAAGATGTTGTCAAATTAACAGATCAAGTGACAAAGTCAGAGCAGTGGTTTTCAGCTAGTGACATTGAAGGATCACCTGCTTTCAAGTTGGATCTTTCTCTTAAAAAGCCTATAATACTGATGCCTCGGAGAACAGATAGCCTTGAGTATGTTCTTCTTTTTTTCTTTTCCGATTTTTTTTTTTTGGA
Organism: Bauhinia variegata; assembly: GCA_022379115.2. Classification (NCBI taxonomy): domain Eukaryota; kingdom Viridiplantae; phylum Streptophyta; class Magnoliopsida; order Fabales; family Fabaceae; genus Bauhinia; species Bauhinia variegata. The sequence goes on from CM039433.1 coordinate 2,054,361, forward strand.
TAAACAATGAGATCTTATGGAAAAATTTATGGTACCAAACTCATTTTTTAACGTAGCCATTTTCCATTTTCACCAACCACTGAATAATGGGTGAGTTTGATATAGCAGAGTTTTATCAAAACGAGCACTTTTTGAAAGCAGTGTTTTTGATTACCTTTTTTTTTTTTTATGAGAAGTAGAGACTCTTGTGTGTACGGATGGAGCTGTTAAAAATCATTTTAATTTATAAAAGCTGTTTGGATGCCTACAATAGAAGTGCCTTTTTCAATGTTAAAAAAAATTTAAAAGGCGTGTAGAAGGAGCTTTTTACAAGTTATTGCATAGGTCAAGGGTGTCATTTGTCAAAGGTCAAATTGGAAGGGCTTCTACTGGAGCATAAGCTGTATAAGCTCCATCCTTGAGCTTCTCCTAAGGCCCGAATTTCTACCTTTCTAAGGCTTTTAAAAAGCTTATAAAAGCTCATTCAAACATCAAATAAGCTTCAAAGCACTTTTTTTAAGTGAAATGTTTTTTAAGATTGCTTGTCTTTCCAAATACAGCCTATGTTCCATATTCATTATGCTTCAGATGCATTATGACATTTAATTCATGTCAAAGGATCACCCTGCCTAGAAGTACAAGTTGTTTTCTAATGGCTTAACTATGGTTTCATTTCCTTTGAAAGTCAAATATTTGAATTTCTTGTTACAGTTTTTTGAGGCTTGACATTGTTCATATAACTGTCAAGAACACCTTTCAATGGATTGGTGGAAATAAAAGTGAAATGAATGCAGTGCACTTGGAAACTTTGACAGTTCAGGTGAGGTTCGTCGCACTCAAAATTATTGATTTACTAGATGGTAAAATGGCTCCTCAGAGAGGAATAGCAAATAACATGTTGACATGGGGGTAAACTGTTGAAAGTTTCTAAGTGTTCATTTTACTTCCCAAGTTAAATTATTTTTGTTAATGCGGACCTACTTTGTTATCAGTTTGATCTTTTGAAAAGATTATTTGGCGGTGTGCAGGTTGAAGATATAAATTTAAATGTTGGAACTGGAACAGAGTTAGGTGAGAGTATAATTCAGGATGTGAATGGACTTTCTGTGGTTATTTATAGGGCACTTCGAGACTTATTACATCAATTGCCAAGTACTGAAGCTACAATTAAGGTAATATATTGCCTTTTCATGATTTGTTTTCTGAACAATTAGATAGCAAGTGTTTCCATTTTCACTTTCCTCTTTTAGTAGAATTGTCAATTCCTATGAGCATGCTGTAACTGTAGTTTATCTTATTATTGGCTGTTGTGGTTCTACAGATACAGGAGTTGAAGGCAGCAGTGTCAAATAAAGAATATCAGATTATTTCCGAGTGTGCTGTGTCTAACTTTTCTGAGGCTCCAAATGTTCCTCCACCACTGAATCAGTATTCTGTTATCTCTTCAAATGATGCCACTGGAGATATTGTCCCTCAGGATAGAAATTATGCTGAATCAAGGGAAAATGCTGAATCAAGGGAAAATGTTGAAGCCTTTATTTCGCTAAAAGTCTCTGTTTCCATAAATCTTGTTGAGTTGAGCTTGTATACGGGGGTAACTAGAGATGCATCTCTTGCCACAGTACAAGTATGTTGTCTCTACCAATAAATTTTCGTATTCCAACTTTTGATATTGTCATTTATCTTTGTGGAATCCATTTTGATTGCTTTAGGTTAAGAAAAAACACAAATGGGAGTTCAACATTCTGATTGTGATTAAAATGTACTGAATTTTTCATGGTTGATCAAATAGTTATGTGAGTAATCACATTCACATAGTGAAAACTGTCATCATTAAGCATTCAAAACCAATTGTTTCAATAATAAAGATTATTTTTTTAAAGAGAACTACCTTGTTAATCCATTATGAATTATTTCTAGCTCTATGTGAGACAAATGCATCGTAAATCAATGAAGTTGGCAATCATAGAGTAAGAGTAGTGAGAATTTAATTTTTTTGTTTTTGAAATATTTATATTATTCTATGTATGAAAATTTAACATCTTGGAGAATTGAGAAAAGAAAAATAACTCAACATGGTGAAGAAAAGGAAAAAAAATAAAATAAAAATTGAAGCAAATTGAAAATATGGCATACTGGAATCCTTTTTTTTTAATTGTAAATCAGAAGGCTCCATGGGGCCAACTTTAGGCTTTTACATGATAAAAGCTAACCAAAATATAATTTATGCAGTTTTCCTAAACTTCTATAACCTATGCTGCATAATACCCTTGTTTTGTCCTTCCTCATTTTAATAATATTTATTCTAGATTTCACTTAACAGTAAGCATGGTTATGCAAGATTTCCTCCTAAGCTTCTTACTAAGATAGGTAAAGAATGCGAAAAGTGAAATAAGAATGAAATACTATTCTTTGTATGGCTGAGCTTGTAGCTCTCTCTTGTGCAGGTGAGTGGTGCATGGCTGCTGTACAAGTCCAGTACATTAGGGGAAGGAGTCCTTTCTGCAACATTAAAAGGTTTTAGTCTGTTTGATGATCGTGAGGGGGTTGAACGAGAATTCCGGTTAGCAATAGGAAAAGCAGAGAATGTTGGAGTGAATCCTCCATCTATGCTTGAGAATGATCAAAATCAGGATCCAGTTGATGATAGTATAATAAATGGGAAAAATTGCGAACCAGTTCCAACTATGCTGATTGTTGATGTGAAATTCAGTCAAGTGTCAACATTTGTTTCTTTATGTGTCCAGCGGCCTCAGTTGCTGGTTGCTCTTGATTTTCTTCTTGCTGTAGTTGAGTTTTTTGTTCCAACTGTCAGCGGTACACCATCCTATGAGGAAAACAACAATTCCCATGCAATGCAGGCTATCTTCTTGGATAAATCTGTCTACAGGCAACCTTGTGCTGAATTCTCTCTCTCCCCGCAAAAGCCCTTGATTGTTGATGATGAAAATTTGGATAATTTCATTTATGATGGTAATGGTGGATCCTTATTTTTAAAAGATAGAGATGGTTTCAATCTTACAGCACCTTGCAGAGAGGCTGTAATATACGTTGGAAGTGGGAAGAAATTGCAATTCAAAAATGTTGTTATCAAGGTCTTTCTCTGTTAATATCCTCCTCCTTTACAAGGAAAAAACTTACATGTATGACCAAAACTTTAATTGCTTTGATTTTATTCTTGTAGAATGGGCAGCACTTGGATTCTTGTATTTTTCTTGGAGCAAACAGTAGCTATTCAGCTTTGAAGGATGATCATGTCTACTTGGAAGGAGTAGATGAAAGTCCTCAACTAAATCCTTTGAGAAGAAGTGATGATAAAGCACAACATCAGAATAATGTAGCTAATAACTCTGCTGAGTTTATTATTGAACTACAGGTTAGGTGTTGCTACAGTTATATAGACACTACCAAGCCCACACATGCACGTCTCAATCTAAATCCTAGAAGAGTTGCCTAGGCGTAGATTGAATTGTGATTACCTGGAAAAAGGGTGTTCCAGTACTAGATACAGTAAGAATACTGGATTATTACCCTTTTCCAGGTAAGAGCAATTGTTCCAGTTCCAGATACAGTAAGAATACTGGCTTATTACCCTTTTCTTGTTGATGATAAAGGGGTATGATACCTAGTTCTCTGTTTGCAGGCTGTTGGTCCAGAGCTTACGTTCTATAATACATCAAAAGATGTAGGGCAACTATTACTCCTCTCTAATAAACTTCTGCATGCACAGTTGGATGGATTTTGCAGGTAAATGTCTTTTCCCTCTGTTAGATATGAAACATCCTGAGCCTTCTTCTAACAGCTTAAGCTTTTGGGATGGATCGGTTTTTGATATGGTATCAAAGCCTTTATGACCTCACAATCAAGTGTTCAAATTTCCCCACTAGCACATTCTTAATAAATTATAATTAAATACAATTTCAGCACAAGGTATAGGTGGACCTGTGCTACTTTCAACTTCAAGCCCAAAGGACTTTCGTGTGTGGGTGCGTGTTTGATATGAAACTTATCTTGGGCTTTCTCCTAACGGCTTAAGCTTTTGGGATGGATCAGTTCTTGATACCCTCCTTTTCCAGAAGTTGAGCTTATCCTTAATGTTTCTCATTAGCTGCTTGGCATTTAAGATTTTGACCATTTTGTCATCAATCTTTACTTTGTTTATGCCTTTCTTGTAGTAGACTAAATCTTTAGTGCATCTTCATTCGTTCTTGTATTCTTCTTTGTTGAATATTGTCATTCTGTGCTGTTGCTTATTTTAAAAAATTTACTACAGATTGAGCAATTTAATGTTTCTGTTGAAAAATTTTTGCTTCTGTGAGAAGTTATGTAGCTACCTAGAAATTGTTCTCTATTTATTCGTCTGGTTACTACAATGTAAATCAGAAAGCTGGGATTCAGAAGTATACATTTGATCAAACTGAAACTATCTGCTTTTCTAGTTAATGCATATGCTGTGAGTTTCAGATAAGAATCATGACTGCAACCTCGTAAAACAATGCTTTTGATGTTTACAGTATAAATCCCATTTTAGTGATTTATATTCATCAATTTGTGAAGCATTTTATCACATTATCTTGGTTATTTTGAATGCCTTGAGTCATTGGAATTAGGCACTTTATATAGTGGAGTATTGATTTTCCATTGTCAAAAACTTGTTGTAGGTATGATTTCAATAATGTTCAAAACTCGAAAAATCTTCCAATTTGCTATTTTATGTCCCTCCTCATATATTTTTCTTGTTTTGGCTATTATTAACATTTTCTTTGGGAATTTTCGTACGTGAAATAAATATTGTGGAAGGGGATGACGTGTGATGTGATTATGCTATGGCCAGGCTTGTTTTGAAGGGTAACAACACTGAGATTAATGCACATGCTCTTGGTTTGACCATGGAGAGTAATGGAATCCGGATTTTGGAGCCATTTGATACCTCTTTGAGGTATTCAAATGCTTCTGGGAAGACCAATATACATTTGTCTGTTTCAGATATATTCATGAATTTCACATTCAGCATCTTGAGATTGTTTTTAGCTGTGGAAGATGATATTTTAGCATTTTTAAGAACAACATCAAAGAAAACAACAATTGTCTGCTCCCACTTCGATAAAGTTGGAACTATAAAGGGTATGTTGATATTCTTGTGTTGTGCTTCTGATGCTAGTAATAACATATGGAGCATTGTGTTTGATATTAATCATAATTGTTGCCCTATGCAGATTCTCGTACTGACCAAACATATGTCTTTTGGAGGCCTCATGCTCCTCCGGGTTTTGCTGTACTTGGTGACTACCTGACACCATTGTCAGTGAAGATTCTTAACTATGGTTTTCTTCAAGATAGATTATTTTCTCTATTTATACTGGAATGTTAATATTGATATGATCTTTTCACATTACAGAGACAAGCCACCCACAAAAGGAGTTCTTGCAGTAAATACCAATTCAATAAGAGTCAAGAAACCCATTAAATTCAGATTGATTTGGCCTCCTTTAGCTGCAGGGGACATTACAGATTATGAAATGGATAATTCCAACTTTCAACAAGATGGTGCCCTACGAGAAAGAGATGGTTGCTGTTCTATTTGGTTCCCTGAAGCTCCCAAAGGTTATGTTACGTTGGGATGTGTAGTTACTCATGGAAGAATACCACCTCCTTTATCTTCTGCTTTTTGCATTCCATCTTCTTCAGTCTCTCCATGTTCGTTAAGGGATTGTATCACAATCAACATGACTGATATGTAAGTGGAATTTACGGAGTATAATTTCTGTTGTGAGTCTGTTGTCAACTGAAGTCATGGTTTTATAGTTTGATTTTTTAATATTTTGGCACTGAGGTTTTTTATTAAAAACTAACAAACCTGTGTGTTAATATATTGTCTTCTATGTACATGTGAGGTAATGATTTTGAAGTGATCAGTTTGTTTGACCATTTAAATTATATGTGGCATTGCTAATAAAATAAAGTAATACCTTGATTTGTTCAGGTTATACTGATTTAACAACGGCTTCCCCCTTCCCTCGTTATGGAAAACAAAGATTGTGTTTATGATTTTGTGTTTTAATTGCAGATGTTCATCAAGTGTTGCATTCTGGCGAGTGGATAATTCTGTTGGCACTTTCTTGCCAGCAGATCCTGCTACCCTAAATTTTATTGGCAAGGCATATGAATTGCGCCATGTTAAATATGATTTTCTGAAGGCGTCATCAACTGCAAATAGTCTGGATATTCAAACTCGTCCCGGTGGGTTGGGTGGGTATCAAAACTTACAATCGGACCAGTCAGCTGATGCAAACTCAAATAGGCGTTTTGAGCCTGTTGCTAGCTTTCAATTAGTATGGTGGAATCAGGGGTCAAGTTCTAGAAAAAAATTATCCATATGGCGTCCGGTAGTCCCTGAAGGGATGGTATATTTTGGTGATATAGCTGTTAATGGGTACATATGACATACTTAAAATTTCTGTCTTTTTTATACAAAAATTGTGTTTTTTTATCTTGTTCTTTACAAATAAGAGTGAACTAATGTGGCCAGGTATGAGCCTCCAAACACATGCATTGTCCTTCATGACTCTATGGACGAAAATCTTTTCAAAGCACCTCTAGATTTTCAGCTTGTTGGACAAATCAAGAAGCAGAGAGGAATGGAAAGTATGTGCTTCTGGCTTCCTCAAGCTCCTCCTGGCTTTGTTTCCTTGGGATGTGTTGCGTGTAAAGGCAAACCAAGGCAAAATGGTATTAGCTCATTAAGATGCATGCGCAGTGATATGGTCACTGGAGGTCACTTTCTGGAGGAAAGTGTCTGGGATGCATCCGATGCCAAGCATGCAACAGCACCATTTAGTATATGGGCTGTTGGGAATGAGTTGGGGACCTTCATTGTTCGTGGTGGTTTTAAAAGACCCCCAAAAAGGTTTGCTTTGAAGCTTGCAGATTCTGATGTACCAAGTGGTTCGGATGTTACTGTTGTCGATGCTGGAATTGGGACATTCTCAGCAGCACTTTTTGATGACTATGGTGGTTTGGTAAGAATTATATTTTTTTGTAAGCTTTTAGTATACTAGCAAGTGTCTAATCTTATAACAGCATAACCTTTTGGGATAAATACTTCCTTAATATGCGTTTCAGAAATTACACATACCTCTCTTCGTTTAACCTTTATCATGATAAAACCTTTAGAATTTCATTTATCAGCCAAAATTTGATAATTTGGAACTTTTTACTATTTAACATCCTTGAAACCAGATCAGACCAGATGCTTCAACCAAAACTGATGAACTCCCCAGGTTACCCCACCGGTTTTCATGCAAAATTCTTTTGGATAAAAGAAAACAGATTTAAACTGGAAGACAGCTATGGACTGGTGAATTGATACTTGTCTATCCAGTTTGACGGTTTTGTCATTGGAAATGTAATGGTACACAAAACTGACAAATCTTCACTTGAAAAAAAAAAAAAAAAGGTTTAGAGTAGCCTTGGGAAGGCTTGGTGTTCGACCTACCTTTCTCCTCACACTGTGCATGGGTTTGCCAATAGGCTAGTACACAATTTTGTGCAGAAACGAATCACAGTTTAAGCTACTTAATAACTCATTTATGTACTAAATATGATGTTTTCAGCATATTCTTATATTATAATAATTATATAGAATACATATGAGTATGAAGTTCATGTTGGACCATGGCTGACCCACTAAATCATGAAAGCTTCCTCTACTGGTTTGGTAACTGGTCTGGTTTTCAAAACATTGTTCCTAGTCCCACATTGGAGATTAATGCAGGTCTAACATGGTATGCATGGAAACAAGGGCCTAAAACTTGTTATTTGACCGAACTTGTTTAGGGCCAGGAAACCCTTGCGTCAGTAAAAGTGGTTTCAAAGCCATGACCCCTTGTGATTTGTGGGTCATGAAAGCACAGATTGTGCATCCTTGGTCTGGTGAGGTAGAGAAGGCAGTGAAGCTTTAGAGGACGGTGACAGCAGCGTGGTGGACCCTGCATGGGGGAGTATGTAACATCCATAGTATAGTTTCAGTATGGAGAGATTGGAATGTACTACATCATCTATAGGGAAACTAGGGTCTACTGCCAGTAACTTGAGCCTAAGTATTTTAGGCGACGTGGATAAGTCCAATAATTACTTTACTAGTCCAGTAGACTTCTGGGTCATTACTTATTAATTTATAATTTATAATGGGCATCACAGTGATTAAAAACCATTGGTATATTATAGCTTTCGAATTTGTAAGCCTTGTTGTGGCTTTATTTTGAGAAAAAAAAATTATTTTGCTTTGAAATCTTTTAGTTGCCTTCTGTTGAAAAATTCTTGACCATGCTTTATCAAATGTTAGTTATCCTATGGACTTACTATTACTTCTATCAATGTAACTCTGGAGTCTTTGGTTGCTTCTCTTAATTTTGTTTCTTTGACAGATGGTTCCATTATTCAATATATCTTTGCATGGAATAACATTCAGTATGCATGGAAGGACTGAGTATGTTAATAGCACAGTCAGTTTCTCCTTGGCTGCCAGATCATACAATGATAAATATGAAACCTGGGAGCCTCTTGTTGAGCCAGTTGACGGATTCTTAAGGTGAATTGCTTCTCATTTCAAAACTTAAGAACTTTTATATCTTCAACTGCCTCTTGGTTTTTAAATTGTTACATTTTCCATTTCTGTTGCCTGATTATAGTATCCTGTAGGTATCAATATGACCAGACTGCCCCGGGTGCAGTTTCTCAGTTACGATTAACATCAACTGGAGATCTGAATTTGAATGTTTCAGTTTCTAATGCAAATATGATCATTCAAGCTTATGCAAGCTGGAACAACCTTAGCCGTAGCCATGAATATTATATGAATAGAGTAAATTTCCTTTCCCCATGTCTGTTGTCTTAAAAGTTTCTTTCCCATTCTCTTTTCCTTTCTTCATTTTTCATTTATTGATATTTTTGTATATTTGTGCTAACATTCGTACCTATTTCTTTTGTTGTTTTTTGGTGGTGGGGGTTGGGTGCTGGTATAACCAATAGGAGGAATATTCTCCAACTTATGGGGTAAACTCTATTATTGATACTCTTCACAAGAGAAATTATTTTATAATCCCACAAAACAAGCTTGGTCAGGATATTTTCATCCGAGCTACTGAAGTAAGGGGTCTCCAAAGTATAACTAAGATGCCATCTGGGGATATGAAGCCTGTAAAAGTTCCTGTTTCAAAAAATATGCTTGATTCTCATTTGAAAGGTAGACTTCGTAGAATGATAAGAACGATGTTGACAATAATTATCACAGATGGGCAGGTATGATTTAATCTTTTGCCAATATATGACGTTGACTGTGGCTCTTTTATTTATTTCCAATATTCCCACACTTCTGCCTATTCATTTGCTCACACATTTTTAATATTTGTGATGCAGTTTCCCAAAGCTGAAGGCTCGGCCTCCCACCAATATACAGTGGCAATCCGCCTTACTCCTGATGAGGGCCTTCCTACTGAAGCATTAGTACATCAACAGAGTGTTCGTACATGTGGAAGGAGCCCACATCAGCTACTGCATTCTGACATTGAGTTAATCAAGTGGAACGAAATGTTTTTCTTCAGAATTGATTCCTTGGTACTTCATAATTTACCTAACTTCATCTGAATAAATTGCAATTCACTTTTATCTGGGTGTACTGTATTAATGTTATTCATACATAAATCTTGTTTTGGACTGATATTTACACCCCTGAGCAGATGGAGTTTTACTGTTTTCATTTTGAGGGTTACTTGAACATCTGTATAAGATTTTTTATTTTTTTACAGGAACACTACTCGCTGGAATTAATTGTGACAGACATGAGCAAAGGTACCTCCTTGAGACCGAAGTGATATTAAGTGCTTATAATTAATTGGGAGGTGACTTACTACCATTTCAGAAATCTGCAATTAGTTTTTTTTTTTGCATGTGATTCTAAAATATTTTGAGGATCTTGGGTCTTTTGGATTGTTTGTGCATGTTGCTTTGGTATTTATAGCATCTATAATGGTGGAACTCGTCAGAGTTCCTTATCTCTATTTTTTATTTTATATAGGTCTTATCATACCACATCACTTTCTTTTACTTTATACAATTTTAAGCAACTCTTTGCTCTAATCATACGACTTTCTATACAACTCAAGTAGGCCCCACAAATATTAATACATTTTTATATTAAAACTTCAAAAGAAAAAAAAAAAATGAAGTAATCCACGGTCAAGATTCATTTTCATATATCCGAAGCTCTTTTGTTCCAATTTTTATGTGGTTGCTCAGTGAGGAGCAGCTTTGTGGGCCCAGTTTTCTCATTTTCCTAGGTTAAAAAATCATAAATAAGCATTTTTTTTATTAAGAGCTCCACTGTGGCCCTTGTCTAACCCTGCAACTGTTCCATAACACAAATTTCTAGGTAAGCAATTCACATAAGGACAGCGATAAAGCTACCCTTGGGGGCTTAGTGTTTAAGGGATGACTTACATTGCATATCAATTTATGTTTGTTTTGTAGGTGATCCCATTGGATTCTTTTCAGCATCCTTGATCCAGATAGCAAAAACTGTTGAGGACTGGTCATGTTCCAACAGTTTTGTTGATCAATTGAACTGGATAGATTTATCTGCAGAAAATGCCACAGTGAGTATTATATTTTTCTGTGTCCTTTTTTTTTTGGAAGCATTAGCTTAATCATGTCAAGTCATGCAGAATTTTCAGGAAAATCATCGTAGGTCACCTGGGAGAGTACGATGTGCTGTGATAGTGCATAATTCTGAAGTTGAGAATGACAGTCAATCCTGCATTGGCAATGGCCATAAATCCGGGTTTATTCAAATCAGTCCAAGCAAGGAAGGTCCTTGGACCACTGTGAGGTTAAACTATGCGGCGCCAGCTGCTTGTTGGCGGTTAGGCAATGATGTTGTTGCTAGTGAAGTTAATGTGAAGGATGGCAACAGATACGTGAATATTAGGTCTCTGGTTTCTGTTTGTAATAATACTGATTTTGTGCTCAGCTTGTGCCTTAAATCCAAGACTTTGCAAAGCCGAAGAATTCAGACAGATGAGTATTTTGAAATTGAAAAGTACAACCCACATACTGGTTGGGTTAGTAACCTAGTCCATCCTGGCAAGGATATATCAGAAGCTGGAAAATCCCATTGGGTGAGTGTTAATCCTTCACTTTTCTTGAAGAGTTGTTGCTTGCTAAGTTTCGTTTTGTGTTGCCTTGCATTTTCTTCCCCTTTTTTCTTTTGGTTACATTGGAGCACAAAATTTGGGGAAAAGGGGGAGGGGAGCGTCTAGAGCAGGATAAAACTTGGGATATCAAACCAACCCTTTGGTACAGCCTAAAGGAAGTGACACTAGACCAAGAATTTTCTTCCTTTTTTATCAAGCGATAATCACAGTCTTCACTTAAAATATTCAAGAAAATCTTTCTTGGAAAATTCTCTCTTGTAAATGAAAATATCATTTCACTACAAGGATCAATTATGCATGACATGCCGATGGAGCTGTTAAAAGTATATAAAAGCTAATAATCTAAGGTTCAATGGCGTTATTTAGTTCTCCAACATGCTCCTCACATTAAGCTTGCTGGCATAAAATGTAGACAATTAGGTTCAAAGGTACAGTGTACTTTAGATCACTTATGCAGCAAGAATTTGATATCATGCCAAGAGATCACTTCACCTAAAAGCTTATTCTATTGAATTTCAGGGGTGGATTTAAAAGACATGATTTTGTTTAAAAAGAATAAAAGAAGGTTTTGTTAGAAATTTTAGGAAGAGTTAAGAGTTGTAAGAATATGGTATCCCTTCGAAAACAGCCATGGATAGAAAACTTAATAAATATTAGAAAAAGATTGCATTGAATCAGGAGTTATCCAATTCCTTTGGAAAATCGCAAAAGAAACCCCCAAAAGAAGCCTGGAGTTCCGTACCATAATGAAGACAAACTGAGTTTTATAATTGATTTTTGTTAATGTAAAGTTGGGTCAGACAATGAAATTGAACTCCATATGGTTTAAATGATCAATACAAGGTAAATGAATCAAAGAAGAAATATATATGTAGTTAATTGCTCATAAGTGGTTAGTTTATCATTTTGAATGGCTGTAGCATTCACATGTTGAATATTTGCTATAACGTAGGCTTTCCCTGGAGTTGAACTACCATCTGGTTGGGAATGGATCGATGATTGGCATTTGGATACCACGTCCACCAATACTGCTGATGGTTGGGTTTATGCTCCTGATGTTGAGAGTTTGAGTTGGCCTCAGTCCTTTGATCTTAATGAGTCTGTGAATGCTGCTAGGCAAAGGAGATGGCTTAGAAGTAGGAAGCCAATATCAGATGATCTTAAGCAAGAAATATCTGTAGGGTTGCTGCAACCAGGAGAAACCGTACCGCTTCCTCTTTCTGCCTTGACACAATCTGGACAATATTGCTTGCAGTTAAGGCCTTGGACTGGTGCAAATCCCAGTGAATACTCTTGGAGTACTGTTGTAGACAGGCCTAGTCAACCAGAGGATGATGGTAAGCTAAAACAATGTTCTGAGATATGTGTTTCGGATCTCTCAGAGTCAGAGGAACTATTGTACTGCAGCGAGGTGAATGGAACATCCAGTGGTTCTCGTAAGTTGTGGTTCTGTGTAAGCATACAAGCTACTGAGATTGCTAAAGATATCCATTCCGATCCTATTCAGGATTGGTGTTTGATGGTCAAATCTCCCCTATTAGTCAGCAATTTTCTTCCCCTTGCTGCTGAATATTCTCTTCTTGAGATGCACTCAAGTGGTCATTTTGTTGCTTGCTCAAGAGGAATACTTTTATCAGGGAAAACTGTGCAAATATATAGTGCTGATATCAGAAACCCTTTGTTCTTATCATTACTTCCACAAAGGGGTTGGCTGCCTATACATGTAAGATAGACCCTATCCATTCTTTTTCTTTGTTTCTGTTACCTATAGTAATACTTTCTTCCCCTTTTTTTTCAACAGGAGGCTGTTCTGATATCCCATCCTCACGAAATTCCATCTAAAACAATGAGCTTGAGAAGTTCAATATCTGGAAGGTTCTAAAGTTTGCAGTTATTTTTTGGATTGTCAAAATTTTGCTATTTTGTTTTTAGTAAATTATAGTCTCTAAATTATCAGTATTTTTGCTTACATAAGTTTGTTACTTTATAGCTTATGCTTTTGATGGGTAGGTTAATTCCCTCCAATCCCATCTTATATGCAGGGTTGTCCAAATCATTCTTGAACAGAACTATGACAAAGGACAGCAGTTGCTGGCAAAGACAATTAGAATCTATGCTCCTTATTGGTTAGGAGTCGCTAGATGTCCTCCACTTACATATAGGATTCTTGATATGACAGGAAAAAGAAGCATGCCAAAGATTACAGCTCGCTTCCAAACCAAGAAGAAAAATGGATTAATCCTTGAGGAAATAACTGAAGACGAAATATATGAGGGCTACACAATTGCATCTGCTCTGAACTTTAATATGTTGGCTCTTTCAGTTTCTATTGCTCAATCAGGCAATGAATATTTCGGACCTGTTAAAGATCTTTCTCCCCTTGGTGATATGGTAAGGTCAAAATTAATCTGTAGAGCTAGTAAAAGTAAGTCCAAAGAGGGATTTTCTTAAGGACAATTTTTGTTTCATCCTTAGGATGGATCGCTGGATCTATATGCTTATGATGCTGATGACAATTGTTTACGGCTTTTTATTTCTACAAAACCATGCCCCCATCAATCTGTTCCAACAAAGGTAGTTACGAAAATTCGAGCTTAGCATATATATATATATATATATTGCAACGAAAAATATTGAGGTGTGGTATCCAACTTACGATTTCCTTTTCAGGTAATCTCTGTTCGACCATTTATGACTTTTACAAATAGACTTGGTCGAGACATATTCATTAAGTTGAGCGCTGAAGATGAACCAAAGATTCTGCATGCTTTTGATTCCAGAATCTCCTTTGTGCATCACCGAACAAGTGAACCAGAAAAACTCCAGGTTGGCTAACCGCAAGAGTTAATAGTTGATATGTCGTTGCGATAATTGAGCTCATTTAATTTATTTAACATGCATCTGAACATACATATAAGAACTTGGTTACCCGCATGATTTGCTTGAATGGAGTTGATAGAAATGGGAAAGGAAGTGGGATATATCATATGATGGGTAGCAACTAGCAACTTTGTAATTTGATGTTTTTCTCAGGAAATGCATATCCCTTCAACTGGGGTATTGTTCATTGCGGTCAAAAAGGGGTAGAAATCATATTGCTATCTGATAAGAATAATTTGGAATGCAATTTTACCCTCATTTGTACAACCACAAAAATATTTTGTTTCTGAAAGACAAAATTTCTTTGATAATGTTTTTTGTATCATCTTCAATAAATTTAAAAAAGAAAATGCTTTTATTTGTTAATTATTATTGTGTACATTTAAATAATAAAAATGTTTATATATTGCAAATATTCATTTCTAATATTTTACCACAAATTTTATGAATTTTAATAAACAAATTCTAAATATTCCATTTTTTAAAAAATTATATTCAAGATAAGCATTATAATAAATTTAACCCTATAATTGTTTCATAAATTTTATATTAAAATTATACAGGTATATTTTTATCATGACTTGAGACTGAGGTTGTTACTATCATTGTATTATGGTTATGCATTAGTGAATGTGATAATCCTATAACTTAAAGAAACTAATATACTCATTAAAAAAAGGAGAGAAAAATTAATATATTATTGACATTTTGGTCATTGATTTTTTTTTTTTTTTTTTCTCTCCTATTTCTCAAAACTTGACTGTCTTATTAGTCTAACCAGTAAACAGATGAACTAGTGCTGGTTCAGTACAGTCAATCCCCTGTTTGGTGACATGGCAGCAGCTACCATGCCATTGGCTAATGTTATGTAAGAGAAATCTGTTAGCAAGATAAAACAGCATAGCTGGGAATCAAACCCAGCTAGTAGGGTTTTGAAGAGGCAAAATATGTTGACATATAGCGGACTTGTTTCTTGGTATATATAAAGTGTGTGCAATTAGTGAAGAAATCATTCACATTGATAGAAGAAGTGATTAAAAATTCAATGTAGTGCTTATAAACTAATCCGTGTACAACAAGATATTAATCTTAATTATATTAAGATTGTTTAATTAATATAGTTAATAGAAATACTTTTAAGAATAAATTATCAAAAAAATGGTTAATTTACTTATGCATATTATACATATATATATATATATATATATCAATATTGAATTTATTTCATTATATTATTATTTAATTATTTTTTTTTTTGGAGGATTTCCCATAAAAATGATACTCAACTTAATTCGAATAAGTTACCAGGTCTTATATATATATATATATATATGTATGTATGTATGTATGTATGTATGTATGTTTGTATGTATGTGTTTGTGTGTCAATCACAATTCAACCAAGTCGTACTGCTGAATCATTTACTAGTTTCTCTAATAGTTTAAGGTTGTCCCAATTTCAGATTGACGTTAAATCGTTGTACCATTATGTTTAAGTTTTTTTTTGGGGGGGGATAGATTATAGAAAAGGAATAGGATATTGTTGATTTTTTTAATTGATCTTATGCATTCTAATGAAGGTGGTTAGTGATTGACATAAAGAAGATGGCGAAGTTTAGATTACATTGCATCAAGTTTGGGTGATTTTAAAGTTATATATTTTTTGTTCTACAATTAGGAGGTATCTATATTAAGGTGCTTTTGGGAGTAATTGCTGCAGTCAAAATAGGGGTTAAAGTCAAACTTATTTCTTTCAACAAACAAGTGAGAACAATCTTGCTTTTCAAGTGAAATCATGTGACATCGGCTGTTTCTATTACATTTTTCCTAAGCTGGCAATAATTTCCCCCTTCAATATTGAAGCTGTCATCTGCTAACTTAAAATTCTCTGTCTTACATGATTCTTTTTATTTTATTTTTTTAATATTGTTATCTGTATCCATCATCTGGTTGAGTTTTAAACAAATATGCTTTTTTTTTCTACTTTTAGGTGCGACTAGAAGGTACCAATTGGTCATTTCCTATTGAAATTACAAGAGAGGACACAATTTCTCTTGTTCTGAGGAGGCAAGACGGTACTCTTCAATTTCTGAGAACTGAAATCCGTGGATATGAAGAAGGATCGCGCTTTATTGTTGTATTCCGCCTTGGGTCAACTGATGGTCCTATTAGGTACAGATATGACTATTGACTAGTCACTTCATATTTCCCGTACATACAAGAGCATGGCATACTATTCATGTACGGTCATCTGATTTTTCTTAGGAGGATTATTATTGTCCAATGAGCCATATCATCAGATGCAAAATCTCTACTTTGCACATTGAATTATCTTAATGCATCTTTATCTAACTTGCTTATTATCATTTTTTTTTCAGTGTTTCATTTGAAGCATTGTATTTAGGTTTAGATTATGCAAAATACACCGTCCTATATCGATCTCTTGTGTGTAGATATTCTTTAGGTTTTTTTTGGAGCATTTTTTCTCGTGTGCATTTTGAAATTTTATAGATAAAAAAATATGAGGCAAACGAGTTAACAAAATTAATGGGCTATAGTTGCATACCAAATAATTAAGACATTTGAATTGCTTAGATCTCCGTTTTCTATAAATTAAGGCATCTTGTACGAGTAAAAGTTTACACATGTCCTGCATTCGTGGTCTGGATGTGCATGGGACCATTGGCATGCTATATTGCATCCGTGTTTAGCTTACCTTCCATAATTGAGGCAGGAAAGCACAAAATTGCACGGATACATCAAAACCCATATACACACACTTGAAAAAAAAAAAAAAAAGCAGCAACAATAACAACTTCAACACAAGATCTTTTAGAGGTTACATGTTAGATGGAAAGAATTGGCATATGCCTGTCTGTTTGACTGAACCAGAGTGACTACTTGAGTGTCTGCAATCTTATTTGTGTCTGTTTGTAATAAAAACTAACTTTTGATTGAAACAGAATTGAGAACAGAGCAACTAACAGGACACTGAGCATTCGGCAATCTGGATTTGGTGAGGATGCCTGGATTCACTTACAGCCTCTTTCAACTTCAAATTTCTCTTGGGAAGATCCATATGGCCAAAAGCTTTTAGATGCTAAGCTTGGTGATGACGATTCCCTTGCAATTTGGAAACTTGATTTGGGGAGGACTGGATTATTTTCTTCAGATGTCGGACTGCAATTTCATGTTATGGAAGAGGGGGATATTACAGTTGCTAAGTTTAGAGATGATAGTTTACTGAATTCAAGTTCATATGGAGAGATAAGAGGTCCAATTCATGGTGGAAAATGGGAAATTCCTGACATTCAGACTGAGACGCACACCAGTGCTACACCTTTTGAGCTTTTGGTTGAGTTTGGGGTGGTCGGCATTTCTATTATCGACTATAGACCAAAGGAGCTCTCCTACTTATACTTGGAGAGGGTCTCTTTATCATATTCAACAGGCTATGATGGTGGAAGGACAAGCAGGTAACAGCTTTTGTTTAGTATTTCCAATATTTTTTCCTTTTTGAGGTTGGGCATGGCAACCTGTGCATGGTAATGGTTATGTGCTCTATACATAACGTTATATGTATTATGCTTGTATGGCGGACATGCTTTTAGCTAGTACGGTTATTTTGGGACTTCCCAAAATTAATTCTTGAGAAATATTGTGTTTGATAGGTTCAAGCTCATATTTGGTCATCTCCAATTGGACAACCAGCTCCCACTAACGTTAATGCCAGTGCTCTTGGCTCCAGAACAAGCTTCTGATGTGCAACACCCAGTATTCAAGATGACTATAACAATGCAGAATGAGAATAAAGATGGAATCCAAGTTTACCCATATGTGTATATAAGGGTATGCTCTGTTGAAATTTATGCCTAAAATGTAATATTTATTTTTTCTTTGATGAACTTCTATTTAAAGCATATATTATCTATGACCTCTTCAAAGCTGTTTGATGCCATAGGTAACTGACAAATGTTGGAGGCTTGACATTCATGAACCTATCATCTGGGCTGTTGTGGACTTCTACAATAATCTGCAGCTAGATCGTTTTCCTAAAAGTTCTTCTGTCACAGAAGTTGACCCAGAGATACGTTTTGAGTAAGATTCTTTTTTTTTTTTTTTTTTCCGATTCTTTTACCTAGAAATGGTAATGTTATCAATTTATGTACTGAAGGATTATTATAGAAGTCTAGTTGGGAAAAATTATCCGGTTACTTATGGGAATCTCTGTATTAGCTGGACTTTCATCTTTCTATCAGTCACAACATCCTGATGTGCCTGTAAATTATATGTTTGGGAGTGTCTTCTAGCAAAGAATCTACAGCCTGAAACTTGCACAAATGCTAAATACTTTGAGGCCATATTGGGAGAAATAGGGTAGCAACAAAAGAATTGGTTGCATTTCTCTTGTATGGATACTTTTGATCCTAAATTTTCATCTATTATCTAAAATAAGATTCACAAATCTGTCCCTTCCAGCGAGTGCTCTTTCCCCAGATCCAGTTACAATTTGATGCAAACCATAACATAATCACACTTACAAAAACTTTAAAAGCAGCAATGACCATCGGAAGTAAATATATTGATCAGTTTTAGTAGAAACTTCCATCCGTTCTTAGCATGCAAAACATGAAGCCACCGAGTAAAGGATTCCATAGGTTCAGGTGAGTGAGATCGAAACAATACGGTATATAAGGTCACTGTATTAGCAAAGGGGACAGACAATGGACAATGTTAAAGGGGCTTCTTCCATCAGACCAATCAATTGAGTTGTTGTAGACTTGATCAAATCCCAGTTATCCAGATTCTCTTCTGCTAAACTCCTAACTTACAAACGCTGCTTGTTGACCTCAGTTTGACCCACATAAAAGCTGAAGGGAACTTCAGTTCGGTCCCAAAGGACTTCCAGAGGGACTTAATATCCCTATCATACACAATAAGGTAGGTAACCTAAGCAAAAAGACAACTTGATGAAAGAATACTTTAGCTATGTGTGAAGCACTGATTCTTTTGATATAGGGTAAGAAGTGTGCCACTTTGGACAAGATAGAATCATGTTCTTTGATCGTTCGATCTAACCATGGAACAAACCCTCTATGAGATCCTTCCAAGGTTTATGAGAAACGGGTGGGGATGGGGATGGGTGCTACAGGCAGTGAGTTTTTCTTGGCCTCGGAAATTTAACAACTGCAACACAGGGGCATGATTCTAAATCTAGTGACACCCTATTTAAAAGATGGCCAATATAACCTATGCTCAGCCACAACAGTGTTTTTATCCTTCCAAAAGACCAATTAGGATGTCAAGATGTGATTCCCATACTGGAATATCATACAAAAGAATATGTAATATTAATGCAGCCTAAATTTTTTAATACATCTTAAATTTTGAGAAAGTCTTGCTAGAGATCACATTTTAATTTCACGTTTAGCCTGTGAAAACTTTTCAAAGTTATATGCCTTTGGCATGATTGATAATTTTGCATAACTAGAATTTTTAATGGAGGCTGAACCTATCAGTAGCAAATGGCACTTGAATGTTAGTTCCCAATTTGAAAGACATATGGCTTGCTAGATAAACAAACTGCATATTTACTTCACATTTCAACCATTTGAAACACCTCTTAGTATAAATGTTCAATGCAAACATAGATTAATATTCTTGGATGTGGGAGGATAATTTGCTTTACCCTATTTTGGTCACCAAAAGACTTTACCTGCTTGTTCATTATTATTGTTGTTATTTTAAGATTTTTCTCTTAAAGATATTGGTTTATTTTTTCCTTTTAATCTTGCAGCCTAATAGATGTTTCAGAAATAAGGTTGAAGTTATCACTGGAGCCAGCTCCAGGACAGAGACCCCGTGGGGTCCTAGGCATATGGAGTCCTATACTTTCAGCCGTCGGAAATGCCTTCAAAATTCAGGTGAACTGGCTAATCTATATATACGAATAACATCCTATCACCGTTATCATTTACATATGCACTTTCTATTTTTCTTAACAAGACTACATTATATAGTCCTTCCCTGCTTCAAGCTTTCAGTTGTGTTGTAGACTTCTGGACTTTGGATGAACACAGGGTTTTTTATATATTCTGCCTTTCATTATAGTTACTTCTAATTTGCATCATGTAATGCAGTCAGTTCTGATATTTCAACAGGTAGTTCTATGGTTAATCTTCTGACACCTGAACATGCATTGCCTATTCTTCTTAACTCTTCATTCTTCCCTTTCATTCAATTGTATGGGCTTCATGGGACCTGGAAGTTCTTTACTTCTCGTTGATGCTTGAATGCTTAAGTGCCTCGTGAACTTCATAGTTTCTATTCCTCAATACCTAAACATTATAAATAAGTAATTTGTCCTATCATTACATTTTTAATTTTCTCCTTGATGAGAATAACATCAAATTGTAGGAATATATAAGGTGTGGTCATTTGAAAATGCTAACACTATGACCACTTGTTTAGGTGCATCTAAGGAGGGTGATGCACAAGGACAGATTCATGAGGAAAAGTTCTATACTTCCTGCCATTGGGAGTCGTGTTTGGAGAGACTTGATCCATAATCCTTTACATTTAATATTTTCGGTGGATGTGCTAGGTATGACAAGTTCAACATTGGCTTCTCTTAGCAGAGGGTTTGCTGAACTTTCAACAGATGGACAGTTTCTACAATTACGTGCAAAACAGGTAAACACTTTGCTTTTTCTTAATCCATGTTGTAGTGAAGTGTAACTCAATGAGATGACCTTAAATTCCAACAGGTAACATCAAGGAGGATTACCGGAGTGGGGGATGGAATCATTCAAGGAACAGAAGCTCTTGCTCAAGGTGTTGCTTTTGGGGTGTCAGGTGTTGTGAGAAAGCCTGTAGAGAGTGCTAGAGAGAATGGTCTTCTAGGATTGGCTCATGGGCTGGGACGTGCCTTTTTAGGTTTTATTGTGCAACCAGTAAGTGGGGCACTAGATTTTTTCTCATTGACTGTTGATGGCATTGGTGCAAGCTGTTCCAAGTGCTTAGAGATTTTCAACAGCAAAACTAACTGCCAGAGAATCAGAAACCCTCGGGCTATACATGCTGACGGGATCCTTAGAGAATACTGTGAGAGAGAAGCTATTGGGCAGGTGAGTTAAGTGCTCGCTTCTTCATGAGTATTTCGTGCCATTTAAAATCTTTCTCCATGAAACAAATCTTATAAAAAAAAATGGAATATTCAAGGCATATTTACAGAAAGGGGAAGCTTCCCGATCTATCGCAATTTATTTCATGTGTATAGTATTTGTATAGCTGTTTATGGCTTTAAGATACATTTTAAACGTTATGAGGAAATTATATTTATCTGTGCGGTGCTAGTTCGGAAACAGCTGCCCACTTCCTTATTGTACAGCAGCCAGTTCTATTTGGAGTACATTGTTTGCTATTTTGGAGCGTGTTGGTTGTGTCCCTCACATTTGAGTTGAAGCAGTTATTGTTAGTTTGTTTTAGAGATTTTGGGAGGAGTGAAGAGGCTAAAACCTATGGCGTGTGTGCTAGTTATGCAGTTATTTGGCGTATTTGAGTGGAAAGAAAATTTTTTTTGACCATTACTTAAAGACATAACCACGATACACATTTTAAATGTTGAGCCAATTGTATCTTCCTCTACCTGCAATTTAGCAAGATATTTATGCCTGCTGATGCATATATTTCCATGTCATTGTAAATTTTGCATATACTCTCCTAATGCTACTTCTCACATGTTTCCTTTCCTTTGTCTTTATTTATTATTATTATTATTATTTTATTTTGGGTGGTCTATGTCTCAGATGGTGCTTTACCTAGGAGAGGCAAGTCGGCATTTTGGCTGTACTCAAATTTTCAAGGAGCCCTCAAAATTTGCCTTGTCTGATTATTATGAAGACCATTTTACTGTGCCTCATCAGAAGATTGTTTTAGTTACCAATAAACGAGTTATGCTGCTGCAGGTTAGTCAAGCAATCTTAGTCATAGGTTTTAATGAATTATCATGTAGTTCTTTCTCATTTAGAGAACAACATTATTGAATCCTCCGCTTCTGTCTAGTGTCTGGCTCCAGATAAGATGGATAAAAAACCCTGCAAGATTATGTGGGATGTGCCGTGGGATGAGCTGATGGCAGTGGAATTGGCAAAAGCAGGCAGCAGCCAACCCTCTCACTTGATCCTCCATTTGAAACATTTCCGAAGATCTGAAAATTTTGTTCGAGTAATTAAGTGCAATACAGTAGAAGAATCAGAAGGAAGAGAACCACAGGCTGTTAAGATATGCTCAGTAGTGCATAGAACATGGAAGGCATATCAGTCTGACGTGAAATGCTTAGTTTTAAAAGTAAGTGGTATTTACATCATGTTTCATTACAAGATGTGGAACAGAATTCTGAGGGAAATTATCATGTCCAGGTACCTTCAAGTCAGAGACATGTATATTTTGCCTGGAGTGAAAGTGATGGGAAAGAACAGCGTAACCCTAACAAGGCCATTATTAGTTCAAGAGAGGTGTCATCATATAGCACTGCATCTGATAATAGTAGGTTTGTTAAACACAGCATTACTTTTTCAAAGATCTGGAGCAGTGAACAGGAATACAAAGGTCGATGTTCGTTATGCAGAAAACAGGTGCTCTACTCTACTGTTCTCTTTTACTCATTTCCTGCTGAGGAGTTTGTTAGCAATCTGCTAGGGCTTGAGGTTTTAAAACCTAAGTTCTTAACTGATTTTGTTTGACAAGTTTCTTTAATTTTTCAGACCTCGCAAGATAGTGGAATATGCAGCATCTGGAGGCCGATTTGTCTTGATGGGTAACAATATTCTTTATAATATGCAATTAATTGCTTTTTCTGGTTTCTTATATTTAATAAACGGAAAACATATGGTAACATTCTATTTCTACTGGTTCAGAATGAAAAGGTACAAAAAATAATTGGAAAATTATAGAAATTGTAGAAACTGATGAGAATACAACAATAATAAGCCTTGTTCCCTTAAGTGAAATGAGTTACTTGTATCACACAATGCCGTTGGGCTTTGTACTCTACATCCAAGCGTCAATGCTGTGGTTCTAGTTCATTTAATGTTATACTCAAGCCATACAATGCATTACTTTGGGGTAACGACCCAGCATTAGCACAATTCCGTGATTGATCCATGCTATAAGATTCGACCCAGCACAATTCCCTGATTGATCCATGCCATAAGATTCGACAAAGTTTTACAATGATTGTAGAAGGCCTAATGCAATCCTTCTCTTTTACTGGGCTTGAGATCAACCATGAGAATCATAGGTGGAGTTTAGAAACTAAAGAGAATCTTGTACTCTAATCAGATTGATTTGGAACCTTTTTGACATTTTAAGTTCCAATAAATTGAAAGTATCCCACTAAAAATAAAATAAAAGTAATAACTCAGATTTAAAGGGACACAGGATGTGAAGAGACAAAGCATTATGGTTACTTTTTATCCTAGTTCTGAAACACTCCGAGAAACTCGTTTGGTATGTTTTATAGTTAAGAACCATTAACGAAAAACTAAGGGCAAAACCAATCATGCCCATAATGGTGTTTTGTCCTTCATACATTTAGAGTTTTGCATTAAGATTAGGTTCAGCGTGCAAAACACCAAAAGCAGCTATCATCAGCCTTGTGTAGTTTTTCTTTATTTGATTTTACTGACCATAAAATTTTTTTCCCTCTCATCTATTGTGATCAAGTGATAAATCGGAAAAAGGGTTGGCATTGCATAGTGGTGAATGGAAATAACAAGATGATGGTTACTTATGTATCGGTTTTCTTATAGGACATCTGTTCATTCCTTAATTTCTTGGGGCAGATGAATTTAAAAATTCTAATTCGAATTACAATAACCTATCCTACACTGATTTCCCTGCCATTATCAATATGTTTGTGTATGTATGACATATGGACTTGTTACCATTTTGTATGATTCGTTATCAAATAAAAGAAAAACACAGAAAATTTTATTATTTTTAATTTTGTCTGCTCCACGTTCAGTATAATCATGAACCTAGAATGACTGTATAATCACTCGATTTAATGGAGTTCAACCATTCTCATTGGCTGTCATCACCCTCACCCCATATATACCAATGTCACTAGAAGTTATGGAAGCCATCTTCTTATATTAAACCAGGCTTGGATCTTAATTAGATTGAATTGTTTAAAAGTTGAACGGGTATGCTTTATGCTACTAAAATACTTGTTTGGAATGTTGAAACATTTTCTTTCCAGGTATACATTTATTGGGGATATTGCTCACGTTGGCATCCATCCTCCAAATGTTGCTGCTGTTTATCGCAAGGTGGATGGATTTTTCACACTGCCCGTGGGTTATGACCTGGTAAGTTTATAAACGATGTCATATATGTTGTGTTGCTTTGTTCTGCGGTACCTTTGATGTGAAACCTATTAATACACAAGTGTAAGACAGTTTATCCAGTTGACTCGGTCTTGTTAAATGCAAGAGAAAAAAGTAATCCATGTGCATATTCTGGAGTAAATATTTCCCAACAGTATTAAGCTTTCATCTGTGTATTGCACATTTCAAGCTGGGTACGTGATGAGTTGATAGTAATTACTCGTGTCTGTTCAACTTGGCATTAATGTCGTGGACGATGTTGTTCATAATTGGCTACATCTGAGGCTTTATGCCCATGACTTGAGAATGGTGTGCGAATATGACGCCCAGTAACTCTTTACAGGTGTGGCGAAACTGTGAAGATGACTATGTTAGTCCAGTATCAATTTGGCACCCACGGGCTCCTGATGGATATGTGTCTCCTGGATGTGTTGCTGTTGCTGGTTATATGGAACCGGAGCCTGATCTTATATACTGTGTTGCTGAGTCTCTAGTTGAAGAGACAGAATTTGAAGAACAAAAGGTTTGGTCTGCATCTGACTCATACCCATGGGCATGTCATATATATCAAGTCCAAAGTGAGGCTTTGCATTTTGTTGCTCTAAGACAAAGCAAGGAGGAGTCAAACTGGAAGCCGATGAGGATCGTTGATGATCCCGAGTCTCGGTTGCAATCATCATAATCATCTTTGCTTATCCTCACAATTTTGCAAGATTTTAACATGGAAGTTCAAACTTGATACAAGGTATTCCTGCTCCAGTGATAGATTGTGTAAAATTCGAGGCCAGTTTTAGTTGCGCCTATGCTTTTGTCTCTTTGGTTTCATTTCATTCTCGATTTGTTGCTTGTTAGTAATAATTTTTAATGCAATTTCTTTTTTTTTTTTTTATTTTGCCATCAAATAAAAATTGTCTAAGTTCTTTGTTTATATCGATGTAGTCTAAGTACTAATATTAAACTATTACTCAATTAATTTGGTTTATTCAAAAAAGTTGTAATATGCAAATTGTGTTTTGTTCGATTTGAAATGATGACTAACATTTAATTAACCTAGGCATGTGATTGGAATCGAATAATGGGTCTCTCGTTTGTCAACAATAAATATTGAGTACGGTTGATGTTCTATCTAGTTATTTTATTTTCCAATTGCGAAAGCATGGAAAAACGTGCTCGGATAAAACGAAGGTGAGAGGAGATAATATTTATCAGATGTGAAACGTGAGGGTTGTTTATATGTTCGTTACCATGTGCAGGAATCAAATTCGACTTGACATCTATTTTGCAATCTAAATTTGACACGGAGCATTGATGGTAGGACCCAGTTACAATAATTATAATCATAATCATAATTGATAGATATTTCTAGCCGACCTAAGCCACTCACCCGATGCTGACGTAGCCAGTATTACGCGATGCCGATCGCGTTCATCCTCCCCTTGCCGACGCGCATTACACATTCATACGCCTTATCAGCAGTTTGGGATGTCCCCACAAACTGTCTTGACATTGAATTGAATTATTATTATCATACTAGTATTATTTCTCTTTCAGCTATGAAGCGACTTAATCCTTTCCGACCCAACTCCTCCTACTGTCCAAGTTAAAGCGATAAATTGTATAATTCTATCTTTTAAGGGTAAATTGCACATAGTGCTAAAAATATTTTTTTTAATATGATACAAAATAATTACTTGAAGCATATCATAAGGATATGCTATGTTGCAAGTGGCAAGCATATTAAATTTTCATGTTTTATTAAATTAAATGTAAAATTTAATCTACTTCTTTTTCCAAATTTAAGATTTTATACAGAATCTATATTAGAAAAATAAGGAAAATATTAGAGAAATATTATATATTATTTTTGTGCAATGACATAAAATCAAGACTTACACATGCCATGTATATGAAATGACCACTAATCTAATAAAATGATGTTTTTCACATCAAAATAATAAAAATGATTGTTTTAAATTTCTAAAATTTTAAAAGTAAAATATTCGGTACTTCATAAGTATTTCTGGTTACTCAAGTAAAAAAAATAAATCTCTGGTTCATTTTTTTTTTTTTAAATAACTATTGATATTATACGACATGATTATGATTATTTTAACAACTTGAATAATCACACAACAATCTTATATATATATATATATATATATATATATATATATATAATTTTACCCTTGTGCAGCGTTCTCACTGTTCGAATCTAGACCACTCGCCAGAAGTCCACGATTAGGTGTAAAAATATAGGGGATGGTTCCGGGAAGAGTACAAATCAGAAGTTTGTGATTGCAGAGGGAAACGAACGCCAGACCTTCGACGATTAGTTGTGTCTAAGTGAACCAAACCTCACGCTTCTTCAGTTTCCCTATATTCTTCTTCTTAAACGTTTTCTTACCATTATTCTCTCTGAAATCAGACGTTCTGCTTCAATTGTATAGCGAGTTGCAAACATGGCGGAATCGGTCGAGTTGCCAAGTCGGTTAGCCATCCTTCCTTTCAGGAACAAGGTCCTCTTACCTGGCGCAATAATCAGAATTCGTTGCACTTCGCCCAGCAGGTACTTAATCATCATCTAGAGCAAAATTACAATTTCTCTAAACTTTTTTCCTTTTTTCTTCTTGTGTTCGGCGTCGAGCTTCAGTCTTCACTAAGCTAACTAGTTTGATTGGTTTTGGAGAAAAAATTGTTGCGTTGATTGAAACATGAACTTTCCGAGTTCGGTTCTTATATTTCTGTTCGTCTTTAGGTTTGATATCAATATCTGGAAAGCCAACCATCGTTGTTTCCTCTGGTCTAAATTGAAAGTATGAACAATGATCTTTACTTTCCGTTAGATGTAGTTTATTTGTAGTTATTTATCAAAGTACACCTTCGTTTACGGCATGCACTTAAGTAATGGCGAAGGCGAAATATCATTTGTATTTCCTTCTCTATCGCTTGGAGCAGAAATTTTTTTGAAGTGAATTATCTTACCTGTATGGAAGTCAAGTTGGTTGACCTTTCTTCTGGCAGTGTATCGTACTGTAATTGGAATCTTAATACATTGACATGTAACATGTCGGTTATTAAATCAAACTGTATGTGACTGCTTCGTTGATTAATTCAGTGTAAAGTTGGTGGAACAAGAACTTTGGCAGCGAGAGGAGAAGGGATTGATTGGCATCCTGCCAGTACGTGACGCTGCTGAAATTAAACCAGTGGGCCCCCCAATATCGCAAGGTGATAAAATGATTGGTATTTATTTTTATATGCATATGACTCCTTTTGCTGATATTCAGTTTTCCCCTCACCTTTCTAAATATAGGAACTGATTCGGTTGACCATAACTCAAAAATTCAAGGTGGTTCATCAGATTCTCATAAGCTCGACACAAAAAGTCACAGTGACGTTGTTCATTGGCATACCAGGTATGCTTATGTTAGCAACATGTGTTAAAATATAGGATTAAAATACTTGGATATCCATAACGAATTATCTTCTGTATAAGTTGTGCTGAGAATAAAGAAAATTTGAATGGGGTTCAATTCAGTTCATTGTCCTTTTTCGCGGAATTGCTAATGGATTTATTTTCCATCTACAGATTTTCTTAATTTAATTTCATCTCATAATTTTGTCATGCTATAGAATAAATAACTTCTTTTCTTTTCAGCTTTTGCAAAAAAACAGATGAAAAATGATTGAGATGATTTTTTCTGGACCTTGAATTCAGGGGGGTTGCTGCACGAGCACTACATTTATCCAGGGGAGTGGAGAAACCTAGTGGAAGGGTCACATATATAGTTGTTCTTGAAGGTTTGTGCAGATTCAGTGTCCAGGAACTAAGCACAAGAGGAACTTACCATACTGCAAGAATCTCTTCTCTAGAGCTGACTAAGGCTGGTAAGACATTCATTTTTTTCCTGAGCATCAGTTTTTATATTGTCTAGTCTAACTTTATTCTCAGGATATTTTGTTGAAACTTTGATTTGCACTTCCATTTGCTTCTTTTGGTGAGTAATTAATACATCAGAAGAGGTATAACTTTGTTTGCCCACAGGTCTTATACTATTTATGTAGAAACCTATACCTTCCACTTACTGAATCTGTATATTCTACATCGTGGGTTATACTTGCCATCAATGGATAGAACAGTAAAGCATTAACGCTCTTAGCTTTTTGCATGCTAGCGCAAATCTGTTTGAGAAGTTTACTAGTTGCTTTACTTTATTCATGAACAAGTTTGTTTTGCTGTTCCCTTTTCTGTGCCATTGTTTGAGAATCCCTTAGCCTCCTCTTTTTTTAATCAATTTTGGTTATATTATCTCGTATTTTCCTGTACAGATTATTTCTTCTCTTCAATAAATTCCCTTATTGTATAAAAAAATGTAAATAAAAATTCTCACATGATGATACGAGAAATGTTTGAAGATTTATATGATCCAAGCATCTGCTTCTAGTTGGGGAAAAAAATATAGAGAAATTTAAAGTGCTTCTCTGAGTATATTATTACTGATGATATTCAATTCATTATCTTTGAAGATGCTGAGTTGCTTCCATTTTTCTAATCTAGAGATGGAACAAGTTGAGCAAGACCCAGATTTCATAATGTTGTCTCGCCAATTCAAAGCAACAGCCATGGAGCTTATTTCTGTTCTGGAGCAGGTAAAAGCTTGTAACTTCTGTACCTCTCCTCTTTGACCATTGGTGAACTTGATCAATAAAAACATGAAATTCTTTTTCATCGTTATTCCAAATTTGTTTCTGCTCTAAGGTTATGCCAAGTTGGTTCAAGAATATAATTATAATTATAGTCTCTGTTCGGATAAAACATTATGTTATATATGCAACAGTGTACCTGGCATATATGCTAATAGTTGAATTGGCTGGATTGTTGACTTCGCTGTTATAAATTCAGCAGTTCCTGTGATTTTGGTTTTCTTTTGATGCTTATGTTGTCTATCAGTAGCTTACTTTTTATGCTTGTCTGTAGAAACAAAAAACTGGCGGAAGGACAAAAGTTCTTTTGGAGACCGTTCCAGTTCATAAGTTGGCTGATATATTTGTTGCTAGCTTTGAGATAAGTTTTGAAGAACAGTTATCTATGTTGGATTCAATTGATCCTAAAGTAAGGCTTTCGAAAGCAACTGAGTTAGTTGATAGGCACTTACAGGTAAGTAATGCACTTAATGATGCTTAATCTAAGTTTAATTTACTTTCATCCGTATGTAACTTTATATGTGTCTACTGCTAACAGTCAATACGTGTAGCTGAGAAGATTACACAGAAGGTCGAAGGACAATTGTCAAAATCACAGAAAGAATTTCTTCTACGCCAACAGGTTAGCTCTCTCTCATCATCATCTTATGGGCATAAACTTCAAATTTCAGATGTTAATCTAAGTTATTGGGGTTATATTGATGAATATTTCTGTTTTTCCAAATTTCAATTATATGTTCCTAGTTAAAGGTCTCTGCATGATTGCAATCTGAGAAGTCCCTTGGGCAGTGTCCTTACCCTTACATAAGCAATGAGTTCTGTAAATAGTTTTTGGTTTTAATATTTATATGTGATGCCTGTTGGGGCTTTCATCTGACTGATATCTTCTTTCCTGCTGTGTTAAAATATATGCTAGATGAGAGCTATTAAAGAGGAACTTGGTGATAATGATGATGATGAGGATGATGTGGCTGCCCTCGAAAGAAAGATGCAAAGTGCGGGAATGCCACAGAATATTTGGAAGCATGCACAAAGGGAATTAAGGTATTTTTGTTGGAAACAAAGTTACATATACTGGTTATTTATCTTTTTGAGGGAATCACTTGATTCTGATGACACTTTAGATGTCAATAAAAGTAAGTTGTATACAACTATTATCTCCGAATTTTTCTATAATTAGGCGGAGAGAATCAGTTTGATTTATTGCTAATTTCTATAACAGGAGACTCAAAAAAATGCAGCCTCAGCAACCTGGGTATAACAGTTCTCGTGTTTATCTGGAGCTTCTTGCTGATCTACCTTGGCAGAAGGCCAGTGAAGAGCATGAATTGGACTTAAGAGTTGCACAGGATCGGCTTGACAGTGATCATTATGGATTAGTGAAGGTCAAGCAACGGATCATTGAGTACCTTGCTGTTCGAAAGGTTGCGAGTTATCTGCCTTTAAAGTGTCTCTAATGCTATGTGGAATTTAGTGTATTTCTAATTCATGTATATTAACTGCAGCTTAAGCCAGATGCAAGGGGTCCTGTGTTGTGCTTTGTTGGCCCACCAGGTGTTGGGAAAACATCATTGGCATCTTCTATTGCTGCTGCTTTGGGTAGAAAATTTATGCGCATATCCCTTGGTGGAGTCAAGGATGAGGCTGATATTAGAGGACATAGGAGAACATACATTGGAAGCATGCCTGGGCGCCTTATTGAGGGTTTAAAGGTTCAAAATTAGACTTATATTTAAGAATTCTCTGATACTGTTTGATGTGTTATATTAGCAAATGCTTGTAGGAAGTTATTCACCGTTAGGAAGACTTTTGATTCATCAACTGCTTGCATCTTCCTATGTGCATTTTGCTGTTTGATATCACCCTAGTCTATGAGACTACAGCTGACTAAATATTTGGGAACATGAAGAAAAAAAAGAAAAAACTCTAGAATGTCAGGGTTTTGGACCAAGTAGAAATAAAAATGAATGTTTAACTATAGCAGCTACGTTGGAAAATGATGATAGAAAGGGAGTGCATACCTATAAGCAGCTTTAGCAGTCTTAAACAATGAGAAGATTGAAGAAGGGGGTTGTACAGTGAAAATTTCGTTTGGAGTGTAACTTGAGGATGCCTTTGGTACTGAAATAAGTCATATAGCTTTTACTGAGGGGAAAAAAAAAGAAAAAGAAACAGATATATTGGATACCTTGTGTCATACATTGATGTTAGAAATCAAGAGGTAACAAACGGAGCTAAAATTGTCAATAACAAGTCTGGACTTTAATAGAATAGATCAGATGCTAATCTTGGCATGAATGATGTTCATGCTTAGCCCATAGCAACCAATTCCAAATGTATATTCGTTTTATCTTTGATTTGGTTTGACTAATGACTGTTTTTGACATTTGACCCATAGAGAGTAGCTGTTTGCAATCCTGTCATGTTGCTGGATGAAATTGACAAGACAGGGTCAGATGTTCGTGGAGATCCGGCTTCAGCATTGCTGGAGGTTCTTGATCCAGAACAAAATAAAACATTCAATGATCAGTATCCTATACGAATCATGATATGTCCTCTCTCATCTTGTTTGGATCTCTTCACCCTCATCATTGCTTAAATTATTAGTAATATTTGAACGATTTATGTAGATATCCTTTTTAAAAATGTGTAGTTTTTAATTGCACTAATGAGTACTCCAGTATTTATTTCTGATCATTGGTACAGGTTCTGCTTTATTTTGACTGTCAACCTATGTTATCTTTTCCAACTATTGAGCTTCTAACTCTGGTCTTGATATTGGTAGCAATTTTGTTTGGGTTTTGCCTTCTGACTTCGCGCATTGGGATTTCTTAGTTGATTTCAAAGAATGAGTCAATCATTCTTTTACCAATTTTTGATTTTTTAATAAGGAAATTGTGCGAATATCCTGAATACCCTGATTTATCTATTAATTTTTAATTTATTGTGGACTATAATTCCAAAGATGTTCCTTAATGTTATCCAGTTATCTGAATGTTCCATTTGATCTATCCAAGGTGGTTTTTGTGGCAACAGCAAATAGGGTGCAGCCAATTCCACCACCACTCCTTGATAGGATGGAGGTCATTGAATTGCCCGGATATACTCCTGAAGAAAAGCTCAGGATAGCCATGCGGCATTTAATTCCAAGAGTTCTGGACCAGCATGGTTTGAGCTCTGAATTTCTTCAGATTCCAGAGGTACTGAATTAGATATAAAGGTGTTCTGAACACATTGCAAAGTTTCTGCTCATTCAGTACAAATGTAAAGAAAGACAGCTTGGGATATTTAATATCGCTATAATAATTTGTAGGGCATAGAAAGCTGGTCCTTTTCATTTCAGGAAACTAACATTGGAAGCATGTGACATATATAAATGATTGGTTTAGAAATTCAATTTATGGCCACCCATTCTTGCCCATCTCTTCTTTCAATCTTCACAACATTCTAAAGTTGACACTTGGCAGGTTCTATGTTTTCTACTCTGCCATAACTCTTGCAATTAAAGAGTGCCCCTCTTTTGTTGTTACTCTTTGGGTTTTATTCCTTCCTTCTACTGTGTCTATCATACTGAAAGGACCGACTAAATCTGAAAAAAAAAATGCATGCTAAGCACACTGCAGATTCACAGAGAAACGTTCTCTATGCAGTTTGTTAACATGAGGAAGCAATTGTGATTCTAATTGACAACTACTTTGATGCAGGCAATGGTGGAGGTTGTTATTCAGAGATATACAAGAGAAGCTGGTGTCCGGAATTTAGAGAGGAATTTAGCTGCCTTGGCTCGTGCGGCTGCTGTAAGAGTTGCAGAACAAGAACAAGCAGTTCCACTGAATAAAGGAATGCAGGGACTTGCTACACCACTGCTGGAAAATAGACTTGCTGATGGCGGTGAAGTTGAAATGGAAGTGATACCAATGGGTGTCAATAATCGTGACATTTCAAACACATTCAGAATTGCCTCTCCATTAGTTGTGGACGAAGCTATGCTTGAAAAAGTGCTTGGGGTAATCAATACATGACTTCTCCTCTCCCCCCCCCCCCCCCCCCCCCCCCCACAAACAAAAAATAAAAAAAACAAAAGAATGGTGCCTTTAAGACTTTCAAGTTTTTCGGGATGGTTGCCTTTTGGTTGGCAATTTATATGTGCGCTTTGCATGCAAGTATCCATGTTTCTGCATTAATTCTTTATTTTCTCTATCTGAAAGTATTAAATTTTTTTGTAATGTACTTTTGTAGCCTCTTTTGCTTTTTCTATATATTTGTCTTCGTTTAGGAGGTTATATGTTCTCCTTTTTTTACTTATATCCATTTCTCCTCTTCTAATTAAATTTCTGCTTTTATCTTTCACAATTCATTGATATCAAAAAACACAGCCTCCAAGATATGATGGAAGAGAAGCGGCAGAACGTGTTGCAACCCCTGGTGTCTCTGTTGGGCTGGTCTGGACTGCTTTTGGCGGAGAAGTTCAGTTTGTGGAGGCTACAGCAATGGTGGGGAAGGGTGAATTGCATCTCACTGGACAACTTGGTGATGTAATTAAAGAATCGGCTCAGATTGCACTGACATGGGTAATTAAGCATATCTAATGAGAATTCTAACTTGTGTATTTTCTTGAACAATTTATTTCTCAGTATTTGATTTGGCCGGTTGCACGCTGGTCAAATCATGTTTCTGTTCATTGAGAACTTGCCCTCTCTCTGTAGACATGTATTAATTCAAGAACTATTAATTATTCATTGTTTTATTAACAATATGGACTGTTTTTTATTTTTAGGTAAGGGCAAGGGCAACTGATCTTGGGCTGGCTGCTGCGGAGGGGATTAATCTGTTGGAGGGCCGTGATATACATATACATTTTCCTGCTGGTGCTGTGCCTAAAGATGGACCCTCAGCAGGTGTGACTTTAGTGACAGCATTAGTTTCACTATTCAGTCAGAGAAGCGTGAGATCAGATACAGCTATGACTGGAGAGATGACACTGAGAGGTCTTGTACTACCTGTTGGTGGTGTCAAGGATAAGGTATAATTCCTTTTACCCGTTCGTTACTGGTGTTAACTTTCTGCTAATGTAATATGGTCATTGTGAATGTGTTATTTCGTTATTGCTACAAACTCCACTGGTAGAGTGATTCATTGCAGCGTGATATATACCCTTGAGCACCTCAATGCTTACGAGTAATAGACATTGGCTCTTCTGGGTTTGTGGATTATCCCTTTTCTTAGTGCTTTGCTGCTTCAGAACTTACAGAAGTGAACTATTTGGGTTTTGTTGATATTCGCAGTGAGATTAATCCATCCCATAAATTGAGTGCAGATTCGAATATAGTGAAATGTAATAATCTAGATAAATAATATTTATCCTGTGGATGTTAAATATTTTCATTTGCTTTCTTTGCTTGGAAGTTCTGAAGTAACATCCTTATAGGAAAAAACAATTTACTTGTGCATTTGAAATGGACAGGTAGAAAATGGATATCTCTTTGTGCATTAAGGTCTCACGAACTTCAGAAAGTGAGAGGATTAGATGCCTTCGAGATAATATGAATTGTGTAGAGAAGGATTACATATTATTAGGATGAAGAAAAAAGAAAATGTAACCAACCAAAGGGAATATATGAAGTTATTCGGTCTTTTTTACCTGGCTTGAATGCGTTGAATCGTATCTGAAGGAATATTCTTTAATAACAGTGACGAGAAAAATGGTGGTATGATCTAATTCTTGTAATACTTTGTAGATATTAGCCGCACACCGATATGGTATTAAGAGAGTCATCATGCCTGAAAGGAACTTGAAAGACTTGGTTGAAGTACCATCATCAGTGCTCGCCAATTTGGAGGTAATTTTTCTTCCGTCTATTACGGCATGGTTGCTCAAATTTATAGTTATTTGTATGAACCGACCTTTGGCATGACTCTGGTAGACAAGTACATGGTATGAAAATTGTGTTACCAGTATACTTGTCCGTTCTTAACAATAACGTTACTCTTGTACATACCAAGTATAGGTTTGGCCTTGTGTCTGCAGTTTGTGTGATTGACATTGTTATCTCTTAATGCGCTGAATGAGGCCCTTTATTTTATCAGTGAATTTACATTTTCACGGTTTCTTCATTGAACTTTCTTAACAGATACTGCTTGCGAAGCGAATGGAAGACGTGTTAGAACATGCTTTTGATGGTGGGTGCCCTTGGAGGCAACATTCAAAATTATGACAGGATCCGTGAATAAAATTTGTTCTGCATCCTTGTGATTCAATCAACTCTGACATACATAGATTCAACCTCGAGGTTGTGACTCGCGGAACTGGAGGGTATTTCAATCTATCTAACGAGTGGTAAAATTCAAGCCAAGAATTTGCGATGGATGCTAACACCTGCATGCATCTATTGGTACTCCAGTCTCCACGTTGTAAGTATAATTTATCCCTTTCAATCAGTTTCACTTGTTTATGATGAGTCGCACTTTTTCACATAAACTCCCAATTTATCTATTTTCTTTCATTTGTCCTTATACGTTAAACAATTTCTTATTGTGCATAAATTATTTAATTTCCTCCCAGAAATGGAGCAGTTAATCTCTTCAAATTTGGCTACTGCTGGTGAATCTATGCAGTTTCCATTGTAGATTGTAACAATGGTTGTTTCTAGTTTTCTCTAGGATCAACATTTTTTGGGGGGGCCACTTTGCCACCGACGTTATTTTTTAACGAATATTCAGACATTATGGAACAAACTGCTAAGGGCACGATAATTTTAGCATCAACTTTCTATCCGATAAGCTTGCCTCGATAAGAAAACCACCTTGACCCCTAAAATCAACTGTTTCTTTTCCTAAAAGTGTGGTGACTCTTAAAATCAATTACAATTCACAATTGGAAAAACAAATAGCGATAGAATCGACAATTCTGAAAATTCCGTTTTGTAAAAAGGATTGAGCTCCTGGGACAGAAATTGTGCAGACAATATATGAAAAACAAATAAGTAGGTAAAACAGTCATCCCTTCAGAGAGTTGATCTTCTCAAGCCGTGAAGCTAATTCCGATGTCATTATGTTGAGCTAAAACTCAACTCACTTCAAACTTGGCAAACTTGATAAAATTAGATAAAATTTTGTGTACTTATAACATCAAAGACTATAAGAGAAATGAAAATGTCTAATTCTACATGATAGGCTATATATAATATCAAGGACTATAATGATATGATACATATGTAATATACTATCATATATATATATATAATCAATACATACATATAAATGAATCAGTTCACAAGCTAAAGTAAAAGAATTAAAATTGTTAACTTATTAATTCACAAGTTCAGTTTACCAAACTTGTTTGGCTCATTTAATAAAAGAGTTAAAATTATTAGCTTAAATTTAACTTATTAATTCACAAGTTCAGTTTAGGGTTAACTCATAAGCCAACTCAGTTTGGACGGCACCAACAGCAATTATGTGGGCAACTGAATTTGCATAAATAAAAGCAAACCCACTACTAAGAATATCTGGTAACGTCGTTTCCTTTGTACACGGCCAAGATCCCTGGCTTCACTTCTGCAATTGTAGCTACGTGACCAGGCAAAACTCCGTTTGTGGCCAGTCGTTGCTGGTATAGTGACCATGTCAAGCTATACATCCATGAGAAATAAGGTGAGGCAGAAGCAAGTGGAACCCTCTGCAAACACTACCCTCTACCATCTACTTTCCAGCGTCTATTACTTGATGAAGTGTACGATAACCAAACCGTAAAATTGCCTAAAATGCATCACAGCAGGAAAGATAACAGAAGACAAATTCAGACAACATTTGAGCAAAACCATTATAGCAATATGGACAACCAAAAGGAAAGGCACACAAACATGTGTGGTTCACCCAAATTAGGGCTACATGGGCAGTAGAAGACTACAATTAAGATCTCCCTTAGAAAGGTGACTCTCTTGTATTCTAGTTTGGCCTTTCTCCTATCGCCCAAGTATAATTTAAGTAAACTATAAACTCTCTTAAGAGATTAATCATAATCTCTAAAGATATCTCTTTATAATCAGAAAATCTATAGAACCTCCAAATTATAGTTTAACATAAGCCTGAATACACATTAGAATAACCACAAACTCTAAAGAATCCTAATCCCATAAAGAGATCAAGTTTACCCCAAATCTTCTTTATGAGAAAAGTAATTCCAAGGACCTTCAAACAGTCACATTATTGACGTCTGAGTGAAGAAAATCTGGACCAAACCTCAACATAAAAGTATAACAATCATTTGAGCTACGATCTACTGTACAAGCGTAGGAAATGTTCAACATAAGGTTCCTTAACTTCTTAAAAGTCTCTGCGTGATTCATTCATTAACCAATTTATATTGTATTTGAAATGTTACAGTCAGGCTTTTAAATGTTCTCATCCAAGCTCAAGTATAACGGTTACTTTCATTGTACTTACTGATCTTTCTTATAAGATAAAATAACATACATCATAATTTCAGATCGTATAAATAAAGCTGCAAACAACTTGAACTATCTCACATAAAATACTCCTTGTTCTACATTTTGCACCATAGAAGATCCAAGGCGTGCAACTAGGCAATGAACTTCTGTATGCTCAAAACATTTTCGCCAAAATCATTTGTCCCAACTGGAAGCAGCATTACAAGTCTGAAGGTAATGATTGAAAGCAAAATCACATAAATCTTCCTATGTTGAGATGAACTAAGTCAATGTGATTTATCTAAAAACCAAGGATGGACAATGAATGAAACAGATAAATTTCATCGAAATAATTACATTCCGTAGGGAAATCCAGATTCAAGGAAGTCATACTTTACTCATTTAACATCAACGGACTTATATTACATTAGAATTGATTTAGCGAATAAGAATCACCGCTTTCACAGTCAACTCGTCCATTTCTAAATGCAGTAGAAAATCAAAACAGTTCAACTCATCCATTCGTGAGAAGTTAGCGAGTAAGAATCACTCCAAATTTCTCAGTTAAGTAAAGGAAAAATAATGAACAAGAAACCCTAGCCGGATTGGTCCATAGCTTTGATTAAAGATCTAAAAACATAAAAATTGAAGAAAGCTAAAATGAAGAAAACCAAGCGCATAAAAAGATTAATGGAGAACACACCTCCTTTTGGTTGAAAGACCGAGTGTGTAGGGAAGAACGAAATTCGCAGGGGAGTGGCAGGACGAGGTTGCATGAAAGCGGGTGGAATTCTGGTCGGGATGGCTTTCTGCAACGATTCGATGATGACAGGGTTAATAGGAGTAGCTGGAAGGTCAGTGGCCCAGCCAAGAGGCGCGAAGTTTGCCAGAGAATCAGAATGGTCATGACGTTACGAAGATTTGGGTAATCTGTACTGCTTTTGAACCATTTTCGCGCTCTTTTCTACCTTTTCGTAGGTGTATTAACCGCCCCTGGTTCTCGTTACTTGTTTGCACTGGGAAAAAATATTTTCTTTTTTAGATTTTTTTATTTGTGAGATTGTCTTTTTCTGTTACACATGAGAATAAAGAAGCCTGAATCCCAAACTTTCTAAAAATTATTAAAGCCATTCACCACTAAATTGTTCTTACTGGCACAATCAAAAAACAATCTTACTTGCTTATTATCTGTTCGATATATCATATCAAATGAAAATACTTTAATGTGTAAAAGACATATTTACAAGTTAGATTATTTTTAAATTTGTTTAATATACTAAAAGAAATTATATCTAATAAAATTATAATTTATATCTAATGATCTAAACAAATAGAATAAATAGTTCAAGAATTTTTTAAATTCGAATTGTTATCTCGAATTAGAAAACTCTTAACTCTACAATTTATTTAACGATTTAAAATAATAAAAAATAACCTTATGAAATCAATCTCGGAAATAAGAAATCACCGACTGGATTTATGTCAAAATGAGAAGAATCTTATGATACACACAGTTATAATAATTAATTTATACCATTTAGTACTTTGTAAAGCCAGTATAGAGTCAATTAGAGGGGCCTTCGCAAAGGCTTCTCATGCGAACAGTACAGAATTTTTTTTTTTTTAAAAAAAAAAAAAACTACTAAAAAGCAGCCCTATTTACTAGTTTCTTTGTGATCTCTTTAACCTATAAGATTTTTACAATGAACCAAAAACGGCAGACCTGTACAGCTCGGTGCTCCTATACATCTCTGAATGTATTTACACTGCACGGCAGCTGAAAGGCTCGCAAACATGCCGACGATAAAGCCTTCTGCACAACCAAAAACCTAAAACCATGTTTACACTCCAAGGCTTCCTTTCCTTCTCTTTCATAAACCAGATTCATGAGCCCAAAAACCATCTGGATCAGGACAAAATAGAGAAAAATCTTGGATTTCTAGATTTGCTATGTGCCAATTGACAAAACGAGATTGTACCAACTTGAATACGAGGAGGATGGTTGGTAAAAACCAGCATTTATCATCTTCCCTGCATGAAAATGTATTAGAATTTCCTGATGAATATAAGATCAATGGCAAATTCAAGAAGAGAAAACCTTTAGGTAGATTTTCATCTTAGATGACCACCTGAACTGCATTGGTCGATTCAAATCTTAAGTTGATGGGAATCTGCCCAATTATCTATATCAAGGCTGATTTACTGACATAATTATTCCCTCCTTTACTATATGACATGCCTTTATATCCTTGGATTTTTAGCATGCCCTTTAGCAGACTTTTACCTGATTTTCCAATATATATTTTTTTCATTAAAAAAACTTCTTTTTTCTATATTTAATTTTCAACTCTTAAGAGTAGATTCCATATATTTCTTGAATGTCCATGCTCTTTTTAACACTTCTTTGATGTTAATTTTATGTGTTACTACCTCCTTCCCGCTACTCTAGCTTGATCTCACTCACTCCTCCATATCATGTGTATCTTGTTGCAAAGATTATCCCAGAAACTATCACTACTTAAAAAAGTTACAGCCAACATTTTACGAATCAGATCTTACACAGCTCCCCTAAACTAAACATCACAAATTGGAACATGAATCCTTAACTAAATTATACTTCCATATTTACTTTGGAAAAAACTCAAGCTTGTAAACAGGTCGATTTTTCCAAACTAACTCTTGAAATACATGATATTTCCCCGCCCCAAAAAAACCACCATAGCCTAGTTTAATCCTAATATAGCATCCCCTGGCTAATGTGTTCCAGAACGAAGGAAATGGTATGGTATGGTATGACCATGGAAAACATAATGCATTTTCTCCACTCATGGAATCACAAATACGGTAATTTGGCTAATCTTAGACACTTTCTTCACAGATATGGATTTACACTAGAAAAGTTGGCCGTTTGTGATAAATGTACTTTTTTTTTTGGCTAATACGATAGATGTAATTGTTGCTTAAGATAAAATGCTGCAGTTAAGAAAGAAGTTGGCTGCCTCACCTCTTAGTGTTCCATGTACTTGGCTCATCAGGCTGGTGGAGGTGGGATAACGCATAATGAAGGAGGCAACAAATGAAAGCCACAGCCTGCAGAAAGCCCAACAGTAAGATGAAAGGAGGAAATGTATTTCAAATGACTATGAATTTAAGTATCTTGAACAGAGATGACTTGTAATAAAATGTACAGAATAACATAATTTGTGAGTTCTCTACATGTAGCTTGTTTCATTTTCATTTCTTTTCTTCGTCATAGTGAAAGGATATATTTTTTCCCCACTGTGTATTATCTACTTAAATGGGGCTTTATGCAGTTTTCATTTTTTATTTTTCCCTGCATGGATACAGTTCTACGCTAATATTTTTTGAGGGCCATTCTGCATTTCGTAGACACAAATATACAGATGTGGAAGAGAAGAATAACAGAGAATTTTGTTGTCATATCATGAATGTTAACACAATGAAATATTCCACAGAAGTTAGACCCACATTCAGACTAAATAATCCTTTAACCGAAGATTTTGAAGTGACTTTTGTATGCATTATTTTGCATGCGGAGAAAATATTCAACACAATCGTATGGGGAAAAGTCCTGTATATTGCAAGAGAGACATATATTGTCTTTTTACTCTTTTCTTGGTCATTCTGACCGCAATATTAAAAAATCAACATTGATTTCACATGTTCATAAAGCTAGACGTTCTCAGAGGATGACTCGCAGACATAATGAAAAGTAGAATGATTTAGAAAGCCCATTATCTGCATTCATAAAGCAGTTTGCTCGCTAGAATAAGAAATATACATTTAATCGCGGTTAGGGATTTTCTAACTATTTTAGAATGCTAGTAGTAATACCACATTCTTCCCATATACAAAATTAAAGCACGCGAAGCCTTCTATCTACTTCTCATCTGCACTGTAAATTCAAAAGACATTAATAAATGGTACCACAACATAAGCGCAACTTACTATATTAGATAGAGAAGTAGCATTCCACAGTGCATATACTCGAGAAAGCGAAGCTCTTCTGGGTTCTTTGCTGAATAAGGCATTAAAACCAGCAGGGAATGGAGAAAGTAACGAAAGAGGAAGAATTAACAAAACAGAAAGAAATGCTGCAAGAGAAATCCAGTAGAATTGAAGCAACAGAAGGAGAGTGACAGAAAGATCTGCCAAAAGCATCAAACTAATGAGCAGCTGAACAGTTTCCTGGCACAAGATGTCCTGTATTAGAAGCTGATCAATTCATAGCTATGGAGGGGTGAAAGAGAAAAAGAATAATTAGACTACCTGAAGACCAACAGGTCTAGTGTTGCACAACAGCATAGAAAGAGGGAAGAGAATGTCCCTTTTAAAATCCAATGATCTCAAGGTAGCATCATTTATGAGTCCTCCGTTAATTCCTCCAGTTATTCTTTTGAGAGATAATGAATTACTCATGTAAGGCCAATTATGCTGCAGCTGCTTGAGACTTTTTCTTCCAAATGCGGCATTTCTCCTGTCATACAATTGTAGTAAAAAAATCCCTATAAGTCAACTCAGAATTTAAAAAATAA
The DNA here is from genome assembly GCA_022379115.2 of Bauhinia variegata. Lineage (NCBI taxonomy): Eukaryota > Viridiplantae > Streptophyta > Magnoliopsida > Fabales > Fabaceae > Bauhinia > Bauhinia variegata. Next base: position 2,096,509 of record CM039433.1, read on the forward strand.
ATCCTGAATTATGCTGGTGCTGTTGTGCATCTGGAAGGCATTACTGTTATGAATGTTCTTACATCTCTGAAATACTCACTGATGAATCTACTACGTTTGAAACATTGACAAAGCACAAACTCAACACCACCCTCGAGCCAAAACTTAACACCATCTTAAACCGGTTGGGGCAGCAAGCAGGGAACTCTAGACACTTTGGTGAAAGATATATTGATGGTTAACTCAACCTAAACTTTTAAACTGCCACACAACTATCCAAGAATAATTATATTTATATATAATAATAGCAAAATGCTTTCTCTCCTTGTCCATAAAACCAAATCAAGTCAAAGTTCTGAAAGTATAGGATACTGAATCACCATTAATTCCGTCAAGGTACAACAAAGTCCGCACAATCATTGGTTCTATTTGTTTTGAAGAGTTTTGATAGCTCTGTCCCACAAGAACAAGGTTTAGTTTGCAATTTTCCTTTCAGCAAGCTAAGTTCTTCCTTCAAGGCAAAGCCCATTCATTAAAATTCATTTTTCTATTTACAACTTGCAACTGACACTAAATTAAATCCCATAGAACATGCACTGGATCATTCCTGACATGTTAAAAGGCTTAATTGGAATAAATCAGTGCTACAGTGTGCATGTATACAGCTTAAACTCAAGGGTCTTGAATTACCTCATAGCTTCATCACTACTTTCGTCCAAAGTATCAGACTGGTGCAAATCATGAAGGGAATAATCGCCAACTGCTACAACAATACCCAATTGATAGTAACCAGAAGCTGTTGCTTGGAACCAACCCAGCTCAATTTTAACTCCATGGAACTCAAGTTGAGGGTTTGCATGACTATTTATCCAATCAATTACAGGAACAAGTGCAGAACGAATTGATCCATGCCTCACTGTCCGTAATTGAGCATTCAATCCAGCCACCAATCGATTCCAAACAGTTGCTGGCACATGCTGAGGATATCAATATCAGAATTTTTACATCAGTTATGAACATGGCAGTAATAATTGACTGAATAGAAGGACATTAACAATAGAGACCTGGCCAAGGAGATTGGTCAATAGCGTATCACTGTGTAGATTATAAGGCGACATGTAACTTCCATCCCCACCAAAAATTATGCACATCGGGAACCTTTTCTGTATGATTGACACAATGTCTAATCGCTTCTCATCACCACCAAGGAAAAAATCAATGTATGCCACCATTAAATCTGATGTTGCCCCAACCTACACCAATAGATTTTGATATTATAAAGTCAAGAATCAAAATAAGCATCATTTGACACTCCAAAGAAACCCTTTCTTAGATTTTAATACAAGCTGGTCTGAAAAGCAGAATAATTACAGAATACAAGTTATGGCCTCAACAAAATGCATAAATGAAATTAAGAGCCATATTCGATAACCATATGTCATTGTTAATGTAGAGCAAATAAGGGACAGATATTAAGCAATAACTTCTTGTCTTGTAGATGTGTTGATAAACTAGTAGTGGAATACAAAAGTACCTCTAGCAACCTAGGAATCAGTCTAAATAATCAGTGAGAAATATCAGAACTCATAGGCATTTTTACAATAAAACCAATATATATATATATATTGACAGGGACATTAGTAGAACTAGAATATGTTGTCAAAAATTTATACTATAACACTTCCACAGGCATGTCATAATCAACCAAATATGCCTTTTAAATTGATGTTCTTCTTTTCTTGTGATTTTATATATATATATTTTGTGGTGTGTGTGTGTGTCTTTCTCCTAGAGTATAGACCATCATCGTTACACGTTGTACTCTTCCTATCTAAATACATTTCCTTTCATATGAAAAATACTAAAAAAAAAAGAAAAGAAATAAAAGATTTTACATTAAACGGGATCCCAGAAGCACCATTTATTTTTTGTCTTCTAAATTCAAGAAAAACTAGCATTACTAAATACAAGGGAGTCACCAAGAATTTTTTGGGAAAAGACTTCACAATGATAAATGCTTTAAAAGTCAAACCTTCATCCCTTTGTACAAAGCTCTTGATCTACAGGAGCGTAAACATGAATGGTCATATTCAGACTTGACATACTCCTGAAGGCGACTAATTTTTATTCTCCGTCGCCATTGTTTCCAGGACCATGCACAAGGATATGCAACAAGTGAAAGTATACTGTGCACTGATCCTTCCCACCAATCATACGCAGCAACTGAGTTAATCTCATCAATAAATCTGTTAAAAGCATCCTCATACCTGCATCCCAAAAAGGACCAAATCTCAATAGATATTATGACTTATAGGACATGACTTGAATTCGGGAAAGGGGTTTTGAAGTTTGTAATTTGCAGTTGCTTGATGTAAAAACTTTACCACACCTCTATTGAACCAAGAATTTTTTTTATTGAAGAATTTACAATAGAAAAGAAGAGTACAGGAACACAAATCAGTTAATGAACAGTCAAAAGGACAATTCACATGTTACCGGTGTCAGTATCAACATATATATTGCAATATAACATCAGAACTATGACATGCACTTAATATCAGTCTGCAGTTTCCCTTACACAATTTCAATTATAGCATGTGGAGGTGAATAAGGAAGATGCCAGGGTTCTCTGAAAGTATTAGGACCCATGAAGTACATTCTGTGAACATGACTTTGAGTCTCGTCAGCTCTGGTTCCACGGACCTAGTTTTCAAAAACATAGAATTGATACACAGTTATCAAATAATATGCATTTAGAGCTAAAAGCAGTGGATAGCACTAAAGAGTAGAAATTTTATTGTTGCATAGTACCTCGGATAGGGAAAGAAGATATGGAAAATGGTGACGATTATGCTGTTCAATTGAACTTGCACTACTATATGAGCCAGAACCAACCAATTTGACTCTCAAAGTACTTAATAGCAGAGCTAAAAGCACCAAAATCACTGACAGCATTACTGCAAATGGCCAGGGACCCCCAAAAGTATAGAGAAGCTCTTCTAGAGGTGTATAGCAATTTGGCATTCTGTACTTGTCCGATATACATTTATAAGGGCACGATGCTTGCCTAACTCCCCCTGCAATGAAGAGCATCCCAAAATTAAACCAGGTGAAATTTTGGCAGGTCAAACCAAGTGACGTCCATTGTGGATACCTCGTACATATATGAAATTTGCACGATTTGGAAGAAGATCAAGTGAACAAGGAGTGCAGAGGTGAGCATCAGAGCCATCAACATCTTTGTAAGTACCAATAGGGCATTCCTGAAAATTCACTTGCATTGATCAAGAAATAGCTTTCTACTGCAGGAGCAAGCATCATTAGGAAAGACAAACAGCTTGAATGAAGCCAAACCTAATGGTTTAATTTAGTACGAACTGAATGGGAAGAATAGAAGAGACAACAGATATAGACATTAAAATGAAATGGAACTGCCCCCCATAAAAAACACATTAAGGAACCGGTGAACCCAAAAACAAAAACAGTTCAAAGTCACAATAATGGCTTTTCAACTCTGACAATAAGAAGGTATATTTTTCATGTTACTTGTCATTGAAAGTGATGTACAATTGTATACCTCTATGACCAAGTCAAAAGCAAACAAGGAATAGAAAACCATCTGAAACAAACCTTACAACAAATTCCATAGAGGCCCTTAGGGCATGCTTTCCCTGTAATTGTACCCCCCTCTCCATGATGACCAACATCATTCCCAGCACCACCGCTGTTGGAAATCATAAAGAGATATGTTTTAGTCAGTGACTAAGCAAACTTTATTTGAAGGTCATTTTGGTCTTTGAAAAATTCAGCAGTGTGTCAACCGAATCCTGAGTTCAAAAAAGTCTATCAAAAGGGTCCTTCCTTACTATCACTTGGGTCCTTGAAAAGGACCATTTTGATTGACTTTTTAAACTTCCCAAGATCAAATGATGTATAAAATCTTTCAGGGATCTAAGTAATTTATGCAATATCTTTCTAGAAACAAGATGACCTTTTATTCTTCTAAAGTAAGGTGATGTATACAAACAAACACACACATGCAAGTCCAGGTCAAACTAGAGAGCAATAGAACAATCATGCTGGATGATATGATAACAACAACGGTAAACTACAAAGGTTCAGAACCTGATATGGATAAATGGTACGTTATGCATAAATTTGAATCATGAGGGAAACAGAATATATGCTCATAAGTTTTTCTTACACAAAACCCTACAGCATAAATCATTCTTGCATCAACAGTCTGAGCCCCTAATGGTAAGTCCAAAAGTTCAAATTTAAGTAGCCCAAATTAGCAGACAGCAATAGAATATCAAAAAACTAGCTCGATAAATTTTGAAAGAAAATTGATCGATTGGTTAAAGGCTGACATTTTTATCCCAAATGATCACTTCATGATGATAGTGCAATTGCAAGAAAACACCTGAAGTAGTAATTTTCATGTTTTATTCCGACATCAGAACCAAACAGGAACATACTGCCAGTTATACCACATAAGCAGTAGTAATAGCACATACCTGCTGTTCATAGTGCCACTTATACTTGCAACAGGAACATATTCATCCCCAACACCAATCTTAGACCAATGGAAATGAATTCTCCCTCCTCCACCTCCACCACCACCAAGGGGGCCACCATTGCCCCCAACAACAGATAAGGTTGAATTCTCCAAAAGTCTGAGTTCTTGAAGGAAAAGAAGAACTGTCCCACCAGAACCTCCACCAAGACCACCAACCAAAGAACCATCATTGCTCTTTATTACTTTGCTAAAGCTTTGACCATCAGCCCTCAGGGATCCATAAAGGTCAAGCCTCAAAAGAGGCCACTGGATGGATCCCATGACTAACAACAATTAAGCAAAAATAACGATAATCAGAACATATTATAAAAATTTAAATAAACATCTCAGATCACAGAATATCATCATAAACAGACATTTTTCTTTTTGGAAAGCCTATCATTAGAGATATTGCAGATGGTATCTGCCTGATGACTCAATTTTATTAGTCACCTCTGCAGAAACCAACTTGGCATGTGCATGGTCAAAACAGAAACATAACATTTTTCCATGAAACAAATAAAATCAAAGAAGATGTTTAAAACTTCTTACCAATCATCCCCCCACCAACTACATGCCAGTACGAGGTGTTAGGCCCCTCAGTTCCACTACCCAACTCACATGGGAGATTAGCATTTCCATATTCATTACCACCATTACTCATTCTCCCATTGAAAAATCCAGAACCTCCTCTTCCACCATGTCCAGCACCACCACCAGCTCCATTTAAGAAGTTTCCCTTTCCAATACCATCAGTGCAACCTGAAAAAGGTCTCCATCCAATCAGAATATCAAAAACTACATCTTCTGGCACTTAACATGAGCTAGCATGATATATGCAGAAAAGCAGAGTTCCAGAAACTTTCTTAATTACCTGATTCAGATGCTGTCATCGTACCATCAGTATCAATAATGACAGTCCTTGCCCGATGAATATGAATTATACTTCCCTTCATAATGCCACTTACAAGAATATCCTCAACACGACAAATCTGCAAAACCTCAAGATACCACTTCAAAATTCTAATCACAAGAATATATATGGTTGTCTTTAGGCAAGAACTTATCATAAAAAAGGACCAACACAACAAATTCATCAAGCAATTAAACTTAGGAATGAAGCCAATTACAGAAAGATGCCATTCACAGATATCATATGAGGCCACAGTAAAAGTACGTAAATGAAACATGACCAAAAACTAATACTAATCATTTATTTTTGGCACACACGGAAAAGGAAAGGATATCTTTTTTTTTTTTTTCAAATAATCATATAATTAAATAAAATGGAATATAGGTGGCCAATAGAAACATAAGCAGTTTGTAGAGCACAAAATGAATCCCGATAAATTATAGTACACAATAAATAAATTAGTACATCCAAGATTACCAACTTTCCATTTCTTTACCCAGGAAGGGGTTGCTATGATAAGGAATACTAACTTTATTTTACGTAATGAACCTTACTTGAAGTGAGAAGGAGAGTGTATAGTTGACATGGCAATCATCGGGTGGAGTTATCAAATCTATGGGGCAACTTTGTGTCTCGCATAGATGTTTTGTCACCCTATAATATTAAGAAAAATAAACAATAAAATAAAATGATTAAATTAAAGTTTCAGAGGAGTTCACATGCTGAATAAAAACCTTCATTTCATAAATCAACAAATTTCACTAGCAAAAACAGTTATACTTACATGCCTCTACTAGTATCATCATCCAAAGGAGCCTGAAGTAAAGAACCTGGGCCAACCTGTCATGGGACAAAGTTTGTTAAACTGGTGTATCAAGATTGAAACCCATAATGCAACCTCAAATGAAAAAGCACCAACAAGAATTTAGAAGATGGTGACATGGTAAGAAAAGAATGCCTTATATAGAGTTAAGGAGTTGAGAAAAAACCAAAAACAATCACTAAAAGTACTCTAAGAAATATCCGTTGCATTTAATAAAAGAGAAGGAAAGTTCGGATGCACAATCATTAAAAAAAGGAAAGTAACTGTACCATCATATAAATGTAACCCAAAAATTGCAACTGAAAATTATAAAATTGTGATGTATATAATTGCTTACAGTTATATTATAAAAGAGAGACAAGGAGAGCCGCTGGCCTTTGATTGCATCACCATGACCGGTCAACTTCAGTAGACCCAGACCATATAAACCCAAGTTTCTATTTGAACTAATAACAGAGTTTTGCTGTAAGTGCAGAAATCACAATCAGAAGAGTTTAAACCTACCAGGAAGGAAAGAACAAGATATGATTTCATTTAAAAGAATACTATAAAGTTTCTGAATGAAGACCATCATACCCTTAAAACAACCAAATTCCTAATTTCAAGTACTGAAGCAGTCACGACAGCATTTCCACCACCATCAATTTGAATTTTGGAGTTCCACATGAGTAACATTTTAATAACAACTCTAAGGGCCCCAAAAACCTTCATGTATTTAAGGTAAAATAGTTAATATCTTGAGCAGAAATTCTAGCTTAGAGACTTAAAACAGTGAAAACAATTGATAACTCTATGGACTAAAACTGGAAATCCCCTTAATATAGAAAATTCTGGAATACCATCTAGTACCTTTATGATGGAATCACTCATTAAAAGCTCTTCTGCAACAAGCTCAAATTCTGAGACTGGATAATCAGACAAGCCAAAGATTATGCTTGCCCCACAATACACACTAATTTGTCCTCTTACCTTCATAAATGAAAACAGATACCAAACATTAGGCTTCTTAGGCTATGTGTTAAACACAGCACAAAGAAATTGTTCATTTTTTCTCTAAAATATCAAAATTATAAAGAGCAATATATAATTTATCAGAGAATTTATTTGCAGATTAAAACATAAAATGATCTTATTACAATCAGATGTTAGGCTGAATGCAAGCAGTTAACTAGTTAATAAAACAAAAAGCTCCAAAATTTCATATGGAACAAGCCAACTATATGCATGTATCTAAATATTTATGGTTGCATTCACATGTGCATTGCATATACCATTAACATAAATGCATAGGGTAAATAGATAAATAACATAGATAACTAAATACACACACACACATATATTTAAAAAAAAAAAGTGGCCACTGCGCACGATCATACACAAGTTAGGAGTTATGAAAAAAGAACGAAGCACAACATGACACGAAACACAATTTGATACAGCAATTCTTAAAGGCAACAAATTAATATAGCAAGACAAGCCAATTAAAATGTTAATCATCACAAGAAAATAAGCTCACCAAATAGGTGATGGAGCTATAAATATACTTTAAAATACAAAAATCTTCTTAGAAAAAATCGGTTACAGCACAAATTGCCGATCAAATACTGCCAAACATAACTTTGATTAAAAGATCTTTTCTCCGAACTCTTGAAAAAGAATATTCTTCATTACAAAATTGTGCCTGAGCATGTCAGGGCTAGAAGTCTGTACAAGTTGCCTACCTGAACCCGTGTCCAGACAAGTGGAACCAAAACTTTTGCATTATTCTCCACATAAACATTTGACCATAATGGGCTGGTTGAGAAATCAAGCAATGGAGTATCAGTTTCCGTTGTGACATTATCATTGCTCACTTTCAAACTTAGTAAATTTGCATTGAAATATGTGCCAGCTGCTCCAGAATTCCCAGGACAGCCAATACTCAAACCTCCTGTCACAACAAAAGCATATAATGTTGCATAATTTCTTTCTTACAAAAAGCAATCCGAGAAAAAGAACACAGGCTTGTGATATAATTTGAAAAACAAAAATCAAAGATTCAACTATGATGATCTAAACCTATTAAATGTGTAGTGTGTCACAACCAAAAGTTCCAAAACGTGCTTGTGTGTGTATGTGTTGCAAATATTTCCTAAGAGTGAAGAAAAACTTTGCTTGAAACTATAGCCTTGTATTATTTATTTGTTAAAATCCAGCTCTCTTTAATTTATTAGTAAATATTAGAAAGGTTTTCAACTAATTTCCCTCTGATATCTACAAATGTAGCAGCAACAAGTCTACTGAGGGAAGGGGAAGATCAATTTATCCAGTGCATACCACATAATAATTTCATGTATCATGTACAGGTGAGTTTTACCACATCATTACCTATAATCATATTGAAATTTGCAGCCAGTGTTTATTTGTTTCAAAAATCTCTCAAATCAGATTATCCTGATTTTTATATTTTGTTCCACATAAATCAAGTTAGTGATCTTTTATTAGAATTAAGTACATAGAACAAATTACTACTGCTATCACTACCAGATACATAATACAAACCATGAACAGTAATTTTCAAATCTTCTTGTATGCTGTAACAATCAAGTGATATCCTTCCTCCACCACCACCACCCCATCCCTTCCCACCAGCAGCACTGATAATACCATACCCCTTCCTACACCCAACAAAAAGGTGAAACCCAAGAGATGAGTTACAAGCAAAATCCAGTATATGGCAATTATTGTATCAATTCTTCTGGTAAGGAAAAGAAAGCACAGGGTGAGAAAAGCTTATCGATTATTTAGAACAAACACAAAGGATCTGCCATTATCTACACTTACTGAATCTACGATGTAAATATGAACCAGAAATGTGCAGGGGAGAAATGAAATAGCACAATCAAAGATAAAGTACCATCCACAGCATGCAAGTTGAGGGCAACAATCCAAAATCTGAATAATTGAATAGAACTAAATTCGACAAGAGATCCTCCTAAAGTATTAAAAAGGCAAAACAAAATAAAAACAAAAAACAGAATATCACATCATAATCACAAGCATTGCCAATTTATTTTCTAATAGCAAGCAAACCTAATTATATCTTGGGCATTTAGATTTCATGTATTATCACCTCAAAATGATAGAAGAATGTTTGACCCCAACCACAAATTTAGCAAGGATGAAAATGAGATAAAAAAATTCCTCTTCTTTCTTTTGGGAGGGTGTTTTGAGATAGGTGAGTCACAAAAGTGCAATTGCGGATTTGCACCCACAACTGTCATTTCACCCCTGTTCTTAATACAACTAACTCTCAGTATTATAAAATGCTTCACTCTTCAATTGAAAGCAATAGATACCCCCAACCATCACTTATAACTCACACTGAAAACAAGTATAGGAACAAATACAGACTAACGGGTAGTTCATACTCACAGCTTTATGGCATGCATCAATATACTTCCACCAGATCCACCTCCCCCATCAGAACCCCCATCTCCACCTACTGCAGTGACTGACCCATTTATATATAAGGTGTCCTTCACTAGAACCTTCACACGTCCCCCACCATTCCCCCCATATTTCTTTTGAGCAGACATCCCGCCACCCTTGCTGCCATAACTCCATGGGTCAGACAGTGTAGACCAAGCATAAACATCACCACCCCAGTTTGTCTTATTATTTTTCAAGCAGGATGCACCACGCCCCCCATGCCCTCCACCTGCTCTATCATAGCCAAAGGGTGTGCCACTGGTTTGGGGAGGTGGTGATCCACCCAAGGATGACGAGTTTATAGACGAACTGTATCCCATAGTCAGATTGGCTGCTGATAAAACTACAGAACCAGCAACGATGGATGCATACTGACCAAGTTTAATGTTACCAGACATATTGAAAATTATCTCACACCCTTCCACAGGACATAAAATTGAAACATGAGGGAGCATCTCCAGGTTTCCAACACCATATATGTGAAGATGAGAATTCAAATAAACGGATGAGCTTAGAAAGCATGTGGTATTAAATGATCCTACACCTTCCAAGTCCTCACAAGAAACTGACTCATTCAATGGAATAGAAGAAATTGATGCTTTGAAAAATGCAGGGTCATGGAGTTGATAATTATCACTTGTAAGTGATCCAGAGTAACCCAACAACAAGTCTTGGAAGCCAGTACTCTTATTCCTATCCTGAGATGAACTAAGAGGAAGAGAACACATAAAAAGATATCCCAATTGAATGCAGCACCAGAGGTGCCTATGCATTGCCACAGAGTGCATAGCCACTTATGAGAAGTATATATCAGTAGAAATTCTAAGGAATGCAAGATCCCAATCAGCTCAGCAGCCAATGTGGACATATATCCTACAAATTTGTTTCTGAATGCTACCTCCTGAAGATTTAGTAGTAAAGGTTACCACTTAAATACATATTCTGCAACAAATACATAAGGTTAGGAATATCTTAACAAATCACAAAGGCAATATCAAACAGCAAGAAAACAAGAAGGTTAGAGAATTCGGCAGGGGCAAAGAGAAAAAACAAGTTATGGCTGTGTGAATTTAATGCAGTCATTTGGTGCATTTGGAGAGAACATAATACATGTATGCTTGAGGATATGTCAATGCACTACCAACTGAATTGGGAAAAAGTTATGAAACTGGTTTTCATTTGGCACCAAGCACATGGTCTATTAGGGGAATTTCCATTCAGATATGCAGGGGTATTTGATAGGCTTACTGCATTGATGGTTTTCTGTTTCTGAAATTCAATTTTCTGTTTCAGTTAAGGAGGATAGCTTGTCCTTCTCTCATAAAAGTTCCTTCTTCCTAATGAACTTCTTCTTTTGGCAGAAAATTGAGCTGAACTTACATAAATCAACTATGCATTATAAAGCAACAAGTGTAAAATAGATACATCTAAGACCATAAATCATATTCTTGGTGTTCACAAACGTACATATTTCAGAAAATTACTTCAGATTGTGATATTCTTGTAAGAAAACTGTGTTTATGGCTCTACACAATGAATTATCATAGACTGCACCATCAACGCGGATTTTAAAAAAGAGGGGAAAAAAGCATACAAGCACATCTGAAATATGGTAGAAAAGTTCAAATTTTACAAAACTTTTCATAAGAAAATAATTTTTTTTTAGTCAGATATGGACTGTTCTCACTTCTCTTTTTTCAACGTCACACAGCCATGGCATATACTTGGAAACCCCACTTTGCCAGACATAAAAGATATACCATGGTACCGGCCAAACAATATCTTTTGAAAAACCACAATGTTTCACTAAGCATTTTTGCGATGGTGTACATCCAGGAAAGGGATCAAAGCATCCCTCCCCCGCCCCCTCCCCCAGAGAAAAATTGATAAATACCAGCTAGATTATTACATAGTTTACATTCTTTCTTCTATATGCAACAGCATACTTAACGTGACTTTCTAATGAAACTAAGCTCGTTGGAGTAACGATTGGGAAGTGGAATTTTTTCTTTTATTTTCCATTCTTTCAAAGAATTATTCATAATTAGAGTCCCGCATGCCATCTTGAAAATAGTGATAATACTCAAGCAATGCAGCTTAAACTTCAAATTTGATCACATAAGATCGATCGATCACTTAATCACTTTAACATTCCACCGGGAAATCAAAAACCACTGCTCTGAGAATCAAAAGAAAACATGAAAACCCCCAGACAAGCTCTGCAAGCAAAATTTGCACTAGTATAGTTTGAATTCGAATTTCAACTCTAAAAGCGAAACGAGTGAACTAACCGGTATGGAAGCGAGGAAGAAAATGAAAGTTCCGCTGAATCTTAGGGGAAGCTCAATTTTTCTCTTTCTGATAGTAAATGTTGATTCTCGTCCAATACAGAAAATGAAGTTCACTTTGTCCTTTCGCTTTTCTTCCGTTAACTTTTTCTTTTGTTTTTTAATACACTGTGAAAGCTCAAAAGCAGCAAACTGCAAAAGAAGCAGTGAGGGAAAGTCCCTACGAGTCCAAGCTACGTTTGTGTAGCTGGATTTTGATAGAGATTCACACGAATTTTTCCGCATCATTAGGCCACACATTGAATCTGCCCTCCATCTTCATCGTAATTTCGGGACTACCCTTATTCTTTGACCTTCTCTGTTCACCTTCTGTCTGGAGGCCGGATAAGGTAGTAATTTGTCATTTGCAAATAATCTTACACCACGCAGTCGTCCACATCTGCTGCATGTGATTTCCCAAATGATAATCATTGATTAAAATATACAATTAAAATTACGATAAAAAATACATATACTCAAATGTTGACGTAATAATATATATATATATCCCACCAAGAGAGAAAAAATAAGCTATACGAAAGCAAAATAAATTTATATTTGTGAGGGAGGGTTAATGAAGGATAAGAAGTCATATAAAAATAAATAAAGGCCAATAAGTGTTACTGATTTTTCCATCAAAAAAAAGTATGTTGCTGATTTGTAATTACACTTCCTTTTGTTTAAATAAACAAGCACGCCAGCTAGCGCATACGCAAGTGAGGAGAGGAGCCGGATCTAATCTCATTTGAGAGTTGCGTAGTTTGCTAACTGAATAAGACCAAATTGATATTAAAATGAGGAGAGATGGGCATTTGTTTTGACAAACTGTGCAACAAAATCCCAACTGTTTTCATTCCTGTACTTTTTTCAGGAGGTGGGTCCATCTACAACTGCTCCAATGGCGTCCATGCGCGTGGATACTATCAAACGCCGTATAAAATAACTGATGGATGTGAAAGGCCGCACGTGCTCCGTCTTGCCATGATTTTGTATATGCCATGCCCCCATGTGCCCTCCTATTGGACCAAGGAACAGACCCAATTGTCGGTCATGGGATAAACCAACGTCTATTTCGGGCATACTCTCCCGGCCCATGGCTTAACTCAATTTTACCAAAAATGTTTAATTTTACTTTAGTCCTCTCATTTTGATGAACTTTAGTCAGCCCCCTTATTGTGAAATTCTAGTTGTTAGTCAACTCAAACGGTCTAACTTAACGGTAACACTAACATCAATAGAAAAATGAGTTTTTAACGTTAAATAAATATTTTAGACTTTTCAAAGAGAATTTCAGAATAAATAATAAATAATCTTATCTAAAATCAAAATTTTAATAGAATTATAATACTTTGTCAAGAAAAGATATAATTTTTTTACATGTCTCCGTCTTAAAAATTTTGTCTGCTTAATATTTGGAGAAAAAGTTTAAATAATTGTCTAATACTGAAAATTATTTTCTTATTAATTATAACTCAATTGATGACGATAAAAAAAGTTATCATGGTGTCATCTTAACATGATAGAAATTGGAGTTGCACAAATCAAGAAAAAAAAAAAAACATACAATAAAGAAAGTGGCAAGAAATTAACTTTGCGAGAAAGTGCAAAAAAATACCAAGTGATATTAAAAGAAGTTATTAAAAAAATCTTATGACAAATAATATTTATAAAAATTTAATTTTTACGTAAGACAATTTATGTGATTCACATAATTAATTTTACTTAATTAGATGTTGTTGAACATGAAAACAGTTCAGATATGTATCATCTAAATATATTGTCAAGTCAAACTTAACCAAGCATAAATCTCTCTAAAAGATATATGTATATATATATATATAAGCTGAGAGATGTGCTAGTGGTACCATATAGGCGAATTTTAAACTGAGAGACAAACTAGTATAAATCATTTAAATAAGAGGACTAAATGTGTAATTAAGCCAAAATAGAAGTAGCTGTCCATTTTAAAATCAACCGACAACCGACAACGGACATGTAGGATAAATGTAAGGCGTGAATGGACAGCTACTAGGGCAACCAGGAAGCAGACATGGGTGTGAGAGAAATCAGGGTGTCGGATAAGAAAATAGCAATACATGAATTTGACGACGTCTGCGACCCGGTGACGGGTCGAGCTCTGACTGGTTCATGCGTGTGGAACTCAGCCCTGGTTTTGTCCTAGTGGATGGTAACTCAGGGCCAAAACGAGTTCGACTTACGAGGCAAGACTGTCCTGGAACTCGGCGCCGGAGTAGGCCTACCTGGATTGACGGCGGCGATGCTCGGTGCTAGCCGAGTCTTGTTGACCGACATTGAACCTTTGCTTCCGGGTTTGTCTAGGAAGGTCGAAGCAAACGGTATGGGCAACGTAGTCGAGGTAGGAAAACTCGTATGGGGATCGGACGAGTCGCTAGCTAGTTTGGACGAGTTCGACTTGGTTCTTATGTCAGATGTGTTCTTCGACCGTGAGGAGATGGAATCGCTGGGAAAAACACTGAAAAAGGCTTGTGGAGAAAAGACCAGGGTTTGGGCCTCCACCGAGATTCGCCCGTGGACAGGGGACTGCCTCAGCGTGTTGGCGGATATGGGCTTCGGAGTTTTTGAGCTCCAAAGCCCACTGGGACCCTGCCGTTCATCGACGGCTAAAGCAGACGAGTGTTCTGGGCCGTTTGTCGCTTTCTGTCTCATGCCGGTTTCACCGAATGAAGCTGGCCGCGCGCCGGCAACGTTCTACTCTTGTTGATGCCATTTATGTACCCCGCAACGCTGAGTTCCCTTTTCTGAACAAATTTTGATTGAGTTCATTGTTTATCGATTCTCTTTATAACATGACACGGTTACCCTGAAAAAGGTCTTTCGTACGGAACTTATCGAGCCAGACCGGACAAGAACATTAAAGTAACTGATACCCAAGACAATTGCTAACCAGGAGTTTCAAATTTCTCAAACTTGGCGAGTCACTCGCTAACTACTTTTGCAATTTGAAGAATCCTACTTACATGTGACACAACCACCACACTTGTATATACCGCCAAAAATTGAGTAGTAACGAAAGTATAGTAGAGCGTTTTCTGACATCATCTGTTAAATAATGTTGAGTATAATTACATGTCAGGAAGAGTTGAAAGAGTTGACCACCAAACCACCTTCTGTACAGAAACTTCCATAGGGTGGTGATTGCTGCCGTATGTATAATCATATTCACCGAGTACATATCGTAAACCGCCCTGCTCGTTCACGATCCCAACACTTTCGACAAAACCATTCCATGCAATGCTCGTTCGAAAAAATTTTACCTTATCCCAAACGATACAAAATTTCAGTAACTTGTCCTTTCTCAGCCCAGGATGTGCGTCTTGTATCTTCCTATAGCCCCACAGTTCCAACAACTCAGATCACAGGAAAAAATCCTTCAGCGGGGTTATGCAGACATGGATTCCACAGAAGGTGGTCCTTCCGATGCGTCATGCAAAGCATATTTCAGCACACAAGACAGGCACAAACCCAGTTTCTGATTGCAAAGACTAACCCATCAAAAGCCATATTTAGCTTCTATAGTTCTTTAACCATTCTAATGGATTTTCTGATTCTGAGAACTCTGACCCTGAGGCTGCTGTTGGGAAGCCTGCAAGTTCATCTGCTGTGTATTGTAATGAGCAAAAGGCTGGGAGTAGAGAGGATTCATCAGGCCCTAAAATCAAGGTAAAAAATACACTTGCGTGAGGGAAACAATCGCATATTATGGCCAAAAGAAAAATCACATACTATCAAGTATCAACAAGATAACTTCACGCTCAAAAAATGAACTAGCTGAAACCGGAGTAAACCTGAGACTGAAGAGGGTTGGCATTAGCCAAGCCAAAATGGCTCTGCGATGCATCGTCTTGTGAGGGATCGTTGAAGCCAACCTGAGTGAAAAGACCTTGTGATCCATGAGTCATATAGTCCTGTGAGATAACAGAATTGAAGTTCAGAACCAAAAGGATGAAGTAACCCAACTCCACAAGAAAAAAACTCGATGTGGTATCTACAGGAACCTGAGACATAAAATCATTTCCAGAACCAAAACGTGAATATCCAGCCTGAGAATTCTGGTTCAGAAAGCTCCCTGGAAATCCACCTTGTGCTCCTTGAGTAACATAATCAAGAGCATATCCACTTTGAGAAGCCTGGAAGGTAATTCAAGTGTCAACAGTTAGTAAAAAGAAAGGTTAACATAGGTATCCTACAATATTATACCTGTTAAATACAAACAATAACCACAAAAATTCATATACCTGTGTGGAGAAATCAGTAACATTATAAGGAACATGAGATCCCTGACTTTTGAAGTCATCACCCAAGAAATCCTGATGGTTAAAAAAATGAAGGGAAAAAAATCAATGTCAAGATTACGTTGAAATAAATCTCAAGTTTCAATCAAGGTACTACAAGTACCTGGGACATTCCTGCCACAGAAAATTGATCTCGGAATGATTGGCTCGACCCTTGGACAGACATCTGAGACATACAAGAAAGACAGAGTCAGATTTTACCATGACAATAGAAAGAGTAGGAGACGGAGAAATAACATGTGAACAAGGAACTCAAGCACAGACATTATTCGCAAATCCAGGTTGAGACAATGGACCACCAACAGATGGCTGGCTGTTGGGATTTTCAAGAGCTGGGAAGTTAAAGGCAGATCCAAGATTCCCAATAGACTGCTGTGTGCCTTGCTGGGGTGGAAGATTATTGCTGCCGATTGGGGCACCTGAATTACCTCGCCCAGCCCCAAAACCCCGACTCCCTGGAGGTGGGACATGAGGAACTGCCCCCACAGGTCCATGAACAGCTCCACGAGTTGGAATGGCATATGGCTGAGACTGGGGACCACCGTGGAAAGGTGGCAGGGGAACTCTTGGCATTGCATACCCAGGAGGATGCACTCCAGGCTTATGGGTTCCATTTGGTGGGCCAGGAGGTATATAAGATCCTGCATTATTAATCATACAATCTGAAGTGGTTAAAGGATCAAAAGCTCCCCACTATAGTAGAAATCATAAGAACTTCAAAGAATAAAACAGCTAGTTTATTACAGTTTTAAATTCCTATAAAATATGAGACTCATACAAAGACCATAAGGAAAACCTAAATTGAATCAGGCAAAGAAATCATGCAATAGAGTACAAATTACATACCTCTTCCACGGCGGATACTCCGATCTGATGTTGGGCCAGAGCCTGAATTATCATTAGGCACAACTCCAGGTCCACCACCATAAAAAAGCCTTCTATCATTGTAGATCTACATACGACCAACCATGACATGGATATTTAATCATTCAAAGAAAAAAAAAAAAAAAAAACCAACGCTACAACAGAAAAGCAGCCAGCCAAACAGCAGGCGATAAAGCAAAAAATATGAAAATTTATCACATACCTTCTTAGGTTTCTGAAACTGAACCATACTCTGCTTCAAGTTATTCAATGGCCCTTCAACCAAGCATTCGTTTTCCTGTTAAAAAAGAGAAAAAAAAATGTTTAAAATATGAAAATGCAATGTATGGAGATGACATGTATATAGCGTTGGAAATACTTATAACACCTATTCTGCTTACCTTTCAAACCAGAAAACAAATAAAAAGGAAAGCAAATCATTAGTGGATACTTCATAAAACAACCACTGCAAAACCTTATAGCACAAGACCTACCTTATAGTGCGTCAATAAACTGTTCCAAAGAGGCTGTTTACTGAGAACTTTAGGATTGCCCAGAATAACAATACCATATCTAGCTCGTGTCAACGCAACATTAAGCCTTCGAGGATCATTTAGAAATCCAATGCCCTAAACAATATATAGTAGTCAGCTGGAAGTGTAAAGTACTGTAATACAGAAGTGATCGATTCCTGTAGAAGACAGGTGATAACAGCTAAATAGCATAGGAGCTAGAACTTGGCAATATTTGAACCATCAAGTGATAAGACAAAGTAAGAGTGAACCAACCTGATGCTCATTACTTCTAACACACGATAAAATAATGTAATCTTTCTCCCTTCCTTGAAAGGAATCAACACTTGCAACCTAAAATCAATAAAATTAATGTAGTAAATGTGGCCAAGACAGAGATGAATATGAATATGGTTGATATCTGTATTATACCTCAATCTCCTTGTAAAGTTGCTGCCTAAGAGAACCATTTCTTGACATATAGTTCACAATATAAGCTCTCTGTCCTTCATAAGGTGTTATCACGCCAATCTGAGAAACATCAAACAAAATTAACTGAAATGTCAATATTTACTATTATACTATATTAGCATAAATCCAAAATTTAAGCTAGACTCCGAAAGATACCTGACTAGGGACTACACCACTCCTTAAGAAAGTTGTCACAATCTTTTCAACGTTTGCAGCCTCAGTCCTATTTAAATAAGATGTTCCGCTTGCACTGATCTCTTCTTGACCCATCTATATAACAATTGACTTAATTAAAAGAATCCAGGGGAACAATATATTTCATATAAGTTACTAATAAAAGGGAAAAACAGAAGAAAGTCATAAATATGATATTAAGTCAACAAGTAACATTAACTATGACCGTATGATGATAATGTACATTGAGAGGAACACACAAACATTGCTTTCCAAAATGTAATACTATGCAGCACCTGGACATAAAAAAACATGGGACGGTTTGGCACAGGCCAGGGAAAATCAATTCCTGATAATTGCCTTTCATTAACAGTGACTCCATTTTGTAGGGTGCCTTCATAAAAGCTGTTTGAGGGAAATTCTGAAAGAGATGGATGCATCCGGTATTGAACCTAACATTTAACCAAAAACAAAACTTGATATTAATAAAACAAAACAATTGCACCAAAAAATGTAAGAGATATATAGAAATATAGATACTAAAACAAAAAACATAAGCAGGATAACAATCTGGAATATTCATTTGCATAACAATCCCTACAACTGTGGATTAAAAACAGAACAAGGGCAAAGGTCTGTTCAACTATGAACATAAGAGAAACCTTTTATTTCAGAGTAAGCTGCCCAAGTGGGCAGATTATTGTCCACCAGATAGTATATATAAGAAGTGCCCATAAAGGAGCACAGCAAACACATGGAAACAAACCATTTGCCCTGGCCAAACTAATAACCACCCAGCACTACAGGTAGTTATGAAAGCAGTATGTCATAGCGGTTGTAGTCATGACTTTTCCTTGAAATAAAAGGTCTATTACCTGCAATCTAATTGGTTTGACACCAAGTAGAACAAGGCGTTCAAAAAGTGATTGTGCTAGACCTGCACGAGCTGCTTTCTTGCAAGTGATAACAGGACCAAGCTGGCAATGGTCACCAACAAGGACAACCTAAACAGATTTGTCTAGTTAGAAACTTCATTTACGTAGGACAAAGACATGCAAAGAATTGGACATCAAATACCTGCTTGGCCCCAAGAACCAAGGGAATGAGACATTCAGGCTCTGTTGCTTGAGTGGACTCATCAATAAGTACCTGAAAACAATTTTCAACGGTCTAAGCCAACATCTAACAAGAGAATGTTAATTATGCTTGCAAATATCACATATTTCAACCTGACGGAACCTAAAGTTAGCTAGGCGAGGATCCCCAGCACCAACACAAGTGCAGCAGATCACATCAGCACTCTGTGAAATCTCCCTCTCTGTTGCTCGCTTTAGTGCTTTATACTTCTTCTCATCACTACTGGAAAGTTCCCCTGTAAATAAATAAGTACACATAGAATAAGAAATATTTTCAACTCACTGACGCACACTTGCATCTCTCGCTCAAGGGCAGATTTATATCATAGCAAGTGCAACATTGAGCAAGAGAGAACACAAAAAGAAATAGAAGTAGAGAATGATATAATTCTGAATCAATATTACCCTAATTGAGAAGCATAAAATAATTATGCTCATTTTCTAAAGTGATTAAAAAAAGTAATTACAAATAAATGAGTTACAAAGCTGATTATCCGAGAAATAATAGTCACACAAACATTACAGGTAAATTGTATTACAAAAAAACTAGATAAACACAAGAAATCCAATTTCATTATCCTGCTTCTCAATAGGTTCTCTATACCAGCGGCATAGAGGGGAGAATCAATGAAGCCATTGCATAACAAGTATCCAAATTAACCCAACTAATCAAGTAAGTTTATGGCAGACCTTGATCGTCTTTCAGCTGTTGTAACTTGTGAAGTTCACTTTTGTCAGATGTGTCAAGATGTCGAACCTGGTATGCACCATATGCATCAAGAGCTGAAGTATACTGATAAGGTCATAATACAAACACTAAGAAGTTTACAAACCTGATAATGAAGCGTTAAATGCTCAACAGGAGAACTAACAGCTTCCCTTGATTTTGCACAAAGCCTAACAACCTTCAATGACAAAAACATGTATCATAAAGAGAGAAACAGAGAAGACAACGATTACAATTGAAACAGAGAAGACAACAATTACAATTTTAACAGTAAAGACTTCAGAACAAATGGTTAGTTTTGCCAAAACTAAAAGTTCTAAGAACTTTGTAGAAGAGAATATTTACTTCTCTCAGAATAGTATACATAAGATTAACTTCCAACAAAAAACACATCAACTATACCTTTAACCCAGTAGCACTAATCTTTTCAGCTAGCTGGTCCACAGCCACATTACTAGGGGCACAAACCAAAACCTGAAAATTTATTTTTAAAAAAGTCAAGCTCGTATAAAATACATATTTATCATGAGGGAAAAAATACTTCCATGAAGAAGATTTAAAAATATACCTGTCCCTGACCTTGTTTTGCCATGTGATATACAATTGCTGCAGAAGTTACAGTCTTACCGGTTCCAGGAGGACCTTGAATCAGACTAATTGGTCTCTGAAGAACACTCTTAACTGCAAAAACCTACAAACAAAAGGAAGCAGATAATACATTGAATGATCATGGGAAACAAACAGACCAAATGTCACTTCAAACACCAAACATCTTAACAATAAAAGGAAAATAAATCAGCAGGAGTAAGATAAAAAGAATCAGCATACTTGGGATGCATTGAGCTCTGGAAGTCCAGGGGCACCAAAGCGTCGTGGCAATGTATTTCGCACCATCTGAACCTCAACTTCATGACCCAACAAGTGATGGTAAATATACCTGCATATTAGACAGCATTTGTGATAAAAATTTAAAACAATATTATCCTACAATTTGATAAGAAGTCCTCTTACACCATATTTGCTCCAGTTATAATTTCAATTTCATAATTAGTTCCAGGTATAAGATCATCCAATGAACACCGAACACTCAGTCATTGTCATGGCAAGATAAATAAAGCATACCTTTTACCATTACCCACCCAATCCCGAAAAAAAAAACTCCAACCATTAGCAACTTATACATATCACATCCTAGGCACAGGTAAGCACGTTCAATGAAAATATAATCCTTGGCATAAAAAAGGAGGGGGACAAAGAACACAAACCTAGTAAAGGTAAGGGAATATGAAAGGGTAAAAGAACAGGCAAGACATAGGGATACACAACACAAACAAAACTTAGAGCAAACTTACCCACTAACACTTGTCTCATCGACAGCAAAGGTCTTCATAGCTCCTTGCATCCTGTCAAAGCCTGTACTCTTCCATACAAAATCGACACTCAAACCATGGTTTACATCAACTGGTACACCCTGCATACAACAAGGACAATAAACACTAAGCACATCAAGAAATTGATGGCACAAGAATACGAAACAAATGCTAGAATTACCTGACTAGCACGGAGCTCAAGTGCAACCTCCTCTTGTGCAGTTAGCTTTATCTGAAATTAGAAAAGCAATTACATTCAACAGTACTTAATTAAATAATTGAAGAAAGTGAGCAAATGCATATTAACTAAAATATAAATACCATATAAAATAACACCTGTTCTCATGCATGATCTATGAGTATGAATATAGAGGAGTATTCACGGACTATAATACATAAACCAACAGTTGACCAAGGACCATAAAATTATAAACTTAAGGGAAAAAAAAAAAAAAAACTTTTTCAATACAAAATCCAGAATTTATATTTGCATGCAACTAATGGAAATAAATAATAAAACACATCCAAAGTAGTTTTTCAGATAAATATACACAAATAAAAACATGGATATCAATCCGTATTCTCTGTGATGCACATTCACACTCGTGTGAATGTTTAGGTGGGGGGGGGTGTTTGATGCGTCCACAATATGTGCAATACTCTGTCTCATACCACATGCCCCACTGACTGCCATGCTGGATGTGCAGCATCTCCAGAATAACGCAATCGTAGTTCATCACCAGGTACAAGCCGCAACTCATTATCTTCCTATAAATTACAAAATAAAATAGTTTATATTCAATGAAGTGACTGCAAGATTTTGAAAAAAAAAAATGTAATACAAACTCTGAAGTGCATAAAACATAATAATGAATGCAATACATTATCAGGAACAAGCCTAGCCCATCAAGCAAAAGAGAGATCACCTTTGGGAAGACAAAATATGCAATGCGCTTCTTATTAAGCCCAATATCCCATCGGATTGTAACATTATCCTTGCTTTGTGATTCTTTCGTCATCTACAACAACAAAGCACTTATAAGATACCAGAAAAAAAATTCAGAACAAGAGACAAAAACATACAACCTGCAATCAAGAATGCTGTCTTGGTAAGAGACAAAACCCTTTGTCCCATTTCTTATCCCAAACCCTGTTCCATGGACTTAGGATTGGTGGAAAATTTTAATTAATCCAGCTTAGAGCACTATTTTATTAGTTTTTAACCAATCCTAAACCCAGTGGGACAAAGGATTTAGTCCCCTTGCTAAGATGATCCAAAAGTACATGTACAAATAAGAATAAGAAGACCGTTACAAAATGTTTTAGACTGAAGAAAATAGAGGCCCTTACCTTATCATAATCAGCTTCAAGCTTAATAAGTGGTGCAAACACATTTTGATACTAAAATAGCAAGGAAACAAGAAACATGTTAAATAAAGACCAAGGAAAAACCAAGACAATAGTGACATACTCCTCATATCACAAAAATAAAATGCTAAAGGACAAGCTTCAACTCAAACCTGATATGCATCCTCATATTTCAAAGCCACAGGCTGAGGTTCATCATCCATGCCAGGCTTCTCAAGATCCTCGAGAGTAGCATCAGGATTTGTCTTCCATAGCTCTTCTACTTTATTTATTTGCTGCGCACTTATCTGACGCGCTCTCAACTGTTCCTGTTCAGATGGGATCTGCAAAAGATAACCTTTTAGCAAGATTGGGGGGGGAAGAGATAGAAACAGAATCTTGAATGAACCAAAAGAAGGGGTAAAAAAGATATTAACCTTGACAAGCCACTGCAAGAAACACCTATCATCAATCAGTGGACACCATTGGCTGAGGTCCCAATTCATGTCCTTCAATGCATTAACACTCAAGCAAGGCTCACGACAAAGAAGAACAACCACACTCTCTGTCTTAGCAGAAATAAATCCAAGGAGAAACACATTACGACACCCACAGTTGTAGCATTCAAGGATTGTTTCTCCTAAAGGACTATCTTTGTGAAGACAGACTTCTTTATGTTTTGCTCGAACCTACAGAAAGAACAAAATAACCAATGAAGTTAGAACACTCGCATCAACAAAGCACAATATAAATAAAACCAAGCCACAAATGGACCAATGCTTTCCAATAAAACATAAAAGGAAGTAGAAGCACTAAAGTAATTCACAAAACGACAAAATCTCAAGCAGTAATCACCATTCACTAATATAAAAATATATTTAATTGAGAAACCAATACGCAAGAATAAGACACACATCACCTTACTGCATATTCTATTTTGGTAGCCACGTAGTGCAAATTCCAATAGAAAACCAACGGGGAAGAAAAAGGCAAGGACAAGCAATACAACCTAAAATGGGGCCAAAGTGGAAAGACCCCATGGTAACGAATTCATGTATTCTTTAACTAGGCTTCTGGTGGAAGAGACCAAACCAGTCATCATCCATATGATTAGGTCGATATGATCATTGACTTTTCAACTTTCACGGTTCAAGCAAACAGAAAGGAGATAAGAAAAGTTAGTAAAGACTAGCTAAAATGGAGAGAGAAATTTTACATCGAACAACAGACTGATAGAGTTTGTTATATTGCAATAGCCATATCGCAGACCCTAGTTTGTGAAAAGGAGATAAGAATTAGCAGGTCTTACATCTATACATCAGTCAGTAATTTGACATCAAATCCACAAAAGGACCTTCGGAAGCCCAAAACATTGTCACCTAAAATTTATCAACAAACGAAGCATGGATTTCGAAGTAGAAATTGAATGACATTTATGGCATATCTCTAGCTAGAGGTCCATATGCTGCTTACGCCAACAAGAGGTGCTTCCTCTCACGGCATTATCCTAACTAGAAAGTCACATAAGGTTTTCTTCTAAATAAGCTTATTTCAGGTACTCCACAACCATAGATAGTTATAGAAGTCTCCCCACTTTTCACCGTAAAACAAAACTATATTCCTGACTTCTCAAAGTTTAGTAGTGAATCCAACCACTTCTCTGACCAAAAACAAAGCTGAAGAAATCATTAAAAAAAAAAAAAAAAGAGAGAAAAGACAATGATAACAATATTTCAAGTATAATATTCCTAAAAACCTAGAAATTTAAACTATTATCCGCTTATTCACAAGTTTTGCAGAAGATAATCACTACTTATAAACCAGAGATTCTAAGTAACAGCCAGCATAACATCATGTAACCTTACTTTTCATTCTCCAAATATCCAAGTCCACCATTAATCCAAGAAGAGGAGGAAAAAAATCCAAACACAAACTGAAGAAGATATACTGTGCCAACAACTCACCAGGTGATTTACAATATGTGAACCCGATGTGTTCCCCCTGGAATTGCAGAACCATTTGCGACACGATGGTACATTACACCTCACAACACATGCTGGGTTCGACACCCCACAATACCGGCATGCATGTTCTGTGAAATCTCCTTTACCGTACTCGTAATTCTCATCATCCGCAGTATCTTCAAAATTTAAGCCGCTCATCCCAGCCGCCAGGGCGTCCACCATCTGGCTGTTGCCGCTGCTGCCACCCGACCCAGCTGCCCGGCTTTTAGCGGCACTTCCCGGTGCTGCAGAAACGGGTGAGGCGTCGGAATGGTGATCAGACCCAGACCCAGCACCAGCTCCACCACCACGTTCGGTTGGTTCAGACAGTGAATCGGACGGAGTAGGCCATGTTGACCTAATCGGGTCACGGAACTCCGGGTAGTCGAAATCCTCCCCCTGTGTGTTAAATTCAAGAAAAGTGTAGGCGTCGTTACCGGTATCAGGTTGCGAGGCGGTTTCGAATAGATTGCCCTGTTGCGAGTCCATTGTAAGCAAGAATTTTCGAAATGGAAAGAAAACGGGGCGATCTTATGAGTGTTAATTGAATTAGTTAGGGTTAGGGTTAGGGTTTTAAAATACTGCTTTCTTTAGTTTGTGAAAGTGCAAGGGGTTATGATTCTGGTTAGGGTTCGGTGTAAGGAATGAAGAGAAACAAGTTTGGGGATGGAAAGACACTCGGACACATAGTAAAAACAGGATGAGTTGTATGCGCGCGAGAATACAGACGTCAGGGAGGAGAGTGTGGAATATACGCACGGACTGAGTTCGTGAATGCTATGCAAGCCATTCACTTATCACGTGCGGACTGCACGGTTGACCTACTACTACTGCTGTACATCGTTTTCTACGATCTATCTACGAGTTGTAATACTTTTTTTTATGGCATTTTTTTTATCCGAAGAAAATTTTAATACTTTTATAAATTGACTTGTATAAAAATTTTAAAATATTCATTGTAGATTTAAAATACATAATTATATCATATAAAAAATACAGAATTATCATCACTTAATCAGAAGAACCTCTATAACACTGATTATAATTTCTTCGTAGCTGGTAAAAATAAAACAAAACATGAGAACAACAATAAACTAGGTTTATTTGATGGGAATATTTTAACATAAAATAATCAGATTAAAATAAAATTTTATACATCCTTTTGAAACAACTTGAATGAAATTGATTAATTAAATTATTTACTAATTTCAAAATCACTGTTGGACAATATATCAATAGAAATATAGAAATAAAATAAAAATAAAAAAGATAACAAATTAGGAGAAAAAATAGTTAATGAATGTTATTTTCATAACATAATACAGTCTTCACGTATTTATATGAACTTTTTTCATTAGTTTTGTTATTGACAGTTTTTATCACTTTTTCTTGGGATTAATTTTCTCTAAAAACACAAAATTAAAAATTGTTTATCAAAATATCACTAATTCAAAACTATTTTTTAATATAACACAATGTTTCTTTCCTAATATAAAAAAATGCTCATCAGGTGTTTTAATATTGTTTTCTTGTATGGAGGGTTTCTTGTCGCCGAATACTGATATTGAAAAAACTACCAAAAAAAAAAAATCATCAGTTTATTTTTTATTTTTTTTAAGAAATATTTCAAACTTGGAACATTTTTCATTCTACGTGGAACACTTAAGTAATGAACTTGAGTGTAATAAAGTATAATAATTCTATTGTCTTTTTGGGTATAGTAAAATTCCTTGGTTTGAACGGTTTTATAACTGCGTTATTATATTAAGTGACATATTGAATAAGGAGCAAAAGAAAACCACATAACGTAGTTAGAGCTGTTGTGCTTCACTACCATCTAGCAAAAATGTAACTGTTTAATTCTCCCTATGGTCCAATAGTGCCTCAGCAAAAAGTACCCCTTTCTCTGTAATCTGCAAAGTGCATTTACATCTTAGGCTGTCACAAAACGAAAATAAGATGAAGCTGAATTTGTTTTAGTGAAAATTGTCGGTAGAGTGACGTGGTTTTAGTGAAAATTGAGAGACTTCAAACGGAAGGGGGGTGGGACCAAGTATGTTTTTTATTTTGCTCTATTATTATTATTAACCTCGTTCTTCTCGTCGCTAGAGAAACAGTACTGCCGTATATTGCTCACGTCTCTGGCCCTCATCTTTGTCTTGTGGAACCACCTGCGATGCCGACGTGGCTTAGTATTGAGTTCGATCTCTCCGGTTTTCTGTGCTCTTTGCCAGTGGACTTGTAAAAATATTGCAGAAGAGATTACAATTATATTATATGGCTTTGCGGTCGTTATGTATTTATCTTAATGCCACGTTGCAAATGGAAAGAGACTTGCTACTGTTTGGGTACTCATGTGGTTGCATGCAATACAATACCATGTTTGGCCGGGCACCTTATATTCACTTCACCATACGGACTCACTTCTAAAATGAGATGGCAGCACATGCATGAAGGATGACTTCGCCAAACTTCTCCAAGTTGCGTATCAGATTCTTCAACTTTTCTTGATATATCTATTTCTCTAACTATTTCTCACAGTCGCTTCCATTTTAGTTTAATCTCTGGTGGCATGGCATCAATGCTGGCCGGCCCCTTCGTACGTGCGCTTTCTGGAAAGCAATATAGAATTACTTCCTTTAATTTGCGTGGAAGCCTGCTATTATCAGTACAGTTGGGTTGGTGTTTCATAAATATGGAGCCTTAAGGGTAATCGCTATATTCGTAAAGAGAATAAAATGATGGGAGTGAGTGCATTTAGATTGGATCTAAATTTCTGCGTTTCTTAATAAAGTTTTAGGCAAGTATATATTCGCAGCAAAATCAATAAAGACCATACAATTTCTTTGACTTTAACTTCGCCTACAAGAAAATCGAAACCGCTAAAGGAGCACACATGTATGCATGCGTTACGAGACAAATTTATTGTGGTTTCTAGCTCATTTGATGGTATATGCTTAACCGAAAAAAAAAAAACAAAACAAAAACAGAAATTAGAAGAAAGCAAAAGAACGTTTTGCTTTGCTAGAGTAAAGTGATTGAGTTGATCTTTATAGACTAACACCATTACCCGTTAGATTCCACCAAAGATCCTACTAGTATGTTGAGATATTAAATACAGCTCCATTAATTAAGCTTCGAACTTCGCACACTTCTCACAAACATAGATCCTGAGAAGATGGGGAAAAAGAAAGTGAAGTTTGCTTTATACCCAATATTGCTTATGTTGATTTTCCTTCTCTTTCAGTGTTCGAATGGTTCCAATCTTATCCGTCAATCTTGCCAGGAAGCCTCAAAGGGCGACCCAAATCTCAGTTATAACTTCTGTGTTGCGTGCCTGGAGGCCAATCCCAAGAGCCGACCCACTAGAATTGAAGAGCTTGTGGATGTGTCAATTCGGATAACCAAGTCCAATACAACCAACATCATTTCCAACATTTCCGAGTTCCTGAGGAACCAAAATCTAAGTCAATATGCGAAGGCTTGCTTGAGAGATTGCTTTGATCTTTACTCCGATGCTCTTTCCGAATTACAAGATGCAGTGTATGCTTTCAATTCCGGGGATTTGGACACTGCTAATATAAAGGTTAGTGCTGCTTTGGATGCTTCAGTTACTTGTGAAGATCAATTCAAGGAAAAGAAAGGTGAAACGTCTCCTTTGACAAAGGACAACAACATTTACTGCCAACTCAGTGCAATATCTCTGGCTTTCATCCAAATGTGTCATCAGAACTCTTGAGAACATGCAGTCTATCATAAAAATAGAGACCAGAAAGTGGCATGTATTTTGCAGCATTTCTAAGTTTTCTAATTAAATTAGTCTTGGTCTATTATTATCATTATTCCATCCATATATAATTTATATTGAAAGGTACAAAAGTTAAGTGACTTTATTTTCTCAGTAAAGTCTTCTCTTATATTGTTCCCCCTCTCCCCCAAAATAAATAAATAAATAACACCAATTTTTTTCTCATTGTTTTGTTGCTTTTGGACTCTTTTTTCTTCCTTTTTTTTTATGAGTTGACGTTTTGATTGAACGGAAGGAGTGATCATCAATTCATCATATCCAAGGTTTTCATTTTCTCTCTTTAGTAATACATACACCACTTCTTATGTACAACTTCAAAGAAGATGTTTGTTATTTAAATATAAAATTCTGGATTTTTTTCATTTGAAATCTAAATAAATATATGTAATTTACGAAATAAGAAAAATCAACCTTTTTTAAGCTAAGCCATAATATAAAAGGAGGTAACACAAAAAAAAAAAAAAAAAAAGGTAAGTAAAACTACTGCCGAAATAGACGGCCTGTGTAACATAATTTTTTCTAGAAAAAAAATTACTCACGTAAAAAAAAAAAAGCTATTGGATTATTATGGGCTACAGACTGCACAGGCCCGTAAAAGAGCCCATCTTTCTAGTGAGAGTTGCAACGACCCGGTTTAAGGAAAATGGGTTCAGTAAAATTCGTTAGTAAGGGCGGATCACATAAAATTTTGGGATTTCTTTTCTCGCATCCTCATTTTATATTTTTCCAAAATATCCTTACCCATCACACTTTTTCCACTTACCTATTAAACGAGATAAAATCTGTTCTCTTCCTTAATACCTATATATTTATGTGGATTGAAAAATATTGCATCTTGGCCGTAATTAGGCAGTTTTTTCAATACTCGCATTATAAATATTTCTACCATACTAAAAGCATGATTATTTTTATTTTAAAAATTAAGCTGTTATTAATATTTATCTATATATGTTTTTTATGAACATAAACTCTTAATATTGCAACAATTTCTTGGTGAGTGCACTTAGTTCATTTATAAATTGAACCGCATTTCATTGATAGATGGTTTTTTCTTTTTCTTTTATTAAACTCCTTACAGTCCAAAAAAAACAAAGCTTGGAAAGGCAATCAGCCGTATCGTGGTTTGGAAATCAAGATAGGGTTATTTACTGTTCATAACCATATAAGTAGCCTGGGCCGACACCACCACATGGAGCCCATGAGCTTAACCCAATACGAGGCCCACTCCCCATACAAAGCTCATCTCTCCCTGATTCCAGAGTATATAAAGGAAATATTGCTAGTTACGGGAAACGTCCTCACTTCTATCACCGAAAATCAGTCATTCATACACACGCAACGTCACATTTACCGTGGTCTATTGGTGAATTTCGTGACCTTCATAGCTAGGAAGCTTCCCCGGTTAATATTCTTCCTATTAAAGCACCACGAAAGCCACTTAGGCTCAAAATACGAAACTTGTACACATTGTGGCCTTTATACAATGAGGTGTGAATGAAAACAGTATTCTTTTGTTGTGAACAACAAAGTTACTTAGGAAATTTCCTTAATAGAGGTACTTAAAACTTCAACATTTTGCAACCTCCTACTTGTATAATATGAACCATTCATCGGTCCATGGCTCTACAACAACAACAACACTTGTAGTATATGCCAAATAATAATGTTGCATTCTTCTTTCTTCTCCCAATCTTGTTACCTCATTTTCTTCTTTCTCATCACAATCGCCCCTCTTGGAACAAGCTGCTCTACCATATTAAGCGGAATATCCAATGACATAATTGACCAGACCTGCGAAAAATGTGCCAACCAATCCATCATCTTGAGCTACAGCTTATGTTCGACATCTCTTCAAGCCATTCCAGTGAGCCACGCCACGAATCTTCAAGGATTAGCTCTAATTGCACTGGAGCTAGCTCTGCAGAATGCAACTGATACACTGTCAAGAATACAGGTTCTACTAAATAGCACAGATTTTGATAATTTCGCATTGGCATGTTTGAAGGACTGCTTCCAACTGTATACAGATGCTGCATGGACAATAGCGCATTCTCTGGGAGCTTTCTTGTCTGAAAACTATGAAATAACTAAGACGTGGACGAGTGGAGTTATGGAAACAGCCGCAACGTGCCAGGAAGGTTTCGGAGAGAAGAAAGGAGGAGTGTCTCCTTTGACGAAAGAGAACTACAATCTGTTCCAGCTATGTGGCATTGCACTGTGTATCATCCACATGTTTACCCTCGCTGTACCTTCCTAAATGTCATCTTCCTCATCAGTAAATTAGGAAGAGGGACAGAGGTACAAGAACTGTTTGTGTTGTATATATGGATGAAAAGTCTTATATGTTTTTATTCACTAAGTTGCATTTTAAGAAAATGCAACTTAATTATTGTATAATAATTAAGCTGTAATTTTATCAATTTAAATTTATTAAAAATATATAGCTTAAATCAAATAACGATATGCTTTTGTGAGATATTATTTTAAAATATGTTTCACAAAAAAAAAAAATCCTATAAAAATGGAAACCATAAATTTTTAAAAATATTCTTATTTCAATCCCAATAGATTATAATAATTTTGTTAAGAATTTTTTTTTTTAAAAAAAGTATGGATTGCTTTTGCTTCAGTTTAGAACATGTACTAATAATTGATTTGAATTAGCAAATCTCTCTCCTTCCTTAACAACAGACAAAACAAACTAATCACAAGCGACATTTTGCTCGGTGAATTCGGCCTTCTGCTCATGTCTCAGCCATATTCAGTTTTCTCCATCCGCGATTTCTAAAAATGGCGCCAGTCTCTGCTCTGGCAAAGTACGAGCTGGTGTTCTTGGGTGATCAGTCGGTGGGCAAGACCAGTATCATCACACTCTTCATGTATGATAAATTTGATAACACTTATCAGATATTTGTCGCTATGATCAGATCCAATCCCCTTTGTAAAATTGAATCTAATAAGGTCGCAAGCTCGCGTCACTCGTTGATCTTAGTTTAAATGGAATTTTTGTCACCCATGCTTGTTTGACAAGAAAACTTTAGATGCATTATTGGACTGAGTACATAAGAAATCTACATATATTTTCCACGGTTTTGAAAATCGAAGAGCCCAGTTTGGTTAAACTAATGGTTGTTCTAGACGTGTTTATGTTATGCCGCTTGTGGAACTCCTTCTGCCCAGTTTGGATCATAGAATGTATATATCACTCTATAACTTACCGTCCATATAAATGATTTGGGTTATTGAAATAATTTCCATTCGATTTGTGCATATTCATGTCTGCAGTATACAGTTATAATTCAACAAGGTCTTTTATAGCAAAACAGACATGCAAATTATTGCTTTTCACAAGTTTCCATTTTTCTAAAGTTAGCTTTCTTCTGCTTTTATTTATCTAAGGCTGATAATCACAGTTGTTTTGCTTTTTTGCTAAACAGGCTACAATTGGCATTGATTTTCTATCAAAAACTATGTATCTTGAAGATCGAACTGTCCGGCTCCAGTTGTGGTAAGATGTGGCACCGTTATTTTGATTGTTCCAATAAGAAGGTGAAAGAATGGTTTTTAGGGATGAAAGCGGAAAGGGAAGGAAAGCAATGATTGGACAATATCTCTTTAATTGTTCAGGTGTTTTAAAGTTGCAAGTATGTCATTTAGGATTTATTTTCCTTTCACTCATTCTGATGTAATAATTAATATTTTTCCATAGATTTTGCCTCTTAGTAGTTAAATAAAACCGAATCATCCTCCCCTTTTTATCTTTTTCTAAGTATACTACGTTAGAATGAACAAATACTACAAATTGTAATTCCTAACGCATGGGAGGACAAGAGAATTCACCCAGAGTCTGTGGGACTACATGTGCCGCTTAGGCAAAATGTCAGAACGGAAAATCGGTACTCCTCTAGAGATCTCTTCTCTCAGTTGCAGCCCATGATCCCAGGTTACCATATTTGATCCTCTAGATGACTTGAATGATTCGGACAAAAGTTTTTGGGCATTTTACCCGAATAATCTGAAGGGTGCTTTCTGAATGTACGGTATTTCTATCATATAGGCCGGCAGACTTTCCTAAACACAGTTAAGTGGATTGAAGAGGTGCGAAGCGAGAGAGGCAGCGATGTCATTATTGTTCTTGTTGGGAACAAAACAGACTTAGTGGAGAAAAGGTAATGGCTAATGAATAGATGAATGAATGCATCGGATCAGTTATACTGGGTTTGTTCAATCCTTTTTTTTTTTTTTGGTTGTTTACTATTATCTAAGACCTCTTTGATTCCAGAGAAATCAATGACTCGGAACCATTATGGTGTTCAATATAAGAAAAAATTAAAAACCTTTCATGCTATATAGCAGACAAACCTGAATCTTATTGCTCAAACTGAATAATGACCTTGAAACTGTGAAAGTATCTGAATAAATGAGTGAAGGCTGAGGTAAATGGAGGAGAGGTAGTACCAACTCTCACACAGTTTAATCTTGTATGAATTTCTGTCCTTTCACTGTGTTCCCTAAAATTTCCTATCATGCTGGCATTTCATATCCCTAGTTGAATGCTACACATATTGGTATATTTTAGCATTGCCAATTCTTTACGAGCAATCTTCTTTACAGGCAAGTCTCTACAGAGGAAGGGGAAGCAAAATCTCGTGAGATAAATGTCATGTTTACTGAAGCTAGTGCCAAAGCTGGTTTTAATATCAAGGTAAACCCCCTTCTCTTCTTTGATACAATTCTTAAGCAAATTGCTTGTTTTACCTCTGGCTTGAGATGCATAAGAACAAAGCTATTTGGCTCTAGGTGCACTCATATTCTTTATGATTAACTTGGAAGGATAGGTGGGTACATGTTCTTGATGATAAATAATATATCGCTTGCTTTTTCTTGGATGGTCCCAGTGGTTCAAACATGGGATAGCTGGTCACCTGCTTGGTATCATTCCACAGTGAGATTTATTTCTTGCTGATGGCAGTTGGTTTTTTTTCTACTTAACAATTCTTTATAAAAATATATATATATATTTGTCTTCCCATGTTGGAAATCTACTTCCTGAAGTTCTGATGGTTTTCTGATGGCCAGCAGTATCAATAGCTGGATTTTCTTTTTTAATAATTTGATGCATTTGCCGCAGTGGTCCAAAACAAAGAAAGAAGAGGAGGATGCATTTGTTTCCATTCTTTACATCCTCCTCCTTTATAGTTTTTATGTACATCTGTTTCTACTATCATGTATTCTTTATGGAAGTTATGGAATCCAGGCTCTTTTTCGAAAAATTGCTGCTGCTTTACCCGGGATGGAAACACTATCTTCAACAAAACAAGAAGATATGGTCGATGTGAATTTGAAGTCTTCCGGTGGCTATGAATCTCAACCTGAGTCGGGTGGATGTGCTTGTTGAATGTGGCTTCTCTTGAAGTTTTGTGTCTTTCTGTTTTGCTATTTACTCTTGTGTGTTTGCCTAAGATCTGTAAATGTTTTCGCTCTAGTCTTTTAACAGCATTGTGTGAAAAAATAAGACAATACTAAACAAGTGGAAAGGTAGCAGGGAAATAACATCAAAAGAATCAGTTGATTATTAAATTGATCATTGTCCGGATAACGTAGTAAAATGGCCATTTTGAGCTAACAAGAGATAGGCCAATTAGTAAGGATTAAATCATATTTCATGTAAGTTCAAATCTTGCAACGGATATGAGGTCTTCGGTGGTGGCCCTGTTCTTAAACTTAACTTGCCTATATTTTTATTAACGTACTAAAGTAAATATCCCATTTGACAATCACTTGGTATCTGTTTCAAATTTTAAAAAGCATGTTCACTGACATGCTTCACATATTTCCTTATACATGTAAAGATTTTTATTTTTATTTTTTTATTCTAAACAAGTATTAAAGTCTGCAAAAATACATCTCTACTTTTATAAATTTTACCCACAAAAAAATTGATTAGTTTAACGAAAAAAAGTATTGGTACAAATTTATATTTAAAATAATATATACGCAAGCAATGAGTTTTACTGTTGAAATTCACCACAGAGGATGTATACAAGAGATCCAGTCCCTGGATATGTGGCATGAAGATGATGTTTACAAGAAAATACATCATTCTCTCCTAAACTAAGATTAAAACTAAAGTAAAGACTTATTTTGATTTTTTATACTAAAAATTCTTATCAATTTGGTTCTTTAAATTTTAAATTTATTAATTTTGTCTCTTACATTTGAAACCTTAATCAATTTCGTCTCTCACACTTCAAATTTATCAATTCAATCTTTCACACTTCAAATTTCTTATTAATTTTGTTCTTTAAATTTATCAATATTTTTGAAATGTGAGGAATTAAATTAATAAGTTTTGTAAGTTTAAGGGACTAAATTGATTAGAATTTTAAGTGTGAAGAACTAAATTGATAAACTTGAAATGTGAGGGACTAAATTAATAAACTTAAAAGTATAAAAGACTAAATTAATAAAAATTTTAAATGTAAAAGACTAAAATAAATATTAATTCTTAAAATTATATTGTGATATAACTACCAGAAAATACATATTTCTTAGGATTTGTCTATTATTTTTTAACTCTCTCAGACTCCCAATTGATAACTAGTTTCAGCTTCATTGAAAAAGAACAAAATAGAAATATGACAATCAGATTAAAAAAAAAATAAGAATTAGGGGAAAAAAATAAGAAAAGGTAGCTGAAAAAAGGGAAAGAAGAAAACAAAAAATTGAAGTCACTGGATTAATGTAAGATGGTTGCGTTCCGAATCCTGTTTGGCTATTTGCCCTCTCTATTTCTTCAACCTCTTTTCATAGTTCATATCATGACCAGCTCCTTTTCCTGATTCCTCTTCCAATTTCCAACTTGCGAGCCCTTAATTGACTTTCTTGCCTGCTTAGATGGACGAGGACGATCCCTATGTGTTTTTGATAGGGCTTTGTGAAATACCATCCAAGCAGGAGGATCTCTTACTCCGTTGCCCTATTGTCGGAGATAAAGCTAACTCTCACCTCGATGAACCACGGCCAACTTCCGACGGAATGCTGGAGGCGTCTGCTGGCATTGTCATATCATCACTCACCGAGACAGAGAGTGATGGAAAAGAGAATAGTGGATCTGAAGACATTTTTCACACTCCGCCCCAGATGTCTTCCCTTCCTACATCAGACGACCAGCCAAAGTCGCCGGCTGTTTATCATTGTACGGTTAATAAGACGGTTGAGTTTGGCGAGGAGACCATGGATTTTGTTGATTTTGCGGGAGCGGATACGGAATCGTGGTTTTCAGAAGTGGTTGCTGAGTGCTCGCGTCGCACTGATGGAGCTGCTGTTAGCCAGACTTACGACTGCGAACTCAACAAGGTTCCGGTTTTGGAAAGGGAATTGTCTTTAAAGGATGGTTTAGGTGAGTTAACACTGAAATTTTCTTAGCAAACTTTAGCTTTATATTCTTCAATGGCATGTTTTGGGCTGATCCTCTACAGAAAAATGCTGCAGCTAGTAGAGAATTTTCTATGGAAGTCACCATTGAAGCAAACGCCTGCGGAGAAAGTTCAGCTGAGAAAAGTTTAGGTTCTGGTGAAAATCTAGGCACCCAAGTTGTTGAACCGGAGATCGTAAGAAGTGAAGGTAACTTCACCTTCCATGGTGGTGGTGTTGAGGCATGCGTGGGAAATGGCGAAAACAGTGAACCGCCACATACTGGTGAGATTAATGAAACCTCTGAAAGGCAGAATAGAACTAGGGAACGGCCAAGGGAACGTGTGCCCCCTTCTATTTTTGATGTATTGAATGTTGTGGGAGGAGACTCTGAAGAAGATAGTCTTGAAAATGTTAGTTTGGTAAAAATTGCAAAGAATCGTGGCATGACTTTTCCTTCTCCAAGATGGTGGCCAAAGAATTCTGGACACAAATAGAGCTCCTAGTCTAAATGTTTGTATTGTTTTTATAGTGAAGGAAATGTTAAATTTCTGGTGGTTTTATTTATTGCATTATACTGTAAACATATGTTTCTCCATCAGAGATATTTTTATATAATGCAATAGCCACTCTTCCAGAGCAGAAAAGGATTGTAAGGGAAGATGCAGGCAGGGTAGTTACGTCTACAAACATTCGTTTTCCAACGCTGAATGTTTCACACTATTATCGTAATTATTAAGATGACTGTCTCTTCTCTTCTTCTGGAGGTTAAGAGCCATCAGTTTCAGATGTAGATATTACTGAAGAGAATGAAGTCATTGTGCAGCCCAAGTAATCATTGGGTCAGAATGATTATAGATAGGATGTCATACATTTTATAATTGTAACACCAGTTTGAAGTTTTCTTTAGAATGTCTCCCCACTTGAGTCTTACATCTCGTAAAACTGTCTTTTGCCCTTTCTTTAGTTGTGTCGAAAGTGGTTTCCGAGAGAACAAAAGGGTATCAAGTATCAACATATTCTCAAAGCATAAATTAAAATAGCATATTTGGTCATAGAATTTAACTCATTAACTGCTTTTTCTCGTTGAAAGACTCTGTTCCTCGAGTCTCGCCTACACTTGCCCTGATTAGCAAGTCCATTCTGCGGAAAATTCTAGCAATGTCTACTGTGAAGCAAACCAGAGCACGGAAGGGCCTTTTCTCTCCTAGAACACAGATTTACGTTTATTCTTTTGCTAGACTCTATGTTTAATTGTTTATACGTTTTTAAAGAAGACTCCAAGTGCCTACATCCTTTTGGCTATTAATGTGTCTGAGTACTTGTTAATTTAATATAACTCGATGGCTTGGCCATCCTTTCACAAAACGACTAACGAAACAAAAGCTCAGCTATTCATATCTCTCGACTTTTGTACAGGGTTTTTTGAGTATTAGTGATAAATTTCGTCAAGGAAATGACAAGACATGGGTGTGATTCACAAATTAATATCATAAGAGGTGAAAAAACAGTATATCAAAGTACAGAACTTCATGTGATTGACTTATTTCTTTTATTGTATACTTATGGCAGATGAATAAGTGACAATTGGCTGCTTCTCTATTGGGTCACTTGTATTCCTGAGTCATATATATCTCCAGCTTTCCAGTCTTGGGGTATGTTATTAGGGGGAACAACCCACGTGTCTTCTCCCTCATCATCACTGAACAACATTCTTAGTGACAAAGGTCCAGTTGGTGGAGAGGTAGTGGCCCAGACAGCACCATGGTCCCGATCCAGCAGCTTGCACACAAAGTTCTGAGTCTGCAGACATTGTAAAAGAGATTATAATAACGTATAAGCAATCTTAATAATGTCAAGAAATTTGGCAGCTACACTACTTTTCACCCAAATAGATTCTTTTTCCTGATCAGTTTACCAATACATGTTTGGTGCATTAGTATTATTTCTTTATTGCTTTTAGCAGCTAGTATTGCTTTGACAATTCCCAGTGTGAACGGTTTGGTCTGGAGTTGGATAGTCAATGATTCTATTCCATGTTTTCTATATAAAATGTGACTTTCTAGTTACAATCATGACTTTTTCATTATAGAATAGGTAAACGAGTCAAAAACAAGTCCTTCATGACCAAACTTATCTCGTCAAGAAATAGCAGATAATACCTCACAGAGCTGCACAGCAGTGATATCTCTCTTTCCTTGTTGATTCCATATGACAAAAGCCAAGTAATGAGGGTTGCCACTGCTCTCATCTATTTTAATTGTTATGTTTTTGTTTGAGTAGCTGCATGAAACACTGGAGAGAGGGAAAAAGGCTTCAGTAGTCTATTTGATTTTTGGTATAAAGGGATCAATTGATCAAGATATATATGAATTAAAAGAGCTGTCTGCCATGAATAAAGATTCAAGAAGGATCTTAATCCTCTTACCGCCTGTATTCAACATCAACTACGCCAAGAGCTAATAGATTAGCAGCTGCATCAATGGTCTGAGCCATCCCCGTGAAGGCATGTTTGCTCATAATGAAATCAGTGTTATGACCTGAGCCTTGGTCCGTTATAACTACAGTCACACCTTTGTCTGAGCAATAGGCACTGTTGGTACACTTCACCTGGTGATAGATACCAAAAGTTAGAATACAAATAAGCTAAACAATTCGTGAATGCATGTGTTGTAGTTAGGAAACAAGGTACAAGACATTGATAGGGTATTAGTGTGATCTACGTTCTATGACTTTCTTCATATATAGCATGCTTAACGGTTTGTTTTATTTATTTTATTTTTTGGCTTGTGAATGCATGCACAATAAGGTCACGATATCTTACAAGAAGTTCTTCAAGGTAATCTAGATTAAATAGAATATTATGTAGTTTTTGGTCCATTCTGACCTGGTAACAGGCACCACAACCGACACCATTCCGATAAAGATCAGATGCAGCTGTTACGTCTCCTCCATTCAATGTAGCACCAAAGGAACCAAAGCCACATGCGCCTACTGCAATTTGTTATCAAAGAGAATGTAAGATATATAACATTAACTAACGTGTTCATAAATAAACCTCGTTGCATGTTTGTTTGTTTTGTTTTTCTTACCACTAGTTCCTTGTTCATCAGAATTTGGGTAGTATGATGCCCGAGAATTAATTAAACAATCGGTGCATGAAGTGTCTGCCAGAGTTTGCATGAAAAGAAGGGAGGTAAGAAGGAGAGGATACCAAAAAGAGAGAGACATGCAGGGCAGGAGAGAAAAGCAAAAAACAAATTGAAGTGTAGAACGAAAGCTTTTTGGTGAAATGGTGATGCATGAGGCGAATAGGATAACTCCTATTTATAGAGAATTTGGAAGTGTACCAGCTTTGGCTTTCCGTAAGTAAATATCTAAAACAATTGGCATTTTGAATGAAAAGATCTTCTTCTTTTTTTCTTAAAAAAAAAAAAAAAAAAATCTTACCATGGTTCCTAAGCAATCAACTTGGACTATAAGGTAGAGTCATCGTATAACGCTGACCTTTCAAAATTTATACTACTTTCCCTGTCGATATATTCCATTTCTGTCAACAAGGCCCCTTATTTGAAAGGATTGCTTCTGTTTAGTGTAAAATATTATCTGGTCAACCATTAATTATTACTATTATTTCTCTCTTCTTCGCTCTTTAACAGGGTGATTGAATATCAAACTTATATCCCCACTTCGCTTTGAATTCTGCATTATTTCCTTTCTATGTTTTAAAGAACAACGTGGAATATGAAGGCTAATAGTAGAGTCCCAAATAGTATCAGGCTACCCATGACCAAAGCTTGTCATTATGACGATGAGATGCAATTGACCTTTGCCCACCTAACTGAACAGGTAGGTTGAAACCAAAGATTAATGGTTTTGAATGTGACAATGCAGACACGGCTGGCTTGGAGCACAAGAAGAGAAGAGAAGAGTTAGGCCCTTGAGCACTTTGATAATTAGGCATATCTTAGTTTTCCCACTTGACCAAGGATCACATGAAGACCTTAGTTTCTGCCTCTGCGAGGAAGGTGCATTGGAAATAATCATCCATCTGTGTTAGTTTACAAAATGTGCTTCAATTCAAGGTACATGGAAGGGATAGAAAAGGACCTCTTGGTGTATTATTTTTGAAATCACTATGAAGCCAATCTTCTTGAAGTTTCCTTTCAAGCAGCCCCTATTAGATGGTGAGCCTCCCTTGGAATTTTGAAAGTGCTGCGGTCCTGCCTAGTTCTTATATGCAGAGGCAGATTGGCTTCACCATTCAAGACTGTAAATATCTGTTGAGTTGGCAATTTCAAAGCGATGCATGTGCAGTGTTGAGAATGCTGACAATGACGAGCATAAGGGAAATCCCTTGAACCAAATCAGCTATGACATGGAAACCATTTCGGGGCTCTGGTCCCATTCTGCCACTTAACATCAACTTGAGATATGAACATAATTGCAACAATAATTTCAATCTTGCATCCAATGAAAGTTTTGTTTCCATGAGGAATAGTCGACGTTCTTATCTGCGTAGCTAAACAGATATACATACAAGTCCATAAACCTCAAGCTTCGGATTTTGAAAGGTGATAAGTTTGTCTACTGGCTTGTTTGTATGGTCTATGGATAGCAAATCACCATGGACCATTCTGTAAGAGTGAGGATTTGAACATGGAAGATAATCTCACCACCACCCCCCCCCCCCCCTTCTCTCTCTGACAAGCAAAATGTTGGTATTTGGTATTTGGTATTATTACTGAAAAACTAAACGGATTTGTTTTGTTGACAGAAAAAGAAAAGTATCTACTCAAAATAGCTTCATCAGGACGGTGCCCAATTTACTAGTTAGGATTCATCCTGCATTTTAAGGCACATACGATCAAACACATGACATTTAGTAGTTTTTTATTTATTTAGAGAAAGGTATTTTTTAGTTGATAATTAAAGATTAATTCTTTTAAAATAAAGAGATCATTGAAATAATAGATATCAGCTTCTCTCAATGAAATATTCTTTATACATATTACCAAGAATCAAATCTAACTAATATATTTAAAAGAGTTATTTACCAACCGTGTTAGAATTTGTTAGTAAATAATTTTTAATTATTTATACATCAATTAATTATATTTTTATTTTTATTAAAACAAAAAATATTCATATACATAAACTAATGTGTACCAAACATTTCTCCACCAGAAATGGTTCCACTTTAAGTTGGACTGGCTCTCTCAATTTCAGTCGCTGAGAGAGCCCTTTTATACGGAGTTAGACTTTTCTTTTTTTTTTTTGCGCTAATTACCAGGTTAGAACACATAACCTCGTCAAAATAGCCCATTTATGTGCCTTGCGTGGAGTGGGCATCCAAACATTACTTATTTCTGCCTCTATCCATGTTGACTTTTTGTTTTTTCTCCATCTCTCGGAAGGACACCAACCCCTCCAAAAAAAAAAAAAAGCGACTTGAAGCATCAAGGAGAAGTAGCCAACTTGTATTTGATTTGCATCTTAGTAAGGAAACTAATGGGTGGTTATTTTCAAAATTATTTTAAGCCGCCCATTATAAGAATAACTCAAACTAAAAAAATACTAAAATTAGGATTAACTTAGATTATCCGCAATTAACTGTACATGCAGTCGATTGTGAGTCGTCTGATTTATTTACTATTACAGTTAACTGTGTTGATTGTATAATAATAAATAAATCGACAGCCTGTAATCAACTGCACGGTACAGTCAACTACGAGCAATCCGAGTTACAAGTATGGCTAAAATTGATGCCAGAGTTTACACTCCAAGTTTCCTTGGACAATTAGAAAAAAGCACATAATCATT
Organism: Bauhinia variegata; assembly: GCA_022379115.2. Lineage (NCBI taxonomy): Eukaryota > Viridiplantae > Streptophyta > Magnoliopsida > Fabales > Fabaceae > Bauhinia > Bauhinia variegata. The sequence continues at coordinate 2,138,565 of CM039433.1, forward strand.
CACAATTTCCAACCTTTTTCCCTTCTATTTTCTCTTACCATCACTTTCACGCTACATTTCGAGTAAATATTCACAATACAGGCAAGATAAAAAAAAAAGTAAGACATTTTATTTTTGTAGTTATGTATGTCTTGCATTTTTATTTTTTTTTGGGTAAACTGTCTCTGATATTTCGAGAAGTAATTCCCATAAAAATAATTAAAAGAAATTAGAATAAACGATAGCATCTCAGCCTTCTCGCTTTTTATTCTCTGGCAGATTCCATAAGTTCATTCATCATATAAGCTATCTTACAAGTTGATATATTCCCAGTACGCCATTCTTCCAGGGATCATATTTAGCTTATTTCAATTATCGTTGTACTCCTTCGCTATTCGGCAAACCATGACAGCGTCTTCTGAGAATTGCGTAGTAAGGTAGCTTCTTATCCGTTGTTTCTGCTTCGATGCCATCATTTGAAACATTTTCGATTAGGGTTATATATTTTCTATCCGGTTTACTTTTGTATATTAGTACGAGTTTCTTGCAATATAATGCCAATTTGCATGTCCTGAAAATTAGACTTCAGGTGATTCTTCAATCTTCTTTTATATGCGTCCTGAAATATTTATATTTGCTAGCTCCCATCGATCAACATCAGGTTTCACGATAGTTTTAGGCTTGGCTGGTTGACCAGTTTACTATCTTTGCTATAATTTCAAGTTGAGTTGCAACTCTTAAAGTAGTCAAACGGTGTGTCTTTGTAATGATTCAGTGTTTTGGTATTAAAGGTGGAAGTGTCTATTACTTCTTAGATATCTTTCAGAGACGACTAAACGTGCTTAAATCTAGAAATATCCAATTCTTAATCACCAATTTATCTACTGTACTGATTTACAATTACATGCCCTTTCAATTAATACCTATCTCAAAAACATTCAGTGGCCATACCAGTAAATGTATGGGGATTGATGTGTCAAGTTCTATATCTGGCCTGGTTTTTAACTGACAAGCTGAAGAGTAGCGGCGCATTACCATATGGAAAAGGCTTTATATATATATATATATGTACATATTGTTTTATGATTACAAGCTTATTGTTCACTGCCTTCAATTTGTGCACCAGTAAGACTTCTCTGGCGGGGCTTGCTCCACTTCAAGCAGTGCTATTTGATATTGATGGTACTCTTTGTGATTCAGATCCACTCCACTATTATGCTTTCCGTGAAATGCTTCAAGAGGTAGAATTTCTTTTATTAATGGAAAAGATTAAGGCAGGAAATTTATATTTTATACATTTTATGATTGCATTATTCCTTTATAAGTCACCACGAAAAAAAATGCATGAATAATGCTGAGACTAACAGAAATTTGATGGTTATCAGATTGGCTTCAATGGAGGTACTCCAATAACAGAGGAATTTTTTATTGAAAATTTTGCTGGCAAACACAGTAATGATGCTGCCTTGGCTATCTTTCCTGGTGATATGGAGCGGGGTTTGAAGTTTTTAGATGACAAGGAAGCCATGTTTTGCAGGTAGATTCTGCCTTCCTTCTTCTTATGGTTCATTTCAAGCTTTACAATGTAATACTTTTGAGGAACAAACCAGATTGGCAGCAGAGCAATTGAGGCCTTTGAATGGCCTTGATAAAGTGAGGAAATGGATTGAAGATCGAGGCTTGAAGCTAGCTGCAGTTACTAATGCTCCTAGACCAAATGCTGAACTCATGATCAAAATCCTTGGTCTTTCAGATTTTTTTGATGTTGTTATTATTGGAGGTGAATGTGAACATGCTAAGCCCCATCCAGATCCCTACTTGAAAGCTCTTGAAGCGCTAAAAGCATCGAAAGATCACACTTTTGTATTTGAGGTACTATCCATATAATGCTCTATTTATGTTGTGTTTTTTACTGGATCTGGCTTTTGAGACATGGTCTATTTTTCTTTTCGTAGGATTCCGTTTCAGGGATCAAAGCTGGAGTGGATGCTGGAATGCCTGTTGTAGGTATAACTACCAGAAACCCGGAGCACTTACTGATGGAAGCAAAGCCTGCTTTTCTAATTAAGGATTATGACGATCCAAAACTTTGGGTAGCTTTGGAACAACTTGACAAGGCTGGTGGTCGAAGATCTTGAACTATTCATTTTAGTGATACTGCAAAAACTATCTTTGTAAGAACAAGTAGCAAATTTCTTACAAACTTAATAACGTGGATGATATTGTAGAGGAGCCTTTTGCTTCTCACTGATATTAGTTTTAAATAGCGATCGAACAATCCATATCATCATTACAAAACATTGATAAATTGGGCAAATGTCATTTTTGCTCAAGGCCAGAATTTATTTTTCCCCGAAACCTTCCTCCTAGGCTTCCACTCTATATTTTTATGTGTCAGTCTTCTAATAAACCTATCATCCTCAACGATGCGACAATGTTTACCATATGGAGATAGATAGACATAAGTACTAATTGTGCGATTTTTATAATAACAATTGATAAATCGAAATAAACATGTCAAAACAGATGTAGGCACACAAGCCTTGATCAGACTTCAAGGAAGGGTAAAAGAAAACCGGCCCTCTAAAGTTGGCATAGTTTCATCGTTTTTACACTTTTCAACTAGAATTTCCCTTAAAACTCATGATTTATCTCATCTCGACCATGAAACCGAATCAATCTCATCCCTTGCAGACCTATATAGCTCAAGCCTCCTGGCACATTGCTGCCTCCTTTCCATCAACACAGGATCTTCACCCAATAGCTCTGCGAGTTGCCTTCCCTGAAACCAAAATAGCAAGTTAGTAAGGAAAGTCAATGGCAGAAGATGTGTGTTTTAGATGAATGTGAAGCAGCGGAGTCTCCATGTATCATTATAAGATAACCGAGGAAAATATTTCTATGCGCATTTGAAGAGCCATGACATTTCTCTTCAACTTTGTAATGACTTGATATATCTTAAATTATAGTTCACCTAAGAAAGACACTTGACTGATGTTTTACTGATGCGCGAACAAGGTGATGCGGTGGAAGGAGATCCATAATTAATTACCTCTTTTCTGCCGATTTGTGAGTAAAAATGATCTAATAAAGACCGCTTAGCCTCTCTCACTTGACAATGAACGACAGCTTTCGGAATTGTAATCCTGAGCGTTTCTCTCACCATCTCGACATAAGATGAAACATTTGAACTTATCCTGCGGTAGTGTCCCTCTGCATATCGGTCAGCCGATGAGAGAGCTGGGTTCCCTCCCTTATCCGCTTCTTGTGGGAGTCTTCGGAAGAAATCAGCAGTGAGGTATGATGATTCCATTTCCACCAGGCGCAACGTTGTCTTTTTACTGTCTTCACGGAATCTCTCTAATGCTTCATTAGAAGCTCCAGTAAGTTCAGCTCGGAGAATCGGAAAACGCTTCAATTCCTGCACCGTTTTAAAATCAGCATCTTTCTTGTGAATAGTAAAGCATTGCTGTTATCCCCAGATAAATTTCCTGCCCCCCCCACCCTCTCTCTCTCTCAAACCTGCGTTTCGGATAACGACTTTCTCACGAGTTCCTTCAGTATGTAATGAACCTGAAACAGTAGAAATCATCGGTTAAAAAGAAAAAAATTGGTAAAATCTCAAGTCAAAACGAATAAAATTAAATCTTGGATTTTAGATTCTTGTATCAACAAAACAGCAATCAAGTTTAATAACAACGTTGTAGGCTCCATCTTTTGCATTAAAATTAAACTCTAAAGATGGCATAAAACAATGTCCCTTCAAGTAGATGGACAACGCAAATCTGATTCTACAAAGTATAAAGTGAACCAGACGGTACTATTTAAAGCACAAACACTCACAGCATCTACCGATGCTTCAGCTGGACCTTTGAAATAATTAAGTGCACTCTCAATGAGGCGTCGGTAACCTTGCTCTGGTGCTATTAGATGTGGTTGGTACCCATCTGCCTCTGAAATGACTTTTCTCACATTATCCAACGCTAGATGACGGTCAAATGGGAGCTTTTTCAAAGCAGCAGGGAGCTGGTAGTCGAAGATTCCATAAATTCGATCACCGCCGGGTCGCCTAAGATGAAAAATATAATAGATGTCATGGAAGAATAGTTTATTTTGTCATAATTTGCATTCATTCAGCCGTCACAGTACCCCCGAAAAAAAATCAGTAAATCTAGTTTAACAAAGTAGAAACTAGGAGTCTTCTTTTCTTCCCAGTTTGTTTGAATCCTACCGTTACTTATTTTGACTTTAATCAATTATAATCCCTGACCTCCGTTCGACTCAGACTCTAAACCTTCTGCACTTACTATATTAACCTTGATTTGCCGTTTATTGTTGAAATAACAACTTATAGATCGGAGCAAATAGTATTTTGCAATTTTGTGGCATTGACATGGTCAAATGTTTCGTCAGAAAAAATATTTTTAAAACCTATAACAGTGCAGAATCGCCAAAGAAAAAAAAATCATATTGTTTGTCTATGAAGAATACAACACAAGACTGACACAGAAAAACAGTAAATAAATAAAAGCGCAAAGTACGAATATTACCCTCCATCCAAATGCTCCTTAAACACCCGGTCAAATGCACGGCATAGTTCTAGAATAGTGTATAACTGAGCCTGATAAGATCACGAAATTGGATAATATCCTAAAGGATTCATATTCCAAGATTGATAAAAAAAAAAGAAGATATTTCTCACCCCCGCATCAACAGCAACCGGTCTACCAAGTTGGTTCAACTCTGCTTCAAGTTCATCAATACTTCTATTAATCAGAGATGCAATTCCTGGAATACGAGCCCTTATCACGGACTCTAAATGCTGAAATCAATCCAACTAAATAAATGATCAAGAAGAAGGAAAGCAGAAAATGTTTCTGTATCATCGTAACTGCAGAAGAAAAGTATAAACAGAGACCTTTGAGAGAAGCTTTGCTAGATATTCTGAGCCCATTTTGCTGGTCAAGTGTCCATAATCCGGACTACGGGCAAAAAATTCATGCTCCCTTTGCCTAGCAGCAATCATATCAACATTCATATTTATATCTGCCTGCGAACGGTTCACAATTCCAACCCAAGGGTGTTGAAGGCGATATGATCTTCCCTCCAGGACCTTAAACATGACCGAAATGGAATATAATGGTTTTAGTAGCAAAATATTATACACCAGCGTGTCTCTCTAGGAAATCCAAAATAATTATTATCAACAAGCCAAACATAAAAATTATCATGTGTTTACTGGTGGACTAATTAGAAAAGCTAAAATCCTTACTTCCAACGCATTTGTTCCTTTGTCCATCAAATCAAGCTTTGTCAGCACACCAAATGTTCTTTCACCTAAAAAAATATCGGACTTAAATGTCATTAGCAAGCAATAACAACGGGAGAAAAATTAATGCATAAAGGCAGAACAGTTGACGAACAATTCTAAGCGAAATGCAACTAGTTTACCAGTAGGGTCAACTTCCCTACAGAGCTTAATGGCATCTGACGTTGCTATATCTTGATTTGCTGGGGTTATGGCCAGAATTATGCAATTGGGCTGCAATAGAAGAATAAATAATAAATAGATCCACAAGAAAAATCTCAAATGGTATAATCTGAAAGTTAATTCTGTTCAAGACATCAAACTTATTATTAAGAACAATGAATTGGTTGGTCTGATTTATAACACTATTTCCTTAACCAAGCACTCGCGAACATGCATCTCATACTGTCAAAGATAAAAGATCCACTAGATCTAGAATTCCGGAAATTGATCATTGACTGGTATTAGTGGAGTGATTGAAGTTAAGACAGTGAAGTTGTTATCTCATGTTCATTGACAATTTTCTGATTAACGGATAGCAGATAAATGTAAGAAATGCAGGGCGAAAAGAATATGAAGAACAAATATAAAAACTCCTTCAAAATTGATGAAAGTTTAAAGCCTGATAATGGAGTCCTCACTCTCAATTTTAGTAGTTTCTGCAAGCATTACAATTATGGAAAGATAAAGGTTTCGCTGAATTTAAGCAACAAAGCCAATTTTAACTTCCATCCAATCCCTTATATAGAAGAAAAGAAGGAAAAAGAAAAAAGAAAAGTTATAACAGTAAATTCAAATGTCATCACCATAAATGATTTCTGGAAAAATGTACATTGTATAGATGAATGAGTGCTTTAACTACCTTCTCAATGTATGATCGAACCATATATTCAATGTCTTGAACAATACTCTCTGGTTGTCCCTCTGAGAAAATAAAGATTTTTAGGTTGGAAATTGAACATACGAAAAAGGAAAATGAACGTGCAGAAATCCATTTTCCACTGCTCAACGAAAATAGAGATTAATAAGCAAGAATACCTATAGCAACTTTTGTCAAACCAGGCAGATCTATCAGAGTTAGATTAACAACTGCCAACATAAAAAGAAGGGTAATCATCAGACAAACATGAATACGGATCACAAAACAACATAAATTATCCACATATGCAGGTACCTGACACCAACACAAGGAACAAACACAGACAGATATTAAACGCTGAACAACCTCCTTAGAACAACAGATACAAACTAAATTGCCACATCATGGAGTTTCCTTGATCACCAAATTTCAACCATAAATTACGCAAAACGTCAGAGCCATGATTCTTTATTAGAAGTATGTATAGTACTTATCAAAATACACTAGTCACCCATAAATGTTCTAAGGAGTCAAGTAAAGAGTTAGAGGTAAACAACATAAATAGCATAGTTAATATCACCAAGCGCACTGTGCCTAATTAAACGCGGTAAGGATTGATTACTTCTTCCCTTCTGGTAAATATATACTCTAACTCTTTTATAGATTTATGCTTCAGAGTATGATCAAGAAACTCATCCAGAACATAATTTAGAAGGCACAAAAACTCAAATTATAAGTCCTTTACCATTCGGAGAGTAGATACTTAGATGAATAGGAACAGGAGATATCTGTTTTGGCTTCCCAGTCATTCGATCCGTTTCATCTTGAATTTCCTTTCGAACCAAAGCTGGAAAGGAAAACAAAGCAATCAAACAACCAACTAAAAATGATACTTTTCAAGACAAAAGAATAATAACAGAACAAGGATAGAAAGATATATCGTTATTTGATTTCTTTGGGATACATCCTAAGCAGATTGTGTGTGTAAAATATATACTCAACAGCACTGCGGCAGTGTGAACTTGCATAACAATAACAAAAAAAGGACAAAAAAACAGAGCCTAACAAAAATATGATAGCAACAAGTAGTATATCACAGTTCACGATGAGTTAACCTATACATGCAGACAGAGGGGTAAGAGCACAATTGAACTACAATTGATGAGCTTTACTACTCAAATCATCATGTTTATCCAAAACACATTGGACGAGCTTCAACCAGATGACACCGAGGTAAAACCACAAGGATGTAGCAATCCTAATACAAGTCTGCCTTGGTATTTGTTGACACTGAAATGTGAAATTTGTGACTTGTGAACTTGAGATAAGTTAGCTTGAAAAAACGAATTGATGCGTGCGAGAATGGCAATTTGACAGTCAAAATTTGTAATGTCAGACAAATAAGACTACAGCTTGCCCAATCAAAATCTATATGTCAAATAGTTACAATTCGAATTGCACATTTTGAAAATAACAGAGTAATCTACAGCGTCAAGTACTACAGTCAAAGAAACCTCATTAATCATTACAATCGTTCGATGATATAACATGCAAGTATTAGTAGCAGAGTTAAAGGTAGCTCAACTCAAGTAATCATTGCACAAGAACGCCATACCAAATCAAGTCTGAATTTAAAAAAAAAAAAAACACTGTTCTAGACGAAGATTTGATACTAATATATGCATAACAGAAGAGACATACAGAAATCAGTAAATTTTTTCCTTGGCAAATGAAGAAATTCTGAATAGTCCTGTAATCCTTCCTCTATTTTGTTCAGCTGCAGGACTAAAGGCCTCCGCGTCACAATTCCTAAAGCAACTAAAATGTCAGCCGTAAAAGAATACACGGAACATTGATGAAGAACTCATAGTAGATTTTGTCATTCATTAAGAAGAATTAACCTGATCCCCTGGGAAGAAAATCACGGCCAACAATGCTCTCTAGTACGGACGATTTTCCAGAACTCTACCGCGTAAAACACACGTCAGAACAAACAAACAAGCATAGGCTTAATTATATCTGTATACACACTCAGATAGAGAAAGAATAAGAGAGAGAGCAGCAAAGCTATAAAAAAAATAATAATTAAAAAAAAAAGGTGAACAGATAAAAGTAACGTATCCGAGGTGAAGAAGAGAGAAAAGTGAACCTGTCCACCGACGACGACAACAGATGGAAGAGCCTCCCAGAGTGTAGGCAAAGCAGAGTCACCGCCATAGTCGCCAAGCACCGTACAGGCTCTCTGAATACGATTGACGAGTCCGATCAAGCTCTCCATGGTGGAGACTTCTTGAGGAGGTTCCCTAGCACTTGCTTCAGATTCAACGACTCTATCTGCAGAAGACGAAGAAGTGGAGCGAATGCGCGAGATGAGAAAGAGGAGTGTGGAAGAAAGAAAGAGAAGGAACAGGTGGAGAAGAATAAGGGAAGCTATTTTGCTTTCGTTGAGCAGTTACTATTTTTCTGTATTCTTAAAATTTGGTTTCGCTGGAGTGGTGTAACGCAGTGCAGAAAATGTAGGGATATGGATGATGCACCACGTAGGAACCAACTTATACTATTCGGAGCTGACCGGTTTGAACCGAGTCAATTAATTTCTTATCTGTATTCCATGTGTTTTTGTTTTGACTTAGTTCCCAAGTTTCCAAAGGGAAACGGGAAGGATGTGAAAGTGTTTGAAAGCTTTTAAATGCAGATTTGGCGGGATTTTTTTCAGTTTTAGATTATACAAATTTTTTTGGGCCTTAACACAGATCTTCTAGCCGAGGTTCATTATCCAAACAATTTGGGCCTTAACCCAACGGACGCATTAATTGAAAAAGTTTAAAAAGAAAAACAGTATTAGAAAAAAAAAAATGCAAAAAATAGTTAGAAAGGGAAGGGCTATTAGAAAGAAGTTACTCACATAATATGTTTTTTTTTTTTAATATAAACTACTGGTGACATTAAAAGATCCAATTTGAACTGGGCACAACCACTAAGAGCACAAGTTTTATGGCAACTATATAAAAAATATGTGTACAAGTTAAGCAAACATATATACATAAATACAATGTTGAGTAAAGTTTGAATAACATCGACATGTAAGCTACACCGGCATGACATGATGATGTGAAGAATTGAATATCAATGCTGTAAAAATAATTTGAACCGACTTTTGGTTTTGGTTACAGGGGAAATATTGGTGAATTTAGTACGTGGTGGTAAGTAAAAAAAAAAGGAGTGGGAATATAAATGGGAATCCAGCTGATTGAACAAATGTTGCCATCCATTTACTATTACCACTTTTATCATAGTATAACCCCCACAAAGGAGTAGCTGCTGATTGGTCCACCAGAAGAAATATAATGTGGAGAATTACAAGAAACCACCAGTTGTATTCTCTCAAACTTGGAGTAGAACAATGAGGTTGTTTGGGGACAGAAGCACCAGTTGCCCGGGCACATTCTTCTCTTTTTATTTTTCTGCATTAATCCCAAATAATAGAAATAAAGTGTCTCGCACTTGTGGGTATAATCTATCTCCTGATACGAACATATGAACTCTTCCCTTCACCAATATCCAACTACATCCAGGTGTCTTCCTTACACCTTTCAACCCCATTTCTTTTCTCAATTTTGTTTCTTCAACGTGCCAACCATTTGCTGCATATATGTTACAGAGAACGACATGGCCTGGTGCATTTAAAGGATCCATCTCAAGGAGTCGTTTGGCTGCACGCCTAGCAACATCTGCATTTGTTTCACTAAGCCCACATACCCCAAGCAATGCCCCCCAAACAGCATGATTTGGCTCAAAAGGTAGACTTGAGACAAGCTCCTCTGCATACTTCACCTTTCCTGCTCGGCCCAGAAGATTGATCATACAAATGTAGTGTTCCACGCCAGGTTGAAGTGCATAAGCGTTACTCATTGCATCAAATAACTCGCACGCTTTATCAACAAGCCCTGCATGACTACATGCTGTCAGGACACCTAGGAAAGTAACAGAATTTGGGTAGGTCCCGTAATCGAGCATAGTTTCATACACCTTTAAAGTTTCGATGGCTCTCCCATGGTATGAAAGGCCCATGATCATGGAGTTCCAGGAAATTATGTCCCGGTGAGTCATGTCAGAGAATATGCGAAGTGCGTCATCTATCTCCCCACATTTTGCGTACATTGAAATTAGAGAGTTCTCAAGAATCAAATCATATTCATGTAGTGTCTTCAACTTCATGCCATGTAACTGCCGCCCCTGATCAAGGTATGCCATCGCACCTATGGCTCCAAAAAGAACAGAATAGGTAGAATTTATAGGAGAAACGCCCTGAGCCCGCATTTCTGAAAACAAACAGATTGCTTCAGCGAAAAGCTCATTTTGGACATGCCCTGAAATCATTGTCGTCCATGCAATGGCATCCCTGTCAGGCATCTTCTCAAATAGATCGCATGCTTTTATTACTTGGCCATCGTTAAAGTAGCCAACGATCATGGAAGTACATGCGATTATGTCTTGACTGGGTGCTTTTTGAAACAAATCTTGAGCCTTTTCTAACTGACCAACCTCAATATAACCGTTGATCATGGAATTGAAAGACTGATTGTCACAGTAAGCGAGGTTCTTTTGAAAGATATTGTGTGCAAAATCCATGAGACCTAGCACAGAATACATGTGAATGAGACTTTTACATAACCTGCCGTCATAATCATCCTGCTCCCAGTTGTTAATTATCAGCTGAGCATGTAATTGCTTGGCAAGACAAGGAAAACCCAAACCAGCACATGCATAGGAAAGAGAAATAAAGGTTTCCCCATTCGGTTTTACATCAGAAAATCTTATTTTAAGAAAAAGCAGCAATGCCTCTTCATATAACCGGTTCCAAGTGAAGCCACCGATCATGGCTGTCCAAGAAACAACATTTTTGTCTGGCATTCTCTGGAATAAACAATAGGCCTCTTGTACATAGCCTGCCCTGCAGTAACCAGATATCATGCTAGTCCAAGTAATTACATTCCTACAATTCATCTCGTCGAACAAAATTCTTGCTTCTTCCATTCTAAAATCTTCAGCATAACCTGCAATCATAGCATTCCAAGAAACTATATTTTTACCTGGAATTTGGTCAAAAACCTGCCTTGCTTCCTCCAAATTTCCATTCTTAATCAGCCCAGAAACCAATGAATTCCAGGAAACAACATTCTTCTCCGGCATTTCATCGAACAATTTCTTTGCATCTTCAATCCGGCCCGCATCTGCTAATCCACAAAGCATCACAGTCCACGAAACAACATTCCTATCTGGCATCTTTTCAAAAAACTGACAAGCCTCAACCAGCCTTCCGGATTGTAAATATCCTGATAACATTGCATTATAAGAGACGAGATTTCTGTAGGGCATAATGTCAAAGAGTACCCGGGATTCGTTGACATAGCCTTTACGCGAGTACTTTGTGAGCAACGAAGTCCAATAAACAACACGGCCATGATGGTCTCCATCAGAAAATTTCTCAAGAAGGCTTCGTGCTTCCTGATGCCATCGTTTGGATAGATAATGAAGGAGTTGAGACTCATCCAGATTGGATTTTGGCTCATTTTTTCTAGAAAATGAAAAATGAGCTATGAAGGATCGAGAATGGTTGCCACAATATTGAAGATCAAAACAGTTTTTTGAAAAAGAAGTAAGATGAAAGCGTCTGAAATAAGAGGCGGGCATCAACCACTTTTTTCAAAATAGTGCGTTTATTCCTGCTTAGTTTATGGTAGAAGTTGTACGTTAAAAGACCATTTGCCTGTCGCCGCTGCTCTGCTCGCGGCTGACATCTATCATAGGGATGATTAATGAAGAGGAAAAACGACAAGCCGTTTAACTTCGGAAAAATTTTCTTAAAATATTATTTTCAATTGTTCAAGCACATACTTTTTTCAAGATTTTATTTAATTTAATCAGCGGGATTGTGACATGTATCAAGAGGATAATCGATTATCTTGTACTTAAATTTTGTTCTCATCAATTGTCGTTGTCAAGAATTTGATTCAGCCGTTATAGTTCATAGACAATATTGAATTCCGGTGCAGCTTTTCTTGGTCATGGCGTGAGAGTTTCATACAGATAATTGTCCACTGGTTAAGTAACTTAATTGAACACATTGAACTCGCATTCCTTCCCGCAAGCCAAACCGTTCGGCAAGGTCCCATCGGATAGTGTTTAATCGAGGCATGGAAATTACAATTTTCAATTTTCTGATGACAAATAGGCATTAGAATAGACAAAAATTTAACCATGTATCCAAGACGAGGATCAATATCTGCCGACGGATAGAGCCACTGGATATGCAAATGTAAAGGCCATAAAAAAATTCTAGCTTAAAAGGCCTCACTCGTCTTACATGAAAAATGCAGGAGAAAATGGCAGGCAAATCTCCAGGATCGGGAATAAAAATCATAGCCAAGCTGCATTTCTATTTTGAAGAATCTTGTTAACTGACATCAAACGGGGTAAAAGGATTAAGACCAGTAAGTCAAGAGTTGTCATCCCAAGAAATGTTCCACAAGTTGAGCCACAGAGCATGCTAGGCTATCGGCTCCTTCCTGTGTGGATGCCTCTGCATATACCCGAACTACATCCTCAGTGCCAGATGGCCGTACAAAAGATCTACCTTGAGGGTAGTTAGCTGCAATTTCAGTAAATTAAAATTCTCAGTTAACCATTTTTTCAAGAATCATCTATACGAATATTTGTCAAATCTCGTATTGTTTTGGCACACACATTCTCTCTCCCCTGCTTTTTCCTTTTGTCTTCTCCAGTTAGCTGGTTTCGCAGAAAGAAGCCAAAAATTGATTGGTTAAAGAAATCGTGCTTTCAGTGAAGAATACAATTATATGAGCATCAAACAGATCTTGCAACAACTTCTTTTTCGGGTAGGAAAAAATGTTATCGGTCCCATTTTTAGTGAGTAGTGCTGTTTATGCACCATTCTTTTTACCACTCTTACAACACCTTGACCTCAATGTTACACTTTATAAAATATATTGATAACTTCCCAAGTCTCGCATAAATTATGTACTGATGATAACAATGTATGATAGTAGCATGAGAGAGAAAAAGGTATGCTAAACCATGGCAGCTAAAAACTGACAGAATTCACAAGTTCCAAACAAACATGTCTTCAGAAGAAAAACCAAAACATAGATAGAACAAAGAATACCAATTTCAGCATTAATAGCTTCTTGTAGACAAGGAGGACTGACAACCACCGTTTCTGCATTTGCAGTAACCACAGCAGTTCTATCTGCAACTTTCACCTGGCAATATAAGAGAAAGAAAGGGGGAAGGGGGGCACTAATTTTAGAATTGAAGGAAGCAATGAAAATAATAAGTAATTAAATAAATAGACACAAAGGTGATCAGAAGTATAACGGAAGTAAGCAAACATCTATTTCCTCGGCTCAGTAGAAAAATTGCATTCGATATTGATAAAGATTAGAAACTTAACATGATAGGGGATGAATTTTCAAACCAAGACACTCAACAATTTTCAAAGATATGTTAACAACAACAAACAGATTTCTCTTCACACAGGATAAAGTATATCATGCAATCATAAGTTGAGAAATTCAGCTCTAGTTCATTCCCATATAGAGAATCATGCTTGCAATTAATGCGAAGTGGAAGGACAAAATTCTATTATATTGCAGGGGTAAAGAGGAGAAGTTTTAATTCGCACTTTGTTTAACATTTCGGGTAAACACTATTGCAGCACCATAAATCCAAAATCGAAGTAATATATTTTATTATTTCAAGAATGACCAAAAATAATAAGCAACCTTAAGCTGCCTGCTGGGTAAATCCTGATAAAGCTCATTCCATCTATCCAGTGACCATCCCATGTGCTGTAATATGACTTCCACCAAGAGTAATCCACTCAAAGCATCGCCTACAGCTTGGTTGATCAACTTACCGACAGCCAATAGTCTCAAAGCAGCCTTTTTCTCTTCGGAACCTGAAACCGAAAACAATATATCGTGTACCTTTGCAGCTTTCACTTAGAGTTATAAGCATGTGAGAATAATCAGAAACCACTAAATAAACCTTTAGATCCTGAAGAAAGTTCGTAAGTTGTGGCCTCTAACCATCCTATGAAACTTTCTGAAAATAAGATAGTTCCATGGCCATTTGCCTCAAAATAGATCCCAACATCAAATCCAGCAGCTTTTTCATGCAAGTATTTCACCCCTGTTGGAGTAAGGTTGACTTCAAGTCCCAACTGTTTAAGGTAATTAGTTGATGCTCCATTAGCATAAGCTGTCTGTACAACACCAAGACGGGCTTGGTAACTGTTCTTCGTATCTACTTGCTCATTTAGAATCCTTAACTGCTCCCCGATAAATAAGGCAAACAGTGATAGTATTTTGTCCCCATCAATAAGATTAATTTTGCTACTGCTTTCTGGTGATACACAGAAATAAACAAGCCGATCAGCATCCCCATCCAAACTAGCACATCTGCAAAACTACAAGTATATCCCGTTAGTAAATAACATAGCAAACACAACCAACATAAAAAGCCTAGAAGATTTCAAATAAATCAAGGCTGGTCCCAAGTTCACCAGATTCAAGACCTTCCTTACAACTTCCTAAACCCGGCCACCCACATCTCCAACCTTCATCCCCTCCCTCATATTATAAGATATATTGTTAACCAGAGAGCTAGTCCTTTAAGTTGAATCCTTTCATCAATAGATTTAAAAAAATAATCAATTCTAAATTGTAATCTATAAGTTTCAAGGAACTATCAACCTGCCATTTCAAAATTTACTCTTCCTTGCATTAAAAGTGTTATTAATTCACAGCAATGATGCAGTTCAACTATGTCTATGACGTAACTTTCCTGGTTAAAAAGATAGGCTCAATTCTTTTAGTTTGAAAATTCCTGTGATGCACATAAAGATTCTGCACTAGGACCGAAATACCTGAGCAGTATAATTGAGCCAACTTTAATCAAACAAAAGAAAGCACTAACCTTGTCCCAACGTCTTTGGAACCAAAGCCATGCGGGACAACCTTCTCTTTCTGCACATAATCAGCACCAACTCCTTCATTCAGTACACCCCCGTCTTCACCAGAATTACGAACCTCAATAACCAAATCATTTAACAATTTCTCTAATACTTTAAGTTTAACTCCACCTACCCCATTAGCACCATCTACAACCAATTTGTCTTTCATCCCACCGAACGTACCACGTTCACGTGGGATCAAATCCATTAAGCACCTGGTCCAATGACACAACAATCCCAAAAAAGATGGCATTCAATGATGGTTTATATAAAGCAACTAAATACTTGAGAAGGCCACATATGTCGTGCAAGATTTAGCTTAGATTAACCTGAATGAGCTTGAAAGTTGTCCGAAGTAATCATGTTCTGAGGCTTTCATGCCCTTATTTCTAGCACGAACCATCCAGTGCAATTGTGGAGTTGTCAAAATTCCCATGTCAATTGCAACGGCAGCGATAACTGAAGCGAGCCCCTTCGTTTTTTGTCCAATAATTTATTATTAAGAAAAAAAAAAGACCGAAGAAGTTTTGCAGTTATAGAAGTCTTACTTCTTTAGCAGCTTTGAGCAAAGCATTTCCGCTTGGCCTTGTGTCTCTCCCCAGAAGAACTTCCGCTGGCTTGACTCCACTAAATTGGATGTTTTCTTTCTTGACAAAGTCATTGATCAACTATAGGCAAAATGAGACCACATTAATTCAGGCTTCTTTCTAATGCACCTCAGAAACTCGATATAATATCCCACAATGGTAATCCAAAAGGATCTAAACCGCACTCGTGAATCCACCACTAGTCAACTTTTAAGGATGCTATATATTTCCCGCTTAAGGCGTTCCACAAAATTATAGCTTCACAAAATTAAGAGAGGAATTAGGGGGAAAGAAATTGAATAACACAAATATGCACATAAAACGGAGGAGAAAAGAAAGAACTTTTTTTCTTAACCTGGACAAGATCTTGAGGAGAAGGAGCATTGGCGAGAGCATCAGCGAAGGGCTCCCAATGCTGAGAGAGCATCCCACCACTTGGGTCAGCGATTTTGACCCCGTTATCCGAAACTTTATTATGGGAGGCCGTTATCATCACGCCGATCACCAATTGAGTCTTCAGCGACCTTAGAGCTGCAAGAATACCCACTCTGTATACAGTCGATTGGAGAAGTGACGCATCGGCCCTGAATCCAGCCGTGCCATATGATAGCTTTACTCCTGGCAACAACGAAGTATCCAATTAAAAGAGAAAGCATCAGACAAAGACTTCGTGGGAAAGACAGCAGAGTCGAAGAAAAATATTAACCTTGAGGTGGTAAGTAGTGAGAGGAGCAGCTAAGAAGAAGAGAACGTTGTTCTTCGTTCATCCTGGAAGAAGGACTACAGAACTAGTGCGACGGAGAACAGCGTCGATGTCTAGATCCTCTGAATTCTTCGACCGCTAAATCGAAGCTCAGTTTAGCATCTAGCTAGACTGTTTTCTGGATTGACGCCATGCCATGCCAATTTGTGATGCCATATTCAACCTTCATTTACATTTTTATTTTTATTATTTGCTTGCACTAGAATGATTTGAAACAAAATCGACTTTAAAAATTTGATTATTATATATTGTATAATATTACATAGATATATCATTCCAAATATGAAATTACGTTTTAATATTATGATGCAATTGCAAGAATAAAATAAAAAAGGATAAAAATAAAATAAAATTGAGAACTCTTTAAAATTCTGCTTACCTAT
Source organism: Bauhinia variegata (assembly GCA_022379115.2). Taxonomy (NCBI): domain Eukaryota; kingdom Viridiplantae; phylum Streptophyta; class Magnoliopsida; order Fabales; family Fabaceae; genus Bauhinia; species Bauhinia variegata. Next base: position 2,155,481 of record CM039433.1, read on the forward strand.
CTTATTCTTAAGTGGCAAGAAGTTCGTTCAAGTAATCTCAGTCGTACATCATCTGATGATCATAGGCTCGTAGCTTCAAATCCCTAGATTAGCAATTAGCAACGTGCCAACGGAGACGGCCATGGGTTTAGTCTCCTGGTGGAAGGGCAAGAAATCCCAACCGGGAGCAAAGTCTCGCAGAACCCGGCTACTACAACAAAACCAGTTGAGGTACCTGGGACGAATGGTTTCCCGACCTGCTAGTACATCAGTATTCGAATTCGGGTCAGTTGCAGCTTCAGCCGACAAGGTCTCGCTGGCAGGGCATTGCCCCGTCTCCGAAGAGCTCGAGCCATGCCGATGGGAGATCCCGCCGGCGAGTGACTCCGACGCACCGCAGTTTCGCGTAGTCTTACTAGGGACTTGTATTGCAAGCACAGTGACATTGTTACTCTGTGGTTTGTTTTGTAAAAAATTTTGCTTAATCATCTGAGGTTTGCCACGCAAGTCAACAGTATAAAAAATATATATTATGTAATTATCGGATTTCCCTGAATGAAAAATGATTGCTTGGTCGTGTTACTCGTATCTGTTCATTGAAGTCTTCAGTTTGTTCAAGCTCTGTCAAGAGTCATCATCAGTTTGTTAAGTTCTTCAGTTTCGCGGGGACGATGCTGAATTTGAAAGATAAAACACAACTGAAGCTCACCAAGAGAAAGAAACAAAATACGATGGGAATAATGTAATACGTTTTGGATTCTATAGTTATCATCAGTCATCCGTATAAAATACATTATGGCTAATACAAACACAAAGAAGGATGAGAGTTCCATTGCAAGTGCTCCCCAGCCAATAACACCAGCACGCATTAATATAACCGGTATCGCAATGCTTCCAACAGCTGAGGCTCCAGTCAAGAACTTAGCTGCATTCACCCAACTGATTCAGCAGAACCCCAAAAAGGAAAACACAATGTTAAGAAACAAAGAAGTGAATTAAATGAAATTCCCAGCTTGGAATAGGAAAATTAAGATATTACTTTGTGAATCAGTCTAAAGGTTAAGATTTACTTGTCCGATTCAGAAAATGAGGAAGCACCATCTAACCCCGCAAACAACAACAAAGGCATTGGAAGAAGCACATACATTATCGCTGCAAGAGAACAAATCATCGTATCTTATTAAATGTTGTTATATTTATATTCTACAAAACTCAGTGATGTATCTCACCAGTTAGCATTGGCCACCAATTATTATACATGACACATGCCTGTCAGATTACACAGATGCAAGTACACGGTGAGGACATATCAATAAGTTGCCACAAATTTTATACGTATTGACCGTAAATAATGCACGTGGAGAAGAAAATACTGACTAAAATTTGCAAGACAATTCCTCCAGAGACCAAAATTACCAAGCAGGCAAGTTTCCCTGTGTTGAAGCAGGAACGAAAGTAACCTGGTAAGTCTGCCATCTCCTGCACACCTTATTTCGTGGGGAAGAACAACTGAGACAGAATATCATTAAAATAATGCTTTAAGGGTCTCAGAAGAACTTCAAACAAGACTGACTATCAACCAAAATAGATATATCTGACAAAACGACAAGAATTACTTAAGATTGGTTAACAATCGAACGAAGATTTAAAAAAGAGAATGTGAAAATGATCAACCGGCGGGAATCGAAATTGCCAGATAACATGACAAATTCGCACCTGAAATCGAAATGGATCAACGGAGCACAGGTCTTGTTGAAGTTGCTATTTTGCCAAAAGTTTTGAAACGACAGAAGTTAGGGTTTATTCATACAACCACAGCAAGACACCGTGGAGTGGATCTATCTGTCAGATAAAGAGCTGCTGCTAACATTTGCGGTTCTAGTTGCCACTTACCCGTTCGGGTTTTATAGGTTGATGTTGGGCATTACCTTCTACCACCCTCACCTTTACCATCCACCACCCCCCAATACTCAAAATGACCATAATGCCCTTGACAGAAGAAATAATGTCTGTTGCGTCCTTTCTCCACCCCCCGCGATGTTATTAACGGTAGAAGCAAACCCTACAATTTCCTCTCATTCCCTTGGCTGATTTATTGATTTGTAAGAGTGGAAGCGTTAATATTTGAGTGTGTATTATTCGTGTGAACTTTAATGGTATATGAAACGATGTATGTATTCTTCAAATTTTGTTTTTTACTGGTATAAGTTTCTGGTGTCGATACCGCTTCTACAGAGGCGTTGACATCCCCAGACGCTCCTACAAAAGCGTTTTCAATTCTCAAACACATCAGAACGCTCCTGCAGGGGCGTTTCACTGCCCAAACGCTCCTGCAGGAGCGTTCTGCTCTTCCACATTCCTCTAACGCCTGTACAGAGGCGTTTCAAGCCTCCAACGCCTCTCTAGGAGCGTTAGGCCATCACCCTTCACACATGGCCACCAACGCCTATGCATAGGCGTTGGAAGTGCCTTGGAGCCTCTACAGAGGCGTTGGCCACCATCTCGCTTGTGCACAAGCGTTCAAACATATGGTGACTAGCCGAAGTCCTCAACGCTTCTGAAGAAGCGTTAGAGGTTCAACACCTCTCAAGTACACCGTGAAAAATATTTTTCACCATTTCAACATAAGTTTACATTTTTAAACACTAAAAATGCATATAAACAAAAAAATTGGGGATTAAGATACTTGTTTTTGTTGAAATTTATCCAAGAACTTGTGTTGAGCCAAGGAGAAATGGGAGAGTGTGAGCCGCGGGTGGGGGGTGGGGGATGTTAGGGTTCGTGGGAAAGAAGAGCAGGAAGGGAGGAAAGGTGAGGGCATTTTTGGAATTAAAATAAAAAAATTAAAATGGGGGGTGGTAGATGGTAAAGGTGAGGGTGGTAGAAGGTAAATCCCGTTGATGTTTTGTACGAGGATTAAAACTCGAAAATAAATTTTAATTTTGTCATTATGTTCCTTTCATTGTCAAATTTCGAATATGATATAATTTTTCTTACTGCATGAAAATTGACTGGGGGCCCATTTGAAATTAGGCCCTTTCGTTCCCTCCCCGTTACGACGTGGCTAGACTTGGGCCAGCCCAATATTTTTACATTTGTTATGTACTTTTAATTATTTTTATTTTTCCTTTTTAAATTGAAGTCGAATTTAGAATCAAATCAAGCCTTTCTTCCATTTCACCTATTTTTCGTGCATTTTCCACACTGAAACGTTCACTGAGCTCTTAAAATTACTATGAAGAAGAGAAAAGGAGATGCTGGCAAAATGAGGGTCAATTAATGACGCGTTGTCAAAAAGTGATCCCACATAAGAGGCTGGTCAATGATTATGTTTCTAGCATATCTCTATTCTGATGCTTGTTTCTTCGCGTAGTTAGTTGTGCCATAAATTTGATGCTGAACCCACAGGACTACTCCTTTGATTGACAAGAACAAGGACAAATGAAACAAGGGAGGAAAGGACATTGAATTATGTACTGTCAAGGGGAACAAAATCATAACCTGTTCCGTCGGCAAAATGGTATTCGTCTGTCATTTATTTTTTATATTAATTCGGCTTCTACGCTACAACCGGCCACTGACCTTGTTTTATCTGGTTGTTGTAAAATATCATTCCTGGCTTCTTGCAAAGCACAGTTTTCTTTTCTTGTTAAAGCGTGAAATCTAATGTCGAAATTATAATATCGTGATCCAACATCCAACGCCTTCTTTTTGGATTCCTTCTGTTTTATTACCTGTGTGTCTATTCATGGAATCAACGCAGAGCTTTGGACTTCGGGTTTAATCAAACTGGGCTAAAAGATTTGGTCTTTTTTGGGTTAAAAATAGCCGCCCGATGCTGGTAAAGGATTTATGTAAGCAGCCCAGAACAAAATTTATTTTTGTCAAAAAAATAACATCAACATTCTTTAAAGAATAAAGCATAGAAAGATTTTTCAATTTTTGTCGAAAAAAAAAAGTGAAGGTAAAAAATCTTGGAAGAGGGAGACGTAGAGGATGGGTGAAGTTTTTTTTTAGATTTATTTAATAAATTTTTTTAAGGATTATATTATTAGAGAAAAAAATTATTTAAATTATGTTAAGTGGACTGAAGTGAGAAAAAATGACTTATCGTTATAAAAACTCAAAAATATATATTATAATAAAGAATGAAGTGAAGTAACTTTGGGGTGTTCAGTGTTGCACCGTTAAATATCATCTAGTATGCTTCAACGAAGTTTGAGATTTGAACTTAGCATTAATTAAAATTAAAATAATTCGAATACCAGAACCCCGTTTGCTGTGGGCGGATAACACAAAAGAATGACGACGCACTCCAACTGTCAAAAGAATAACAGAACCCCGTTTTCTTTTGTTCCACTTCCACTACAACGCCTGCCATTACACATTCCCCACCACCGCCCCCACCGCCCCAACGCAAAATACCCTTTCTCTCTTTTACTAGCTTAGCTCAATGCTATCCTACTCCCTCTTTAGTTGACTGGCTTAACCAGTGAGGGATCTACGAGGCAGAGAGAGAAAGAGATACTCCATTTTGTTGAAGGCGTTTATTGCAGGTTAGCCATCCGATTTTATCTTCCTCCCTTTTCTTCCTTTTTTCTATTTTACGGGGTCGTTTCTCTAAGGATCTTGGTTGCTGGCTTTCCTTCTATCTTCTTCTTCCATGTTTTTGCTTGAATATAGCATTTTTGCTCTTTATAATTCTGTTCCGGATTCAGTTGTTAACATTAATCTAATAAAATACTCCAAAGCTCCAACATTATGTTCTTTTCGTAATTTCAGTTCAATTTACACTGTAAATTTTCCCCTTTTGAGCTAACTTGAGGTTTGCGTTTGGAAATGTTGTGTTAGTACGTAATAAAAGAGATCTCTGGATATAGAAATAGTTATATGGATTCTGTGGATCAGACACTGATCAAGTTAGTCTAAAAGTTTTGTTTTTGAATTTTTCCACTGCATAGTGTAGAGTCATTAATAATCTCGCGTTAGATCATCCAATCCGTGTTTTTTTTAATACTTGTAAATAGGTAAAAAAAAATAAAAATAAATAGCATACATATATCAATGATGGAAGGTCAGTTAATTAGATTGGAATGAATATGTTCTTAAGAAGTTATGGAGCTGGAGATTTTATTATTATTATTATTATTATTATTTCGTCTTTCACTATGGCAGTAAGCCCCTAAATAAGTAATTCGTTTGTCAATATGTTATCCTTCATGCTTAGATAGTTTTATAACTTCAATCTTGATGATCTACCATAACTTGCCTGAATCTAATTTCAGTGTGCATTGCTACAGGTTGGAGCTCCAACCGATTCATGGGTTCTAAGAATAACATATCAAGCCAGAGAGCAAGAAGACCGTTGTCTATATTTGCTGTGATCGGTCTGTGCTGTTTCTTTTATCTATTGGGAGCATGGCAAAGGAGTGGATCTGGAAAGGGAGATAGCTTTGCATTGAAAGCAATCAAGCAGACAGAATGCACGATTTTGCCCAATTTGAGGTTTGAATCTCATCACAATGATATAGAGATTGTTGAATCTTCTGAACCAAAAGCCAAAGTGTTCAAGCCATGTGGTGTCAAGTATACTGATTATACACCCTGCCAAGAGCAGGACCAAGCAATGAAATTCCCTAGAGAAAATATGATTTATAGGGAAAGGCATTGTCCATCCGAAGAGGAAAAGTTACGTTGCCTTATTCCAGCACCCAAAGGATACACAACACCTTTTCCCTGGCCTAAAAGCCGTGATTATGCCTATTATGCTAATATTCCTTACAAGAGTCTTACAGTGGAGAAAGCCGTGCAGAACTGGGTGCAATTCCAGGGAAATGTGTTCAAATTTCCTGGTGGAGGAACCATGTTCCCTCAAGGAGCAGATGCGTATATTGATGAACTTGCAACAGTTATCCCTATTGCGGATGGCTCTGTCAGAACAGCTCTGGACACTGGTTGTGGAGTATGTTAATTGCTCAAAGAGTTCTAATATTATCTTTCTTTTCGTTGAGTGTGTTAAAAATGCCTGTTCATGCTTTGTAACTCAGCTTCTTTCTTTTTCCTTTGTTTTTCTATCTTCTTAATTTACGTCTCCCCACTAAAACTTCCACTTTATTCCCGCCTAAAGTTTGATTGCATCAGTGCATTGCCATGGTTCTTTATTACTGAAGCACTTCTTAGAGCAGCCAAAACCCGGCCACTTGACTATTTGAGGGACATTTCATAGAGTAGTCACTGTGACAATGGTATGCTCATACACACAAACACATTGGATTTCTCTGCTTGAGAATCCCAACTTGACTACTTAGGTGTATAATGTTCTTTTGTACTTGTGCATGCTGAGTTTTCATTTGTATTTTGCATATACCAGATTCAATTTGGACTTCTTTGTTTATTATGTTAGGTGGCACGGTTTACTTCTCTTCAGATGGTACCTTCTTTCGGGTCATAATTAATAGACTAATCAAAACTTGAACAATTGTACAGGTTGCAAGCTGGGGGGCCTACTTGCTAAAGAGAAATGTGCTTGCTATGTCCTTTGCACCAAAAGACAACCATGAAGCACAGGTTCAGTTTGCACTAGAACGAGGTGTGCCCGCTGTTATTGGTGTTCTTGGCACTATCCATCTCCCATACCCCTCAAGAGCTTTCGATATGGCCCAGTGTTCTCGATGCCTGATACCATGGACTTCAAATGGTTAGTGCCAAAATGGTCAGTCGTTAAGATTGATCAAGAATACATTGCTATCTGCACTTTCTTTATGTATTTGATTATGCACGTTAACTTGCAAAAAAGACTCCACAAATATTAAAAAATTAGAGTAATCCTAATTATTTGACTATTTCTAAATCATAAAAGAAAATAGAAATTGATCATGGGTGCTTCAAATTACAAGTGCCTATTTTTTACATTTTAAGATTATGTCCTACCTAATACATCCAATCATATAAAATTTTGTATTAAAAAAGCATTCAGGGTATTTAAAGTTCCCAAGATTATTTGTAGTTATTTCTTTCAGATATAAAAGCTTACAAGGGATTAGATGGTTTGTGTTCCTTCCAAGTAGGAGGATGAAGCTAAGGGAAAAGAAAAATATTTATCTGTATTAAACACTTTTAGCAGAAATTGATATGCTGACTTTCCACTGATGGATTGAATACAGATGGTATGTATCTAATGGAAGTTGATCGAGTCCTGAGGCCAGGTGGATACTGGATTTTATCTGGCCCTCCAATTAATTGGAAAACATACTACCAGACATGGAAGCGATCCAAGGAGGATCTCAAGGCAGAACAAAGGAGCATCGAGGAGTTAGCTGAAAGTCTTTGCTGGGAAAAGAAGTATGAAAAGGGAGATATTGCTATCTGGAGGAAAAAAATAAATGTTGAATCCTGCAAAAAAAAGTCCGTTAATTTGTGTAAATCAGATAATCCTGATGATGTATGGTAAGTCCTTCTTTATGCCTAAATATATTTATGCTTCATGTTATTCCTGTTCTCTTCCCCATTTTTTTTTTCTTAATTTTTTGTCTGTGTATGATAGGTACAAAAAAATGAAAGCGTGTAAAACCCCTTTCCCCGAAGTAACCAGCAAAAGTGAAGTAGCAGGAGGGGAATTGAAGAAGTTTCCTGCAAGGCTTTTTGCAGTCCCTCCTCGAATAGCTAAGGGTTCCATTCCAGGGGTCACAGCTGAATTTTACCATGAAGACAATAAACTATGGAAAAAGCATGTTAATTCTTACAAAAGAATCAATAAGTTGATTGGTTCTACTAGATATCGGAATATAATGGACATGAATGCAGGCCTTGGAGGATTTGCGGCTGCACTTGAATGTCAAAAATCTTGGGTGATGAATGTTGTCCCCTCAGTTGCTGAGAACACTTTAGGCATTATTTATGAGAGAGGTCTGATTGGCATTTATCATGACTGGTAAGTTGCTAAGAATTCTCTCTCTTACTTAGCCAACCTAGAACTCATATAATAGCATGCAAACTTTCCTTACCAGTTGGTTTTCCATTATTAAAATTCTTTGCTCATTAGTCTGAGAATTATTGAAGCCTTAACATGAGCATTCATTTCGAAAGACTGCATGAGCAAAGTGGGCTATCTATATGTTCTGCTAGGCAGCCTAACCTTTTTCTTCCAAATTCCTGTTACAGTCGAAATGATATATTGTTAATTAGACTGTGTTTTCTGTTGTTACTACTAGGTGTTCATGAAATTTATTTGTAATATTCTATGACATGTGCCCCTACTTTAATTAATTAAGTAATCGTGAATGCGAGCTTCACAACTGCAGATTGTTTCTACTTGCACTCCTAAAAACTATCCAATAAACTAAAAAACTTCCTTATCTGCCCACAAGAGAAAGCAATCTACTGTATGGCATTGCAATGACATTATGTTCCTTTTCCAGGTGTGAAGGATTTTCAACATACCCAAGGACGTATGATCTTATTCATGCTAATGGATTATTTAGCTTGTACCAGGACAAGTAGGTTCCTTCCTCTTCTTCCTGTAAACCATGTCATATCTGGTTTATACATTTTAGAAGTACCTTACATAAAAAAGCCTGTCGAGTACTTTAACAAGTCCTAGATGTTGAGTTTCTTTATCACACTAGTACTTCGAGTTGGTGTTGATGTCCAAATCAGTTCCACGTGTGCTAACCTGCTCTAACAAAACAGGTGCAATCTGGAAGACATTCTTTTGGAGATGGATCGGATCCTCCGACCTGAAGGAGCAGTCATCATCAGGGATGAAGTTGATGTCCTTAACAGGGTTGGGAAAATCGTCGGAGGTATGAGATGGGATGCCAAAATGATGGATCATGAGGATGGCCCACTTGTTCCTGAGAAGATATTGGTTGCTGTGAAACAGTATTGGGTTGGCAGCAGTGGTAACAGCACCTCGAGTGAAGAATGAAATTGGAAGTGTTATTTGGGTAGGAAACTTGTAGCCCAGTCTCCATTAGAAATAGAGAAAAAGGAAAACACCAGACAAAAAGAAGCAGAAAGATAATAGAGCTAAGCATTGGGTACGCGAGTTTATTACATCTGCCTAACAGGCGAGGCGGTTTAGTGTTAGGTAAACGGTTGGTAACTTGTATTATGGCACTGATCTTGGAGGACACAAAATGCCACGTGTAGCTCCCTAAATTATTTAAGCCTACGATTTTACGTTGACGATAATACTTGAATAATTCTTCATGTGAGAATAATTTATTATAATTCAAGATTTTAGTTCATTTTTACTCCTTTGCTTTCATCTTAAGTTCATTTGAATTCATTTGGAACTGCTTATTTTAGCTTCTTTTTTTTATTGTGTGAGCCTATCGTCGGAAGGGATGCTCTCATGAAAGTGAGGATTAATTCTACATACCAAGCTGACGAGCTTATAGAAAAATGTTACTCAAGGAACTCACCATTATTATCTACACATCAGCTCTCACTGTTTTGGTGTATATTTCTGATGCCAGGGGCTCCGAGGAGCCCGGAAATATGATTAATTTAATTGTGCTTTTGTTGTGTTGAGTATAGTAATCGTCGTTCCTCCCACAATCTCCAAAGAAAATTTGTACCATAACGATCCAAAGTCCATAGGGTCAGTTAGCACTAACTTTTAGAATAATAATGGAATGGAACAACTATTTACCATTTCAGTAAAATAAATAAAAATAAATAATTTTTCTTAGTTTGTTTTATGTCATACTTTTTTTTTATGTATTAGTCAAATTTTAAAAAAATATATTATTTTTTTATTTTCATTCTTGAATGAGGGAAATTTGTTCTGTATGAATTTATTTAGACAATAGAAAATTTGTCTATCGAGGACATGAAAACTCTGAAAGAACTGCAATAGCTATTAGCTGGTTAATATGAAGGCATGGTCAAAAGCTTCTATCCCACAATTGTCATAATTTTGATTAATCAAGAAACTAATTAATAAATACTGTAAGTCTTACTAATTAATTAAAAATTTATTTTTAATCAATCAACAATTGTGACAGAAATTATGATATATAGTTATGGAGCGGAGAATTCTCAATTGCCCGTCTAGCTCAGTCGGTAGAGCGCAAGGCTCTTAACCTTGTGGTCGTGGGTTCGAGCCCCACGGTGGGCGTGTTTATCTTTTACTTGATTTAGAAAGCGCTCTTTCCTCCTCTGTTGTTTTTCATATAATATGAATATACAATTATTAAGAAAGATCATTTATATCAGAACAGAAATAGCCTGCATAGTCATTCTACTATACCTATTCATTTTTTTTATCTGAGTTTTTCCTTTAAACCTTTATGTCTTATCAAAAATATAAATTAAAATAGTCATCAACCAAAATTTAAGTAACAAAAAAGCTACTTGTTCAAGAGACAGTAATCAAGTTCAAGGCACAGTAGTAAGCAAAAACTTTTGTCTTTTCACTGCTAGTGCTCCTGGGGGATATTCGACCACGGCATGGAGTTTCAACTCTGTGGCTGTGAATTTGTGGAATAAACAAAAGTGACTGTGTACGCACTTATGGCCATTATCGACTTGAAACCATCAGCAGCCATCGATTACCCTGAACTCTGCCTTTTCTGCCCCAACCTGACATTTCTCTGGCCCCATTTCATGCTAGACAAACGCACAAAATGACAAGCACCTGCTTCCTTCACTCAAAACTTGTTCGACTTTTAATGGGTTCTCAGCAATACCAACCTTTTATTGCCTGCAAAAACAAAAAACTACCCAATAAGTTTACATGCAGATCAATTATATTTCCGACGTCATGTAATGTTCCAGAATGCTCACATGTTTGTCTGATGTGTGGGATGAAGATTAATTACACCGTTCTGAGCGGCAATGTTGGTACTGTCACCGCCTAGTTCCTGAGTTCTCTATTATTAACAACAAAAGCAGAGGTGGGGATTACCAATACCACTCACCTTCCCACAAATAGCCATTCAAACTTTTGCTTATTGCTGGCACAAGAAAGTCTCTTGGGTATGCTGTCTTTTGGGGCCAAACCCATTAATAGAAATTCTAAACCAAACCTGTTTACAGATCCCAGAAAAGTTCCATCGATACCACACAACTAGCAAAGTCTTTCAAGTTCCAGCAAAGGACCTTATCATTGTAAAGGGGGAAGGGGAAAAAATGTAATGTAAATTTGTCAAGTGACAAGAAGGAACATTGATTTATTTGACTCGTTCTTGATTTAAATTTGTCTGGTTCCATAATTCGATTCTTATCCACTTCAAAGAAAGATAGAACACGAAATGACAAAGAAATACATATACCATGCAAGAGATTCATGAGACTTTGGTTCTTCATACATGAGGATTCAGTAATTCTTCCTCTTAGATTTTATCGGCTAAACAACGTTTATGTCCTTGAATGACAAATGTGTCTTCAACTCTGCATACACATTTAACCCATGATATCCATTTTGTATTTAAGACAAGCAAAACGTTTTCATGTTGCATAAAAGAAGATGAAGTGGAAGGTATCATCATTATTTCTTGGTTAACATGATTAAGAACAGAATATGCTAATAATGCAAGGCTGGATTACTGATAATATTTCCAAAAAACAACAGAACAAAAAGGCAATCAAACTTCTGACGGTAATAACCCCACGTAGCAATTGTGGTTCTCAAGCAAAGTGGGGGAAATAGAAAGTTTGAAAACAAGAGATGAACAACTGAAAATAATGGTGCAGTAGTAAAATCAATAAGACAGGTGGGACTCCATTATTCAAAGTTTCAAACCATGGGAGTACAGTGATAAGGACATTAGGATGTATTTGAAATCTGGGTGTTTGCTAGAATGCTCTCAAGGGTGGAAAATGATTGAAACATTTGAACAATTAGAATAGCGCATGGATGGGGAGACAAAAATCTTAAGGGATGATAATGTGGGACTTCCACTACCTCAAAGGTTAAAAAGGGAAAAGAGAAGATAAGGTTAGCTCTTTGTTTTTATCTAGGATTAAAAACTGTGGGTGACCACGATGAGTCACTGCTCCACTGGTTCAGAATTTAGCTTTTTTTTGGTTTTCCTGCTGTTTGGAATGTTGGCATTTTCTTGTTTGGCTATTTTGATATGACTCGTTGCTGTTTTGAAGGTTAAGTAGCTTACTTAAATTTCTTTTGGCTGATAGAACTGCCGTCAAGTAAACAAGTTGGCATTTTGAAAAAGGAAAAACAAAGCATTACTTTACCTTGAATATCTTGTATGGTTTATATCTATTTTCTTTCATGTCCTGGTTTAGAGGTAGGTGATTTCCATGGCTGAATCCGAGAGATGCAAAATATAGAAGGTTTTTGACTTTTGTTGTGCGTCCACCTAACAACCTTATCATGTTTTTTTCGGCCTATTTGGATGCTTGAATCAATGATCCCACTTGCCAAATGTGATGGGAAAAAAAATTAAATCAAAATATTTGCTATTTATAACAAGTTTTCCTTAGTTTAGTTAGAAATTTTACCTTGACTGTATTCAGGATGGTGAAAATAAGGTTTTTGACAAATTATTTAATAAAATAAAATTTATTGTTATCGTTACCTAATTTTATATTAGGTCTATATATATATATATATATATATATATTCTATGCAATTGTGTCGTGTGAAACTAGAATTAGGTTTAATGAAATAGACGTTAACATGTTACATTTTTTAATTTTATTTGTAAATATTCTTATTTCAAAATAAAAACAAATTAATATAATCTAAAAATAAAAAAATAATTATAAAAACCTTTCAACCACTTAACCTAACATGTTTACTAACAAAAATACACTATTTTTATTTATAGTTTTAATAAGATGAAACTGCAGCGTTTTCATATTCGTGATATGCTATTACAGATAAGTTGATATGGATGAGGGACATGAGTCACGGCAATGCAATTATTGTGATGTAGTATCCCTCTGTTTAGTATACCAGGAAACTGAAGCACATTTAATTCTTTGCTCTCTATGTCTTCAATTATGCAGTCAACGTGCTCTTGTGATCCTCAAAATGATTTGATGCAATCGTACTGTCGGCAGATAGAAGGTTGAGATTTGCACCTTCGTTCCATATACCAAATTGGTACTATATCGGTTTCTTTTAACTTAATTTAAATTTAAGCTCTGGAATATAATAATTACATTAAAATTTAACAAAATACTCTAATTTAAATTCGTACCCTAAAAAATAATATTACTGCTATAAATTCTATAATTATAATATAAATAAATATTTTGATAAAAATGATATTTATTTCCTTATGCTTATTACAAAATTAATTCTAGGACAACTACGGCCTACAAACTTCCCATTCCCAGTTCCCTCCCGTGACCGTCGAGCGTTCACGACTGGCACGTGACGTGACTCAAACTCATACTTATCAGACACGGCTTTGAACGCGACATTTCATTCCGGAGTCTAATTTCTTTATATAAAACAAATAATAATATTTTTATCGCCAACAAACAATAATAAATTTTCTTATATTTTTTAAAAATTTCATTTGATACCATCATTTGGGGTCCTGGCATTTTCCTAATTTTCTCTTTCTCATTGGCTACACCGGTAGAACTTTATTATTGCTACTCGCCGTCGGTGACTCGGTGCAAGTTATAAACATAGACCCCGCTGCACGCAATAACTACAAATAACTTAGATTATAATTAACGAACTAACTAACTAGACATGCTTAAACAATTCTTTAAGCATGGATGAACGTATCTTAGTTACCAAACGGTTCTTCGATGCTTTACAACTATATGACAGCAGTTATTTTAAGTTCGGTAAATGGTTGTTTTCTAATTCGGTAAATTTTTTAAGAGGAAAAAAAATATTATTTGTTAGTAAAAAAATTTAATTCTGGAAAAATAAAACCAATATGAATAGTTTATTTAGTTATTTCATAAAAAAAGTTATATTATGATTGCAAGAAATATTTCTATACCAACTACCAATCAATTACCAAAAATACAAATTTTTCGATTTTTATTTTTTCTAAGAAGTAGGAGTAACTTTTTTTCTAATAAATTTTCTTTTTCAGGATATTATTGTCTTAAGTTTGCGGTGCAGGTGGTATGAGATGCTCAGAATTTTCTTGTGGCATATTTATATTATCAATCAACCTAAACTTTATTGCATAATAATGGAAAGTATGGAAAATGGTATACGTAACAGTTGAGGGATAGCCCAAGGGTCAATTTTAATACATATATTACTCTGATGAATAATGAGAAGATTTAGACTTGAAGTAAAGTTTGGTGGCATTGCTGGTATTTTGTGGGGAGAGGGAAACTCACTTTAGCATGTGCGTATTTCTATTTGTGTCCTAGTCATTAAGAAAGAAGGAACAATGGGAAGCAAAATGAAAGTGTCAGTTAAAGCGGGTCAAAAGTCGAATAATTTTTTTGCAATTATTATGCCACTGTTTGCTGTCAGTAATTAGTATCACATGATATGATTAGATATGAGATTAGATAGACTAATTATGCCATATAAGCAAATTATATTCAAAAAGCTAGTGTTATTATATACTCATGACACAAATTACCTGAGCTTTACTTGCAATTAGTCTTTTTTTTTTTTTTGGCCTTTCGCCTTTTGCCATGCATCTCTACCAACCCTGCATAATTTTACGTAAAGAGTAAAAATGGTATTAATTGTGTATTTATTTATTTTTGATACATAATTTTTTTTAATCTACAAAATACCGGATATAAGAAAATAAAAAATTTATACAAGCACCTACATTTTTCAAAGAGTAAATAGTCTTTAAGAAGAAATTAAATTTGGTGTAATTAAAATTAGGTATGGTATGGTATGGCTGGTTACATGCATGGGCTATCCATAATTAATTGATGAATTGGCTTATGTCACGCGACATTAATAATTGATTGGATCATAGATGTCTGTTATATGCATGAATTAACAATGTTTCTATATCTTAGTACGTTAAGAACAAAGTAATTCCTCGATCCACGATATGGATATTCTACTAGTGCCGTGGCCTTAAACTATGAGCAATTTTCTCGGATGACTGTGGAGCTTAAAACAAACCAATGAAAAGGGGAATAAAAGAGAAAAAAAGAAAAAGCAGGTTATTATTCCTTTCAAATCTGCCTTCATTTTGCAAGAAGAGAGATATAGAATGATTATATAAAAGCTTAAAGCAAGTAAAAACTAAGGAAAAGCCAAGATTTTGTTTTCGTTCCAAAAGGTAAGATGCACGATTTTTTTCCCTCTTTCTTTTATTGGTTTTTGGTGTAGGAAATAAGTTCAACTCTGGGTAGTTTTGGAATATTCAACTTGAAAGAAGTGGCAAAAACCTTTATTGACCTTTGTGTGAGACCTTCTGCATATTCTGTGGCCCGAAAAAGCCGATGGCAACTATTCACTAGTCTGTCAGAACAACCTTCGAAGGACGCTCTTAACTCTTAAACACCCTCCTTCCCTTCTCTCTCTCCCCGTTCTGTTTTCTCTTCTCCGTCCATTGAAAGAACAGGAGAAAGAGTGAAAACTCGAGAAGACGAAGGGGCCTTGTCTTTTTCACTCTAGGTTGTAAAAATGGTTTGAAAAGGAATAATACTTTCCTTTAGTTTACTTGCATGCCAATTCTCTCTCGGTTCATCTGTTTATTTTTGAAGAATTCAGTTTATTATTTATTTTTCCCTTCTTTTTTTTTTTGATTAAAATATGTGCATGCATGCTTGTTGCTTTCAGTTTCAGCTGCTTGCCTTTTTTTTTTTCTTTGGTTCATGATTATGGTTGTCAGATTTTCTTCATCGTTTTCCTGTTGGCGAGATCAAACCTGGGTGTTTGTCTGTTTGTTGTTGTGTGATAGTTCCGCCAGCAGATAAGACTCTTTCACTAGAAAGCAGGTTTTGATTTCCTTTCCTAGAGAAATATGCTTTCTGGAAAATGATTGTAATCTGTTTTGTGAATTACACTGTACTGAAACTCGTTTGCTTTGATCTTTAGAGGACACAGAGTGTTCTGCATTACGTCTTATGCTATTTGAAATCTTTAAAACTAGCTGTGCGACTCTGTAGCTTCTTGATCAAGCTTGTGATCTCGTGGGTCGTGCAGAATTGCTTGGATGGTGATCAGCAGATATTGATCTGCGACTTCCTATTGGGGCTGAGAAACGATGCCAAACCAGCTATGGTTTGCACTGCCAATGATTTACAGAAATGGAAAGATTTTCCCAAGGGGCTTCGGGTTCTTCTCCTTGACGGAGACACCAATTCTGCTGCCGAGATAAGTGCAAAGCTTGAGGCCATGGACTTTATCGGTAACACTTCTTTCCTTTTTCGCATACCTCACTTCTTCCTCAACTTCAAATTTTGCCTAGCAATTTCCAAATCAGTTGGTACAATTATTGGTTCCCAGTCCCGTGTTTGTTTTGAATGGCGTCTTGGAAAGCATCGTTACTCTAGATAGTCGCTCATTGTTTTTTTTTTTTTTTTTGAGAAATTTTGGTCGGCCATTTAAGTTGTGTCAGAGGTTAGAAAATATAGGACATTTTCTTTTTCCCTCCATTTTGTGATGCTCAAGCTCAGTGTTACTATACATGGGTATTTCACAAATAAAGTGCTTTGAAAACTGTAGTGGTCCAATTGGGAAGGCATTGAAGAAAAAAGAAATGTACGTTACCTGACTTTGTGAACTACTACATTGGGTGGCCTAGTAAATTCATTGGACGCAACAGATAAGCGTGTATAATAGAAATGTTGATCTTTATTGAAATTCATAATTTCCTTTTCTTCCACTCACACTGTCAATTCTTGTTTTATCTACATGCTTATCCATTCCGTAAATTTGTTTATTAAGCTATCCATGTTTTTACAGTTTCTACATTCTGCAATGAGAATGAAGCATTGTCAGCAATCTCAAGCAGAACAGAAGGATTCCATGTTGCTATAGTGGAGGTAATGGTCTTCTATCCTATAAACGCAATTCATCATGTAGTAGTCCTGGAATTTGAATGTCTCTGAGGAAGAATGGCTCTCTTGACTAAGATCAGATGCTGCGAAACTTAAGGCTGTTAAACAACTTCCATCTAAGGACTCATTTTCTATGAAATCAGGGAAATGCTAGTCATGACTTTGATCATCCGAGGCCACAACGTTTATTGTCATAATTAAGATGCTCACTTTGTTCAAACTCTACCTTACCTTGTGCATGATATATTTTTTATAATTGAAATAATACAGCCTTGCTACGTAGCTTGTCACCGTGCGTCTCTCCTAATTCATCTATAATTACAGGTGAGTACAAGCAGCAGCGAGGGCTGTTATAAGTTTCTCGAGAATGCCAAGGACTTGCCAACTATTAGTAAGTAAAGAAACCAAGCGTAACACTGCAAGTTGTTGGAATTCTTTCGCTTTTTCTTTATTTGTTTCAAGATTGTTGCTGGTGGTGGTTTTACATAATTCAATGATTCCTTCTTCTCTCCATGAGAAGCTTCTTATTTTTGGCCAGTTGAAATGGATGTGTGGTCTAAAAGGGAACATCATATAGAAACGTGAAGACTGTCTACTTCTTGATATAGATATTGTAAATACTGATAATTACAATTTTTTATGCAGTGACTTCAAGCAATCAATGCCTGAGCACCATGATGAAGTGCATAGCGGTAAGATGTTAGTTTAGCCTGAGCAGTTATCTATGGGTTAATATCTGATCACATAACATCCTTTGTAGTGAATATTATATTCTTTTGGAGTTAACTTTAATCTTCACTCTTGATCCTTTCTTGTTCTTTTCCTTAAATGCTATTTCATATTTTTGGTACTTTCAAGTTATAGACTGGAACCTGAACTTCTTTTAAACTAGCTCAGATAATAAAAAAATTTTCAGTTCAATTTTGATCTTCAGCTTATTGTGACATAGAGTACATTTTTCGTTGGGTTCTGTTTGTTGATGCTTACCTACCTACTCTCTGCGCCATTTTCTCTTTTAAGCTTGGTGCAGTTGAGTTCCTAAGCAAACCACTCTCTGAGGACAAGCTTAGGAATATCTGGCAGCATGTGGTTCACAAGGTCTGTCAATAGTGATTACGTTTTCTATATTTACTATCAACAGTATGAGCAAAAACCTCACTGATGTAGTCGAATTTGAGTAGGCGTTCAACTCTGGGGCAAGCGTCCTTTCTGATTCACTTAAACCTGTCAAAGAATCTGTAGCATCCACATTGGAGCTCCAAATGGACAATGGACAACATGAAAATGGGATGTCAATAGATTTAGATAAGGTATCTAAGTTTACTGATAATGATCTGGAGCAGTCTGTAGGAAGTGATAAATTCCCGGCTCCTTCAACCCCACAATTAAAACAGGGAGCAAGGTTACTTGATGATGGGGATTGCCAAGAACATACTAATTCCTCAACAGAAAAAGAAAATGGGGAGCATGAGCATGAGGGGGAATCCAAATCCGTCGAAATTACATGTGAGAATTTATATGCCGATGGCACTCTTCCACCAAATAAACCTGAAAAGACTTTGATCAAGGAGGAAGAGGACTTTGTTGATGGTTCTAAGAGGGAAAGTACTGTTTCTGCACATCCACCTAATAGAAAGGTTCCCAGCAACATTAATGGTGGTACTGCATCTCCTAATAAAGCTGGTGTCCCTAGTGTTTCACGTGATACCAAATGTAATCGTAAGAAAATAAAGGTAAGATTTCATTATTCATCCATTGGATTTGATTTGCTGGCTCTGATCATCTGAATACGTATTTGGTACTTTGGTTTTGGTTTTAGGTAGACTGGACACCTGAGTTGCACAAAAAGTTTGTGCAAGCAGTGGAACAACTAGGTGTTGATCAAGCCATTCCTTCTAGAATACTGGAGCTAATGAAAGTAGAGGGCTTGACAAGGCATAATGTAGCAAGTCATCTCCAGGTCATTATTTGACTTGCTAGTTATAAACACCTTACGTTCTAGTTATAAAATGCCATTTATTTATACTTAGTGGTTGTTGCTGTCAAACAGAAATATAGAATGCATAAGAGACAAATATTGCCCAAGGAAGAAGATCGAAGATGGCTTCATCAGAGGGATCCAATGCAAAGGAGCTATTACCCACAAAGACCTATAATGGCGTTTCCACCATATCAGTCTAACCACACCCTATCTCCTGCTCCGGCGTATCCTATGTGGGGACAACCTGGCGGTCATCTTCCAGGTGTCCAGGTGTGGAGCCCACCTGGTTATCCCGTGTGGCAGCCTACAGAAAGTTGGCACTGGAAGCCAGTTTCAGGGGTAATCTTTGTCTTCCCATTTAACTTAGCAACCTTACTCCAAGGTGGTTTTATAATGCAGTTTGATTATTTATATAAATTATATTTCAGATGCATGCTGATGCATGGGGTTGCCCAGTGTTACCACCTGCTCAAGGTCCTTGTTTTTCCTACCCTCAAGTGAGTATCACCGAAGCTTCTCGTTTTTGTTTCCTTATGTATGTATAATCTATCTTTGTAAGTAATTCTTTTTCCAGATTGAGGCTAATTAAAATTTTCCTCAAACAGCAGAATATGCCTGGATTTCACAATGCTCATGCAGCTGATTACAGCTCCAGCATGCCTCGAAGCACCTCTGAGCCTCATCCGGTAATGAAACAACTTCGCTTTCTCTGATTCCTTCTAGTTGACGTTAGAGATAATAGTGAAGGATCTGGTAATAAAGTTGTGTGCCCAATACAAAAAAGCACCGTTTAAAAGCTTACATTTTTATGGCAGCAGAGAGCAGGTTACACAAACAGAGAATAAATATCTTCCCCATAATTGTTATAAAACATGTAACGTACATGTACAACTGTGTCAGGTTTTAAGGTTCAAGAATACCCATGAAAGGATCTTAAACTTTTTTTGTCTTTTTAATGATACACGCAGGAAGAGGAGGTTATTGACAAGGTAGTGAAGGAGGTAATAAGCAAGCCATGGCTACCCATGCCCTTAGGCCTAAAACCTCCTTCGACTGATAGTGTATTAGCTGAGCTCTCCAGGCAAGGCATATCCAACATCCCTCTTGGCAACAAGGGTAGCTCTAACCCCAGCTGATGTGTAGTGACCACTGGATCCCGTCAGGATTGGTTCTGATGGTGACGGACGACACCCTCTTGTAATTATTTTCTTTCTGTTAAAAATTTAATGAGGTACCAAAGTACTAGTTGAGATTAGTTGGGAGTAGGGACAAGGGACCATTTGCCTCGTTTTGGTCCCCAGCAATAGCACAAAACCGACCCCTTTTAGTTCACCACCACCGAAGTCCCAAGCTGTTGACTCAAGGTCAAGAGATGCTGCAACGCAAATGGACATTGATCTCATCCTATTTCCCATCCATCGCTGTTTGCCAGAGGAGAAAAAAAAGTTAGTTGTGCAGTGCGGGACACAGGGTAGCCAACATGTGCGGCTCAGAACTGGCCACATTTTTGTTGATACTTTCTACAAATTTTGTGGTTGTAAATAAGCTTCTCATTGGAACTTTTGATGGGGATATCGGGGTTTTGGGCTGTATTTATCTATTTATGCCGGTGATGGGGAAGAGGGGGCCCCATTGGTTGTGTTATTGCTGGGTGGGGGCCTAGTTCATTGTATCTAATAATGGAAAGGATTGTGATGCTCCACGGTACTTCTGTGAATAAAATTGAGTCCAGTTTCTTATTTTGCATTTATCATATTTATCCATCATTTATTCTTATCTAAGAAATAGAGATGATTATCATACTTGGATATGTTTTAGCAACGCAAAACTAATAATACTTAATACAATGCATGCTTAGTAAACTTTCTTTCTTTCTTTTTTAAATAAAAAAAAATGATATACATGATTTGGAGAAAAGTGATTTAACGGTTTGATTTTACAATTCTATTTTTGTTCTTACTAATAATTCAATGAAGTATACAGTAATACAATTATGCTTTTCAATAAATTCTCGTGTCATTTCTCAAGGAAACGTTGCGATGGGAAAGGAGGAAAATAGTATGTGACAGAAATGGAATATTTGATATCATTATTTGATTTTTTTTATGATATGATAAATGATAAAAGAGTATGTTATCATTAAACTCAGATCACTGACAACATTTAAAGGTGACAAAGAATTATGAAATCTTGTCGTTGTTAAAAGTATTATTATTAGTTGTCACCTAAAAGAAAAACGTTACAGCTTTCCAATAATATCCTCTGCAAGGACAAAGAAATCCCAACACACCTAACTGAACACATCCACACAATTTCTGACCCAATTTTGAAAAAAAAAAAATTATTACAAGGCACTGCACTCATTTTGATAATTTTGCAATCTCAAAAACGATTTAATCTTTGATTATTGTCTTGAACGTTCTTTGGGATATAAAAAATCATCCATATCTATACGCTAACTAAAAAGATAGGGTGTGATAGAATGCATTGCCATCTTTCCTTCGGATATATGACTAAATCGATGAAATTTAACATGAGATGTGTTTTCTTCTTCTTCTTTTTTTTAAAAAAATACGGATTCAACAGTTTAAGGTGACAGCCCAATAATTCAGGCCAAGAAAACAAAAGGAAACCCAACAATACCAAGCAGCCACGCACGCTGACAGCCCAAGACAACAATGGCTTGCTTGCTAATTTGCCATTAGCATCAACCAGAAAAAAGTTGCTAAAGCTACGCCTGCTTTCACTTTCGGTGAACCTTTACTCACTCTTTAAAATCCATCCAGCTCCTCTTGTTAGCTGTTATATACAAGCAAAGCACATATGAAATGTAGGAAATTTATTAATAATTTTATGTTTTATTTTATAATTTGAAATTATCCCGAAGTACGCAAATCATTGTGTTAATGTGCGATGCTTCTTTTTTACTTATTTTATTTCCATTTAAAAAGAGTAAATTACTTTCTTTTTTTTTTAATTTAAAATAAAAAGATTCAATCTCCACGTGCTCGATCTCCTCGACAGGTAGTTGATATCTTTGAATGATGGTTGGAAGAAAGCGGCAGATTTTCCCGCTAAATATTCTCGAGCTGGACCTACTGCTCAGCCTCGTATTTTTTTTTTGTCATAATTAAAAAAAAAAAAGATAATGCAAGAATGTCAAACAACACCTTGTTTGTTCGGTGAAAAAAAAATTAAGAATTACCAGATAGTATGTAAAATTTAATATTTTGGTGCGTGATTTAATGAATGAGTTAGATTACAATTTATTGATCACATAACTACAAGAAAGGAAAAAGACAAATGCATCCAAACATTCCGGAAAAACCCCAAATCCCACCGTCCTAGATTTTATTTTTGGCTAATGCACCCACTGCTTTATCATTTATCTGGAAATAAAATCCATATTGTTCCTCACAATTTATACCCAAACCATAAACCATTGATATTAATGTAAAATAAGAGCGATTCAACTAAAAAAATAAAATATTTAAAAGGGATAATATAAACGACAGCGGAATTAACGCCGTTTAAGTAAAGCTTAACCTGTTTATTTCCCTCAAAGAACTGCGTTGGAGCACCATCACCACCTCCTCGGATCCATCATAAAATTTTTATTGTGACACTATTAACCCTGATATTCTCTTCATTGTTTCAAGGGGATAGTACGAGAGGAGGGCATCTATGTCATTGGGATGGCAGCAGGCATTACCCAGCAATTTTCGGGTTGCACATATCAAATCGAAATGCCATCTGGCTTGCAACGCAAAGAGGCATGAGTACGGAAGTGGGCCTCATCTTTTTCTCTTTATTGTTTTCTCCCACTTCGTTTTTCCAGACTCACCGTCCTTCTCTCCCTGCAATTTCAACAGCCGCAGAAAGGGGAAACCTCGCAATTCACCAATCGATATCGGTGGAGGTTATCGATTCTATATGTAGGTTCTCTCAGCTTGTATCTGTGTCTAAACTTGGTGACATTTACAATTATTTTTACCTTAATTTCCATGTTAAAATTCTCGGCTGCGTGATCCTTTTATCCTTCGTTTAGTTAATTTATTCATATAGCGAAACTTGCTCAAGATTTTTCTGAGCTATAATTTGTTGGAAATTCGGTTCAATTGCTCTCGGAGCTACATTATCCTTTTAAAGAAACGTTGGGGATAGAATTTGTATTGATGATTCGTAGAATTATTGTTTTCGGTAATGAGCATTTCCTCAGAAGTCTTTATTCGGAATGTTCAGAAAAGAAAATTAGATAAAATAGCCGAGGGTGGCAGAGTGGAGAAAACTTTCCTCTTATAAAAAAGAAATCACAAATGTGAGAAACGCTTGTCTTTGAAACTTTGATATGTAATTCAAGCAATTAAGTTGCTGTGCTTTTTCAGTCCTTTTGAGAAAGTAAAAGGACCACAAGTTTGGCATATTTCAACTGTTATTCAATCTGTAATCGGGGTTTTATCTTATTGTGCTAGTGTCCATTTATTGCTGATACTTTATGAATGTATGTTTTCTGCAGAAAATACAGTGTGCATTGGCCAACTGTTTGAATTCAGATCTGAGGGATTAAAGTACATTAGAGGATGGCATGTAAGGGGTGCTGGGAATGCCTTTTGAAGCTTCTGAACTTCTTATTGATCCTTGCCGGTCTTGCTATGGTGGGCTATGGGATCTATCTGCTAGTTGAATACAAAAGAATGTCCGGTGAGACTCTGATGGTTTCTCCTGTCAGCGATGATCATGCTCTGATTCAACTTGGCCGACCCATGCTTATGGCTGTGTCTCTGTCAAACAGTATTTTTGATAAGTTGCCAAAGCTTTGGTATGGATGCTGGTTTGTTCCCTGTCAATTTTGTGGACATTGTAATTGAATATTGATTTCTTGCAAACTATACGGAAACTTGTATCAGTTCAGTTTTGGTATTTGTGTACTTGTTTTGAACAGTTTATTATGTGTTTTCTGATGAAATCATTTATGCTGACAAAGTTTGGGTTCTTTCATATATGAGTGAGTGACGACTGACCATGTAATACTTAGTATTGTATTTGTAAGGGAGATATCATAGATAAGTGACTGAAATTGATCTCAACTTGCTTTAGAAAACTACTGGCAGAAGTGCAATGGGGATTTTCTGCCATGAGTACACTGGTCCTTAGAAATCCAACGTCTTTAATTAGCTTCTGGGATATGGCATATCTATTAGATATTGTCTGCCATATTTTTGTATTTGGTCATGTTCGGATTGACAACCACAAAGGTGACTGATAGATTATGATATGTCATGTCGAGCTGAATAAGGTGATTTAGTGTGAAGCTTGCTTCATTATCTGGTGTTAGCAGTACATTATTTTTTCCCCCATCTTTTTTAAAGAACAGTTCTTAAATTAGTTGCTTTGTACACTTTTTAGTATGTTACACAAGATATAATTCTGACTTTTAGTTATTCTATGTGTACTTGGTTTAGACCTGCTGGCTGCATTGATGCATTTGGGTAAGAGAGAGTTGCCACTTACAAATAATAGTACAGAAAAAAGGTCACATGTAGTACCATGTCTTCCTGTTTTATTGATGCAAATTAATGGATCTACATGACCCCCATTGCTTTCATTTTTTGTTTATGACTGATTTTATGTATATAGTCCTTTTTTTTTTTTCCTTTTTCTTTTTACTTTTTCCCTCCTAGTGTCTCTGAGTGTTTTCTTCCTCTTTCCCTGACAAAATTATTGTTAGAACATATATTCCTCATTACATTCTAATTCAGGTCCAATAGCTTAAAAGATTTGATAGCTTTATTATTTCCATCTAAACCTAATTGAGGATTTATTGATTGCAGGTTTATATACTTGTTCATTGGTATTGGAGTAATTGTCTTTGTCATCTCTTGTTTTGGTTGTATTGGAGCTGTTACACGGAATGGGTGTTGTCTGAGCTGTGTATCCTTATATAATGTCTCTGTTTTTAGACAAAAATAGTTGATAGAATTATACCATGTTATACAAATATATTAATCTAGGGTTGAATCCACTTGTCTTTTGTTTTGGTTTGCATATTATTCTTACAAGAATTATATTTTTCCTTAAACCAACAAAGTATTCAGTTTTGATGGTACTGTTGATCGTGGTAGAGCTGGGATGTGCTGCCTTTATATTCTTCGATAAAAGCTGGAAAGAAGTAAGATTTCAATGGTAATAGATGGCCTGAAATTTAAAATGGTGTATTTTTCATCTAACAGTTGTATTTATTTCAGGAAATTCCAACTGACGCAACTGGAGATTTTGATATGATATATAAATTCCTGAAAGAGAATTGGAATATTGTGAAATGGATTGCTCTGGGAATTGTGATCTTTGAGGTAAGCAATAAGTGTTATAATTATAGATGCATCCGCAGAGAATACATGAAAGCAAATTCACTCTACAACCAAACAATCAAATTTACATAGATTGGGTCGGTGATGAATTAAGAATGTTTGATCCCGTCACCCGGAAACTAGATAGCTTTGGTTTGTGGTTGATGGTAATTGCAAATAGACAAGGAAAATAAATTTTAATTACCACTGTCCTACCAATAGTTTAATGGGAAATCACTCCTTGGTGATGAGAGTATATTGGCTTTTCAAATATTTTACCAGTAATCATATTTTTATGATTTATCTCGATTGATAAATAGTTATAGACTCATGGGGGCTCAACTTTGTACCTAGAAAAAGAATTCCGGTACCAATAAATGTTAAGGAAGAGATGACAGAAGGAGAACAGAGTAGAGAACATCGGCAAATCACTCCTTGGTGATGGAATTCTCTTAATGGAATGTTTTTGGAATTGCAGGCCCTTCTTTTCTTGTTAGCCCTTATTGTTAGGGCCGCAAATAGACCTGATGAATATGACAGTGACGATGAATACATTGCTCCGAGACAGCAAATCCGGCAGCCATTGCTGAATAGACCACCGACCCAAACAACGGGTGCACCAGTTGCTGGCACACTTGACCAACGTCCTAGCAGAAATGATGCTTGGAGTACAAGGATGAGGGAAAAGGTGCAATTTTTTTATCTTCTTTTCCCATATATACTAATTACTAATTTTGTTTTTGGGATCCTTCATCTGTTTGTCTTTTGTTCTTATCACAATTGCCATTTAAGGATATGATGAAATTCTTGATTAATGAGATTTTTGCATTTCCCAAATAATATACAAAATCGTTGAAACAGCATTGTTTATGTAAGAATACAGTGACTTTTAATCTGATTTATGTGATACTTTTTGAAGTATTGCGTCTAAATCATCTTGTAAATATTCTATTGATTGATGGCTCAAATTGATGCTTTTTAAATGGTTAACGCTGAATTATTTGTGTACTTTGTAGCATTCATACTTAGTCATTTATGCAGGATAAGTTTTTTAGATGAACATTTTTAGGTCAACTCTGTCCTTTTAAGTATCCCGAATGCACTCCCCGTTATTCAATCGTACCGCCTGTTCTAAACCGTCGACGACTGTTATTATATTAGGAGCGATTAGATGGATATGCAATAGTTATTTGCTTTACTGATGATACCATTGTTTATCTTTTATATCATGTATACTTCTTCTAACACTTATATTGGTTTTTATTCAGTATGGGCTTGACACTTCGGAATTTACATACAACCCATCTGAGTCACACAGGTACTCGCAAACAGCTTCACAGCCAACTGAAGAGAAGAGCCGCTGCACCATCATGTGATCACTTTGTGAATTGCTTTCCACTTTGAAGGATTGTTTCTTGTACAATGGGCATTGCGACTGCTCCAGTCTACAAGTTGGTCGGAAAAATCGTTTTCTTCTGTTGTTGAGTTTATGTACAACTCGAGTTTCTCTTTCTCTGGATCTCCATCACTTTTTCCTTGACATGGCAACATTTTTCTTTTGTGTGTAATATCATGATAATACATGAAAATTTGTCGTGACGTTGCATATGTTCATAGGTCTGGAGAGGAGAGTAATCAAGTGATATTATGACGTGGCTCAGCCAGGAATGAACTCCCTTTGGCGAAATGACTGAGAGTGAATTTTATATTTTAATTACATCTTTACTCAACCAATCATTTTTTTTTTCTTTTGACCTTTCTTCTATATTGGACTTATTAAATTAAGATGTAAATGTTTTATTGTCATTTTGTAATCCCATGCTTTTCCTGCTCTCTTGAGCATCTCATCGTGTAAAAACCGCATTAGGAACTTGACGCAAAATATTAATTTAGAATATCAATCATTAGATAATTATTTAATATAGTTTTTCTTTAAAAGTCGAATGCCTTTTCTTTTCCTTTTGTTTAATGTGCATTTCCTCTTCTGAAACGCCGGCTAGCTGCTCTTGCTCTCCTACAATTGTAGTTTTTTGTATCCAACTCAGAACGTTGACGCCCGCAAGTGCTCCCCTTTTGGTGGTCACTGTCCGAAACCTGTCTTGATCATTAGTATTATACACGTACTTGTGGGTTGCAATTTCAATTTGCTACGATCCAAAACACAAACGAGTGGAAACAATTTAAAGAGAGAGAGATATGTATAAATCATGCTTCATGGTTCCTCTGCAAAAGGGTGGTTAGTGCACGTCATTTTCTGTGTTATAATTTTTATCTTACTTTGTTGGCCAAGGAAAGCTCCTTGTCGTCTCAAAAATAATTAAACTAGTCCTCTTTTACTCCTTCAGTTGAAGATAGACAATTGGGTCATTTCCAAAGAGACAATTATGCCTTACTGGTTGGTTGCTTCAAATCGATTGAATTGATCAGTGATCACAGTGGTATTGGTCGTTTTTGTTTTTGATAAGATGGGACTCCAATACTGCAAATGCCCCCATTACAAAAGCTATATATATATATATATAGAATTTTAGCTATTTCCGATTGTTCCTTCTACTTGAATAATTTTAAACTTTAGTCCATTGTATACCCCAACCCAAAACATTCCTAATCATTGGGTCAAGCAACAGGAGAAGCTAGCTTCCCCATTCAATCATGAAGTGTGTGGGGTTATTTCACTGTAGTTGGCATCATTTTAAGTGTTTGTCATTGTTCCAATTGATATTTATTATATTAGTTTCTTTCATTTTGTTTTTGTATGTGGGTCTGACATATGTTGGAATCCAGCAGTGTGAACTATATATAATAAAAAGGACAACGATATAAAAAAAAAAAAATTGTATTTGTACCCACCAAAATGTTAATGCAGATCCACAAACACGAGTTTAAATGATGGATACAAGACAACCATGGGCACCAATAGATATCTTGAATAACAAGTTTGAATTGTCCTTGTTTAACAGCTAAATTGTTTCATCTTAATTATAGCAAAAACTAACACCAGCTGGTGAAATCATGCCTTGTATCATATCTCTATTTCATTTTATCTCACAGGAAATTTCTCATTGGATTGGAGTACCTGTTTTCTCTAATTCCTTCACAATATTTTTATATGCATAGTCTGAGGACTTAGACTATTTACCAATTATCATAGATTTTATTAGTTTTGATTAAAATATATAATTAGTAGGAGATATTTGACTAAATTGTAAGGATTTAAAAAGCCCAAAATAGCTGCTACCTTGAAGGTCTAACTCAGACAAAATCCCATCATAGTCTAATTAGTGGTATATACTAGACCATGCTAATCAGGTGGGATTTTTCTATACACCTAATATTAGGTATCCTCCTCAGCCACTTTATTTTCATTCTGGTGGAGAATTTTTCTACTCCCGTAAGGAGCATATAGGCCATCAAAGTCAAAACTTTTGATTAGATATGGCGGCGCCGTTGTTGAGAGCAGTGAATGTATATGAATGGATAATACATTACATGTGTTTCTTCTGCCTTTATTCTGTTTCTCGCTTTATTCTTAGATATCAACCTTCTTTCATTAAATTAACCCATTATCTTTTCAAACCCTTTTGTATATTCCTCACGGAGACATTCTTTAACAAAATAATTCTTACAGCTTGTTCAGTTATTTCTGTTTTTTAACTGCTGCCATTCCAACTGTTCTGGTTTTTATTGTCTTCTTTTGATATATACTTTTTATAATTTTGTTTGCAGTACTACAACTTGGTTAAATAGTCACACTATAATAATACCAGTATACAGTTCTGCACTCCAACTAAAAAGAAAGAGAGAAAAACCAACAAGGGCTGTCAGGATCCAGTCTACTCTGGATTAGACTTTGCAGCTCGACATTTTGTTGAAAGATGCTTATTGGCCATTGCGTCCTGACTAGTGCGTTGCCTCCTCATTCAGTTCTATGACTTTTACTGCTTTATTCCTGTGAACTTTAAATCAAATTTGGAACAATTCCTCTCTAGACAGGCAACATGAGGAAACATATGAAGCTACTTTATCTAGCTATAAGTTTGAGCAAAAGAATCCTTCAAATAAAAAAAAGATGACTTCTTTACCTGAGCTTGAAATCTTCAAAACCAAGTCTTGCCCTGAAAGATCTCATTAAAGTAATCAGCTTTTCTCTTAACTGGGTTTCTGTATTTTTAATGAAAAAAAATGTATTCCTACAAGTCTGTGCTGTAACCATGCTTCTTTTTCTAAACAGTAACGTCCCTACTGTCATTGGATATTTTGATCACAAAAATGTGGACAAAATTAATAGGAAGAAGTGCAGTCCTTGAAAATGGAAAGTTTGTCTCTCAAGTTTCTAACCTGTCAACGCCAAGAGAGGCTGCTCTATGGCCCAGATTAAACGTGCACACAGCTCATCTTCCAATGGTACAGCTACCGTACGCATTTCCACTTGGTCACATGAACATTAACAAGCAAGCAACTTCCTTTTCTTTCTTCCCTCATTTCCATTTTGCCACCCAAAAAAGAGTTGATAAAAAAGAGATTTTTTATTTTTTACTTGCACTTTTTGTTTTTATTAATTTAATTTTTATTAATTTTATCTCATCATATTTAAAATTTTATTAAATTTAGTGTTAATAGAATATAAGAAATAAAATTAATAAAAATAATAAGTGAGCTTGAATAAAAAAGGGGAAGGGGGTTTCTAAGTCTTTCAGCAAATAGAATTAAAAGCAAAGAGAACAAGTTATGTCAATCTGTTATCAGCCACCGACTTGGTCCATTCCTTTTATTTTATGGCTGAAGATTCAGAACCTTAATAGCGCGCTGGGTCTACATCTGTGGTCTCTCTTGGCTCAATTTTATAAAGAGCATGTTAAATTCTAGACATGCATAAGTACAAATATATTACAAAATCTAAAGGTGTATTAGCAGAAAAAAAGAAAGTTATAGTCCACCGCCTTACCCATGGGTCTAAGCTATCCATTGATATAATCTTGTTTAACTTACACTCTGATTGTCCATTTTCAGCTCAACTTGCATTTGTTTAGTTTTCGAGTGTCAACCCCACTTTTGTTTATTAAGATTGTTCTTAAAGGCATCTTTTCATTTGTGGGGTAATTGGGAAATCTTGGCCATAATTGTACGTAATATTATATTGTTTGGTTATGTATCTCTGCTTTTTCCTTACCAGTCTTCGTCAGTTTTGGTGTACGCTGATGTATTAGCTTCAGATCTTTGCAGCGTTTGTGGCTAATATTGTAGGATCAAGGTAATCTCCTGATCTAACAGACATCATTATTTACTTTATTATTCTAAATCACCCATTTGGTTAATTCTATTTTGTTTGTTAACTGCTCAGGTTCAATTTCTGATTTTTATATTGACATATTAAATTAAATAAATAATAATTTTATCCTAATGAGTGCCAAATTTGTGTTTCGTAGTGGTTACATCTTTCAGAAACTGTTAACTAAGTAATCCCTGAAAACGACATCATGGTGTTGTTGGACTTCCTTATGGGTTTGTGCCGAAATTAATATGTTGTTCTGTGTTTTACCAGAAAATTGTGATTGTGATTGTGATTTGTGAGGCGCACTGAGGACCAGTAGTATTCTTTTCCTTCTACAAGTTGCGGTCGTGGAATGCTGATTGATATTATCACACAACTTCTGTCCTTTCTTTTTGGTTCTAGCTTGGGCATTCAAAATAACCCCATTTCAGCTCTGCAAGCATCTTATTTAAATATTAACTGCTAAAACAGTGCCTAAAAAAATGACAGGAGCCTCTTCCATATTTAAGAGCTTTGAGATTTCAAGTCTTGCACAGTACATGAGTATCATCGGGTTTCCATTGCAAGCTTTTTGATCTTAGGCCATGAAAACCAGAAGGGGAAAGCGCTCGGAGGTATGCTTTGGCCGTTTTGCGGATATCGTTCATTGCTGTTTGTGAACAAATCTCAGTTGTATGGTTTTTGATGGTTGATACTCCCTACCTTAATTTCGTTGCAGCCCTTTTGGCCTTCCATTGTGATGAAGAAATGGTTAAATATAAAGCCCAAGGCGTATGATTTTAGTGAAGATGAAGTGGATACTGAAACTGAGAGTGAAGATGATGGTATGCTTTGTGTTTTGCTATACAATTTTACTGTCAAGCTTGAAAATTTTGTTTCTGTTTTCATTTTTTTTTGTTTCTCCTTCTTTGTACTCAATTTTCATCCAGCTGACTCTGACAAAGATTCAAGAACACGCATACGTGAAGATAATCCGCTCAGAACTAAGGGGAACCAGCCCATATTCCCAAGTCAAACATCAGGCAACACTTCATTCCTTTTTTGGAGAGAAATGAAAAAAAAAAAACTATTTTCATTTATATTCAAGTTTAAAATCGTCTGTCTGTGTGGTCTTTGATCTTACACACCATCTGTCATAGCTTAGTATGGTTATGATTATTTAAAACATCTTGTCATGATTTAAGTATCTTAACATAGTAGCTAGTCATTGGTTTGCATAACTTAGTTCCTACTTTTTGCTAGTCATTGAAAATTTGTGTTCTTAATTGTAGTCAAACTTGACCGACTCTTACACGACTTTCTGGTGTTTCTGATGCAACTGTTGAGGTAAAATGTTTAATAGATTTTAGGAAGTGTAAAAGAAAGGGGAGAGGAAATCCTTTTCAGAAAGAAGGAAAGACTAAAGTAGTTCTACATATGTTACACTATATTAAGTCGATTGAACTTTTTCATCAACCAGCACTATCAATTTTTGTGAATTTCAAATGATTTTAGTGTTTTTGACACCTGATGTGTTCAGAGTCTCAAAATTATCATCATCTGTGATTTTGATATTTGAAATCCAGATACTTGTTCTAAGGGCTCTAAGGTGAGACATAGAAGAGGAAAATCAGAAACTCTGCGTGCTCAGTACATAAATACAAAGGAAGTGAGGTCTGGTGATGATCTGGTTAAGCTAGTGTGTTACATTTTAGGTGTACATTAAACTATATCAATAAAATGCATCATGAAACTTTTTCCTTATGCAGGGTAACAATTGGAACTTGGAATGTTGCTGGAAGACGTCCATGTGAGGATCTTGAGATTGATGACTGGATATGTACCGAAGAGCCAACAGATATTTACATTCTTGGGTGAGCAGTTTGTCATGTTGCCTGAAGCGTTATTTTAATAATGTTATATTTTGCTTACCAAGATTAATTGTAAATTACATAAGTGAATTATCCTTGAAAACCATCACACTGTTCTTGTTTTTGCACCTGTTTGTGCTTTTGTGACATTTGATTCCTCATGATCGCTTCGGATATGCAATCTCAAACTTTCGTATTACTCGGGGATTTGCAGACAGCACTTCTGATAAATTTGAAATTCGTACCTGATAGTTTATTTAATTTCCCATGAGTAAGCCTCCATGTTCTTAGTGCTTGTATATGTAGTACATGCTATCATGACCAAATAATGGAAGGAAGAACTTCATCAGAATTATCATTTGGAACAAAATTGAATGGTGCAGATTTGCCACACATCTTTATATCCTGCTACGTGAACTTTGGTCTATGAGTCATTTGTTTGTACATAGTCTTTTCCGTGCTTATTTCATCAGGTGTTGTAAAATTGGTCGTCTCAGAATGTCTATATAGTTGACTTACATATCAACTCTCGAATTTTCAGTTTCCAAGAAGTAGTTCCATTGAATGCTGGAAATGTACTGGGAGCGGAAGATAACACACCCATCCCAGAATGGGAGCAAATCATTCGAAGAACTCTAAATGGATCCTCAGATCTTGAATGCAAACACAAAAGCTACAGTGCTCCTCCTTCTCCTGTTTTAAGAAGTTCTTCAGCTGATGATATTCTAGTTGACAATATTGATGCTATTGCTAATTCATTAAATGTAATGGATGAAGAGTATGTAGAAAGTGTTGACAATTCTGAGCTGGAAAAGCATAAAGTGGAAAAAGTAATTGGCATGGGAAAGAATTTGCAGTTGATGAGAATATATAGCTTTGATGCTCGGTCTAATCTTGATTGGCCAGAACGTCCATTAGATGCGATCCCCCAAGTTGTCGCTTCCAGTCCAAAATTACGGAGAGTCTTAAGCAGTTCAGCAAGAATTGGCTTTAACTGGACTGAGAATGCTTCGACATATGGTAGTGGAATGGAACGTTCATACCAAAGCTCCGATAACCTTAACTTGATGTGGAAGCAGCAGCAAGACATGCCTCAAGTAATAGACTCCCTTTCTGATGCATCTGACATTTTATCTGATGAGGAAGATGATACTTTGATTGAATTACCAAAGGAACAAGATGATAATGGAATAGGTATAGGTGTCACGAAGTCACGTCCTAGGTATGTCCGGATTGTCAGCAAGCAGATGGTAGGGATATATGTATCAGTTTGGGTGCAGAGGAAGTTGAGAAGGCGTATCAATAATTTGTCAGTTTCACCTGTTGGAATTGGTCTTATGGGCTACATGGGAAATAAGGTAATGCACCTTTCTCTCTCTCCTTGGCATGCACATTGACATAGCCATACATCGAATGGATTTCAAGTGACAACAAGGCTCACTGATGCAGGGTTCTGTTTCAGTTAGTATGTCTCTCTTCCAGTCACGCTTATGCTTTGTTTGCTCCCATCTCACTTCGGGTCAGAACGATGGGGCTGAACAGAGGCGAAACTCTGATGTTAGTGAAATTCTAAAACGAACCCGCTTCTCATCTGTCTTCGAGGCTGAGAAACCACAAACAATCCCATCTCACGAGTAAGCATACATAACTTTACTGTACTTTTTCCTCTAGAATATTTACTAGACTGAAGAAATTCATTGTTATACTACTAGACTGTTAGCTACTATGATTGAACTATTTTCCTTTTGAGAGTTCACATCATTATGTTGTGATTGAACTTCTTTTATTCATTTGGATTCCATGATTAATGAGATGCATCTCTCAACAGTCAAATTTTCTGGTTCGGTGATTTGAATTACCGAATCAATATGTTGGATGAAGAGGTCAGAAAGCTGGTGGCTTTAAAGAAGTGGGATGAGCTGATGAACAATGATCAGGTGAGAGACATGGAACCTCAATTTTGTGTAATCACCTGATTAGACTCTGATATTTCTCCATGGTGATCTTCGGAATCTGAATATACCAAGGCAAGCTCTACTTTTTATATCCTGTTTTTAATCACTTCACATTATCTGCAGCTGAGCAAAGAACTCCGCAGTGGGCATGTATTTGATGGATGGAAAGAAGGGCTGATAAACTTCCCACCCACTTACAAGTATGAAATAAATTCTGACAGATATATTGGGGAGAACCCAAAAGAAGGGGAAAAGAGGAGATCTCCGGCCTGGTAATTACGAAATCAATTCTAACAGATACATTATATAGATTTGGCTAAGGTTATATGCAATGAGTAATTTCATAATGGATAAAATTATGCAGGTGTGATCGTATACTGTGGCTAGGAAAAGGAACAAAGCAACTGTCATATAGGCGTGCAGAGATAAAGCTCTCTGATCATCGACCTGTTAGTTCAATCTTCTCGGTTGAAGTTGAAGTATTAGATCAGAGGAAGCTACAGAGAGCTCTAAATTTCACTAGTGCTGTTGTACACCCAGAGGAGTTCATTACTAGTGCTGTTGTACACCCAGAGGAGTTCCTCGATGAAGATGGGGAATTATACTAGATATTGATGAATATCAAAAGCCAGTGCCCCTTCAGGGCTCTCAAGTTAGCTGTGCCTGAAAGCTCGTCTTCAATAGTAGCTGGGATATCTAGTAATTTTTGAATCTGAGCTACGTAGAATACATTGAGATAGTTATAGTGGACCTATGTACATACATACACGAAGGAATTTTCTTGTTTCCTTTTTGTCCACAGGTAGACGGAAATTTTCCCGTTTCGGATTTTAGACTCATCGACTGTGTGTAACATATAGTTTTCATTTTCTTTTTGCGGGCCTGTTTTCTGTGACATTCGACATATTGTTTGTAAAACTGTTACTGATTTACTTTGAACTTCAACCACTATCAACGACCTTGATCTGCTTTAGATGTTTTTTACTAATTGATACTACCATTTCGAGAGGGTAATCACGGACCCCACATTAGGTTTCAAGAAATCAAATACCAAAAGAAAGAAAAATTAAGCAAAAGTGAACTAAAGAAACAATTAGGTCAAGTTAGTTGCATCTCCCATTGGTAAAGTCACCGGAAAAAAATTCCTCACATTTATTGGTAAGAAAATGCTGAGAGAAACACCAACAAACGGCATAGGAAACATCCTTATCAGAGCATTTAAGTACTGCAACATTCCCTCTATGCGTATTTCAAGTGGAATGGTCATATTGCGGATGCGCTTTCTTTGTGATTGTCTTCAATGGAGTATAATAGACTCTCGTTGATCATGCTGCTTTTGATCATGTATAGTTCTAGAACTTGGACCAGTGATGGAGCCCTTGTTTATGAGTACTATAAGGAGACGTGTCCCTTGGCGGAAGATATTGTGAGCCATAACGTGGCGGTAGAGGTGTTGAGAGATCCTCGTTTGGCAGCATCGTTACTTCGTCTTCACTTCCATGATTGTTTTGTCCAGGTTACCATGCTCACTTCCACCTTCTTCGTACTTACATAGTATACACACGACAGAGCATGTTTGTGTCTGCCCATAAATGTAATTCATTCTTTCATACGATTTTGTTGGTTCTTTGTCTGTCGTTGAAAATCAGGGGTGTGATGCATCGGTACTTCTGGACAGCGTTGATGGCACGGTAAGTGAAAAGCAGGCGGTACCGAATCTAAACTCACTGCGGGGATTCGAGGTTATTGATAAAATCAAGTATTTACTCGAGAAGGAATGTCCTCTCACTGTTTCATGTGCTGATATCCTTACTATGGCTGCTCGTGATGCAGTTCAACTGGTACCATTACCATTACCAACGTCTACTTCTCTTAATTTTCTCCTTCATCCAAGCTCTAGCATTTTGTTTAATCAGATCACCACATTATATAAAGGGTCATCATGTTTTTTTTTTCTTTCTTCATAAGAGAGGAGGACCAAGGTGGGAAGTCTTGCTGGGGAGAAAAGACTCTCCGAAGTCAAGCTTCAATGGAGCTAACCAATTCCTCCCATCTCCAAATTCCTCGTTGGAAGTTCTCATCGAGAATTTCAAGGAGCAGGGCCTGGATATAGAAGATTTGGTAGCTTTATCAGGTAAATTTGTTCATACAGTCAGACAAAATCGTCTTCTGCAACCAGTTAATCGAATAATCGAAGATCCCATAAAGAATTTCTTGTTTACAATAACAGGTAGCCACACCATAGGAAGAGCAAGGTGTGTGAGCTTCAGGAAGAGGATTTATGAACCCAAGCCAGAATATTATTATGGTTATGATCGTTACAAGCGCTACACAACCTTCCGAAGAGTTCTAAGGTCCATATGCCCTGTTTCGGGAAGGGATAACAAGTTTGCACCACTGGATTTTGAGACTCCTACAAGGTTTGATAATCACTACTATATAAACCTTCTCCAAGGAAATGGCTTGTTGGGCTCTGATAATGTGCTGCTCAGCCAAGACCTTGAGGGAAAGATTAGAGAACAAGTTTGGGCTTATGCCTCCAACGAAAAGCTTTTCTTTGCTTCATTTATCAAATCTATGATCAAGATGGGGAACATCGACGTACTTACAGAAAATGAAGGAGAAGTAAGGAGGCATTGTAGGTTTGTCAACCCGTAGGGCATGAACACGAGAGTTATCTGAGATCCAAGAACAGATTACAAATCATGATTGTTTAAACAATTTAACATTTGTAGTTTAATTTTGTTGAAGTGATATCTTCTTTGGTTGACTTCGTTAGTGTACCGTCTATAAGAATCTTTCTAGTCAATTGATATTTTACGGTGAATCATTACTTGGAAAGGTTTTGGGTAGTGTAAGTTCAAATTTCACTATCTACGTTGCTACGGAAGTACACACCAAATTCTGCAGAATAAATCAGCTCTAGTTAATAGTGTTCCGTTAAGGGCATCAGTTCTCCAAGGTGATATAGCATCAATGAAATTTCAGACGCAAATTACCCATTTACCAGATGAGATTCATCATGTGCCCTTAACCAAACCGACTTCGAAAGAGAAGCCAAAAAACAAGACATGATCTATGACTTAAACAAACAACAAAATCTTCCGAGAGGGAAATTAGATAGCGATCAGAACATGTCGGGATTCATGATCACATCACACTTAATATCAGTGGATTGAGAGACTAATGAATTGCTATCATCACCTCGCTTTTCCCTCCCAATAAAAACCCTTAACGTCCAAAATTACAACTTTCTCAATAAACAAACTGAAATTGAACGCCCAAGGATGATAGAAAAGATCGACCTCAGAACTTCTTAGAGGATTAGTGCGCCATCAGCGGCAAGGCCTCTGGAACACAATGAAATCTCATCACAGGCTCAGCCTTTCTCCCTTTCGTTACAAAATTAATGCGCTAAACGAGTAGAAAAAACATACAGAAAAATCACAACATACGAACTAAAGTAGGGCTCTGAGACCGCGTGAAGAAGACAAGGTCATAGGCTATTTATACTTACGAATTAGGGTTTCAAACGAATCTTCTGTTCTCAAAAGCATTACAATGACGGATATGGGCTTGGATCGGGTGGGTTGAGTTGGATAAAAATTTTCTGGTTATCTTAACACCTTTTTTTTTTTAATTATTCGTCTAATTCATTTTTAGTAAAATGTTATTTTAATTTTTTTTATATCAGAATTATTACAAATTGATCTCTTTTACATTAGTAGTAACAAAATAATTCTTTTATTATAACATTGCTAAGTTATACTGACATGACGTTTATATAAGTTGTTATTTTTAAATAACATAAATGATAACTGTACTAGTTAAATTAATTTAATGTCTCTCCCTTCCTAAAACTCGCAACCTTTTTCCTAACGCACGCTGTGTGAGAGTGCACTTCCTCCACCCCAAAGTCAAGCCAATCTGATTCAGGACTAAGGTCAATTTGTGTCTCAAAATTACGGCTTTGGTTGGAGGCCATGTGAGTGTCATTTTCTGATTTTGATAACTTTTTCTCCAAGTGCTTCAAACTTGGAAATTCTTACTGCACTGCAAGTTGATAACAGTAAGTGATAATCCTATATAGTGTTCGAGGCTTTTGCACTTAAATCTTTGGTTGATTAACTACTCAGGACGACCTTTTAGAAACACCCTCCAATGTCATGTAGCATTACTAGTTGAAAGGATACTCTGTTTCAAAGTTTTGAACCAGAAAGACTTCTATACACCCATGTTCTGTGCATGAGAATCAGAAACAAGCATATGGATATTTTTTTGAGTCATTGGTATTTCAGTACTTGTATGTTAGCATGAGTAATAATAGCAATGCAACCAATAATAATAATAGTAATGATAATTATTATATTAATAATGTTATTGTTATTATATTCCATAGGAATCCTTTCAAAGTAAGTGTTTATGTAAATTAGAAATGTTTTGAAAAAGTTTAAGAGAGAGAAACTTGGAGTGAAAATGAAATGAACTGAGAGAAGAAAAGACTGGGTTTGAAATAAACAAGACATGTATAGATTAAATAAAGCTGCTGCACCAAAGTAATTCCAATTGTTTACTGAAAAATACTACTAACAGAACTATCATCATGGATACGCCAAATAGTTTCTCCCAACAAATTTGCTACTGAAAGGATAGTTAACTGCGGGAAGTAGTTCTTCTCTGCGACTGGGATGGTGTTTGTAATAATGACCTCTTGAAATATGCCACTGGACAATCTCTCAACAGCAGGAGGGCTGTCATTGTTTAAACAAAACAAAAGGATGAAATGAAGACAGGTTTATATCAAACGCTTAACATAGACGTCAATGGCAACAACTATTCACATGGTGAATGCAAGACAAGAAGAAAGAATCTGTCTGACAAATAGTACTGAATTGATCAATTAGAAATTTAAGTTGCAAAAAATGTATACACACAACCACATTCAAACTCGGGCAGCAATACACCTTAGAACTTAGCTTGTTTGCATCACTCATATACTTGAAAAGTAAAACCAAAACTGCATGGTGTAACAGGGATACCTGAAAACAGCATGAGTGCAGCATGCATAGACTTCCCTGGCTCCTTCTTCGTGTAACAGTGCCGCACCTTTTGCAATAGTCCCTAATGTCATAACAACAGTAACAACAATAAACCACCGAAACATGTGTAAAAGGTCTCAAATAAATATTAGACTTGTCAAGGAAGACTTAGTTAATAAAGAAAGTCAAGGTAAATATTTGTTGGTTAATTTAGCTCTACCAGCAGTGTCAATCATATCATCCACCATAACTGCAACTTTTCCTTTCACATCCCCAATCAGGTTCATCACCTGCAAAACCAAATATAAGAAACACATCTCGTGCAGTAAAAGTAAAACAAAAACAAACATGCATACTTCAATCCGACTGCCCCAATCCAGTCAATATGACCAGTTAATAGAGAAAAGAAGTATCCTCTCAAGAAACATTGCAACTTCCGTTTTGATATTAGAAGATTGACAGTGCAATGATTCTATTCCATCCACTTACCTCAGCCACGTTGTGTCCCTGACGCCTTTTGTCTACAATAGCTAAAGGAGCATCAGATAACTTTTTTGCAAAAGCACGTGCCCTTGCAACACCACCAACATCAGGGGAAACAACAACCAAGTCACTAGAACTGATTGCCTTACTGGCAAGATAATCAAGTATCACTGGCTGGTACACAACATAAACAACATTATTAAGAAACAGGTAACCATCAAGCAATCAACTATACCATTCAGAGCAAACTTACCTGACAATGTACATGATCCACAGGAATATCGAAGTAACCCATGGACTGCCCAGAATGAAGGTCACAAGCAAGAAGACGGTCAGCTCCCGCTTTAGTAATAAGGTTAGCAACAAGTTTGGCTGCAATAGATTCACGTCCTTGAGTCTGAGAAGAAACTCGGAATACAAAACTTCTGTCAATTGCTTATAATCATTGATTAACTTCAAAATGCAGCATTAATCACTAAATGCAACCAACCACAAGCGGCAGCGTTTAAATAAATTCTCCATTAAAATGGCACAAGAAGAAGGAAGAGAGAGAGCTAGAGAATAAAAAGAATAAAACTACAGATAAAGTAGAAAACTAAAAGATTTTTATCTGCCATTTTGTGTGATATGTAAGACCATCGCATCATCACATATAGATTAGAGAAGTCCCTCTCAGTTATATACAGAGTATTTACCTTTCTATCTGCTCTGGCATATCCAAAGTATGGAATCACAGCAGTAATATTCTTGGCTGATGCTCTTCGACAAGCATCAATCATTATCTGAAGCTCCATAAAATTTTCATTTGCAGGAGGGCATGTTGGTTGTATAAGGAATACATCGCATCCCCTAACACTCTCCTGTAATTGGACATAAATTTCACCATCTGCAAATCGCTTTATGGAGATCTTCCCAAGTTCCAAGCCCATGTACCAAGCAATTTCCTAGATGAAGTAAAACACAGTTATCAACAGCAAAAAGCAGCAACCCAAGTCTAAAGCATCGCAACCCGTGTATATACGAAGATATGCTAAAAGGTTTCGTGGCAACTCAGATTTTTTATTCTTAAAACAATTTGCATAGAGCCCAATCATTTTTAGAAAAAATAAGCTGATGTACATTGCAGAGCAAGATATCACCAAGAATAGATGATACGTCAAATTTGATCTCTTTCCTTTTATATAAACAAGAATAGAACATATCCTACTCTGAAATTGTTCGTTTAAGGTGGAAACAACAAAAACTGAAATTTTAACCATAATCAACAAAAGTCTTTCAGTAAATTAGTGTATTTACTCATCAGTAGAATAACAATGCAAAGACCCACACAGCAGATTTATAGAAACAAATGTGAGCCAATAAAATATTACCTGGGAAAGAGCAGGATTGGCTGTGCCAGAGAATAGTTTCAACCTGTCGCTGTTTCTGTTAACCGTTTTCTCCATCCGTGCAGATTCCAAGAACTTTGGCAGCGTCTGTTCATTAAGAATAGGAACAACTTGTTTCCCATGAACACACTTGAAAGGTCCGGGCTGATTACATTTCTAGCACAAGAAATCGTTCATAAAGAGCAAGTTCGATAACAACTCAGAATCACTTCCATTCGAATAGTTCATGACTAAAATCAACGAAGAATGACAAAGAAATTTTTCAACCAAAATCAACAGCGCAAATTTAAATACTAGTACGGTTTTCTCATTTCAACCGTAAATTCGATAATGCCCAGAAAATTTCTCGCTTCAATCGCTTCCAAATCATCCGCCCCAAAAGAAATATAAAAATAGTAATTCAAAAATCAAATTTTCAAAGCAAATGCATAATAACATATCATTGTTCATGTATAAATGTTAAGTGTACAAGTAAAAAATACATGCATTCAGAAACGTATGTGATTACCGCATTGTTGGGGGCGAAGATTCGAGCGCGAGACTCGCTAAAAGCTAAACTTTGAAGACTGAGATAATGGAAACTGCGGGTTAACAGAGAGGAAGCAGAGGAACCAAAAGCCATGGTTGAAGATGAAGAAGGAGAAGCTGGTTGAATGAGTGAGGCAGCCATGTGTCCAGAAAACAGAAAACCAGGTGTCAGAGTTAGGGCCCGTCTTCGATTTTTCAGTGAGAAAGACAACGACACTGCGCCTTCGACTTGGAGAAGCAAAGCAGAACGCCTTTGGAGCTCCTTTTATCTGTGGCGGGTCTGCGTTTCTCCACGAGATTCGGATTTTCACGTGTCGCGGAGAACTTACAAAAAGGTATACTAGGAGTCTAGGAGATATTTATACGGCGCCGTTTCAGAGCCTATTGGTTTGTCCTTTAGCCACGATTTTTTTTATATATATATTATCTTGGATAGTTAAACTCTGAAAGTCAATCATCGGGAAAAGGGAGCATCCGATTCATTGCGAATTTTGGCCTGGCCTCCTTCCTGATGAGGTGGATACTGCTTTTTATTCAGCGTATGCCACGTAGGGCGGAATATATTCATGCACGTCCATTCTCTTGCTTTTGTTTTTTTTCAACCATTCATTCATTCTAACAAATTTCCAATTCTTGAAAAGGAAAAAAAAAAAAAAAGATATAATACAATGACTCAAATAATCTTGCAGATGCCATCGTATGAATGAAAAAATAGAATATAATATGATATGGTCATTGAAAACATTAAGTGAGTTTCCCTATTAATTTGTATTTGAATTTGAGAACTAGAGGATGCATCAAAGGACGGACGGTTACCAAATACTAGAAGGGAATAGCAGGTAATGATTTGATTTGGACGCCAGTTAATCTTGTACTGGTGCTTCCTATCATAGCAGGTACATGTCTTATTTGTACCTCGTTAGTTGAACAATGAACAAAAATTACTTATTTATTGCTTCCTCAAATTAGTTTACGGATATTACACCCTTTTTATTTTAATTTTTTTAATCATAATTAAAAAGATAAAGAGATATATACAGAGCCACTGTTATACTAACCTCACTCATTTATTCTGATTATCCTTATATCAAAAATATTTTTGTCCCATTTGATTGTCATTTTATTATATTAATGCACAATTAAATATTTAGTTATTTTCACACCTAAGAAGTAATTAATGATTTTTGAATATTTAAAATAAGTAATATGATGATTTATTATTAAAAATAATTTAATAAAATCATACTGTTTATTAAATTGTTTATTGTATTTTTTAATTCTCATAAAAAAAAAAATCTTAGAGCATCATTATCCGTGTTGCTTCAAAGCCTGGCTCAATAAACTGTGCTGATATGACAACTTTTTACAAGGATCGTGTATTGTATAGAACATGCTGCTCAAGTAAAATAAGTGAGGCCAAACAGAATTTTAGAGGATAAAGTAATAGAATATAAGAGATATGAAATAATATGTGAGGTTTATTTAAGATATTCTGAGAGTTGTATGAACAAAAAAATTATTTAAATTGTGTGAAGAAAAAAATAATGTGTTATAATATAATTTATAATAAAGTTATTAAAAAAAAAAACTAAGCAACTCCTTGAATGTTTATGCATATAGATACTCTTAAACCACAATCATGGGACGAATAGAGTATTTAAGTTATATCTTGTCTCTAGACATGAACATACCCAAACGACACCACATGATACCTTATTGAGATTACAACCACACAC
This sequence comes from Bauhinia variegata, assembly GCA_022379115.2. Lineage (NCBI taxonomy): Eukaryota > Viridiplantae > Streptophyta > Magnoliopsida > Fabales > Fabaceae > Bauhinia > Bauhinia variegata. The sequence continues at coordinate 2,198,971 of CM039433.1, forward strand.
GTAAAGGCTCCAATCTCAACTCCTGCCAAACCGATGAAAGATCCCCTCCCACAAAACCATTTCCAATATCATTGTTACTAAGTGAAAATGTATCAGAATGGACCCGACCATTACTGGGACACCCAGATGTCAGATCAGCCTCTGGGTCAGAGAAAACAGTTTTATTGAGTGAAAAGTGACCAAATTGGGGTTTGAAATGTAAAAAGAAAGTTGGGACTGGAGTGTTTGTAGGAGAAAGAGAAAAATTGACAGAAAATATGAGAGGAGAGTTGTGGGGGGAACCAAATTCCCCTAGGCCAGATTTAAGAGAAAGAGAACAAGGATCAGCGGAAGAGGCATTAGGCGAGAATGAAAGCTTGAAAGATAGACCTGACGAGAAATTAGTGCAGAGGGAGAAGGAAAAGTCAGAGACCAACTTGGAAGTGGTGGTAGTGATGCCAGAAATAAACGGGTGGTTGAATACAGTAATAGGAACCTTTGCAGTAATTATTTGCTGTGGTTGATCTCCACGCAAAGGATCATCTTGAAACTTGAGAGAGAGCTTCATCGCTGCAATATTTCTGATCGAACGAGATAGCAGGGGAAGGCAAAGGGGACATATCCGTTTATTTCTTTTAACGCCTCTACTTTTCTTTGGGGTGACAAATAGAAATGCCATGTTTTGGGCCATACTCCTGATGGGCTCTATGATTTGGTCTTATATATCACACGGGCCTGATCATTCTGATGGCATCTACAAAAACGAATGGCGGCTTTGTAGCACTAGCACATGATCAATCACTAGCACGTGCTCCTGAGGCTGCAGGCTGCACGATCTTCACAAAAAAGTTTCTCATTCTGAATGCGAGTAGAATATGCTCAACGAATATCAGCTTTACTTTTCTTTACAAAAACTTATTCCAAAATATCAGCACGGCAGCACCTGGAATGAAAACAGAAAGGTCATTTTCCAGTCAGAGTCTTGAGCTGAGGGCTGAGCAGTCAAACTGTCAAATTTTTCCTGATGTATTTTTCATGGCGATTGGCAGTGTCACTGTCTCTGCCGTTGCCGTTGGAACGATGGATCATCTTGAGAGACTAGAGAACTAGAAGTGGTTCAATCACTGATTTTCTTTTTTTTAAATCGAAAAATCAATCATTGATTGGGCCTTGTATAGATTGTTAACAGAAAAGAGACTGCTCCCATGGTGGGCCTTAGGTTTTATGCCCTAAAACAAAGAATTAATATAAAATATGAAAATTAAAATTAAAATTAAAATGAAAGATGTAATTGCATTGCACACGTCCGTCCAAAGTGTGGAAACCGGGAACGGTACTTGCTCCCGCCGAATCTTTGGCCCCTCTGTCTCTCTCGTAATTAACCACAAAACACACACGAAATACATTGGACACAGAGCCAGAGTACATAGGCCAGCGTGGCTATTATCGGGCTTGTCTTCTCTTCTATAAAATCTCCGCACCTGCTGTTGTCGCAGAGGTTTCTATTCCGTTCCATTCTCTCCGCTTTGTCTATCTTTCAAGTTTCAAGCTTTCCATAATGGCAACGATTCATCTTTCCTGGGGAATGTCTATGTTGAGATTGGATCCAGCCAGACTTTCTGATCTTTCTTCTTCAAAACATATCAGTGAACTCCTGTTTGATTATGAACCCAGGAAAACAGGCATCCGGCGGCAAAAATTTGCCGTGCCATCCATGAGGATCATCGAGCACAGCCAGAGAAGTGTAATAACGTCTCCCAGTGGTTCTGCGAGTGTTGTAAGTTTGCTTCCATTTCTATTTGTGTAAATGAGTTTTCATGGAGATAATCAGTGGGCATCCATAACTTAGTAGTTCCCCTTGTCTAGACATTTTGGGGCTTTAGACATATTTATTAGAGTGGCCTAATGTAATATAAATCATCAATTAAGTTTTTCTGAGTTGTAAAATCATTTGATATCAATCCAAATTGAGAATTCACCTCAAAAGAGTATGAAAATAAGAGCAAAAAGAGATAAATAATGTGAGTGTTAAAAAGTTGAAGAGAAAATGTGAAATATTATAGTATGAATAATTAATAGAATAACTGTGATGATATTGAAAATGTTACTTAGTAATAATGGGGACAAAGTATTACCGTTAGATTACTAACATATAACTCCTTATTGACTCCTTAATAACTTATCCAAATATATAACTAAATTAGGTGTGCATAAAAGCTTATTAATTAACTCATGATGACTGTATTTCTTAATAAGTTAGACAAGAGCTAGCATCCTAAAGCTAATTAGGATTGATAATGGTGTGTTGTATGTTGGAGTTTTGGAGAAGAATGCACTTCTAATCCAATTACTAGTGTATTGAGCATTGATCAATAAGAGTGTATATATATATAAGTGGGGTGAAGTGGGGTTTGGCCTAGTTGTAATGTTCCCCCCCAACACTTGTATTGACTTTCATATCCTGGGATTAAACCCGGTTCTTTCCCCAAACGCTTAAGCTAATATTAAAAAAACCCACATCCCCATTCTATCTATGACAATATATATATAAGTGGGGCCTAGGAAGATTTGGGGGCCTAAGGCAATTGCCTTAATTGCCTACCCATATTCACGGCTCTGACTTAGTAGGATCTACATGATCGATTTTTCATGTTTTTCTCCACACTTTTAGAATTGGATGGTGGACTTCGTTTCTGAATTTCTATCCAAGACTCTCAATATTACCTCTTAAGAACAATACACTATGCTATTCATTCATACTTCTCTGAGTATAAATTCAGCTTTTACATCTTGCAACCTAACCTGGTTTCTATTTGGGTGCTCTTGCAAATTTAACAGGGCACCACAAGCTCTGCCTTTGAGCTGCTGTCCAGTAATTATATTGCGGGGCAACCTGAGATAAATTCAGATACACGCAGGAAAACTAAGATTGTATGTACAATAGGTCCTTCTACAAGCTCACGTGAAATGATATGGAAACTAGCTGAAGTTGGAATGAATGTGGCACGTTTAAATATGTCTCACGGGGACCATGCATCGCACCAGAAAACCATTGATTTAGTGAAAGAATACAATGCTCAATATGAAGAAAAGGTTATAGCTATAATGCTCGACACCAAGGTAACTTGTCATTTTATATGTGTGTGTATATATTTTTTCAATTGTTAGTCTACTTTCATTCTTTGCTACGCAAGATTTATATGATTTATGTGCTCATTTTTTTTTTTTTCAAAAAATCTTTGTTCGTTGAAGCATATCTTGTTTCTAACTCTAAGTTTTTCCTTACTGCCAAAACTAAATTTGCTTCCTACAATTAATTCCTTATCATATCTACTGTTCAAAATCGATGTATACTAGATCTTCATAAAATAATCAAGTCATGCGTAAGATAGTCAATGATGTGTCGTAGACTTAGTGCTAGAAACTTGGTATCTGCATTTTATTTCTTAGCTTTTTTATGGTCATCCACCATACAGTCTTTCTTCACAGGGTCCTGAAGTTAGAAGTGGGGATGTACCTAAACCTATTATACTTAAAGAGGGACAGGAAGTCAATTTCACCATCAGAAGAGGGGTCAGCACAGACGACACAGTTAGTGTAAATTATGATGATTTCGTGAATGATGTGGAGGTTGGAGACATCCTACTAGTTGATGGTAAGTAAAATGCCTTTCGTGTGGGTGGAAGTAGACCATGTGTTCTACTTGTCCTGAAGTACTTTTACTGTCAATCCTAACAATTATGTTTGAATTTGGAAAAATATATACGGAAAAAAAATCTGACTTTTAATGTTTAACCATGTCTGTTGTGTGGTGTTTTATTTAGTAGAGATATGTTAGAAAATATGCTGATATATTCAGCTGATATGTAGTTGACCGTTGATGGGATAAGGTTTTCCTGATTGATGAGACAAGTTGTTGCGGTTTTTAGGGACTTGTGATAAGTTTTCCATCTGTACACACGGTGCTGCAAATTCTGTTCTTGCCATCACAATTAGGTGAATTTTGTCATATATTCTCTCAGTTGAACCAGCAAGATAGTCCTGTTATTTGGTAATATATTTTTATAATTTCATTATCCCATTAATTATTTGTTGTTTACCAAATTTTACTAATTTTCCGACGTCTTTATTAGATTTTTCCATAAGCGTTGAGTTTGATTTTCTATTGAATGAGAGTTAAGCCATTTCTGGCTTGTTTTAAGGTGGAATGATGTCTCTTGCTGTTAAGTCGAAGACAAAGGAATTGGTTAAATGTGAAGTGATCGATGGTGGAGAACTAAAATCTAGGCGTCACTTAAATGTCCGCGGGAAAAGTGCAACCCTACCTTCAATAACTGGTATGTTTCAATTTAATTTTTTAATGACGTAAACATGATATTTCATTTAGGAAAATACGTTAACAACTATATGTTATTCTATGCAATGTGTATCAACTTCACAGACAAGGATTGGGAAGATATCAAGTTTGGGGTGGACAATCAAGTAGATTTCTATGCTGTCTCATTCGTAAAGGATGCTAGAGTGGTTCATGAGTTAAAAGACTACCTTAAAAGTACTTTTCTTGTTGTCTAATCACCTTTCTGTGCCTCTCTCTATGGATGTTTGTGCAGCTGCTTATGTATGTTTTCCTTCTTTCCTTGAATATTCTTGCTTTGGAATGTCTTTTGTGGACTAAATTCTTGTAAACCTTTTCCATAGGTCGCAATGCTGATATACATGTAATTGTAAAAATTGAGAGTGCGGATTCTATACCAAATCTTCATTCAATACTTTCCGCCTCGGATGGGGTTAGTTTCTTAAATTTCAGATTATTCTTGGTGGATATTACATATCATTAATACTTGCTAGTGACAAGGATTGAAACTCGTATATATAGTCATTAGTGATTCCTTTGGCACTTAGGATCTCTTGTTTATCTTTTTTATTGGTGTGGTTAGTGATCTAAATTGAAGGGGGAATAGACTTTTTACGGAGAAAAATAATTTTGTTGTCAGGCTCATGGACAGAAAGTATCGAAAAGAGAAACTAGAAAGGAACTTATCAAATTAGCGTATCCCTGAGTTCCATCACAGAAGTCTCAATAATGCTCGTTAGTCCTTATGCATGTGATAAAACACCGAAAAGGACTACTGATTTTTACTGGAAGTTAATCAGGCTGTTAAAATGTCCATCAACTTTATTCCTCAAAAGTTTAGAAAAATATCTCCAATTCTGCATGAGGGATAAGAAGAGCATAATTGCATCCAGTTTCATTGTGATTTTTTTTCCCCCTTTTCATATTGTAGGCCATGGTTGCTCGTGGGGACCTTGGAGCTGAGCTTCCAATAGAGGAGGTTCCTTTATTGCAGGTAATATAACGCTTGGAATATATTTCAAGTGAGACTGTTTTGTTCTATGTTCTATGTAGTTTAATGCTTATGCCACCTTTTAATCAAAACAGGCGGACATCATTAGAAGATGCCACAATATGCAAAAGCCAGTAATTGTGGCAACAAATATGCTGGAAAGCATGATCGATCACCCAACACCAACGAGGGCAGAAGTCTCAGATATTGCCATTGCTGTAAGAGAAGGTTCTGATGCAGTCATGCTTTCGGGAGAAACTGCACATGGAAAGTGAGTTTACTGCTCTTTATTTGGTGACCTTGACTCCTAGATTTTTTCAAATTAATTAATAGTTGTTTATAATAGTATGTGCCCCTTGTTTAACTTTTCTTGTGATGTTTTTCCACTGATATTTATTATTAAATTGACTTGTGATGATTGCTACTGTTTCAGATATCCACTGAAAGCTGTTAGAGTAATGCACTCGGTAGCATTAAGGACTGAGTCTAGTGTTTCAACTAGAGTTGCTCTTCCAAATCAATTGGGTTCCCTTAAGGTATGTTCTTTATTTAGCATGGTTCTTCCTATGTACTTACATACGTAGTTTTGGAGAGTTAAGTTTCGTATATGTTTATTTCTGGTGTAATATTAATGCTGAACTGGTTTATTAATTTCTAGATTAGATCTATACTCTTTCATTATCTAATTAATTTATTTGTTTTTTCAGAGTAACATGGGACAAATGTTCGCTTTCCATGCAACGACTATGTCTAACACCCTTAATACTCCCATAATTGTTTTTACGAGAACAGGATCCATGGCTGTTTTCCTGAGCCATTACAGGCCTTGCTCCACAATCTTTGCCTTCACAAATGAGTAAGTATTAGAGAGTGGTATAGGTGCTTAAATGAGCAATCTTTTACTTCCTCAACTGAATTGATCTAAACATGATTTTGTTGTTTGCAGAGAAAGGATTAAGCAGAGGCTAGTGCTCTATCATGGTGTCATGCCCATTTATATGGAATTTTCAAATGATGCAGAGGAGACCCTCTCAAGAGCTCTCAAGCTACTAGTGGTGAGTGATTTCTGTCTAGATAGCACATCTCCTTCTCTTAACGGTTTCTTTTATAGGATGTTTCTGAAAAACTTTCCGCGCTTTCAGAGTAAGGGGCATCTAAAAGAGGGACAGCATGTCACTCTTGTCCAAAGTGGAGCACAACCAATCTGGCGTGAACAGTCTACTCATCACATACAAGTTCGTAAGGTTCATGGGTGAAGTTCTCCTTTGAAAGAGGTTTCTCTCTCTGTTATAATATCATAGGTGGTAGTTGTTTTTCAAGCGTACTTTACACATATCTTTTTGCTCTCTTCTTTTTGGTTATTCTTATTTTAGTCATAGTTATGGATTTGTATAACAATACTACTTGTGTATTCTTCTTTTCAAAATTCAGAAGAGCAGTTCCATTGATTAAGGCATTGGCATTAGCGCTCCATAATACTACTTGTGTTTATTATTACTGGCTAAAAGGATACATCTCGAGCATAGGTAAGTTCTGCAAATGATTGGGATTCGTCAAACAACTGGAAACATAATTAAATTTTATTCCTTCACTAGCAATGGAACCAACAAATGAGAAAGAAGAGATGATTTTAGAAACCCTAAAAGCAGTCATTGCCTCTTCAAAGTTTAGTTTTACCTTTACACAACCTATCTCCAAGAACTGAAATCACTGTTTGGCATGAGAGTAACACTGAGTACAGGCGTAAGAGACTTGAGCAAAAAGGGATTTCTCTTACTGCAAAGCAGTAACTATAACCAAAGTTCTTGTGACTCGTTGTTCCATTCTTTCTCTTATTTAATATATATATATATATATATATATATATATATATATATATATATATATATATATATATATATATATTTATGCTGTTCCCATTGCCTTTGGTTGTTGCCTGTTGCAAGTTAGACTCCGACCTTACCAGATTCGTCATCATCGTCTTCAGACCCTTCACATCTCCCTTCTAGTTGTATACACTTGTACCACTTTGCACATGCAATATAGACGACTAAGTCCACTGATGTCAAGACAGCTAAGAGAAAGTAAAACCTATCTAGGTGACCTTTGTTGAGGTTTCCGGGGATCCACCCTGGCATGTGATCCTCAGTGGAGATCTTGATAACCATGCTAACAAGCAAGCTGCTCACATAGTTCCCGAGTGATATAGATGTCATGCATAGAGCGCTTCCAAAGCTCTTCAAACCATCTGGTGTTTGAGCATTGAAGAATTCTAACTGTCCCACATACATAAAAACTTCAGAAGCTCCTATAAATGCATACTGAGGAATTTGCCAGAAGATACTTAAAGAGCTCATCCCATTACAGTTAGTGCATTGTCTTGCATATTTAAGCCTATAGCATTCAACTATTCCAGCTGAAACCATTGCCATAACTGCTATAACAAGACCAATTCCCATTCTCTGAAGCTCGGTAAGCCCCTTCGAATCTGACTTTTTAAGTTTTCCAACAAATGGATCAAGGACTCGACGATAAAGGAAAATGAAGACAGCTACGCTGATAATATCAAAGCTGGACATGCTAGCTGGTGGTATTCTGAAATTGGAGACGGTATATTTCATGGCAGCACCTTGCTCCACGAAAAGAGAAGCCATTTGTGTGAAAACCACCGAGTATAGTATGGTGCAGAGCCAAATTGGAAGAAGTCTTAGTACGCACTTCACTTCTTCAACTTGGGTTACTGGGCAGAGACGCCATGGGTTGCGAATACCGTACTTCTGGTCCTCAAAATCTCTTGATGATATGAATGCCGCCTTATCCAAAAATCTGCAATACAGATGATAATGGAAATTTGTTGAATTATTATACAGATGACAATCTGCAACACAGTTTGAAATTAGCTTATTATAATATACTTACTTGAAGCCATGGGTGTGGAGAATCCTTCTGTTGCCAGTGGTAGAAGACTCCTTTGTGTCTATATCATATAAGTCCTCTCCATTTGGTGGCATTTGTACTCCCCATTTGGTCGAAGCAGCAACAAGGACTTGGCTGCACCTTGAGAGAGGATTGCCACTGGGCTTGAAGTGCCTGTACCTTGGAGTCCCAACAAGAAACAAGAGCAATGCTGCAAAGGCAGAGGCTGCAGACACCCAAAACCCAAGAGCCCACATTCCTTCATCCTCAAAGTAAACCAGGAAGGTGTTTGAGAATAGTTCACCAAGGTTCAGAGCTAGGTAAAAGTAGCTGAAGAAGGCCACCTTTGAGGGGCCCTCTTTAGAGTGCTCTTCATCAAACTGATCAGCCCCAAATGTCGCAATGTTTGGCTGATATCCTCCATTCCCTAGCGCAACAAGATAGATGGAAAGGTAAAACATGCCCATCTCCAAGCTTGAATGTTTCCCACATGGCATTTTTTCACTCCCACAGCCCTTAGGCCTGACCAAGAAGAGGTATGACGACAGCGACAAGGATACCAGACCCTGTTGTCAAAGGCAAACCTTAGAGTAATTCACTTGAAAAATTCTTTATTTACCCAAGCAATGTACCACTGAGAAAATGAAACTGAGGGATTACTTACAATTACAAAGATGATCTGAAAGACAGCACATGTTTTATATCTTCCCCAGTAAGAATCACTAAGGAAGGCACCCACAAGAGAGAAGATGTAAACAGTGCCAGTCCACTTGCTGACATTGTTAGCAGCTTCAGCGTTATTTTGACCCAAAATCCTTGTCAGGAACAGCACTAGGTTCACTCCCACGCCGAAGAATGCTAAGGTGGCCAGACCTTGGTTCACTGGTTCGTGCATTAATTAATTCAATACAAACAACGTTAGATACATGATACGTTTTCCATGCCATTCGTAGTATTGACAACTAATTCATTGAATTTGCACCAAAATATCTCGAGTATCATACAGACACTTTGGCAATTCGATGCCATGTGGACCATGTCCAATACACTCACATGTTTATCTCAGTGCCGTGTGTGCAATCGCATTGCTCGAAAAAGAAAGACCTTTAATAATTAGGTTAAACTAAAAAGATCTATTTGAAGATTGATATGAGAATCGTTCGCAAATTCTCTTCCAAAAAAAAAAAAAAAAGAATCAGACGGCATGAGAATGTGATGACATCTTCAAGAGATTTTTCATTGAGAATATTAACCATACCTGTATGTGCACACAAGGGTATATATTTAATTTTTTACTTATCATATATTTATTTAATTATGATAAACCAATACAAAGTGGCTAGCTAGGTTTTTTTTTTTTTTTTGTTATTGGCTAAGAACCACTTATAAGTTTAATGTATTACTCACAACAAATCATTATTATGAAAGAAATCAAATACCCACTACTATTTATGATATGAAAAAAGTATATATATATATAGGAATATTGTTCTATCTTTGAGACGACTACCCCAATAACGGAGAAAAAATAAAGACAATAGATTTTGTTTTATGCACAAATTTAGTGGCTGTCTAGTAATGAGATATATCTGAGCACACACGAAAAGACTCAGAACAGAAAACCTAACGAGGTTGCAATATATAATTGTATGAATATGACCATCAAATTTCCTTAACCATTTAAAATTAGACCACTCAAGGAAAATTAGAATACTGGAGGAAACCAACCAACTATATATGTATATATACAATCACTTATCAATCAACTAACAACTACTTAGACATGACCTATTTATATTTATGGAGTAATTACAGAAAGAAATAAGTTATGTGTGGCTTTCACTTTGTTATTATTATTATTATACTCTTCCTTGTAGGCGTCTACCCTATATGACACGTGGCAGCAACCCATGTCATGCAAGATCCTAGAATTGATTACGTGTCTAGCACGTATTTCTTTCCTATGCATGTCTTCCTCCTCCTATTTATCTATCCCATTCTCACTTCCCAGTCTCGTGTCGTTTAGTCTAATTAATTCTCTAGTGTTTATGGTGAAACCAGCGAAAAAGAGGCCTCTACCCTCTCTCTTTCTCTAGAAAGACACTGTGATGTGAGGTGGTGCCAACTGTGCCGATTCTTGTAGCTGGCACTGCACCCCAAATAACGCTGAAAGCCTGAAACGCAAAGTTTGGATCTTGTGTCCCAAATGGAACACCTTCCTGCATTTAAGCTGTCGTTTACTTCTATCTGGAACTGATAAGATGACCATGAACCCTTTCGTCTGCAGACCAATTTAAAGACATGGAAACTATCGCCCCCGTTATCTTACTGACAACTGATAAGCTATCTAAAATATCACGGCCATGGGGCCACACCCACATTCATAAGACAATTTCTACTTAACAATGTTCCTGAACCTTTCTACAACTTCAAGGAGAAGCCACCTCGTCAAATTTAAATACATATACGTACACATATGCCTATGTGTGTGTATATATATATATATATGTGGTCCAGTCTTGGAAGTGATCCTGAAAAGGACTCTACCTAAGCAAAAAAAATTTCTTCAGAAAATTCAAAGAATTGTAACTAAGATTTCCTTTGCCTAAGGTTAAGGGCATTATCTAATTGTAAATTAGGAGACTATATGATTTGATACATTAAATGGTTGACGAAAATATATATAATAAAAAATTGTTGTGCATTTTAATCAGTGTTCATTCTTGGAAATATACATACATATATTATATATATAATTTAAATTTGTAGTTTGGAGCTTACAGAGTACGATAATTCCAGCAACCCATCTTCCGGATTCGTCTCTGATTGCAGGACGGCCATGCCAATCAACACTTCCATCAAGAGTTAACCCTTCTGGCTCTTCCTTGAAATTGCTCTGCAATGTTTTAAACATCACACCGTCGGGTCAGTAGTGTTTGATGTATTTCATTCAAAGTTTATAGACAAAAATGCTCATGGTGATCACAAGGCTTCAAATGCATGCATGAATGTTACAGCTAGGCAAAGGAGAGATAAACAAAGATGGCTAGAGAAACTATTAACCAACCTCTTTACAGACTTCTAAGCAGGCCATTGATGAGGGAATTTGGTATTTTTTCTGAGAAATGCTGGGGACTCAAGCAGAGGAAGACTGTTGATTGGGGTGGAAGCCAAACAGAAGCAAGGAAGTTTTTGCACAAGAAGCAGAGAGGGAAAGAGTGTATAAATAGAGGAAGGAAGGGTGGCATGAACGGTGGAGATTTCAGAATAAGAAAGTAGAGAAATCCACATGGCAGAATCATCCAGAAACTGTATTAAAATGCTATTTCTTTGGACTGAAATATAAGAGAGCTCTAGTTTTTTTTTGTACCCATATAAAATCTTCTCGTTTTCTTTTTAATCATGGAATTAATTGGCAATCCAAGAAGAAAATGCATACTAGTATTCATATTCTATCATTGGGTGGCTAGCTAGTTTTGATGTTGACAGTTTTCAGACACTCATAAAGACAGTCCAAATTGGCACACTCACATTTTGTTTTGACAACTAAGTCCCCAGCATACATATATGGCACAAATGCATATAATAATTTAAATCACCAACTACTAGTTTTGAACATATATGTACCTTTAATAGCAGCAAATCATACAATAATTCAATCAAATGGTATCTCCTCCTCTTGGTAATAGCATAGCAGTTCCTTCACCACAAAAAATGAAAAGTTGCAAGTAATTTTCTTATTCCAGCAAATAATTTAGTTTTTGTATCTGATACTTCAAGGCATGCACCTTAAAATTGTGCTTAAGATACTACAATCTATCTAGTGGGAATCCCAATCCCAATACAGAATCGTAGTTGGAAGGGTAAATATTATTCTTTGGAATAATCATAATCTCGTTTTCTTTAGTTCATGTTTTGCTTCTGTTCTGATACCTGTACCCTCAATTATTGTATATAATATAAGGGATATGATTCCATTATTCCATAAACATATGCTTATTTCATTCCTCGACTCCAAACAAGGTTTATGAGGTGGGAAACAAAACGCATATATAAACGAATGTCGATTAATCATGAGCAAATAATCAACTTCTTTATTGACTTTCTACCTCAAGTTGATGATTCATTCTCTAGCAGCTGCTGTGTATATACCTACTTGTATTCTCTTCCAGTAAGTAAAGATATCTTGGCATTCACAGGAAAATTGTCAGTCACGTCATTCATAATTAATGATAAACCAATAATTCGATGAAAATTCCCATGTAATAATTGTTCTTTTATTATCTTTGATAAAGATTTGGACAGTAATTATTTCAATCATGCTCCTGAACTAGAAGTAGTTGAAAAGTGAATGCTTTGCTTCCCCTTAATTTATTCTAATTATAAAGGATTTTTACAGCTTGGCTTCTGTTAAATTTATAAGGATGTTCGTTGTCACTGCCGTCAGATAACTTGTTACCGCATTAGTTTGCAGTAACTTTTTCTTTGTGCCAAAACAGTAATTACGCGGATGATTGGTTAACAGAAAGTTGAGAAAACGTGAAAAGGAATGAAAAGTTGTTTCTCTATTGCAGGCTGCCTGTGCAATTAATATAATATAATATAAGTTCCTGATCATATTGCACAATTACAATGAAGATATAAGCAGAGAGGAAAAATAGAAAATCAGAATTAAAGGAAGCCATGCCACAATTGTCAACTGTTTCCTAATCCTAATTCTGTTCCTTCTCCTTTTAAACTATAGAGTAGAGAAACTAAGCATCTTAGTAAAATCCAGCTCCATCATAATTAAATTTCAGCATTTAAATCTTGGAAAAGTGGTTTAATTTAAATGACAGTTTGTTTTTTTTTTTTCTCATAATGGCTATAGAAGTCTATTTCTAGGGATAGATTAGATTCATGCACTACTTGTCCTAATCAGAATCCATTTATGCACAACATGTCAAAATTCCAAAGTAAAAGAGGCTTGTTACAAAGGAATACAACTGTTAAGCATGACCTAACACATTCCATTATCCCTTTTTCTAGCAGAAGCAAAATGAAAAACGACAGAGAAAGATAGAGAGAGAGATGGCAAAAGCAAAATGACCATCACAGAAATGCCAGTGCATCACAAGCATTGCATGAAGGTAATGACAAAACTAGCTTAATGTAGTAGTAGGCATAGCAAGTCAATTCTGAAGTTGAAGATTGCCATGCCATTAAATCTGCTTTTCAATAAGATGCCGGGTGAAGAAGGGATCTCAAATCAAAGCTTGAATCTTTCTCTGATGATTAATAAGTTAATAACATTCACTAATTTTGGGTGTGAAATGGAATTGCTCGTATTGCGTCCATCTACTGACTTATCAACAGCATCAATCACCATAAAGTAGATTGTTGATTTGCACACGCACTAATACACAAAGCATGCATTTTCTGCAATAAAAGAATTCCCTTGATTTCAAGTTATTTTATTTTCCAAAGTCTATTTCGGTAGTCAGATCCCACTCGTTATTCTTAAATACATCAACATCATGACCTAATTTAATCATAATATTCATTTTATGGAACAATCTTGATGATTTTTATATATATAAATATATTATATCATGATGGTGAGGTAGACAATGACCTTTTTATAGTCTATCTCCATTATCACACTTGCACACATTCATCGGTTGCTGATATGTGAGTTCCTCTATTTGGTCCCTCTCTAGTGTGCATTACCATGACAACAAGTCAAAGATTTAACTGTTGGTGTTTCAATCTTTGAATTCACTTATCACCCTTCTCTGCGTTTGGATATTTGCAACCATCAGTGTTACCATTTGCATGTTTGGTGGATAATGTCATAAAGGGTTTAGATTGTTTTGTGAATACGTTAGCCGGTGTGAACCACAATTTTTTTCTTTGAGGCACTGCTTATGGTGCGAGATATTAATTTGTCTTCCTTTCCTTTTCAGTAGGGTTTAATTACCATACCATATTCTTCCATGTGTTTTAATTTCTCATTTCAAGCGAGGATTAGAAAATTAATAAGTGGTCTGGAAACTTGCGCGTGCTTGCCCAGGATGCCAACTCTCTAACTACTTGAAGGGAAAATGGGAAAATGGCAAACACATATTTTTTAGTGTTTAAACTACAATGATTGCATGCTAATGGTGGACAACGACCTTCCTAGCAACTGTGGTAGAGGAAAAGATATAAATTGTGAATGAGATTGCTTTTCAGTTAGGTCACCCCACTAACAAATCCAATTCTCCACAATGTATTCTTCAATTGTCTTCTTTTCTTTTTTTTTTTTCCATGTAGTGTGAGACTTGTCTACTCTTATCATAAATCATAGATAACCTAATTACTCCAAAAGAAAATAGGTGTTGAACACCAGAAAGCAGAAAAATGTGCTGACCTTGATAACTGGATTCGATTAACATTCTCAGCCAGCTGGGCTAATTGCTGGAAACAGTAATTCTACAAGTTACCTGTTTATAGGGATTGACTTGTCTAAGTTTAATTACCGTGCATTATGTCAGATGCCACTAAGTGAAGAATCTTTTAGAGTCTAACAATGAGCTAGCACGTATTGTTTAATATGAAACATGAAAGCAAACAGTGAGAGTGAGTATTTGGACGACGATTTAGCTCATAGTGGTAGACAAAAACACAGCCACAAGATGAGAGTACCAGCTATCTTTTCAGTTAGGTCATTTCTGTAGTCTCTGCTAAATCAAACTTTTTGTCACATTTTTCAATAGCAAATCAGAAATGTCATATTCATTCTTTTAGGGAGGAGAAAACAAAATATAAACAACTGTTAAACAAGCATCGTATTTTTAGCTAAGCATTGCTGCTTTTTGACTGCCATTTTATGTGCGCTCAGGCTCAGCATCATCAAAACTTAAAATAAGCGATTTTAGGCCTCAAAAGTTAATGTGATTCACGTGGTTTCTGGTTGCAGCTGGTTTCTAACTTTCAGGTCTGAAGCTTCTCATGTCTGATTGAAAACGTAAAGTTAATTGATCTGATAGACTTTGACATGAATTTTCTACTTCCGAAGCTTGTTGCAAAGCAAGAGCATTGTTATGATGAAATTTGATTCCTCTTTCTGCAAGTGTTTTTGCTTGAACTTACAGACAACTCTTCCACAGCTCCACTTTCAGGAAACTATTACTTTAGATAATATTCACTCCAAGTCGTTTCGTATATAATTGTTTATTTTATTTAATTGGTAGAAAATTGAGAAGCAACAAACAAATCTGTGATTCGACATCGGAATTAGGCAAACCAAGTGGTGGCTGACCTGTTAGGTCAAAAATACATAGAAAAATCACCCATATAAGTGCCTTTGACAAAGACTTGTTGCAATCAAAGCACTAATTGGCACTAGACTATTACAGCAAAATCTTCCAGGAGAAATGGAAAAGCTGTGACTGATGATGACTGTTTCTATGCAGTGACCATTTCTAATGCCATCTGGAAAATAATGGTTGAAGGAACATGAAGGATTTTAATGAATTTGCACACTTCAATTTGTTCAAAGTTGCCAACTCTGTTTCAGAATAGAAGAGGAAGATGAGTGCCTGAAACGCATGAAATTCTTCCACAAAAGACAATGTATCTGAGCTTCCTGCAAAGCTCTAAAGCTTCTTTAGCCATCAACTAAATGAGGGAAACCATCACTTTGTACAGATACTGCATTAAATTTAGATGCAACTCTTTTGTGGTCCTGCAGCTTTTCCACTACCATTCTAATTTTTTTATAAAATCAAGGAGGGCAATAACAAGTACAAAAGCTCCATTTTGCAGGTTCCTTCATATAACTTAGTTTATTTTTCAAATCTTGCTGCTGCTTTTTTCACTTTATGGAATTTGGATGGGGCTAGCTGGAGCTGGTGCAGTCATGGGTTTAATTAAATAAAATGAAAGAAACAAAAGCAAGATGCATTTTTACACATAGAAAGGGTCTTCCACTTGCTGTGAATATGATTCAATATAGGTGATTAAGAAACCACAACGAGATTAAACTTGGCCTTTTTGCCATCCCAGAAAATGGAAAGGATCTGACTTGTTGACAAAATTAACGAATAAGCAAACCACTAAAGTGATCACAATCTCATTTCTTTCTCCAAAATTTAGTACCCTTCATTTAGATAGTCCACTAAATTAGATGGCCAAACAATCTTTGTTTCTTAATTTATAAAAAAGGAAGGGAAGAATTTTAAAAAAAAATAAATAAAATAAAGAAAAGTGACTTAAAACTTACAGTATCGTTCTTTTGAGATTTTTGGCCATTGTAGGATCTTTCCCGCATAAACCATGAATAAAACAGTTTCTTTTCAGACCTTTCAGTGGAAGATTGCCCTTCGGCATAAAAGAAAAGAGAGGAAAAAAAATTCTAACAACAAAAAGTTCAACACTTTGGATTTTGGATTTCCACTCAGTGACAGCATGATTATAAATTTGAAATTAGTCGGAGTGTGAATCAGCTATCGGGATTTGGGTGAGTGCGCCACAAACGAGAAAAGAGAAATAAAACGGGTCAGATCCAAACTAAAATTCTTCATAGAGAGCCCATCTTGGACCTTAGTTAGGCCCATTTATCATAGGTTGACCTTCATGGAGTTTCAAGCTCTGAAGTTATTACTCAAAAATGCTTGTCATGATGAAACAAATTATTTCCTAAATAACTAGTTTCGAAAATCCAATCTTGATGATGTCTACTTGTCTAGGTGGTCCTCCGGCATTCCTACTTATCAGATTCTAATGCATCATGACTTGTGATAAGAGGAAGATGTTTGATTGTGTCTGGGTTGGTATGATTTTAAATTAAAAGTGATGAATATTTTATAAACAATAGAGCAGAGGAGAAGTCAGATTAGAGGATTAGTGATAGTTTATAAAAGAGTAAAATTATAAAATATATATTTTATGCAATGAAAATTATTTATATTAATAATTTAGAGGACATTATTGTAATTATAAAATAATGTGTCATTAATATTAAATCTACTTTCGTGAATTGCCGAATTTTTCAAGAATTGAGGTTACATCTTAAAAACGGTGCTTTATTTACAAATCACTTTTCCCATTTGTGGTTTTATGTATCTTTCTCATGATTATGTTATTTCTACATCTCTATTATTTTTACCCTTTTAAATATCTGTCTTTACTCATTTTTTTTTATTTGCTTTTGGATATTGTGATGACATTGTGACCCAATTAACACTTGCGCTTGAACTGTACATGACCGGAAAGTAGTGAGTTGAAATGGACGTAAGAGCTTAAAACATGGAGTAAGGTAATCTGGGAAAGGAATTCCTTCCACAAAAAAATTGCAATGATTTGAGTTTGAGGTTTGCTTTTCAATTCATGTCTGGTACGAGCTGACGTTCTAATTTCTATGCAACTGCCAGAGAAAAAATGCTCCCTAACCCAAACTGGGCAGCACGTGCTCCATGATAGAGCTGTCATGTGACCTTCTCTGCTGCTCTCGAGTTTCATCTTTCCTCCTTCCCCTTTTCGCAGATTTACTACACTCGCCTTTTGGCCTTTTTCATCTCCCCCTTCTTTCTCTCTCTCTTTCAGTGTTTCCGCCGCTGCAACAACCAAAAGTAACACTCACTCACTTGGAAATTGGAATATGGGGAGCCTCAACATTTAGCCCTCAATGCTCCATTGAAACTCACTCTCGCTGTTTGGGTGCTTCAGCTTTGCTTCAAACTTTCAATCAGTCTTTGAGCTCTGTTTCTATGTGGAGTGTTCATTATTCATAGACAATAGATAGATGCTCATGGGTTGCTTCCAGTCCAAAACCGCTTACCTCAACTCTCTTGACCAACCGTCCGGCATACCCGAGAAACCCGATCCAGGTTCCTCTTTTACTTTGTGCTTTGACTTTTTAGTGCTAATGGGCAACTAGCTGCTCTTATTTTTCACTCTGGGATTCTGGCACTATTTTGGTTTTTCAAAGTTATGGGGTTATTGTGTTCAGTAGAGCTGTTTCGGTTTTGGGGTTTTGGAGCTAATGGGTTTAAAGCTCAGCTGCTATTATTTGACTTGCAAGTTAAATGGATTTTGTTTGTTTGGGTTTTTGAAGCTAAATGGGATGACGATATTTCATCTGAAAGTAGTTCTTATTTTGGTCTTTGGATTTTGAAGCTAATGGGGATGATCTTGATCAAGAATGCCAAGTTCCAGCATTCAAAGAGTATGGTCTCAATGAACTCCGAAGGGCCACGAATGAGTTCAGCACTTATAACATTGTATCAGAGAGCGGCGAGAAAGCTCCTAATGTGGTCTACAGAGGGAAACTCGAGAACAATCGGTTGGTCGCTGTTAAACGGTTCTCCAAACAGTCTTGGCCTGACGCTCAACAGTTCATGGTGAGAAGAGTAAACTCTTCCTTTTGCTTTCAATTTTTGTCCTTTATTTATTTATTTATTTTTATAAAAAAAAAAAAAAGGATTAGGAGGATAATAAGTACCGAGTTGCTAGTCTGCATTTTGTTCTTTTAGGAATATGGATTCCCTTATCGGTCGTGACTCGTGTCATGTGTAATATTAGGATCTGACAGGAAGATATAGTTTGGATTTGTTTTATAGATTTTCCTTTCGTGCATTTTCTCAAATATCAAGCAGGTTGGGCTGTTCTATGCTGCTGGTAGGTATGCCTTTTTCTAGGAAAGCAGGGGTTTGTTGATGATTTTGATTGGTCAGGCAGAGGCAGCTGGAGTTGGAAAAGTGAGGCACAAGAGACTGGTGAATCTAATTGGTTGTTGTGCTGAAGGAGATGAACGGCTCTTGGTGGCTGAATATATGCCAAATGATACCCTGTCCAAGCATCTCTTTCATTGTACTACTCGATATCCTCTTATCCAATTTCTTTTGTAATAATTTAAACTTGTTACTTAAAATTATATTTGCTTGGACTTATTTTTCTCATTAGCGTCATTGATCTCTGGGATAAATTCTTCTTGCCATCATGTCCTAAAAACCAGAGTGGGCTGTCTTAAAATTTTTGACTCTAATACCTTCTAGGTCTTTATCTTATTGTGTTGGTGAAGTCACAGAGATCATATTATCTATGATATGAAATACGTGCTGTGGTACTTTGCTGAAAATAGTGAAGCTTGTATATGAATTTTAGCTTTTGATTATCTTTAACTAATAAGAAACTAATTTGTTCTCATTTGCTTGTCACTAGATTTTTGTATAACTAATGAGTTTCTATAACCTTGTAACTTTAAATTTGGATATGTTTGTCACTGGTTGATTTCTACTTGATGCATTCTTGGTTTTATGTTATAGGGGACAAGCAGCCATTGCCATGGGAAATGCGGGTTAGAGTTGCATACCATGTTGCACAGGCACTGGATCATTGTAGTATGGAAAACCGAAAAATTTATCATGATTTAAACGCGTACAGGATTCTTTTTGATGAGGTATTCTTATAATCCTTCATTATGAAGTATGAACTGAATTGTTTGTTTTGGTATGTTGTGTAACCGTATTTGTAGTGTTTGTCAACATGAGATATACTCTACATAATGCATTTTTCCCATTTAGGTCTTTGAACCTTGCTTGACATTGGTCATGTTCATTTTTAGAGTTGTTTTAGTTTCGTCGTGACTCTGGTCAGGATCAAAATAATCCTAAAGTGCTTGATTGTTCGAACTTAATATATTGCACAAAGTATTGCACAAAGTAGCAGACTACCCTTTAGACTGTTAGATTATCCTACAATTGCTGTCTTAAATATAAACTAGCACACCAATAAGATAAATTAGAACCGATAAACATCATTCTGCAGAAATGTCAAAGTTATTCTTTAAAAACAAATTATTAACTGCTTTATTCAATTTTTCAGGATGGTGATCCCCGTTTGTCTAGTTTTGGTCTCATGAAAAATAGTCGAGATGGAAAAAGTTACAGTACTAATTTAGCCTACACGCCACCAGAGTTTTTGCGGACAGGTATTTTCATGCTAACATATATTTTCTGGATAACTTTCATTTTTTGAAGCTTCTTTTTCTGGTCTGCTTCCTGTGGATATTCCAATAGCTACAGTGGACTTGGATTATTATTTGTCTCTGTTCGATTGAATAATATAGTAGAGTGCAGAAAATTCCAGATATTATGCAAGTATAGTTATGTAATAGATTTTGTCATCCCTGCCTTTCTCACTTGGAATGTTCTGTAGTATCTAGAAGTAGCAGAAGTGGCTGCTACATTCATCTCCAAATGGACTTGAGGATGGTATAGTCTTTTGGAACAATGGATGTGTCTTTTTCTTTACATTGTTTTGCATGAGATTTGACAGTTTGTGCCAATTGTCCACATTGTCTCTTCTCAGCTAACCCAATTATTAATGGCTATATCGTACTTGAGAAATTACCTGGATCCTGATATTTGACAAAGTTATGAGCCTTATTTCCAGTAATCTGATTACTGAGAACATCTGCAGGTAGGGTTATCCCAGAGAGTGTAATCTACAGTTATGGAACAATACTGTTGGATCTTTTAAGCGGCAAGCATATTCCTCCAAGCCATGTATGTTAACGTCTGTTCCTAAAACTCTTGCTGTTGTGCATATGTTTCATTTTTGAATATGAAATTCCATGTGGAATTTTTTATTACTGGTCCAGGCAGCAATGTAAGGGTGTGCTGCGTGATGTATTCTGTAGTGTTAAGCTTGCTGAGGATTACATATGTATTTAGTGCTTCTTCGCATTGCATCTTATAATGTATCGTTAGTTTCTGAAATTATTGATACAACATTTTTCTGCAGATATGCTTATTAAAAAGTTTATCATCATTTTGGACCCCTTCCTTTCTGTTGGATTAAGAAGTTCATATAGCTCAAGAAAGTTGAATGGTTCTTTTCTATAATTGGCTACGTTTATGCTGACATGAGATAGAGATTCATATTTTTGCTGCATGGCTAACTGTGACTTTGATTATCAATATTCTAGGGTATGGTTATGGAAAATTCTAAATAAGATTGTTTTTGTCCTCCAGGCTTTGGATCTGATTAAAGGGAAAAATGCATTGTTGTTGATGGACTCGTCCCTAGAAGGACAGTATGCAAATGATGATGCTACAAATTTGGTTGATCTTGCTTCAAAATGTCTTCAGATTGAGGCCAGAGATCGACCTGATATTAAGTTTCTTCTTGCAGCAGTTGCGCCTCTTCAAAAGCAGAAAGAGGTTCTTTTGCATGGGATTCCTGACCTTTTTTCCGTAACTTATTTGTTTTGTTCATTCCAATTGTTGTATTCTTTCCTTGCATTTACTCCTGTTAACTATTCCCCTCCCCCTTTTCATCTTGTAGGTTGCATCTCATGTGCTGATGGGCCTTTCTAAAAATACACCTGTCCTACCAACCATGCTTTCTCCTCTTGGAAAGGCTTGTGCAAGGGTGGATCTTACTGCTGTGCATGATATATTGCTAAAAACGGGTTATAAAGATGAAGAAGGTGCAGAAAACGAGGTATGTTAAATCCTTACTTCTTTCAATCAACATTCTCGTTGGAATATGTCAATATTATGCTAGTCTTATGTTACAAGTTGCATGTCCTTGCTAGTGGCAAGTTTGGTGTGCCGTTAGTAAGACTGGAAATTATTTCTGAACATGCACTATATGTTTGCATAGACTTATAACAAACTGCTTCTGCACTTTTTTCTTTTTTGATTAAAGAAGAATTCTATTGAAAAAAAAGGCAGAGTATTAAGATGAGTAGACAATAAACTATCCTCCAGAAAGCAAACACAAAAACAAAATACAGGAGCAGGATTGAAAGAAAATATCAAATTTGAAATGCGAAATCTGAGTGTGGTTCCCAGTTAAGAGTGTGCAACGTGAACCAGATTTGTCTATATGGTTCTGGTTATTTTGCCAACTTTGTTGCTAAACCTTGTATATATATTCTTCAATTGTAAAATCATGCAGCTTTCATTCCAAGAGTGGACGCAACAAGTGCAAGATATCTTGAACACAAAAAAATTTGGGGATATTGCATTCAGAGACAAGGATTTCAAAAATGCAATTGAATATTATTCTAAGGTAAATGCAATTGATTAATCATTCCTTTTAATTTCTTAATGTTCATTTCCTATATATACAACTTATGAGGGGAGTCAGAGTTTTTAAACATTCTGAATTAACTCAGGCATCGAGTATGATGATTTATCATTTCCAAGTTGGGCAGTGTCTGAATGACCTTTTTCTCATTTTGGTGCTTCAAACAGTTAGTGGTTATGATGTCAGTTCCTTCGGCTACTGTTTTTGCAAGGAGAGCCTTCTCCTACTTGATGAATGACCAGGCAGAACTTGCCTTAAGGGACGCAATGCAGGCTCAGGTATGCATACCTGATTGGCCAACTGCATTTTACCTGCAAGCACTTGCACTCTCCAAGCTGGGAATGGAAACTGATGCACAGGACATGCTTCACGATGGGCATGCCTTTGAAGCTAAAAGGTCTAATAGCTGGCGTGGTTAAATTAAATGGTCAAACTGGTAGAGTCGCATCAGAAAAGCTGCTGCTTCGCTAGAATAGGAATTTGTAGGCTGCTGGTTCAGGGAGTTCTGGTATTATCGAACAGATTTTCCCACACAGATGAGTCTTGTACAATGAATTTCTCTTGATGAAAGTAAGTTGAGTTGTATCTTATTTACTTTTACGGTGTGTGCAAATAGGTTCTCTGATTAGATTTCTCCAGAGGCCTCTCTCTACGTTCTTTTCCTCTTTCACTTTTACAACTTAATACACAAAGTGAATCCGTACTCAAGAGGAAGAGGTCTGGGAGTGGACATCATATACCTTAATATATTATTGGTATATATGAAATATTTTGGATAATAATTGTTGGGATTATGTCATATGTATATATATATATATATATAATACTAATATTTAAATTTAAAATGAAACGTAAACATATTTTTAAAACGAAGACAAAGTAGCAAGAAGAGTACTACTGAAATGCCATATTATATTAGAATCTGAGAGATTGAAAACCTCGTCTGATTATCAAATGCTGTAGCGTCTATTTCTGAATATGTATAGTATACAAAGTCAAAGCCAAACTTGAAATCCTGCATCCCATCATTATCATATACGGCTCAAGGAATCTCAGAAGAGCTTACTACTTAAATGCCACATTTTATAGAGTCTGCAGGGAGAGATCGAAAGAAATTCCAAAATGGAGTTAGATTGGTTGGGGTTTATTTCTGCAACTGTGTTGGGAGCCTACCTTTTTGTATTCAAACTTCTAAGAAACGTAAATGGGTGGTATTATCATGTGAAGCTGGGAAAGAAGCAACAGCCTCTGCCTCCCGGTGATATGGGGTGGCCTCTTGTTGGCAAAGCTTTCAAATCCGAGGACCCTGATTCCTTCATCAACAAACTAATTTCCAGGTTGGTTTCTCTCTCAATCTCTCTATTCTCTGCAATTGTCTCTCTTATTATGAATTGTTAACTTTCAGACATGGAAGGACTGGTATATATAAGACCCACTTGTTTGGCAACTCAAGCGTCATAGTTTGTACACCTGATATGTGCCGGCGAGTGATGACAGACGAAGAACACTTTAGGCCAGGTTATCCTAAAACTGCCATGGAATTAGCAGGAAGCAATTCAATGAGTAATGCTTCCCCTTCACAACATAAGCGTCTTCGCCGCCTGACCGCGGCTCCAATCATTGGTTACAAGGCGTTGGCAGTGTACGTAGAACGGATTGACGACATTGTCATTGATTCGTTGGATGAATGGACAAGCACGAAGCAACCATTTGAGCTCTTGAAAGCGTTGAAGGAGGTTACTTTCAAAGTCATCGTTCACATTTTCTTTGGCTCCCACAATCAATATTCTGTCTTTACCAAACTAGAAGACCTGTTCAGTGAAATTGCCGGCGCCATATTTTCGCTGCCAATTGATCTACCGTGTTTTACTTTCCACAAAGCACTCAAGGTTAGATTTTTAATTGATTTCACTTTCTGTAATTTCTTAATTTGTTCTAATTCAGTAAATTTATTTTATTTAATTGCTGGATTGGATTGGAATTCAATATTCTTAGGCACGAAGAAAGTTGGTGGGTATAATTGAATGTATTTTGGAGGAAAGGAAAATGATGATGAAAACAGGTGATCAAAGGGAGGGGAAGAAAGATCTTGTAGATGTTCTTCTGGAAGTTGAAGACGAGGATGGTCAGAAATTAGAGGAAAAAGAAATCATTGACTTGTTGCTTCAGTTTGCTGGTCACGAAAGCACATCACCGGGTATAATGTGGTCACTCATCTATCTCGCTCAGCATCCTCAAGTCATGAATAAAGCCATGGTACGTACATGTACAACTCCAACTCACTCTTCTTAATTAATCCCAGAGTTTTAATCTTACAAATTTGAAATTAATGTTAAGGCAATTAACTCAAGTTTATATATATAACAGGAAGAGCAAGAAGAAAATTGAGTTTGATCTCAGGATATAAAAGTGTTAAAATCTTATTTTTAAAGAATTATACTACTATATCAAATTACTTTTTCTTTCATCTTTTTATTTGGTTTTAACCTAGTTAGGTATTTGTATTGCATTTATAAAAAAAAAAAAAATTAATATATGTCATCTACTAGCTTAATAGTTTTAAACTGGACAAAAGCTATTCATATGGACCCTCAATATTGTAGTATTGTCCAAAGGAATACGTATATATAGATCGAAATGAACAAGTTTATTGTGATTCTGCACACCTTTTCGTTTATATGTAACGTCATGCGTTGTCTTGAATGTTGTGCTAATATATGTTATTGTATATTTTAAGAATTTCATTCTCTTGTTCTTTTCTTTTCTGGTTCAACAATTTAAATAGTGAAAAAATTGCGTTTGTCCAAAGGCATGAATTTATCCAGCTATGCCTATAGTACTCTAGACGCAGCAGTTACATTACATTGATCCTATGTTATGTTCAACTTCAACATTAGCCAAAGCATGGAATACGAAAGAGGTCAAAATAATTAAACATAAGCCAACCAATACCAGCTAGTTTACCTATTTTGCTTAAAGCCTTTGACTTCAAACCAAAACAGGCACGTCGGTTCTATTGCTTAAAGCTGGAGCAGAGTCTTGAGCGCTCTTGGAATAGAGCCCAATTAAGTTCAACACCCCACGCTCACGGGTGAAGGTGGTGCTGTTTATACTTGTCTGCCAAAAATGGTCATTTAAACCCTCGGCTTTATTCCGAATGAACCCTCCGGTACCGGAGAGCACCTCCGTTTGCCGAGACCTGAAATTGCATCCAAGAATTAGTAAAGATGAGAAGGAACGTCCATGAAGGAATTCCTTGAAGCAATATCAATGTAAGCTTTGAAGGGGAGAGTTCTTGCATCATGATGATGCTCGAAGATCGATCAAATGAATAGTGTGAGTTCACCGTTTTTATTACAAATTAATGACAATTTCGTATATTTATGATGAAACCGAAATCCAAAATCCAAAATCCAATCAAGTTGAATTAATTTTGGCGTGTGTCTCGGTGATTTTGGATGAGGATGAGACAGATGGATACACATCTTAACACTTTAAAGTTTGACCATTCTACAAAATAAAACGCAAGTAACCTCTTCAAATTGACAATGAGTTAATCACAAAACGACAATCGTACGCAAGAGTTGAAATTGGTAGATACCAACATGATATTCTCGTAAACAAGGGATAGAAATATTTATGGCATATATATATATATATATATAATGTTTAAATTTAAAATGAAATGTAAATATATTTTTAAGACGAAGAACACAAGGTAGCAAGGAGAGTCTGCTACTGAAATTCCATATAATATAAATCTGAGATCGAAAGCCTCATCTGAGTATCAAATGCTATATCGTCCATTCCTAAATATATATTAAATCAAAATCAATCTGGCAGCCTATCATATACATACGGCTCAAGGAATCTAGTAAACGGCAGTCAAAATAAGATTTAATATCAATTATCGTGATGAGGACATTAACAAGAAATGCAGAAGAAGACAAGGTAGCCAAAAGAGTTTACTGCTAAGTTTCACATTATATATAGAGTCTGTAGGGAGAGATCGAAAGCGGTGAAAGAAATTCCAAAATGGAGTTAGATTGGTTGTGTTATATTTCTGCAACTTTGTTGGGAGCTTACCTTTTTGTATTCAAATGTCTAAGAAACGTAAATGGGTGGTATTATCATGTGAAGCTGGGAAAGAAGAAACATCCTCTGCCTCCCGGTGATATGGGGTGGCCTCTTGTTGGCAATTTCTTTGCCTTCGCCAAATCTTTCAGATCTGGGGACCCTGATTCCTTCATCAACAAGTTAGTTTCCAGGTTGGTTTCTCTCTAATTCTTTGCATTGCATGCGTTGTTTCTCTTCTCTTATGAATTGTTAACTTTCAGATATGGAAGGACTGGTATATACAAGACCCACTTGTTTGGCAATCCGAGCGTGATTGTTTGTACACCTGATATGTGCAGGCGAGTGATGACAGACGAAGAGCACTTCAGGCCAGGTTATCCTAAATCTACCGTGAAATTAACAGGAACCAGTGCCGGTAGTGCTTCCCCTGCGGAACATAAGCGTCTCCGCCGCCTCACCACGGCTCCAATCATGGGTCACAAGGCGTTAGCAGTGTACACAGAGCGTATTGAGGACATTGTCATTGATAAATTAGATGAATGGGCGAGCATGAAGCAACCATTTGAGCTATTGAAAGGGTTAAAGGAGGTTACTTTCAGAGTCATCATTCACATTTTCTTTGGCTCTCACAGTCAATATTCTGTCGTTACCAAAATAGGAGAATTGTTCACTGAAACGGCCAGTGCCCTATTTTCACTGCCAATTGATCTACCCGGTTTTACTTTCCACAAAGCACTCAAGGTTAGATTTTTCAGTAATTTCACTTTCTGAGATTTCTTAATTTGTTCTAGTTGTAGTTGAGTAAATTTATTTGATTTAGTTGTTGGATTGGAATTCAATATTCTTAGGCACGAAAAAAGTTGGTGGGTATAATTGAATGTATTTTGGAAGAAAGGAAAATGATGATGAAAACAGGTGATCAAAGGGAGGGGAAGAAAGATCTTGTAGATGTTCTTCTGGAAGTTGAGGATGAGAATGGTGAGAAATTGGAGGATAAGGACATCGTCGACTTGTTGTTTCAGTTTCAGTTTGCTGGTCATGAAAGCACATCATTGGGTATGTTGTGGTCACTCATCTATCTCACTCAGAATCCTCAAATCATGAACAAAGCCATGGTACGTACGTGTACAACTCCAACTCACCCAATCAAGTTTTAATGTTCTTAATTAACCCCAGATCAGTTTTAATGTTATAAATTTGAAATTAATGTTAAGGTAATTAACTCAAGTTTATATATATATAACAGGAAGAGCAAGAAGAAATCGTGAAGATGAGACCACCTTCGCAGAAACGATTAAATATTACAGAAATTAAGCAAATGGTTTATCTTACCAAGGTACGTCGGTGGACTTTCGATAATATTATGAGAAGAGGAAAGGAGAGCGTAGGTGCTATGGTTCTCAAGTTCTTAATTTTATTTTTTTTATTATTATGTAGTTATTTTTTGACATGACATTATTTCGTAAATATTATACCTTTAACTCCACAAAATATATATGAGATTTACTCTTGATTCTACAAAATTCTCAACTTTTAATCTTGGCCATTTCTTCTGAATGAATATATATTTATAGATGAAATTAGATAAATGGTGCCAAATATTTTCAATCTTACGCATTCGCATGGATTAATTAATTGTAGGTGATTGATGAAATGCTACGTCGAACTAATCTGGTTTTTGGAACTTTTCGACAAGCAAAAATGGATGTCAACATTAATGGTAGTTCACCCAACTAATTCCTATTTAATTATTAACTTAATCTTTTCATTTGGTTTTAGCCAAGGTAATTGTATTTATAAAAGAGAAGTAATTAATATATGATCTGCTAGAGTGATGTCTCATGTTTAATCTATATATATATATATATATATATATATATTGGTATTGATCAGGTTATACCATACCTAAGGGATGGAAAGTTGTAAACTTGATAAGAGCTATTCATATGGACCCTCAATATTATCCCAACGCACAAGAATTTAATCCTTCAAGATGGGATGTAAGTATCTAGGATAAATTAAAGCAAAGTTGTCTACTATTAATTAATTGGGTCGTTTTGTTTAATTTGTTGCCGTATATATTTTTCTGTTTTTTTTTTTTTTTTTAACTTAATTACCCAATATACTCTGTTCGATTGCTTACGTGCGTTCAATTTAATATACGTGCTTCGTTCTATGTGTAGGATTACAAGGTTAAAACAGGGTCCTTCCTTCCTTTTGGGATTGGATGTAGGCTTTGTCCAGGAAGTGATTTAGCCAAGCTTGAGATCACCATATTTCTACATTATTTCCTTCGAAATTACAAGTTAGCACTTTATTTTAATTTCTTTTTTGTTCAACCTTTTACCTTACTGTGCTTAAATACTCCATATTAATTTTTCTTTAACTGATTAATTTACCAATCCTATTTTGTAGGTTGGAACGAATAAATGAAAAATGTCCTATCACTTTTCTGCCGATGGTAAAGCCTACGGATGATTGCCTTGCCAGGGTGATTAAGGTTCCATGATTGGTACTGCAATATATACGAGCAAAACTATATAATAAAATAAAAGGGGATGACAAAACCTTTGTCCATGATACTGCAGCATAATGAACTGAATAAGAATAAGGGCTATTTTCCAAAGTACTACATATGGATCGAAATGATGAACAAGTTCCAAAGTAGTACGCAAACATTGAAATGAACATGTTTCTAATTAAGTCATTGTGATTCTGGACACCTATTCGTTTATATGTAACATCGTCTTGAATGTTATAATATATGTTATCGTATATTTTACGAATTCCATCCTTGTGTTATTTTCTGGTCCAATAATTAAACTAGTGAAACTTGCGTTTATTCAAAGCCATGAATTTATGTGGCTATATAACTCTCGAAGCCGGAATTAAACATAGAAATGCAGAGTGAGTTTATATCTATAAAGTCGCAACTTAATTTACCAAAATCCTTCTTCACGGCTATGTCTATTAATAAGTCTAGCCCAGCAGTGGACATGGATCCTATGTTCAACTACAACATTAGTGTTTCTCCTTAATTTAGCTACCTAAGATACCATTCCCTCATCCTCAGGTCCCTGTTGTTCCTACACCAAGAAGACTTCAAGTACGGAGAATTTTCAACGAAAACCTCAGGCGGTGATCCAAACTTAGCTAGCTCGCCAAGAACTTGCACCACCAGCTAGCCTACGACGACTTAATTTAAGGTTAGGTAGTGCTTGAAACTAGGAAACATGAATTAATGTGGAATATGTCAATATCAAAGTTAATTTCGAAAGCATGGAATGGAAGAGGTCAAAATAGTTAAACAAAGCATGCATGTAAGCAGTTTCATTTCCGTCAGAGACAAATTAAAAAGTTTAACCATTTTGCTTAAAGCTTTGACTTGACTTCAAACCAAAACAGGCACGTCGGTTCTATTGCTTAAAGCTTAAGCAGAGTTTTAAGCGCACTTGGAAAAGAGCCCTAGTTGAAACCCTCACGGGCGACGGTGTTGCTGACCCTCAAACTCAATTGGAGGTGCGCTGTTCATACTTCTTGTCCAAAACAATGACATGTGTTTTCAATCTGGTGAGTAAGTTATGGATGGAGTTGAAGTTCTCGCCCGTGACGTGCTGGATGAAGAAGAAATGGACACATCTGTCTGAACAAAATCAAGAGTTGCTACAATTATATATGCTAATATTATAATTTGATATTCTTAATTATATTAGCATGCATATATATACTTAATTATTAATAGTAATATGTATTAATTTCTTGGCAAATAACACCAAAACACTTGAGTTCTTGTGTCATGCATGACGATGCTCGAAGATGGCGATGAACGATTTAAAGAAGAATGTGAGTCGATAGACGATTTTTTATTACAAACGACAATCTACAGAGAGCTGACAATTTCGTTAACATGAATAATGATGAACGGAAGTCCAAAATCCAACAAAGTTGGTGTGTGTCGGTGACACTGGTGAGTTTAGATGAGGCTTATCTTTATACTTGACCATTTCACAAAACAAAACGCAAGTAACCGCCTCGTATTGACAATGAATTAATCATGAAACGATGCCTGCAACCGCAAGAGTTGAAATTTGGTAAATACAAACACGAGATTTTTGTGATGTCCGAAGCTAATTCATGCATGCATACGCATACGGCACTTCACTATAACATCACATCAATTAAATTGAAATATGCGTTATAACTACAACAAGACATTTGACACTGAATACAACTGTATATAACATCTTTACTTAACCTAAACTTAATTGATTTAACATTACATCTATAAGAAAAGAACGAATCCTTTATATATCTTCATATATTATGCTTAAAACGACTAATCGTGCAACTGAAATTTACTTACCCTATCTGGTCACATATAATATTCATTAGAGGAGGAAATTAAAATAAAGATCAAATTCTATAGTTTCTTAATTATCATGTTAATATAATGAAAGTCAACTGTATATATAAATATTGTTATAAATTGACTGCTTGCTTTTAATCGGTTGAATAAACAATACGGTGACGACGCATAATGCGTTATATAGTGACCCCTTTTAATTATATATTATTACTTCTCACTTTCACCCATTCACCTTATATTTTGATTTTGAACAGGTAGATATAATATAACTCGGTTTCTTGTGTGAGCCAACCAAGTTTGGTGTAAGTAGGAATATATATATTGAACCAGGTAAACATGTCAAGCTTCTCAGTAAGAGCTTGACAAGTTATATACAATATATTAAAATTATTTGATTGGAATATGTACATGCATATACATGCATTAGTCAAAGATAATGTTCTCGCTATTTTCACATTGAAGTTTCATATAGAAGCTACTTTTTGTGCTTTCGTGTTGGTTGCTTTTTGCTCTTAAGATATATAGAGTGATTGAAATTTGGAGCCAAAACAGACAAGCTTAATTTTAAGTAAATATTACTTCTTGTGCACTTCGATTCGGTTAAGATGCCGAGAGCAGTTCGATAATTGGATCTTGCAATTTATCGAACATGTTGCCATCTTGCAGACACATAACACAATACGTTACGTTATGAGGAAAACGTTGCCATAATCATATAAAAGTAGCTGGCTAGAATGAGAAGAGAATTCGTCAAATTTCATCAACTGGGGAGCTTTTATCATTCTACCAAGGTAAACCTGCTTCTGCTAATGCATGCATCCGTTTGGCCTTGAAATTAATTAGCAGCCTCGAATTAAGCCAACCATTTTAATTCCTTTCAAACCCTATCCCTAGTAGCCCACCGGCTAGCTCCTAGTTTTAATTGTACCATGATTAAGAAAAAAAAAATTAAATAAGGTTAATCCGGATAGCTTTGACTAGTATAATAATGACAAAGGAGAATCTTGTGGGACTAGATCATGCGCGCAAATTATGACCTTGAACGAGTGTCACCTCGTGTGAGACGTTACCACAAGCGCTATATAAGACGTGGCATCTTGGGTACCAAGGTTTTATGTGTGTGATAAAGAGAGACCATTACGTTTACATTGATATGGGGTTAATTGATTCTTTGTTGCTGATCCTAGCAGCGTCGTATGCTTTTGTGTTTGGGTTTCTGAGGAGAGTGAACGAGTGGTATTATGTTGGTAGATTAGGAAATACCAAATACCCTCTCCCACCGGGTGATTTGGGTTGGCCACTCCTCGGCAATATGATCACTTTCCTCAGAGCCTTCAAATCTGACCCTGATTCCTTCATCTATAGCCTTGTATCTAGACATGGCAGAACGGGCATCTACAGGAGCTATTTGTTTGGGAGCCCCAGCATCATAGTGTGCACCCCAGAGACTTGCAGAAAAGTATTAACAGATGACGAACACTTCAAGCTTGGATATCCAGCTTCCACAATGGCGCTAGCGGGAAAAAGATCATTCCACGGCATTTCAAATGCTAAGCACAAGCACCTTCGCCGCCTCACGACGGCTCCCATCACTGGCCACGAGGCATTGTCCTCGTACGTCCCCGTCATTGAGGAGACTGCCGTGAAATGGTTGGATGAATTTTCTAGCATCGGCTCATCCAAACAACCTATTCAATTGTTAAAAGAGATTAGGAGGTTCGCTTTTGCGGTCATCACCAACATCTTCGTCGGCTCAGACGTTGATTGTGTTGACCTTGGTTTGGTTGAAAACTTGTACACCGACTTGAATCGTGGAATGAAGTCCCAAGCCATCAATCTTCCAGGCTTTGCTTTCCACAAAGCACTCAAGGTTATTGATTTGATTTCTATTTCTTAAATTATTAATTAAAACACCCGATTTAATTATTTTATGAACTGATGAGCAGGCGCGAAAGAAGTTGACGAAGCTGCTTCACGGTCTGCTGGAGAGAAAGAGGGAGATGAAGGAGAGTAATAGGAAGAAGAAGAAGAAGAATGATATGATGGATTTACTGATGCAAGTCAAAGACGAAGAAGAAAATCAACTAGAGGATGAAGACATTATAGACTTACTTCTCATATTCTTGTTGGCCGGTCACGAAAGCTCTGCTCATGGAATATTGTGGACACTCATCTACCTCGCGGAATGTCCACATGTCTTCTCTATAGCCAAGGTGCACAATTAATTAATTAATCTATTAAATAATTGTCGTTTACTCTTTATTAATTAATTGACACCAATTTTTTTGAACTCTTATTAATATTTTCTTACAGAAAGAACAAGAAGAGATCGTCAAGAGAAGACCTTCAACGCAGAAAGGGCTGAACCTCAAGGAAATTAAGCAAATGGATTACCTTTCAAAGGTACGAATACATAATTAATTTTGGATCTAATTTGCCGAGTACTTTGGCTTGGCAGTGACACTTGGCGTGAGATCTCACTCTGAGAATCTGAATCTGCATCATTTGTAGAAAACCAAAATAAAAAAAGCAGCACGACTGCGTGCATGAATATTTTTATTTTATTTTATTTTTTTCATTTTTTAGATAATCTTTACATAATTAATATATATGATTGAGATATAATTTAGGTTATTGATGAGATGCTGCGCAGAACTAGTATATCATTTGCAAACTTTAGAGAGGCAAAAGTCGATGTCAACATCAATGGTTAGTTACTTTTCCCTATGAATAATTTATTTAAATTCTATATAATTATTGTACAATTAACAAGATTGAAAATAAAAACAAAAAAAAAAATCCAGGTTACACCATACCCAAAGGGTGGAAGGTTCTGGTGTGGAACAGAGGTGTTCATATGGACCCAGAAAATTACCCCGACCCACAAGAATACGATCCCTCCCGATGGGAAGTATGTAAATAAATTTTGTCTTTTTAATTATAGGATGTTTATTATTTCACATTTGATTAATTAATGGTCTATTTATTGAAAAGATGATATCTAAATGACTGCACTGCGTTGCAGAATTACAAGGCGAAAGCGGGGTCTTTCCTTCCCTTTGGATTAGGAAGTAGATTTTGTCCAGGAAGTGAGCTGGCCAAGCTTGAGATCTCTATTTTCCTTCATCATTTTCTTCTCAACTACAGGTCAGAAATTATTAAAGAAAAAATAAATAAAATTTCTGTGCTCAAAGTCTCATTGAATTTGACTGACTAATTGGTGCAGGATGGAGAGGCTGGACCCAGAATGTTGTGTGAGCTACTTACCAGTGCCAAGGCCTTCAGACAACTGCCTAGCCAGAATAATAAAAGTCACATAATCTTTGATTTACTCAACGCAAGAAACACGAGGCCAACTTGTATTGTTTGTCTTTGTAGGCATGTGAATGTCCTTCAATTCAATGATTTAATATTTATTCGATTTTGCTTAGCCCTACCTAGCCCACGAGGGTACATAAGTCAAATAGAAAGCCTTGAAGAAACCTAGTTATTCAATTTCGCCTTAACCTCAAGCTAGCCTCACCTACCTCAATTTTTTCTGCACAATCTCCATTCAAGATCCAAGAACGTTGAAACATTATACAAAGACCACACGCGCGTAACAGCATCTTATGTTTCTTAATTATGCCTCTGCTTATAAATGATAGTTTATCTGATACTATTCTTAATTGTATTTTCACCCTGGCTCTTGGGACTCATGGGGTGTGTATCTAAAAAAAGGGTGTGGGCCAGAAGAAATAACCTTTTGCAAGTGACTAACAAAATCATCGCTCTAGTCCAGAATTAAGAAAGAAGGGCCTAAAACTTAAATTAGGCCCATTTTATAAAGAACTTGGGTAAAACAGGCTTGTTTGAGGCCTCGAGGCCATCACTGTATCCCCCCGGGGAGCAGCACCGGCCACCGACACCTTCACGGTCACACACTGCTTTATTTGATATTGCTTTAGCCTTTAGACATTACTTCAATTCAAATTTTGGGATTGCTCGGCTCTCATTCATGAAATGGAAAATGGGTTTTTAGTTACATGAAGAAGCAAAGAGAGAGACAAATGTGACAATGGCAGCAATGAGAGGGAAACAGAAACATTCGAAGGCAGTGGAAATACTGTTAATGTGCAGCGTCTTCTTCCTCGCAAAATTTTGTGTATTCCTTTGGACCCATCAAGGAATCTAATTCGGATGGATTGCTAGGCTTTATTTTGATCATCCATCCGTCTTCGTACGGGCTTTTGTTGATCTTAAATCAAACAAAACAAAATGGGAAAATTAACTTGATAATGACACTGTAATTCAAAGAAAAGACCGAGGGAAAAAAAAAAAGCAATGTAAATTACCAAGTCAGGTTTTCCGGTGAGCTTTGCGTTCACCTCAACCACCTCTCCAGAGATTGGAGAATTCACATCACTGGTTGCTTTAACACTTTCAACTGCTCCGAAGCTGCCCTCCTTCGTCACCGAAGTGCCTTTTTCCGGCAGATCCACATATACAACCTCCCCGAGATGGTCCTGCACCCACATGCCCAATCTCATATATAGCTTTACATCCGTGTCTATGGTTAAAAATTTTACCCACCAAGTTCCAAACAATCCAAAATAGATAAAACATCATTAACTATTAATCCAGCTCTAGCATAAAACCACAAATTAAGATTCAAAACCAAAATTAGCAACCATGAACTTCAATAACAGAGAACCAACCTGGGCATGATCGGTGATACCAATTGTAGCCACGGCACCTTCGTGCTTGACCCATTCGTGTGAAGTTGCATACTTGAGACCATCCAGCACTGGCAATTCAAAAGCAAAGATAGAACCTTTCTTTCTAATTCTATCCCAAAAAGAAAAGACAAATTTGAAGAAAGAAAAATTAATATATATATATATATATATCTACCGGTGGAGAAGCATCTGGAGAGAGAGAAAGCAGCAGGGAAGAGATGAGCTCTAGAAGAAGAAGCACAGGAGATTTTGAGTGCATTTGCAGTAGAAGAAGCCCACATTCCGAGTGCCATTTAGGATTTGTCTATATTCTTCCGACGGACTCTCGTTGATTAACTACAAAACCAGAAAGGCAATATCAGTGAAACAAAGAGAGAGGGTGGGAGGTGTCGATATATTTCATGATTTTATCTTGGATGAATGGTGGGCAGCCAATGCCTCATCCTTGTGCCAACACCACATGCGCATGCATTACTACTATAATTATCCCAATCAATGCTTTTCTCCGTGTCATTACTACTAAACTATACTTCTTCTTTTTAATGTGGTATCTCTAATTCTGTGTACAAAATATTAAAACAAATTGAAATTAATTAAAAATACGCAATGAAATTAAGAAACATTGTATAGCTTAGAGGGAAAAAAAAAAAAAAAAAAGGTAAAATTTTCTTGCTAGATTCGGATTCACTTTGTATATAATTATTTTGATTTTTCCTATAAAAAATAATTATTTTAATTTTAAAATCTGATTAAAAATTTCTACTTTGTAATCCATTCATTGCTCTTTAGTTTTCCGGGTGTTAACAAATATTTTGACCCTAAAAAATTTCTGAACTGGTAAAGAAAAATTTTCAGCCCCACATTCACACAAAAAAAAAAAAAAAATATATATATATATATATATATATATATATATATATATATATATATATATATATATATATATATATTTTATTTATTTTTTTGTTATGAAATTACTTTTCATTCTGCCTTCAATATTTTTGGTCTTCACATACAAAGAAATTAGCGAAACCAAAATGTCATAGGCATGAGGCCCATTACTTAACCGTAGGCCCATTATTTTACGTTGTCTCAATAGTCAATAGTCAATGGTCATAGTTTATACTTCTTCCGTGGCAGCTAGCAGGCTGAGCGCGATGGTCCGTTCCGTTATTACTAGAGGAGTTCCTGTTTTTCTGAGATTTTTTTATTTTTTTTTTAAAAAAAGAGAGTAGTTAATGTTTGGCAAGGGAAACTAGTAGATGGTGAGAGAAGCATAGATGATGAGAAAGGGGGAGATTGTAGAGGGGTTAAATTCCGATGTTGACGTTGCCGCTGACGGCGAACGGGAACATGAACTGGAGAATATTAACAAGGTGGAGATCGTCCTCAAAACCATTGGACCTGCTCCCC
Source organism: Bauhinia variegata (assembly GCA_022379115.2). NCBI lineage: Eukaryota > Viridiplantae > Streptophyta > Magnoliopsida > Fabales > Fabaceae > Bauhinia > Bauhinia variegata. The sequence continues at coordinate 2,235,846 of CM039433.1, forward strand.
CTTCTCGACTCCTTGTTCCATCTTCCATCAAGGTATCTCCTCATCTCTTCAGCAAAAATAGAAATCTATAAGATGCAATTCGGAGCTTTCTAGGGTTTTTATTTCAATTTGTACTGTTCCACTTGCGTGATCAAAGCTCATTGCTTAGATTTCATTGGAAATTCTTAGTGACACCCAAATTTGCATGATATTTGCTTCTTTTAAGGGCATTTTGTTTTAGTTTAGCTCTCGTTGAACTGTTATAAGCCCATCCTTTTGACCAGCCATAAAATTCCAAGTGGGGAAATCTTCCATGGGGAATGACTGAGAAGCTTCGGGATGATTAAGAATTGTAATTGTGGAATCTCAGACTAATAATTCCACTATAGCACCATAATTTCATGTCTTCTTCAAGTTCTTACAATGTGCTTGCAATTTTTATTTCCTTCTTAATTATATATAGGTGCGTGATTTGAGAAGATTAATTGCCAGGAATAACCATTTACCAATTGACAATTTGAGTCTTGTTCTACGCGGAAATGTATTATGTGACACGAAAAACGGAGACGATCTAAGCGTGCAACTCAGTGATGGAGGTATTGATCTAGTCTTGATATTGTTATCTGCACAATGCATTATTTCTTTTTTACATAAGCTTCTTTGTCATGTACATAAAAGAGATGGGATAATTGGCTCTTATGCACTGAAGGATACAGAGTGCTGAACTTTTCTTTATTTGTTGCAAAATCCTTTCATATATGTTTGATTGCTTTCCATTTCCGAAATAATTTGTTCCATGTAAAGCATCAGAATAAGTACTGAAGCATTTTTATTTTATTCCAATCATTCAATTAATACATTTATTCCTTCGGTTGTTAAAATCAAAATATTTGTTCGATTTCATTTCTCTTTGTAGCCATAATAATCTACTTCACTTGTATTCTGTATGGCCTGAGATGATTGACTTCGTGTAAAGAGTTGATTTATCATATATATATTATTTATTTTAGATAGCCTGATTGTTGCTGTCAAACCTAAGCCACCAGTTCGGAATGGATATGATGATGATGACGACGACCAAGATCTGGTAATTCTATTTATTGAACATCTGGGGAAGTGAATAAAATCTCAATTTGGTCATCAATATTATCTTTTCTTGCTTGCTACTTCTCCAGAAATTTCAGCTTCCCCGTTCATCAAGTTGGTGGAAGAAGAAGCTTTACTCTTTTCTTCATGATAATATGAAGCTTCCAGGTAATAATCTTCATAAATGGTATTTATTCGAATAATAATTAAGTCACTGTTTTGGTTCCTGAAATATGGAACATTTACCACTGGATTCATGTTAAAATATCTAGTGAGTGTTCATAATCTTCAATTTGCCCTTTTATAGTTATTTTAAAGGATACTTATTAGCAGAGGGATGAAATTGATGTGAATTTAATGCTTTGAATACTCGATTGATGACTTTAAACATCATTCATGGAATCATTTTAGTACGTGTATCAGTTGGGACGATAATATTAACTTACTTGAAACATAATAATAAGAAGCTATATGATATCTCTGAAATTAATAATCTGCTAAGAATGTTCTTCCTTCATTGATAGATATCCTTTTGATGATAATTTTCTCTACGAGTCTGAAGGCGTGGGTTCTCATCATTTTATGGTTCATCCTGGCACCTGTTGCCCATAGATGGGATCTTGGACCTTTATATGTAAGCGTACTTTTTACCTTGGCATCCAAGTTGCGACTCGGAATATTGGGCACGTTTAATCTAGAGGACAGTATATTTTTTAATCTTGTCTGACCTTTATTATTGTATTGAAGTTAATTCTGTTTGACTCAGTTCTCATTTATCTAACTTATGACTTTTTCGATCGTATATTCTCTGCCTGGCATAGAGAATAAGATGGGGTGAAAATTCTGAAAAAATTTATAAAATGAATTTACCTTGAGTCTTTTTTCAAACATTTGTTTGTTTATTCAAATCAAAGCTTATCTTTAGTCTGATTTATTCCCATTGAAATGATTCAAAATAAGTTGTTCTTCGCCTTTTTCCGAAATAGTTATGAATGCTTGTTGTACCCGTTTTCTACAATTTCATAACATTTGTCGGTTCTGTCTTGTAACTGGGTGTGGTATGTCATGGACCATGGCCATAATACCACCACCAACAGCCCATTTAGTAAAAGTGCTTATATGCTTTCTAGTTATTGTTCACATTAAAATTTCATTGTATCTTTATTTCTCGTCACATTTTTTGTCTAGATACTTGCGACGGGATTTTGTCTCATTATCTTCAATCTTGGAAAGCGCCAAGCTGGTGACATCAGGTATAAACTGACGTGTGCTTCATTATGACAAGTACTGAATCTCTATACTCATTTAAGTCCAAAGACAACTGATGGATTTTAGTAACTCCTTTATTATAAAAAAGACGCAAAACAGAAAAGAAGAAAAAAAAAATAATAAAATAAGGATGAGTGGGAAGAGGGATTATGGTTAATTTTGGATTAAAAATTGGTCATATGTATTTCTTTATTGTATTTTGGAGTTGTAAATGCTTATTATGCTTGAATTCTGTTGCTTTTGAATTTAGATATTTTTATGGAGATTTCTATTCGCAGTGTGAAATGTCTAGGAACTTCTTTTATACTCTTCTACATTGCTCAATATGGTAGGTGTGCAGTCCAGCTAGTCATTCACAAACATGAAGTGATATGCCATTATGGTATGCATGTTGACAAATGGCAACTAGGTTATTGATATTAGAAAGCCTTGTGGATACAAAATTTAACGTAATTCTTTTTATATACGTTTGTGCGTTTGTGATGGATGCGTCGTTACTCTGTGCTCCTATGCTGCATGATTAGCTGAAAACAACGATCAAACACTTCATAAAAGAAGTCGATTTCAACTGTTAGACTAAAGGACAAGAATGGAGAAGTTGTGGACACGTCTTAACCCAAAATGGTTTAAGAGTTGTAAGCAGACAATAAATTGGTTCCTGATAAATTACTGATGTTTTTTCGATGCAGTGCGTATTCTATCTTCAATGAAGATTTTATGGAGCTTCCGGGAACCCTTAATGCAGATCGGCTTGATAGAGATATAAGAGCAGGACAGTTTTGAGACTCCACATACTTGGTTCTTCCAGATCATCCTAACTCCGTTATCGCACCATAGTAACGTGTATCTGCGCAAAGGCAAGGAGGTTTTTTACCAGTCAAAGAATCAGCGACGAGTTTTCTTTGATTTATACTGTAGCCGATTACCATGAAAATATCAAGGTTTTCTGCTTTCTGTTTGATGTTCCTTTCAATGATATAGTGACACCATGCTGTATAGTAGTACGTACACCTGTATAGGAACGAAATGAACATTGTTGCTTTCTGGTTGACTTTTTCTGGTCGTTTAGTTCCTTTTTTGAGTTTTCAGGCATATTACAATATTTATATTTATATTTATTGTTGTTGTTAACCCCCACGAAGGAGCTTGAGAAAAGATCTTGAATGCGTGAGGCCTTCATTGTAGTTGGAGTCCCAACCCTTGACGGCACGTAATTTGGAGACGTAAGTCAACCATGTGATAGGCGCTTTGCACTTTATTATAGTCATGATAATATAATATGCATCAGACTCCATGCACGTTCACCGACTCAATTCCCGAAACTTAAATGTGCAGCTTTTTTGTTGTCTTAAGTTAACTTTTGCTTGCAACAGCAACCACTACTTAGAAAATTTAAACTTGCTTGGCTCTCCCTTTCTCTGTATTGGTTGAACATACTTTGATTTCAGCACATAAAGAAAATTGCTTCAAGTTGCCCAATTTATTCTTATTGCTATGTTACCTTGAGCAAGGATTATCAATTACGTGCACTAAACTGCATCCATCAATCCACTATCTTCTTTATTTAAAATATGGATCTTACCTCTTACAGGTTATTATAATGCCTAAAATTCCACAAAACAATTTCTAACAAAACAGTCCGACATTGGATGGATTAAATTAAATTATATGAGAAACATACATTTTTTTATCAGATATATATATATATATTATTTTTAGACTTAAAGTTCACTCATTCTGTTGCACATGTATGCACAATAAGTATGTCATTTAAATTTTAATTAAATTAAATTCATACTAAACTCACTTAAAAAAAATTTGTTCGGTCGAGAATTTTTTTCCAAGTACGATTTTCTGCTTTGATATAAGGTCCCGACAATGATGATGTCATAAAAAGGCCCACATCGGAAACGGTGGACCTACGTTTCAGCAACTCTGTCAAAGGTCGTTGACCAACTGATCCATATAATGGGGCCCACAAGCGAACCAATAGAGTATTATATTTGATTATTTAAATGTTATTTTAAATTATATGATATACGATGGTTATTAGGTAATTTTGAAAAGTTCCACGGACTAGTTTTGTAATTTTAGCCATTGCGAAGGCAAAACCACCCAACATCTCATAATAATAATAATAAAAAAAGAAAAATTTGGTTAGTGTTTTAGTTTTCATTTCATTAATTTTTATTGATTTCAAAATTGTAAAATAATATTTTAATTTGTTGGGTTTACAACAAAGGTTTTCCTCAACCAACAGCAAGGAAGAATTTGAGTCTTAATTTATGCTTTGCTTTATTGGCCGTTGACATTTATTTAGCCTTTGTAAATTCTTCCACCTTGAACTATTTTATATTTTTGAGGATGACAATGTCTTCTTGCCATTGGTATTGGTATTGGTTATGAAAAGGAGTTAAGGTAAAGTGATTAGTTCACGAAAAGAAATACCTAATATGAAAACAAGCAAGTTAAGTTTAATATTTTTTAAAGGAAATTGTGTTTTTTGACAATTATCTAATGTTTGGTGTTGGACTAATTAAAATAAAATCCACGCTGGTGGATTATCATTATCATATTTTATTATTATTGAAGGAAATATTGTATGTGATTAAATTAGAGTGGAAAGTAAAAGCGGGCGTTCACACCACCCGCGTGAATTCACGTGATTCGTCGTTTAGCTCCAACTATTTGTCCAACCAACAAACTTTTTTGACTCCCGCAGCACACATAGACCAGAAAGAAAGAAAGAAAGAAATAGAACTTAAGAGCATTTCGATTTCCCGCCTTCACATGCAAATTTCGCGTATCCCTCTTTCTCTCTCCCTCTCCCCTCTCTATGCAAAACTAAACTAAACAACACACAATTGGTTTTTTATTAATTAATTATTAAAGTTGATTATTTTTTGACTTATTGGAAAAAGTTCCCACTACAAATTCCCAAAATAATTATTATATTATTATTTATACCAAACAACGGCCATTAAAAAACTATTTCTAAAATAATGGCTTTTATATTTATATATATATATTGACACAAAGGATGTTGTTTTATCTGGCATGGCGTGGTGGGTGATTGAATTATGACCGTTGAATTATCGTATGAAGTTCACGGCTGAGATTGGCGATTTACGATGTGTGTGACGTGGCTGTGTCCTTTTACCATGAAAGGTGCCCGACCAGGATCCGTCAGTGGCAGTGATGTAGATATATGATTAGCCTAGGCTTTGGGCCAATCTAAGTCAAACCTGATTCTTTTGTCTTGGGATTAACGGCCCGTTCTTCCTACGTCCAATGACTAAACTGCCCATCGCCTTTCTTTTTTCTAGATTGCTTTTCTTTATTTTTTTTTATTGCTTCATTGTTTTTTGACAATCCAAAAAATATAATAAAAAGGTCTAATATATAATAATTAATTAATCATATTAAAAGTCAATAAAACAATTTCGTTCATCGCTAGTTTTATTTCTTCCTCGATACTTCAAGGCATGGATTACATTTGCTACTGTGCATAAATTGAATTTCTTTTTGATGAGATGGACCGTCAGTATTTCATTAATATGATATTGTTATGTCAACGAATGACATGTGTTGAATCTTAGTGCTATATTCAGATATTGCTATTTTATGTGCTTTTTGGACATGGGGTGCATCTAATTAAAAAGGGCTAGTTGTTTTACAAAATAATAAATCAAGGTTTGAATTTGTGTTAAGAAAATTATCCAATTTAATACTGGAGGATAAAATGCAAAAATATGACTTTTTATTTAGCTTAACAAGTGGGATGAAGTGACAATTTAATTAAATATTTAAATTTGACACACGTGGTGGCTTATTATTCCGCAATCAGTCAATCTTGATTGTCGATGCTATATAGATAAGACAATAATTTGACAACAATCATTTTAAAATGAAGATATATGTTTAGGCAATTGGAAATGCCAATGAGATTATTACAAACAATGATTGAGAAACCTCTATCTAATTACTGGGTCAACGCAAATCTCATGACGACTTCAATTTTGATTTTATTAAAGGCTCAAGTATTTTAAGATGTATCAAATTCAAAAAACTATTCAATGTCAATTGCAAAAGTATTTTCAATTCTAGATTCTTGTCATGATGGCTGCAATTATATGAATCACATTACCACTAACTTGCTGCATAACATAACATAATTTTATTCATAAATTTTAATTAATTTCATTAGTTTATGTGATGATAATAAATTTACAGAAAGACTCGGCATTCGTCAAAGCGTTAATTGAATTTTATTGATAAATGTCAATTGCAAAAGTTTTTTTTTTTTTTCAACTATGATTATCTAACTCATATGATTGAGGGGCGGCCAAGGATTCGGGATCTAACTCGAGGGCCTAATGCCTAAAAATCAAAAGGACAAAATCGCCCCCATTCTTATGGCTTATTTATTTATTGGTACATACTAATTTTAATTTTTGTGATCAATATATATAAAATCTAAAAGTATTTATTAATATATACTACTATTTTAAAAATCATATAATTTTAATCTGATTTCCATCAGAAGTCGTGTTACTATGATCCGAGTTTTGACAACTTTTATTTTTTTAATGTTAAAAAGGGAAAAGTGATATCATAATATATATTTAAATATTAATTAATAATTTTAAAATAATAAAATCAATTAATAAAGAATTATATAATAAATATATAAATATAAATTAAAAAATATCAAAATAAAATAATTAATTAATACAATAAAATTAATAAAAAATAATAAAAATATAAAAATATATAAGTTAATTATTGTAAAAATCATGACATTGTTTTATCTAATTAGTAAATTTTTAAGTGTATGCTTTACCTCATAAATTTTAAATTACAAACCTTGAAATTCTAAAGTAAAAAAATATAATCTTAAATTATAAATGTTAAATTATTTTTTTAATTTAGAATTTATTGTTTAAAATTTAAGATATTAAAATTCATGGTATATAATTTAGAACCACATCTTCTTTATTTGTCTCATTATTTATCACAAACTCTTAGCTTGAAATGAGTTAAAAATCAAATAAATAATATTATAAGTAAACTGAAAGTTAAAAATTTAATTAATCTTAATTTATGAAACAAAATAAAATTTAAAATAAATAATATTAACTTATATAATTTAAACTTTAAGATTTCAAAACTTAATAAAATAATATCATAAATTCTACAATACTATTCAATATACCTTATTGTGTATATTTGTTTTTAGTTTATTTTTAATTATTTATATTTAAATATTCATTAGATTTATTTATTTATTGATTTTACTTTTATTAATTAATCATTCATTTATATTATTTTTGATTTATTAATTATTATTTAAATTAATATATATTTTATTATTTTTTAAAACTAGTATATACCAGTATTCCTATCCATGTTGTTCCCTCGTCGTTTCAACTATCAAAATGTCAAACCACCGGGAAACCGCCCGCGCCCTTTGTTTAAAACCCAGAAGGGTAATTTCCCAAACCGCTTTCACAGTGCCGATCTGGACCACGAGATTGATGACCTGGAGTCCAGCATGGCAACCCTATAAATGCCCACAGCACTTGCAAGACGCCAGATGTAACCGTCAACTGAGAGCCAACAACTGCACTCAACAGAAGAAAAATTTGAAAAAAGTGGGAAAATCCACAAAAAGAAAATATTTCTAGAGAGAGAAAGTGTTGGCTCTCTATCTCTGTCTACAAAGCAGGTCAGTCATCAGTCCAAAAATATAAAATACACTACCAGCCCCTTCTTTTCTTTCCTCTGCTTACTTTCTTTGTTTTGCTCCCCTTCTCTCTCTCAGCTCTATTTCTTTTTCTTTTTTTTTTTTTTTTGTTTCCCTCTCTTTCGTCCTCGCAGGCTTTGCCGGAAAATCGTTTCGGGATTTTCTTTCTTACCAAACAGTGGCGCAAGTCAAATGTGATGGGAAGCGGACTTTCCAGCCTCCTTTCTTGCTTCAAACCGGTTAACCGGACGACCAACCAACCGGAGCAACAGGAGGTGATCTTTGCCGCCACTGAGCCATTGGACGAAACCCTAGGCCATTCCTTCTGTTACGTCAGATCTTCTGCTCGCTTTATTTCACTCACTCCCTCGGATCGCTTTGTCTCACCTTCTAACTCTCTTCGTTTTTCTCCACCAAACGAACACGTTCCCAGAACCCGACCCGACTTACCCGAAACCGGTTTCAAGGCCATTTCAGGAGCTTCGGTTAGTGCCAACACTACCACCCCCAGAACTGTTCTCCAGCTAGATGATATTTATGGTGATGATACAGACAGTATCCTTCTTGGAGGTGCTGTTGGTGGTGGAGTGAGGGCAGGTACTGTCAATGGGTTCGAAAGCTCATCGTCGTTTAGTGCTATCCCGCTTCAGCCGGCGCCGAGAGGGAGTGACCCCTCAGGTATGGTGGAAAGGGGCGGTTACTTTCTCTCAGGCCCAATTGAGAGCGGTGCTCTCTCTGGGCCTCTCGACGCAAACGTCACCACAGAAAATGGAAGCGGGGTCCCTTTCTCTGCGCCTCTTGGTGGCATTTACGTAAAAAAGAAGCGGAAGGGCATTCCTGCGTTTCGGAAGGCATTCCATAGGAACGTCTCGGAGAAGAAGCGGCCGTGGGTCGTGCCGGTGTTGAATTTCGTCGGGAGAAAGGAAGTTCCAGCGAACGAAGACAAGCCGGAGGTGAAGACTAACAATAATGTACAATGGGCGCTTGGCAAGGCTGGAGAGGATCGGGTTCATGTGGTTGTATCGGAAGAGCAGGGGTGGTTGTTTGTTGGAATTTACGACGGCTTTAATGGCCCTGATGCGCCAGAATTTCTGATGGGCAATCTTTACCGTGCTGTTCTGAATGAGCTTCAGGGTTTATTTTGGGAAGTTGAAGAGACTGAGGAAAATAACCAATCTGCTATTGGTGCGGAGAATGCAGTTTTCGGAGAGGAAACGGATCCGTCAATAGGATCATCCAGCCGAGACTTCAAAAATGAGGGGGACGTGTCTGTGAGTGGAGAAAAGTTGAACCCTCTGCCGGATGATCGAGTATCCGCTAAGAAAGTAACGTTTCAAGCAGAGGGAACAGAAAGTAGGCGGCGTAGGCTCTGGGAATATCTTGCTGAAGATGATCCTGAAGACGGGCTTGATCTTTCAGGTTCAGGTAGATTTGCATTTTCCGTCGATGATGCACTTAGCGTGGGCAATGCGGGCTCAGCTGTTAGTAGACGGTGGCTGTTGTTGTCGAAATTGAAACATGGATTATCGAAGCACAGAGAGGGTCATGTTAGAAAATTGTTACCATGGAGCTTTGGCACGGAGGATAAAGAGAAGGTCGAGGTAGAAAATCGAGCAGAAGAGAAGTGTGCCCGTAGTGGCAGGAAGCGGAAAGTAGGTCCCGTGGATCATGATTTGGTTTTGAGAGCACTGTCTCGGGCTCTTGAAGTGACCGAACTTGCATATTTAGATATGACGGACAAGGTTATTGACACGAACCCGGAGCTCGCTTTAATGGGTTCATGTCTATTAGTTGCTTTAATGAGGGATGAGGATGTGTACGTGATGAACGTGGGCGATAGCCGAGCCATTGTTGCACGATATGAGCCCAAAGAGGTTAATTCCAGTATGGAACTGGGGAGCAAGGGAGATAATGGGTCAAACATAGAGAGCATAGTTGAGGAGTCCTTGGCTCTGGGTGACGGCGCAATCAAGTCGGGGAATGAGGGTCTTGCTCAAGAAATGAGGTTGGTCTCATTGCAGCTGTCCACTGATCATAGCACGAGCATTGAAGAAGTAAGTTTAAATTTGAAATTTTGGCCTCTCTGCTGCTTCTCCTTTTTCTTCCTTTTTATTCGCAGACTCAGTATTATTCCTCTTTTATGTGTTCTTATTTTTCAATGTTCCGATTAAAAAAAAAAAATCAGCACCTGCATTTCGCGCTTATAAACTGCGTCAGATTCAAAGACTCCTCGTTGTTTATGGTGGTCGTTTTAGGGAGATACTGATTTTGACAGTTCATAGGATGACGATTTTGCTGAGACGTTCCTTTTGCATACCAACGTCTTGATAATTTGCGAGAATTTCTTTCGTCTTGCATAATCGTATAGTCTTTATTTGTTAGTTTGCTACCATGACCAGTAAACTCACCAAATAAGAGTGTGAATTTCAGGTTTCTTTTAAAGCTTCATTTCTGAGGGATGTTGTGGAAGGATTGTGATGATCTTTGATACCTACCGTGATTTGGTGAAGGATTATTTTTCACTTTCTAAACCTGTCAACATTATTATCTTATATTGAAGTCCCACTTTTGTGTGGTATCCTGAGATACGATCGTATATGTATGTTCTGGTTGCGCAAGATCTTAGGGTGCAATATTTCTTGAAGATTCTTTGTCTTTTCAACTTGCTAACGTGCTATTCATCACTAGACTTGGAAACTTCCATGTAATTTCCTTTCTTGGCGGGATGCTATTCTTCCTCTCTCCCTCCCCTCCAGTCTTCACGAAAAATGCATATTTGATCCTTTAAATTCAGAGATAAGGATAACGTTACCTGGTTGCCTCATTGGATAAGCTGAACTTACTGTTTTCTGATGTGGTTTACTTCTTTTTAAGTTGTGTGGGGTTCCTAAAATGTATCGAGTATTCCTGGATGAGTTTGAATTTTGGTATGGTTCTTAAGTTAATCTATAAGTTTTGTGAAATTCTTTCTGTTTGGCTTTCTTATTTCTTATCATATGTTGAACTTCTAATCACTTTCAATTTAACTGGAAGTGATCAAATAGGTTACCGAGGTATTTTATATCAACCACTCTCTTATTTCAAACTTAGTTCTGCCCCTTTTCACATATAAAGATCATTACTAGATGTGCATGTCTGTGCTCTTCCTTCTCTACAACCAAAATTCAATTATCTTTCTATTTCAATTCGACGTGTTGGTAAGGGTTTTCTAATATGCACATATGTAACACTTGACAATGCTAAGTTACACCAACTCATTCTCTGTTTACATTTGATAATACTCTAGTTTCCCTTTGGCAGCATCTGATGCGTTAACACAGATATCTATTGCCATAACTACTTCCTTTCCTACTACACTAATTCCATCAAGTTTTATTCACCCTCCTCACACGTGCGCGCTTTTGTATATATGTCAAAATAGTGTTTTCTGTCTGCCTGTCTTTGTGTATTTGCCTTAAGGCGACTGTCAATTCCTATCAGGCACTGTATTGTTCTCTTTACTTAAATCTGGCATTCTGCTTTTGTCAAATGGCAGTTGAAGTTCTAAATTTGAATACTTAGTTTTGAGTCATTTGAAGTGTTATATTCTAAAGGTTAGATTTTCTTTTGTAATTATGAATAGTGCAAGTTCTCTTTTAGTAGTAGTTGCCGGTCTTATTTGTGTCTTGCTTCAGCCATGTTAAGATGAATTTTAGATCAGATGTCTGAAAACTGCAGTTCATTTCACAGGAAGTCATCCGAATTAAGAATGAACATCCTGATGATAGCCAATGTATTGCCAATGATAGAGTGAAAGGTCGTCTTAAGGTCACCCGAGCATTTGGAGCAGGATTTCTAAAACAGGTTTGTCTACAATATTAGTTTTAGTCGTTTTAAATATTACAGTGTGTTTCAGAAGCGTTCATTCCTTCCCTCAGAAAGAAGAGGACATGTTCATCTCTAGAGTTCTTTAGTTACAGAGTTATCAGATGTTCATGATGATTCTTTATTTATTTGATTGAAGATTTGATATTGATCCTGTACTGTCATTCTTTATTTATTTCATTGAAGATTTTCAAATCCTCAATAATTTCCAAATTACCACAACGTTCTATTAGTAACCATATAGATTTAAGGCCCGACGTATCTAATCCTTTGGATTTTATTCTTGCTATACACTTCTCCTTGATGCAAAAGAGCAGATGAGGATAAAGTGAAACTTTTTCTAAAGGGATATAAATCAGGATAATGTCAACTTTTGGGTGAACAAACTAAAAATTGATTATTTTTAGTGTTATTATTAGATTAGAAATATTGATCTTTAATTTTTCAAGGCAATATTCAGTATAAAAATCCTCATGCTGTTACATTTTTTGACCGAGTACAACTCAGAAATTTGTGCTGAGAAAATTCCTATAAATTTTGAATAATCTGTGGAATATAATTAATCTGCTTGTGTTGCATTTGGAGAGCCCGTACATGACTTGATTTTCTCATTGTATCACCTCCTTGGTTTTAGAGCGGGCCGGGCTTCTGCTCTGGCCAGGGAAGGGAGTGGCCTGTCATGTAAACTTTATTTAGTTGTGCTTATTGTACCTGTGCACCATGCTGATCCACACTTTCTGAAGAACTTTCTTGTTTGTGATGTCTCTTGTTCTTTGTTTCATTGAATTTTTAAATATTTTACACAATGTATGCTTACAAGATAGTATGATTTGTATGGTGCTGTAGCCAAAGTGGAATGATGCATTGCTAGAAATGTTCCGTAATGAATATATTGGCACTGCTCCATATATATCCTGCTGTCCTTCACTACGCCACCATAGATTATGCCCCAGAGATCAATTCTTGATCCTCTCATCTGATGGGTTATATCAATATCTAAGCAATCAAGAAGTGGTTTCTCAAGTTGAAGTCTTCATGGAAAAGTTTCCAGATGGAGATCCTGCCCAACATTTGATAGAGGAGCTGCTCCTCCGTGCAGCCAAGAAAGCTGGTAAATATTCAAGCGTTGCATATCTTTCTGTTTTTCAATCTTGATGGACATGCAAAATTTTAACTTGCCAACTCTACAAAAATTTAATGGCTCCATTTAGCAGCCTTAATGGAAAGGACCCAACCCAATCAGAAACTTTTATAAATTCAAGGGGTCCAAGCGGGGAAAAACCTATAGGGACTGGGTTAAAAAAAAAGGGTGAAATTTTAAGGAGTAAAAAAATTAATTAAATCTTTTTGGATTTAGTAAAATGGAGTATACTTTGTAGCCGAACTCAGGCATAATATACGTGACTATCTCTTGGCATGTCTTAACTTTCATTACATTATTCAACTAGATCTTGTTGAAGAATGAAATAGTGGTTAGTTTTAATTTGTAATTTGTAAAACTGTAAAAGACAGAAAGATTTAGTGAAAAAGTTGAAATTTCTACATCTAAAAGGATGGACAGAACATAGAATAGTAAATTTGATGTATTTTCCTATTCCTAGTAATTTTTTAGTTTGGTGCATGAAACTTCTTTTTTTAAGCCTTTGTCCTGGTACTGTTAATTTACTTCATCCGAATGAGATGGCAATGGGATAAACCAGTATAATTTACTTACAAATTACAATAACTTTGCGCTAAGATTTTGTAGCATGTTTTGGAAACTATAGTTGCAGTTACAATTTGATAAATACAGCAAAGGTTAAACTTCACACTTCCACATTTATTGAGTGATAATACTGTGTTTCAGGAATGGATTTCCATGAATTGCTGGATATCCCACAAGGAGACCGGAGGAAGTACCATGATGATGTTACTGTTATGGTGATATCACTGGAAGGAAGAATCTGGAAATCATCAGGGAAGTATCTGTGAGACCCTCCTCAGCTAGCTCTTGGCTCTCCATGCATGTGATTAAAAATTTTTCACCTGAAGTTGCCTTCAAGTTGTGCCAAAGTCAGATCTGATCCATTTTTCATGGGTCTTAGGTGCTTTTTTTTATGGTCTTACAGCATAAAGGTATAGCAGATAGAAGAATCTAAGTTAATGGCGATAGGCTATCGTTAGAGCGTTATCCAGAATTAAGAGATGCAATTGCAAAGCACAGTTTGATGTGAGCTTAAGCATGGAAATTGCAGATGGGTTTCTGGAGTTCTATATAGGAGGAAGAACAAAAAAAGTCAAGTCTTTATAACTGTTTCTTTTTCCTTCCTAGTCTTTTTTTCCTCTCTTTCCCCCCCTCAAATTTAGATATGAAAAAGATAGAAATTTTGCATAGAGGAGGCTCCTTCATTCCTTTTCTTTTCTCAGTGGGAGCCAAAAGAATGTGGGTGTACATTGGTGGGGATACAAATGTACTTATTGAACTTGATCATTCCTTGTCCGAAACGAGCATCTGTAATTGCGGGTGGATTTCCACCATAGCGGATTAACATGATTCTGAATTATTGACATCTATGAATCAAATCATTGCAAGTACAATTTGACTTCGTTACATGAAATGCGTTCTGATTCAAGCATTCAATTCGGTGCCGCATTTTAGGATGCAACAAATTCCAAGAATGCGTTTTCAGTCTCGGTCCCCTAATTGCAATCCCTAGATTTTTTTTTTTTTTTTCTTGAAAATAATAAAATGATCATACACAGAAACAAGCACCTGACTCGGACTAAAATTAAGAAGAGAACATCCCTCATCTTCATTGCTTAATTTCTTACATATGAACACTTAAAACGTAATAAAACAGACTTGCAAACATCAATGTATCAGCATCGAAACTGGTTGGACCGTCTATGTTGTAGCAGCCGCTGATGGAAGCTGTGATTGCACCCAAGAGACTACATCCCCCCTAGTTGCTACAAAACAACCAACTTTATCCTCTCTCTGCCTAAATGGAGCAGCGAGTTTCTTCACATGAGACGCAAAAGCAATGCCTAACCCTTGGGAGAATTTATGAGCACCTGTACCAGTTTGGGCTAGAAATAACTCTGGCAGTTGTTCCTCCCGCTGAACGATTCTGGTGAGTGTCCCCATCCACTCTTCAAGTGCGGTTTGAGCTGCACCAACTGATAATGATCGAACATCTAAACACCATTCATCGGCAGTTTTGTTGTGCAAACCTGGGTATAGTCCAAATAAGGTTCCCAAGTAGAGTAGCTCATGCGCTCTCTCTTGGAGACCTTTATTTCTGCATATGTCAATCAAACAGTTACAAAATGGTCTTCTGACTTCAACTGCAGCATTGCTCATGATACCCTTGAACTCTTCCTTGACAGTCTCAAAACTTGTTTTCTTATCTACAACTAACTTTATAAAGACTACCAAATTTGGGTTAGCTTGCTGCAGACAAGCGAGGACCTTTTTCTCATCCTTGCTTTTTTCACACAAAGACACCACTGATAGTAAGCAACCACATAACCTATCATCAGGCTTAATTCCTTTTTCAATTGAAATGTCAAAAACTCTGACTACATCATCAAATTGCATAGCCTTCCCCAAGCACTGAATCAAACAGGTACACCCCATCACGTTGAGTGCAATACCCGATTCAGACATCTCTTCAAACAGCTCCATTGCCAATTCAACATCACCTATACTTCCATAGATATTCAGCATTGCTGTGCAGCTCCAACTATCTGGCCGAGAATGCTCCGACTTCTTCATTTCCTCGAATAGCCTTTCAGCTTCCTCTACCAATCCAAGATCAGCGCACATATTCAACAACGTATTATAAAGAATGAAATCCATAGGCCAGCCATTATTCTTCATTCGCTCCCACAATTCCAGAGCATCTTTAGCCCACCTCGCCTTGCCATAAATCTTAATAACAGCGGTTAAAGTTTTCTCATTTGGGGTTATCCCTGATTCAATCATTTCTTCAAACAGGCCTCGGGCAAATCCTGGTTTCCCAGCCTTCCCCATAGCCTCCAACAAGGTATTGTACACAACCAAATTAGGCTGCACGCCAAGGGATTTCATCTCTTGCAAGACGTACCTTATACCGTCGTAGTCTCCAGTCTCGCCGAACATTTTTCCCAGCACGGAGAATGTAATGGGGTCAGGCTTCCATCCAGTTGCTCTCGCTCTCTCATACAAGTTTAGTACTTCTTCAACCTTTCCTAGTCTGGCATAAACGTCTAAAATAGAAGAATAGGTAACCTCATCTGGCATCAAACCGGTCTTGTACATCCTTTCAAACCAGTGCACAGCCCTATCAGGCAGATTACACTTTTTGGCACAAGATATGATGGTGGAGTAAGTAATGTTGTCCAACTCAATTTTATTCTCAATCATCTCGTTAGCAAGGTCTTCTATCAGCTGAAACTGCCTCCCAAACCTCAATGATTTCATTGTGACATTATAGAAAATGGTTTCCAAGGGAAACAAATTTCGGGACTTCAACCAATTGAAGAACAAATAGGCCTTCTGCCATGGTCTCAAGCTGTTGAGTACCAAGAGGGCATTGTCTCTGGTGAGTGGTTGAGGGATTTCCTCAAGTGCTGCCAAGAAATCACCTTCGGAATCGTCACAATCATTCAACTTTTGGGCAAAGCGCTTGAGATCCCTGATTTGAGGATTGTATGAGTGAGAAGTGCGTTTCTGCCTTTGAAGCGAAAGCACAGTGCGCTTGGGCTTTGTGGGGTTGACCCAGATGGATTTTGGCTTGGACAGTACATGGGATTGCTCTGTCGTGGGGCTAGATAGGGTGATATTCGAAAGAGGTTTGAGTTGTTCAGACAAAGAAGCACCTTTGGTGCCGGGTTCCTCTGAAGTGGGGTGAGCTTTTGGAGTGGATTTGGAAGTGCCGCAGCAAATGGCAAATTTCTTACTCATGTTCTGTCTGAGCCATTTCCTGCTCAAGCTTGTTCTCTTCACGTCCGAATGATGCCCGGAAAAATAGATATCCAGGGCCGTCGACAGAGGAGCGGCCATTTTCTTAGGCACTGTTCTAGTTTGAAACTGACTATGTTCCGATTTTTCTCGGGACCTTATCTGTTTTCAAACTTATCCTACGGAAATTTTGCGGGTAGGACAAAGCAGAAGAGATTTTTTTAAAAGAAAAAAACAAAAGAAATGGAGAAAAAATTGGTATGAGATTGGGCCCAAATAGAGAGGTAGCTTTAAACGGATACGTAGATATATGAAGAGGCAAGAGCTCGAATGTTTCTATACTTCTCCTACAAAAACACAATCCATCCACTTATAAATATTCACATACATATCATATAAATGACTGATAAGAGACTAAGAATGGATACAAGTAATATTTTGGTAGAAGATGAACCTTCACTTCGTGCTTTTCCCATGTACAGGAAGAGAAAAGTTCTACATTTTCTTTTACAACCCAAAACACCTGAGTTATATCCATGGATGCTATGAAATGTTAACAAAGCTATTTTTTTTTTTTTTTTGTTTTTTTTCTAGTTAATCAGTTCAAGAAATTGTATCATTTAAATTAAAGAGTGTTTGATGTATCTACAGGATCTTAATTCACCCGTTATTATTAAATTATGAGCTGAGTTCCAATCAATAAACTGGCTCAAGCCTCACATGAATAGTTTTTATCAATCAGGGTAAATGTGACAAAATCAAGCATGGGACGATCAATTAGGCTGTGGATCCAGTAATTGTTTGATCTGACTTCGTACTCTCTCTCTAATGGAAGAGTAAGGTAGCCTTTCTATCACCTCCCCACCAAAGGCAAAAATTAGAACTTTTCTCGCTGTCTTTAAGTCAATACCACGCGCTAGGAAATACATGAGTTGGGTTTCTTCGAGATCACTTATGGCGGCTCCATGCGAGCACTTGACATCATCAGCCACTATTTGGAGATTTGGTTTAACGTTTAAGGTTGCACGAGGTTCAAGTAGAAGGCTTCTTGTCAATTGTCCTGCATCTGTCTGCTGAGCATACCTACAAAACAATAGTATAACACATTTGAAAAGCAATGTATTTATGATAGCTAGATAAATCATTTTAAAAGAAACTAACCCAATTACATGGCGGGGATATCAAGAACAAAGAAAGCATATAGTTACAAGACAGAATTACCTGTTGACCTTTATGTTGCCATCAAAAACAGCTTGTCCAAGTGAATGTGTCACAATGCACTTGTGAAGTTGACGGGAATAGCCTCGTGGATGGTCCAATACGAGTTTGCTGTGCAGATCTTGTGTTTGATCACCAACAGACAAGTGTAAAGTTGATAACTCAGTTACTGTCTCAGGACCTGACTGTTGGATATGAAGATTGTGCCTACCCAATTTTCCTCCTGTGCTTACCTCTGTCAACTCGTATGTACTAGATGATCCCTGCAAATAATCAACTAAGAATCATAGGTTTCGAAGATTTCTCTCATCAAATTACTCTCTATACATCCACTCTTGCATAACTATAAAATGACACAGAAGAGCTGTTCCAAGTTGACGCAAGCAAATATAAGCACTCTGTTGCGAGCTTTAACTAATAAATTAACCAACAACTGAATTGCTGATGATAGCCACTGTCGTTCAGTATCCAGTAATTCCGCAAATGGGTCCTTATGAATCTTCACAACTGTAAAATCTTTCTCACTGTCCCAACATCTCAAATCCTATTAAGTAAACTCAGACCTCCTAGTTAGCATATATGGGAAGGCTTCCTGAAAATATTAATATTAAGAGAAAAGTACAGAAAATTCACAATATTTAGATCTTTAACAAATTAGTAAGAGAAACTAAACTTCAACTACTCATTTGCCATCCCAGAAATCCTTCGTGGAACAAATCCGCATCCTTGTTTCACAGCAAAAAAGTTTCTGCAAATTTATCTTGAGCAATACTAACTAGGCACGTGCCCCAAGAGGGAAGTGATCAATTCTAGAGATAAGAAATTCCTCCAAATCTTCCCACTCTTTCCCAATTTACCTATCTCTTCTCCATTAAGATCATTAAACAAGGATCTCTGATTTCTTGAATTATCTGCTGGCAATAACTAAGAGAATATCTACAATTTCCAAAAATCTATGAACTTTGTTAACTATGACATCAATGAACTGATTTGGCACATGTTCATACATCCAGAAACTTGCTCAATGCCTGTCTTTCAGAATCATGTCATCAAGCCCTTCAATTGACTTGCACACTCTAAGAAGTGAAACTAGAGCCTAAGCAACCCCAAAATCATAATCGGTTAAATCCTATTCCTGCTTCACATGTCACAAACTTTTGAAATAACGATCCTGTACACTAAATGGAAAAGGAAGAAACAGATCATTTACCTGCTGGACTGAGGTCCATTTTGTATGGGCTGCGCTCAAGGATTGATTCTGAATATAAGAATGCCTAACTTTTCCACCTTCTCTAATCACTACCTCCAAGGCTGAATTTGTCCAATAACATTTATTGCCATCAGTAGTAGAAAATTCTTCAATGATATCAATCTCTCCTTCCTTTTCCACCAACAAAAGCACTCTTGGATTTGAAACGTACATTGTTTTTGAGCCCTCATTGCCGCCCTCAATTGAAAAATACGCCAAGTGGATCGGAATTTCAACGCGGCATCCCTCTGGGACATAGATCACTGTCAAATCCGGAGCCCCAATACCATTGATGGACCAAAACAAGTCCTTGCTATCCAAATTACAGACTACATCAGATACTTCTTCAATTATACTAGTCGAAGTGAGCTCTGACAAGCAACCAACAAAAACCCCTTTTGGCAATTCTGACAAATTCGACATTGATTTCACCAAGTGGCCATCGACGATGGCAAGATAGGGGAACTGGGTATCCACAGATATGCCCAACAAGAGAGATGGGTCTAGAATCTGTGAGACAGGGCGGATTTCTGATTGCCTGATGAAGGAAATGTCCGTGAAGCGAAAGGGCTCGTCTTTGCGGGAAGGCCATGGAGTTGAGAGAAGTGATTCAGAAGATGCTTCTCTGAGCTTCAGGAGAGGTAATGGAGGAGAAGAAGAAGAGGGAAGAGAGTCTTCAAGGGTTTCTGCAAGTTCGAGTACAAAAGGGTCTGAGGAGATGGCCTGTGGGGTTAGAGAAGAATGGACAGAGACTCTGGTTCTGCTTTTGCGATTGGCGATGATTTTGTAAGTTGTGGATGTTGAGAATAAAGGGAATAGGGGTTTGTAAACAGAAGGAGCAAAGGCTAAAGCAGACATTGATGATGCTCTGCCTTGACTGTATTTGCTTGAAGACAAACTCAGAAGTTCCCAATTACCAGTCCAACTCCAACCACCAACGGATTTTCTCTCTTCTTTCCCCGCTACAAACCCCTCTCTCCTCGGATAAAGAGATTAGTTGGGCCTACTTTCTTCTGATGCAGGACTATTTGGGCCTTCTAACCGTGTCAAGGGGAATTCTTTAGGCACACCCAATACAAATGGGAGTGTGGTTAGAAAACATGGGGTGTGCCTAAGGAATTCTCCCTGTGCCAATTGAATCCTTGGCCCGTTTTGAGTGGACCTTTGTCGTGGATCTTTAGATCAAGTTAGTCTCTGCTATATCAGCAAAAAAAAAAAAAAAGATGGGCTTTCTTTTCTTTTCATTTTTTTTTTTTTAGTTACGCTCCATTATTCTTGTCTCTAGTCTCAACTACGTAGTCTCCACTCTCTACTGCATAAAAAAACTCCTATTGGCATTCCTAGGGAAGGGGGTGGTTGAGGAGGTTGACAATGTAAATGTGCATGGCGGCTGCTCAACATCTAAAGAAAAATCTAGCATGGAATAAAATATATGAGAAAAACGAGAAACAATAAAAATAAAAACAAAAAGTGATTATTATTGTGAAGCACGAGGTGGATTTCAATAAGCTCTAACGCGTCACGGCGATTGCCGATTAGAGCCGTTATGTAAGACGACGCAAGTTCTAGCTTGTGTCAAAAAAGTGATTATTCATGTCATGTGTTGTCCCATATGTTTGGCTTAATGCTTATATAAAATCACTTGCCACTGTGTCCTTGCCAACCAAATCACCATAATCTATTCCGAATCTCTCGCTTTCTGTACTCAAACCTCCTAATGACGCGCTAATCCCATCCCTTATTCCTTAATCCAACTCACCAAAAAGTAATCTTGATCCGACAACATGTCTGCGCGCCAAGACTCTACAGGATTCCTGCATCAACATTGCTGACGTCCCATGAATCTATGTCGGGTGTGTGTCTGTTAAATCTTCCCCTTTGAGTGCGCCATGTGTTTCACGGTTCAAAAATCTTAAGAAGAATGTCTTTCAACAAAAACAAAGGCAACAAATTATTCATTCTCACGAGAGATCCTATGATATATGTTTTTGCAATTGCAGTGTGTAAATAGTGAAGAAGTAGCTGCTCAAGTGCTTAAAACAAAACATTCTTTTGTCTTATCAGCTTGTGAGCAAACAAGGTATGGACTACATGATATCTGCCGTTCCCATTTTCCAAGTGAACGAAATAATAACAACGTAGTAGAAGCCAAGCCGATGATACGGTAAGTACAGGTTAATGAAGCCAAGCCAAACATGACAAACTTTTATTTGACTAATTAGCTCTCTATTGATCTACCAAAATCCTCACCCACTAATATGGGAAATCAACTTGTCACATCTCTCTCTCCCTCGGGCAATGAACCATAACTATATTCTTGAAAACAAATCATGAATACTCTTTAATAATTGTGATGACGTATTATTGAAGTTGATTTATGACAAAAGTCCAAAAGACAGAGAGTGCCATTTGAGAAGACTTTGACAAAAATATGTACTCCGCATAGTTTTAATTCATCATTTGGTGATATATCCGTCTAATTCAAAAGTTTGTAAATCTTGATCTTCTCTCTTATTCTATGTTCGTATATATGTGGTCGATTACTAGTTCATATACATTCTTAATTTGGGCACCAAGAGACAAAAGGGCCGAAAGGAGTAGACAAACAGCGACAAGGATAGGGTTAAGGTGGTCTTACTATTTTCCACTTCCCAATAAAAAGACTTTGCTAGTTTCTTCCATTATTATTGTCGATCGCATTTAGACTATTGCCATTATTTTCTTTCGCATTCTATTCTATTTCACACTTGATACTGATACTGATGCTGAGCACCGTCATGCGCATATAGAAAAATGCATAGCCGCCTCACCAGTGGTAACACTGTTTCAAAGTTCACAGCCAGCCTCCAAAGAGAAAAAAAAAATTATCAATGATTAGTTTAGAAATTTTCATTTCTAGCGTTAATGAATCCAAAAAGGAGGTCATTACACTTTCTGGGGAGTTCAGCTGATGAGACTAGTAATTCCATCTCAACTGCCTTATTTTCTGAGGTTTTCCCAGATTCATATAACACATCTAGTCTTTGTAGATTACAAATTCTGTATCTTTATTATTTTAATCGATGATATTAGTATATATTTATTGCAGAATTTGAGAAGATAAGGATAGGATCTTGTAAAGTAGGGAACAGATGAGGATATATTAAAGTTGGGAGAAATGGGGTATGACACACTTGAGGGGCAATTTTGGTGAAATAATCTGTCATTTGCCTTCTGTTATAGGCCAAACAAACAGCCTTTGAACACTCTTTTGGGTTTCTATGCGTGCTTCGTCTCAATGTGAACGCAAATCTCAGGGTTAATAAAATACTAGTGTTGAGAAGGGAAAAGTAGTTGTTGCACTTAAAACATAATAAAACTGAACAGACACACAATGCTTTCTATGGCAAAAGGAACACTTAATGACATGGCTTCTTTTGCCTTTTTCACATCTAAAAAAGTTGAGAGGGGCTTCTATGCTTCCTTATCGTTGCTTTGCCAAATTTAACTTTCTAATCCATATAGATATGGGAAAAAAAACAGTTCCAACATTGAGAGAGTAACTTGTATTCATTCTTAGCAATCTTGTTTCGAAAACGGTTAGGTTACTGTCAATGTTGTTTGACTGACTGTAAAAAA
The DNA here is from genome assembly GCA_022379115.2 of Bauhinia variegata. NCBI lineage: Eukaryota > Viridiplantae > Streptophyta > Magnoliopsida > Fabales > Fabaceae > Bauhinia > Bauhinia variegata. Next base: position 2,258,799 of record CM039433.1, read on the forward strand.
ACGGCACTCAAACATTAAAGATCTAAAGTAAAGCTCTTGCTGTTATTTTTCCCAATTCTGAAAATGAAAAGCAGAGGGTACCAACCCATGACATCTTTTCCAAAATTCCACAAAATAGTGATTAGATTCATAATTAAGTTGTATCAAAGAAAAGGTAAGAGTAATCTAAAACCAGATCTTAAAGAAAGGATTCATTTTTACCTTTTGCCCTTGTGCAACTACAGAAGTAAGATATTCCTCTTACCGAAGATTTTCCTTGAGCAAACAGTAAATGGTTGGTCCCAGTTGGGGGAGTTAGAGGGTGGGTTTGGTGCTTTAGCATCTATCTACATGTGAATTGAGAAGGGAGATTTGTGCTTCCAAAAAGTTCAAAAATTCATTAAGCACTTTTGGATTGGTGACTTCCCTTTCGAAGGGTGGGTCCCTTTGATGACACAATCAGTTGATTAAAAAATAAAGGTAAAGTGTTTTGTCTGACTCAGGATGATGTGGAAGAAACTTGACGGTAATGGCAGCGCCAAGAAAGCCCAGATTCCCCATTTCATGCCAGTGTGATACCTTGACTAGCAAATGCTGACTTCTCCACATGTCACTCCTCTATTTTATTCTATCAAAGAAAACCTTTTTTCCTATTTAATTTTCATTCAGTTATATGATTTCTCTATAGCAAATTTTAAATAGGACTAATATCCAAAACTTGATTTTACCACTAGTTTACAATTGTGTTGATCTCGCAGGTTTATTAAGCAATTCGAAGTGTGTTTTATATTATTTGCTATCTTGCAGATGCCATTTCCGTACCATTAGTACTCTTGGCATAGAAAATCGTAGTCAAGAAGGATGATAAAACTTATTCTTGCCCAGAAATAAAAAGGAGAGGGAGATAATGCTAGTCAATGAGTTGCTTCTAAGAGTTAGTAGTTCCAATATTTTCATCCTTTCTGCAATTGAGATATACTGGAATAAACTCTTATGAAGAACAAAAAGATATCAAAGCCATGAAAATAACGGTCACGAATTATTTAAATTGGCGGGAAGTAAACTTTTAGGTGTGAACGGGGGGTTCTAGTGGCGGGGCCACTAGCTTTGGAATTTTGGGTGCACTTGAGGCAAGCAATCTCAAACTTTCGGCGTGTATGTTTGCAGTACTCTGTTGGTTCCCTTCCAAATGCTATATATAGCACGCCAATGGAGTCTTCTACTTTTACTCTACCCTCTCTTCTCTTCTTCATTTATATCAACTCTCTCATCCATCATCAGTTTGTCTTTCCGGGTCACTACAATTTTGACTTGTTTTAGTTTTGGGCATTGAATAGCTTCCACACTTGTAATTTTTATCCTGGTCTTGTCATTGTTTTGGTTTCTGTAGTTGAACTCCAGTGAAATTCAACTTCTGGGTATTGCTTAGTTTTTTTCATTCCTTTCAAAGGATCAAACTTTTTGAGGAGTTGGGGGTGGGGGAGGGGGGAGATAGCTATCATAAGACACAAGGACCTTTTTCAAGACAATGATTCTGCCATACGACGGATGCACTCCGTTGAAGTTTCACTTGACTCTTGACAAAAAATTTGTTCTAGTCAAAAGCTATTATTTTTGGATCTTCCAAATCTTTAATAGATACAGTCTGGGTACTTAGCAGCTTTGCACATTATATCCCTCCAACAAATCTTTGACACGCTCGCAATTTGCTGCCCTTTGCCTTTCTCTGGTGTAAAGCTTTGGGCTTTGCTTGGTGAACTTAGCTTTTAGTTTTGATTCTTTTACATTTTGTTGTTTATGTGGGTATATCTTAGTAAGAAACATAGAAATCTACAATGGTAGGGGCACCACTGCCTCCAGGTTTTCGTTTCCACCCAACTGATGAAGAATTGGTGGGATATTACCTGAAAAGAAAAGTTGAGGGGCTCGAAATCGAGCTTGAAGTAATACCCGTGATTGATTTATACAAATTCGATCCGTGGGAGTTACCGGGTAATCTTCAATTTCATGTTTTATCACTAATTTTTGGGATTTAGCAGCAATGCAAGGTTAATTTACAACGGTGCGAAACAGAGACTTTCTGAATGCTAGAAAGCAATGCTTTGTTTGTTTTTTTCTTGACTTTATAATCATTCTGAAGAACCTGACCCTTGTATTCCATGGGGCAACTTTTTCATTGTAAAAGCCGGTTCAACGGAATTTCTTTAAGTCAAGCTTGGAAAGGCAGTGTTCCCACAGGATCACTTGCTTCTTTATTCTTCTGGTAAAGAAATTTGATAAAGTCTGATTTTTTGAGGTTTGAAATGCAGAGAAATCTTTCCTGCCAAGTCGAGATTTGGAATGGTTTTTCTTCTGTCCACGGGATCGCAAGTACCCAAATGGATCACGAACAAATAGAGCCACCAAAACTGGCTACTGGAAAGCCACCGGAAAAGACAAGAAGATCGTCAGTCAAAACACTCCTTCCACAGCGACGGCTACAGGGTACCGGAAAACACTGGTTTTCTATCGCGGACGAGCTCCTTTAGGGGATCGAACAGACTGGGTCATGCATGAGTATCGCCTTTGCGATGATCTTGGTCAAGGATCACCAAGTTTTCAGGTAAATTTGACAATTTTATTAACTGGGTTAGCCTTGGATAGGCCTTAATATCCTTCAATGATGAAATGACTCGAATTGGTATGTTGTCACTGTAGGGTGGTTTTGCTCTGTGCCGAGTTGTTAAAAAGAATGAGAAGGCAAATGATTATTCTCAAGGAGAGCAAAAAGGCAAGAGGGCTGGAACCAGTTCCACCAATGGGGATCACACTTCAATCAGAGTCTCCAACGAGCCTTTGAGCATCTCTAGTGATGTTTCTTCTCAGGCAAGTCACATGAACCATGAGAGTCGTTATTCAAGCCCAATAACTTCACCATGTAATGTGCCTCCAGTTACTGTGTTTGAGACCAATCCTGCAAACTTCTGGGTCTCCCCTGATTTTATTCTCGATACTTCGAAGGTAATGATGTTGTACCCTAGGAACATAGGGGAAACAAATGAAATGAATAAACAGAAATTTGGAGACATTTCTGATCTTTTCCTCCACCAACTGCAGGACTTCCCTCAAGTACAAGAGTCTGAATACTTTCCACAGTGTGGCCTTTCAAGCTCCTCAACACCATGGCAGTCATTCGAACACACAGAAATTTCACCTAGTTCATCTTATTCAAATTTTAACGGGGAAATGGAATTTGGTGATGATTACAGTCGAATTAGCTGCATGTCACCTTACTCGGGACAAGGAAATTTCATGGACTTCTATGGAGATAAGGATGTGTCCTACGAAGGTTATAACCAAATCAATTCAATCAGATATCCAAAAACTTTCTGAAAAGAAAAGGAAGATCATTGTCCCTCTTTTCTTGCAATGCAGGGTGTGGAAGTGTCGTGGAGCTTACTGATCTGTGGTTGCAGGAAGACAATTTAATGATTGTCATGTGAGAATGCCATCCTTGTGGGACTAGATAGCTGAATTATCACTCAGTTTGTCATTAGAAGGGATCTCCAAGACAACCCCTTTTAACGTTATTCTTGGAGTGATAAATAATATGTAGAATCCCCTCCTTAGATAGAGGGCAAAAAATTGCTTTTTTATTGGGAGTGCTCTTGAATTTGATCTTGTCTATCATATATATTGTAATGTGGTATGACCTAGTGAGAATCACTTTTATCGATTTCACTTGGAGTTGGTCTACATTCAGTCATTTGTGTTAAGGGTATTACTCAATGTTAATGAGGATATGAAGGTTTATATGAGGACGCGGGATTCTAGGGTCTCGTTGGGTGGTGAAGTTATGAGTCTGATGGTGGTAAGAGCTTTTTACTACTATTAGACGCGGCGCTGGTAGGTCAGTCTGCCTTTTAGGGTTTCTGGAGAGGCTTTATAGTGGTGTGGATTATGGGCTGGGCCCTGCACCAGGCCCATAAGCAGGGCCCGGTGGCCTTTGGGGAAGGTCCACATCATTTGCCCCCCAGGTCGGCGGTTTGGAGGGGAAAACTGCCGAGCTATGTTGTATACATGTTCAGTATTATTGTTATTTTATTATTATTATATTGTTATATTTTGATTTTAACGACTTGGACCTGTAAAGTGGGCGGAGTTTGTCTCATACGTCGACCGAGACAACTAGGCCGGAGATTCCAGCTTACTATGATCCAGGACGAATGTGTGAATTTGTACGAGGACGCGGGATTCTAGGGTCTCGTTGGGTGGTGGAGTTATGAGTCTGATGGTAGTAAGAGCTTTTTACTACTATTAGACGCGGCGCTGGTAGGTCAGTCTGCCTTTTAGGGTTTCTGGAGAGGCTTTATAGTGGTGTGGATTATGGGCTGGGCCCTGCACCAGGCCCATAAGCAGGGCCCGGTGGCCTTTGGGGAAGGTCCACATCAATTTGCATGCGTGGCTATAAAAGATAAGCTTCTAAAATGGTGAAGGACTTCGTAAATGCTTTCTAGGCTTTAAAATTTCCATGCTCCCTTTCTTCTTAGTGCTTGTAGAGTCATTATCAAAGACTGTTTACTTACTACTATATTTACCTTGTCTATATGGAAGAGTATGTTATTTCTCTGTTTCATACATCTGGACAGCATGAATTTATTGTAGAAAGACTACTGTCAAGATGCTTAATATTGCAAAATGTAAAAGCTTAAGATAACAAAATAGGACATCTGTTTCTAGCTCAATCACCAGAACCGACATACATCTTTATCAGTGTAGTTTTCACTTTAGAAAATAAAGCTAACAATGATTTTACTTTCTTAAGTTGATAAGACATTCCACTTTGCAGTTGCTTTCAGACGCATCCAGTAAACTTCCTCGTTGCCACTTAGTTTTGCTTTAAACAAGAGATGGTTTGATTTTGATGATTTTTTGACGAGTTAGCAGCTTCAGGAAGAATTCCCTTCAGGCATATTATAATGCAGACTGCACAAATAATCAATCGGACACATTGGTAGGAAGTTCCCTGCATTATTTGTTTTAAAATAAGGACTAATCACTTTATCTACGGATAACAATGTTGATGTTAATAGCCAACAACTTGCTTTTACATGTTGGCTCTGCATTAACATGCATATTCCCCACTAAAATTCCAGGAGTCCCCCCTTCCCTCTTCCGTTCCCTCCTTCTGTCTTCACATTATTAAAAAATAATGGAAAAGAAAAGAAAGAATTATCTAATTATGGGGGTTTCATGTTTCTTCAATGAAAGAAAAAGTAAACCACAGATAGAATCAAACGGAAATTTTCTTCCTTTTAGCATCCGTTACAAAGCTAATCATTTAGAAACCTATTCTAATAACATGATTTCTCAGCACCATGACTTTTATCTTACGCGTTAATCTTGTTCAATCTATTCTATTTTCATTTCTGATTACTGTGTGTGTGGAGAGAACCTCAGTCCTCTCTAGTAACTCGGGAGTGTAATCTGATGCTGCTCCTTGATAAGGCCACAAGTTTCCAGAAAATTAAACAAGTGCATGCCTCGCCACCTCGGCTAAAGTTCGCAGATTGGTCCTGCCCATTCTTCATCATGGCAAGAATCTCTATAAAGAAACCTCACTAATGTATGGCTTTTAAGAGCGTCTTTTCAAAAGGACTACTAACTATTCTATGACTCTTTAAATGCAACGCCAATTAATCTGACAGTGCAAGTGGTAGATTCTCCCGCCCCCTACTAATTTGTCACCACCTACTACCCAATCTAAAAGTATATATAGGGCTTTTTCCTCACTAAGCAAAGTTTTTATATGGCTTTTAAAAGAAAAATTCCTTCGGCAATTATGCTCCACTTGCATTAGAAAACGAAATGAGTGAAAAGGTATGCACAATAGAAGTTAGTTTATGCATATTGGTATTTTATATTTCTTACTGAATCCTCATAGAGAAAGATGAGATAAGAGTTTAAGCAGTATTTAATATACAAAAAAAATTATAGCATTGATGAAAACAATTCTTACCTCCTAATTCAAAGCAGTTCTAGTACAAGCTTGCATTTGCAATTTGAAGGCAGCAAAAAACTTCCATTTGTTCAAGTGTTGCCATGGATTCATCAACAAAAAAGGCATTTGCAGCCTTTCCTCTTAGCAAAAGACAATCCTAATCTAGGCATGCCTCAAGTTGCCAATACCAGAAATTGTATCAGCCTATTAGGCCCTGCAAACCCTCCCATAAGTGGTGGTAAAGGGGGGGCCAATCAACAGGCCATCAGCCCCAAACTGTGGCACTCTACGAGCATAAAGGGGAAGGGCTGCACCACTGTTTCCAAGTCTTCCCAATAAAATAGGAGCGCGTCAAATTTCTCATGGACATCGTCTGTGTTCTTCACCTTCTGGTTTAAATGCACTAAACTTGAAAGACTCGTTATTGTAGCCAATGCTCACACACGGCCCCTTAAAGTAACAGCATTCATGGAAATTAGTTGCACTGAATCCGTAATTGTGGCCCTGTAGCAGCATTTGAGTTCCCTTCCTGATAAAGAAGGAAAAAAAAAAAAAAAAGGGAAAAACTGTAGTGATTATTGCGGACTTTGCAAGTGTAAGTTTGAAACTGTCGGAGAGATAAAAGAAAGGGAATTAATTTTAAAACTTCTCCCCTTAATAAAATAAAAGAGTACCTTTAAGAATGTTTCGGTGACAAAGAGGTTGGGAATGGAAGATCAATGTGATGACCTAATCTGTGGTTTATCATAACCCTTCTTCCTGGCTACACTCCCCATTGAAAAAGCTATATGGGCTTCTCTTACACCTTAGGACTTGAAGGTGGAATACTCATGCAAGACGCCTTTCGCGTATGACCAACTAAAAGATTTGATTTTTATTGATCTCGTGCACTATCTTCGTCACAATAGCACAATTCATCACTTTCCGAAACGCAATGTATACCTCGACTACAAGGATAATTGTAGAAATTAAAAAAACTTGCAACACCTTCAATAAGTGGGTCCATAGCTCAGTGGTAGAGCATTTGACTGCAGATCAAGAGGTCACCGGTGGTTGGGCCCTTTTTTGTCATTTCATTTTGGGGTTCATGTTAGAATTTTGTTCCTATTTTGATTTTTAATGTTTTATGTTATAAAATGAGATTTATTTAACGTGAACTATTTCCTACAGGTGGGTCCATAGCTCAGTGGTAGAGCATTTGACTGCAGATCAAGAGGTCACCGGTTCGAACCCGGTTGGGCCCTGACTTCTTTTTGTTTTGTTTTGTTTTTTTTTTAAATGTAAAATGGATCGGATTTGTCCAAGTCTTTTAACACTGGTAAACATTTGTATCTCAAGCTCATAATCGAAAGCCAGAAATTTATCATGTTTCAGAAAAGGCAAAAAATTTTAACACTAATGAAAACATCTATATCTCAAATTTATCATCATCATGATCACATATCAAATAAACCATGCATCCGCATCCATGAAAGAATACACTTCCTAATCAAGAACTCATCCAGAGTATCTAAACTATTCTACCCCATGAGAAGGTAAATTATTTTCCATTATATCAACGCGGGGTCTCTCACAAGTCACAACAATCTCATCATCCGGTCTGAACTGTTTGAAGCACGCCAATCTCCCCAGTTCTTCAACTTCTCCAATAACAAGGTCTAGTTTTGCCACTGTCTCCACAAGCAAAGAAGCAAACGCAGCAAAAGGAAGAGCTTCAGAGAACTCAAGGCTAGTGATTGCGATTTTACTCAACTGGGGTCTTAAAGTCTTTCGCTCTGACTGTTCACCAGAAGCCATTTTGTTTTTCCATTCCATTAACGCTGAGGAGTCTGTTTTCACACTTGATAGTGAGACGCCATAGTTCCTGCTATTCTTTGTCTGTCCTGCTTTTGCTTGTGCAGCTGCTATATCTAGCATGTTTTTCGCCTGGATTTCATCGGAGCCCAAGAATAGCCGTGGCTGAGACTTTATGGCAGTGTTGAGGTCTTGCAAGGCTTCATGAAGATGGTCCGAGAGAATTTCCGGCGAGCAATGACGGCGATTCCTTATGCTGTTGGCAAGTTCTATCAGTACTATTGACACCTCCCCTGTTAGCCTTATGCAGGGGTCCTTGAACATGACTCGAACAGACCGTGGTGTCTGGAAAAAGAGTTTAAATTTATTAAAAGGTTCAAATGATAAGAAAAGAATTGTATTCCATTGCATCTATTTCATGTAATACCTGTATTTCTGTTCTCAAACAACCGTGAAGGGCTACCACAGTGTACCCAAATTGACGAAGAACAGCTCCAACCTTTACGTACTGCTGCCATGGAAATCTGTGACATGAATGTCTTGGCTCCCAACTTGCATGCAGTGCCTGCATGATTCAAGATGGAATGGGAGTTTTTAGTACTTCATTAAATTGAAATTGAGGATGTTTTAAACTGAACCTGAACCAGAAGACTTACCAGCATTTCATCCGTAGATTTTGAGTCCAAAACAGCCTTATAACCTTTGTATATAAGATCCTCGGATGATTTTATGTCTTCTGTTTCTTCTGTTACGCCACCATAGAAGTATTCATTGACACAAGCTGCAGGATGTTTGAGTCATTGATTACTATGAGTTTTGATTCGCACACTAGAACATAGAAAGTTTATTTACATTATAACGTATAAAAAGATGTGGTAATGTGACAAGCTTGGTCACCTTCTATAGATTTGGCTAGGCCTTCAAGCTTGAAGACCGTTGAATTATGGAGGTCTTCCCCTGACCAGTTTGGGAATATCAGTAGACTCATGAGAAGGCATATGGCACAGCCTATGGCAATGGTGTAGAAGCGATCATGTGCCAGCTTTAAGACACTGTCAACCCGGTAGCTTGACACAGTTATCAAATTAAAGGTTAAGAGAAATATAACCACACCATAGTCATAGTTCTTCTTTATATATGGAAAGAACCTCATGTAAGTAGCAGCACTTCCTGCCAAAAGAAAATATAAACAGAGCAAAGTTTTAGCACAAACTGATTTCTTGTCAAATCAGTATTCTCATACAGCCTTGTTTCCCAGTTGTTCTTTAACCAATGTTTTGGCTCTTTGCTTTTGGAAATTAGATATATCCACTAGTAACAGTAATGGAATTGTCCATTACACTTTCCAGTTACCAAATTGTGATCCTAATTTTTTATTTTTAAACTTGTATAAGCATATACCTATAAGAAAAACTGCAGCTCCTATGAAGATAGCTTGAAAGGACCGACCAGATGCATTGGCAATAAACTCTATAAGAAATGCCAGTAGTCCTGCTAACAGTGTCCCCAATCCTCTGTTCAGCCCTTTGCATAATGTTGCACCTGCAACGAATGAGAGAGTTAATATATATTATCATCGGAAAATGAAATACTACTGTAGAAAAGACAGAAGCAGTGAGAAAAAGTAACCTAACCTGCAGTGAACTCAAGCACAACCACCACAGTCATGACAGCCCAAATAGCATTCTGTCCAATCCCTTCGAACAATGGCTCCAACAGATATAGCAAAGAAACTAAAGTGAGAGACAAACCCACTTTGAAACCATGGATCACCCTTCTTGGGTCTTCACGTCCCACCTTCCACATAGTCCTCCATACAAATCCCGGGTATTTCTTTGCTTTCTCACCAAAAGCATTCATCCGTTTCCTCCAATTCGTTGTAAATTTGCCATCTTCATTTCCAGCCATTGCCATTTCCAAGCCTGCATGAACTTTAGGAACCATTTTCGAGTGATTGGAGATGGCAAAGAATATGGAACTTAATCTCAGCAGAATGCCTCAAAAGGGTGTCTGATATTTCAGGCGAAGAAGCATGCACACGTAAAAGGAAATACTAAAAAATAAAAAAATTATTGGAAAAACACTGTATTTGTGATAGATACAATGGGGACTCTAGATGTATGATGAGAACCCCAATAAGAAGCTGGTGTGAAGTTTATATAGTGTGGGAGTGGAAGAAGGTGAAGCTGCCAAGTTGTCAATGTCATTCCTTCATTCACATGCATTCCATTAAAGTACACAAGACTTTAAAGATGAGTAGTTTTCCAAAGTCAACATCAAGTAGAAAACTAATTCACACTAATAAATAATCTTGTGTTTTATTTTGGTAAGAGTGATTAGAAGCTTCTGTAATCTGCTAGTATTCTGGCTTCTTCATTAAAATCATTGTTTTCTCAGTATGCTTATAGCTTTATGTGCAGATTTTTACTTGTCCATCTGTTTCAGCCTGGGCTAGGCATCCATTCCCATTTGTAGATTCATTAGGATGGTGAACTGAGGATTGAACTTGAAGTGGGAATGGAAAATCAGCAAAAAAAGCAGACAACTTTGTTTTTAATGAAAACAAATATTTGATATAACTAATTGTATTTGTCCTTGAATATCCTGACGGTGACAGTCACAGACTTTCACCAACCTACACACAACTAATCGTTAAGTAAGTTGAACAAACTCGGGTATGTAATCATTTTGATTCACTTTATTTGCTTATTGCTTATTGCTTATTGTATCTTTCTTTCTGGGTAAATTGCAGCAATGCTTATTAATGTGTTGACGAATAAGTTTGTGGATAGCAGGGTCGGTGACGGAAACCCCGCCATGGTTGACCAAAATGAAGCTGTCAGCCTGTCACGTACGGTGCAAAGGTGATTTGCAACTAGTTCAAAGTTCCTGGGAGTCCAAGGTAGGCTTCCTGGTTCACGGGAAATACAACTAATAATGGCCATAATGTTTGCCCACCAAACGAAGGTAGCATGTGAACTGTTCTTTGTTAACCTAACTTTTATTGAATCAGAATCAGTGCTCATTTTATTATTGGCTAGAGTTTTGCTCTCAGAACAGCTGGGTTGATATTTTAATGAGCGCTTCTCTCGTGCATTCCCAACTTCTCCATTTGTAGCCCAGCTTTCACCATGTGTCACCATTCACAAGCTTTCCATCTGCACTCTAATGTCCAAACAGTCTTTTTTCTTGAATTTTTCTTTGATTCTCTGCAGTAATTGAAAACAACGGCAAAAAGCTCTCATAGAAACAGGGCAATTGCATGACGCTAAAATAAACTTTTATATATATATATAAAGAGAGAGATCACATTCAATTAGCATGACTCAACATTCTCTGAAGCCAAATAGCATGTTTATGTATAATTTATAGACTTACCCCATATTTGGATCAACTCAAAATATAGATAAAAAAAAATCTATACAAATTTTGAGACCGAGTGAGAGAAATTGTGGAATACATTATGCACACACTACATACATAAGACTCAAGAATTGTAAATGTGAAATCCCTTGTGAGTGGTATGATTATCATTAAGCTACTTTCTTTCCATGCAATATCCTACTTATTTTGATGGAACCTCAGAAGTGCAAAGGCATGGATCCTCTAAATTTCTAAATTTATGATGGAACTGCGTGCAATTAAATCAAATATACTTCTCAATTATCATATGAACTTCAACTTCTGATTTTATATAATCAGCAAAATCACATTCATCATAAAGCAAATGCAAACTTGCCTGCGTTTACTAACTTCAAATGAGAATATGAATATGATTGAAAGATATAAAAGAGTTAATTCAGATATCACACGATGCGAGCTATTGCCACTCGCCAGGACTTAGTTCCTTATTTACATAAAATCTGAAATGCCGATGCCTCTTGGCATGCCATGCAATCTCAGAAGACTAATAGAAACAGTAAAAATAATCATCTAAGAACTCGCCCCAAATACACGGATCCTCTGCTCGATTGGAGCCCTGCAGCAAGGACAAGCAGCTTTCCCCTTTTTCCCATATTCATCACAGCAACTAGCACACATAACTTCATGTGCACATGGCAAGAAAACAACAGAGACCTCATCGTTCATGCATATAATGCATTCCCTATCACAGTGAACTTCTTTCTCGGAGAAATCTTCCAGTTTATCTAATTCTTGAAGCATCTTAGCAATTGTCTCTCTTTGGGGCTTCGCACCTTCAGACTCGCTTTTAGGTGGACTATTTGATTGGTGACGCAACTGAGCAGATTGATACGATGCTTTAAGGCGTGAGAGCTCTTGCTCCAGTCTTAGCAGATCATCCTTGTGGCGCTGGAAATCTATCTCGATCTTTAGGCGCAAAGCCTCAAGCTTCCTCTTATTAGTAGCCTCAGCTGCTTCCTTAGAGCGCTGTTCCTCCTCAACCAGTGCCGAAGCATCCTCTTTGGCCTTCAACTGCTCCCTCCACTTGGCCTGTCATAAGATGTTGTACAACATAACCAGCACTGAAGAAGCATGGGGCTACTTAATACGTAAATCATGTATAATAATTACTTTCAGGAAAAATAAGAAATATTATACAGTAACAGCAGTTCTTTACACGCAGAATGAACGGTCAGGAACCAGTAAAAAGGTGCTGTGTCTGGTTGAGTGCTGAAGAAATCTTAACATATTATAAAAGGATTTTAAATGGTTAATCAAGAAAAAATTAGTTATAATTATTAACTACTATTGCAAGTATGCCCATTAATGATCACATATAAACGAAAAGATATGCCGCAGGCCACAGCTGATAATTTGAGAGGAAAGTATCTGCAGAAGTAATGAATCCACGAAGATCAGCACAAAAGTGAATCATTTCAATATAAATGAGTCTATTTTAATTTGGTTTCAAACATAGTTTAAAATAAAATACAAGAAGAATCATGACATTCAAAGGACTCTGACAAGATACCATAAAATTGGATCCGACTTCGAAGTGGTATAAACAATGTGAAACAGTGAAAGTGAAACACACTTGATGAATCACACTTACAAAAAACCCAAACTGCAGAAACGCATCTCAGAATATCAGTGCGAGGTGGTTTCTTTGACGACAGTAACTCAAAATCTCATATAATATCATAATCAGAGAATTCGACCAAAAGAAAGATCTTTGCACCTATAGGAACATAAATTTGGAAACAATGAGGGAAAGAGCAGCATAGTTAAGCATGCAGTTGCGCCATCTGACTAGAGAGAATCAAACCAGAATATGCTATATTATCGTGATCAAAGTCCTTGCAGTGGAAATAAAAGTTCCAATGTGGCAATTGCGAGCTGGCTTAAATCAAAGTATGTAGTTTCTCCATTTGACTGGCCGGAGTGAAACTAGTATACCACATTATACCGACCAAAGTGATAATAGATAACAGTGTATTACCATTATTACATCTAGATCTATCCCCACGCAGTCCGTTGTGTTATCAGTTATTTATGGCGCACAGTTCATTGCTCAGGGCAGCATTGAGCCATGTGACACACCATATTAAATAATTTATATAATTCAATATACCAACAATATACAAATAATACAACTAGTGTAATATAAAAGTTAAACTCACGCTTGAAATATAACTTATTATAACTCGAAAAATCATCTAAATCCAAATAGAATAAACATAAAGTGAGCAAACACTATAGTACGCCAGATTGGATTCTAGCAATGAGGAGCACGCTTCAACCTCACTGCTTAATATGGTTAAGGAAGGAAATCAGGACGATTGGGTTATAGCAGTGAGGAACACATGTCAATCTCATAAGATGCAGGCACACCATTAATCGTCAATATCCATACTGATGATAATAAATAAACAAATTAAAGGAAAGGAGGAAGAGCGAACCTCAGCCTCTTTATGACTCTGTTTAATCCGAACCAATGCTTCTTGTGTCTTCAATATCTTCTCTTTTTCCTCTGAAATCTCCTGCTGTTCTTTAGCTTTCTGCTTTTCCCAAGCTAGAAGCCTCTTCAACCACTTTTTCTCCCTCTTTGCGACCTGCAAGCAAGTCGTGACTGACTCTGATGCACTTAATTTAGAAGCCTCCATCTCTGCTTTAATTTCTGCATTTTCTGTCTCAAGTCTTCTCACAGCTGCATTTGCCCGGTCCACTTGACCACTAGCCTTTCTCAAAGCATTCTCCATCTCCGAGAGTCTCTTCATGGTTGTGTCCTCGAGTGCCTGTTTTCCTTTCTTCACTTTCTGGTTCTCCTCTCTTTCCATCCTCAACAGTTTTAGCTCAGTCAGATCACCGCTTAGCTTTCTGGCAGCTTGCATTGCCTTTTGATGGGCCCAATCTTTTCGATCTTTTACCTGCTTCTCAAGATCCTTAATCTGATGCATTAGAGCAATTAACATCTCATCCTTTTGATCTTCTGCCACAAACTCCAAATTCTCATCAAGATTCAGTTCACGAAATTTACTCAACACTGAGTTCACAACATCTTGGTTATTTGGATTCTGAGAATCCCCAGGCTGCTCAGCTGGAGCTTCTGTTCTGGATACAGGTGGGGAATCAAAGCTTGACAAAGTGCTGGTAGTCTTAGCTTGTGTGGGCAATTGTTTTGAGTTTGCCCTAAAGCCAGCTGCAAACATTGCAACATTTCTTTTTAGCAAGGACTTCATTGAAGGAGAAAGACTAAATCTCTTTGGCAATTCAATATCTCTTTGTAAAGTCATCTCCGCACCATATGAAAAGAACCCACTGACGGGAAAGTCTGATCCTGCCCCATTTCCAAATCCCCAACCGCCATGGAATCTACATAGAGCCGGGGTCACAATACCAACTGAATGGTTGCCAACAGTCTCCGCTGTATTAGAGGTAGGGCAACCATTTACTGGCGCAGGAAGCACTGGAATTTCCAAAGAGGTAGCCCTACCTACATGAAGATCGCTCATGAGCAAACACCACATGGCATCGCCTTTACTCAAGTGGGGCCTTACTTGTTGCAACAAACACACCATGCCCGCCAGGGAGTATTCCTCTAATTGCCTCAAGTCTGAGAATACAGGCTCGGACTCCTCCAAATTGCCATTATTAGCGCTACTACCACAGTTACCATTCAAATAAGATAATGAATTCTGCAATATATTTGTTAACACGTCCATTCCACCATAGCAATGCCCACTTCTCAAGATTGCTTTTACAGCAACGTCCTCATCATATCCCATTGCAACAAGCTTTGACACAGCTTCATTGTATATGAATTCCAAATTTTTCAATAAAATTTCTTCTAATTGTTCTTCGGTACAGTATCCCCACCCACTTTCCTCAGCATTAGAAGCAGAATTAGGGTTCGGATTGGAGTTAAGGTTTGGATTTTGAGCTGAATCGTTGAAACCCAGATGGTATTTAAAAGGCTTGAGGCCCGATTCCAGCATAGATTTGGATATTGAAGCCTTCTCAAGATAACAACAAGAATCATTATCGGGTTTCACCGATCGCGGTTTCCGATTCGCTCGGATATGTTTTTCCCTTACAGTGCATCCCATCTACGATATTATGTACATGCGCATGCAGGAAAAAGAGATATGTATGAGAAAAAGAAAGCATATAAAGGGGAGAATATAGGAGGAAGAGAGAATCGAAAGAGAAAAACAAGATCAAATCTCGATCGGTAAAAAGAAAGAGTCACAGACCTCGACGCTATCGCCGTTAGTGTCTCTTGTGACTTGCGTTCGGACTTCAGAGTAACTGAAAGAGAGGAGGTAGTATATCAGAATTTGGACAACGAGGAGACGCCAGGGGATTGGCATATGCAACGAACCTTTATACTGTTTCTTTTTTTTTTTGTTCTTGCTGACGCTTATTCTGTGGTTAGGTGGGCCACTGAGTTTGGTGATACCACAGTTTTTGGGCTGGGTTTTCTATAGATCCATTAAAATAGTGGTCCATAATTCAAGTGCCATAACAAGGGAAGTCGGCTTAAATTATTCGAACTTTCTAGGATTACGTTGTCATTGTTGAAACCACAAAAAACACCTATTTTCAAACATTGTGTGTCTTATTTTTCCAAAAATTTGAACGCAACACGAAAAATTATAGAACTTTATTGTTTTTAAATTGTCAATTCGTATGACTTTCTGTTTGTTGCCATAAGCTGCTCAATCTTGTTTTCTCAACTGGTAATGGTATAAATGCATTGTGTCAAGAAATTCGTCTTCGTCTATATCTAATTCACAAAGTCAATAACTCAATGTATTTGGAGGCCCTATTATAAATCAAAGTCTCCAAAAACTGATGGAGAATTTTTTTTTTTAAAAAAAAAAGTTATCTAAAAGAAAGTGATTAGGAAATATTCGGCAGATATAAAGGAAAAATATATATTTCTCTCATTTTTATTTTTATTTTCGTTTTCTCTTTTCTTTTTCTCCAAGTAGCACGAAGATGGAAATGAATCAATATCCATCCCCGTCGCCCCCGGTATTATATTATAAAGGCTTCTTGCTCCTTCTACCTGGAGTCCTTGACCGCAGTTGCAGCCATGGCTGTTAAGCCAGAACACGAGCCGCCACCACGTGCCTTTCTGGGCATAATAGAAGAAATCACGACAGCCTATAGATCACTGCCGCCTAGACCTTCCATTGAAGAGGTCGAAGCTGCCACTTCCACCCTGGAAACCGTGAACAGCGAGGAGCAAATGAAGCTCGATGAAATCTCGATGCAGGAAGTTCCTCCAGGTGTGTCCAAGGAGCTATTCTCTGTGTTGCAGGAGTTTAAGAAAACCATGGTCTTGTTCCAGAGCTATCAACAGAGGAGAGAGGCTCTCTACCTTCTTGAACAAGAGAAAATGTTTAAGACCTTTGATGATCTTATTCAAAGGGCTTCTCGACTAGTTTCTGGGGATACCCAGAATCAGAAACATCCCAATTTAGCCGAACCTGCTGGGAAAATTGTTGCAGATGTTGTTTTCAGTGATCAAAGTCTGGTGAAGAGACCGGAAGAAGAAGAACCAGAGCAAAAAACTTTCAACTTGGATAAAGGGTTGTCCTCTGCAGGTTAGAAACCAATTCCCAAACTTATAATGAGACATGTATCGGAAAATATCGCAACTGCATGGAATATTTTTGTTAAATTTTATCCTTTTATTATGATTATAATTTTATTTTCATCTCTTGTACCAATGTTTTGCAGGCGATGGAAACTCTGAGAAATTGAGTCTGATGAAAGTGGCAAGCCTTATTGAAAACTGTGGTAAGAGTAAGGCAACAATCCTTGAACTTAGAGGGAAATTGGTAGAGCAGATAGAATGGTTGCCTGTATCAATTGGCAAACTCAGTGATGTAACTGAGGTTGACTTATCTGAAAACAGAATCATGGCTCTTCCATCCACCATTGGAGGTCTCAAGGCCTTAACAAAGCTTGATCTTCACTCAAACCAACTCATAAACCTTCCTGATTCATTTGGAGAACTGATCAATCTCAATGATCTCGATCTACATGCCAACAGATTGAAATCACTGCCAGCTTCTTTCGAAAACTTGATCAATCTCATTGATCTTGACTTGAGTTCAAATGAGCTCAAACTCTTACCAGAGACAATTGGGAACTTAACTCGCTTGAAGAGATTAAATGTCGAGACAAATGAGCTCGAGGAACTTCCTTATACAATTGGAAATTGCACGTCACTCTCAGAGCTGAGATTAGATTTCAATCAGCTCAAGGCCATTCCTGAGGCAATTGGGAAGATTGAAAGCTTAGAGATTCTCACTCTGCACTATAACAGAATCAAGGGGTTTCCCACAACAATGGGTAATCTATGCAATTTGAAGGAACTTGATGTTAGCTTTAACGAACTCGAATCTGTACCAGAGAACGTGTGTTTTGCAGTAAATTTGAAGAAATTAAACGTGGGGAACAACTTTGCAGATTTAAGAGCCTTGCCAAGATCAATAGGAAACCTTGAAATGCTTGAGGAGTTAGATATTAGTGGTGATCAAATAAGAGCATTACCAGAGTCTTTCAGATTCTTGTCCAAACTGAGAGTTTTTCGTGCTGACGAGGCTCCTCTAGAGGTGCCACCAAGGGAAATAGTCAAGTTGGGTGCTCAGGTAAACTTGAGTTTAACTTTGCCTTGATTCCGTGTTGTGGTTTGTCCTGTATTCCTTCACCTTACTTTACTCGTTTTTGTTCACCAGGAAGTTGTGCAGTTCATGGCTGATTTTGTCGCCAAAAAAGATGCAACATCCACTAAGAAGACAAATAAGAAAAAGAAGAAGAAGAAGGGATTTTGCTTCTGGTTTTGCCGAATACATGTTTCTCTATAAAGTTTCTCAATTTACAAGTTGTTCGTTGTACATATGGAGAGGCCTTGTTATTTTTAACGAACTGTTGTTTTAATTGTGCGTTTCATGCCGTGTGAATTTCTGCTATTCTGGTCATTTGCAAATAATATGGAAGATGGTTTATTAACAGCACCATTCTACTGTAAAAATACATCTTTTTCACTTCATTTTCAGACACTTGTGTTTTTGTATCACTTGGTTCTTGTAATCTGTTACTGTGGTATAAAGAATCTCTTTAGTTTTTTTTGCCATAAAAATGATTCTAGTCATTTACTCAATATTTTACCTAGTATTGTCCCAAGTTGTACTCGTCTCCGTTGCCGCCAATGGTATTTCTGTATCCAGACTCTTCTGTATTTATTAAATAATAATTATAACTTACTCAATTTGACAAGGAACATGATTTAGATTCAACCAAAGAAGATAAGGTTTAAAAAATTTGTCCATATCAAGTTATCAACCAAAAGATAAACCGTAAATACGTCCATATCAGATACTCTATAGAGTATCCATTCCAAAATATTGTAGTAGTCTTAAGTTAATCGCTTACAGTGATTAGAAAGCGTGTTTTGAATTTTAATAATAAAACTATGGGCGGCCCAAAGATAGATTAGGATCAACGTTTTCTGGTTTGAGTTGTCAATTAATATTGAATCTAATTAATAATAATTTTTCAAGTGATTCTGATATTGATATATTTTTTTATCTGAATTGTCAATTAATCTTGAATATGACTAGCAATAAAATTTTAAGTGATTTTGATGATATTGATATTTTTTTAAAAAAATTTCGTAGGTCAAGCATTAAATGCAACCCTAAAACTAATTGAGGCCCAATTTTAAATTTTTTTCGTAGGTCAAGCATTGAAAAATGGGCTGTAAGACTCGGGCCTCAACAATTCACGAATGAAAACACCGGATTGCATCTGATTTTCACCGAATCCCTCTCGTCTCGTGTTTCAACGCTTCCCTGAATTTATTCATTTGTTTGGAAACTTCTCGTTCTTCGGCCTTCCCTCAATATAAAGGCACAAGTCTCTGTTTTCGGCACTTCGCCCTTGGTTTCTTTACTTACTCTGCGTAATAAAGACTCCACCTTTGGTTTACTTGATTACAGAATTCATCTGATTGGAATCAGGTTTTGATAATTTAGTGATGTTCAATCTGAGTTGAGATTAAAACATTTTCCATAATTCAGATTTAAGTATGTTCCCGGTCACGCATATTTGATCGAATTTAAGCTGTTTTTTTTTTTACAATAAAATGTTTCGATCAATGTTACAAATTCTGGAGACTTTGATTGAATAACTATTGAACACGTCACTTGAGTTCTTGTAACTCTAAACGTATCTGGTGAAAATGCCAACAGCTTAAAAGGAAAGGATAGAAAAGTAACTGGACGCACTTCATTTGCGACTTACGATTATTGAAGGGTTCTTGTATGTTTATGCTAAATCGAATGTGCAGTATAAAGGATTGTCCAAGACGTGCTATCTTCTGTTGGTAAGCTCCAACACTTTATAGCTGACCCAGGAATGGCGGAGAAATCCACTAGACCTGAGGAGGACCCAAATGTGTTTGGCAGGAATGTCATCCATCAAAACTTGAATGTACACGTATGGGACATGGATGAGACCCTTATACTGCTGAATTCTTTGTTGAGGGAAACATTTGCAGAAGCTTTCAATGGTTTGAAGGATGTGCACAAGGGCGTAGAGATTGGGAGGACGTGGGAAAAGTTCATTTTACAAATATGTGATGATTATTTCTTCTATGAACAAGTAAAGTTTGGCTTTTATGTGGAAACCTGATAGACCAGTTTTATTTCTGAAATTGTTTAATTATTTGATGTGCGATTTTATATGCAGATTGAAAATTACAATAAGCCATTTCTGGATGTTGTTAATCAGTATGATGATGGGAAAGACCTCTCTAATTATGACTTCAATGAAGATGGATTTGGTCCTTCACATGATGATACAAATAATAGAAAACTTGCATATAGACATCGAGTCATAGCACAAAAGTACATTCAGGTAAACACAAAAGTTAGCGTCCAATTCATTATTAGTATTCCAAATTAAGAAGTTTGCAAGTCAATTCCGTATTATTCTTGATGAATGATTTGGATATCAGCCATAAAACATGCATTTTGCCTGCCTGGCTGTCTTTCTATCATTAGTTACAGGCTTTTGGATTGTATTGAGACTATGTGTTGTATCTGGATGATTCCTACTGTTCCTTTTGTGCTTTACGATGTAATGGTTTGGCGATCAAATATGTGTATTTCTAAGATAAAATTATTGTTGAAAAGAGTTACTATTTTTACCTAGATGTTGTATAATTTGCTAAGTTGGATTTTATAATATTATGTCAAATTATTTATCAAGGGAGGGCAAGTTTACTGTATTTGTGTGGTCTTAAAGAACTGATAGATGATCCGTGATGAATAATTTTAACTGTTGTCTAATATAGGCCGCCTTTTAAAAACAATCTTTTGAGCCTAAGTACATTGGCTGGAGATGGTAATTTGTTTCTCTAATGACTGTAAGTTGATGACTTAAGAACCCAAGCTAGAGTTAGGCTGTAAACCACAATATAGTGCAGTGTACTTTATCTGTAAGCTATTGCTTAGCCTTAGTAGTGTGATCTATAGAGAAACTTAACTTTCTCACTTTTGTTTCAGGGTTTGCAGAATATTTTAGATCAAGAGACAGTAAAAATCTGGAATGAATTGTATGATTCGACTGATGAATACACAGATAAATGGCTTTCCTCTGGTATGTTTTGACAATCCATGATGCTCTCTGTTGTCGCATTGCATGGCTTATTTTCATATATATCATTCATCTTTAATCATTGTAGCACGGGCTATTTTGAAGGAGTGTTCATCTGAAAGTTCAGATCAAGTTTCTTCTATTGCCTCTGGTGTCACAAGCACTGGCTCAACTAATGCAGAGTGTCAGCATGTAAATGTTCTAGTAACTTACTGGATCGTTGATACCCAGCCTTGTAAAATGCTTGCTCTTTCGTCTTGACAGTTTGATAACGCACGGAAATGGTAAATAAATTCTTCTTTTCTGTATACTATTACCATTTCAAAATAAACTTCTGCCAAACGTGATTATCTTTCTAAGAACCAAAAATGGCTGACCGTTATTAATGAATTAAGTATCCCATTTCAGTTTATAGCTCGTGGGAAGTGGGAAAAACTCAATGTTTCCGATGGATCAAGGAGCGTTTTAGCAATTCAATGTTCGCTTTTGTGTAATTGGAGATGGATGGGAAGAGTGTGAAGCCGCAAAAATCATGAGATGGCCATTTGTTAGGATTGACCCACGGCCAGGCAAAGCTCACTGGTTCCATGGGCTCACATTGAGAACACTAGACCACTATTTTTCTGTGGTGTATGGAAATCCAAATGGGGAGAAAGCTGAAGAATGATCCACACAATCTTCTTCCTGCGAAGTATCCTTTTGTGTGATTTCAGTCTCTACATGAAATCATCGCTGTCACAAGTTTGGTCCCGTATACAGTGATTGCTGTTGAGGAGGAACCATTTTTCTTGTACATGTGTAATTAGAACTGTTGGATGTTTTGTATTGAATGAATGTACATCGCTCATCACTGGTAATCATTGTATATGTCTCTATATATTCTCAAGGCAATTATTGTTGAGTATTTGTTTGGTGCATACTTGACGGACTTCTTGCACTAACGGTTTTTTGCTGTAGTGCATATTCTCAGAGTGGGCGACTGTACAGGTTTTGGATCTTTCTGAAGAGAACTGCTTACAAACAATCTTCTCCTGTGACTACAGTCTCTACATGAAGCCATTTTTCTTGAACATGTGTAATCAGAATTGGTGGATGTTTGCATTGAATGATTGCAGACCATTCATCACTGGCAACCATTGTATGCATGATTGGTGCATACTTGAGGGCCGAGATCAAATTCTTACTCTTAACGGCCTTTTGCTGCACAAAACGAATACTTCAAAGTAGTGACTATTTGGATTTTGGACCTTTCTGAGCAGCACTGTCGCAATCTAAAACGTACAAGTTTCAGCAAATAAGAACCGCAGGACGTCACTGTTTCTCTTGAACGTTTCTCCAATTTCCAAATATGAAGTTCTGGTTCCAGAAGAAAGATGCTCCAATGTGTTTATTCCCTATCAGCTATCATGATTTTTTTTTTTTTTTTTTGCTCTATAGAAAAAAAAAAAAAAAAGAATTACTATAACCTCAACTTAGGTCCAGGAAACTTCTTACAAAAATTAGTAATATGATTCTAAGTTTGATAAATGTTTTGCACAGTGAAGCCCGCAGAGTGAGATATCCTGTTGTAATGATGTGAATGGCCGTAAATCAAGATTTTAAGATAAATATCCTGTTGTGATATTGTTTTGTCCTTTTCAGCTTTTAGTGTAAACAATAATCTTCATCTAATGACTTGGAGTTTAGGTGAGTTGATAAATGATAAGACGTGTGGTTGCTATTAACCATCCAAAGGTGATAATCACATTAGCAGTAGAAGCAACGTGATTTTATTAAACACCCCCCAGAAGAGACCATATCTATATATATATTTCCACTGTCTCCCATCCATTTAATTATATCTAAATAATTTAAAATTAATTTTGGCATGCATTGTATATGGTTCTAAGCAATGTTACGAATCCATTCTGATTAAATTGTCGTTTGCTTGTTTAAGACACTGATGAGTTGTTTGATTTGATTTGATTTATGGATAAGATGATTGAATTCATCAATATGGATGAGGCTTAGGAGACATTTCTGGGAACCATTTCTTCATTTAATAATCAACGAGTTAAGGATAAATCACAGCAAGGAATGGATGGTGAACGTATTGGTATTATACTCCAACTAACAATTGGACAACAATTACATTTTCAGTACCAACTTTGGCTTGGAACGGTGACTTTGACACCTTAATTCTCCAAAAAATATCTACAAAACATGTTATCTATGAGCTAATGAAATTTCTGAGGTTATAATAACTGTGTAAATATTTTTCATTTGAATATTCCATGGGAATATATTGTTATTGCAACATGAAAAAGCAGAGGTGAAACTTGAAAGTATCTCCTGTTCAAATTATTACCCCATAATCAATATTCTTTCCTGGAAATACTATTCCTGCCCATATATAGAAATCTCTCTCTCTCTCTCTCTCTCTCTCTTCTTTTATACAGATCCACCTAAGTTTCTGTACAAGTACTTAAGAATCTCTTAGTTTTTGTTTGAGAGCAAAAGAACAAATAGGGTGTCCCATTGGTGCATCAACTCCAAATATATGCCACAATAATACTGCACTTCTTGCAGTAACGAATGAGTTAAACCAGATTAATTAGTATTAATGTAATATTAAATATTAATAGTTAACACTAAAAAAATCTTTTCAATAATTTTTAAATGTCGCGAATGAATATTTGAAAGTATTTAAATTTTTGAAAAAGAAAAGGGTTAGACTTATAGAACAATAATTGGAGGAATATCCAGTTGTGACTTGGGATCATGGCTAGAACGCGAAGAAAATCCAACAAAAGTACAGCTTTGTGGTCCCTTTGCTTCATGCATGCTTATCTGCGGACCTTGTTTCTGGTTCTTTGTAATGTCAAAGCTCAGAAAAGGTCCTACTGCAACCCAATACCCATCCCTTCTTGGTTTTCCCTTCTTGGCTCTTTTGACCTTTTTCATTATTTCGCTTTCTTTTCAATAAATGCCTTTACTTTCTTATATATTCTACACCTCAAAATTTTTTCCGTCTTCTCTTTTATTTATTCTAACAAGTCTTTCTCTTGTTATATTATATAGTATCTAGAAAGATATCGTATTTAATCTCTTCCTCTATCTAGTCACACTTAACACCAATCTTTTCTATAATGAATTTTTCTTGAAAAATTCAGACCACATTCTGATTGGCTTATGTTATGGATGCATGCAAATCTACTGATCTATTTTCCATTGCTGAAAACAGTTGTGTCTTATCTTTATAAGATTTAAAGAGAAGAGAAAAGCAACAATTTGATACGAGCAATGAGCCAATAATCCTCAACCTACTAAGTTGTAATAATATTACGAGTTGATAGTTGAACAAATTATGACTCCTAAGCTCATCTAAAAGGAAAAAATACACGTAAAGGCAGGACCACAGGTCCACAAGGCTACCCTGTGCTTGTTTTCTAATTTCTACATCTACATCCACCTCAGCTAGTGCAGAGTAGTGTTTTGCAGACGGCCCCGATTGCCCTGTTGTGGTAGACGTGGTTCATCATGAACCATCCAACTCACATCCCATGAGAAAAAAGTCCAAGAGGGTGTTCCTAGTTTGCATCAGTCACGTGCATCCACTGTACTAACCACCAATGGTGAAGCTTAAAAGCGAGATACAGAGAAAGGTAGGTCCCGTGGAGTTGATCTTGATGTAACACCAACAGAAAAGGCAGTTAAACATTCATATGTACAGGGGAAAAGCAGACAATGAAGGTTTCCAAACACCTAAATGGATAACACCAATCAAGGTGAAAATTTTTATCCTTTTTTTTTTTTTACATTACGTGCCTTTTATAATCCTTAATCCAATACCCACTTGGTTATATCCTTCTTTTTATTTCCCTTCTCTCCCAACTCCATCTCTGCCAAGTTGCTAAGACCCAAGCGCATGTGTTTTCCCCACTTCCACATTGTTCAACTAAATTTCATTTCTTGCGAAGGGCCTTAGCGCTTCTCTGCTATTGGGCACCTTTGCTTCAATTTCATGTATGCCTTTCTCAGAGAAAGTTTGACTCTTGACTAGTAAGATATCATGTTTATCATTTACCTTCAAAGCTTTTGCTCATGTTCTTTTTCATTGCTGTTTAACTGGTTTTAATTGCAAATTTCAGTTCACTCGTTATTGCTCCCTTTTACTTATCTTTACATCCTTTCCTCGTTTTCCAGGAGTTGTAGAAATGGAAGAAAGAGTTTTGTTCTTTGTGTAGAGATTGGAGGAGAGATAATCTTCTTGTGACCTTATAATGCCAGTTCCACTTGCTCCATATCCAACACCACCGGCTCCATATACTCCTCCAGCAAATGGTATCTCGCTTTTAACTTTTCTCATTACTTTGTTCTGATGGAATGGCCAGAGATTTGAACTCCTATGCCTTTTCTGTCTTCTCATTAGTGTCAAGAATGAAATTTTGAAGAATATTCTTAAAATAACAAGTCATTAGATACATTGACGAAAAGAAAATTGAAATAAAACCAGTTTACCAAATCGGGAAAGAGAATCCCACTTCCAAAAGTAGTTAGTAAATAATGTGTTGGATAAATTTTCCCTGTGATTCAGATTTGTATCCAGTAGCTAATACTATATCAGTTATATAATTTTAAGCTTCCCTTCCCCCAGTACGATCTATCTAGTATCTTACTTGAAAAATTGGACCACTCTATATAGGACAGGATCAATGCTAGAATTTGTATCAGGAAAGGATGATATATATATATATATAAATGACGTCAAAACTTGTGTCGGTGACCAGGTGCGCAGAGTCAGCTTGTCTGTTCAGGATGTAGAAACCTGTTACTTTATCCCGTTGGAGCCAACTCTGTCTGCTGCGCTGTTTGCAATGCAGTGACAGCAGTGCCACCACCTGGTATGCAGTCTTCTCTTTTTAATTGAGTCTCTATGATTTATGATCAAGAAGTTACATGTGTCTTCCTTTTGAACCCGGATACGACAAAGCATTTGTTTGTGCACAGGCACAGAAATGGCCCAGTTGGTTTGTGGAGGATGCCACACTTTACTCATGTACATTCGCGGAGCCACAAGTGTGCAATGCTCTTGCTGTCACACTGTCAACCTGGCCATGGAAGGTATTGAATTAATTATTTGCAGCCTCAGTGGTGCTGCTTGTGTTTATATACAAGTATCTTGACTTAGATTTGAATGGTTAAAGCTTCAAATATACTCTGGGACAGCAAATCAGGTGGCACATGTCAATTGTGGGAACTGTAGGATGCTACTGATGTACCAGTATGGAGCAAGATCCGTGAAATGTGCAGTTTGCAATTTTGTGACTTCAGTTGGGGTAAGCACATATCTCCCTGTGTTCCTCCCAAAGTGGAATTCTGAATTTATCTATGTTCGTTGAGTTAACCTTGTTGCCACTGGACCGAATGATGCAGGCTTCAACAAGCACTACTGAGCAGAAATTCAGCAGCTAAAATCATAACAAAGTCATGTAGAAACCTCGGTTTTGTATGTTACTTGTTGCCCTTAGTGGGTACGTATTGCATATCAGAAGGCAGAGGAAAACAACAGTCACATGTATAGAGTTATTTTTCCCTTGCGTGATATTAATAATAAATAATCCTGGTACATTGGGTGTGACAATATCTTATCTTCTGATATAAAAATCATCTTATTTAGATAAGGTATGATTAATTTTCTTCTGCGTGACAATTTGGGAATGTACGAAGGAGCATCAGCCACAGCATTAACTTTGGTTTCTACCTTCTGAATCAGCAAAACGTCCAAGTACGAACCCATTAAAACAAAGCAATCAAATAAAACGACTACTAATGCCTGATTTTGACTTTCTAGCCGGTCCTTGTTAGTTAAGGATCAGATAAAATTGCATGTGGAAGACCTTTGACATTTGCAGTAAATTCATCTCATAAGCAGCCCTTCTGGTAGCTTCAATCAATTAACGTTGTTTTCAGTAACAAAATTTCTTCTTCTTCTAGAATCCATTAAAAGCATGCCAATTTCAAATCAATCCCGGTGGATGATCTGGACATGTATACTTACACCACAACTACTCTTAAGGGTTCATTTGGTATTAGGATAATAAGAGCAAAAATTCACCCACATACCAAACGCATTAAAGTTGGTTTCTTTACAAAACAGGTGAATAGAAATCACTTCCTTCGGCCCCGGTTCCGCTCAGATCTCTATAGTTATTAGAGAACTTAGAAGCCGTTGTGGGACCGTTGGGGGCGATGGCGTTGTAAATTTCAGCATCTGTGTTCTCAAGTCACTCTCATTTTCAGCCGAGCATAGGACCACAATATGGTTAGCAAGCAGGGCAATAATTTAACTTTTTTCAGCTGGAACAAAAACACATATTTCTGTCATGGACCCCAATTGAATCGAAGAAAGATTGTCCTTCCATCATCAAGGACAATGCATGTTAGTGGCGATGGTGAGACTTTGTATATATACCCATCAAATTGTAATTGCGGACACACTGGTAAAGAGAAAGGGCCATTACGAATGTGTCTAGCGTCAATGGGGAATAGATGGGAAAAGGATCAAAAAGAGATCATTTTCATGGGGGCAAACATTCAAGCGAGTGCACACCAGTAAAGGTCTATGCCAAAGATAGTAGCATTCCAATAATAAAACTCATCACATTTATACGGTTTTAACTTCCATTACGTTATATAAATCACGGCTCATTGCTGTTGTGAAAAAGGAAAAGAAAGAAAGAGCGTGTTTGGATGTAGCTTTGCCGGTTCAAACAGCTAACATAGCATATTCATCACTAGCTGATACGAGCATCAGAAGATATACACGAGAAGGATAGTCTACACTACATCCATGTATTAGCGCAGGGGCATATCTATCATTATCATGACAGATTTACTCGAAATAATCATAAAAGTATGCAAAGGAAAAATACATGTTACGGAATGATAACATAAAAGGGAGGAAAACAGATGAACATAAAATCATCATTTTTCACTCCAGAGATTTTCTACATTGCTTACTCATCACCCATGGCTAATTCCAACGCGTAGTCATCTCTCTCCTGTAACAATGGAGATGTTAAAGTAGTATCAGACAAAAAAACATGAAAAAGCAATTTTCGTCCTCTTGATCTTATAGCTGCAAATTTTGATGATTAATGGTCCAAGAAAATTTAGCCTACCACTGGTCCACGGGCAAAATAACGTCCAAATTGAAGCCAATATACCTATAAGAGGAGGATTCATAAGAGGAAACTTATTCAACTAAAAAGATTTTTTAAAAAAGAAAAGAAATCTCCACAGGTGGATCTATTTGGCATCAAAGTGCAAGCCATAATTGCAGTTTTGCGTATTACCTCATCTTCATCTTGTGTTTCTACTTCAACGTCAGAGGACGGAAATCCCACGCAAAGAAGTGCATAACCCTGCATTGCATAAGTTCCATATACCTATTCAACTCAGAAACTAAATTACAACAGTTCATGGAATTCACCAAAAAAGAAAGGTAAAGTCTACTTTATGGTCATGGTCATATCCTCCAAATTCTTACTAAAGGAAAGTGAACGCTTTACTGTTCAGTGGAACAATAATGTCTATTGCTGAACACAGGGCAAAAATGTCGTTACACTGACCATAACCTGAACATTTTCCCAGTCTATATGGAAGGACCAATGAATAGTAAATAAGGAAACGAACTGGGAGAAAGACATATCATCCCAAAAAAAAAAAAAAAATATCACAGACGTATTATTGGGTAAGCATGAACTTGAACTAGCCAATAGCTATGCAATTTTATACTGCCATGACCACTACTTCTACCTCCTCTACTCCTTTATAGCATGCTTAATCTAAATTATTTTGTCATGCCCAATTCAAAGGTCAACAGCATGCTTAGAAGTTCTTCACTTCTTTTGATATCATCTAAGCAATAAACAAAATCAAATTTCTTATTTTAATTACTTTCTAAAATAGATTGTTCTAATTCATGAGAGTATAAAGTATCCCATAACCAAATCATGAATTGGAACTAAGAAAAAAAATGATAAGATTCAAGCTCAAAATAAATAAATAAATAAATCAGGTGTTACACATGCCTTCTCTCTCAATTCAGCAGAAATCCCTAGGGCCTCTGGCTGTCTAATTTGTCCATTTTTTATGCGTACAGCACAGCTTGTACAACAACCTGCCAGAGATCCATTCAAAAGAAAAAAATGAGTATTAGGAGGTTAATATAACGGTTCTAACAGATTCCAATCTAGCTGATTGCTGCAGAAGTAGAGAAGCAAGAAACGTGAGCTGCAAAGATGCATCATATGATCTACAAAAGCATACTGTACTTAACCACAAACAGTTACCGAGAACTGAACAAACTTTTTGACTCATATATTGTTGTATCAAAGTCACTGCCCTTGTTTGTAATTTAAAATATACAAAAAAAAAAAGAAAAAAACAATGTATGCTAATACTCCCAACGAGAATTACACTGAAGTCTGAAATACACCAACAAATGCAAGCGGCACTCAACCAAAACAGGATAAGATGCATGGCTTAGGGAGTTAAACACGACACATCTCCATTTGCTTGGCCATGCCTGTCGGTGGTGAATTTGTAACTGATTCGAGACAAGTTGCATTAATCATCAAGAATACTCGACCAGCAAAAGCCATTAATAATATATCAAAATGAGGAGGCAAAGAAAATGAGAAAGATGATAATTAATATTAATAATATATCAATGCATGTATTTCCGGCATTAGCACATGAAAGAGTTGCTTAATAGGTAGCTGATCAAAAATAATATAACAGCACAACTCTGGCTTCTGTGTTTGAGTATATGCTGATAGAAAATAACATGAAAAAACAGATAACAAGTAGGAGAACAGTACCATGCCTGCAAGCGAATGGAAGGGTGATGTTTTGGGACTCGGCAGTATGTAATATATATTGGTCCTGCATTTATGTTAATCACATATATAAGCCGGCAATTTTTATTTTTTATTTTTTTAAAAAAGGAAATTTTTTAAGAAGGAAAATTAAAAGATAATCACGGTCGAAATCAGAAAGTTGCAGAGTTACATTTATCAAAACAGAAATTTCTGATCATAATTTATTTATTTTTAATTAGCTTATGCGGTTTTCGGAAAGAACTACAGCTACAAGCAAGCGCAATTGTAATTGGAAAAATGTCCATTCTTGTGAAGAAAAATTAGCATCAACATGTAGCCAATTAAAGTCGGAAAATGCAAACTTGGATATCAGTTGAGTTTCCAACATATTGTTGAGAACAAAGAATTGAGTCATACCTCGGGTACGAGGAACTCGTGAACTATTCCTTTTTGCCTGTCATGAACGGTGACCTTATGGATTGGAACAGATGGCGATGGTGAATAGTAATCGGTTCGACCAGGGACTGCTACCTGTGTTCGGAGTTCCGACGTCGTCTTTCGGCGGCATTTGAATAAATTGGAATGCGTAAAACTAGAAAAGGATTGCCGGTTCATTTCAGGTTTCTGGTGTACAGAAATGCAGTAATTACAGGGAATTCGAAGGTCCATTCTCTTCTCGCAAAATTGCTTTCCTTGCTTCTTCTGCTTGGCCAGGCAGTAGGCAGAAAGCACACAGGAATAGGATAACGGAAGCTGTACTCGACAACACCAGCGGGCTTACATGTTTGCGCTCCGAACCGTTAGATTGCAATGCCCCCGCCAAACCAATGATTACTAAGACACGTGTATGGTACGGGTACGGTCTCTTTTTTTCTTTTTCTTTTTTCTTTCTTTTTAAAAAATTAGAATTTAATTTACTACAATAGTTTTAATTTCAAAAATTGATAAGCTCCGAGAACCATTTTTCACTTGCGATTCGAGATAAAAAAGAAACTGGATAGGTGATAGAATCCGCAGTGCTATCCGACGGAAATAAGAGCGCATTGCATGTTGAACAAGTGGTGGCCAGCCAGCTTCCCTGTAAACACATTCCTTCTACCAAATCACTCTCCCACATTATGCTAAATTCCTTGAATAAGATGATACACTTTGGTCCAAGCTCGAGTTTCTGTTGTAATAGAAAAAATGGCTTCTGTCTATTTAACGGTAATTGGTAAGTTGCGTTGTTTATGGATGCTGCTGAAAGTTTCCTCCCAAGATTTCTTTGTAAGGAATGACTTATTTGCGCTTGCGGATAACAAAAAGGAGAGTTGGTTACTAACAGCTAAAGCTGCGGCTAGAAGGAGCAAAAATAAGATTGTCACAAATACCTAAACATGGTTTAACACAATCTCAGATATCAGACATATAAACAAGAGTTACAGAACTACCCTAGATGATGCCCAGAGCTTCATAAATCTCCACACTCTTTCAAGTTTGAAAGTTTGCCCCCCTGATCACATCCGATACATAGAAAGGTTCCTGCCGGAGACTTTGCTCATTTACAAATACTCCTACATTATTCAATCCCCGTATCCAAAAAGAATTTCAACCGCTAAACATGAATGTTCTGACACAATCTATGTGCAATAGCTATATACGAGACTTGGTAACATACTCGGACTCGCTCAAAAGTATACAGTTAAATTCAACTTTTGGCCTAACGCAGCAGTTCCCAGATACATTCAAAGCTGCCGAAAGATATAATAAAAGCAAAGACCAAGACCAAAAAGGCATTTTCATGTTAAAGCCCCTATAAATGATACTACGTGCTTTGGTTGCACATTCCATCATTCGTAAACAGCAGAACAGAACTTGATCCATCATATGCACAAATAGAATGTAAATGACAAAACCAAACTAATCAAAAACAAGATCTTTATACCCACTGCAATCTGCCCTGGTGTTCAACACATTGCTTTAGTTTCCCATCTGAAAGGACCTGTTCCTTCACTTTGGCTGGCCTGGTATTATACTTTGCTTTAAACCTCACCGTTGTTTTATGACGATCTACTGTTACTGCTGACTTTTCTGAAGAAACCTCATCAAGGAATTCATCGGCCACATCCCCATCTTCATCTATCCTAAGACGCTTTGCATACCACCTCAGACCCTAAAGAAGAAAACATAAGAACCCAGATATATTACTCACCAGTTAGCAGGAAACATACGATTTGCCAAAAAAAAAAAAAAAGGAACAAAACCATGCAACCCAATCCTGTAACTAATCGTTGAGATAATTAAATAAACCCGTGGATCAAAGGTACTGGACGCAAAAGAAATATTGTAAAATACATAAAACAGAAAAACATATACTGACACGCTGCACGCATTGCGTTTGCATACATAAGACTAGGAACGATCAGATGAATATCATGTTTTTCCCCCCACTATTGCCATCTTTATTACAGTAGAATTTGAATACCACTGAATTGTACCTAAGATTACTTTTCCCAGATCATGATGCTCATCCAAGAAACTATTTATAATGTATAAATTATAAATAAATAACAAGTAATCCCCATGCAATGGAAGTCATCTAACTCCGGTTTCTCATATATTTTTTCTATCATATAGTAGAGTTATATGATTTCAAATTGTCTGATTTTCCAAGCATTGGGTGTGGCAAATAGTTTCATCCTTGCGCATACAACAAAGCCTATGATGAAAATTCCAGATGGTGAAGCTAGGACGATGCACACTGCTCGTGCACAGAACCAAAAAAGGGAACTATTTCTGATATAGGTTACCAACTTCAATCTCAATGGTCCCACTTTCAAAGTCAGTCACCGTGTTTTGGGTCATGTACTTGGTATTGTTAAGTCTTTTGTTATAATTGGCAAATAAGTACTGAATTAAGTTTCAAATGTTAGCTAAAGCAGTAGGGACCAAATAGTACGTATATAATCCAGATGTCACAATTGTTATGCCATCTCTAAACCTAGCTAAGTCCTCTAATACAGTGGATACAAAGTAAGTTAAATGTGATCAGTATCGTTATCATCCATTAAAAAGTTCACACAAGCATCTCCAAACATTAGAACAAGACAAAAGCAAGTTTTCTCCCTCCTTAAGACCGTGAATACCCAAGAGACATGAAAGTTTAGTTCCATTGTTATCTTAGATATCATTTTCCTTACATATTAGGCGACCCGATAGAATACGAATATCAAGTAACAGGGAATCTGGTTGTGACTGGAGAATAAACCTCAGGCCACCTTTCAACAAGCGGTCCAAAGTAAAGCTTTATGTTATTAAACTTCAGGACTACAATAATTTAAATTTCTATCGAGAGAAAGCAGATTGCTTTCTTTGGTTTCTCTAATTAGATTTAATAGGTTCACACCAATTAGGCCAACTGTTGCCAAATCCAAATTACTTTAACGCAAACTAGAGGTCGCCCAAACGGAAAAGAATCTGCCCAGTTATTACAAAGATTCGATGGAAGTATCAAGTATCAAAAATATATTGTTCCATATGAACTAGTAGAACCCAAATGCAAAGAAAATAGGAAGGCTTTGCTAAAAGAAAATAAATGAAGAGCCAAGCTGAGCATAGCACAAATTATAGAGAGAATGGGGGAAATGGAGGACCTGAACTCCGCCGTCACCGGATGAACAAGGGACAACAATAGGACCTGACTGAGGCCGATCGACGCCAACCTGGACTTGGACGCCAAACCCTTTGCGGGGTCCAGTTTCTTTGGCATGGTAGCGTTGACGAGCTTGATCATCGAGGTCATCGTCGGCTTCATCCTTGGGTTCGTGGAGTTCGTCCTTTACAAACCCTAACAATCCAGCTATCCTTCTAAAAAATCCCATCCTTTATGAGAGTAAGAGAGAAAGAGATGGCGTGGATGAGTAATTCACGCTATCTTAAGAAACTGTCGAGGGATAAAAGATGAAAATTGACGAGAGATCTTGTGGTTGGCGATAGAGGGAGCGGAAAGTGAGCAGGTAATTGAAGAGGATCGTTCAGGCGCTTGCTCTTCCTTGTGTTGCATGTGCTTAGCTTTGTTGCACGGAAAGAAAGATGGGACTAGAAGTTTATTCAGAACAAACACTATCTTTCATTTCCAATATTCATTTCCCAAGCCTCAAATTATCAATGCCTGCATCCCTTTGCTTTGTAATTTTCTATTTTTTTAATGAAAAGTTTCTATTATTTTTAATTGTGTTTCCTGGCAATTGGAAATAGTAGTACAACAACGAGAAGGGAATGAATAAACATGCTTAGGGATATGCAAATTGTGAGAAAAAATCAAATCTTCACAGTTGGTTTAAGTTTTCCTGGTACAAGAACATATAAGATAGCTAACAAGATTGACTAAATTTTCTTTTTTTGGGTAAGATTCTTATTATTAGAAACTGGGATTCCCCGAATATATAAAACATTATAAAATTATTTGTAATGAGATCATATTGCATTCCATAAACCATATATATTAAGATGTGTTTAACGTTTGTCATTGTTTTTATTTGGTAAATAAATCCTGATTAATATTATTTTTTTTGTTTTCGTTTGAAGACAAGTATTTGATTTAGTTCACCTGCAAAATAAGATCAAAGCCACGAGGAAATCAAATGTATTTTTGTTTTTTATAATGAAACATTTGTTGATAGACTTCGTTGATAAAGATTTAGTTAAGAAGAAAGATAGCATGTCGTAAGTTTTTCCACCTTCTCTTCAGTATAAATTAACATGCAATATCATCCTAAAATCTAAACTAATCTTCATTTTTTAAAATTTTTGAGAATTATGGCATATCTTCTTTTGAAAAAAAAATTAGCATGCGTTGTCTCTAACTATTTTGCAATCAACACTAACCCGAGAGACAATTCCACCCGAAAAACACAATATAAAGTTACTTAGTAAACAACATGGTTACAACAAAGCAAAGTCTAAAACATTTGAAAAAAAAAAGAAACTTATCGTTACAACAAAACAAGGAGGTATTTAACAAAACAGACCTCAGCTTCAACTAATAGAGTCAATATGTCGTTTCAATAAAAGGCTGGCCTTTACAACAGAAAGTATTAAATTTTCACGCGAACAATCATATTGACAAACACACTATAATGCATAATGCCTTAACTCTGCAAGAACAGACTCCCAATGAATGACTCTAGCACCTAATCTCATACGATCCTGCTTTTGTAATATAACGAACCCACTCAACAGTGTTGTACCCACTCTTTTCCCATACCTGCAGAAAATAGATTACATAAAACCACTGAGTTCTTAGAACATGCACGGACTATATAAGCTACTCGGAAATGTGGATACCTTGAGAAAACGGACACGTAAACCAGATGCTGTGAACATGGGAACCTACATCCATAAAGATAAAACAAGTAGGTCAGTACACTACGTGTTAGTTGGACGGACAGCTCCGAAAGTGAAAAGGATATATATAGTATTAGCAGAACCCAAGTTGTTGCCCTGTAATTCTTTCTCGAAACTTTACCCGCAAAAGAGGGTCAATATTACAAAAAGGGCAAGGTCGATTTATTCTACCAAAGTAAGGTCAAAATGGGAAGGTGATTTTCTAAAATAAAGAAAATCACTAATTGACTATCTGCTGGAAAACAAAGAATTATTGCTTACAGAATGAAATGTCTAGTTAGTAGAGTAATTGGTAACGCACCTGGAATTCCATCTGAATTGGTGGTCTTGTCCAGGATTTCTTTTCTGTCATTGTGGAAATAAGTTCAACTTCTGCACTCAGGGTTGGCTCTGTTTGCCCAGGAAATTTCCTAATCCTAGAATATAAGGAAGCGCAGTAGATATTACGATAGCTGTTATAGAGGGGGGAAACAGTGAACACTATAGCAAAAGGGGGAGAGGGTGAATAACAACTAATTCATATAAGATCCAATGAAAGATGTCAGATAAAAATTTCATATGAAATACAGCAACAAAAACGGCACAGATGAATTATATCCACAATGATTCTTAGACTAAAACAAGGTCAATAAAAATTGATACCCTAACGACATTCATAATTGGAATTTAAAATAAGTGAAGTAAATTTTCAGGTAATATAATAATTACTACAAAGTGAGAGTTGTTTTTGCCGTTTGTTCTGACACTTACTTCCAGACCAAAGAATCAATAGCCGCATTGTATTTTGCTCTGCCCGATGTAACTGTGAAACTTGTTTTTGCCGTTTGTTTTGGCACGGGAATTTTGACAACAACCCCAAGTGCGAACATTTTTGCACCAAAAACACTCTTTACCTGAAAAACCCCATAAAAGATTAAGCCAATGGCAGGATGCAAAACCTTCAAAAGATTGTACCTTCTACGGGAAAATTTCCAACCTTAACATTTACTTCCATCCGCGTCCGACCAAGTTCCTTGATGGTTGGCAACACTTTGAAGGGAAGATTAACACCCTCAGTAATACGATACCTACAAAGTTATGAAGATATTATAATATATTGCGACAAAAAACAATCACGCACGCACAAACACCGAGGAATGATCAAATGAGAATAGCTTACTTCATCAGTTCAAATTCACCATCAGGTGGCACAAAACTAACAGTCTTCTCTGAGTTGAACCTCGTCAAATTTACACACTGATGGAAAGTGACGTCATCAAGCTCGATAGTTTTGCCACTGCAAAATTTATCGTTTTCAATTGAAATGGCAATATCTACAGAAAATATCATTTAATAAGGAAAAGCACGAGGAATGACGTGCCACCAAAAGCTACCTTTTCGCGGGACGGGATTTAAGTTGTGACTCTTTCTCGAGGCCGATCTTGTCATTTAAACCCAACTTCAGATCAGGCATGCCAGAGAGGAAGCACTTCATGAGAATCTTCCCCGTAACATCACAACGCAGAACACTACCTAAAATCTGAAAAGTGTTAGCATACAACCTAGCTAAAATTGGAATGAAGACAATCTAAGGCCAAGACCCACCTTTCGAAGACATAAGAAGATTCACACTTTCCACAATATCCAAGAAAACCTGTAAAAGGGCAACAATAGAATAAGGACTACAACAATCAGAAAGTGTATACGCAGATTAGTATAATGTTTCACCTCATTCTTTTTGTAAACGAGGCCTTCTCTTCGCCAACCAACAGCACCTGTAACTTGTAAAGTTGCATTTGGAACAGGTTTATCTGAGGGCTGTTTTTTTTCCACATCAAACAGCAAACATAGTAAGACATGAGATTTTAAATTCAAAATAACTATAAAAAGATAGACGGATAGAGAGACAGAGAGAAAGGGGGGGTAATAATGCTTGCACGTCAGCTATGCAAACAGCAGTTAAAGTTGATGTAAGCTTTCTCTATGTTATCAGCACAGAATATACAACTTACTCTTGAGGGATCAAGCAAAAATGGTGTGAAAATAATAGTGCCCAAAACATGACAGCATCAAGCATTTGAGTAACATATTCTATATATTTTAGATAACCTGTTCAAACCAGGATAATGCCCAACCATCCTTTATTGAGTTTAGCTTAGATTTAAGGAATGGAAGAAAACTTAAGGCCCATTAGATTTTAGGAAGAGTACAACATCAATGCCAAATGTCCGGCTGTTTTATGCCATCTTAAGTGTTTCAATTAAAATAATATGTTTCGATAAAAGATAAATTTAATTAGAAACAATATTTAATCTTATTAAAGTATCCAAGATATCCTTTCAGGCATACAGACAAAAAATTGAAATATGTGCACAGTGCCAGAGTCATAGCAGAAAACTGGTGAATTTGTTCATTGAAAGCGCTAAATATATAGAAGAGGTCAAGGCATGATAATGAAATAGAGCAATTTAGGGTCCTGCATTTCTTTGCTCACATCCATAAAATCGAGGGATGTGATGGTTACAAAGGAGCCATTTGGAACAACAGATTACAAAGTGGACAAATAAAAGTGTAAAGTAGAACTATCCTTTCAAGTTTTTGAATGACAAGGGTTAGGCAACTCTAACAAAACGGAAATCTTGATGGGCCTTAAAATTTTTTTTTTTATTTTATTTTATTTCAATTTGAAACTTCATTCTGTTTAACACAAAAACAAGTAAAGAGTATGATCTATGGGGCAAAAAATTGCATGTTCGATATTTGTTACATTCATTCATCCAATTGTCTTTGTTGTAACCTCTATTCTTTTTTAATTTTGTCATGACAACACGACCATGTTGCTACTTATCCTATCCCCCATTAGTATCCTTACTTCACATTAGTTAGTAAAGTATGTGGACTAACCTTGGATGAAAATGGGGAACGCACTCCTTCCTGAGTGATGTAAAGCTTTAAAATCTCTGCTGAAAGATTTTGCGGGTAGCCGAAGTCCATGATTTCTGCAAATACACGTGCAAATCAATCATTCTGCCGTTTTCTTGATTAATATTACGAAGATGGACAAGACAAAACATAGTTATCAAGGAAGAACAAGGAACAATATATTGATCCATTTGTTTACAAGAATTTTCTTGTCACCTTCCATTTGCAGATTTTTGGTATTCTTCCCAGCTAAAAGTGTGATTTTAGAATCATCTGTATGCTTATTATATATATCTCCATATAATGTGACTCAAAGAAACTTATTGTAATGTGCGCTTGCTGTCTTGTGTTTGTGTCTATAATAAAGGGACCAACTTTTACACATGCAATTCCTTGCTTTGCTGACAGATACTTGAGCAGATATATGAACTTCACTGCACTATTTTCTTTTTAGCCTACATCAACTTTCTAATTAAGACAACCTAAAGCTATTAAAATTCAATGAGACATCAATTTGAACAATGACACACAGTGCACAAGTATGTGAAAACATGAACAGAGAGGAAGTTCATTTCTAATGCCTTAATTACTTACCATCCAGAAGCTCATAAATGAGAACAAAATTATTTCGAATTGCATCCTCGTCAAAAGCGCCCCCAAAATATGATTTGAATAACGCAACAGCCTGTAAAGAAGATGTACAAGTATCAGGTATCATAAATGTCAATTTCCTCATGACAGCAGAAAGAGAAAGGAGAAAGGGAGTATGCTGAAAAATTGAGAAATTACATATAATATAAATTTGATCATATTAGGAGCAAAAAACATGCTTTCTCAATATATGGTTAGCCCAAGGAAACAAATGCTGCTGTTTCCTACTTGACCAACATGACCCTTCATACTTGTACCGGTCTCGAGCAAAGCATTACACTTTAAAATTTATAATAACTTCTCTGCAAAATTCATGGATCTCTTCTCAAGATATTGTAATTTATCATAACTTTGGGAATTTAGAAGTTTCTTCTAATCAGACAGCCTAACTTAGTAACTTAGCCAGAATAGAATACTACTTGTACTTTAAAAGAAAGAGCGACCACCAATCAACAGACAAGTCTCGATGACAAATAGATGTTAACTACCTCTACAACAAATTTGAAAGCACAAGCTACATTTGCATTGCTGCTGACAACAATCACAATGTAGACATTGCTTATCCTCATGTAAAAGAAAGAGCAACCACCAATCTGCCTCACAGGACATGTGCCAAGTTCTTTTGTCTGCATAATATGTGTCCGGAAGGCATCTACCATATTTCCCCTGAAAAAATAAGAATTTGCACTTAGAAGAGACAGTATAGCGCATAATTAAGTTAGTTAAAAACATCTAACAGCTCAAAACTCAGCAACAAACCCACTTCCTCCAAAAAGATGAATAAATAAATAAATAAGGGGGTCGGAGAGAGAGAAGGAAACAGAGATCATAAAGAAAATCAAGTTGTCGAAGTTCACCGAGCAGCATACTAAATACGCATGCCAAAACCAAAGTTGAATCTACACAAACATCGATAAGTTTCATGGCTTCAACAATCAGCAAGCATAATAGAGCAAACTCGTAATCACCAGACCTAGCAGCATTGCCATAGAATTTAGAAGCATCTGCTCCGCCCTCTTTGAAAAAACGAAACCATATCCACATTCAAGCTTTGATCAAAACATGCCTAGTTGTTTATAGAATGATAATCCATATGCCGTCAGGACAGAGCTCCCACATAAAGTACGAATAAGCAAACACAATTTCCAAAAAAATGCGAAAGAATAATTTGGCCATAACACATGTAACAAAGCAAAAATGGAGAAAATGCATCTTATCACTTTAATATAATACACACAGCAACCTGTAAATGAGTAGTAGAGGAATCAGCGAGGTGAAAGATAAACATTACCCAACATCGTCGCGATAGAGGCGATTAATGAGGACGTCCCCTCGGAGATTCAAAAAGTATATAGCCGACGCAGCGACCGGCATCTCCGATCCGGCGTATTAACTTCCAAATTCTCCAACAACGAGCTTCAGACAATCAATCAGAAATTATCGAAACCGGTGGTTCCACCTCAGATCTATG
The DNA here is from genome assembly GCA_022379115.2 of Bauhinia variegata. Lineage (NCBI taxonomy): Eukaryota > Viridiplantae > Streptophyta > Magnoliopsida > Fabales > Fabaceae > Bauhinia > Bauhinia variegata. The sequence continues at coordinate 2,298,904 of CM039433.1, forward strand.
GTCCCCAGGTTCCTCAGAGAAGGAACGGCAACTAAGATGGCGCAAACGTTTAGTGGTGCATCGGAAGACGTCACCGTCGATATGACAATTCTGGGAACACGAGAGTAGACGAAATGAGAATTAACGACTGCAAAAGGAAAATTCAACTCGTCGGTAGCCGCGGACCGGGGTCACAGTTTATTACAGTCAGCGGAATTGGTTCTGGCCGAACCACGGCACGTGCGTCTCTTAGGACTCATCTCTGTCATATATATAATTTATATTTATATTTATATTTATAATAATTTATTCAAGTATAAATTAAATAAAAAAGCCATTAAAATTTTAATTTTGAAATACCTCGGTAGTATATATAAATTTAAATTTCTTTTCTTTTTTACGGAGCAATTTCTCCATGGTTTTTATTTCCCCTAAACAATATTCCTACATTAATATGAAGTCACGTATTTGCTGTGGCGGGAAAGAAATGCGATAGCACACAATTAAATTCACTTACTGCAAATTGATGAGTTTTTTTTTTTTTCCTGCAGGGTTGAGTTATCGCAATGCAATATGTTATGGTTTGTTGTTGTTCAGTAAACAAAATTAAAATAAGAATAAGAATAGAAATAAAATAAAATAAAATGATATTCTGCTTCATAATTTAGTAGTTCACAAAATGACATTTTTTTTAATTTTTCGAGGAAGACATTAGTTTTAGTTGATTTTAAAAATAATAATATGCTTTAGTGAGATGTTGATTTATATTTTTATAAAATAAATTTGAAATAAAATAATTATTTTCTTCTACCAATCATAATAATAATTATTATTATTATGTAAAATAAAATATAAAACCCAGAAAAAAATTCGTTACGTGAATAAAAAAGTTATTATTAGAGGAGAAAAATAAAAATCTAAAACCCTAAAATTTCTAAACCCTGATTATAAACAATTTCAGCTTCGCTTTTTATTCCCTTTTTTTTTTTTTTAATTCCGGTCGTACTCAGTATCTTTCTCTCCCAGTCTCAGTCTCCATCTCTCTCACTCACTCTTCGCTCTTCTCTTTCATCGAAGTACGTTTTCAAGAAGATAACTCGGTGAATCCCGAGAACCTGCATTTTGCTTCCACTTCGCGGAATTCAAATACACGGTTTTACAAGCCTCTCAAAACCGTTTTGTTTGGTTTGTTTCTCCTGATCTGCTGCAATGGATTCTCGTGAACCGCCACAGCTGCAACAGCAGCAGCAACCACAGCCGCAGTCACAACCACAACCGCCATCAGTGGCATCAAACATGATGATGGGGCCCGCTTCGTATGCCTCGAGTATGCCCAATCCCAGTAGTTCCCCTATGATCAGCCCCAATTCTACGGCCACGATGATGGCACCTGCCACTGCCCGATTCCCATTCAACTCAGGAGTTCCACAACCCCTTCCTCAAACAAAGCCTCCGGAGCTTCTTAACTCCACCAGTCCTTACGATGGGTCTTCTTCTGCGTTGAGGCCGTGTGGATTTAGCATTGATTCTGGGAAGAAGAAAAGAGGCCGGCCAAGGAAATATTCGCCGGATGGTAACATTGCTTTGGGTTTGGCTCCTACGCCTATGTCTTCTTCTGCCGGTCAGGGCGATTCCAGTGGCACGCCGTCTACCGAACCTTCGGCAAAAAAAAATAGGGGAAGGCCACCGGGCTCGGGAAAGAAGCAATTGGATGCCCTTGGTATTTGTTATATCTGTATATTTTTGCGTGTTAGTTTGTTGATTTTACTCTTGCACGCTTTCCGTATTGGACTGATTTTGATTATCTGCTGTCCTGTTAATGTGCAGGAGCTGGCGGTGTTGGGTTTACTCCGCATGTAATCATGGTGAAAGCTGGCGAGGTATGAAATATGATCAGTAGACCTTGGCTAACGATTAATGAGTTCTCTTGACGGACCATGTACTGAACTATTCTGCTTTGCTAGCTCTTTATTGACATGACAATGCAAAGATTAGTGCTAAACTTAGTTTGCATTTATTTGTCGATAATTATTTTGAGTTGCCTTATTATCAACGTAGTCTCTTGAAATGACACCACAATTAGTGTTTGAGAGAGAAGCGAGGTTAATTGAATTGTGAAATTCATTGAGGGCCCAAATTTGGCGATTGGAGGAAGTGATCCTCAAGTTCCATGATGCTGACATTAAGAGAAAAGACATAGATGCTATATAAGACCTATTTATTTTTGTTAGTTGCAAATGGAAATAGAGCATTTATTTTCAAAATTTTTAAATATTGGATATAAATCAACCTTTCCATTGATTGGGTCTTCACATAATATTAGAGCCTCTTTCACTTAGTGGTGTTCAATCTTTGCTGTATTTACTTTTGAATTTAATTAAAATTTCAGCATAAGGTGAAGTGAGCATAGGCTCTGTCCATCCTTCAGGCACAAGGAGCTTCCGCATGTTTGGCCTTGCTAGATATGAAACTCATTCTCATAACAACACAAAATTTTAGGTTAATTCAGTTGTTGAAAGTAAATTGCAACGTTTCTGTAGATTCACTACTAATAAGTCTAATTAGAATTATTTCATGTGTGGTTTGTAAACTCCTCCATTATAAAACACAACAGCATGGCGATTGTTGTCTTGTCATCTTTTACAGATATTTGGATCTTTCTTTTGGATATTTTGTATGCTCTTCAAGGTAGTTTCTAGAGCTTTCCCCCCATTTTATAAAAGAAAATATTTGTATGCTGTCCAATTAGGCATATTCGTGATCCTAAAATTCCATGGATTGAGGATTCAATCAGATCCCATACAGATAACTCGCAAATTGACTATGCAATTAGAGTTGATTAAGACAGGGAATTAATTTTTTTTTCTTTCTCAACTTAATTGCCACTGGTTTTATTGCTTATAAAATGGTTATTGATGCTAATTCAATGCTTTTATTTCTAACCCTTACTCTTTATAAGCTATCCACCATTGAGTACATGAAATTCCTGTTTAATCATCATTGTGAATGAATATTTGGACCTTTCATTTTATTATTGATTGGATTATTTAAGATATATATTTGTCTTTCATATTTTTAATCTGATTATTTTATGGTTTAGATGATTAAACCTTTTTTTTTTTGGTGTCTGGTATGGATTTGAATATACACCCTATCTTATTATGTATCTTTTGCCAGACAGAGAAAGGGAGGGAGTAAACTGTCGTAATAACATACTGATGTTATTCTGTCAAGCTCCTCATCCTTATTTGGCGATTTTACTGTTAAATGACATGGATATTTGTGAACCTATTGAAACAAAACTGGAGATTGGATTCTTTCCATACTCCTAATGTTATTCTTATGGAATTACCTTGTGTATGTGTGTTTATATACTTACTTTTAGAGGTGGCTTTGCTATATTAAACTTTGGCCCTCTCTATTGACGAGCTCTGGTCATGGTGGGGTTTGCTTCGCAAGTTGTCTTATCAGCTTGCTTCTGTTGATTGTAGGACATTGCATCAAAGATTTTTTCCTTCTCTCAGCAAGGACCTCGGACAGTTTGTATTCTTTCTGCCAATGGTGCTATCTGCAATGTCACCCTTCGTCAGCCAGCAATGTCTGGTGGTACTGTGACATATGAGGTATAATTCATATCCTTGTGCCATCTATTCATTATCCATAATATTGAAGGTGTGTTTTATGCCATACGTCAAATGATCTAATGTGCTTGACATGAGTTTTTCTGAAAGTAACTTTTCAAGAAAACATGAAATTATGCGCATTTATTTATTGTGCCATAGGACAGGATGCCATTTCAAAGTCATTGATGAACACGCACACAAAAATAAATAAATAAATATATATATCACTTGCTATGATCCCCTAGGACCTTCGATTGATAGGAAGCCGAATCATCTATCTTTAAGAACTATTGATTTGTGTATTTATTGGTTGTACTATGCCATACTAAGATATATTAGACCTTTTTCAATTTGCATGTTATCAAATTGTGTAAAGATAAGTAGTTACATAAGTGAGATCAGGCATGATTCTGAAAATAGTCAATGGTAGTGGTTATCTGCTTACTGGAAATGATAGTGATGAAAACAATAGGAAAATCTGGGAAGAAGAGTTTTGTGCCGGTATAAGTGGGGATTGTTTGGTTAAAGGTACCTGGGCATGGTAACAGTTGGTGTAGTTTTAGAGGCTGAAGCAAGGAAGGAACTCAAGTTGTCTTGGTTATATGGTGCTGAGAACAGTATCAAAGGCCAGTGAATATTGGACTTTTAATCTATTGTGGATGGTGAATATGGGATGACTGGGTTTCTAGAGTAGGATTTTTGTGATTGGCATGTTTCTAGTTTGGTAAAAGTCTTGTTCACTTTGAAATTGTAAGTTTCACTGCTACACGTACGTCCTAAATCCTAATCCTATTCCTGATCAGTGTTGGTCTCCCATGACTTAATTAAACTGAACTGAAAACTATTTACTGCTCCATAAGAGCATATATTTGATTCACATTCAGGCAAACTCTAGCATTTGTTCAAAGTTCCTTTTCAGATGTAAGAGTTCTGATTTTGTGGGTTGCTTCTGTTCAACTGCCATGCTGTGTATAATCTGTACTTCACTTTTGTTTCTTTTACTATCTCCTATTTTCCTTGACTGCTCCGAAACTGATGAGGGCACAGCGGTTTGAGTCTTAATTAAACATCAATAATCATTTTATAAGCTTTTGATCAGAATGAGTTGAGTTTCACTACATGCTGAAATTTGCTCGTCATTTAAATTTTATTTAGCGGAGTAAAATGGTGAATGCCAGTTGTTTGACAATGGTGATTAAATATTTAATAAAGCATTGTGTGTAGCCGTCAGCCTCATCACTCCATTTTTGACTTTACAGGGCCGATTTGAGATCTTATCTCTATCAGGTTCTTTCCTGCTTTCTGAAAATAATGGTGGTCGTAGCAGAACAGGTGGTTTGAGCGTGTCTCTTGCAGGGTCTGATGGACGAGTTTTAGGTGGTGGAGTTGCTGGAATGTTAACTGCAGCATCACCTGTGCAGGTATTGTTCTAAATGGTTGAACGTTTATATCAACTGTGAACATTGAGCTAGCAATGGAATTCTGTTTGGCTCGTATAAATTATTAAAGAGCAAGTTGTATTAGAACTTGGGAAACAGGGAATCTTCTATTCATTAATGGTTGACAAAACTCTAATACCTTGTTTTTACGACCATTTGAATTACTAACAGATCATTGTGGGTAGCTTTGTTGCGGATAGGAAAAAGTCGAGCACAAATGTTCAGAAATCTGGCCCTTCATCAGGAACAGCATCCCAACTGTTAAATTTTGGTGCACCTATGACTCCAACCAGTCCTAACTCCCAAGGGCCTTCAACCGAGTCGTCTGATGACAATGGTAACAGTCCTTTCAATAAAGGCCCTGGACTCTACAGCAATGCCAGTCAGCCCATTCATAATATGCCAATGTACCATCATCAACTATGGACTGGCCAAACTCAGCAATGAAGATGCTTTTTTTTTTATATTTAACAATGCAGGGGCAAGGTAGGGTATTTGCATGATGATTGTTCAGGGTAGTGGCTAGAGTTCATTTATAGAATGCTAACATGCATTGTGGAGCACTGATCTGAGAAGAGTATCCTAAGGTCCAAATTTATTTTACTCCCCCTCATCTAGTGCAGTTGATTCGGATTTTTTTTTTCCTTTGTAACTCATAACTGAAACGCTGCTATTGCTGATGGCTGAGAATATATGCTACCCCATCATCCCACATCTGTCATTTTTAATTGACTCTTACGTATGTCGGCCTTTATATTCTGTTCTGTTCCCTACTGATTTAAAAAGCTTGAAGTTTATAGCTGCCCTCAGTTGATTGTATTGTGGGTAATTTAACTAGACAAGGTAAGTTGAAATGTTAGATTGATCTTAAAGATAATCTTTTCGGTACTCTCTCTGCCTTTGCCTGAGCATTCTAATTTCTAAAGCCTCGCATCATCTGCCAATTGGGTAACGTGCATTGTCACCTGCTCTCTGTTGTGATCAAATCTGGCCTAGTCCGAGTATGGAATTTTAATTTCGTTTTACTCGGACCTAATTGACAAGAATGAAAGTAAGGAAATATTTTTATTTTCACCAAAAAAAGAATTGTATGTTCTGACATTGGTTTTTTGTCGAGTGAAACTATAAAATCCGTCGGTATCAAAGTTAGGCTTAGGCACGAAATAAATGAAGTGTAAAGGTTAAAATGAGATTTCATTTCAAAGTGTCTCCATCCATCGCACGCGCAATGCACGCGCAATGCACATTTGACAAAACTCCATCGAAGAAAAACAGCATCAGAAATAGTTGTCGCGTTCAAATGTCCTGCCATTCCGTTTCCGTGTTGAAACTTGAGATGCGTACATGTTATGTTCTCATTACACTTAACTGTAATTATTTTATTTTCAAAAAAAATAATTTATTCTCACCTCTAATATTATAAAGTGGGATGCACTGGTTAAAAAAAATTACTATGTTCCTGTTAAATTAGTTACACTTACATGCATGAACACGACAATCGGTTTTAACGTTGAAAAGGGGATAATGTTACTGTATTTGTATTCTCGTTCCTAGTTTAAATGAAGTAATGTTCATACAATTCTTTATTTATTTTTATTATAATTTTAATCTTTAAATAATCAATTCACATTGTGTGGAGTGTAAACCAATTTTGCGTTGGGATGTAAACGTGTTATTTAAAGTGTGGTGTGAGTGGTAAGACCGCTGGCCAGCAAATAGCAACGTGGCTCTTGTCCTAACTCCTAACTCCTAAGTAAGTGTTTTTAGTCTGTTTTGGATTTGTCGCAATCGCGTACGCAAACACTTGTCACTGTGGTTCGTGATGACGTGGGACTCTTTATCTGATAGTTTCCATGCAATTATCTCTTATCTCACGCTCCCTACGCGCCTCTGCGTAGCCGGTCACTTTCCAATTCCTACCATTAACTTTCAAGGAACACAACTCATGCTCCAACGGCTATTTTCTCATTGGGGCCCAATTAACCATCTAAACTGGCCCTCTGCATATTTAATCGTAATCAATCCTTTATTTCTTATAACTTATCTTTTGGTTAGTTGGCCTATTCTTTTCTATTCTATTTTGCTGAATTAGACCGTTTCTGCTTTCTACCCGCTTCTCTCCGGCCCCTTAATTGGCTTTCAATCTGAAAATACCCCCTATATATATATATATATATATACAAGTCGTAAACAGGTGGGAATTAAAGTTAGCTAGGTACCCACTAGTTTTGTAAGATTGCTTTTAATTTCTTTGAAGAAAACAAGTATAAAAAAAGAAAAGAAAAGCGGTAACTGTAATCTTTATGGATTGCTTGGTGTTGCGGACGAGAAGGCGATCCATGTCGATGGGTTATCGGCCGTTAACCAAAGACGGGATGGACGAATCGGAGGCTGTGACTGTAGTGGTCGGAAAAGAGAAGAGGGTGTTTGTGGTGGACCCTTTCATATTACAAGAGAACCCCTTTCGAGCTCTCATCGACACCACGAGCACGAAGAAGGATCGAGTTGGAGCGGAAAAGGGAAGGGATTTCCATTTCAGAACCCGAAGGCAAGGCCAATGCCCAGTGATTTTTGTGGATGTGGATGCCATTTTGTTCGAGCACATGCTGTGGCTCATGCACAACGACTGTTCGTCCTTGTTCAAACTCAATTTGGAGGACATTATTGACTTTTATACTCAGGAGGAATGATCCAGGAGAAATTAAACAAGATGCGAGCAGGGGAGGTACTTCTCTTTTTACTAATCAAATTTCACTTTCCACCATATATGTTATTATCTACTGAACACAACACATACATAAGATCAAGATCAAAAATCACTCTTTGTTTGAGGAAATAATGTATATGGTATGATACCCAGATAATTCATGGCTAGTTATGGTCTGTTTCTGATCCAACTGATGATCTTATTTTCATCAAATCACTGCAGCTGCTTATGTTATTTAGATACCGAATCTGAATGAATGGAATGATCCCACCATTAAAAAAAGATGTTAATTTAGTTTCATGATCCAATTCTTCAAAGGCAACTTTCTTGTAAAGGTAATTTAATTCACCCGACAATTTCCATCGTCGATCGGTGGCAGTGCAGATAAGAACGTTAATGAATATTGTATTGTATATAAACACTAAAGGTTAGCCAACTCGTTGGTTGACTTGCACCATTCCCAGCAACGTTATTAAGATATTCTTGTTTTTTCAAGTTAAAATTTTTAAGTTTTTTCTGTTTATCTTTAAAACAAACAAAGAGAACTCTCTTTTTTCTATTTTTAATTAATTCCCCTTGTAACCATGCGCTGAAGGTTGTTGGGGATTCAGTTAATTAATTAGCTAGCATATAGTTAAGTTATACTACAAGACAATATCATTGTATGTGGTTGTCAGAATCAGAGAGATATATTTCTTGTGTTTGGAGTCTGCGTCTAACTTTATGTCTACGCCTTGTGAAGATTACGGATTAAGTAGTTGAGAGATGGCCATCGGAGAATTACTACCTTTGATGTTGCTTGGTTATCACAGAATACAGACTCTGGAGCCATGATTGAATTCATTAATTTATCCATTAAATAATAATGGTTAGGTTCAAAAATAAATATTCCTAATTCCGAGACATTATCGTAATGCTAAAACATGCTAGCTTGCACAACTCTGTCACATAAATTTCAGCTTGTTCCTCAGAATCAACGTACAGCAAGAAGTCTTCCCTCTTCTTTCCAACATTTTTCAATTTAAGCTTCCAGCCGAGCCTATTTGCCTTAAAAATATAATCCACATTATTACTCGGTTCATGCTTGGCCAAGAATTGGCAATTCAGTCTCCAAGAGAAAAAACTATGAGGGGGCATCCAACAAATTGATACAAGAACACGCGCCAAAAAAATAAAAATAAAAATAAGAGTGGAGTCATTCTAGTTCACTTATATTATTTGATTTATCTAAAACGTACAAAATTTTAAAATAAAAAGGTTGTTGTCAAATTTTAGCCTAAAACTCATGGTTCTCTTGGATTGGATTTGGGTTGGATGCATTTAGACGGAGGCAGGGCCCATTTCTCAATGTGCATATATGGGCCAGGCTTACTGGGTTTCTCCGGGCTCTTGACAACAATTTTTATTTTGTACGATTTTGAATAATTACATGTCAGTAACTGAGTACATATATTAAATTAAACAAAACTGTTTGGGTTAGTCAAATCATGAGAAATGAAAATGGATTAATTGCAGTTAACGGTATCGTGCAGTCGATTGTGGGTCGTCCATTCTATTTGTTATTATACAGTCAACACAGTCAACTATAATAGTAAATAGATCGAACAGCTCGTAATCAATTATATGGTACAATTGACTGTAGATAATCTGAGATCGAATCTTCAGCACCCAACATGGCATGTTTGAATTAACAACCACAACCGGGTCTCTTTCATATTATACGTCGGTGTTTGTACAGTTATTAATGATCAACGGAAGATGCAGAAACATTAAACATAGCACTTATGACCTACAATTGAACTCAGAACTACTAATTTTTATGTACAAAACGATAAGGAACTTCAACTTTCCTAGCAGCAAGAAACCCATCATCGTTTTCTTAATTTTACTAGTAATTTTTTTTTTACTCTTCCAAGGTCCTCGCTTTACCCTATTATTATTATTATTAATTACTTGTTAGTGTCTGCTAATATTTTATTTTATTGTGGCATTATAAGTGCTGCCTAATTAAATGCTCTGTACCTTCTTTCTTTTTTTAATCAGCAATGCTCTGTACCTTCTTCAGGACAAAATCATTTCCCAAATAATATATCAAAAAAAAATAATAAAGTTTTATTTAATCCTTCAATTAATATATTGAATGTTCATCATGACATGGATAAAATACTTAAGCCCTTTCAAATGAAGATTATTAAATAGCTTAATTAGGGCAGACTCCGTAGTACTTTGACATCGATCATTTATCTTTTGGGTCCCATCATCATCATCGCTATACAATCCAAGACCCATCATAAATCCTTGAAAACATGGTTATGTTTAATCACTCAATGTTGGAAGCGCATAGTAATTGATTAAATTGAACAAAAAGCTAAGATTTATTACATAAATATTAAATTCAATTGCTTGATAATATTAATTATGCAGAAGTACTTGACAGCTTATAGAATCAAATGTATGTAAGCATAAAACATTTGTTGATATTATATTGCCCATATGACTTGGTCAATTCGATTCTTTTATTCATGCTTTATCAAATCTATTTTCTAATAATTAATTATTCAACCAAACTTGCTGAGCTTTATGTATGTCCATTAAGGGGTTCGAAACGATGTATATTATCCTCAACATATACTATTATCGTAACCATGATTAGCACTATACATGAGGATTTGAAAAATTGGAATATGTTCTCTGATATAAATTTAGTCTCGCATTATTAATATTTATTCGGGATTAGGTACTTGTATGATCAAACGATGCTTAATTGCACCAACTAATAATTTTTCTTTCATATTGTTTGATCAAGAAGATCTCATGAAATCCACTAGGATCAATTAAAATCTCAACGCATAGATCACATACACTAGCCTTATTAGTTTTAATACCAATTAACGAAGAAAAATAGTTGTAATTTTATTAATACTTCTCCAAATTTGACATTTTACACGGTTTTTAATATATATGAAATAATTTTACCGCCGTCGGTTCTATTTATAAATCAATAGTAAGACTCAGGTTAATATATTAAACCTATTTTATAAAATTAAACAATAGCACAGAGAATTAGACCTAAAATCGACTACACATTAATTGTCTTAAGTAATATTAGTCTGAGCTTATAAACCGTAAACGTATTAGAAGAACTAACTAGAGTCACTAATTAGATCAGGCAATGGATGAAAATAATGATGGTTATATATGTACCTCCAGTCTCAGCAATGTACGTATGATTAAAAATGTAAGATATAAGCACTTACTTATATGTTCCCCTAATCTAAGTACCCTAAACGAATATGGTGATAATGCTGTTTCAAGCAAAGGAGTACTGGAGAGCTGATCAAGTTAGCAGAGTGGACACTTGCCATCCTATATATATATATATATATTAAGATATCAAATGTTGATTTCCTGGAAGTCTAAGAACAGATCAAGAAAGAATCAAGTGAAGTTAACTCATCATCTGGAGAGGGAGAACTTAAGTATCTATACGGAGATAATTTAGCATCAATGCACATAATGTACTGAATTGCTTTCCAAATTAATAAAAGGGAAATTCATTGTGTTAATTTATACAGAGATTAGAGGAACGAAGGGACAATATTGCGGTTCTAGCATATATAGTATGCTGAAATATTAAATTAAAGGGTATTTTGGGAGCATATTCTTGAAGCAAAGTGGTTTAGGGCATCAAATGCAATTCTCCCTGCAGGAATGGATAATGAAGCACCATTATAATTTGTTCATGAAAGTGTAGTACGGCTTCACCATTGAGTGCAAGTTCAGCACTTCTTTTCATCAAAAACGCAACGCACTTGCATAAATTAATATTTCAAGTGGACAATAATTTAAGTCAGTTGATATTGCATGCGTCATTGCAATATCTAAGTCCTTGCCGCCGTAAACCTAGTTACCTATAGCTAATTGAATTAATCTACACATAATACTTAATTAAACAATTAATTAATCGGGATCCTTTCTTGCTCTACAGAGGTATAGTTTAGCTGCTGAAAATTGAGCTGCCATTAACTAAAAGGAGAGTATATATGCCTCCTAATTAGAGCAAAGGGGCTTGATTTGTTCAACCTAAGCTTATGACTTAATTATGAGCAATCCAGAATTTACTTGTATACTTAAAAGAATAAATTAATATTAATGCTGCCTAAAATCTCAGATGCAAATAGAAAATTATATAAAACTAATATGTAAATATGTTGACACGTTAATGAACATGTATATGTATAAGCACATGCACATTCAATCATCTGTTTTGACTGCGTGACACTTGCAACACCAGATTTGTCATTCATTCCCTATATATCTCCTTGATTCTACTTTAAGTGCCTCATCTGAAACATTACTCTATATATGTAGATGGCGGTGTTCTATTTTCCATTGTCCATTCAATCCCTTTCCCACCCAATAACTAACAGATATATATAATTGAGATGAAATAGTTAGGGTAAATGCAGGCAGTGTGAGTCTGAGGTGACTCTTTTTCTCAACCAGATCCCACAGTTCAACCAAAATTTTAGATGGAGAACTAGACATTGATCCTATTCAATACATCTGGTGTTTTTTCACTATCCCATTCATGATAGATCAGAAAATCACAACTAATGCTGAAACTGGTTGCGGGAGAAGGAAGTAAATTTGGCTTCCATAGACAGAAAACAAAAAACATGCACAGAGGAGCATATGCATTTGGATTTGGTGTATAGCTTACCATAGGCAATGAGCAAATTATCAGAGAGGAGTGATTTTTTCTCTTTTTTATTTTTTTTAAGATTTTCGTTGCTTAATAATGTATGCTATATGCATATGGTGTATAGCTTATCAACAGTAGTTCATTCCTAACTAGAGGGAAGATGAGGAACAGAAGAAGATTAATTAGTTTATAGATTTATTCATGAAAAATTCTTGCTTAAGCATTTCATTTCTGTCTCCGTGCAACAACACAAATTCTAGCAATGGAAAAAAAAAAAGAAGAAGAAGAAGAAGAAGAAGAAGATATTTTCTTATCTAGTGCTTCGATATCTATTGTTCTATTTATTAAGCTCAAATTATAAACATGCCGAAGGACCACCCTTGTAAAATTCTTCTATATACCTAGCTAGCTAGCTGAAGCACGCACTTTAATTAGGGGGAAAGTTGTATTAGATAGAATATTAAAATAATAACCTAGTATTTGATATGATATATAATGAGGGGTAAAAGTAATAAACAAGGGAAAAACGCGAAAACAAAGAAGAATATATATATATATATATATATATAAAAGGGGGCGTGGTTCGGGACTTGGGAATGCTTCATGTTTAACGATAAAGAGTTTCTTGAAACACGTAGGAATGTGCAAATGTTAGGTCTAAAGCTGAATCCTCAAACATCGCAGAAATAGAGGGAAAAAAAAAAAACAGTTCCATGGTGGACAATAAGGAAATTAAGTACGTAATAAATATATTTCAAGAGAAAATCCCAAAAAAAAAAAAAAGCCAATGAGACTAACTAGAAGAAGTACAACTCAAACACAGCCGATCGAGAGGTAAAACTAGATTATCATCAGCATCAGCAACAGCCAAAAAGAGAGAAGAAGTAGAAGAAGGACTTAGGATAAAAATACAAGGTCATGTATATATATGTAGTAGTCCATGAATTTTCTGACCTTTCCGTTGCATTTCAAATTGGTACCATGTAGCTGTCCGTCCCACTCAATGATCACAAAAGAAAAACCCGTTTTTTTTTTTTTTCTTTTTAATCAATGGCTCCTCAAAATGGTGGACGTCCTCCTGATGGGTTTCCCGCCCACCCGTCAACTGGTAACTGAACATTCTGCATATTAAGTGGCAAATTGAAGAAGGGTAAACCCAACGATGGATCCGGGAATTGGTTGTTGTTCCCCACAGAGCCACCTCCTTGAGAAGCCGGTGGCTGTATCTGAAGCTGCTCCGCCTCCTCATCCAATGGTAATCTCTCATAAGCCACGTTCGTAAACGAAGCAGCAATCACAATCACCGGCCCTGCTGCGGTCAACTCCCCCACCACGTTCCCTCCTACTACCTGTCCTTGACCTCCGGCCAAGTATACTGTCAGGCTCGTCGCTCCCGGTGGTGCTGGCGGCGGCAGGAATGACCCGGACAAGGACAATATCTCGAACCTTCCGTGAAGAGTAACAACGGCTCCAGCGGTTGCCGGCTGTCTCAAACTGACATTCGTGACTGTTCCGCTGCCGCTCAGAATACAGATCCCACGCTGTCGGCGTCGCGCGTAGGTTGCAACACAGTCGAACACATCGCAGCCGTTGCCCACTTCGAGAATATGAGCCCGGAGCGTGTTGGCACTCTCTCTGGTTATGATGACGGGCGGTTTGGGCTTGTTCTTGGAACCAGTTGGTCGGCCTCGGGATCGACGGGCAACGATGTCACCAGGCCCGGCGGAGGCCAGCTCAAGGCCTTGGCGGGGAACATCTTCCGCGGAGAAGGGGCCAGCCCGATTACGATCGTCATCAGAGTCGGGTTGGTGCTGCTGCTGAAGGTGCAAGTCGGGTCTGTGAAGATTTTGAACAAAGCGAGAAGCAGTGCCTAAATCCAGACCAGCCATAGACACATCAAAGAGAGAGAAAAATTATTATAAGAAAACAGAAAACAAGGAAAATATATTTATTTATCGATATTAAATACTATCTTTATATCTAAGTTGGATTAAGTTTTTTTAAGCACTGTTGTTTTTGCTGCTTTTGTTTATTTTAAGAGAAGTGGAAAATATGTATAAAAAATGAAAAAGAAAAAAAGGGAAAGGAAAAAGAGGTAGAGAGAGGTGGAGCTCGCAAGCTCTTGGGTAATGGAGTTAGAAGGCTGCAGAAACTGAAAAACAGAGTGGATTTGATTTAGGGAAGACAGATGATGGATAGAGTGAAGAGGAAGAAAAGGAGAAGAAGAACAAGGGCATGCGTGAGAGAAACGAGAGAGAGAGAGAGAGAGAGAGAGAGGAGAGGGATGGGATACGAAGAAGAAGACAAATTAAAGGACTCAAAAAAGCAGACATTTTGTTTGGGCAACCAAAAAGATTAATTAATTAATATTTGGATAAAATAATAATTAATTAGTTGAGAAAAATGTTTAATACGCTAACTAGCTTTCTTATTCCAAAAGACGACGAATTAGAATGGTTGCAATTTGCACTTGTTTATTACTCCTTTACCAAGAGCGTTCTCTAAACGCGACATCTAATTGAATTAGCATCAATAACATAACACAAACACACATACACGTACACAAGCACATTACACATACACGTACACAAGCACATTACCCCATTGCATCATCAACGTCAACATGTAGCAGCTTCATTCCACTATCCTCTTCCGCTCTTTACAACATTTTCTTATTCACAATTAAAGCATTATATACAGATTTTAACAGCAAAACTAATGTAAGTTAATCAATTATGACTCTTACATATATATATATATATATATATATATATACACCACTGAGTTACACATCTTGTAAAAAAATAGCTTGAGTAGAGATATTAAAATTTGGCATGAAAAAATTTACTATCTTAAACTTAAACTTAGTAGCAATTGGCAAGTTCTACTTGATTATTTTTTCATAGGTCAACTAGAAATTATGATTAATATTTACTTCTCTGTCATCTTTCTCTGCTAATCTTCATTTCATAATTAAACTCCGTACTCTACATGTCCAGTCTAGATAATATATAATTAAACACAAGTTCATTTCATTCAAATTGACGCTAGCTAGCTAGCTATATGTTTTCTTTTTCTTTCGTGTATGTGCAAGCACAGTCCCTTTATTAATATTTAAAGCAATAGTCCTAGCTAGAAAATCCAATAATCAAATTTAAATGTTTAGCTAGCTAGCTATATATAAAAAATAAGGTTGACATCCAGATGAGTGAAATTTTGTGATAACGCGCTATATACATAACTATTGAACTGTCACCCTGATGTAGCAAGAAGATTTTTCGATGGATTGTTGTCTTCTTTTTTATGTAGAATAATTATTGAAGATTCTTAATAGTTTCATTATATATATGTGCATAAACTCAAATTTTAAATAAAAGGCATTACTAGCTAGATAGAAATACTTTTTGTCATATATATGTAGCTGATTGGATTGGTTGGATTTCCAAAACAGCAAAAAGTTTAATTATTAAGAAACTTACCCACCAAAACAAAATATTAATTAAGGAACAGGTGTGGATGGCATATACATAATAGAAAGGAAAGAACAAATGAAGATGATGAAACGGGGTCCAAAAATAAAATTGACTGTTCCTTTTAGAAATTTAAAATAGGAAAAATGATTAAAAATTGTTTGAATTGTTAGCACAGAATTATATATGATTGCAGTGTATATTTTATAGTTAAATAGCAATTTGGGAGGTTTAAATAATCCATTAAAATATGTTTTCTTCACTCCCTTTTATAAGACCCACTTTGTTTCTGAGGCAATCGGAACTGCAAGTTTAAAAGGATCCACATTTTCCTTATTAAGCATTCCTTCATGCAAATTAAATTAAACTATTTAGAGTGCGTGATAATTATATTTATATTTGCTCTTTTGCTTTTCTTGTGTTCTAAAATGCATTAGAATAATATTCTCTTGGGAGGATAGGTAATATATAAAAATAAAATTTTATATTTTTTAAAATTTTACGAGACGCAAAACTGAAATGTCCCCACGTTTGTTTACAGAATTAATGTTCTTTGGGTTATATTAACAACTTTTAATTAGAAATTAAATAATGAAAATAATATATCTTCCCTTATAAATTGATGGCAACTAATCATAATGAGATTTGAGCATATTAGATATTCTTTGAAGATAGTTTATATGGCTTTCTGATGGATTAAATTACTGTTATTAAATAATTAAGGATTCAAATCTACTTACAAAATAAATATTGTAAAGGTATAATCACTAATAAAATGTAAGGGGTGTATCTTTAAAATTTAGATATTATTAAAATTAAAGTGCTTAACTTTTTACTAATGATAAGCCATTGATTATTGATAAGGAGTTTGAGTAATATATACCTTTGGGATTTAATTTCACGTAACAAAAAATATTTTTTGATGAAAAGAAAATTTTGTTTATGGTCATACTCCTGCCTGAGTAGAGTATTGATTCAAATTCTATAACTATAGTAATTGATTAAGGGAAGAGAGTGAGGTTCAGACAGGTTAGTGGGGCGCGTGGGAACATATCGCTGCTAATGTGTTTTTTTTTTCTTTTACGGCACCTAAATATAATAATGGGTGGCATATGAACCGCAAATAGACGTAGAAGAGTGGGAGGGGTCCGACTCCGAGGGGAAGTTTGTGGGTGGGGTTAAACTATGAATATGTTGGTCTCGGGGGGTTTGAACTTTGGGGATTTTGTGGGGTCACACACTAACCATGGTTTATCTTTTGACTACCTCGGGTTAAGTTGGAAACACGAAAGTTGAAAGTTGAAAGTTGAAATGTGAGCAACCCAGCTGGACAATATTTTATAATTGAAAAAAAAGTTGGGGTCGTTTTTTTAAATCACATAAACGAGGGAGGAACGAGCAAGTGGGAGATGATGCTCCGCCGCCTGGGTCCCGCCGTTGTCTTCTTCCTCTCTTCCCACCCTGGACTGCCCTCTTTTCTTTCGTCTTTACGGCTTCTTCCCCTTCAACCTTTGCTTCTTCCATTTCCTTTCTTCTTCCTCTTTGGGGATTGCATTATGCAATTTTTTTTAATCATTCAACGTGATTGTCCAATAGCACGTTTTACCTCACTATGTATATATATATCTCTGTGTGTGTGTGTGTGTTTGCAAAACGCATTAAATATTATATATATATATATATATATATATATATATATATATATATCCTTGTTTATTTCTAACATATATAACATAATTGCATGTATGAAGAGGCCTAAAACATTAAATCTGCAGTTAGATGCAAACCATGCACCTGTCAGGCTGGGAACTAGCAAGCATCTAAGTTCTCACGTACACGTCGCCAAGTAATTTAATTTGTTTGTGCAAGTGCCGTCTCTAAATTAGTTCTTGCCCACCATGGTAATTGGCTTTTTGAGAATACTTATGATTAGTTAAGTTGGGTTGGGAGAATTCCTTGAATAGTATTAATCAACTTATTAATTTGTTGCATATTATAACATATAATAATTGACATAAAATTAAATATCAGAACACCAATTATAAAGTTGCTAGGTCTTCATTTTAAATGTTGTTTAGTTAGGGTTTGCTATACATGTATATCGCGTTATACACACACATATATATTGCAAGTCTTTAATCATCAGGATATATGAAAAATATGTTTAAAACATGAAAATGTATCATCAGATATATATTGTATAAAAATTTCTTTTTGAATTATATATTAGTGATCCCAGTGAATCCTTCATTTTTCAACCCCAGTTCACGTGATTGTTGATGATTAATTACTCGTAATATTTGAAGTTCTGATATTTCATATTAAGAAATAAATAAATATCTTCATCATCTGTCATTCGTCTGGATTGGGAGGTGAGTGTGGCCGCGGGGACAGAGATAAAGCTATTGCAGCGACCAATTCGATCGAGGCACATTATATACCAGAAAAAGGGCTCACCCGGCATCAATTTCTCCCTCCAATTGTCACCGATCGAAAGTTGACTCTGAATATATATCACATATATATGTTAATTTTATATGGGTACTTTCTGATAGCATAGCATTCGAATTTATTAACACTCGAAACTTGGACTTTCATATATAATATCTTATGCGAGTAAATGGCGTACGGAAATGATACCTGGCTTATGTAAGATCATCTACTGGAAATTGTAAATGAGAAGAAGCAATTCGCTCTGGAACTGATCTTAGACGTACGGCATGCCCTAAGCAGCTATAGGTAAAAATAAAAGTTGCTCGATAAATTTTACAAGTTAATTTACAGGTGAAATTAGGAGCAACAAAAGTTCCCGATTTGCTATAATTCAACACACACGCAAGTGTATATATGAATATAAAAGGTTGAAAAGAGTACTAGGTTAATTGGACCGTATATATAATTATAATTATAATTATGATGTCGATGGCGCAGTGTTGATAGCTCCCTAGGTATTTAGTGGTTGGGGTTAACCAGTGACCACGCCCTATAATATGAAATTAGTTTTGTTTATATTTCGTGTTTGTGCGGTCTCCACCACATACATATATATGCAGGTAAAGTAGCAATTAGCGACGGAGACTGAGAAGACCGGAGCTATGTCCCTAGCTAGCTATCCAGAGACGTATCAAAACCAATCCAAGTGGGTCAGTTTCTTCCAATCATTGCAACACAACAAAAATCGATCATTTCACTGCAAATGACAATAATATATATTCCGTTCTGCGTTGATCTTGTACAAGTACGCTTTGCAATATAATGATTTGATATAAGAGCAAGGCGACTTATATATTTAGAGCATAAAAGTTTCTTCTATTTATTCTTTTGGTTTGGTTTAAAAGAAGTTGGCTAGCTAGCTGTGTATTTTGAATATATATATTAAAAAAAAAAAGAGTGTGATTGATGGTTGCTGCTGATGATTATAAAGGAATACAACACAATACAATACAATACAAGGTGGCATGTAATTAAAGAAATCTAGAAGAGGCCAAGTACGTTGTAAAGAAGAGAGATCACGTGCGGTGTTCAAGTCAATTAAAACTCTGAGACTCTGAGGAGAGGAGAACAGAGGCCATCCCATCTTATATATTAGCTGTCGGCCACGAGGCAACTCAGTCATTCTTCTTTGATCTTTCCCATTGGGAATCCTCTCTTTCTTTTTATTTATTTACTAATACCAATTTATAAAATTATTTTAGTTTTTAGTATTAATAATTAATATTAAGATTAAGATGGACAGCATTGGTTGACTCCATTTTGGTATAGACATTGGACCCTTTAATTCCGGGTGGTAAAAAGTTCTCGGCCATACCTCTTTCTCTCCTTCTATACAATTCCAACTGGTGGCCCGTTTCTCCCAAACTCCGACCGACCACCTTTTAATTAACTTGGTGTTTGTCACTTTTATTCTAACAGCTCATAAGGTGATAGGTACGTGTAGCTAGGCTTGTATTGGTTGGGAGGGGATGGATTGGAGACGAAGATAGAGAGAGTATATAGAAGAAGTGAAGGTGATAGTGATACAAGATAATATAAAAGGAGAGAAAGAGAGACCTAGGAAAAGAAAGGACTCAGCCTCAGCTCCCCGAATTTTAGGCTTTCTAGGACAGAGAGACTCTCTCTGACTGAGATCTGACCATGACCATTTCAAGATTCAGATCAGAGTCAATGACTGATGATCGATATGCCTGCGGAAGTGAGTAAACATGTCCGTCCATGGCTTTGATGTTATAACAAGACAAACCCACGAGGGCTAACCAGCCTTCACAACAGACAAAGAGACAAATTAAACAATAACAACCACCACCACGCTTGACTTTGATGATTGGACCAACCCGATCGATCCAATTCGGCTCGGCTAGGCTCAGGCACCACCCAACAATCCCGTAGCTTTATACGTATGTGTGAACTTTATATCTTCAAATACTATAAGGTGCCGGTGCCAGCAATGTAGGTGAACGTGTAATACGTGCTTACATAGTTTCGATTATTTTATTAAATGATTAAGATAATGACGGTGAATGCAACGCAATTTAGTGAAGCACCTGCTTAATTAATAATTTCCTTAAAACACAGTCCCCTGTGTTTTTTCAAAGTAAGTTTTTTGATTAATGCAAGTCTAAATTGATCGATGCTCCAAAATTGTCGTCTTCTTAAATAATTTAAAATCAACCATATGTTATTATTATAATCTTTAGGGTTAACATCAACTCTGTCATTATGGACACCAGTTGTGTTATTAACTCGACCTTATAACATGTTTGAATCCGAGGCCCCATTGCCACATTTAGGGGTGGGCACGGGACAAAAGTTTAAAAAAAAAAAAATCGACACAAGATCAGGATGACCAAATTCTCGGCCCGTGCCCATCCCTAGCCACATTATAGGATGTTAGCTAATATGTTATTACTTTTTAAATTATTTAGTATTTAATATTACATTAAATATATTAATTTAGTTTGAATTTAATAAAATTATAAAAATAACAAAATTTATTTTACTAGACTTAAACATGAGATTTTTATTTAAATTAAAATAATTTTATACAAATTAATTTACGTGTTAATATTAATTTTTATATTTATTTATTAATTTAACATATAAGTTCATTAAAGAAAAACAAATATGATTTGTTTATGTGTAGTAATCCTCAATTGTCATGTTATTTTCTTCAAATAAGGTAAAAGCACTTTTCTAAACAATGCATGTAAATTCGCCTGATTAAATTAACTGCCACCTAAATCATTTTTTGATGAATAAAAAATGAATGTTAATAACTTCTTATTTTTTATATAATAATGATCATGATCACTTGAAGGCTGTTCTATCTCGTAAACAATAGAAATATAATAATAGGTTACTAGTTAGCCAAGAATTAAAAAAAAAAAAAAAGCACTCGCATTAATTTATATTATGTCTTTTCGTCTTGATTTTGAAAGGTTGGAAGGATAGTAGAAATGCCTAAACCTAGGATATTTTCCTCTTTCGATCGGATCAATCATTATATAATCAACATGTCCCTCCTTAAATTCAACATAGACATTAATTAGTATCCAACATTCTTATTCTTATTATCATAAAAAGAAAATCAGCTGACTACTTCCATCTTTCTGTAGTAAAAAGTAACATAAAATTAATGTATTTTATAAATTTAGTACGGTAATTTAATAGTTCTTCCTTCCATTTGGAAATTTTATAATTCTGAGAATTGTTAGATTCATGCCAATCTGCATCAAATTTAAAATATATTATTTTTTCTTGGCACTCAAAGTTATAATATTAATTGACGGAAAGAAGAGATCGACTCAAATTAAAAAAATTACAGGTCAAATATTAAACCATGTTTTAGGTTCTGCAAAAAGTAATTTCGAAGGTGAATCAATGAACACCCAACACAATAAAATCGGACAGTGTCAGCAATGCTAGCCTGCTTCTCATTGCATGTATTAATCTATTTCATTGTCTTCAATTTTATTTTTTGTTTTCCCTCTGCCTTATCACAGCATCCTATAGTAATATACAAAGCCTATTATTTAGCAAAGAATAACAGACTTTTATTATCTATAGAACAATACAATTTCATTAATTACTTTTTAAACCTAGAAATTGAGGATATGCTCATGATTTTAATTAGACTACTGGTACAATGTTTCAGCTCTCCCATTATCACGTTCCCTTATCATAAAATGTACAGTTTGAGAATCATAAGGATACTCTCAATCTTCATAAGCAACTACACATCAAATCACAATCATTGTTTCACACCAAAAGGAAAAAAACATAATGATTCTCTAACGTATCAGCACTATTTGTAACATTCAATTGACTAGTTCATATATAAAAAGGGAGAACAAAGTTTAAAAGTGCTTTTTCGTTTCACCCCAAAACTTGGTATGTTAGTCAATTGGTTTGGGTGTTTCATCGCCCAAAACTTTGCGAGCAACTGTAAATATCGTTGTGTTAGCTGTACCATCTTGTAAAACAACTCCATATCCATGAACATTGACAAATTAAGCACATCCAGTCTAGACCATCATTTCAAAGAAAATACAGTTTAATTATAATAAAGGCCAAATTGTATATATAATAATAATAATAGTATTGAAATGTAGAATTCATTAATGACATGTCCTTGTTCCGTTCAAGAAAGGCCTGCACTTTAAAAAAAAAAAAAAATTGTTTTGTCTAAATACACCCGTTATCAAGCATAGATTCTCTCTTTAAGGAATTTAAATGTTAATTAAGGGGAAAGAAAAAGTTAAAGGAAAATCATGGGTACATTAATAGTGGACCATGCGATGATGATGACCACATTGTCGTTTTATCAGGGTGGTGTTTAATAATCTTTGAACATTGGTTATCCGTATAATATTGTTTGCACATGTTTCGCCATTCATGGTAGAAATTTTTTTTTTTTTTTAAAGAAAAACTTATTGGATGAGAAATCAGTCTATTGGGCCCAACAACTTAATGGGCTTCATTTGGAACACGAAAAGTCCAATAGGTGAAAGTGTAAAATTATAGAACGTTTGAAAGTTAGGCACGTGATCACGTGCTGTTCGCGGGGCTCAAAAAACAATGAGTTTTCCATGTGATGTGATAAATAATCCTTCTTCCTCCGCGCTCCCACCCCACGTGATGCCCTGCTTCCAGTTCTTAGACGAGATCTAGCATGGTCCCCACCTTCCTTCAAAATTCTGATTATAATAAGCACACCCTCCACTTGGCTATATTCTTTTCACACAACCTCCTTTCTCATTTATTTTCACCTTAGTCCTCCTGCGCTTTTGTTGAATAAAACAATGACCTAACCCACTAAACACAAGTACTAATCAAATCAGCAAGTGGGTGTAACGCAAGAGGCACCTCCGAAAGGAAGCAATTCTATTTGGCCGCAACCGCAAGGGTACAAAGGAATACTAGTTGCCATTGGGAAGCTAGCTTGTGCGCACACACTAAACTAAAACACATCAAACAGAGATTCTTCCTAGTCAACCAAGCCTCGTCAAGGGTACAACCTTTACAATATTATTCTTCATTTAGTTGGTTAAGTTTTAAAGGAAGCCAAAATCTTTTTGTATTTTTATCCTCCAAAAGACAAATCTCTGCCAGAATAAGCACTTCAGAAGGTACACGAACGAGAAAAAGGATACAAATCGTAGCTCGCTACGACAGTCTCGCATTGCTACCACTGCCGGCATGATGATACTGTTGATGTTGGGTGATAACCGATAACGGGCGAACCATTTTCCGGGTCAGTCCTAAGCACCTAAACCTACGGGCCGGTTGGGATCCAAGCCCAAAATCTAAGAGTCCAGCCTGCATATGAAAGTTGAAACATGTCAATACTCAATTGTTCCCATGATTTTTTGAATACAATACTAATCTATAATTGAGATGAAAAGCAATAGCAATTAATAAAAAATAAATAAAAATTCAGTATATTTGTAAAAGGTTACAGAAGTTGTTGACAAAGTGACGTGCAACCCTAACAAAGAAATCCTCCTAACTTTTTAATGAACACTTCTCTTTGTTGAGGTGACCCGTGTATCGAACTTAAATGGTATTCATATCACAAATTCAGAAATCGTTTGGAATTAAATCTCTGTTCTAAGATAATTGTTTAAACCCCTATCGACCGATCAACAAATTAAGATATTCATTTTCGCTTTTTGAATGAAAGCGTGCAGCTAATGATATTCTAATTACTTCATCTCTAAGCTGCATAAAAATTATCTCAAAGTCATTGTATCCCCAATACATCATTTTCATGGGTGCAATATCGTTGCTGTCGTTTTATTAAAATAAAAATTCCAAGTTAATTGCTGCAAATAGTTACAGGTTACGAGAATTTATTAGTCTAAGTCCACAACTGACAAAATCAAAAGTTGTAGGATATTGAAAACTGAGTGAAAGTTTAATGATGTGTTCTATTGGACTTCAGAGCTTTGATAGCAATTAACTAGTATATATTTAATTTGACAGAAAATTAATATTATATTAATACATAACTTCACAGCAACTGTGCCACAAGTTTTGCAACTTCTCCGATTTTATCTTTATCTGAACGAAGACCCTTATCGTTGTCTTGACACGATATTAATGACATTATCTTAAACTCATCAAATATAAAATGAAAGAGAGAAAGGGATTTACGGCACCAGTCACGAAGGATATACTCTGGAATGATAAGATTAGTAATGGGTTAGACTGTGACAGATATTGTAACATAATAATATTTTCCCCAAACCCCGTTACTCCCTAGACTTGAGACAACGAAAGGTATTGAGATATGGTTTAAAGTTAAATCTGGGTATTACAAACAAAACTAGACTAGACTTTCACTTGTTCAATAAGTAGGATATGCAATTATTTAATAAGAACATAATTGGCTTAGATAGGTGATAGGTGATTACTGCAGAGTGAAGTACTAATTAATTGTAAGAATTCCATGTTCCAGTATCTGGAGGCAGGACCCGCAGAACGATATGAACAATGATACGAAAAAGTAAGATGAATTTTTCTTGGTTTGTTCGTTGGCGAAGAAAGCTATGTCTTTTGGGAAACTGTTTCTTTATGAACTCTTTTTCTTTGTTTCATACATGTTAAGAGCTATAGCAGTTAGTTGAAGTATATAATATTTAGTATTGTACTGTCTGCATCAAAGTTAAATGAAAAGGTCAAAGTGGGTAGTGAACTAGTGATAATTAATTCCTTTCATTCCTTAAACGCATAGAATTTCATTAATTTTTTTCTCCTGTTTCTGTTAACTACACATACTTTGCTTATTGACAAGAAGAAGCTAACAAAAGTGAGCATAAATGAGCAAGCTAGCACATTGTAATCATAATTGCTCACAAAGGCTGTGCTAGCTGCACTTTCTGAAGGTTTCTCTATATTTGGCACTTCCTATGAAAGTGAAAGTGAAACAAATATAGTATATCTGTTCTAATTAAACATTACCGGATTTTGATATGCTTGCTAATCTTTTTGTATGTAAATATGAAGTTCATTGTTCCTCAATGGAAACAAATATTATAAATTTGTCCAATAAGCTCTTTTAGCTTGCTGCTATCGATTTTGAATATTTTATATGGAAAAATACAAGTGCATTCTCTCTTTGTTTATTTCCACCCAATTAGCTGTATTTCTTTGTGGATCAATGTTAATTAGTCAACATGTAAAACAGCTCAAGAAAAGATAAGGATTCGTATATAAATATCCTGTTCAACTAATTAATCTTCTTCTAACCTGATGAGCTTTATATGCCAACTTATATAATGCTGTTCCTGTCACAAAGAATTGAGAGGGATAAAAAGAACAGAAAAGAGAAGATTAATCCATTAGCTAGTAATTGTTTTAGTTGGGGTAATGCGTGAGATATTTTAAGGCGTAGAAGCCAAAGAAAGTTGTCCAGTCTGGGGTCTAGCTATACAACATGTAGAGGGGATATATATATATATATATATATATATATATATATATATGGCAGACACGCTAGCTAGCTAGTTGTGTGGGCTAAGTTATTATATTAATGTGAATCATACTAAGATCCAAGTGCTCTGCTTCAAATTTTGGTGATACACTCGGTGTTAGGGCTTCATTTTGTCTTCATCTCCCTGCTATTAGCCCATCCCTATTTAACCACTTTCTCCAATTTCTTCCATATCACCTATCTATCTTAAATGTCAGTAATAGTACCATGGCTGCAGAAATTGGCCTTCTCTCCATGACCCAGATCCAAAAATTATCACAACCCCAACACCGTCAAAATCAAAATCAACCTCAGCCAAACCCTAACTCTACTATCACCTCGCCGTGGATGTGGAACCCTATGGAAAACCAGGAAGATGATGACTCTTGGGAGGTCAGAGCTTTTGCAGAAGACACCAGAAACGTCATGGGTAGCACTTGGCCTCCCAGGTCTTACACCTGCACCTTCTGTAGAAGGGAATTTCGTTCTGCCCAAGCTCTAGGCGGCCACATGAACGTGCACCGCCGTGACCGCGCCCGGCTCCACCACCAAGCGCAACCGGGTTCAGTCAACGTCAACCCCAACTCATCTCCCACACCCTCATTCATAATCCCAGCTCAAGAGCTTGTTGCAAATGGTGGATTGTGCTTTCTCTACCATCTACCAAACCCTAATGGCACCTTTGCCACTACTACCAGCAATCTAAATGCATGTACTGAATCACCATCCACGCTCCTTTCCATTTCACCTTACCCACCAAACAACTTGATGCAAACTTGCTCTCCTTCCTTTGATTTTCCGGTGGCAAGGTCTTCAGGGATCACGTCTTCTCACTGTAATTCTAGCAAAGTCGAACAACATACAAGCTCCTCCAACAATAATGGCCACGAAGAGCTTGATCTAGAGCTCCGGCTGGGGAACAGACCAAAACCAACCTGACAAAGCCCAAGAACTTAATCACGGTGCGTAAGAAAGAAAAGACTGATATGACTAAATTTATTAATGTTGCTGTTTGCAGCTGTATGTACAAGGGAGTGTGGTTCATGTATAAGAAAATTAAAGAGCTCTCATAGATAGAGACCTCGGACCTATGTATGTGGGTAAGTTTTGGTTCAATTTCTCATTTCTTAGTTGATTTTGATTTTGTTAGTGTGTGATTGTTTGTGACTGAAGGTGCAAATGGAAGGGGAATTTCGATGATAGATATGAGAAAGAGGAGAGAAAGGAGAAGGCACCATATGTAAACTTCCAAAGAAAGTAAAAAAAAAAATAAGGCATTTATTTTTAAAGAACAGTAATAAAAAGAAGATTAGGGTTTGAGAGAGAGACTGATAAAAGTTGCAGTGCAGTGTCATTTTCCATTTCAGATGTCTGAGTACATACATGTTCGTCTGGGCATACATTTCCGTGGGGATTAATATTTCTAGCTCCTACATAAGTAAATGTAATGTTCACACCTCTCGTTTAAACAAACTACAAATATGCCATTTTCAATATTTCATATTTCACATTTTTTTTGGGTAATAATATTTTGTTTTATTTTACTTTTATTGATTTACTAATTAATATCTTGCTTCCTGATTTCTATACGGTAGAAAAAGAAATATCCTTGGTTCATATACAATTACAATTTATAGCATACACATGAGGAGGAATGATGTCATTTAATTTAGTGCATGGAGAAGTTAATATCATCTAGTGAAACGCATTAAATGGTCTTTGGGAAAACCGTTCCTCTTTGCCATGCCCCTCCCTTCTCGCTCTGCAACAATTTCAGGTTTAAATTGGCAGTCTAAACACTTGAAACATCCAAGCAATTAACACAGATCATTATTATTACTATTATTAAATGTTTTTTAAAACAGGAATTACATTCCAATATATAGTAAATTTTGATAAAATTATATTGAAATTATGCACGTATAAAATTGTAGGATTCCTCTGATACAGTTTTACCCTTCAGATCAGTGGAAATATATATAAAGTTTTTTTTTTAATCACCTATTAATTCTTATATGACATAGGGTATTATTAAGTTCCATTACCTAGCTTTCCCTTATTTTGTTTTATTGGCTGCCCCTTAATTTGTATTTCTTGATTGATGTTTCATCTAGCTATATTCGATCGGATAGAGTTTGTAGGTGTAGTCGGCTTCTCTTTTAATCATCTAAACCTGTACAAACATTTGATTGTCTATGATGAGCTTTTTATCTATAGTTAACAAAAAAGAGACCTTCACTATCTATCTTCCAAATCTTGTCCTTGATATTTTTAGTGCTTAATCATTAATTATGGATCTAGATGCATGGCGGTTCTGTTGAATTGTCTAACTTCTCGTTATATGCTTAATCATCCTGCAAATCTTTACTCTCTTTTTTTTTTTTTTTTTTTTTTTTCTTTCTTTGGATATATATTAATTAAATTACTGACTTACTTTCGGAACTTTTTAAAACAACTATGAAAATCCTCTTTGCTGCTATTAAAATCTCTTAATGTAAAGCACTTCCTGAAGTAATTACGAGTCATCTTGATGATATAGACAGTTCAGTCCTCACACATCACCGCAACAACTAATATTTGAAAATTATCACTTAATTAGGCGAAAAAGCATTTGACAAAATTCACAATGTATAATATTCCATATGATAGGAAGATAACGAGCTTCCAAAATCTGCATTAGAATCGATATTGTTGTAAAATACTCCACAAATACACTCATGTAATGTGTAGAGAAGCCAAAATTCTATTGTCTTTGAACACCATAATATAAGTATATATATATATGATCGCCTTAGCTCTAGAGAAATAAAGTTCCTTTTTTCCCACATGTCCGATTTTGGAAATCAATTTCTTAGAAATGAAAAAGAAGAAGAGGGAGATAAACAGAGAATGCTTATCATGCTACAAGAAAGTTGGATTTAGGTTATTCATTCTTCACTTTTCAGAACATCGATTTGGATACTGTCTAGTAGGAAGAGGATGGTTAGTATAACTTTGATACTTTTGCTTTGCTATTTCTTTTTTTTATAGATTTGATAAGTGAAGCTAGACCTTTTAGGTTGGAATATAAATGATTATGCCTTTCATTCATAAATTACATCTTTGACTGATACTGTTGATGAGATATTGCACTGATCCATATACTCAGTTCAGTAGTTATAGCTCCAAGGAAAGACTCGTGACCAGAGATTTAGGTATGAACCCAAAATAGAATGTCATGACTTGCTTAGAACCAACAAACGGTCTTCAAGATACAAATACCAATTCTATGTGGCAAGAGCACTTCAAAAGGAAAGATAAAAATAAATAAACATATTTATAATGATCTTAGAGTGTCATAGAGTTCAATTCAAATTAAAAATAAAATTTATTTTCAAAAGTAAAAGAATTCAAACTTTTGTTTTTTTAGATAATGTATGATCATGAACCGCATATGTATCGGGGAATTTCTCATATTTGCATTCAAACAAGCTTGCTCTCAAATTTATATGGTGTATGCATGATTTAGCAAAGAGCTCGCTTACACAGTAATCGAATCACTTAATTAATAATGTAGAATGCTTGAGTGTGTATGCATACACAAATAAACACACATATTTGAGCAATTTAAGTATATTTATAGACTATACATTTAATCCTTGTATATATTATATTAAGCTAACCCAAACCCAATAAAATAGTGAGCAGAACATAGCGGACCTAATTAAATTCTCCCTTTCATCAACACCTGAAACTTGGAATACAAAGTACAATCAGATTACCTTGTAATTATCTGACAGACTAAGAAAGAGCAAAACATACGTTTAAAGTAAGGTTATATGTATTGAGAAGCTGTTCCAAACGCCGGAACCAAATGAGAAAAGCCCCTAACCGAAAGAGATAGGTTACAAGGAACCTGGTTTTCAATGTCTAGTTCTCTCTTCTTGTACTTGTATATTGAAAGCAACATCATTTTCATTATATCTGGACTGGAAATTATGATGGTTTATTTCTTTCTTTCTTTTTTTTTTTTAAAAAAATGTGGTATAAAAAGCATGATATTTAAGTTGACCGGAATACTCATTGGGATACAAAAAAAAAATAAAAATGTTAATAGACTTTAAAAGGACATTTTAATAGTCAAACATTAAATATAACTTCAATTTCTCTTAAGATTGTCCTATCAAAAAAAAAAAAAGTCTTAAAATTGGATGGATTGAGATCATGGACAAATTAAGAAAATATATTATTTTCTAGTGAAAAAAAAAAATACATATATAATTTTTATTTTTATTTTTGCCTTTTTCTAGTGAAAATCATCTACTAACATTCAATATTATATTAAGCACAATAAATTTGAATTAGAGTTGGGTAGAACAAAAATATCAAAACTTCTTTTTTTGGCCTTTTATCCATCATATATGGTTTTTCAAACCTCAACGTTCAAGAAGAATATGGAAAGAGGGATCAACCCGCGGTTTCAATATGAAAATTAATTATAACCGGATAAACAGAACCTGCTAGACGTACACTGCTAGTTTAGCTTTTTAATGATTCTACGAGCCAAAAAAGAGTCTTGTATACATATATGGGCAAAAAAGTGTATATTTACTTGCAATTGCATGCTGTATTATGAGCAGGAAGTGACAAAATCTTAGATTAAGCAGTGGAGAAAGCGCAAAGAAAGGCATCTATTTCTGAGTAGATGAAGTAGTCGGCAAATGGAGTTCCCTTTCGATCGACTAGCTAGGTTGGCCAGCACATGCAGCTCTAGTTCCTTCAAAAGCCGTACCTTTTCTTCCATAAAACCAAAAAATCTCCCATATCGCTTCCTTTTCCAAAAGTGAACAAAACATTCCCCTAGAAGTAAGGTAAAAAGTTGCGGTAACTTAAATCCATGTCTTGTGGCCTTTTCCCCCTACTGTCCTACAAATTCTGCAGGCACACGCACGCACGCACACACACATACCCTTTCTTTAGTAGAAATATATAGTAAATAAAAAACTATGCAACATATGTATAACACTATGGGACCGACCGGGGTACAATACATATGCATGTGTTCTTGCTAGCTGTTAACAATACACACCACCTAGTGCTTGCAATCTTTATCAGTCAGAGTACTAGAGCAGAATAGCAACATTCAATCGCTTTCAAGTTGCAAACTAGCTAATTGTAGTTATTCATGTGGTCCAATATTATAGATATCGACCAAAATTCAATATGGCTTCATGTCAATCATGTACTACCTTTGTTAACTAGGTTGATAATCATGTTTGCTTTGTTATAGACAGATGCCCCTGTATGAATTCAATAATGAATTTGAGATTTCGATCAATGATTTTAAGAGTAAAGTCTGTCCTTAACTGAATAAACGTAAAGTTGGCATACTATATATATAGACTTTCTGACATATGTGTACAGAGACATGCTACTGCTGATCTATATGTAGCAATTAATTTGCAATTATATAGTGCTGGGAGTTCTGTACGATTATGTGCAAGGACAGGAAATTAGCCAATTCGATTCATACACTTGCATGCTTCTATTTTTTGTTTTTTAAGAATAAGAAAATACCTCTGCATACACTTTGAATTTTAATTAATTAGACAATTAAAACTATACAGTATACCAGGTGTAGCAGATGTTGTGATCCAGGTCAGATGTGTAGCTAGCGTGCAATGAAGTTCGGCTTGCAAATGAAACGATAGAGGCATTGTAGTACAATAAGGGACGGATGCTGTAAAACCTTTTATCGTAGAGTACTATTCGAGAAGCAGATGCCGTGTATCTTTGTTGTGAATAATATATATATATATAGCTTGAGTGTCCTCTCTTCAAATATGATTCGCCAGTGAGACCACCCTTAACCTTACTCTGTCGTGGACCCTACTGTAGCCATAGGTGGGCAGGGCATCCAGCTAAGATGAGCACAAATATTAATAGGCTCTGCCTTCACTCCTTCAATTCTCATTTGGCAGCACACTCTCCTCTCTGTGCTCTGTCCTTGGTCCCCTCGCTACTAAGCTACTAGCTCTATTACTATATCCCTCTCTTTTATCATTCTTGGTTCTCTCTCTTCTGCGACTGATATATAGATTTCCAGAAATCTAACAACCATGAATTCAGTGTCCACTCTATATATATCGCGCCATATATATATATATATATATGTTCTATCTCTTTCTCTTTGCGTATGGCGTAATTAATTTGCATCCACGTAAGGGAAGAGTGGCAGAAAAGAACCCTAGGAATACTTTTAAGGGAACAACCCTAGGTAATGGTTAGGTGGCATAGTCCCCTGTATCTATACTTATGTATATGGGAAATACGTAAATTTTTTTTTTTAATTGAATATATTTTAATTAATTATTTAAAAATATTTTAAAAATAAAATATTATTTAAAATATATCTTGAGAATATTCATTATTTGCTCAATAAATAAACAAAGTATAATTGATAGAGAAGCTATGTGGTAATATGATGTATGCTGTTTGATTATGTTTTTTTCTGTTTTAACCTAGCTAGCTAACCTGACAGGGCTTGGCAGTATGCATAATGAAGTATATATTGAGAGTTGAGAGCAATAATATAGGTATATCGACCAAGATTCGGACAGTTAAAAAGGGATTAGAGGAAGGTGGGGGTGGTGGGTGGAGTTGTTAATTAAAAGCAAAAGCGTGTGATCGTGGATTGAGGTTTAGTCGTGGTCAGTGCATGGGCTCGGATACCCAGTCACCAATCAGTAATCATTGCCCTTTCTCTTATCATCATCTGTATCTGCTTCTGCATGGAACCCTGTCTCTTTCTCTTTCCCTTCCATCCAAACAATTGACTGTTCTTACTTCTTAACAGTGACACTTCCACCACAGACATATATATATGCATCACTTTCTTTTGGTTGTATTTTAGATTTTTATTTCACTCAACTAAAGAATGACAATAATTCCATCTCACCATTCTTCCCATCCCATTAGTTTTGGACTTTCTGGTTGCCTCAACTCTTTCTATCATTGCTTATCATAGCTGCATATATATATATATATAGACAATCAAGGAACTCTCTTTAAGACATTTCAATCTAATTCTTGTATATATACGGCCGGGCTCGTCCAACAATATATTTTAGTTAAGTTTCTGCTGTAAATGTAATCAATGCTTGTACTATAAACTCTATAATGACACCCCCACGAAGCAGATTAAAAATATTATATTTGATTATTCATGCATGCAGGTAAAACTTGCATGTAATTTAACTTTCCATAAAGGATTAAAACTGGGAGTACTGGTAATTAATCAACAATCATGTTGTTATGACCAAGGCCTGAGGTGAATTCTAAGGCGGGGCTTCTAAAACCGGTTAAAATAAGACTTTTAAAGAGAAAATATTATTATATTTCATTTTTTAAAAAAAAATTCTATAAGATCTCTTGCCTCCTTAGTGACACTTTCTTCCAATCATGCTGCTACAGCAATTTTGTTTTCTCGGGGTTCGTCTTTTTCACAGGCTTTTAAGTTCGAACCATCTTAACTCATTATATTTTTTTTGGTGAAAGGAAAAAAAAGTTTGGGTCATGTTTGGACCTTGGCATGGGCTTAGTGGCTAAAATAGAAGATCGAGTCCAACTTATACCTTAACGGCCCAAATCCGCAGAAGAAACTGTTTTAGTGGGCCGGTTCATTCCCATTTTTAAATGAGTGGTTATAATTTATAGTGGCAATTATCCAATAGAATCAAATTAAGTTAATGCGACTAGTTAGGATGCTAGAAGAAATAAATTCGGCACAAGTGAAGGTGAGAATTGGATTCCTGTGAATGAATAAGAACAAATTCCACACTCCAGTACAAAGGTTCTTTCTTCTGTCTCCTTCCAATTTGTAGTTTGTATCCAACAACCTATGTGCCACGGACAAATTAATCAGAATCAGTGACAAATATACTAAGTTTTGATTATAACATAACATATATTTGGGAAAAAGTATGAGAAATTAAAACAAGCTGGTCTCACTCTGGTCTCTACAGTTTCAGAATTCCATTCTTCCAATATTAAATTATTATTTTTAGAGTACGATCTTTAGATCACAAAAAAAATATAACGTTTGAAACTTTTTTAATTAAATCATTACACGTTATAATAACTCTATCAAATTAAATCTTTTGTATAAATAGAAAAAAAAAAAAATTTGGGAGGACCGATTTAATAAAATCGTGTAATATAAATGTTTAATTCAAAAAATTTAAAATGTGAGTTTTTTCAAATGAAAATGTCAGTGATTAAAAAGTTGCTTTTTTACAATTGATAAAAGTGTGATTGAATTGATAAAATAGGATTTATTAAAATTAAAATATAATATTAGGAGTTTAAATTCGATTGCTAATGATGCAAACAAAATTAATCTAATCTAATATATACTAAAAATTTGAGACCAGGAAAAAAAATAAAAATAAGTTTCCTATATTTCCAATTTTCCAGCTCTATTTGCCTAAAAACTAATCTAGTTTGGTACTCAAAAGCAGCTGCGAAAGTACCCAACAGAGCGTGAAGAGGGTGTTTCCATGGCTTCGGCGAGATGCGTGAAAGAAACATTAGGCGAGCTGAAAAGGGAAGGTTTTGTGCCCTTTCTTTCGAAGCTTATTGGGGAATCTAAATACGTCCAGAACAATCCCCCTGAGCTGATACCAGAAGAAGATAGAGTGGTCAAACATGTGTTGGATTCCCTCCTCCCCTTGAGCACTACCACAGGTGGAGGACCCTTGATTGTTAACCATGTCACCTATTTCCCTGGAAGAGGGAACCTTATTGTCGAGTACCCTGGAACTGTCCCAGGAAAAATCTTGTCTTTCGTTGGATGTCACATGGACGTCGTCACTGCCGATCCCAATGATTGGGTATGCTCCTCCAATTCCAACTCCATCTTTTTTTATATTGATTTTAAAGTTTTGTTTTGATATCTTTAATCGCACACCGTAATTAATAGTTTTCGTCAGAAATTCTCTGAATTTTGTACAATAGTTATGCGCCAATTCGAATTTACCCTAAAGTTCACGAATTTATTTATATTATTTTTCGGTCTTCATAAAGAAATACGTAGTTTTGATAACATGTATAGTATACTATGTATCAACGTGCTGCAGAACCATTGGTGATCATAGGTTAATAGCACTATTATAGTTTGGGTGAACATGGTGATCACTTTTACATCATATGAATGTTCTAAATGCAGGATTTTGATCCATTTACTTTGAGCATTGACGGGGATAAACTCCGGGGTCGTGGAACTACTGATTGTTTGGGACATGTTGCACTTGTAGCTGAACTCATGCGGAAGCTTGGGGAAACAAAGCCAAAATTGAAGTCAACTGTTGTTGCTGTTTTTATAGCCAACGAAGAGAATTCTGCCATATCTGGCGTCGGTGTAGATGCACTTGTAAAAGACGGTTGGCTCAACAAGTTAAAGGAAGGTCCTCTGTAAGTGAATTTGTAACATACATCGAAAATGTCTGTCTGAGTTGACTGGATGATATATTATATTGATTGAATTTTAGTACTAATTTCAATTATACTACATTTACCAGCTTGAATTTGTTGTTTTCTACTCAGGTTTTGGATTGACACAGCAGATAAACAGCCTTGCATAGGCACTGGTGGTATGATACCTTGGAAACTTCACGTCACAGGGAAACTATTTCACAGTGGATTAGCTCATAAGGTATGCTATTATGTATTTGTCTAGGATTATATTCTGTACCTTTGGAGCACAATTCCAGTGAAGAATATTCTATTAGAAGGATGATGCTTTTGCTGGGATTTTAATATTCTATACACTAATTGTTTTGATCATGGTTCTCTGATAGTTCAAAAGTTGCCGAAAAGGAAAAAAAGTCCTTCCTTTCTCTTATATTAAAGTTTTATGTTTAAGGATAGTTTGCAAGGCAAATGCCCACTTGCTCCTTACGTCGGCATTGTTTCCCATATGCAGAATGCAGTTTTTTTTATTTCAGATTGAAGACGATACTCCATCTAGGAGAATGGTAAAAACTAAAAGGGAACGTAGATCTAATAATTATTGCTCTTTGTAATTGGAATGTTGAATGATCGTAGGACACTTGGAATTAGTTTCAGCTTGATATTTCTGCTTTCTGACAATTTTAATTTGATTTATTAGAAAAATATGTTTATTGCCCAGCCTATGGGAATTGGGAGTCGTTGCATTCAACCTCGATGTAATAATTTGCCTTCTGATTCATGTAGTGATTTAACTATTTTAAAGTTTGATTGAGTCATCTTATGGGGAAAAGACTATATCGGCATCAGATATGTAGCATTAGTTATTTTACACTGACCCTTTTTTCTTTAACAACTTAGAGAAATCTGTCTATTGACACTGATAGGCTAGGGATCAAAGTTCAAAAATTTTGATATATCTTTTTATGTAACAATGCACCCTTGTTAACGATTTAGCAGATTTGTTTCCCACTTTAACTTGTGTGCTATCGTTTGATGTGTTTATGATTGAAATTTAGAAATCCTGGTGAAGAAATTGGGGATTGAGGGTGTTGAATGTCTTATATTGTCAACCAGTTCACAACTAGCAGAGTTTTAAGGTTCAAATTATAGAATTTTCTGGACAATATGACCGAAAGGGTATATATGCCATTCAAACTTCAAAGATGTACAGCTTGTGTGGTGTAGGCACAATAGCTTGGCAACAATAATCTTGGTTTGTCAATAGCCATTGTGTCAAAATCTGAAGAAAGAGGAAGATGTTTAAGGGCTATAGTTTTAACAGGGTTCAGCGAAAACCATGAAAGTTGTCTAATTTTCTGTCTGCAGCAAGTAGCTTGACGGAGAATTAGGGGGAAGAGAAGGGAAAAAAATAGCCTTGATTTCACCTTGAACTTCGATTCTGTCAGACAGCAATACAGCATCAAAGAAAACTATAGTCGTTGGAGATTACTTCTTAAGAATACTCTAAAATGAAGTAAGAGAAACATTGTGAATCTGTTAAATGTGGAGACTTCTAATGACTTTGTCCTTGAACGAACTTACCTCTCATGTCGAAGGTTTGGTTTCTTCATGAATATTGTACTTGTCAACTTATTCAGGTTTATTTGGTCACTTGCAGGCCATAAATCCACTGGAGCTAGCCATGGAAGCACTAAAGGATATCCAATCAAGATTTTACACAGACTTCCCACCACATCCTCAGGAACAGGTCTATGGATTTGCAACACCTTCGACCATGAAACCAACCCAATGGCAGTGTAAGTTTTGACTTTTGAGAACCTAGTTAGAATGTTAGTATAATTTTTCGAAGATCAATTTTCTTATTATATTCTTTACTGCAGATCCTGGAGGTGGAATCAATCAAATTCCAGCTGAATGTACTATTTCGGGAGATGTCAGGTTTATTCTCCCCCCTTAGAATTAATAAGACATCTGGTAGGAATGGTGTCATCTAACTAATGTATTTTTTCTCTTCTCTGTTTGTCTGCAGGTTAACTCCATTCTACAAGTAAGCAACATGGCCAAATTGTCATCAGATGACCGCCTTCCATTTCTGTTGTTTATTTTTTATAGTTACTGTAGGTTTGAAGTAGTTATTTATGGAGAGGACGGGCGGCACGAGAGAGATAATAATTATTTTATGAATACTAATTCTATGCTTCCTCTGTCCCTGTCCATGTCCAGTGTAAAGGATGTTATGAAGAAGCTACAAGAATATGTGGATGATATTAATGAAAACATACAGAAGCTAGAAACACGGGGGCCCGTGTCGAAATATGTCCTTCCCGACGAGAACTTGAGGGGAAGGTTTGTCGTGTCTATCCTCGATTACTTAGCGAAGTTTTGATTATATTTGATTTTGAGAAGGTTCGTTTGCTGTCTTACAGTCTGACTCTAACTTTTGATGAGGCAATGTCTGGAGTTGCTTGTGATATTAAGTCTAAAGGTTTTAAAGTATTATGTAAAGCCACTGAGGAAGTAGTTGGGCATGTAAAGCCTTACTCAATTACCGGGAGTTTGCCACTCATTCGAG
Source organism: Bauhinia variegata (assembly GCA_022379115.2). NCBI lineage: Eukaryota > Viridiplantae > Streptophyta > Magnoliopsida > Fabales > Fabaceae > Bauhinia > Bauhinia variegata. The sequence goes on from CM039433.1 coordinate 2,336,819, forward strand.
AACTGCAGGTGACATACACTACACTTTAAGCTTTTCTGTTACGACGTCATTCTTTTGTTTATTCCTCCTTTTTTCCATTGCAGGATGAAGGTTTTGATGTGCAAACTTCTGGCTACGGTAGGCCCTAATAAAAAATTTGATTTCAGCAAGCGATAAAAGTAGTATCTTATTCATGATTTCTGCATATACTGTCCAGGTTTGATGGCAACGTACCATGCCAAGAATGAATACTGCCTTTTCTCAGATATGTCACAGGGATATCGGGTGTTTGTCAGCATCATTGCCCAACTGGAGGATTCAGAATAGCGGCAAAACAATAACAATACTAGCATCAATGCGAAACATTTATCTCATCTGAACAAAAGTGGTGTATTGTTACCTTTTTTAATTCGGGAAAACGATTTCTTCTCATCATGCCGTCATTACAAAAAATAGAAAATTTAAACTGCTGCAAATTCTCTTTTTCTTTCTTTGACAAGCCTAAAATTAAGCCAAGATTGTAAAAAGAACTAGAATCTGTATTGTCATTGTATTTTCTTGTCAAACTTGTATAACCTTATCTGTGTTCCCTCCCTTTACAACAATAACGACTAATAAGTGTCATATACAATCCCCCAACACCCAAAAAAACAAGAAACCTGTTAGGGGTAGACAACATTTCACGATTCACTAGTGTTTTTTCCTTCTACTTCAAGCTGTTGAATTCTTTCGCGTAGTCTTCGCTGGTGGTAATGTATCTTCCAAAGGCCATGTCCTAATATAACGGCAGAGTGTATCCCATGTGTGATGATAGGAGCAAGAATGTTGTTTGTCTGTCACATTTGCATTGCAAGTACAAACGCCAGTTAATTTCGCTTTAATAGGCAAGCACGAACATAATAATTGTTATCGAATCTAAGATTACCTGGATCCACTCAAAACCTAGGTACAGGGCTAGCAGTCCTTCTAGGAGTGGAGAATATATTTTTCTCATTTGCCTTTTCTCATACCAGGCTGCAATATCGGAAACATTACCAGCGTAGGTAAAATGGGAAACGCAAAACAGAAATTATCTTTTCTAATGTGAAATTTAGATTTAGCAGTAAGTGTTGAACCTTCAAACAGCTTTTTCAAATCTTCACGGCCAGAGCGAGATTGTAACACTGGTGCGACAACATAAGTAGGATCTGAAATATTGAGCAGAGGCAAACAGTAATCATACGCAAACAATTTTGAAGTTAAGTTAAATAAAGATGAAAATGTTCAAAACAAAAGCAACCTTTAGGAGAGGCGGCAACATAATACAAAGAACCAGTAAGCACAGCTGTAAGTACAGCTGCAAATCCTTGAGCAAACGGGACAAACGGAGGTAGTACCCCTGTCTACATTCAACAATAAGTTACAAGTTACTCACCAGAAATATTTCAGTTACCAAGGAACAATAATTTTAAGAAAATGTGGGCACTTACCAAGGATGCCATTCCTCTTGCATCTGATACAAGATCACTGCCTCGTAGAAATACATCAGCCAATGCCCCCTGAAGAGTCACATTCACAAATCATTCATATGAGATATAGCATTCCGACAAGAAAATAAAATTATCAAGTCAGATTTTTTTTCTTTTTTCTCAAACTAAATCTTATTCCTCGTGATAGTCTTTTATAATGCACTCCGCAGTTTTCTCCAAACACAGAAAGACAAGTCTCTACTCCCCTCCAGAAACCAGTCAAATCAAGAATGATTCAGTGACTGTATATTCTATCCGAAATTTCGAAACAGAATTCACTTACATCAGATGAAGTGTGCACCATATTTTAACAGCTATCATGTTCTTTCATGTTAGTATGACGACACATTCATCTGAAATGAACCAACATATTTTCAGGAGATTAACATTCATAACCTATGTTTCTATTCATGAAAATGCCCAAAATGTAATTCTAAGACATCAGATAGCGATCAGAAAAGATACAAGATTTCCTCAACATACCTGGACTGCTGCACGATAGAAGAGCTCTTCTCCCACTGAACTAGCAGCAACCATGAGTATAAACTGCAAAGAAAATCAATTCTTTTGTCATTGCACTTGATTGAAAATCATTAAGCATGTCAATCCAATCAAATTACAAAATAATAATAACCTGCCAAGGGGACATTCCATAGAAAAAGCTCCGGAGCTCCTCATCCTCAGCATCTCTTATGGCACGAGCATGGGGTGATAGCTTCACAACTTCGTCCTATAACCATGTTGGTTCATTAATTTAAATCCCCAGAAAGGAGGCAAGTATAAGTTAACTGAAGCAAATCTACTATCTAATAACTGGCTAGCATCATCAGGAGACAAAGATTAGGCAAAGCTGCGACGTATTCCTAGTTGAACCAAACAAGGGATTAAAATACCACTAGAAGAACTTACGTCTAGTATAAACAGGAGGGCCATAATTGGGGGAACAGCATATCCAAGCCCTTCCAAAATAGCATCTAATGATAGCTCAAAACCCCCCATGGAATCAATTCCGTTGATGGAGCAAATAAATCTCCCCGCTAGAACCATGGTGCCGTAAATACCTGATATAGCCGATTTAAAGAAAACAGAAAAAGGTCATGCTGGAAAATCAAAACATGACATCTAATTATTAGCAAAATAATAGTCCACGTATCATTATATCGATGCGTTTGTAGTCTTACACAACTATAATGGAAGAAACTCAAAATTGAAACGCTAAATATACTACATATTTAAATCAAAATCCAAATTATTATTTCCAAATTGGGAAGGCTCAAGGGTAAAAAAGAAAAGCAAAAACCTTTTGAGATTGGAGGAAAGCAAAGGGAAAATGCTACTTCTTCTTGACTTTCTTTTTTTTTTTTTTTTTTCCTTTTTCACCAGAAGAAAAGGAAACACTTTCACTTAATTTACCATTGAAATTGAATAACACAATCTTCACCATTGCCTTGATGAATGCTCAAAAAAAAAAAAAAAAACTTTGAGCAAAAAGTTAGACTAACCGATGCCATAGCCTAGTCTGACAACCGCACCAATCTTATCCCAAACGGGGAAGTCAACATCGTTGAAGGAACGATTCATCGTGGTGACCTCCATAGCCGGCGTGGTGAAGCCGCCGCGAGTGTCCCCCTGTTCAATCCTTTCACTACTTGGCTCCGCGGAAGCTTTCACGGAAAGTCTAGCCCCGTCTATGGACATCCTCTTCTTCCTGGGCTGAAAATGAAAATGACATGGCTTGCAGCAGTAGCCAAGTGGAGCGGAAAACGATGATGGTGTTGAAGACTTGGGAGTTAGAGACAGTCGAAGTTCCATTACTCAACTCAACGCAGGTTCGGAAGGTTTAAACCAAGCAGAAAAGTAATGCAATTTTGATGGCTCGTATATATTCCTTGCGAGTATTTCTTTCCTCTGGATTTTGGGGTGGCTGATGTGGGTTTGGGAATATCCGCTGAACCACCCAATGCCCGACCTGTGGAGATAACATTGGCAACTATCCACCTATCAATTTCTAGAGTGGGGACTGTTAATTAATTTGAGGTTTGACTCTGACACCGTTCATGATTGTCTTATGTTACTTACTATAAAATTGATTTATATAAACAATTATTAATTTCTACTGAATGTTTTTAAAAGTTTTCTTTCTTAACGATGTGGTCTTTTTGTAGAAGTCATTCATTATCACACGTTTACATTGATTTTATTTTTATTTTTTTATAGACTATTCTAGAGTTGGCCATTTCTTTTTGCCAATCCCATTTTTATCTATATGCACATTCCAATTTTTAATGACAAAAACGCCCTTCATACTTAAATCAATTTTACACATCTTAAGCTCATTTTCACTCTTATACACACCTTTCTTCTCCTCTTCTCCATCTTCAACCTCAAACCCACACTCTTAAAGCTTTAAAATCTTGCTCTATCAACTTGGATTTTGTTCTAGGGTGTTTCTCTATTTCAAAATTAGTCCATTAAATACATTTTCGTGGCTAAAACTCACAAGGTTTGATATTTCATTTTTATCTACATTGTGCATTTTCTCAAAAGTTTCATCTTCATGATTGAAACTCGAAACTGCAACTTCCAATTCACTGATTTTTTTATATGTTAATTTTTTGGAAGCATTTATTTTATTAATTACAAAATTAGTAATTTTAGTTTTTTGAAGGATGGGAAACTTATTCCACAGATAATATTTCATTATATCATAATAAAGGAACTTCTTTTGATACAAAAAAACACATTCCATAATTTAAATTCTAGTGTTCTTAAAGTTCTATTTATTACTTAAGAAATTTAAGTTTTGATTGACTAAATATGACATAAAATGTTAAATAACTTTAATTTCCACTATAAAAATAAAAGACATATATTATAGGAATTGACCTATAGAAATTGGATCAATATATATATATATATATCCTATCTCAAAGTGGTGTAAATAATTTTTTTTTGGTATGCTACCATAAAAAATTTATTCATGATTTAATCACTTTAATTATCTCAAAGTCCATAAAAAATTTGAATATAAGTAATAATCAAAGAAGGAACTAATTCCGTACAATTTAATCTTAAAATAGAAAACCTGTGAAAAAGTATCTAAACCGTGAAAGTAATACAAATCGGAGCTATTATTTATGGAATATTAACTAAAAGGGTGTGTTCCGCGGTAAGGATGTGTAAATGTGATTCTAATAAAAGGGTATTTTAGAAATAATACATGCACAGGATGTGTCTTTAGTAAAAATGGGATGTGCTAAAACAAATTGGCCTCCTGAGTTTAAAAGTTATTCTAGTCTATAATCATATTTGGGTGTAAAGCACATGTCGAATATTATTGTGAACCTTGGGTTGGGCCAAATGTTCATCCACAGCCCAAAGACATTTTTAAGTCCAATTTCGTTTTGTTCATCTCATTGTTTTCAGAAGTTAAATTTTTGAAATATAATTTATTTTTTGGAAATTAAACTTCCGTAATATAAGAAGATATGAAAATATAATTTTTTGAGATGGGTAAAAAAAATCTCTTAATTTAAAACTCTAGACCCAATTTTTCTTTTTAACTCATTGAGACAACTTTTTATATTCGATGACAAACTTCGTATCAGCGGAAAAATGTTTACTCAGTCAATAACGTGGTTATTGCAAAAAAAATGGTGCACGCAAATGACGTGTATACACATATTTTTGCATATACATCAAGCTATCATAATTAATACATAAAAAGTTTGACATTGAATCTTTTAAAAATCTCCTCAATTTAAAAGATTTGATACATCTTTATTTATAATGCATTATGGAAGATTCCAATTTTTATTTAAATAGTACAATTGTTTTTAATAAAAGAATATTTTCTGTAAATCACAATATTGAATTACAATGTTTTTGTATATCGGTTTAAGGTGGGATACTAGATACAAAATTTATATGATGCGATACAATGAATTACATCCAATAGTTGGAATTACAATCATTTTAGATAAAGCTACAAAATTTGACGTTTAATGAGAAGCAGGGAGTAAATACGTACATCACACAATTGTAAAAATCACAGATCAAGCAAAGTTTTCCTTTTTTTGTTATTGTTTATACTTCCAAACACGACAAGCTTCTCCTAAGCTGGGGCTAGAGTGGTAGCAAACATAGGATTAAGCTCTAGTCAGTCAATGAAATCAATGGAAACGTGACGAGACATTGTGTCTGTGTGTGTCCCCTAATGCGTCGCGCTTTACCTTACATACATGTCCAAGATTCCAAATTTCAATCCCAGACACGCCAACCCAATTTCCGTTTACGAATCAGGCACAGGCACAGGCACAGGGTACCTAATCATCGTTATCCCCTTGGTAATTAGTTGGCATATTTCGACACCCAACCACTCTCGTACCAGGTCCAGCGTGGATTTGAGCCAGTGATATACGGTCACTTGTCACCAACACTGTAACCGTCAGCGTTCCCCAACTCTGGACCACTAGATGAGATTCAGTGGCCCACGCTTGAAAAATCCCGATATCGGACGGTGAATAAGGGCGTAGGTAAATTATGACACACAGTGTCTTTTAACTCTTTTTCCCTGTCTCCGTGTAACGGAAGGTACTATTAAAAACAGAGAATTGCCAGCTCGATGAAAAAAATCTACTTGCCTTATGGAGCAATCAAATTAAGGAATGAATTAAATCAGTTTGGCTGCAAGTGATGGCAATAAGGGAGAGGAAGAAAAGCGTTGCTCTATAGAAGGAAAGAAACAAAAGCCCAGATACAGTTTGTCCTGTGGTGTATGAGAGAGATATAAATACAGGCACAGGGATGCTTTGTCGTGGCTATGTGTATTGCTTCGTGTGTTGCCAAGTCGGTGCCATTGGAGGGAATGGGGAAGGTCAAGTTTAAGTCTTTGCGAGAGCTCTATGGTAGAACTCAGGAAATCTCGTTACCAACCGAGGCATGCAGATTTTTCGCTATCCCTATTTTTAATTCTCATTCTAGAATCTAGTCAATACTTTTATGGGCCTTGGGCTCTTTCTTCGTAGCATTTATAGTTTTGAGCTTTGCTTGTTGATCATTTTTCTGTATTTCAGTCTATGATCTTTTCGTCGGGATTCATATTCTCATGCTGTTTTTGTCTATTTGTTTCTATTGAATATAAAGGTTCTCTTTTTCGTTTTATTTCCTTCTGTTATTTTCATTCAATTTTTTATATTTTTTGCACTAATTTCTGTTTATTTTCAGTGGTTCTGTAATTTAGTTCAGTAAATCGTTCTGCATATTAGAATTATATCGGCTGATTGTTTATATCATTCCTTGTGTGCGTTGCTCAATACCTTTAGTAATGATGTAGTTTCTGGGGGAAACCGGGGAGTTACGTTAGAGAAGCTAACTGTAACGTCTTTTTTTTTTGTCAATTCATTGTTTACGCGTATGTATGAATTCTCCGAGATGAGCTCTCCACGGCTCAAACATTGGGGTTTCATGTTTTAAGTGTTCCCCGTCAATTCATATTTTGAAATAAATCATGTGTTTGGAATAAGATTGGCGCCAACAGTTTCAAGCAGTGCCAATAAGTACTCCAATGACTGAGCTCTTGATACTCCGCCATGGATTTCTGCTGTTCAAATACCGTTTAGACGTGGTAGGGTGGGATTTTTGGAGGAGATAGGCTACTCTCTGTCCCGTGAAAACAAAAATAGAATAATATGAATTAATATGATCTTGAATCCAGATTAGGTGCGTGCTAATGATATAGGTAGCACACTGTATTCTTTGGACTTGATACCTAAATTCTAAGCAACCTATTCGTGATTCATGTATTTTGTGCTTCTGTATCCAATATGAATCATGAGTCCATTGCTGGCTCAGAAAATGTTAGTTTGTTGTTTTTGGTAATTTATTAGTTTTTAAATGTAGTAATTGTTGGATTTTGGTTCTCCCCCTTTATAGCCTTCCATGTTTCAAATGGAAGAAAAGTTGAGGACATCCAATGTGTGTGTCACACAATGTTCAACGGATATGCATTTTGAACAAGTGGCATCAATAGTTGGTGGAAGGACTGGTGACTCTACTGATAAAGCCTCTGATGGGAAAAGAGACAGTGATTGCCCTTCTACTCATAATTTTGTGTTCTCTTCTTCATTGAGACAGTGTTCGAGCAGTGCGGTTAGTAAAATTTGTAGTGAGTCAATGAGTCTTAACTCATCTTTTGAAAACTCAGAAAGTCAAGCTACATTTCAGGATTCGCAAGAACCTGGTGGACAATCTTGTAATTCTCCCAAAGACATGATAAATTTTGATGATCAAAGATTCCCAGCTAAACTTGAGAAGGGTAAAGAATTTGAATTCCTGGGAGATAACATCTCATGCATCAGCAAATCAGACAGCACAAATTTGGCGATAGGTAATCAAAATAATGATGCTGAAAAGAAGAATGTATCTTCCAGTTTAGCTTCAGTTGATAGCCTGCCTACAGTTGGAAATGATGTAAATGATAAACCTGATCGCCTTTATCTGGCTGGTTATCATTTCGACAAATCTAATAGCAGTCATTGTGGGATTCAAAATTTTACCAAAGAATCTCCACCAACAGCAGTAAGTCTTCCAAACAGATCTGACCAATCAATTTCTTCTGTAATTTCTTTGGAGGTGCGTAAGTGTAAATCTTATTTAACTGCAGAAAAGATCTCCTTTTCGAAAATTTTCAGAGTTTGAAATTGATCACTCTGGTTTTTTTCAGCGAGATCCTTCTGAATTCTCAGAGGAGCAGGTTGTGTCATCACTAGCAAGAGCAGTGACAAATGGGCTTAATAGTCAGATAGAAGGTATTTACAACTCTGCTACGTTTATGAAAGCTGATCATCAATTGAATTTTGAAGATTCAGCTATTGAAACTGAAAATCATTCATACTGCGAAGTGCATCTCCAAAAGTCTGTTGCTTTGGTGGTGAATAACAGTGTGCGAGAACCATGGCAATCTCAACTAGTGGACCCAAGCGGGGTATCGCATCTAAAGGATGATGAGGTATTTGATATTTTCTTTTTGATGCACTTGAAATTATCTGGTAAATGGTGAAAATTGTCTATTATCATTTCAAGACAAGTGTTCATTGTTTTCTTGGTTTCCACTTGACAACAGGCTAGAGTTTGCGATATCTGCGGGGATGTAGGGCGGGAGCATCTACTTGCTATTTGTAGCAAGTGTACTGATGGTGCTGAACACATGTAAATATTTTTTTTTATGTAGTTTTATTTTAATTTTGGAAAATTTCTGGTTTTTATGTCTATGTGGTGTGGTCTTGCTTTGTTTTTTTTGGAAGTGAAATGGTGATGTTTGTTTTTCATTCATTAACCAGTTATTGTATGCGTATTAAGCTTGAGAAAGTTCCTGAAAGTGACTGGGTATGTGAAGAGTGCCTCCTGATGACAGACTATGGAAAACCAAAGCAAAATACACTTGAAGAGACGGTTAGAATATCAAAAGGCTGTTTAGAATGCCAAATATCTAGAAATTCAATAAATCATAAATCTAGTAGTGATGGATTCAATTTTAAATCCTCGGGTTCTACCATAAGTGGGACAAATGATCGAAGTTCTACTTCTCAATTATCCTCTAAGAGACCTGCCTCTGCTTTAGAGGTGCAGTCTGTGAAAGAAGCAAGGGCTCTTGGAATGAGTCCTGTATCCCCCATGTCATCCAAAAGTTGCACAGCCACCCTATTTTGTGAAGACTTCTCTTGCAAGAACTTAAAGAAGGGAAAAGTGGAAGATGCCACTTCTATTACTTCTGCGCTCCAATTTTCTACCACTTCTCAGGAGAAAGTCGGGAATCCTTGTGCTTGTGGTTATAAGAGAGATGCAGGCAGCTCAGAAGCTCGGTCAGAGAAGAAAAGAAGGATTCTTGATACAACAGTCGTATCCTCTAGAGCGTCCAAACCAATCAAGCATTCTTTACTAAATAGGGAGCCTCAATTCAAGAATTTGGAGGATGAAAAAATGGAGGATGTTGGTGACGTTACTTCTCTGAAGAAAAATTCCAATATTTTGCAGGAAAAAACTGAGTTACATGCTATTTTACGTGATAAATTACCTAAATTGGGCACGCATATTGGGTTATCACAAGATAAAGGTAAGAAATATAATTGAGACAGAAGGCTTTCTGTTTGTTATTTAATTGAAACATAAATCTGATTTATTTTTTTTGGCAGGCTCTATGTATGAGATGAGATCATTTTACAGTACTGACTTGAAATTGAAAGGACAGCAACCAAGGGTTGAATGTTTGCAAAAGCAGAAGGTTGCGAGAAATTCAGCTTTTCATGATGATAAAATTGAAAAAGATTCTAGCAAGAAAGGTAATGCAAACGCTACTGGTTCTAAGGTTTGCCCAAGAAAGGATTCTCACTCCGATGCCATGAAGAAATCCAGCCATGCAGAAGAACTGAAGACAGCTAAAGAGAACGATACTTCTGAGCTATGTGATCCTGTAATAAGCTCACAAGCTTCTGATTCTGATGTTACTGCAGTAGAAGTTGAAAAACAAGCCATATCTTGCAAAAAAGTTATCATTTCAGGACCAAACTGTCATAAACTTGATGTTGTTGAAAGTTGTAGAAAACCGGATTATAGGTTAAAATCAACCAGCAATATCATGCATGAAGATTTGAATTGTCCAAATGAAGAGGAAATAAATAAGAGCTGGCAAGCTGAGTGTCCTGCAGAAGCTACCTCTGATAAGAGAACAGATAAAGTATGCATTGATTTAGCCTTCAATGAAATGCCCAAACTAAGAAAGTTGACCCAGTTTGATATGACAATTACTTCTGCAACTAATGCCATTCCAGAGGATCATTACATATGGCTGTGAGGCCCTTTTGCTATCTTTTCAGTCTAACTATTCCGTTGGTTTTACTTAAAGGCTCTGTCATTTTGAGATTAATTATGCTTGATGATTCATGCAGAGGCAAATTTCAGATACACAGCCGTGAAGGACTTGCAAGTTCTTTTGATGGGATTCAATCACACCTATCAACTAAGGCATCACCTAAAGTTCTTGAAGTGGTGGACCAGTTTACTGAGATTCTTTTGTTAGAGGAACTGCCTCGCTTGAGCATTTGGCCGTCTCAGTTTGTAGAGAGGCCTGTTACAGAAGACAATATTGCTCTCTACTTCTTTGCAAAAGATCTTAATAGGTTTGTTCATGCCCTCCCTTATGTAAATTATATTTTCATTTTATGTTGTCTAGTTATACAGATGTGCTTTCCCACAGCCATACAACATCCTATACAAGACTGTTGAATTACATGAAAAAGAACGATTTGGCTCTCAGAGGGAATTTCGATGGGGTTGAACTAGTAATTTTTTCATCAAATGTTCTGCCCGAGAACTTAGAGTGTAAGAAATATCTATGACTCATTCTTGTTTAGAGTTTGGCTATATTAACGTTTATGTTTAAATCTATCTCTAATTTTTTCCCCTGCTATGTATTTGTTCTGGACAGCTTGGAATACATCGTCGTACTTGTGGGGTGTATTCAGAGGACAGAAGGTCCGTAACTCAGCTGACACAACAGGGTCAAATTCTCAAAGAGTATGGAACTGTAACAAATCTTCGTATTTAAGCCTTCCGTGACTTAATTGGAAATTTAATGATATGCTTTCAGTACTAATGCGTAGTCTCTTTCCTGTAGAATGAAAATAGAGATGGTGGGAGAAGGTGGACACTGGATCTCAATGTTTGTCCTCCAGATGAAGAAGACACAGTAAAAACTCTTGATGGTGGCAGATGCTTGGATATCAATCCTTGCTTCAATGAAGATGATGAATTTGATCCTACCGGTACAATATATCTAGGACACGGACCTCTGCTTGGAGGAGATGGTTCTAGTTCTGGCTTTTCTGATCAGAGGCAAGCACATCCATATGTAGGAGAGAACAAGTCTGAGCCCGAGGTTCTTGACCTTGAGCTTTCTCTGTGGCCTCAAAATGCAGTGCCTGGGGAGATGGAGGTTGACACAGAGCTCTCTGTGTGGTCTCAAAATGCAGTGCCCAGGGAGACGAAGCTTTAGAATGCATTAACTTCTCTCAGGCAAGGCAAACAAGAATTTAGTATACCATCTTTCCTTCAAAGAAAAAAAAAAAAAAAAGGACCAATTCTCCATCCTCACCCCAATAAGGATTTAGACAGTAGCCGGTTTTTATTTAAGTTAATGACTTTATATTGTAGTTAATTTTTTACCTTCGTAAAATATAGCTAATGCATATAAACTTTTCAACAATTTAAACTTATTTATTTATTAATGAGAGAAAAAATTAGAAATAAAATCAAACCAAAGAATTGTTAATATTGTATATAGACTTCTTAAATCTAGCTCGGTTAGTATAAGAGCGTGAGTATTATGGTAATTTATGTGTGATTTACTATTTATAATTAGAAATTATAGTTAAATTAAGATATATTTATGATTATCTATTTTCACAGCTTAGATTATTTGCACTTACACGTAATGTCATGTCATGTGTCTAACCTGGATTCCTTTTAACATACGTAACTAAGACATTCAATCCTCTTGCCGGATGAATAAGCCAACAAGTTCCAAAAACCAAAACCAAAAGGAAATATCATTTGCAATTAAAGTTTTACATTCAAATTTTAGATAAAATGTAAAGATAAAATTAAAAATAAAAATATAAAAATAAATTTACAAGCATACTCATAACAAAGTGTCCTCGTAGTATATCTCAAAGCCATAACTCGACGTTTAAAGCGGGGGACCAGCTTTTCAACTAGTAAAAGCCGAACGTCTTTTTAAAGTCCCGCGGGGGGACAGGACCGAAAATTCCCTCCCAGTCCTTGTGTATTTAAGAATATCCCAACGTCTCAAATCGAATCAACGGTCAGGATCATTACAATCTACAATCGTCTTCTCCGTCCTCCTCCATTACTCAGTCATTACTGTTATGCCTGTTTTCCCTGCGTTGAAATTTGTTCTTATTTGTCTTCTTTCATTTCAAAATTATTCTACCTACTTTCCGGTTCAAACTTCTTTCTCGCTATTCACAATGCGCTTCAGATAGTTAGGGTTTGATGTGTCCGACCAGTATTTCCTTCTTCTTTCTTGTAAATGAAAAAGAAGATTAAAAAGAAAAGGTTCATAGAATTCCTTTAACATATCAAATTGGAGACGTTTCCCATTGAAGCTGCAGCTAAACGAACTGGTAACAAATATGCCGAGCATTAGAGCTCCAGCATCCAAGAAGGCTACCACTCTCACGGTTAGTTTTCTGTTTGTGAACCTCTAAGGGGCCTGATTTTTTGTTTTCCCTGTGGTTTTGTCTTATTTGATAAGACTCTGCTATGCTGAACAATTACCTCAGGTTGCGGTAAAATGTAGGCCTTTGACTGAGAAAGACCGTGGCCGTGGCATTGTCAAAGTATTTGGCAATAGGGTGCGTGTTCAATGCGCTTTCTGATTTGCAAGTTTAGCTTTTTGGTTTGATTTCTTTAAATTAATACTTCTTTGTGTTTATTCAATTTGTAGGAGGTGCTTGTATTGGATCCCGACCAATCAAAGGACTATCTTGATCGCATACAGAATCGAACTAAAGAGAAGAGATATTGTTTTGATTATGCCTTTGCTCCTGATTGTACAAATCTTGTATGTGGTCATTATAATGGTTCTGAATACTCTTTTGATGGTTTAAATGATACTCCTTTGGTCTTTATGATTTTTTTAAGCTTAAGAATTTCTTACGATTATAATATTTGGGGATAAATCAAACGTATTTATTTCTCTTCTGTTGGATTTATTTATTGACCAAACAATCTGTGATGGTTATACATTTTCGGATCAAACAGAATGAATATCATATGGACTTTCTACTTTTGAGGCATTCGATACAGCTATATCATCTGTCTCACTATGCTTTGTCATTCAGGATGTCTATTCGCATAGTGTTTCTTCTGTAATCTCTGGGGTTGTACAAGGGCTCAATGCAACTGTGTTTGCTTATGGTTCCACCGGAAGGTAATAATACTAGCATTCTTACCTAAAATCTCAAAGTTGAGTTACATATGTTTGCTTGTTAAATACTTCTGGGGGTGACGTCTGTACCTCTCTGGCTACTTTGGAACTATAGGCTTCCCAAAAATACTATAGCACAAATTTACTTTGCCTATACAGCATGCTATACTACTGCGCATAGCTTAGTCGTTCCTCAATGCCAAACTAGGAGGGGTCTTATGATCATTTATAAATATGATGTTTCCCTTGACATATCTGGTACTTGCGAAGGAGTTTTGATGGTTTCATGGCAAACTCGTTCTTTTTCATGATAGCATATGCTTGAGGTTTTGCATTATTCAAATTTCTTTTGAACCTGTATCGGTACCTTTTCTCGTGAAAAGATTAAGTTTCATTTATTTATAGCTACTTAATAGCAAAAAAGAAAAGGTCGATCACAACGCTTTACCTCAATGAAACTTCTCTAAAATATGCACATCTTCCGAAGTGATGAAATGCATCCATCCTCGATTAACTCTGTTAACATTTTTAGGGGGCTTTTACAATAACGGTGTAACAAGATACTAATCCCTGTTTTCAAGTGAGGCAACCTTTTCCTTATTTGGGCTGAAGAGGGACGTTCGCATTTTTGATTCTGTATTAAAGGCTTGTATAAGAGAGGTGTGATTAAGGCATCAAGTCAAAAACTTAAAGCCCGGAAAAATCTTTTCCTGTTTCCATGGAATCCTCGATTCTTGTGCCTCTTGTCCCGAAGGGAAGGAAAATTTTCAGTGATGATGCTTCCTGGAGCCCTCAGTGGAGGCTTTGTAGGAGCGCTGATAGGAAATTAACTGCAAGAAGGTGGCAATGCAGTAAATATTCTTGTTGGGAAAAGAGAGTGAACTTTCTTTGAGCTAAATACCTAAATAGGATAGGAATTGATAGGATTGAAACCCTCCCCCTTTATTTTCTGGAAAGATACTCAGACTTTGGATCTCTTTAGAATTGAAAAACCAAGTATTCCTCTCTATTAATAACGAGCAAGCTTTTATCAGAAAAAATTAAGGTGGATCTGCAGAGCTTGGATACATGGCTTATCTTAGTGAAAATCTCTAGTAAATATGTAGTGACTTTCTCAACGAATGATGGTACCTGCAAATTTATCTCATATGCCTTTTAAGGCATGGCCAATCTGTTTTTTTTTTTTTTTTAGGTAAAGTAAAATAAAACTAGGTATACTCTTGAAGGCATGTACGTTATTACATGTTATGTGAGAAACAACATAAATGCATTTGGGATCATGACGATAAATCTACCATATTTACGTGATTGCCTTCGTAATTAAATTAAAATATTTCTATATTGCAGTGGTAAAACATATACAATGGTTGGAACTGAAGACGATCCTGGACTTATGGTTCTTAGTTTGCATACAATCTTCGATCTCATTAAGAAGGACAAGAGCTCAGATGAATTTGAAGTTACTTGCTCCTACCTTGAAGTTTACAATGAAGTCAGGTCCTATGGTTAATATTGAAACTTGATCATCTATTTTGTATTTTCGTTCTGAATCAATTATGATATGATGAATTCAGGTGATATATGATTTGCTTGAAAGATCATCTGGTCACCTGGAACTTAGAGAGGATCCGGAGCAAGGAATAATTGTTGCTGGGCTAAGATGTATAAAGGTTCATTTTTCTTCATATTTTGTGTTTGTAATTAAAAATTTATCCATTGGTCACTCACTTGAATGGGGTATAAATCTGACAAGCATAATTGGTGTCTGGCTGGTATATTGACAACTTCTGACTCTTTGATGGGATAAGGAACTAACTCATGGTAAAAATCATATGTCGTAGATATTCTTTATGGTTATAATTGCTTAGTGAAACGTTGTAGTCGGACAAGGTTCACCATACATAAAAGACTCACCAGTCATTTTTAGTCAATGACAACAAAAAAAAAAAATGGTGGGGGTGAGAGGCAGACTTGAAGTCGTTACTCGTTAGGATGCATATCCGGGTCTCTTCCTGTCTTTCTCAACTCTTAAATAATTATAATAACGTATTGTGTGTTTGTAACTATTTAAAAAATTTGAAAAAAAAAATGAAATTTTGCTTGATTTTTCAAAGTGTTAGATTTAATTATCTGATCTTAGATATCCCCTGATGATCGAAGATATCAACATACAATATGTAGCCTTCTCATAGCCTTCTGTTTGGTTGAAATTTAAGAGCTTACTATTTCTTTGTTGTCAATTCAGAATTTTTAGATTCGAGGGCATAATTTTTCTGTTTGTATTAATTTATATGATTACTTAATCTTGGAGATTGTCTAACCATACCCATCTCTAGTCAATATTATCAGCTAAGGATTTCGTTTCTTTTCTTTAGAATGATGATGTGTTAATCCAGTGCAGAATTACTATGTTTAATCGATGCAAGTGGTTTGATGTTTCTGACTCATTTGTTGTTCAATTATTTATTTAGCTTCTTGTCTTATCATGTTTATGTGATGAGCCTTATCTAGAATCTTAACTTTTGAAATATCTCTGCTTTGATCTCAGGTTCAGACAGCTGATAAAATTCTTGAACTTCTGAACTTGGGAAATAGTCGACGAAAAACCGAAAGCACTGAGGCTAATTCAACATCCTCGAGGTGAATATGTGTTTGTTCTTAGTGATTTATTTTATGTCTTGGTTCTCTTGTAAGAAATTTGGCTTTTCACATTGTTCCTGTATTAAAGAGAAAGGCATACAAACAGTCGAGGCCATTCATCACCTATGCTAGCTATATGTCTAAAAGAATTTTATCGTCTAAATTTTTGGATCCATGCCTTTTGTTCTTTTTCACTTCTCATAGAATGTTATGATTTTTGACCAGATCACATGCTGTTTTGGAGATCACTGTTAAAAGAAAACAGAGAAACAGATACCAAAATCAACTCACACGGGGAAAACTTGCACTTGTGGATCTTGCAGGCAGTGAAAGGGCTTGCGAGACTAAGAGTGGGGGTCAAAAGCTCAGAGATGGAGCTAATATTAATCGTTCACTACTTGCTTTAGCGAACTGCATAAATGCCCTTGGGAAACAACAAAAGAAGGGTCTTGCTTATGTACCTTACAGAAATAGGTAATTGCTGACAATTGTTCTAGCCATGAACCCCGCCTGCTCTTGTAGTTGATGTTTTTGTTCCCACAGCAAGTTGACACGAATACTCAAAGATGGTCTAAGTGGAAATTCTCAAACGGTGATGATTGCTACTGTATCTTGTGCTGACGGCCAGTATCATCACACTGTGAATACCTTGAAATATGCTGACCGAGCGAAAGAAATAAAGACACATGTCCAGGTATGACTCACTCATCTAGGACATAATTGATTTTGTTTCTTGGAAATGCTTCAGTTTATGCTGTTGCTGTCCATTCTCTGCCTTTTGTGGCCTTCATGGTGTTATTTGGTTTTATCAAACTCATGAGTTTCTATATACTCTTTTCATGTTCTTAGTGCGGCTATAACCTGCTTAAAATTGTACTGTCACTAGTGATAATTTTTGCAGGTTACTTGTACTTATTATGAGGATGATTTTTTGTTTCCAGAAAAACATTGGCACAATTGACACCCATGTCTCTGACTATCAGCGAATGATTGATAGTCTTCAGGTATGAGGTTGATTAGGTGTAACTTGAATTATTTACTTATTGACATTGCAGATTCTGTTTATTGAAACATGACTGATTTATGTTACAGATTGAAGTTTGCAGACTGAAAAAAGAACTAGCTGAGAAAGAATCGCAGCTTATTGTGAAACCTGCTGATAAAGCTGCAGATGTTGAATTATCATGGCTGAATATCTTGAGCCATGACATTAATGAAAATGTTCAAGAACGAATAAATCTGCAAAAGGCAATACTTGAACTCGAAGAAACTAATCTTCATAATCGCATTGAGCTCCAGCATCTTGACGATGCTATTGCAAAAGAGCAGGTTAGATTATACTCTCTTTGGCATTTATTTATTATATTGTTCACATCTTATGGATTTGGGCCCATGTTTTCTGATTTTCTTTCGGAGTCTCAGTTGCATCTCCAGTCGGTGTATATATCATGAGAGTGCGTAGTTCTTCTCAATCCTGTTGTTTCAAGACATTTTTGATAAGATAGTCTGTATATGGCATTTGTGGTTATCTTACCCGCAGGCTTTCGAGAAGGATGAAGCTGTTGTTGAGGACCTGAGAGCTAGGCGGCAAGTCATTTTAGATAACATCCGTGACAATGATGAAGCTGGCGTCAATTATCAAAATGTAAAACACTTGTTGCCGTTGTACACGAGATAGAAAGAATTGCAAATTTTGGCTTCTGATCTGTTTTCATATCCACTTTCTCTAGGAAATTGAAGCAAATGAGAAACAACGGTGCCAGCTCCAAGACATGATTGAAGAAGCCATTAGCAACAATGGAAATAAAACCTACCTACGTATTCTCAGTCAGTACAGGCTTCTAGTGAGTGCACGCTTAAAGCGCCTAATTTTTTATTTTGTGACTCTGTTCGTTTGGCCGTTTGGAATCTCTATATGCATGTAGCATGCAATTAGGAATGAAAGATTATGATGATTATGAACTGCGATGATGGTTAATTGAAAGATTGTAGGTTACTTGTCTGGTTTTGAGTCTTTGATCTTACTTTACAAGCTGAACAGTCACATTGTACTGATACAGGGAATGGCAAATACAGAGCTTCTGTTTGAAATGGCAATGAGGGATCAAGTCATTCACAACCAAAGGAAAGCTCTGAAAGACTTGTTGAACTTGCTTATGGGATTAGGGCTTGATGAGAGATATGTCGAGGAGCTCGCGGCTAAACAAGGATTGATGATTGAAGAATGGACAACAACATCCCATCCCCATCTTTCCCGGCAGAAGCTATCCCCTAATTTGGCTTGTAGCAGACATGCCCCAATTGGTTCAAGTACTATCTGGGGGCAGCATACTAGATCATCTGGCATCTTAGACCACAATGAAGATCCAAATTCAAAATCACTTAGCAGGGAGGATAATGATTCGCCTTACTCTTTTTGCCAGGAGCATCATAGATCCTACTACTTGCAGTCTCCTAGCAACTCTTCATCTTCTTGTCTGGAATTGAGGAAGAGCTGTGAACGTTGGAAGCATGATGATCCAAGGTCATTGTTGAACACTCATGTGGTGCACCCTCACAGCTTACGCCATTCTTGTCCAGATATGACAACTCAATCTGCATATCATGGCAAAGGCTGCTTACCAGTGTCATCTCTGGCTGATTTTGGCAAGCAGTGAGGTATGCAGCTTCTGTACTATGGCTGTCTAGTTGGAATCGTTGGAAGAACAGGAAAGATCGTTCTCAAATAACACAATGGGGCAAATTTAACTCCAAAAGTATAGTTGAGGGCCCTGAAATCTACAAATGAGCTGATCTGTCAATTCATTCTCCAAGTGCTGCTCATGAAAGAGTGCACATTTGGTTGAGTGACACTTATTTTAATGTTCACCCACCAATTTTGTATATTACTCCGAAATGTACATATTCGAGTTAATAGTGTAGTCAATTGTTGCTGTTTTTGGTTTAATTTTCAATAGATGGAAGAAGACAGCAGAATTCACTGCAAATTTTTCCGTAAATATGACAGCCCATTTTATCTCTTTCTTATCCAGGGATTTCATTCTTTTTCTAGCTGGTGAATTGATCAAGAGGCCTATTCTCCATTTTTTTAGAAGCTGATTTTAGGAGTCTGATTCACTGTGGCGGCTGAAGATATTGGGCAAATTATTCTTTGGAATAGAACTACACAAAAGCATTGAAACACTAAACACATGGTAAAGAATCAGTTTGTAATTTTTTTTAATAAAATTAATTATCGAGAACAACACTGGTTACTTTCAAATTTTAATTCATTTCCACTCGGAAAGTTGATAGTTACCAAAAAAAAGGAATTTTTCCTTTTGTTATAGTTTGAGTCGCTTTCGCTTCTTCTGTAGGGCTCAGCCATCTCTCCCTCCAAAAAAATTTTTGTGAAAATTGAAAACCTAGAATCTTTCAGAGTCTTCAGACATACCCTAAAAACATTCTGAAAGGAGGAGAACCAGAAAGAAAAGAATGACTACGGAGCCATTGGAATCGTTCAAGCCCTACACTCTGTCCCAAACCCTAACTGGTCACAAGCGCGCCATCTCAGCCGTGAAATTCTCATCCAACGGCCGTCTACTAGCGTCTTCCTCCGCCGACAAGACCCTGCGTACTTATGGCTTCACGAAATCTGATTCAGATTCCGAAAGCCTTACCCTTTCTCCTATGCAGGAATATCATGGCCACGAGCAGGGCGTTTCTGACTTGGCCTTCTCCTCCGATTCCCGCTTTCTTGTCTCCGCCTCCGACGACAAGACCCTTCGCATTTGGGATGTTGCTACTGGTTCCGTTATCAAAACCCTCCACGGCCACACCAATTATGTTTTCTGTGTTAATTTTAATCCACAGTCTAACATCATTGTCTCCGGTTCCTTCGATGAGACCGTTCGGGTTTGGGATGTTAAGTCCGGAAAGTGCTTGAAGGTCCTCCCAGCTCACTCTGACCCCGTTACTGCGGTTGATTTCAGTCGAGACGGTTCCCTCATCGTCTCTAGCAGCTATGATGGCCTCTGTAGGATTTGGGATGCCTCAACTGGCCATTGTATGAAGACTTTGATCGATGATGAGAATCCCCCCGTTTCCTTTGTCAAGTTTTCCCCCAATGGGAAGTTCATTCTTGTTGGCACACTGGATAACACTCTGGTAACTGTTAATTCAATTCAACTTACTGAAATTCCTATACCCTATAGTTACTTTCTAGCTTTCTCCATTACTTTTTCCAGGAGAAATTAAATTTACTTAAATTCTATTTCCAATATGTTATTTATGTATGTTCAAGTATACGCTCCTGGTTCTATTTTCAGCTATTTGGAATCATGACTTCATATAGTCATTTGATTATTCCATTTCGATTAGAGCCTAAAATTGCTGCCTTCCCTGGTTGTTAGAATATCTTCACCATGTAGGGGAATGACGATGGATTAATTTAATTGGTACATTTTCCTTATGGTAGAAACTTACTGCCCTCCTATCTGTTAAAGTCATACACTTTGCTTCCATCCTTATCTGCAACTGAAACTGATGGTTTAATGGCGGCAGATCTCATGAAAAGGAAAAAAGAAATGATTTTAGAAATGAATATATGATTATCTTTGACTACTAAATGTACTCGTGAACTGGGTAATGCAAATTCTTATTTTCGTGTTGCGACTTCCACTTGGATTTTGGAATCCCCCGGCAGTATCATGGTTATATTTGTTCTGAATTATGGGCTGTACTTTGTGCATAAGATGGTTATGGATGTGGTTATGTGCAACGAATTTTTAGGCTGATTGCCTACAGGAAATGTTTTTTAACTATTCATCTAATCAGGACTCATATGGGAATATTTCTCTCTCTGCAGAGGCTTTGGAACTACTCAACTGGGAAGTATCTGAAGACTTACACCGGTCATGTTAATTCAAAATTCTGCCTTTCGTCCACTTTTTCTATAACAAATGGGAAGTATGTTGTTGGCGGCTCGGAAGATAATTGTATATACTTGTGGGAACTGCAGACGAGGAAAATAGTTCAAAAATTGGAAGGTCACTCGGATCCTGTTATATCTGTGTCATGTCACCCTACCGAGAATATGATTGCGTCTGGTGCTCTTGGCAATGATAAAACCGTGAAGATCTGGACTCAAGAAAAAGACTGATTTATTCAGGATTGTAGATTAATGCTTGTATAGATCAGTCTAAGTTAAGAAGAGAAACTGACCTGTGATTGAGCCTCATACTCATTTTGGGAGAAGAGGTCATTACTTTTGGGACCTTTTAGTTTATGCAGTGCAATTTTCAGCCTTTATAATTTTAGGAGTTCACCATTTCTTTAGACGGTTTCTTCTGTGGAGAGTTTATGTTTGTGTTTGGCTGGTTTCGTAAGGGTCCGTTTATATGGGATGTCTCTGTACTTTCATTCTTGACCAATAGGATGTCTGTTTTGAAGCTCTGGATTGGTCTTTGTGCAATCTACTTCAATTACACAAATAGTGTGCAGTCAGCATGGATTAAAATCAGGAGCTGTTCTCGAATAAACATCATCTGGATGTTTAGTAACTGTGATTTCCTCGTAATATAGAGGTTGGCTTGCCTATGCTATTGGGGTTTAGATGAGATATGAATTATATTTTTGCCGGGGGTTGTTCAATGCCACAGATGTGACTCTTCCCAATTTGGTACATAGGAATGGGGAAGGAAAAGTAATCCTTCAACAAGTATGTTTGGTAGGGCTTATGGAAAATGAACGAGGGTTGCTTATGCAGTCTTATTTTCATTAAAATTAGTTTTTAGTTTCCTTTAATAGCTAGGAATTTACGGATTTAGATTTTTGTTTCAACATTGCTCTTAATAATTCTTTCTATTTTAGAGCAAACACCGCCACAGCTGACAATCAGGAAGAAAGTTAGGGCTCGTCCTTCTGCCGTTGCTGCCATTAGGCTCCGCCGGTGAGGAAAGCTCTGTCGAAGCCGGACCATCGCCTTTCTCTCAGAGAGGAGGAAGAGATGGTTTCCTCGAGAGACGAGGTTGCTCGGCCACGGACGCTCACGACAGCCATTTGTACGTTTTATTTTATTTATTTTTCTTTTTTCTCATTTTATTCTAGAGTATTAATTTTAATAAACCTTATTACTTAATAAGGTTATTTTAGTCATACCAAACAATTTTTTTTTTTTTTTTTTATCGATTCAGATTTTATTCCTTAGGATTCTCTTTTTTTATTCTTATTTCATTTTTCAATGATTCTTTGAGCTTCGTTGCAATAAAAAAGTTGCAAGGCATATCCGAATGTTGGACCTAATAATAAAGAAAAGGTTTAACTTGTTAGTTGTAGTTGAATTTTTCGTTTTAAAAAGTCCGGGCGTTAAGGATACCAACAAATTCTGAGTCTCTGACCTTAGCTTGGCGTTTCTGCTTAGCAAATTTTTTTTTTTTTTTTAAAAAAGGTTTAGTATTGCTTAATAATATATTAAAAAGATTGAAGAATGAGGGAGGATCAAATGGCAGTCGGATGAAATATATTGATTCCGACTTCCCATCCACCCACCGTGTTCCCTCTCTCTCCACGTAATTTGAAGATTTTAACTTTGATTTATTTTTTCTTAAAATTAAAAAAAGTGTCGTGTCTCTTGATACATTCACACAACCGAAACGCAAGATTAAGAAAAGTCAAAATACATTTGTGGAGTGTGAAATCTTCATTGAAACTTGATTAAGGGTTCTCTCGCTCGTGAATATTTCTATTCTAAACTTGGCTGTTAAATCTTCAACGCAACTCCACGTGGCAAAGGGAAACAAGACAACGTGGTACTTTACTGCTTTCCCGATTCTTTGGAGAGATTCAGATTTTTATTTGCGTGTAGATAGATATAAAGAATACTAAGCACAAATAAATAAAAGGGCATATTGGCATTATAAAACAAGTACATATTTAGACGAAGCGCACTGCGTAGGAAGATAGGTAGCCGAGTACTAGACTAGTCGGCAATGACCAAAATACATGTGAATCACATTATTTTATGATATAGTGCTCCTTTATTGAAATAATATTTTTCATAATATATAGTCTGCCTGAGAGGATGATTAATTACTTTATTTACTTATTGTGGTTAATATGAAAATCTCAGCTCCAGCTTGGCAGAAAAATTTATACTAAAATTTTCCTAAATCTCTCTGGATACCGTATCTTTTAACATATCAAATTACCTATTTCGTACGCTTTTTTCTAAGTTCCAACTCATAAACAACCATCCACTGACTTGAGATAATGTAAGCCGTGGTTTTGTGGAGAATGTTACTGTGCAACCAATTGGATCTAGACAGCTTAAAATGTTAAGTGCGTGAACTTTTTTTTTATTTACAAATTCGAAATTCTTTTTAATATAAAACTAAGACTTCATTAGTATATTATTTGGACTTGCTCTGATATTCCAAAAGAAATTAGATGCGAGATGAATTGAGGAGTGGGGCACGACCGCTATTAAAAAAAGGGATTTATTTTGTTTGGCAAATTGGAAAATTAAGAATACCTTTGAACCTATTTCCCCACGCCAACCTTAAATGTTATTTTGTTTCCAAGTCTTCTTATTTGACATTAGGCTCCGCTTAGATAGTTTAAATCCCGTGATAGACCACTTTTGGAGGAATCGAACGCATCAATGGAACCATCATCAACCGACTGGTTATCTGATTTGGTAAGAAAAGTCATATCTAGCGATTCCAATATCGAAAGAGCATATTCAATTTAAGTTGAATTTCCATCTGGGTTCTTGATTTGCAGGGAATGGATGATTACAATCTGTTTTCCCAATGGCACATGGATGATGAAAATCAGTTCCTTTCGCATGACATAGCCAGTGCACTGCAGGGACACAACTTGCAGCAAACTCCATCGTCTTGCGAGAGCTACACATATGGTACCTGCATTTCGGTGGCTGATGAAATTAGTAACTTTGAGAATCCTTCTACAGAGAAGGTCGAAACAAATAGCTTGAACTCGAGCATCGCTCAACAATTATCCCAGGAACCTTCCTCGTCGTACACTTCATCTCAACTTGTGTGTTTTGATAACGCAAATTCACCGCCTGCCCTTTCCAGCACCACCCAGTTTTATGGCTTTGACTGCTCCTTGAAGCCAACAAACAACAACGTGGTATCGTCTCAATTCGGAAACTTCAACACGCAATTCTCAGCTCTATCGTCAAAGGGTTCCTCGGAGAATCAAAATTGTGAACCAAACATCAGTCAAGGGACAAAGAGGTCCTTGTCAAGCACAAGAACTTCCGGTCACACTCAAGATCATATATTGGCTGAAAGGAAGCGGCGAGAAAAGCTGAGCCAGAGCTTCATTGTACTCGCAGGCCTGGTCCCTGGTCTGAAAAAGGTTTAATTTTTATTATTTTTATTTTATTTTCACTCTTAATTTTAGTCAAATACCTTGTGTGCATTGATGAATTAAGAATCTACATACAGATGGACAAGCTTTCTGTTCTTGGGGACGCTATCAAGCACGTGAAAGAGCTTCAGGAACGTTTAACATTGCTGGAGGGACAAACTAAGAAGAGGACAGAGGAGTCGGTTGCGTTTGTGAACAAATACCCTCTCTACTCCGGCGATGAGAACTTGGAGGGTGTCTCCGGCAAAGCCCTCCCCGAAGTGGAAGCCAGAGTATCAGAAAAGGACGTGCTGCTTCGAATCCACTGCCAAAAACAAAAAGGACTCGTAGTAAAGATTCTGGCAGAGCTTCAAAATCTTCGTCTATTTGCTGTCAATAGCAACGTATTGCCATTTGGGGATTCCACTCTTGACATCACCATTATAGCTCAGGTATTAATTACAACAACTATAATTTGAATTCAAATGTTATTACACCCGGCGAAGGATCAAAGCTTGAGCCTTTACTATAACTATTCTTTCAGATGGACGAGGATTACAGCTTAACAAAGAAGGATCTCGTGAAAAACGTGCGAGTGGCCATATTGAAGTTTATGTGACGTGAATGCTAAGCAATGTTGTTGGATTAATCCATTTTTCCTTTCCAGACCTATGCAAGGAGAACCGTAATCTTGGCTGGATGATCGTGAATTGGACAGAAAACTTGGATCCTCTCTATCTGTTATCTGAGATAATGAATCGTGTCATTAATTCTTTTCCGGGGACGCTGTTGTATTGGATCCTGTTTGTGTGAAATCGGTGACCACTTTGTGTTGTTAATTAGGAATATAATATCGTAGATGAATTTGTAGCCGTTGATTAAACATTGAAATAAAATTACCCTGTTTAAGAAAGAGTATAATAATAATAATATATGCACAGAATTCCTTTGATGGGTAAACACTTGCACCACTACCTATGTCATTCAATTCCAACTGATTACTAGTAGCTAATTAGACTAAGTTGTGGCACAAATCGCGAGATAGATACCTCTACCACTAACCTAACATGAACTTAATTGGAAGGAATGCATATATATATTTTTAGCTCAAATTGATTGCTCAGAAAACCTCAATCTTTTACTTTAGTTTCGGCTAACTTGATAGGACCACACTTAGAGAGGTGGCTCCTCCTATAGCAGAAAAAACTTGGAAAACTCAATTCATAACCCTCCTAATGAGCGAGTAAAATATTTAAATGCTCACAAATTAACACATGCCTAATAATAACCACCTCATAAAATGGCACAACTTGTAAATCACTTGGGCCTCACCCTATGAATTGAGTTAAGTCGAGTTGAGGTTGCATTAATTGCGAGAATTCCAATATGGTACCATTACCATTGAATTGAGATTTGAGAGTAGTTGTGAGGGTGGCTGTCGACCCAAAGCTACATTCATGTGGGAACGTATTTATTAATGAGATAGCTACGGAATGACATAAATGAGTTGAGAATGAGATATTTATTGTATGCATAGCAAGTATGGTACGGGATAAGGTTTATCGTATCTCGGTGCAGTAACATACAAGGTTATCTTACCTCGGCAGCAGAGGTGTTTGTATAAATTCGTAGATGAGCAGAGCTGTCCATGATCCCGATTTCATGCACTCCTACAATTACAAAACGTGTCTCGGAGCCAACCTACATTTGTTGATCAAATTAAGTACAAGTGTAACGACTAAATTTGCGCACGCACTAGTAACTGCCAAATAATATTTATGAATCTGGTTTCGTGGTGTGACTATATATAGTGTGGGCAGGGAACATCCATAGTCTAGACTCTAGAGTACTACTACTATATTAATTTAGCCATTCAGAAATCTTTTGAAAGGTATAGCAGATTGCTGCTAATTTAGTTTCAGCTTTCGCAAGAGACAGGTAATTAAGTTCCCTTTTCTCAGAGCTTCTAGTTCATGAATGCATTGCTAGTGCACTGCTTCCAAGACTCATTAACTTCTGATTTATGATTATTTTCTATATATGATATGATCATTCAGTAGCTCGCTTCCAGTAGATTCGCCCACGTCAATGGAGGAGGAATCATGGACAAATTGGCTGTGTAATTTGGTAAAGAAATCCACAATCTTCCCAGCTTAACATGATGTTTTAATATTACTTGCTAGCTAGCTTAACTATGTTTCTCTTTATTCTTTTTTAAGGAATCTAATGACTACAATTTCATCAATGAATGGGACATAAATGCCGATGATAGGAATTTCCCAAGCAATGTTACATCCACGGCACCCTTACATGAAGAGAACTCGCAGCCTTGTTTCTCAGCAGATAGCAGCCACTGCTCTTATGCCACCCTCAATGTTGAAAACTGCAGCACCATGAGCAATTCCTCGGTCGATGAGAGTAGCTTAGAGAGGCCTGCCAAGCTTCTCAAGATCACAAGCACTGAGAATCTCTCACCAAAGCAGGATTTGGCTTGCTTTGACAATGTGAATGCACAAATCTACGGTCACCGTGTTAATGATTCTGGCTTCGAGCCAAAGGACAAGGTTTCGGCGGGTAATATCGTAACCAAGTCTTCAACTTTGTCCTCGAAGGGGACATTAGAAAGTCAAAAGAATGAAACAAGAAACAGCCAAGAATGCAAGAGAACCAACTCGGTGACAAGAACTCCTTCTCATGCTCAAGATCACATGATAGCTGAAAGACTAAGGAGAGAAAAGATTGCCCAGCAATTTATAGCCTTATCAGCACTTATTCCTGGCCTAAAGAAGGTTCAAATTTTATTTAACTCCATTATCAGAATGAGTCCCTAACAGTAATAATTCCATAATCAGCAATTAGTAATTTGTCTGCAGATGGACAAGGCTTCTGTGCTTGGAGATGCTATTAAGTACGTGAAGCAACTTCAAGAGCACGTGAAACTGCTGGAAGAACAAACCAAGAGAAGAAGCATAGAGTCTGTGGTATTTGTGAAGAAATCTCATCTGTCTACCGATGAAGACATCTCAGATACCTCGTCAAATTCCTGCAATGACCCCTGCAAATGGAACCGATCACTCCCAGAAGTTGAAGCGAGGGTGTCAGAGAATGACGTTCTCATTCGAATCCACTGCGCCAAACAGAAGGGTCTCCTAATAAACATACTCAGAGAAATTGACAACCTTAATCTCTCAGTAATCAACACCAGTGTTCTACCTTTTGGTACCTCCATTCTGGACATAACCATAGTAGCTCAGGTACATTAATTGTCACTCATTAATTAATTTTACATATATTTGCTGATATTCATTGAATTTATCAAAAATGAAAAAGAAAAACATAAAGTCAGAGCAGGAACGGCATGTAGGACAAGGAATGTGAGGCAACCACTAGTTGCATTAAACTCATTAAGACTTAAATTTATTGCTGCAGATGCAAGATGAGTTCAGGTTGACCGTGAAAGAGCTGGCTACCAACCTTAGAGTGGCATTGGTGAGGTTTACATCGGGAAATGGAGTTTTACCATGAAAATTGTGACATTCTGATTCCTGTTTCACTGGATAGTGTTTTTTTAGTAAGTACTGTGTTTATGTTTATGGTAATCCCGATATGTCAGCTAGCATCGTGATTCACAAATTATTTTGGGCTTAAACCATGTTTTGCCACGTAATAACATCCAACATACTACTAAAGAATAAATTTCGTAGCACCTGGAAAACTTCCATCAATTACTTTATTTTATGGTGATGTTATACTCCTTCGTATTTCCAATGCAAGCATTTGCCATATGAACATAGTCAGTCATTTTATTTTATGTTAAATCCAGGCTCTCGTTCTCCTGTTTGTCAAATCCTTTCCTTCAAAGAATTGTGAGGAAGAACAAGTGCACATGCAGCCACTTTTCATTAGTGCCAATTAAATGATGACAAATCAGATCACATGGATACAGAAATTCTTCTATCTAACCATGTGGATGTGATGACTATGAATGAATGCAAAAACTGACATGTATACATGTTATCAAATACAAGAAATCAAAGTCAAGGACAATGGAAATTGATGCAATATGCTTGTATTCGTGGAGAAGATTTTAATGATGTTTGAATGAGAAGCGAGTTTGGTGTTTTATCTATATATATAACAGTGTCTTTATATCAACACTAAGAAAAAACACATCAACAATAGGACTCGTACCAATATTCTTTAAAGTTATAGGTTATATTCTTACTAATATCGGACTAATATTTATTGGCTACAATTATTTAATTTAATCATAGCATACTTGCTGTACGTAGTTTGATATATTTTGTCACGCTTATTTACTGAATAAAGAAATCTTAATGAATTTCATTGATTTAATGTAGATTTGTTAAGGATTAATTGATAAGAATCAAAATAATAGTAAATATTACATAAAAATACGGGTTAATAAACAATTTATAAGGATTTTTGTAAAGCTCTCTAAATCTCAAAACATGCCTTAATTGTATTGGTGTGTTTTTAAATTTTAACTATCTAAACTTTGATTATGTCAAATAGGGGAGATTTCTCTTAACACTTCAAAAATATCTATTCCCACCCCAAACAATTTTTTTTTATTATAAATTTTTAAATTTTATAACATAATTTTTTTTATGTTATGGAATTTTTTAAAATTTATAATATAATTTTTTTATACTATAGATTATTTAAAGATTATAATATAATATTTTATTATGTTACAACATAATTTTTTTATCCTATGAATTATTTAAAGGTCATATATAAACTTTTTTTATTAGATTTTTTTTAAAATTGTTAACATTTATTCAATGAAAATGAAGAAAGAGAGAGAGAGAGAGAGAGAGTAGGAGACCTTTTTTTTTAAAAAAAAAAAGGTGAAGATGGACCATCTTGGGTAGGAGAAGGGTTTCTTTTTGGGGCTGTTCGGACATTTCATACAAAAAAGTGTTACGGTTAGAATAGAAAAATGGGGATGTCAAAACCGGTAGGGCGCATCAATTTGGAAGTTAGATCAAGTTGGGCTAATATTGGACAAGATTTACGAGAGATATCGCATTAACTGCCGAGATGTTCATGAATCAAGATCTATATGCATCAGCGCCATATGTATATATGGACAAGATTTACTCAGCGTAACCCTATAAATAATAGCAGGCTCTGGACCTGCCTATCAGCCCATATAACAATATTTTTAAGCATATTTATTATATTATATTCGGCTAAATGAAAAAAAAAAAAAAAAAAACCTATTTACTTTATATTTTTAAAATTGTAAAGGAAAAAATCTAAATAATCCCTTTACCCTAAAGAGTTTCAAATGTAGACTAAACTTGTTTGAATTTTCAAAATGGTACATTTTACCCTCAAACGGTCATTCAAAATTTAATAAAAATAGTCGTGACACAGTTAAAACACCAAAAAAATACCATTTTCAAAAAATTAAATTGGCAATATCAGAAATTTTTTTTTTAAAAAAAAAACAGCTCTCTCCCTGCCATGCGGCAGCTGAAATGCCTCTCTTCTTGTCCAAAGCAACGGAGGATGGAGGCTAAGGCTGGTTATTAAATTGAGACAAGCTTTCATTTTCTGTCCACAATATCTTCCAATTTGATGGGAGAGTGGAGGGGTCAGGATGTCCGTTAATTTGTCTCCGGCCAACAAGTCAATAACAATCTAACTGTTCCAGAATAAATAATCGCGATCAAGAAAGTACATGTGTTTGTCAGAGCTTCTAGAACATATCTATTTAATTAAATATCGAAAAGGCCGCTCTTCTCTAACATCTCTGTCAAGTTCAAAAAGGAAGACGCGGTGTTTGGTAGAGAGACATGTTTTTCACGTGGAGCATTTGAAATAACAATTATTTTTCTCTTACTAATAACTCTTTAAGTTTTTATTTTTCTTAAAAAAATAATAATTATATATTATATCACGGTTAGTATTATGAACATACAACTAGCTAGATTTACAAATGAAAATAAACACATAATATAATGACGTGAAATTAATCATATCGGTTTGTATTATTTACAGAACTCGATCTGCGTAATTATAAGCACTTGCTGCAGCTAGCATGCAACTAGTTCTCAATAACGTCAGCTAAATTAAATCCCCCAGAAATTATGAAACAAAGTTAATTATATACTGAAACTATTCAATTTCTATTCAGGACAAACATAAATGCATACATATATTTAACAGTGTTACCATTGCAGCGTTCAGCCACAACCCAACTTAATGTCACAAAAAAAAAAAAAAATTCTGCAGAAGGGGTGTAATTTTTCCCTTTTTGATTGATTGGGAGTTTGACATGTTATTGGTTAACAAGGAGGTACATAAAATTAAAATGAAGCATATATATATATATATATATATATAGATGTGCATTTGGTCAAACAAGATTCGAGAAAAGAGAACCCAGTGGTTGACCAGACCAAATGTTTCAGTGGTAGGAGAGCGCCGACATTGGAACAGTATACAAGGAGCATAGAAGAAAAACAGGATAAAAGTTGAATTCACACGTACATATATTGATAGAAGCATAGACATACGAGGTCTATATGCTGCTGCTATATCTATCCACATACACTGCCTGCAGCTCTTTCTTAATTTCTCCTATATTAGCTTGGATCACTGCTTGTCCTCTTCCCACCCACCTGTTCAATCGTTTTCATTGTCCCATATCCCATTTCTAAGGGGAAATAAGAAAGAAAGAAAATAGAAAAATCCGAAAATGGAAATTTCATCAAACTACTTCCCTGAACTAGTAAGTACTACATCTAAATATTTCTCATAAGCAATATGTGCATCGGAATTTATTTTTCTTTTATTGATGAATCTGTGATAACTAATCAATGAATTTGGTGTGTTGAATTAAATAAAACATGACATAAACAGGGAATGGAGGATAACATTTTGCTTCATCCTCATCCGTACCAGATGTATTCTTCTGCATTCGAAACCGACTTCGACTTTTCCTCAGGGGAATCAACCTATTTTCACCCCACTGATCAATGGGTTGCCACTGCAGCAACGAAGCATGACCTCGAGACCAATACCGGCTGGAACTCTTCCGGGACTGATTTCATAGTAGCTTCTAAATGTTCTGCATCTTCCGCCACAGATTTCATAATCTCTTTTGACAAGACAAACCTATCTTCAGTCGCTAATTTACACCTCGATTCCTTAAAATATGATCAGCAAAGATCTAGAAAGGCTGCTGCCATGACTAGAAATTCAGTCCAAGCTCATGAACACGTAGAGGCCGAACGTAAACGAAGAGAAAAGCTCAACCAGAGATTTATAGCTCTTTCAGCACTTGTTCCTTGCCTCAAAAAGGTATTTTAACGAATCTGCTAAGCTTGCTTCGTTCTCAATTTGCAACTTGTTTATTTATTTCTCAACATGCATCTTACGAGGTCTGTTATCGAATATTGTAGTTAAGTAAGTTATAATTACTCAAAAGATTAGTTTATATATATATGTCTCTGGATGCAGATGGACAAGGCTTCTGTTCTGGGAGATGCCATCAATTATGTGGAACAACTCCAGGAACAAGTGAAGACTCTGGAGGAACAGTTGTCCAAGAAAAAAAGGGAATCAACAGTTTGTCTTAAGAGACATTTTCTATTTGCTGAAAACGACGACGAAACTGAAAACAGCTCTGATGAGCTACTGCACGAAATTGAAGCAAGAGTTTCTGGTAAAGACGTGCTCATTATGATCCACTGTGAGAAACACCATGGATGTGCAGCGGCTACCATAGTGAGCCAATTAAACAAACTTGGTCTGACTCTTCAAAATAGCAGCATTTTACCCTTTCAGAATAACACTCTTCACATAACCATTGTCGCTCAGGTATATGCATATGCTGTATGATTCTTGCTATGATTAGAGCTATATAAGATCTCTTCCGTTGATATATATATTCAGGAAGCAACATAATTAGCTCTTTGTGTTTGCTTGCAGATGGACAAGGAATACTACATGACAGCAAAAGATCTCGTAGAAAGCCTAAGGCAGGCTTTGAGGCAGTTCATCTGATGGATCCTCCAATTCAAGTTATGTTATGTTAATGAAGGAAAAAGTTCTCTATTTACCCAATAAGAGAAAGTACGATGCAGAAAATAGAATCCAAGATATTTCGTTAATGTGTAATCATAGTGGAGAATTACAAATAACTTTTATTAATAATGGTTTTTATGGTTTCTACAATGTAGTGCTGTCATTTTCCCTCTATGATATTATATATAATATACATATGGATTTGTTTTATTAAGGAGCTTAATTAATTTTGCTGAATTTTACCAATTATGATGCTATAAAAGATCATTTGTGCTAATTAAAGTTCATCACTAAATTAAATTAGGATTTTAGATTCAAATATATAACTCACTTGCCCTAAAACAAACAATTTTAATATAATCACTCAATTACAAACTATTTACGCAGCCGTGTGGTGCGAACTATTCTTTCACCTAATACTAAATACATAATTAAGCACTTCAATTATTCATCAATTATTGAATCATGTACATTAATTGAACATGGCTGTATACTAGATGAGCTGCATTTAATCTTTAGTTAAATTCTTGCATACATTGTTAAAATCATTTTATGTTAAATTTGGATAGAGTATTTTGAGTATACCCAAAACTTTAAAAGGTGGATAACTATGACTCTATCGTATGCATGCTTACTAACAAAGAATCACCAACATAAATCAAATAAAATTATAAAAAAACTTTTGTGCTGATGCAATCAACCAGTTAACCCTAACCTCATAGTACATTACCATTCGGATATATAGAATTCAAATTACATGGCATAAGCTATGCAAGAATCTAGAGGTGTATGCATCTTTAATTAAATTTGTTCTTGTGTTTGGTATGTTGAATCTTTTCTCTTCTCCAAGCCAAGATTTGATGAGAGATTAAGTTGTTAAATAACGACAAAGAAAAAATTGCCCAAAATATATGTAGGAAATTCTCGTTGCACGTTTTGAAATTTCCATTTGATTTGGGTCAATGCCGCAAATCTCCTCCACGTCCAAACAAGCTTCACGAATAGAACCCGCTCAGTTCCATTATTTATTTATGCTTTTCATTAATCGTCATCCTTTGAAAATTGTTTTGGTGACGCGAAGTTGGTTGAAAGCTATGGTTTAGTTGGATAACACGTGATCTATATAATTTATGCGTCAGATGCAGACTATATATAATATTATACACTGTTTGCAAAACTTCTCTTGCACCTTCAAATTACTCTATATATAGTAAAAATTCAAAAAAGTAAAACTGTGAAATTAGTGTAAACTATAAAATTAAAATGAAAAACAGTATGATTTCACCCATCAATGGTAGAGTTAAGGAGGAATCTAGAAAAGATGCATATATGGTCAGATAACTAGGACTCAAATATGAAAGCAACCTGATCATTACCACCCAAATATGAAATAACTAGGACTCAGATTATAATATGAATGTAATATGGTGCACCTTGATATTTATTATTATGTACTGACTTAGCTAAGCTCAATGATTACCAAAATAACCAATAAATAAACTGCGAACAATATTTATCACGTGATGTATGCCATTGCAAGTGGTTTTATTCTTCTGTTTGTACTTATTCGCCAATTAAACAAATCAACGCCTATCCCATCCTCTTAAGACTTTGACGCGAAATCAATATGTAAAATTAATCTTCTGTATAATAAACACCTAGTTGGCAGCGTCATATCGGGTCCCCCATAATTATCCAATTAATTAATTAGAACGAAACAACACAATATTCGATCTAAACTAAATAAATACGTGGATAATCCGTAATATAATCCAGATTATTGGTTGGCAGTTTTGATATAATATCTCAACTCTTCCGCTTATATAAAATCATAATTACAATATCTTAAACTAGAACTTAAATAATTGATTCTGATAAAAAAAACTTGAATAATTAATTAGTTAATCACTATGATTATCGTTTTCAATCGATTGAATTGCCTTTTTATTTTTTTTCTTTGTACAAATTGCTTGGATCTTATGATCTAAACAAGATAAAACAATTCATCTCGTCGTGACATCATATCAACATCTCCATAAAGAAAAATGAAAACAGGATCCTCTCAAGATTATTTTGATTTGGTTAATGGTTATGGTCAAAGGGCGCCGGAAAAAATTGCGACAATAACGATGACATTATTCATTTTAAATGGAAGGATATATCAGGGAATGCGATAGAACTCAACCAACGAAAGTAATCATAGATGAGTTGGCATCGGTACCAATTAATTTACACCATTATGGCCTTTCTTTCAAATAAATGACGTGTAAATACGACGAAATTAACAAATAGTATTATGATTTTGTAATTAAGAAGCAATTAGTGTTCCACTATGGACTATCATACCCTTGATCGTAGGATTCGGAGCCGCACGTCCACACTCCTCCAATTATGTACGCACACCTCAAGTCCATACCACAAATTAATTTTACACTTTCTAGAATCATTTTTTATTTATATATACAAAAATTGAGAGAAGTGAAGCAAACGTTCAAACACGTTTTTCACCTGCTGTTGAAATTTTAACTGGATTAACAATTTACTCACTTTTACGGAACATGGCAATCCTGGGTCGATTTGACCGAAAGAAATGGTTGAGAACTCAGAATTTGACCCGGATCGAAGGAGGAATAGTGGTAAAGGAAAGAAAAAAAATATAAAAATACATTTTCACACGTGTTGGTGTTGGTAGGGAATAGAGAAATACATTTTTGGAGTATAAACCGTGTTGGATGCCCTATATAAAACCACCTCCAAGCTTGTCGTTCCCGCTACTCCAACTCCATCTCCATCTCCACAGATCTTGCCCGCGGCCTTTTGAGAAACAAGATAAGATTCAGATTACATATGGAAATTTCATCTGCCAATGATAACTGCTTATTCCCCGATCACTTGGTAAGCATTCTTATCTTGTACCCAGATTGATCAATAATTATATTATTGCTCACCATAATTAATCGAATAAACAGGGAATGGAGGATAGCAATATTTTTGACGAGGAGTACTACCAGTACCAGTACCAGTTCCAGTCCGAAATGGACTCGTTGATGGGATTCCCGGTGGCTGTTGAAGAGGTTGAGCTGCAGCCATCTTTATCGGGATCGGGGGATAGCTATTCCTCTTATAATAATAATAACAACAATAGCAATTGTCTCATCTCTAAGCGCAGCGTTGAAAGCCCTGAATCAGTAATTGGCCCAAGGCCAACAAAGCAGCTCAAGACCAGTAACTCGTCCAGCGTCACTCCCACTCACTTGATGCCTTCCACTTCTTCGTCCTCCCAAATTATCTCTTTCGACAACTCTTCGGTTGTTAACAACCTCCACTCCACTGTCTCCGACATTAAGCGCAAGCCTAAAATCGAGGCGAATGACATTTCCCACGACCTCGATTTTTCATCTTTCTTTACTGGTGACCACAGAACTATGTTTAAATATGACACGCCAACCACCAAATCTAAAACGCCTGCAGTCGCCAGAAATCCAGTCCAAGCTCAAGATCACGTCTTGGCCGAACGCAAAAGAAGGGAAAAACTCACCCAGAGATTCATAGCTCTCTCCGCCATTCTTCCCGGCCTCAAGAAGGTAACTTTAATATTTATGCAATGAATTAATTAAGTATATATAGATAACCGCATGCTTACCCACTTAGATCTGTTATTGTATACGCAATTAAGAGAGCAATATATGGTTTTTTTTTTTAGATGGACAAAGCTTCTGTCCTTGGAGCTGCTATCAAGCATGTGGAAAACCTTCGGGAACGAGTGAAGACGCTGGAGGAACAAGTAACTAAGAAAACAGTGGAATCTGCAGTTTTTGTGAACAGATCTGTTCTCTCTGCCGACGACATTGCTGCTACCTCTTCGTCCGATGGAAACTCCGACCAGCCATTCCCTGAAATTGAAGCAAGAGTTTCTGGTGAAGACGTGCTCATTATAATTCACTGTGACAAACACATAGCCTGTGTTCCTACAGTGCTCTGCGAATTACAGAAACTACATCTCGCCGTTCAAAGTAGCAGCTTTCTGCCATTTGGGACTACTACTCTTCACTTAACTGTTGTTGCACGGGTAATTAAACTTATACATTAGAACTAATCGATGATAAAAAATTTCTTTTCAAACACTCGTTTATTTATACATTACTAATCGATAATAAAAATTTGTGTTGTTGGTTGCAGATGGGTAAAGAATACAGCATGACAACAAAGGAGCTTGTAAAAAGCCTGAGGAAGGCTTTGAGGCAGATTGTTGATGGTGAATAACCAGTTGAAGATTGTTTATAGGAACTTAGTTAGTTTTAAATTTGTAATAATGGTGTTTTTGCCGCAGTGCTTTCGTTTTGCCTTTTTGTCCATCCTGGATTCCTGGAGCAATCGAAGCCCTGCGATGGAGTATCTGTTTCCTCTGCGTTGCGGTGTTTGAACCTGTAGAGTTGGAGGGTTTTCGCCCTTTTTGCGTAGTCAAGTCAACTAATCGGCTACGTTATTGTACCCTTGTTACTTTTTTCAAATCCGCTGCTATTTTTTCTTTTTCTTGGTAGAGTGGGGTTTTTGAGAGGCTTTGACTTTTTGACAGACCTCTTTCCTCTCTTGTTCTCCTTTACTTTCTCAGTCTGAAATGGGTCATCTTGTTTGGAGACAATAGCAGTCGCTTAAGTTTGTTTGTCTTATTCACACTGTCCATTCACGTTCCGTATAAAATTGTCATGGTTGTACTTGTCATCCAATATAAAATTTAGTGTTATTTGGTGCATATCTGGCAATGATATTCATCAACTTTAATAATTATACCAACTTTCCTTTTCAATTTCATTTTGAAATGTTCTTGACAGCTTCCATCCAATCATAAACGACGCTTCAAAATTATTTATTCTAATCCATTTATTTATACGTTTAGAATAAAATATATAAAAAGAAAATGTTCACTATATATATATGAAAGCGAGACATCGGGTGTCAAGCTAAGTTAAGTGTTAATTTAATTGAACATTGGAATAATTAAATTAATTAATTTTTGGGATGTTGTTTGGCGTTCGGAGTCATAACATGGGTCCGTGTGGGATTATATAAATTTTAAAATTAAATTATTCCAACTAGAGCGATATCTGATTGTCATTTGGCTTTATATGACAAGCTAACATATTCATTATTATTGGTTTTGAAGTCGTATAACAAGTTCCTTCAAATGTGGAAGGGTACTCATCGTATAGCAAGATTGCAAATTTTATGTCCATGTGGTTGATTGTAATAAACTGTCTAATCAGCTGTTTTTAATGATAATAGTGATGCTAATTTTTAATTTAATATCTTAAATAAATGGTTGTGCCCCAAAACCTACATGCTAAATAAGTCATTGTATTACCAATATATATATATATAGGTCGTCATTGAAATCTTGAAAGGTATATATAAAATGAGTGATTCTTAATTGTGTAACTAATTTTTATCACTATTGTAAGAGTTTATTATAAAGAAAAACTATCAACTCCAAAAAAAATATTTGTATGAAACTCTAGACTTTCTAATTAATGTGTCAAATAATAACTGAAGATAGATATTAAATTTTATGTGGTAGGAGCCATCTTAATTTTTTAATTAAAAAAAAAAAATGAACCCAAACTGACCTAAGCATGGACGGCATCTGAATCCCTTTATACATTGTGTTCGACTTGATTAGACCTTGACTCAACTTGCTCATATATAATGGTCGGTGATCTTTAATTTATTGTAATAAGATAAGATACACATATGTACATATATCCAAATAGTAAGCAACGACCGACATTAACATTCCAAGTATCATATGATTAAAAGAAGAAGAAATATTGCAAGTGTCATTTTCGTGGTCAGTATTTGTGAGTTTATTATCCAATTTGCATCCTGACGGTATATTTGTTGTGAGCTAATAGAATATAGAACAGAGATAGGCATAGCATTCTACATTGGCAAATGAGGCGTTAATCGATACGTTATTTTTCAATTCCTCTCTAACTAAGCTTGTCTACACTCTGGGGATCGGGACATTGCATTAAGAAAGGGATTCATTTTCCAGTGTGTTCGTTCGGCCAGAATGGTTGGAATTCGTGTCGCTAGGACTTTTTCTTCATAGGCCAGAAACAACGCCGGTTAATGGGAAAGGAGAACGTGCTTCCGAAGCCCAGGGGAAATCCACAGAGGCCAGATATAATGGGCTTTAGTTGGATCCGAAGTTTTAAGCCCATTCGAGATTAGGGTCAACCCATGGATGTATTCAAATTGATCAGTCTACCCATCCCAAATCCCATGATACTCGTTCTTCTTTACAGGATGAGCGGGTTGCAGTTAGTTTTTAGAGCGGGAAAACAGGGAAAAGTTGACGGGTAATTAACATAGGATTTGTGATCTGAACTGAAATTGACAGGTCCGGCAGAGAAAGATGAGAAAAGAGGTGGTGGCTTTAGCATCAGTGAGCACGACTGTGACGGTGGTTGCGTTGGCAGCCTTAGCGAGGCGGTTGAAACAGAGGAAAGAGGAAGAATTGAGGCAAATACGGGAGATTGTTCATAAATTCGCAAGTGAATGCGCCACTCCAGTCGCAAAGCTATGGCAGATCGCTGATGACTTCGTATCTGACATGAAGGCATCTCTTGTCGCATCTTCCAATGGAAGCACCACACTCAACATGCTCGTTTCCTATGCTGAATCGCTCCCCAGTGGGTATGCAGTGCCCGACTGTGATACTGAGACTGATTAAATCATCGCCACTTATTAACATTTGAATTTGTTTTGTCAGAGAAGAACAAGGTTTTTACTATGGAGTAAATTTGCGGGGAAATGATTTCTTGATCTTATGCGCTCGGCTTCGAGGCAAGAGCAAGCCTATTTCTCACTTACATAGGGAAGAGATATCCATTCCCGATAATCTCCTCGCCGCTTCTTCTTCGTCTCAGGTATATACATATATATGTATTCATCTCCTTAGTTATTATTGCCAATTTGGAAGCACGACTAGTTTTAATGGAATTCATAAATGCAGATTATCTGGTTTATATATATATATATACATCGTACAGGAATTAGTTGAGTTCATAGCTATGGAGGTAGCAAAATTTGTTGGTGCTAATGCTGAGTATGAAAATGAACACCCCAAGGACCAGAAACTGGGCTTCACTGTGTCGTATCCAGTGGACGAATCTGCAGCTTCCTCGGGCAATGCTATCAAGTGGAAAAATTTCTATGCGGACGACCCAGTTAAGTTTCTCTTGTTATGTCCTTGCGAGACAAAAAAAGGTTTCAACTTTGAAGCATCGGTGACTAATCAAATTTTGAAGATGGAATTATAGGTTGGGAAACGCTTGGTGGACGAGTTCAATGAGGCATTGCAGAAACACGACTTAAGCATACGAGTTTTTGCCATGATAAGTGGCTCTCACTCTTATCCACCAAAATTTTGAATTAGTTAATGTGCTATGCTTCAAAAAGGGCAGTGCTATAGGCCCCTTAATTTTTGAGACTTACGTTTTATTATTGCAAAGATCTAGAGATAGCGAATCACTAATTGTATGTTAGAACAAGAGATTTTCAACTATTTTGGAATCTAACCCACAAACCTTCTTTGTTTTTGACATTTTTACAATGATAAAAATTACAGAACGTAAGTCCCACCAAAATTTGGGGAGTAGCGCGGCACTATCCCGAGTAGCTTAGCAAAGATGACAAAGATTGCCTGCGATGTTTAAGTTAGTTTTCTGTTATTTACTTAATGAATTTTGACAAATACTGAACAGGTTGATAGCAGCGTCGGGGATTTGTGGGGAGGGAGATATTATAGCAGAGACAGCGTGGCTGCAGTTACTCTAGGAATGAGCACAAATGCTTCTTACGTTGAAGCAGCACAACATGTCTCGAGGTGGCATGGACAATCATCCAACTCAAGCGACCTTGTTAGTGACTACCATACTAATTAAGGACTATAGAACTTATTCGCGCATGTAAAGGAATTCTTAAAACATTGGCTCTTCGCAATATTATTGCAGGTGATTAGCACGGAGTGGGGAAATTTTAAGTCCTCCCATCTTCCTGTGACTCAATTTGACGCTAGTTTAGATGCTGAAAGTTCAAATCCGGGTACCGGGGTACGTCTTCTTATTTTTCCATCGCCCTTCTTTTTAGGGGGGTAAAAATATATTGCAGAATATGACTCCTAATGTTGTTTTATCCCAGATTTTTGGAAAGCTCATCTCAGGAATGTATTTGGGAGAAATTGTAAGACGAGTGTTATTGACAATGGCCCAAGAAACAGCATTATTCGGACGCAATGTGCCTCCGAAACTAATGATTCCCTATCAGCTAAGGTACATGTGGGAGGTTTTATTTCGTAATTCATTACCTTAGCAAGCTGGATTTGACGCATTATCTTATATCAGCAATTCTAGTTTCTGCAGAAGAATCTTACTGGTTGAAGTCTCCCTTGTCACTTTATATAGGTCACCTGATATGGCTGCTATGCATCAAGATACAACAGAAGATCGTGAAATAGTCAGCGAGAAATTGGAAGAGGTTTTTGGGGTAAGGATTCCTTGCATAACATACAATCTAAGACAATCCCTGTGCCAGCTTGAACCTTATTTTAGTTGTAGTTAATTAATATGAGGTGATGATAAAACACTTACTATGAAATGGTACAAATTAAACCCAGATAAAGAATTCAAGTCGAGTGGCGAGGGAAGTGGTAGCAGAGGTTTGTGACGTGGTAACAGAACGCGGAGCTCGTCTTGCTGGAGCT
The DNA here is from genome assembly GCA_022379115.2 of Bauhinia variegata. Classification (NCBI taxonomy): domain Eukaryota; kingdom Viridiplantae; phylum Streptophyta; class Magnoliopsida; order Fabales; family Fabaceae; genus Bauhinia; species Bauhinia variegata. The sequence goes on from CM039433.1 coordinate 2,378,136, forward strand.
GGAATAGTGGGGATATTAAAGAAGCTGGAAAGAATTGAGAGCAAAAGAAGTGTGGTTACGCTAGAAGGTGGGCTTTACGATCACTACCGCATTTTCAGAAATTACCTTCATAGCAGTGTCTGGGAAATGCTCGGCAATGATCTCTCTGATAACGTGGTCATTGATCATTCTCATGGTGGCTCAGGAACTGGAGCGCTATTTCTTGCTGCTTCTCAATCGCAGCGTACGGGTTCTTCTTGAGTTTCCTTCCCTTTTTTTTTTTTCTGAATATATATCATTATTGTTATTGGGCCTTCAGAAATGGACATATTCATTGGGTTCTAAGGAATTTGCGACGAAATTGATCAATCTGCAATAGAATATGAAAGGATAACTTGATGTTGTTGTTGGATTGGATTTGTAAAGAAGAGGAAACGGTGAAGAAAATGGTAATAAAATGTAATGTGGAGTTGAAGTTAAGCAACATAGAAATATGTGAAACAAACATAGTAGCAAACAAGACAAAAATTGAAAAAGACTAGAGAAACACTAAGAAACAACAAATGTGCCATAATGTCCTCCTGTCATTTTGTCCATTATCAAATATCTACATGGAATCGGCGGCAAGAACCTCAACTTGTATGCTAATTCAATTCGAATACATCCAAACTTGAAAACCATTAACCTTGGCGGATTCTTGGCAATTGGTCCCTCCCTATTCAATTTCATTATCTTAATGCGCTTACTAAAGCTGATAGTTGATGGACCAGACTAGGCCACCATTGCTTCAAATCAGACGCAAATTTTGGAAATTTTAGGCACGTCGATTGCTATGATTGTTTGCCTTCTTGTATAATCAAATCGTTTTACACTAGGCGTTTTTTACCTCACAAAAATAAAGCCTACCGGAAAGGTAGCTGCTGCCCTCCCAGTATAGGCAGGCACCTGCAAACAACCCCTAATCTGCCCAATTCCTAAACTTTACCTTCAAATAAGGCAATCAAACAAACTTAACGTCATAGATCTTCTTCTTTTCAGTTTTTGGCAATAGATATCAATTCAATGGGAACTCTATTTCTATTTAAATAAAACGCGATCTTGTGTTTGGCAAATCATATGTCGACACTAGTAGCTCTTAAATGAGGAGTGAGTACTACAATTTTTTACTTTCTCTCACCTTTGTCATAATCATCATAGTAAATCTAACCATAATCATAAATAACTATAAATCTCATAAATTCGTTCTGTCAAAATTAATTGAAAGGTTACATTAAAATAATAATCTTTGACCCTTAAACAAGGTGATGTTTAAGAATCTTGTGAACTAATCATATAAAATAATTACATTTTTCTTCTAGATTGGAGATTCACTAAAAATTAAATATCACTGTGTTCACCCACTAGTTTGGCCCATCATAGGTCTGCATCTTAATAACATATGTCCTTTAAACCCAACAAATTTTTTAATTTTCATTGAAAACAAACGCCAAACTTTGTCATTTATCCCAAAAAAAAAGGTTACAGTGCAATAAAAATTTATTTACAAAAACAAAAAAGAAACATTGTCCCATTAATAATAAAAATCTATTTAATTTTCTAATTTTTAAAATATATAAAATTGAACTTATTAATACAATCAGTCTTAATTAGTATTGGTAGAAAAAATTTAAATAAATTGAGCGTTAAATACTCATGTCTCAAAAATAGGATTTGCAGAAATTAACATTGAGCAGCGTGGGCAGAAGAGTTAAATCCCCCGCAAAGAGCCAAGGAGGGACGATATGATTAAAGTCTCTTTCTTTTTTCCCGGAAAAGGGATTACAAAAGGAGCTTTTCAATTATGTTTTGATAAGATTAGTATATGCATAATCTACATAAATAATGCATGTCACAATAAAGGGTCTTTTAGCTTCTTTAACGAAAGAAGGCCGAGTGTCCCGTTATGAAGATGGAATTGACACCCAAAAACAAAATTAAAGTTGCTGTTGCTGGCCCACGGGACATCATCTCCATTGCACCTTGTTGTGTCAAAAACAGATACAAAATGGTCCACCGATAATATACTCACATTCATATTCATTTGATCAATCAATTTAGAATCACATTATTAGTATGCATGCCATGCCGTGTGCGGCCTCTCAAATTTAGTTTGGTATAATTTTGCATAAAGAATGATGAGCAATTGTTGCTTTCCATTCCATGCCAAGACTAGACTAGACACACACACAGTGAGTGGGGTTGATAGAAGCGTCTTTCTGTGGGAATGCCAAAGTCAAGCGAGCATGCGTTAAGCGTTACCATTACCAAATGCTTCGTATTCACTATAAATTCCAATCTCTCTACCTATTTCTGCTCATCAACTATGTTTAAGCACAGCACACACAATCCGACAACGGCCATACTTTTGGCATTGCACTGCATTTTTGTTCTTCTACATCTCCGTGGACCCAACCACATATGTTGATGTAGTCAGTCCCCCATTACCAATACCATTAGAAGAACGAGTAGCTTTTTATAATCAATCTTCAGTGGTAGTTGTTAGTATTTGTCGTCAGCCTATGTATATAAATATTGTTTGTTTATTCATTTGTGAAGCACTAATTAAAAAAAAAAAGAAAGTTGAATGTGGCACATGAACGAATCGCAAATTTAGAGAAGCAGGAGTTGCATTGCATGGATCCATTCCCAACGGGGTTTGAAGACTGGCTGGGACCATCCGTGAAACTTTTTCGAGAGAAGCTCCAAAAGGAACAGCATCCGAGAACGAGTGTGAGACACTGGTACAAGGTACGCGAACGTGTTTTCTGGGATGATAATGCATTGCTTCGGGCTTAGAAAAATTTTCTAGAATTAACACAAAGTCTTCCTTGTATAAAGTGAAATCTAAAGCAGATACAGCTAGCGAATCTCATCCCACCCACTCCCAATACACATAAAAAATAATACTAGCCCCTCCTTTCCCTTTCCCTTTCCCCTCTTACTTAAAATAAAAGAAAGTAACAGTCTCAGACGATCCCTAAAATTCCCTCCCTGACTATCCCCCAAAATGCTGTTCGCTTTTCATCACGTGGAGTGGAGTCTTAGCATCAGCAACAACATTAATCTCGTCTCTTCTCATTATGAATCCTCCTGTTTATTTATTTATTTTGAATTTTAATGATTGATAATAAGGCCAAACTTGACCAGAACTACCTACAAACACTTAAAAGTGGGTCACCATATATCAGATCAATACCAAACCACCCCTTCGCCCTGACTGTAGAGTTAGAATGATGAAGAAGGCATCTCCTCGGTTACTATCATCGAATCTACCTCTCATAAACGCAGATAGATACTGAATAACAGTGCACAATTCGTCTGGCGCAAGTGAGCCAGAGCAGACCCACTTTAATTAATAGATTCTGCTTACCAAGTTAATTTAAAGTCACTAAGAACAAAGTGGTTCCTTAATCATTGGCTTTTCTTTTTTATCTAGTCTAGGATCTAAGATGAACGTGCGTACAGTCTTAGTGTTGTCCGTAAAGTTTAAAGGCCGGGTAACAGAACAGCATCCGCTGGAAGAAGCATTGGATTTATTTCCTTGTTTCCCTCTTTGACGGATCTTGCTATAAAATTACCATAAAGCACATGACAACCCGGAGATTGACACTCGCCATTAAAGTAGACAATTTGATTTTGATTGCTTTATTAACAAATGTTGTAGGTATGTATCGTCACTTTCGTCAACCTCATCCTTGAGCTAAGAATATTATTGATTATTATCATCATCGTCCATCCATCCATTGGTTAATGGTTTCTTATGGTCTGGGGGAGGGGACCATCATCATCTGCATCTGGTGAGTAGTGACCGGCAAGACCGCACAAGGGCCACCACACCACACCACAAAACCAGTAGTAGCCTGCGGAAGGCACAAGGGTAAAAGCGTCATATCATGATCCAGGCCCAAGCCAACGGAATGGAGGTCTAGTAATAATGCAAGTCCCACAGCAGAGACAAAGAGATAGGGCTTCGTCAGTCAGCAATGTTTGACCAACTTTTATCCAAATCCAACCCAACAAAATTATCACTGTTTCATAATTACCCTCTAGTGGTATTAAATCTGTACTTTTACTAATCACTAATCACTAATCACCAATCACCGTGTTCCGTGATGAGGTGAAAAATCAAATCAAATCAAAATAACTGGACCCAAACGGGGCAGAGAATTATCGGCAATCTATGTTTATGTTTTATTTGTGTTTCACGCTGACCGAATGATATTACTACCATGGGGTCGGGTCCACTTGCTTTGTCCCGCACTGGCCCTATGATTTTGATACCTCACATCAATGGGTCCCAATTCATTCCAAAACAGAATACGACACCGCAAGATTGCCACAAAGCAAAACAACTTATTTTCCAGTTTTTAGTCAGAATTAACAAAAAGAAGAATGACATGCAAATTTAAGGCTTTGTTTGGTGCGAGTCTTGAGTCATCGCGAATGGCTTTGGCTTTGGCTCTCTTTGACCAAACCACGCCCTCGTACAAACTCTAAAATTTGAATTTTACCAAATACCAATAAACGGTTATTCGCATATATACTTTTAATATATATTTAATTATTTCTGATAACCAACGCCAAGAGCATCCGAGGACTCCTAATGAAGGATATAAAACACCAACTAATTATCTTTCTTTTTTGGTTGTGACTTATAGAAAGCAACTAATGTTTTAGAGTAATAGATTCATATATCTTTTTTTTTTTTTATGGAAATTCATGTAAAAGTTATTAATTAGTACACTAATACGGAAGTCATTGAAATTTTATGGATATGTGTTTATTGAAAAAAAAATCAAATTTTATATATCAACAATTTTAATTTATGGATGATATTTCAATATTTTTTATATTACAAAATTTTATTTTTTATAAAGGTATAAAATATGAAAATTCATAATTAATCTTCTCATTTATTTATTTTTATTTTTATTAAATTAAATTATAAAATTAACTATAAATATTTTATGAATTATTTATAATAATAAAAAGTACATGTCTTATTAATTTATTAATTTCTTTTTACATTCCCCAAATTTTCTACGATAAGATGAGGCTTCACTCCCTTGTCTTTTGCTCGAAACCTCTCGCTCTCTCCCTCCTCTAGCTTCGTCTACATGACATGAAATGGTTACACAGCTACACTGACCACACACACATTTCTCCTTTGCTTGCTTCTGCTTCTTCTCTTCTCCGCTTTCGCATTCCCTCGGAGGCCAAAATGCGACTACTCCTCTTGCTTCTCCTCCTCCTCCACTTCCACCACACCCTCTCTGCAACTGCGCGCATGTCAGAGTATCGTGCGCTGCTCTCTCTCAAGGCAGCCATTACCGACGACCCCCAATCTGCTCTTTCCACTTGGAACGCCTCAACCAGTCACTGCACCTGGTCCGGCGTCACCTGTGATTCCCGTCGACACGTTATCGCTCTTAACCTCACCGGTCTCGCCCTCTCCGGCTTACTTTCAAATGATATAGCCCACCTCCCTCTCCTCTCTAATCTCTCTGTCGCCGATAATCAGTTCTCTGGACCCATTCCCCCCGAGATCTCCACAATAACTGGTCTCCGTTTCCTTAACATTTCTAACAATGTATTCAATGGTACTTTCCCTTCCGAGCTCTCCCAGCTCAAGAATCTTCAGGTCCTCGACTTGTATAACAACAACATGACTGGTGACCTCCCACTCGCCGTCACCCAGATGCCAAATCTACGACATTTGCATCTCGGAGGTAACTTTTTTTCAGGTCAGATCCCGCCGGAGTACGGAGGATGGCAACATTTGGAATATTTGGGTGTTTCCGGCAACGAGCTGACCGGCAAAATACCGCCGGAGATCGGGAACTTGACCAACCTCCGGGAGCTCTATATTGGATACTACAACACTTATGAGAATGGCATTCCGCCTGAGATTGGCAACTTGTCCGAATTAGTGAGGCTTGACGCGGCCAACTCTGGATTGACCGGCGAGATACCGCCAGAAATCGGGAAGCTTCAAAAACTCGATACTCTATTTCTTCAAGTTAATGCGCTTTCAGGGTCTCTGACGCCTGAGCTTGGGATGTTGAAGAGCCTGAAATCCATGGATTTATCCAACAATATGCTTGCAGGTGAGATTCCGGAGGCTTTTGCTGAGCTCAAAAACCTGACCCTTCTGAACCTTTTCAGGAATAAGCTTCATGGGGCGATTCCTGAGTTCATTGGTGAGTTGCCATCTCTGGAGGTGCTGCAGCTTTGGGAGAACAACTTCACTGGGAGCATTCCTCAGGGTTTGGGGAAGAATGGGAGACTTGTACTTGTTGATCTTTCTTCAAACAAATTGACGGGAACTCTGCCTCCTGACATGTGCTCTGGGAATCACCTACAGACTCTTATAACTCTGAATAATTTCTTATTTGGTCCTATTCCTGAATCGTTAGGGAGGTGCGAGTCGCTAACTCGGGTCCGGATGGGAGAAAACTTTCTTAATGGGTCAATCCCAAAAGGTCTCTTTGGGCTTGCCAAACTTACTCAGGTGGAGCTGCAGGACAATCTTCTCTCAGGTCAGTTTCCGGATGCGGATTCGATATCTGTTAATCTTGGTCAGGTTAGTCTGTCCAACAACCAGCTTTCTGGGCCGTTGCCGCCGACAATTGGTAACTTTTCCGGCATGCAGAAACTCCTACTTGATGGCAACAAGTTCTCGGGTAGAATCCCTCCTGAGATTGGGAGATTACAGCAACTCTCAAAGATAGATTTTAGCCACAATAAGTTTTCAGGCCCTGTTGCTCCAGAAATTAGTCAGTGCAAGCTGTTGACGTTCGTTGATCTTAGTCGTAATGAGCTTTCTGGTGAAATTCCGAATAAGATCACTGCTATGCGCATATTGAATTACTTGAATCTTTCGAGAAATCATCTAGTTGGTAGCATTCCGGCATCAATATCAAGCATGCAAAGCTTAACTTCTGTTGATTTTTCATATAACAATCTCTCTGGTTTGGTTCCTGGCACCGGTCAATTCAGCTACTTCAACTACACATCGTTTCTGGGTAACCCTGACCTTTGTGGCCCGTATTTGGGTCCTTGCAAGGATGGCGTTGCCAATGGTGCCCACCAACCACACGCTAAAGGTCCACTCTCAGCTTCTCTGAAGCTCTTGCTGGTTATTGGGTTGCTTCTATGTTCGATTGCATTTGCAGTTGCTGCAATAATTAAAGCACGGTCATTGAAGAAGGCCAGTGAATCTCGTGCATGGAAATTGACTGCATTCCAACGTTTAGACTTCACCGTTGATGATGTTTTGGATTGTTTGAAGGAGGACAACATCATAGGGAAAGGAGGTGCAGGTATTGTCTACAAGGGGACAATGCCAAATGGGGATCAGGTTGCTGTAAAAAGGTTGCCAGCCATGAGCAGAGGGTCATCCCATGATCATGGGTTCAATGCAGAAATCCAGACATTAGGGAGGATCCGACACAGGCACATTGTTAGGTTACTTGGCTTCTGTTCGAACCATGAAACAAATCTTCTAGTCTATGAATACATGCCCAACGGAAGTTTGGGTGAAGTTCTTCATGGTAAGAAAGGGGGTCATTTACATTGGGATACAAGGTATAAAATTGCTGTGGAGGCTGCGAAGGGACTTTGCTATTTACACCATGACTGTTCGCCGCTAATCGTTCATCGAGATGTAAAATCAAACAACATCCTTCTTGACTCCAGTTTTGAAGCTCATGTTGCTGATTTTGGGCTTGCAAAGTTTCTGCAAGATTCTGGAACATCTGAATGCATGTCTGCTATTGCCGGTTCATATGGATACATAGCTCCAGGTAACATTCAAGCTTCAACATAATTGATGATTTGTTTGTTTTACAATTTAGTTTGACCCATTGAGTCCCATCATTACTCGTATAGTTATTGTGGTGATTCCTCCAATTTTTGAAACGCTGATGAGTTCTGTCTTGACTTTGTGTTTCTATCAAACATTGATGACACCTTGATTCACCCCTAAATTAGTTTGTTGAAAGTAAATGATAGGTAGCTTGTGAGGTAGATGGCTTGTATGATTCTTTGACCATAGGGCCACCAATAGTTCAATAAATCTAACAATCGTAGAGACATTACTATGGAAACAGTGATGGTGATTTGCAAAGTTTTGTCAGCTCAGACAGTTTATTAACTGTTTTTCCCCAACCATGTTGCTTTCCCTTGACTAGAGTATATGACTTAAGTTCAATGTCTAATTGCAGAGTATGCCTACACACTTAAAGTTGATGAGAAAAGTGACGTGTACAGCTTCGGTGTGGTTCTTTTAGAGCTAATTACGGGCAGGAAACCAGTTGGAGAATTTGGTGATGGTGTGGACATTGTGCAATGGGTGAGGAAAATGACAGACTCAAAGAAGGAAGGAGTTCTGAAAGTTTCTGATCCTAGACTTTCCTCGGTTCCCCTTCATGAAGTGATGCATGTCTTTTATGTGGCCATGCTTTGTGTTGAAGAACAGGCTGTCGAGCGACCAACTATGCGTGAAGTTGTTCAAATTCTAACCGAGCTTCCAAAAGCACCAGGTTCAAAACAGGGGGACATAACCATCACGGAGTCCTCTCTGTCATCGGCCAACGCTTCAGACTCTCCGGCGGCGTCCAAAGAAGTTAAAGATAATCAACATCCTTCTCAGTCACCACCACCTGATCTACTTAGCATTTGAACTACACTGTTGGGGGATGGTAGTGTTTCCTCTAGAACTTCCTTGGATTGTGATACTCTCATTCTTACGCTTTCTTCTACGGGGTTGGGTTTTCTCTAACTTTAAGGTGTCAAGGTTTGATTTTTCTTTTTTAAATTTTGGGTTTTGTACAGTAGGATTGGTGGGGCGCTTTCTTATATAGTCATTGTCTTAATCATGTTTAGTACTACTGGTTTTATGGCATAGCTCTAAGTTTGTTGCTGTTCTGAGCCTGCACCGTGGAAACTGGTTTTAAAAGGGACACGAGAACGGAGAATGTGTTGTGGTTTCAAATATGTTTCTTGCTTTTTAGAAATATGGCAATGGCAACTTTTAAAAATGTCCTAAGGCTAAAAGCTTTTAATTTTTTCCTTCAACTTTGAACCCGCCACAACACTGGCAATCCGTACCCGTGTTGCATCGAAGTTTGGTTACTACTGGCTTTAGGATATTCTTATAAATAATAAATAAATAAGGGGAATTGTGCTTTTTAATTTGACATCTCGAAAAGAGCTAAAAATGCATGTGATACCCACTCACTAGTCAATGATACCAAACAAGGCTACACTTACACTAGAGAAATTGTTGAAATTATGTTACCATATAGGTTAGGATATTCATTCATCTTTGGTTACAGCTACCATGCCAATGCCATGAGGAAGAAGTGGGAACGCAGATTATTTTGGGTTGGAATGGCATTGTGATAATGATAATGATAATGGGTGGGTGTGTAATAACTATGAGAAAAAGACGCATGTGGAATTGTAAATATTTTGGGGCCAACTTGCCCCTTGCCTTCTCCTGAAAGGCTGAACAATTATTAAAGTTAAATTATGCTTTTGATTCTAAATTAAAAATGACATACCAAGCAGATACATTGATTTTCTATTCATTATTATTTATGTATGTACAGTAATAGTATGTAGCAGGAAAACAGAAAGAAGAGGGAAATTCAAAGGTGGAAGTTGAAAGACATGAAAGCATGATGTGGTTCCAAAATGACAAACAACTATAGGAAAATCTATCAAAAAGAGGCAGAAACAGAGGAGGGAGTTGCACTTTTGTCCAACCCCACAAACATCTTATCACCGACTCTTGAATGTTTTATTATTTTGTTTTTCTCCACCATTTTTTTATTCTTTGTCCTATGTTCTAATATTTGTCGATCCAAAGACAACATTATACGCGAATTACATCATTCTATTACAAGAATAATTTTGCCGGATTCCAAATACTACTTACCAATTAAGATGCAAATGCAAATATGTCCTTTCCTCTAAAAAAAAATAAAATGAAAGCTGTGTTATACCATTTTTCAGCTGCTATTTAAAAATTTAATCAAAGAAGAATAATCAGCTACTATTTATCGTAAAAACCCAAGAAAGTAATTAGGTAAATATGTTGTGAATAGGAAAATGAAGTTGAATTAGTAGGTATGCTATTTTGAGGAATGAGGTTTCTATTTGTTAGTTCGAAGTTTCAATTTTAGCATAAAACCTGTGCACAGTTCACTTGTGTGCATTGCATGTTGAATTTGCCGAAACGTAACTTTAAATTGATGGATGGGACTGACTAGTCAGACTCAGACAGCAATTATTCTTGGCGGTACATGAACCCTATGGGAATCTAGAATTGGCTTTTTCCCATTAAAAATATACGGGGGATTCTACGCTGTAGTTTTTGCCTTTTTCTTTTTAAGTGTGGATCAAAACTAAATTTGGGTAAAGAGTTAATTTGTTTCTTTCAAAATATTAATATGGAAAAGGTCAAAAAAAAAAAGAATGCTTTTACAAATAATATAACTTCATATTACAAGCAGCTGAATTAATTAAAAAAATTAATTAAATTAGGCAGAAATAGCGAGAGAGAAGCGTAGGGTTAGTTTAGGTAAATGCAATAAATGCGAGTTAAGTTGTAGAAGCGGACAACGTAGGTAAGGCAAGGCCGATTGATTATTGATGAATCATGTGGTAACCCACACGACTGCACCCCTTCTGTAATAAATAATAATGATAAATGTTCTGAAATTAATTCTCCGTTTGACTTCATTTATTGTTGCAGAGAACTGAGAACACAACACAACACAACAGATCGAGTACAGTAATTATAAGATGTGTCTGATAACTGCAACTGCAACATTTCCCCTTGGCAGTTGGCAGTTGGCAGTTGCAGTGTCAGAGAGACAGAGACTGGGCAAAGCACTGTGCCCTTTCATTTTCATTTATAAACATAAACATAAACATGAGCAATGCATTGTTTGTAAAAGAAAAGAAAACTATCGATCAATGTTGGGATGAGAAAAATGAAGCCAAGCCACAGACAAGGTGCCAGCCATATTGATATCTTAACCTTGTATTGTATTGTATGAAACGTGATATGGTCAAGTTAAAGCATGCAGTTTGGCCTGAGCTGAGCACACTCGTCCTCCTTCTCTTTCTGTCTTCTAAAAGGTAAAAATCTTAACCGCCCAGAGTGGAAAAACAAATTAAATTCCATCAACTAATAATTTTGCTATGGCTATGCCTGCGACTCGAGAGTGATAAAAGCACGACAGGAACTGAGAAGAACACCAACATATGTCGAGGGCAAAGGGAGACATTGATTAGCAGAAATAACATCCCAAGTAAGGAATCAACATTTTAAAACACCAGAAATATTTCCATTCGTCAAAGTTTTTTATTTAATAAACCCCAGAAGTCATGGAAATGACCCACGGGTGTAATTGATGCTTCGTGGCAATCATTTGCATTGCACGTATGATCCTTATCAACACTGTTACTTACTGCGCAGTGCGCAATCAATCAATCAATCAATAAGTCTATCTATTTTTCAATATGGCCTTTTCCTTTTTATTCACTCAATCACCAATTAATACACTCTTTTCCTTTTCTTTCTTTCTTCTGGGTAATACTACCCTTTCCTAATATTGTTATCTTTGGGTTCAGTCTAATTATTAATAATTCGTTTAATTTGGACTTCAATTGAGGCCCAATTAAAATCTATCCTTTTTAGATTAATCCAATTTGGCTTGACCTATTTAATATTCTTTTTCTTTTCCAGGTTCCATTAAAATCATGCCCCAACTCAGTCCATTTAAATTAGGCTAGGCTGTTTTGACACTGATACTCTTTTCCTTACTGTGATGGTTCCTTAATGTCCAAGTAAGGTTGTTTCAGTGTTTCACCATTATACCCCTTTCCATTTGAGGTTTAAGTTTGAACCCAGTTAGATTCATCCGCATTTTGCAGAGTGCGTGAGAAGGCCCAAAGCAAAAAGTTTGAGAGAAGGTGACAGGAGCTAGCCCACTATGGAAATTGACAGAACAGGAATCTCATCCTCCAGTATGAAGTATTATCCCGCAACTTCCTCAACGTTTTTGTCTCCGCGTCCCTGAAGTATCATCTGTATTAACTTGAAACCCGAGGGATTCAAGAAGCAATTCAACAAAGGATATGAATAAACTTTCAGAATCAGAATCCGAAATAAAAAATACATGCTATAATCGATTTATTAGATAGTTCTATCGGAGCTCCCTCCGTACATAAATTTGCGGCTCCCAAAACACCACCATTTATTTTTCAAGAGCATTGGTTGCAGAACAAACCCACAAATTATTTTCGGAAAGAAACAGAAGATTTTGGATATCTAGCTAATAAATCATGAAATTTCATTTTCTGACAAAAGAAATTCCTTTCTGAATGCTTTCTGCCAGCTCCTTCTTTGCCTTTTCCAAACCGTCCCTGTTGAAATTGAAGTAGTTCAAATTCAGTGTTGCACTTAAATGAACAGAGAATTCACTCAAACAGCGGTTACTACATACCTCTCATACTCATTCAGGGGACCAAGAGGAAATATTTCCTCAATACCATTACGACCAAGTCTTACTTTTGATGCAAAGAACGGGAGTTCAATTACCTATACGGGACATTGGTAGTTCATGAGAAAGCACAAATTTGAGCTCAACCCCAGCTCTAAAAATTATAGCCACTCAAAGACGCAATTTAAGTAAACGGGGACTTTACATACTTGTGAACCAACATATGCACATTGGATGATGCCAGCATCTCCTCTCAAGCCACGGAGGCACGCATCTGCAAACTTAACAGCAGCGTATGCCTGCAGTTTTTATTAACATATTTTGCATCACATTTACCAGGCCTAAATAATGAAGATGTCATGAATATATGCAAACACATTGGAACAATATAAAATTTCAATAAAATGGAATGATAGCTAACCATTGATAGTGTTGCAGAGCCAGCCCCAGCTTTTGCCTGGAGACAATTACAGTAATATGTCAACCAAAATTCCATTCTTCAGATAATGGCATTGACAACACAGCAATGAAATGTAGCATAAAGTTACTTCCAAAAATTCCCAAATGATAAACTCAACCAAGACAGATGAGAAAATATAGGAAACCTCAACTCATGAAAATTCTTAGACAACCCTCTGGGATGATATATTGTCCTAGGATCGGTCAAATTACAAAGCACAATAAGAGGATGGGGTTAGAAGAAGTTCCGCTCTCACATAAAACTCCAATCATTTCATTTTTTGTTCTATCCCCCATTCAATTATCCTCTAAACCTCTCCCTACAGGTATAGTGCCGAGTTGCTCATCTAACCAGCCCCTCTATAATCCAAGGACAGATGCACAATGAAGTTTGGATTTGCGATCAGGCCTGAAATAAACAGAAAATCCTGAACAATATAATATTCTTTCACCTCAACAACTTCTGTTCCACCATTTTGTATCCGATTTGTCAAGTAGTCAACTTCCTTGGGGGTGAAAGCACATGGAGGTTTAACCTGAAATTGTGTAACAATAAGTAAGAGTATTTTAAAATGGATTATGCTGACAACTATGAATTGAATATTAATGATGGTAGACCTGCGAAAGAAGAGGTAAAATGGTAACCCCTGCATGTCCCCCGACAACTGGGACATCCACATCCCTTGGATCAAGACCCAAAACTTCAGCCTGCATTTTATCCAAAAGGGTCAAAAAACAAAAAAAATGGAAGTGAAATTCCAGAGAAATAAGGGCAAAGAAAACAAGCTTCCATAGATTAAGCTTAGACAATAGCAGAGTCCATAAAGAAACAATGACAAGAAAAATAACTGTTTCATAAAATTGGGTTCCAACAAATTTTATGATGGAATACACAAAACTTGGATGATTTCAACTGGATGATAAATCTACAGTACAAGAGTATTTCAAAAGATGCATACTAAGTTCCTTTAAGCTGCAATATTCAACACTGATGTGCCAAAGAAAAGATAGTTTTCTGTACATCACTTACATGAGACTACTATCCAGAAGTGTGTTGGTTTGTCGTCACACAAGACAATAACTTAATAGTCAGGATAACATTTAGCTAAACTCAACTATAGATTTGATTACTCATTCTTAATTTCTCACAACTGAGACTGGCTGGTTACAAACAGGCTTGAAACGAAAGAAATTCTGAAGCAGAATATTTTGTTCAGTTCAAGTTAAGACATTCATTTTCCCAATCATTCGCCGTAAAAAACATGTACTAGTTGAAGGTCAGTAGCAAATACCACAAATGTATTGGCTCTAACAACATCAAGCATTGTAACTCCCAAAAGTATCTTGGGATCGTAGGTACCAGCTCTTTTAAAAACTTCAGCTGCAATTGGAACCGTGGAGTTAACAGGATTACTTATCACGTTGACAATAGCTTTTGGACAACACTTAGCTATTGCTTCACACAGAGTTTTAACAATTCCAGCATTTATATTGAAGAGGTCATCTCTTGTCATTCCGGGTTTCCGAGGAACTCCAGCAGGAATGATTACCAAGTCCATGCCTATAAGGGCATCCTCAAGCTGCTGCTGGCCCAAAAATCCTCGTACCTAAATAAGGAAGCTATGTCATTTCAGCATGCTATGCGGAGAAAATTAACGAGTAAAATTGTGATTCGAGATTGATTCAAGGAACAAAGTTTATCCAATCGTTGATCCACTTGGAGAATTATTCACGATATGGTAACAGGATGATTGTCATCAAAGATAAATATGAGGGTTTTATTTAATGTATAAAACCAAATTTCACAAAGCTAGTATGATCTCAAAGAATAAACTTGGTTTAATCAGCCCAAAAGATAGATTAATTCAGTGATAAAGGAGGAATTAACTTACGACGGCACCGGTATCCATATGACTGATATCAGCAGTGACACCAGGGGTATTGACGACATCATAGAGATGGAGAACCGAAACCAGCGGGTTCATCTTGATTAACATTGCTAGAGGCTGGCCTATACCGCCAGCAGCACCCAGAATAGCCACTTTGAATCCGGGTGCACCACCTTTCGCCCGGCAATTCGCCCCCATCAAACTCGAACAACGACCCTCCATCTGTTCATTTCGAAATTCACATAAATAAATAAAAAATCACCAACTGAAAGAGAAACGGATCAAGAGGAAATTTTCCTAATTTTGATCCCATAAACGAGAAAAAAGAAAAAGAGAGTAATCACAACGAACCCGTAGATTGGAAGGATGAAGGTGGGCAGAAATTCTTGCAATACGCTGATTGGCATTTGAAGTTGGCTGCATACTGTTTTTCAAAGTTCTCCAACTGATCAATGCTAGGAAACTGCTGAAAATCTCCAGCAAGCTCTCTTTGAAATCTAGCTAACTATGATTTCTATAAGAATCAAATAAGAAGCTTGCGTGTTTGTGTTCTTATTAGATATATTAAAAAAATCTTTGGAAAAGAACTTCTGGAAGATGAAATGAGACGGTATGGTGTAGAAATTGGGAAGCCTGGGGATTGACCTTATCTTAAGGTGCCGCACCCAAAACGGTTGTGTTGTGAGTCACCTCGATTCTTGTGCTATATGATCTCCGGTCTTGTTTCTAGCTTTATGCTGCCATTAGGCCTAAGCTCCAGGTTCCGTTCCCATGGCTTCCTCTAATTTCTATTATTTAACCAAATTTTACGAATTCTGTTATTTCTTCTTTGTTTTTTTGTTTTTTTTTAATGGAAATTCAGTTATTTCTTCTTGTCGATAATGGCAATTTAATTTGATTAGTATTTTTTTAATTTACAATTACTAATTTTCTCTTTTGCTAAAAATGATTCAATTTAAGTGTATAAAAAAAATACTATATAAGTAGGCTAAACACATTGGCAGTTTGCAAAGAGCACTTGGCACGTTTCAGATTTTTTAAAAATAAAAAAAAGTAACAATCAAGTTATTTTTTGTCATTTCTCTCCATACTAAACTAAACACATTAAAAATTATTTGGAAGTGTTCATTTATTTTCTTGTTAAAACATTGCAAATTTATAGTGGACTTACTCCACGGTAGGATAGGATGTGCTCTGTGGGAGGGCGATTTCTTTCGTTACCCCCAATTTGCTTTTCACACCACTGCTTAATTGGTAAAAAGCAAAGGGGTGAGTGGTGTGAAAATGAAAAAGGGGGGGATAGAGAGAGATGACGTGGCCCAACAGTCCAAACTAGAAAATTTGAGACTAACGAGCGGCAGTGATTATAACATTGTAGGGCCGAAGTGGAAGTAAATTGAATTGGATGATGTCAGTACTCTAAACTAAACTCCAAGAGTGAGGAGGTTTCTAGAAAGGCAAGCCCAGGAGAAGCATATGTTTGAATGGAATGTGGTGGTAGTGCTAAAT
Source organism: Bauhinia variegata (assembly GCA_022379115.2). Lineage (NCBI taxonomy): Eukaryota > Viridiplantae > Streptophyta > Magnoliopsida > Fabales > Fabaceae > Bauhinia > Bauhinia variegata. Next base: position 2,394,529 of record CM039433.1, read on the forward strand.
AATTGGCCTTGATTGTCAAACAAAGTGGCTGTTATGATCAGTATAGTATATGATTATTATTATTATTGTCATGCAATGAATATGAGCTAGCTAGTGCAACAACAAATTACACTCGTATTGTATTATTGTTGGAGACTACACTTGCTCACAAATATGATATAATTTATTTATTGTGCTCGTAGATAAAATTGCTCGGTAAACAAAATCCACTTTGTTTCCATCGATGACTTATTCATTCAATTATGTATTCCATTCCATGGCGCTGGAATCTCCGGTAAACATGGTGAAGGGTCAGAACTTGCCTCTGTTTACCAAGTAAACGTGTGGTATAAAAAAAAAAAAAAAAATTATGGGTAATGGCATTTCATTAAAAAAACAAGAAAGAGTTTGATGAGGAAGTGGCAGGGTAAGGGGACCGGCCAAAAACTTGCATGAGGCTGGAGGGAGTCGGACATGATAAACTGCGCATTAAAATATAAATGGTTTTAGGGAGGAAGAAAGGGAGTGTTTTGTGTCTTACCAGAAAAAGGGACCAAAGCATAGGTCGAAAAGGGCCTTTCACCGGCCACATGTGGACCAAATTATTATTATTATAAATATAAATAATTGCTTTTCATTTGATAATCGGAACCAACCCGTTTCGTTTCACTAAACTTCCTCTTCCACTCTCTTTATAATCTCGTCTCTCTTTGTTTTCTATCTATCTTTTATCTCTTCCGTCTCTCACTCACTCTGAAAGACATGGAAGACAAGAAGGAATTAATTACTGCTGGGCTACGTTGGACCTCGAAGCTTTTACCAGAAATGGGCTCCACGACCAGAATTTCACAATTCACATCAACCTCTTCTTATGTTCCCTCAACACGCAATTACCAACATACCCTTGTTGTGAATGAAAGAGATCCCTTCAATTTCTGTGGTAACATCTATCGTTTCAAGAGGCCGAGGACACCAATGTAACTTGGCCTTTGATCCCCCCTTCTTTTTATTCTAATAACAACTAAGGTAGCAGAGATCAATTCTCGATCGTTTAGATAGAAATAGAGGCAGACAGGATGGAGCCAGGCAGTGTTAGTTCTAGTTCTGTGATTTCCTTTTATACTTTCTTGTTATTTCTTTCTCCAGCGATCATAATCTCACAATTCACATGTATGTGTATATATAGTATGCTTATCATGAAGCATCTATATGTTTATATATATACATATAGGGGAGCAGGGAATGTGGTGGATCGACCAGTTATCAATCATCATAATTCATACTCATCAAGCTACGGTTACGTGGGAAATGGATTACCATCTTCGAGGCTCAAGGATCTGATTCTTTATCTATGCTAGGGCCTTATTCTTACTTTCTTTTTAATTTTTGGTATATATACACTGTGGCAAGGCAATGATATGAACTAGCAAATGATCTCATCATATTCGAATTGTTCCAGTGAATTCATTTCTGCAAGCTTCTTCTTCTCCTTCTCTCTTTCATTTCGCACTTTCTTCTCTTTTCTTATATTGTTATTTTGTTTGTTTCCTGGATTATAATTACTTAACATGGACTGGAATTTGGAGAATCATTAAATCGAATTAGCAGATTTCTGTCAGACTACCAAAACTTACCCTCCTGTAAGCTAGGGAGGAGGCTGGAGTGCAGCAGTTCTGATTGCTTATCATTGTTTATTGTCTTTAAAAGAAGAAAGTAAAAACTAAGAAGGATTCTGCGGATACAGATGTTTTTCTTTCCTTTGACCCTTAATTGTCTCCTCTGATATCCCTTGTGTATAAACATAACAATTTACTAGTTTCAGTTGCTTATAGCACTGGACTTGATAGCTAGGAAGAAAGAAGATGGCTAAGAATAGTGACCGTGTCCACCGTTGCCTCGATGGTTTGATGATTTCCTGGTGTGCGTTTAGACTGAATATCTTAAAAGCCATCAGGGTTATTTAATGTATCATATATCTCTAAATATACCACATCTAGGACCAATATAGTGAGTTAACCCAACGTTTAGCATTGAACAATGATCTTATGCTTTTCCATTTTTTTCGCTACTAAAAACTCAATGGAAGCTAAGCAAATAGGACTAGAAGACCTGATGTGTCGAGAGATACATTTGAGAATTAAAAAAAGCACTCGACAAGTGCCAGCACTGTCTGATAGGAATTTCCTCAACATAGAAAAACATGTCCCACGGTCTACCATGCTGCTGGTTTTCTGGAACAATAATTCCACAAAAATCTAAACACAAAAAACATTGAATTTGCACTGATTAATTGACTTGAGAGTCCAATCTTAGTACTAATTGTCGATCAAATTCACAATCTTTGTTAACAAAGTCAAAAAAGTGACCAGAAAAAGAGATGAATAGTGAGTGTTTTTGTCGTTTCAACGTGGCTTTATATAAATGCGGCAATGTCTAATGCGATGGTCTGAAGATTCTGATTACCATACATAGCAAATCATATATTATAAACCAAAGGGACGAGTTAGCTCAACTAATTCGACCTTTTCGTTCTATGCATATGCAATTTTATGGCAATTAAATTCAATTAGAGTAATGCTTTGCAAAGTGACGTCCAAAAGTAGTCAATGGCACTATAATAGTAATGAGGCAGGAAAGAAACTAGTGGTCTGTAACCAGTAAAGAAAGAGATTCTCAACCTTCCGTTCAATGAACAAATCATGTAGTACGCTGACCCACAACCAATATTGTTCGCACAGACTCACCTTACAGTTCTGAGAGGGAAATTTACCATATTTTTCCAAGCTTCTTGTCCAAGCCAAGGCCCACGTCACTTTCTTACTGAGAAAATATATCAGAACCTCCTCATAGTTGCAGCCATGGAGTCAACGACAAGTCGACCAAACCATTTATTGTAAGATTCATATATGTTTTGCTTAGCTGTTTTTCAGTGAGTTAGCCCTGTCGTTTTTTAGTCATTCTCGTTAGAAAAAAAATTTCTTCTTTTTATCACCAAGTTAAAAAATATCATAATGTTTTAAATTAAACAAAATAAATTTTTATATTTTAAATTAAAAATAAAAATAAAAATTATTTTTTTATATAAAAAATTTATTTTTATTTTAAAATTAAAATGTAAGAATTTATTTTATTTTATTTAAAATATAAAATTTTGTTTTAAAATTGATAATAGTTTTATGGACAAGTAAAAAAAAAAAAAATTTCTCTTCTTATTTACTCTCCTAAAAAATACTAAAAACTTTATTTATTCTTTTTAGGCCATAACTCATAAAATTGTAGTATTGTTTACATATTATTCCCGTCACGACAAAAAGAAAAAGTTTACGTGTAACATATTCATATTTTTTTAATCTCAGTTAAATTCACATTAATGCTTCAAACTTGTATTTCATATCCTAATTTATCTTTTAACACCAATAAGAGGAATGACAAGTGGTTAGTTTCATTAATTTATTGGTCATCTGGGGAGAACGTTAAAAAAGCAGAGATGGCTGGTGCTTTTTCCCAGGCAGCAATTCTTGTGTTTTGTTGAATAAACATATCTTTTTCGTTTTTTCTATTTTGAAGGTTTTATCCTTCATAATCATTATCATCATCATTTTCCTTCCTTAATCTACAAATCTATACCTTCTTATGAAGGAAACTTAAATTGAGGCCTATATTGTTATTGTCATTTCCCCTCTGAGCAATGGGCTTTCTATTCTATGTAGTACTAGTACTGGCTAAAGATATATATATATATATTTTTATCTGCTATATACTACTGATGAAGAATATTAATGGCTTTGGTACTAATGAAAACACAGTGAGGATAGAGATTGGACTTTTAGAATCGTTATCTCTGGCCCTACAAATCTACTGGTCCTACTCATATGGTTGGCTTATATCCCTTTTGTACAGGATTAGCTGTTGAGGGTGAATTAAGTTCTTTGGAATTAGGAGTAAGTTGAAAATTAAGAGCTTGATATTAATAGTTTCTCGAGAATAGAAGGAATCCAATGGTATTATGAATTCTTGTGTTCTCTCTCTTCCAATAGAAGAAAGGGTATTGATTCTCAATTGAACCCAAACCAATCTTCGTCAGTTTGTTCTCTAATCATCTGACATGTTTTGCCAGCTCTCTTTGGTACGTGATAGTGTCATCTGACAATCATAAACAAAGTAGCAAGTTAAGTCCCGAGGCAAGAACCCAACATTAATAAACTAGTAGATAGTAGAAGAGTTAAAATGAAACAGGGAAGGAAAAAAAGATTGATCTTTAAAAAGGGAAGATCCTTGTTTGTAGAACTACGCCACTTGCTAGGCCATCTCTGGTTCTGACCTATGCTCAGCTGCTTTCAGGTTTCGCATGTAGTACTTGTAACGCTTAAGAACCCAAACCCACTCCTTTTATGCCACTTCTTTTAAAAGTCCAGAGCCACACGTTCTCCTCGTAGCCTCTGCAATCATATCTACCTGATTGGCCACTGAAAACGTGACTCCCCAACCGAAAAAATCCCAAAAGCTAACCTTTTCATTTCACTCACAAGGCCCTCTATAGCGAGAGCACTTCGAAATTTGAATAGGTTTCACGGTTTTCGCCCTGTTTAGAACCTGTATTCCTCGAATTTGTCACCATTTTCATGCACGAAAGAGTCTCTCCCTGTTTTCACTCTATCCAGTGAAGCAGTGACCAAAGGCACACTATAGTTTTCACTCTCTTGTGACTCTTCACGAACAGAGCTTTGTTTGCTTCACTCACTGTAAACTGTAAAAGATGCCACCACTCATTCTCAACCCCTTACCCTTTTTACTGCTAGCTTTACTCTGTTTAAGTTGTTTCTCGCTGGGGTTCTCTCTCTACAGAGACACCCAAATTCTGCTGCGGGTGAAGAATTCTCAGATAGTAGACAAGAATGACAGTCTCAAAGATTGGGTTCCAAACGGATATCACAATCCCTGTAATTGGACCGGCATTAACTGTGATGCAAGGAACCAATCGGTTGTCTCAGTTGATCTCACCTCCACTGGCATTCAAGGTGGGTTTCCGTTTGGTTTTTGCCGGATTCGGACTCTTCAAAACCTTACTCTTGCACAAAATTCTCTGGGTGATATCATCTTGCCCCGGCCGCTGGCTCTCTGCTCCCACCTTCGTCTCTTAGACCTCTCTGGTAACTTGTTTGTTGGAGGGTTGCCGGAATTCTTGTCGGATTTCTCTGAACTAAGACTGCTTAACCTCTCATACAACAACTTCACTGGTGATATTCCGGCCAGCTTTGGTCGGTTTCCACGACTGAGTGTGCTCTGTTTGTACTCAAACTTGCTCAACGGAACAATTCCTCCCTTCTTAGGCAATCTTAGTGAGTTAACTCGATTGGACCTCTCTTATAATCCATTCAAACCAGGACCTTTGCCTTCCGAACTAGGAAATCTGTCTAAGCTTGAGGTTATGATCATCAGAAATGCAAATATTGCCGGGGATTTACCAGACTCAATAGGGAAGCTTGTGTCGCTCAAGAACTTGGATTTGTCTACCAATTCCCTGTCAGGTAAAATTCCGGATGGCATTTCGGGTTTGAGAAATGTAGAGCAAATTGAGCTATATGAGAACCTACTCTCTGGCGAATTACCTCAAGGTTTATCAAACCTTAGCAGTTTACGTAGATTAGATCTCTCTCTAAACAGTCTCACAGGGAAATTGCCAGATAATATCTGTGCATTGCTCCTGACTTCTCTACACTTGAATGACAATTTCCTTGAAGGAGAAATTCCAGCAAGTTTAGCTTCTAATCCAAATTTAGAGGAGTTGCACCTCTTTAACAACAGCTTTACTGGCAAACTGCCGGAAGATCTCGGGCGTAACTCCGAATTGATGGCACTTGATGTCTCTACTAATGACTTCATTGATGAGTTGCCTAGGTATCTCTGTCAAAGGAACAAACTTCAGCGTCTTATTACTTTCAAGAATCGGTTTTCTGGAGCATTGCCCGAGCAATTTGGCGAGTGTCATTCTCTCTATTATGTCAGAATTGAGGACAACCAACTTTCTGGAAACGTGCCACCAAAGTTTTGGGGTCTTCCTCGCCTTCAACTTCTGAGAATGGATAACAATAGATTCGAAGGAATGCTTTCTCCTTCCATCTCCGACGTTTGGGAACTCGAGAAACTTATTTTATCTCGCAACAGATTTTCCGGACACTTGCCAGTGGAAATTTGTGAACTTCATAAGCTAGAGGCGCTTGATATTAGCTTAAACCGGTTCACAGGTGAGGTTCCATCGTGTATAACTGGCTTGAGAAAGTTACAGACCCTTAGAATGCAGGAGAACATGTTTACCGGTGATATTCCCAGTAAAATGAGTTCCTGGGCTGACTTGACCGAATTGAACTTATCCCATAACCGGCTCTCCGGGACAATTCCACCAGAACTGGGTAGCTTGCCGGACTTAACTTATCTTGATCTCGCTGTAAATTTATTGACAGGCGAGATTCCAGCGGAACTGACAAAACTCAAGCTCAATCAATTCAATGTGTCGTTCAACAAATTGTATGGGAAGGTGCCTGCGGCTTTCGATCATCAATTGTATTTGTCCAGTTTACTCGGTAACACGGATCTCTGTAGCCCAGATTTGAAATCTCTGCCTCCGTGTTCCAAATCGAGACCTCTATCTTTGATTGCTGTAATTATTTTAGCTGCCTGTGCTGTGCTTCTTGTTGGGTCTCTGCTCTGGTTCATAAAGAGCAAGTCATTTGGTTTTGGAGACAAATACAAGCGTGCTTATAAGACAAGCACATTCCAAAGAATTGAGTTCAACGAAGAAGATATAGTCCCATTCTTAACCAGCGAGAACCACATTGGCAGTGGGAGTTCTGGTCGGGTATATAGAGTGAAACTGAAAACAGGGGAGACAGTTGCAGTAAAAAAACTGTGGGGAGGTACAGAGAAAGAGGAGACAGAATCAGTGTTCAAGTCGGAGGTTGAAACTCTGGGTCAAATTCGGCATGCTAATATTGTGAAACTGTTATTTAGTTGCAGCGCAGACGATTTGAGGATTTTGGTGTACGAGTACGTGGAGAATGGGAGCTTAGCGGACGTTTTGCATGGTGAAAAATGTGAGCAGCTAATGGATTGGTCGAAGCGCTTCAGCATAGCAGTAGGCGCAGCTCAAGGGTTGGCTTATTTACATCATGATTGTGTGCCGCCAATACTTCACAGAGACGTTAAGAGTAATAACATATTGCTGGACCAAGAGTTTAGGCCTCTCGTAGCAGACTTCGGACTCGCTAAGACCTTGCAGCGAGTAGTCACCGAGGGTGCTGCCCCTATGTCCAGGATCGCTGGATCTCACGGCTACATTGCTCCCGGTCAGTTTGTCTTTCTAGGCTTCCTTTAAATTGTTTTGGAAAACTTGATTCTGTGTGCTAATATACGTCATGCATTATGGATGGTTGTTTTGGCAGAATATGCTTACACACTTAAAGTAACGGAGAAAAGCGACGTGTATAGTTTCGGTGTGGTGCTGATGGAATTGGTCACTGGCAAGAGGCCCAATGATCCATCTTTTGGCGAGAACAACGACCTAGTGAAGTGGATCACTGAGTCTGCTTTATCATGTCCTGAGGGAGGAAGTGGCAACGTTGAAGGTGGATGGAACAATTTGGCCCATGTTATAGATCCAAGATTGGATCGGTCCACATGTGATTATCAGGAGGTTGACATGGTTTTGAATGTTGCTCTACTTTGCACCTCGGGGTTTCCCATCAATAGACCCTCAATGAGAAGGGTGGTTGAATTGCTCAAGGAATATAAAGTAAGTCGCCCAAAGACATGATGCTCCTCACCATCGTGGTTACCTGCTTTGTCATGTCCTGATGCTTCTTTCCTTGTATTACAAGATATAGTGGCAGGAACCTCATCAAACTCATTGCTGGCATTTGTGCATTTGCTCGTCTTGATCAAACAAATACTAATTAGTGAATGTATAAATTACAAGGTTACAGGTTCTCTGGCTAATTAAGAAGTCCTAACATGCAATGCACCATATATTCCCTTTTCTTTTTGTTGTTCTGTCTACGGGACGAAGCTGGTTTGGGCCTTAGGCTGTAAAAGTGAGAAAAGGCGCTCGTGTGGTTACGTTTGCTTGGTTAGGGAGCAATCGGAACGTCTTCAAGTTCTTTCATATCTTTTAATCTATTAATGAGTGCTCGGCTTACAAGTAAAGGTGATTCGACCTTAGAAAGCTGCAGTTGTTGAGCGTATAATCTGGAGAACAAAAGTTCAAGTATACACTTTCAGCTGACAAATCTGGATATCATTCGTTTTCTTTCATTAAGACAAGAAAGGAAAAAAAGGCAATCAACAACATTTTCATTAATTGCTTGCTTGTAAAAATGCTAATTATAGAGGTAAGTTATTTTACATATTCTTAGTCTGCCACAATTGGATTATCGGCCACGCATTACGCATTGCATTGCTAGTCCTCACGGTTTAAAATATTCTCATTTAAAAAACAAAATATTTATAAGCAATTAAGACTCCTTTAGAGTTTAGTAGTTCCTGCAATATATATTAGTTGAGGGGTTCGCAGTGAAAAGAAAATCTGGCCTGTTTGTAAAGTTATTTAAGACGTTTTCTTTGAGGATGGTCTCGAATAAAGCTATTAATAATAACTCTAACGATGATTCCAAGTAACTTCACTCGCGCTTCGCGTGACATTCCATATTAGCATGGCCGGCCGTCGATGAAGGTAATTTATTTGAATTTTATTTTGAACCAGAGATTTCACGCGAGAGGTGCATAAACCACGGTTAAATTTAGACGGTAAAACTACTCACCTCTGGCATCGACAATTAACCAGGGTTAAATCACACTCTTTTCTAACTCCCATTATCCCCCCTCCCTCCCCCGCCCGCTATAAGAACGCAAGAAAGCCAGAGGAGAACGCTCATCACCACCGGAGAGGCGTCTTAATAAACGCAGATCTCTGTATCCCTTAGTACTCCTCTTCTTTATCCAACCTTTATCTTCCTTCTTTTTTCTTGTCAATCTTCCCGCGAAAATGAGAGAGTGCATCTCTATTCACATTGGTCAAGCTGGTATTCAGGTTGGAAATGCTTGCTGGGAACTCTATTGCTTGGAGCATGGCATTCAGGTAATCTCGTCTTAACTTGATTAGATCTACTCCTTTAATGCGCACTGTGATTTAAATTCAATTACATTTCCCTCTTTGCGGTTATATTTGTGTTCAATCCATCCACAAACCGACAATTTCCATTGAGTCATAGTATGTATGATTGTTATTTTACGGCATTGTTTGATTCATGAAGATAACTTCCTATTTTCTATCTAAAATTTTAAATATACGAAACTTGTGTTTTTAACGGTTATATACATAATATGATGTCCCTGATGTAACAGTTTCAGATTAATGACATGCAATTGAGGTAACTTCTTTATATCGATATTACCTTCTAAGATTTGGTAGACATTTCTATAGATTTTCTAGACTCTTGATCTTTTAGTAACAGTTAACTTGGATTATCCTTTAGTCGTATCTGCAAGGATTATTGATTCAAATTTTAGCATGTTAATCTGAACCGACATTGCTGTGACGATCTGATGGTTTTCTGCATTGAATTAGTTGCAAGAATTTGGAGATATAATCTTAATTGGATTATAATGAATATAATTTGAATTTCCGGAAAGTGAATCTTCATAAGCATGGCCAAAAAAAAATCTGCATTCTCGTGTTACTGACTAATGAATTTCTATCAACTTCAACGAATTCGTTGAATCTCATTACCACATCTCGTTTCTAAATGTTCTGTATAAATAACTAGCTTCCTTTTAGATTTCCTCTCCTCACACTTGAGTGAATCTTAAGCATTATTCTATGTTTTTTAGGCTGATGGCCAGATGCCAAGTGATAAGACCGTCGGCGGAGGTGATGACGCTTTCAACACCTTCTTCAGTGAAACTGGAGCTGGGAAGCATGTGCCACGTGCAGTTTTTGTAGATCTTGAGCCTACTGTCATTGATGAAGTAAGGACTGGAACATACCGCCAACTATTCCATCCTGAGCAGCTCATTAGCGGCAAGGAGGATGCAGCAAACAATTTTGCCCGTGGCCACTACACCAGTAACGATTCCTTTCCTTTTCGGAGGATTCCTTTCTCCTTGCTCCTATGTTAAGTGTCAGTTTCTCAGAATGTTGTATTTATTTCAGTTGGGAAAGAGATAGTTGATCTTTGCTTGGACCGCATCAGAAAGCTTGCCGACAACTGCACTGGTCTCCAAGGTTTCCTGGTTTTCAATGCTGCCGGTGGGGGCACTGGTTCCGGTCTTGGTTCCCTTTTGCTGGAGCGTCTGTCAGTGGACTATGGCAAGAAATCCAAGCTTGGATTTACTGTCTATCCTTCACCACAAGTTTCAACCTCTGTTGTTGAGCCCTACAACAGTGTCCTGTCTACCCATTCCCTTTTGGAGCATACTGATGTTGCTGTGCTGCTAGACAATGAAGCCATATATGATATTTGCAGGCGTTCCCTTGACATTGAGAGACCAACATACACCAACCTTAACCGATTAGTTTCTCAGGTTTGTTATAGGTATATCTAACTTAACTAGAAGTGAATTCTACGTTATCTTATGATTTAATTCATGCTGTAACTTTATTGTGACGTCTGCGCAGGTGATATCATCATTGACTGCCTCTCTGAGGTTTGATGGTGCTTTGAATGTTGATGTTACTGAATTCCAGACTAACCTGGTGCCATATCCCAGGATTCACTTCATGCTTTCATCTTATGCCCCTGTCATTTCAGCTGAGAAGGCATACCATGAACAGCTATCTGTTGCAGAAATAACCAATAGTGCCTTTGAGCCATCATCCATGATGGCCAAGTGTGATCCTCGCCATGGCAAATATATGGCTTGCTGTCTGATGTACAGAGGTGATGTGGTGCCCAAAGATGTTAATGCAGCTGTAGCAACCATTAAGACCAAGCGCACCATCCAGTTCGTTGACTGGTGTCCAACTGGATTTAAGTGCGGTATCAACTACCAGCCACCAACTGTTGTTCCTGGCGGTGATCTTGCCAAGGTGCAGAGGGCTGTGTGCATGATCTCAAACTCCACCAGCGTTGCTGAGGTGTTCTCACGCATTGACCACAAATTTGACCTTATGTATGCTAAGAGGGCATTTGTACACTGGTATGTCGGTGAGGGTATGGAAGAAGGTGAATTCTCTGAGGCTCGTGAAGATCTTGCTGCCCTGGAAAAAGATTATGAGGAGGTTGGTGCAGAAGCTGCTGACGGGGATGAAGGCGATGAAGGAGAGGAGTACTGATTAGGGAATTTGCACCTTTCAGTCCCTTAGCTAAGCTGTTTCTTTCTGTTGCTATATCGCCGATATGCGGTATTCTTGGTTTTCCTCTCATTAAGTTGTTGTAATGGGCTTTTATCTGGTTTTCCCATTTAATGGAATTCGCCTTGTTCCAGTGCTAAAACTTGTCCGATAATATCATTGTGGCTTTCTAGTTCTAGTTAGAAGTTGGGACTTTCACATAGGCAGTAATTAATAGCATGAATTTTGTTCACATTAACTTCAAAATAATGGAGGAAGAACGATGTTATGCATTATTATGGAAAATTGTACAGAATGTAAAGCCAACGAGCATATTATCTTAATCTTCTTTTAATCTTAATTATATATATTTCTCGTGAATGAACTTATATTATATAACTTTTAACTATAATTTAACGTATCATATTTTTATTATAATTTTTTATTTTATTTTTAATGAACAATATAAATTTCACAATTACTCTTCTTTTATTCACCTTTCACTTTTCATTTATTTTCATAAAATTTTTACCTTTTAATTTATTATCACAGTAAATGTTTATTATAATTTAAAATTAATATATTTATAAAAAATACTATATTATTTTTAATTATTATTTTGTTTCCTTAAATTTTAAATTTAAAACTAACTTTATTTCAACAATATATTTTGTAGTCGATATGGATAGAATATATTACTATTTTATTTTTTTAATTTCTTGATGCTTTATTCCTCTTAATATATTTAATTTTATTTAATATATATATACATAACAATTATTTTAAAGTAATACATTATTTATTTTTTTTAAATTTTATTTATTTATCTTTACATTCAATTAATTTTTTAATATATATAATATTTTTTTTATGTTAAAACTAATGAGAAATATCCAAATATAGTACACTCCAGTTACTAATATTAAAAAATATCCAAAAAGCAATAAACCGGAAAATGGTACCTATGACAAATATTGAAAATTACAACTTTTAAACGGGAAAGTTTTGTCGCGTAACGTTGAAGAACATCAAAGAAAATTCAATTTACCAAACAGTTGTTAAGGTAGTTATGGTACGGCCCAATGTCGCCCTTTATATGGTTTGGTCACAGGACGATTCCGCAACAAGCTGAAGAAACAGAGTGAAGCTGTAAAAGTTCCTTTCCATTTGCATTCCCAGAGGGTTGAAAAAAATACGCGTTCTTCTTCTTCTTCTTCTCCATGCTCACGTAGACTGCTTCCCATCCATTGGGTATCATTGCGTTACAGTAGCAACTCTTAGAAAGGTTTCCAGCAAAAATCGGTAGTTATTTCTCATTAAATGTCATGGAAGAAACAAAGAAGAGTCAGAAGCTGCCTTCGACTTGTAATCAAGAATCTGAGAGAAACGGACAGCTGGTACGAAGAAGAATAAACTCTCATCTTTCCTTTCTTTCTTTTTTTCACACTATAATCCGACCTTCTGGTAAAGCCTTTGCTTCTCTTTCTTGCTTCACCATTCATAATTTGTCGTTTTTCTGGCTACTGGATATTTTATTTTCATTTCTACACTAATCACCTGGATTCTATGAATATGTTAGGTTACATAGAGGGTTCTTGTTTTATAATGGCATACCATAATACGTGTTAATAACATATTTGAGACGAAGAAGTGAGACGTGAGATTTTATTCGGGAAATAAAAAGCGAAGATATTGAACGTAATATAAGAACAATTCATTTATTAATTCTCTCTATCTGATGATAGAGGATATGGAAAAGGTTAGGGATCAGCTTCAGTGTCTAGGAATAGATTCTTCATTTGCATTGTCAAAATAAATTGTGTTTCGTTTTGATAAGATAAATTTGATTATTAACAGAACAAGCAAGACCAAGCTAGAGCTGGTGTGGAACTTGGTACAATAACCAAAACTAGTAGTCCTTCTCCTTCACATGACAACATGCCTTGCTCAAATCAGCAAACCCCACCAATAGTTCAGTACGTCTCAAAATACTACAGAACAGTAGCCCTACCCAAGCAGCTTCATCTGACGTCTTAAACCAATGGCAGTAGTTACTACTTTACCAACAGAGTTTCACGAATCAGGCTCAGCAGGTTCAGGCATTTCTACTGTCACCATCACCCTTTTGGCATCTCCGCCTGCCTGCTTGCCCGGCGCTTGGAGCCAATGTCCCTACCATTTTTCAGACATTCACTCCTCCTGGAACAAACAATGCTGGTTGGGAAGCTCACCCTGTTATGGCAAGAGGAACTTCCTCAACCCATGATTCCCAATTTTTGTTACCATGTTGGATACGCTTTTCCTGGCTTTCCGGGTAAGTTACATTTAAAACCTATTTCAGCCTATCGTCCAGGGCAATAATTCTTGCTTTTGTATTTATGCATAGTAATTTGCAATAGAGCATTTTGTAAATTACCGTCAGCAATGTGCAACAAACATGTAAGTTAAGCTTTACGAAGGTTCAAGTGTTGTCAACAGGTCCTTGGGCTATCGCAGATTTACAGTCTCCTTAACTGTTTCCTTCAACTTGGCTACGCTTCAGCAACTCCTGGAATGGATGGTTGCTTGCCTTCTGTTGAGCATTCTTTTCAAAGAGGAATCATCAGAACACCTGCAAAACTTTCTCAAAAACACCAGCAACTTTGGGAAGCTCAGGTGAATAACTCTCCCTACCCTTTACACCAAAATTATGTTTATTATAGTGCTTTGATTAACAGACATGAAAAAGTGAATCTTGCAGTCAGTGGAGAATGTTCAGTTGTGGAGTGTGATAAATAACTTGCCATCAGAAGTGGCCAATTACAAGGATCGAGTCATGAAACTTGAAGAAGAAGTTTCCTCGCTCAAATAGAAAGTGGAAGAGTCCAGTGGTGAAGTCATTGTGGTTGCAACAGGACAGGCACCAAAGAGGCCAGTTGCTTCTGTTGATGCATTGCACGGGTCTCAACTCTTCCGAGGCCGAGGCCGAGGCAGAAAACCTGCAATAACTAAGACTCATTCCGAGACAAAATCGCCCATCTTTCAGACAGTTGTCCTTAAAGAGGTGGAAAATATAGGAAAATCATATCGTTCTGCCACCACGAAAAGATTTCTGGTGCTGCCACAGGAATCAGTGGGAACGCTGGTATAAATCGAAGCACCTCAATGCTGTCTACACACCAGGGAATTCAAATAAGTCAAACTGTTTTTAATTCTGCTTCGGGAGTAGAAGTTAATGGTGGAAGGGATATGGACTTGAAAATTGCCCACTCTGAGCTATCTCAGCCAGCCAAAGTGTTGAATAATTATATGGATATTTCAGATAATTATATCGGAAGCAGAGGGAATAGAAGTCTTGTGTGGCCTTCTGACATATCTCGTCAAAGTTTCTTTCATAATGGCAGTTTTATCAAGCAAGATGGAAAGATAACTCCTGGATGGAGTTTCGCAAATGAAGAGGATGCTTCAGAAGAGCTGGAAGATGCTGTTGTAGGATCAGACAAAGAAGAAAATGAGCAAGAAATGGGAGATGACGGTGGCTCTGGTGCTGAAGAAATTGATGGAACAAAAGATTAGGGGGCCTGCACCTTGGATAATGTCATATCAGCTAGTCCAAAAGCTCGGCCTCCTCTTAACAATTGGTCACAGAAATTATAGAACCAGTGTTGTGCACCCTTTTAATGACTGGAACTAGATTAGTGTATACTGTGATAATGGAACGCTTGGCTCATTTTGGATTATCTTCTCAGGGAAGGGAGGGAAGGTTGCCAAAGTTTCGTAGGGAGCAGAATGTCCTCTTATCTTACACGTGTGAAGGCATATTTTTGAGTTGTATCAATGTTGATGTATATTTGGTGCGAAAAAACAACGTCAAAATCCC
Organism: Bauhinia variegata; assembly: GCA_022379115.2. Taxonomy (NCBI): domain Eukaryota; kingdom Viridiplantae; phylum Streptophyta; class Magnoliopsida; order Fabales; family Fabaceae; genus Bauhinia; species Bauhinia variegata. The sequence goes on from CM039433.1 coordinate 2,409,690, forward strand.
CTTATTTTCTCTTCCTTCTATACGTAGGTAAACTATGGAAAATGCACGAAAAGTTTTTGATTCATCAATTAGTTAAGAGAGAAAACGAAGAGATGCATACTTATGGGGACTAAAAGGTTCAAGTACTTTTTCTTTTCTTTTTCCCATGAAATAAAAGGGTAATAATCCATTGACAGAAAACTCTCCCCCAATACGTCAAACACATGGGTGAAATCACGAGAGTTCTTTCCTTGTATAGAAACCTAATTTATTTTTGAGCGAGTGTGTTTTGATCTGTAGTTCCCGTGTATTAAAAGAAATGCCTCTAACGTACACATCACTTATCTTATCCTTTTGCATTTGCCATCAGATGTTGCACCTAAGAACATGAGTGCCAGCTTTATCAGTGTCTCCCTAAAATTTAGCATGGGATTGGATTAGACTCTGGAAACTTAAAAGGCGTCATTTTTTCAAAAGAAATAAAGAAAGGCAAATTGTATTGGACCTTGGATTCTAGACAAGAGGGGGTGTGATTATTTAATAGCCTTGACCAAATGAGCAATGACGAGAATGCATGAGTCAATGATATTCATATTTATTAAATAGGATTATTGAGTAAGTATCTGTCAGTTGCTGGAAATTTCTTAATAAAACGGGTTAATAACTTTAATTAGCAGAATTCATTTATAAAACATAAGTGTACATCCCACGTTTCTTACTCCATAATATATATAAATATGAATGCGTGAGATTCAGATGACAGCGCACTTTTGAGTGATTTGGGGATGAAACGAATAAAATAATGAAGACAAAGAAAGAAATCAAAATGGAAGATTACCACGTGAGTGGCAATGCCCCCAATCCGTGCGACCATACGCCCACGCAGCAAATCAAAGAAACCCATCCATTTTAAAGACGTTGATTCGTTCATTTAACAGTATCGTCTCCAACTCCTTCTTCTCTCTTTCTGCCAAAACCAAAAGTTATCAATTCCAAATCTCTACCCAACGACTTTAGTGTTGAGACTCGTCTTCTTGCTACTTAACGCAATCGCAATGCATTCCATATCACAAATTCACGTTGCCCATTTCTGAGATTTCTCTGTTTTCGATGGCCACCGCCCATAGCAATAGTAAGACGGAAAGGAGACCAAAACGGATATGCTTTTCATTTGCTGCCTACTCGAAGGCCCTGATAGACTGGCTCCAATCATCGAATATTCCGGTGGCGGAAGGCCTGTCTGACTCTGAATTGACCACCATTGAATCTACGTACCACTTCTGTTTCCCACCTGACCTCCGGTCCATAATCCAACAAGGGCTACCCATTTCCCCCGGCTTCCCAAATTGGCGTTCCTCCTCTCGACAACAACTCCAAATCCTGCTCAACCTCCCCGTTTTATCTATTCTGAGAAGGGTCTCCAAGCACAACTTTTGGCACCCTTCTTGGGGTCCTAAACCCTACGACGCTGCCCAAGCCTTGGATACTGCCCGCCACTTATTGACCCGTGCTCCCCCTCTCGTTCCCATTTACCGTCATTGCTATATACCTTCGTCCCCCAATTTGGCGGGAAATCCCGTTTTTTACATTGATCACCAAGGTCATGTTGGGCTGTTGAGCCTTGACGCGACCGGCTTCTTCCGGAAAGCCGACTTCATATCTGACACGTCAGGATTCGAGCACCACCCCGTCTGGGCTGCCACCACGCCTAGAAGAATAGAGTTTTGGTCCGACCTGGCAGGTGCCTGTCTCGACAGGCGCAGAGGATGGTGGTGGGGTTGCCTCAACGGGAGACTGGGGGGCTGTTTGGAACAGGTATTTTGGAGATTAAGAGATGGAGGGTGGAGGGAAGACGAGATTCGGGAGATGATGATGATAAAGAGCCGTGATACGGTGGAGGGGAATGAACAAGAGGAAGGTGAAGGAGAAGGAGAAGCTAGGTCGGTGACGTTGACGTCTTGCCATGGTCATAGTCACACTCATTGGGGAAAAGAGAAAGAGGCTATGGTATGGCACGTGAGAGTTCTATCGTTAATACTGTTGCGTGCGGGATGGAGCAGGGAAGATGTGGCGTATTCGCTTGGTATGACCGGGGACGAAGGCAAATCCTGGTTGGAACCCACTCCCCCATATCACTAGAGCAAACGCATTGTTTGTTATTTCTCACATTGCTACCTACTATTACGAGAATTGAGGAGAAATTGAGAATAGCGCGATAAGTTAATTACTGGAAAAAAGTTAAAATTCAATTTTGTTGCAATTCGTCGTGGACAAAAACATGATATTGATGGCCTGCCTAGGTTGGGTTCAAATTAAATTATAGGAATATTACCTGCATTTACAATTACAAGGTCACGTCTTCTATTTAATATATTTACGACGTTAAAAAAAAACATAATTTTTAATATCTTATGTTTTTAGTTATACATGTAGAGAATAATTAAAATCAAATTTTAAAAAAATTCCTTAAAACTATAAAAATATTTTATATTTTAAATAATACCTTATAATTTTAAAAAATAAAGTATTACAAATGAATTTAGTTTCACGGAATAATAGATGAAAAAGTTTTATCTAAAGTAGTTTTGCAAATAGTATATCACAAAATATTAATTGTTTATTATTATTTTTTATCACATATTGATTTTTTATTATTAATAAAAACTTATTTAAGTTATTTAACACTTTTATGTTAAAAAAAAGTTTGATGTCTTAAGTATTGTAGAGAACTTTTTTTCTTTTTGGATCCCAAGTTTTGTAGAGAATATTGAATTATATATGATCACAATAATGTAAATGAGATTTTCTTTGAATGAAAATGATAATTATATTTAAGTTTAATATTTTAAAGAAAATATTGGAAAAATTTAAAGGTAATTGTTTTTAAATAAATTAAAATTATATGGAGTAAAATGAATAAAATATATTTTGTTCTTATATAATCATTTTATTTATATATGTGATATTGTATTTTTAATGTAAATTATCACGATAGTAAATGATATTTTAGAAATTACATCTGAAATAGAAAGTATATATTTTCAGAAAGTCTTTCTGTTTTTTAAGTGATCCGGATCTAGATGGTATTTCTTTTCTTTTTCTTTTTTTAATCACACTATAAAGTCTTTCTTAAAATTTCAAATAATAATAAGTGACACGATCTAACAGGTGAGAATTGTAGAATTGGTTTATTTTTCGTACTGTTATTATTGAAAAGTAATTTATTTCAGTTGGAAGGACAGTAATCAAATTGACGGCTTAAGATGGCTTCTTCACTTCACAATCGCACCCGAGCTCGAGACACACTCACACTAGCCACCAGGGAGAACGAGCCCTAGCTCTCTCGACCTCGTTTGCTATGGCACTCATTCTAGAGCGCACCCTTCGCTGGCACTCGAACTACGTCTGTTCTGTGTTCTGGATTTCTTTGCGGTGTTACGCTGATCGATCCCAAAGTTCTCCACCCTCAAAATTTATGTAAGTTTCTAGACCTTTGGCATATAAAAATATTCCGTTCTCCTTGCATTCCAGACTTGCACATAATCTATACCGTATCTTGTATACAATCTACAAGGGTTTGATACCTTTTCAGAATTAGGGAATAGTTTATGACAACGAGGGAATCTCGACTTTGAAGTAACATAAGATTGTTCAATTGAAGCAGCAACAATATGATCAATTAGAAACTCAAAATTGTTGGATTTCGTTTGATCTGGGAACATATTTGCTAGAATTTTTTAAAATGGCCTTAGGTTACAGGATGAGGAATGTAGGTAATGCGTGAATGTGTATGGGATTAGTGAACATCAACAGATGGGGGAACTAGCTTATTGATGAGGTTTTTGGCTCACGTTGAATTGGCATTCGGATAGATGTTTGGAATATGTTGAAGAAGTTTCTCTAAGTGCTTGTTCCCCTGGTGGCTGCTTTTACATGTAGCATACATGTTGGGTGATTAGATTCACGGAAGACATCATAATTTACACCTCTCGGTGTTTTCTTTTAGTTCTTATAGTAGCCATTGTCAACACACGATGTGTAATCCTTTTCTAATGTTCATTGTCATGTTAATTTATTTTCTTGCCGCGGAAACTTAAAACGGGTGTATGTTAGTGTTATTAAACTTTTAGTAATTTGATGCAACCATATGTTATTGGATGTGTGTTTGAGTCTTTCTGTTTATTGCAGTGCTTTTTGTTCAGGTTTTATAGTTGTTGTACTGTATTCTCCTTGTTCAGGTTGTGAGATATGGTTGTTTATAGGAGAAACTTCTAATTAGTGGATGTGTAATCCTTTTCATATGTTCATTGTGATTTAAATTATTTTCTTGGGGTGGAAACTTAAAACTGATGTATTTTAAAGTTATTCAACTTTTGGTAATTTGATGCAACCCTATGTTACAAGATCTGGTGTTTACATCTTTGTTACGGTTTACTTGTTCACAAATTCTGCTCATAAAGTAATTGCAAGAATACTCTTGAACAAGAATGTATTAAGGCAGCCTGCAGGCGACAGTGTGCCTTATGAGTGTATTTGATGGGTTGTTTATGAAATTTATGCTATTTCCTTTCTAGTTGCTTTTGCTCAGACTCTCAAATAGCATTCTTGTTTTAATCTTTCCTAGGACCACTGCAGGGATGATGAGATTTTCTCATAAACTAGATGTAGTATATATGGAGAGAATTCCATATTTGATTAGATATATCTTCTTGATACCCCACCCCAGCTCATTGTACATTTTCTTTTTTTTGGGAATATTTGTTGGACACCATTATCTCGTTTTTGTATTTAAGTTTATTATATAACTTTGGAGTTCATACTTAAGCATTGTCTTTGAACTGTTATTGTTATCTTGTATATGGAAAATGTAGTATGTAAAGCATCTTCTATGTTATGAACTATTCTCATGATTCATGACTGTGTTTCAGGTTGTTAACTTTGAAGGCAATGAGTTTTCTTGAAATGGGACAGATATTAAATGATTTAACGTTCTGCAGACGTTAGCATGCGTTACGGGTGTATTTGGTGGGTTGTTTATGGAATTTATGCTATTTCCTTCCTAGTCTCTTAGAGTCTCTTTCAATTTTGGCACGACGCAAATAAATAGCATCCTTGTTTTAATCTTTTCTAGAACCTCCATCGGGATGATGATATTTTCTCATAAATTGGAGGTTATATATATGGAAAGAAACGGGATTGGCCTATCAAATGATGAGAGCCACGAAGGCCGGTGAGTTTCATTGGTCAATACAGCATATAGGCCGCTATAAATTGTAGCCTTTCTCCTGGATTCTCAATCCAATCCAATAATTAGCTCAATCACCATTGCTCTCTGTTATAAGTGCCGCTGCAGGAATGCCGAACGCTGGTCAAAAGAAGATGATCCCAAGGGCAAATGCTAGAAATGAGGCATTCTCAAAACGCTGTTCAAGCATATTTTGGAAGGCAACTGAGCTTTCTGCCTTGTGTGCTGTCGAGATGGCTATTGTCATTTTCTCACCTGGTGGGAGAGCCTACTCCTTTGGCAGTCCCTGTGTTGAGAAAATTATTGATCGGTTTACCCACCCTGGGATTCCAGATGCTCCTGCTAATAATGAAGATGCTTCTGGCATGGCTGAACTTTACAAGGAGTACAATGATGTACTTGTTCAATGGGATGCTGAGAAGAAAAGGGGCAAGAAACTGAAGCGGAGGAATTTTCCAATTGATGACAAGGATAGGGATGATCTGGTTAATCTGAAGGCAAACTTGGAGATTCTCAGAAACGATATACAGAAGCAAATAGCAGCGCTTTTGTCTCAGAATCCTGTTCCAACATCATGCTATGCATCTGCTGGGGATGCTTCAACTTCAGCCAACCCTATCCTACCTGATTCTGGCTGTTGATAACTTCAATTAAGTGATTGATGAGGGTTTTGCTATGGCTATCTGAATCTCATGTTTTAGTTAGTCTCTTGGTTCCATATAATGTACAAGAGATTGATGTGTGAAATGGTTCTCTTTCAATAATATAATGATATTTATATTTATCCAAAATTGTGATGTTAATTCCTCCTGCATTGCACAAGCCAGAGTGGTTGTGAAGCTGGAAGTGCTTGATTTTGTCTTTTTTGGTTGTTTGGGCATTTTCCATTTATATTTGTGTATTTTTTTTATATGTTGTTTTGGGGTTGAAGATACCTATATGATCAACCATCCGGCCTTCGGCTACTTTTGTGGTTGTTTCACCATTTGTTTACACACACACGGACACATATATAATGAATATCCATGTGTAATTTATGGTGGGTTAACCAATATTTGCTTTTCGCGAATTCGCATTAGGTTGCGGTTAATGTGACAGAGCAAAATTTTGTTAACTGTAATTCGGATTAGCTGAGTAGCTGCGGTGCAAATTATGCTAACTGCAACACTGCACCATGAATCCTGAAAATGGATTTTCTGCAGTCAACTGCGCGATGCAGTCGGCTGCAGGTCGTCCGATCTACTTATTTTTGTGCAGGTAATTGTTGACTCTGCAATAGTAAATAAATCGAACGGTCTGAAATCGACTGTAGGACCGACTGCAGAGAATTCAATTGCAAGAAATTCGGGTCCGCGAATCCCAAATTAACTTTAGGCCAGACAGTGAACAAGCATTGAATTGCTGCGCTTTTTTTTTAATCAAGCCTTATTATTATAATAATTTCTTAAAAATTACTCAAGCTTCAATTTTTATCATTCCTTTTTTAATGAACATATTTTTTTACCGCTTTTTATTATTATATTTTTTATCACTTCGAATGGCTTAATCAAATGTAATTTTAGGAATGAATTTAAATAAATCTAACAAATTACGGAATTATCTGTTAACAAATTAAGGACTTTATATCTTTCTTTTTTTTTTAGAAAAAAATCTCATTTTTTTTCTTTCTATTATAAAGCTAGAGTCCATAGTAGCAGCAGCACATGAAGTCCGACGGAAACGTTTCATGGTAGACGTGATACTAAACTCTTGGCACGTGCCACTACGTGGTGATATAAGGGTTGACGATCCTGCACTAGTCTGGAAACCCGAAACTGAGACGCGGGCAAAGAGAGAATAGCTAAGCAATGGCGACTGCCCTGGTGCGATCTAGGCTTCTTCGAACGGCTCTACGAGGAGGAGCTCGTGGATCCGCTGCTCCTGCTCCCAGGCGAAGCTTCTCTTCCTCCAGCCAACAGCACGATGAATGTTAGTCCCCCTTTCATCTCTCTCTCTATAAGCATTCAACTTAGGGTCACCTTCCATCCCCAATTTGATACTTACCTTCTATAAATCTGTTGCGCAATTTTATTTCTGAACACGATTATTTTCTGCTCATGGCTATTGGATGATAGTAGGGTTTTTATCCTGAAGGTTTTGTTGAGATTGTAATTGTAAGAAATTGGTTGGATTTGGATTATGAATTTTGGATCTTAAGTATTTACGAACTTGTGGCTATTTCAAAGTATTAGATATATCATGTATGTAACAAATATAAACGTTATCGTAATCTTAACTTTCTTCCTTTCGATTTTTAAATACTTGCCAAATTCAATATTCAAGTTGCAATTGAATAAGTTGATTTACCGTAAAGTATCTTCATTTGCATAGTTAGATATGTCAACTTGACACGGATTAAAGCTGCAAACTCAAATCATTTGATGTATGCTGCCTTTTAAGATCTTTTGTTTTAGCTCTGCTTCAATCTTGCTCTAGTGATTCTATTTCAAATTCAAATGGCGACTTTGCTGTTAAGAATTTACAACACCATCTGTTTCAGTCTATGATTATTATTTTTATTTTTAAAATTGTCCCTGTTCGATTTCTTTTTCACATTATTCTTAGTATGATTTCTTCTCAATGGTCCTGCCTTTTATCATTATTTCTCTTTTTTTTTCGTTGTATCAGATGAGACAGCGAAGTGGGAGAAGATTACATATCTTGGTATTGCTACGTGCAGTGTGTTAGCCTTTTATAATCTATCGAAGGGTCACCCCCACCATGAAGAGCCTCCTGTGAGATTTTTTTCTATACGCCTGTAGTTATCTTTTGGTCTCTGTTCGGCCTATGGTGTGTATTTTTTGTGTGCACAGTTTGTGTGACATTTTATCTAAGATGAATGCATTTATTTGCCATCTCTAGCCAAATACTGTAGAACCTGCTACTTATGTTTCCAAATTATTCTCAAGACTTTTCATCTTCAGAATATCCATTTCCTTCTATTTTTAATTTTTCTTTTTTATTTTTATGCAGGCCTATCCTTATTTGCATATTCGCAATAAGGAATTTCCTTGGGGTAAGTGCCTAATACGGTATTTTTTTATTTTTTTTTATGGCTTTGATCTTTATATTACATTCCCTATAAAACTGGTAGTTCGACAAAATTTATTCCACTAAAATTTTAGGATGCCTTGGGTTTGGTTGTGCCAGAAAAGTTTGTTACTCGGAAATTTGTTGGTTTTATTTTTAATATTGCATCTATTTCTGGGAGTAATTTTCAGTTAGTGAAGAGCAACCAACCATTTCAAGTAGTAGTATATTAAAAGAAGCTTCTTTTCTTTATGTAAACCAGCATAGAAATATCAATTCATATGTTTAAAAGGGCGTGGCATCTTGAGTAGTGGGGGATGTGGTCAAATGTGTTTGAGGATACGAGGGCCTTAACGGATTGACGTTCATTGTTTATGCGAAACAAGTTTGACAATCTTTCTTGATTTTTAAAATTATCATGTTAGGCTTCAGTACGGGAAAGGTTTTGGATGGGATTGGGTTTTTAGTTTACTGGTCAATGGACGTAGTCACGTAGGTTCATAGCTCTCTCAACAAAGTGCGATTGCCTATTTACCTTGTATTCAAATAGAAGTTAGGTAGGATGAGTTGTGTATTGGGAACATGCTTTGCACCCGATAATTTACCGGAGTTGGCTTTTATATTTTCACGAAGAGTTTGTCAATACTACTTTCATTTGTCGGTCTAGAATTCCGAATTATAAGACATGCCTCTTTTGTGGTGATCAGGTCCTGACGGCCTTTTTGAAGACAAGAAGCACCATTAGGAGTATGGTGGCCTACTCAAGGTAATTGTTCGCGCTGACATTTAGCCTGCTCCTTGTCAAGGTTTTAAGACAATGGTGATGATGAATGAAGTTTCCCTTTGTTTCATGTAATGTGATTTAGAACTTGCAATTGGCAAGGTCGTATTTCCGGTTTTCATGTTTGATTCTCGCACTATGCTTGAAACAAAATAAAATTGGCAACAATTTAATCATTTCTTTCTTATTGACTTGCTGTTTCCCAGTTTCGGAAGAACATTGCGAGGGAGAGTGGAATCACTCTCGCTTAGGGCGTTATAGAAATCATTAGGGAATTGATGACGCTGGGTTTTTTTTATGAAATATACACTCGATTAAGGTCTTTCCTTGCCCTAATTTACTAAATTTGTCTGTAAAATTAATTTTATCAGAAATGGACACTCCTGCGAAAGTTTAAGGTATATAACCATTAAATTATAAATTATTCATATAAATGATTAATTGTTGTTTTCATCAAAATTGAATGAAAATTTTTTTCCGGGTCACGTGAAATGAAATTTAGTTATCAGAGGTTCTAAAACATAAGCTCGAAAATTTGAGAAATGATCTAATGAAACAAAATCTGAAGGTTATTACGGCCCATAAAAGTCAAACTCATTTTTTTAATCGTAAGTATGATTATTTAAACATCGTTTCCGAATCAGATGAGCTTGTGTTACTTGCTCTGACAGGGACTCTTAAATCGAATGAAACAATTAGGAGAAATGCTTCCCCACTTTTGTTTGTTTAGAATAGTATTCTCTAATCTCTCTGTTCTGTCCAGTCCAGATTGCAAAATGTAACATGTATTTTACCGTGGATCAGTTATAATCGCCTTTTCGTCCAATGTTAGTTGCAGAGGCACCATCAAGTCAATGAAAGACGAACTAAAGTGCCTTTTTTAGTTGGTTATTCAATGTTGCTTCACATCCTCCGCAAAGAATATAGATAGCCTGCCATTTTCAGTCTCAAATCTAAATCAATAGTAGAGCGAAGTTACGTATGAATATGATGCATCATTTCGATTGAAGACATCAAATTATTTACACTGACAGAGCTCTAGATCTTTTCAAATGCGTTATACTTGTTTAGCTGGAAAAACCAAAAAACTAGAATAGCATATTGGCGATGTAAAGGGTAAAAAAAAAAAACTACACCTCTCAGCAAGAACCCTAAAGTAATAGGATCAGTAGAAAAAGGATAGAATTAAATTTGAATTATCACTCCGTTGCAGCAGCACGATCGTGATTGCTATCTGTGTTGGTCTCTGGCAAAGTTCCCAGATCCGTTCGAGCCTCTTTAAAATCCTGAGGGATTGAAGAATCAGAATTGCCTTGATCATTCGAGTTAGAACTGCTGTGGCTATCTGTGTTTGCTGATTCCTCTTTCTCTTTCTTCGAATCAACTCTTTCATTTGTCTTGCTTTGAACAGTGTTCTCATTCTCGTTCTGCCCTGCATCAGCATCATTATTGGAGGATTCTTTCTTCTCCTGAGGAACTGAAGAATCAGAAGCATTGTCTTTCACATCTTGACCTGCATTTGCGTTGTCATCAGAGTTATTATTGCCATTGTTCTTCTGGTCAGCATCACTGCTGTTTTCTGAATTTGAAGATGCATCTGTTTTTGATTCAGATGAAGTATCAGAAGAATTGACTTGTTCTTGGTTGGCAATGGTGTGGTCATTAGCACTTCCCTCGCTGTTTGTGTTATTCTCAACAGAGTTTACATTGCCATTCTGACCAGATTCCTTACTATTTTCTGAGTTTGAGGACTCGTCTTTCTTTTGTTCAGAAGGTGTATCAGAGGAAGTGAGTTGCACCTCTCGGTTAACCTCTGACTTGTCATTTGTAATGGATGACGATGAAACGTTTTCTTGTGTTCCTTCTTTCTCAGAATTGCTGTTGGTGTTTTCTCCCTGATCAGAATTACTGGGCGCATCCTTGGATTCTTCGTTACTTGCAGCATTGTTGTCATGGCTTGTTGAAGTGGTTGACTCAGACTGCTCTATTTTTAACTCTCTGTTCTGCAAGCTGGAGTCCTCAATTTTGTCTTCAGTTTTATTCGGTGTTGTATTTGTCTCGTGCTGCGACGATGAATCCTGGTTTTTCTCACCATCTCTCGTGGGATTATTCTGCTCTGGCTGCTGCTCATGTGACCCTGTCTTGGAATTGCTCTGAGAATCAGTGGATGATGTATCTGTTTCATTCTGCGACGATGAATCCTGGTTTTTCTCACCATCTCTTGTGGGGTTATTCTGCTCTGGCTGCTGCTCATGTGACTCTGCATTGGAATTGGTCTGAGAATCATTGGATGATGTATCTGTCCCATTCTGTGACGATGAATCCTGGTTTTCCTCACCGTCTCTTGTGGGGTTATTCTGCTCTTGTTGCTGCTCATGTGACTCTGTATTGGAATTGCTTTGTGAATCGTTTGATGTTGTATCTGTCCCATACGGAGACGATGAATCCTGATTTTCCTCACCATCTCTTGTGGGGTTATTATGCTCTTGCTGCTGCTCATGTGAGTCTGTATTGGAATTGCTCTGTGAATCATTCTCTGTCTGGACCTGATTCTCACTTCCATCCCCTTTGTTGGGAGAATCAGTCTTCTCATTTGTCTGTTGCACATTGTGATCTGCTTCAGTACCATTTTTCTTAGATTCCAGCTCAAGCTCATTCCTTTCTTTGTCTTCAACTTGTTCTGTCTTGGTATAATTTTCTTCGGTTGTATCTTGTGTTTTGTGGTCAGCATTATCTCCTGCACGACGTTCCTCTCTAGACTCCTCGCTGCTTTTCTCTCCATCCTGAACCCGATCTTCAGATGAAATAACTTCCTGAATCCTATCATGCTCTTCCGGCTCTTTTTCTGTTCCACCGCTTTCCTCATTCTCTCCTTCATCGCCTTCCTTCACTTGAGTTTTATCTTGGTTGATCTCTTCATTCTCCTGCTCACTCTCTCTAGTCTCTTTGTCCTCCCCTTCTTTGTTGTTATCTTCATTCTTTTCAGAATTTTCTTCAGTCTCCACCGAATCCAGTTTATGTTCAGCATCCTCTTCGTTGTTATTTTCCTCATGCTTTTGCATCGACATCTCATCATCCCCACCATTATTCTCATCGAGCGTGTTTGGCTCTTCAGGCTGGTGTTCTTCTTCGTCCTCTTCCTCCTTGTGCCTTGCATCTATTACGGAAGTTTCCTCCACACGAGGACGGATGTCTTTCCTCCCTAACTTGATCATTTCACCACCAACTTTTGTGCTTTGATCATATGATGCTTTCTTCTCTTGCGAGTGTTTGACTTGGTAAATCAACCAAATGCAAACGCCAACCAGAACACATAATTGTAGAGCATGCTTCACCTTGAAGCCGCCTTTGGATCTCTGATGACTCCTCCGGGGAGATAGCTTGAACATGCTGAATACTCCTCACCACCTAACTTTTACCTGTAAAAGAACCTACCCATGTAAGATTCAGATTCATCTCTTCCAGGGAACTCCACATTAACAGTAAACTAATTCATAAATATTACTCGGCCTGATCTAGAGATAACGTGCATTAATGATTTTAATCATAGTTTTTAGATAAATCAAAACCATGTCTCGGAACTGCTAAAGACTAATCCAGCATAGTTATACAGTTATATTTTCAATTCAGCCATCAAAACAATAACGCAAGTTAAAGAAAAAGAAAATTGTCCAAGTGTGTGAACAATCAAATTACAGATCTGGACATGTTGAACAGTATTGCGATAACACCGACATATGACAAATTAACCAATGACGAGAAATGATAACGCATAGCAAAAGCATATACCCGGAAGAGACTGAATGTAAAGATGGACAGTGCTTGTAAGAAGCAGTATTCTTTCTAAGCTCTGAGAATTACAGAAGGGAAATTCTGGGAGATCTGGGAAACTGAGCTTTGGCGTTTCTCTTTGTTGAGTGCTGTTGCCTGTTGGATCTATACTGATACAAATGGCAGAATTAGAATGTAAACATCTACTGTTTGTTTTACTGAAACTTTGGATCTATTAAATTATTTATAGCAAGTAGGCAAGTGGAAAAAGACCAACTTATTATTTTCAACTTGAATAATATTAAGTAATCAAAAAGACGACAATAAAACGACGCCGTCTCGTCTCATACAACGTTAAGAGCACCGTCGTCAAGAAGGCACAACAATACCAATAGAGGTTGACACGTGCTCCTTCGAGATTCCTACTGTAACACGACACGAGCGTCGGTGGTTATGCGCTTCCAATCGCTGTGGTCTGATTGACCCAACGTCGGAATCGGCATCGAAACCCTTTATTTTTCCTCTTCAACTTGAAAATTACATCTTTCTTTACCACACCAGCAAGCTAGCCGCTTTCTCGAGCTCAAGCAGCAATTACCTCAAAGCTGCTTACTTCCACTCTCCGCCAACAGCTTAATCAATCCATCTCCTTCGCTGCCAGCTTGTCCACGGCAACTGCGGCGGCGCCGGTGGCAGAGCCCTATGAGGATTCAACGGTAATCGAGATGAAAGGTATGAAAATTTCAGGAAGAAGAACGCTTTACCTTGTTATGCAAGCGACTTCTCTGGTTGACCCTCGAGTCCTCGATGCCATGCTTCCCTACTATCTGGGAGTCCGATTCCGCAGCCGTTGATGTGTTCGAGTGGGCAAAAATTTATGGTCCAAAAGGTGTTGGTTCATTGTATCTCAGGATGAGATCGGGACAGTGCCTATCCCTTTGGCCGTGGTCCTTGTGGTTGTGGAGATGGGTGCAGCTTGTTAGGTTGCCACGAAGGAAATGAAGTATGATGAAAAAAAGAATTTCTGCATTGCACTGAATGGGATTAGAGAAAATCTTGATGGGGTGGTGGTAAATGGGAGCGCGCTATGCGGAAATTTGAAATTTGTCATCAGCATACGTTGAAGAAGACAGTTTTCTTATGGGTTGAAGGAAGTTGCTGTTTCGAGTGGCACTCTCCTATGAGTAGAAGAAAGCTTTGGGAATATGGCTCATACTTCATTCAAATATCTAGAAAAAAATTGGACCAATAAAGCTGTTCCATGTGGCTTTTTTTAAAAAATAATAACTCCCATCTGCTATATATCTTCTTTTATTTTTTATTGTAATTGGTTATATTTCTTAAAATCTTGATTAGTGCATATATATGTATATATTTTGTGCGTGTGTCATTTGTTAGATTCAGCTTTCTAACTCTCTCTCTTCCTTCCTTAATTAGGAAATATTTCAATGATGAAGTGAGAAGATATCACTAATTGAACTTCTCCCAAGTAACAAGAAGCTGGAAATGGGTATTGGATCATTAATGTGAGAATGTGCTATCTTAGTAGATTGAGACAGAATCACGGATCTTATGATTACGTGAATTATATTCCTGATCATTGTATTCTTTCTGCTTTGGGTTTTCCTCGTGATGCTGCATAATTGTGTGAGAATTGAGTTTCAGGAAGATGTGGATTATGGAGGACTCAAATTTCTATTTATTTCACAAATAGAGTGCTTCTATGCTTGTTTTTGAGGCTGCCGCTGTCACATTAATTAATTTCTTTATCATCTTCTTGGGCCAAATACTCACTGCCATTCAAGACTGTTGTTTAGTATAGTGTGGGTTGGACTTTCGGGCACCTAAAAGCCCATAGAGGTGTTGGCCCAAGTTTGGGCATGCTGTTCAAATCAAAATGCATTGTTTTGAAGCTAACAAGAGGGAAAATTCCCTGACAAAGGTTAGGGCTTACTCTACTGGCCAAGCCATGGGAACTAGAAGGAGACTGTTGTGTTGTGTACAGCAACGCAACGCAACGCAACGCAGTACAAGGTACAATTTGTCCACGCTACAAGGATGGCCCAACTTCTTACTGATATGATCTTTACTTTACAGCACCCCAACCCACTCTAATATCTATGATAGTGAGTGAGGTGATACGAATCAGAATCCCTTTTCTTCTTTCCGGTGGGGGTGGTCCCCCAAGCTTTGAACTTGTTCCTGTCTTGACCTTTGCACCAACATTCTCTTTTATCTTTTTCGAGTTTAGGATGCGTAAAAGCAAATGGCTTCTCAATTCTCAGCTCTCACTACCTCACGTGACTGCTGCCACTACCCACACCCCACACCTAATGTACTGCATTATTCTTCGTCTTGGGTTTATATAAAGTTACTGACCACGGATTCTGGTTACTGCTTAGCGCTTAGTGTTAAAAGTTAAAACTCAATAATGACAGAAAATAAGAACGAATTGTTTCTATCTGATCTGCATCCAGTACTTCCAATGTAAAGGTTCTGTTCCTTCTGTAGTCATTTTCATTGGCATCTAAGAGCTTTTACTGCAAGGTTAATTTTAATGATTTTGATTATCCCGTCTTTAGATTGACTAATCAAATCATTTGTCCAAACATCCTATCCTACAACTTTAAAATCACAAAATGAAAAACTTTTCCTTAGTTTGCTTGGAATGCAGCTTGGTTATTTCTTAGCAAGTATCCATGCCAGATTTACTGGGAGATAGGTGACCTACTCTTCTGTCTTGTCACTTAGAAATGATGGGCATTTCATCCCTGAATGGTCTGACTGATTTAACCGCTAAATTTTTTCTTCTTCTGTTTACTAAAAAAAGCAGAAATCGTACATAAGCATTGTGAAATTACTCTTGTTGAGTCATGTCTACAGAAAAAATGGTGAATCTGCATGATAAGTGTTTGGAAAAACGTAACTCCGAGGATTAGGTGGCCGTAGTACCATTTATTTAGTTCTAATCTTTTTTTCTTTTTTACCACCTGAAATAGACCAAGAAAGAAGCTTCTTCTCTTCTCTCCATCTTTTCAACTCGTAAAATATATATTGGATATTGGAAGTGTGAGGAAACAATCCCTCAGAATCAGATTTAGGATGGTTCAAAACAAAACAGAAGCTTTAGTCCTGTCTTCTTATCATTGATATACCAATCAACAGCACAATAAATGAAAAAGCATCTTACATCATGTGACTTGTGACTCGTTAGCCGAACTATAATTAGTTTGATTAAGTTTTCACAAAAATCAAAATGCAAGACTAGTGAAAGGGGTAGGTCAGGTGTGACCAAAAATATAAAATACAAGTGTGGTAGGCCATGATTTCTTTTTCTTGTTTGAGTATGTTTATTAGAAAAAATATTCTATCTTGAGTGCACGTCAAAACATAATAATTATAATATTAATAAGGTGATTGTGGAATTGGATGGTAGGGGTAGCCATTCAAATGGGAACATAGATAGAGCGTTCCAATTTAGGTGATGGGACAGAGCAGATGAACAATCTAAATGAAAGCAACCCAGTACTCGCTCTGGACAAACTAGCATGCTATCTATCTCTTTCAGATTTTGGATGGATGAATGCAAATACAGATAGATAGAAAAAGATGAAAATTAGAAAAACGATCAAAGGTTAGCAATTAGCATGTTATGTTATTTTATCTTCTTCCTCTCACCGCATGCTTCGATGGTTGCCCCTAACCACTGTACTGACTACAAAATCTGGAAGCATTTGCATGGCATTAACTTTATAGATAAATATATGAATTTCAATCTTTTAAGCTCACGTTTCCCTTTCATTAGTTACGTGGACAATCCTCGAAGTTGAAAAATGGCTGGCATGTTCTTGAGCCGAAACATGCAAGTCAAATCCTTTTCTTTTCTTTTTGTTTCAAAAGAACCTCAAGTCAAATCCTTTTCAACTTTTTTAACCAATTCGTGCATCTTATTCTTTTTTCTTTTTATTTTTCAAAAAGACACTTCGCCGAGTAATACAACATTGAGCAAATATGTTGTCCAATTTTATTTTTTAATAATGAACTTTCTATCCACAACGTCAGTCCCATATTAATAAATATAACAATACGTAAAAACAAAAATTATCATTTTATTTTTTCTGTTTATCCACAATTTTTATTTTCTTCCATCAATTTCTCTTTGTGATATTTACATGAAATCACATTTATATTTGATAAAATTTCATCCCAAGTTCATTTCAGGAACACGCAAAAAGTTAGAAATGATGAACAGAAGAAAGTAATCATGTTATTTTTGGATGAGATTATATCAGACTGCCAACAATATGAAAACTCAGAAGCACTAGCAGAGTGGTAGTCACATACATGATCAGCAACTGCAAAATGATAACAAGTTTAGTTACCAAAAGAAGAGAAATGGAAGTAAGTTTTGGAGGGCTATGACCTATATATTGATGATATACAGGAGATTTAGAAAATTAAGCCTTAGGAAATTGGGGTAGTTAAAAATAATGATAAAGATAAACAAAATGACTTGGAAAATTGTATATTGATGATATACAGGAGATTTAGAAAATAATTGGTACCCTTGAGAAAAGAAATGAGATGAGATGAGATGCTGGGTACAATTGAATTGAAATCAGGGGTTGAAGATGAGGTTTCCACATTTGCACTTCCAACTCATGGGCTTGTAGTTGGAAGTGTCATCTCCTCTGGCATACTCAATTGTTGAAAACGTTGAAGAGTTGCTCTTGCCATTCTGCAGCTGAGGATTTGTAGGAACCTGAATAGCCTCACAATGCCCACATGAGTGGCACCTTCTCTCACATCTGGGTGGCCTTGACCCTATCTGTGCCCTCACCATCGTCTTCTCCACACTTACCAACTATACAGTACAATTCATCAGAACCCAACCACAGTCAGTATTCTTTTTCCATTATATTATATATGCTGAAAGTGAAAGGGAGGAGAAAAATGCATTCTAAATAAAGTAAAGTAAAAGTAAAATTCTACCTGGTGAAAACTACTCTGTTTATGAATTTTTCTACCTGTCACAACATAAAGAAGAAGAAGATATCAATCTTAGTTCAAGCTGGTTTCTAGTTTGAATTTTTAGAAATAGCTCTTTTTTTTACCTTCTGTAAGAAATCCCAGCTGGATCGAGGTTGAAATCATCAGAAAGAAAAGCGAAAAGCCAGTGACACAATGATGAAGTCCCATTTCAGAGAATTCAGGCACTTGGAACTGTGCTTGAACTAAGAAGTAGAATGAAGAGAACAGTTATACAAGAAGGACAGAGGGAAGATTGGATACAATTTCAGGGAAGATGGAAAGAGGGGATTGTATTTGTAGATGAAGAGGATTTAGTAGTAAGTGAAGGATGTAGGAAACGGATACAAGTAACTGAAAGACAGAGTAAAAGGATGGAAGAAATATATTGGTAAGATTTTTATTTTATTTATTTATTTTTTGTTGTTGTTATTGAAGTGATAGAACATAGAAAGACAAATGAGAAAAATGCAGAGGGAGGGCAAGAAAAGAAGAAGCCCCGAAAAGGGAAACACCTCTCCTTCGGTTGACGAGCCCATACCCAAACAACAAAGATAATTGCTGCAAATGCAAATGAGAAGCAACACAAGTCAGTGAGGCGCAAATGGATGAAGTAAAAGACAACTAGGACCAAAGAAACTGCGAAATGCCAGAAAGTCCATCTCCAGACCAGATCATATGTGAGGACATACAATTACAGCTGTGCATTTCTTTTCCCATTTTTAATTTTATTTCTTTTGTATTGGCAAGTGTACGGTTTTCTTGTAGAATGTGGTCTGAGCAGTCCCAAGTTATCACGCTACATCCCTCTCTTTCTCTCTGTCTGGGAAAGA
This sequence comes from Bauhinia variegata, assembly GCA_022379115.2. Classification (NCBI taxonomy): domain Eukaryota; kingdom Viridiplantae; phylum Streptophyta; class Magnoliopsida; order Fabales; family Fabaceae; genus Bauhinia; species Bauhinia variegata. Next base: position 2,428,396 of record CM039433.1, read on the forward strand.
AAGAGAAGTGACATAATATATATATATATATATATATATATATATCTTTTTCAATCATGATTATGCAATCACATAATATCTGCACAATGGCATTCCCTTTTATGGGTAAACCCTAGTCAGTTTCAGATCTCATTTTTCAGAAAGCAGCAGCACAATTGACAATTCTTTCTCTCATCTTCTTATTACTACCCACTCGTGCTTGCATAACCCATTTTTGGTTTACAAAGGATAACTTCAAAGTTCAAACTCCAAACCTTAACCTACTTCATTTGATTTGATTTCAGTGCTAAACACTTTGTAAAGCTCACTGACCTCCACATTGCATTTGAGTCCTTGCATGTATGAAATTTATGTAATTTCCTTTTCCTTTTTGTTTCCGTACAGAAATTTTGGGCCTCTGATATTTGTCCACGGCCTTTTTGATATTTTGGGTATAAGCCCAAATCTATTTATATATAGGATCAGCTCTGATGCCATGCCCCTACCAGAACGATAATATAAAGCCGAGGGAGAAAAGGCCCAAAATGTACTATATACATGATTCTGAGCCCATAATGTATAGTCCAATCAGATTGATTTCTTTTTGTGGTGGAAATTGGAAAAGTGAAGTAAATCTTACATGAATGAATAAATATGAAAAAGGTAAAGGCGAAAGGTATAACAGTAACTAGGCAGTAGTAGGTGGAAGAAGGAAGGAATCCCTGTAATAAGGGGACCTGATACTGCAAAAACCCAAAACGAGAAAGAACTAAAATGGTCATTACCTGTATTCCATTTATTTGAAGTAAAGACAAGTGCTCTTCTTTTGCTTTATCTTTGGACGTTCAACAATAATAATGACAAAAGATTGGACGTAGCTAGAAATGACTATTCTTCAAACTCTTGTAATCCAATGAATTGAGATCAAATATATGATTCATAGTCCCTTTTTTCTTTGAAAACCTACATGTCATTTTAGGCCTATTCCTCAAAAATCAAAATAATTAATTAATGCATATTCTCTCTATCTTCATGCCGAAAGCGTTAGTCCACTTAACGTTTTCATAGTGGAAGCTTCAGCTTGGCATCCAGGCCAATACCCATGCACTAATGTAGAAATAAGAAATAAAAAAAAAAATGTTTCATAATTGTACTATTTTGATAATATGTTTTTACGTGTGTATTATTTTAGGGTATTGGCCCTCATCTGATCTAGGCATAGACTAATAGACATACAAAGTACCATCCCTCTTCCCTTATCTTTATAGACGCTAGGTTTTGGTACAGATAGCTAGTGTATAAAATTCTAAATCTGTGTCGAGACACAATGATTTCAATCATTTCCTCTAATATGTTGCATCTAGATCCTAAGGATTGGATTAAATAGATTTTGAAGGAATTGAATGTCCATGCCATGAATGATATGTGGCACTTTTTGTTTAAGATCAAATAAATCATAATCAAAATGTGAGAGTTGAAAGGGGCTTTAGATTTAAAAGGATCCGGATGACCTGCAGTTATTTTTTGTAGTTACCTTCTGCAGTTGTCCATCCAACGGTTGCGATCAGTTCTCAGCCACCTCTTCCCATCACAGCTGTTGGATGGGCGACAGCAGAGGATGACTGCAGGTCATCCGCATTCAATTTGAAACCTAAAAAAACCAAAATAGAAAACAAAAACACATCACTGTAGATCCTATTTAGTGGGGGAGGATACCAGGAATATCATAGTCCCATAAGTTATCATTTTTTTCTTAATATTGTTTTTAATACATCTCAGCCCCAAGTTTTTTTTTTTTAAATTATGGAATACATCATATGTTTTTTAATCTCAATCCCCTTGCTCAAATACGGACTCTACTCTTAATCCTATTCAATGAATTAGGGTAGATTAAGATGCATCTCCAACTCCAACAGATCCTTTTCCTGCCTTTAAATGCTTGTCTGAACGTGATGATGATTAACAAGACAAAGGTAAGCAAAATGAAAACGAAAGCTTAGAGGCATACGCTATTGCTAAAAAGCTGTATCAATTAATATGCCATTGAACTGGTTGCTCAGTCTACTCACCTCATAACCAGCAAATTAATACTAAGTGAATTTAGCATCTGTCCTCCAAATCAAGGCCCAAATATCACCATGTTATGAGTCACTGTCTCTACTTTTATTCTTACATAATTAGGAATGCCCATTTTAATGGATTCCAAACTTCTGTTTAGTCTTGTTTGGATCTGGTGCTATTAGTCTATTACATGGTTGATTTGACTCTAAACCAGGAATATGTGTTATTCCTAATAATATGATTATGAATAACTCCGAAACTTTAAATCTCTTCTGCATGCTGGCTTGTTGATTGAGATTTGTCCCCTTCAATATTACAATCCTTTGATTACCTAGTACGGTTAATTCAAGCTCATAAATGATGCATATATATATATATAGAAACGTTCAAACCCTTAATTTGCAAATAGTTGCCTTTTTCGCTGTACCCAACTATGAGGTAGTTAACATATACACATCAAATAAAAGAGAACATTTTAGCGAGTTTCATCATTCTGCAGCTGTTTTATACCATCACAAATGGTCGATAAGCTTTCTTATCCACCCATGCATGTTTGGATAACACAAATTAAAGGCTCATAATGCATCCAGATTAATACCAAATAGTTGATACCTTTCTTATCCTCTCCTGTGCATAGAAAGCCCATGAGCTTGTGGGCAGTCCATGTCTATAGCCGTCTTCGTCTAAACAGAAAGCAAATGAAAGCTAGGGATTATTATCTGCTATATATAAGAGAAATTAATAGTCTAGTTCAATCATTTTATTTCAAGTGGGGTCTCCCTGTTATTTTGGTGGATGCTTGGAAAGGGAGAGGAGAGAATCCAACTCCCCTCCAAATTCCATCAATGAAATCACTAGCATTGCCTCTGTACTGAAAGTGAAAGTCCTTGCATTTGAACCCTACTAGCTCCATTAAATTTCCAGCTGCTCTTTCTCTCTTCATAAAATGTGATCAAAACCTATTTACCTCCCTGATACTGGCATAGCATCTGTTCTCCATTAACTCATCTCTATTCATCAGTTTGGACTACCAAAATTCTCCACAACATGATACTTAATTCCCTGGATTTGAAGGGGGGGAAATGAACTAACCATCAGTTCATCAAACAAGGAAACTATATAGTAACAAGGAAATTTTTTTTCTTTAAAAAAAAAAGGTTCACGTAATAACAAGGAAACTAATCAGTTTCATCTGATGCAGAATTACCAGGGAACAAACAAACCCGATAGAGACATACATTTCTTTCTAATTTTTTTTTCCTTTCGGTTAATAGAAAACAAATTAAATGGAGCCTAGTGTCACTTTCATATAAATGAAGCTTGGAACTCCACAAGTGGAAACAAACTGAAAGATTGAAACTTGAAAGACAACTCAATTAAGGACCCAAATTCCAAAGAAGGATAAGCATAACATTATAATAGCATATGGCTTAAGAATTGATTAGAGAAATTAACTAATTCAAGCATCCACTTTTAATTAATACTTGCATAATCATTAGAATGAATATTATGCTCTTAGGTTATCATTGAATGATCATTATCACGAAAAAGTAAAATATTAAGATATATACATATATATATATATATATATATATATATACACATATATATATATATATATATGTTATATGGGTGGAACCCACAACCAAAGACCAAGTCCTTTGTTGGCAACCGTATTCTATTTCTAGCTCTTCCAACTGACGGAAAAGATATAAAAGACATTCATAGAACAAAACTTATCTAAGGGAGAATTTTGAAAAAGTAAAAGTAAATAACCGTGAAAAATACACAATCACTCTCACGTATCTGTTTTCTCAATTGAAGGTTTATTTGCTTCTTGCAAATAACATATCCATTTTCGAAAACTAAGATAACTTGACCTCAATCGCTGTAGATAACAGGCTTAGATTCCATATGGGCGCTTATCCACCTCTCATTGTCCATGCAAGTTTTCTGAGGATAAACTTTGATTTTTCTTTTTTTGTTAAATGCGTCTTAATGCTATGGAGATTAGCTGAAAAGAAAATAATATTCTTGTTCCATTTTAATTGACCCAAACTAAGACAGTGGTGGAAGTTACTTAACAGTTAAAAGCCATATTTTAAAAACTAGATTTTCCTACTAAATAAAGTAAACTTGTGCTAAACATCGGAACCTTTATAAAAAGACAAAGAGATGAGAGGGAGAGATTTGACCAGCAGTGGTTATCAGCGAACAGCTGGAATGAATAATTAATGGGTTCGAAACAGATCCTCTCCCGTCTCTGATAAGAAATTAATCCCTTCAAAGTGGATCCATGGAGACTGTCCAATTAGTGTCCACATCTTCGATCGTCTTTTTTTCCCCAACACACTAGATTGCAAATGGTTCAGCCTATTTATCTTCTTCCCTTTTATTTTATATTTTTAAGAATTTTAGTCACTTTTCCTTAATACTAATATTTTTTCTTCTTATTGCTATCGTTCTATCTTTTATTTTCATTCTAGTATCGTTTTCCTTAATTTATTCAAGGTAATAAGTTTTTAGTCATTTGCACATTTTACCCCATATTTTAATGGTTATCTAAAACTATTTTAACACTTGGAACAGAAAAGATGATAATATTTTTACTATTTTATATCATTAAAAGTTAAACTTTACATTGCGATACACACCGAGAAGATGTTTACATTTTACCCAAATCTTGTAGACTAGGCGTAAAAGGTGTTATAATCATTTTTTTTTTTTTTTTAATATGAATATGAAGACATTGTCATTGAATTAAGATGAAATAAATCGGATTTTCCACAAAATTACAGAAGCTTCTCTCCTTTAAGGGGTGCCCACTGGCCAGCGCCTACAAATTTAACTTAGTTGTATTGCCGACACGTATACTATACGTCCATTTGCGGTCACGGACTCTTACGTTGAGATGAGAACACAGCCATCGTTCTGATTCTGATGCAAAGGACAATTAGTTCTCTGGTATCCAGTCATATAATTCCACGTGGGGTACCTAAATTTAAGGAAAACATGCTTCGCTTGGGCATAATGAACATCCACACCACGTGTCGTTTTATAGTTGGTTGAATTAATGATTCTTCCCTTTCAACTTGCCAATCATGGCGGATTGTAAAGAGATGTCTGCGTCGTTTAGCACCGCCAGTTATTTCACCATTCCCCTATCAACTTTTGAGCCTTATCATTTGCTAATTGCTATTGCTGGGTCATACATCTCAAACTCCTTTGTACGATATCAACATCACTTCGCTTTACTATCTTCTTCTCTTTTGTAATGGTTTGCCAAGATTTGTTAGTATGCATATTTAATTGGAAATCTAACAATTTATTTCTTCACCAAATTTACTCAATCTCACAATATTAAATGTATTCATTCATTTATACAATCCTACCTATCCAAATATACATAAGCATAGTTCTTTGTGCTTTTGAAAATTAAGTAGTAATTAAAAGTTGATTAAAATTTCATAAATTTAAAAATAAGAATTCCACGAGAAGTGGCGCATTGCTTTTTCTTTCCCTTCTGGGAATGGGAATCATATGGTTAATGCTATTTAATTGCTTGAATTGGTCAAGAAGTAGAGTTTGTACATCTGGAGGCACTCCACTTAATGGTCCCAAATTGGAGGTAGTCGCCAATGGAATCGCTCAAAATCAATCAATCCACTTCTATCGACTCCTAGCCTAACGAGTACACTACTCAAGGCCCAAAATAATTAAGGAGAAAATTAACACACGCACCACCACTTTCTCGCCGAGAGTTGGTCAGAAAAAGGCTTACAGTTTAGCTTGTGAGAATGAGTTATAAATAAATTATTATAGAAGAGAAGTAGTTTACATGGGAAAATTCAAAGTAATTTGGGACGGAAGATGTTACGAAATGCCCTTTTCGTTAATAATTAAGCAAAAGTACCAAGATAATGACACTTTTATGGGTTTATATTTTCTCTTTGTTAACAAATACTAATGTAAAGTTTTAAACTCTAAACCTGGGTGTTGGTTAAGGAAATAGTACTGCAACTAGATGCGGTGACATTTCTTGGCGGTTTTACCAGGATACTTTCCTACTTGCTCATCTGGTTGCAGGAATATCAGAAAGGAAACGAAACTAATGTGTTTGGCAGTTTGCAGCATACGCACAATTAATGCTATTGATGTTTGTTAGTAATGCACACGCACAGAAAATCTTAAGGCGGAGGATAAAAGAAGAGACGCCATAGCAAAACTACAAAACTAAACTAAACTAAACTAATGGGTAGGCCCTAATGACGGCTCGCCATTAGCTGGCTCGAAAGCTAAGCTGTTGTGACGCTTTCCATTCCAATTCAGCACTCAAAGCTCCTATATAAAGACCGCACTTGCTTACTTCCATTCCAAACTACAACCATAATTGGATTCTCTTCTCTTAATCACACGCTTGCCACTTTCCTACATTACCATGGCCATCTTTTACCATTTGACCTTCGTGCTAGGGTGGCTTATCCTATCTGCTCTCTCTGTTTCGGGACGACCTGCCACATTTTTCCAAGACTTTCGAATCACCTGGTCTGGTAACCATATCAAACAAATCGATGCGGGCAGGGCCATTCAACTCACTCTAGACCGAAACTCCGGTAACTTATCCAACACTACTCTTTCTACTTAGACAGTATAATCACGCTGACAACTAACGTGATCACATAGAATCTGCCCAATAGAGAAAAATTTATTTGACCAAATTTTAAGTCATCTTCCAAATTCTCTGCTATATAAATATTTTAGGTGCTGGGTTTGCTTCCAAGAGCAAGTACTTGTTTGGACGTGTTAGCATGAAGATCAAGCTCGTCCCAGGAGACTCTGCTGGCACTGTCACTGCCTTCTATGTACGTTCAAAGCTCCATATAATAACAGAAGTAATAATGCTTCTAATTGATTCTAAATTCTTGGTTTTAATACACTCATTCTTCCTCTCTTTGCATTTAACATTCTTACAGTTGAACTCGGACACGAACAATGTTCGCGATGAGCTTGATTTTGAGTTCCTAGGCAACCGCAGTGGGCAGCCGACCACTGTTCAAACGAACATCTATGCTAACGGGAAGGGTGATAGAGAACAGAGGGTTAACCTCTGGTTTGATCCTTCTGCAGACTTCCACACTTACACGATTCTCTGGAACCATCGTCATATTGTGTGAGTGAACAAGAGAATACTTAATTCTTGGTAATTGCCAAGTTGTTAATACTAAATCGTTTGCAATTTATGCAGCTTCTATGTTGATGATTTTCCCATAAGAGTTTACAAGAACAACGAAGCCAGGGGAATCCGATACCCAAGGATGCAGCCTATGGGAGTATATTCTACGTTGTGGGAAGCTGATGATTGGGCAACCAGAGGTGGTCTGGAGAAAATTGATTGGAGCAAAGCACCTTTCTACGCTTACTACAAGGACTTCGACATTGAAGGATGCCCAGTGCCAGGACCTGCTAACTGTGCCTCTAACCCAAGAAACTGGTGGGAAGGAGCTGCTTACCAAGCTCTTACTCCCCTTGAAGCCAGAAGGTACAGGTGGGTTCGTTTGAACCACATTGTCTATGATTACTGCACCGATAAATCACGGTACCCAGTGACCCCACCGGAGTGCCTTGCCGGCATCTAAGACAACCATACTCCCAGAGGGAATGGTACAAAACATTCATATCACACTTCTACGTACATTGTCCATTTTACAGTTCACTATTTGTGGTATATAAAAATAGAATTATGTATAGTGGGAGAGGGCGTGATGGGGCATATGAGAATGCCAAGGTATATAAATGATTCTTGCTGTGTAGTATCTTATACGTGCTACGAAAGCCTCAGAGGGGGCCAAAAGTCAAAAGTCACTTCTGGCTTTATGTTTCTGTATTTTATTGATCATTTAATTGTGCTCTATCGAATAAAGCTTGTGCATAATTGGGGATTGATGAAAGTGGATTTTCTGTGCTGTGATATGCCAACTCTCAAAGATGAAACAAAGACCTCGTCAATTTCTGGTGAAGCAAAGACAAGAAATGGTTGGTCTATATTCTTGTTAATGCTTCAACATTTTATTTCTTATAAATCTGAACCATGCATGCATGTGGTCCCTAAAATAGCTAAGTAGTGGGCTTACCTGTGGGTCAAGCATTAAAAACTAGCAGTATGCACCACCTAGCTACCTGGTTCCAATAACACATCCGGGTCAATACTAGTCTAAACCTCTCAATCTGCTCGTTATATGCACGAGTAAGAGCAAGCATACATTACTGAAGTATCAGATTCTTCCTTATCTAAAAGACAATATGCAAACGCATACATGTTTTTGATCTGCGAATGGCCAAAATGTGGGGAACCTGCTCTAAAATATCCATGAATGGTGAAATGAGATTGCCTATAGTGCCAAATTGATTCCGGGGCTAAACTGCTTGCGTGCGTGCCTTTTACCTAAATTTCAAACGGATCTACACTAATTATCTTCACTTCTTGTTTTGGGAGGTGGCCGTTGGCACATAATTTTCCATCTTTCTTCTTTCTTCGTGTCTTGTCAATGTCATTTATTTTTCTTCAATGTCTTTTTCTTTGCTACCACTTCTTCAATGTCCTTTCTTATGGTCTCGTGAAAAAACTACGGGCTAAGGCTTAAGCTAGTGCTAGGAGAAAGCAACAAAATAATGGAACCAAACCCCAATTTTGACTTTAGATAAGCACTTTGAACTGATCTCACATATATACTATCTTTGACACTATCAGTTCTCAATTAGGAGTGCAATGAATCAAGCCAATAAGCCAAAGAATAAGACTAGGTCTAGGAAAGAACATTATTTCCAAAGCCTCATATCAATTTCATGTAAACATTGAAGTCATAACAATGAGCTCAAGCAGATTGTTTTCAATAGTTTATTTATATAAGCTCATGAATTTTCAGAGTTTCATTTGTTTCTTACACAACAATTTAGAGAAAATACAAAATTAGAGTGCGGAAAAAAGAGTGCATTTTTTGCTGCTGCATTAATGTGCAAAAGAGATTCTAGGCAAGGAAGATATTATCTCGTCAAATTCTCATTGAGCATTTGTCATACAGAAGTTTCCAAGGAACTGTAACGTATACGACAATTTCTGCAACAAATAAAGCCTCAAGTCACATTTTTACTAAGTGGCTTTTGTTTTAAAATAGCTCTTAATAGTCCAAAAATCTATAAGAAAAATATAAATTTGTCACATTATGGAAACAATCAGCTATATATGAGATGAGTCTATGCCGAAGCACACAAGTAAAGGAAAATGAAAGATTTAGAAATTCGACACATACCTATTGAAACGACTGTACTGTGAATGTCCCCCTATTTACAAGGTACGCCACTCCGTTGCGGCGGGGGCTGCGACTTTGTTTTCTTCCTTATTCCTTTTCTTCTTATTTGTGTTATTTCTGCGTCACGGCATATGTCGATGACACATCTACATCTAAGCATGGTGAAACAACAGCAATAAGGCAAGCTTTTTCTGAACTTGCAAACATGGCATGCTTGTCAAACTATCATGAGAAAAGTTCACTCTTTCTACATGCATTACAATTTTACAATCAAAGGGAGTTATTGAAATGAAATGCTATAGTGGGAATTCCCACGTTGCCTAAAACCAAGTTATAACAAACCCATGTAAACCCTTCTTATGCATAATCAGTTGTCTTAAGCCTCAGGTATTTTAGGTCATGCTACCAAGGAGTTGATTATGTTTTGCTTATTCCTTTCTCCATGATGCTGGACGTGGACGTGACCTGCTGAATGCGTTAAACTTTTATAAAATTCCAATACTATGTAAATACTGAATGCGCCCCCCGGGTTTGGATTTGATGTACTTTTCAGATTCAGTCCGCAAAATCGTAGAAAGGACATTTATCAGGCGACCCAATGTGAAAACCGCAGCCATCCCTCGCTACAAAACTAGCAGAGCAACTCGTCAGATAGATGATATATATATGGATAGATGGGGCATCTTCCCCATATACATATGAGAGACTGATTGAGAGGTCATCTCAATCTCAATTTTTGATATAATAATCAATCGAGTTTATGATCTTTGGCAAATTGAAACATAAAATTAACCAAATAATATATTATAACTTGTGAAAACAGAAGAAGCTTATAGCCTTCGGCTGTCTCTCTCAAATCATGGCAACATCTTTGACCCATGCATGTTCAACTACCTTTTCTTCACGTCTGATGCAAAATAGAACGAGACCCTTTTTCAGGAAAAGATAACTCTATAATCGGAAAAAAAAGAAAAGAAAAAAAGCACACAAGCATTTGATTTTAGAATATGGATATATAGAAAGTTCATTTCTAGACCATTGAAATGTGAAAAGATCATTTTGAAAGAGATATATAACTAGTTAGCCCATCTTTTAAAATTGTCAAATATAACAATTTTAGTAATGAGAAAGCAACAATCAGCATTAATCAAAGATAATGTTACTTGAAAGCAGGTTAAACTTATAATAAGACAAACAAAATATAATTGGCAAAATCGGAGAGAAAAGACAAACTGAGATTGTATCACTCAACTGAAACATCAACTTGTGCCTATATTTAAGACCAGCCAACCACATCTCTATTTTGTATCAAACGCTTGCTCAGTTTCTTCTACATTATTGCGTCACTTTTTTTATGGTTCGCTCTATGCCTTTGGTAATTTTCACCTTGTTCTCGTCTTCTTGTGGCCACTGGTGAGTCTTAAGTTCTCGTATATACACATTTAACTTCGGTTTTCTTCTAATTAACATGACCTAACATGTTTTGTTATGTTCACATTTTCAATTTACTTGTAATATATTGTTGGTGAGCAGAAATAGGGCCAATGGTGGCTGAAGCCAAGAAATGTGAGGTTCGGAGCAAAACCTTCTTTGGAGTGTGTAAATGGAAGGGTCGGTGTGTTTCTGCTTGTCTGAAGGAGGGTTTTACTGATGGATACTGCAGACACTTTTTCCCTTGTATGTGCACCAAAGATTGTAATGGCAATAGTACTTGAGAATCTCAAATCTATATATGGGGAGATGATGATGCATACATGTCATCATTCCAATTAACATCTCTATTTGTGTGTTTAAAGATGAACATATATGGGTGATGAATAATATATGCACTACCTTAAATATTTCCTCTGATTCTTTTATTGATTTGTTTCTTGACTTGTAAGAATTACACCAATTCTATAGCAAATAAAAGAAGTGAGGTGAGAAGGTCAAACAAGAGAGAACAAAAATAAAAAGTTGGTTTCCTTAAGTAATGCCTGGAGAAAACGCGCAGCCAGACCAGATAGGCTATATTCCCTTTGGTTTTGCCGACGAGAAGACGGGACAACAAACCACAGCATTTAGGCCACCCCAACACGAAAACCGCAGCCAAAGAAGCATCCCTAGCTACAAAACAAGAGCAACTTAGATAGATAGAGAAGAAAGGGCATATTCCTTCCCTTTAATTATTCTTTTTTCCAACATACAGACAAAGATCATGAGACATGAGAGCTCATATATATCTCATTTTGATATAATAATCGAATTAGAAGTTTATGGTCTTTAGCAAAAACAGAAAATCAAATATAATGTCAATTTGTGAAAGAGAAGCTTATAGCTTTCGATCGGCTGTCTCTGTCAAATCATGACAACTTCTTCGACCCATATGAACATGTTCAAATATTTGGATGACCCCCTTCTAACTTATAATTATTTTCAATTTTTCCTGTGCATGCTTCATAATATCATCGTATTCACTCTTTCTAAATTTTCTTTACATATTCTTCATGTCCGTCGCACGTATAATTACATTCCAATCCTTACTATATTGCCTGTTAGTTCTTGATTTTGGTTGTGTAAGGGATCCTATAAAGATGAGTTGAAGTAGCATATATGTCCATTTTGTTGCATTTTTCAAAACAAAATTATCAGATAATAAGAGTGTGTATGGCACATGATAAGTTAATGATTGAAATGGTTAATCAAATGGGATTATTAATTGTTCCACATAACAAGAAGATAGAATTGAACTAATAAAATAAGACTTAAATGATAAGCATGCAATACATCCATCTGGGGGTTACCCAACCAAGAGACAGCTCATGCACAAACATGTCAGGTCACCACAAAAAGAATCCATATTTTACACATTTTTTTATATACTGGATACTTTTTCATGTTTCAAATAACACACTAACATCCAAAAGGAATAGCAGATTCCTTTAACTCGAGAGTCCAACGAACAGTCTCTCTCTGTCTCTGGTCCCTCTTACCATGTCTCTACCTATTATGCAGAGGATTGGCTCCCGTTGGCACACGTCTCTTGTCTTCTAACTCTGATTTGCAAGAATTATTACAAGGAGAATCAGGCCAGGTGCTGAAATTGAACAGAACTCTGGCAATACCAAGAAACCCATAATTGCACAAGATGAGCAGAAGCAGAAGCATAGAAAGAGCGGCCATATTAGTTGGCTAGTTGAACAAACTCAAGTCTAATTATATGAACGTTGCTGGATCAAACACCGGCTCACAATTGTTTGGCTGCTAGTTGGCAGAATTGCATGAAAAAAGAAAAGAAACCACCAACTGGGAGGGCCAGAACAGAAGAGCACGGTTAGTATTGGTATCATTTATGAAACTAGCTAGCTTAAAATATAAAAAAAGATGCGCAGAAGAATGTAAAAAGAAATGACTACATCAGAACAGGTTGCTATCTGAGTCCCTCTTCTTGCTGTGTAGTTGAAGTTGGGAAACGATACCAATGAGCAAGAATTAAAGGAGATTTGTAAGCGTACGTACCTTGTGAATTCTGATGACAGCCAAATGCGCCCAAAAGGGTATAGATATAATAATAGTTGGGCGTCGCAGCAGCGGTTTTATGTGAAAGAGAACGCACCTGAACCTGAATCACAAACCAGGAACATCTTTTTGTCTAGCATGGCATGACAAATTCGCCTTAATAATTTTATTCTTTTTTCAAGGGACGACATCATTAATCACCACGCGTCTGATACTATAATCACTCAACCTGCTTAAGCTTTTGTATCCTCACATGATCATTTATCTGCTCGTAACATCAAATTAAACATTATTTGCTCCACAAACGGGACCCTGTACTTGTTAATCTTACTAATAAACAATTATCAATCAGCACTAGTTAGGTCCATGGCTTATTTTTTTTTTAATGCGTGCAACTTAACATCTACAAGACCTCCACAGCATTAGCCAATGAGATGCATCATGCATTACATTGCTTTTAATCTTTATATTAAATAATATATTATTTTTTAGGCAGATAATGTCTCTTGTCAGAGCCTGATAGAGAGCAGAGAATTCGTGGCTGCTACCAAATATAAATTATAATAGGCCAGAGTTTTGGTCCAGAATATAGAAAGTAACTGTTAACAGACATGTAAACCTTGATGAATTTTCAGGCAGAAAAAATAAATTGTTTTTAGGAATTGTGAGGCTAAGCAGAATTTGCAGATAGCTGGTATGAACATGCCGGCAATCCCTCTTAACAAGATTTTTTGCTTACTAAAATTGGGATGGGCAAACGAGCCGATGTAACGTGATCACGTGCCCTGGCCACCAATATTTTGAGAAATAATAGTTCCACCTTCACTTCATTTTAATTATATTGCAGAACAACATAGTAAAAAAAAAAAAAAAAAGATAAGACAAAAGTGACTGACTGACAGAGAGGGCTCCACGTCTTGGAGATGAGATGGAGTGGTCCTATCAGCAATTTGGATTTGTCAAGTGTTGGTCCATTCATTCTTGGGCCAACCAATTATTTTGCTTTTGGGCTCTCCGAATAAATATGCCGTCCCCACTACTTGTATATTCGCATATGGGCTGTCATCAGATCCGTGCATCACTGATGACCACACGTTTCTTTTCAATTTTATTTATCGCTATCAACTCTCAATTCTTGAATATTCAAAATTGAAAAAAATAATATTATTTATTTATTTCCAAAAATGTTTTATTCTTCTCACACTTATCGGACCACGAGGATGCGTGAAAGAAACATTGTCGTTGGCTTAAACATCGTTATTTTAGAGTTTTTTTTTTCAAAGCTAACAATTTTATTTTTTTATAAATATACTTATTTAATTAAAATATAACTCATCTTTCTTTTAAATACACCATTTATTAAAATAAAAAATATCATAGTCAATACATTATATTAAAATTTTTAATTTAATTTATATAAAAAGTCAAAAACCTTAAACTCTGAATATGTAATATTATTTATCCATTTCAGGCAATCATGTAGTAATGATTTTGTTTGGAGTAAACACCAAACTGCTGGAAATGACCGCTAGCATGACACGTGATTGCTACGATTCCTACAGATCTATAAGATAGAGACATGGGAGTCCTAATACGTGTATGCATGTGTATATGATATTATCCTTTTTTTCTAAGTGATTACTTGTGGACAGCGCAATGCATTGTTTCATTATAGCCCCAATTATATGCATGAATGAATGAATTGTTTTTGTTTGCAATAATATTATATAGCAGTGCAATAATACGCATTTATTGCTTGTGTGTCTTTTCCACCTAATTGTTCCTTTCTCCCCCTCTTTAAACATGGAGTAAATATAATGTTTTATAGGATTTTTTTAAAAAAATTTCATTTGATCAAAATTAATAAGATTATTAGTATTATTTTATAATTTATTAACCAATTAGATTAAAAATGAGAAGGAAAATTTGATGCAGAAATTGTTCCCTTTAAGCATACTATAGTATAGTATGGGGCTATGGAGGAGGAAATTTTGAATAAATGTAAGATTCTATTTATATCAAAGGAAACATATTTTGAATAAACATACGTACATGAGCCATGCATGTTAATATCAATTAAAAGGCATCTCTCATGATCTGTGTTAGGTAATATGGCACTTCCACGTTCAAAGTTGGAATAGAAAGGAAGACTGAGTTTGGATTGGTAAGGTAGACTTAATTAAGCCCATATGATTGAGCCTTGTGTGCATTCAAATTTAGTAATTAATAGAAAGGAAGTCTACTTCCAATAAATAAAATAAAAATGAAGTAATTTGCTTTCAATAGATCCAAATGAAATTCTGCTTACGGGCCGACAAAGCACCCTTCTCAAGACATATGTCTATCGGATTTAGGATTTGGAAAGAGAGAGAAGAGCTATTACGTGTGCGCTAACGTAATCCATACCCATGAAATCATCGTAACAAAACAAGTAAGTATATCGTTGAACTAAACATGAAACATTTTTAAATAATAAAGCAATTTTGAATCAATTATAAAAACAAAACATTTATTTGCCTAAAAATTGTAAAAGTTTACGGGCCCTTGTATCGCGCTACCCAGGTGATGTCTGTCCAGAGAGGTTCGTGTATATTATATTATATTATAATAAAAGGGAGTTGGAGTGAAAGGAGGGCATTGAAGGGCCTGTGTAAGGAAAGTGATGGTTCAAAAATGGGTGATGATAGTGATGATGAGGAGGCAGATTAGCAGTTTCCAGGAAAGTGTCCCCTTTTCCGGGAAAGTACCGTTCGTGATATTTATTGGTCCACACTCCTCGTGAATGATGTGTGGAATATGATCAAACATTTATTTAATAAATATAGTTATTTTATTACGAGTTAGAATTGGTATGATGATTCAATGTCTTGTTAGTGTCCATTTCCCATTTCCAATCATGATAGCGTGGGTGGAACGTATACGGCATACGTGTAATTTTCAGTGGCCGGGAACCAAATCTGAACCGTGCATTTGAGCAGCTGGGAACGTGAGATGTGTAAATGTAAAAGCGGAATATCTACTCTCTTTTTTTTGTAGGATCCAAAAGTGGGGATGCAAGGGCAAGGGGGCCCGGGGCCGACCTCGAAGCAAAATCCCCATCTCATGTTGAGATTTGATTTTCAGAGTGGAAAATTGCAAAGGTTAAGTTAAAGAACCATTGGGGCATCACGTGGGGTGTGACCCACCAGTCCCCTTAAAGGCAAAGCATCTCACGAGAATGATCATACCATGTTTACAAGTACAAACTCAACTCTCTCTCTCATTCACACACATAACACAAGCTTCACCTTATTTTCGATCTCAAAGGAAAGCGAATCATCATCCGTTCCTTTATTATTTCTAGACTAGACAAAGGCTTCTCCCTCTTTTAATTCTCTTTCTCACATTCTATCTCTCTGTAAACAAACTAATTTGCAGATAGAAACACGTGAGCTAACTACCCTATCCACACCCCCCTCAACCTCAACCTCAACCTTTCTCTTAACTTAATCATAACCTCCAACTGATATCTATCATTATCCAACTGATTTCTATCCTTTTTTTAATGTATCTCTCTCATTTTTAATATCTTTTATAATACACACATAGTATTTTTATAATAACTTTTTTTTTTTTCCTGACTCCGCCCAATTTTCCTCTTCTGCAAATCCGTCTTGATGCCAAAATACTCTTTGCCATCTGCTCGTGTTGAATATTTCGGTTCAGAATAATAAGTAGACCCAAAACAAATAAATAACAATAACTTTCTTCTCATATATATATATATATATATATATATGTGCAGTAGACGCGTGTTGATTAACTCCCCTCTATCATAAAATAATGCAATACGGACAGACACGCATGGATTCATCAAACCTATTAAAAAAACTGTTAACAATCTGTATACGTACAGAAGAACACAAACGAATTAGTAACCAAAAAAATAGTAATTCCTTCATAGATGTCTTTCTATTTATAAACATATAAGGAACAAAAAAAAAAAAAGTAATTGATTAATTAGCAGTTACTATTTTATACAGTATTAGTTAATTACACGGTTTCCTAATTAAAGGTATCCCTCAACCAAAAAAATACAATGGTTGTTGGTGTTTCTGTTCTGTTCCTGTCTGGATCGAAAAAGCCTATTCAACATGCTGCAGAAGGATTGGAGAAGGGGCTGAAGAAGTGAGCCTTGGGAGCCATTGAGAAAGGGCTCTTATTGGAGGCGGCATCACTGACTCCGCTGAGCCTCTCGCAAGAAGGGCACATGGTAAGTGTTGCCGCCGGCATAGGCATGTACAAGGGCTGCCCCAGTTTCAGTGCCTTCAGCTCTTGCAGCTCCTTCTGTAGCCTTCTGTTTTCATCCGTCAGTGTTTCGCAGCATTTCTTTAAGAACTCGCAGTCAACCTCTGTTTGCTTCAGCTTTGTCCTACAACAACAATTAACCAAATATCATCTTAATATATCTGAAAAGATGTGCTCCCCGACAGCTAAACATGAAAACTAGAATAGAATATAAAAAGGTTTTAAGGAGAAAAAGAAAACATTTCTTGGACCGGTACGTATGGTTTCTTAGAGTTTTTTTTTTTTTTTTTCCCGGCTATGATAAGTAATAATAGATTTTAATCAAATACCTGGCTCTCCGATTCTGGAACCACACTTCAACTTGTCGAGGCAGTAGTTTTAACTGCCTGGCCAAAGCTTGCTTCTGCTTCTGTTATTCAAAGGCAACAATAATATACATGAGATATTTAGTCATATGTGTGATGATAAGCGATATTTAGTAAGTTGTGCTCGAAAGAGGGATTGATTATGATTACCGGATTAAGGGTGCTATGCTGTTTGAAGCTTTCTTCGAGCAAGGCAGATTGTTCCTTGGTGAGTCTGAGCTTCTTTCTGGCATTAGTGGCGCCATCTTCATCTTCATCACTCACTCTGGAAGAAACCCTCTCTGCCTCAACCTCTTCGCTGCTGAGATCCCTCTCTCTCTTGACCCTCCCACTGGAGAAGGACGAAACAGCACTAGCACTATGAGGTGAAGTTTGGCGCGACAGTTCGAGAGGGTCGACCTCACAAGCTTTATTCACAGCAATCTTTCTGAGCAGCTGGTAACTCTCGCCGGAAAGGCCCAACGTCAAAGATGGCTCTGAATTGCTTGTTTCCTTGAAAATGGAGCAAGGCTTGGTTGACCTAAGAATAGTATCGGCCTTGGAAGGAGTATTGGTTTCTTGTGCTGCACTGCTTAAACTTAACCCTAGAACAAGCTCGAGGCCTGAATTACTAGTATCGACAGGACCCATTTGGGGGAGACGAAGACGGAGGAAATTCTTTTGCAAGGAAGGAGGGGGAAGAGTTAATTAGATGGTATGGTTCAAAGTCATGAGAGCAGAAGGGTCTTAAGAAGAGGGGGGGTGGGGGTCGGGGGAATAGAAAGAAAATGAATGAGACTTTTTGTGGGGGCGTTGGGTGGGTGGGTATGATTATTATTTATCAAAGAGGGGAATGAGTAGAGAAGCGAATCTAGAGTATTGGAAATTATGAAAGTCCCCTCTATATCTCTTACACAGGTTGACCATTTGAACCCCACTACTGTTACCTCCATTATAATACTATCAGACAAACAAGGAAAATCCCTTTCTCTCTCTCTCCCCCAAATGGCAGAATCCTACACTTCACATGGCAGTGGAAAACACATCGAGAGGGCGATTGTGATTCCCTTGCATTCGCCACCAAATAGACGTACCTAAATATATATGACTATTATTATTACCACTTTCTTCATCATTATTATTCCCTTGCGTATGTTATATGCAGTAGATTCACTTTACATGTATCAATTATTAGCCCCTCCCCCTCCCTTTACTCATGTCTGATGTCCCCAACACCCTTTGTTCTTTTCTACTTTTTTTTTTTTTTTTCAAAGTTTGCATTATTAATAAATTTTCCGATCAACCTCAATATTTATTTATTTATAATAGTGGATCGATGATGTTTTTGCACTCATCCAAAGATTGCTTTGTAAGTTATTTCCGAAAACGAAGAGCATATGATTGGAAATAAGTCATACGTGTATATATAATTAGTATTTAAATTTATTTATAACAGATCCACATGAACTGTCTCCCACTCCATGCCTGGTCGAACTAGTTAGAGATGGGTACCATGTCACCTTGCTAACCAATCTAGCATACTTTTTTTATGAATGAGGAATATGATGACGGTTTTCCTCTTGCTTATTATGAATGTGGAGATTAGAAAGGGATGTGCACTACTTGTTTGTTTCCGATGAAAAAAGAAAGAAAGAAAAGAAAAAGTAGGTACAAGACACAATAGGAGTTTCAAAGAGTTATAATGGTGTCAGAATATGATTCATCAACAAGAATCCCGATCTTTGCTTAACTAGAAAGTTGATGTATAGTGTCTGGGACCTACTTCTCTCTATTAGTACCATGAGTCTATGAGCACTTCCAATAATGCATTGTCGGCGATGCTCAGCAGAAGTTAGGTCACCTATATTACCAGAAATAATAATAATAATAATAATAATAGCAAGGGTGTTACGTTAATCAACACCAGCAACTATATATTGCTTGCTTTTACTAATGTTGAGTCAATTATTAATCTTTGCCTTTTCCTAGATAGATAGATAGGCATGTTCGGCATATATATCTATAGAATAGATAAATTAGTAGGTCGAATAGGGCCATACCCATACAGTTGATCAGACGAATGGTGTCCTAAGCCTTGTCTCCACCGGGGTATAATGGCCAACCGAATAATATCTTTGAGCTGTTCAATGTTGAATTATAATTTGAATCGGTCGTTGTATAAATCAACGAGGATTAGAAAATTAGTCCATCCTGTTGAGTAGTACACGATGGGACATCAAAATAAGAACCCACCACCCATCTTTGCTTAATGGGATGCATCATTATGGGTGTGCCAAAAGCGAAGGGGAGCAAATGATTATCTAGAAAATTAAGTAGCCAAATTGTCTATCTTTTTTGTGTCTGAATCCAATAGGGTCAAAAAGAAGAAGAGGGAGAATTAGTACATGTGTTTTTTAATTAAAAAAAATTCTAACATTTTGTCTTATGTGTTTTACATGTTTTTTACCTGTTAAACCTGACGGCGAACTCGTGAATTATTACGACATCTATGGGTATTTATGACGTTAGATTTCTTATAGTATTTTACACAGAGAAAATAAATCCCGATTCACTGGGCACGTAAAATTTCTTGATTATTATTTCTATTTTATTTTTTAACCACCGAATATCCTTTCCCATATTAATTAGAGGTAAAATTAATATTTAGAAGAGTGGGTAAACAGTGAATACCGAAAAGAAAAGTAGACGGGTAACGGTTGTTGGGGACCCATGTAGATAGAATTTGACTTTGACACAGCGGAGAAATATATGATATCTGGTGTTGTGTCGAGTTTCGCTTTACGAAGATGATTGGGCATAATGACAATAATCATGCGGCAGGCTAATCCGCGATCAATAATCTGCCAGCTTGCGTATTAATCAGAGAAATCCGATTCCATATCACATCCACACAACAAAGTGACATAAAACCCAACGACTCAGTGGTGGTTCTGGTGTCATCTGATCTCCCTATTCGCACTTGATAATTTTAAAAAGTAATAATTCAATGTGCCACGTGGCTTAAGGTTGGAGGAGGCACGCGGAAGGCCGAAGACATATGGGCCCCACCAATGATTTGGTATAATCGGCATTTGATTCCGCGGGAGCTTCATGATGATTACGGAATATGGAGCGTAGAACTTGGCAGTGATGGAGGAAGAAAGAGAATTTTCCCTTTCAGATAAGGTTTTGACGATGTTTGTTCTCTTCCTGCCTTTAAGGCCAGCCGACCCTGTTGCTTTCATTTGTTTACAAATTCATTTATTTTCTTGAAAATTAAATTCATCTATTTTTATTTTTATTTGATGATTAATTAATAATAAAAGTTTTTAAATATATCTGAGTAAGTACACCAACTGTGTTATTCAAGGAAACAATAGCTTACTCGGCATCTATTCTGCTGGTACAGTACAAGGTCAGGGTCCACTCATCGCGGACGCTGACTTAAACCAGACAAATACACTCTCCTTCCTTTTACGGCGGCTTATATCTTCTTCCAATACCAGATTGACACGCCCGCAATCTCGTCCTCTGATTGGGCACTGAATTCTTGAATGCCTTATCTTCTCTTTCAGAATTATTATTATTATATTACCTTCTCATCTTGTTCGCCAGTCACGTGTGACGGGAGCAATATAAACACTTTACAAACAGTATAAGCCAATGCAAACTCGCAATTGTAGTTATTGTTTCTATATTTTAATTTGCGAGTTTAAAATAATACACAGTTCACGCATTGCAGAAAATTTATATGAGTTTAGAGGCGCACAAACCTACAATTTGGATATAATTGGGTCATGAAAGAGAGGAATTATAAAGTAAAGATGAGGAGTCATAGGATAGGATGCGTACGCGGTAGCTTTTATAATTGTACATAACCCATGCCAGATTACATATATACCGTAGCGTTATAGAGAGCGGAGGAGGGCAGCGATGTCTTTTTGGGAGATCTATCTTGTTCCAAAAAAGTGTACATAGAATATTTGCTCGAGGTTAAAAAGTGCAAATAAAAGTTGCCCTTATTTGAAAAACAGAGAAAGTTGGTGGGGGTGGGAAGGGGGATTTTAGCAAAGTATAAGTGAGAATCATTTGGGTTGGGGTTGGGGGGGGGGGGGGGGGGGGAGAGAAGGACAAAGAAGAGTCTAGTCAGAGTAATACGTAAATATATTGTTTGATATTTGGTGGGAGAGAGGGGGAGCATCCAACGAATTAACGCATCCGCACCGACTTTGAATAAAGCAAAAAAGCTTTAGCTTAGCTTGCCTTGTCCCACTTGAACTCTCTTTTCCGAGACTCGTTGGTGGAGATTTCACACATAACCATCGTGCTTGCGTTTAAAAGTAGTGAAAGAAAGCAGAGACCCATGTCACCCCCACTATGGTGACTGCCCACGCATGTAAGGTCCCACTCTAGAGGTGGAGATCCACGAAACAAGATTGACTTGGTTTCGGAGGGGCACAAACAGTTGGAACCCTTTGCCGGTTATAATGTGGGACAAAGTTAAGCCAGTGGGCCCCCACTGCGCGCATCTAATAGCAATAGGGGGCATTCTTGTTAAGTTTGTGGATGTATGTGTGCCAAGTGTGAAAATCTTAGTCACTAGTACCTATGCCTATAAATATAATATAATTGATCAATTTTACCATTCTTTTTTTTATTCAACAATGTGGCCCAGACTATGAAGAGATTGATATTTTGCAGGGCCGGAGTCTCATTTCACAGTGAAAGAGCCATGGCCCCACAAAAAAATTTATAAAAATCCATTAATAAATATTATTTCTATAATATGGCCGTCCCAAGAAAAAAAAAAAAATATATATATATATATATATTATGAGGAACTTATTCCATAGAGAGACTATTCACGTCATTTTTTAAAATTATTATTTATTTAAAAATAATTATCTCTTTATCTATCTATATTTTTAAACTATTTTTATTTTAAAAGTAATTATTTTTTGGAATTGTTTATTATTTATTTCAATTTTAAGATTAGTTTTTTTCTTAAATATAGTTTATAGTTAACAAAACTAAAAAAATATAAATAAAGCATATCTTATACAAAATACATATTTAATTTTTTGAACTATTTATTTATTTTTGTTATTATAACTAAAAAATGAAATAATATAGTATTACATGAAAATATAATTCTTAGAAGATTAATAATATATTCTAATTTTAAACTTTATATTTCACTCTTAAAAATATAATGAACTCAAATTTTTTATAATTATTATAATTATATAATTAATTAAAAATTAGTTAATCTAATTATACAACTTCAACAAATCAAAGTATAATACTGCACGACTGCATCTGCATCCAAATCCAAATCCAAATTTGGATATAATAGGTAGCTGTGGCTCTGCCCCTGGGTATCTCGGTCAGATTGGCGTGCTTCTGCAGAACCCCTTGGCCATGGGATATAATTATTGCCATCTGACATTGGGGAACATAATTCAATTCCCGAAAAGAAGTTCAATCATTTTTTATTGAATTAATGCTCGCGAGATATCTGGATGAAATCTTTTAAAAGTCAAGTCTGATAATTTAAAACTCTTAGATTCATGAGCACTTCAAATTAGCATTTGACTGTATCGTAATGAGACGACAGAAAAAATGTCTTGTAAGAAGTTGAGGCGTCGCCCACGTGGGAGGCGGGCGGAAACATCAGATTCGGTGGTTGATGTCGCTGTTTTCTGGTGGCCTCACCGTAAAAAAGTCAGATATAGAATTATGGAGTTGATGACTCTTAAGTCTGGAGTTTAGTTGCTCTACCGGAGTGCCACGTGTTTATTGAGAATGCAATTACTCAGCTATTAAAGTAAACCTGAAATTTCAAATTCTCTCTCAATTTATATTACCATAAATGGGTAAGGAAAACGAAGAAATAATTAAATGTAAATTATAATATAATATTTCTTCCGAAAGAAATTTGATCTTTGCATATCCTTTTCTACGATAAAGGTTGAACTTTTTGGAATTACCTGATTTTTGTTTTTTTTTTTTAAAAAGGAAAAGTTGCACCAGATGATATATGACACATGTATCTATGGAATCGATCATCCAATTATTTACGCACTGTACATTGGAAAGATGCTTGGAAGTGGAGTGGGGGCTAAGGGAATATTTTGTGACGAGTAAGGGATTGTGCACCCCAAATGGGATGCAGATTATACTAAGTGATCTAAATTCCATTCCAATAGTATAGAATATAATAGAATACATAAAGCAAAAGAATCACCGTGTAATGTAAGACAGTCGTTGGTATTATTATTGTGGATGATGATTTTATTTTTGATGGACAAATGGCATAGCTACCCATCCATCACTTGTTTAAAGTTCCTGATAGCATAGGTTGACCATCAGATTATGCCTATATCTCTATCTTACACTCACTCGATACAGAATATATGCAGATTCCAAAATTACAAGCTTCTAATTATCTGGGCTGCACACCCAATCTATATATTTCAGCATATACCATGGATGATACCAAATTGTGGGCATTCCTCATCCCTTAAATTTAGGATTATTTTATAATGTTTTGGGCCTTAAAAGCCCATGATAATTTTAGCTAAAAACATTGAAGAAGCACGTGTGAAAAGAAAATACCACCCATTGTCAAATAAGCAGCAAAACGGAAAAATTAGAGGAGTATATCGAGTGATGATACAGAATCTACTGAATGTTGAACAAATAAACAACAATCTTAATTAATTAATACCAAGAAAATAACGGTCTTAATATTATTAAATCTGGGATCTAAAATTGGAAGGCAAGTTACTGTTTTCCTCCTAAGCGAAGCGATAGTGCCAACACACCAAATTGCTTATCGGCCCGCACCGCAAGCCCTTAAGCCGTACACGTCACATCAACCCGAATCCTATCCTTTCGGGCTATCACCGAACCTAACCGAGCGCGCGCCACGTCAATTTTTTTTTGGGACTGTAGTAAATCCTTCCTGCCTAAGCTCACCGGAGGGGAGGGAGCAACCGAGGGTTTCGATGGCACAACACGAAGTCTGTCATCTAAAACAAAAAAAACTGTGTCTTCAACACCTGCTAATCATCGTTGTGTCTTATTCTACGCCTTCAGTGGCTACGCCACCGTTCAACGTCTCTCCATTGAAGCAGGTCCCGAGATTCCTGGGCAAATTCGCAGGGTCAACTAAACCACATTCGCAAATACAGCAACAAGCATATCTCTACGAAACCCGATATTTCGAACAACGTCTCGACCATTTTAGTTTTTCGGAAATTCCCAAGTTTCAGCAGCGCTACCTCATCAGCACCGAGCATTGGATTGGTCCTCAGCGCTTGGGTCCCATTTTCTTCTACTGCGGCAATGAAGGAGACATTGTCTGGTTTGCTGACAATACCGGCTTTGTTTGGGAAATTGCGCCTGAGTTTGGTGCTATGGTCGTCTTTCCCGAAGTAAGTGTCTTCTTTCTGGAACTAGTTTGCTCGGAAAATTGATAAAACAAGTTTAATGGCTATTTTGAGCCGAACTATGTAACCTGGCGCTATCTATAAGTATACAACATAATATTGGATTTTGAACGTTGAATGACAGCATCGATACTACGGTGAATCTATGCCTTATGGAAGCAAAGACGAGGCATACAAAAATGCCACTACATTATCCTATCTTACGGCAGAGCAAGCTCTTGCTGACTTTGCTGTTCTCATCACCGATCTTAAGAAAAATATGTCGGCCGAGGATTCTCCCGTTGTCTTGTTTGGCGGATCATACGGTGGAAGTAAGTCACTATTTGCTTCTCTTCTATATGTAACGTAAGCATTTAATTATGATTGCAGTCATGAGTGAATTTTGTGATAATTTGATGCTAAAATTTTGAAGTGTAAGAGAGTTTTTGTTGTCCTGTTTTTCCGAAAAAGAGAGGTGTTTTGTTTTCATTTTTTATGTTTGGTCCATTATGTCTTTACTCTGAACATGATAAACAATTTCTCTCTTTCTCTTAATTTAAAATAGTGTTAGCAGCATGGATGAGACTTAAGTATCCTCACATCGCAATTGGTGCACTTGCCGCTTCAGCTCCAATTCTTCAATTTGAAAATATCGTGCCACTTGAAATATTCTACGATATTGTCTCCAACGATTTCAAGGTATGTCAGTCAGTGAGTCTTTCTTCATTGTGCTTATCTTTAATGAAATCATAACTTGTAATCTGACAATTTGATTCTCTTATATCAATAGCGTGAGAGTTCCAGCTGCTTTAGCTATATAAAACAGTCCTGGAACGAGTTAACATCTAAGGGTCAGACAAATGATGGCCTTATGCAACTCACCAAAACTTTCCACTTATGTGGGTAAGGCAATATTTTAATTTCTAAGAAATATATGCTCTTTCTCACATATGGTAATGATGAATGATGATATTTCTGTTGTATTGTTCTAATCTGCTGATTTGGTTTTAACTCTTTACTAATTGAAGGCAATTCTCAGGGAATTGAAGAGCTCAGAAGATCTTTCAGACTGGTTGGAATCTGCTTATAGTTATTTGGCAATGGCAAACTACCCATATTATGCTGAATTTTTGATGCCCTTGCCGGGACATCCCATCAGAGAGGTTGGTTCCGATTCAAAACATCCGATGGAATATCTCTTGATGCACACAGACTTTCTTATGGAGTGATTATATTTTCTTAATGCAGTCCGTCTGTAACTCATCATATTTCATTAACCAGGTCTTGTTGTACAACCAGGATTTAAGTTAATTTGTGGATGTTACCGGGAAAATGTTGATCTTGTAGCTGGCATAAAAGATAGATTGACCTTTTCCAGGCTAGAAAACGTCCTTTCTGTCTTTGAAAAGTAATATGATATGATTATATATCTTTTCATAGGTTTGCAAAAGGATTGATCAGTGTCCTGAGGGGACTGGTGTTCTGGAGCGCATATATCAAGGAGTAAATGTCTACTACAATTATACCGGACAAGTTAGCTGTTTTGCGCTGGATGATGATCCTCATGGCATGAATGGTTGGAACTGGCAGGTTTATAAGAGTTAAATTTCTTTTTCTTTCCCAGGAAAAGCATTGAAACCTAGTTCCTTGGGTTGCATTGACAAATATTTTTCCATATTAATATTGGTTGATTTTTCATCGCCCCTATGCAGGCTTGCACCGAAATGGTTATGCCAATGTCCAGCAGCCAGGAGTCCAGCATGTTTCCAGCCTATAGTTATAATTATTCTTCTTTTCTAGAGGATTGCATCAAGAATTTTGGAGTGAAGCCTAGGCCAAGATGGATTACCACTCAATTTGGCGGGCATGTAAGAAAATGGTGCATTATGATTTAATTTAATTTCTATTTTCATTACTTTTATGACCCACTGGAAAAGAGAAATTAGTTACGTCTATTTGATCTTCTGGTAGTGGTAACCTGGTTTCACTCAAAATTATTTTTCCCCATCAGTGCTGTTTGTTTTGGATGACTCTTAACTTTTTGATAATTGTAATTAAGTTATCCATCTGCTAGTTTTTGCAAAACATGATTTATACAAGTGATGAAGCTTTTTATCAAAAATTTTTAAAAAATGAATCGGCTGCATTAGGGAGAAGTTCTAAAGGTTCTTGCTTTATCTGTTTGTGAAAGGCAAATGCTACATGGACAGTAAAATGATTGGGAGGGATGTTTGCTCAACTTTGTCTTGCAGCTTAGAAAGCTGGACATGCTGTGCTGAAACATACAACTTGATACTTGAAACCTTTGACTGACGCTCTGAAGATGCTATAGTCTTGATCTATATATAAATGTAAAAATGTTTGACTAATGAATATATTACAACATGCCAATATGATGCACAGTCTGAAGGGTCAACCCTTCACACCATTGGTGGAATTGCTGTAACTTTACCTATTAGGTTTTTGTATATGCCAAAGCCAACTACTGAAACCCCACTTCTGATGTGATATCATTTCCGCAATTGTGTTTTAAAGACAGAAAATGACAGATAGACAAGTGATGTTTTCATATGCTTTTGTCTCTTTTCTTGAGGGATGCCACTTGGATAGTTATATTGCTTGAAGCATTCTTAACTTCTCTAAAGCTGTTTTCTGATATTATGTGGTTTACCCACTTTTCGCTTTCCTTATTTCTGTCCATTTCATTTTGAAGAATATTGACGTTGTGTTGAAGAAATTTGGAAGCAACATAATTTTCTCAGGTGGACTATTGGATCCCTGGAGTGGTGGCAGGTGACAATTTCTCTCTGCCTTTGTCATAACTATTTTATTTTTTTCCCACCAAGATTGTTTTTGACAGTTAAACGTGAAATTCCGATTCTGCCAATTTTTTTCTCTTGCAGTGTTCTGAGTAATATATCCGAAAGCATTGTTGCCCTTGTCACAGAAGAAGGTAAGTAAGCATTTGATAATTTCGTATCTGTCAGAAGTGTGGTTTTTTTTTTTTTTTTTGTGTTGATAGGTTCTTGGGCAAACCTGCATCTCATTGACATTCTGCTTTTAATGTTATAAACTAGAGCATCAAAGCACGAAATAGTGTTAGCGTTTATGAGATTTGGTTAGCATATAGGAAAACACCACAATTGGTTTTACTTGTGGATCTATACTTGTTACAAACTAGAGGAATCGTAGGTGTATATATACTGAGAAGTGACATAGATGCTATTGCCTATATATCCATGGTGTCAAATATCCATTGGGGTTCCTTATGGATTTCAAACGATTCTTGATGGTTATATAGCCAGTCTCTCAAAAAAGCTTATTCACCACCAGTGCATCTGCCCATGGTGCGCTTAGTTCCTCTATTACATTACACTATACTTCACAAAAACCTTTGGGGTTGAAGGAATACTTTATGCCAATCAGTTTTTGAGAAATTAAAGGGATTTAATATTCACACCCTCTTGAACCAAATAAACAAAATTCCGATTGTACAAACATCATCTCCGAAATTAAGTCCACCTTTGAACGGGTTAGAGGTAAAATTCTATGTTGCCCATTAGTTTGTTTATGCGTGTATCTGTGAATTTTGTTTATTTATTAGTTTTACTATTTTGGTGAATTGATATGATTTGCCTGTGACTTCTTACATAAACTTTCAACTGCAGAACGCTCATTGCTTGTACATTATTAAAACACCAAATTGCAAATTTATTGGTCATTGCTAATATTAATTGGCAAAAAAATATTCATTTTATATTTACTCAGGTGCACATCACTTAGACTTGCGTGCTTCAACTTCAAATGATCCTTGTTGGTTGGTAAAGCAGAGGGAATCTGAGAAGCAGCTAATAAGAGGGTGGATCAGTGACTATTATGAGAATAAGAAAGTTATATTCAATATGTGAAATTTGCTCCCACCAAAGTAAATAAATAAATATGTAAAGTGCTTAGAACTTGTGGATGTCTCGCTTCGATACAACATGGATTGTTCATCTTAATTTCTGTTTATCCAAAAAAAAAAATATATTCGTTTTTTAAATTGATCAATTGATGACAATGTTCGTTTTTTAAAATAACGATTTGTATATTATAATATATGAGATATAAATAGAATGGGTTAGTCGTGGATGATTATTTTTATTTCGATTCTGAAGTTTCATATGATTAGAAAATTAATTTAGAATGAAATTACACTATATCTAATGAAGATAATTTGGATGTATGAAAAAATAATACATTTATCATACGAAATAGAAATATAAATTCTGAGAAATACAAGTGCTCGTTCCAAGTAAAATGCTTGACGGAGTATCATTTCTATGTTTGTTAGCCTTTAGACGAGATGAATTGCACTAAAATATTAAATTAAGTTGATAAAAAAAAAAAATCTTACGCTTACTAAGTTTAAACTCGGATTTAAGAAACGCCTTTAAAACGAGGTCGCTTGATTGATTTGATGACTCCTCCACGTCGTTGCGGTACTGCTGGAAATAAACAATAGCGGGGTCTCCACTCTCCAGTCTTGGGTGGTAAGCATACATCGCCAACTCAGTCTTCACTAGTAATAATCCCCTGTCTACCTTTTTCATACGCACATTCAGAAAAAGCAAAACTCGGTTCCCAGTTTAATTTAGAGAAAGATAGAGTGGGAAAAAAGTGACAAATCGTGGAGAAGCATTTCAACTGTAGCTCAGCGTGGACCAGGAAAAAATTGAGCGACGACGGTGGGAATATAGGGTTGCGTAGTTGATTGGGGAGGCAGAGATGGCCACTCCTCGGTCGGAAAGGGTCTCGATCACTCCTTCTTCTGCTAGGCCCTTGTCCATAACACCTGGTTCTAGGGTTTTAAAAAGCCCTGACGAAGAGATCTGGAAGCGGCTTAAAGATGCTGGCCTTGATGAGGAATCAATTAAAAAGAAGGACAAGGCTGCACTTATTGCCTATATTGCAAAGCTTGAAGCACAGGTTCGTTTTCTCTATTTATTTCCCCCAATTCACTTTTTGAATTCTCTTTCATTTTTTTAGTTAAAGAGATGGAAAAGACTCAATCAGAAGACCTACGGATAACAAATTCTTGATTGGAATCACGAAGCAGCAATGCCTCTCATTTACGTTAAATTTGAGCTTACTGTTACCATTATGTTGAAAGACTTCACTGTTTTATCCTTTTTCTCTCCTTCCTTCGTGGTGATTGTTGCTGAGCTAGAAGTCGAAAGAAAATAGATTGATTAATATTACCTCAGCTTCTCTCTAGGTACTTCTAGCCAATGATTTCGCTATCTCCCAAATCACAATGTGTGTAGCTGGTAGGATAAGGAATGTGAGAAAGGATTATCTTTACCTTCTATATGGATGAATTTTAGAAGGATAGACTTGTGGTACTTGTTGGTGATTGTAAGTGTGAAATGGCTACCTCTAGAAAATCTTATATCTTTGGTAATATGCATTAAAGAACTGTTGGCGCAGGCTGACATGTTATCAGCCAGTATGGTCCTCAACAGGATTTACTTTAATACGTGTCAGATCAGAAGGCCAATAAACCTTGATATGGATCTTAATGATTTTAATGACATCTTTCTAATCTTGGTGCTTTATCAGTTTGTTGGTACAATGCTGTGAGTCAAAACTTACGTTTGATTATGAGGTTATTTGATTGGTCTCATGCCATGCTGCGATAGTTATGTTTGCAGTACAAACTAGTGCAACTCATCATTCATATTTTGCTTTTGCTTTGTAGCTGACCAGTATATTTTATGCAGATCTATGAACATCTGCACCATATGGGCCTTCTCATATTGGAGAAAAACGAGTTGGCTTCCAAGTACGAGCAAGTAATGGCTTCAGCTGAATCGTCTGAGTTATTAAGGAAACGTGATTCAGCTGTGCACTTATCTGCATTATCCGAAGCAAGAAAACGAGAAGAGAGTTTGAAGAAGGCAGTAGGAGTCAAAGATGAGTGCATAGCAAGTGTAAGATGGTGGTTTACAGTTTTTTATTTTTCAAATAATTTGGTTTACATCTCAAATGTATATCTGAAGGTGATTTATTGATTTCTATAGCTTGAGAAGGCATTGCGTGAGATACGTACTGAATGTGCTGAAACAAAAGTTTCAGCTGAGAGTAAATTTGCTGAAGCACACAGTTTGATAGATGAAGCTCAGAGGAAATTTGTGGAGGTTGAGGCTAAGGTGCAGGCTGCGGAATCTTTGCAAGCAGAAGCCAACCGGTATAACCATATTGCAGAAAGGAAGCTCCAGGAAGTTGAAGGACGGGAAGATGATCTCAGGCGCCGTATCATATCCTTCAAGTCAGAGTATGTATTTGAGTAATTATCATTAAAATGTTAATTTTATTTCTGACTTTCTGTCTCGCTGGTTCTTATATTTGTTCTTGGCCACATTGACATCTGTTGGACTATGTGCCTCAGCAATTGGCTGTATGGTTTTAGGTGCTTGTTTAGCCAAGGAAGATTTGTTGACTTCTGTTTTCACATGATCTATAAAATTTTTCTTCACTAGTTCATTAGATTCTTTGTTACGGTGCTATGCATTATCCAGATACCACTGTTTCTCTTTGACTATTTGAGTTAACATATGATCAGGTCCTCGTGTCCTATAAAGCTGTTTTTATACTTTTCAGGTCCCACTTGCGGAAATCATAATCCAGCTCCAATAATTTAATATTTTAATAGCTTGATATTGGTTTAGCAAGTATGTTGATCTCTCTCTTTCTCGCAGTTGTGATGAAAAAGAGAAGGATATGATTCTTGAGAGGCAAGCCATTTCTGAAAGGCAAAAAGTTTTGCAGCAAGAACAGGAACGGTTACTTGAAGCACAAACTCTACTGAATCAGAGAGAGCATCACATTCTAAGTAGATCTCAGGAAGTAAATCGACTTCAGAAAGAGTTAGAGGATGCAAAAGTGAAAATTGAAAAAGAACGCAGAGCCCTCCATGATGAGAAGTCCAACCTGGGGCTGATGGAGGCCACCCTGAAAAGAAGAGAAGAGGTTCATATCTTAAAACTTTCAGTTGGCTTCAGATGGATATACTATATAACTGTCTTGTTCATGTTTGAGTTTTTGTTTTGTGAATATAGGCACTTATCAAACGTGCAACTGAGCTGGACAAGAAAGAGCAAGAGCTGCTTGATTTTCAAGTAAAGCTTGCTAACCGGGAATCTGTATGTTCTCTTTCTGTTGCTTGTTCATTATATAACAGAATGCATCCATATGGCTGGTAGCATCCAATATTCTGTTACATAGGGTTTGGTTAGGTTTCTTTTAACTTCTGAGTCTCTTCTCTCTTAATTTTTTGCTGAAAAATGCAGGGTGAAATTCAGAAAGTTATGGTCGATCAGGAAGCTGCATTGAGAACAAGAAATTCTGATTTTGAAGTTGAGCTGCAAATGCAGCGGAAATTGGTTGAGAATGAAATTGAGACCAAGAGGCGGGCTTGGGAGTTGAAGGAGGTTGATCTTAAACAATGGGAGGACCAACTTCAGGAGAGGGAACATGAATTGGAGGTTTTATCAAGAGCACTTGGGGAACGGGAGAGGGATCTCATGGAGATGTCAAGTGTTCTTGAAGAAAAAGATCAGAAATTGAAAACTGCAGAGGAAGAGTTCAATTTAAATAAAACACTTGTACAAAAGGAGAAAGAACAGATTGACAAAGTGAAGCAAGATCTTCAGAACTCTTTGCATTCACTGGAAAATAAAAGAAAGGAAGTTGACCATGCAAAAGAGAGAGTGGAAGCCTTGAAAAATGAAGCAGATGATTTGCCAGTTTTGAAAGTCAAATTAAAGGAAGAGATTGACTTTGTGAGATCACAGAAGCTGGAGCTTTTAGCTGAGGCAGATAAGCTGCAAGCAGAAAAGGCAAAGTTTGAAGCTGATTGGGATCTTCTTGATGAAAAAAAAGAAGAGTTGCGCAAAGAAGCAGAATGCATAGCTGAGGAAAAGATGACAGTTTCCAAGTTTATAAAGGATGAGCGTGAAAACCTAAGAAAAGAGAAGGAAGCAATACGTCATCAGTACAACCAAGACCTTAAATCACTTGCCCATGAGCGAGAAGAGTTCATGAACAAGATGGCACGTGAACATGCTGAATGGTTTGGCAAGATGCAGCAAGAACGTGCAGATTTTTTAAAGGACATTGAAATGCAAAAGAAGGAACTGGATAATCTCATTGAGAAGAGGCGTGAGGAAGTAGAAGGTTATTTGAAGGAAAGAGAAAAAGATTTTGAGCAACTAAAAAACAATGAAATCCGAAATATTGGTGCTCTCAAGGAGAAAGCAGCGAAGGAGTTGGAACAAGTTTCCCTTGAAATGAAAGGGCTTCATGCTGAGAGAGAAGAGATAAATTTGGATCGTGAAAGGAGAAACAAAGAATGGGCTGAACTAAATAACTGCATTGAGGAACTCAAAGTTCAAAGGGATAAACTACAGGAACAGAGAGAGCTGTTACATGCTGATAGAATTGAAATTCATGCTCAGACTGAAGAGTTGAAAAAATTGGAAGGTTTGAAAGTCATCTCTGATGATAATGCTATTGTTGAAATGCTTAAATATGATATGGAATCTAACAAGCAGAAAATCTTGGCCAGAAAAAATTGGAAGCAGCGAACTGTTATCCAAGGTGATGGTTTAAATTCTCATAAAGAAGTAGCGTCTACAAACAAAGGCAATGGGTTTGATACTCCAAATGCTCAAAAGCCTGGTGTTGTTTCCCCTCCTAATATTGATCGGTTCTCATGGATCAAGCGATGCACAGAACTGATTTTTAAACATTCTCCTGAGAAGCCTTTAATAGAGAATGAGGATAGGCCTATGACTTTCGATAGCTATGATGTGAGCAATGGGCAAATGCACTCAGAAAACAGCAAATTATTTAGTAGTTTCAGCAAAGGACAGCAAATGAAATATTCTTTTGGAGAACCAAAAGTTATTGTTGAAGTACCCCCTGCGGCTGAAGGTGTAAACAGAAGAAGTGATTTTGAATCTGAAATTATGCCAGATGTGAATGGAAAAGCTTTCTCATTTTCAGACCAGCATCATGTTGCCAGACGAAAAAGAGGGAATGGGGACTCCGTCAATAATGCTGGTGCTCCACTCATAGATCAGAGGCAGAAAAAGAAACAGAGATCAAAAGGAAATGCAACTGGGCATGTGCCGGACCAGGACGCCACCTGCTGGTACTACCCCAGTCCTCTGAATCAATTTGTATGATGAACTTATAGTTTTTGTCGGCTATATTCATGTGCATTATTGATTTAGGAAGTTATTTATTTTGTTTTCAGTGTGATTTCAACTCCATCAGATATGTCAGAGGTCCAGCAGTTGTTAATATCGTCAGATCAAACCCAAGATGACGCTAAAGATACCAGCATGGAAATGATTGATAAAGTTATTCATGTAAATGATCAGTGTTCTCAAGCTGTAGACATAGATGTCTTACCTTGTAGCCCTAGTGTACTGGGAAACACAGAAGCAGTATGCAAGGGAAACAGTGGACAAGTTACTGAGCACAGTTAGGTAGCGACTTATACTATCATTTTTGCCTCTAAATCTTTTGTGTGGATATCTTCTTTTCTTTTTCATTCTTTAATTAATTGATTGTGAATTCTGTCTAGGAAGATCTTATCTACTTTCTCTTTATGAAAATTTATTTTTAATATTCCTTTTCATTGGTAATGTTTATATTTCTAGTAGCTTAAACATTGACCATTTTTTAGAGTACAGCCCAAGCCAATTTTAGGGAAAGCCTAAGATAAAACATCGAAAGTATATGTCGGGGTATATAAATTGTGTCGGTGGAGTAGTTAAATATGTGTGTTTTAAGTTCTTAGTTTATCACTGTTGAGATATTCCATGTTGATTGATTTTATTTCTTCTGGTGCAACGCAGGACAGTGATGGGGTTTGGACGTCTTCGTCCTGTTGGTGGCTTGTAGTATGCATATATAGGAAGACTCTGGATGGCTTGTGGATGTTTTCTATGTACACACTGACTGGATGGATGTGAATGCAACTAGGGTAGGTAGACTGTTGATATCATAGTTCTTAAAATAGGGTGGTTCTGGACTAAAAAAAGAAAAGAAAAGAAAAGTAAGCGCAAAGGTTTGGATGGAGGTTCCTTGGCTTTTGAAAATACGGCATCTACATCCAATACTGAGCATTTTGGTTCTGATTTGGTGAGATTTTTTTTTTCTTTTTATATATTTATGGGGCATGGATTTGTTTGTGACGTTTGAACTCGCCAGATTTGAGTTTGGGACCCAATCTATAGCTTGCCATTATGCTAATGGTGTTTTTCTGACTACATACATGATGGTCAACCCATGTACGCTTGAAGGTTGTGTGGTTCATATTATACATCGTGAGTGTTGTTATAACTTAATGTTACGCCTCGTTACATAAAGGTTAGGTGGGTCAACCTTTTTTTTATGATGTCTTAGTTGCTGTCCTAGAGGCAGTATGTTTTTGAAGAGCATTTGAAAATATTAAGTTACAAAGAATTTTTCTCTCCCACTATCTATCTATTTTATTAAATCCAGAAAGCAGTGTCGTTTTGAAGTCTCGGGCAATCAGGTTTTTTTCGTTCTTAGAATTTAGCCAAGCGGAGCAATTACAGCGTACTTTAAAGAGACTGGTGTATGCTAGTATTTCATTATATGCAATCAAAATTAGAAATATTTTTGATGATTTAATAATGCAGCATCCAGATATGTTTAAATTTATGGTCAATTATTTTTTATTTAAAACTATAAATTAGAGTAATTTAAATGAAAACTATGGGTTAGTGTGTTATTTTCATCACATTTTCCGGTAGTACTTAATATGCAATGTTGACTTTCGTAGAAATACAATTTTTTTTTTTTTTTCATGATACCTATACATAGCAAATGCGTTATGTCTACGGTTCTTTTTCTGTGGGCGTTTAGCCTATATATATATATATATATATATATAGAGCATATGTCTATATTTTATTTTATCCGAAGCTGATCTGACTCGGTTGGCTGATAAGGATATTATGTAGTTTTAGCTTTTTAATATATGATGATAGGACTGGGGCAAACTGGCTGTTTTGGGTCGCTCAAAAGGGGAAGGTTGTCCACAAATTCTTTAAGAAAATGTGTTAAATATGAATTATATAAATATGCTTAAATGAAATCATCAAATTATATTTAAATATTATTATCTATATGGAATAATGAATTTATAAATAATATTATTTGATAAGTCGTCTCAAATAATCAATTTTAAATAAAAAATGGGATTGAGTGTGACTCTGTATTAAGCGATAAACGGAAACAGATAAAACTCGTGGCATCTGGAGTCTGTTCTCCAAGTGATAGATGGCGACAGAAAAGAAGCAGGGCTGCGTAGGTTAAAAACATCACATAATCAGGGAAGGCCGCCACCTACCAGTTGCCGCTCAAATACCGTTTCTGTCTCTGAGAAGCACATTTGCGATTTTAGTACTTAGAGAAAGAGAACAAGGTTTCAGATTAGCACCAAAACACGCGCCCGCAGCCTCCTCCTCTTTCTTCTTCTTGTTGAGATGGATAGCAGCGCCGTCCTACCTGGCATTCAACAAACTTGCCCGATTTGCCTTTGTCGCCGCTCTTCTGCTCTTCTCTCGTATCCACCCACCAACTTCAAGCCTTCCTTGCTTCCTTCTCTCAAGGTATTTCCACTTTCCTTATTCTCCTATATTCTACCTTCCTATCTCTGCATACTTTGTTTCAATTTCGGGATAAAGAAAAATCTCTCGACTTTTTTATGTGGGAGCAGTGGCTCACTGTCTATGTTGTATTTTCCAGCTTCAAAAGCAGTTTCCTATTGCTTCTCAGAATGTTCTCCGAGCCGCTTCTCCTGTCAGGCCTAGTGCTACTCTATCTGATGCCTACAGGTCCCTGCTTTTCTCTTCTGTTTTATTCCTTTATTCTTAATTCTTAAATGCTATTATCATACAAGTCAGCACAAAATACTCTCACACAATCTTGCACTGCCTCGATACTAAAGTCAACTTGTCTGAATTGATTCGCTCGTCCATGAGTGCTTATGACGGTCAAAACCTCAACTATTGACTGAGATAACCGTTTCGCTCTTCTTATACTGTCAGTTCTAAAGCGTTGAATTAAAACCATATTATGTTTTTAGGCTGTAACAATGATTTGTCTTTATATGCTAAACTATGGTACTTTTCTCACGTTTTCACATGTAGTTATGCAGACAAGCAGTTGCTTAGTGCCTTCATTCTTTTTTTTTTTATTCTTTCACCTTTTTGCTTCCGTTTCCTCGAGAGCTTTCGTAATAGATTTGGGAGGAGAAGCATGTAGTCTAGGCGTTTGATGATTGATAAGAAAGATGGTTTTCATTGATAAAAATATTGACATTACGCATACCTCTGCTTTCAAATTCCACATTCTCGAGCATGACAAGTTCCATAACTTCATAGAATCTTATTATGTTTATCAAGTTTGATTTTTTCCCCACGTAACTATCCTGATTTTGTATATTAAGAAGCCTTTGTGAATGCTGCAGTGAAACAATCGAATTAGCGGATATAGACTGGGACAACCTAGGATTTGGCATCCATTCCACTGATTATATGTATATCATGAAATGCCCGCAAGGTGGTAGCTTCTCTAAAGGTGAATTGCAACGTTTTGGGAACATTGAATTGAGCCCCTCGGCTGGAGTTTTAAATTATGGGCAGGTTAGATAATCCTTTTTATGTCTAGTTTTAGTTACAAGCTAATTATGAAAATATGCAAATAGGAATATTTGAGGTCATACCTTTTCCTAACTCACTTGGCAGAGTAAGAGTTAATTTTGCTTTAAATCTTTATTTCACATTTAAATTTGTTTCTGGTAAATATATTTGAGTGATATTTTCTTCTCTGAAATCAGTAATGGTGTTTAGTTGGTTTGATTGTTTTTAAAATTGTGGTCCATGCACACATGCATAACTGACAGGATTGTCTCATCTTGATAATAACTGGAGCAGCTACGTCCTAGGATTTGGCTGTTTAAAATATTGTTTTTATTCATCAATAGGGTCTTGTTATGCAGTTTATTTGAAGTTAAGGCTTTGATTGAGCGCTCAGGTAGTAGTGAATGGCAATGCCTTGTTTTAGAGATGACAAAAAAAAAAAAAACTCATAATATCAAAGGACCAAAAAAAAGACGACAAGGAATGAAGAACGAATAGGTAAAACTGGAAAAAAGTTGTTACAGCTGTAAAAAGATCAACTTGATCTAACATGTAATTTGCAAACAGTATAGGATTAGTGTTAAATTAGTATCCTTTAAATTTGAATCGAAGTCAGATGTTATGTTGATTTTAGTAGCATCAAATATTTTTTGTTCTCTAAGGAATCCATTTCTCTTGTTTACAACTATAGGGATTATTTGAAGGTCTGAAAGCCTACCGTAAACAAGATGGAAATATACTACTCTTTCGTCCAGAGGAAAATGCAGAGCGGATGAGGATGGGTGCAGAGAGGATGTGCATGCCATCACCGACTGTAGAGCAGTTTGTGGAAGCTGTAAAGGCTACTGTTTTAGCAAACAAACGATGGGTACGACAGATATCTATTATTCCATATAAGATGTATGGTTTGTACTAGACGTCAGAGATTCATTGACGAAAACTTTGTTTCAGATTCCCCCTCCAGGTAAAGGTTCCTTGTACATCAGACCATTGCTAATGGGAAGCGGAGCTGTACTTGGTCTAGCACCAGCTCCAGAATACACTTTTCTAATCTATGTTTCTCCGGTCGGAAACTACTTTAAGGTAAAGAATATCCACTCGCGTATACCATCAAATGCTTATTGCTACATCTATTGTATCTTTACTTTAGTTCGAATCTACTCTTTAATTTGGGATATCATAATGAAAACAACAGGGTTGTTCTGCTTCCTTATGAAACAAAAATTTGCTGGAGTTCCGTGGAAGCAGCTTAGAGTCAAAATTTGTGAATAGAACAGATGCAACAGTAATTGAACTTTATTTTAATATGGTAATGCTGAGGTTGTGACAATACGGGTAAGATTTGAGGTTTGGAAAGGTGAACCAAAGATCTAGCAAGTACTGGGGTCTGCAAATGTTAGTCACTTTAGTCCTTCTTTATAGGATTTGTTGGGTTTGCGAGGCTAGAATAAAGTTACCTTGTATATGGATATTGTTAAGAATTTTCACATGTGAGTGGTGCGCGCGCTAAGTAATGGGAAATATATGGGTCTGACATTTTTATATGGATTTTGTTAATATTTCTGTTTCCATTATAAACATCTATCTTTGTCGTTATTTGATTTTGCATTTTAAGGCTACCCTTTGTATGTCTTTAAAAATTTACAGAATATAGATATGATTGCAGGAAGGTGTGGCACCAATAAATTTGGTTATTGAGCGAGACTTGCATCGTGCAACTCCTGGTGGTACTGGAGGTGTAAAGACAATTGGGAACTATGCTGCTGTAAGCTTCATTTTTCTTCCTCTTCCTCCTGCATCTTGATCAACAATGAAACTGACCTTTATGATAAGCATTCTCTGTGTTGGCTTTAGTAATCTTGTGTTTATTGATACCCTTTGATCGCCGTCCTTTTTTTGCCATTAACTTACTTTTATCCTTTATCTTCCCTCTCTTTCACTGTGTGTGCATGTCTGGGGAGTGGTGCAATTCTTCTTTGTAGGTTCTGAAGGCACAATCTGTAGCAAAAGCCAAAGGCTTCTCTGATGTTTTATACCTTGACTGTGTCCACAAAAAATATTTGGAGGAGGTGTCATCCTGCAATATTTTTGTTGTTAAGGTATTATACTCAATGAATCAGTAATTAACTTCTTTAATTTTTTCTTGTGGTAGTTTTTTGTAACTTATGTGTTGGATATCTATTATTTGAGAATACTAATGCAATAGATATTACCTTATGCGATCATTATTTCTGTGTGCTTTTGTAGGATAACGTTATTTCAACTCCTGCTATTAAAGGAACTATTCTACCTGGCATTACTCGAAAGAGTATAATTGATGTTGCTCGAAGTCTAGGGTTCCAGGTACTGTATCTTCAGTTTTCAAGATAGTTGGTGAATGTTTTCTTCGCAAGACCTAATGTTTGTGGATTTATTTCTTAGGGAGTTTATCTTTTATCTTAGGTTTTCATTTCTTCTGTTTCTGCTTCTTTTCTCTTCTCATTCTTGCTTCCTGATAATGATCTATTCTAAGTGATCATTTCATTCAGCTTAAAGATAGAAGTCTTGCTACTGATGCTCTCCAGAAAAGACTCCATAGGAACAAGAACCAGATTTTTGGATTTGGCTGCATCATGTTTTTCTTGATGGTTATTTTTGGATTAGCAGAAATGGCATGATTTTATTCATCATGTGTTTCTGATGAGCGCAGGTTGAGGAACGACTAGTATCGGTGGATGAATTGCTGAAGGCTGACGAGGTCTTCTGTACGGGGACAGCTGTGGTTATTTCACCTGTAGGCAGTGTCACTTACCTTGACAAAAGGTTTGTCATGGTTTTCAAAACGATTTGCATTTGGTGCATCAACAAATGTCAACTGATAATTTAGTAAACAAGAAATTTCATAATGGGGAGACAAAAGTTGCCGATCTTGCTTCAGTTTATTGAATTTGTAACGCATAAGGGGTTACTGAATGTCTTTCTTGAATGCCTTTAAAATTTGACTTGTTCTCAGAGTTCCATCATCTATGCCCACTCTCCATTTAACGTGATAGTGAGTATTGCTTGCATATTATGACAAGAGTTTGAAGACACTGAGAGGAATAGTGGAATGAGCTGGAAATGAAATATTTGCTTGGGTTGGAATCTTTTTCTAGGAAAGGAAACTCTAATTACTGACTTTGTTTGTTGGATTTTTGTAGGGTATCATACGGAGGCGGCGGTGGTTTTGGAGCTGTGGCAGAGCAACTTTATACTGTTCTTACCAGATTACAGATGGGTCTAATAGAGGATGAGATGAATTGGACTGTTGAGCTGAGATAGGCAGTTCATCTTTTGCTGAAATCACACTCTCCCAGCTTTTACGATAGGTTCAGTTAAATCGCTTCCATTTGCAATTATGCATGCGCCTGATAGTTCATCAAAATTAGGATTCCTATTTTATTTGTTGACTACAGCAAGCACATCAAAAGTAACTCTACCTTTTATTTTCTCAACAGCTCTATACTATAAATTGTCATTAATGAATTATTGAACCTTTTCTTTCGGTTGGAAAATACAAGATTAGACATGCCAGAGTTTCCTATACAATGCAAAAAGGGGGGTGCGGTGCGGCAGACAGACACAATCATGGGTAATATGTGGAGCTTCGGGTTTATTGATGAACATTTCGCTTCGAAAAACGTCCTAAGCCATGAATTAGGATTTGATGTTGTTCATCACAAATTTAAGTCACTAGTATGCCAGAAGAAAATAAAAAGATTCATTTAGATCTCGGTTCACATTATTCGTGTTAGTTGATCCGGCCGGTTTCATTGACTAGGAAAGATAACGAGTCCAATTTATGTATCACGTTCATATGTGTTTTTGTTTTAATTCGATAGGGGTGACAAGGTCTTTTCTGCAAAGCAGATGGGCCACTTTCAAGCCCAACAATGGATGTTATTTCTCTTCTCACACCTCAATCCTACTGCCTATGGTGGGGGTTTTAAAAGATAAAATGTGGGCTGTCAAAAGAAATCCTCAGAATGGGGAGGCAAGCCGTGCCGCGATGAACTGGGCAACATTTATGCTGACCCAGTTCGGTAAACTTCTGGACCACATAAAAGATTTAGAATGAGTTTACTATATTTTTCCTGTTCCATATGTTCCTGGCAGAAGTCCCTCGGAATCCCGTTAACTCTGTCTCTGCGGAGTGAATTCTGGTTATCGCACAAAGTATTCTTTTTCGATTTGCACTTCAAAATCCGATATCTGAATCTTCTGTCTTATCTTGTCTTGTGGACCTACATTCTGTCCCTCCATTTTCCATTTTAAGTTTTTTGACACCAAAAAAGCAACTCATGAAAAACAAGGAAGAAAAGAAACCGTGTGGAGAAAACTGGAATTTTTTGTTGTTTTCTAGAAGCGTATCTTGATGATGGTACCATATATTCAATGCCTTTTTTTTTAGAAAGGTTTTGAAATAGTCAATCAAAGCAAAGGTGCTCACATTCAGTCACCATTCTCAAATCGTCAAAATGACATGCTATATTTGTGCCGCATGGACAACCAAAAACTAGAATGCAATCAGAACTTGTCTTAATGATTTGAATCAACCCATTTGTTATCAGAAACAGAATTAATTGAGTAATCTGCTGAATTGCTCGCGTGATATTACATGGTGTCCTCAGATTTATGCCTAATAGAAAGAAGAGACACTACAGTCTTATGCCTTGTGTTCATTAATTAATGCAAAAAACCTGGTCAAAGTTTTCTACTCCAAAAATTCTGTGAGAAGAAACAACGAAACTGATATGTACTTTGCAAATAGATATCAATTTTGTTACGTTGAACTGCTTTCCGGAAGTCTTATTGGTTAAACTTGCATCTGAATATATAAGGTGCCCTATAGGTTAGAGAATCAGTAGCTAGACTCTACATATGGAACCTTCTCTTGTGGTCTATCATTCACAAGCCGTCACTGGGTCTCACTTACTGTTATCATAATTCATCTTCAAATTTAAGCACATTTTCAGCTTCTGACTTGGTCTTCTTGTTGAAAGAGTGAGCTTCTCCACCTGATGTGATGGTTGACTAATATGAAAGAGAGATAATTAAGATCCATTTTTTTTGTAAAATTGCTCACGCAGAACGAAGCACGCCGCCTCCAGGGACTGTGATGTTCTAGAGACAAATTACAAGTCAGAGAAACGTTGAGAAGGACAAGTTAATTAAAGTTGAAATTAACAAGAAGCATCCTCGTTCCACAGTAGGAAATGATCCTTAATGACTACGAGTGTCCGTAATCCATATATGAAACTACTGTGTAGTTGAAGTTAATATATAATTTATTTACTAATCTTTTCCCGTAAATTAATTAACGATTCCACTAATATAAAAATGATTAATAAAAGTATCTTTCCTTTTAAAATTGCATATTTCCTGACAGTGTATATAAAAGTATATATCATTGACAGTTGTTATTCAGAATCAGATAACAGAGGCTTCTGTATAAATTAAGTTAAAAGTTTGGACTAGCTAGGTATGAACAAGAGACTTGTATCCTTATAATTCAGTGGAGATGAGCCTAATTACTGTTGCTACTACTGTTTAGTTATAAGAATAAAAGAGACTAAACAAGACTCAAGAAATTAAGTGGGTTTGAGCTGTATTCGTTTAGATGTTACAAGATATGACACAGTCAAAAAGACTCTTTCAAACCTATTAGGTCTACGTTCTCGCAGGCAGAAAGATGAAAGAAAAATCACCAGTTTAATTCTTTTTTTTATCAGACTTTGCTGAGATAGTTAACCATTAACAAATTCATAGTGGAAAGAGGGAGAAGAGATGGTGGCCTACCACGAAGACCGTTTCCTTCCTGGTTGAAAAGTTGTGTACTTTGTTTTCTTCCATAAACTTTTACTTTCCAGGCACATGATCATGGAACAAACATAGTGAAAATTCAACAACCATTTTTCTTATAAATGCTTTCTTTGACTTTACTCTTTCATCTCATTAATTGTCAAGTCAGCTTCTTTTTTGTAATATCTTCTGGTGTGTACATGGTCGGGCCGAAGCCAAGATATATATAATAGGCATGTATAAGCCACGTATTCCCCCCCCCCCAAAACACAGCATCACTGTTCGTACATGCAATGCAATTTCCTTTGGGCGTGGTCTTCTAATAATCATTGTCCACCTTAAATTTAATTTTCCCTTTTCTTATTTTTCAATTCCCATTATTTCTTATTCTGGCTGTCTCCATGAACATTTAAAATAAAGTCAGAACAATCTCCTTCAAAGAAATAGAATCCTAAGATACAAAAGATCATTCGTACGATAGCACCCAGAAGAGTCTTTGAA
The DNA here is from genome assembly GCA_022379115.2 of Bauhinia variegata. Taxonomy (NCBI): domain Eukaryota; kingdom Viridiplantae; phylum Streptophyta; class Magnoliopsida; order Fabales; family Fabaceae; genus Bauhinia; species Bauhinia variegata. Next base: position 2,472,351 of record CM039433.1, read on the forward strand.
TATATATATATATATATATATTGAAATAAAACCTATCTTATTAATTAATTGGCAACACCGAAGCCTAAAATAGTACGTGGGTTATCGGCCAAATTATGATGATATTCCATTTTCAGAGTGAAAAGCATTGTTATGCGTTAATATTCATTCACACACTATATATATAGTGCATAGGCCAGCTGGTCTAATAATCTGTGACGTAACAGATGTGATAGTGGCTTCCTACTTGGACCGTGGTGACTGCCATACAAGTAAACCGATTCATTAATTTATTTTTGTCCGTTTGTGTAGAAGAAAGGGTGCTCTAATTAATTGATTTAACATATATAGGTCCCCATATTGTGGCATGTTTTAAAAATCTATTTTGATTTGATAAGTCCATCATCTTTCGGCCTTAGGATAAAATCTAACGTTTAATTGAATTCTCACCCTTTTCACAGCTAGCACTTATTTATCAATTATTACTGTTATATATACTTGCAGACCCATTTTTCTATTGATGTTTCATATTGGGAAGTATGTTCAAACCATTGTAATTAGTGGCCTTTTGGTTGATCACCTACCATAACGAAAATCATGCATGTAAAATAGATATTATAATCCATAAAGCTAAGGTCTCTGAGATTTCGCTGCTCTTTCTTCTATAGTTCTCTCTCTCCCCTTGTTTTTTTTTTTTTTTTTTTTTTTTGTTTTGGTGAAATGTAAAAAGAATCAAATGTAATAAACTCTCCATTAGATCATTCTGACAAAAACCCATTGTGGTGTCTGTATTGCTTTCATTCAAAAATTAATTCATAACCAATAATGGAAGAATCTATATGAGCGATAATATACATAGTTTCTTCTTTGTTATAGATGTTTAAAGTGCTATAACTTTTATGGACAAAATTAAGTGCTCATGAAATTAAATGGCTGGTTTAAAAGTAGCTAAGATCCAACAAATAAAGTTGATCAATACAATTAATAAATAATTAGATCTTTGATAAATAGTTAATGGTTTTGTAAAAGTAAAATTATAAAAAAAAAATAGAAAAAAAGGTAAAAGATTTATGAGTTTACTTGTAACACATCTCATGCTATTCTTCCCCCAGCCGTGTGTGATAGAAGAGTCATTCCTGCAGGCATTATGTTATCAAAGAACCGTTCAACCAAATGAGGCTTGATTTCTTTAACCTCTACTTGGTCCCACTTGCATGATGTTGAGGATGATCGATGATCATCATCATCGTCATTCATCCACTACCATTATTCGTACGTACAATCAGTGTATGATAAAATAATAATAAGAGAGAGACTCCCGAAGAAGGGAAGCTGAAATATGGATGGAGGAGGATAAGTGTATTAGATTGAGATTCTACTATAGACTAAGACATTGGGAAAAACATAGCTCTCCTGCCCTGCCATTTTCAATTATCCATTATTTTATACATAAAGCTTTATCATTTTTCTCCTTCACCTTTTTGAAACCCTGCCCCTACTTTCTCTCTGTCTCTCCTTCTCCAGGCTATTATTCTCTCTCTCTTTCCTCTTTATATATAAACACTATTATTATCATCATCATTATCATCTAAACATTGGCTTTACTTGAAGCACCTCACCAAATTAACCCACAGAGAAGAAAGTCACAGGCATAGCATAGAATAGCAGAACATGGGGAGGGCTCCTTGCTGCGACAAAGCCAACGTCAAGAAAGGGCCGTGGTCGCCTGAGGAGGATGCCAAACTCAAGGCTTATATCGAACAGCATGGCACCGGCGGCAACTGGATTGCCCTGCCCCAGAAGATAGGTATATATGGAATGTGGATTCCTCCTCAAATCAATCAAAAGCATCAAACTATTGTCTTTAATTATTTCTTCCTTCCTTTCTGGATTCAATATCTAAAATATCATCACTTAATTCTTCAGGTCTCAAGAGATGTGGGAAGAGTTGTCGCCTTAGATGGTTGAATTATCTGCGCCCAAACATTAAGCATGGGGGTTTCTCTGAGGAAGAAGACAACATAATTTGCAGCCTCTATGTTAGTATTGGAAGCAGGTAATTATTATATTGATGCATATATGTATGTGATTTGCCCTTCTCTTCTTTTTTGCAAGATTTTATGCTTGAATTAATTTATATTATGGTCCTTATTAATGGATATACACTTACAGGTGGTCTATCATAGCAGCTCAATTACCTGGGCGAACTGACAATGACATAAAGAACTACTGGAATACCAGGCTCAAGAAGAAGCTTCTGGGCAAGCAGCGGAAGGAACAACAGGCCCAAGCTCGCAGAGTTAGCTGCCTGAAGCAAGCAGAGATGAAGAAAGAGTGTGAAAATTTGATGGTACCACCAATAACAATACCAGCAGGGGTAACGAATCAAACTTCTTACTGGCCTTCAGAGATTTCTGAGCCTATTCCAGTTCCAACTTCTTCTGTCCAAGACTATAATCTGCACAATCAAGCTTCCCTTAGAAGTTTGCTAACCGAACTTGGGGGAAGATTCTCAGACCAACATCAACCACCATACTCCACCCTAAATTCACAATACCCATGTGAAATTTCCTTCCCACAGGACCAAGTTTACCCAACCTTTATGAATATGCTAAACCCGGCATCAGCGGCGATGGTGACCACTTCAAACAATAGTAATACTTGTCAGTCACCTATCTTATTTCAAGGGTTTGAAAACTTCCCGAATGATCATGATTTGATCGAGTTGGTCTCTGTGAACCAACAGCAGACAGATGCAATGCAAGGTTACTATGGAATGGAGTCGATGGAGATGGGGAACGGCAGCACAGGCACAAGTTCAACAGAAAGCACTAGCTGGGGAGACTTGAGCATGAGCTCTCTGGTTTACTCACCTTTGGTTTCTGATCATCAGTATGAAGGAATGCCTCATCCTCGAGATGTGGGTTTCCAAGAGTCTAGGTACTTTGGAATGCAATAACTAGAGCTGTGTACAGTGGGGGTATGGTGTAAATTTTACCACTGAAGAGATTTGGTATCGGACAAACCCTAAATGATGGAGTTGATCACTTTCACTCTCACAAGCTTGTTTGCTTTCAAGTTGTACTGCTTTTATTATAGACCTTGCTTCTTGCATTTTATTCATTATTGAACATTTTTTGTTTTTTCTTTTCTGGGTTTCTTTGTTATCTGCTTTCAAAGAGTCAGCGATCTCAATAAGACCTTCAATTCCTAAATATATTATATGACGTGCTTGCTGCTGTGTACTACTTAGCTCGAACTGCAACTGATCACCTGGAATGATATCATTGATAAATCTGCCAGCTTGAGTGCAGTAAGTATCCAATCCAAATGAAGATGTAACTTTATACACGTTGATATGGACGTTGAAGGCGTGAAAGTAAGTGTTGTTTTCGATCAGTAGTTTCTCACTGAAACTGAAACACATGGCTGAATTGTAACTTTCACAAAGTTCTTCTGAAAGCTCAAGAAAAAAGCTGAGCAAAGTTGGAAAGGGTGCTCTGACGTTTTGGCTGTGAGTTACTGGGATTTAGCAACATGGGCATCAAAAAATGGCTGCATTCTCTTACACTTTTCTTCATGTCTGCTATTAAATAAAGACGTACATCTCATGTGAATCCAACTACATTCAAGTCTTATTCTTCATCAAGTAATTGCTTGCCTCACTTATAGTCCAGCTGATAATAACATATACACCACTGCAACTTGATTTAAGCATGTACTAAATTAATGTCTCGTTTTTTTTTTTTTTTGTTTAAAAAGAAAAAAGGAATTATGATACTAAAGCCTCTCTTGTTCAAAAGAAAATAGGATTCTTATTCTTGGTGCAGAAAAATATATATTCTATTTTTATATAAGAAAATACTCATATTAGATGTCATTTCATTTTTTTTGATTAATTTTTATTTTCCATAATTAAGATTATTTTTCGTTTAATAAAATATAAAGAACTATCCTCTTGTTAATTCAACCCACATTTCCTGTATAATAACAGAAGATATCATTATTATATGAATAAAGAGTCCTTTAGGATAATCTCGATAGTTTGCTACTAAGGTGTATAATAGCTAAGATTTGATGGCAAAATTAAAGTTCTAAGTAAACTAGTGCAGAGTATATATTTACTAAATCTTGACTATATGCAACTATGCATATGTAAAAATACTGTGTGAAATATCATTACTCACCAAATTTATACATAGAAATTGTTTACTTATATAGGGGTACTCTGGAAGGGAAATGGGACGGTGTTGTATATTCCATGTAAGTCTAAAAAATGAAAGTTATTTTAATTTAAAACTTGCATATACGTATAATATAACTTAATTAATTAAGTAATTTTCAATAAAATTGAAATCTTTTGTTTAAAATCCATCCCCGTATCCCAATAAAAAAAAATACTACTTAATTTCTAACGAGGAAAAATTTTCAATTCCGATTTCTCAGAGCGATTGAGATCGGATAGAATATAGATGGACCCATTTCGTAAAAATTAAGAAAGGAGAAAAACAAAGTAAAATAGAGTAATAAGTAAATAATTGTAGCGTAACCATTATGACATGTTTCTTTCACAGCAAAAATGAAGGATGGGGATTTGCCTTATATGCATGGCAGATACTGGCAACCAACAGATAGATGGACAGGACATGTAACATCGATCCATGCATGCATATGACTGATTTGTGATATCAACACATTTTTGCATTTAATTCCTCTCTAAACTGTATTAGTTTTAGATATATGATTACTATTATTATTACTATACAGAAATATTAAGTTTCTACCAACACTCCCAAGATTTTTCACAAAGTCTCTAATCTATTTATTTTAACATATAAGGTCCGTTTGATTTGCTAAAAAACAAGGGATTGGATAGTACAAAATTTTTTGTCCCTTGTTTGATTTGTAAAATACCACAGTACTGGACAAAAACTTGTCGATGGTACTAGACAAATCCTTAAATTTTTGTCCCTCACCAAACTATAGGACAAGAATTTGTCCAGAGTACTGGACAAAAATTTTAACATTATTATCTCTCAAACCATCTTATAATTCTCTATACCTTGGCTCATCAAATTAATAGCGGTAAGTTCTAAAAACGGTTATCAATCGGTGAGATATTCACAACGGTAGGTGACTGGCAAGGTACCGACAATGATCAACCACCAACGATGCTTTTTTAAATTTTATATTTTTATAAATTACTTTAATTGTTATAAATATTAAAATTATATTATATATATTTTTTAAAAATAATAATATAAAGTATTACTATAAATTAGACAAAAATGATATAAAATTTTTTGTCCAGTACGTTAAACAACAAACAATGGACAGTACAAAAAATTGTCCTGTACCTCAACTCTTTATGCTGTGTTGTTTTTCTTGTACTGTCCAGTACTGGTATCAAACGCACCCATAGAAAGAAACTTCCCTTAGCTTTCTAAGCAGAAGCAATAAACAGATATGCATCTACTTCTCAAAAAGAAAGAAAGACCAGAACACATCATGTTCAGGGAAAAACATGAAATATATATATATATATAGCAAGCCAGTTTTCCGTCTAACTTGTTATTTTCCTGTTTCCGTACATAACCCTTGCTTTCAGCCATGTTACTGGGAAAGTATAATATTTGTGCATCGTTTCTCTAATACCAGATGCGTAATGTAGTTAGGAAAAAAGAAATAATAAATAATATGATATAATTCATATCGGTTCTTTGGAAGTCAGGAAAGAGGAAGAAGCGCCACTTAGTTTAAGGGGAAAAAATAATAAATAAATGACCAAGTCTTAGAAGAATCAGCAGAGTTCAAATTGATGAGCTATTTGCTCGGTCAATGCTTACGCTTTCCATTTGAAATTCTCAATACTAATAATAATAATAATAAGAATAAGAAGAAAGCAAAAAGTAAGGCCTCTTTGGATCTAAGAGTTTTGACATTCCTAGCTACTTTAAGTTAATTATTCTCCAAAACTATATATGTTTTTAGTTCTTGATGAGCTTAGTAAGATGTATGATATTGAAAAATCAATGACTTTCTCTCTCTTATTTCAAAATTTTGCTGCAACATATATATATATATATATCGTTCAAATCCTTTTCACTCTTGGCCCTATAAATATATGTGTGTATTTGTATATGATTGATTAATATATAGATTAAAATTAATTTTTTATGAGACCAAGTGCATTACTGCATGTTAGAAGGAGGTCAAAGGAGGCCAAATCAATTATTCGTCACAGCTCACAAGGAGTTGTTTTCACTTGAATCAAATTACAAATATTTGATCTTAACTCGTTTGGTAAGCTAAGCTTTTCCATGATTATAATTTTTTACTTTTCTCACATAATCTCTGAAGTGATTTGTCGTGGATAGTTGATTTGTCAGCATTTGAAACTTCAGGGTCCACTGCCAATATCCAAATTTCAAACCATTATTATGAAAAAAATTATTAATTAAAGCCATTCTTCTTAATCTTAATTAATACTATTTATCATCTCTGAGCCGACATGTTGATTTGCCTCTGCTCTTCAAAACATAAACATAGAAGCAGGGAACGACATTAATTATTAATTATTTATTTATGTTCTTATATATCGAGTATACCAACTGGTTTTTTCTACAGTTTCTATCTTCTTTTTTTTCCTGTTTGGTGTTGACGATGACGATGATAAAGAATGAACAAGTAAGTAAAAGACGTTGATTGTAAGTGCTATCAATTCTGATTTAGTTGAGTTGCATATATGGAGAATAGAATAGGTTGGCAAAGCAAAGCTCATGAAAGGGTAGGAGAGGATAACTAAGGAAATCGGCCGACAGCACGCCAATGGGAAATGCTAATGGTTACGATTTCTTTTCCTTTTTTTTTTATGTGACTAATTGATACAAATTGGTTGAAGAAGTAGAAATATCGTTCGACGAGATTTTAATTAATTTTATTTATTTATTTTGTTTGTTATCTCTCTCGAAACAAACAGCAAGATGTCAAACTAAGATGGCTAGCCACTGACATTAAGAAAGAAGAAAAAGGAATGGGAACCCAAGAATAATAAAACTTATACTATAATTTATCCAACGACAGTAGCGTCCATGTATATATATAGCATGCACCACCCACCAACTCAGATATATTACATATAGTTGTTTGGCAAATTGTTATTTCCCCAATCAAATTAATATTAAAATAAATTCTATAAAGTGACTTAAAACGGAGAGAATAATCCCTCGACGAGAGGAACCATTTCAGAAACAGCTAGCTTGAAAGGATAGCAACAAATATTTATAAGTTTTTTAAATGAGCAATTATATATATATATATAGGATATTGAAATAAAGAAAGACTAAATACATATAGAATATGGAAATGGAAATGGCACATTCTGTCAAAGCCATGACGATGGATGACGATAATAATTAATATTAAACACGAAATAAGGCTTGATTGAAGCCTTCGGGTCTGCTCCCATAGACACGACAAAAGCCCCCCGACGACCTTCTTGCAAGCATTTCGTCTTTTTATGTTATGTTAGTAATTAAACAAAACACAAATCCTGTAATCTAATCTCCAGTGATTTCTTTATTAATTTCATGAAATTGACACTCACTACCATCGCGATAAACATTTGTTTATTCCCGTCCATCATTAAAGTTAGCAGATTTGTTTTCATTACATTAAAGTAATCAAAACATATATCCCGATATGTATATTTGCCTTTGATTATACATTCTTTTAATTCCTCCTGATAACCAAGTTTGAAAATTTCTTCTTGTCCATTTTGGCTGTGGTAGGCACAAGAATTATACAGACTACCATGGTGATTGTGGGCCCAGTGTTATAATGATTTTTTTTTTTTTTGGTCATATACCACAACCACAACCCTTGTTTTAATACTTTTATAATAATATATATATTACAAGCAACAAGTTAAGTAATCTAGTGCCTACCAAAAAAAGGAAAAAAAATAATCTTGTCTAATGTATACACCCGTGTAAAGAAGATGATGTTTTGTTACATATATAGATAATTTTAAGTTATCGAATTAAATAAAGACAATATCATTTGTGTTAATATAATTGAAAAACGTACATGAAATACTATGCGAATAACAGTGATTCACCTATGAGTTTGATAAGTTTATCATTCTTGCCAAAACAAACAAGAAATAGAGTATACCATGACCTAATTAAATTTAACAATCTAAAATAAAATTAAAAAAAACAAAAAAAGATAATCATATAACTTTTTAGATCTACATCTCTTGTCCTATTTCTTTTTATTCATCAAAAAGAAATTCTTTTGATCAAAAAGGAATAAAACACAAGAATATGGAATGAGACAAAAATATTAACTTAAAACTTTGATGTAATTAGACTTTTTTAAGAAAAAAATTATTGGGCTTTAATATAAGAAAGTGGTTCGAATGGCCCAACTCTGACAATAGAGCCTATATAGGATTCTCAAGCTCGAATGGAGCCCAGGGATATACAAGGTGGATGGGCCCAACGTAAATCTAAGCTTGTTTGACATGTGGTTGAGAAAAAAGAAAAGAAGTGGTGTCGTTGGGGCACATTGTCAGGTGGCTCAACCCAATCTTCAGATTTCAGTTAGGTCCAATTCAAAGAAGAAAAACCATTTGCAAAATACAAGTAAACGAAATTACTGAAACGAAGAATAACAGAGAGAGAGAGAAAAAGGATTTAAATGTGTCTCTGTTTTTTGGACCGACACAAAAATGAGTTGTAGCACTAGTACATGTTTCATTCATTTAAAAGAATTTTATTTTATTTTATTTTTTAATAAATATGTATTTTTTATTTCTCACAAAATATCTTTTTATCAAAGCAAATCTTTTTTCAAACATTGTTAAATATTAAATGTAAATATTATTCTTAACAAATATTAGAACTTTAGTTAGCTACATTAGGAAAGATTCATCCTTTCTACTATATCCAACCTGTGTTTTATTTTTTGCATATATCTCAGAAAGTTACGGCTTGAACTTAAAAGTCGTACCAAAGTATAAACTCATTTCATGTATCCTTTCGTTAAACAATACGCAAGTTTCTCTCAGCAATGTTATGCCTTGCATATATTTTTTTTTTACTTTGATAGTAAAGCCATCATCCTTAAAATGCTAAGAAATTTTTAATCATATATAAGAGGCATGCTTGCACTTTGCAATTAAGTATCTGCAAGCTGGTGGGCATGCATCCCAAAAATAATCAATATTTGTCTTTATATATATAGCTAGAGCACTTGAATTGAACATATAAACGGGACGGCATCGTCATATAAAGACAGACAAAATGGATGCATACAATATTTGATAAAAGAACAAAATATATATTCTATCAATAAATAAATAAATGTATCTGTAACCAAAAATAGAAAGATGGGATCGATCGCACTTTTTTTAGATATAAAACTGTAAACATCACATATATTACTCAAATTTCTCATCACTAAAATACATCTACTGACTTGAAGACCACATCTTTTTGTTGAACATTAATTTAATTAAGCATTTATATACAAAAGGCATGATGTGGGAGCTAATTACCTTAAGCTAAACATGGTTGGGTAGAAGATTAGTTACTTGGAGATGCAACTTAATTTAATTGTTTCGAAGGGGAAAAAGTGTAATCATATAGAGTAAGAAAAGATGCATGGTAGGAGAGTTTATGAGTATATATATTAATCTGAGTGTGCGTGCTTGGGATTGAAAGAAAGGTTTAAAGCAAGTACAAGAGCAGAATAATTAAAACACTTTTAGGACTACTTAGTGGACTATTAGTAAGTAGAGTGAGTGTAGCTAGTAGCTAGCTAGGACGTGGATGTTGATCCACTTAATTAGTGTAAGGATAAATGGAGACCACCGTACAGTAGGTTTAACCAACACCAACTCATTGAGGACAACATTAACTCCGACAATGATCTTGACTAAAAGCAACGTTTGATAGTCCACCTTTTGGTCTTGACCACCGCCATGGATGACTCTTCCCTTTTTGCACCGGAATATTGGGGATATATCTTCCTACTTTAACAACAATAAAGAACCTTGTTCTATAAAAGGCAAAACAGACCCCAAAAAGATTGTCCCAACGTACACTAGACTCCTAGCCATTGCCTCTGATCTGAAGTTTCTTGGAAAATTTATGCAGAACACTCAAAGAGTCCCAACCATGCAAGATATTGAACGAATCCTTTCTATTAAGTAAACCCATGCCCCACAATCTTTGTTTTTATTATTGGATTGAGAAAAAAAATAATGCACCAATGTTGAATATTCAGCCCTATGCACCAATGGATTGACTAAACACTAATTTACTGGTACGTACACACGCAGAAAAGAATAGTAATGCAATAAGTACGCGTAAGAGAGGACTAAAAATCGTTTTCTGCATTTAGACGAGGAATCTGCAACCCAGTTAGTCGTCCCCGGCCAGCTAGCCTCAAACTTAAGTTTATTCGTTATACGTGTTGACGAGTTGAATTAATGCATGATCAATTAATGGTTTTCAAGCGACAAGATCTGCAGGGTGATGTATGTGTGGTTGAAAAACAAGCTCAAGGATAAGTGCATGCGCATGAGGAAAAGTTAAATCAGATGATGTACTTTCTAATTTTTAAGACCTAGAGCTATATATATAGTACATTAATTAAGTGCAACCAATCAGGTTTGATTACCAAATTCTGTATTTCTATTGTTAGTGCTAGTAAATTATCTTTGGTAACAAGTAGAGAAACTAAGTTATTGAATTGAAATTTTTTTAAAATGTTCATTGAAAGTTTATATGATTTTTAATTATTTTTGTATTATTGTTGACTCAAAATAATTCAACTAACTATACTAAAATTATAAAATTTTAATTTACAACAATATTTATTTAAGTTGTATTGATATACATATAGTACAAATTAGAGAAAAATATATATAATTTCTCAATGTAAACATTTATCAACTCTTCAAGAACTTTTAATTATTCTTTTCATTTCTCTAAATCTTCATGAGCCTTTATTTGTCTTCGCACACTTTTAATGGTTCATACGACTATAATCAAAAGTAGCACATTGTTAGGTGAAGATGGGGTAAATATTTAATCATTTCCTTTTATTGTTGCTTTATAAAATTTTAGAAAATATACAATAAATACAAGCCTAAAAGATTTTCATGCCATAATAATAGTTAGTTTCCAAATATCTCTGTTATTTTTTATTATTGTTCTTCCACTTTTTATGGAAAGAATATTTTGTACATTGTAACCATTTATACATCTATATTTCTTAATATTATTCTATTTACTTTAAGAAATGAAGAAAAACAATAAAAAAATATTCATATTCTTTTCTTGAAATATCATAGTTCACATGCTAAATATAAGATCAACAAAATTACCGTAACAACAATCAACATAGATAGATTTAACATTCAATTTCAACATGCATCGAGGAAAACTGGTGTTTAAAATTGTCACATCATATATTTTCTCCTTTTTTATTTTCCTTCCATTTCCGGAACAAGGTGTAAGCAGAAATTCCAAACATGAATAAACAAGTGTTATATATTAATTTGATAATATATATATGCAAGATATGGACGGTGCCCCAAGCTAGCATAAATTAAGAAATAAAAGAGACAATCGTTCTCTAGTACGTATTCCATGGTGAACAAATTAAATAAAGACAATTCTGTAACTGCTCAATCATTTTCATTCTACGATGGAGAAATCTCAACGTCAGACTCAGGTGAGGATAATCTATCTATCCAAGGAGACCGACCCATGGGATGCATGGGACCCAAAAGTAGGATACTAAAATTTCTTGTATGGGTTATGGGTGAAAGTGCATTATTGTGAGAGGCAAGGAACCGTGTACGTTGGACCCTTCTTGTCCCCATGCTGATATCACCCAGGGAAGGATTCCAGATTGAACCATAACTCCTTCAACGAAGATCGAATTACCAGGAAACCCTAATTGCCCCCTTCTCCGTCCCCCACACTAATCAAATTTTGCAGGTGTTCTCGTTCCCCTAGCATGTACTACATCATGTGAAACCCACATGTCACCCATACCACGTAATCAAAATTGTCACATCCCGCCGAAAAATATCTTAAGAAGTATTTGGTGAAGTAACATTCTTTGGGGCCAATTTTTTTAGATAAAGACTATATATAAGATGCTTTCCTAAACAGAAGAATATATACTTAGGAATCCAAATAACTAAAAAAATAAAAGAAAATATTCACTGGGATATTTTCTTTTATTAATTGTACCGGCCGAATTAACACGAAAATTTTAAATTTCTCATATTTGACATTTGTAATAGTGAGTCATCTTTGAATAACTTACCCTAGAAAAGTATTCTCATATTATTTAATTTTACCTTTCATGTCAATGCGACACTTCATAGGTGATTATTGTCTAATTGTATCCTTGATGTCTAAATATATGTATACATATTTATTAATCAAAAGTTTTATGTCTGCATGAAAAGTCAATTAGTCAGATCTTAAAAGCGTTACTATATGTACTATCACTTTCCTTTCCCTTTTTCATACTAATTAAGCAATGCTAGCTATGGTTTGTTATCGTTTTTTCCTCCCTTAATTTCATATTACTGGTATATAGATTCTCCTAATTAAATGCAATAGATACACTTAATTAATTCATCATGTTCCGCTGCCGTCCGAAATCTCGAACGCGTACTCAACAAATCTTAACAGAAAACCGTGTTGACATATTTCTAGAAAAATATAAATCATAAACAATAATGAATTATTCTGTGGGAAGATCGATCATAAACTAAAGATAAAAATCTACCAAAAATAAAATAAACATTATTTGTAATATAATTTGTTGTTAAGACGAAACCTACCAAAACGAACCTCATGATATGTTAGTTAGTCATACCCGGCAAATTATTAATTCTTTAAAGTGAAGCCGAATCTGTAGCAAAAAAACAAATGATTTAATTTCTATAGCACATGCATATAGCTGACAAGAATGTGAAGGTCGACCAAAATTCCTACATTTTAATATTTTGTTACCTTAATTAATCCTAATTTATTAATATCGTTATCCAAGTCTCACATCGATTAATAATGTTGCAGTGATCAGATTCGCAAAGCTTCTCTTCACATGCATGCAGGGAAAACGGAATTGGTTGTGGAATTATTTATGTCATGTGGGAAAACGGAAAAAGAGCGTTTTATTATAAATGATCTATGAAAAAAGAAACTATGGATTTTTTTTTTTTAATATAAAACCACCGAAATCTTTGTTAAAAAAAAATTAATGAAAGCTCCATGAGAAAATACTTATTTTTTAATTTTGAAAAAAAAAATTGTTTTGGTTTTTTTTAATGCCATGTAAGATCGGTGTATTAGATTTTTTTTTTTTTCCTGATTTGGTGCATATTAGAATAATGGAATTTTAAAACAACTGGGATTAATTAATTATTTAATAATTGATTTTGACAGTACTTAAATATATATATATATATATATATATATATATATATATAACCATTATTTATCTGGTCATTCTGTATGATTAATTTTTATAACGCTGAATTCTTTTTCTTTTATACTTTTCTCCTTTTAGTTAATTGCAGATTCATGATAGATTATAAAACTCGAATCAGGAGGCACCTTCTAAATGATTAAAGTAATTAATTATCAATTAATATGAGTTTTATTTTTTCTTTGTGGAAATTAATTAATACGAGTTTTCTATTCTTGGCAAAAATGGTTTGAAATATTTATATATAAATATGTGGGTCTGACAATTACATTGAAAACCAGAATCTTTAAATAATGATTGTTATTTATTATTTCATTTACAAACTTGGACTCTTCAATTACTACCTAAGAAGAAGAATAGTTTTATCTTTTTTCTGTCACCAAACTCACCAAGAAAGCATAAATAAATAAAATCCAGCTGCTATCATTGTTAGATTTGTTTTGCAAAGGAAACAATATCGCATGCATGCTCTATTAGTAGATGTGCTTTGAGTTGTAAGGGAAACATGCGTTCGTGTTTTCAACTCGCTGTGCTGTTATGGATAAATTTTTTGTCAAATATATCTGCCTATGTTTTTGTTATAATTTGCCATTTTTTCGCACTTGATGGCACCCAAATGATATATAGCTAATGTGGTAGACTGGTGCTTTCAATAACGTCAACTAGAATGTTTATGAAAAAAATATATATATATACGATGCTATATCTTATATTTAATTAAGTATATATGAAGGCATGACCATACTTAATTTAGTATAGATATACGTAGACTGATTAAATTTTTGTAGTGTAAACTGAAACTAATACGAGAGACTGTTCAACATGGGCTGGCGTATTGGAATGGAACATCTGACTGCCGTCGATTAAGTGAAAATGTGTGATGTTGGTAGTATTTTCCTGGCCTTTCATTTCGTCCAAACATCAATTCAAATGGCTTTTTGCTTCTGTTAATTTCTTGAAAAGTGACTTACAACTTGGAGAACCGGTCATTTTTGTAAAGCCTGCCAGCACTCACTATGCACCGCTCAATCAAGACTGAACAACTTTGTGCAGTGATCATTACTCCCAGAAAGTTGAAGAAACTAAAAGATTTTTTTTCTTTTTTTTGATTTCTTTCAATTTTTTTTTAAAAAAATTTCTTGCGAGCAACTCTTGCTTTCTGCTTGCGTAGTTGTTGAGGATTTTTTTATAACACCAAAAAGAAGAAAAAAGGTGAACGCCCCACTTAGTTTTTACTTGCCACAGAATCCCCTAAAATAGGGATGAATGAAAAAAAATAAGAAAAATATTCAGAAACCCTAAAATTTTGACTTCTTGGCCTCTGACCCACGCACTATATATATATATATATATATATATATAAATAGGATAATACTTAGTCTCCTACGCATACGCCTTGAAAAGTGTTAATAGTCACCGTGTGAAAGGCAGACTCAAATGGGTAAAAGAGGTCGGTTTGTGGAAGACCAGCCGCCAACGTCGGCGGCCCAACTCACCATATGCGGCCGCGTATATCGCCGGTGTCATTAATTACGTACACGTAAGCTGTCGTAAACACTGTGCTCCATCTTTCAGACACGTCATTATTAATTACAACAAGAAGATAGTAGTTAATTATATGATATACGATGATAAGATAGATACATATTCTTTGGGATAATTTATACAAGATTTATTTACACACTAACTTATAATATCAAGAAGATTCTCATGGGTACGTAATTAATGATTTAAACTTGTACAAACCAAGCTACACTTCACATCCACAACGATCACATGGACCGAGTGCTTTTTTTCTCTTTCTACAATATGGTCAACACTTTTTTGAACTCCGCCAGAACTATTCAGGGCGGAAAAAAAATTCCAGCGAAATATGCATGCGTTCACACCACAAGCAAGAGCACGAGACCAGACTATGGTTCTTCTTGTTCACGATCGCGAGATGATAGCCGAAAAACCCACTTGGGGAGTGACTTTCTCTTTGAATTCCATGAAGAAAACTCAGTTCTGCTCTGACTGCACCCATTGGCGGTCAACTCTACAACGAAGGCCTTTAGCCGTTTCATGGCCAGTTCTAGAGTTTGCTCCGACATGTTAGCGAAGCATACTCTGAACCAGCCCGGTTCGGTGCAATGGCAAGACGAACCGGGTGAGATATTTAATCTGACGTCGTATACTATCTTCTTCCACAGCTCCATCTCAGCTTCGAAAGTGTTGGATTGAAGGAGATGTCTCATGTCCACCCAACAAAACAAGCCAGCATTGCTCTCAAGGCAGCTAATGCCAGCTTTCTGTAGGCCAGAGATGAGCATTCTCTGTCTTCTTTTGAGCCTCTTTTGGTTCTGAGTGATGTAGTTCCTGGTGAATTTCTTATCAGATAGCATGGCTGAGAGGAGATACTGAGTTTGAGAAGAAACAACACCGAAGCTTGACATTTTTCTTGCAGCATCTATAACTGTGTCATTGTTGGAGTAAATTGCTCCCACGCGGAAACCTGGCAGACCCAAATCTTTTGAGAGACTGTAGACTACGTGAACTCTGTCCCAAACTTGGTCCTTGAGGCTATTATTTTCGTTGAGGATTTCCATGACGCTGACGAAGCCTGGAGAACTAAAAACGGTACCAGAATAAATCTCATCGCTTATCAAGTGCATGTCTTTGTCACTGATGAAGTCAATGAGAAGGTTTAATTCATTCCTGGACATTGTAGTGCCTAATGGGTTTGATGGGTTTGTGACTAGGACACCTTTGACTCTGAGGTTACGTTTCTCTGCTTCTTGATAAGCCTGTTGCAAAGCAGCTTCAGTAATCTGGAAGTTATTGGAGCTTGTGCATTGTATGGGAACAATCTCAACTCCAGGTCGCCACTTGAGGTCCCTGTCAAATCTGCACAAGTGCAAGCAAGATCAGATCAGGGAAATGTATCGGGGGACCATAAAAAAAAAGAATAAGTGGGTAGTTAGCATTATCGCAAACGAAAAAGGGTACATTACAAGTCAAATGAATTAATTAATTAAAAAGAAAAGATACGTGCCCAGGGTAGTATGGAGTGGGAAGGAGAAAGGCCTCTCCTGGTTCAGCGAGGCAGAACATGAGGGTCTCATTGGCAGAGGTGGCACCGGCTGTGAGGACAATGTGGTTGGGGTCAAAAGTGACTTTGTTTCCTCTAATCTCTGCCATGAAATCAACCAATGCCTTCTTGAAGGCAGGGAGACCATGGTAGTCTTGGAACAGAGCCAGCTCTGGGAATATGGATTTTCCGTCTCTCTTGAAAGCAGCTACGTCTGGGTTCTTAGCTAGCCAAGACTCCAGAAAATCGAAGGATAGCTGAAAACGACAAATTTCATTTTAGCCCACCATCTCTTGTGACATCCCGCTCATTTTAGTAAAGCTACTAACTTTACACGACAATCCAAATTAATATTTACATTTCACAGTAAATTCTGTTTCTTTTCTTTTACTTACAACAATAGGGACATGGGGATAAATGTCTAACCTGATTCTCTGCGAGACCCATCTGGATAATTCCTTTGGGATTCAGAACCTCGTCGTAGGGATTCTTCTCGTATTCCTGCCATCCTAGGAAGTATGAGGAATCTTGGCCGTGAGTGTTGCACGTGGCTTTTCTTGACAATAGCCTCATTTTCATTTTTTAAGAATGATGGCGATCGATGTCTCTCTTGGTTATCTCTTTTGAACAAGTATAATGAGAACTCCAAAGCTCTGGTTTGAGCAAGCAAGAATTTAAAAGATGAAGACAGTGGAAGAATTATTTGGAGAGAGGCGGATGGAGAAGGATTCTTGAGTTTTGATGGATCGATTGGTTGGTGATGTAGTGAATGTCTAATGCTTAGCAGGTATTTATATCTGCAAATCCCACTGGCAAACATTGAGTCGTGGGTTACAATAGACACTTTTGACCAATCTTACAGAGACAACTTGTTTACTTAAATTTTAATTTTAAACAGGAAAAAAGTGAGGAGGGATATTATTTGTTAAATACACGTGCTTTCTCCACCGGCCCAAACATATCACGGGAAGTTCACGCTCCAGAGTACCAGGCGGTACTCCATTTAAAATTCGCCTCGTATTAAAATATTAATAACAGTATTTGTGGAAGGTGTTCCCCACCGGATGGACGTTCGCGTGGGAATTCAAGCACCTCCAACTTACGACTTATGTATGCGTTGGTTAAGTTTTTTTTTTTTTTAAAAAAAATGGTAGGTATATGTCGATTAAGTGAAAAAAAAAAAAAAAAAAAAACAGAGAAATGGTGTATGTATACATGTTTTTATACATTTATTTTTTATACTTTCTATTTCTCTTATTTTTTATTTTTATTTATAATTTTATCTTTATAAATAATTAAAAAATTTAAAATATAAAATAACAACTGGACACGTATTATTTCCAAAACATACAATGGAACAAAAGCTCAAGACTTGGGGAAGAAGGTGATTGTGGACTTTGAATTGGCGCCGAGAACCCCATACCGACGGCAAAACTCATGGAAAATGGGTCAGGAGTGACCCACAAGGTCCATGCAGTCTTGGAGCCTAGGCCAGGTGCGCCAACAGCATGGTCCATATGCTCCCTGGTTCCACAAACCTCCATTCATGTCATGTCGGCCATTGTCCTCAATACAAGCTTTTTAACCTCCCCATCAGCTTTCTGTTCCTGCTCGCTCATTTCCTTCTTGTTCTTTTTTTTGTTTTTTTGTTCATGCATGCACTTCTTGTTTCTCATCTCTCAATATCCTTGCAAATGCAGGCTAACAAACCTGTTTATTGGTAGTCAAAATTCTAGCATCCGAATCCTAATTAAGTGGGAAGCAAGCAGCGGATGTTTTTGAATTAATTATTAGTCTTGAAGCTAGAGATTGCATCACGTAAGCATATCATTTACGGAATATCTTATGGATTGGTCAACATAGCTAATCTATAATTAATATCGTAGTACTAGTTATTATCCCAGTGGGTTTGAGCCATATATACTATAGCTAGCTTATAACGAGCAATAAGTTTCCATGTGTTAATTCCCATTTATGATTATCGTCATTACTGATAATGTTATTAGTTCGGGTTCTTCTTAATACTAAGATTATTTGATTGAGATGTAATAAGAAAAAACATGATTCCCTTAAAAAAAAAAAAGCAAAGATAAACACATAACAATAATAGCAGTTCTTGATTTGGTTCAAGATACAAAGATTTTTAATTATAAACGACAATAATAAGTTGCTTGTATGAACCATTAAATATGATAATGAAGATTCTCAATCAGGTGGTTCCCAACGGTGAGGCCCACGAAATGGGGTTGACGGATGGTCATAATTTCACATGACATCTACCACATGGACATTCAAGATTGGTGGTGTTCTCTGACTCTCTTGTAAATCCTCTTTAACTATAATCCATTATGCATTGATTCAATCAACAGGAAAGCATTGTTGATAGAATTCAGCAAGTTGGTGAATTCAAAAGTGACGGTTAATCTTCTGTTTTCTAAATCTCGGTTTGACAAAAGCTACCCAGTTAGGTTGGTGAATTTGTTGGAACTCAGTTAACCCCGTTCATTTATTTGCAGAGTTTACCCGTTTCGGATTTTTCTCTGTTTCTTTCTCAACTCTTGTCTGATTTTTGGATTGTCTCTTTTGTTTCAGTCTACTCTTCCTAGAGAAAATGTATTGTAAATAACATTAATATTTGTGATATTATTTTGATATGTTCTGATTAAAAAGAGCACAGTAGGGCAGAGTTTGAAATAAAATGTACAGTAATAAATGTTGTCCGTGAAAATATGAGAATGGTGAGCTGACAATTATTAAACATATTCATACATAGCTAGCTTTCTGGCGTTTCGAGTTTGGGGTGGGTCGCCCGAAGGGATACCACTGTGAAGTAGCCTTGACTAGCTGCTAAAAGCAGAGACTAGAAGATACACGTATTAGTATTAGTTTGCTAATAATTGTTTTGGGGGAGGGGGGACCATGTTGTGATTAAGTGAAAAACCTTGCCCAGTGACCACCAAGCACTGTCCTCCCAGCTTCCCTTTGTTGCCGTACACAAGTTGATCAACGTTGGAACCATAATTCAATGTGCTATTGTCTTATCCATTACATGCATATTCATAAAACAACGAACATGATAAACTTGCTCCCAACATATATATAATATCAACGTAGACATTGTTCATTATACCGTTATGTCATCAAATCGAGTTTGAGATAGAGGAATTAATTTCCAAGAGTATAGTATATCTATATAGATATATATATATATATATAATCACAACAAAAATGGCTCTGGGATTGATTTAAGATGGATAATAATGTAGTACAAAAATTTTCTGTCCGAGAATTTAAGGGCAAAATTTCTGTAATTGGGATGTATACATTTAACACGGTACTTACTTTGATTTGCAAACTAATTAAATAATTGAAGCTGTTTACATTATCACAAGAAGTTAGTAGCTAAGCTGGGTAGAAATTGACCCCAGCAGATAAAAATATCGAAAGCGACTTAAGCGAGGATTTGACTAATATAATGCATGCATGATATTGATAAAGACAAAGAGTGTTTTAAAAATGAATTAAGAGGGTTCCCAGCTTGTACCCCATGTAATCGTATCCGGGAAAACATGAACAAATTTGGTCTCTTCTTTGGGTAGAATGATCTGATTGACACAATCGATGACATTACAGCTATGGCGGACACAACTCAGTCAAAAACAAATTTGGGAGAAGAAAACCAAGACATGACATGAAAGTGCTTAACTTTTGAAATTGGCAATACCCTAACACCCCAAGTCATGATTCCTAAATGTTCCAAAGCATATACTTTCTTCAATGACGAAGCTGTAGCCCTTGAGTAAGAGCATGCATAGTGGATAAAATGACAAGTCCCACTTTGATTTTTTCCATTAATTGATTAATATTGTGAAGTTTGTACATATGAGTATAGAGCTATTTATGAGTAATTGGAATTAATGCTAGCTAAACTAAATGTAAATGAGGACCATCTCTAGATCTATCTCTATCTCTATCTCTATCCAAATTGTGATTTAATTTCACGAAAGGAGTTTAAATATTTTCATGAACAAATTAAAAGGTTAAAAAGAGAGAGGGGTAAGTAATGTAATACAGGAGGCCATGTCCACGTGGTTTGTAGTAAAGAATGGGTTATTAGGGCATGTGAAACCCTCCTTTAAATGCTCCCCGATAACACCCTCCGAAACATGCAGAGACATTAGTGACGGGGACCATTAGAGAGCTAGTCCACCATGACAACTAACATGATGCTCACGTTAGTCCGATCTATACTCTCTTACGAGGAGACATTGTTATGGACCACATTTTCTCCATTCCTTCAATGCCGTAGGACCCCTCTATCTATGCCTATGGGGTGCCCTATTCAATTCTCTCACTGTATCTGTCTATCTAACTACGCGAATGTATGCATGAAAAATTGCTTAAAATAGATCAAATGTGTGTATCAATTAATTACACATCAAGGTCAAGGAAAATTACGCATACCTGCCCTGCCCATAAGAACCCTAATTAGTAATAGCTGAAATGCATTTATAAGTTCACAGTTCAAACAGCTGCTGCCTTTTCTAAACCAAATATATATAAATATATGTACACATACAGATGATTGAGAGTTCTGATATATATAAGCAGAGACACAAACTTAACGCATAGATGCACTGATTATTATAATTAATATAATAAAATCTAAAACATGTATTAGAAATCATACGAGTACTTTTAACTATTGATAAAAACGAAAATATATATGTTTGTAATGTTGCATTAAAAGGCTTTCAAAAATCGTGATATAATATTTAAATTTTAATATCTTTTTCATTTTTGAATGAATGTGGTGTATGCAAACAAGGTTTCATCTACTACAATGTTGCAAACCACAGTTAATGTGTCTTAATTTAGAATGAGTAGCGTCTTCATTCATATAGCGACTTGAATGAAAGTCGTAGCTAGTTTCCTTCATAAATGGAGCTAGCTAGAGTTTGGTTTCAAAACGATTGACTTGAATGAAAGTCCTAGCAAATTGGAGCTTGTGGGTGGAAAAATCAACCTCGATTATGATGAACGATGATTGCTTAATAATGTTCAAATCTCAACTAGTTTTGGTGCAATTAAGCACTCGTTATCAAAGAAGAAAGAATGATTGGATTTGTGATGCAAGTGGGAATTACGTACAGAGAAGGGCGAAGATTGAAAGTGATAATACATATATATATATAGCCAGCCGAATTCTACCCATGCCAATTGATTGCATGTCCAATCACCTGTGTTTAATTATAATTGATTAAAACATATATACAAATGCGACGTAATACAATTAATAATAGCTAAAACATACGTATAGAAAATTGAAAATGTAAGTTTCATATATATATATATATATATATATATATATATATATATATATACATAAAAAAAAAAAAATTTGTTCTTTCATACTATTGTCAATTTTAAAAATGACATTTATGTTTTAAATTAGAAAAAATGAACCTTCACATTTGAAACTTAGAATAAAAGTGAACATTTCGTACAGACTCAATAAGATCTATTTTTGTTATTAGCTTGAAATGTGAGGGTTCATTTTATCTAGTTTAAAATGTTAAGGTTCCTTTTAGAATTAGTGATAGTGTGAGGGAGCAAAAAATATTTTCTCTCTATATATATATATATGCATCAATTAATCAATAGAACAGTTGATGATGGATCCATAGATGGATGTTTAATTTGAATAAGAAGTTAAGTTGAGGAGAGGGCCACTATGTATATGTATTTTCCTTATTTATAAGAGAATAAGAATGTTTTTAGACCACGAGAGAGAAGAAGAAGATAGAAGTTACCAGCCGCATCAATCAATAATCACTTATCTATTTAGATATATAGAGATGTCCTGAGCTTTGACACCACAGTCTGTCATAGTAGTTACTATACATATCCATATATATACATGCTTACATATATATAATATTTACGTTTTTGAATTCTCTCCTAATCTTCAAAGGTTGGAATTGATTGAAGAACTTTAAACAATTAGCTGAATGGTTAAGAATTAATTATTACTACATGAAATGTAACGGGTTTCAACTGATCTACTTCATATATATATATGGAGCGAATAGTTAGCAAACATGTAACTTACCAGGTATTAAGCTCTTATCCAAATAAATAAATAATGAGTTTCATTTCAAACCAAAATAAAGGCACAAACACAAAGTAATTTAGTTATTTTTTCGCCCATTGATCTCCAAGTTTGTCACTTAGTTTAAATATTAAAGTTGACAGAAACTTAATCCAATATCAAAAACCATATAAATTAATTATCCAATTCAACGTGAGAGAGTGTGTTATGATAATGTATATATTATTATTGTTGTTGTTATTGTTCTTCTTCTTATTATTCCCAGTGAAAAGATGAATAAAATCAACATTAGAATAATTAATGAAGCCCCTCAATACAGTGTTTGGGGTCTGAAATTGGGGCAAATAAAATGCCAAAACAGCAAGCCTTAGCCTTTCCCTCTCTGCTCTAAAACAATAATTATCATTATTGTTTTTTAACACCAGGTGGGCCTCTTTCATTTGTCCATGTATCACATAATAGCGGATAAAACACTTAATGAGTTAGCAAGTCATAATCTATTAAGTGACTATTATAAAAAATAAAAATAAAAAATAAAAATTATTTTTAAAAAAATATAAGAGATCAAAATGAGATAATTTAAAAATGAGAAATAAAATTATCTTAACTCTAAATATTAAAAATAAAATAAAATTTTACTCAATAATAATAATTGTCTTATTATAATCACGTAGGTCACCATATATAAATGGGTAATTATCAAGCATTCATCCAAATGAAAGGGTCACAATTACAATCCTCTTTTGTTTAATTATTTGGTGCATTCGTCCAAATCAAATTAAGAAGAAGCATCTCAACCAGGCATGCATGCAATGACAGTGTTTCAATAATAATAATAATAATATATATCCTCCTTAATTACTCGCTTTTGTTTTGTACAGCCCAGCTAGCTTAATTGATAGCGAAAGCACTCTTTCTGGCTCCCAATGATTTCAACCCTGATAATCTAGATTTCCAACTCTCTTCATTCATCTATCCTTATCTTATTAATTAATCAACTTATCCATCGTTTATATGTTTACGTGGATTTGGTCCTATCATTATTTCTAACAAATTGTCAAATTTGGTACCCACTGGCACTAACAAATGGAGATATTATTTGTCACTATTCTGAAGAATAATCCTATCTCTAAAATTACCAGATAATTATCCCAAAGTTAGCTGATCCTTTACATCACCTAAGATTCATAATATTTTATTTTATTTTTTTGAATGAAGTTTTATTAATTGCAGTATGGATTAGAATAGAATATTTGATAAGAAAAATAATTGGTAGCTAGCAGAGAAATTTGTTTTTTATTAACTGTCCGTACCTTTTGCCCTTTCATTTTTCCCTGAACAAATCTTTGTACTAACCGAAAGCGGATTCAGAATCAGTACAATTTGCAAAGAGTACGTCACATTCAACATAAATCCTTCAATCCATTAGGCTGCATTGCGGCTTACAGATGGTTCATTGAAGGCATTATAGTTTCCTTATATAAACTTTTCGTAAATTGGAAATTTCCGAATATAAACATGGTTGGGCCATTAGGCATGATTATGGAGGCTCGATTATAGATGGTTTAAGGAGATATCTTTTGTCACACCGGTTTTTTCCTTTCACACTCCTAATTCAATTATTCGAAGGTGAGGGGTGTAAAAGAAAGCACATGGGTGCTAGCAGAAATTACAATGGTTTAATCGGAGGATAGCTGGGCCGGCCAGCCAGCCCAATGTATAGCCAACTATGTTCCTCCGCAAATCTCTTTCAGGGAATTTTATTGAAAATGGTCTGACCAGTGTGTGTTTGTGCTGCGTTGTTAAATGTTAGAAATTACAAAAGCTGCACTCGCTTGTTATAGAAAGAAACTGAGGTAGTTGGTCTCTTCCGAGTTACTAACAGTGAGAGAAGTTGCCTAAGCAATTGTGTAATCCTATGATTTTACTTTGGTTTAGAATTAGAATTAGATGAACCAAATCTCATGGACACTTCAAAGCTTTCGCCACTTTTTGAAGAAATGCATAGAAGAAAGAGATATCTTAACAGGAAAATTGCTCCACGCCCTGTACATCAAGTCTCTTATTCCAGATTCTACTTATTTTTCCAACCACTTCATCCTTCTCTACTCCAAATGTGGCCGTCTATCTGCCGCCCGCCACGCTTTTGACTCTACCCAAAACCGCAATGTCTTCTCTTATAATACCATCATTTCTGCATATGCCAAAGAATCCCAGACTCATATTGCTCACCAATTGTTTGATCAAATTCCACAACCGGATCTTGTATCCTATAACACACTTATTTCTGCTTATGCCGATCGTGGCGATACTGAGCCAGCATTACGCCTTTTTAAAGGCATTAGAGAGATGGGATTTTACATGGATGGCTTCACCCTTTCCTCTATGGCGACGGCTTGTTACAATGATATTCATTTGATCAGGCAGCTTCATTCTTTTGCAGTGTCAGGTGGATTTGATTCTTATGTTTCTGTGAATAACGTACTGATTACATACTATAGTAAGAATGGTTTTCTGGATGAGGCAAGACGGGTGTTTTATGAAATGGATGACATTAGAGATGAGGTCTCTTGGAATTCGATGATTGTGGCATATGGGCAGCATCGGGAAGGGTCCAAAGCGCTGAAATTGTTTCAGGAGATGGTTCGCATGGAATTGAAAATTGACATGTTCACTTTGGCCAGTGTTTTGACTGCATTTACATCTGTGGAGGATTTATCAGGAGGGCTTCAGTTTCATGCTAAATTAATTAAGAGCGGATTCCACCAGAACTCTCATGTTGGGAGTGGTTTGATTGATTTATACTCCAAGTGTGCGGCTGACATGTCAGATTGCAGGAAAGTTTTTGAAGAGATTACTGCCCCAGATTTGGTACTATGGAACACGATGATTTCTGGGTTTTCCCAGAATGAGGAGTTCTCTGAAGATGCTCTTCGTTGTTTTCGGAAGATGCAGAATGTTGGTTATCGCCCAGATGACTGTAGTTTTGTTTGCGTGATTAGCGCATGCTCAAATTTATCATCCCCTTCTCAGGGAAAACAGATACATGCATTGGCGATAAAATCTGATATACCTTCAAATCGTATTTCAGTGAATAATGCTCTTGTTGCAATGTACTCTAAATGTGGGAATCTTAAGGATGCAAGGAGGTTATTTGATAGGATGCCAGAACATAACGCAGTATCACTAAATTCAATGATCGCAGGTTATGCACAACATGGTGTTGAGACAGAGTCACTCCATCTATTTGATATGATGCTGCAAAAAGATATTTCCCCTACGGGCATTACCTTCATATCTATTCTTTCTGCATGTGCGCACACTGGAAAAGTAGAGGAGGGTAAGAGATATTTCAATATGATGAAGGAAAAGTTTGGGATTGAGCCGGAAGCAGAACATTATTCATGCATGATAGATCTATTGGGTCGAGCAGGCAAACTCGATGAAGCTGAGAGGATTATTGAGACAATGCCATTTAATCCTGGTTCTATCGAGTGGGCTTCTTTACTTGGTGCCTGTAGAAAGCATGGAAACATGGAGCTAGCAGTGAAAGCAGCCAATCATTCCCTGCAGTTGGAACCTCAGAATGCAACACCCTATGTCATGCTTTCAAACATGTATGCCAGTGCGAGCAAATGGGAAGAGGCTGCAACAGTTAAAAGGTTGATGCGGGACAGAGGTCTGAAGAAGAAACCAGGTTGTAGTTGGATTGAGGTGGATAAGAGGGTGCATGTATTTGTAGCTGAAGACACTTCACATCCGATGTTAAAGGAGATTCATGAGTACTTAGGGGACATGTTAAGGAAGATGAAACAAGCAGGGTATGTGCCAGATGTGAGATGGGCATTGGTGAAAGACGGAGAGGGAGGGGTAGAAGAGAAAGAAAGAAGGTTAGGGCATCACAGTGAGAAGCTGGCAGTTGCATTTGGGCTGATCTCAACTAGAGAAGGGGTTCCAATACTTGTGGTGAAGAACCTAAGAATATGTGGTGATTGCCACAATGCCATCAAATTTATTTCGGCCATAGCTGGTAGGGAAATCATTGTGAGAGATGCTAACAGATTTCACTGCTTTAAGGAAGGCCAGTGTTCATGTGGGGATTATTGGTGATGAATGAGATTTGACTACTGAGAGTGCTACGCACATAAGTCCCGTCAAAACGATCAGCTAAGCAAGAAAATTTTTTAGTAAATTTATCGGATAAATTCAGAGAGAGAGAGAGCTTGACTCTGAACAAGACGTGATAGAAGTTGGATAGTTTCGTGGTGAACCTGATATAATACCCAATATAGAAGAATTTAGATGCATGATTTTTTGTCCTGACTGCCTTTTCAGATGCAGTTAGTGTTATAGAATACCATAATTATTTTAATCGTCTTCGATCAATTTTTGAGTTCTCGTGGAACTGTTGCCGGCGAATGCCGTATATTACCAATTGCTCACCTATTCAATATTCACGTTAGCGTAGAGAAAACATATACGATTATCTCCACCATTAAATGTGCCCAAGACTAACAGTACACGATAGTGCTGAGTTATAATCAGAACGTAAAGTCAGCATAATATCTAATCAGCTGTAGCCACATCGGCAAAAATAAAATAAAATCTTATCCTACCTTATTTAACGTTGATAATAGTCTATTTTATTTTATTATTTCAAAATTAAATAAAATTATTTAAACCAACATACAATACAACTCTAATAGTTTCTTGTTAGTAATTCAAATCTTACAACAACAATTCCTTGCCAATGCATTGACGCGGAGCAAAATTACATATAAAGGTTAACAAGGCAACAAACCAATTCTTACCATGACTGGCAAGGCTAAATACTAGTTGGAGTACTGTATGTTGAATTGAATTTATTACGTTGAGGATAAACAAATGGTGACATCACTCATACTCTACCAAATTTTCTGGTCAGAGTGGATAGATTATATTAAGAATTGACAAAAATGATCATCTTTCTTCTTTTTTATCCTTCCCTCTGAATTTTCAGAATTGAAATAAACACTTCCATTGGTGAACAGTAAACTATATGAATTTCAAGACTTCAGTGGTATGAACTGAGGTGGAATATTTGACAGGTTGGCTTGTATGACATCTTGGATGCAGCTTCCTCAAACTTCTTGAAGGCAGTTTCATTTTCTTCTAAGCTCGTTTGTGTGAAAAACCGAATCCACCAAGATGAACTTCGCATTTTGGCCTTCACAAATGAAGCAGAAACATGCAGTCAATATTGACCTGAGAATGGTCTCCTAAAACAACGAGCCTCAGCAAAATTTGTAAGAAAATCTATGAAAGATGCTCCAGTTTTTCTGTCGCGAAGGATTTTATCAACTTCCAGGCGAACAAGAAAAATGATCCTAATGAACTGAGATTATAAAGAATTCTGGCTTGCTCAGTTTAGCTTTGTCGGACTAGTTAAGCATGCATGGGGATTTTCGAAGCTTGACTTATTTTTTTTAGGCGGCTAACTGTCAAAGCTTGACAAATTATTCAACAAATCTCATTTTCAAAATGGTACGCCAACTTGAAGCAACTATTGAGGACAGCATATCAGAAAAATGTAAATCAGGCATTGACTACTAAGCTTCAATATCAATTTCGGTTATCTCAAACACTATCATTTGGAATGGGAATTTAAGTTCGGCTATACCCCACTTCAATTTCTAAAGAATCCCATACAAGCTGAAGTATATCAGCAAAACTTTGGTTCAGGAAGATGCAATGTCAAGTAGCACCGTAAACAAAATGCATGAGCAGACATAGCAATTCAACTGATTAAATAAATTCTAGATCACATGCAATGATTAACTTTTAGTCCGACAACTACTATAGTGCTTAGCTACAAGGTACAAGAAGCTGGAGATGGCCACTTACCGGCCGTCCAAATTTAGACAATTGTGCCAATTTAGCTTTCTGTTGGCCGGGGTATCCTACAAATAAGCAAGGAAAGCACAGAAACAACAGAAAGTTCAAATCCCATGGAAATAGCAGGTTCAAAAAAAAAAAAAATAGAACACTGCATAAAATTGATGAAGTGATGTACATGCGTTCAATATACAAAAAATAATGATAACCTTAGCTGTAAAAATAGATGGATGCATGTTTGTCAGTTTCTAAGTGAGGCGACAGGGAAATAACGGACAAATGAGATAGAGATACAATACTAAGATGGGAGGTCAGGTATTTTTCAAAGTTAAGTACCTGTGAAAATAACCACACCACCAGCAGATACCCTTGCCAGTTCAGGAAGGGTTTTGTTCAAATATTTTGGAGACAGGTAATCCAGGGCATCTGATACAATAATATGAGAAAAAGACTTTGCCCGATATGGCAGGGGGAATTTTATATCTGCAACGCGCACAATGCCTTTCTGCACAAGAGCCTTGCAGTTCCTGTCCGCATCTTCTACATCATATGGCTCTACGCCCCATACTTCCATTTCATCTTCTCGTAACAAATTGTTGACCACTGAACAACTGTCAGGTCCGACATGCAAAACCTTTTTCATGCTATCACCGTATGCTTTCTTTAAAATAGGAATTGCTCTTTGAACTTCCAACGTGCATGAAAAATCACCTACAAGACAACAACTTCCGGACCTTTAAAAGGGGAAATGCTGAATTATGGCACTCCGAGACAACGAAACGAGCATCTTCATTTGAGCTCAACAAATAGCAATAGACCGTAATTCAAAATTGAGCAGCAAAATAACAAAGTGATTATAAGAACTTGTTATTGGTAAAAAACTTGTAACATATAAGACACTAGATACATAGAAGTTTTTTCAGAGCCATTTTTAGCTCCATATTTTATTTTTAAGACAAAAAAGGGAAGTTAGATTCATTTTAGATCAAAAGAACAACTAGATTTTTTTTTAATAGCATTTGATTATAACTTACAAATGGTCAAACAAATAGAGAATATGATGCAAAAAGAATTGTATTTATCCTATCCTGTAGTAATACCTTATATTTCCAGTCTTCCAGACCTGTCTGATCATAAACCCTGGACCTAAACTGTCTTAGTACTTGGTTCCTTTGGCTTCTTGGAGAATAAAAAATAATGATATATTGGCAAAAGGAAGCAAAGAACAAACTAGTGGAGTCTTTTCTGGGCCAACAAATTTATATAGTCGGATATTCAGAAGGCTAATCATTCACACTGATACAAACGGACGAAATTTTTCTTCAACGAAACACGATAAAGGGCATCCTAAGAAATCAGAGAAGGCATCTAAATATTCTCTAGTCATTATCGGATCATGTCAGATATATAGAATGCAAATAATAAGTATGTACTTCAAAGTGTCATAAAGCAGCCGTAAAATTGGAGGAGGAAACATGTTTAATAATACATTTACCTTCAACCCCGTTAACTGCATATTTTCTTCCTCCCAGTAGACCTGTACATTAGAAAATATCAGTTTACCCAGCGCATTGACGTGCATGGGAATACAAGTGGAGTTGAATCCGTCTAATCAGAGCAAAATAAATGTCATGAGACAGGAATAATGTTTATAATAGCTACCTGAAGGTCCTGAACCACCATAAGCATAAATGATGAGAAATATCGCCCCCTGCAAGTTTGTACCAAAAATTAAGTAGAACAATTAGAGTCATATTATTAAAATAGGAGCAGCCCACTCCTGAAGAGCCAGATTTTGCATATGAAAATAGCAAAGCCTAGACACATAATAGAACAAAAATTTGATGGAAGAAACTAAGCTGTAGAAATCAAATTACCAAAAGGACGAGGCTTATGGATAATACGGGAGAAGATCCCGATTTAGATCTCAAGACTCCTGAAAGAGGAAAGCTTCCACCACGTCTTGTGGAACTTACTTGCCTCCTAGACATACTTGTTTTAGTGAAATTGACGTCTGCAAAATTGTTGAACTGGTTGAAAGGATAAAATGGGAGACCAGAACGAAGACTAAACACTTGTATCCAAATCATTTACATATCGAATCCTTAAATATAATAGTAAAAGACAGAGGGAAAATAAACTTGAGAATTTCATGAAAGGAATTTCTCGTGTTTCCAAGGTTACAAAATGAGTACGTCTTAACTCTTGCCTTTTATCCATGGACTTTCATATACAAATGATTTTCTTTACCAACTTTCATACAAGGAACAGAACAAGTGCACATACAGTTTACAAAGCACAACAGTTTTGGAAAAACTTTAGACCAATAACACGGATAATGGGAACAGGATCAATCAAAAGCAATAATTACTCAAATATCAAAGTTCAGCCGAATTTCAGAAGAAAATCCACATATTACAATCATATTCATGGATATATAATTCAATGAAATCAACAATCCAACGCGTAAAATCATCAATAAACATAAAAGCATATGAAGGGAATTGGACAAGTTGAGTGAAGAAACACCTTTTAGATCACACCGGCATTTTAAATGTAGATGGAGTAAGGATATTGGATCCAAGTGGAACGAATATCTGCTAGCCTCTGTTTTAGCTGACGATGCACAAGAACTAGAGAGCCGAGGCCGATCAGCAATTTGTGCTTACCTTGTATGGGCTGTGACCGCGATGGCCAAAATGCGCGCTATAGAACGCGGAATGGAATACTAAGGGCTATTTTAACAATAGTTCGCGCTGTCATTATCAAAGATGAATATATTTCATTAAACTGTTAATCAAAAATATATTTTAATTAGAGTTTGGTAATACAGAATTAAAATAATTAATTAGTGGCGCGATACATGTCGGCATTAGATTTAGGCCCCCGCTTCGTGATTCAAAGCGCGGTGAGAAAACCAAACTAAAAAGAAAGTCCAACTTGTTTGGCATGATATGATTCTATCGATATTCATTATTCCTTGTCATTAGGCAATAGCATATTGTTACAGTGACTACTTCACCTGACTCCCGCAATAATAACCGAATGAATCCAACCCAATCCCCAAGAATAAATAAATAAAAATTCTTCCTTTTTTTTTACTTGACAGAAAATAGGTGAAAAAATTGTTCACATTTTCAGAAAACTACAAGGCTATATATATAACCGCAAAACTTGTAGGCCGGGCAATCATGGATACAGAAAAAGTGAAGAGCACAAAAGTACGAGGAGCTCTGACACACTTGATCTGAAGGCCATGTCCTAGTAGAACATCTCCGTCTCATCAGGGCTAAGGAAAGAAACTATACTTCATATTCGATTGCTATTCCAGAATCCTCTGTGCGCGAGGGCCTCCACTTTCGATCAAAAATACTCCTTTCAACAACTCCTGTAGCCTTTAACTTCTCATCCTGCATTCTGAGCTTGTCATCAATTAGCTCAAGTAACTCTTGCAACCCAACCCCCATGATAGCAGATATTTTCAAAGGTGTATCGTGAGGTCCCACGGAGCAAGCGTCTTCCTTATTAGAGGACTCATCTTGTTGCTCACCCACAGTCCAAGGCAAACACAAATCTCCTTCGTCAACCATGTCCTCATACAACCAACCATCTGAATTGTCTTGGTTTTCTTCCATGGCATCTCCAGTGACATTCGAATTATCTCCTAGCTCATTCACGCCTTCGTTTCCTGCACCAGAAATACAGCAAGCCTTATCTTTTTCCGTTTCAGCTGATGTCTCACGTTCCACATCATCTTCCCCCGTAAAACTGCCAGTTTCACCATATTCTTCATCTTCATCACCGTCATCATCAGCATCCATACCCTCTTCTTCCATATCAATCTGAACATTTTGGAAGTTATAAATAGAGACAGCAAAAACTGATAAAAAATATGGTCAATTGTCTTCTACTACCTTATTCCAAACTTCAATCATATTCTGAAGTTTCTCTTCTGACACTCCTATTTGCTGAAGAACTTGAAACACCGTTGACCGATGCTCATCAAGATTGGGAGCACTGGAATCCACCACATGCTTCAAGAAAAGATATACTTGTGAAATGAGTATTAGTATACCACATACAACACTGACTTCTAAAGTAACAATGTCTTGAACAATTTCGTTCAGACATTACTGACTCTTACTGAAAAAAACAAACTATATACGGATAACTACCATGTGAAACAAATAAAAACCAAAAAGAAAAAGATAGATGCCTTCCATATGAATAAAACGATTAAAAGAAAAGAAAAAAAAAAAAAAAAAAAGCAATCCTCTTGAGATGAAGTGGTGGAGGAATTTTCCTTGTACATGTAAGAGAAAACATTTATACATTTCTGATATACAACAAAAGAGAGAAGAGATAACTGAATTATACCACAAGCAGGTCTGCTTCCACCACTTCTTCCAGAGTAGCGTGAAAAGCTTCTACTAACTTCAAGAAAAAAATAAATAAATAATAAATAACAAAACGAAACCGGAAGATTGAATCTGTGCCAAAGAAGAACATTGACAAAAATCAATAAACAGACAGCTACAATTTGTTCATCCTTTGCCATTACCTGTATGGGTAAATCCGATATAAATCCTACTGTGTCACTAAAAAGCACTTTCCTCCTACATATCATACATAAATTCAGAACGATAAAAAAAAAGTGAAGACAATTCTTCAATAACGAATATAATAGAGGTTGGAATAAATTACTGTTCCAATTACCCTGAAGGAAGTACAGCACTTCTTAATCTAGGATCAACTGTTGCAAACAATCTGCCATAAATACAAGACCATGAGCCATAAAGAGGAAGGAAAAAACTGAAGATCAGAAATCTTAGAGGATTTAAAATCATGTGAAGAAAAGTAGAGGTGGTTTTACCGACAATCACTATATAGATCACTATCCGCCAGAGCACTAACAAGCGTGGACTTTCCCTAATAGAAACAAATAGAAGATCATAATTAGTTATCCTTCTAATTGCAACAAATAGCTATAAATAATGATTATTGAAAATAAGTACAATAAAATATTGAATTTTGATTAATTGATATACGACTAAAATATACTTGTTATTATTCCGAAAGAAATAAAATAGAAGACATCGCATGATGGTAGGGTAGAGTTATGAGAATTACTTCATGTAACCAAGAAAAAAAAAAAAAAGATCAATATGAACCTAATGAGTTGTCCCATAATAAGACTAGTTGTTACTGATAATAGTCTGATACTTGTATTTATATATACATAATTACACCACTTACAGCATTTGTATACCCTACAACAGCAACAGTAGCTAAGCCTTGTCCAAAGGAACTCCCATGCCTTTTGCGGCTAGCACGTTGCAGAGCTCGGGTACGGCGAACCTCTTCAATTTGGGATAATAGACGATTTCTCCGCTCTAAGATTCTAATAGCATTAAGAATTCAGTGATCAAAGAATAAGGACGAAATCTTTTGGGATTGCACATAAAGGAACTTTATAGACTTGACGAGGTAATCGGTAATGCCATATATTAAAATGAAGGTTACTTTATCTGAGACTTGATGTTTGACAATACCATGAAACTTATAATGCCAGAGGCTTGAACACGACACATCCAATGTAACTCACTTAGATCCTATGGTCGCTTGAACTTTAACCCATCACAGATAAAAATATTCTACCTTTTATATACAGTTTCACTGAAGCAGTCCCACTGCCCCCCACACAAAACCCAAAAAAATGTGCAGACAAATACATGTGATGCTATTAGCAATCAGGACTGCATCTGAAAAGAAAAATTGCGGATATCCACAGACAATCATCTCAAACACAACTACCGTGTTCTGATGACTTCGTAAGGAAATGCAGAACTAGAGCACTTGAGAATAAGTATAGCTTCAAAATTTAGTTCATAAACTTACCTCCGTCGCTGAAGCTGAAGTTCAGTTTCTCCGGCACCGCTCATAAAACCTTGGCCCCCACTTCCTCTCCTGAAATTTATAAGTATTTAGGTTATAAATTGTCACCATAAACATACGTTGATTAATACAACAGACAGCATAAGGATACAAAGAGAAAATATAAAATAAAATAAAGTTCAACGCAGACATGTTCTTTTGAGTGAGAATCATAAAGTGAAGAACAAGTGAGTTTTCAACAGAATTGCTTTGCCTCAGCCAAAAGTTCTAGATTCATCCCATTCAGCAGTTTATGTTGGCATACAGAATTTTGAAGTTTCCAATTAAAAATGGCATCAAACACCAGAAACTTAGGAAATAAACCAACCCTCGAGCACTAACTACTTCAGCTTCTCCGGCAGCTCCAAATGTATAGCGTCCGTCTGAGCCACGAACACGAACAAGTCTTGTTTTCTTATACATTAAAGCTGCTAGTTCAGCCTACACAGATACAAGTACATGGAGAGCGACAACACGTCAAGGTTATTCATGCAGTTACACTGCAAGATGAGAATCAAGAGTTAATCCTACCAAATAGCTTTAATAAAGCTAACAATTATACCTGCAGCTTTGCCTCTTTTGTGTAAGCATGAGCATTAAATATCTCTATTATTAGACCCACACGGTCTAGCACAGGTTTTCCCCAGGCCCGCTGGT